>CM054190.1:53870260-56598593 GCA_028830015.1 Eucalyptus grandis x Eucalyptus urophylla | reverse complement strand
GCTGTGGCACGGCGTCCGGCGGCAACAACAGCAGCAAAAAAAACCAGATCTACTGCGTAGATCTCGGCCGGACCCTCCTCGGCCTTGATTCCTCCTCACTCAGGCCAGATCCGAGCCTCCACCGGCCGGATCTGACCTTCTCGAAGTCACTCGCCGCCTGCCTTCCCCGAAGTCTCTCGGTGGAAGGTGGGCTAAGCTCGCGACCCGAGCTCTCTCCTGCGCTCGCCCTTCAACCCTTCCCGATGTCTCTCAGTGAAGGATTTCCGAGCTCGCCACACCCTCCGACGATGCTTGCGGCCACCTATTTATAGGCGAAGGAACTCCGGTCGACGGAGGGGCTCAGTCGCCGGCCTCCGGCTTACCCACCGGTTCCGCTCGGTTGAACCGGTGTCCCATCGAGCTTTCCAGCGAAGCTTGCTCAGCATTAATGGCGCCTGCGATCTTATCCCCTCCGGCCGACGTCGCCCTACACTCCTCGGCCGTAGGCCGTCCTTCGCGCGCGTCGCCGGCCACCGTGCGTGAGATGCAAGCGACTGAGGAAGAAGAAGACAGGAGGAAGAAGAAGAAAGGGGGGGTGGGGCCAAGCCACACGAGCCCACGTGAAAAAAAAAAGGGGGCTGCTGTTTTTGTTTTTCTTTTCTTTTATTTTTACTATTTTTTGTTGTTTTTGCTATTTATTTGGTTTTTGTTCATTATTCCGAAAAAGACAAAATAAAATAAAAACTTAATTAATAAAATAGACCTAATTAAAATTGAGGTGTCAACAACCATACAACACCGCACCCAAGTAGACCGATAGCTGCACATCCGAATACCGGAAGATGTCTAATGACAGACTGAAATATCGGTGTCTCCACTGTTTACCACCCAGTCGATGCAAGCAACGACGGTGCGGTTTTTCCACGGTCAAACAAAAGTAAAGAGAAGGCTGTCCCCATCAATTGCAACAGAATTCTTGAAACTTGACCACACGACTACGTGTGAAGCAAAGAAGCTCAAAGTGGAGAAGATAGGCGACCTTTAATAAAAGTTCGCCTCGAATCCATCGGCAAGGCTAAGTGCCATTGGATGGAGGCAAAGTGGCCGGGCCATTCACATTCAACGCCACCATTGTCCTTGTTCCATTCATGCCTGCAGGTCGCAAGTTTTCATCTTGCAGGACATCGGGGAAACGAACTATAATTCTCGATATTGCGACTCCTAGGCGGATGATATGGAAGGCTATGCAGTTGAAATAGCGCATATTTACCACGAAAGGAACGTACATTGCCATGTACAGAGCACAGATATGGTATAGGGCAATAGCTCCAATCAACAGGACAAGAGAGGCGAGCCAGGTGCATTTGCTTACGAGCACATAGCCACCAGCCATAAATGCTACGGACATTGTTCCGAGAGCTACCAACAGCCATTTTATTGCAATTATATGGGCAGTTAGAGCAACGTAAGAGTCATTCAATTGTGCCCAAGACAACATGATAACCACACTTATGGCACTGTACACTGCGATGGTGTTGCAAATGACAAAGGCCTGGAACATATGCCTGTTCAGCAGTGTAGCCGTTCCCTGGTTAGGTTGAGAACTCTCAACGAAACCTCCAGGAACCGCAAAACCAGCCGCAAAGGTCACGGTTGCCACTAGCGTGGCGACGATAGTTTGAGCATTTGCCTGTCCCCTCAATATACCTCCGGTTTGGAGAGCAAGGACTGTAAATTCCGCCATAATTTCTTGATTTCTTGACTTATAGATAGCCAAATCTTTACTTGTAGGTGCCCCGGCAGATTTCAAAATCATTGAGGGTAATCTCTAGGAATGGGCCAAACAAGAATAATGCAGGGTTACTGTAATTGGAAGTTGTCGTACATACCGCATGAAGATAGAAGAGATTCGCTTGATTTTGTGATTGTTAATGTTTGATTTTGGAGTTCCTAGTGAGTGAGTGCATACCTTTTGAAGCGGAGTATCCGTTCTTTTGATTTGCTCTGTCGCAATGTCAAGAGCCGTCAAGCATTCGTTGTTGAGAAGCTTGCAATCAACTCTTTTGTCCAGCACGAGATCAAGCAGAACGACGGGGTGCCACGGCAATGTGGCCAAATGCAGAGGAGTGTTCCCGTCATTGTCTCTCTCGTTGATGAGCTTCTCTAGGTTGGCATTCCCAAGTATGTACCTCAATGCCCGGATTCTTCCATGCTTGGCGCAGATATGAAGGATGTTTTGTCCATGTCGATTGATCAACTCCGTGGGATCTGGCCACTGCCGAAGCAGCTCCTTCATTGCTTCAACATGACCCTCCTTACAAGCAACGTGAATCGGAAAATGGCCGTCTCTATCATATTCAACTGCACTTGAGGTGAATTCTCTAAGTAGGAATTTGATGCCATCACAGTAATTGATATATGCTGCCAAATGAAGGGGAGTGCCTCGTCTATCATCTTTCAACTCAAACAATCGTCGATTTCTCCCACATATTTCCTGTAACATGCCTAGATTAAGTGCAAAATAAAACCATGTGAATATTAAATCACGCATTCATTTAACAAATTATTTTTTAAAATAATTGATAGTGATCCAATAAAATTTCACATGATTTTAGAGTATGAGATCCTAAATTCAAATTTATCTAGATTTCTCATTTGCCTCCCTATATAGTTACACATTTTAATCTTAAGCCAAAGTCTAATCTTGCTTAAAGAAAAGTACTAAATCATTTAAAATATACCTGGAAAAAAAAAAAACCTATACCTTCAGCTAATAGCTTAAATATCTAAAACAATTGATAGCAGTCCTACACAATTTCACATGATATCAGAGCCACATTCCGCCTCAGTTTGTGTGTGAAGCTCCCTATTCATCAATGCCATGTCTCGCTCTCAAACTGATTTGCACGTGGGCCTAGTATTCATATAATCTCCCTTCACCTATAATTTAAAGTTTTATATTGAAAGATTTAACATTGTATTAAAGGAGGAGGTGTGAGCTCCTTGTGTTTATTTTACACTTTAATCTAAGATCAAATTCTAACTTATGTGTGAAGAAGAGTGTTAAATCAACTAAATATTAAATCACGTATTTACTTAATAGCTTATAAAAATTGGTAATGGTTACAAAATTTCACATTAAATTTTTGAAAAACAAAAAAAGGTTAGTATTAGATGAGATATATCTCTCCTTGTCTTCCTCTTCTTCCTTGCCCTCTCCCACTCTCAATCTCACTCAGCAAGAGCCCTCCACTCCCTTTGTCGGTGCCATTCCACTTGTTGCCGTCATTGTCTAGGTCCCTCCATCATCTTCGCCATCACTCCACCTTGGTCATCTCTCTCTCTAAATGGTCAATTCAATAAATCCGACTAATTTTAACCATAAATCACTAAAATGGACGCCAACCATTTTACGTGACATGATCGATGCTAATGTATATAATTTTTAATAATATTTTACTAGTTTTTTTAAATTACTTATTTATTTATTCTTTTCTTTTTCCTTTTTTTCTCTTTTCTTCCTCTTTCTTTTTTCTCCTTCTCTTCTTCCTCTAGCTAGTCCCTGGACTAAGGGCTAGCGAGATTGCCCTCGCTGGCCTTGAGTGAAGCTCGCCTCCACCGACCACTGGCGAGGACGAGCCTCACTCTCTCCTGGCAAGGCTCGGCATCACCGTTGCCTGCCACTAGGGAGTCTTGCCAAGTGATGGCTCTGATGAGCCATGAGATCTAGCAGGTTTCCTGCCTCTCTTCCTATAGCCCAACAAGCAGAGCTTTTTTTGTCGAACAACAAGCAGAGATCAACCCTTGCTTCCTATTCACTCCAATCCTCGCACTCTGACGAGCTGTGAGAAACACATGAACAATGCAACAACAGAACAAGAACCCCAAAATTGTCATCCACATCCATTACCCAGCAAGTGAACATAAAAGGGTGAGTGAAACAAGCCATCATTTCAGTGTATTCAACTTCGATTTGATGGCAACGGCTTGTCGTCGCTAGGCAACCCTGGGTAGATTTGGCAAGTTTAAACCTCACCCAATGTGAGGTCAAGGCTTGTCAAGAGCGGACAAGCTTTGCCTGGCTGGTTGGAGACCAGCTAGAGGGAAAAGGAATAAAACAAAAGTGACAAAAGGAAAAAGACAAGAAAAATTGAAAAATTTGAAAAAATTGAAAAAATTGAAAAAATATCATTAAAAATTGTCCACGTCAATGCCCACTACGTAACGTAAGATGGCCGATGTCCATGTTAGTGATTTCTGACTAAAATTGATCAGATTGATTAAATTGACATAAATATAAAATGTTTGGGATTTAATTGGTAAAAAAAAGTTTAGGATTGAATTTGCATAATGGTAATAACCTTAAGATTTTTGGGTAATTTTGCCATGATCAAATGTAGAGAGAGAGAGAGAGAGAGCACAATGAACGCCGGTGGTGGATGGCACCCTATGGAGCATTGGAGACGGCAACGTACACTGACGGAGCTTTAGACGCGCCGCCATGCGAAGGTGGAGAAGAGAGGAAGAGAGAGATAGGTGGGTGGGCAATAAGGATTATTCCTTTTCTCTTGTTAAATAAACTTATATATGGATAACCTCATGTCATGGTTAGCGTACTAGTTTGAGAAGCTGGGGAATATTCAGCTCATGACTAGAGGTTATCCATTCATATCCTACCAGCTATCAAGAATATGATTAATTCAAACATGACAAGTATAATAAGCGTATTGAATTGCCTCAATACGAACACGACAAACCTAATAAAGCAGGTTGTATGATACAATTAACATAATTATCAAACTATGTCATTATGTCATGTATTTACACTACAAATATACGTTAACCTTTGGTGTTAATGTGTACATCATAAAGCTAAACATGTTTATACGTGATATGCCAATTTAACATGTTTAACACGCTGGTAAATAAATAACCGTTGTTCCACTTCACATTACATCTAGAGTTTATTAATGAGTTACCCTTTGTCATCTTGTATAACTTTTGCATCCCTAATGTATTTTCATCACGCCCTTTATTCTTTTTAAAATGGATCTTACTTTTATAATCTTTTAATAATAAAAATGTTACTGGAGATGAGTATAAGGTGTTAAAACTCAGTCTTGTTTAAAAAGCCAACACACTAGCACTTTAATTTAGATGTGTGGGCTCGTGTCTGAACGGGTTCAGCAAGTAATACGAATTTTATTGGGTCGTGAACGCGAAAACATAGACCCATTTATGCCAAATCATAACTTGTTTGATTGCGTGAGGTCTCGTAAGCGAATGATGCTGAGAATTGCGAAGAGTAGAAATTACCTAGTTTGCCGTGTAAGACAGCCGCATGAACGGGCGACACGCCTTGAATCCTTGATGGATCCAGCGGCACTGCCAACAGAAGCTTGAGAACCTCCAAGTCGCCACTCTCGACGGCCAGATACATCGGACATTTACCTTGCTTGTTCTCCAAATATATGGGTCGCAGGTCCTCACCTATCAAGATCCGAACCACGCCAAGGTGGCCGTTCACAACGGCCTCATGCAGGGGGGTGTTTCCCCTCTCATTCTTCACTTGAACGAGAGCCCGCCGCATCTCGCACCCACCAACGTCCGATGCTCGGCCAATGAGCACCCGGGCCGCGGGGGCCCTTCCGGCCCTGGCGGCCAAGTGAAGTGGGGTGTCTCCCCTGCAATTTTTCCCGGCCACAGCCTGGTCGGGAAAGTGGCTGATGATGGCTCTCAGGATCTCGTCTCTCTCGAGGTCCGCAGCGACATGGAGCAACGAATTTCGCGAGGGGCTCAGAATGGCCCGCAGGCACAGTCGTAGATTGCGCTCGAAACAGCAACGTTCTACCACTCGGATGAATTCGTCCGCATCGCCTTGTTTTGCAGCAGTGAATAGCTCCTGGGTCGTGGTCTCATCGCATGAGACGGAGTCTTGCGTCAACATCGCTTCCAATCTCTGCAGCCTGTGTCTCCAGAAAGCACTCTCTTGCATACTTATCTCTACGGCCATGACTTATTGGTCTGAGGAATGCTCTAACTTGGACTCGTATGCAATAATGAGCGTGGAGAGAGAAGCGAGCAAGCGCCAGAGCAGGGGCAGCCTTAATGTGCTTCGTCAGTGATGGCAAGGGCGGTCTTCCTTGCTGACCTGCGCAAGGACCTGCTTGAGGTTGGTGCGGAGGGCGTTGGCAGTGGCGTCGTTGGCCCGGGCGAGGTCCCTCCAAATCTGGCTCTGCATGCACAGCAACTTTGCCTGCTCCTCCAGCACCCAGTTGAGCTTCCCAATCTTCTAGATCTCCTCTTCCTTGGCCGGTGCAGGGGCGGCCATAATGTGCTTCGTTGGAGATGGCGGGGGAACGGCCGCTTGATTAAATGCCAGAGCAACAACGAGCGTGGAGAGAAAATTTGGGATTAAAAATATGAAAGTTTTCATCGAGGAGAAAGAAATCGTTCGAGCTCTTGGAGGGAAGATTTAAAGGGTTTGCTTCTCTTTCCTTCCCATAGGAAGGAAAAAAATAGGAAGGAAAAAGTAAATGTATTGCACAAGAGACAGAGAAGAGGCAAGAAGGCTAGGGAGAGGAGAGAGAAGAAGCCTACTTTGTGCAGAAGATGTCCAGCAGACCCATGCCTCCATGTGGCGCTTCATAAATGACCAAAGATCATGCTGAGTTGGTGTTCTAGGACCACCTAATATTTTCTCGTTGGAGTTTAGTAAAGAATCAAAGCATGAGAGCCATTCTTCTATATAAGGGTATGCAACTGGATTAGGTATACTCGGAAATTGGACCGGCCCACCCGAAAAATAAGGTTGAGAACTGGTTCTCATTGAAACTGATCCAGGAACTGGTCCCCAAAATTTAGAACCGGTTTGAACTGGCCCGGGAATTGGTTCTGAGTGAATACTCACCCAGGAATTGATTTTTTAAGCAGAAGTCCAAAACCCTATTTTTACCTTGATTTCTATTCTTACTCTTACAGTCGCACGACGTTTTTCCTTTTGGCTCCCTCAAACACGCGCGGCACTCTTCCTTCGTCGTTCCTCTTCCTCGCTCGCTTCCCTCCCTCGCCGGCTTACTAGCTCACCGTTGCCCATCGCCGGCTCCCTCTTGCACCATCTGTCATTGCCAAATTCCTATGATCCGATTCATACTATTGCAAAACCAACAGGGCAAGACCCACCTCACCAAATACCGTGTCCCCCTTGAGGACTCCAAGAAGCACAAGGTCAAGTACGAGTTAGCCTCCCGTTTGCTCAATTTTCTGCTCGTTCCTTGTTTCTCGGGGCCGGATTGGCATTTTGCTTGGCTCCAATCTTTGTCTTCTCTTATGTGCATGGTTTGATGGATGTCTAGGTTCATCGATTGGTGGTCAACAGAGATCCCAAATTCACTAATTTTGTCAAGGTTAGGAATTTTTGATCTTTTTTATCTTGAATTTGTTGGGTTCTTTTATGCATATGCGCTGTTAGCGTGCGGTATACGGATTGTTCCCATTGATTAATTTGTCAATTGGTGAATTTTCGCTTAGCCACTCCAAAATTTGATGTCGACCTCAATCTTCCCCCGAAATGCTGCCGTGATGCAGTAACACCATTCCCAACTTGGGTTATTCTTGGTCAACTGGGCATGTTTTTTTCCTTTGTATGGTACGGACACGCCGCAAGAAGGTGGCAAATTAGGTTCTCTCCCATCTCTTTAAGCTGGTTACAGATTAAGAAATCACTTGTCAAAGTATAGAGGAAACGAGTGTTGCAGAGACAGAAGAAGTTCCATTCTTTACTCAACCAAATAAGCCGACCGTTGCTCAGGATTCCTCCCTTTACATCGAGAGCCGAGGCATGCAGTATCTCTTCAAGGATCTCAAGATCCAATTGCCGGCATTAAAGCCCGATTGAATGCAAAAGAATTTTGTACATGTTAACAGCTTCTTGATTGAACAAAAGAAGTAGTCACCATCTATAATCATCCCGAGAGGAAGAGCGAGAGAGTCCCGTGAAATGTGAGAGTTTCTTACGGCATTGTGGAATCAATGGCAAATCTAGATTGATTTGCTAGAAGGAATTAGTTATTATTTAAGTGCAACCATTTGTCTCATGTATAATTTGTTTTTAGTAGAATCCTGACATTGTTGTATAATTTGTTTTCAATCAATGGATTAAGACAAAAACATATCAATGGCCATTACACGTTCATACAAAAACGATGTCGTTTTGATGCTGGCGTGGTAAAAAATAATATAAAAATAATTAAATTAAATTTAAAATTAAATTTATTTAAAACATTTAAAAATAAATATACAAAAATTATAATAAAGAAAAAGGGAGGGGGCAGCTGAGAGCTGAGCGCTTGCCGCCACTGCCTCCCCATTACTGCTGGGAAGGGTTGTCGGCAGAGCGAACTTTTTCTTTTAATTTTTGTATTTTTATTTTAAAATGTTTTAAATAAATTTAGTTTAAATTTAATATTTTTTACCTCATCAGCATCAAACTTATTTCGCCGGAAAATCGTCACCTCAGCATTTTGGTCAGATTTTCGCCAGAGTGGCTGATCCATTTTGTTCTGATTTTAGCACAAATGTCACTTACTAACTTTTGCACTTACTAACTTTTGCATGTAAGTGTTCCTCCGTGTCAAGTTTTGGCACTCTAGCTGTCCGGCACTCAACTTCTTCTAACTCGGAAGAACAACGGCTATGCAGGTCAAAGCATTAAAGTAGTGCTTTTCCACTATCTTCCGAGGTTTGTGGCAAAACCTGATTCAAGTGCAGCCATTTTTGGAGCAGTATCTAAGACTAATGCTCTATAAATAGCTTCGTTGATGGAAACTGGAGATTAAGCCTCAGCTTCACCAATCGTGAGAGAGAGAGAGAGAGAGAGAGAGAGAGAGAGAGAGAGAGAGTGTGTCCTTGCGTGTGTAATATAATTGTTTATTTGAGAGCAACCTTTCAAGTTGACGGATAACGGCATCTGCCAATGTTCTACATGTATTTTAGCTATTACATCGTTTCCGCAACTTCACTCGATTTCAAATGAAATTGAGGGAGACGTGGCCGCTTGTTCCGTCCTCCAAGACCTCGGAGTTTATCGAGCTCTGTAACGGAGAAATAGTTGCAATTTTCCTCTTAATTACCTTCAAATTCACATACCATCTTGCCTTGTGGACTAAGATCTCGAGATAAATCGGTGGGCAGTCGATGAATGAGTCAAAAGGACCCCCTGATGGGGTTTTCTTCGGCAGTAATCTCGTGCAAAAATACTCGTTTTGACAGGGGTTTCTCTCTTCCATTCTTCTCTTACATACTGCTTTTACCCTTACTTGTACGGCTGCCTATGCCCGCTCTTTTCGTTTCACATCATAGCACATCAATACATGGGAAATTTCTGCGAAGCACAAATCTATTCTTCTCTCTTTCACACTGCTTTTACCGTTACTTGTACTGCTGCCTATGCTCGCTCTTTTCGATTCGCATCTTAGCACAGCAATACATGGTTTCTGTGAAACACAATTCTATTCTTCTCTCTTTCATACTGCTTTTACCCTTCTTGGCACAGCAATATATGGGAAATTTCTGGAAGCACAATTCTATCATTCTCTCTTTCATATTGCTTTTACCCTTCTTAGCACAGCAATATATGGCAAATTTCTGGAAGCACAATTCTATCCTTCTCTCTTTCATATTGCTTTTACCATTGTACGGCTGCCTATGCCCGCTCTTTTTGACTTGCATCTTAGCACAGCAATACATGGGAAATTTCTGGGAAGCACAAGGCGGACGATGCTATCAACTCTAGCCAAAATTGAAGCATTTTTAGCATTTTCTTTTTGTTCATGTCGGAGATAAATGAAGAGGTCCGGAATATTGGAATGAAAATTCTCTTATATAAAATTGAGGGCGCATTCGTAATTTATGCCATTTTTCGCTCCAACACGCCAAAAATATCTTCGAAAATATGGAAAATGTCCCTTTTTTTTTGTCGGTCCTACTCTAATCCTATTCTAACACACACTCTCAGACTTTTGCCCTGCCCCTTTGCAGGGCGTGGGAGTCGAAACCCACTTTTGAAATGAAATCATCTCCCCCTAATCCCCCCTGAGAAGGTGGGGATTTGAACACCCAACCTCCCCCTTTCAAGTTGGAAGGGTGGCCACTGGGGCGAACCCCCAGTGGTTGGAAAATGTCCTTTCGTGAGTCGTAATTGGACACGCCCTCCGTTTTTTTTGCGGGTCATTATTGAGTGGTTGAAGAAGGAATTTCAATCTCACCACAGGCAATTGACATGGGAGCATCTTGACCTAAATGTGTAATGTGCATTGCATTATCTCCAACTTTTTGACATGACCATTCAATCAATGACAGAGTTTGTTACCACATATTGACTAGTGCTCTAAATGCCCAACAATTGTTATTAAAACTGCATGAAATACTCAATAATTAAAGGCAATGTGATAGTGATACCTGAATTCTTGTTTAAGGTGCATTATCATAATTGAACTTTAAATAGATTTACTTAGGTCCAACAACTTTGTTACAACGTGCAATGCATTTCTGAATTTTCAATTGATTCAATTAGAACGCTAAGCTTTTGTTTATAGTGTTTGTAATTGATTCATCTCTGGAAATTCAGCTTGCTCTTGTGAAATTATTTTAGTATGTTTTATATGTCATACGCCCACTGATTATCCTCAAGGAAATTTCTAAAATAGACAACAATCTACAACAGCCAGTAAATTAAAAATAAAATAAAATTATACAAGTAGATTTCGCCTGTGTAACAATTATCTGAAATTATAGAGAAATGATACACATTCGCTTTTTATGTGTGATTCATTTTAAAAAAACAAATTTGCTTAGTCCCTTTGATCATTCTCATTCATTATATCGGCTAGTGAGAAGTACAGAGGATTTTGCTGTTCTTTTCAAAGCATAGCAAACAAATCCATTCTCCATTTCACATGATCTCCATTGAATCAGGAAGATGGCACATTGTTCTGTCGAGTGAGAGGTTTATCCTAATCCGAAACCCTTTTCAAACTTAAGATGATACTGAATATTTAAAAATAATTTAGGAATCTTGTTCATTTATAACCAATCAAAAGTTTTGGAGCGACAATGCTCCTCGGGCAAAGCATAGGACCTACTTGATAAATTGAAAGGCCGGGCATATCATTACATGCTAACTGACAATGTTGAATTTTAGGACCGAAAATTCGAAAACTAGTGGTCTCACTACCCCTAGATTTGATGATACATTAGTTGATGAAATCAATTGGATTTGCAATTTTGAAAGAGACTCGACAATTAAATTGAAATTCCTATTGGATGAAAAGGTTAAAAGCATAGCCACAAGCATTTGCCTTTTATTGATCGAACCTTGTTGCTTCGATGTTGGAAACAGACTTAAGGTTTTTTCTCCTCGATATGTCCCTATGCAACAGAAGTTTGAAGGAACTATCAGCTGTCGGCAAACTGAGTAACTTCCTTCGGGGTGCATGAAATTTTTTATTGAAATCGTGGACAATCTGTAGTATACATCAGAAGACGGATTTGCATATAGATGAATCGCACAAAGGGATATCACTTGCTTACTTCAAGCCAACTGAAAAAAGAGTGGAAGAGTCCTGGCAGCTCTATATCAGTTTCCTCAATAGGGCCATCTATTAAAATATATCTCGAATTTGAACCCGTCGAACAAAGCCCAACGGATGAGAATGTGTGAATTTGACCATGTGCGAATAAAAAATTGGCGTACGACAATTGGCTGGCCGAGATTTCAAAAAGCATCAAGAAGAATCAATTACGCGTGACTTTGTTGCCTTCTCCAAGTCCAATTTATCCTGCGTGTTGGATTCTTTGGCACGCTGAATTTGTTGCCGCAGAAGAAGGGGTTCACACACGCACAGAGATACGTGATCATAATTGTACTTTAAATTGATTTACTTAGGTCCAAGAACTTTATTCTAATACGCAATGCATTCATGCTTTCCCATGATTTGTTTAGATGTCCTACACTTTTGTTTAGTATGTGAAATTGGTCCATCTCTAGAACTTTAGTTTGTTCAATTATGACTCTTGAAATTATTTTAGAATGTTCATATGTCTTACGCCGTCGATTACCCAAAGGAAATGGCTACAATGGACAACAATCAACTGAAGCCGCTGGATAAAAAAATTATACAAATGGATTTCGTATGTGTAATATATATCCCAAATGATAAAAAAATAATAGACATTCGTTTCTTATGTGTAATTCATGTGAAAGAAAAGTTTTGCTCGGTCACTTTAAATGGTCATTCTTATTCATTATCTCAAAATGTCAGTTAAGTATGTATTTTGCTGTTCTTGTCAAAGCATCGCTGACATTCCGTTCTCCTTTAACATATTATACGCTAGGATCAGGGAGAAAGCACATTGTTTTGTCAAGTGAGAGGTTTTGTCCTTTTCTGAAACCTTTTTTTGAACTTACGAATGATATTGAATATTTGAAAACAATTTAGAAACCTCATTAATTTAAAACCGATGAAAAGTTCACGAGAGACAATGCTTCTTGGGCAAAGTTAAGGATTTAATTAGGCAAATTAAAAGGTTGGGGACATCATAACACGTAAACGAACAATGGTGAATTTTTTAAGACTCTTAGTGTCCTTGGACTTGGTTAGCATTTGCAGCAAATGAGGAGATCAAGGGGGCTCGAGAGATATGAGAGGGGTAATTTGGACTTCCCACCAAAGTGGAGATTTATTGATCGCGGCTCGAAATTAAATTTGTTTGATTTGGAATCGACACTAGCTTCATTTTCGGACACTCAAAAGTGTTTGTAAGGGCTTGGAAATGGAGACGGACGACTGGAGGATGCAAGAAGCTGGCCCTCCTAGGACCTGCACAAGCCAGGCAACTAGGCGAGGACTTGGCCAAGAAGTGGCAGGGTTGCCGTACACCCGGCAAACCTCCTAAGCGAGAAGCGTTGTCCAACATACTGCCCAAGTGTCCGGGCCTATTTTGATCAGATACCCAGCCCCTATTTTTATGTATATTTCTAAAAAGGTTTTAGGAAGAGTGAGTGAGAAAACTCCTTTCTTACGGTTGATTCTAGTGGATTCCGGTTTTATTTATGTACCCGCGTCAGTCGTGACAATAGTTGATGCAAAATTCAAACTATGCAATTTAGCCGAAATAAATCTCCCAAGAATAGCAAGGTCGGTTAAACTAGGAGTGAAATCTCATTCTACCATTCTGGATATAGTGGGCGCATAAGACGATGGTGTATTTTGTTTTTACACTGAAATCACGTGAGCAATTTGGTGAAACGGATAAAAAAGACCAAGACATATTAATCAGATATTGTTCCACACATAATTGATTACTGTACCTGGAAAATGCAGATAATGCCAAACAAGGACTCACGATCATGATTTTCCTACCTCCATAGGGAAAAGAAAATAGGAAGAAGAGACCGACTCCCTAAGTCTTCATCTTCTCCTTATTTATCAAAGAAACTTCTGTAAAATATGAAATAAACCCAAGTGATGCAGGTTTTGTAAGAAGTGAGCATGAGAACATGGAGACAAAACAGTAGATTCACCATTTTTTAATCTGACAAACAAAAGCTCTAGAGAGTATTCAGCCAATTGGAACAAGAACTGTCATTTGTTTAACAAAATTAAACATCAGCAAATGCAATCCAAGTCTTGGCTCTAGTCCACCTTACAGGTGAGAAGAACTAATATAAAAAGACCAAGACTTCTTTTGAGTCTAATCATGTTTTTTTTTCTCCTCATTTTTTTCTTTTTTGCATCTTAAGGAGTCCTCTCATCTATATTCAACCCTGCACGAAAAAAGATGAAAAACCCTATGAGCAGATGGTCTTGCAGCCAAATTACTTGGAAAACACCGGTAGTTGCATAAGTGGTTCGGTCATATCCACATATTCCATGGCATTAGTTCAAATTCCTGCTACTTTTATCAAACCTTCACATGAACGATTCTATAGTCATTGGATATCATGTAAAAGGAATCGGGACAAAAGGCAATTCATTACAATGACTTATTTTGAATGCGGATGTTGAATCTGGAGTGTTCTACTCACTAGACCAAATAAAAGACCTCATAAGAGCTGTATAACAACTTTATACCAGAATTACAGATTGAGAATGGCCTGGAGACCAAATTAAATGCTATAATTATAAGATTGGTATACCACCCAGGACATTAATCTTGTCTTCATTAAAATGTACAATGCATATAGCTGTTCAATGACCTGCTTATATGAATTGGCAATTATAAACCTCGTGTTCAGAATGATAACTAAGATGGGAAGCCCAAGTTGAATTGCTTTTTCTCAATAAATATCCTTGTAAAGAATCGAAATTCACGGACTCTATTACATTTTAGGAATCTGTCCAACTAAGGTTCTCTTGATTTTGTATGCAAGGCTGGCTTTGGGATATAGAAGAGTGTCGCGACCTAAATTTTCGGGTGAACAACCTAAGGTTAGGTTAATGGACTTCCCAAACCCATACCAATTCGCGACTTAAGTTCAAATATTTAACATGCAAAAGAGAGTTGCCACTAATCAGTTTATGGTAGGTTGATTAGACACCTAAGCAAAATAATGCGAATAAGAGATTTTGAATACGGGGACTGATTACGTTAGATTTCTATAACGCCCTTTCGGTACCTTTCTCTTTTATTTTGAAAAATGTTTGACAGGTCGCTTGAATTGATTTTAATTCCCTAACATGTGAAGTGATCATGTAGGTGCGCAAACCACCAATTTAACACTCAATAAAGCAAATGAATAAATTGCAAAACTTACCTCATAGCAACGAAATCATCTGTATTGTTATATCAGAATTCACATCAACAATCCTAAATATGATTTCTAATTAACAATCAATCACTTAATTTTTGTTTTCACTTTTTTAATGAGAATCATGCAATGCATGCTACTAATCTAACATAAAATGATATGAAATGGCAGTGTGAATTAAACTATATGACATAAATAAGCATGCAAATTATCCTAAAGCATGAAATGGATTTATTCTAAATTTGTTTTTGGTATTTTCCATGAAATTCGAAATTAAAGAAATGCAACAATTAAATATGCAATCTAAATTAACCAAATGACGTAATTCTAATGATGAGTAATTTCTAAGTAAATGAACCTATCAACAATTAGATGACGGGCATTTAATGAACTTAATCCTAGATGACATGCACATGATTTTTTTTCTTTTGTATTTTTTCATGAAAAATCGTAATTAAAATCACTAAAAATAAAATCTAACTAAAGTGAAAACTAAAGTGAAATGTGATCTATTCTAAATAGATGCATTTAAAAAAAAATCTAATTAACCTATCATGCAATCAATTCTAATCTACATGAAATGCAAATGCAATTCTTTTTGGATTTTCGGGATAAATAGAACAATTAAGAGATAAACACTAAATCACCCATGGTCATCAAAGATGTCATCCATCATTCGAATTGAAATTCAAACTTGATTATTTCGCTTATAAAATCGATAAATTGATTTTAAGCCTTAAAGATCAATATATCAATTTTATTTCCGTGTGATTAATTATTCCATTTAAAGCCTTATAGATGGAATAAAAAAAATTGTGTACGGTTGCGAATTAGGCAATAAACCCTAACTGAAAATACGCCTATCATTCAAATATGCGCGTAAAATATTGAAGAGCATGTATTAGGCAATAAATATCCAAATCAAATTTAGATAAGATAATTACTTAATTTCACAAATAATATTATCAAATTTGAACTCAACAAAATCAACTCAAGGATGACCAGTAATGGTTGGCGGGCAAGATTCGGCGCAATGTGCTTCTCAGTAAAGGATCGCCGCGATGGGAGTGTTCGTACAAGCAAGCGGGGATGGATGTTCACCAACAATGGACTCCCGCGTGAGGAATTATTATACTTCTCAGCAACACCAAGGAAGCAGCGAAGCTCACGGTGTGGTAACTCTCGTTTGTGAAATCCACGCCTCGATAAAATTCGCACGCTTGATGAAAGTCAACAAATCTGCAAGAAAGAAGAATCGTGGATTGGAGTAGCACTAGATTTGCTGGGCTTGGTAGTGACCAAAAGCCCACTAGGACTTCACTGTGGAGGCACTTGTGAATTTGCTGGATGGTTCTGAAGGTCACACCAAGTCACGATCTTCGCGGGTCAACCTGCAAATAATTCACCGAAGAGTTCAAAGAATTTGAGCCAGGTTTGGTGACATGTCAACCGGAGCCATGCACGATGAAACACAGCGCTGCAAACGCGGCAAGAGGTGAAAGACAAATGCTCCGTTGGAGTGGGTGACGCTCGATGGCTTCGGGGCACAACAAAATTATCCACGTTGGCTCGAGCTGTCACCGGATGAGGCAGTGGGCTCGATCGTCGTCACAGATAGTAGCAAGGATGTCGTAGGACGGCATCACGAGGATCTCCTGGGTTTGTCGTGGGTGTGGCGCGGAGAAAGGCCTGGCTGCCTTTCTTTCTCATGGCTTTTGTGTTGAGATCGTAGCCTCCTTTTGTGAGTGGACGTCCAATTAAATTGTCAGATCGCACTCACGAGGATGACTACAAACAACACCCGTTTCATCACCCTCTTCAGTCTTCAAGAGCGCTCACGAACTCTCTCTGTACATCTTGCCGTTCTCTCCTTATTGTGTAGCCATGTATTCAATGTCATGTGGCCTCCCTAAAACCCTATGCGAACAAGCCAAGAATTAGGATTTCAATTTTTCCAAATCGATATCCATGAAGATTTTTTCTCCAAATACAATATTCGTTTTGTCGATCATAATATTTGTTTTTCCACTTGCCCTATCCAAAAAATTAATTGTCACGCCCCGAACCCCGAGCGTGAGCACATTCCACTGCGGTCGATCAAATGCGACATTCCCAGTTAGTGTCGCCAACCCCATTCATTTATTATTGCGTAAGCGGAACGTATTATAAAACCCCTGACAATAAAATACGGGATAGAAAAGCAGGAAACAATTTCACAACCAATCACTTACACAAACCAACGTAGTTACAGACGAAGGCCTACAACCAAAAGTCTACAAAAGACCGACTCTTAAAAATGAACTGTTCTACGACCTACAAGTCGAACACGCTCTACAATCCTTATGACTTCACCTTTGCAACTCCTCAAGGCCAACCAAAACTATCTGGCCGCTCCGTCCACCGGGACCTGAAATTTTAATCCCACAACCGGGATGAGACGATGTCTCAGCAAGTTTAACCCCCTAAACCCCTATTAGAAAGAAAATATGCCCCGGGTGGCCTAGCCACATCACACAGAAGACTTACCTCGCCTCAGCCTTCATCTGCAGGTTAGCACAATTTATATAATTCAACCACGTACAATTATGATAACCAAACAACCATGGCACAATCACGTCATCAGAACAATTCAACTACTTGGATCGTCTCAGCGATCAATCGACTCAGCCGATTACATGTCATTCTAGCAAATCAATCATTGCTCTCAATCACGGCCTCACTCGGCAAAATTAGAATTAGTGGCATCACGGCCCCACTCGGCACGACCTTTAAAAAGGTGGTAGATCGGCCCGGTTGGGCGTGGCCTCTAATAGGTGGCATATCACAGCCCCACTGGGCGTGACCTCTAATAGGTGGCATATCACGGCCCCACTGGGCGCGACCTTTATCAGGTGGCATATCACGGCCCCACTGGGCACGACCTCTAAGAGGTGGCATATCACGGCCCCACTGGGCGCGACCTTTATCAGGTGGCATATCACGGCCCCACTGGGCACGACCTCTAAGAGGTGGCATATCACGGCCCCACTGGGCGCGACCTTTATCAGGTGGCATATCACAGCCCCACTGGGCGCGACTTTTATCAGGTGGCATATCACGGCCAATCGCCCATTCATTTCCACACTTAGGATTTTATAAAGAGCCCATATATATCGCAATCACACTCAATTTGCCACAACCAATTATCAATATCAAATTCTAAATGCATAGTAGCGATCGGCACGAAATTCTGAGAGTTTAGGGTCCTGACAAAATTTTCGGAATTTATTAAATAATTAAATTTATTCCGAAAATAATTAAATAATAATATTCATATTTTTCACGATCCACACTCAATTTATAATATCCAATCCTCAATTTCAAAATCCAACTACACAGCGGCGATCGGCACGAAATTCTGAGCAACTGGGATCAAAAATAATTTTCTCCGTTTTTTTTAATAATAATATTTTAATAATTTCGGAATTAATATAATATTATAAATTTCCAGAATTTCGAAGCAATTAAATAATTCAAAATTAAAACCCTATTATGTCACATCAAGGCTTTATATTAAAAATAAACATACTTAACTTTAAACTAAACACACTTTAACTTAATTAAACACCATAATCTAATCATCAACCAAATAAGCTAATTTAACCACCCAAGCTTACTTAACTTAAGCTAAGCACACATAGGGCATCATTAACCAGCTAATTGAGATTTAGTGAGCTAAACTCACCGGATTAACAAGCCGAGTGGACCAAAACGACGAGGACGACGCGAGGATCGACTTTCCTCAAGACAGGCCGAGCATCCGGGCTCGGGAAGGCGGCCGAAACGGGCCAAACATGGGCTGCCATACCCATTTTCTACAGCTGTTGTCCACTGCTGGTTGAGGCCGAGAATAGGCGGATCCGGCGCCTGAATGGGCGGAGGAACGGCGGAGAAGCGGAGGCTGCAGCTTGGCGGGCGAGGCGGCGGCTCCGGTGGGACTCACGGTGGCCGGAGGTGACTGAATCGCGGCCTGAGCTGGCCAAACCGCCCCCGGGACGCATGAGCAGAGGCCCACGGAGACGGCTGGGCATCGGCCAAGCACGGGCGAGCGCAGGCGGACGGGCAGCGACGACGAGCTCCGGCGAATGGGCGACGAGCGACGGCCATGGCTGCAGCTTCTTCGACAAGCTCAGATCTAATGGGTCTTCGAGCAAGAACCCGAGATGGAGGAGAGAGGGCGACGGTGAGCGGACGCGCGGCTGCGCGCGCGAATGGTGGCAACAACGACGGCACCGTCGACGAGCGATGAGCGGCGAAGGAGGCGGACGGCGAGGGACTGCTTCGGCTTCTTCCTCTGCAAATTTTCTGGTCTTTCGCACCAAGAAGATGGAGGAGAAACCCACGGAAAGGGAGAGGAAGAAGAGAGAAGAAGGAGAGAGGGAGAGAGATAGGACCATTCCCTTTTCTTTTTCTTTTTTCTTTAATCCCACAAAATGGCCCACCATGACATCATGGATGATGTCATACTCCACTCACTCAAAACTCCCACAACCTTATTCCAATGGGTTCAATTCTATTTTCCACCGGGGTCCAATTCTTGTACATCCAATTTCTTCAATTTTTCTTTCAATTCTCTTCTAATTGAATCCAATTAAAATCCACAAAAGTCATCCCATGATCCTAATAAGATGTGTGACATGATCGGGCTTCCAATTTCTAAATTCAATCCCAATTTTTACGGTTGAATTCAATCTGGTGCGATTTCAGCGCGCCTAATCCACTGAGTAGCTTTTGGGGGAAATTTTCTTACATCCGACCTGAGGGTGATCAGTCCCCAAGTCTGACGCATCAAAATCCCTTAATTGCTTTACTCAATAGACCAGTTCTCTCGTGAGTGGCCGACTCAGAGAGACAAACTACATGCACAGATGAATTGCCTGACTCAATTGACTGAAAATAAATTTGAGGAAAAATCGGGATGTCACATTAATCATATCAAGGAAAAATTTCAAATTCCTATTTTTCACGAGATAAGTTTGTATCATTAATTTTTGGGCCAATTTGCTTGCTTCGTGGGCTTAGTCCAGCCTGCCAAGTTAAAATTCAGAATCACTAATTCGAATTCATCCATCACCGGTCCAAATAAATGCAAACTAAAAATAAATGCACCTAAATTTATATGCTATGTAATTAATATTTTTTCGGGGATAAAATTAACCCATATTTTTTTATGCAATAAATAAATGACTGGATCGTCAAAATTTAGGTGTCAATAAAGAGTAATCTTGTTTCATACTCATGTAGGTATTATAGCAGTCAATAAATCACAATCCCACATAACTTGAACAGTTACTGAAATTGCACAATCCGTACTAGTTCGATCACTGAACACTTATGTAGCAAAATGTTACAAAGTAGTTCTTTCTGAAGTAAACAAGCGCTTGGTTCTGCAACTGAGCAAGAACATGTACATACATTAACAGAAAGTTCCTGCAAGCGATATGCCTATGAACAATAATAGAACTGATCAAACCACAAACTAAACCATGTTTTGTTCACTTTTCATCAACACATTCTTCGTTGTCTTCTTCTCCATCTTCATCAACTTCTTCACTTTCATCTCCTTCCTCATCATAATATGCTTCTTCTTCAACATAGTTGTTGCTGCCATCCTCATCATCTTTTTCATCGTTAAGTGTCCACCTGATTTGCCTGCAAAGGTCAAGCACAAAAATTACATATCAATGCAAAATAACTTGACACTAACAAAAACTCTTCCCAAGCCAAGAGCCCAACTTAAATTTATAGCACATAGCAGAGCAAATTCTGGACGAAATCATCTAATTTAGTCTTGAGAGAAAGACTAACAGAGCTTGCAAGATTGTAGATATATGATGAAAGCTTGGACTGACAAACGAAGAGAAGCAGCAACAGCCAAATTTTTGTACTATCACACTTTCATTGTGGTTCAACCATTCGACCAGACAAAACAATGACAAGAATCTGAATTTCGAAGCATAACATACAGACAGATTTAAAATGAGGGCATTAAATATACGACGCCTACCGCTTATTAATAAAATGAAGCAAGTAAATGTACAGGAATCTTTTACATTCTGAGATTCTTACACAAAGTGCCTAAGAGAAAATGGAAAAAAAGAGAAGAGAGCAAGCGCATATAGAGGCTTTTCGAGTTTGAATTTCTCTCTGTTCACACTCTCCAATCTGCTACCTTTACTTGAAAGTCATTAGCCGGCATGCAGAGAAATTGATCTAGATTACTATTCTCGAGAAAATTATACTGCTTGCCAATTCTTTTCACAGAAGCTTTGATCTACTGTAGTTGAATGAACATGTAATGACCGTGAAGGAACACCGACCAGCTGCTCCATCATCCGCAACTGATCGTATGTAACAATTTGCACTGACTACAGGAGTTAAATATAGAAAAAATGGCAATGGTTGATTGAAGAATGTGTCATCCAAACAAATTCCTTCATTACAAACTTTTCTGAACCAATTCCAATTGCTGGTCAACTATGACAATGAGGGACGTAATTCATTTGAATGCAACATAGTAGAAAAGCATTAATCACCTGATTTAGACGTCAGAATACAGCAGTTTTTGCTTCCCTGTCCAACCACCCTGATGTGCATAAGTAGAAACGTCAAAAGGATTTTTCCAGCTGAATTCAACTACTAAAGGAGCTCATTTATCTTCATTGGTTTTGAGGGATTAGACGAGAGAACAACCGCAGATATACTCTGAATCCCTATGCTATTAGACGTTTATCAGCACAACAAAGGATGCTAGATGGGGGAAATCAGAGTAAAAACTTTTAAAAAACAACGAATTCTTTTTTTCTGTTGACCAAATGGATTTTGATGAAGAAATTCAATGCTCCACTAAAATCTACCACTAATACGCAAGATTCGGATGACAAGACACTTGGATTATCAAAATCCAGTAGAGTCAATTTAAACCATCATGAGAAAATATAAGAGGTGAGATTGGAGTGAAAAAATACTTGCCGTGCATTTATGAGTATTTAGACATGCCATGAAGTGACCTTTCCTGATAATCAGGTCACTGAATATAACTACAGGTAACCTGGTCATTCTTAGAGTGGGAAAGTAGTTCGCTCCAGACATAGAAATAATTTTGTCCATTTAGGCGGTTCGAGGAGGGGCTTATACTTTGCGGTAACGGCGTTTTCACTCAAATCTGGTCTTCACATCGTGATCGAGCGCAAACCCCAGTCATCTCGGAGTACAGCCGAAACTTCCTCTCTGGCTTCCTAAATTGTAATCCCGAGTCTCGCCTCTTTCGATTCAATTCATCCAGGGATTCGAATGATGCGAATCAATCATCGAACGAACTAGGGCTTTCGATTTTTGGGGCTCACCATTTCGTTGATTTTAGCGCCGGTGTTGGGGCTTCCGGTCTTCGACTCTTCTCCTATGGCGCGGTCGATGGCGGGACACTTGCATGCGTGGATCCCGAGATTTAGATTAAATAAAAAGTAAAATGTAAAAAAATTAAAAAAAAAATCTAGACAAACTTTATGGATAATAAACTATTATATCTATATTTTCATCCTATCTATTCATTAATGACTGTCGTTTCAACATTTAAAGATTGAAAAAGATTTGATTAATATTTATAAAGAAGAAAGTCGTATATGACTCAACCGGCTCTATCTATTTCTCATTAAATTTATATGAAACTTTTTATTGCCATACTTTGTACATCTATATCATCATATAGGCAAGTCCTAAGCCAATTTAAAGGTAAGTATGATTCAATTTAAAATTAAGTCAAATTAATTACGTAAAATAGTCATTCATATGGCTCGTTTTGAAGTTTTTACTCTTTACCATCATCGTCAATCAATTTAGTTAACTTAAAATTGCCATTGATCTCGATCAAGCTGGTTGCAGTTACTATACATTAGTTTTTAAGAATTTCGAAGAATCAATATCTCTCAAACAGCAATCTATAAAATCTCACAATTCCAAGACCAACCTAACATTTCAAAACGACATCATTTCAAAACTCAACAATCTCAAGAATCAACCCAGCAACCCTAAAACCCGAACCGATCCGAAATTATAACTTAACAGAGCAAATTTCTTTGATTTCATTAGATTTATCAAGGTTTGGAATTTCTTACCGAGTGCTTCAAAATGGTATGAATCTAGCTCGTCGTGGCCTCCGAATCGAATCGCAGCAAAAGCCCCCTTCCGCTCACTCTCAGATTCCCCTCTTCTCTGATTTCTCTTTCTTTTGCCAACTCCCTCCTCTCTCTTTTTTCTGCTCTTGATTTTTCGTACGAACCAGCTCCATAAGAGAACACGAAGATGGGCTAAGGACTCTTGGGCCTAAATTTTCTATTCCATGAGAGGCCCATAGTCGAGGAGGCCCGTTTATAGCTTTGAAAACCAAGTACCACCTAACGACGGGCAGTTCCGAACACTCGTAC
This sequence comes from Eucalyptus grandis x Eucalyptus urophylla, assembly GCA_028830015.1. Classification (NCBI taxonomy): domain Eukaryota; kingdom Viridiplantae; phylum Streptophyta; class Magnoliopsida; order Myrtales; family Myrtaceae; genus Eucalyptus; species Eucalyptus grandis x Eucalyptus urophylla. The sequence continues at coordinate 56,575,343 of CM054190.1, read as the reverse complement.
TTTGTACGGTTGGTATCTTTTGCAATGATTCACAACTAAGGACCTTCAACACCCGTAGCTTCTCTAGCTTCGGAGTATTAGGGTTGGGCCTTTCCGTGGAACTGCAGTCTCCAATTGAAGGCCGTTCGGATGCGAACTCAATTAGTTGCGGGCAGTCCTTTTCCCACAGCGATTGGTGCTCCTTTAAGCTCGATACATTGGATATCCTCACGAGCGACTCGCCCTTGAGCACGTCCACTAGCTTGAAGTTCTCTAGCTGTCCGAGCACGTTGTCAAACTCGATTTCTCTTAATGGACATTCGATGAACCTTAATATAGACATATTGCCCAGGTTGGAGAACAATGACCATGCTATTGGTGTCTTCACACCTCTTAAGTCGAATATTTCTAAACTAGACGGAAGCCCGGTCAGAGATTGTAGGTCGGCACAAGTTATGTCAAGAACCTTGAGCTGAGAAAGGGCGCTCAAGTCAGTAGGATGCATGTCGGAATCAGAAAATATCACGTGCAACGAAGACAATTCATGAAGCCTTCCAAGCCACTCTAAGTTCGGATATACAATTTGTCCTCGTTTAATTATGGAAAACTCATGACTAAGATCACAATCACTTATTAACAGAGAACCTAAATTAGTGAAGTTCGAGAGGTCGGGTACTGCCTGCAACGATGAAGACGTTAGATCTAGCCTCGTTACACTTGTGGGAAGATTTGGTAGTAACTGAAACTCCATACAATTCTGTAGTTCAAGTTGTCTGAGGTTAAAGAGCTGATTGATTGTCATTGGCAGTCTATTAACCTTTGTCCCGGACAAGCTCAAAATCTCCAATTGGGATAATCCTGCGATTTCACTAGGAATTTCCCCCTTGAGATTGACACAATTGTTGGCTCTTAGCTCTTCAAGATTCTCCAGAGTCCCTATGCTCTTCGGTAGCTCGCTTATCTTACTAGAAGACAAAATCATGAGCTTCAACCGTCTAAGGTTGCCAATTGAATGGAGTAATTTTGTAATCGGTGTTGAAGATACATCCAATTTGTGTAGCGATTCTAGTCTTCTGATGGAATTCGGTAATGCATTTACACTAGTGCCTCCTAAATTCAAATGGAGGAGCGATCTCAACTCTCCAATGGAATCCGGTAATGCACTTACACCAGTGTATTGTAAATCCAAATGGAGGAGCGATTTCAACTCTCCAATGGAATCCGGTAATGCACTTACACTAGTGTATTGTAAATCCAAATGGAGGAGCGATTTCAACTCTCCAATGGAATCCGGAAGCTCTCTAAGGTTGCAACACTTACTTAGAGATAGATGCTTCAAACCCAGTAGCTCTCCTATTGAGGGTGGAAGTTTTCTAACACCATCCTGATTTTTTGTATTCAGCACCAACAAGGATTTCAAACCACCAATTGAGTCTAGTAATGGAGGGACGGTTGGAGAAATATTTCTCTGCAACAGATGATCGCTCCCATAGATTTCCAAATGCTTTAGGCGGCCTAGCTGATTAATAGAGCTATCGATTTCTTCCAATCTTGTACAATTTTTGAGAACCAATTTTTTTCAAATTTAGGCACTTGGAGAAGACAAGCGTTCTCTTTAAATAATTGCAGCTTGCCAGATCTATAACTTTTAGGTTATCATTTACCTATAAAAAAAAACTAATTATTGAGGAAAATAATGGCATCGGCAAAGGTCAACTCAATGTAACAAATCCATACACACATAAAGGAAAAAACGAATGCATTATATGAAACTTTACCATGCATGCTCCCCAGCCATTCCAGTCTTCAATAATATCACTCTCTAAAAGCTTGAGAACGGCCAAGTTTCTTAGACATAAACCAGTGGCATCTTGGTTTGAAGGGCAATGATGCAAAGAGAGCCATGTTAAAGTAGAGAGAAGATTTTTGAAGTCTCCTACAAAGTTTCCCCCATTCAATTCGAGGAACCTTAGACTAGGTAGCCTTGAAAATTCACCACTCGTGAAGTTATGCTTGTCGCCAAGTCTTGTGAGTTTGAGTGCTACAACGTTTTTTGTTCCTTGATATTTCCAGAGCAACAAGTTAGCAACATGATCGAACTATTCAAAGTAAGTACTAAATATCAAAATAGGGAATATATATCTAAATTCAACTAATAATAAACATGAGTGTACCAACAAAAAAATGGGGCACATAAATATTATCTTATACAAAAGGGGCAAATTCCATGAATCATTATCTCTCCCACTTACATGGGAGTTGTAATGTAAAAACTGATATTGCTAGTATGAGTACCTAGAGGGGGGTGAATAGGTGCCTAAACAATTTATCGATATACGGAAGCAATTCTTAACATATGATAGAAAGTAAATTCTTTCTTAATTAACAAAATGAAATACGGTCAAGGTAGAGAGAGTGAGGAAGAGAAAATTGAACACATGATTTATAGTGGTTCGGCTTATTCCAAGCCTACGTCCACTCTTCCGCACTGACAGCCTACCGGTTGGATTTCACTATGATCAAAAGAGAAGTTACAGCACAGCTTTGCCTTGATTCCACAGTGTAGATGTTCTACCACACCTCCTCAAGGTCTCTCACAAATATAGACTCTCTTTTGTATACAAGTATTCGCTCACAGGATTTATCTAAACAAATAGGAGCTTCAGACTTTGGAATTCTTTTATCGCGCACACCTCGAACAACTAAGAACGTCTTCCTTATATACTCCTTTATGCCATCATACCCGTTGGACGGAATCAATTAGGAAGATTGTTCGAGCTATTAAAGGAACGTGTTGATAGCCCATCAATCCTGTTCGCCCATACAATCAGGATCTCGGTTTCCATAAGTAGAACCTTTCAATAATATTTAGACAATCATCGAATCTTCAATCATTGAATGAAATTTGATCAATCAAAGGATTCTGATACGTCTTCTCCAGCCAGGAGATCTTCTCCAGATGATAAGGTCAAATCCTGAACAAAACATCCAGTTCTGGATAACCTTTCTTCAACGGATTAGAGACTGTCAATGAGGATAGACTTTGAGTCTTGAGTCTGGCTGTCCGGAGGTCTTCAGACTTTAAATAGCAGAGTCTGCAAGCCTTCAGACTAGACTGATGGAAACGTTTTGTCAACTTCAAAACACTTTCACTAAGATTTCTCCAACAATCTCCCCCTTTTTGATGGTGACAAAACCTTCTTGCAGATTTGGATAACTTTGACCTGCAAAACATTTCTCAAACACATATGCATATCTTATAGAAATAAATGGCTAACAGAATAACACTAGAATCTGCAACCACAGAAAATAGGTTAGTCCAGTATATGATTAAGCCATTCATAAGATATCAACATTGGTTAATAGAAGCAGTCAAGTCCAAAGTCCAAAGTCTAGTTCAGTTCTCATCCAGACACAAAACAAAGTCAAAACACAATCCAACAAACAAAAAGTTTAATGAATGAAAAGTTTTTCAAATCATGCATCTCTCCCCCTTTTTGTCATCATTAAAAAGGATGAGATGAAGTCAAGATTGCTTGGGAACGCGGACAAGCTGGAAATCTTCCATAGACTGAACGATGCCTTCCAGCCTTTTAAAGTCTTCCTTCAACTGTACAACCTCCTCACTCTTGGCATTGGCCTGATTTTGAATAGAGAGGGCTTGCATTTTATCAATTAATGAACAGGAAGAAGCTTGACCTTCATTCTTCAAGCTTTGAACTTTGCAACCCAAGGCATAAATCTGACCTTTCATCTCCAAGAGAATATCCATGATTCTACGAAAATCTGCTCCATTATCAGTCTGAGTACTTGCTTCGTCTCGATCTGATGGAGTAAATGCAGAAGATGGTAGATCAGCATAATCTTGCAGATTTGGCGATGACACTTCATGACCCTCTTCTGGAAACTGAGATGCATAAACATCTTCTGGGTCTGCAGGCGAGCGACTGACTCATTCACTTGCATCAGGATATGAAGACGTCACTCCTTTCTCCTGATCTCCCCCTGTTTCCATGCCTACAGGTGGAGAAGAGATTTCCTCAGGTTCTCCTTCTTCTCTTCTTTCTTCTTCCTTCTCCTCTGCTTCTCTTTCTTCTTCTTCCTTCTCCTCTGCTTCTTTCGTCTTTCGTTCCGATTCTTTCTGTGGAACAGGACGACTTAAATTCTTCAAAGCCATTGCAGAGATGGTGATGTCTTCATCATTCATCTTCATCCTCAACGAGGAGAACTCTTCTTCTCTTTGATGGAGCAGCCATGGGCTCCTTCCCTTTTCTCTTAGCAGCAGAAGAGAATTGATGAGATTTGGCAGGAGTCTTCTCCTTGAATTTCTCCAATTCCTTGCTCAGTTCCTTCAGACGCATTTTGGTCACCATTTTCAGTCCTACCACCATATGATCGCATGATCGAACACAAAAGATTTGCGGAGGCTGAATATTCAGATGTCTGAATAACTTCGTAACAAGGCTTGGGTAAGGGAGTTAACCTCTGTCCTTCATCACTGCTCTATACATGTGAAACATAACAGTATGAGGGAGAGAAAACTTCTTTCCACAGAGGATGGCATACATCAACTTTGCCTCAGAGCTTGAAACATTAGTTTTGGAAGTTGATTTCGGCCGAAGGCAATTAATCACAATCTTGTGAAGCAAGATGTTGAATGCATTCATCCTTCAGTAGGTGATCTTCTCATCTGCTCTCCTGTCCTTCACCAGTTCAAGTGTGGCTCGAGTAATGGAAACTTTGATTGGTTGATATCTACCTCTCTCAACTTCTAACACATCTGCCAGCATATTCATATCCACAACATAGTCTTGTTCTTTAACGCTGAAGGAGAATCTATTCGCATCTAAAAAGCTAAGATTTGAATAGAAATATGCAGTCAATTCAGCATAAGCCTCAGTTGAGTCAGAGCAGAACTTTTCAAATTGAAGATAACTGAACTTTTCCCTCAAGTTCACTTTCACAGCATCCAAAAAATCAAAGTCCACACTCCTAGGGTTTATTACCCCACGCTTCAGCAATTTCGAGTACAGATCCTTTTGTTCCTTTGATCTGAACAAATCTCCCATTTTTCCTTGAATTTCAGCCGCAATACCCATTTTCGGTTGAAATAGACTGAACAGATTGTCATCGTCATTCCCATCTACAGGATTCGGCCCCCAGTCACGAGGATCACTTGGGATATTCGCAAGGGTTTCCTCAGCCACCCTTTTACGAGCGATTCCCAAACTTTCCATTTTTCGCAGAAAGATATATTCGTTCCTATATCCTTTGTCTTTAAGAAACTCATCGACATAGATCAAAGGAGTACGAATTCCTTTTAAGGCACGATATAGCTTGTAAATAAAAGCGGGCTTTTGAACTCTTACGGGGTCTGCATCCTCAATGATTTCTTCCTGATGCTGATGAACAACACCTTGAGGACTAGATGGAGGAGAATGACGCTGCTGAGAATGTTGTGGGCTCAGTTGCTGATCTGGAGTAACTTCATCTTCAGTCAGATCGAAGTGCGTAGGCCCCTCACTCATTCTCTGTGGTCCCCTGCTTGCGATTCTTGAGGACTTTCATGAAGATGACATCTTTCTCAGTGTTTGGAAGATTCCTTGCTTGACTTTCCCGGAAAAGATGACAACTTTTTGAAGATTGAGCGAAGAAGACAAACGGGAATGGAGGATCGATGCTTTCTAGGGTTTTTGAGAGAAAAGTGAATAGAAAAGTGAAGAGGAATCGACAGTGCACAATCGGTTAAAAAGAAGAGTAAACGAACCGTCATAAAGGAAATAAAAATATGCCTTTTCAAAATAACTGCCTTTATCCGCAAAAATAGCTATTTCAAAAATAACTTCCCTTTTTAAAAAGAATCGATGCAATATTTACGTTAATTAAATATAGCAACAATTTAAACACAGTCTGATGATCGTACCTTTTCAAGATAAGATTGGAGAGAGAAAGACTTACAGTCTGAAGGTCGAGCCAAGACTGTAGATAAAGTCTTGTAAGCCTGAGTCTGAAAGTCTTTAGACTTTGATATCCTCATACCTCAAAATGTTGAGTCTGGACCGAACAGACTCAAATTGATTTTTCTCCAAAAGCTTTGTGAGTATATCAGCCAGTTGATTCTTTGAGTCAACAAATTGAATTGAAACATCTCCATTTTGAACATGATCTCTAATAAAGTGATGTCGAATCTCTATATGCTTTGCTCTTGAGTGGAGAATTGGATTTTTGGTGAGGTTGATAGCGCTGGTGTTGTCGCAATTAATCTTCGTGCATGAGTCTTCAATTTCAAAATCTCTTAGCTGTTGTTTTATCCATAGAATTTGCGAACAGCAGCTTCCAAGAGCTACATACTTTGCTTCTGTTGTTGAAAGAGACACAGTGCTTTGTTTCCTTGAAAACCAAGACACTGTTCTGTTTCCAAGCAACTGGCAAGTTCCTGAAGTGCTCTTTCTATCAACTCTGCAACCGGCCAGATCTGCGTCTGAATATCCCAGAAGTTTAAAGTCTCCCTTCTTAGGATACCAAAGACCGATGCTTGATGATGAAGCGACGTATTTAATGATGTGTTTCGCAGCACTGAGATGAGATTCTCTAGGATCTGATTGAAACCTAGCACAGCTGCAAACACTCAACAAAATATCAGGTCTAGAGGCAGTAAGATAAAGAAGTGATCCAATAATGCTCCTGTACAGCTTTTGATCAACTTTCTTCCCTTCTTCATCTTTGTCTATCTTTAAAGAACTTGACATTGGTATGTCGGTCTTTTTGCACTTTTCCAGTCCAAACCTTTTGACAAGATCATTAACATATTTTTCTTGATAAATAAAAGTTCCTTCCTTCAATTGTTTTACTTGAAGACCAAGAAAGAATGTTAATTCTCCCATCATACTCATTTCAAACTCATCCTGCATAGACTTTGAAAATTTCTTGCACAGACTTTCATTAGAGGATCCAAAAATAATATCATCCACATATATTTGAACAAGTAAGAAACTTTTGTTTTCCTTCTTGATAAATAAAGTCGTATCTACTTTACCTTTGACAAAACCATTTTGTATTAGGAACTTACTTAATCTGTCGTACCAAGCCCGAGGTGCTTGCTTTAAACCATACAAAGCCTTTTTCAGTCTGAAGACTGAGTCTGGCTTCTTTGGGTCTTCAAACCCTGGTGGTTGTTCCACATAAACTTCCTCATGGATAAATCCATTTAGGAAGGCGCTTTTGACGTCCATTTGGAATAACCTGAAATTCTTATAACAAGCAAACGCAAGTAATAGTCGAATAGCTTCTAACCTTGCCACTAGAGCGTAAGTCTCATCATAGTCTATTCCTTCTTCTTGCGTATATCCCTTGGCCACGAGTCTTGCTTTATTTCGTACGACTTTTCCTTTCTCGTTCATCTTGTTTCTGAACACCCATTTAGCTCCAATAACAGTTTTACCTTTTGGTTTGGATGTCAATTCCCAAACATCATTTATGCTGAACTGTCTGAGCTCTTCTTGCATAGCTTCAATCCAGCTTTCATCAGATAAAGCTTCTTCTATGCTCTTTGGTTCAATTTCAGAAACGAGTGCCACAGCACTAGATTCTTCTCGCCTTTTGGATCTGGTGCGAATTCCTTCATTAATTTCGCCAATTATAAGATCTTTGGGATGACTGGACTTATGCTTCCAGTTACTTGTTGATTTGTCTGGTTGATGATCTCTTTCTTTATTTGGATCTTCACTAACAACCTGATGCTGGTTTTCCAGAGTCTGAGATGCTTCTTGAGATGTAGACTTTGGAAGTTCTGGAGCGGGTTTAGACTCTTCTTGATGAGTCTGACTTGATTCATCTTGTGTTGAGTCTTGAAATTTGACATTCATTGACTCCTCCACAGACTGGCTCTTCTTGTTATAGACTCTGAAGGCTTTGCTTGATGTAGAATATCCAAGGAAGATACCTTCATCTGATCTTTCTTCAAACTTACCAACTCAATCTTTTGCATTTTTCAGTATAAAACATTTGCAACCAAATACATGAAAGTATGAAACAATATGCTTCTTTTCTTTGAATAACTCATAAGGGGTTTTCTGAAGAATAGATCTTAAGAAGACTCTATTGATGATATAGCATGCTGTTGAAACAGCTTCAGCCCAAAATCGAGAAGAAATTTTACTTTCAATTAAAAGAGTTCTAGCCATTTCTTGAAGAGATCTGTTCTTTCTTTCCACAACTCCATTTTGCTGAGGAGTATATGGAGAGGAAAACACATGCTTAAAGCCAGATTCATCACAGAATTTTGTAAAATCTTGATTTTCAAATTCACCTCCATGATCTGTTCTTATACTAGAGATAACACATCCTTTTTCATTTTGAACCTTTTTAGCAAATTTTTCAAAATACGAAAAGGTTTCGGACTTACTTGCAAGGAAACATACCCAAGTAAAACGGGAGTAATCATCAACAATTACTAGGCAATACTTCTTACCCCCAATACTCTGAGTTCTGGTTGGTCCGAAGAGATCCATATGCAGCAACTGCAGTACATGATTAGTAGAGACATAATTTATTGGCTTAAAAGAATTTCTTACCTGCTTTCCCAGAATACATGGAGTGCATGAATCAGTCTTTTGGTATGGCAATTTGGGTAGACCTCGAACAAGCTGCTTTGATGAGATTTTGGCTAATTGCTTCATGTTGACATGACCAAGCTTTTTGTGCCATAAGCTTGCTTCGTCTTGAATTGAGATAAGGCATTGCGATTCATTTGGTTTCACATCCAGAAGATAGATATTTCCATGTCTTCGACCCATGAAAGACTGAGTAGAGTCTTTACTGATTCCAGAACATGTTCCTTCTTGAAAGAAGATCTTGAAACCAGTATCACACAATTGACTAATGCTGAGAAGATTGTAATTAAGTCCTTTCACTAAGGAAACATTACTTATTGTGAGAGTTCTAATTTTCACGGTTCCAAATCCCACAATACTTCCTTTGCTGTTTCCTCCAGATGAAACTTTTCCACCATTTACTTGAGCAAGCTTTATAAAGCAATTTGAGTCTCCTGTCATGTGTCTTGAGCATCCGCTGTCAAGATACCACTTTACCTGTTTCTTGACGGAGACCTGCATTTAAAATAAAGTCTCAAGCTTTCTTTGGTACCCAAATTTTCTTGGGTCCTTTGGTGTTAGTAAGATAAACAATATTAGCCCATATTTTCTTAACAGGTTTCCATACCATAGGACACTCTTTTTCAAAGTGATCCGGACTGTTGCACTTAGAACATCTGAGAGCATTTCTACCTACAGGTTTTACAAAAACTTTCTTGAAGTGATTTTTGTAAACCTCACTCGAAAGCCTTTTCTTAATTCTTTCTTTTACTTTAGGAAAATCAATCAAGGGAATTGTTTCTTCTGTCATACCTAGACCAGACTTATTGAAGTAAGGTCTTTGAGCTGAAAGAATTTTCTCAAGTTTTTCAGACCCTATAGAAAATTTCTTTGATATATTTGATAAGTCTGTTTTTAAAAAAGCATTTTCTTTTAAAAGATTTTCTTCATTTTCTTTAAGATTGTAAACAGACAAGTCTAGACTTTTAACTCTTTCTGCTAAAACATTTTCCTTTTGTTTTAGAGCTGAGTTTTCCTTTTTCAGTTTGGAAATTCTTTTGAGGGAAGTCTTAAGACTAAAGCATAGTTCATCAATATATTTAGAAACTTTGACAGGAATTTTAAAATTACTTGCCTCAAATTCACTGTCTGAGTCTGATCCTGAGTATGATCCGGAGTCTGAGTCTGATTGTGCCATCAGACATAGATTGGCATATTCATTATCACTTTCTTCACACTCAGTATCACTCCAGGTTTCAGCTTTGAGAGCTTTTCGAAATTTTTCAGCTTTTCCTTTCTTCTTCTTCAGAAGAGGACAGTAGGGTCTGATGTGTCCCTTTTTCTTGCATTCAAAGCAGACTACATCTTTATTTGGTTCCTCATCATCAACAGACTTGGTCTGCTGTCTTTGAAAGCTTTGTTTCTTTGAGTTGAACCTTCTTCCTTTTCTATTTAGTTTTCTGAATCTTCTTATCATGAGAGCAAGCTCCTCATCGTCCATATCATCTTCAGAATCTGAATCATCAGAATCATCATTTGATTTTAATGCGATGGATTTCTTACCTTTTGGATCTTCATCTTCATTGATCCTTTCCACTTCATAGGACTGAAGAGTTCCAATCAGTTCGTCAACAGATAGTGGCATAATTCTCTGCGTCTCTCTTATCGAAGTCTTTATGTGATTCCAATCCTTGGAGAGTCCACGCAGTAACTTGTTTACCTTCATGGGATCAGAAGTTGGTTGACCTTGACTTTCAAGACCATTCACAATATCTGTAAAACGACTAAACATGTCAGATATTGATTCTCCTGGTTTCATTTTGAAGGCTTCGTATTGACCGAGAAGAATGTTGATTCTTGTTTCCTTCACTCGATCTGTTCCTTCATAGGTGATATGCAATCTGTCTCAAACTTCTTTTGCTGTACCACAAGAAGATATTCTATTATATTCAGTTGGTGATAAAGCACAATATAAGGAGTAAATTGCTTTTGCATTGAGTGTTTGTCTCTTGATTATTTCTTCCTGAGACATTCCGCTGGTTTCTTCAGTTTCTTTTCCTCTTTCAGAGACTGATGCAATGGTAGGAGTAATTCCTTTTTCTACAACGTCCCATTCCAGAGGATCCTTTGATCGTAGGAAAGCTTTCATCTTGTTCCTCCAGATGTTGTAATCCTTTCCATCAAAGTAGGGTGGTCTGGTATTGCTTTGCCCTTCCATCACCCTGGTGCTAGCATACTAGCCATGGATCTTTTACTATGAAGTAAAACACTTCAAATAAAGTAAGTACACAGGCTCTGATACCAATTGATATTGTTAGTATGAGTACCTAGAGGGGGTGAATAGGTGCCTAAACAATTTATCGATATACGGAAGCAATTCTTAACATATGATAGAAAGTAAATTCTTTCTTAATTAACAAAATGAAATACGATCAAGGTAGAGAGAGTGAGGAAGAGAAAATTGAACACAGGATTTATAGTGGTTCGGCTTATTCCAAGCCTACGTCCACTCTTCCGCACTGACAGTCCACCGGCTGGATTTCACTATGATCAAAAGAGAAGTTACAGCACAGCTTTGCCTTGATTCCACAGTGTAGATGTTCTACCACACCTCCTCAAGGTCTCTCACAAATATAGACTCTCTTTTGTATACAAGTATTCGCTCACAAGATTTATCTAAACAAATAGGAGCTTCAGACTTTGGAATTCTTTTATCGCGCACACCTCGAACAACTAAGAACGTCTTCCTTATATACTCCTTTATGCCATCATACCCGTTGGCACTTACCAAAGGAATTCCTCCAATCTACCCGTTGGACGGAATCAATTAGGAAGATTGTTCGAGCTATTAAAGGAACGTGTTGATAGCCCATCAATCCTGTTCGCCCATACAATCTGGATCTCGGTTTCCATAAGTAGAACCTTCCAATAATATTTAGACAATCATCGAATCTTCAATTATTGAATGAAATTTGATCAATCAAAGGATTCTGATACGTCTTCTCCAGCCACGAGATCTTCTCCAGATGATAAGGTCAAATCCTGAACAAAACATCCAGTTCTGGATAACCTTTCTTCAACGGATTAGAGACTGTCAATGAGGATAGACTTTGAGTCTTGAGTCTGGCTGTCCGGAGGTCTTCAGACTTTAAATAGCAGAGTCTGCAAGCCTTCAGACTAGACTGATGGAAACGTTTTGTCAACTTCAAAACACTTTCACTAAGATTTCTCCAACAAAAACTAATTCTTTTGGAATGCCATTCATTTCTCTCAAATCATGCAAAATCATCAATGTCCTGTGTAAAAAAATGAGCGAACATTTTGGTCGAAAATGAAGTCTAAATACACATAACTGCATGCTCAGTTTTTCATAAGCAATTAACTTCTTTACTAAGACATACCATGTTATTCTGAACCACATCCAAGGCGATCGTCGGACACCACAACCTGCTGCACTTTCCAGGAACTGTAAAGCATTCTCGCCAGACAATCTCTCTTCCAAGATCTCTCAGTTGGTCGTGCATCCACAGTCTATCATCTATGAGTTTTATCAAAGATAAATGAATAAGAACACGAAGTCCAGTATGTGGAAAAAAATCACAAGCTTTCCACATGTAATATGTGGGGATTCTTTCTTCACCAATGCAATGACATGCGATATCAAGAAAAATTTGTTGTTGCTCATACTCCAATTCTTCGTAACTTATCAACAACTTTTTCTGGACATCCTGATTGGGCACTTCCTTCAACTTCTTCAATGTTTCTTTCCATGTTTTCTTGCCTTTTGAATGGAGTAAAGAACCTATGACCTCGAGAGCCAATGGCAGTCCTCCAGTGGTTCCGACAATTTCTCGTGAAATTTCAATGTAGTCATATGGAGGTGAATCACTTTCAAAAGAGTGCTTGCTAAATAGTTGAAGAGTATGGTGAAATTGCAATTCCTTCATTTCATAAAAAGAGAAATCTCCGTGGATGATATTGTCATCTAGGGTGTCGGTTTCGAGAACCAAACCAACTTGACTTACCAGCTAGCTGCATGAGATTGTCTCTCTTGTCCATGTCATCAAGAACAATGATGGCTTTCTTATCACCGAGTTTTTGTTTGATCACATCCCTCCCCTCATCAACATCGATAACTTTAGGATGTTGAATACCAAGAATGTCACGTGATAATTTTTTTTGCAGACTTAAAATATCGCTTTTACGGATATCTGAAAGAAAGCAACAACTTTGGAATTGGGAGGAGATACGTTTGAAAATAGCCTTAGCAAGAGTTGTTTTTCCGATACCACCCATACCGTGAATCACCACAAATCATACATCAGAAGTGCCTAGGCCTAACAACTTCATAAATGCTTCCATATGATGGTGAATTCCCACCAAGCTATCACACCAATTTCTCTGCATAGGCGTCAGCTTACCAAAAACTTCTTCCAGAACAAGGGCTATAAGTTTCTCCTAGCTGTCATATGCATAATGCAACTGTCTCAGTTCGAGAAACCACAAACGCGTAGAAGCATAAATGTGCAAAACCAGAAATTTTAATTGTTAAAACCAAGGATGGATTATCAATTTATTTCATATTCAATCCTTCCCAAGCCAAGAAGATTGATCTTAGTTACAGATAACAATGGTTGGAATTTGATGTGGGGGGCGGTTCTGAAGAGTTTTTAGATGGTCAAATCCGTGAAGTTTTAATGTACGATGTGGCCATCAAAACTAGCTCCATAGCCAAGTGGGCGAACCAAACCAATTGTTTTGGTTCATGCCGCGCATCTAGTATGACAAAGGGTGAAAAAGGACCAAATTGCACATTAAGTAGGGAGAGCACTCTTGAGTGGAACCAACACTATGGAGGACGTCAATACTTTTAAGTGTGGAGTTTATGGCACCATAGCTCCACATCAAATGGGACACACTCTTTTGAACTATTCGTGGGTAAGGTTTACCGTGAAATGATTACTCTAAAATTCAATTGTAATAGGAATTACTACATGGAAGAATGGTATAAGAGATAAAAACTGCATGCAAAAGTGCAGTCAATGAGATTGACTCCATAAAAACGAACATGACAATTTGCACTACCATTTCAACTTCCATGTCATTTCAGAATATTTGTTTTTGGGGTTTGGGGAGGGGGGGTGAGTTCGGGTTGATCTATATATTGAGTCTTTATGATTAAGAAACAATGATCTAAATTTAGAAATGAAACTACTAAAGTTATCATTAGTTACCCGTGATCTTTTAAGTTATATCCCTTGATTTTGGCAATCTCTCTAAGGGCCTCCTCCCATTGCTTCATAGTATCTTCACCAGACTGTCTCTCATGCTTTCGTAGGGCCTTACCATATGATCCAGTTCTGAGCTTAAGATCGAATGCATCCACCCCATAGAAAATGGGCAAGATCACTTTCTTGTCTCTCTTCCTGCACTCCACCATGTATGCCAGCTCGCGAAGACAGCATTTACTGGAAGCATAGTTTTTAGAGAAGATTGGTATGTAGATTTTCGAATTGGAGATTGCTCTCAAAAGCTCGCCTCTAATCTCTTCCCCAACGTGGAGCATTTAGTCATCTTTGAACACACAAATCCCAGCTCGAATCATGGCCGCGTAGAGAGAGTCTGTGATGGTTAAGCGAGTGTCGGGCCTAGGGGTGTGCAACCGGACCCGGTCAACCCGGTTCCCGGTTCGGCCCACCTGGAAAACAGGGTCGGGAACCGATTCTGGTTGAAACCGGTCCGGGAACTGGTTCTCAAAGTTCAGATCCTGTTTGAACTGGTTCGGGAACCGGTTCCGAGGGAATACCCACTCGGGAATCGGATCGACCAGACCGGTTTGGGAACCGGTTTTTGGGCCCCAAAATTCCACCAAAACCCTAGTCTTTTTTTTTTCTATCTTTAGTCTTTACTCTCATGCTCGACGCTCGTCGCTCTCAGCCTCTCACCTTCGCCAATCCATCCGAGCGCTGCGCTGCCGACGCTGCCTCCGCTCGCCCACCTGGTCCCGGCCATCCTCGCCACCCTGGCGTCGTCAGCCTTGGACACGAATGTGACGGCGCTCCTCGTCTCGAGCGGCATCATCAAGACGCACCATTCGGTGCTGGACAAGGGCTTGACGGTGTTCGTGCCCGACATGAGCTCGTGTCGCTCCTGCTGTACCACGCGGTGGTGGACTACACCCCGATCGGGTCCCTGAAGACGAGCAACGCCCCGATCAGCACCCTCGCCACGAACATCGCCGGGAAGTACGATTTCACCGTGAAGACCACCGGCGACTCCATCGCGCTCGACACTGGGGTCGACTCCTCACTGGTAAGAGGCCATTTCTTCAACTTTTTTATTAGGCTCGCCCTTCTGGCATTACTGTACTCTATAGACTCACTGCTTTGACATGATAATGAGCTAATAGAATTGTTATCTGTTTCACCAGAGTCCGGGCTTGATGCTCTATCAGAATTAATCTCTCCCCCAGTGTTGCGTAGCTCGTTTCGTAGACAGGAATTTACCCATCTCAAATAGGCTAATTCCTCGACTTCATTTAACCGACTCATTTGTAAACCTTCCACTTGTTTACACAGGTCTTCGTTTGTATGTCTAAGTAAAGAAGCCTCTTCTTTAATCTTTGCCACTATGTCACTCTAAATAAACCAACAAGAGCATGATGAGCACATCATAGGAGTCAAGTAAAAAGAAGAAAAGCTCTGTACTTGTAACAGAAGATAAATAGGGCAAACACAAGCAGAAATGGCAATATAAAAAGATTCTTTTCTTAATTAGAAAATATTGCAGTCTCCTGTATTTGTCCCAACATTCGACCGAGTTAGAATATATACAGAGGCCAGAGAAACGGAACATGTTCAGTGTGAGAACTGGGTTCACTTTAGATGTTTGCCTTGGTGATTCTATTGCTTACTTCCTCTATTTAACCATGGAAAATTGAGTTATCTGTGAACATCTTATTCAGGGGCACTCAAGTAATAGAATAATTCAGCAATTGCGATATCCATTCATAGCTAATAAAACACATCCTCACCAATGTCGAATCAAGAAACAAAAAAGGTTTAATCCATGATAATTACCTCGGAACCCTTAGCAAGAGTAGCCAGCTGAGATTCCATGGTGGAAAGCCTACAAGCAAGATTCCTCTTCCGAAGCTGCAATTCCTTATTCCTCTTCTGAACCCCATGATATGATCTGTATTGCTGAATTTGATCCATTTTCTAGTTGATTTTTCTGCTGAATTTAGTGGTTGGCTAATCTTCCAAGGTTTCATATGTTTTTCTGTTTTGGGAAAAGGAGATTCGTGAGTCCGAGTGTTCATTGCCTATATGTTAAGCTTAGGGAGTTGGAAGGCAATTCAGCTGGTGATGTGTGATTGCTTTGCTGTATAAGTGCCTTATAAATTCTTCTGAGCTGAGACTCGAAAGAGTTCTACCTTTGCATACGCCTTTGGACATTGTTGGCTTGGCACCGTTTTCTGCCTTGATACTCTTCTCTTGTTAGTAGCTTTAGGCCTGATCCTAATTGGCTTTAAGTTCTTCCTAACCCCTGTAGCTCTGACTGACAAGGCATTGAGATGGACAGATACTTCCGAAGTTATGTTGAGAGATTTGATTTACTATGAAAACTAATATGTTTTTGTAGAATCCTAATGTTATATAATTTTTTTTTTTTCAGTTTTCAGTCAATGGATCAAGACAAAGACATATCAATGGAAGTAGAGAGACATAATGAAATGAGTCCACTCATGGAATTCCCATTCCATGGAGATAATGAAGTGGAATCTGCAACCATAGACGCGACAAATAAGGTGAGGGTACCTAACTTTCATACTGCTTCGAGTAAAAAGCGAGCTAATCAATTAGATTATTGGGATCATTTTTCAAGAATTATAGATGAGAAAACACATAAAATAGTTAAGGTGAAGTGCATTCATTGCAGGATGGATAATGTGTATAATGTTGATCATGGAACCTCTACTATGTGGAAGCGCTTGAGAAAGTGCAAAAAGTATCCTCGTACAGATAAAAAGCAAATGTTGTTTGCATCACGTGACAAAAATGTGGTTGGCAAGGTTGGGGAAAATACTATTACTGATAGTGTCTTAATGACATGAAAGTTTGATCAAGAACGTTGTAGGCATATGCTTGCTCGAATGATTATTATTGATGAGCAGCCATTTTCCATGGTTGAACGTGTTGGTTTTCGCGATTTTGTTACTAAATTGCAACCTCTTTTCCATCATCTTTCACGATTTACAATGGCAAGAGATTGTATGAAGTTATATCTAAGTGAAAGGACTTGTTTGAAAGCTTACTTTGGTAAGCTTAAATCTAGGATTGCACTCACAACGGATATGTGGAGTTCCATTCAAAACTTGAACTATTTGTGTCTTACTGCACATTATATTGATGAAAATTGGCAGTTGCAAAAAAGAATAATCAATTTTGTGATGATGCATAGTCACAAGGGTAAGGAGATTGGTAAAATGGTGGGGAAATGAATTTATGATTGGGGAATAGAAAGGAAGGTGTCCACAATAACAGTGGATAATGCAAGTTCAAATGATGTGGCTATTAGTTATTTGAAAAAAAAAAAAAATTCAGAAGAGGGATTTTTGATTTTGAATGGCGATGCTTTACTTATGAGATGCACTGCTCATATACTTAACTTGATAGTAAGAGACAGATTGAATGAGGTGCGTGATTCTATTGCACGCATCTGAAACATAGTTAGGTATGTGAAGAGTTCTCCGGCGAGAGCTAAGACATTCAAAGCTTGCATTGAGATTGAGAGGATTGCATACAATGGTTCGATCTGTCTTGATGTTGCTACTAGATGGAACTCCACTCACATGATATTAGACACCGCCATAAAGTTCAAGAAAGCTTTTAAAAGAATGGAAGATGAAGATTTATTTTTCTTAAGGGAAATTGACAATGATCCTCCTGAAGATGAAGATTGGGAAAATGCCATCATTCTTTCTAAATTTCTGAGACGGTTTTATGATACAATCAAAATGATGTCAGGTAGTTCATATGTTACTTCAAATGGTTATTTTGAGGAGATAGCTAAGTTGTACAAGTATTTGAATAGTGCGGCAAATTCTTTAGACCCAAAGCTTCAAACTATGGGTTTAAAAATGAAAGAGAAGTTTGACAAGTATTATGGGAGTTTGGATAAAGTTAATATGATGGCATTGATTGCGGTTGCATTGGATCCTACAAAGAAGTTGAGTTATGTAAAGTTCTGCTTTGAACAAATCTATGATGATGAAGCAAAAATTGATGAGATGCATGATATAATGAAGGTCGCCTTGGAGAATTTGTATAAATCTTATGAACGATCTTTTGTTGGCTCTTTTAGTAAAGAAAAATTTGGTGATTCAAGTGTGAGTAACAGTAGTAGTGCTTCCAATGTCGATATTGATGACAATGATTGTGAAATCGATACTTGGCACAAAAACTTTCTCCATGCAAGGAAAAGAGTGTTGGATGAAAGTAAATCTGAGCTTGTTCGGTATCTTGAAGCTGAAAGTGAAGATATCCTTAATATTAATCTTTTGATGTGGTGGAAGAGTGTTGGGTCAAAGTATAAAATCTTATCTTTGATGGCTCGAGATGTTTTGTCTATTCCCGTGACTACCGTTGCTTCAGAGTCGGCTTTTAATACATCGGGACGTGTACTTGATGGCTTTCGAAGTTCTTTGACTCTTAGAGTGGTGGAAGGTTTAATTTGTACTCAAGATTGGTTGAGAGCTGTTCGTGTGCCAATTAATGTTGAAGAGTGCATCGAGAATGCGGAAAAGTTTGAGGCGGGTAAGTTATATATATTTATTTCTATCTTATAATTCATTCGCATAACTATCTATTAAGTGAATGTCTTATTTAACCTTTTTTTTTTAATAAATTTGGATTGTCTTACCAAGGACATTATCATTGGAAAATAAATTTCATTTTGTGGAAACTCCGATTTTGTGGTAAGTAAATAGACTTTATTAAATCATAACTTTTGCATGTCTCTAGAGTATGGATTCTTGTTGATTTTTCTTTATATATGAATTTTAGGTTTTTGTAAGAGATTTTGTACCACGTGGAACGCAAGACCAAAGAAGGAGAAGAAGATTGAGCGCATCAAGGACAATGTTGATATGTGATCAGCCAAAAATTGTCCTACAACTAGTTAATTTGCTAAATTGCTAACTTGTATATTACTGGAATATGAGAAACTTGATGTACTTTGTGGGATATGGGGATGCGAGATGGTCGAATTATATACTTGGTTGTTTTTTCAAGGGGGTCCAAATTTTATACATGTTCCCAATGAGTTTGGTCGAAGGATGTGCTTGGTCCGACCTTTTTTGTTTTAGCAGACAACTCATCTAGACTTGCTTCTCTAAGGTTAATATAAATATTCATCAATTTTTATGCAAAACAGATTCCAATATAAATAGGGTCAACCCTGTTCCCGGACCGGAAAAACAGGGTGGGTCGGGAACAGGGTCCAATGCAAATAGGGTAGGGAACATGGTCCAAAAAAAGAGAACCGGTTATAACAGGGTCGGGAATAGGGTCCAGGTCTAGACCCTACCCACTCTGGACCCGCTCACCCCTAGTCGGGCCCTCTGAAGCTCAAGAACACCTCGTAGTCCCTCCTTGGCGACGATGAAGATTCACCACCGAGGGGGAGAGACTTTCCTCCGGGACGTTCCATTCCTATGATCTTTGGCTGCATAAGTGATATCAAACTATTCTGCTTGTTCGAAATTGCAACTTCTAGTTACCTCGTGCCCGTTGGCAATTTATAAGAGAAACGGTCGACTGACTCTTTTTGTCCTAAAACAACCATTGACTGATTCAGGCTCACCGTGAGAAACAGAAGATGCAAAGAAAGATCACTATTGCATGCTTCCGCAAAATCACCTACCTCGGACAACCGTTCTTCATTTGTAATTTTAACACACCTCCTTTTCCATAGAACCAAGGAGGGCCATCGTTTTTCATAGAAGGTACCTGAGTTGACTTGGGGAAGTCCTCCAATGCATTAGGACTTGAGCCTAATTCCTAGAAAAAGCATCGTTTTTTAGTGGAGCATCAAAGAATGAGAGGCAATCTTCTATAGGCAAATGATGGAGCCCAGCACGAATTGAAATAAAAAGCTGAACAAACCTCTCAATGCAAGGAATAATGCCCTCTCACTTTTTACAAAGCCACTTTTTTTTTGTTGTTGTTGGAAGATACGCAATATCTTCTAGATATTATTCAGGACCAATTAATATCAAATCTAATTCATAGATTATTTAGTTGCCTTTTTTTGTACATGTCTTGTACTATAATATCATCCTTATACATTGAGACAAATATACATGAAATACACAAAATTCCCAACGTTGTTCTCTGCGTTTTCTCCTTGCCTTCGACTTCTTTCATCCTTTATTAGGCTGTCCTACCAGGGAATAATGTGCACTGGACAATACTTTTGCCATGGAAAAACAGATTTTTCTTATGTCGAATATCGGAGCGTGGACCATCAGGAGTGGATTCATGTTGAAAATGTGATGATGATGTGTTTCTTAATTTTCATATTCCACTAAGTTAGGAACGACTTACTTCACAAGAGGATCGTTATTAGGACCAATCAATCCATCTTTACAGTAATTGAAAAAAATTAGGATCAAATTTTTTATACACTGTTCATAAATGCGTCCTGAGAAAAAAAGGTCAAAGTCAATAATTCAAGATACATTGTTCTTCGTTGATGAAACTGGATATTAAGTCTCAGCTTCACCAATTGAGAGAGAGCGTGTGTGATATAATCGTGCGAGATACTAGTTTATTTGAATCATATTCTCATGCAGTATCTTGACATAAACATGTGATGTGCATTGCATTATTAACTACACTTTCTGACATGACCATTCAATCAACTGCAGAGCTCATTAACACTTCATCGATTGGCACACTAATGTCCAAACGACATGAAAGACTCAATAATTGATTGCAATGTGATACTGATATCTAATTTTTTTTCCTAATATGCACGATTGTAATTGTCTATAAATCAATTTACTTAGGTCCAATATCTTTATTCTAACATGCAATGCATTCTGCTTCCACGAGATTTTTACACTTTTGTCTAGTATGTGTAATTGATCCATCTCTGGAACTTCAGTTTAGTAATTTCAAATGTCATACATCTGTTAACTATAGTAAAGAAAGTTACTACAATAAACAACAATGTACAAAAGCCGTTGGATAGAAAAATTATACAAATGGTGTTCGTATGAGAAATGTATATTCAAAACCATAGAAAAATAATACACAAGCGTTTCTTATGTGTAATTCATTTGAAACAAATTATTTTATTTTTGGTCGGTAAT
Organism: Eucalyptus grandis x Eucalyptus urophylla; assembly: GCA_028830015.1. Classification (NCBI taxonomy): domain Eukaryota; kingdom Viridiplantae; phylum Streptophyta; class Magnoliopsida; order Myrtales; family Myrtaceae; genus Eucalyptus; species Eucalyptus grandis x Eucalyptus urophylla. The sequence continues at coordinate 56,554,394 of CM054190.1, read as the reverse complement.
TTGAAAAAAAAATATTTGCTCGGTCACTTTAAACGGTCATTCTTATTCGTCATCCCAATATGTCAGCAACATATGGATTTTGCTGTTCTTGTCAAAGCACAGCAAACAATCCATTCTCCATTCACACGATATCGATCTAATCAGGAAGAAAGCACATTGTTTTGTTAAGTGACATTTTATCCTTATCTGAAACCAATTTTTTTTTTTTTAATTTAAGAAAGATATTGAATTTTTGAAATAATTTAGGAACCTCATTAATTTAAAGCCTACGAAATGTTCAAGAGATACAATACTCATTGGACAAAGTTAAGAACTTACTTTAACAAATCAAAAGGTCAGGAAGATCATAAAACGCAAAGAACAATGATAAATTTTCTAAGACTGCTAGCATCCTTAGACTTGTTTAACATCTATATCGAGTGAGGAGAAGACGGCTTGAGAGAGATGACGACTAATGAGAATTAATATCAATTTCTCACCAAGTTGGAGATTTGTTGATTGTGGCTCGAAATTAATCTTGTTCGAATCGGAATTGACACGAGTTGGGAAAATTACCAAAAATGTCCTAAACTTATTGTAATTGTGCCAATTCAATCATAAACCTATTTTTTTTTGTCAATTGAGTCATAAATGTTTTATAATTGTGCCAAATCGATCATTCCAGCCAAAAGTGGCCGGGTAGTGTTGACGTGGCTGTTGGCTGATGCCAGTGACCTTTCTTTAATAATATTTTATTTTTTTGAATTATTTTATTAATTATTTTCTCTTTTTTTTCCTTTTTTTTTTCCTTCTCCCTCCTCCTCCCTCCTTCTTCCTTTGGCTTCGACGATCGGTTAGAAGGGAAGGCTGGCAAATCGCTAGATTGAGGGGGCCAAGTGAGCTCGCCTCGTTGTTGATGGGAGAGGGTGAGCTCGTGCCCAGCGATGGTGGTGAGAGCCCCCATTAGATCTGGCGAGAGCTCGCCTCATGGTCGCTGGGTGAGGCAAGCCCTCACCAAGGTGAACTCTCGCCAGATCCGGTGAGGGCTCGCCTCCCCAGCCTCACCATCACTAGGCATGAGCTCGCCGACTGGTGAGGCAAGCTTGCTCGGATGCCTTAGTCTGGCGATGGCTAGCCCTCCCCTTTGGCCGATCAGCAAAGCCAAAGGAAAAAGGAGGGAGAAGGAGGGAGGAGGAAGGAGGAGGGAGAGGGCGAAAAAGAGAGAAAGAGAAAAAGGAAAAAAAAAGATAAAATAATTCAAAAAATAAAATATTATTAAAAAAAAGGCCGTTGATGCACATCAGCGTCGGCTGACCAATTTTGGCTGGATGGACTGATGTTGTATAATTATAAAAGATTTAGGACTCAATCGGCCAAAAAAATAAAATAAATAAACTTAAGACTGAATTGGCACAATTGTAATAGGTTTAAGACTTTTTTGGTAATTTCTCTCATGAGTTTGATGTTTCTGGACATTCTCAAAGTGCTTGTAGGGGCTCGACAATGGAGACAGACAACTGAAGGATGCCAGAAGCCGGCTGTGCCTAGACAAACCATGCAACTAGGCAAGTACTCGGCCAAGAGGTGGGAGGGTTGCCAAACACTCGGCAAACCTTTAGAGTCGGAACCGTGTTCCTACGGATTGCCTGTATGTCCATGCCTATTTTGGTTAGACACCCAAACCCCTTGTCGCGACCAATTTTTTTTAGGGGGTGAACCACCTAGGGTTTGGCTAATGGATTGTTAAGCCTAGACTTAACTCGGACTCTCCCAAGCCCATACCAATTTGCGACTTTAGGTTCAAATTGTTAACATGGTATTGATTTTTAACTAGGAGTCGCCACTAATCTATTTTTGGTGGGTCGATTAGAAACCCTAGTAAAGTAACAAAAGATTTACTTTACTCCTACGAACCAGAGATTAAGGGTACGGGGACTTGGTTACGTTAGATTTCTCTAACGCCCTTTCGGTACCGATTTTTATAAGGGATTGCGAATCGGATTTCGGGCGTGAAAATCGGACTGTCAATCTCTTATTTGAGAGGCCAATTCATGTTGGAATATCAATCATATACCTAAAGGAACAATTCCACTAAAACAGAATATTAAAGAAATAATAATAAAAAAATAAAAATAAAAGAGAAACTACCTAATCTGATTTTTCTTTTTCTCTTTTTCTCTTTTTTCTTCCTTTCCACACACAGCCGTGAATCTCCAAGGGGAGAGAGTCGTCGATTCGGCAAGAGGAACTCCGGCAAGGGTGAACCGGCAGCGGCAAGCGGTGAAGAGGTGAATCGGCGGTGGGCGAGCGCGCGGAGGTGAATCGGCGGTGGCTTCGCGGACAGGGGCGTCGGATCGCTGGGAAGTCGAACAAAGGCAGAGGCAGCAGCGACGGGTTCGAGGCCTGCTGGCGTCGAGCGGACCACCGGGTCTGCAGCGGCAACTGGTCACGGACCGGCGCGGAGGTGCGGGCTACAGGGGACGCCGGGCCATCGAATGGGCGTATGGTGGCTCAGGCTCCAGATTTGGAGCGGTGCTGCGAGCAGGCAAAAACGGGTCGGAGGCCGTGGGTCGTCGCTGGGGCTGAGCAGAAGCGGATCGTGGCGCGGGCTCCTGTGCGGTGGTGCGATGTGGAGCTTCACGGACGGCGAGCGAAGGCGAGATCTGCTGGGCAATCGCGGGCAAGTGACAGAGCAGGGCAGGAGCGGCGTCGGCAAGGGGAGTCACGGACGACTAGGCTGGCGTCGCGGGTTGCTCGCGAAGGAGGCGTGGCGAGGCTCGGCGTCGTGGTGATGCGGGTCGTCGGGGCTCGTGAACGGAGATCGGCGTTCAGATCGAGCCGCGAGCAACGAACGGGAAGAGCTGGGGTCACAGGAGGCGGAGTAAAAGCGGAATCGACCGTCACAGGAGTGGTGGAGCAGAAGCGGAGCCGGCGCGAGATTGTCACAACCGGATCAGAAAGGTAGCAGTGGTATGCGGCGAGGCTACGCATCGCGGCGAGACTGGTGAGGCTACCCGGGGCTGAGCTTGCAAACGGCGGACACAGGCAGGGAAAAGAAGATGAACAGTGATCGCTTTTTCCCCTCCTTTCCCTGTTGCTAGACGTCACACCCACGTCCCTCTCTTCTGCTGTCTTCAGAATTCCTGCAACCTCTGCTGACTTTTTGACCTTTTTGAGCCCCTCTACAAAAAGGAAACAAAAAGAAAAGTTTTCTTTTGTGCTTTGATTTCTCCCCAGGAACAAAACGGAAGAAGCCCCCCAAAAGCCTTCCCCTTTTGACCTCTTCGTACGCATCCTTTTATAGGCGAAACAAAACATGATCTTTTTTGTTAATATTTTCATCTCACGAATATTGCTTATAACCTCTTGATCACAAAAATCCTTATCTCAAAAATATTTTCCCCGATTTCATTATCTATTGATAGAGATAAGATTACAATGCGATCCTTTTAATTTTCAAAAATCATCATAATATTGCATCAAATCTTAATTTTTTACAAGATAATTATTTAAACATAACGACGGGCTTGAGTTAATTTTCTCCTTTCGTGGGCCTAGCCCAGCCTGCTAATTTAAAACTCAAAATCACTAATTCGACCCATCCGCCACCGGTCCAATAAAAAAATAAAAAAATGCAAATTAAAAACAAATGCACCTAAATCTATATGCTATGTAATTAATATTTTTTTCAGGGATAAAATTAATCCCTAATTTTTTAAGGTAATAAATGACTAAATGGGTCGTCAAAATTTATGTGTCAACACCCCTATTTTTCAATATCTCTAACAAATAACTTGTGAGAAATCTACAAAGCTTTTAAGTGGCTTGCAAATTTACCTTTCATGCACCTTTAAATTTTAGTACTCTTTATCTTCCTCGCCACCTTTAATTTTCATATCTACATTTCAATTCCTTTACTTTTCTGATCAATTACACTTTTGTCCAAAATCAACCAAATAAAACCCATTTTTTCCTTAAAATTCATCAATTTCATCCTTTTTCTCGAGAACTTTCACTTTTTGGTGAGTGGTTCCAAGTGCTCTCATCTTTTAGATAAGATTCGATCACTGATTGTATTTAAGGAAAATTTACTTTATGTATTGACTGCATGATTGAAGTAAGTCCAATTGACGGGGAGTGCATTGCCACGTCCTTAATCGTCAAAACTAAGTTGGAATTGCATTTTTAAGGGATGGCAAAGCAAAGCTTACTTTCAAGTGCACAAACGACTGCCCTTATATAGTCAATAGTCATAAATTGCATTAATCTTTTTTTGGGGAAAAGTGTAAAAAAAAAGTCTTAAATCTTTTGTATTTGTGCCAATTTAGTCATAAACCTTTTTACTTGATGCCAATTCGGTCATTTCCAGCTAATTTTGGCTAGATTTTGTTAAATGGACGCCGGCCAACTGACGTGGCACGGTCAGTGCTAATGTGTACAACTTTTGATAATATTTTTGTATTTTTTATTTTCCTTTTTATTTTCTTTTTTCCTTCTCCTCCTTCTTCCTCTAGCCGGTCGCCAGCCTAGGCGACTAGCTAGAGGCTCAACCTCGCCGGCCTCTGTGACAGCCTAAGTTTTCAATTCTGTTTTCCATTGAATAAATCGGGTCTTTCATCGACGTTCCTATAGTGCTATTCTCAGAGCAGATCACTCTCGAGATAACTAGACTATCTGAGAAAGCTATTAAGGAATTTTAACGCAATAGACTTGAGAATTCGACCAGGAATCGGCTACTCGACCGTGTTCATTTGCAGAAGTCATTACAACATAGTTAAAAATCAATTAGGGATCAAAGATATGTTAGTTCGACTGAGATGTGTAGCTAAACGTGGATGATTCCACTAAATTAAAAAATCCTCGTTGATAGGCACTAAACTGATTTTTCTATCGTTTTGGTACCCTGTGTCCGTATTTGAAATCTCGAGATTTTAACGACCACCGAGAGTCACCAATGTGTTAAAGAGGTTCATTGTGGCTCAAAGAAAATTGACCGCGGGTCATTTGCACTAAAAATTTCTGAAAGCTACCCGGTAGGCTAGGTCACGCTAAAATCGTGCTAGATTAAAATTAACTGCAAATTTGAATCCGATTTCAGAAATTGAAAGTTTTATCATGTCATGAGTCATTTTAGGAATGTCGATTCAGTCTCCGAAATTTTTTCTGCAAACTGGGATTTTGGCGGAAAAAGTCGAGATAGGGCCGTTTTAGACCGAAAAATTTAGAGGACCATCTTTTATCGTGAAATTGGGATGCAAGTGAGATCTATTGGCGAGGAAAAATGTTAATTGGATCGTGGACTTGATAATGGAATTTATGGGAGCCAATTTGAGTTGATTTAAAGAGGAATTGAAGTCCAAATTGAGGGAAAACCTTAAAAATTCGTAGCTCCCCCATGGACACCACCTTTGGACCATTTCATTTGCTTCTAGAGGAAGTCTTGTGGCTGCAAATGGCTAAGGAAGCCAATTGGAAAGGTGGGGCCAAGTCAAGGGAACATTGAGATGAGGTTGAAGACCAAGGTGACCCCCTCAACCTTGTTTGTGTCCCTTCTCCTCCCATTTGGTCGACCAACACCTCCATTCCAGCCCCTTGATGCTCTAAAAACACCAAAAAAGCCGGTCAAGCCCTCCCCTCCACCGTCGACACCCACTAGAGCCATCGCAAGCAACCGCGTTGCCATCATCGTGCCCTGGAGCCTGTTTGCCATTTGCTCGCTCGCGCGCTAGACCCGTGCATCCCTGGCTGCCATTCCGCCTCCACCATAACCCAAGGCCATCCCCAGAGCTACTCGTGCTTGCCTCGCCATCGCCGGAGCTGCTTGGTCACCCGCCGAGCTTTGCTAAGCCCCACCGAAGCCGTCCGCTTCTTCCCTGCCCGTTTCAGCCTCAACTGGCCATCGTTCGGCCTTGTTTGGCCCAAGACCAGCACCAAACAACCTGGGTTTCCAGCCCATTGTTTGGTCCATTTTCAAGCCCTTCCGAACCTTGCTTGGCGGTCTCGCTTTGGAGTTTGTTGATCCTCTTCGCATCCCCATCATTTTGGTCCGAGCGGATCACCAATCAAGTGAGTTTAACTCACTAATCCCTACTTAGTAAGTTAATGACGTTTAAGGGTTTATTAGTTTAAGTTAAGCATAAATTAGGTGGATAGTTAGAATAGATTAGCAATTTAATTAACCGAAATGCATGTTAGGTGGTTAGAGTAGAACAATTAGCAAGTAGATAAACTATAGTATTTAATTAATGAGTATTGGAATTTTTCTGGGCTCGTTTTGGTATTTAATTAGGCTTTTCCGGCCTAAGTGTGCATTTTTGGCATTTATTAATTATTTTCCGTAATTAATTAATTAATTAATTAATTATTTATTTTCTAGAAATTAGATCGAGATAGTTGGTTACCGGAATTTTGTGCTAATTGCAATGGTGTGATTTGTTTATTTAATTGAATGCTAATTTGTGCAAATTGAGCATGATTTGTGATTTTTGGTATTTATCCGAAAATTTATTTAATTTTAGTAATTAATTAGAAAATACCGGACGTCGGTTTACAGCCGCAAAAATGTGTTTTTGGACTGTTAGAATTGGTGGGATTTTCAAAAGAGAAAATGTGGTATTTTGGCTAAGGCCGGCCGTGTACCCACACACGATTATTTTATCGGGTATGATAAAATTGGTGAGATTCTCAGTTGGTGAGAATAGTGTATTATATTAGCCTGAGGGCTTCGATATGTCAGCTTAGTGCGAGCAGTACACTTTATCAGCTTAGAGTGAGCATCAGGGGTATACTATATCAGCCTGCGGGTTGGTATGTCAGCTTAGTGTGAGCAGTATACCGGTATACTATATCAGCCTAAGGGCCTCGATATATTAGTTTAGCGCGAGCAGTATACTTTATCAGCTTAGTGAGAGCTATATTATTTATTAACTTAGTGCGAACTATACTATCTATCTCCAGCTTAGAGTGAGCATTTCTTGACGTGGTCGAACTTGATATATAGTATCGAATGGAATGACCATGAGAGGGTCTTGATGACAAGGAATCGATTGGGTCGATTGATCGATGACTCGATCTGATTTGATGATTTGATTGGTTGATGTGATGCGATGAATTTGTGAATTGTATTGACTTATAGGAATGAATTGAGGCAAAGGTATGTCCTCTAGCTTGTGCTTGTGCTTAGACATACCTTATGATGTATTTTCTTCCTAGTCGGGTCTTAGGGGTTGAACTCATTGAGACGTCGTCTCACCCAGTTGTGGGATAATATTTCAGGTCCATAGATGGCAGCTCCTCCCTAACATTTTGGTCAGCCAAAGAAGGTCACAAAGCAAATGCGCTATATTCCGCACCATGGGGACCCTAAAGGATGGGAGTACGAACTTGTGAGGTCCATGGTTTGGGTTGATGCAAGCCTACCCAAAAGGTACCCCATCAATATCGATCATGGTACCGTCAAGATCGGAATGGCTAGAGAGTGGGGGCCCCATATAGGAATCTGAGATACCTCTATATGTGCTGGAGGTTGCTTTTGGAAAGGGCATAGCAGATCCTCTTGGTGGCTCAGTGGTGGACCCCAACCTGTCGGAACCAGAGTCCCCTGTTTATTAAGCTGGAGGCTCCAATGAGGACGAGGATGAGGATGAGGAGGAAGATCTGACATTAACATGCAAGGAAATACTGGTATTAAAAGAATTGTGAGAAATGTGACTAGGTTGCATATAGAGTGTACCCTTCTCCTACTTGGGATTTAGGAGATTAACTCGCTGAAATGTGATCTCACCCCGTTGTAGGCTAAAATTTTTCAGGTCCCTAGATGGGGGATTTTCAGGAGAAGTACAGGGAGTCGAAGGAAGTGAAAGCTAGGTCTTGGTTTAGTTTCTGTCAAGAGTCAATGGGTCTTCCATCTAGTTTGGATACTGGGTGACAACTTACGCTTTTGTTATCAAGAAGTTTGACGGGATCGCTTGGGACCCTAATTCCATGGACGAGGAGTTTGGAGCATAGATAGCCTAGAAGCTCTTCTTTTTGAACTAGATCATTGTCATGTTAGACTTTTATGTGTGTAAACACTCTTGTAAAAATATGTATGTTTAGTGTAAATATAATCCTATGTTTGCTATCTCATCTCTATGTTGGTTGGAGTTTATGATTACGCTTCCGCATGCTTGGTAAAATGAATGGGTCGGCAATAGTTCCTGGGATGTTGCAAAATTGTATCGACCACGAAAGGGATGTGTATGTGCTCGAGGTTCGAGTCGTGACAAATTAAAAGTAAAAATAAAATCAAAAAAATGAAAAAAGCAAAAATGACAAGCAACAAGATCGTTCCATTGGTATTGAAATTAAGTCTCACAAACTCAATGACAAACTATTATAAAAAAAAAAAAAAAAAACATCCATAGTAAAACAACTGACTCCTCAACCCCACAAACCAGATCCCATCCAATTTCATCAATCAATATGCACAATGCCTCGTGTTCGTTCTCATTTTGATGGACCTCGCACTTGATTCATTATTATTGTACTTTTTCTAACTGGACGTGAGACTTCTTCTTCAATTGTTTTGGGATGCACTGATTTTGATGGAGCTGCAATTGTCCTAGGCTGAACTGATTCAGAAAGAGTCGTAACTGTTGTAGGCTAAACTGATTCAGATGAACCTGCAACTGGGTTTTTGTTACTCTTCTTCCTTGTTGGCGTAGCTAATGTCTTCTTCTTTGTTGACGTAACCGTTGATTCTTAAGTTGGGCCTTGAAAGATAAGAACCTCTGAACTTCTTCTAGGCTTTAAAAAGAAAATTCAATTATCAACAAAAGTTTGCACCAAAAATTAAATTAAATGCAGCCTATAAAACTTACATTAAGAATAATTATTCTAGAACGCTAATCTATATAAAGGCCATAACCATATTGTTTTAGCCTCTTCCCAAGAGCCCCTCTTGTTCGAAGGGAAACATCACTTTTAGGTACTTGCAATTAGTTGGCTCTTCTTCTCGCATGTGATTTCTTGGGCTCTTGTTATGGCTGTCCAGCTACAGCAGGGGCTTCTTCGGCCAATTCTTCAACTACGCATCTTCTAGATGGCCTTCTTGTAGGTGGCTCTTGATTTGACTTTCTTATGGTTATTTTTCTATTTAGCCCTTCAACTTCAGTGACACCTTCTATTGGCTTTTGTGGTGTCCCTTATGATGACCCTTCTAGTGGCCTTTGTGGTGACCTTGGTGATGGATCTTGTGGTGGCCCTTCAGTTGGGCCCTCTCTTGGCAGCTGAGCTCTTGCTTGCCTTCTTAGAATTTAAGAAAAAAGCAAAGGACATCATAAATATAACATCAGGCCATACAACAACGTAAAGGAAAACTAAATATAAATTATTAAACTTACTGGGTATTTTTTTCTGCTACTACTGAAGAACAGTCGACTTAACTGGCCCTCCAATTGCTTTGGCTAATTCTTCAACTGGCTGTCTTCTACCTTGCCTTCTTCAAACAGGCCCTCCAGTTGCTTCGGCTAATCCTTCAACTGACTATCTTCTATCTTGCCTTCTTTGAACATGCCCTTTAGTTTCAAGTACAGCAAGGGCTTTGGCCAATCCTTCAACTAACTGTCTTCTACCTTGCTTTCTTTGAATAGGCCCTTCAGTTTCAGGTACAGCAGGGGTTTCGGCCAATTCTTCACATGTCATTGTCGTGACCTGACAAAGACAAAAACATTACATACAAGCCAATTATATCTATGTACATATTTGTAATAAACCATAAAGCAACATAAACACAATTGTAATGACTTATTGAGTTTATTGTCGTCGATTGAAGAACAGTCGAGTCACTTCGCCTTTCTATTTGTCTTTCTCCAACCGTCCCTTCACTAGGCCTTTCGGCTGGCCTCAACTGTTCCCGATGCTTCCTTAATTGACAACCTTTAGTATTGTGCCATGTTATGTGGCAAAAAGAGCACTTTATCTATACACCTGTCTTACTCATTCTACGCTGACATGAGACCTCTCCCTCCGTCATTCTTCGTTCGCTTTGGTCTTCCCATTTTCTTCTTTAATGGCAAAGGTTGAGGTGCTTCGCGATTTGTTGGCTCCTAGAACTTGCTACTTCTAATTGGCTGCAACATGAATTGGTACAAAGCAAAATATTTTGGTTTCTTGTACCAATCATCAATGTAGTCTTCTGCGTTGTGCCCTTTGAATTGAATAGCACATATGGCATGTGCACAAGGAATTTCACTTAGTTGACATGCTCTACATGAACACTTCCTCGTACCTAAATGAACAACATACTTATCAGAACCCTTCATTATCTCATATCTTTCATCCCCATTCCAAATGGGATGACAATACATACTTGCAACCAAGTTCTCATCCAATTTCTTAACAATCCTAAGACCACATTGCCTAGTCCACTTTGTAGCCTTATATCTTTGTTTGTGCAGCCAAGTCATGACCATAACCCGTATGTCTTCAAGTATCGAGATAATTGGTTTGCATCTGGCATCTATTATCCTCCCATTGAATGTTTTGCAGATATTGTTATCGACATTATTGCACTTGAATTCCTCGTTTACGAACGCCCTACACCAATACTTCGGTTTTGTTTGGAATAGTGCATTATAACCTTCTTTTGTCAATTGAAACAGTTCTTCTTTGACCATCCTAAAGTTAGCTATATTTGTGCTCTTTGCTAGCTGCCAAAATTGCGACCGCAGTTTGTCTCCTTCATAGTTTTTTACCTAATTTGCATATATATGCCGTGCACACATTCAATGTTCAGCATAAGGCAACAACTCAGCTATTGCTAGAACCAGTCCCTACAATAATTCAAAATAAGGAATGTAAGCAAATGACATGTTGATATCAAAAAGCAAACAATTGACCGAATTTTTCAAAAAGCAAACATTACCTTTTGTTGGTTACTTATGAACGCCCACTCTGCCCCATTTGTTATCTCCAAATCAGTCATCAAATTTTTTAGGAACCGGGACCAATTGTCCTTGTTCTCTACCTTCACAACAACCCAAGCCAGTGGAAACATTTGGTTATTTGCATCTCTTCCAATTGCTGTCGGCAATTCTCCCTTGCACAAGCCCTTCAAAAAACACCCGTCCAATCCTATAATCCATCTACAACCAGATAAAAATCCTCATTTGCATGCATCGAAGCAAACATAGAACTTATCGAACTTGGTTCCAATATCAGGAAGTGGTCTCTCCATGACATCTACATACACTCTACTTGAAGGATTTTGCAGCCTACACTCCCAAGCATAATCCCACAACTGTCCATATTCGTAGCAGTACTAACTAATGAGTATCTTCATCACGTTTTGCTTCGATCTTTTATATTGATTACTGGATATATTGATGCCTACGTGCTCCTTCACCGGCATCCTAAACTCAGTACTATTCATCTAAGGCATCAGCTTAATCAAATAAAAAAAAGTGCTTGGACAACCATGCACTTATTACCCTTTTATTTTCAAAATTAATGGAACAAGTATGTTTCTCTTGGTAAGCTCTAATTTGGAATGATCCACTTCTCCTAACAAATGAGCCAAAGATTTTCCGTGGACAATTTTGCTGCGAACACCTAGCTCTTATAAAGATCTTAGTGTTTTTAATGAAGTCAATATTCCTCTGTGCAGCAATGGAATTCTACAGTATAGCTTCCCTAAATTGTTTCGCATCTTGAAATTTCATACCTACCGACAAAGTAGGAGATGCAATGGATGGATCATAAGAATGAAACTTACTTTTCCTTCTATGCACAGCTCCTTCATCTTCTTCAAGCCCATCCTAGGAAGTAGCATTCTCGACGCTTTCTTCATAATCAGTTTCCTTGCTAGCAGCACTAGCATATGCAGGGCCTTCGGCCTTGTTTGGAACTTCATCATTTACCTGTAAAGCTACAAACTTATCTATCAAAAAACCCCTTCGCTTTTTTCTTGACTGTACAAGCTCCTCCTCGTCGTTATCACTTATGAAATTTTCAGCAGGCAACCCTTCATCATCGATTTAGCTACTTCTCAATCTAAATCACATCATCTATGTTATCATCACTTTGGTGAATAGCATCTACGCTCCTCTCCTCTCCATCATGTCTATCTTGCCCTCCTTCGACCTTAACATCGGTACTACCTTGAATACCATCTCCTTCTTATCCTACTCGGACACTCTCTCCATCATCATTTTTGTCCTCACTTTCACTATTGTACTCAACATATATTTTTACCTCTTCACCATGTAGATAATGGTATAGAACATCCCTAAAATCATTATCATCTTCTAAACTTCTCAAACAATCTCTTAACCTTTACTAGGAATACAATACAGCAACTTCTGAACTTTATAAGGCAAATAAGTCACTATATCCCTAACAAATCCTATATAAGATGCCTTCTTTATCTCGACAAAGATGGTGCCCTCATTTTCACCCTCATACTCCCACTCATCCTCTTCAATCACAAAATCCCCACCGTAGCAAATCATAACAGCAACATAATCCTTGTCATAAGCCATTTCTGCACTAAGAACAAGAACAAGAAAAATAATAATTAGTTTTTGGGACCACATCCACAAAGAACAATAGACAATTACACATGGGAGTCCCCCCACTCTCATGGATTTTATTAAACAGAGGTCCCCACATTGACAATATGCCTCTACATGACAGCCAAAAAAGATGTCGCCACTTTAATTATTTGCCTTCTCTTCCCTTAAAATATTAATAAAAAACAAAGATCCACACACTGACAATATGCCCCTACATGACGGCCAAAAAAGAGGTCACCACTTTAATTATTTGCCTTCCCTTCCCTTAAAATATTAACCAAAAACAAAGATCCCCACAGTGACAATATGCCCTTACATGACAGCCAAAAAAGAGGTCGCCACTTTAATTATTTGCCTTTTATTCCCTTAAAATATTAACAAAAAATAGAGGTCCCCACACTAACAATATGTCCCTACATGATAGCTAAAAAAGAGGTCGCCACTTTAATTATTTGTCTTCCCTTCCCTTAAAATATTAACCAAAAACAGAGGTCCCCACACTGACAATATGCCCCTACATGACAGCCAAAAAAGAGGTCGCCACTTTAATTATTTGCCTTCCCTTCCCTTAAAATATTAACCAAAAACAAAGGTTCACACAACAAACACAGCCCAAGCAATTTTGTCTACTATCTTTTGTTTAACTAAACTTGCGATGTGAGAATGTACATCAACTTAATCAAATCTATTTTTCCTATGAAAACACATACAAAAAATTAAGGAAAGCTCGATGTAAAAATATAGGGTGAAAGTTCTGTTTCTCATCCAACCAGGAGAAATCATACCCTACTCTATGATGTCTGGCCATTAATATATTGTGTCAAGAGGTCATTACACAAACCAAGAGAAATTCAAAGGAAAATCCAAGCTTTGAATTTATCCATTGCACAATAGACTGATACTACATGTCAAAAGAGCTAATAATTTATAAATTTTAAAAGGAGGTACTTACATGTGGTTTCAAATATGTCCCTTGTAGGTAAACGAACTTATATAAAGTATCGAAACAAATTTTGCACTCCTCAATGTTCCTTGCATATATGTTGACTATTTGATTAGAAAAACAATCAGAAAAGAAGAGTAAAAGAACCAAAAGATCATAATCAAGGGAACAAAAGCAAATTGATAGCAAAGTTGCGTGCTCTTTGTAGAGCACTTGAGGGCCATTATTTCACACCTTCCACCTTAATCTATCTATCATATCCCACCTGATTCAATATTTCGTTTCAGTCAAACACACTAATTCCTAGTTCCACCTGATTCAATATTTCGTTTCACTCGAGCATCGACTGCAGAAATCATCGACTGAGGTGAGCATCTCCACACAAGGGAGTAGTGAAACAGAGCGCACACATTTCAACAGAATTTACGCAAGCCAACACACACAGCTCGAGCACAACACACCCACCTCACTGCCCGAAGGTCCAATCAGCCCATTTCCCCGTCGAGCCCCAAATTTTCCATTAGAGCCCTAATAAAATAATTGAGCCCTAATTTCATCACAGGGGAGAGGGAGAAAGGGCCGAACCTGGAGGAGTGACGATGGTGAGCGGCGACGATGACCAACGATGGTGAGTGGGGACGACGACCAACAATGGCGTCTGACGACGGCGACCGATGACCACCTTTAGGCATGAACGACAACAAAGAGAAGGGCCTGAGATCTAGTGTGTACACGGACGGGGAGGAACGGCAATGGCTAGGTTTGCTTAAGCCAAAATAACCTAAACGACGTCGTTTAACACCAAGGAAAAACGATGTCGTTTTGGTCAGCTCAGTCAGTGTGGATGGACGACGTCATTTTTGTCATCCACGTGGGCTTTTTTCTTTTAAACGTTTGCCACCTTAGTAAAAGAAGTCACCGGAAGATGCCACGTATGCAATTTGGCCAGATTTTCTCGCCGGTGGCACTTAAGTGATCCATTTTGCTCCAATTTTGGCACTTAAGTGTCACTTTAATGAGTTTTGGCACTTAAGTGTCCCTTTGTGCCAAATTATGGCACTCTAGGGGTCCGCGCGTCGGAAGTTAACTCATGGGTTTCCAGTAATGGTGAGCTTGTGGTGACGGCGGCGCAATGGCGTGACGCTCACGGCTCGAATGGCAGCACAAACAACGGCTGTTCGGCAAAGTTGAGGGGGAGCTTGGGTTTGGTGGTTCGGCAGTGGTGGTGGTGGTTCGGTGATGGTGGCATGGCGGTCAAGCGTTGGACTGCGGCAGCAACACACGGCAACAAGAACGGTGGTGAGGAATGGCGCGACTTGCAGCAAATGAGGGAAGACAAAGGAGAAGTTGAATAAAATAAAAGCAAATGGAGAGTGTTTTTGGGGAGGGGGGACGCTGAACAAGGGGGAAAAGAAATGGGGAAGATAAAGACGAATAATAATAAGAAAATGAAGGAGAGATGGAACAGAAGGTAGTGGCGTGGAGGGGAAGGGAAAAAGTGAGGGAGAGAGAGAGAGAAATAAAAAATATTTTTTCCCCAAAATATCTGCCTTAATTTCCTTTCCTCTAACCATTTATTTTCCTTTCCTTTTTTCTTTTCTTTTTCTTTTTTATATCTTTAAAAGCCAAGCTTTGGCCAAAATCACAACTTTGCCACTGGGTCTAGTTTCCTTTCCGATTTCTAATTTCTGTCCGATAAGCCATTTTCCGAAAATTTCAAACTTGTCAATAATTCGTAGATAATTGAGGCAACATCCAATAAATTAGTCTTGAAACCTCTGAAAGTTCAATACTTGAAGTCGAATTAAATTTCATGGTTAAAAATTGATCAAACGTGATTTTAGTTTGACCTAAACTATTTGGTAGCTTTTAGTGGTTATTGCATGGTTGACCCACGGTTAATAATTTTCGATCCACATTTGTGCCTCTTCGAATCGTGAACAACCCTCGGTTGTCATGTAATCGCGATAGTTCAATTACATATCATGTGTATAATATCAATTAAAAATTGGTTCGTTTGATGCAAATATCGTAATCATGCAAAATCACTTGCAAATTGACTATGTACTTCTGTCGAATCGATTTTTATCCGTTTGCTAATTGACTTATAATAGTATAGTATTGACCATTGTCAATCCTTATTGACGAGCAGTCGATTTCTGATCGAATTCTTTGGTATTTCGCGTTTTAACCCTTTACGGCCTCACTCAATAGATTAGTTAACTCATAAGTGATTAGTTCAGAGTAAAGTAACTATAAGTGCATCGGTGGAATAACAATCTCATATATTTCGAAATCGGGGCCAAATTTTAGGATATCACAAAATGCTTTCTTAGTCTTTGCTCAAGTCCACGTTAGTAGTAAGATGAGATGGTGATGGGAGTCCTTTAAAGTTAAATGAACAACTAATATACAAAGACCAAGAATTCTTTTGAGCATAATAAAAAAATTTCCCTCAATATTTTTTGCATCTTAGTTAGTCTTGTCATCGTCGTGATGACCTACTCTTATCTATATCCAACCCTACCCGAAATGCTTTAAGAAGGACTCATTGTTTTTTAAAAAAGATGAAAAACTCTATGAGCAGATGGTCTTGCGGCCAAAATAATTGGAAAACACCGGTAGTTGCAAAAGCTGTTCAGTTGGATCCACATATTCCATGGTATTAGTTCAAATTCCCGCTACATATCAAACCTTCACGTGAACAATTCTATTGTCTTTGGATATAATGTAAAAGGAATTGGGACAAGTGGCGATTCATTACAATGAGCTATTTTGAATGCGGATGTCGAATCTAGAGCGTGTTAAACCCATTAGACCAAGTGAAAGACCTTAAGAGCTTGTGGAACAACTTTATACAAGAATTACAGACTAAGAATGGCCTAGAAACCAAATTAATTGATGTACTTATAAGATTGGTATACCACCCTGGACATTAATCTTGTCTTCATTAATTATATAAAACGTAAATAGTTGTTCAGTGATCTGCCTAGATGAATCGGTAATTATAAACCTCACCTTCATAATGATAACCACAGCTAATATTCTCAAAATAGACCTTTTTATAACATGGGAAACCCAAGTTGAATTGCTTTTCTCGATAATTATCCTTGTAAAAAATCAAAATTCACGGAGTCTAATACATTTTGGGAATCCGTCCATTTAACTGAGGTTCTCTTGATTTTGTATGCAAGGCCAGCTTCGCGGATGTAGAAGATTAATCCTGTTTCATACTCAAGCGGGTATCATAGCAGTCTGTATAAAGCATGATCCTACATGATATGAACCGTTACTGAAATTGCACAACCTTTACTAGTTCAATCATCAAACACTCATGTAGAATGTTACAAAGTAGTACTTTCTGAAGTTAACAAGCACTTGGTTCTTCCAATGCCACAAGCCCAACTTAATTTTATAACACCGACCAAAGCAAATTCCTGACGAAATCATCTGATTTACTCTTGAGAGAGAGATTAACAAAGCTACAATTGTAGATGTTGGGAAATAATCGATTGGGAAAAATGGAATCAAAGACTTTGAGGCGGTGAATACACTATCATTATATAGAACTCACCATCATCTATTACTTTTCTTTTTGGTCAAGATCATTAGCTATCGGTTTAGTTACCTTGAAATTGCCATCGATCTCGATCGCGCTAGTCCTCTTAAATTCCTTTACTGGGCATCCTAATGAGAAGAATTGCGTCAAAGAGGTACTAATTCACCAACCCGTATATCGAGTGCACTACACATTGACCGAAATCCATGGCTGATGATGTGTGATCGCAAGAGCCACATATCCACACCGGGTGCATTTGGAAGTTCCAGCCGGATCTTCAAAGTGAGTTCGTTGAGGAATTGCATCGAACTTGACAAGCGAAGCGACTTTTGAGTCCAAGTCGACATTGATGATCGGGTCACTGAAGATGACTAACGGTAACCCAGTCATTTTTATACATGGAAAGTAGTTCACTCTAGGTCTTGCACTAAACCAAGATACTACAAGACGCAGAGTTACCATTTATCGCCAATATTCGCAGCCGTAAGAACTATCTTGATGGTAGAGACAGACACATCGTTGAAGTTCCCAACACTTGGAAAAGAATTTCGGACAAAAGGGTCTCACGAATTACAGAAGTCCGCCAAACTCAATCTGCTGATACCTACTGCAAAGCGCTAAGATGTTTTTAACTTTTTTAGATACAGCACGACTCTTCTGTACACTGATTCCAGTGAGTGCTGCAAGATTAAAAGCAGATGACTACTCCATTTGAACATCCACATGCATTTTCCTTCTATTGATTGAATCACGTTGCTTTTATTTGGAAACATATAAAGTTTTCTGTCTTCGCTATATCCCTATGCGACAGAGTTTTGAAGAAACTATCAGCCTCGGCAAACTGAGTGGCTTCAAGCAAAGTGCACAAGATTTTCCATTAAAAATCACACAGAATCTGTGGCATACATTAGAAGACAAAACTGCAGATAGAGAATTGCAAGAAGACATATCGCTTGCTTTCTTGAAGTCAATGAAAAAAAGCTTCAAAGAGTCCTTGCAGCGCAATATCACTTTCCTGAAATAGGGCTATCGACAAATTGATTAGAAGCGGATGATACTTGTCCGGCAGAGTTAAATGTGCAGGAACAGTTCAGATTTTTCAACAAACAAAGCAGTGTTAAAACTGTAACAACTAGGATGCGGACTGAAGCAACCAATACCTCAGTTGTTTTACAATTTATACAGAGTGTGGGCGCGAAGGGGCAATGGAAGTGAACCTATGTGATTAAATCGAGCAGTACTTCCCGATCTTTTCAGAATGAATACGACGTAAGATTGTATATCAGATATTCATGACAGGAACCAAAAGACGTGGCAAGCAAAATGAATTGCAAAGAGAGTGGGTTAAGGTACACGCAATCACTCTGTTCTGTGCTTATTATTCTATAGAATTGTCAACGCCTAACTTGGATTAAAGCGCAATAAGCCCAATACACAATGGTTATGCTAAAGTGAGCACATATGCATTGGTTGTGTAGCGGGTTAATTTTGGAAATGAATTGGTTGGAAATACATATCATACTTCTATAGGCGGTGTAGGTGTAGGTTTCCTGTGAGAAAGAAACATCACTGCGAAATTCATTTTCATTTCCTCCTATTCTCTTAGCAAATTTACTTTGATAGTTAAGTGAATCATACATAAGTATAGAATATCTTTGCTTTCTACCGTCTATACTAAGGTTATGCCCCAATTTGAATTTGTAAAGGTATGGACATCACGAGTTACGCTTTACATCACGAGTTACGCTTCACATCATATATATTTTTAAAACGTGAGAACAAAAAAATAAAAAACTTAAGAGTGAAAATGCCTTTCAAGATTTCGCTTGTTTATTGATTTGGGCGTTAAAATTACAGTAACAGAAAATTAAATGTAAAATAGAGCATATAAAGGAAGAACAAAAGTTGAAGCAAATAACACTGAGGGAAAGCAATATTACCCTCTCGCAAAACCCTTTGACTCGCACAGCTTGTTGTGTCTGAAGAAAGCTTAAAAGGACAAATAGAGTCGTGTCTGAAGAAAGCTTAAAAGGACAAATAGATAAAACCGTCATACCCCAACTCTACCAAAATAGAGAAAATGGCACGGTCGTCCTCCTATCCAAAGGACGCAATCTCATACACATAATCAACATTAACCTATTATCAAAATATATATTCATTAATAAATCATAAGAATAATAAGCTAATTATGGGACTAGTTCTAAGATCCACCAATTAAAACATTTATATCTCCGGTGACTAACAAACTAAATCCAAGAAGTACCATTACAAATGATACGTACCATTATCTCAACTTATACCCAAAATCCACATTTCTATTGATCGCTCTCATCCTATTTGTTGGCAACTCAAAAAGAATTCAGATGAATGATATAAGTAAATCACTGCTCGACGAGTAGTTAAAATTCTTGTTAGCAAATCGAGTATCCACTATACACAATTATAAACAATATTAGAAACATATCCAAATCCAATATATAAAATATGTAAAAGTCCAAATATGAATTATATCACTTCAACAAAGTTTAATACGTATCAGAAACACTCATTCGATCAATAATAAACAGTAGTTTTTTGATCCATTAATCACTCCAATACTTAATATCAAGCTATGACCACGTTTAACGCCTCGTGGTAAGGCTTACCAAGATTCCCCCCTTGAAGTAGGTCTCCACTATTGTTAGCCAATTGCTTTGGCCATGTAGGACATCCCAAGATCATGTATGCATACCTACAACACTTTAATGGTTTCAGATGATAGCGACAAGAGAATAAAACCATTAACACAATCCTCTCTCAAGTCACAACACCATTTCGGAATTCATTTCATAAACTAGATTTGCAAATTGATACATAAAACCCTTCGCAATTCTATCCACAAAAAAAAAAAAAATCATTCATGAAAATTTCTCAAACCATTTCACAAATAATCAGCTCTCAAACTATTTCAAGAGTAGGGATATGCAATCGGACTAGGTATACCTAGGAATTGGACTAGCTCACCAGGAAAATAAGGTCAAGAACCGGTTCCCAAAATTTAGAACCGGTTTGAACCGGTCCGGGTACCAGTTTCGAGTGATTACCCACCCAGGAACCGGTTCCTAGACTGGTTTTGGAACCAATTTGGGAAGCAGAGGTCCAAAACCCTATTTTCCCTTGCTTTCTATTCTTACTCCCCCAGTCGCATGACATTTTTCCTCTCAGCTCTCTTAAACATGCACATCACTCCTCCTTTGTCATTTCTCTTCCTTGCTTGCTTCCCTCCCTCACCGACTCCCTCTTGCACCGTCTAACGAACGGATGGCGTCCATCACTGCCAAATTTCCATGTACCACGTGGATTGGCTTGCCTAATTTCTCTTTTGGAGAAGAAGTTACGCTTGCAGCAAAGATTTGTTAACTATCTTAGATAAATGAATAGCTTCATGTAGTAGTTATGGGAATGAGATTAGTATTAGACCCATGTTTATTGCTAATGTTTATGCAATTTTATGGTTTTTGCTTTGCCTTATGATTTTATTTATGATAATTAGTCTTGTACATCCTTAACTTTTCATTTAGTCAAAAAGTTCATGTACTTATTAATTATAAGTATTTAATGTTTTAATGCAAATTAGGAAGATTACGTTGTTTTCTTGTGTATTAATGTAAAATTCGAAGCCGCATAGGATATCAAACGATTACAAAACAGGTTCCAATAGAAATAGGGTTGACCCTGGAATTGGACGAGAAAAACAAGGTGATTCAGGTACAAGATCCAATAAAAATAGGGTCGGGTACAGGATTCAAGTCTGGACCCAACCCACCCTGGACCTTATCACCCCTATTCAAGAGATATTTTGCTAAGCTATTTCAAATAACCAAATAGGTAGTAAATACCTGATAAGTCTTATGCACTAAACACCTTTCTTTTCAATAAATATCATAACGTGCAATACTCATTTATAACTTATAGCATATCTAATTCCTATGATTAAAAAAACGTGAGTTTACAAATCATAGAAAAGACAAGCACCGCTCCTCTCTAACCAAAAGCCAAATTAAAAGCTATACTGCCCGAAAGGTTTCAAAATCCTATCTAAGAAAGCATTAATCAAATGTCAACATATGAACTAAGATTCTATTAAGTGATGCTAATTTTTTGAGTCAAAATGTCCACTATGAGTCCACAAATGGCCACACAAGCATTAAACTTGCTGCAGCGGACGGAGCAACAACCTCATCTTACGCAGCAAATTTCGGCGCATCATCTCTCCCTACCTTACTCCGTTTCAAGTAAGTTTACAGTCAAAAGAGAGAAAAAAAAAAGTACTAAAAGATCCAAAACTCCTTAGAACCAAACTTTGGCCGACAACTGATGAAATCCTAGACGAAACACTATTGGTTGCGGTTATTTTTAAAATAGTTTTCGAGAACTTTGAAAAGTCAATATCTCCCAAACGGAAAGTCCAAATTGCATTCCACAAAATCTCAAGATTCCAAGACAACCTGAAGTTTCAAAACAACACGATTTCACAGCACAACAATCTCTACAATCAACCTAGGAACCTAAAACCTGAACTAAACTGATCTAATATTACAACTTAACCGAGCAAATCTCTTTGATTTAATTAGATGAGTTAAGGTTTAGAATTCTTACCCAGCGCTTCCAAACGGTAATCTGGCTTGTTGAGACCTCCAAAGCGTGCATGCAACGGAACCCCCTTTCTTCCCACCCTCAATTTCCTCTTTTCTGTTTTCACTTTCTTTTGCCGACTCACTCCTGTCTTTTCATGCTCTTTATTTTTCCTATGAACCATCTCCAGAAGGAAACAAGAAGATGGGCTAAGGAAAGTGGGCTAAGGCCTCTTGGGCCTAAATTTTCTTTTTCAGGAGAGGTCCTCAGCGGGCTGAGATCTCTTGGGCCTAAATCTTCTTCAGTGAACTCTTCTTGGAAAATTTCGGATTCAGAGAATCTCGCCCCTGTCTCCATATTCATAGCTTCTCGGGAATCAGCGAGATCTTCTATGAAGATGGGCCCACTTTCAGACCTTCTTACATATTTCGGTGGGCTAACCTCAACATCACATGCATTCGGTATAGTAGGCAACTTTTGCACTGATTCGCAGTGGTAGACTCTCAAAGACTGGAGCTTCTCTAGCTTCGGGGCATCAGGAATGGGCCTTTCCGTGGAACTACAATCTCTAGTTGAAGATGGTTGGGATTCGATCTCGGTTAGGTGTGGGCAGTACTCCACGCTTAGCACTCGGAGCTCCTTTAAGCTTGATAGATTAGATAGCGTCACAAGCCATAAGCACTTGCGCACTTGCAAATACTGGACACTCTTCAGCTGTCCAAGTTCATTGTCAAACTCAATCTTTCTTAACCGGCAACCAAAGAGCTTTAATTGAGACAAATTACCCAAGTTGGAGGACCATGGCCATTTTGTTGGTGTCTTGACATCTTCTAAACTCAAGTCTTCTAAATTGGACGGGAGCCCAATCAGAGAACGGGGGTCTGGACAAGTTATTTCAAGTGACCGGAGCTGAGAAAGGGAGCTCAAGTCAGTTGGAGGCAAGTTGGCATTGGAAAGAACCAATCTTAACATCTGCAATTCATGTAGCCTTCCAAGGCACTCCAAGTTCGGAATTGGAACTCGTCCTTGTGTAGTTTTAAAGAGCTTAAAGTCAAAAGCACGATCACTTATGTCCAGATGAAGTAGATTAGTAAGGTTTGAGAGGTCGGGTATTACTAGCAGTGATGAAGAGGACAACTCTAGTTTTCTTAAACTTGTCGGGAGATTTGGCAGCGACAATAGCCTAACACAACATGATAAAACAAGTTCTTGAAGATTAGAGAGCCGATTGATTGTTGTTGGCAATCTACTAATCATGCTCTCAGACAAGTTCAAAATAGTCAATCTGGATAGTCCCGTGATTTCACTTGGAATTTTTCCCTCGAGATTTCGACAGCCTTTGGCAATCAACTCCTCAAGATTCTCCAAAGTCCATATGCTCTTCGGTAGCTCTCTTATCTTCGTCCAATCCAAACACATGAACTTCAACCGTCTAAGGTTGCCAATAGAATTAGGTAATTCTGCAATATTTGTATGAGATAGATCCATTTTGAGTAGTTGTTCTAGTCTTCCAATAGAATCTGGTATTGTACTTATACGAGTACAAGATAAATCCAAAAAGAGAAGCGATCTCAACTCTCCAATTGAATTCGGAAGCTTACTAAGCATTGTACAACAATGTAGAGACAGATGTTTCAAATCTAGTAGCTCTCCTATTGAGTGTGGAAGTGCTCCAACATCATTGTTATTTTCCACTTTCAATATTGACAAGGACTTCAAACCACCAATCGAGTCTGGTAATAGAGGAGAGACAAAATTGTTGACACCGCCAGATTGCTGAATGATAGAAATACGACCCTCCTTATTGATTTCCATGTACTTTAGGCGTCCTAGTTGACCAATAGAGCTATCAGTTTCTTCTAACATTGTACAATCTTCGATAACCAATCTTTTCAAATTCAAGCACTTGGAGAAGTTAGGTGTCCTCGTTAAGCGATGACAATTTCTAAAATATATGACCTTTAGGTTATCATTGACCTGCAAAA
This sequence comes from Eucalyptus grandis x Eucalyptus urophylla, assembly GCA_028830015.1. Classification (NCBI taxonomy): domain Eukaryota; kingdom Viridiplantae; phylum Streptophyta; class Magnoliopsida; order Myrtales; family Myrtaceae; genus Eucalyptus; species Eucalyptus grandis x Eucalyptus urophylla. The sequence continues at coordinate 56,530,757 of CM054190.1, read as the reverse complement.
AAATCAATTATAGAGGCTTAGGTGAAGGTCAACTCAATGTGGAGAATGTGTACCCATTTAAAGGAAAAATCATGTATTATACGAAATTGTACCATGCATGATGCCCATCCATTCCAATCTTCAGTAATGGCGCTCTCTAAAAGCTTGAGAACAACCAAGTTCCTTAGACATAAACCATGGGCATGTAGGTTTGAAGGGCAATGACGCCAAGAGAGCCATGTTAGATTTGAGAGAAGATTTTTGAAGTCTCCAACCAAGTTTCCCCCATCTATTTCGAGGAACCTCAAACTAGGTAGCCTTGAAAATTCATCACTTGTAAAATTGTGCATGTTGGCAAGTCTTGGGAGTCTGAGTGCTACAATGTTTTCTGTTCCCTGATAATTTGAAGCAATAGATACCAATATGAGTGAACAATTTAGAGTAAATTCTAGATAACAGAATAGGAAGTATGTATCTTATTTCAACCAATAGAAAACATAAGTGAATGAGCAAAAATGAGGCACATAGATCTTATTTTGTACCAAAAAGGGCGAATTCCATGAACTCTTATCTCTCCAATTTAGATGGGAGTTGTAATGGTTAGAATTATCTATTTTGAAATCTCTCAAATTATGCAATGTCATAATTGTCTTGGGTACAAAAATGAGCGGATATTTTGAGTGAAAATGAACTTTAATGCACATAACTGCATGTGTAGTTTTTCCATAAGCAAATAAATTTTTCTAAGACATACCAGATTATTCTGAACAACATCTAAGGCGATTGTAGGACACCACAACCTACTACGCCTTCCAGGAACTTGAAAGCATTGTTGCCGAACAATCTCTCTTCCAAGATCTCTGAGTTGGTCGTGCATCCATAATCTATCATCCTCAATGAACTTTATCAAAGATAAATGAATAAGGACACGAAGTCCAGTTTTTGGAAAAAAAATCGCAAGCTTTCCACATGTAATATGCGGGGATTCTTTCTTCACCAATGCAGTGACAGGCGATGTCGAGAAAAATTTGTTGTTGCTCATACTCTAATTCTTCGTAACTTATCGACAACTTTTTATGGACATCTTGATTGGGCACTTTCTTCAACTTCTTCAGAGTGTCTTTCCAAGTTCTCTTGCTTTTTGAATGGAGTGATGAACCTATAACCTCAAGAGCCAAAGGTAGTCCTCCAATAAATTTGACAATTTCACTTGAAATACTATTGTAATCATGTGGAGGTGAATCCCTTTCGAAGGAGTGCTTGCTAAAAAGTTGAAGAGCATGGTCAAACTGCATTTCCTTCATTTCATAAAAAAAGGAATCTTGGTAATGCACCGGAATGATATTGTCATCTAGGGTGTCTATTTCAGGAGCCAAAAAATGGGTGTTCCTAGTTGTGATAATAATTCTGCTTCCCGAACCAAACCAACTAGACTTACCGGCTAGTTTCATGAGCTTGTACCTCTTGTTTAAATCATCAAGAACAATGATGACTTTCTTATTACAAAGTCTTTCCTTAATCATGTGCATCCCCACATCAGCATCATTAACATAGGGATATCTATCATCGAGAAGGTCACATAATAACTTATTCTGCAGACTTAAAATGTTGTTTGCACGAACATCCGAAAGAAAGCTGGAACATTGAAACTGAGAAGAGATATGCTTGAAGATGGCCTTAGCAAGAGATGTTTTCCCAATACCACCCATACCGTGAATCACAACAAATCGTACACCGGGAATTCCTTGGCCTAACAACTCCATAACGGTTTCCATCTGATATTGAATTCCCACCAAGTCATCATGCCAATATCTCTGTGTATACCTTAGCTTATTAAAAACTTCTTCCAAAACAAGTGCTATAAGTTTATCCTGGCTGCCATATACACAACGCAACCGTCTCACTTTGAGGAACCACAAACAGAATATTTCAAGTATAAATATGTTAAACCAGAAACTTATATTGTAATAATCAAAGCATGAATTATGGGTCTATTTCATATTCGGTCCACCCAAGCCGAGAAGATTGATCGCAGTTACTGAGAACAACGGTTGGAGTTTGTGGTAGAAGGGCCAGTTCTGAATAGTACTAAGATGGTCAATCAGCAAGTTCTAAACAGGCCATGTAGCCACCAAAAGTAGCTCGCTAGCCCAAGAGCCCAAACCAGCCCAATTTTGTTTGGTTCGTGCCAGGCTTTGAGGACGGCAAACGGTGAAATGGGATCCAAATACAAAACGTACAAGGAGAGTATCCTTCGGCGGGGCCAACTTTGAAGAGGAAGCTAATGCTTTAAGTGGAGAATTTGTGACACCAAAGTCATAGGTAAAATTCATTCTCAAATGTTTTCTCTGAGATTCCATTGTTACAGGAATTACAACAAGGAGGAACGGTGTGATAAACTGCATGCAAATGTGTCGCGGATGCGGTGAAGGACTTTTGAAAATGGACATGGTAATTTGCAATGTTGATATTAAATATGGAAGCTAAATGGATCTTGCAATTAAATAAATACAAAATCACCAAAGAAATAATTTAGGAACAATAAAGAATACTAGAAATTATGTGGTTTGCTCCGGGCATTGTACCTACTCCATGGGAGAACTAGTAGCAAATAATATACTAAAAATTGGAGAATCACAATTATAATCACTTAGACGCTCAAGTGTTTCTCATACCTAAATTAAGCCCAAAGCAAACCCACACAAATTATCTCACAATCTCTCACAAGGAACTCACTCAAAAATCTCACAGATAGAAGATCTAGTACTCTTCCTGTTCACTCTCATGTATTTGATATCAGAGTATAGTGTATATATAAAATTCCCATCCAAGATAGGAAACTGTTTTTTTTTTTTTTTCTAGTTTAAACTAGAGACATATTCTTAACGTGCACAACCATTTCATTTTCCATTGACTTTTGAGAGAGAGACAGATTGAGTTTTCATGATTAGGAAACCGTGATTTTAAAAATGAATGGGCAGAAGTTGTCATTAGTTACCCATGATCTTTCAAGTTCCATCCCTTGAGTCCGGCGACCTCTTTGAGGGCCTCCTTCCATTGCTTCACCGCATCTTTACTAGATTCTCTCTCGTGCTTTCGTAGGGCTTTCCCATATGACCCAGTTTTGAGCTTAACATCGGATGCTTCCACCTCGTAGAAGATGGGCAAGATTACTTTCTCGCCTCTCTTCTTACACTCCAGCATGTACGTGAGCTCACGGAGGCACCATTTACTGGAAGCATAGCCTTTAGAGAAGATCGGTACGTAGATTTTCGAATTGGAGATTGCCCTCAAGAGCTCACCTCCGATCTCTTCCCCAACACGAAGCTCTTCATCATCTTTAAAGACGCGTATCTTGGCTCGAATCATGGCCGCGTACAGAGAGTCGGTGATGGTTAAGCGAGTGTCAGGCCCTCTGAAACTCAAGAACACCTCGTAGTCCCTCCTCAAAGACGACGAGGATTCACCACCAAGGGGGAAAGACTTTCTTTTGGAACGTTCCATTCCTACGATCTTTGGCGCGATGTCAAACTTTTTTGCTTGTTACTCTCCAAATGCTACGCGCCCATTGGCAATGTATAAGAGAAACGGTCGACTGAACCTTTTCTCTTGTCCCAAAACAACTGTTGACTGATTCGGGCTGACCGGAAGAGACAGGAGATGCAAAGAAAGATCACTTCTGAACGCTTCCACGAAAATACCTCCCTTGAACAGCCGTTCTTCATTTGTAGTTGATCACGATTTCATCGTTTTTGGCAGTGTTTTCCCAAAACATACCTGAGTTGATCTGTCTTCAAATCTATGGGAGCTCGCCCCTAAAGCAAGAGAGCCATTCTTCCATACGCAATGATGGAGCCCAGTAGGGACGCATAAAAAGCAGAACGACTACCTGAGCCCATGAAATAATCCCCCTTACTTTTTCTAAAGCCACTTCTTTTTCCCCTTGATTAGGGTGTCGTACGTAGGATAGAATAAAGTAATTTGGACAGCACTTTCGCCTTAAAAACAGATTCTCTGACGTGGAATATCAGAGTGCAGGTCATCAAGGGTCAGTTACGATGATTGATTTTCATATGACCAATTGAGTTCACCCCGTTATTAGGGTTAAGAAGAAGTTAGCATCAAGTCTCTCCTATGCTGTTAATAAGTGCCTCTCAAGAAAAAAAGGTCGAAGTCAATTATTCAAAATGCGTTATTTTAAAGCATTTTACCTTGAAACTCGATCTAGTTTGGCATCGTTAAAACTAAATTGTAATTTGCTTAAGCATGACAGTTTTAATTCATAGGCGCCCAAATATGAAGCCTGCCTTGTAACGACCAGGTTTAATAGACTTGTCCAGCGAAATCAGTTCCTTTAAGTCTGAAAAACAACGCCTACCCAAGTCAAATCATTGAAAGAAGTAATGCTTTTTCACAATCCTAGAAGGCCTGTGGTAGTGCCTGATTCTAAGTGCAATTATTCTTAGACCAGTGTCTTAGACTAAAAGTACGTTTGTTTTATTAAAAATTTCATGATAACAAAAAACACTTTTGATGAAAGTAATTTCCAAGGAAAATAGTAAGTTTTTATTTATTTGGTGGTTTATAAAAAGTGATCTTCTTTTTATGAGAAGGGAAATTGTTTTTCCCCCAATTTAATATTTTCGTTTTCAATATATAAAAAATGATTTTTGTAGATCAATTAGTTTTTCATAATCCAAACATCCGAATAGTTTGAAAACAAATTTTCAAAATTATTTTTCCTTAAAACAAACAGACTCACAAAAAATAGCTTGGTGGGTTGAGGATACAAGGCCAAGAAAAAGGAAAAGGGCATGCAAGAAAGGAGGAGAAGGAGAAGTGAGCCAAAGGTCGGAGAGAATGGAGGAGTTGGTTCCCTATTTATAGGCTAAGCTTCATTTAATGGCCCTAACAAGTGGTCCAAGTGGTCCAATGTGCTTTCTTGGAGTGGCACGGCTAGTTTGACGGTGTGGCGCCCTAAGGTTCTAGGGGAATGATTAAGGACAAAGGGCATTCTTCTCATTGGTCCATTTGTACTAATGAGTCATCTAGCATTTATGAATTGGCTAACTTGCCTTCCAAGGCTCATATTAGGGTCATGGTGACCTAAGTTTATAGGGATTCCTAAGATATTGAGTCACCCTCTTTCATTAATGACTAGACTCCAAGGAACACATGCTACTTATTCTCCAAGCCACGCCTAATTGGTCCACCTAAACTTATGAGTCACCCTTTCATCATTACTTAGCATAACTTAATCTCCAAGGAAAATCTTATGCAATGATGATCAAATCCTCAAATGGCCACCTAAATTAGTGATTCACCCCTTCATTTAATGCCTAAGATATGCCAATCATAAGTCTTGGATTTTTGGCACATTTTTCATTGTTTTTCTTGCTCATGAAGCCAAACATTCTAGAACCTTCCATGGTATGGTTTACTTAAGCCAACTTGCTACCCAAGTTTCTTCTCTTTAATACACTAAGATCCAAAAGCATTTAATGCATTCCTATCTTCAAGCCAAAAAGTCTCTAGATTAGCTTGCTCCCCAAGTTGGGCGTGCAGCCCCCTTCCCTTCCAAGTTGGGCATGTGACCCTTTTATCTTAGGATGAAAGACAGTTTTGAGAAATTTCCAAAATTAGCATCGTTACCTTATTAAACGGGCTTGAAAAATTATAAAATCTTGATATGTTGTAGAGAAGACCTCAAAAAACATTTTTTGTGAAGGAAACTTAGCCAAATTCGTGCTGTGAAAAGAGCAGCAATTCAATGAACACAATCCAAAAATTCATCCGTCGAGCAAATTCAACGGTCAGAGAGAGACTCATTTTGAATCAAAATCTTCACAAACCTCTTTAAAATTTTCATATGTTGTAGATATAGATGTCATTTAAAACTTTTTTGAAGGAAGCATGTTCAAATTTGAAAGGGAATATTTCATGAATATTCGAGAAAGCAACTTGATTACCGTTTTCACTATATTGAATAGGTTATATACGGTAATTGATTGAGCCTTCATCTCAATCTTTTCACCTCAGAAAAGTCTTAAATTTAAGTATGTTATATATTAAGATGCTTTGAAAAACTTTGATGAATGAAGTTTCTCCAAATTTGAAATACAGAGAGCTCCATAAAATTGAAAAGCAAAAATGGTCCAACAGTTTCAAAAAACTGGGAATTTAAAACCTATGAAACTCAAGATAACAAGTCTATGGGGGAGAGGTGGCCCTCTACGTGGCTTGCAAGATCACTTGCTATCATTTTCTTAGGTCATGAGTCATCCCCTTTCATTAATTACTTGGGATACATAAGCCTTCACACTCATCACACTCATTATCCTGATTTAATGCATTTGACTTTTGTTCTTTAAGAAGATTGGCCTATCTAGCTTAACCTCCTAGTTGGAACCAAAATAAGAGTCAAAATCGAGGATGTTACAACTCTCCCCCCTTTAAAAATTTCATCCTCGAAATTTCTTAACTTACCTAGGTACTTAGAATATGTGTGGATACTTGTGCCCCATGATTTCTTCACTTTCCCAGATAGTCTCTTATGTTCCATGGTGCTTCCATAGGACCTTGTCTAAGGGAATAGCCGGGTTTCCGATTATTTGCTCACGTTTATCCATGATCCACACTAGCTCCTTAGTATACGACCCTTGGTCGTCTACTTTGATCTCTTCGAAGTTTAGCACATGTGCTGAATCAGGCTCATATTTTCTAAACATCGATACGTGAAACGCATGGTGTAGTTGAGCAAGTCTTGGCAGTAAAAGCCAGCCAATAGGCTAAACTACCTATTCTTTCAAGAATTTCAAAGGTCTTAGGTACCTTGGGCTTAGCCTTCCTTCGTTTTTCTGCTGCACACTCTGATTATTATTCATTCAAATGGTAAACAGTCAACATGACTAGTTCTATTGTTTCCTCTCGTGGTCACTTGATCCTAAGTACTAATATTACAAACCCATAAAACAACTATAAAAATTCTAAGGAAACTTTTCTGTACCACAATAACAAGTCAGTAATCACGAACTACCGTCAGAAAATCAATCAAGCAATCACATGCACGAGTTGTTTTCCTAGCTTATTATCCCATATCCCAACACACCCTATCACTTTAGATAATAACCCCGCTCTAATACCAAAACTATTACGACTCCAACTTCATCTCCAGGGTCAAGAGCGACAAGAGTTATCTTCGCGACGTTCTAGGCTCGTCGCCATCCCGATTCTTTTTATCTTGTTATCATGCACATGCGGAAATATGAATAAACAATTCCCCAGACAAACAAGAGTTGGAAAACTGGGACATACATCACACATAACACACTAATTAATATTATAATAAGACTTTTACAAGCCCTTTCTTTATGGGCTCTATTTTCTTTTTACATAACTGTACAAGTTTTTTCACATAGGCCAAGGAAAATCCTATCTCCTTTAGCGTGATTATAGCTCCCAAAACTAACGTGAGACTTCCATGCCTACAAGACTGAAAGATGAGGGGTGAGTTTTGGGGAAACTTAGTAAGTAAAATTCCTAATTCTCTATTAGGAAAGCATCTCATTGCTAAAGCCTAACAAGTACAACACTTGCAAACAGTATCAATGGCAGATTAATCGCAAGTTCATTGCCACCTCTCAACTATCTGTATGTGATTCACTTTCAACTTACCAAATAAGCTATTTCACCAAACAAGCTTATCAACATCACAAAGTAATAGGGAGAAGTACAGCCCAAGTGCCAAAACTTGGCACGAATAGATACTTAAGTGCTAAAAGTTAGGAAAGTGACATTTAAGTGCCACTTTTTTCGAAAAGTTGGACACTTGAATGCCATCTCTGGCAAATCTCACTAGAAATCCCATGTGGCAATTTTTCATTATTTTTTTCGTCTACATGGCTCGCCGAAGTACTGACTCAACAAAAAAGGCAAAAACAACGTTGTTTTTTTTAGCAGAATCGAATTTTAATAAAAAAATAATTAAATTAAATTATAAAATAAATAATAATAATTATTATTATTATTATTAAAAAAAACCAGGTTGGGGAGAGGAGGCAACGGTTGAGGATTGAGCCTTCGCCGCTGCTGCCTCCCTGCCTTCACCGGGAAGGGCCGACGATGGTGAGGGGAGCATTGGCTGGGGTTGCTAGGCCCTGGTTAGGGGCTGGCAACCCCAGCTGATTAGCGACGAGGGCCCACAAGCCCTCGCCAGATCTGGGGCGAGGGTCGCGACCCTCCCCTAGATCCGGCGAGGGTCGGTGGCCCTCGCCCGACTAGGCCAAGGGTCGCCACTTATTGGTTACCCCCCAGCGAGTAGTAGCCCTTGGCCGGGTCAGGCGAGGGCCGCTGACCCTCACCCCAGATCTAGCGAGGGCTCGCCGGCCCTCACCGCCAATCGGCCGAGGTCGCCAGCCCCTGACCAGGCCTAGTAACCCCAGCCAATGCTCCCCCCACTATCGCCAGCCCTTCCTGGCGACGACAGGGAGGCGGTGGTGGCGAAGGCTCAATCCTCAGCCGTTGCCTCCTCTCCCCAACATGTTTTTTTTTAATAATTATTATTATTTATTTTTATAATTTCATTTAATTAATTTTTATATTAACTATATACCACGTCAGAAAACAAAACTACGTCATTTTTGCTTTTGTTTAGCCATGTCAACATGCAAAACGACGTCGTTTTGCATTTATCTCACCGGAAAATCACCACGTCAGCATTTTGGCTGGACTTTAGTCGAATTGGCACTTAAGTGATCAATTTTGCTCCGATTTTGGTACTTAAGTATCACTTTCCTAACATTTTGCACTTAAGTGTCCCTCTGTACCAAGTTTTGGCACTCTAGATGTCTGGCACTCTTTTTTAAACTTAATTAAGACTATGAAGTTTCTTTTCAAAAATAAACTTTATTAAGTCCTTCTAATTTAGCAAATTTTCTAATTGAGCTGTGTTGATCCTAAATCTAGCTAAAATGTAGATGACATGGGCTATCAGACAATGTTAGTGTATGACATGAATAAAATCTTCTGAATGTGATATGTCCACAAGGGTGTAGTTCTTTCAACATCATCCTCCAACGTTATATTGGCTACAGTAGGATCCTCTGGGTAAAGAACTTAGAAGCAAAATATCTCTTTTTTATACAAAAATTCATCTTTATCACCATTGATCGGGTAATTATAGCTTATAAAATCGATCAACTAACCAAATCAATGGAGAAAATATGGGTTGTCTTTAAAAAAAAAAAAAAAACACACACACACACACACAAGTTGTGCATTTAAACTTCTTTTTGTCACGAACAAGTCAGGGTGCTCAAGGCCAGTGATCCCCTCACCTCAAGGTCAGACCACCTCTTTTCCCCTTTCTGCTCCTCAGCTACCCGACCTTGTTCTAGGAGGGGCGGATGGCCTTGGTGATCCCGAGCTGGCTTGGAAACAAGTCAAGGGGAATAAGAAAAAGCCCATCCCCCCTCCCCTAAGGAGTTATTATTCGCCTTACTTTCCGACTCGAGTGATGAGGGGCGTTCCCTCAACTTGAAGGCCGCTGCTCTTGAAGAGATGTTTGCCCTCTACATTGACTCGCAAAGCCCTGAGAGGGTTGCAGATCCTCACAAAGAAGGATGCCTCTTCTCCTGACGCAGAGGAGGATTCCATCAACCCTGTCGAAGGCTCTACTTGAGTATCACCTACCCCCAGTGAGGAGTCGGTTGATTCGTCCAACCATGTTGGGAGTTCAGATGATGACCTGCTCTCCTCGTGTCCTTCATCGAAGGCTCCTCCGACTTCTTCGAAGGTTGAGACTATGCAGGACAAGCTTCTAGCTTTATCTCCAGACCTGCCTCCTCCTCCATCCAGTGCGGCACCACCTCCTTCTCAACGCAAGCCCGCAAAGAGGAGGTAATCATTGATCCTTCTCTTTAGTATATATGTACATAGGCTATTGGAATGTTTGGGGCCTTGTTAACCCCAGTAGATAGGCGGAGGTCCGAAGACTTGTTATTTCAAATCAGTTGTGGCTAGTTGGTTTATTGGAAACGAAGGTGCTACAAACTCTCTTCAATTCTATTTCTAGGAGATTGTTGAGGAACTGGTACTGGATTGCCAACTATGAGTTCTCCCCTGGGTTGGTTGGGACTCTTTGCGGGTTAGATTTGAAGTTTTTGCTATTTCTACTTAGGGGGTTCATGGGAATCTGAAGTTGTTGGACTCGAGAGTTGCCTGTTGTGTTTTAATAATTTATGGGGAGCACTCTTTTGCACTCTATAGACAGCTATGGGGGGACATTAGTACTAGAAGTAGTGCTTTGCAGAATTCAGCATGTCTAGTGATGGGGGATTTTAATGCCATAAATGATCCCTTCGACAGAGTAGGTGGCTCTGATGCTTGGATTCCTTACTTCGATGATTTTGGTCAATGCTTAGTGCAGTCGAAACTGGAAGACCATAGGTATGTTGGCTTCAGATACAGGTGGACAACTTTCTTAGGTTCTTCTAGAAAGGCCAGGAAGATTGATCGAGTGCTTGTGAACTCTAGGTGGTGCTTAAATTTCTCATACTTGGAAGCTTCCTTTCTAGCGCCAGGTATCTCAAATCATACACCTATGGTGGTTAAAGTGTTGAACCCGATTCTTCGGAGGAAGCCCTTCAAGTTCTTTGATTTTGGATGAAGCATCTAGAGTTCAATGAAATTGTAACACGAATTTAGGAGGACCCAAGGGAAGGGGTACTTATGTTTAGGCTTGTGCGTAAGCTCAAGGCGCTCAAATTCCGTCTCAGGCAGATTAATAGAGACTCCTTCTCTAATATCTCTCCTAGGACGTCAGAAGCTAGGGTTGCCTTAGAAAGAACACAAACCGATCTTCAGTGAGATCCCTTTTCGGATGAGCTTGCTAAGTTGGAGAAGGACCAACGGCGTATCTTTGCTGACCTTCGGGCTAGTGAGGAGTCATTCTTCAGAAAGAAATCTAGAGTCGGGTGGCTCAAGGAGAGAGATCACAACACCAAATTCTTTCATCAGTATGTAAACAAGAGACAATTGTGGAATAAAGTTCTCTCTATTTTGGATTCCTCGGGTAACCAAATTACCAAGCCATAGCTAGTTCAACATCGTCTTGTGGAGCATCTCCAGGATCTCCTGGCACCGCGTGTTGAGCAGGATGGGCAGTCCATTAGGGAGATTTGGGAGATGATCCAACATCCTCTATTAGATGACCAGGTTAGCTTTTTTACTTGATCGGTCACTGAGGTGGAGATTTGGGACACTTTCTTTTCTCTACCTAGGGGTAAAGCCCTTGGGCTGGATGGATTTACGGTGGAATTCTTTAAGGAGAATTGGGAGACGGTTGGGCATTTGGTCACAGCAGCAATGATGGATCTCTTCGTCTCGATGAAGATCTTGAGAAAGATAAATAACACCATTCTAGTGCTTGTACCTAAAAAACCTAATGCCACTTCGGCGGATGATTATAGGCCCATCGCCTACTACAACACTATTTATAAGTGTATCACTAAGGTGCTGGCTAATCGAGTTGCAGCTGTTCTGAAGAGTGTGATTAGTCCGTTTCAGAGCGCTTTTGTAAAAGGGAGGTGGATCAGAGATAATATTTTGATGGCTCAGGAAATTTTTGCTAGTTTCCACCTCAAACCATACCTTCTTAAGTGTGCGGTTAAGGTAGACTTCAGAAAAGCTTATGACACACTCGACTGGGGCTTCCTTGAGAGAGTTCTCCTTACTTTCGGCTTTCCCAAGTCTATGACTTGGCTTATTATGACATGTGTGTGCACGCCCATGTTTTCCATTGCTTTGAATAGGGAACTTCATGGGTACTTTGCAAGTGGTTGCGGCCTCTACCAATGTGATCCTATTTCTCCATACCTTTTTCCTTTGGTTATGGAGGTGCTATTATGTTTATGTGCTCCTCCAAGCTAGAGTTTAAGTTCTTCTGGAGATGCAAGGTGACGAATCACTCGCATATATTCCTTGCAGATGATATTTTCCTGTTTTGTAAGGCGGACCTAACTTTGGTGAGTCTTCTCAAAGAGGGCCTCCAAATCTTCTTAGCTTGGAGTGGCCTCTGCCCAAATCCTTCCAAGAGTGAGATCCTTTTGGCTAGTGGTTTGCATTCTTTATGGAATCAGATCCTCCTCGATCTTGGTTTTCGAGAAGGCAGTTTACCAGTGCGATACCTAGAGGTTCTTATTATTACCTCGAGGCTTAGCAAAGCGGATTGTTGTGTTCTTGTCAGTCGTATTACTGTGAGGGTACAAGCTTGGACTTATCACTTTCTCTTTTTTGCTGGCCATATTCAGCTTATTAGGTTAGTCTTTCATGTTATCCAAGTCTACTGGACGAGTGTTTTTATTTTACCTGTAGCTACTAGATTGAGAAAGTCCTTAGGCAATTCTTGTGGAAAAGCCCAGATTTGGGTAGAGGAGGTGCTAAAGTTGCTTGGGAGGATGTGTGCCTTCCGAAGGAAAAGGTAGGCCTTGGTATACGGAGGCTTTGGGATTGCAATAAGGTCGCCATGCTAAAGAATATATGGCTCATGTTTTCAGATAAGGAAGCATTATGGTACAGGTGGATTCATTCCACCTTTTTAAAGTCTAAGAATTTTTGGGTTGTAAAAAAACCCACCGTCTGTTCTTGGGCCTGGAAGAAAATCTTATCTTTCAAAAGCAAGGTCTGATAGGCTTTCTATTGGAGGATTTGGGATGGTCTCTCAGCCTCCCTTTGGTTCAACGACTGACACTCTAGGGGTCCCCTGAACTTATTCTTTTCGGATTCCATCATCTATAGTTCCGGGATTTCTAGGCAGGCAACAATGACTGATCTCTTCTCTGATGCTAGGCATCCTCTCAGGTTAGTGCTTCAATTGTGGGATCTTCCACTCCTGACCCTCTCTCAGAACTCGGATTGCTTTTGCTGGAGGGAGAGTTTGTCTAGCAGGTTCATTGTTGCGTCAGCTTGGGAGACTTTCAGGCAGAAGAGGAATTGAGTCCATTGGCATGCGTTCGATTGGAACAACGCAATTACACCACGGTATCAGGTTAACCTTTGGCTTATGGCCAAGCGTAGGCTACCCACTCAAGCGCTTTTATTATCTCATGGCAGGATTGAGAGTGGTACTTGTGCCTTTTGCAATGAAGGGCCGGATTCTATTGACTATACGTTTTTTGGTTATCGTGTCACAGCTAGGGTTGCCTTCTTCTGGGTGGCAAGATGCAATCTGCCTTGGCGTAATAGGTCTTGGGAGGAGAACCTCCGTTAGGCCACCACCTTGCTGATGGGAAAGGAATTTTATAAGTGCATAGCTCGTTTTTCTTTTGGAGCACTATGTCATATTATTTTGAAAAACAAGAACAACATTCTATTCAGAGAACAACCTCTTACTGTCCCAGCTATGAAGAACCATCTCTTCAAAGTGGTTAGAGACAAGGCGATCACTTTTAGGAACGTTGAAGACGACTTCATGAATAGAAGACTACAGCGGAGCTGGGGCATTGACCCGGTCATCTTCTCTAGGAATCCTTAGCGGCCTTCCTTTTAGCTAGTGCGTGTTCGGACTTTGGGAGCAACGGCTTCTGCTGGTTGCTGTGGTTTCTCCTCCCCAGCTATGGGTTTGTTCTAGACACCGGTTATGCTTGTTGTGCTTCCCTTTTTTGTTGGTTATCACGGTTGTGGATTTTACATCCCAGCATCCTTCCACTCATTATGATATGTCGTATTGAGTGTATGTTTTGATGCCTTGTTCTTTTGTACATTTGGTCTTTACTCAATATATTTATTACCTTTCACAAAAAAAAAAAAAAAAGTCGAGGTGCTTATAGCGTGAGTATGCTTTGCAAATATATATGTTATTACAATGTAGACACCATAATTTTAAAAAACAACTATCCTTGATAGGTAAGAAAAAGTAAGAAGATAGGGGTGGCTTCTCGATACACCAAAAATAGATAATTCAGCATATGAACATTGTCACCCCTTCATGAAACAGACAACCAATTAATCAATTTCCTTTTGAAGTAAGGAGATATGGAGAATCTTTTAATTATCTCTAACAAAAGCGATTCTTTTTCCTAATTGATAATTGAGAGATATGCCAAATCGTAAAGGAAAGAAATTTAAAAAAGAAAAAGAGGGGAGGCTCAAGGCGCGCATGACAAAATTTTTATTTCTCTATTCTTTGTTTTTTTGTTCTCTGAAATACATTTGGAACAAAAATCCATTTGGTAATACAATTTCATTTTTCTATTTTTAGAACAGATTTCTATTTCAATAATAGATTTGAAACATAATTTAGAAACTAAAATTTTTAGTTTTTCTATTTATAGAACAAAAAAGAGAAATGAAAAATCTTTTAATTGTTTACTCTCATCATCGCTCGCCGCCCACCGGCCACTTGTGGGATGCCAAACACCAGACACTAGCCATCGGACGCCAATCGTTACCCCCTCAAAAATAGAAATTTTATTAAGTTATTATACAAAATTTTTATTCCAAAAACAGAAATTTTGAGTCATTATTAAATGCGTTTTTTTGTTCAAAAATTTATTCAGGAAATAGAAATTGATTCAATTTCTAACAAAAAATCAATTTCTATTTTAGAAATTTTATCATGTGTGTCATCAACCTTATATGGAAAGTAATTTTACTTTTTGGGTTAAATGTGTGTTTGTAATGGCCACCATTTAACGAGGAACAATTACCCATGTTAATAATAGAAAGAAAAGTTTAATAAGTATTTTTGTTATCATAAACTTGTCAATCTTATGAAATAAGTGAAATGAGTCCCTCATTCTCCCCATTTTAGAACAAACTTTTATGTCATTATTAACCTCTAAAAGAAAAGTACAGCATATCAAGACGTGATCCCCCGGGATCTCTTTAATTCTTTTCAATAAATTAATTAAACAAGGAATCTAAAAGTCATTCCGATTCTTTTAAGCAGCTTCCTGGACTTGACGGGTACACGACGGACAATAAAGAATGACTGATGGGTACATGATGGACAATCTTGACGATTCTGTCCGAATCGTGCCGTGATATTTGGTCCGGGTCCAGTAATTATCTATTATTTTCTTGGGCAGAGAAGAGTGCTGAAGAAGAAAAGTGCGTTGGGTTCTTCCACGTGGAATTACGTTTAGGACAATGCCATTATTTTATTGAAGTACGTAAATTAAGTATGGTTCATCTAGAATATAGAAATTTTTAAAGATTTCTTTCTGCCTCTGCGTGCGTCACCTTGGGTAGCAGAGTCAAGACAGGACAAGAGACAGAGACCCCGAAAAGCGGAAGAGCCGAAAAGGTAGGTGGTCAAAAACCGTGAACACCAAGGCAATGCATGCCTTTTGCCCCTTCCGGGCTAAGCAATGCATGCCTTTCGCCATTTAGAGAGGAAGAAAACGGTATGCTTTCACGCCTAGAGAACCTAAAAGTGCCCTGTTTCCCAATTTTCCTAGTAATTACATCGAAAGCAACCACACCTAGAGATCCTTAGAGTGCCTTTTTCCCAATTTCCCTAGTAATTACATCGAAAGCAGCCGCGCCCAGGCTCCACTACGATTATATCCGTCCTGATCACGGCTCTTCCGCATGTGCACGGTTTTGAAAAGCGTCGCGCTAGTTTCAAATGACCATATTGTCTCGATCACTCTCTTCAAATGAAAATAACATGGATCGAAGGCCGTTCTAAATGGGTGGACTCAGTTCCAAAACTGGCTTGGCCTGAGTAAGAGTGGATAAGCGAAGGTCAATGGGATGAAAATGTTCCTCGATGCTG
The DNA here is from genome assembly GCA_028830015.1 of Eucalyptus grandis x Eucalyptus urophylla. Lineage (NCBI taxonomy): Eukaryota > Viridiplantae > Streptophyta > Magnoliopsida > Myrtales > Myrtaceae > Eucalyptus > Eucalyptus grandis x Eucalyptus urophylla. The sequence goes on along the minus strand of CM054190.1, from coordinate 56,515,000 downwards.
TAAAATTAGCAAGTCCCATGTAATCCGGTTATATTCTTACTTTTATTTTGCTTAGAAAAGTTTATGTATGGAACAAGCATCTTTTATATTCATCATACGTTACCGTTTGGACCAATTCGTTTAATCTAGCCTTCTAGATTATTCATGCCAGAAAAAGTAACCCAATCTTCTAGATGGTGATGGCCAATCTTTTTCTTTATAGGCAAACCGGATAAGCTAAGATGTGATTGCCAAAAGGCTACGTTGAGTTTGGCTTCTGCACCCAGATAAAACAAAAAAAGAAAAGGTTGGCTTACACATAGACATGGTTGATACATGAATTATGGGCAAAGTACAACCCAAGTGCCAAAACTTAGTACGAAAAGATACTTAAGTGCCAAAAGTTAGGGAAGTGACACTTAAATTTTACTTTTTTTTAAAAAAGTGGAACGCTTAAGTGCAATTTCCGGCAAACTCTACCGGAAATCTTACATGGTAATTTTTATTTTTTATTTTTTTATCTATATGACTCGCCGAAATACTAACTCAACAAAAAAAGACAAAAACGACGTCATTTCTTAGTGGATTTAAATGTTAATATAAAAATTAATTTAATTATATAAAAATAAATAATGATTATTTTAATTTATTTAAAAAAAGAAGGTGGGGGAGAGAAGGTAGCGGCTGAGAACTGAGCCCTCCCCGTTGCCGCCTCCTCGTCGTCACCGGGAAGGGCCGGGAACGGTGGGGGGAGCGTCGACTAGAGTCCCAAGCCTTTGGCCAGGGCCTGACGACCCTGGCCAACCGGTGGCGAGGGCCCACGTGGCCGATCAACCAGATCTGGGGTGAGGGTCGTGGCCCTCGCCGCCTGTTGGCCCTTGCCGCTTGTCAACCGGGGGTCGGCGAACCTGGCCGACCCTCCCCCCTCTGTCACTGCCCCTTCTTGGCGGTGGCGGGGAGGCGGCGAGGGCCCGCAAGCCCTCGCCACATCTGGGCGAGGGCTCGCGGGCCCTCGCTACTTGTCGGCTAAGGGCTAGTGACCTTTGCTTACCCTTTCCTCTTTGTCGCCGCCCCAAATCTGGGTGAGGGCTCGCAGGCCCTCACTGCCGGTTGGCCGTGGGCCAACGACCCCGACCGGCCCTCCCCCCTCCTTCGCCACCCCTTCCCGGCGACAGCGGCGAGGGCTTAGCCCTCAGCCATCTCCCTCTCCCCCTCTTTTTTTTTTTTTTTAATTATTTGTATTTTAATTTTTAAAAGGTTTAAATAATTCATTTTTAAATTTAATTTAATTATTTTTTATATTAATTTTTATCACGTCAGAGAAAAAATAACGTCGTTTTGCACTTACCCCGCTGGAAAATTACCACGTTAGCATTTTGGCCAGATTGGCACTTAAGTGATCAATTTTGCTCTAATTTTGGCACTTAAGTATTACTTTCCAAACTTTTGATACTTAGGTGTCCCTCCATGCCAAGTTTTGGCACTCCAGGTGTTTGTACCTCTATAGTAATATGTTCAATAAGTTCATTAACCGTATAAACGATTCTTCCCATACTTTCAGGGGCTTCCAGCCACAGGCTGGGCATCCGGCCTCAAGACAAGCATCCCATATTTTTAAGGACTTCCTAGCTCAACCAAGGCATTCGGCCATCAAGCTAGACATCCCATACTTTCAGGGACTTCCTAGCTCAACCAGGGCATCTCGTTTAATGAACGAGGCATTGCCGCCAACGCTATGTGACGACGAGTGATTTTTTCTCTTTTAGCGCACACACACAAGTACATCACACAAGTTGATTCTTATCTTTTCTCTTAGCCAACACATGCATGTCGCGAATACGTGCTCATTTGTTCGTGTGCCGTGAGTTCTTGTGCTACACTATTGTTGTCGATTCAAGGCCTTATGATTTGGACGGCCTTGCCTTATGATGAACTCAATTTGAGTGAACCTCGGCTTCATTTCCCAACGTACATGATACAAGCATACGGCCAAACACAATTGCAAGTAAAACCAAACAAAAGATATCACACACCACCCACGACTTGACATGTAAGCACTTAGCTAGCCTTAACAACAAAATCTACCTTTCAAGAGGAGAAAGAGGAACCTTAATTACCTCGGCAAAATTGAGAACTAACCTAGATAGCTTGGTGGGTTGAGGATGCAAGGCCAAGAGAAAGGAAAAGGGTATGCAAGAAAGGAGGAGAAGGAGAAGTGAGCCAAAGCTTGTAGATAATGGAGGGGATGTCTCCCTATTTATAGACCAAACTTCATTAATGGCCCTAGCAAGTGGTCCAATGTGCTTTCTTGGAGTGGCACAGTTAGTTTAATGGTGTGGCGCCCTAAGATTCTAGGGGAATGATTAAGGACAAAGGGCATTCTTCTCATTGGTCCATTTGTACTAATGAGATATCTAACATTTATGAATTGGCTAACTTGTCTTCTAAGGTTCATATTAGGGTCATGATGACCTAAGCTTATAGGGACACCTAAGATGTTGAGTCACCCTCTTTCATTAATGACTAGACTCCAAGGAACACATGCTACTTATTCTCCAAGCCACTCCTAATTGTTTAACCTAAACTTGTGAGTCACCATTTCATCATTACTTAGCACAACTTAATCTCCAAGGAAAATCTTATGCAATGATGATCAAATGGCCACCTAAACTAGTGATTCATCCCTTCATTTAATGCTTAAGATATGACAATCATAAGTTTTGGATTTTTGACACATTTTTCATGGCTTTTCTTGCTCATGAAGCCAAACATTCTAGAACCTTCCATGGTAAGGTTTACTTAAGCCAACTTGTTTCCTAAGTTTCTTCTCTTTAACACACTAAGATCCAAAATTATCTAATGTGTTTCTATCTTCAAGCCAAGAAGTCTTTAGATTAGCTTGCTCCCCAAGTTGGGCATGCAGCCCCCTTCCCTTCCAAGTTGGGTGTGTGAACCTTTTATCCCGAGGTGAAAGACAGTTTTGAGCAATTTCCAAAATCAGCATCGTTACCTTATCAAATGGGCTCGAAAAATTATAAAATCTTGATATACTGCAAAGAAGACCTCAAAAAACTTTTTTGTGAAAGAAACTTAGCCAAATTTATGCTGTGAAAAGAGCAGCAATTCAATGAACACAACCCAAAAATTCGTCCGTCAAGCAGATTCAATAGTCAAAGAAATACTCATTTCAAAATCCAATTCTTCATAAAACTCTTTAAAATTTTAATATATTGTAGATATGGATGTCATTTAAAACTTTTTTGAATGAAGCGTGTTCAAATTCGAAAGGGAAGATTTTATGAAAGTTCAAGAAAGCAACTTGGTTACCGTTTTCACTATACTTGACAGGTTATATACGGTAATTGATTAAGCCTTCATTTCAATGATTTCACCTCAGAAAAAAATCTTAAATTTAAGTATGTTATAGATTAAGATGTTCTAAACAACTTTGATGAATGAAGTTTCTCCAAATTCGAAGTATAGAGAGCTCCATAAAATTAAAAAGCATGAATGGTCTAGCAATTTCGAAAAACTAGGAATTCAAAACCTATGAAACTCAAGGTGGCAAGTCTATAAGGGAGAGGTGGCCTTCTACTTGGCTTGCAAGATCACTTGCTATCATTTTCTTAGGTCATGAATCATCCCCTTTCATTAATTACTTGGAATACATAAGCCTCCACACTCATCACACTCATTATCCTCATTTAATGCATTTGACTCTTGTTCTTTAAGAAGATTGCCTATCTAGCTTAACCTCCTAGTTGGAACCAAAATAAGGGTCAAAATCGGTGATGTTACATTTCTATTCCAGAAGATCAACTAACAAACCGACATCAACATCAAAATCATTTTTACTCAATGAATTGAATACGGGTAGGATCTAGAATTGACAAATTTGAATAGAAATAAGCAGCAAATTCAGGAAAAGCATCAGATGACTCCACACAGAACCTTTCCATCTGAAGCTTGGCAAATTTCTCTCACAAATTTACCTTGATGGAATTTAGAAAATCAAAGTCTACCGTTTAAGGATTGATGACCCCTCTGTTCAACATCTGCGCATAGACCTACTTATGTTCTTTTCATCGAAACAACTTTCCTTTTGTTTCAGCAATTCCTATAGTAATACCCATTTTGGGTTAGACATTCTTAAACACCCTCTCATCATCATCTTCCTTTTTACTCTCACTCTAAACCTCTGTTCCAAAATTAGCATTAGCGGGAAAGTTTATGAATTCATTTTTTGCTCTTCCAGCCATTACCAGCCATAAGTTTTCCATGGCTTTTAAGAACAAAGTTTCATTCCCGTAGCCATTTTTTTTCAAGAATGTACTTATAAAGTCCATTAGGCTTCCACCTTTTTTTAGAAACTCATAATGTTTTAGAAGTACCTTGGGCTTTCTTACCGAAAGAGGAGTCGCATCTTAAGTAACCTCTTCCTCCATCGATGGTCGATCAGTGCTTCATGGTGATTCTTCTTCAGTGAGATTGAATGTCTTGGACCATTAGGCGTAAACCGAGGCCCCTGACTAGCAATGCAAGAGGATTTCCTTTGAGAAGACATCGAAATGGATGGAAGATTTTGACGACATCTTCTTGAGAGATCGAGTGAGAAAATTTGTAGAGATTGTGAGGACAAATCAAAAGAAGTAAAGGTTTGAAAGAAGTTAGGGTTTGCAAAGATTTTGGCTATCGGGGGAAAAGAAGAGTTATTTAAAGAAAACGAACCAGTGCATCCGAATGAGCACAAAGGAAATAAAACTTCCGTTTTGAAAAAAAAAAACTGTCAATAATTTATGAAATATTAATTTCGAAAAACCAGCAATATAACATTTTCCAAAAATATAAACAGTAAGTAATAATTCGAAGATAGACATACATGTTCACGAAGGAAAGAAACTTAGGGGCCAAAATTTGAAATACAACCACCTGAGTCTATAAAGGCTTTCGGAAGGATGTTTCTACCAAAAGTTGAACTAATGAGTCTACTTGTCCATAGACTTTAACAAGATGCAAGGGTAATATTAAGCTTTTCACAAATGAACTCGAATGATCCTTTCTCCAGTGGCTTGGTAAAAATATCTACTAATTGATTCTTTGATTCAATGAATTGAACATTAATTTCACCATTTTGCACATGATCTCTTATAAAATAATGATGGATTTCAATATGCTTTGCTTGAGTGAAGAATAGGATTTCTTGTGAGGTTGATGGCAATTGTGTTGTCACATCTAATTTAAGTGTAAGATTCTTCTATTCAAAAATCCTTTAGTTATTGTCTGATCCAAAGAATTTGTGAACTGTAACTTCCAAGAGCAATATATTTTGCTTCTGCCATTGAGAGAGCCACGGTGTTCTGCTTCTTAGAGAACCAGGACACTAACATTTGTCCCAAGAGTTGACACATGAGGTACTTTTCCTATCAACTTTACAACCAACTAGATTAGCATCTGAGTATCCAAGTAATGTAAAGTCTAAATCATTCTGGATACCACAGACCTATCTTTGGATTTGTTGCAATATATTTAATAATTCGTTTAACAACATTGAGATGAGATTCTTTGGGATCAGCTTAGAATCTAGCACGCATACACACATTGAATGAAATATCATATCAAGAAGTAGTAAGGTAGAGAAGAGAACCAATCATGATTCTGTATATCTTTTGGTTCACTTTCTTTGTTACTACTTCTTTATCAATAGAAAAATCATATTGAATGAAATATCATAAATATCTTACTACTAATTCTGTAAGAAGACTGAGACTCCTATGTCAAGCTCTTCTAAACTCGACAAGGATGAAAAATCAAACAATCGAAGAAAGGAACCTTCATTTATCAATAGAAAAATGCTGATCTTCCATCCCAAACTTCATTATAACATCTTTGGCATTTTTCTATTGATAAATGAAGGTTCCTTTCTTCGATTGTTTGACTTTTAGACCTAGAAAAAATGTTAACTCACCCATCATGCTCATCTCGAATTCTTCCTACATAGACTTTGAAAATTTCTTGCACAAACTTTCATTAGAAGACCCAAAGATTATCATCTACATATATTTGAACAAGTAAGAAGTCTTTTACTTCCTTTTTGATAAACAAGGTTGTGTCAACCATTTATTTCTTAAAGCCATTGCTTATCAGAAACTTACTCAGTCCCTCATACCAAGCTCGAGGTGCCTATTTCAGACCTTACAAAGCCTTCTTTAATCTATAGACAAAGTCTGGTTTTTGGGGATCTTCAAATCATTGTGGTTGTTTCACATAGACTTTTTCTTGTATGAATCCATTTAGGAATGCATTCTTGACATTCATTTGAAATAATATGAAATTATGAAAGCATGCATAAGCAAGTAATAATCTTATAGCTTCTAACCTGGTTACAGGTGCATATGTTTCGTCATAGTTCATTTCTTCCTCCTGTGTATAACCTTTGACAACAAACCTTCCCTTATTTCTAATTGCTTTACCCTTTTCATCCAACTTGTTTCTGAATACCCACCTTGTTTTAATTACATATTTTCCTTTTGGTTTTATAACTAATTCCTAGACATCATTAATTCTGAATTGTCTAAGTTCTTCTTACATTACTTCTATCCAACTTTCATTAGATAAAGCTTCCTCTACTCCCTTTGGTTCCATCTCAGAAATAAGAGTTAGAGCACTTGAGTCTCCTTTTACTTTGGATCTGGAATGTATTCCTTCTTTTAAATTGCCAATAATGAGATCTTTAGGGTGGCTTGATTTTTGCTTCCAGTTATTGTTGAATTTGTCCTTGTCTACGAGGGTTTGCTATGCTTCTATTTCCTTTGACTCTTATGACTTTTCTTCTTCTTAACTTTGATCACCAGAAGACAGAGGTACCTCAAAGGATTCAGACTTCATTAAATCTGAAACTACTCATACTCCTCAAGTTGAGTATGATCTTGTTGGTTATGGATAGATTCTTGAAATCTCACATTCATTGATTCTTCGACAATCTGAGTATTCTTGTTGAAGACCTTGTAAGCTTTGCTTGGAGTAGAATAACCAAGCAATATTCCTTCATCTGATCTTTCTCCAAATTTCCCAAGCCGATCATTTCCATTCTTCAAAATAAAGCATTTGCAACCAAAACTATGAAAATAAGAAATATTTGACATTTTTCCTTTGTAAACTTCATAGGGAGTTTTCTCCAAGATGGGTTTTAAGAATATTTTGTTAATTATATAACAAGTAGTGGAGACCGCTTCTGCCCAAAAACGAGAAGAGACTCTACTTTCAATTAGCAGAGTTCTAGCCATCTCTTGTAAAGACCAATTTTTCCTTTCTACGACTCTATTTTGTTCGAGAGTGTAAGGAGATGAGAAAACATGTTAAAGGCCATTCTTATCACAAAAATTAGTAAAGCCTTGATTTTCAAATTCTCCTTCATGATCAGTCTTAATATTTGAAATAGTATAACATTTATCATTATAAACCTTTTTGGCAAACTTTGAAAAATATGAGAAGGTTTCTATTTTATTTGTCAAGAAAAAAAACCCATATTAATCTTGAATAATCGTCCACAACTACCAAACAGTTCTTCTTGGCACCAATGCTTTAAGTTCTAGTTAGTCCAAAAAGATCTATGTGAAGAAGCTGCAAGACTCAATTAGTGGAGACTTGATTTATAGATTTAAATGAGCTTCTAACCTAGTTTCCTAGAATACAAGGAGTACACAATTTAGACTTCTGGTACATCATTCTAGGAAGACCATGAACCAGCTTCATTGGCGATAGTTTAGCAATTTGTTTCATACTAACATGCCCAAGCTTGCGGTCCTAGAGATTTGCTTCATCTTGAATTAAGATAAGACGTTGAGAACTCTCTGGACTTATGTCCACAATATAAATATTTCCATGTCTCCGTCCAGTGAAGATTTGAGAGAAGTCTTGACTAACTCTAGAACAAACATTTTCTTGGAAATTAATTATGAATCCTGTATCACATAGTTGACTTATGCTCAAAAGATTATAGTTCAAGCCTTTCACCAGAGAAATATTGTTAATAATCAAACTTCAAATCCTTATTGTTCCATGTCCAATAATTATTTCTTTGCTATACTCTCCAAACAAAACATTTTCTCCTCCTTATTTTTCTAATTTTATGAAGCGGTTTGAATCTCCAGTTATATGTCTAGAATAGTTACTATCCAAGTACCATTTGCTTTTCTTCTTAACAATAACCTACAATCAAAAAGAAATATCAAACTTTCTTTGTACTCAAATTTTCTTTGGTCTTGATGAGTTAGTTTTAAAAACAGCATTTGCTCAATCTTTCGTAATAGGTTTCCAAAGTTTAGGACATTCCTTCTCAAAATGTTCTAAGCTATCACACTTATAACATTTAAGAGCAATTTGACCAACATGTTTTAAAAGAAAATTGTAAGCAAATTTTGGAGGTCTTTGTCTAAGTCTTTCTTTCACCTTGGGAAAATCAATTAAAATAGCACTTTCTTTATTTAGGCCCAAACCACATTTGTTATAATAGGACATTTGAGCTAAAAGAATTTTCTTTAAAGTTTTTGATCTTTTGGAGAATTTCTTTCAAATCATCAAATATTTTCTAGACTCTCAAGCTTTTCTCTCAAAAAATTATCCTGTTGCTTGAATTTTGAATTTTCCTTCTTTAATTCGAATATCCTTTTAAGAGAAGATTTGAGGTTCAAGCAAAGTTCATCCATATACTTAGAAACTTTAATAAGAATTTTTGCATGACTTACCTCGTTTTCTTTGTCAGACTCTGAGTCTATGTCTGAGTCAGACTCTGATTCTGAGTCTAATTTTGAGTGAGTTATCAAACAAATATTCGTAAACTCTTCTTCACTTTTTTCGCATTCTGTGTCATTCCAAGTTTTTACTTTAAGAGCTTTCTTGTATTTTTTTTACACCCATTTCTTTTTTTTCAACAAGGGACAGTTAGGCTTGATGTGTCCCTTCTTCTTACACTTAAAGTATATCACATCATTGCTAGACTCAACAACTTCCATTAAACTTTTCTAGAAATTTTGCTTATTTTGATTTTTCCAGTTCAACCTTCATCCATTCCTATTCAGTTTCCTAAATTTCTTTATCATGAGTGCTAGCTCATCATCATCCATGTCATTGTCGGTGTTTGTATCATCAGAACAAGCATTAGACTTAAGTGCAATCGACTTCTTACCTTTTGGATCCTCTTTGTCATTGATCTATTCCACTCCATATGATTGAAGGGTGCCAATTAGCTCATCAACAGAGAGAGGCATAATCATCTGTGTCTCCCGAATTGATGTTTTCACATGGTTCCAGTCCTTTGAAAGTCCTCGTAAAAGTTTGTTGACCTTCATTGAAGTTGAAATTGGTTGATCTTGATATGCCAAACCGCTTACTATTTCTATAAATTGGCTGAACATATCCCCGATAAATTCTCTAGGCTTCATCTTGAAGGATTCGTATTGGCTAAGTAAGATGTTTACTTTTGTCTCCTTCACACGATCTGTTCCTTCATAGGTAACATGGAGTCTATCACAGACTTCTTTAACCGTTTCACATGAAAAAATTCTGTTATATTTGGCAGGAGATAATGCACAATATAAAGAATACATAGCTTTTGCATCAAGAGCCTGTCTCTTGGTAATTTCTGCTTGATCAATTTCTTCAGTCTCCAGGACTTCTTTTCCCTTTTCAAATATAGAAGCAGCCTTTGAATTAATCCCCTTTTCCACAACATCCCATTCCAAAGGATCTATGGATCTTAGGAAAGTCTTCGTTTTGCTTTTCAAACATTGTATTCTTTTCCATTAAAATATGATAGTGTCACGGGCCGATCGATTCGCTCTCAATCACTCCTCGCTTACTCGAAGTTCTTTCGAGCCGTGACAATAGCCTGGTGTTGCTTTGTCACGTCTCGATCCTCCAAGCACGTGCCCATCCCTCCTTAGTCGATTAAATAGTGATATCCCAAGATGCATCGCCAACCCATTCATTTAAATACGCATGCGAAAGCATATATAAAATCCCCATACAACAATTCAATGGGATAGAAAAGCAAGGCCAACTTTTTCAAATCAAAACAAGCTTTTTTATAAACGAACAGGTTTATATACAATGTCAAGCTATTTAAAAAAAATATCGACTTAACAAAAGGGAACTGTTCGATGACTCCCTAATTAGGCAGGTTCGTCAATTCTTCGATCTCCACTTTCCCAAACTTCGAGGCTTCCGGTCCTCCACTAACTTCCTCTACGAACTTGAAAATGGTTATTCAATAACTAGTGAGACAATGTCTCGGCAAGTTCTACCCCTTAAGACTTGATTAGGAAGCAAATTACACCCTAAAGGCTACCTAAGCACAATACGAGTCAAAAGACTTACCCTGGCCTCAATTCATTCCTGCAAGTCAGTTCATACAACAGATACTGACAATCACATCATTCAATCAAAGCAGATTGAATCATTGATCAATCAACCTAGTCGATTACATGTCAATCAGATCATTTCCTGGTCATTTTAATTCATACTGTTCATTTTCCCAAGATAATATACTTAGTCACCGAGCCACGTAATACAGCATTCCTTCTCACCTCTTATCATACCCAATAATTTTCCACTCAACATCCCCATTCAATAAACAAACTCAAGGCTCTAGAGGTGGTTCCCATGCAACTCAAGTCGCCATGTAACACTTAGTCCTTGATTACAAAACACGATAGTCTAAGGCTCTAGAGGTAACCCACACGAAGTCTCGCCATCGTGTAATACTTAGTCCTTGATTACAGTAAACGATAGTCTAAGGCTCTAAAGGTAACTCACACGAAGTCTCGCCATCGTGTGGTACTTAGTCCTTGATCAGATATAGCAAAAGTGCAAGACTCTAGAGGTGACTCACACGAGTTTCAATATCGTGTAGTACTTAGCCCTTGACTATGCATGACAATACTACAAGACTCTAGAGGTAATTCTCATGCGACTCATGTCGTCATATAATACTTAGCGCTTGGTTACAACAAGCAATAGTATAAGGCTCTAGAGGTAACTCACATGTAGTTTCACTATCGTGTAACAGTTAGCCCTTTACCTACTCACAACCTATTGGGTTCCCTCCACAAAACCCAAATTACCTCAATTCACGCAGATGCCCATATATGTATACTCTCAATTGCATAAATTATCAACCAATTGCACAATTAAACAATCAATAACACATGGCCATCATTTGCCACGACCACAAACCTTTACCATAGTACAACCATTCGTGCATCAAATATGCACAAACTAGCGAGCATTGTACTAATAACACCACAAAATCATAACCGGACCTAATCGACAGAAAAGGCTCACTCGCATGTCTCCAAGTTTAAATCCAGAAATCTAATCAAACAAGTTTGGAAAATTTCCAAATTTGAATATGTTGTAATAAACACATAAACGAACATTTTTCATAAGACACCTTAGCCCAAATCCTTCTAGATTTGACCCATAAATCGCTCAATCTAGCACCAAAACCGGGTCTATTTCCAAAAAGTCTGTTTTCTGAAATCAATTTGATTCGAGGTCCAAAACATGTCCATTTGATTTGAAATTTGACTATGTTAAACTAGAAGATATATAAAACAACTTTTTTGAAGAAACTATTTTGAAATTAGAACTCTAAGAGTTGATAAAAACCCCTAGAATCCTGAAAGGTCATCAATTCCCGCGAAAACTGAGGCTCTATTTGAAAATGACGGAGCCGATATCTCCTTCTTTAAATCTCTAAAAATCTTGGAAAAAAAATATATGTTGTAGCTGATAATGTCTAAAACATTTCTCAAGAAGACATCAACCTCAAATTCATAACCCATTTCGATACACAAAAATGGCAAATCGTGAGGGTCCATAACTCCGAACTGCAGACAGTCCACTGGATTCAACTAATCCATCATCAATTGTACAAATATCACTAATTAAGTTACATTAATCCATTCTAAATCTAATATAACTATCCTAACTTATCATTAATCCATACTTTTAAGCTAACCTAACAACCCTTAAGCACAATTAACCTACTAATTAAGGCTTAGTGAGTAAAACTCACCCGTTTAACAATTCGTTTGGATCAAATCGTCGGGAACGAAGTGAGGGTCGTTTTTCTCCAAAGCGAGCTTAGGATCCAAGGCTCGAAAACATCTCAAAGCGGGCCTAACACCTTGCTGGAAAACCCACAAAACTAGCTTTTATTTTGGCTGCAAAAACAGAAGAAAACAAACTAGGTTGGTGCAATGAGGACAACGGTGGACCGGTGGATGGCTTGGCGGCTTGAGGGGTGACAACAGTGGCTCACGGTGGCTGGACAGGCTCCAGTTAAGCTCCACAGGCTGTTGGACAAAGGCTGGGACGATGTGAGGAGTCAAGAAGGGCAGACGGGCGTGCAGGTGGCTCGTGCAGGTGATGGCGCACGAAACGGCAACGGCGTGCAGTGGCGATGGCATGAATGGTCTAGTGGCTGCTCCAGCGATGCTGTTGTCTCCCTTGGCTGTTAGCGTGTGAAATGGAGGGGAGAGGGTGGCTTGGACAGCAAGTGAGGAGGAGAGAGGGAAGAGAGAGCAAGTCTTGGTCTTGGTGAGGTCTTCTTGGCCAACCCCCTTGAGCTTGTCCTTTAAGCTAAGGTCCTAGGGCTGTCCTTAGGCCACCAAGGCCTCTCTTTACAACATTGAAATGGTCCATTTTGGCTAGGAGAAGGAGGAGCTACAAATTTCCCAAATTTTGGCTTCAATTGGACTCCTCATCTCACTTGATTTAATCTTAATTGGCCCCAATAAATTCAATTAACACCTCAATACTTCAATTGACATTTTTCTTCACCCATAAATCCACCTTGCTTCCCGAAACTGCGATAAAAAATAATCACCGGCCTTTTCTTATCAAAAACGGTCATAAGCTGACTTTTTCCCAAAAAGTCTCAGGTTGCAGAAAAAAAATTTGAGACTAAATCGACGCTCCTAGAATTTATTGTGACATGAAAAAAATCTTCAATTTCTGAAATCAGACTTAATTGGCAGTTAATTTCATTCCGACGCGTTTTTAGCGTAACCTAGGCTACCGGGTAGTTTTCAGATATTTTTAGTACAAATGACCCGTGGTCGATTTTTTTCGAGCCACAATGAACCCACTCGATGTATTGACGATTCTCGATTGTCGTGAAAATATCGAGGTTTCAAATACGGACACAGGGTACCAAAACGATAGATAAATCAGTCTAGTGTTGGTTGACGAAAATTTTTTAATTTAGTGGTGTCACCCACGATTAGCCACACATCTCAGTTGAATCAACATATCTATGATCTCAAATCAATTTACGTTTGTGCCATAATGATCTCAGCAGATGAACACAATTAAGCAGCCAATCCCTGGTCGAATCCTCAAATCTACTTGCCTTAAAATCTGTAATAGCTTCCCCAGATAATCTAGTTATCTCAAGAGTTATTAGTTCTAAAAACAGCCTTATAGGCGTGTCAATGAAATGTCCGATTTATTGAATTGAAAGCAAACTCAAAAATCTAGGATGTCACATGCTTTGTCCTTCCACAAGTCCTAGTGCCAAGATCCTAGCCATAGAAAACATTTAACTCAGAAGTATAAACACTTCAATAAAACAAGTATTTGGCTCTAATACCAATTGAAAAAGCTAGTACAAACACCTAAAGGGGGTGAATAGGTTTTTAAAAGAATTCTTGACAAATGATACATAATAAAATAAATTTTGAGCAAAATCTGAAAAAGGATTAGAGTTTGATAAATGAGCCTCCAGACTTCTGATAGAAGTTCAGAATCTATTATATGATGGAACAAACTTCTGAAGTAACCTATGAGTGTGCAACAAATTTAAATGAAGAGAGTTAAGAAAAGAAAAAATTGCACACGAGATTTATAGTGGTTCGGCTTAAATTAAACTTACGTCCACTATCCCATGTTGACAGCTTTCTAGCTGGAATTCACTATAGCATCAATAGAAAAGTACAATATTTTGAATGCAAACACTTAGGGCATGCATGTTTATGTTCTTTTTTCTTGTTTATGAACAAACAATTTGTTTTTTTGTTCTCGGGAACAAAAAAAGAACAGAAACACGTTTGTTTGCGTTTTTGTTTAAAATTTATTTTTTTGTTCCCGGAACAAAATTGGAACGGAAATAAGAAACAATTTTTTTTTTTTTTGCAGAAACACTTTTGAAGAATAAATTTTCTCTCTTTTCTTTTTTTATCTTTTTTTTCTTCTTCTTTTCTTCTTTTTTCTTTGGTCGGTCGCCGGCCTCGGCCATGGCCGGCGATCGGCCGTCGAGGGTCGGTGACGCCGTCAAGGGCCAGTGACCTCGCCGGAGTGTCACCGGCCCCCGGCAAGGCCGAGCTCGCCCAGCCAAGGCGAGGCCGAGCCACGCCGTGGCTGGGCGAGGCTGCCGGCCCTCGTCGGCCGGTCGCCGACCTTGGCATGGCCGGCGACCGGCCAAAAGAAGAAAAAAAAGAAAAAAGAAAAAGGAAAGGAAAAAAGGAAAAAAAAAACTAAAATATTTAAAAATTAAAATAAATAAAAAAGAATATAAATTTACAAAACGTATTTTTATTCATTTTTTATTCCCGGAACAAGTTTACCAAACGCGTCTTTCTGGTCAAAAATTGTTTCCCGGAACAGAAATAGTCCTTGTAACACTTTTTGAACAGAAACACAAACAAACACGCCCTTAGTGGAAGATTCATTTTTTCTTACTAAGTCACTCTTCTTGTAATTATCTCTCTTGAATACAATTTGTAAGAACTATAGATGAAGAGCAAGTGGTTGGAAATGCTTCAGATTTTGGAATTTCAATTTTCACACATTAAAAATTGAATGACCTCCTTAAATACTCCTCCACTCCTCACTAGCTGTTAGCTTCTCCAAAGAAATTTCTTCCGATCAATCCATTGAACATAATCGATTAAGGAAATTATATAGCCGTTTAAATATTGAGATGAAAATCCATTGATTATGGTCGTCCATACAATCATAATTTAGATTTCTATAAGTAGATGCTTCTCAAAAAGTAAGAGGGTGAATGATAAAAATTATTTATGTTCCAGAAATGATTTTTCTGTTCCAAACCAATTTCTGGAACAGAAACTTGTTTGATAACGCTTATCAAAATCTATATTTATATTCCAGAAATAGAAATTGATGAGAAATTAGAATTAGAAATTTTATATTTATGATTTTTTCCAGAAATCAATTTCTGATTTCTCCCAACCCTAATTTCACTCTTCTCTCCCTCGTATGCCTCTTCTTTGCCTCCTCCTCCGCCTCTTCTCTGCCTCCTCCTCCTTCGCCTCTGCTCCGCCTCTGCTTCGCCTCCGCCTCCGCCTCCACCTCTGCTCCGCCTCTCTACTCCGCCTCCACCTCTGCTCCGCCTCTCCTCCGCCTCTCTGCTCCCGCTCCGCCTCCGCCTCCGCCTCTGCTCCGCCTCTCCCTCCACCTCCGGCTCCGCCTCTCCCTCCGCCTCCGCCTCCGCTCTGCCTCCGCCTCTGCCTTCGCCTCCGCCTCCGCTCCGCCTCTCTCCGCCTCCGCCTCTGCTCCGCCTCCGCCTCCGCCTTCGCCTCTGCTCCGCCTCTCCTCCGCCTCTTCTCTTGCTCATCCACATCTGCTCTTCTTTGCCTCCTCCTCCGCCTCTTCTCTACCTCCTCCTCCGCCTCTTCTCTGCCTCCTCCTCCTCCTTCGCCTCTGCCTCTCCTCCGCCTTTGCTCCGCCTCTGCTTCGCCTCCACCTCGCCTCCGCCTCCGCCTCTCCTTCGCCTCTCTGCTCCGCCTCCGCCTCTCCTCTGCCTCTCTGCTCCGCCTCCGCCTCTCCTCCGCCTCCGGCTTCGCCTCTCCCTCCGCCTCCGCCTCCGCTCCGCCTCCGCTCTGCCTCTCCTCTGCCTCCGCTCCGCCTTTGCCTCCGCCTCCGCCTCCACCTCCGCTCTGCCTCTCTCCGCCTCCGCCTCTCCTCCGCCTCTGCTCCGCCTCCGCCTCCGCCTTCGCCTCTGCTCCGCCTCTCCTCCGCCTCTTCTCTTGCTCATCCACATCTGCTCTTCTTTGCCTCCTCCTCCTCCTTCGCCTCTGCCTCTCCTCCGCCTCTGCTCCGCCTCCGCCTCCGCCTCCGCCTCCGCCTCTCCTCCGCCTCTCTGCTCCGCCTCCGGCTCCGCCTCTCCCTCCGCCTCCGGCTCCGCCTCCGCCTCGGCCTCCGCCTCGCCTCCGCCTCGCCTCCGCTCCGCCTCTCCTCCACCTCCGCTCCGCCTCCGCTCCGCTCTGCCTCCGCCTCCGCCTCCGCCTCTCTCCGCCTCCGCCTCTCCTCCGCCTCTACTCCGCCTCCGCCTCCGCCTTCGCCTCTGCTCCGCCTCTGCTCCGCCTCTTCTCTTGCTCATCCACATCTGCTCGCGAATCCACCCCATCGCCGCGACCCACTGTCTCCGCTTGTTGTCCGAGCACCCCTCGGCAACAGATCTCCTCCGCCTCTACTCCACCTCCGCCTTCGCCTCTGCTCCGGCTCTTCTCTGCCTCTCCTCTTGCTCATCAAACGAATTTCTATTTCTGAAATAGAAATTTTATTCAGTTATCAAACAGTTTTTTTTCCTCAGAAACTCGTCCAGAAATAGAAATATAAAAATTCATTTCTGTTCCAGAAACTATTTTTGGAACAGAAATGTTGTCATGCACCCCCTAACTTGTCTTCAAGATTGATTTCATCAATTTGTGATTAATTCCATCGACGTATTTATAAAAAAGTAAGTGAGATTCTTTGCCAGAGAGCCATATATATAACAATAAATTCCTATTATGTTTATTCAAAATCCTTGTTACAAGATCAATAAATATGAGTTTGATTATATCTTCATTCTAGACTAGGTTTCAGTCTAGATTGCATCAAAGTGGGAAGACTTCTTAAATGAATAGATTTTGATAAAAGTCTGCGATATAACTTCAGAAATATACTATCCTTCATAATGAGAAGAAGAAAAACATGAAAGTTTTGTCAATTTCGAAACTTGATAGAAGTTTTCTCAACATACTCAAAAGCCATTGCCAGGTGCACAGAGAAATTGATGTTGATCACTATTGTCGAGAAAATTATAGTGCTTGCCAATTTTTTTATACTCAAGCTTTGATCTACTGTAGTTGAATGAACGTGTAATGGCCGTGCAGGAACACCGACCAGCTGCTCCATCGTTTGCAACTGATTGTATGTAGCAATCCGCACTGACTATAGAACTTAAATATAGTAAAAATGGCAATGGTTGATTGATGAACATACCATCAAAGTAAATTCCTCCTTTACAAACTTATCTGAACCAATTCCAATTACTGGTCAACCATGACAATGAGGGACGTAATTCATTTGAATGTGACATAGTAGAAAAGCATTAATCACCTGATTAAAACATCAGAATACAATAGTTTTTGCTCTCCTGTCCAACCACCCTGATTTGCATAAGTAGAAACGTCAAAAGGATTTTTCCAGCTGAATTCAATTACTAAAGGAGCTCATTTATCTTCATCAATTTTGAGGGATTATACGAGAGAACAAACGCGGATGTACTCTGAATCCCCATGCTGTTAGACGTTTACTCAGGGTGTCGACTGACTTTGTTTTATCCCAAAACAACTGTTTGACTGATTCCGGATGCTTCCACAAAAATACCTCCCTCGCACAACCGTTCTTCATTTGTAGTTAATCGTGCCTCCATCTTCTTTCGCAGTGTTTTCTACGAACCTACCTGAGTTGATTCGTGGGAAGTCTTCAAATGCATGAGAGCTCGAGCCTAAAGCAGGAGAGGCATTCTTCTATATGCAGCGATGGAGCCCAGCAGGAATTGAAATAAAAAGCTGAACGACAACCTGAGTAAATATATAATGCCCTCTCATTTTTCCTAAAGCCACTTTTTCTTTTTAATACCCTTATTAGGTTGTTGTATAATGGAATAAAGTGTGTTAAACAATATTTTTGTCATGGAAAAACAGATTCTCTTATATGGAATATGAGAGAGTGGGTCATGAAAAGCCGGTTCATGTTGGGATTGTGATGATCATCTGATTCTTGATTTTCCATATTCCACTAAGTCAATTAACTGCACAGGACAATCGTTATTAGGACCAATCAATCCTGACAATAATTGAAAAAATAAGGATAAAATCTATCCTCTGCTGTTGATAAGTGCGTCTTGAGAAAAAAAAGCTGAATTCAATCATGTTTTAAGGTATTTTACCTTGAAAGTCGATCTGATTTGGCATCCTCAAAACTAAATTGTACATTACTAAAGCATAACAGCTCCGATTCAGAGGCGATCAAATATAAAACATGCCTTGTAGCGAAAGGATTCAATAGCATTATCAAGCGAATGCACTCCCTCTAACTCGGAAGAACAGCGACTACCCAGGTCAAAGCATTAAAAGAAGTAATGCTATTTCACAATCTTCCGAGGTTTGTGGCAGTACCTAATTCAAGTGCAGCCATTTTTGGAGCAGTGTCTAAAACTAATGTTCTATAAATAGCTTCGTTGATGGAAACTGGAGATTAAGCCTCAGCTTCACCAATCGTGAGAGAGAGAGAGAGAGAGTGTCCTTGCGTGTGTAATATAATTGTTTATTTGAGAGTAACGATTCAAGTTGACGGATAACGGCATCTGCCAATGTTCTACATGTATTTTAGCTATTACATCGTTTCCGCAACTTCACTCGAAGTCGAATGAAATTTGTGAGAAATGTGGCTGCTAGTTCCATCCTCCAAGACCTCGGAGTTTATCGAGCTCTGTAGCGGAGAAATGGTTGCGATTTTTCTCTTTATTACCTTCTGATTCACAGACCATCTTGCCGTGTGGATTAAGATGTCGAGATAAATCGGTGGGCAGTCGATGAATGAGTCAAAAAGTACCCCCTGATAGGGTTTTCATGGGCAATAATTTCGTGCAAAAATGCTCGTTTTGACAGGAGTTTCCCTCTTCTATTCTTCTCTCTTTCATACTGCTTTTACCCTTGCTTGTACGGCTGCCTGTGCCCGCTCTTTTCGATTCGCATCCTAGCACAGCAATACATGGGAAATTTCTGCGAAGCACAAATCTTTCCTCTCTCTTTCACACTGCTTTTACCGTTCCTTGTACAGCTGCCTATGCTCGCTCTTTTCGATTCGCATCTTAGCGCAGCAATACATGGGAAATTTCTGCGAAGCACAATTCTATGCTTCTCTCTTTCTTGCTGCTTTTACCCTTCTTAGCACAGCAATATATGAGAAATTTCTGCGAAGCACAATTCCATCCTTCACTCTTTCATACTGCTTTTACCCTTACTTGTACGGCTGCCTATGCCCGCTCTTTTTGACTCGCATCTTAGCGCGGCAATGCATGGGAAATTTCTGTGAAGCATAATTTTATTCGTCTCTCTTTCATATTGCTTTTACCCTTACTTGTACGGCTGCCTACGCCCGCTCTTTTTGACTCGCGTCTTAGCACGGCAATGCATGGGAAATTTCTGGGAAGCCCAAGGAGGACAATGCTATCAACTCTAGCAAAAATTGAAGCACTTCTAGCATTTTCTTTTTACTCATGTCGGAGATAAATGAGGAGGTCCAGAATATTCAAATGAAAAATTGTCTTCTATGAAATTGAGGGTGCATTTGTATTTTCCACTATTTTTTCCCCAACGTGCCGAAAATATCTTTAGAAACATGGAAAATGTCCTTTCAGGAGTCGTAATGGGAGGCGTCCTCCGTTTTTTTGCGGATCATTATTGAGTGGTTGAAGAAGGAATTTTGATCTTATGACTTGCAATTAACATGGCAGCAACTTGATCTAAATGTGTAATGTGCATTGCATTATGTCCTACACTTTTTGACATGGCCATTCAATAAATGATGGAGTTCGTCACCACATCATTGACTAGTGCTCTAAATGCCCGATAATTGTTATTAAAACTGCTTGAAATACTCAATAATTAATAGCAATGTGATAGTGATATCTAAATTCTTGCTTAAGGTGCATTATCATAATTGACATTTAAATAGATTTAATTAGGTCCAACAACTTTGTTACGACCTGCAATGCTTTTCTGAATTTTGAATTTATTTAGTAGAATGCTAAACTTTTGTTTATAGTGTGTAATTGATTCATCCCTGGAACTTCTGCTTGTTCTTGTGAAATTATTTTAATATGTTTCATATGGCATACGCCCAATGATTATCCTAAAGGAAATTTCTAAAATGGACAACAATCTACAAAAGCCAATAAATTGAAAAAAAAAAAATTATACAAATAGATTTCCCATGTGTAACAATTATCTGAAATTATAGATAAATGACACACATTCGGTTTTTATGTGTGATTCATTTTAAACAAACAAATTTGCTTAGTACCTTTAATCATGTTCATTCATCATATCAGCTAGTGAGAAGTACAGAGGATTTTGCTGTTCTTTTCAAAGCATAGCAAACAAATCCATTCTCCATTTCACATGATTTCCATTAAATCACGAAGAAGGCACAAAAGGTTTATCCTAATCCCAAACCCTTCTCAAACTTAAGACGATACTGAATATTTGAAAATGATTTAGGAACCTCGTTAATTTATAACCAATCAAAAGTTTTGTAGTAACAATGCTCCTCAGCCAAAGCGTAGGACCTACTTGATAAATTGAAAGGCCGGGCATATCATTAGACGTTAACTGACAATGTTGAATTTTAGGACCAAAATTCGAAAACCAGTGGTCTCACCGCCCCTCTATTTGATGGTACATTCGTTGATGAAATCAATTGGATTTGCAATTCTCAAAGAGACTCAAAAATTAAATTGAAATTCGTATTGGATGAAGATTAAAAGCATATGACCATTCCGTTTGCACAGCCACAAGCATTTGCCTTTTATTGATCGAACCTTGTTGCTTCGACGTTGGAAACAGGTTTTTTTTTTCTCCTCGTATATCCCTATGCAACAGAAGTTTGAAGGAACTATCAGCTGTCGGCAAACTGAGTAGCTTCATTCGGGGTGCATAAATTTTTTTATTGAAATCGCGGACAATCTGTTGAATACATCAGAAGACGGATTTGCATATAGATGAATCGCACAAAGGGATATCACTTGCTTACTTCAAGCCAACTGAAAAAAGGGTGAAAGAGTCCTGGCAGCTCTATATCACTTTTCTTAATAGGGCCGTCTATAAAATATATCGAGAATTTAAGCCCATTGAACAAAGCCCGACTAATGAGAATGCGTGAACTCGACCATGTGCAAGTCAAAAATTGGCATACGAGAATTGGCTGGCCAAGATTTCAAAAAGCGTGAAGAAAAATCAATTACATGTGACTTTGTTGCTTCTCCAATTCCAATTTATCGTGCATGTTGGATTCTTTGGCATGCTGAATTTGTTGCCCTAGAAGAAGGGGCTCACACACACACATACAAATATACACCTGATCATATTTTACTTTGAATTAATTTACTTAGGTTCAAGAACTTTATTCTAATATGCAATGCATTCATGCTTTCACATGATTTGTTTAGATGTCCTACACTTTTGTTTAGTACGTGAAATTGGTCCATCTCTAGAACTTTAGTTTGTTCAATTATGTCTCTTGAAATTATTTTAATATGTTCATGTGTCTTATGCCCGTTGATTATCGAAAGGAAATGGCCACAATGGACAACAATCAACTGAAGTCGCTGTATAAAAAAATTATACAAATGGATTTCGTGTGTGTAATATGTATCCCAAACGATCAAAAAAAAATACTCATTCATTTCTTATGTGTAATTCATTTGAAACAAAAGATTTGCTCGGTCACTTTAAATGGTGATTCTTATTCATCATCCCAAAATGTCAGCTAAGTATGGATTTTACTGTTCTTGTCAAAGCATCGCCAACATTCCGTTCTCCTTTAACATATAACGCTTGGATCGGGGAGAAAGCACATTGTTTTGTTAAGTGAGAGGTTTCATCCTTATCAGGAAACTTTTTTTGAACTTAAGAATGATATTTGAATATTTGCAAATAAATTAGAAACCTCATTAATTAAAAACTGATGACAAGTTCAAGAGGGACAATGCTCCTTGTGTCACACCCCGAAACCATCATAAATGAGGGTGACACGGCCGTCCTTCCACTCGAAGGACGCAGCCTCAAAGCTCCCAAAATTCAATTCCTAAAAGTCCGCTCATCGATATCGCTCTTGTACTACTTATCATAAGCTGAGGAACTTAAAAAAGATTAGCAAATAGGGAGGTGAGTAACCATAGCTCAGTGAGTAGTTCATCATTTCTAAGCAGATCGAGCACCCATTATACATATTTACAAAACCAAAGTACAATTCTTTTAACACAAATCTAGAATATAACAAACAAATAAATAATAAGATAATAAGTTATGTACACTTACATTCATTTCACAATAACATCAAAACAAATGTCAATGGTCAAATCCATTTATTAATCTCATTAAGTCACACGCCAATGGTTCATTCCATTGGTTAGTCTCATGCCATATATCAATGGTCTATTTCATTGATCCATCTCATAGGATACTGCAAATTGATGGTCCATTCTAATGACTAAACTCAAATTACATGGTAATGGTCCATTTTATTGACCAATCCGTTGCTCAATATCAAACCATGGTCATGATACAATGCCTAGTGACGATGCGACCAAAATTCCCCCTTAACAAGGTATCCACCTATTATTAGTCGTGACTCGGCCCACAATGATACATTAGACTAGTATGCAAATAACCACAAGCCTCTCGTTGGGCTGACAGCAATATTGAGCATTAATATCAATCCAAAACAACACCATCCATAATTCACAAACCAAATCCATAAATCATTTCATATATCACCAAAAGATTTCACAACTATTTTTTATGCCAGGTTAGGCAGACAGTGATGGAGCGGGGGGACACTGGTTTTGCAAGAACAACAGATGGATACTAAAAATGAAGCAAGTGCATCATGTACTGGAATTCCTTATGTTATGAGATTCTTACACGAAGTACCAAAGAGAAAATGAAACAAGAAGAGAGAGAGCAAGCACATATATAGAGGCTTTCCGGGTTCGAATGTCTCTCTCTGTGTTCATATGTTCAAGCTACTCTGCAGCCTCCAATCTGCTGCCTATAGTCGACTAGCCCATCG
This sequence comes from Eucalyptus grandis x Eucalyptus urophylla, assembly GCA_028830015.1. Classification (NCBI taxonomy): domain Eukaryota; kingdom Viridiplantae; phylum Streptophyta; class Magnoliopsida; order Myrtales; family Myrtaceae; genus Eucalyptus; species Eucalyptus grandis x Eucalyptus urophylla. The sequence continues at coordinate 56,491,870 of CM054190.1, read as the reverse complement.
GGGCGGGTAGAGGGAAGACGATGCCAATTACATTCTCGAGAGAATTCTAGTGTTTGCCAATTCTTCTCACCTAAGCCTCAATCTACGACTATAGTTGGATGAATGTGTCACGACTGAGCAGGAACACTGACCAGACGTTCAATCATTTGCAATTGATCATATGGAGCAATCTGCACAAAGGAGAGGAGTTAAAACAGAGAAAAAGGATAACGGTTGATTGATGAAGGTATCATCTGAGTAAAGTGCTTCACAAACTGTTCGGAACTAACTCCAATTACTGGTCAACCATGACGAAGAGTGACATTATTCGTTCGAATGAGACACAGTAGAAAAGCGTTGGTCACCTGATTAAATCCGTCTGGCCAAACTATGGACATGGCCTAGTTTCCCATTGGCTGAATCTCTTCTGGTTCGATGTCTTCCGGAACATTGGAATACTGCAGTTATTGCTCCCCTGTCCAGTCATCCTGATGTGCAGATAAGTAGCATAAGAAAGAATCTCTTCGCTAGTCCAAGTCACAATATCTAAGACAAGCACAGGACAAGTAGAAACTTCGGAAGGAATAATTTAAGCTAAATTCCACCACTAATCTTCATCGATTTTGAGGGATTAGACTGGAGAATAACCGCTGTTATACTCTGAATCCCTATGCTGTTCAGCATTTATCAGCACGACAAAGGATGCCAAAGGAGGGGAAATCAGAGTAAAAACTTTTGGGGCAAGAAGTATTTTTAGTCGACTGAATAGATTTAAATGAAGAATTTCAATGCTCTAAAATCTACCATGCCAAATCACTAATACTCAAGAATTCAGTTGATAGAACACTCGGATTACTGAGATCCAGTATGGTTAGTTTAAACCATCACGTGAAGATAAGAGGTAAGGTTTGAGTGAAAACATGCTCGACCTTCATGTACAGGTGCTTGGATTATGGGTAATGGCGTGAACGCTGCTCAAATCCACTTATCTACATTTTCAAAATGCGACTGCAGATCTCTGATTTAATTTAAAAGAAGGGTAAATCAGAAAGAAGGGTCATAAATTAGCTTGGAGGTCCATTTGTAGAATTAAACTAAGCTTGTCTGGTGAAATGCAGCAACTGGCCTGAACATTCTAACTATAGGATTAGCATCTATCTATTTCCCAAGGTTATGCATGATTGTGTTGACACCGCTGCAATAAAAACCTACATATCTACTTTCCATTTGCAAAGATAAAAACAATCAGAGGATTTTTCCAGGTCAAAGGAAAGTCCTTATACCACAATTTGAGCTGATCGGTCGTTTCTTCTCACGGTCGTGGGGTGTAGAAAGAACTCCTCGTCTGAATCTGGAACCTTCACTTTGATTGGCTTGATAACTTTATCATGAGTTACGGCTGTTGACACTGGAAAGGAAGATGACACTTTGAATCATTTGATCATGAAAGCCAAAAATAAAAAAAGATATGCAATTTCTGAAGGTATTCCTTTAGTTCAATCGTCGGAGGGGAGATGAGCCTAAAATTTTAGTGGCAAATGACGAACTGGGAAAGTTCTCATCTTAGGAATCTAGTTAGACACTGGCACTAGATTCTCGAAACACAGATATCTCTCTCAACCTTTATCAAGAAATTGTTTTAACCTAATAAATATAAACTACCTTGTTGACGAATCTTGGCACACTGTTGCACAACACACACTCCGAGGTCCTGGAATGTCTTGGCAACTTCTCCTAGAGGATCTGCCACAACTTCTGGCATTCCACTATCTCCAAAGGCTGATAACTAATATCAATGGAAGAAATCATTATTATCCATCATGCTTCAACAGGAGTAAGAATGCACATTAAGAGAACAAAAGGCACAACAACGAGAGATAAGATCAAAGAACTTGTCAGAGGATATACCGTTGGTCTAATGGGAAGATTGAATAAATGAGGAATTCCGAACTGCTGGACAACCTGTAAATAAATCCAGCACACTCTGAGGAATCAGAGAATATGCTTCATCCTTTAACACCAGAGTGTAACCCTAGGATTAGCGCTCTGGCATTCCATTGTAACAAGTAAACCAAACAATAAGTAATCAGAGAAACATGCCTGAGAGCCTGATCCTCTATCAAGTGGGTAATAGCGCTTTCCATCGGCATCAAAGTGGCACATATTTTCCACAGCAGCAACACAGGGTACCCGTGTGCATGAACAGTGGATTGTCAAAAGATGACTCTTTGATAGATAAAAAAAGATCAACTATAGGGCACCGAGAGGGGAAGGGAGGGTTGCAAACCCTATACAAAAAGAGCCCAAAACTAAAGACATACACAAAACAGCTCACAAAAACGAAAAAAGGAGCTCAAATTAAGGATAAATCACTGATGATATCAACTAGAACTATACATCCATATACAAGTTTCCACTGTACCAAAAATGTATAACTTTAAGCCAATTTTCAATAACATTCTGTCCAATAATTGTCACGGTGAATTTGTATCTTTTAAATTACATTTCCATGTTTCATCATATTTCCAGAATTCTTGACAAATGATTCAAAGGATACTTAATCAAAGGATAGTGTTGAATAGGGATTGTCAATAGTACAAAGGCACAAACCTTAAGTTTTGAGAACATGCGAACTCCCTTCGCCACATCTATAAATGCAAGCTTTTGAGGGTTGGTAACAATGACCGCAGCTGTTAAGGGTACAACCTGAAAAGTTAATATCATTACATTAAGATTGAAAACTGCAGCAACAAACAAAACTTGCAAGAGTATTATCTGATGCAAAATGCCTGCAACTAGCAGCTTCTAATTGTAAAGATGTGCTTTGTTTGTAAAAGGATAGAGGGATAAACATTAAACCGTTCATAATTACTGATCTAAGATGAAAAGGCACAAAATGCGAACCTGGCATAATGTAAGCTGAATGTCGCCAGTCCCCGGTGGCATGTCAATAACAAGGTAATCCAACTCACCCCTACAAGGAGAGTTTAGTAATGCTTAGCTGCAGAAGCCCGACCCAGAAGCCAAAAAAAGGAGAATGATGAGAGAAAATCATTGTTTTTTATTAACTGTAGTTTACTTTGAATCATGCACTTCTCTTATAGGAATAAAACATGCTTTGACAACAATGACAGTGAACAGAAATTTGAATATAATAACCACAGCATGCAAGCATGACGAACATTCCCCTGCAATCAGCCAATGTCATAGAGTTCCAATGATTTTTCATACCACTCGGTAGTAGTCAAGAGTTGGTTGATGACACCAGAAACCATTGGACCTCACATATCGCACGGCCTTGTCCAGCAAATCCAAAAGATACCAGCTTCACTCATAGGTATTCTGTGGGAATTATGCTTCTTTTCTCTGGGTTCTAGAAAAGGTAGGTGGAAATAATAAATGCATTACTTCACTAAACTAGAAATTAATTTCGTTGTAGTGGAAGTGGAACTATAAGCTTTATTACCATTTCCAGAAGTCAGTTATCAGGGGACACCATTGTTGGTATACTTGGACCATACACATCGGCATCAAAATACCAACTCGAGCTCCCATTCTAGCCAAAGTATATGCAAGATTTACAGCTACAGTTGATTTTCCCACGCCTCCCTGAACAGTTCTGACAGACAGCAGTCATGATAGAAGAAATTAAAGAATAGTACTTTTTAATATTAGTAACCTAACAACATGTCAAACCACAATTTGGAAATACTCAAAGAAAAATCTTTTCCATTATAAAATTCGCTAATCGGGGAAGTCATCACGATGGAATGAAACTACAGGTCATCCTTATGTCACAGTCAACCTTCTCAAAGCAACCCTACCTTGCAGCTTGAAACTGCTATAATGTTTGAGATCATCTGTAACCCTGGAGGAAGTTCACCTGTGAAAACAGGTTTTGCTGGTTGTGCTGACATGGTTACTTTAACATTCTTGACCCAATGAAGATTAGCCACCACCTCATTTGCCTGCTGCTCAAACTGTCAAGGAATACTCATGCTGTTAAACTATTTAAGGTTCAGTAACCTGATATATCAGGCAAAGACTCTGAGGAAACCATTAGGAAGCAGAAAGACAACGATAGATTAGTTTCAAAAATACTTTGAAATTGTACATGCGCAAAGAGATTTATGGAAGGGTGTCAAAAGGAGCACGTGTCAATGGTTTCTAAACTAATTAATACACAAGACAGAACATCTAGTGCACTGAGCAAGTATTCGGTTACTGAGCAAGCAACATAGGTTGTGTTATTTACCATGTCCTTGATTGGACATGCAGGTGTAGTGAGCTTTAACCGGAACGAAACCTGAGAATCAAAGCCAAGACATTGTAGGGTAAGGGTGTCATTCCTTACAGATGTATAAAGAATAAATTCCAGACTAATTCTTTAATAACCTCTCCAAGAGCTTCATCTCTGAGGAGGTCCTTAACAAAACCTCATGAAACAATGTCCGTTCCAAAGTCAGGATCAATAATTTGAGACAAGGCTTTCAGCACATCACTTTCGGCTGTCTGAGCTGAAACTGCAGAAGTACTCTCTACAATTACAAGAGCAGAAAATGTACACGGAATGATGTCAAGCTTATGAGAACAAGAAAAAATCAGAGGTGAACAATCGGTGAAAACTAAGCAACCAAGTCCAGTCAATTTTGCTCAGGGCATACAGGATAGGCAATTATTTTTGGCCCTTAATCCCTTAAGATTATAAGCTGTAATAATCTTCTGTATCTACTCAGGGCCATTCAAATTTGGTTTTGACAAGGGGTAGCCAAGAGTAATTGGTTTGGATGGGTTCTCAATAGTACAATGCATGCTCATGTGCACAAACACAAGACTGCTTTAACTGTTTTCTGTTCGTGTATAGTTTCTTTGTAATTCCAAGAAAATAGTTTGACAGAGCTAGCCCCTTTTATTTGGCCTACCAAATAATCCTCCAAAATTTTCTTCAAGGCAGAACATGTAAATATGTCTTCGCAGAGAGTATGATATGTATTAGTGGAAGCAGATTGATCTGATGGCACTAGCCAACGGTTTCACCATAAACATACTCATTTCTAGAAACTCACAACTTTATAAGTAGCAGATTATTAGCACCAAAAAATAAATTGCAGAAAGTTACCAAGAATCGAACATGGACGCCTCAGTAAAGTTAATTAGATTTACTTACTATGATACGATTAATTAAATCAGGCTATAGGCGTACTAGAAACAATCTTAACTGTATCACTTGCACTCGCTCCACAAGATCACTCTGTCAAATTCTCAACATTTTCATGAAAATAGCTACTGGGTTCTCATAGCTCAGATAGATAAATACTCGAAATTTAAAAAAAAAAAAGAAGAATCCCATTTGGGTATTTACCAAATATTACAGGCACCCGATGATCAACGAATTCAAATTATTCATAGAAAGAACAAGGAAAAACAAAAAGAAAGTACCTTCCACTGAAGCAGCCTTAGCTGCAGAGGAATTCGAGACGGGCGGTTTGCGAGATACCCATCTGGAGCTTCGAAGCCATTGTTGCTTGACATAAGAGCTGGTTGTCGATGGTGCGAGAGAATTCGCCAAGAGACAGTCCTACAACAGAAAGGCCCAGGCGATGAGACAGTGGCAGTGACAGTGTCGGTTCGAAGATCATTGCATGAATTAGCGCAAAAGTTACCTCTGTTCGGTTGGACTTTTGAGCAGCATAGGAAGAGAGATGGAGAAGAAGATGGGCACTGCAGTAGGTGCATTTTCTTGAGAGAGAGAGAGAGAGAGAGAGAGCAGAGAGCTGAGAGAGCTCTTGCAGGAAAAATGAGAGGTGGCAAATGCTTCTGAGCCTCGCGCTCTCTGTTCTTAGTGCAAAAAAGCGCCAGCCCAGCCTCATGTTAACAGAAGAGGAGTTCGTTAATTTTAAAAGAAAAAAATAGAAGACCTTTATTCCATCTAAAGAAAAATGTGTTCCTTTGGACTTAAATAAAAGCAAAAAAGTATTTATATCTTGTACTTTTCCGTTCAAAATTAAGAATATAATTTAAATTTTAAATATTCTAAAAAAACTGTATGTGAATCCAAGTATCAATAGTGAAAATTTCAAGAATTTCGAAGTTAATTAAAGTCCGAACGCATAAGCCCGAGATTTAGATTAAATAAAAAAATTTAAAAAAATCTAGACGAACCTTATGGGTATTGAATGATTATATCTATGTATATATATTTTCTATATAATAATAGCAATTGGCGGAAATATTTCTTCAAATAACTTATTTTACTCATCACTGCCACTTCAACATATGAATATACCAAAAAAAAAGAAAAAAACTCGCTTAATCTTCTATAAAATTGTATAAAGAAAAAGTTATATATATGTGTGTATATAGATTCAATCAACGCTATTTATTTCTCATTAAATTTACATGAAACTTATTGTTGCCATACTTTCTACATCTATATCATCATATAGGTAAATCCTAAACCAAATTAAAGATAAGTAGGACTCAATTTGAAATCAAGTTAAATTAATTACGTTAAATAGTCATTCCTATGGCCCATTACAAAATTTTAGATATACGACTCTTCACTATCGTCATCTATTATCCTTCTTTTTGGTCAAGATCATTATCTATCAATTTAGTTACCTTGAAATTGTCATTGTGGATCTCGCCCATACTCAGATTCCTCTATGCTCTGGGCATACGAACGAGACATAATGGTGTATCGAAGAGGTACACATTAACCAACTTGGATCTCGAGCGCCCTCATCATTGACCCAAATCCATGGCCGGAGGCGTGCGATCATAAGAGCTGTATGTCCACAGTTGGTGCACTTGGGAGTTCCACCCGGATCTCGTCGTTAAGGAAACCATATCGAACTTGACAACTGAGGCAACTTTTGAGTCCAAGTCAGCATCGATGATTGGGTCATTGAAGACGAGTACAGGTAACTCAAATCATTTTTATACTAGGAAAGTAGTTCGCTCCAGGTAACTGGAGCTAAACTAAGATACAACATGGCATGGAGCAACTGTTTATTGCCGAAATTCACAGCGATAAGAACTATCTTGACGGCCAAGCAAACACATGGTTGAAGTTGTCAACACTTGAGAAGAATTTCCGAAAAGAATGGTCTCATTCATTACATAAGTTCGCCAAACTCAATCTGCTGAGACCTTTTATTCTCTATCAAGTACTGCAAAACGCTGAGGTGCTTCTAACTTTTTACATACAGCCCGGCTCTTCCGTACACTATTGCCGGGGAGCGCTCCAAGACTAAAAGCAGATGACTTCTCCATTTGAACATCCACATACATTTGCCTTCTATTGATGGAATCTTGTTGCTTTTATATTGAAAACAGATTATGTTTGTTGTCCTCACCGTACCCCTATGCGACAGAGTTCCAAAGGAACTATCAGCCTTGGTAAACTGAGTAGCTTTAAGCAGATTGCACATGTTTTTCCATTAAAATCACACAGACAATCTGTGGCATACATTAAAAGACGAAACTGCAAATAGATAGAGGAGATATAACTAAAGTGAGTATATATGTATTGGATTGTAGTACGAGTTATCACTGGAAATGAGTTGGCTGAAGTTACATATCATACTTCTTAGGTGGTGTAGTTTTCCCGTGATAAAGAAAAATCACCATGAAGTTCATTTTCATTTTCTGCTCTTTTCTTCAGCAAATCTACTTTGATAGCTAAGTAAATCATACATAAGAATAGAATATTTTTGCTTTCTACAATAAAGATTATACCCCAATTTGAATTCCCAAAGGACATTTCGAATTACGCTCCATATCATTTATATTCCCAAAAGTAAGAACAAGATGAAGCAAATAGCACTAAGAGAAAGCAATATTATTCTCTCACACAACCTCTTGACTTGCACTGTACATGGTATCATATTTTGAACAATGACTACTTGCATGGCTTGATGTTTTTGAACAAAGCTTAAAAGGACAAATTGATAAAACCATCACACCCCAGCTCTACAAACATAGGGAAAATGGCACAATCGTCCTCCTATCCAAAAGATGCAGTCTCATACGCATAACCAACATTAACCTATCATAAAAAATATACCCATTAATGTCTCATAAAAAAAAAGCTGGTTACATGACTAGAGTTCTAAAATTCACCAATAGAAATATATATATCCAGTGACCGACAAACTAAACCGAAAAAGTACATTATAAATTATACACACAATTATCTCAAGTTATACCCAAAATCCAAATTCCTAAGAATCCTCCACTGATGTAGCTTTCCTCCTATAAGTCGGAAGCTGAAAAAGAATTGAGATGAACGGTATAAGCATACCACCTCTCAATAAATAGTGCACATCTCTTCTCAACAAATCAAGCATCAGCAATGCACATTATAAACAGTAACAGAAACACAACCAAATCCAGTATATAATATATGTAAAAGTCCAAATATGAGTTACATCATTTCAACAACATTTTCAACATATTAGAAACACTCACTCAATCAACAATATTTAAACAAACATCAATGGTTTAGTCCATTGATTACTCTAGTACTTCATATCAAACTATAGCCATGTTTAATGCCCCATGAAAAGGCTTACCAAGATTCCCTCCTAGGTGTAGGTCTGCACTAATGTTAGCCAGTGGCTTTGGCCATTCAAGACGTCCTGAGAATATGTATGCTTACTCACAACCCTTCAATGATTTCAGATCATAGTGACAAGAGGATAAATCCATCAACATAATCCCGTAAAAAACAAAACCATTTCAGAACTCATTTAATAAATTATATTCACAAATCCATACAACCCTTCGCAATTCCATCCACAAGAAGAATACATTCACGAAAAATTTCTCAAACCATTTTGTAAATAATCAGTCCTCCAACTATTTCAGGAGATATCTTACTTTGCTATTTCAAATAACCAAATAAGGAAATATACATACGTGCATGCGTGCGTGCGTGTGTAATCACATAAGGAAATATGTGTGTGTGTAATCAGCCCTCCAACTATTTCAGGAGATATCTTACTTTGCTATTTCAAATAACCAAATAATGTGCGTGCGTGCGTACGGGCGGGTGAGCAGGCGGGCGGGAGTGCGTGCGTGCGTGCGTGCATGCCGCGTGCGTCGTGCATGCGTGCATGCATCGTGCGCATTGCGTGCGTGCGTGTACACATATATATCATAGTGTGCAATCTCTCATTCATAACTTATATAGCATATCTAATTCCGGTGATTTTCAAGCCATGAGTTAACATATCATAGAAGAGCTAAGCATCAATCCTCACTTACATATCACTAACCTCAACTAAGATTCTACTAGGCGACGCTAATTTTTGAAGTCAAAATGTCCAGTATAAGTCGACAAAAAGGCCGCACAAGCATCATACTTGCAATGGGAAACAGAGCAGCAATCTCATCTTACATTGTGAATTTTGGCATGTCATACATCTCTACCGAACTCCATTCTAAGTGAGTTTACAGTCAAAAGAGAGCTTATTCAAAGTACTAAAAGACCCAACAAATCCTTAGAACCAAAATTTGGTCGACAACTGATGAAATCCGGGATGAAACCCTGCTGGTTGCAGTCACTCTAAATTAGTTTTCGAGAACTTCGAAGAACCAATATCTCTCAAACGGCAATCCATAAAATCTCATGATTCCAAGATCAACCTAAAGTTTCGAAACGACATCATGTCACTGCTCAACAATCTCAAGAATCAACTTAGCAACCCTAAAACCCGAACCGATCCGAAATTACAACTGAACAGAGCACATCTCTTTGATTTGAAGGTATCGAATTCTTACTGAGTGCTTCAAAATGGTATCGATCTAGCTTGTCCGGGCCTCCGAACCGAATCGCGCCAGAAGCCCCTTCCGCTCATTCACGGATTCCACACTCTTTCTTCTGTTCCCTCTTTGCTTTGCCGACTCGCTCCCTCCCCCTCTTTTTGCTGCTCTTGACTTTTCATATGGACCAGCTCTCGGGCAGTTCCAAGTAGTCGTACAACGTGTATTTGGTACCTTTTGCAATGATGCACAATCACGGACCTTCAACGAACATAGCTTCTCCAGCTTCAAAGCATCAGGGAGGGGCCTTTCTATGGAACTGCAATCTCCAGTTGAAGACGGTTCAAGTTCGATCTCAATTAATTGTGGGCACTTCGTCACAAACAAATTTTGATGCTCCTTTAAGCTCGAAACATTGGATATCCTCACAAGCCCCTCCCATTCGAACACTTGCAGTGACTGGAGATTCTTTAGCTGTCCAATCACATTGTCGAACTCGATCTCTCCAAACCCACAGTCGTAGAGCAGTACGTGACACAAATTGTCCAGGTTGGAGAACATTGACCATTCTATTGGGATCTTCACACCTTGTAAGTTCAACAATTTCAAACTGGACGGAAACCCAGTTAGAAGCCGTAGGTTGGCACAGGTTATTTCTAACTTCCAGAGTTGAGAAAGGGATCTCAAGTCAGTTGGATGCATGGTGGGATCGCAAAAATCCACATTAAATGACTGCAATTTATGAAACCTTCAGAGATAACTTAGGTTCGGATGTAGAATTCGTCCTCGTTCAAATATGGACGATTGTTTAGTTGTTCTCACACAAGCATACGTACAATCACTTATTATTAGATGATTTAAACTAGTGAGGTTCGAGAGGTCGGGTACTGCAAGCAACGATGGAGACTTTATCTTTAGGTCTGTTAAACTTGTGGGGAGGTCTGGTAGTAATTGAAGCCTATCACAAAAACTTAAATCAAGTTCTCTAAGGTTAAAGAGCCGATTAATTGTCATCGGCAATCTACTAACCTTCGTGTTGTGCAAGTTCAGAATCTCCAATTGAGATAGTCCTGCGATTTCACTAGGATTTTTGCCCTCGAGAATGTCACAATCGTGGGCTGTTAGCTCCTCAAGATTTTCCAAAGTCCCTATACTCTCCAGTAGCTCTCTTATCTTACTTTCCTGCAAAATCATGAGTTGCAACTGTCCACCAATAGAATGGGGTAATTCTTCGATAGGTGTAGAAGATAAATCCAATTCGAGTAGCGATTCTAGTCCTCCAATGGAATCTGGTAATGCACTTACACTAGTATAATCTAAATTCAAATAAAGGAGTGATGCCAACTTTCCAATGGAATCTAAAAGCTCTACAAGGTTGCAACACCCACTTAGAGACAAATGCTTCAAAACTTGTAGCCCTTCTATTGAGGGTGGAAGTTTTCTAATGCCATCCTGATTTTCCACATAGAGAAACGGGTGGAATTCTCTGAAGTGGACAATTCGTCCCATTGAATTCCAAATACTTCAGGTGGCCTAACTGATTAATAGAGCTATCAATTGATAATGCTAGTACGAGTACCTAGAGGGGGGTGAATAGGTTTATAAAAATTTTCTTGGAGATTACACAATACTTAAACGGATGAATGATTAAAGAATCAATCGTAAGACTGAGTAAAGGAAAGAGAGAATTAAACACGAGGTTTATAGTGGTTCGACTTGATTCAAGCCTACGTCCACTCTTCTGCACTGACAGCCGATTGGCTGGATTCCACTATGAACAAAGAGATGTTACAGTGTTGATCTTCCTTGATTTCTCGATGTAGATGATCTACTACACTCGCTCAAGGTATCACCAAGTATAAACACTCTCTGTGTGTACAATTTCGCTCGAACTGTATCGACTAACTATCAAGGTTCTTCAGACTCTGGAATTTTTCTATCGATCACACACTTAAAACAACTAGAACGTCTTCCTTTTATACTCCTTTATGCCATCATAGCCGTTGGCACTTACCAAAGGAATTCCTCCAATCTACCCGTTGGTCGGAATCAATTAAGAAGATCATCCGAGCTATTTAAGGAATCTGATGATAGCCCATCAATCCTGTTCGCCCATACAATCAGGATTTTGGTTTCCAAGAATAGAACATTCCAAGAATATTTCGTCGACCATCGGATCTTCTATTGATCTTAGATAAGAGTCAAAAAATCCGTAGTGATTATCCAACCAAGGGATCTTTTCCAGAGGATTGGATCGAATCCCCAACCATATACTTCGGCTTCGGATATCCTTCGCCACTGGATTAGAAAGACTGTCAGTGAGAATAATCTTGAGTCTTGAGTCTTGAGTCTTGAGATTACAAAGTCTTGAGACTTTAACTATCGATATCCAGACTAGACTGATAGAAATGTTTTGTCAGCTTCAAAATATTCTGGAAAGATTTCTCCAACAATCTCCCCCTTTTTGATGGTGACAAAACTTTCTTGTAGATTTGAACAACTTTGACCTGCAAAAACATTTCTCAAGCAATATGGCTAACTCATAAAGATTAATAAACAACCAGACTCTGCATCCACAGCAAATTGGTTAGTCTTTCATGAGTAATACCATATAACAATACTTGATATAAATGCAACTAGTCAAGCATCAAAATCCACAGCCAATTCAGTCTCACACTCAAGTTCAAGTTCTCAAGTCATACTCAAAAATAAACATAACCACAAAAGTCAAATAAAGTTTTAAAATAGTTTGTTCAAATTGGTTCTCCCCCTTTTTGTCATCATTAAAAAGAGGGTGAGAAAGAAGTCATGTCTGCTTGGGAATGCGCACGATCTGGAATTCTCCCATTGACTGCACTACACCTTCTAGCCTCTTGAAATCCTCCCTTAGATGAGCTACCTCTTCTCCTTTGGCATTGGCTTGAATTTGCAGAGCAAGGTCTTTCATCTTGTCCTCCAGGCTGACTGAAGATGCTTGTCCAGCATTCTTCATGGCTTGAATTTCACATTCCAGAGCATATATTTGGCCACGCATTTCCAGAAGAATATCCATGATGCGATGAAAATCTGCAGAATTGTCTGTCTGTGTACTGGCTTGAGCTTTTTCAGATGGAGTAAGAGTATATGAAGGCGCTTCTGTATAGTCTTGCAGATTTGGTGTCGACGTATCACCTTCTTCAGGCAATTGAGAAGCCTGAAATTCTTCTGGGTCTACTGGAGATTGTCTTGGACCTTCACTATTTGCAGCATGAGGTGTAGACTTTTCTTGCTCGCCAACTCCCCCTGTCTCTAGGACATCCGAAGGGGAAGAGTGATGATCATGCTCTAGATTTCCCTTCTCTCCAGATTCAGCAGCAGACTTTTCTTTCTCTTCTTTAGCTTCTTTCTCCTTCTCTCTCTGCTCTTCTTCTTCTCTCTGGTTCTTCTGAAATTCTCTCGGCTGAGACACAGAACGTCTGGTTCTTGTTAGTGCTTGGATAGTAGGATCTTCATCCTCTTCATCTTCATCCTCCAGGATGAGAGATCTTTTCTTCCTTTTTGATGGGGCTCCAATGGCCTCCTTTCCTTTTCTCTTTGAAGCAGACTGAATAGGAGATTTCACTTTGAATTTCTCCATTACCTTGGAAAGTTCTTGCAGACGCATCTTCGTTAACATCTTCAAACCTACCACCATCTTATCACACGGTTGAACACAAAGAGATTGAGGCGGTTCAATATTCATGTGTCTGAAGATCTTGGTCACCAGACCAGGATAAGGCAATTGTCCTTTGTCTTTTGACATTGATCTGTACATATGGAAGAGAATAGTGTGCGGTAGAGAGAACTTTCGTCCTGTGTTGATCGCGTACATCAACTTTGCTTCAGAAAGAGACACAGAAGTCTTTGACGTAGACTTTGGTCTAAGACAGTTGATCACAATCTTATGAAGCACAATGTTGATGGCATTCATTCTGGAATAGGTAACTTTCTTCTCTGCGTCCCTATCTTTGACCAGTTCCAGAGTAGTGCGAGCAGGTGAGACTTTGATTGGTAGATAGCGTCCTCGTTCAACTCCAACTATATCAGACTTTGTCTCGTACACTAAATGATATTCTATTCGCATCCAGAAAGCTAAGATTTGAATAGAAATAAGCGGTCAGATGAGCATACCCGTTCGTAGAGTCAGAGCAAAAATTCTCAAGTTGAAACAAATTCAACTTTTCTCTTAAGTTTATGTTGATGGCGTCCAGGAAGTCAAAATCGACACTTCTAGGGTTTATCACCCCTCTTTTCAACAGCCTGGAATACACTTTTTCTTGATCCTTGGATTTGAACAAATCCATCCGATTTCCTTTCACCTTTGCTGCCACTCCCATTTTCGGTTGAAATTCAAGGAACATTCTGTCATCATCGTTCCCTTCAATTAAATTTTGTCCTGGCATACGAGGATCACTTGGAATGTTCGCAAGTGCTTCCTCTGCTTTTCCTTTCGGGGCAATTCCCCATTCCTCCATTTTCTTCAGAAAAAGATACTCATTCCCATAATTTTTGTCCTTGAGGAAGTCATCTATATAATTCAATGGAGTACCTGTGCTTTTCAACGCACGATAAAGTTTATACAAAAAGGAGGGCTTTTGAACTCTTACTGGGTCGGCATCCTCGATTATCTCTTCTTCCAGATTATGACTTGCACCTTGTGGGGCAGGAGGCGTTGAATGACGTGGATGAGAGCGAATCGGACTTTGTCGCTGACTTGTTAAGTCTTCTTCCTCAGTGAGATCGAAGTGAGTCGGTCCCTTCTCCATTCTTTGTGGTCCCCTGCTTGCGATTCTTGATGATTTCCTCGAAGAAGACATCTTTCTTTGTCGATTGGAAGATTCCTTCACTTGCTTTCCCAAGTAAAATGACCACTTTTTCGATAACGAACAAGCAGTAGAAACAGTATCGGGAGGAGAGTGCCTTTTAGGGTTTTGAAGATTGGGGAAAAGAAAAACTGTATATATATATAACTCAGTTTTGAAAAGGGAAGTTCAATCGGTGCAAGGAAAGTGAACGATCACTTCTTTTCAAAATCAATAACTGCCAAAATTATTCTTTTAAAAAAATCTTCAAATTTCATTCGGATTATAGAATATCTGAATAAAAGATCGTACCTTTTCGAGTTAAAATAACTAAATGAAAATTCGTACCTCTTAGATGAAATACAACTTTACAGTCTATAGCCACGAATGTCTGAGTCTGAGGATTTAAAGTCTGAAAGATTAGAGTCTTAGAGTTGGTGAGTCTCCAGACTTTTAACTTCTTCAGGCTTCAAAATGTTGAGTCTTGAACGGATAAAGTCGAATTGATTTTTCTCCAAAGGCTTTGTGAATATATCCGCTAGTTGACTCTTTGAATCAACAAATTGAATCGAGATTTCTCCATTTTGAATATGATCTCTAATAAAGTGATGTTGAATCTCAATATGCTTTGCTCTTGAATGAAGGATTGGATTTTTGGTGAGATTGATCGCACTGGTGTTGTCACATCTGATTTCTGTGCATGAGTCTTCAATCCCAAAGTCTTGTAGCTGTTGTTTTATCCATAGAATTTGTGAACAGCAGCTTCCAAGAGCTACATACTCTGCTTCTGTCGTTGAAAGAGCTACAGTGCTTTGCTTCCTCGAAAACCAAGACACCGTTCTGTTTCCAAGTAGTTGACAAGTTCCAGAGGTGCTTTTTCTATCGACTCTGCAACCGGCCAGATCTGCATCTGAGTATCCTAGAAGATTATAGTCTCCCTTCTTGGGATACCAGAGACCGATGCTTGAAGATGAGGCAACGTATTTGATAACACGTTTTACAGCACTGAGATGAGATTCTCTGGGATCTGATTGAAACCTAGCACAAATGCAAACACTCAACAAAATATCAGGTCTAGAAGCAGTAAGATAAAGAAGTGAACCGATCATGCTCCTGTACAGCTTTTGATCTACTTTCTTCCCTTCTTCATCCTTGTCTATCTTCTGAGAACATGACATTGGTATGTCGGTCTTTTTACACTTTACCAATCCAAACCTTTTGACAAGATCATTCGCATATTTTTCTTGATGGATAAAAGTTCCTTCCTTCATTTGTTTCACTTGGAGTCCAAGAAAAAATGTTAACTCTCCCATCATACTCATTTCAAACTCATCCTGCATAGACTTAGAAAATTTCTTGCATAGACTTTCATTAGATGATCCAAAAATAATATCGTCCACATATATTTGAACAAGTAAAAAGCTTTTGCTTTCCTTTTTGATAAACAATGTAGTATCTACTTTACCTTTGACAAAACCATTATGTAATAAGAATTTACTTAGTCTGTCGTACCAAGCTCGAGGTGCTTGCTTTAAACCATACAATGCCTTTTTCAGTCTGAAGACTGAGTCTGGCTTCTTTGGGTCTTCAAATCCAGGTGGTTGTTCCACATAAACTTCCTCATGGATGAATCCATTTAGGAATGCACTTTTGACGTCCATTTGGAATAACCTGAAATTTTTATAACAAGCAAACGCAAGTAATAGACGAATAGCTTCTAACCTTGCTACTGGAGCGTAAGTTTCATCATAGTCTATTCCTTCTTCTTGCGTATATCCTTTGGCCACGAGTCTTGCTTTGTTTCGTACGACTTTTCCTTCTTCATTCATCTTGTTCCTGAATACCCATTTGGTTCCAATAACAGTTTTACCTTTTGGTTTAGATGTCAATTCCCAAACATCATTGATGTTGAATTGTCTGAGTTCTTCTTGCATAGCTTCGATCCAGCTTTCATCAGATAAAGCTTCTTCTATGCTTTTTGGTTCAATTTCAGAAATGAGAGCCACAGCACTAGATTCTTCACGCCTTTTTGATCTGGTGCGGATTCCTTCATTGATTTCGCCAATAATGAGATCTTTAGGATGACTGGATTTATGCTTCCAGTTACTGGTTGTTCTGCCTAGTTGATGATCTCTTTCTTTATTTGAATCTTCATGTGCTTCTTGATGTTGGACTTCCAGAGACTGAGATGCTTCTTGAGTTGTAAGCATTGGAAGGTCTGGAGTAGGTTCAGACTCTTCATACTGAGTCTGACTGGATTCATCTTGCATTGAGTCTTGGAATTTAACATTCGTTGATTCCTCCACTGAATGGCTTTTCTTGTTGTAGACTCTGTAGGCTTTGCTTGATATAGAATATCCAAGGAAGATGCCTTCATCTGATCTTTCTTCAAACTTACCAACTCGATCATTTGTATTTTTCAAAACAAAGCATTTGCAACCAAACACATGAAAGTATGAAACAATGGGCTTTTTACCTTTGAACAATTCATAGGGGGTTTTCTCTAAAATAGGTCTTAAAAAGACTCTATTTATAATATAGCATGCTGTTGAGACAGCTTCCGCCCAAAATCGTGAAGAAATTTTGCTTTCAATTAAAAGTGTTCTAGCCATTTCTTGAAGAGATCTATTCTTTCTTTCCACAACTCCATTTTGCTCTGGAGTATATGGAGAGGAAAACATATGATTAAAACCAGATTTATCACAAAATTTCGTAAAATCTTGATTTTCAAATTCACTTCCATGATCTGTTCTTATGCTTGAAATTGCACATCCTTTTTCATTTTGAACCTTTTTGGCAAATTTTTCAAAATACGAAAAGGTTTCTGACTTACTTGTAAGAAAATATACCCAAGTAAAGCGGGAGTAATCATCCATAATTACTAGGCAATATTTCTTACCTCCAATGCTCTGGGTTCTGGTTGGTCCGAAGAGATCCATATAAGCAACTGTAGTACATGATTAGTAGAAACATGGTTTATTTGCTTAAATGAATTTCTTACCTGCTTTCCCAGAATGCATGGAGTGCATGAATCAGACTTTTGGTATGGCAATTTAGGTAGACCTCGAACAAGCTTCTTTGATGAGATTTTGGCTAATTGTTTCATGTTGACATGGCCAAGCTTTCTGTGCCATAAGACTGCTTCATCTTGAATTGAGATTAGGCATTGTGCTTCATTTGGTTTTACATCAAGGAGGTAGATATTTCCATGCCTTCGACCCATGAAAGACTGAGTTGAGTCTTTGCTAATTCCAGAACATATGCCTTCGTGAAAGGAGATCTTGAAACCAGTATCACACAATTGGCTAATACTTAGAAGATTGTAGTTGAGTCCTTCCACTAGAGAGACATTGCTTATTGTGAGATTTCCAATTTTCACAGTTCCAAATCCCACAATGCTTCCTTTGCTGTTTCCTCCAAATGAAACTTTTCCACCATTCACTTGAACAAGCTTTATGAAGCAATTTGAGTCTCCTGTCATGTGTCTTGAACATCCGCTGTCAAGATACCACTTAATTTTCTTTTTGACAGAGACCTGCATTCAAAAGAGAGTCTCAAGCTTTCTTTGGTACCCAAATTTTCTTGGGTCCTTTGACGTTAGTAGAATAAGCATTACTAGGCCATACTTTCTTGACAGGCTTCCAAACCATAGAACACTCTTTTTCAAAATGATCATGACTGTTACACTTTGAACACCTTAGAGCACTTCGACCTACAGACTTTACAAAGACTTTCTTGAAATGATTTTTGTAAGCCTCTTTTGACGGTCTTTTCTTAATTCTTTCTTTTACTTTTGGAAAATCAATCAAAGGAATTGTTTCTGCTGTCATACCCAAACCAGACTTGTTAAAGTAAGGTCTTTGGACTGAAAGAACTTTTTCAAGTTTTTCAGACCCTATTGAAAATTTCTTTGAAATATTTGATAAGTCAGTTTTTAAGAAAGCATTTTCTTTTGAAAGTTTATCTTCATTCTCCTTAAGAGTAGAAACATTCAAGTCTAAACTTTTCACTTTTTCTTCTAAAATATTTTCCTTTTGTTTTAAGACTGAGTTTTCCTTTTTAAGTTCGGAAATCCTTTTTAGAGAAGTCTTAAGACTAAAACATAGTTCATCAATGTATTTAGAGACTTTGACAGGGATTTTATAATCACTTACCTCAAATTCACTGTCAGAGTCTGATCCAGAATCTGAGTCTGATTGTGCCATTAGACACAGGTTGGCATATTCCTCATCACTTTCTTCACACTCTGTATCGCTCCAAGTTTCGGCTTTGAGAGCTTTTCGAGACTTTTCAGCTTTTCCTCTTTTTTTCTTCAGGAGAGGACAATTTGGTCTGATGTGTCCCTTTTTCTTACATTCGAAACAAACTACATCTTTGTTTGGTTCCTCATTATCAACAAACTTGGTTTGCTGTTTCTGAAGACTTTGTTTCCTTGAGTTGAACCTTCTCCCTTTTCTATTCAGCTTTCTGAACCTTCTAATCATAAGAGCAAGCTCCTCATCGTCCAGATCTTCTTCAGAGTCTGTATCATCAGAATCATCGTTAGATTTTAATGCAATGGATTTCTTACCTCTTGGATCTTCGTCTTCATTAATTCGTTCCACTTCATAAGACTGAAGAGTTCCAATCAGCTCGTCTACAGATAATGGCATAATTCTTTGCGTCTCTCTTATTGAAGTCTTTATATGATTCCAATCCTTGGAGAGTCCACGCAGTAGCTTGTTCACCTTCATAGGATCAGAAATTTTCTGTCCTTGATTCTCAAGACCATTGACAATATCTGTAAAACGGCTAAACATGTCAGTTATAGATTCTCCTTGTTTCATTTTGAAGGCTTCATATTGACCAAGGAGAATGTTAATTCTGGTCTCCTTCACTCGGTCTGTCCCTTCATAAGTGATATGTAATCTGTCCCAGACTTCTTTTGCTGTATCACAAGAAGATATTCTGTTATATTCAGTTGGTGATAAAGCACAATATAAAGAGTAAATTGCTTTTGCATCGAGTGCTTGTCTCTTGTTTATCTCTTCTTGAGACATTCCGCTGGTTTCAACAGTTTCTTTCCCTCTTTCGGATGCTGATGCAGCAGTAGGAGTAATTCCTCTTTCCACCACATCCCATTCCAGAGGATCCTTTTATCGTAGAAAAGCTTTCATCTTGTTTTTCCAGATGTTGTAATCCTTTCCATCAAAGTAGGGTGGTCTGGTATTGCTTTGCCCTTCCACCAGCCCTGGTGCTAGCATACTAGCCATGGATCTTTTACTCTGAAGTAAAACACTTCAAATAAAATAAGAACACAGGCTCTGATACCAATTGATAATGCTAGTACGAGTACCTAGAGGGGGGTGAATAGGTTTATAAAAATTTTCTTGGAGATTGCACAATACTTAAACAGATGAATGATTAAAGAATCAATCGTAAGACTGAGTAAAGGAAAGAGAGAATTAAACACGAGGTTTATAGTGGTTCGGCTTGATTCAAGCCTACGTCCACTCTTCTGCACTGACAGCCGATTGGCTGGATTCCACTATGAACAAAGAGATGTTACAGTGTTGATCTTCCTTGATGTCTCGATGTAGATGATCTACTACACTCGCTCAAGGTATCACCAAGTATAAACACTCTCTGTGTGTACAATTTCGCTCGAACTGTATCGACTAACTATCAAGGTTCTTCAGACTCTGGAATTTTTCTATCGATCACACACTTAAAACAACTAGAACGTCTTCCTTTTATACTCATTTATGCCATCATAGCCGTTGGCACTTACCAAAGGAATTCCTCCAATCTACCCGTTGGTCGGAATCAATTAAGAAGATCATCCGAGCTATTTAAGGAATCTGATGATAGCCCATCAATCCTGTTCGCCCATACAATCAGGATTTTGGTTTCCAAGAATAGAACATTCCAAGAATATTTCGTCGACCATCGGATCTTCTATTGATCTTAGATAAGAGTCAAAAAATCCGTAGTGATTATCCAACCAAGGGATCTTTTCCAGAGGATTGGATCGAATCCCCAACCATATACTTCGGCTTCGGATATCCTTCGCCACTGGATTAGAAAGACTGTCAGTGAGAATAATCTTGAGTCTTGAGTCTTGAGTCTTGAGATTACAAAGTCTTGAGACTTTAACTATCGATATCCAGACTAGACTGATAGAAATGTTTTGTCAGCTTCAAAATATTCTGGAAAGATTTCTCCAACATCAATTTCTTCCAATCTTGTATAATTTTTTAGAACTAGTCTTTTCAAATTCAGGCACTTGGAGAAGTTGGGTGTCCTCTTTAAATAATTGTAGCTTGCTAGATATATGACTTTCAGGTTATCATTTACCTATAAAACAACCAATTATTAAGGAAAATAATGGCATAGGCAAAGGTCAACTCAATGTAACAAATGCATACACACATAAATAAAAAATAATGCATTATATGAAATTGTACCATGCATGCTCCCCATCCAATCTAGTCTTCCATAATATCACTCTCCGAAAGCTTGAGAACAACCTATTTCTTTAGACATAAACCGGTGGCATGTAGTTCTGAAGGGCAATGACGCTAACAGAGCCATGTTAGATTAGAGAGAAGATTTTTGAAGTTTCCTACAAAGTTTCCTCCATCCAATTCAAGGACCCTTAAACTTGGCAGCCTAGAAAATTTGCCACTTGTAAAATTATGCCCGTCATCAAGTCTTGTGAGTTTGAGTGCTACAATATTTTTTGTTCCCTGATATTTTTAGAGCAACACGTTAGCAACATGATTGAACCATTCAGAGTAAGTGCTGAATATCAAAATAGGGAGCATGTATCTACATTCAACTAATAGTAAACACGAGTGAACTAGCAAAAAAATGGGGCACATAGATAATATCTTATACAAAATGGGGCAATTTCCCTAAATCATTATCTCTCCCCTTTAGATGGGAGTCGTAATGGTAAAAATTAGTTCTTTTGGAATGTTGTTCATTTCTCTCAAATTATGCAAAATCATCAATGTCCCGTGTACAAAAATGGGCGAACATTTTGGATGAAAATGAACTCTAAATACACATAATTGCATGTTCAGTTTTTCTAGGCATACCAGGTTATTCTGAACCACATTTGAGGCAGTCTTTGGACACCACGCGACTGGCACACGACCCCCGCACGATCACCGCACGATCGTCGCACGATTGCTGCACGACCGCCGCACGACCGCCGACTGCTGCTGCACAACCGCCACACGATCATCGCACGACCACTGCACGACCACCGCACGACTGCCACACGATTGCCGCACAACCACCGCACGATCGCCACACGATCGCTGCCCAAGGATTGTCGCCCATAGCCCACCGACCGCGGGAGGGGGCGGTGGCTAGTGAGCTGTGGGTGGCGGTCCTACGGTAGCAGTCAGCAGCGATGGTCGGCGGTTGTGTGCCAATAAGCGGCGGTCGTGCGGCAATTGGCGACGACAGGATGCCAGTGGACGGTGGCAGTCGTCGGTCGGTGGGCTACGGGCGGCGGCCACCATCATTGGCGGTCGTGCGGTGATCTTGGTGATTAAGTGGGATGATATTGTCATCTCGGTAGTCAGTTTGGGGAGCTAAGGAATGAGTGTTCCTAGTTGTGACAATAATTTTGCTTCCTGGCCCAAACCGACTATACTTACCAGCAAGCTTCATGAGCTGATCCTTCTTGTCCATATCATTAAGAATAAGGATGACTTTCTTATCATGGAGTCTTTCTTCGATCATGTCCCTCCCCTCATACGCATCAATAACTTTTGAATGTTGAATACCAAGGATGTCACGCGACAATTTCTTTCGCAAACTTAAAATGTCATTTTCACGGATATCTAAAAAGCTGCAACTTTGGAATTGGGAAGAGATACGTTCAAAGATAGCCTTAGCAAGAGTTGTTTTCCCAATACCCCATACCGTGAGTCACCACAAATCGTACATCAATCGTGCCTAGGCCTAACAACTTGATAATGGCTTCCATCTTATTGTGAATTCCTACCAAATCAATCCTACCCAAACTGAGAAGATTGATCTCAGTTACAGATAACAATATTCGGAATTTGATGTGGGGTGCAGTTTTGAAGAGTTTTCAGATGGTCAAATCAGCGAAGGTTCTAACGTGCGATTTGGCCACCAAAACTAGCTCCACAGCCAAGGGCATGATCCAGACAATTTTTTTTTGTCTCGTGCCACCCTTCTAGCATGACAAAGGGTGAAAACAGACCAAATGGCACATTAAGTAGGGTGAAAACAGACCAAATGACCATATTTTTTCATCTATCTATTGAGTTTTCATGATTAAGAAACAATGATCTAAATTAAGAAATGAAAGTATAGAAATTGTTAATTACCGGTGATCTTTTAAGTTCAATCCCTTAATTCCAGCGACCTCTTTTAGGGCCTCCTCCCACTGCTTGGCCACAATTTTGCCAGACTGTTTCTCATGATTTTCTAAGGCCTTACCGTGTGATCCAGTTCTGAGCTTAAGATCTGATGCATCCACCTCATAGAAGATGGGCAAGATCACTTTCTCACCTCTCTTCCTATGCTCCACCATGTGTGCGAGCTCACGAAGACACCATTTGCTAGAAGCATAATTTTTAGAGAAGATCGGTATGTAGATTTTTGAATTAGAGATTGCCCTTAGAAGCTCACCTCCAATCTCTTCTCCTACATGGAGCTCTTCGTTATCTTTGAAGACACGTATCCCAGCCCGAATCATGGTCTCATAAGAGAGTCGGTGATGGTTGAGCAAGAATCAGGCCCTCTAAAGCTCAAGAACACCTCGTAATCCCTCCTTGACGACGATGATGATTCACCACCAAGGGGGAGAGACTTTCCTTCAAGATGTTCCATTCCTACGATCTTTTGTTGCGGAAGTGATATCAAACTATTTTGCTCGTTCGAAATTGCAAAGACCGAGGTGAGGGCCATGAGTGAAGGCGAGAGACGGCCAGAGAAAGAGCAAAGACCGAGGTGAGGGCCGCCACTCTGTGATGCTGCAATGGTCGGCGGTCGTGCGACGGTCGTGCGGGGGTCGTGCGGTGGTCGTGTGACGATCATGCGGCGGTCGTGCGATGATCGTGCGGCGGTCATGCGGCAGCGGTCGGCAGTCATGGAAGTTGCGTTAGGGTAAGTGAAGAACTAATATAATATAAAAAGACCAAGACAAATTTTTTCTCTCTCTCTCTGTTTTTTTTTTTTTTTTTTTTTTTTGCGTCTTAGTTTGTTATTCCATCATCTCGATGACCTGCTCTCACGTATCTTCAACCCTGCACGAAATGCTTTAAGAAAGGTTCTCGCTATTGCTGAAAGAAGATGAAAAACCCTATGAGCATATGGTCTTGCAGCCAAAATAATTGGAAAACACCGTTAGTTGCATAAATTGTTCGGTCGGATCCCCATATTCCATGGCACTAGTTCATATTTCTGGTACATCTATCAAATCTTCACAGGAACGATTCTATGGTTACTGGATATCATGTAAAAGGAATGAGGACAAAAGGCGATTCATTACAATGACCTATTTTGAATGCAGATATCGAATCCAGAGCGTGTTCAATGCACTTTACCAAATGAAAGGACCTCATAAGAGCTTGCATAACAGCTATAAAGCTGTACTTATAAGATTAGTGCACCATCCTAGACATTAATCTCATCTTCATTAATTATATACAATGCATATTGCTGGTCAGTGACCTGCCTAGACGAATAGGCAATTATAAACCTTGCGTTCAGAATAATAACTGAATAAAATATTCTTAGAAGAGACCTTTGAATAAGATGGAAAACCCAAGTTGAACTGCTTTTTCTTGATATTATTATCCTTGTAAAGAATCAAAATTAACGGACTCTATTACATTTTGGGAATCCGTCCGTCCAACTGAAGTTCTCTTGATTTTGTATGCAAGGCCGGCTTCACGGATATAGAAGAGTAATCCTGTTTCATACTCATGCAGGCATCATAGCAGTCAGCATGAAGCAAGATCCCACATAACATGAACAGTTACTGAAATTGCACAATCTGTACTAGTTCGATCATCAAACACTTATGTAACAGAATGTTACAAAGTAGTTCTTTCTGAAGTTAACGAGCACTTGATTCTCCAACTGAGCCAGACATGTACATAATTAACAGAAAGTTCCTGCAAGCAATATAATCTATGAAAAATAGTATATCAGATTCAAACCACAAACTCAACCTTGTTTTGTTCACTTTTCATCAAAACGTTCGTCGTCATCTTCTCCATCTTCATCAACTTCTTCACTTTCATCCCCTTCCTCATCATAATATCCTTCTTCTACATCTTCAGCATAGTTGTTGCTGTCATCCTCTTATCATCATCTTCATCTTACGTGTCCACCTGATTTGCCTACAAAGGTCAAGCACAAAAAGTAAGTCCATATCATCTAATTTAGTCTTGAGAGAGATTAACGAAGCTACAAGATTGCAGATACATGATAATGGCTAGCACTGACAGACAAAGAGAAACAGCAATAGCCAAATATGTGCATCACTATCACACTTTCATTGTGGTTCAACAGCTCAACCAGATAAAACAACGACAAGAATCTGAGTTTCGAGCATAACATACAGATGGAATTGAAAATGAGGGCATTAAATATATAACGCCTAACTGCTTATTAGTAAAATGAAGCAAGTGCATGTACCGGAACTTCCTCTCTCAATATAGAGGCCCTCTGCATTAGAATGTCTCTCTGTGTTCACTGTTTGAACTACTCGCACTCTCCAATCTGCTACCTTGAAAGCCATTGGCAGGGCAGAGAGAAAATGAATGTTGATATTATTATTGAGAAAATTTTAATGCTTGCGAATTCTTTTCACCAAAGCTATGATCTACTCTTGTTGAATGAATATGTCAAGACCATGCAGGAACACTGACCAGCCGCTCCATTGTTTGCAACTGAAGATATGCAGCGATCTGCATCGACTATAGGAATTAAATAGAGAAAAGATGGTAATGGTTAATTGATGAACGTGTCATCTGAGTAAATTCCTCCTTTACAAACTTCTCTGAAACAATTCCAATTACTGGTCAACCACAACAAATAAGTACGTAATTCGTTCTAATGCGACATAGTAGAAAAGCATTAATCACCTGATTAAATCCGTCACATGGCATAGTTTCCCATTGTTTGAATTTCTTCAGGTTCGATGTCTTCCGGTACATCAGAATACTGCAGTTTTCACTCCTGTCCAACCACCCTGATGCAGACAAGTAGAAACGTCAAAAGGCTTTTCTCGCTAAATTCAACCACTAAAAGGAGTTCATCTATCTTCATTGATTTTGAGGGATTTGATGAGAGAACAACCGCGGTTATACTCTGAATCCTTATGCTGTTAGACATTTACTAGGTCAAAAGCTTTTGAAATAACAAAGTTTTTTTAGTTGACCGAATGGATTTTGATGAAGAAATTCAATGCTCCACTAGAATCTACCATGCCAGATTACTAATACTCATGTTTCAGTTGATAAGACATTTGGTCGTTGAGATCCAGCCGAGTCAATTTAAACTATCATGTGAAGATAGAAGGTAAGACTGAAGTGAAAAAATGCTTGAACTTCATGTGTGAGTACTTGGATCATAGATAATGGCATGAAAGCTACTCAAATCCACTTAACTATGTTTTCATAATGTGCCCTTCAACCTTAGATTCAATTTAAAGGGTCAGAAAAGGTACAGGCTTAGCCTAGTGGTCCATTGTAGCTTTAAACTTATGCTTGTCTTGAAGCGAATACTTAACAAGCTACATTAAACGCAGCAAAACCAGCCTGAACATTTTAAATACAGGATTAGCATCTATTTATTTCCCAAGGTTATGCATTACTGTATTGAAGTCGCAGCAATAAAAACCTACATATCCTACTTTCCATTTGCAAAACGAAAAATAACGAAGGAAAGTCGTTATACCGAACTTTGATTGCCTTGGTGACTTCATCACAGACGTTCCTTCTCACAGTTGCAGGGTGTAGAAAGAACTCCTTGTCTGAACCCAGAACCTTCACCTTGATTGCCTTGATGACTTTATCATAATGACGGCTGTTGACAGTGGAAAGGAAGACGAAACTATAAATCATTGGAATATGATAGCCAATAATTGAAAAGATATGCAATTTCTGAAAGTTATTTCTTTAGTTTGATCGTGGGAGGGAAGATAAGCCTAAAATTTCAGTAGAACATGATGAATTAGGAAAGTTCTGATCGTATGAATCTAATTAGACACTCACACTGGAGTCTCGAAACACAGAGTACATGCAGGATTTACAGCTACAGTTGATTTTGCCACACGTCCCGGAACAGTGCTGACAGACAGTAGTCCTGATAAAAAAAAATTAAAGAATAGTACTTTCTAATGAGATATATCCACTCCATTAAAGATCCTACACCTAACTGCTTCAGCAATCAAACATGTAAAACCATGATGTGGAAATACCCAAAGCAAAATCTTTTCCACTATGAAATTCAATATTCAGGGAAATCACCACAATGGAATGAAACTGCAGGCCATCCATATATCATAGTCAAACTTCTCAAAGCAACCCAAAAAATTTTGTGGTCAAATGTCATGCGCTGAAATACCTGCATCGTCACAACCTGGAAAATGGAGCACAACAAAAGGTTATGCAAACCTACCTTGCAACTTAAAACTGCTATAATTTCGAGATCATCTGTAACCCTGGAAGAAGGCGACCTGTGAAAACAGGTTTTGCTGGCTCTGCTGACATGGTTACTTTAACATTCTTGACCCTAGGAAGATTAACCGCCACCTCACTCACCTGCTGCTCAAACTTTCAAGCAGTACTTATGTTGTTAAACTACTTTAGGTTCAGAAACCTGATATATCAGGCAAAGACTCTTGTGAAACCATAATGAAGCAGAAAAAATTTGCCTAGATTAGCTCCTTGGATACTTGGAAATTGTACATGCACAAAGAGATTCATGGAAGGATGTCTGTTGGAAATTGGTGATCCATTTTCAACAAAATCTAGAAGCTACTAGCTTAATGGAAAATGAACTTGAAGACACGTGAAGAAGCCTCAAGCTGATCAAGAAAAAGAAGGGGCACACATTAAAATAATATTATAGTAGTTGCTGGCGTTTTCAAGAGAACAAGCTCTACGCGCATGGGAAATTTGTGCATGGGAAAAGCAAAGAAAAGTCAACAAAAGCTGCTGGCAATAGAAAAATGCTGAAAAATGGAGAAGAGACCAGAAGATCCGAAGAAGCCGCACGAGCATGAGATAAAGAAGCAAGTTTGTAATTTTATATTAATTTTTTTGTACAAAGTCGGTTATGTATGGCGGTGGATTCACGCCTATAAATATGCTTGTACATGACCATTTGAGGGTGTGAGGGAAATACCTCCACCGTGTGAGAGGTCCACTTGTGTGGGAAAACCCTCCACCATGATTATGTCTATCAAACTATTTCCTTCGAAATTATTTTTCCCCGTATCCATGTTTTTTATTCTTGAACTATCCTATCTTGTCCCTTGTCCATTCTCTACAAAACATATCATGCACTTGCACACGTCACTAATCAAAAACTATAACTAATACCAAGACCATGCTTCCGCACGCACAAACACAATCAAAATTTTTTAACATGGTATCAGAGCCAGATGCGCCGAACTGAGCCAGGCGTAAGGGATCATGAAGGGCACATCGGATGGTTTTGGGCATTTGTCCTCATCATCCTCAACTAAGAAGGCCAGAGCCCGAGCGAGAGCCAAGAGAACCAGAGCCGGAGCCAGAGCCAAAACCAAAGCCGGAGCCAGAGCCAGAGCCTACGAGAGCCAGAGCCAGAGCCCGAGCTAACAACTACAACTAAAAGCATTTTGATGTTCCGACACGTATGGGACATCGTTGAAGAAAAAAATGCACATTCAAAGCAAGTGCAAGTGTTTCGATAAGAGAATATAAGGGATCGTGAAATGAAGACGGAATAAAAAATATGGGACAAACTACAAGAGAAATTTCCAGGTATGTCCGAGACTTTACAACACAAGTCCGAATTATCCCGAAAATAGATCAAGGGGGAGTGTTGGAAATTGGTGATCCATTTTCAACAAAATCTAGAAGCTACTAGCTTAATGGAAAATGAACTTGAAGACACGTGAAGAAGCCTCAAGCTGATCAAGAAAAAGAAGGGGCACACATTAAAATAATATTATAGTAGTTGCTGGAGTTTTCAAGAGAACAAGCTCTACGCGCATGGGAAATTTGTGCATGGGAAAAGCAAAGAAAAGTCAACAAAAGTTGCTGGCAATAGAAAAATGCTGAAAAATGGAGAAGAGACCAGAAGATCCGAAGAAGCCGCACGAGCATGAGATAAAGAAGCAAGTTTGTAATTTTATATTAATTTTTTGTACAAAGTCGGTTATGTATGGCGGTGGATTCACGCCTATAAATATGCTTGTACATGACCACTTGAGGGTGTGAGAGAAATACCTCCACCGTGTGAGAGGTCCACTTGTGTGGGAAAACCCTCCACCATGATTATGTCTATCAAACTATTTCCTTCGAAACTATTTTCCCCCGTATCCATGTTTTTTATTCTTGAACTATCCTACCTTGTCCCTTGTCCATCCTCTACAAAACATATCATGCACTTGCACACGTCACTAACCAAAAACTATAACTAATACCAAGACCATGCTTCCGCAGCGCACACATCCAAAATATATTTTTTTAACAATGTCAAAATGAGGTGACAATGGTTTCTAAAAGTAATTAATGCACAAGATAGAACATTTAGTCCACTGAGCATGTATTTGGTGATTGATCAAGCAACTAAGGTTGTATAATTTACCATGTCCTTGATTGGACATGCATGTGTAGTGAGCTCTAACCGGAACAATACTTGAGAATCAATGCCTAGACATTGTAGGGTAAGGGTGTCATTCCTTGCAGATGTATAAAGACTAAGATCCCATATTGATTCTTTAATAACCTCTCCAAGAGCTTCAATTGTCAGGAGGTCCTTAACAGAACCACATGAAAAAGTCGGATCAATAATTTGAGACAAGGCTTTAAGCAAGTCAATTCCAGCTGTCTGAGCCGAAACAGCAGAAGTATTGCTACAACTGCAAGAGCAGATTCACAGAATGATGTCAAGCTTATAGGATGAACAACTATTGTAATAAAAAGAGAAAAATCTGATGAGAAAAAGGGTGAAAACTTAGCAACAACTAACCATTCATTGACAGCACATTATATTTGGCTTTTCATCAATTAGATTTTTAGCACTAATATCCTTCCGTATCTCACTCAGGGCCATTCAAATTCTGTGCTGACAAGGGGTAGCCAAGAGTTGTTGGTTTGGGTGGGCTTCTCAATAGTACAAGGCATGTGTGCAAAAGCGTGCGCGCACAAACACAAGATTGCTTTAATTTTTTTTCTGTTGTATGGTTTCTTGGCAATTCCAAGAACCTAGTTTGACAGCAAGTCCCTTTTATTAGGCCTATCGGATAAACCTCCAAAATTATCTTCATGGCAGAACATGTTGGTCATCTTCGCAGGGAGTGTGATATCTATAAGTTGAAGCAGATCGATATGATGGCACGAGCCAACAATTTTACCATAAAACCTGACCCATTTTATGGAACTCACAACTCAATAAGTAGCAGAATGTCAGCCCCAAACAACCAGTTGCAGAGAGATGCAAAGAATTGACCATTGACAGCTCTGTAAAAAAACTTACTACGATACATTTAATTGAAAAAAATTCGAGATTTTTGGCTTAATAGAAAAACACTTGGCTGTATCACCTGCACTCACTCCGCAAGATCACTCTGTCAAATTCTCAACATTTCGTTGTAGGTTCTTGAAAATAGCTATGAATAACTGGGTTCTCATAGCTCAGACACACACACACACACACACACACACACACACACACAGATATATATATATAGAGTGCCATTTGGGTATTTCCCAAATAAAACAGGCACCTAATAATCAATGGATTCGAACTATTCATGAAAAGAACAAGGAAAAAGAAAAAAAGAAAGGACCCTCTACTGAAGCAGCTTTAGCTGCAGACGAATTCGTAACGGGCGGGTTGCGAGATACCCATCAGGAGCTTGAAGCCATTGTCGCTGGCTATAAGAGCTCGTAGTCGATGCTTACAAAACACGTTCTTACAACAGAAAGGCCCAGGTGATGAAACAAGCAGTGGCAGTGTCGATTAAATGACCATTGCATGAATAAGCGCTAATGTCACCCGTGTCTGGTTGGACTTTTGAGCAGTACAAGGAGAGAGATGGAGACGATGGGCAGTGCAGGAGTTGCATTTCCTAGAGAGAGAGAGAGAGAGCAAAGAGCCGAGAGAGCTCTTGCGGAAAAAGTGCGAGGTGGCAACTGCTTGTGAGCCTTACCGTTTCTGTTAGGAGAAGAAAAAGCGCGAGGCTGGTATAAATAAAATAAGAATTTGTTAATTTTAAAGAGGAAAATAGGAGACCTTTTTTTCATCTTAAAAGAAGTATGTTGCTTTGGACTCACATCACACCACAGCACATTTTTCCTTTACTTTTCTGACCGTATTTTACAAAATACTCAATTGAAAACTATATAAAAATCTACGTATTAACAATTGAGTAATGTGAAAATTAAAGTACAAAAGTCGCATAAATTAAATTGAGTAAGAAATATAGTAAAAGTCAATCCATCACCTTTTCTTCGGATGTTCTATCACTAATCACCTTGCATCCTTTTGGGCGGCTAAGTGTAACTTACCTCGGAGGAATCATGCCTGGAACGACAATCTTTTATGGGTTATTGAGCACCTTTCTGATGCATCCTTCCACCAATCCCTGGCTCGCTTTGCCTTTGGCGCCTTATGCTATCTCATTTGGAAAGTAAGAAATAGCATTATCTTCCGCAATGAAAGATTATACCTCCCGGCTTTAAAGGACCTCCTTCGTAAAGCTGTCAATGATAAGGCTTTATCATTTCCCAAGGTCCCGGACAACCCCCGTAATAGAAGGATTCAACTTAGTTGGGGCATCCCCCCTACCATCTTTGATTGATTTTGCGGCCTGGTTTCCCTTCTTGGTGCCTCTCCTCTTCTTCTCCTCTTTATTTCTTTCCCTTGTGCGGGCCACTGTGTTGTGCGCTCTTTGCCCTTGGCTGCTGTTTGGCCTTCTTTGCTGCTGTTTTTTTCTGCATTGTATCTCTCTTGCAGCTCTCCCCCCCCCCCCCCCCCCTTCTTTCCTTTCTCTTGGCCCCGGCCCCCTCCCACTCGTTTGGATTTGTTGTCCTTCTGAGTGTGATTTGGCGCCGGTTCCCCTCCCTTTGCTGTACTTCTATATAGCTTTTTGTGCAAAAGTCTATATACCTATTACCTTTTACCAAAAAAAAAAATTATGTACATCTATATTTATTTCTTATCTATATAATAATAGATAACGTTTCTAAAAATAACTTGTTTTATTTATGAAATTCACTTCAAAATCTAACTATTAAAAGAATAACTTAAGTTATAGAAAACCGTAAATAAATTATATTTGATTCAACCGACATCAAAGCTTTTTTCGTGTATCTACTTCTCATTAATTATCTTAATTTATGTATACCTTGTTATTTCCGTACTTAATGCATCTATATTACCAGGTAGGTAAATACTAAATTGAATTGACAAAAAAAAAAATATGAGGAAATCAACATTCGAGTGCGAAAAGAGTTCAATTGAAAATTACATTAAATTAATCACGAATAAAAGTACCAAAAGAATCATAAACTTATTGTATTGGTACCAATTCAGTCATAAACCATTCAATTGGACTAATTTAATTTTAAACTTTTCGTATTAGTATCAATTTAGTCCTAAACCTTTCAATTGAACCAATTTAGTCCTAAATATTTTTACAATGATACTAATTCAGTCGTGCTATTTACACGTAAACCTTGGAAGAAACTAGCACAATACCCTACCACCATGGCTCCCTGCTTAAGACATGTTAACAACGCAAAGATTCGAACTCGTTCCCTCGGCAATGAGGTAGTAAAGCCCAACCAAATATGTTGCCCACCGGTGGATGAAAATTCTGACTTTTTATGCACTTAGCAATGGATAAAATTTATCTGGGTGAAGTTACAAGAAAAAAAGGTAAATAACAATGCATCTTTCATTGGTATAGTAAAGAGCACTTAGGATCTGTTTGGTAACAATTATGTTTTTGAAAATAATTTTTGTTTAGAAATGATTTTTTTATTCTGTTCCTTGAATGAGTTTCTAAGTATTCGAAGGTGTTCGGTAAATGTACAAATTTTATATTCTTAAATAGAAATGTATTTAGTACGACCCTCAATTTTTTTTGTAACTTAGAACTTCTTTTAATTTTTTAATAATTTTATTGCTTGGCCTCACCTTGGCTAAGCAAGGCTTGGGCCAACGAGGCTCTAGCGACCGACTAAAGGAAGAATAAGGAGAAGAAGAAAAGGAAAAGAAAAAATAGAAAATGCTTGATTTTAAGATTGTTCTCGAGAATGAAAAGGTAACTTTTTTTAACTTCTTGATTATATTCCAAATCTATTCTTAAGATCAAAAACGTTACCTAATGGATTTTTATTATTTTTTTTTTTGTTCCAAGAAATAAAAAAAATATAATTAGGTACTTTTGATAGGTTATCAAATAGACTCTTTAATAATTTTTTCGTGACATTTCAATTTTTTTAATATAGTTGCTGGGCATTTAATCATCCCCCTTTTCAGCTTTTTGCAGGCTATTTATTTTTAATTATAATGCTTTGCCACGTGTCAAAAATTGTGAGTGGTCTAATTGGATAGTTATGTGCTACGTCCGTGGTTAACAAGACGCTTTGGTATCACTGACCACTGAACGTTTCCCCGACATTCTGGGACACCATCTGCCAATATCCTCTTTGTGCACTCATCTCGTCCTGTCCACTTTCGGCGACATACTATGAAATGATTGATTTCGTTGATGTTGTCCTCAATTTCTCCCGTGATTTGTCTGGTTTTCCAACAGAACACAGCAAAAGGTGCACTAAAGTGAAAAAGAAACCACTCTTTATGACTCAACAAGGTTCCATTCTGATTTACTGGTATGTACCATACAACACCGCACCCAAGTAGACCGATAGCTGCACATCCGAATACCGGAAGATGTCTAATGACAGACTGAAATATCGGTGTCTCCACTGTTTACCACCCAGTCGATGCAAGCAACGACGGTGCGGTTTTTCCACGGTCAAACAAAAGTAAAGAGAAGGCTGTCCCCATCAATTGCAACAGAATTCTTGAAACTTGACCACGCGACTACGTGTGAAGCAAAGAAGCTCAAAGTGGAGAAGATAGGCGACCTTTAATAAAAGTTCGCCTCGAATCCATCGGCAAGGCTAAGTGCCATCGGATGGAGGCAAAGTGGCCGGGCCATTCACATTTAACGCCACCATTGTCCTTGTTCCATTCATGCCTGCAGGTCGCAAGTCTTCATCTTGCAGGACATCGGGGAAACGAAAAATTCTCGATATTGCGACTCCTAGGCGGATGATATGGAAGGCTATGCAGTTGAAATAGCGCATATTTACCACGAAAGGAACGTACATTGCCATGTACAGAGCACAGATATGGTATAGGGCAATAGCTCCAATCAACAGGACAAGAGAGGCGAGCCAGGTGCATTTGCTTACGAGCACGTAGCCACCAGCCATAAATGCTACGGACATTGTTCCGAGAGCTACCAACAGCCATTTTATTGCGATTATATGGGCAGTTAGAGCAACGTAAGAGTCATTCAATTGTGCCCAAGACAACATGATAACCACACCTATGGCACTGTACATTGCGATGGTGTTGCAAATGACAAAGGCCTGGAACATATGCCTGTTCAGCAGTGTAGCCGTTCCCTGGTTAGGTTGAGAACTCTCAACGAAACCTCCAGGAACCGCAAAACCAGCCGCAAAGGTCACGGTTGCCACTAGCGTGGCGACGATAGTTTGAGCATTTGCCTGTCCCCTCAATATACCTCCGGTTTGGAGAGCAAGGACTGTAAATTCCGCCATAATTTCTTGATTTCTTGACTTATAGATAGCCAAATCTTTACTTGTAGGTGCCCCGGCAGATTTCAAAATCATTGAGGGTAATCTCTAGGAATGGGCCAAACAAGAATAATGCGGGGTTCCTGTAATTGGAAGCTGTCGTACATACCGCATGAAGATAGAAGAGATTCGCTTGATTTTGTGATTGTTAATGTTTGATTTTGGAGTTCCTAGTGAGTGAGTGCATACCTTTTGAAGCGTAGTATCCGTTCTTTTGATTTGCTCTGTCGCAATGTCAAGAGCCGTCAAGCATTCGTTGTTGAGAAGCTTGCAATCAACTCTTTTGTCCAGCACGAGATCAAGCAGAACGACGGGGTGCCACGGCAATGTGGCCAAATGCAGAGGAGTGTTCCCGTCATTGTCTCTCTCGTTGATGAGCTTCTCTAGGTTGGCATTCCCAAGTATGTACCTCAATGCCCGGATTCTTCCATGCTTGGCGCAGATATGAAGGATGTTTTGTCCATGTCGATTGATCAACTCCGTGGGATCTGGCCACTGCCGAAGCAGCTCCTTCATTGCTTCAACATGACCCTCCTTACAAGCAACGTGAATCGGAAAATGGCCGTCTCTATCATATTCAACTGCACTTGAGGTGAATTCTCTAAGTAGGAATTTGATGCCATCACAGTAATTGATATATGCTGCCAAATGAAGGGGAGTGCCTCGTCTATCATCTTTCAACTCAAACAATCGTCGATTTCTCCCACATATTTCCTGTAACATGCCTAGATTAAGTGCAAAATAAAACCATGTGAATATTAAATCACACATTCATTTAATAAATTATTTTTTTAAATAATTGATAGTGATCCAATAAAATTTCACATGATTTTAGAGTATGAGATCCTAAATTCAAATTTATCTAGATTTCTCATTTGCCTCCCTATATAGTTACACATTTTAATCTTAAGCCAAAGTCTAATCTTGCTTAAAGAAAAGTACTAAATCATTTAAAATATACCTAAAAAAAAAAAAAACCTATACCTTCAGCTAATAGCTTAAATATCTAAAACAATTGATAGCAGTCCTACACAATTTCACATGATATTAGAGCCACATTCCGCCTCAGTTTGTGTGTGAAGCTCCCTATTCATCAATGCCATGTCTCGCTCTCAAACCGATTTGCACGTGGGCCTAGTATTCATATAATCTCCCTTCACCTATAATTTAAAGTTTTATATTGAAATATTTAACATTGTATTAAAGGAGGAGGTTTGAGCTCCTTGTGTTTATTTTACACTTTAATCTAAGATCAAATTCTAACTTATGTGTGAAGAAGAGTGTTAAATCAACTAAATATTAAATCACGTATTTACTTAATAGCTTATAAAAATTGGTAATGGTTACAAAATTTCACATTAAATTTTTGAAAAACAAAAAAGGTTAGTATTAGATGATATATATCTCTCCTTGTCTTCCTCTTCTTCCTTGCCCTCTCCCACTCTCAATCTCACTCAGCAAGAGCCCTCCACTCCCTTTGTCGGTGCCATTCCACTTGTTGCCGTCATTGTCTAGGTCCCTTCATCATCTTCGCCATCACTCCACCTTTTGGTCATCTCTCTCTCTAGATGGTCAATTCAATAAATCCGACTAATTTTAACCATAAATCACTAAAATGGACGCCAACCATTTTACGTGACATGATCGATGCTAACGTATATAATTTTTAATAATATTTTACTAGTTTTTTTAAATTACTTATTTATTTATTCTTTTCTTTTTCCTTTTTTCTCTTTTCTTGCACTTTCTTTTTTCTCCTTCTCTTCTTCCTCTAACTAGTCCCTAGACTGAGAGCTAGCGAGATTGACCTCGTTGGCCTTGAGTGAAGCTCGCCTCCACCGACCACTGGCGAGGACGAGCCTCACTCTCTCCTAGCAAGGCTTGACATCACCGTTGCCTGCCACTAGGGAGTCTTGCCAAGTGATGGCTCTGATGAGCCATGAGATCTAGCAGGTTTCCTGCCTCTCTTCCTATAGCCCAACAAGCAGAGCTTTTTTTTGTCAAGCAACAAGCAGAGATCAACCCTTGCTTCCTATTCACTCCAATCCTCGCACTCTAACGAGCTGTGAGAAACACATGAACAATGCAACAACAGAACAAGAACCCCAAAATTGTCATCCACATCCATTACCCAGCAAGTGAACATAAAAGGGTGAGTGAAACAAGCCATCATTTCAGTGTATTCAACTTCAATTTGATGTTTGTCCAAAAAAAAAAAAACTTCAATTTGATGGCGACGGCTTGTCGTTGCTAGGCAACCCTAGGTAGATTTGGCAAGTTTAAACCTCACCCAATGTGAGGTCAAGGCTTGTCAAGAGCGGACAAGCTTTGCCTGGCTGGTTGGAGACCAGCTAGAGGGAAAAAGAAGAAGAAAAAAAAAAAGAGACAAAAGGAAAAAAACAAGAAAAATTGAAAAAATTGAAAAAATATTAAAATATTATTAAAAATTGTCCACGTCAATGCCCACAACATCACATAAGATGGCCGGTGTCCATGTTAGTGATTTCTGACTAAAATTGACCAGATGGATTAAATTGACATAAATACAAAATGTTTGGGATTTAATTGGTAAAAAAAAGTTTATGATTGAATTTGCATAATTGTAATAACCTTAAGATTTTTGGGTAATTTTGCCATGATCAAATGTAGAGAGAGAGAGAGAGAGAGAGAGAGAGAGAGAGAGAGAGAGAGCACAATGAACGCCGGTGGTGGATGGCACCCTATGGAGCATTGGAGACGGCAACGTACACTGACGGAGCTTTAGACGCGCCGCCATGCGAAGGTGGAGAAGAGAGGAAGAGAGAGATAGGTGGCTGGGCAATAAGGATTATTCCTTTTCTCTTGTTAAATAAACTTATATATGGATAACCTCATGTCATGGTTGGCGTACTAGTTTGAGAAGCTGGGGAATATTCAGCTCATGACTAGAGGTTATCCATTCATATCCTACCAGCTATGAATAAACTATTTGACCTTAGGACCATATACACTGGTAAAAGATTTGGACTTAACCGATCTGTGAGGCTTATAAGGTGTTTCATTGGCCTCTAGGTAATCAGACCTCTATGCTCATGCCCTAGGTTACAAAATAAAAAAAAATTATGTATAGATGATATGCTTATTTGTAACACGTAAATTAAAAAGATGGTAACAGGAAATTTAATTTCATATGGAACAAAATATAACAATCAAAGAACAAGGCAAGGGAAAAAAGTAAGGCAGGCAATCCATGTTGTGTCGTATTAATTATGTCATATAAAAAATAGGAGTTTATCAAGAATATGATTAATTCAAACATGACAAGTATAATAAACGTATTGAATTGCCTCAATACGAACACGACAAACCTAATAAAGTGGGTTGTATGATACAATTAACATAATTAACAATTAACATAATTATCAAACTATGTCATTATGTCATGTATTTACACTACAAATATACGTTAACCTTTGGTGTTAATGTGTACATCATAAAGCTAAACATGTTTATACGTGATATGCCAATTTAACATGTTTAACACGCTGGTAAATAAATAACCGTTGTTCCACTTCACATTACATCTAGAGTTTATTAATGAGTTACCCTTTGTCATGTTGTATAACTTTTGCATCCCTAATGTGTTTCATCACGCCCTTTATTCTTTTTAAAATGGATCTTACTTTTATAATCTTTTAATAATAAAAATGTTATTGGAGATGAGTATAAGGTGTTAAAACTTAGTCTTGTTTAAAAAGCCAACACACTAGCACTTTAATTTAGATGTGTGGGCTCGTGTCTGAACGGGTTCAGCAAGTAATACGAATTTTATTGGGTCGTGAACGGGAAGACATAGACCCATCTATGCCAAATCATAACTCGTTTGATTGCGTGTGGTCTCGTAAACGAATGATGCTGAGAATTGCGAAAAGTAGAAATTACCTAGTTTGCCGTGTAAGACAGCCGCATGAACGGGCGACACCCCTTGAATCCTTGATAGATCCAGCGGCACTGCCAACAGAAGCTTGAGAATCTCCAAGTCGCCACTCTCGACGGCCAGATACATCGGACATTTACCTTGCTTGTTCTCCAAATATATGGGTCGCAGGTCCTCACCTATCAAGATCCGAGCCACGCCAAGGTGACCGTTCACAACGGCCTCATGCAGGGGGGTGTTTCCCCTCTCATTCTTCACTTGAACGAGAGCCCGCCGCATCTCGCACCCACCAACGTCCGATGCTCGGCCAATGAGCACCCGGGCCGCGGGGGCCCTTCCGGCCCTGGCGGCCAAGTGAAGTGGGGTGTCTCCCCTGCAATTTTTCCCGGCCACAGCCTGGTCGGGAAAGTGGCTGATGATGGCTCTCAGGATCTCGTCTCTCTCGAGGTCCGCAGCGACATGGAGCAACGAATTTCGGGAGGGGCTCAGAATGGCCCGTAGGCACAGACGTAGATTGCGCTCGGAACAGCAACGTTCTACGACTCGGACGAATTCGTCCGCATCGCCTTGTTTTGCAGCAGTGAATAGCTCCTGGGTCGTGGTCTCATCGCACGAGACGGAGTCTTGCGTCAACATCGCTTCCAATCTCTGCAGCCTGTGTCTCCAGAAAGCACTCTCTTGCATACTTATCTCTACGGCCATGACTTATTGGTCTGAGGAATGCTCTAACTTGGACTCGTATGCAATAACGAGCGTGGAGAGAGAAGTGAGCGAGCGCCAGAGCAGGGGCAGCCTTAATGTGCTTCGTCAGCGACGGCAAGGGTGGTCATCCTTGCTGACCTGCGCTAGGACCTGCTTGAGGTTAGTGTGGAGGGCGTTGGTGGTGGCCTCGTTGGCCCGGTCGAGGTCCCTCCAAATCTGGCTCTGCATGCACAGCAACTTCGCCTGCTCCTCCAGCACCGAGTTGAGCTTCCCAATCTTCTAGATCTCCTCTTCCTTGGCTGGAGCAGGGGCGGCCATAATGTGCTTCGTCGGAGACGGCGGGGGAACGGCCACTTGACAAATGCTAGAGCAAAAACAAGCGCGGAGAGAGAATTTGGGATTCAAAATTTGAAATCCTTCATCGAGGAGAAAGAAATTGTTCGAGCTCTTGGAGGGAAAATTTAAAGGGTTTGCTTCTCTTTCCTTCCTCCGGGAAGGAAAAAGTAAGAAGGAAAAAGTAAATGTATTGCACAAAAGACAGAGAGGAGGCAAGAAGGTTAGGGAGAGGAGAGAGAGAGGGAAGAAGCCTACTTTGTGCAGAAGATGTCCAACAGACCCATGCCTCCATGTGGTGCTTCATAAATGACCAAAGACCATGCTGACTTGGCGTTCCGGGACCACCCAATATTTTCTCATTGGAGTTTAGTGGAGCATCAAAGCATGAGAGCCATTATTCTATACAAGGGTATGCAATCGAACTGGGTATACCGGGAAATTGGACCGGCCTACCTGGAAAATAGGGTTGAGAACTAGTTCTCATTGAAATCGGTCCGGGAATTGGTTTCCAAAATTTAGAACCGGTTTGAACC
Source organism: Eucalyptus grandis x Eucalyptus urophylla (assembly GCA_028830015.1). Lineage (NCBI taxonomy): Eukaryota > Viridiplantae > Streptophyta > Magnoliopsida > Myrtales > Myrtaceae > Eucalyptus > Eucalyptus grandis x Eucalyptus urophylla. The sequence continues at coordinate 56,451,726 of CM054190.1, read as the reverse complement.
GGTCCGAAAATCGGTTCTGAGTGAATACCCACCCGGGAATCGATTTTTTAAGCAGAAGTCCAAAACTCTATTTTCCCCCTATTTCTATTCTTACTCTTATAGTCGCACGACATTTTTCCTCTTGGCTTTCTCAGACGCACGCGGCACTCCTCCTTCGTTGTTCCTCCTTCTTGCTCGCTTCTCTCCCTTGCCGGCTTACCGGCTCACTGTTGCCCATCGCTAGCTTACCGTTGCCCATCGTCGGCTCCCTCTCGCACCTTCTGTCGCTGCAAAATTCCTATGATCCGATTCATACTATTGCAAAACCAATAGGGCAAGACCAACCTCACCAAATACTATGTCCCCCTTGAGGACTCCAAGAAGCACAAGGTCAAGTATGAGTTAGCCCCTCGTTTGCTCGATTTTCTGCTCGTTCCTTGTTTCTCAAGGCTGAATTGGCATTTTGCTTGGCTCCAATCTTTGTCTTCTCTTATGTGTGTGGTTTGATGGATTTCTAGGTTCATCGATTGGTGGTCAACAAAGATCCCAAATTCACCAATTTTGTCAAGGTTAGGAATTTTCGATCTTTTCTATCTCAAATTTGTTGGGCTCTTTTATCCAGATGCGCCGTTAGTGCACGTTATACGGATTTTTCCCATTGATTATTTTGACAATTGGTGAATTTTCGCTTAGCCACTCTAGAATTGGGTGTCAACCTCAATCTTCCCCTGAAATGCTGCCGTGACGCAGTAACACCATTCCCAACTTGGGTTATTCTTGGTCAATTGGGCATGTTTTTTTTTCCTTTGTCTGGTACGGACATGCCACAAGAAGGTGGCAAATTAGGTTCTCTCCCATCTCTTTAAGCTGGTTACAGATTAAGAAATCACCTATCAAAGTATAGAGGAAACGAGTGTTGCAAAGACAGAAGAAGTTCCATTCTTTACTCAACCAAATCAGCTGACCGTTGCTCAAGATTTCTCCCTTTACATCGAGAGCCAACACATGCAACTCTTCAAGGATCTCAAGATCCAATTGCCAGCATTAAAGCCCGATTGAATGCAAAAGAATTTCGTACATGTTAACAGCTTCTTGATTGAACAAAAGAAGTAGTCACCATCTATAATCATCCTGAGAGGGAGAGCGAGAGAGTCCCATGAAATGTGAGAGTTTCTTACGGTATCGTGGAATCAATGGAAAATCTAGATTGATTTGCTAGAAGGAATTAGTTATTCTTTAAGTGCAATCATTTGTCTCATGTATAATTTGTTTTTAGTAGAATCCTAACATTGTTGTATAATTTGTTTTTAGTCGATAGATCAAGACAAAAACATATCAATGGAAGTGGATTGACATAATGAAATGAGTCCGCTCATGGAATTGCCATTCCATGGAGCTGATGAAGTGGAATCTACGACCGTAAGTGTGACATCCAGATTTTCGGGTTTAATTTGTCTGAATAAATAGGATCCTGTCTCATCGCTCGTCAATTTATTGACGGGTCCGAAATTTCAATAAAGAAATTATCGGAGGAAAAATCGAAGACCGGAAGGCATTAGAAAGGGAAATGGAAAGAGAAAAAGAAAATTTAAAATATTATTGTTCTTTTTCTTTTTCTCTCTCTCCCTCTCTTTTCTTTTCTTTTCTTTCTTTTCTCTCTTTTCTTTCTCTCTCCTCTCCCCTCCCCCTCGTGCGAAAATCCCCCACCGCTCACTTCCCTCTCTTTTTTTTTTTTTTGACCAGTCAATGCTTATCTCTCTCTCTCTCTCTCTCTTTCTTCTCTTTCTTCCTCTGCACGCCCGAGCGAATGAACCAGCTCTTCTTCTCCTTCTTCTTTTCGCGTGCGAACCAGCAAGCCAGAGCAGAAGCGGCAGCCGCCCGCTCGCCGCTCGTCTCGCCGCCGCACCGCCACCCGCCCGTCACCGCGCGCCCAGCCGCCGTTCGCGTGCGCCCAGGCGTTCTTCCCCCGCTCGGCTCAGCTCGATTCGCCTCTGTTCAGCCGCCATTCGGCCACCTCCGGCCGCCACCCAGCTCCGTTCGGCCACCGCCTAGCCCCGCCGGACCTCCCCCGCGATCCCTTAGCCCTCCGCCGGCCTCCCCTCGCCGTTTTGGCCGCCGGATCTGCTCCAACCAGCCAAGGACAGAAACCCACGAAATGGGTTTCCAGCTGGTTTGGGCCCGTTTTGGGCCGTTTCCCGGCCCCGAACCCGAGGCCCGCTTTGGGAAGTATCGTTCCTCGCGTCGCCGCCGTCGGATTGATCCGATTCGCGCGCGATTTGGTGAGTAATCTCACTAATCCTGAATTAGTTGGCTAATTATGCTTATGGTTGGTTTAGATTTAATTAATTATGTTTAGGTTGTTAGATTAGAATAAATTAGCAATTATTAGTCAATTGTGATGTGATTTAGATAAATTGATTGTGCAATTAGCAAGTAGACGTGGTCTACTATTTATTGGAAGTATCTCGGGAATTTTCTGACCCCTAATCGGGCTTCAATTTGGCGATTCGGGCCTAAGTGAGATTTTTGGGCATTTAAATATTAATTTTCGGAATTATTTAATTAATTATTTATTTTCCGAAAATTCAAGGGAGATGGTTCGGGACCGGAATATTATACGGATGACTGTGGTGAAGTCCGTTTATCTAATCGGGCTTTAATTTGAGCTAAATGGGATTTTTAATATTAATTATTTAATATTCGAAATTAATTATTTATTTATTTATTTTCCGAAAATTCAACTGAGATGGCCTGGAACCGGAAAATTATGCTGATGACCGTGGTGAAGTCCGTTTATTTAATTGGGCCTTATTTTGAGCTAAACGGAATTTTTAATGTTTAATAATTAATTTTCGAAATTAATTAATAATTAATTATTTTTCGGAAATTAAGATTTTGATGGCCGACGACCGAAATCTCGTGCTGATCATTGTGGCGCAGTCCGTTTATTTATTTGAGCTCCACGTTGAATGGAATTGAATAAATTGTGATATTTTAGGGATTTACCCTAAATTGATTTGGAATTGATTGAGATTGAATGATTGATTGGTAGATGGCCGAGTATGGATAGTTAGCATTTGTACTGCCTTGTCGAGCTGTAAGTGGAGAGAGTGATGAGAACTAACTGAGAATTCTATTGGCTGAGACTGATCAAGTACGAAGTATAGACAGGCGTGATTCGGTGATAAAGTACATCACTGTGCGAAAACGGCGCCTTAAAGAACGCACGTAGACTGTCTATGACTTATGGTAGGCGTGGTTCGGTGATAAAGTACATCACTGTGCGAAAACGGCGCCTTAAAGAACGCACGTAGACTACCTATGAATCATGACAGGCGTGGTTCGGTGATGAAAGACATCACTGTGCGAAAACGGCGCCTTAAAGAACGCACGTAGACTGTCAGTGATTTGTGACCTGTGACGGGTGTGGTTCGGTGATGAGGAACATCACTGTGCGAAAACGGCGCCTTAAAGAACGCACGTAGACCGTCTGATACTTATGTCACCTTGGCGAAAACGACGCCCGAGAGCATTGATGGAGCTCTGTGACTAAGTGCACTATTGGAGATTATGTGGGATGGAGTGAATGACCTAGAATGATTCGACTGACTTGTGATCGACTAGGTCGATTGATCGATGATTCGATCTGAGTGTGATTCAATATGATTGATCATTGCTATGATTTGATGTTGCGAATTGATTGATTGAATGGAAATGACCGTAAGTGGTCTTGTTGGCGTGTAATCGATTAAGTCGATTAGACCGATGCTTTGATCGGTGATATGAATGCTTGAGTGTCTATTGTGAATTGTACTAACTTGCAGATGGGATCTGATGCTAAGGTACGTCCTCTGCCCTGTGCGTGTTTAGGCAGCCTATAGTATAATGGTTTACTAATCGGGCTTAGTGGGGTAGAACTCGCTGAGACGTAGTCTCATCCCAGTTTGGGGAAAACATTTCAGGACCCCGATGAGGAGCTGATGAGGAGGAGTCTGAGAAGGAGAATTCGGAGGTGAATCTTAAAGAGAAGGATTTTTGGAAGAAGAAGATAAACCTGAGAGGGGCCTTGAGTATGGCCTGGATGGGCTGAAAGTCTACCTTCTTTTGAGATCTCTTTTTGATGTGAATAGTTATGAAGTGGTTTGTGTGTTGTATAAAAGTTTGGTTATAAATTTCAATATGAAAAATATGGCCCTACTTTTCTATCCCATCGTTTTATTGTCTGGGGATTTTAACTGCTTCCGCATGTGCTTAATAAACTAAAGGGTCGGCGATACTTGTCCTGGGATATCGCATTTTAAAATCGACCAAGTGAGAAGGATGTGTGCGTGCCCGAGGATCGGGGCGTGACAGTAAGTGTGATAAATAAGGTGAGGGTACCTAACTCTTGTCCTCTTCAGATAAAAAAATGAGCTAATCAATCAAAGGCTTGGGATAATTTTTCAAGAATTATAAATGAGAAAACACAGGAAATAGTTAGGGTGAAGGGCATTCATTGTGGGATTGAGTATGTATATAATGTTGATCATGGAACATCTACCATGTGGAAGCACTTGAGAAAGTGGAAAAAGTATCCTCATATAGATAAATAGCAAATGTTGTTTGCACCATGTAACAAAGATGTGGCTAGCAAGGTAGGGGAAAATACCACTTGTGGTGGTAGCATCTTAACGATGTGGAAGTTTGATCAAGAACGTTGTAGGCACATGCTTGCTCGGAAAATTATTATTGATGAACAACCATTTTTCATGGTTGAGCGTGTTGATTTTCACGATTCTATTATTGAATTACAACCTCTTTTCCAACATCTTTCATAATTTATGGTGGCTAGAGATTGTATGAAGTTATATTTGAGTAAAAGAACTTATTTGAAAACTTACTTTGGTAAGCTTAAATCTAGGATTGCATTTATGACGGATATATGGAGTTTCATTCAAAACTTGAACTATTTATGTTTCACTGCATATTTTATTGATGAAAATTAGTAGTTACATAAAATAATTATCAATTTTGTGATGATGCATAATCACAAGGGTAGGGAGATTGTGAAAATGGTGGAGAAATGCATTTATATCTGGGAAATAGAATAAAATGTGTCCACAATGATTGTAAATAATGCTAGTTCAAATGATGTAACCGTTGGTTATTTGAAGGAAAACTTTTCAAGAGAAGGGTTTTTGATTTTGAATGGCAATATTTTACATATGAGGTGTACTGCTCATAAACTTAACTTGATAGTAAAAGACGGATTGAATGAGGTGCGTGATTCCATTGCATTTATCCGAAACATAGTGAGGTATGCGAGGAGTTCTCCCGCAAGAGCTAAGACATTCAAATATTGTATTGAGAGTGAGAGGAATGCATATAAGGGTTTGGTCTGTCTTGATATTGCCACTAGATGGAACTCCACTTACATGATATTAGACACCGTCATAGAGTTTAGGAAAGCTTTTCAAAGGATGAAAGAAGATGATCTATCTTTTTTTAAGGAAGATTGACAATGATTCTCCTCAAGATGAAGATTGAGAAAATGCCATCATTCTTTCTAAATTTCTAAAATGGTTTTATGATGCAACCAAAAGGATGTCAGGGAGTTTATATGTTACTTCAAATGATTATTTTGAAAGTATAACTATGTTGTATAAATATTTGAATAGTGCAACAAATTCTTTGGACCTAAAGCTTTAAGCTATGGGTATAAAAATAAAAGAGAAGTTTGACAAATATTATGGGAGTCTGAATAAAATAAATATGATGGTGTTGATTGTAGTTGTATTGGATACTATAAGGAAGTTGAATTATGTAAAGTTCTATTTTCAACAAATTTAGATGGTAAAGCGAATATTGATGAGATGCATGATAAAGTGAATGTTGCCTTGAAACATTTATACGAATTTTATGAGCAATTTTTTGTTAGTTCTTCTGGTAAAGAAAATTTTGGTGGTTCAAGTTTGAGTAATAATAGTAATGCTTTCAATGTTGATAATGATGACAATGATTGTGAAATCCATGCTTAGCATAAAAGCTTTCTCCACGCGAAGAAAAGAGTGTTGGATGAAAATAAACTTGAGCTTGATCGATATCTTGAAGTTGAAAGTGCAAATGTCCTTAATCTCGACATTTTGATGTCGTGGAAGAGTATTAGGTCAAAGTATAAAATTTTATCTTTGATGGCTCGTGATGCTTTGTCTATTATTGTGACTATCGTTGCTTTAGAGTCGACTTCTAATACATTGAGACATGTACTTGATAGCTTTCAAAGTTCTTTGACTCCTAGAGTGGGGGAAGGTTTGATGTACTCAAGATTGGTTGAGAGCTATTTGCATGTCGATTAATAATGAAGAGTACATCCATAATGTGGAAAAGTTTGAGGTGAGTAAGTCATATATATTTTTTTCTATCTTGTAATTCATTCGCCTAACTATCTATCGAGTGAATGCTTTATTTAATCTCTTTCTTGGTTTTCAGATTTGAATTGTCTGACGAGTATATTATCATTGAAAAATAGACTTCATTTTGTGGAAAGTATGGAAACTCTACCTTTGTGGTAAGTTAATAGACTTTATTAAAACATAACTTTTGCATATTTCTCTAGAGCATGGTTTCTTGTTGATTTTTTCTTTATGTATGAGTTTCAGGTGTTTGTCAGAGATTTTGTACCACGTGGATTGGCTCGCCTAATTTCATTTTTTAAGGAGGAGTTATGCTGATTTCACTTTTGTAGGAGTTATGCTTACAGTAGACATTTGTTAACTGTTTTAGATAAATAAACAGCTTCATGTAGTAGTTGTAGGAATGAGACTAATATTAGACTCATGTTTGTTGTAATGTTTATGCAATGTTAGGATTTTTGCTTTGTTTTATGATTTTGTTTATGATAATTAGCCTTATGAATCCTTACTTTTTCATTTAATCAAAAAAATTCATGTACTTATTGATTACAAGTGCTTAATATTTCAATTCAAATTAAGATAATTACATTATTTTCTTGCTTATTAATGTAAAATTCAAAGCCATATGGGATGTTGGGCAATTGCAAAACAGGTTTCAGTAGAAACATGATTGACCTTGGAACTGGATCGAAAAAATATGATAGTTTGGGTACAGGGTGGTCCAATGCAAACAAGGTTGGGTCTAAGGTTTGGAAAAGGAGAACCGGTTATAATAAAGTCGGGTACATGATTCAAGTCTAGAACTTACCCACCCTGGACCTAATCACCTTTACTTCTATACACAATGATGGAGCCCACCAAGGCCAAACGACCACCTCTGTGCAAAGTAATAATGTCCTCCTGCTTTTTCTAAAGCTACTTTTTCCCCTTATTAGGTTATAATACGATATAATAAAGTGCGTCGGACTATATTTTTGTCATAGGAAAATGGATTTCCTAACGTGGAATATCATAGCATGGGTCATCAAAAGTCATTTCATATTAGGAGTATGATGATCATCCGATTCTTGCTTTTCATATTCCGTTAAGTCCTGACCAATTGAGTTCACAAGACAATCATTACTAGGGTTAAAAAGAAATTAGGGTCCAGTCTCCCCTATACTGTTCATAAGTGCCTCTTGAGAAAATTGTAGAAGTCAATCATTCAAAATGCATGATTTTGAGGCATTTTACCTTGAAATTCGATCTTATTTGACATCTTAAAATTAAATTATACATTACTCAAACATTACACTTCCAAATCATATGTGATTTGATATAAAATAATTTAAGAATCTCATTAATTTAACCCCAATGAAAATAGTTCAGAAGCGGCAATGTTCCTTGGACAAAGTCAAGGACTTACTTGGACAAATGGAAAGATTTGGGACATCATAACATGTAAACAAACAATGGTGAATTTTTTAAGACTACTAATTTGGCCTCTACAGCGAGTGAGGAGACCAAGGGGGCTTGAGATAGACAACGACCAATGAAGATAAATTTGGACTTCTTGCCAAGGTAGAGATTTGTTGATTATGGCCCAAAGTTGATCTCGTTTGAATTGGAATGAACATGAGTTTGACTTGATGTTTCTGGACACTCGACGTGTTTGTGGGGGCCGATGACCGAAAATCATGTGAGCAATTTGGTGAAGCTGATAAAAAAAGACCAAGAGATATTAGTCTGATACTTTCCAATTGTAATTGATTACTGTACCTGAAAAATGCAGATAATGCCGAACAAGGACTCGGAGAAAACAGGGAAAAGAGACAAGACTCCCTAAGTCTTCGTCTTCTCCTTATTTATCACGGAAACTTCTGTTAAGTGTGAAATGAACCCAAGTGATGCGGGTTTTGTTTGAAGTGAGCATGAGAACGGAGACAAATAGTAGATTCACCATTGTTTAATCTGTTAAATAAAAGCTCCAAAGAACATTGAGCCAATTGGAAGACGACCTGTCATATGTTTTTTTTTTTTTTTTTTGGTCGTAACCTGTGATATGTTTGACAAGTTAAACATCAGCCAATGCATTCCAAGTCTTTGCTCGAGTCCATGTTCTTTGTAAGGTGAGATGGTGATGGAAGTCGCTCAAAGTTAAGTGAAGAACTAATATAAAAAGACAAGACTTCTTTTGAGCCTAATAATGTTTCTTTTCCTCAATTTTTTCGCTTCTTAGTTAGAGGCTTTCCGAGTTTGAATCTCTCTCTGTTCACACTCTCCAATCTGCTACCTTTACTCGAAAGCCATTGGCAGGCGCGCAGAGAAATTGATGCTGATCACTATTCTCGAGAAAATTATAGTGCTTGCCAATTTTTTTTTCTTACTGAAGCTGTGATCTACTGTAGTTGAATGAACGTGTAATGGCCGTGCAGGAACACCGACCAGCCGCTCCATCGTTTGCAACTGATTGTATGTGGCAATCTGCACCGACTATAAAACTTAAATATAGAAAAAATGGCAATGGTTGATTGATGAACATGCCATCCGAGTAAATTCCTCCTTTGCAAACTTTTCTGAACCAATTCCAATTACTGGTCAACCATGACAATGAGGGACGTAATTCATTTGAATGTGACAAAGTAGAAAAGCATTAATCACCTGATTAAAACATCAGAATACAATTGTTTTTGCTCCCCTGTCCAACCACCCTGATGTGCATAAGTAGAATCGTCAAAAGGAGTTTTCCAGCTGAATTCAATTACTAAAGGAGCTCATTTATCTTCATCAATTTTGAGGGATTAGACGAGAGAACAACCGTGTATATACTCTGAATCCCCATGCTGTTAGACGTTTACTCAGGTGTCGACTGACTATGTTTTATCCCAAAACAACTGTTTGACTGATTCTGGATGCTTCCACAAAAATACCTCCCTCGCACAACCGTTCTTCATTGTAGTTCATCGCGCCTCCATCTTCTTTTACAGTGTTTTCTACGAACCTACCTGAGTTTTTTTTTTTTTGGGTCAATCCTACTCTATTCCTACATTACACTCACTCTCAGACTTTTGTCTTGCCTCTTACAGGGCGTGAGAGTCGAAACCCACTCATGAAACTTGCGCGTCCCCATCCCATCCCTCCTGAGAAGGTGGGGATTTGAACCCCTCAACTTCCCTTTCCATGAGTTGATTCGTGGGAATTCTTCAAATGCATGAGAACTTGAGCCTAAAGCAAGAGAGGCATTCTTCTGTACGCAATGATGGAGCCCAGCAGGAATTGAAAAAAAAGAGTTGACGACAACCTGAGGAAATGTAATAATGTCCTCACCTTTCCTAAAAGCCACCTTTTTTTCTACCCTTATTAGGTTGTTGTATAATGATATAAAGTGTGTTGGACAATATTTTCGTCATGGAAAAACAGATTCTCTGATATGGAATATGAGAGAGTGGATCATGAAAAGCCGGTTCATGTTGGGATTATGATGATCATCTGATTCTTGATTTTCCATATCCCATTAAGTCAATTAACTTCACAATACAATCATTATTAGGACCAATCAATCCTGACAATAATTGAAAAATTAAGATCAAATCTCTCCTATGCTGCTGATAAGTGCGTCTTGAGAAAAAAGGCTGAATTCAATCACTCAAAATGCATTGTTTTAAGGTATTTTACCTTGAAAGTCGACCTGGTTTGGCATCTTCAAAAGTAAATTGTGCATTACTAAAGTATAACAGCGCCGATTCAGAGGCGATCAAATATAAAACATGCCTTGTAGCAAAAGGATTCGATAACCTTATCAAGTGAATGCACTTCCTTTAACTCGGAAGAACAGCGGCTACGCAGGTCAAAGCATTAAAAGAAGTAATGCTTTTTCACTATCTTCCGAGGTTTGTGGCAGTACCTGATTCAAGTGCAGCCATTTTTGGAGCAGTATCTAAGACTAATGCTCTGGAAACTGGAGATTAAACCTCAGCTTCACCAATTGTGAGAGAGAGAGAGAGTGTGTGTCCTTGCGTGTGTAATATAATTGTTTATTTGAGAGTAACGATTCAAGTTGACGGATAATGGCACCTGCCAATGTTCTACATGTATTTTAGCTATTACATCGTTTCCGCAACTTCACTCGATGTCGAATGAAATTTGAGGGAGACGTGGCCGCTTGTTCCATCCTCCAAGACCTCGGAGTTTATCGAGCTCTGTAATGGAGAAATAGTTGCGATTTTTCTCTTAATTGCCTTCAAATTCACATACCATCTTGCTTTGTGGACTAAGATCTCGAGATAAATCGGTGAGCAGTCGATGAATGAGTCAAAAGGACCCCCTGGTGGGGTTTTCTTGGGCAATAATCTCGTGCAAAAATGCTCGTTTTGACAGGGGTTTCTCTCTTCCATTCTTCTCTCTTTCATACTGCTTTTACCCTTAGTTGTATGGCTGCCTATGCCCGCTCTTTTCGATTCACATCATAGCACAGCAATACATGGGAAATTTCTGCGAAGCGCAAATCTATTCTTCTCTCTTTCACACTGCTTTTACCGTTGCTTGTACTGCTGCCTATGCTCGCTCTTTTCGATTCGCATCTTAGCACAGCAATACATGGTTTCTGCGAAGCCCAATTCTATTCTTCTCTCTTTCATACTGCTTTTACCCTTCTTAGCACAGCAATATATGGGACATTTCTGGAAGCACAATTCTATCCTTCTCTCTTTCATATTGCTTTTACCCTTCTTAGTACAGCAATATATGGGAAATTTCTGGAAGCACAATTCTATCCTTCTCTCTTTCATATTGCTTTTACCATTGTACGGCTGCCTATGCCCGCTCTTTTTGACTCGCATCTTAGAACAGCAATCCATGGGAAAATTTCTGGGAAGCACAAGGCGGACGATGCTATCAACTCTAGCCAAAATTGAAGCATTTTTAGCATTTTCTTTTTGTTCATGTCGGAGATAAATGAAGAGGTCCGGAATATTGGAATGAAAATTCTCTTCTATAAAATTGAGGGCGGATTCGTAATTTCTGCCATTTTTCGCCCCAACACGCCAAAAATATCTTCGAAAATATGGAAAATGTCCTTTCGGGAGTCGTAATTGGACACGCCCTCCGTTTTTTTGCGGGTCATTATTGAGTGGTTGAAGAAGGAATTTCGATCTCACCACAGGCAATTGACATGGGAGCATCTTGATCTAAATGTATAATGTGCATTGCATTATCTCCAACACTTTTTGACATGACCATTCAATCAATGACAGAGTTCGTTACCACATATTGACTAGTGCTCTAAATGCCCAACAATTGTTATTAAAACTACATAAAATACTCAATAATTAATAGCAATGGGATAGTGATACCTGAATTCTTGTTTAAGGTGCATTCTCATAATTGAACTTTAAATAGATTTACTTAGGTCCAACAACTTTGTTACGTGCAATGCATTTCTGAATTTTCAATTGATTCAATTAGAATGCTAAGCTTTTGTTTATAGTGTTTCTAATTGATTCATCTCTGGAACTTCAGCTTGCTCTTGTGAAATTATTTTAGTATGTTTCCTATGTCAGACGCCCACTGATTATCCTACAGGAAATTTCCAAAATGGACAACAATCTACAAAAGCCAGTAAATTAAAAAAATAAATAAATTATACAGGTAGATTTCGCCTGTGTAACAATTATCTGAAATTATAGAGAAATGATACACGTTCGCTTTTTAAGTGTGATTCATTTTAAACAAACAAATTTGCTTAGTCCCTTTGATCATTCTCATTCATTATATTAGCTAGTGAGAAGTAAAGAGGATTTTGCTGTTCTTTTCAAAGCACAGCAAACAAATCCATTCTCCGTTTCACATGATCTCCATTGAATCAGGAAGAAGGCACATTGTTCTGTCGAGTGAGAGGTTTATCCTAATCCGAAACCCTTTTCAAACTTAAGATGATACTGAATATTTAAAAATAATTTAGGAATCTCATTCATTTATAACCAATCGAAAGTTTTGGAGCGACAATGCTCCTTGGGCAAAGCGTAGGACCTACTTGATAAATTGAAAGGCCAGGCATATCATTACATGCTAACTGACAATGTTGAATTTTAGGACCGAAAATTCGAAAACTAGTGGTCTCACCACCCCTAGATTTGATGATACATTAGTTGACGAAATCAATTGGATTTGCAATTTCCAAAGAGACTCAACAATTAAATTGAAATTCCTATTGGATGAAAAGATTAAAAGCATATGACCATTCCGTTTGCACAGCCACAAGCATTTGCCTTTTAGTGATTGAACCTTGTTGCTTCGGTGTTGGAAACAGACTTAAGGTTTTTTCTCCTCGCTATGTCCCTATGCAACAGAAGTTTGAAGGAACTATCAGCTGTCGGCAAACTGAGTAACTTCCTTCGGGGTGCATGAAATTTTTTATTGAAATCATGGACAATCTGTTGTATACATCAGAAGACGGATTTGCATATAGATGAATCGCACAAAGGGATATCACTTGCTTACTTCAAGCCAACTGAACAAAGGGTGGAAGAGTCCTGGCAGCTCTATATCGGTTTCCTTAATAGGGCCGTCTATTAAAATATGTCTCGAATTTGAACCCGTTGAACAAAGCCCAACTGATGAGAATGTGTGAATTCGACCATGTGCAAGTCAAAAATTGGCGTACGAGAATTGGCTGGCCAAGATTTCAAAAAGCGTGAAGAAGAATCAATTCTGCGTGACTTTGTTGCCTTCTCCAAGTCCAATTTATCCTGCGTGTCGGATTCTTTGGCACGCTGAATTTGTTGCCGCAGAAGAAGGGTTTCACACACACACACACACACACACACACAGATACATGATCATAATTGTACTTTAAATTGATTGACTTAGGTCCAAGAACTTTATTCTAATATGCAATGCACTCATGCTTTCCCATGATTTGTTTAGATGTCCTACACTTTTGTTTAGTATGTGAAATTGGTCCATCTCTAGAATTTTAGTTTGTTCAATAATTATGACTCTTGAAATTATTTTTGGCAACTAGGCGAGGACTTGGCCAAGAAGTGGCAGGGTCGCCGGACACCCGGCAAACCTCCTAAGTGAGAAGCGTTTTCCAACATACTGCCCAAGTGTCCGGGCCTATTTTGGTCAGATACCCACCCCCTTTTTTATGTATATTTCTAAAAAGGTTTTAGGAAGAGTGAGTGAGAAAACTCCTTTCTTACGGTTGGTTCTAGTGGACTCGGGTTTTATCTAGGATTGAAAAACCCTTGTGAGTGAATATGATTAAATGATTTTAATCTTCTCTTTGCTGATTATAGTAGAACCATTTCATTGATATCTCTATAGAGTAGGCACACCGCCAAACAATATAAAACTTTTGTGTTTAGGTTTAAGTTATACAATTTAATTCTCGCTCGAATCGTACCTACGTAGTTGTGACAATAGTTGATGCAAAATTCAAACTATGCAATTCAGCCTAAATAAATCTCCCAAGAATAGCAAGGTCGGTTAAACTAGGAGTGAAATCTCATTCTACCATTCTGGACATAGTGGGCGCATAAGAGGATGCTGTATTTTGTTTTTACACTGAAATCACGTGAGCAATTTGGTGAAACGGATAAAAAAAGACCAAGACATATTAATCAGATACTGTTCCACACATAATTGATTACTGTACCTGGAAAATGCAGATAATGCCAAACAAGGACTCGCGATCATGATTTTCCTACCTCCGTAGGGAAAAGAAAATAGGAAGAGGAGACCGACTCCCTAAGTCTTCATCTTCTCCTTATTTATCAAAGAAACTTCTGTAAAATATGAAATAAACCCAAGTGATGCAGGTTTGGTAAGAAGTGAGCATGAGAACATGGAGACAAAACAGTAGATTCACCATTTTTTAATCTGACAAACAAAAGCTCTAGAGAGTATTCAGCCAATTGGAACAAGACGTGTCATTTGTTTAACAAAATTAAACATCAGCAAATGCAATCCAAGTCTTTGCTCTAGTCCACCTTCTTAGTACAGGTGAGAACTAATATACAAAGACCAAGACTTCTTGAGTCTAATAATGTTTTTTCCCCTCATTTTTTTTCTTTTTTGCATCTTAAAGAGTCCTCTCATCTATATTCAACCTTGCACGAAAAAAGATGAAAACCCCTATGAAAAGATGGTCTTGCAGCCAAAATAATTGGAAAACACCGGTAGTTGCATAAGTGGTCCGGTCAGATCCACATATTCCATGGCATTAGTTCAAATTCCTGCTACTTTTATCAAACCTTCACATGAACGATTCTATGGTCATTGGATATCATGTAAAAGGAATCGGGACAAAAGGCAATTCATTACAATGACTTAATTTGAATGCGGATGTCGAATCTGGAGTGTTCTACTCACTAGACCAAATAAAAGACCTCATAAGAGCTGTATAACAGCTTTATACCACAATTACAGATTGAGAATGGCCTGGAGACCAAATTAAATGCTATAATTATAAGATTGGTATACCACCCAGGACATTAATCTTGTCTTCATTAAAATATACAATGCATATAGCTGTTCAATGACCTGCTTATATGAATTGGCAATTATAAACCTCGTGTTCAGAATGATAACTAAGATGGGAAGCCCAAGTTGAATTGCTTTTTCTCGATAAATATCCTTGTAAAGAATCGAAATTCACGGACTCTATTACATTTTAGGAATCTGTCCAACTAAGGTTCTCTTGATTTTGTATGCAAGGCTGGCTTCGGGATATAGAAGAGTGTCGCGACCTAAATTTTCGGGTGAACCACCTAAGGTTAGGTTAATGGACTACTAAGTCTAAACTTAACTCGAGCTCTCCCAAGCCCATACCAATTCGCAACTTAAGTTCAAATATTTAGCATGCAAAAGGGAGTTGCCACTAATCAGTTTACGGTAAGTTGATTAGACACCTAAGTAAAATAATGCGAATCAGAGATTTTGAATACGGGGACTTGATTATGTTAGATTTCTATAACGCCCTTTCGGTATCTTTCTCTTTTATTTTGAAAAATGTTTGACAGGTAACTTGAATTGATTTTAATTTCCTAACATGTGAAGTGATCATGCAGGTGCGCAAACCACCAATTTAACACTCAATAAAGCAAATGAATAAATTGCAAAATTTACCTCATAACAACGAAAGCATCTGCATTGTTATATCAGAATTCACGTCAACAATCTTAAATATGATTTCTAATTAACAATCAATCACTTAATTTTTGTTTTCACTTTTTTAATGAGAATCATGCAATGCATGCTATTAATCTAACATGAAATGATATGAAATGGTAGTGTGACTTAAACTATATGACATAAATAAGCATGCAAATTATCCTAAAGCATGAAATGGATTTATTCTAATTTTTTTTTTTTGGTATTTTCCATGAAATTCGAAATTAAAGAAATGCAACAATTAAATATGCAATCTAAATTAACCAAATGACGTAATTCTAATGATGAGTAATTTCTAAGTAAATGAACCTATCAACAATTAGATGACGGGCATTTAATGAACTTAATCCTAGATGACATGCACATGATATTTTTTTGTATTTTTTCATGAAAAATCGTAATTAAAATCACTAAAAATAAAATCTAACTAAAGTGAAAACTAAAGTGAAATGTGATCTATTCTAAATAGATGCATTTAAAAATAATCTAATTAACCTATCATGCAATCAATTCTAATCTACATGAAATGCAAATGCAATTCTTTTTGGATTTTCGGGATAAATAGAACAATTAAGAGATAAACACTAAATCACCCATGGTCATCAAAGATGTCATCCATCATTCGAATTGAAATTCAAACTTGATTATTTCGCTTATAAAATCGATAAATTGATTTTAAGCCTTAAAGATCAATATATCAATGTTATTTCCGTGTGATTAATTATTCTATTTAAAGCCTTATAGATGGAATAAAAAAATTGTGTACAGTTGCGAATTAGGCAATAAACCCTAACTGAAAATACGCCTATCATTCAAATATGTGCGTAAAATATTGAAGAGCATGTGTTAGGCAATAAATATCCAAATCAAATTTAGATAAGATAATTACCTAATTTCGCAAATAATATTATCAAATTTGAACTCAACAAAATCAACTCAAGGATGACCAGTAATGGTTGGCGGGCAAGATTCGGCGCAATGTGCTTCTCAGTAAAGGATCGCCGCGATGGGGGTGTTCGTACAAGCAAGCGGGGATGGATGTTCACCAACAATGGACTCCCGCGTGAGGAATTATTATACTTCTCAGCAACACCAAGGAAGCAGCGAAGCTCACGGTGTGGTAACTCTCGCTTGTGAAATCCACGCCTCGATAAAATTCGCACGCTTGATGAAAGTAAACAAATCTGCAAGAAAGAAGAATCGTGGATTGGAGTAGCACTAGATTTGCTGGGCTTGGTAGTGACCAAAAGCCCACTAGGACTTCACTGTGGAGGCACTTGTGAATTTGCTGGATGTTGCTGAAGGTCACACCAAGTCACGATCTTCGCGGGTCAACCTGCAAATAATTCACCGAAGAGTTCAAAGAATTTGAGCCAGGTTTGGTGACATGTCAACCGGAGCCATGCACGATGAAACACAGCGCTGCAAACGCTGCAAGAGGTGAAAGACAAAAGCTCTGTTGGAGTGGGTGACGCTCGATGGCTTCGGGGCACAACAAAATTATCGACGTTGGCTCGAGCTGTCGCCGGATGAGGCAGCGGGCTCGATCGTCGTCACAGATAGTAGCAAGGATGTCGTAGGACGGCATCACGAGGATCTCCTGGGTTTGTCGTGGGTGTGGCGCGGAGAAAGGCCTGGCTGCCTTTCTTTCTCGTGGCTTTTGTGTTGAGATCGTAGCCTCCCTTTGTGAGTGGACGTCCAATTAAATTGTCAGATCGCACTCACGAGGATGACTACAAACAACACCCGTTTCATCACCCTCTTCAGTCTTCAAGAGCGCTCACGAACTCTCTCTGTACATCTTGCCGTTCTCTCCTTATTGTGTAGCCATGTATTCAATGTCATGTGGCCTCCCTAAAACCCTATGCGAACAAGCCAAGAATTAGGATTTCAATTTTTCCAAATCGATATCCATGAAGATTTTTTTTCCAAACGCAATATTCGTTTTGTCGAACATAATATTTGTTCTTCCACTTGCCCTATCCAAAAAATTAATCATATCAAGGAAAAATTTCAAATTCCTATTTTTCACGAGATAATTTTGTATCATTAATTTTTGAGCCAATTTGCTTGCTTCGTGAGCTTAGTTCAGCCTGGCAAGTTAAAATTCAGAATCACTAATTCAAATTCATCCATCACCGGTCCAAATAAATGCAAACTAAAAATAAATGCACATAAATTTATATGCTATGTAATTAATATTTTTTCGGGGATAAAATTAACCCCTATTTTTCTATGCAATAAATAAATACTGGATCGCCAAAATTTATGTATCAACAAAGAGTAATCTTGTTTCATACTCATGCAGGTATTATAGTAGTCAATAAATCACGATCCCACATAACTTGAACAGTTACTGAAATTGCACAATCCGTACTAGTTCGATCACCGAACACTTATGTAGCAAAATGTTACAAAGTAGTTCTTTCTGAAGTAAACAAGCGCTTGGTTCTGCAACTGAGCAAGAACATGTACATACATTAACAGAAAGTTCCTGCAAGCGATATGCCTATGAACAATAATAGAACTGATTCAAACCACAAACTAAACCATGTTTTGTTCACTTTTCATCTACACATTCTTCGTTGTCTTCTTCTCCATCTTCATCAACTTCTTCACTTTCATCTCCTTCCTCATCATAATATGCTTCTTCTTCAACATAGTTGTTGTTGCCATCCTGATCATTTTCACCGTTAAGTGTCCACCAGATTTGCCTGCAGAGGTCAAGCGCAAAAAAGTACATATCAATGCAAAATAACTTGACACTAACGAAAACTCTTCCCAAGCCAAGAGCCCAACTTAAATTTATAGCACATAGCAGAGCAAATTCTGGACGAAATAATCTAATTTAGTCTTGAGAGAGAGACTAACAGAGCTTACAAGATTGTAGATGTATAATGAAAGCTAGGACTGACAAACGAAGAGAAGCAGCAACAGCCAAATCTTTGTGTATCACTATCACACTTTCATTGTGGTTCAACCATTCGACCAGACAAAACAATGACAAGAATCTGAATTTCGAAGCATAACATACAGACAGATTTAAACATGAGGGCATTAAAGATACGACACCTACTGCTTATAAATAGAATGAAGCAAGTAAATGTACAGGAATCTTTTACATTCTGAGATTCTTACACAAAGTGCTAAGAGAAAATGGAAAAAAAAGAAGAGAAAAGAGAGCAAGCACATATAGAGACTTTTCGAGTTTGAATTTCTCTCTGTTCACACTCTCCAATCTGCTACCTTTACTCGAAAGCCATTAGCAGGCACGCAGAGAAATTGATCTAGATTACTATTCTCGAGAAAATTATACTGCTTGCCAATTCTTTTCACCAAAGCTTTGATCTACTGTTGTTGAATGAACATGTAATGACCGTGAAGGAACACTGACCAGCTGCTCCATCATCTGCAACTGATCATATGTAGCAATCTGCACCGACTACAGGAGTTAAATATAGAAAAAATGGCAATGGTTGATTGATGAATGTGTCATCCGAATAAATTCCTTCTTTACAAACTTTTCTGAACCAATTCCAATTGCTGGTCAAATATGACAATGAGGGACGTAATTCATTTGAATGCGACATAGTAGAAAAGCATTAATCACCTGATTTAGACGTCAGAATACAGCAATTTTTGCTTCCCTATCCAACCACCCTGATGTGCATAATTAGAAACGTCAAAAGGATTTTTCCAGCTGAATTCAACTACTAAAGGAGCTCATTTATCTTTATTGATTTTGAGGGATTAGACAAGAGAACAACCGCAGATATACTCTGAATCCCTATGCTGTTAGAAGTTTATCAGCACAACAAAGGATGCTGGATGAGGGGGAAATCAGACTAAAAACTTTTAAAAAACGACGAATTCTTTTTTTCTGTTGACCAAATGGATTTTGATGAAATTCAATGCTCCACTAAAATCTACCACTAATACGCAAGATTCGGATGACAAGACACTTGGATTATCAAATCCAGTAGAGTCAATTTAAACCATCATGAGAAAATATAAGAGGTGAGATTGGAGTGAAAAAATACTTGCCGTGCATTTATGAGTATTTAGACATGCCATGAAGTGACCTTTCCTGATAATCAGGTCACTGAATATAACTACAGATAACCTGGTCATTCTTAGAGTGGGAAAGTAGTTCGCTCCAGGCATTGCAGTAAAACTAACGTACTGCATGACACAGAGCTTCCATTTTTCGCTGAAATTCACAACCATAAGGAATACCTTGATGGTAAAGCAAACACATCATTGAAGTTTCCAACACTAGAAAAGAATTTTGGAATGGAAGGGTCTTATTAATTACTAAAGCTTGCTAAACACAACCTGCTATTACCTTTTACTCTGTATCAAGCATTGCAAAACATTAAGGTGTTTCTGACCTTTTACATAGGGTCGACTCTTCTGTACACTTATGCCAATTTGTGCCCCAAAATTATACAACAGGCATTTGCCTTGTATGGATTGAATCTCGTTGCTTTTATATTTGAAACAGATTGTTTTCCTCGCTATATCCCTACCCAACAGAGTTTCAAAGGAACTATCAGCTGTTGCCTAACTGAGTAGCTTTAAACCAAGTGCATAAGATTTTCGAATAAAATCTTGGACAATCTGCTGTATACATTAAAAGACGAAATTGCAAATAGATGAATTGCATGAAGAGATAATGAAGAAAAAGCGCACAAGAGTCCTAGCCGTGCAATGTCGCTTTCTAAAACAGGGCTGTCGACGAATTGATTAGAAGCAAACAATACTTGTCGAGCAGAGTTAAATGTGCAAGAGATGTAATTCAGATTTCTCAGCGACCAAGGCATAGCGGTTTAAACTTTAACAACCAGGAGATTGATGGAAGCAACCAATCCCTCAGTTGTTTAAAAATTTTATGCTCAGCATTGGTGTGAAGGGGTAATAGAAGCGAACCTATGTGATTAAATCTAGCATTACTTCTCTATCCTATTAGAATGAATATGTACGCAGTAAGATTGTACATTAGGCATTCCTGTCAGGAAGACAGAACTTTCCAATCATTATAATAGTTGGTGGTCAAAAGAGGTGGCAAGCAAAATGAAATTCACAGGAGTGGGTGAAGGTACACGCAATCAATATTTGTCCTGTACTTATCATTGAAGCACATTGAAACTCTAGATCTGTCCATGCCTAAATTTGATTGAAGCACAATAACCTAAAAATAAATGGTTATGTTGGGGAGAACCCGGGTACAACAATTCACCACGGCCAAACTCAATCCAGGATTAATTTCTCTCCCGAAACTAAATCAACTAAAATTTTCTTAACCCCCAGCAACAACCAGCAATGTATAGCCTCACAAAATGCAAATATAACGCCGAAATGATAAGTAGACAAAACAAATAACGACACCAAGGATTTAACGTGGAAAACCCGATGCGGGAAAAACCACGGACCGCCCAAAAACATCCACTAATCACCAAGAATAGCAGGATACACAAAGTACTCTTCTCTAGTCACACACTAGAGTCTCAACATCAACATTACAATCATCTTCTTCTCACCACATAGGTAGACAAACAAGTTTGGAGCAAGAAAATCTTAACCGCAACTGGAGAATTTGGAGATGGTTCTCGACGAACAAAAACCATCAACTCGTAGCCCTCGGTCTCACGAACAACATACTGAAATTTGAGCCGATTCCGACAATATATGGCCTTCGAATCAAAGCCGCAAAGTTGCAACACTCTTCCTCTCTTCTCTTTCTCCTTTGCTGCAGTTTTTTTTTTTTCTGGTTTTTCTCTCTCCTCTCTTTGGACGCACACCCCACGTACGACAACTCCACTTCTTTTTATTCTTTTTCTTTTCTTTTGTTTTTTTTTATTTAATGCTGGCTGGGCCCCACATGAAGGTGGACCCCAGCCAACAAATCTCCCCCTCCACCTCATGTGGGAAGATTCGCCATGCCCGCTTTTCTTCTACAAGCATCAAGCTTCATCACGGGCAAGGCTTTGGTCATCATGTCGGACATATTGTTGTCGGTATGAACTTTCTCAAGTAGGAAGAGCTTCTCTTCTAGCTTTTCTCGGATCCAATGATACTTCACATCAACATGCTTCGATCTTGAATGAAACACTGGATTCTTGCTAAGATGGATGGCACTCATGCTATCGCAATATAGAACAAACTTCTCTTGCTTCAAGCCCAACTCTTGTAGGAATTTTTGCATCCACAAAAGTTCTTTACCTCCTTCGGTAATAGCAATATACTCCGCTTCAGTTGTAGACAAAGCGGTACATTTTTGCAATCTCGATTGCCATGAAATAGCTCCCCCTGCAAAGATTATTATAAAACCCGATGTGGATTTTCGGGAATCAACATCACCGGCATAGTCCGCATCCGAGAAGCCACTCAACTCAGGTTTTGCATTTCCATAGCACAAGCAAAGTGTAGAAGTGCCTCTAAGATATCTCAGAATCCATTTAATAGCAATCCAATGCTCCTTACCTGGATTAGAAAGAAATCTACTCACAACACCAACTGCATGAGCAATATCCGGTCTTGTACAAACCATGGCGTACATCAAACTACCCACGGTCGATGCATAAGGAATTTTCATCATCTCAACATTCTCTTTCTCACTTGAAGGACACTCATTACTACTCAACTTGAAATGGCCTGCAAGTGGAGTACTCACCGGTTTACATGTGCTCATGTTAAATCTTTCAAGCACCTTCTCAATATACTTCTCTTGAGATAACCACAGTTTCTTATTCTTCCTATCACGAGTAATTCTCATGCCTAAGATTTGCTTAGCCAGGCCTAGGTCTTTCATTGCAAAAGCTTTACTCAACTCATTTTTCAAACTCTTGATTTTCTTGGCATCATGCCCAACAATCAACATATCATCCACATAAAGTAGGAGAATAAGAAAATCATTATTTGAGAATCTTTTCATAAAAACACAAGAATCGGAATTTGTCTTATCGTATCCTTGTTCTTCCATGAATGACTCAAACTTCATATACCATTGCCTAGGCGCTTGCTTGAGACCATATAAGCTTTTCCTCAATCTACATACAAGGTGCTCCTTGCCTTTAACTTCAAAACCTTCTGGTTGCTCCATATATATCTCCTCTTCTAGGTCTCCATGAAGAAAAGCCGTCTTTACATCAAGTTGTTCAATTTCTAAATTTAAACTGGCGGCCAACCCAAGAACAACTGGAATAGAAGACATCTTTACAACCGGTGAAAAAATCTCTTCAAAGTCTATGCCCTTCTTTTGACGAAAGCCCTTCACAACAAGTCTAGCCTTATATCGTGATTGTAAACTATTTTCTTCCGTCTTCAACTTATACACCCACTTATTTGTGAGTGTTCTCTTACCCTGAGGCAACCTCACCAATTCAAATGTGTGGTTCTCATGCAAGGATTTAAGCTCCTCTTGCATGGCTTCATGCCACTCATTCTTTCTTTCACATGATATAGCCTCTTCATAAGTTTCTGGCTCCCCTGCATCAGTGAGTAACACATACTCATGTGGCAAATATTTTTGAGAAGGCCTACGCTCTCTTTCAGATCTTCTAACTTGAGGTATGATAGATTGCTCTTCCTCAGCTATTTCACCTGTATCAGCTGAAGAATCAACATTATGTGAGGACTCACCATCTTCATAACATCCTTGCACTTCTCCCCCATAATTTCTATCAACATTAGAAGGATTTGGGCTGAAACTAACTGAACGTTGAGCTGTATTCTTTGGTCTCTCCACCTTGTCAATGTCTTCAATAGTTTGATACTCACAAAACACCACATCTCGACTTCTAATGACTTTCTTTGCAACTGGATCCCATAACCTGTAGCCAAACTCTTCATGTCCATAACCTAAGAAGATACACTGTTTAGACTTGTCATCAAGCTTGGATCTTTCATCTCTTGGAACATGCACAAATGCCCAACAACCGAACACTTTTAGATGGCTATAGGAAACATCTTTGCCACTCCAAACTCTTTGCGGAACATCCCCCTTAAGAGGAACTGATGGAGAAAGATTTATCAAGTCTACTGCTGTTCTCATCGCTTCACCCCAAAATGACTTAGGCAACTTCGCATGAGAAAGCATACACTGAATTCGATCATTAATTGTCCGGTTCATTCTCTCTGCCACTCCATTATGCTGTGGTGTTTTTGGAACAGTCTTCTCAAGCTTGATACCATAATCCTTGCAATAGTGTTCAAATGGGCCTCTATATTCACCACCGTTGTCAGCCCGAACACATTTCAGCTTCTTCCCAGTTTCTCTTTCCACATTGACATGAAATTGCTTAAAAGCCTTAAGTACCTGATCTTTAGATTTCAAAGCAACAGCCCACACTTTTCTAGAACAGTCATCAATAAATGTCACAAAGTATAATGCACCTCCAAGAGTTCTAGCATCCATGCAACAAACATCAGTGTGAACTAAATCAAGTACATTTAATTTCCTGTGTGGAGAGGAACTATGAAATGAGAATCTATGTTGCTTACCAGTCAAACAATGAGTGTATTCCTTTAGATTTTTCTCTTTCAAAGGTAAAAGATTCTTTCTAGCAAGAGTTTCAAGTCCTTTCTTGCTAAGATGACCCAGCCTCATATGCCATAAATCAACCAAGGAATCCTCCACTGCATTTACCTCTTCTTTAATCAAGTCAGCTTGCATGGTGTAGAGAGAGCCTGTCTTCTTACCTTTTGCCACTACCATGGAACCTTTAGTCAACTTCCATTTGCCATCAAAGAATGAATTACAATAACCATCATCATCCAAGGCACCCGTAGAGATCAAGTGAAGTCGAATATCCGGAACATGTCTCACATTTTTCAAAAGCAAATTACATCCGACATCGGTTTTCAAATAAACATCTCCCATGCCAATAACCTTGGAAACATCACTATTTCCCATCCTTATGCAACCAAAGTCGCCGCTGCGATAAGAAGCAAAGTAATCACGTCGTGAGGTGACATGAAAAGAAGCTGCGGAATCAACAACCCACATAGAGTCTTGGCATGTAAAATTCACATATCCGTCATCACATACAAACACAATATCGCCATCGGATGCAACCGCCGTTGTAACTTGTTTCTCTTCTTTCTTTTGATCTCCATTTCTATCATGGAATCTATCTCTCTTTGGCAACCAACACTCTTTTGCATAATGTCCCATTTTACCGCAATTATAGCACTTGACACTCCTCCTCGGTCTTGATTTCGACCTTCCTCTTGACTTGCCTCGGGTATCATTTCTTTGAAACCTTCTTAATTGACTTCTCCCCCTGTTTTCTATAACAAGAGCATCTGATGTAGAGGCATAATTCAAGCCTTTTCTTCTTGTTTCTTCATTGAACAAGCTTTCTTTAACCATACTCATAGAAAGCACACCAAAAGGAGCCGAGTTATTTAATGCCACAACCAAGGTGTCCCAACTATCAGGAAGAGTACCAAGTAATAAGCATGACTGCAATTTATCACTAAGATCAATCTCAAGATTTGTCAATTGATTTACAACATCTTGAAATTCACTCAAGTGTTCCGTCATGTTACTCCCCTCCTTGTATCTCAAATTCACAAGTCGCTTAACTAGAAGAGCTTTGTTTTGTGGAGTTTTTCTCTCATAAAGATCTTGTAATTTCTTCCACAAAGTGTCTGCCCTCGTTTCTTGAGCAACATGATGAAAAACACTATCATCAATCCATTGTCGGATAAACCCAACTGTTTTCCGATTCATTCTCTCCCATTCTTTGTCTTCCTTATCTCCTTTGGCTTCATCACCCTCAATAGGATCAAATAAGTCTTTGCAATATAACACATCTTCCATCCGAGGCTTCCAAATAGAATAATTCGAGGCATTTAACTTAAACATGGTGCTGCTGGTTTCTTCCATTTAACACTAAAATTCAACCGTGCTCTGATACCACTTATTGGGGAGAACCCGGGTACAACAATTCACCACGGCCAAACTCAATCTAGGATCAATTTCTCCCCCGAAACTAAATCAACTAAAATTTTCTTAACCCCCAGCAACAACCAGCAATGTATAGCCTCACAAAATGCAAATATAACGCCGAAATGATAAGTAGACAAAACAAATAACGACACCAAGGATTTAACGTGGAAAACCCGATGCGGGAAAAACCATGGACCGCCCAAAAACATCCACTAATCACCAAGAATAGCAGGATACACAAAGTACTCTTCTCTAGTCACACACTAGAGTCTCAACATTAACATTACAATCATCTTCTTCTCACCACATAGGTAGACAAACAAGTTTGGAGCAAGAAAACCTTAACCGCAACTGGAGAATTTGGAGACGGTTTCCGACGAACAAAAACCATCAACTCGTAGCCCTCGGTCTCACGAACAACATACTGAAATTTGAGCCGATTCCGACAATATTTGGCCTTCGAATCAAAGCCGCAAAGTTGCAGCACTCTTCCTCTCTTCTCTTTCTCCTTTGCTGCAGTTTTTTTTTTTCTGGTTTTTCTCTCTCCTCTCTTTGGACGCACACCCCACGTACGACAACTCCACTTCTTTTTATTCTTTTTCTTTTCTTTTGTTTTTTTTATTTAATGCTGGCTGGGCCCCACATGAAGGTGGACCCCAGCCAACAGGTTATACTACTAAAGTGACCGTATATATATTGAATTGTAATGCGGGTTGCTTCTGGAAATGACACCATACTCCTGCAGGTGGTGTAGTTTTCCTGTGAGGAAAAAACAAAGATCACTACAAGGTTCATTTTCATTTCCTCCTTTTGTCTTTAGCAGATCTACTTCAATAGCTAAGCAAATCTTACTTAGATTATAACACCTCTGCTTTCTACCATCTACATGAAATTTATACCCCAATTTGAAATCCTAAGGGTATGTACATTTTGTGTTACGCTCCACATCATATATATCCTCAAAAACTAGAACACAAAAATAAAAACCATTAAACCTTACCAAAAAAAAAAACCATTAACTGAAAATGGCTTTCAAAAAATTTCATCGTTTATAGGAGAAGAACAAAAGCTGCAGCAAATTACAGCGAGCGAACGCAACATTATGCTCTCACGCAACCTTTGACTTGCACTGGACACGGTATCATAGTACGGACTATGACTCCTTGTACAACATGACGTGTCATAACAAAAGCTTGAAAGGGCAAGTCACTAAAACTCGGGCATCCAATAGCAGGAAAATTTTCCCAAAAATACCTGAATTATGGTCGTGTTTGCAAAGGAAAACTCTAGAATAATGCTTGCCTCGAAGAAGTCCTGAAGTTGGTGACGACTGACCCCGGCTCACCAGTGTCTCAATTCCTCGCGTTTCCTCGTTCACAGCTACCACGTCTAGCTACTGCCATCTTGACCTCCAATGCAGCATCACAGCCTCTGGTGACCCCTCTGCGACCGCTGACAGTCATCGGAATCGTCTCCAGCGTGCTTGGCCGAGACACCTCTGTCTACGGCTCCACCATTTTTTACCATCCAAGAGCTCTTTTTTTTTTTCTTTTTTTCTTTTTTTCTTTTTTTTCAGGGGGTCTTTCGAGCAGGTTCGAGCCTGGCTGATCGGTCTTTCGTGCATTAATCTTCTCAGCTCGAATATGCGGGTTCGGCAGGCGGGGCTGGACTTGGGCGGAGGAGCTTGGGAAGGAGGCACAAGCAATAACTGTACCAATTTGAACGCAAAACCAGTATTAACACAAGCAAACTCGCCATAGAAATAATTTTGTCCATTTAGCAGGTTCGGGGAGGGGCTTATACTTTGCGGTAACGGCGTTTTCACTCAAATCTGGTCTTCACATCGTGATCGAGCGCAAACCCCAGTCATCTCGGAGTACAGCCGAAACTTCCTCTCTGGCTTCCTAAATTGTAATCCCGAGTCTCGCCTCTTTCGATTCAATTCATCCAGGGATTCGAATGATGCGAATCAATCATCGAACGAACTAGGGCTTTCGATTTTTGGGGCTCACCATTTCGTTGATTTTAGCGCCGGCGTTGGGGCTTCCGGTCTTCGACTCTTCTTCTATGGCGCGGTCGATGGCGGGACACTTGCATGCGTGGATCCCGAGATTTAGATTAAATAAAAAGTAAAAAGTAAAAAGTAAAAAATTTTTTTTTTTAAAAATCTAGACAAACTTTATGGATAATAAACTATTATATCTATATTTTCATCCTATCTATTCATTAATGACTGTCGTTTCAACATTTAAAGATTGAAAAAGATTTGATTAATTTTTATAAAGAAGAAAGTTGTATATGACTCAACCGGCTCTACCTATTTCTCATTAAATTTATATGAAACTTTTTATTGCCATACTTTGTACATCTATATCATCATATAGGCAATTCCTAAGCCAAATTAAAGGTAAGTATGATTCAATTTAAAATTAAGTCAAATTAATTACGTAAAATAGTCATTCATATGGCTCGTTTTGAAGTTTTTACTCTTTACCATCATCGCCTATCAATTTAGTTAACTTAAAATTGCCATTGATCTCAATCAAGCTGGTTGTAGTTACTGTATATTAGTTTTTGAGAATTTCGAAGAATCAATATCTCTCAAACAGCAATCTATAAAATCTCACAATTCCAAGACCAACCTAATGTTTCAAAACGACATCATTTCAAAACTCAACAATCTCAAGAATCAACCCAACAACCCTAAAATCCGAACCGATCCGAAATTATAACTTAACAGAGCAAATTTCTTTGATTTCATTAGATTTATCAAGGTTTGGAATTTCTTACTGAGTGCTTCAAAATGGTATGAATCTAGCTCGTCGTGGCCTCCGAATCGAATCGCAGCAAAAGCCCCCTTCCGCTCACTCTCAGATTCCCCTCTTCTCTGATTTCTCTTTCTTTTGCCAACTCGCTCCTCTCTCTCTTTTTTCGCTCTTGATTTTTCGTACGAACCAGCTCCAGAAGAGAACACGAAGATGGGCTAAGGACTCTTGGGCCTAAATTTTCTATTCCATGAGAGGCCCATAGTTGAGGAGGCCCGTTTATAGCTTTGAAAACCAAGTACCACCTAACGACGGGCAGTTCCGAACACTCGTACTTTGTACGGTTGGTATCTTTTGCAATGATTCACAACTAAGGACCTTCAACGCCCGTAGCTTCTCTAGCCTCGGAGTATTAGGGTTGGGCCTTTCCGTGGAACTGCAGTCTCCAATTGAAGGCCGTTCGGATGCGATCTCAATTAGTTGCGGGCAGTCCTTTACCCACAGCGATTGGTGCTCCTTTAAGCTCGATACATTGGATATCCTCACGAGCGACTCGCCCTTGAGCACGTCCACTAGCTTGAAGTTCTCTAGCTGTCCGAGCACGTTGTCAAACTCGATTTCTCTTAATGGACATTCGATGAGCCTTAATACAGACATATTGCCCAGGTTGGAGAACAATGACCATGCTATTGGTGTCTTCACACCTCTTAAGTCGAATATTTCTAAACTAGACGGAAGCCCGGTCAGAGATTGTAGGTCGGCACAAGTTATGTCAAGAACCTTGAGCTGAGAAAGGGCGCTCAAGTCAGTAGGATGCATGTCGGAATCAGAAAATATCACGTGCAACGAAGACAATTCATGAAGCCTTCCAAGCCACTCTAAGTTCGGATATACAATTTGTCCTCGTTTAATTATGGAAAACTCATGACTAAGATCACAATCACTTATTAACAGAGAACCTAAATTAGTGAGGTTCGAGAGGTCAGGTATTGCCTGCAACGATGAAGACGTTAGATCTAGCCTCGTTACACTTGTGGGGAGATTTGGTAGTAACTGAAACTCCATACAATTCTGTAGTTTAAGTTGTCTGAGGTTAAAGAGCTGATTGATTGTCATTGGTAGTCTATTATCCTTTGTCCCGGACAAGCTCAAAATCTCCAATTGGGATAATCCTGCGATTTCACTAGGAATTTCCCCCTTAAGATTGACACAATTGTTGGCTCTTAGCTCTTCAAGATTCTCTAGAGTCCCTATGCTCTTCGGTAGCTCGCTTATCTTACTAGAAGACAAAATCATGAGCTTCAACCGTCTAAGGTTGCCAATTGAATGGAGTAATTTTGTAATCGGTGTCGAAGATACATCCAATTTGTGTAGCGATTCTAGTCTTCTAATGGAATTCGGTAATGCACTTACACCAGTGTATTGTAAATCCAAATGGAGGAGCAATTTCAACTCTCCAATGGAATCCGGAAACTCTCTAAGGTTGCAACACTTACTTAGAGATAGATGCTTCAAACCCAGTAGCTCTCCTATTGAGGGTGGAAGTTTTCTAACACCATCCTGATTTTTTATATTCAGCACCAACAAGGATTTCAAACTACCAATTGAGTCTAGTAATGGAGGGACGGTTGGAGAAATATTTCTCTGCAGCAGATGATCGCTCCCATAGATTTCCAAATACTTTAGGTGGCCTAGCTGATTAATAGAGCTATCGATTTCTTCCAATCTTGTACAATTTTTGAGAACCAATTTTTTTCAAATTTGGGCACTTGGAGAAGACAAGCGTTCTCTTTAAATAATTGCAGCTTGCCAGATCTATAACTTTCAGGTTATCATTTACCTATAAAAAAAAAACCAATTATTGAGGAAAATAATGGCATCGGCAAAGGTCAACTCAATGTAACAAATGCATCCACACATAAAGGAAAAAACGAATGCATTATATGAAACTTTACCATGCATGCTCCCCAGCCATTCTAGTCTTCAATAATATCACTCTCTAAAAGCTTGAGAACGGCCAAGTTTCTTAGACATAAACCAGTGGCATCTAGGTTTGAAGGGCAATGATGCCAAGAGAGCCATGTTAAAGTAGAGAGAAGATTTTTGAAGTCTCCTACAAAGTTTCCCCCATTCAATTCGAGGAACCTTAGACTAGGTAGCCTTGAAAATTCACCACTCGTGAAGTTATGCTTGTCGCCAAGTCTTGTGAGTTTGAGTGCTACAACGTTTTTTGTTCCCTGATATTTCCAGAGCAACAAGTTAGCAACATGATTGAACTATTCAGAGTAAGTACTAAATATCAAAATAGGGAATATATATCTAAATTCAACTAATAATAAACATGAGTGTACCAACAAAAAAATGGGGCACATAAATATTATCTTATACAAAAGGGGCAAATTCCATGAATCATTATCTCTCCCACTTACATGGGAGTTGTAATGTAAAAATTAATTCTTTTGGAATGCCATTCATTTCTCTCAAATCATGCAAAATCATCAATGTCCTGTGTAAAAAAATGAGCGAACATTTTGGTCGAAAATGAAGTCTAAATACACATAACTGCATGCTCAGTTTTTCATAAGCAATTAACTTCTTTACTAAGACATACCATGTTATTCTGAACCACATCCAAGGCGATCGTCGGACACCACAACCTGCTGCACTTTCCAGGAACTGTAAAGCATTCTCGCCGGACAATCTCTCTTCCAAGATCTCTCAGTTGGTCGTGCATCCACAGTCTATCATCTATGAGTTTTATCAAAGATAAATGAATAAGAACACGAAGTCCAGTATGTGGAAAAAAATCACAAGCTTTCCACATGTAATATGTGGGGATTCTTTCTTCACAAATGCAATGACATGCGATATCAAGAAAAATTTGTTGTTGCTCATACTCCAATTCTTCGTAACTTATCAACAACTTTTTTTGGACATCCTGATTGGGCACTTCCTTCAACTTCTTCAATGTTTCTTCCCATGTTTTCTTGCCTTTTGAATGGAGTAAAGAACCTATGACCTCGAGAGCCAATGGCAGTCCTCTAGTGGTTCCAACAATTTCTCGTGAAATTTCAATGTAGTCATATGGAGGTGAATCACTTTCAAAAGAGTGCTAGCTAAATAGTTGAAGAGCATGGTGAAATTGCAATTCATTCATTTCATAAAAAGAGAAATCTCCGTGGATGATATTGTCATCTAGGGTGTCGGTTTCGAGAGCCAAAAAGTTGGTGTTTCTAGTTGTGATAATAATTCTGCTTCCCGAACCAAACCAACTTGATTTACCAACTAGCTGCATGAGATTGTCTCTCTTGTCCATGTCATCAAGAACAATGATGGCTTTCTTATCACCGAGTTTTTGTTTGATCACATCCCTCCCCTCATCAACATTGATAACTTTAGGACGTTGAATACCAAGAATGTCACATGATAATTTCTTTTGCAGACTTAAAATATCGCTTTTACGGATATCTGAAAGAAAGCAACAACTTTGGAATTGGGAGGAGATATGTTTGAAAATAGCCTTAGCAAGAGTTGTTTTTCTGATACCACCCATACCGTGAATCACCACAAATCATACATCAGAAGTGCCTAGGCCTAACAACTTCATAACCGCTTCCATATGATGGTGAATTCCCACCAAGCTATCACACCAATTTCTCTAAGTAGGCGTCAGCTTACCAAAAACTTCTTCCAGAACAAGGGCTATAAGTTTCTCCTGGCTGTCATATGCATAATGCAACCGTCTCAGTTCGAGAAACCACAAACGCGTAGAAGCATAAATGTGCAAAACCAGAAATTTTAATTGTTAAAACCAAGGATGGATTATCAATTTATTTCATATTCAATCCTCCCCAAGCCAAGAAGATTGATCTCAGTTACAGATAACAATGGTTAGAATTTGATGTGGGGGGCGGTTTTGAAGAGTTTTTAGATGTTCAAATCCGTGAAGTTTTAATGTGCGATGTGGCCATCAAAACTAGCTCCATAGCCAAGTGGGCGAACCAAACCAATTGTTTTGGTTCATGCCGCGCATCTAGTATGACAAAGGGTGAAAAAGGACCAAATTGCACATTAAGTAGGGAGAGCACTCTTGAGTGGAACCAACACTATGGAGGACGTCAATACTTTTAAGTGTGGAGTTTATGGCACCATAGCTCCACATCGAATGGGACACACTCTTTTGAATTATTCGTGGGTAAGGTTTACCGTGAAATGATTACTCTAAAATTCAATTGTAATAGGAATTACTACAAGGAAGAATGGTATAAGAGATAACAACTGCATGCAAAAGTGCAGTCAATGAGATTGACTCCATAAAAACGAACATGTTGCACTACCATTTCAACTTCCATGTCATTTCAGAATATTTGTTTTTGGGGTTTGGGGAGGGGGGGGGGTGAGTTCGGGTTGATCTATATATTGAGTCTTCATGATTAAGAAACAATGATCTAAATTTAGAAATGAAACTACTAAAGTTATCATTAGTTACCCGTGATCTTTTAAGTTATATCCCTTGATTTTGGCAATCTCTCTAAGGGCCTCCTCCCATTGCTTCATAGTATCTTCACCAGACTCTCTCTCATGCTTTCGTAGGGCCTTACCATATGATCCAGTTCTGAGCTTAAGATCGAATGCATCCACCCCCATAGAAAATGGGCAAGATCACTTTCTTGTCTCTCTTCCTGCACTCCACCATGTATGCCAGCTCGCGAAGACAGCATTTACTGGAAGCATAGTTTTTAGAGAAGATTGGTATGTAGATTTTCGAATTGGAGATTGCTCTCAAAAGCTCGCCTCTAATCTCTTCCCCAACGTGGAGCATTTCGTCATCTTTGAACACGCAAATCCCAACTCGAATCATGGCCGCGTAGAGAGAGTCTGTGATGGTTAAGCGAGTGTCGGGCCTAGGGGTGTGCAACCGGACTGGGTCAACCCGGTTCCCGATTCGGCCCACCTGGAAAACAGGGTCGGGAACCGGTTCCGGTTGAAACCGGTCCGGGAACCGGTTCTCAAAGTTCAGATCCTGTTTGAATCGGTACCCACTCGGGAATCGGATCGACCAGACCAGTTTGGGAACCAGTTTGAGAACCGGTTTTTGGGCCCCAAAATTCCACCAAAACCCTAGTCTTTTTTTTTTCTATCTTTAGTCTTTACTCTCACGCTCGACGCTCGTCGCTCTCAGCCTCTCACCTTCGCCGATCCATCCGAGTGTTGCGTTGCCGACGCTGCCTCCGCTCGCCCACCTGGTCCCGGCCATCCTCGCCACCCTGGCGTCGTCAGCCTCGGACACGAATGTGACGGCGCTCCTCGTCTCGAGTGGCGTCATCAAGACGCACCATTCGGTGCTGGACAAGGGCTTGACGGTGTTCGCGCTCGACGTGAGCTCGTGTCACTCCTGCTGTACCACGCGGTGGTGGACTACACCCCGATCAGCACCCTCGCCATGAACGGCGGCGGGAAGTACAATTTCACCGTGAAGACCACCGGCGACTCCATCGCACTCGACACTGGGGTTGACTCCTCACTGGTAAGAGGCCATTTCTTCAACTTTTTTATTAGGCTCGCCCTTCTGGCATTACTGTACTCTATAGACTCACTGCTTTGACATGATAATGAGCTAATAGAATTGTTATCTGTTTCACCAGAGTCCGGGCTTGATGCTCTATCAGAATTAATCTCTCCCCCAGTGTTGTGTAGCTCGTTTCGTAGACAGGAATTTACCCATCTCAAATAGGCTAATTCCTCGACTTCATTTAACCGACTCATTTGTAAACCTTCCACTTGTTTACACAGGTCTTCGTTTGTACGTCTAAGTAAAGAAGCCTCTTCTTTAATCTTTGCCACTATGTCACTCTAAATAAACCAACAAGAGCATGATGAGCACATCGTAGGAGTCAAGTAAAAAGAAGAAAAGCTCTGTACTTGTAACAGAAGATAAATAGGGCAAACACAAGCAGAAATGGCAATATAAAAAGATTCTTTTCTTAATTAGAAAAAATTGCAGTCTCCTGTATTTGTCCCAACATTCGACCGAGTTAGAATATATACAGAGGCTAGAGAAACGGAACATGTTCGGCGTGAGAAGTGGGTTCACTTTAGATGTTTGCCTTGGTGATTCTATTGCTTACTTCCTCTATTTAACCATGGAAAATTGAGTTATCTGCGAACATCTTATTCAGGGGCACTCAAGTAATAGAATAATTGAGCAATTGCGATATCCATTCATAACTAATAAAACACATCCTCACCA
This sequence comes from Eucalyptus grandis x Eucalyptus urophylla, assembly GCA_028830015.1. NCBI lineage: Eukaryota > Viridiplantae > Streptophyta > Magnoliopsida > Myrtales > Myrtaceae > Eucalyptus > Eucalyptus grandis x Eucalyptus urophylla. Next base: position 56,417,232 of record CM054190.1, on the reverse strand, counting down.
ATGTCGAATCAAGAAACAAAAAAGGTTTAATCCATGATAATTACCTCGGAACCCTTAGCAAGAGTAGCCAGCTGAGATTCCACGGTGGAAAGCCTACAAGCAAGATTCCTCTTCCGAAGCTGCAATTCCGTATTCCTCTTCTGAACCCCATGATATGATCTGTATTGCTGAATTTGATCCATTTTCTAGTTGATTTTTCTGCTGAATTTAGTGGTTGGCTAATCTTCCAAGGTTGCATATGTTTTTCTGTTTTGGGAAAGGAGATTCGTGAGTCCGAGTGTTCATTGCCTACATGTTAAGCTTAGGGAGTTGGAAGGCAATTCAGCTCGTGATGTGTGATTGCTTTGCTGTATAAGTGCCTTATAAATTCTTCTAAGCTGAGACTCGAAAGAGTTCTACCTTTGCATACGCCTTTGGACATTGTTGGCTTGGCACTGTTTTCCGCCTTGATACACTTCTCTTGTTAGTAGCTTTAGGCCTGATCCTAATTGGCTTTAAGTTCTTCCTAACCCCTGTAGCTCTGACTGACAAGGCATTGAGATGGACAGATACTTCCGAAGTTATGTTGAGAGATTTGATTTACTATGAAAACTAATATGTTTTTGTAGAATCCTAATGTTGTATAATTTTTTTTTTAGTTTTCAGTTAATGGATCAAGACAAAGACATATCAATGGAAGTAGAGAGACATAATGAAATGAGTCCACTCATGGAATTGCCATTCCATGGAGCTGATGAAGTGGAATTTGCAACCGTAGACGCGACAAATAAGGTGAGGGTACCTAACTCTCATAATGCTTCGAGTAAAAAGCGAGCTAATCAATCAGATTATTGGGATCATTTTTCAAGAATTATAGATGAGAAAACATAGAAAATAGTTAAGGTGAAGCGCATTCATTGCAGGATGGATTATGTGTATAATGTTGATCAGAGAAACCTCTACTACGTGGAAGCACTTGAGAAAGTGCAAAAAGTATCATCGTACAGATAAAAACCAAATGTTGTTTGCATCACGTGACAAAAATGTGGTTGACAAGGTTGGGGAAAATACTATTACTGATAGTGTCTTAACGACATGAAAGTTTGATCAAGAACGTTATAGGCATATGTTTGCTCGAATGATTATTATTGATGAGCAGCCATTTTCCATGGTTGAGCATGTTGGTTTTCGCGATTTTGTTACTAAATTGCAACCTCTTTTCCATCATCTTTCACGATTTACAATGGCAAGAGATTGTATGAAGTTATATCTAAGTGAAAGGACTTGTTTGAAATCTTACTTTGGTAAGCTTAAATCTAGGATTGCACTCACAACGGATATGTGGAGTTCCATTCAAAACTTGAACTATTTGTCTTACTGCACATTATATTGATGAAAATTGGCAGTTGCAAAAAAGAATAATCAATTTTGTGATGATGCATAGTCACAAGAGTAAGGAGATTGGTAAAATGGTGGGGAAATGAATTTATGATTGGGGAATAGAAAGGAAGGTGTCCACAATAACAGTGGATAATGCAAGTTCAAATGATGTGGCTGTTAGTTATTTGAAAAAAAAAATTAAGAAGAGGGATTTTTGATTTTGAATGGTGATGCTTTACATATGAGATGCACTGCTCATATACTTAACTTGATAGTAAGAGACGGATTGAATGAGGTGCGTGATTCTATTGCACGCATCTGAAACATAGTTAGGTATGTGAAGAGTTCTCCGGTGAGAGCTAAGACATTCAAAGCTTGTATTGAGATTGAGAGGATTGCATACAATGGTTCGATCTGTCTTGATATTGCCACTAGATGAAACTCCACTCACATAATGTTAGACACCGCCATAAAGTTCAAGAAAGTTTTTAAAAGAATGGAATATGAAGATTTATTTTTCTTAAGGGAAATTGACAATGATCCTCCTGAAGATGAAGATTGGGAAAATGCCATCATTCTTTCTAAATTTCTGAGACGGTTTTATGATACAATCAAAATGATGTCAGGTAGTTCATATGTTACTTCAAATGGTTATTTTGAGGAGATAGCTAAGTTGTACAAGTATTTGAATAGTGCGGCAAATTCTTTAGACCCAAAGCTTCAAACTATGGGTTTAAAAATGAAAGAGAAGTTTGACAAGTATTATGGGAGTTTGGATAAAATTAATATGAGGGCATTGATTGCGGTTGCATTGGATCCTACAAAGAAGTTGAGTTATGTAAAGTTCTGCTTTGAACAAATCTATGATGATGAAGCAAAAATTGATGAGATGCATGATAAAGTGAAGGTTGCCTTGGAGAATTTGTATAAATCTTATGAACGATCTTTTGTTGGCTCTTCTAGTAAAGAAAAATTTGGTGATTCAAGTGTGAGTAATAGTAGTAGTGCTTCCAATGTTGATATTGATGACAATGATTGTGAAATCGATACTTGGCACAAAAACTTTCTCCATGCAAGGAAAAGAGTGTTGGATGAAAGCAAATTTGAGCTTGATCGGTATCTTGAACTTGAAAGTGAAGATATCCTTAATATTAATCTTTTGATGTGGTGGAAGAGTGTTGGGTCAAAGTATAAAATCTTATCTTTGATGGCTCGAGATGTTTTGTCTATTCCCGTGACTACCGTTGCTTTAGAGTTGGCTTTTAGTACATCGGGACGTGTACTTGATGGCTTTCAAAGTTTTTTGACTCCTAGAGTGGTGGAAGGTTTAATTTGTACTCAAGATTGGTTGAGAGCTGTTCGTGTGCCAATTAATGTTGAAGAGTGCATTGAGAATGCGGAAAAGTTTGAGATGGGTAAGTTATATATATATATATATATATATATATATATATATATTTCTATCTTATAATTTATTCGCATAACTATCTATTAAGTGAATGTCTTATTTAACATTTTTTTTTTATAGATTTGGATTGTCTTACCAAGGACATTATCATTGGAAAATAAACTTCATTTTGTGGAAACTCCGATTTTGTGGTAAGTAAATAGACTTTATTAAATCATAACTTTTGCATGTCTCTAGAGTATGGATTCTTGTTGATTTTTCTTTATATATGAATTTTAGGTTTTTGTCAAAGATTTTGTACCACGTGGAACATAAGACCGAAGAAGGAGAAGAAGATCGAGCGCATCAAGGACAATGTTGATATGTGATCAGCCAAAAATTGTCCTACAACTAGTTAATTTGCTAAATTGCTAACTTGTATATTACTGGAATATGAGAAACTTGATGTACTTTGTGGGATATGGGGATGTGAGATGGTCGAATCATATACTTGGTTGTTTTTTCAAGGGGGTCCAAATTTTATACATGTTCCCAATGAGTTTGGTCAAAGGATGTGCTTGGTCCGGCCTTTTTTGTTTTAGCAGACAACTCATCTAGACTTGCTTCTCTAAGGTTAATATAAATATTCAGCAATTTTTATGCAAAACAGGTTCCAATATAAATAGGGTCAACCCTGTTCCTGGACCGGAAAAACAGGATGGGTCGGGAACAGGGTCCAATGCAAATAGGGTAGGGAACATGGTCCAAAAAAAGAGAACCGGTTATAACAGGGTCGGGAATAGGGTCCAGGTCTAGACCCTACCCACCCTGGACCCGCTCACCCCTAGTCGGGCCCTCTAAAGCTCAAGAACACCTCGTAGTCCCTCCTTGGCGACGATGAAGATTCACCACCAAGGGGGAGAGACTTTCCTCCAGGACATTCCATTCCTATGATATTTGGCTGCATAAGTGATATCAAATTGTTCTGCTTGTTCGAAATTGCAACTTCTAGTTACCTCGTGCCCGTTGGCAATTTATAAGAGAAACGGTCGACTGACTCTTTTTGTCCTAAAACAACCATTGACTGATTCAGGCTCACCGTGAGAAACAGAAGATGCAAAGAAAGATCACTATTGCATGCTTCCGCAAAATCACCTACCTCGGACAACCGTTCTTCATTTGTAATTTTAACACACCTCCTTTTCCATAGAACCAAGGAGAGCCATCGTTTTTCATAGAAGGTACCTGAGTTGACTTGGGGAAGTCCTCCAATGCATTAGGACTTGAGCCTAATTCTTAGAAAAAGCATCGTTTTTTAGTGGAGCATCAAAGAATGAGAGGCAATCTTCTATAGGCAAATGATGGAGCCCAGCACGAATTGAAATAAAAAGCTGAACAAACCTCTCAATGCAAGGAATAATGCCCTCTCACTTTTTACAAAGCCACCTTTTTTTTTCTTTGTTGGAAGATACGCAATATCTTCTAGATATTATTTAGGACCAATTAATATCAAATCTAATTCATAGATTATTTAGTTGCCTTTTTTTTGTACATGTCTTGTACTATAATATCATCCTTATACATTGAGACAAATATACATGAAATACACAAAATTCCCAATGTTGTTCTCTGCGTTTTCTCCTTGCCTTCGACTTCTTTCATCCTTTATTAGGCTGTCCTACCAGGGAATAATGTGCACTGGACAATACTTTTGCCATGGAAAAACAGATTTTTCTTATGTCGAATATCGGAGCGTGGACCATCAGGAGTGGATTCATGTTGAAAATGTGATGATGATGTGTTTCTTAATTTTCATATTCCACTAAGTTAGGAACGACTTACTTCACAAGAGGATCGTTATTAGGACCAATCAATCCATCCTTACAGTAATTGAAAAAAATTAGGATCAAATTTTTTCTACACTGTTCATAAATGCGTCCTGAGAAAAAAAGGTCAAAGTCAATAATTCAAGATACATTGTTCTTCGTTGATGAAACTGGATATTAAGTCTCAGCTTCACCAATTGAGAGAGAGCGTGTGTGATATAATCGTGCGAGATACTAGTTTATTTGTATCATATTCTCATGCAGTATCTTGACATAAACATGTGATGTGCATTGCATTATTAACTACACTTTCTGACATGACCATTCAATCAACTGCAGAGCTCATTAACACTTCATCGATTGGCACACTAATGTCCAAACGACATGAAAGACTCAATAATTGATTGCAATGTGATACTGATATCTAATTTTTTTTCCTAATATGCACGATTGTAATTGTCTATAAATCAATTTACTTAGGTCCAATATCTTTATTCTAACACGCAATGCATTCTGCTTCCACGAGATTTTTACACTTTTGTCTAGTATGTGTAATTGATCCATCTCTGGAACTTCAGTTTAGTAGATTCAAATGTCATACATCTGTTAACTATAGTAAAGAAAGTTACTACAATAAACAACAATGTACAAAAGCCGTTGGATAGAAAAATTATACAAATAGTGTTCGTATGAGAAATGTATATTCAAAACGATAGAAAAATAATACACAAGCGTTTCTTATGTGTAATTCATTTGAAACAAATTATTTTATTTTTGGTCGGTAATTTGAAAAAAAAATATTTGTTCGGTCACTTTAAACGGTCATTCTTATTCGTCATCCCAATATGTCAGCAACATATGGATTTTGCTGTTCTTGTCAAAGCACAGCAAACAATCCATTCTCCATTCACACGATATCGATCTAATCAGGAAGAAAGCACATTGTTTTGTTAAGTGACATTTTATCCTTATCTGAAACCATTTTTTTTTTTAATTTAGGAAAGATATTGAATTTTTGAAATAATTTAGGAACCTCATTAATTTAAAGCCTACGAAATGTTCAAGAGATACAATACTCATTGGACAAAGTTAAGAACTTACTTTAACAAATCAAAAGGTCAGGAAGATCATAAAATGCAAAGAACAATGATAAATTTTCTAAGACTGCTAGCATCCTTAGACTTGTTTAACATCTATATCGAGTGAGGAGAAGACGGCTTGAGAGAGATGACGACTAATGAGAATTAATATCAATTTCTCACCAAGTTGGAGATTTGTTGATTGTGGCTCGAAATTAATCTTGTTCGAATCGGAATTGACACGTTACCAAAAATGTCCTAAACTTATTGTAATTGTGTCAATTCAATCATAAACCTATTTTTTTGTCAATTGAGTCATAAATGTTTTATAATTGTGCCAAATCGATCCTTCTAGCCAAAAGTGGCCGGGTAGCGTTGACGTGGCTGTTGGCTGACGCCAGTGACCTTTCTTTAATAATATTTTATTTTTTGAATTATTTTATTAATTTTTTTTCTCTTTTTTTCCTTTTTTTTTTCCCTTCTCCCTCCTCCTCCCTCCTTCTTCCTTTGGCTTCGACGATTGGTTAGAAGGGAAGGCTGGCCAATCGCCAGATTAAGGGGGCCAAGTGAGCTCGCCTTGTTGTTGATGGGAGAGGGTGAGCTCATGCCCAACGATGGTGGTGAGAGCCCCCATTAGATCTGGCAAGAGCTCGCCTCATGGTCGCTGGGCGAGGCAAGCCCTCACCAAGGTGAACTCTCGCCAGATCCGGTGAGGGCTTGCCTCCCCAGCCTCACCATCATTAGGCATGAGCTCGCCGATTGGTGAGGCAAGCTTGCTTGGATGCCTTAGTCCGGCGATGGCTAGCCCTCCCCTTTGGCCGATCAGCAAAGCCAAAGGAAAAAGGAGGGAGGAGGAGGGAGGAGGAAGGAGGAGGGAGAGGGCGAAAAAGAGAGAAAGAGAAAAAGGAAAAAAAAAGATAAAATAATTCAAAAAATAAAATATTATTAAAAAAAAAAAGGCCGCTGATGCACATCAGTGTCGGCCGACCAATTTTGACTGGATGGACTGATGTGGTATAATTATAAAAGATTTAGGACTCAATTTGCCAAAAAATAAAAATAAACTTAAGACTGAATTGGCACAATTATAATAGGCTTAAGATTTTTTTGGTAATTTCTCTCACATGAGTTTGATGTTTCCGGACATTCTCAAAGTGCTTGTAGGGGCTCGAAAATGGAGATAGACAACTGAAGGATGCCAGAAGCCGGCTGTGCCTAGACAAACCATGCAACTAGGCAAGTACTCGGCCAAGAGGTGGGAGGGTTTCCAAACACTCGGCAAACCTCTAGAGTCGAAACCGTGTTCCTACGGATTGCCTGTATGTCCATGCCTATTTTGGTTAGACACCCAACCCCTATTTTTCAGTATCTCTAACAAATAACTTGTGAGAAATCTACAAAGCTTTTAAGTGGCTTGCAAATTTACCTTTCATGCACCTTTAAATTTTAGTACTCTTTATCTTCCTCGCCACCTTTAATTTTCATATCTACATTTCAATTCCTTTACTTTTATGATCAATTACACTTTTGTCCAAAATCAACAAAATAAAACCCATTTTTTCCTTAAAATTCATCAATTTCATCCTTTTCTCGAGAACTTTCACTTTTTGGTGAGTGGTTCCAAGTGCTCTCATCTTTTAGATAAGATTCGATCACTGATTGTATTTAAGGAAAATTACTTTATGTATTGACTGCATGATTGAAGTAAGTCCAATTGACGGGGAGCGCATTGCCACGTCCTTAATCGTCAAAACTAAGTTGGAATTCCATTTTTAAGGGATGGCAAAGCAAAGCTTACTTTCAAGTGCACAAACGACTGCCCTTATATAGTCAATAGTCATAAATTGCATTAATCTTTTTTTGGGGAAAAGTGTAAAAAAAAAGTCTTAAATCTTTTATATTTGTGCCAATTTAGTCATAAACATTTTTACTTGATGCCAATTCGGTCATTTCTAGCTAATTTTGGCTAGATTTTGTTAAATGGACGCCGGCCGACTGACGTGGCACAGTCAGCGCTAATGTGTACAACTTTTGATAATATTTTTGTATTTTTTATTTTCTTTTTTCCTTCTCCTCCTTCTTCCTCTAGCCGGTCGCCAGCCTAGGCGACCAGCTAGAGAGTCGACCTCGTCGGCCTTTGTGACAGCCTAAGTTTTCAATTTTGGTTTCCATTGAATAAATCGGGCCTTTCATCGACGTTCCTATAGTGCTATTCTTAGAGCAGATCACTCTCGAGATAACTAGACTATCTGAGAAAGCTATTAAGGAATTTTAACGCAATAGATTTGAAAATTCAATCAGGAATCGGCTACTCGACCGTGTTCATTTGCAGAAGTCATTACGGCACAGTTAAAAATCAATTAGGGATCAAAGATATGTTAGTTCGACTGAGATGTGTAGCTAAACGTGGATGATTCCACTAAATTACAAAATTCTCGTTGACAGGCACTAGACTGATTTTCTATCGTTTTGGTACCCTGTGTCCGTATTTGAAATCTCGAGATTTTAACGACCACCGAGAGTCACCAATGTGTCAAAGAGGTTCATTGTGACTCGAAGAAAATTGACCGCGGGTCATTTGCACTAAAAATTTCTGAAAGCTACCCGGTAGGCTAGGTCACGTTAAAATCGTGCTAGATTGAAATTAACTGCAAATTTGAATCCGATTTCAGAAATTGAAAGTTCTATCATTTCACGAGTCATTTTAGGAACGTCGATTCAGTCTCCGAAAATTTTTCTGCAAACCGGGATTTTGGCGGAAAAAGTCGAGATAGGGCCGTTTTAGATCGAAAAATTTAGAGGACCGTCTTTTATCGCGAAATTGGGATGCAAGTGAGATCTATTGGCAAGGAAAAATGTTAATTGGATCGTGGACTCGATAATGGAATTTATGGGAGCCAATTTGAGTTGATTCAAAGAGGAATTGAAGTCCAAATTGAGGGAAAACCTTAAAAATTCGTAGCTCCCCCATGGACACCACCTTTGGACCATTTCATTTGCTTCTAGAGGAAGTCTTGTGGCTGCAAATGGCTAAGGAAGCCAACTAGAAAGGTGGGGCCAAGTCAAGGGAACATTGAGATGAGGTTGAAGACCAAGGTGACCCCTCAACCTTGCTTGTGTCCCTTCTCCTCCCATTTGGTCGACTAGCACCTCCATTCCAGCCCCTTGATGCTCTAAAAACACCAAAAAAGCCGGTCAAGCCCTCTCCCCCACCGTCGACACCCACTAGAGCCATCGCAAGTAGCCGTGTCGCCACTATCGCGCCCTAGAGCCCGTTTGCCATTTGCTTGCTCGCGCGCTAGACCCGTGCATCCCTGGCTGCCATTCCGCCTCCACCATAACCCAAGGCCATCCCCAGAGCTACTCGAGCTTGCCTCGCTGTCGTCGGAGCTGCTTGGTCACCCGCCGAGCTCTACTAAGCCCCACCGAAGCCGTCCGCTTCTTCCCTGCCCGTTTTAGCCTCAACTGGCCATCGTTCGGCCTTGTTTGGTCCAAGACCAGCACCAAACAACCTGTGTTTCCAGCCCATTGTTTGGTCCATTTTCAAGCCCTTTTGAACCTTGCTTGGCGGTCTCGCTTTGGAGTTTGTCGATCCTCTTCGCATCCCCGTCATTTTGGTCCGAGCGGATCGCCAATCAAGTGAGTTTAACTCACTAATCCATACTTAGTAAGTTAATGACGTTTAAGGGTTTATTAGTTTAAGTTAAGCATAAATTAGGTGGATAGTTAGAATAGATTAGCAATTTAATTAACCAAAAAGCATGTTAGGTGGTTAGAGTAGAACAATTAGCAAGTAGATAAACTATAGTATTTAATTAATGAGTATTGGAATTTTTCTAGGCTCGTTTTGGTATTTAATTAGGCTTTTCCGGCCTAAGTGTGCATTTTTGGCATTTATTAATTATTTTCCGTAATTAATTAATTAATTAATTAATTAATTAATTTCTAGAAATTAGATCGAGATAGTTGGCTACCGGAATTTTGTGCTAATTGCAATAGTGTGATTTGTTTATTTAATTGACTGCTAATTTGTGCAAATTGGGTCGATTGATTGATGACTCAATCTGATTTGATGATTTGATTGGTTGATGTGATGCGATGAATTTGTGAATTGTATTGACTTATAGGAATGAATCGAGGCAAAGGTATGTCCTCTAGCTTGTGCTTGTGCTTAGACAGACCTTATGATGTATTTTCTTCCTAGTCGGGTCTTAAGGGTTGAACTCATTGAGACGTCGTCTCACCCAGTTGTGGGATAATATTTCAGGTCCATAGATGGCAGCTCCTCCCTAGCATTTTGGTCAGCCAAAGAAGGTCATAGAGCAGATGTGCTATATTCCGCACCATGGGGACCCTAGAGGATGGGAGTACGAACTTGTGAGGTCCATGGTTTGGGTTGATGCAAGCCTACCCAAAAAGGTACCCCGTCAATATCGATCATGGTACTGTCAAGATCGGAATGGTCAGAGAGTGGGGGCCCCATATAGGAATCTGAGATACCTCTATATGTGCTGGAGGTTGCTTTTGGAAATGGCATAGCAGATCCTCTTGGTGGCTCAGTGGTGGACCCCAACCTGTTGGAACCGGAGTCCCCTGTTTATTAAGCTGGAGGCTCTAATGAGGACGAGGATGAGGATGAGGAGGAAGATCTGACATTAACATGCAGGGAAATATTGGTATTAAAAGAATTGTGAGAAATGACTAGGTTGCATATAGAGTGTACCCTTCTCCTACTTGGGATTTAGGAGATTAACTCGCTAAAATGTGATCTCACCCCGTTGTAGGCTAAAATTTTTCAGGTCCCTAGATGGGGGATTTTCAGGAGAAGTACAAGGAGTCGAAGGAAGTGAAAGCTAGGTCTTGGTTTAGTTTCTGTCAAGAGTCAATGGGTCTTCCATCTAGTTTGGATACTGGGTGACAACTTACGCTTTTGTTATCAAGAAGTTTGACGGGATCACCTGGGACCCTATTCCCATGGACGAGGAGTTTGGAGCATAGATAGGCTAGAAGCTCTTCTTTTTGAACCAGATCCTTGTCATGTTAGAATTTTATGTGTGTAAACACTCTTGTAAAAATATGTATGTTTAGTGTAAATATAATCCTATGTTTGCTATCTCATCTCTATGTTGGTTGGAGTTTATGATTACGCTTCTGCATGCTTGGTAAAATGAATGGGTCGACAATAGTTCCTGGGATGTTACAAAATTGTATCGACCACGAAAGGGATGTGTATGTGCTCGAGGTTCGGGTCGTGACAAATTAAAAGTAAAAATAAAATCAAAAAAATGAAAAAAAGCAAAAACGACAAGCAACAAGATCATTCCATTGGTATTGAAATTAAGTTTCACAAACTCAATGACAAACTATTATAAAAAAAAAAAAAAAAATCCATAGTAAAACAACTGACTCCTCAACCCCACAAACCATATCCCATCCAATTTCATCAATCAATATGCACAATGCCTCATGTTCATTCTCATTTTGATGGACCTCGCACTTGATTCATAATTCTTGTACTTTTTCTAACTCGACGTGAGACTTCTTCTTCAACTGTTTTGGGATGCACTGATTTTGATGGAGCTGCAATTGTCCTAGGCTGAACTGATTCAGAAAGAGCCGTAACTGTTGTAGGCTAAACTGATTTAGATGAACCTGCAACTGGGTTTTTGTTACTCTTCTTCCTTGTTGGCGTAGCTAATGTCTTCTTCTTTGTTGACGTAACCGTTGATTCTTAAGTTGGGCCTTGAAAGATAAGAACCTCTGAACTTCTTCTAGGCTTTAAAAAGAAAATTCAATTATCAACAAAAGTTTGCACCATAAATTAAATTAAATGCAGCCTATAAAACTTACATTAAGAATAATTATTCTAGAACGCTAATCTATATAAAGGCTATAACCATATTGTTTTAGCCTCTTCCCAAAAGCCCCTCTTGTTCGAAGGGAAACATCACTTTTAGGTACTTGCAATTAGTTGGCTCTTCTTCTCGCATGTGATTTCTTGGGCTCTTGTTATGGCTGTCCAGCTACAGCAGGGGCTTCTTCGGCCAATTCTTCAACTATGCATCTTCTAGATGGCCTTCTTGTAGGCGGCTCTTGATTTGACTTTCTTCTGGTTATTTTTCTATTTAGCCCTTCAACTTTAGTGACACCTTCTATTGGCTTTTGTGGTGTCCCTTGTGATGACCCTTCTAGTGGCCTTTGTGGTGACCTTGGTGATGGATCTTGTGGTGGCCCTTCAGTTGGGCCCTCTCTTGGCAGCTGAGCTCTTGCTTGCCTTCTTAGAATTTAAGAAAAAGGCAAATGACATCATAAATATAACATCAAGCCATATAACAACGTAAAGGAAAAATAAATACAAATTATTGAACTTACTGGGTATTTTTTTCTGCTACTACTGAAGAACAATCGACTTAACTGGCCCTCCAATTGCTTTGGCTAATTCTTCAACTGGCTGTCTTCTACCTTGCCTTCTTCAAACAGGCCCTCCAGTTGCTTCGGTTAATCCTTCAACTGACTATCTTCTACCTTGCCTTCTTCGAACAGGCCCTTCAGTTTCAGGTACAACAGGAGCTTTGGTCAATCCTTCAACTGGTTGTCTTCTATCTTGCCTTCTTTGAACAGGCCCTTCAGTTTCAAGTACAGCAAGGGCTTTGGCCAATCCTTCAACTAACTGTCTTCTACCTTGCTTTCTTTGAACATGTCCTTCAGTTTCAAGTATAGTAGGGGTTTCGACCAATTCTTCACATGTTATTGTCTTGACCTGACAAAGACAAAAACATTACATACAAGCTAATTATATCTATGTACATATTGTAATAAACCATAAAGCAACATAAACACAATTGTAATGACTTATTGAGTTTATTGTCATCGACTGAAGAACAGTCGACTCACTTCGCCTTTCTATTTGTCTTTCTCCAACTGTCCCTTCACTAGGCCTTTCGGCTGGCCTCAACTGTTCCTGATGCTTCCTTAATTGACAACCTTTAGTATTGTGCCATGTTATGTGGCAAAAAGAGCACTTTATCTATACACCTGTCTTACTCATCCTACGCTGACATGAGACCTCTCCCTCCGTCATTCTTCGTTCGCTTTGGTCTTCATATTTTCTTCTTTAATGGCAAAGGTTGAGGTGCTTCGCGATTTGTTGGCTCCCAGAACTTGCTACTTCTAATTGGCTGCAACGTGAATTGGTACAAAGCAAAATATTTTGGTTTCTTGTACCAATCATCAATGTAGTCTTATGTGTTGTGGCCTTTGAATTGAATAGCACATATGGCATGTGCACAAAGAATTCCACTTAGTTGACATGCTCTACATGAACACTTCATCGTACCTAAATGAACAACATACTTATCAGAACCCTTCATTATCTCATATCCTTCATCCCCATTCCAAATGGGATGACAATACATACTTGTAACCAAGTTCTCATCCAATTTCTTAACAATCCTAAGACCACATTGCCTAGTCCACTTTGTAGCCTTATCTCTTTGTTTGTGCAGCCGAGTCATGACCATAACTCGTATGTCTTCAAATATCGAGATAATTGGTTTGCATCTGGCATCTATTATCCTCCCATTGAATGTTTTGCAAATATTGTTATCGACGTTATTGCACTTGAATTCCTCGTTTACGAACGCCCTACACCAATACTTCGGTTTTGTTTGGAATAGTGCATTATAACCTTCTTTTGTCAATTGAAACAGTTCTTCTTTGACCATCCTAAAGTCAGCTATATTCGTACTCTTTGCTAGCTGCCAAAATTGCGACCGCAGCTTGTCTCCTTCATAGTTTTTTTTACCTAATTTGCATATATATGCCGTGCACACATTCAATATTCAGCATAAGGCAACAACTCGGCTATTGCTAGAACCAGTTCCTACAATAATTCAAAATAAGGAATGTAAGCAAATGACATGTTGATATCAAAAAGCAAACATTACCTTTTGTTGGTTACTTATGAACGCCCACTCTGCCCCATTTGTTATCTCCAAATCAGTCATCAAATTTTTTTAGGAACCGGGACCAATTGTCCTTGTTCTCCACCTTCACAACAACCCAAGCCAATGGAAACATTTGGTTATTTGCATCTCTTCCAATTGCTATCGGCAATTCTCCCTTGCACAAGCCCTTCAAAAAACACCCGTCCAATCCTATAATCCATCTACAACCAGATAAGAATTCTCATTTGCATGCATCGAAGAAAATATAGAACTTATCGAACTTGGTTCCAATATCAAGAAGTGGTCTCTCCATGACATCTACATACACTCTACTTGAAGGATTTTGCAGCCTACACTCCCAAGCATAATCCCACAACTGTCCATATTCGTAGTAGTACTAACTAAAGAGTATCTTCATCACGTTTTGCTTCGATCTTTTATATTGATTACTGGATATATTGATGCCTACGTGCTCCTTCACTGGCATCCTAAACTCAGTACTATTCATCTAAGGCATCAGCTTAATCAAATAAAAAAAAGTGCTTGGACAACCATGCACTTATTACCCTTTTATTTTCAAAATTAATGGAACAAGTATGTTTCTCTTGGTAAGCTCTAATTTGGAATGATCCACTTCTCCTAACAAATGTGCCAAAGATTTTCCATGGACAATTTTGCTGCGAACACCTAGCTCTTACAAAGATCTTAGTGTTTTTAATGAAGTCAATATTCCTCTGTGCAGCAATGGAATTCTACAGTATAGCTTCCCTAAATTGTTTCGCATCTTGAAATTTCATACCTACTGACAAAGTAGGAGAGGAAATGGATGGATCATAAGAATGAAACTTACTTTTCCTTCTATGCACAGTTCCTTCATCTTCTTCAAGCCCATCCTAGGAAGTAGCATTCTCGACGCTTTCTTCATAATCAGTTTCCTTGCTAGCAGCACTAGCATATGCAGGGCCTTCGGCCCTGTTTGGAACTTCATCAGTTACCTGCAAAGCTTCAAACTTATCTGTCAAAAAACCCCTTCGCTTTTTTCTTGACTGTACAAGCTCCTCCTCGTCGTTATCACTTATGAAATTTTCAGCAGGCAACCCTTCATCATCATCATCATCACTTGATTTAGCTACTTCTCAATCTAATCCAGTGATTGTGACATAATCTATGTTATCATCACTTTGGTGAACTGCATCTACGCTCCTCTCGTCTCCATCATGTCTATCTTGCCCTCCTTCGACCTTAACATCGGTACTACCTTAAATACCATCTCATTCTTATCCTACTCGGACGCTCTCTCCATCATCATTTTTGCCCTCACTTTCACTATTGTACTCAATATATATTTTTACCTCTTCACCATGAAGATAATGGTATAGAACATCCCTAAAATCATTATCATATTCTAAACTTCTCAAACAATCTCTTAAGCCTTTACCAGGAATACAATACAGCAACTTCTGAACTTTATAAGGCAAATAAGTCACTATATCCCTAACAAATCCTATATAAGATACATTCTTTATCTCGACAAAGATGATGCCCTCATTTTCACCCTCATACTCTCACTCATCCTCTTCAATCACAAAATCCCCACCGTAACAAATCATGACAGCAACATAATCCTTGTCATAAGCCATTTATGCACTAAGAACAAGAACAAGAAAAATAATAATTAGTTTTTGGGACCACATCCACAAAGAACAATAGACAATTGCACATGGGAGTCCCCCCACTCTCATGGATTTTATTAAACAGAGGTCCCCACATTGACAATATGCCTCTACATGACAGCCAAAAAAGATGTCGCCACTTTAATTATTTGCCTTCTATTCCCTTAAAATATTAATAAAAAATAGAGATCCCCACACTGACAATATGCCCCTACATGACGGCCAAAAAAGAGGTCACCACTTTAATTATTTGCCTTCCATTCCCTTAAAATATTAACCAAAAAAAAAGATCCCCACAGAGACAATATGCCCTTACATGACAGCCAAAAAAGAGGTCGCCACTTTAATTATTTGTCTTTTATTCCCTTAAAATATTAACAAAAAATAGAGGTTCCCACACTAACAATATGTCCCTACATGATAGCTAAAAAAGAGGTCGCAACTTTAATTATTTGTCTTCCCTTCCCTTAAAATATTAACCAAAAACAGAGGTCCCCACACTGATAATATGCCCCTACATGACAGCCAAAAAAGAGGTCGCCACTTTAATTATTTGCCTTCCCTTCCCTCAAAATATTAACCAAAAACAAAGGTTCACACAACAAACACAGCCCAAGCAATTTTGTCTATTATCTTTTGCTTAACTAAACTTGCGATGTGAGAATGTACATCAACTTAATCAAATCTATTTTTCCTATGAAAACACATACAAAATATTAAGGAAAGCTCGATGTAAAAATATAGGGTGAAAGTTATGTTTCTCATCCAACCAGGAGAAATCATACCCTACTCTATGATGTCTGGCCATTAATATATTGTGTCAAGAGGTCATTACACAAACCAAGAGAAATTCAAAGGAAAATCCAAGCCCTGAATTTATCCATTGCACAATAGACTGATACTACATGTCAAAAGAGCTAATAATTTATAAATTTTAAAAGGAGGTACTTACATGTGGTTTCAAATATGTCCCTTGCAGGTAAACGAACTTATATAAAGTATCGAAACAAATTTTGCACTCCTCAATGTTCCTTGCATATATGTTGACTATTTGATTATAAACAACAATCAGGAAAGAAGAGTAAAAGAACCAAAAGATCATAATCAATGGAACAAAAGCAAATCGATAGCAAAGTTGCGTGCTCTTTGTAGAGCACTTGAGGGCCATTATTTCACACCTTCCACCTTAATCTATCTATCATATCCCACCCGATTCAATATTTCGTTAAAGTCAAACACACTAGTTCCTAGTTCCACCTGATTCAATATTTCGTTTCACTCGAGCATCGACTGCAGAAATCATCGACTGAGGCGAGCATCTCCACACAAGGGAGTAGTGAAACAGAGCGCACGCATTTCAACAGAATTTACACAAGCCAACACACACAGCTCGAGCACAACACACCCACCTCACTGCCCGAAGGTCCGATCAGCCCATTTCCCCGTCGAGCCCCAAATTTTCCATTAGAGCCCTAATAAAATAATTGAGCCCTAATTTCATCACAGGGAAGAGGGAGAAAGGGCCGAACCTGGAGGAGTGACGATGGTGAGCGGCGACAATGACCAACGATGGTGAGTGGGGACGACGACCAACAATGGCGTTTGACGACGGCGACCGATGACCACCTTTAGGCATGACCGGCAACAAAGAGAAGGGCCTGAGATCTAGTGTGAACATGGACGGGGAGGAACGGCAATGGCTAGGTTTGCTTAAGCTAAAATAACCTAAACGACGTCGTTTAACACCAAGGAAAAACGATGTCGTTTAGGTCAGCTCAGTCAGTGTGGATGGACGACGTCGTTTTTGTCATCCACGTGGGCTTTTTTCTTTTAAACGTTTTCCACCTTAGTAAAAGAAGTCACCGGAAGATGCCACGTATGCAATTTGGCTAGATTTTCTTGCCGGTGGCACTAAAGTGATCCATTTTGCTCCGATTTTGGCACTTAAGTGTCACTTTCGTGAGTTTTGGCACTTAAGTGTCCCTTTTGCCAAGTTATGGCACTCTAGGGGTCCGCGCGTCGGAAGTTAACTCATGGGTTTCCAGTAATGGTGAGCTCGCGGTGATGGCGGTGCAATGGCGTGACGCTCACCGCTCGAATGGCAGCACAAACAACGGCTGTTTGGCAAAGTTGAGGGGGAGCTTGGGTTTGGTGGTTCGGCGGTGGTGGTGGTGGTTCGGTGATGGTGGCATGGCAGTCAAGCGTTGGACTGCGGCAGCAACACACGGCAACAAGAACGGTGGTGAGGAATGGCGCGACTTGCAGCAAATGAGGGAAGACAAAGAAGGAGAAGTTGAATAAAATAAAAGCAAATGGAGAGTGTTTTTGGGGAGGGGGGACGCTGAACAAGGGGGAAAGGAAATGGGGAAGATAAAGACGAATAATAATAAGAAAATGAAGGAGAGATGGAACATAAGGTAGTGGCGTGGAGGGGAAGGGAAAAAGTGAGGGAGAGAGAGAGAAATAAAATATATTTTTTCCCCAAAATATCTGCCTTAATTTCCTTTCCTCTAATCATTTATTTTCCTTTCCTTTTTTCTTTTCTTTTTCCTTTTTATATCTTTAAAAGCCAAGCTTTGGCAAAAATCGCAACTTTGCCACTAGGTCTAGTTTCCTTTCCGATTTCCAATTTCTGTCCGATAAGCCATTTTCCGAAAATTTCAAACTTGTCAATAATTCGTAGATAATTGAGGCAACATCCACTAAATTAGTCTTGAAACCTCTGAAAGTTCAATACTTGAAGTCGAATTAAATTTCATGGTTAAAAATTGATCAAACGTGATTTTAGTTTGACCTAAACTATTTGGTAGCTTTTAGTGGTTATTGCATGGTTGACCCACGGTTAATAATTTTCGATCCACGTTTGTGCCTCTTCGAATCGTGAACAACCCTCGGTTGCCATGTAATCGCGATAGTTCAATTACATATCATGTGTATAATATCAATTAAAAATCGGTTCGTTTGATGCAAATATTGTAATCGTGCAAAATCACTTACAAATTGACTATGTACTTCTGTCGAATCAATTTTTATCCGTTTGCTAATTGACTTATAATAGTGTAGTATTGACCATTGTCAATCCTTATTGACGAGCAGTCGATTTCTGATCGAATTCTTTGGTATTTCGCGTTTTAACCCTTTACGGCCTCACTCAATAGATTAGTTAACTCATAAGTGATTAGTTCAGAGTAAAGTAACTATAAGTGCATCGATGGAATAACAATCTCATATATTTCGAAATCAGGGCCAAATTTTAGGATATCACAAAATGCATTCTTAGTCTTTGCTCAAGTCCACGTTAGTAGTAAGATGAGATGGTGATGGGAGTCCTTTAAAGTTAAATGAACAACTAATATACAAAGACCAAGAATTCTCTTGAGCGTAATAAAAAAATTTCCCTCAATATTTTTTGCATCTTAGTTAGTCTTGTCATCGTCGTGATGACCTACTCTTATCTATATCCAACCCTACCCGAAATGCTTTAAGAAGGACTCATTGTTTTTTAAAAAAGATGAAAAACTCTATGAGCAGATGGTCTTGCGGCCAAAATAATTGGAAAACACCGGTAGTTGCAAAAGCTGTTCAGTTGGATCCACATATTCCATGGTATTAGTTCAAATTCCCGCTACATATCAAACCTTCACGTGAACAATTCTATTGTCTTTGGATATAATGTAAAAGGAATTGGGACAAGTGGCGATTCATTACAATGACCTATTTTGAATGCGGATGTCGAATCTAGAGCGTGTTCAACCCATTAGACCAAGTGAAAGACCTTAAGAGCTTGTGGAACAACTTTATACAAGAATTACAGACTAAGAATGGCCTAGAAACCAAATTAATTGATGTACTTATAAGATTGGTATACCACCCTGGACATTAATCTTGTCTTCATTAATTATATAAAACGTATATAGTTGTTCAGTGATCTGCCTAGATGAATCGGTAATTATAAACCTCACCTTCATAATGATAACCACAGCTAATATTCTCAAAATAGACCTTTTTATAACATGGGAAACCCAAGTTGAATTGCTTTTCTCGATAATTATCCTTGTAAAAAATCAAAATTCACGGAGTCTAATACATTTTGGGTATCCGTCCGTTTAACTGAGGTTCTCTTGATTTTGTATGCAAGGCCAGCTTCGCGGATGTAGAAGATTAATCCTGTTTCATACTCATGCGGGTATCATAGCAGTCTGTATAAAGCATGATCCTACATGATATGAACCGTTACTGAAATTGCACAACCTTTACTAGTTCAATCATCAAACAATCATGTAGAATGTTACAAAGTAGTACTTTCTGAAGTTAACAAGCACTTGGTTCTTCCAATGCCACAAGCCCAACTTAATTTTATAACACCGACCAAAGCAAATTCCTGACGAAATCATCTGATTTAGTCTTGAGAGAGAGATTAACAAAGCTACAATTGTAGATGTTGGGAAATAATCGATTGGGAAAAATGGAATCAAAGACTTTGAGGCGGTGAATACACTATCATTATATAGAACTCACCATCATCTATTACTTTTCTTTTTGGTCAAGATCATTAGCTATCAGTTTAGTTACCTTGAAATTGCCATCGATCTCGATCGCGCTAGTCCTCTTAAATTCCTTTACTGGGCATCCTAATGAGAAGAATTGCGTCAAAGAGGTACTAATTCACCAACCCGTATATCGAGTGCACTACACACTGACCGAAATCCATGGCTGATGATGTGTGATCGCAAGAGCCACATATCCACACTGGGTGCATTTGGAAGTTCCAGCCGGATCTTCAAAGTGAGTTCGTTGAGGAATTGCATCGAACTTGACTAGCGAAGCGACTTTTGAGTCCAAGTCGACATTGATGATCGGGTCACTGAAGATGACTACCGGTAACCCAGTCATTTTTATACATGGAAAGTAGTTCACTCTAGGTCTTGCACTAAACCAAGATACTACAAGACGCAGAGTTACCATTTATCGCCAATATTCGAAGCCGTAAGAACTATCTTGATGGTAGAGACAGACACATCGTTGAAGTTCCCAACACTTGGAAAAGAATTTCGGAACAAAAGGGTCTCACGAATTACAGAAGTCCGCCAAACTCAATCTGCTGATACCTACTGCAAAGCGCTAAGATGTTTTTAACTTTTTTAGATACAGCACGACTCTTCTGTACACTGATTCCAGTGAGTGCTGCAAGATTAAAAGCAGATGACTACTCCATTTGAACATCCACATGCATTTTCCTTCTATTGATTGAATCACGTTGCTTTTATTTGGAAACAGATAAAGTTTTCTGTCTTCGCTATATCCCTATGCGACAGAGTTTTGAAGAAACTATCAGCCTCGGCAAACTGAGTGGCTTTAAGCAAAGTGCACAAGATTTTCCATTAAAAATCACACAGAATCTGTGGCATACATTAGAAGACAAAACTGCAGATAGAGAATTGCAAGAAGACATATCGCTTGCTTTCTTGAAGTCAATGAAAAAAAGCTTCAAAGAGTCCTTGCAGCGCAATATCACTTTCCTGAAATAGGGCTGTCGACAAATTGATTAGAAGCGGATGATACTTGTCCGGCAGAGTTAAATGTGCAGGAACAGTTCAGATTTTTCAACAAACAAAGCAGTGTTAAAACTGTAACAACTAGGATGCGGACTGAAGCAACCAATACCTCAGTTGTTTTACAATTTATACGCAGTGTGGGCGCGAAGGGGCAATGGAAGTGAACCTGTGTGATTAAATCGAGCAGTACTTCCCGATCTTTTCAGAATGAATACGACGTAAGATTGTATATCAGATATTCATGACAGGAACCAAAAGACGTGGCAAGCAAAATAAATTGCAAAGAGAGTGGGTTAAGGTACACGCAATCACTCTGTTCTGTGCTTATTATTCTGTAGAATTGTCAACGCCTAACTTGGATTAAAGCGCAATAAGCCCAATACACAATGGTTATGCTAAAGTGAGCACATATGCATTGGTTGTGTAGCGGGTTAATTTTGGAAATGAATTGGTTGGAAATACATATCATACTTCTATAGGCGGTGTAGGTGTAGGTTTCCTGTGAGAAAGAAACATCACTGCGAAATTCATTTTCATTTCCTCCTATTCTCTTAGCAAATTTACTTTGATAGTTAAGTGAATCATACATAAGTATAGAATATCTTTGCTTTCTACCGTCTATACTAAGGTTATGCCTCAATTTGAATTTGTAAAGGTATGGACATCACGAGTTACGCTTCACATCATATATATTTTTAAAACGTGAGAACAAAAAAATAAAAAACTTAAGAGTGAAAATGCCTTTCAAGATTTCGCTTGTTTATTGATTTGGGCGTTAAAATTACAGTAACAGAAAATTAAATGTAAAATAGAGCATATAAAGGAAGAACAAAAGTTGAAGCAAATAACACTGAGGGAAAGCAATATTACCCTCTCGCAAAACCCTTTGACTCGCACAGCTTGTTGTGTCTGAAGAAAGCTTAAAAGGACAAGTAGATAAAACTGTCATACCCCAACTCTACCAAAATAGAGAAAATGGCACGGTCGTCCTCCTATCCAAAGGACGCAATCTCATACACATAATCAACATTAACCTATTATCAAAATATATATTCATTAATAAATCATAAGAATAATAAGCTAATTATGGGACTAGTTCTAAGATCCACCAATTAAAACATTTATATCTCCGGTGACTAACAAACTAAATCCAAGAAGTACCATTACAAATGATACGTATCATTATCTCAACTTATACCCAAAATCCACATTTCTATTGATCGCTCTCATCCTATTTGTTGGCAACTCAAAAAGAATTCAGATGAATGATATAAGTAAATCACTGCTCGACGAGTAGTTAAAATTCTTGTTAGCAAATCAAGTATCCACTATACACAATTATAAACAATATTAGAAACATATCCAAATCCAATATATAAAATATGTAAAAGTCCAAATATGAATTATATCACTTCAACAAAGTTTAATACGTATCAGAAACACTCATTCGATCAATAATAAACAGTAGTAGTTTGATCCATTAATCACTCCAATACTTAATATCAAACTATGACCACGTTTAACGCCTCGTGGTATGGCTTACCAAGATTCCCCCCTTGAAGTAGGTCTCCACTATTGTTAGCCAATTGCTTTGGCCATGTAGGACATCCCAAGAACATGTATGCATACCTACACCACTTTAATGGTTTCAGATGATAGCGACAAGAGAATAAAACCATTAACACAATCCTCTCTCAAGTCACAACACCATTTCGGAATTCATTTCATAAACTAGATTTGCAAATTGATACATAAAACCCTTCGCAATTCTATCCACAAAAAAAAAAAAAAAATCATTCATGAAAATTTCTCAAACCATTTCACAAAGAATCAGCTCTCAAACTATTTCAAGAGTAGGGATATGCAATCGGACTAGGTATACCTAGGAATTGGACTAGCTCACCAGGAAAATAAGGTCAAGAACCGGTTCCCAAAATTTAGAACCGGTTTGAACCGATCCGGGTACCAGTTTCGAGTGATTACCCACCCAGGAACCGGTTCCTAGACTGGTTTTGGAACCAATTTGGGAAGCAGAGGTCCAAAAACCTATTTTCCCTTGCTTTCTATTCTTACTCCCCCAGTCGCATGACGTTTTTCCTCTCAGCTCTGTTAAACATGCACATCACTCCTCCTTTGTCATTCCTCTTCCTTGCTTGCTTCCCTCCCTCACCGACTCCCTCTTGCACCGTCTAACGAACTGATGGCGTCCATCACTGCAAAATTTCCATGTACCACGTGGATTGGCTTGCCTAATTTCTCTTTTGGAGAAGAAGTTACGCTTGCAGCAAAGATTTGTTAACTATCTTAGATAAATGAATAGCTTCATGTAGTAGTTATGGGAATGAGATTAGTACTAGACCCATGTTTATTGCTAATGTTTATGCAATTTTATGGTTTTTGCTTTGCCTTATGATTTTATTTATGATAATTAGTCTTGTACATCCTTAATTTTTCATTTAGTCAAAAAGTTCATGTACTTATTAATTATAAGTATTTAATGTTTTAATGCAAATTAGGAGGATTACGTTGTTTTCTTGTGTATTAATGTAAAATTTGAAGCCGTATAGGATATCAAACGATTACAAAACAGGTTCCAATAGAAATAGGGTTGACCCTGGAATCGGACGAGAAAAACAAGGTGATTTAGGTACAAGATCCAATAAAAATAGGGTCGGGTATAGGATTCAAGTCTGGACCCAACCCACCCTGGACCTGATCACCCTTATTCAAGAGATATTTTGCTAAGCTATTTCAAATAACCAAATAGGTAGTAAATACCTGATAAGTCTTATGCACTAAACACCTTTCTTTTAAATAAATATCATAACGTGCAATACTCATTTATAACTTATAGCATATCTAATTCCTATGATTAAAAAGACGTGAGTTTACAAATCATAGAAAAGACAAGCACCGCTCCTCGCTAACCAAAAGCCAAATTAAAAGCTATACTGCCCGAAAGGTTTCAAAATCCTATCTAAGAAAGCATTAATCAAATGTCAACATATGAACTAAGATTCTACTAAGTGATGCTAATTTTTTGAGTCAAAATGTCCACTATGAGTCCACAAATGGCCACACAAGCATTAAACTTGCTGCAGCGGACGGAGCAACAACCTCATCTTACGCAGCAAATTTCGGCGCATCATCTCTCCCTACCTTACTCCGTTTCAAGTGAGTTTACAGTCAAAAGAGAGAAAAAAAAAGTACTAAAAGACCCAAAACTCCTTAGAACCAAACTTTGGCCGACAACTGATGAAATCCTAGACGAAACACTATTGGTTGCGGTTATTTTTAAAATAGTTTTCGAGAACTTTGAAAAGTCAATATCTCCCAAATGGAAAGTCCAAATTGCATTCCACAAAATCTATTCCAAGACAACCTAAAGTTTCAAAACAACACGATTTCACAGCACAACAATCTCTACAATCAACCTAGAACCTAAAACCTGAACTAAACTGATCTAATATTACAACTTAACCGAGCAAATCTCTTTGATTTAATTAGATGAGTTAAGGTTTAGAATTCTTACCCAGCGCTTCCAAACGGTAATCTAGCTTGTTGAGACCTCCAAAGTGTGCATGCAACGGAACCCCCTTTCTTCCCACCCTCAATTTCCTCTTTTCTGTTTTCACTTTCTTTTGCCGACTCACTCCTGTCTTTTCATGCTCTTTATTTTTCCTATGAACCATCTCCAGAAGGAAACAAGAAGATGGGCTAAGGAAAGTGGGCTAAGGCCTCTTGGGCCTAAATTTTCTTTTTCAGGAGAGGTCCTCAGCGGGCTGAGATCTCTTGGGCCTAAATCTTCTTCAGTGAACTCTTCTTGGAAAATTTCGGATTCAGAGAATCTCGCCCCTGTCTCCATATTCATAGCTTCTCGGGAATCAGCGAGATCTTCTATGAAGACGGGCCCACTTTCAGACCTTCTTACATATTTCGGTGGGCTAACCTCAACATCACATGCATTCGGTATAGTAGGCAACTTTTGCACTGATTCGCAGTGGTAGACTCTCAAAGACTGGAGCTTCTCTAGCTTCGGGGCATCAGGAATGGGCCTTTCCGTGGAACTACAATCTCTAGTTGAAGATGGTTGGGATTCGATCTCGGTTAGGTGTGGGCAGTACTCCACGGTTAGTACTCGGAGCTCCTTTAAGCTTGATAGATTAGATAGCGTCACAAGCCATAAGCACTTGCGCACTTGCAAATACTGGACACTCTTCAGCTGTCCAAGTTCATTGTCAAACTCAATCTTTCTTAACCGGCAACCAAAGAGCTTTAATTGAGACAAATTACCCAAGTTGGAGGACCATGGCCATTTTGTTGGTGTCTCGACATCTTCTCAACTCAATTCTTCTAAATTGGACGGGAGCCCAATCAGAGAACGGGGGTCTGGACAAGTTATTTCAAGTGACCGGAGCTGAGAAAGGGAGCTCATATCAGTTGGAGGCAAGTTGGCATTGGAAAGAACCAATCTTAACATCTGCAATTCATGTAGCCTTCCAAGGCACTCCAAGTTCGGAATTGGAACTCGTCCTTGTGTAGTTTTAAAGAGCTTAAAGTCAAAAGCACGATCACTTATGTCCAGATGAAGTAGATTAGTAAGGTTTGAGAGGTCGGGTATTACTAGCAGTGATGAAGAGGACAACTCTAGTTTTCTTAAACTTGTCGGGAGGTTTGGCAGCAACAGTAGCTTAACACAACATGATAAAACAAGTTCTTGAAGATTAGAGAGCCGATTGATTGTTGTTGGCAATCTACTAATCATGCTCTCAGACAAGTTCAAAATAGTCAATCTAGATAGTCCCGTGATTTCACTTGGAATTTTTCCCTCGAGATTTCGACAGCCTTTGGCAATCAACTCCTCAAGATTCTCTAAAGTCCATATGCTCTTCGGTAGCTCTCTTATCTTCGTCCAATCCAAACACATGAACTTCAACCATCTAAGGTTGCCAATAGAATTAGGTAATTCTGCAATATTTGTATGAGATAGATCCATTTTGAGTAGTTGTTCTAGTCTTCCAATAGAATCTGGTATTGTACTTATATGAGTACAAGATAAATCCAAAAAGAGAAGCGATCTCAACTCTCCAATTGAATTCGGAAGCTTACTAAGCACTGTACAACAATGTAGAGACAGATGTTTCAAATCTAGTAGCTCTCCTATTGAGTGTGGAAGTGCTCCAACATCATTGTTATTTTCCACTTTCAACATTGACAAGGACTTCAAACCACCAATCGAGTCTGGTAATAGAGGAGAGACAAAATTGTTGACACCGCCAGAATGCTGAATGATAGAAATACGACCCTCCTTATTGATTTCCATGTACTTTAGGCGTCCTAGTTGACCAATAGAGCTATCAGTTTCTTCTAACATTGTACAATCTTCAATAACCAATCTTTTCAAATTCAAGCACTTGGAGAAGTTAGGTGTCCTCGTTAAGCGATGACAATTTCTAAAATATATGACCTTTAGGTTATCATTGACCTGCAAAACAATCAATTATAGAGGCTTAGGTGAAGGTCAACTCAATGTGGAGAATGTGTACCCATTTAAAGGAAAAATCATGTATTATACGAAATTGTACCATGCATGATGCCCATCCATTCCAATCTTCAGTAATGGCGCTCTCTAAAAGCTTGAGAACAACCAAGTTCCTTAGACATAAACCATGGGCATGTAGGTTTGAAGGGCAATGACGCCAAGAGAGCCATGTTAGATTTGAGAGAAGATTTTTGAAGTCTCCAACCAAGTTTCCCCCATCTATTTCGAGGAACCTCAAACTAGGTAGCCTTGAAAATTCATCACTTGTAAAATTGTGCATGTTGGCAAGTCTTGGGAGTCTGAGTGCTACAATGTTTTCTGTTCCCTGATAATTTGAAGCAATAGATACCGATATGAGTGAACAATTTAGAGTAAATTCTAGATAACATAATAGGAAGTATGTATCTTATTTCAACCAATAGAAAACATAAGTGAATGAGCAAAAATGGGGCACATAGATCTTATTTTGTACCAAAAAGGGCGAATTCCATGAACTCTTATCTCTCCAATTTAGATGGGAGTTGTAATGGTAAGAATTATCTATTTTGAAATCTCTCAAATTATGCAATGTCATAATTGTCTTGGGTACAAAAATGGGCAGATATTTTGTGTGAAAATGAACTTTAATGCACATAACTGCATGTGTAGTTTTTCCATAAGCAAATAACTTTTACTAAGACATACCAAATTATTCTGAACAACATCTAAGGCGATTGTAGGACACCACAACCTACTACGCCTTCCAGGAACTTGAAAGCATTGTTGCCGAACAATCTCTCTTCCAAGATCTCTGAGTTGGTCGTGCATCCATAATCTATCATCCTCAATGAACTTTATCAAAGATAAATGAATAAGGACACGAAGTCCAGTTTTTGGAAAAAAATCGCAAGCTTTCCACATGTAATATGCGGGGATTCTTTCTTCACCAATGCAGTGACAGGCGATGTCGAGAAAAATTTGTTGTTGCTCATACTCTAATTCTTCGTAACTTATCGACAACTTTTTATGGACATCTTGATTGGGCACTTTCTTCAACTTCTTCAAAGTGTCTTTCCAAGTTCTCTTGCTTTTTGAATGGAGTGATGAACCTATAACCTCAAGAGCCAAAGGTAGTCCTCCAATAAATTTGACAATTTCACTTGAAATACTGTTGTAATCATGTGGAGGTGAATCCCTTTCGAAGGAGTGCTTGCTAAAAAGTTGAAGAGAATGGTCAAACTGCATTTCCTTCATTTCATAAAAAAAGGAATCTTGGTAATGCACCGGAATGATATTGTCATCTAGGGTGTCTATTTCAGGAGCCAAAAAATGGGTGTTCCTAGTTGTGATAATAATTCTGCTTCCCGAACCAAACCAACTAGACTTACCAGCTAGTTTCATGAGCTTGTACCTCTTGTTTAAATCATCAAGAACAATGATGACTTTCTTATTACAAAGTCTTTCCTTAATCATGTGCATCCCCACATCAGCATCATTAACATAGGGATATCTATCATCGAGAAGGTCACATAATAACTTATTCTGCAGACTTAAAATGTTGTTTGCACGGACATCCGAAAGAAAGCTGGAACATTGAAACTGAGAAGAGATATGCTTGAAGATGGCCTTAGCAAGAGATGTTTTCCCAATACCACCCATACCGTGAATCACAACAAATCGTACACCGGGAATTCCTTGGCCTAACAACTCCATAACGGTTTCCATCTGATATTGAATTCCCACCAAGTCATCATGCCAATATCTCTGTGTATACCTTAGCTTATTAAAAACTTCTTCCAAAACAAGTGCTATAAGTTTATCCTGGCTGCCATATACACAACGCAACCGTCTCACTTTGAGGAACCACAAACAGAATATTTCAAGTATAAATATGTTAAACCAGAAACTTATATTGTAATAATCAAAGCATGAATTATGGGTCTATTTCATATTCGGTCCACCCAAGCCGAGAAGATTGATCGCAGTTACTGAGAACAACGGTTGGAGTTTGTGGTAGAAGGGCCAGTTCTGAATAGTACTAAGATGGTCAATCAGCAAGTTCTAAACAGGCCATGTAGCCACCAAAAGTAGCTCGCTAGCCCAAGAGCCCAAACCAGCCCAATTTTGTTTGGTTCGTGCCAGGCTTTGAGGACGGCAAACGGTGAAATGGGATCCAAATACAAAACGCACAAGGAGAGTATCCTTCGGCGGGGCCAACTTTGAAGAGGAAGCTAATGCTTTAAGTGGAGAATTTGTGACACCAAAGTCATAGGTAAAATTCATTCTCAAATGTTTTCTCTGAGATTCCATTGTTACAGGAATTACAACAAGGAGGAACGGTGTGATAAACTGCATGCAAATGTGTCGCGGATGTGGTGAAGGACTTTTGAAAATGGACATGGTAATTTGCAATGTTGAATTAAATATGGAAGCTAAATGGATCTTGCAATTAAATAAATACAAAATCACCAAAGAAATAATTTAGGAACAATAAAGAATACTAGAGATTATGTGGTTTGCTCCGGGCATTGTACCTACTCCATGGGAGAACTAGTAGCAAATAATATACTAAAAATTGGAGAATCACAATTATAATCACTTAGACGCTCAAGTGTTTCTCATACCTAAATTAAGCCTAAAGCAAACCCACACATATTATCTCACAATCTCTCACAAGGAACTCACTCAAAAATCTCACAGATAGAAGATCTAGTACTCTTCCTGTTCACTCTCATGTATTTGATATCAGAGTATAGTGTATATATAAAATTCCCATCCAAGATAGGAAATTGTTTTTTTTTTTTCTAGTTTAAACTAGAGACATATTCTTAACGTGCACAACCATTTCATTTTCCATTGACTTTTGAGAGAGAGACAGATTGAGTTTTCATGATTAGAAACCGTGATTTTAAAAATGAATGGGCAGAAGTTGTCATTAGTTACCCATGATCTTTCAAGTTCCATCCCTTGAGTCCGGCGACCTCTTTGAGGGCCTCCTTCCATTGCTTCACCGCATCTTTACTAGATTCTCTCTCGTGCTTTCGTAGGGCTTTCCCATACGACCCAGTTTTGAGCTTAACATCGGATGCTTCCACCTCGTAGAAGATGGGCAAGATTACTTTCTCGCCTCTCTTCTTACACTCCAGCATGTACGCGAGCTCACGGAGGCACCATTTACTGGAAGCATAGCCTTTAGAGAAGATCGGTACGTAGATTTTCGAATTGGAGATTGCCCTCAAGAGCTCACCTCCGATCTCTTCCCCAACACGAAGCTCTTCATCATCTTTAAAGACACGTATCTCGGCTCGAATCATGGCCGCGTACAGAGAGTCGGTGATGGTTAAGCGAGTGTCAGGCCCTCTGAAACTCAAGAACACCTCGTAGTCCCTCCTCAAAGACGACGAGGATTCACCACCAAGGGGGAAAGACTTTCTTTTGGAACGTTCCATTCCTACGATCTTTGGCGCGATATCAAACTTTTTTGCTTGTTACTCTCCAAATGCTACGCGCCCATTGGCAATGTATAAGAGAAACGGTCGACTGAACCTTTTCTCTTGTCCCAAAACAACTGTTGACTGATTCGGGCTGACCGAAAGAGACAGGAGATGCAAAGAAAGATCACTTCTGAACGCTTCCACGAAAATACCTCCCTTGAACAACCGTTCTTCATTTGTAGTTGATCACGATTTCATCGTTTTTGGCAGTGTTTTCCCAAAACATACCTGAGTTGATCTGTCTTCAAATCTATGGGAGCTCGCCCCTAAAGCAAGAGAGCCATTCTTCCATACGCAATGATGGAGCCTGGTAGGGACGCATAAAAAGCAGAACGACTACCTGAGCCCATGAAATAATCCCCCTTTCTTTTTCTAAAGCCACTTCTTTTTCCCCTTGATTAGGGTGTCGTACGTAGGATAGAATAAAGTAATTTGGACAGCACTTTCGCCTTAAAAACAGATTCTCTGACGTGGAATATCAGAGTGCAGGTCATCAAGGGTCAGTTACGATGATTGATTTTCATATGACCAATTGAGTTCACCCCGTTATTAGGGTTAAGAAGAAGTTAGGATCAAGTCTCTCCTATGCTGTTAATAAGTGCCTCTCAAGAAAAAAAGGTCGAAGCCAATTATTCAAAATGCATTATTTTAAAGCATTTTACCTTGAAACTCGATCTAGTTTGGCATCGTTAAAACTAAATTGTAATTTGCTTAAGCATGAAAGTTTTAATTCATAGGCGCCCAAATATGAAGCCTGCCTTGTAACGACCAGGTTTAACAGACTTGTCCAGCGAAATCAGTTCCTTTAAGTTTGAAAAACAACGCCTACCCAAGTCACATCATTGAAAGAAGTAATGCTTTTTCACAATCCTAGAAGGCCTGTGGTAGTGCCTGATTCTAAGTGCAATTATTCTTAGACCAGTGTCTTAGACTAAAAGTACGTTTGTTTTATTAAAAATTTCATGATAACAAAAAATACTTTTGATGAAAGTCATTTCCAAGGAAAATAGTAAGTTTTTATTTATTTGGTGGTTTATAAAAAGTGATCTTCTTTTTATGAGAAGGGAAATTGTTTTTCCCCCAATTTAATATTTTCGTTTTCAATATATAAAAAATGATTTTTGTAGATCAATTAGTTTTTCATAATCCAAACATCCGAATAGTTTGAAAACAATTTTTCAAAATTATTTTTCCTTAAAACAAACAGACTCACAAAAAATAGCTCGGTGGGTTGAGGATACAAGGCCAAGAAAAAGGAAAAGGGCATGCAAGAAAGGAGGAGAAGGAGAAGTGAGCCAAAGGTCGGAGAGAAGGGAGGAGGTGGTTCCCTATTTATAGGCTAAGCTTCATTTAATGGCCCTAACAAGTGGTCCAATGTGCTTTCTTGGAGTGGCACGGCTAGTTTGACGGTGTGGCGCCCTAAGGTTCTAGGGGAATGATTAAGGACAAAGGGCATTCTTCTCATTGGTCCATTTGTACTAATGAGTCATCTAGCATTTATGAATTGGCTAACTTGCCTTCCAAGGCTCATATTAGGGTCATGGTGACCTAAGTTTATAGGGATTCCTAAGATATTGAGTCACCCTCTTTCATTAATGACTAGACTCCAAGGAACACATGCTACTTATTCTCCAAGCCACGCCTAATTGGTCCACCTAAACTTATGAGTCACCCTTTCATCATTACTTAGCATAACTTAATCTCCAAGGAAAATCTTATGCAATGATGATCAAATCCTCAAATGGCCACCTAAATTAGTGATTCACCCCTTCATTTAATGCCTAAGATATGCCAATCATAAGTCTTGGATTTTTGGCACATTTTTCATTGTTTTTCTTGCTCATGAAGCCAAACATTCTAAAACCTCCCATGGTATGGTTTACTTAAGCCAACTTGCTACCCAAGTTTCTTCTATTTAATACACTAAGATCCAAAAGCATTTAATGCATTCCTATCTTCAAGCCAAAAAGTCTCTAGATTAGCTTGCTCCCCAAGTTGGGCATGCAGCCCCCTTCCCTTCCAAGTTGGGCATGTGACCCTTTTATCTCAGGATGAAAGACAGTTTCGAGCAATTTCCAAAATTAGCATCGTTACCTTATTAAACTGGCTTGAAAAATTATACAATCTTGATATGTTGTAGAGAAGACCTCAAAAAACATTTTTTGTGAAGGAAACTTAGCCAAATTCGTGCTGTGAAAAGAGCGGCAATTCAATGAACACAATCCAAAAATTCATCCGTCGAGCAAATTCAACGGTCAGAGAGAGACTCATTTTGAATCAAAATCTTCACAAACCTCTTTAAAATTTTCATATGTTGTAGATATAGATGTCATTTAAAACTTTTTTTGAAGGAAGCATGTTCAAATTTGAAAGGGAATATTTCATGAATATTTGAGAAAGCAACTTGATTACCATTTTCACTATACTGAATAGGTTATATACGGTAATTGATTGAGCCTTCGTCTCAATCTTTTCACCTTAGAAAAGTCTTAAATTTAAGTATGTTATATATTAAGATGCTTTGAACAACTTTGATGAAGGAAGTTTCTCCAAATTTGAAATACAGAGAGCTCCATAAAATTGAAAAGCAAAAATGGTCCAACAGTTTCAAAAAACTGGGAATTTAAAACCTATGAAACTCAAGATAACACGTCTATGGGGGAGAGGTGGCCCTCTACGTGGCTTGCAAGATCATTTGCTATCATTTTCTTAGGTCATGAGTCATCCCCTTTCATTAATTACTTGGGATACATAAGCCTTCACACTCATCACACTCATTATCCTCATTTAATGCATTTGACTTTTGTTCTTTAAGAAGATTGGCCTATCTAGCTTAACCTCTTAGTTGGAACCAAAATAAGAGTCAAAATCGAGGATGTTACAACTCTCCCCCCTTTAAAAATTTCATCCTCGAAATTTCTTAACTTACCTAGGTACTTTGAATAGGTGTGGATACTTGTGCCCCATGATTTCTTCACTTTCCCAGATAGTCTCTTATGTTCCATGGTGCTTCCATAGGACCTTGACTAAGGGAATAGCCGTGTTTCCGATTATTTGCTCACGTTTATCCACAATCCACACTAGCTCCTTAGTATACGACCCTTGGTCGTCTACTTTGATCTCTTCGAAGTTTAGCACATGTGCTGAATCAGGCTCATATTTTCTAAACATCGATACGTGAAACGCATGGTGTACTTGAGCAAGTCTTGGCAGTAAAAGCCAGCCAATAGGCTAAACTACCTATTCTTTCAAGAATTTCAAAGGTCTTAGGTACCTTGGGCTTAGCCTTCCTTCGTTTTTCTGCTGCACACTCTGATTATTATTCATTCAAATGGTAAACAGTCAACATGACTAGTTCTATTGTTTCCTCTCGTGGTCACTTGATCCTAAGTACTAATATGACAAACCCATAAAACAACTATAAAAATTCTAAGGAAACTTTTCTGTACCACAATAACAAGTCAATAATCACGAACTACCGTCAGAAAATCAATCAAGCAATCACATGCACGAGTTGTTTTCCTAGCTTATTATCCCATATCCCAACACACCTTATCACTTTAGATAATAACCCCGCTCTAATACCAAAACTATTACGACTCCAACTTCATCTCCAGGGTCAAGAGCGACAAGAGTTATTTTCGCGACATTCTAGGCTCGTCGCCATCCCGATTCTTTTTATCTTGTTATCATGCACATGCGGAAATATGAATAAACAATCCCCCAAACAAACAAGAGTTGGAAAACTGGGACATGCATCACACATAACACACTAATTAATATTATAATAAGACTTTTACAAGCCCTTTCTTTATGGGCTCTCTTTTCTTTTTACATAATTGTGCAAGTTTTTTCACATAGGCCAAAGAAAATCATATCTCCTTTAGCGTGATTATAGCTCCTAAAACTAACGTGAGACTTCCATGCCTACAAGACTGAAAGATGAGGGGTAAGTTTTGGAGAAACTTAGTAAGTAAAATTCCTAATTCTCTATTAGGAAAGCATCTCATTGCTAAAGCCTAACAAGTACAACACTTGCAAACAGTATCAATGGCAGATTAATCGCAAGTTCATTGCCACCTCTGAACTATTTGTATGTGATTCACTTTCGACTTACCAAATAAGCTATTTCACCAAACAAGCTTATCAACATCACAAAGTAATAGGGAGAAGTACAGTCCAAGTGCCAAAACTTGGCACGAATAGATACTTAAGTGCTAAAAGTTAGGAAAGTGACATTTAAATGCCACTTTTTTTGAAAAGTTGGACACTTAAATGCCATCTCTGGTGAATCTCACCAGAAATCCCATGTGGCAATTTTTCATTATTTTTTTCGTCTACATGGCTCGCCGAAGTACTGACTCAACAAAAAAGGCAAAAACAACGTTGTTTTTTTTAGCAGAATCGAATTTTAATAAAAAAAATAATTAAATTAAATTATAAAAAAACCAGGTTGGGGAGAGGAGGCAACGATTGAGGATTGAGCCTTCGCCGCCGCTGCCTCCCTGCCGTCACCGGGAAGGGCCGACGATGGTGAGGGGAGCATTGGCTGGGGTTGCTAGGCCCTGGTCAGGGGCTGGCAACCCCGGCTGATCAGCGACGAGGGCCCACAAGCCCTCACCAAATCTGGGGCGAGGGTCGCGACCCTCCCCTAGATCCAGCGAGGGTCGGTGGCCCTCGCCCGACTAGGCCAAGGGTCGCCACTTATTGGTTACCCCCCAGCGAGTAGTAGCCCCTGGCCGAGCCAGGCGAGGGCCACTGACCCTCACCCCAGATCTAGCAAGGGTTCGCTGGCCCTCACTGCCAATCGGCCAAGGTCGCCAGCCCCTGACCAAGCCTAGCAACCCAAGCCAATGCTCCCCCCACTATCGCCGGCCCTTCTTGGCGACGACAGGGAGGCGGTGGTGGTGAAGGCTCAATCCTCAGCCGTTGCCTCCTTTCCCCAAAATGTTTTTTTTAATAATAATAATAATTTATTTTTATAATTTCATTTAATTAATTTTTATATTAACTATATACCACGTCAGAAAACAAAACTATGTCATTTTTGCTTTTGTTTATCCACGTTAACGTGCAAAACGACGTCGTTTTGCATTTATCTCACCGGAAAATCGCCACGTCAGCATTTTGGCCGGATTTTAGTCGAATTGGCACTTAAGTGATCAATTTTGCTTCGATTTTGGTACTTAAGTATCACTTTCCTAACATTTTGCACTTAAGTGTCCTTTTATACCAAGTTTTGGCACTCCAGATGTCTGGCACTCTTTTTTAAACTTAATTAAGACTATGAAGTTTCTTTTCAAAAATAAACTTTATTAAGTCTTTCTAATTTAGCAAATTTTCTAATTGAGCTGTGTTGATCCTAAATCTAGCTAAAATGTAGATGACATGGGCTATCAGACAATGTTAGTGTATGACATGAATAAAATCTTCTGAATGTGATATGTCCACAAGGGTGTAGTTCTTTCAACGTCATACTCTAACGTTATATTGGCTACAGTAGGATCCTCTGGGTAAAGGACTTAGAAGCAAAATATCTCTTTTTTATACAAAAATTCATCTTTATCACCATTGATCAGGTAATTATAGCTTATAAAATCGATCGACTAACCAAATCAATGGAAAGAAAATATGGGTTGTCTTTAAAAAAAAAAAAAAAAACACACACACACACACACACACACACACACACACAAGTTGTGCATTTAAACTTCTTTTTGTCACGAACAAGTCGGGGTGCTCAAGGCCAGTGATCCCCTCACCTCAAGGTCAAACCACTCTTTTCCCCTTTCTGCTCCTCGGCTGCCCGACCTTGTTCTGGGAGGGGCGGATGGCCTTGGTGATCCCGAGTTGGCTTGGAAACAAGTCAAGGGGAATAAGAAAAAGCCCATCCCCCCTAAGGAGTTATTATTCGCCTTACCTTCCATCTCGAGTGATGAGGGGTGTTCCCTTAACTTGAAGGCCGCTGCTCTTGAGCAGAGTTTGCCCTCTACATTGACTCGCAAAGCCCTGAGAGGGTTGCAAATCCTCACAAAGAAGGATGCCTCCTCTCCTAACGCAGAGGAGGATTCCATCAGCCCTGTCGAAGGCTCTACTCGAGTACCACCTACCCCCGGTGAGGAGTCACCTGATTCGTCTAACCATGTTGGGAGTTCAGATGATGACCTACTCTCCTTTTGTCCTTCATCGAAGGCTCCTCCAACTTCTTCAAAGGTTGAGACTATGCAGGACAAGCTTCTGGCTCTATCTCCAGACCTGCCTCCTCCTCCATCCAGTGCGGCACCACCTCATTCTCAACGCAAGCCCGCGAAGAGGAGGTAATCCTTGATCCTTCTCTTTTGTATATATGTACATAGGCTATTGGAATGTTTGGGGCCTTGTCAACCCCAGTAGATAGGCGGAGGTCCGAAGACTTGTTATTTCAAATCAGTTGTGGCTAGTTGGTTTATTGGAAACGAAGGTGCTGCAAACTCTCTTCAATTCTATTTCTAGGAGATTGTTGAGGGACTGGTACTGGATTGCCAACTATGAGTTCTCCCCTGGGTTGGTTGGGACCCTTTGTGGGTTAAATTTGAAGTTTTTGCTATTTCTACTTAGGCGGTTCATGGGAATCTGAAGTTGTTGGACTCGAGAGTTGCCTGTTGTGTTTTAATAATTTATGGGGAGCACTCTTTTGCACTCTATAGACAGCTATGAGGGGACATTAATACTAGAAGTAGTGCTTTGCAGAATTCAGCATGGCTAGTGATGGGGGATTTTAATGCCATAAATGATCCCTTCGACAGAGTAGGTGGCTCTGATGCTTGGATTCCTTACTTTGATGATTTTGGTCAATGCTTAGTGTAGTCGGAACTGAAAGACCATAGGTATGTTGGCTTCAGATACAGGTGGACAACTTTCTTAGGTTCTTCTAGAAAGGCCAGGAAGATTGATCGAGTGCTTGTGAACTCTAGGTGGTGCTTAAATTTCTCGTACTTGGAAGCTTCCTTTCTAGCGCCAGGTATCTCAAATCATACACCTATGGTGGTTAAAGTGTTGAACCCGATTCTTCGGAGGAAGCCCTTCAAGTTCTTTGATTTTGGATGAAGCATCTAGAGTTCAATGAAATTGTAACACGAATTCAGGAGGACCCAAGGGAAGGGGTACTTATGTTTAGGCTTGTGCGTAAGCTCAAGGCGCTCAAATTCCATCTCAGGCAGACTAATAGACTCCTTCTCTAATATCTCTCCCAGGACGTCAGAAGCTAGGGTTGCCTTAGAAAGAACACAAACCGATCTTCAGTGAGATCCTTTTTCGGATGAGCTTGCTAAGTTGGAGAAGGACCAACGGCGTATCTTTGCTGACCTTCGGGCTAGTGAGGAGTCATTCTTTAGACAGAAATCTAGAGTCAGGTGGCTCAAGGAGAGAGATCACAACACCAAATTCTTTCATCAGTATGTAAACAAGAGACAATTGTGGAATAAAGTTCTCTCTATTTTGGATTCCTCGGGTAACCAAATTACCAAGCCATAGCTAGTTCAGCATCGTCTTTTGGAGCATCTCCAGGATCTCCTGGCACTGCGTGCTAAGCAGGATGGGCCATCCATTAGGGAGATTTGGGAGATGATCCAACATCCTCTATCAGATGACCAGGTTAGCTTTCTTACTTGATCGATCACTAAGGTGGAGATTTGAGACACTTTCTTTTCTCTACCTAAGGGTAAAGCCCTTGGGCCGGATGGATTTATGGTGGAATTCTTTAAGGAGAATTGGGAGATGGTTGGGCATTTGGTCACAGCAGCAATGATGGATTTCTTCGTCTCGATGAAGATTTTGAGAGAAATAAATAACACCATTCTAGTACTTGTACCTAAAAAACTCAATGCCACTTCGGTGGATGATTATAGGTCCATCGCCTGCTACAACACTATTTATAAGTGTATCATTAAGGTGCTGGCTAATCAAGTTGCAGCTATTCTGAAGAGTGTGATTAGTCCGTTTCAGAGCGCTTTTGTAAAGGGGAGTTGGATCAGAGATAATATTTTGATGGGTCAGGAAATTTTTGCTAGTTTCCACCTCAAACCATACCTTCCTAAGTGTGCGGTTAAGGTAGACTTCAGAAAAGCTTATGACACACTCGACTAGGGCTTCCTTGAGAGAGTTCTCCTTACTTTTGGCTTTCCCAAGTCTATGACTCGGCTTATTATGACGTGTGTGCACGCCCATGTTTTCCATTGCTTTGAATAGGGAACTTCATGGGTACTTTGCAAGTGGTTGCGGCCTCTACCAATGTGATCCTCTTTCTCCATACCTTTTTACTTTGGTTATGGAGGTGCTATTCTGTTTATGTGCTCCTCCAAGCTAGAGTTTAAGTTCTTCTGGAGATGCAAGGCGACGAATCACTCGCATATATTCCTTGTAGATGGTATTTTCCTGTTTTGTAAGGTGGACCTAACTTTGGTGAGTCTTCTCATGGAGGGCCTCCAAATCTTCTTAGCTTGGAGTGGCCTCTGCCCAAATCCTTCCAAGAGTGAGATCCTTTTGGCTGGTGGTTTACATTCTTTATGGAATCAGATCCTCCTCGATCTTGGTTTTCGAGAAGGCAGTTTACCAGTGCGATACCTGGAGGTTCTTATTATTACCTTGAGGCTTAGCAAGGCAGATTGTTGTGTTCTTGTCAGTCGTATTACTGTGAGGGTACAAGCTTGGACTTATCACTTTCTCTTTTTTGCTGGGCAGATTCAGCTTATTAGGTTAGTCTTTCATGTTATCCAAGTCTACTGGACGAGTGTTTTTATTTTACCTGCAGCTACTAGATTGAGAAAGTCCTTAGGCAATTCTTGTGGAAAGGCCCAGATTTGGGTAGAGGAGGTGCTAAAGTTGCTTGGGAGGATGTGTGCCTTCCGAAGGAAAATGTAGGCCTTGGTATACGGAGGCTTTGGGATTGCAATAAGGTCGCCATGCTAAAGAATATATGGCTCATGTTTTCAGATAAGGAAGCATTATGGTACAGGTGGATTCATTCCACCTTTTTAAAGTCTAAGAATTTTTGGGTTGTAAAAAAACCCACCGTCTGTTCTTGGGCTTGGAAGAAAATCTTATCTTTTAAAAGCAAGGTCCGATAGGCTTTCTATTGGAGGATTTAGGATGGCCTCTCAGCCTCCCTTTGGTTCAACGACTGACACTCTAGGGGTCCCCTGAACTTATTCTTTTTGGATTCCATCATTTATAGTTCCGGGATTTCTAGGCAGGCAACAATGACTGATCTCTTCTCTGATGCTAGGCAGCCTCTCAGGTTAGTGCTTCAATTGTGGGATCTTCCACTCCTGACCCTCTCTCAGAACTCGGATTGCTTTTGCTGGAGGGAGAGTTTGTCTAGCAAGTTCATTGTTGCGTCAGCTTGGGAGACTTTCAGGCAGAAGAGGAATTGAGTCCATTGGCATGCATTCGACTGGAACAGTGCAATTACACCACGGTATCAGGTTAACCTTTGGCTTATGGTCAAGCGTAGGCTACCCACTCAAGCGCTTTTATTATCTCATGGCAGGATTGAGAGTGGTACTTGTGCCTTTTGCAATGAAGGGCCGAATTCTATTGACTATATGTTTTTTGGTTATCGTGTCACAGCTAGGGTTGCATTCTTCTGGGTGGCAAGATGCAATCTGCCTTGGCATAATAGGTCTTGGGAGGAGAACCTCCGTTAGGCCACCACCTTGCTGATGGGAAAGGAATTTTATAAGTGCATAGCTCGTTTTTCCTTTGGAGCACTATGTCATATTATTTTGAAAAACAAGAACAACATTCTATTCAAAGAACAACCTCTTACCGTCCCGGCTATGAAGAACCATATCTTCAAAGTGGTTAGAGACAAGGCGATCACTTTTAAGAACGTTGAAGACGACTTCAGGAATAGAAGACTACAGCGAAGCTGGGGCATTGACCCGGTCATCTTCTCTAGGAATCCTTAGCGACCTTCCTTTTAGCTAGTGCGTGTTCGGACTTTGGGAGCAACGGCTTCTGCTGGTTGCTGTGGTTTCTCCTCCCCAGCTATGGGTTTGTTCTAGACACCGGTTATGCTTGTTGTGCTTCCCTTTTTTGTTGGTTATCACGGTTGTGGATTTTACATCCCAGCATCCTTCCACTCATTATGATATGTCGTATTGAGTGTATGTTTTGATGCTTTGTTCTTTTGGACATTTGGTCTTTACTCAATATATTTATTACTTTTCACAAAAAAAAAAAGAAAAAGTCGGGGTGCTTATAGCGTGAGTATGCTTTGCAAATATATATGTTATTATAATGTAGACACCATAATTTTAAAAAACAACTATCCTTGATAGGTAAGAAAAAGTAAGAAGATAGGGGTGGCTTATCGATACACCAAAAATAGATAATTCAGCATATGAACATTGTCACCCCTTCATGAAACAGACAACCAATTAATCGATTTCCTTTTGAAGTAAGGAGATATGGAGAATCTTTTAATTATCTCTAACAAAAGCGATTCTTTTTCCTAATTGATAATTGAGAGATATGCCAAATCGTAAAGGAAAGAAATTTAAAAAAGAAAAAGAGGGGAGGCTCAAGGCGCGCATGACAAAAATTTTATTTCTCTATTCTTTGTTTTTTTGTTCTCCGAAATACATTTGGAACAAAAATCCATTTGGTAATACAATTTCATTTTTCTATTTTTAGAACAGATTTATATTTCAAAAATAGATTTGAAACATAATTTAGAAACTAAAATTTTTAGTTTTTCTATTTATAGAACAAAAAAGAGAAATGAAAAATCTTTTAATTATTTACTCTCATCATCGCTCGCCGCCCACCGGCCACTTGTGGGACGCCAAACACCAGACGCTAGCCATCAGATGCCAATTGTTACCCCCTCAAAAATAGAAATTTTATTAAGTTATTATACAAAAATTTTATTCCAAAAACAGAAATTTTGAGTCATTATTAAATGTGTTTTTTTTTGTTCAAAAATTTATTCAAGAAATAGAAATTGATTCAATTTCTAACCAAAAATTAATTTCTATTTTAGAAATTTTATCATGCATGTCATCAACCTTATATGGAAAGTAATTTTACTTTTTGGGTTAAATGTGTGTTTGTAATGGCCACCATTTAACGAGGAACAATTACCCATGTTAATAATAGAAAGAAAAATTTAATAAGTATTTTTGTTATCAGAAACTTGTCAATCTTATGAAATAAGTGAAATGAGTCCCTCCTTCTCCCCATTTTAGAACAAACTTTTATGTCATTATTAACCTCTAAAAGAAAAGTACAGCATATCAAGATGTGATCCCCCAGGGTCTCTTTAATTCTTTTCAATAAATTAATTAAACAATAAATCTAAAAGTCTTGGACCTGAGCAGGTCCTTAAAAGGCTCTGACCACTAGGAAAGTCTGGGTAGAGATCTGGGTTCAGGATCTCGATAAAAATATACCAGCTCCATTGGTTCTCCTGTCCATACCCACCCCCCCTCCCCCTCAGGGTAGGGGAACCAACCTAAATCCCCATGAAGCCTTCCTAGCTGAAACACACCAGCATGGTTCAGGAAAATGAAAGGTCCAAGGGAAAACTCCCCCGGGTGGACGGAATAGAAAGAAAAGTTTGATACGTATTTTTGTTATCAAAAACTTGTCAATTTTATGAAATAAGTTAAATGAGTCCCTCGTTCTCCCCATTTTAGAACAAACTTTTATGTCATTATTAACCTCTAAAAGAAAAGTACAGCATATCAAGACGTGATCCCCCGGGGTCTCTTTAATTCTTTTCAATAAATTAATTAAACAAGGAATCTAAAAGTCATTCCGATTCTTTTAAGCAGCTTCCTGGACTTGACGGGTACACGACGGACAATAAAGAATGACTGATGGGTACATGATGGACAATCTTGACGATTCTGTCCGAATCGTGCCGTGATATTTGGTCCGGGTCCAGTAATTATCTATTATTTTCTTGGCCAGAGAAGAGTGCTGAAGAAGAAAAGTGCGTTGGGTTCTTCCACGTGGAATTACGTTTAGGACAATGCCATTATTTTATTGAAGTACGTACATTAAGTATGGTTCATCTAGAATATAGAAATTTTTAAAGATTTCTTTCTGTCTCTGCGTGCGTCACCTTGGGTAGCAGAGTCAAGACAGGACAAGAGACAGAGACCCCGAAAAGCGGAAGAGCCGAAAAGGTAGGCGGTCAAAAACCGTGAACACCAAGGCAATGCATGCCTTTTGCCCCTTCCGGGCTAAGCAATGCATGCCTTTCGCCATTTAGACTCCGTTCGTTTCGCAGAAAATAACTTCCAGGAAAATATTTTCCGGATTTTCCGGTGTTCGGGTGGGTGGAAAATCACGGTCAACGGAAAACATTTTCCGTTGACCGGAAAATTCCTTCTTTGCAGCTTGGAAAATGTTTTCCTCTTTTGAAAAGAGGAAAACATTTTCCAAGCCTCGCCTCTTCTCTTCCTTCGTTCTTGTTCTCTCTCTCTTGCTCTCCTTGTTGCGGCTTCAACGATGTCCTTCTCCGAGACCAGCCTCCGCCCTCCCTGGCCACTCCTGCCTGCCTGCTCCGGTCGGGGCGCCGCCGCCACCGCCGCGCTCCGCTTCCCCGGCGGCTCGAAGCCGCTCGGGAGGATCCGGCTCAAGAGGGAGCTCCGCGGCGGCGCCGGGAGGCTCGCGGGGAGATCTGTCACCAGATCCGGCGAGCTCGAGTGAGATCGGCCGAGCCTCGAGCTCGCCGGATCTGGCGGCGGAGCTCGCGGCTCGCCGGATCCAGGCGAGCTCGAGCTCTGTCGCCAGATCCGGCAAGCTCGGCCGAGCCTCGAGCTCGCCGGAGTGGCCACCGGGTCTTGGTCGGCCGCTGGGCAACCGGCCATCTTCAGGCCGGAAGGAGGCGGCGGCGGCGGAACGAGGAGGAAGAAGGAGGAGGAAGGAGGTGACGCGGACGAAGCTGCTCGGGAGGAATCGGGAGGAAGGAGGAGGAAGGAGGAAGGAAAAAAAAAATTCTATTTTAAAAATATAAATAACTAAAAAATCATTTTTTAAAAAAATATAAATAAATAAAATAAATTTTTTGGTCAATTAAAAATATTAAAATTCAATTTTTGATAATTTTTTTCAGGAAAATGTTTGAGCTAACGAACAGTGGAAAATATTTTCCACTCAAATTTTAGATTTTGACCGAACACCGGAAAATAGAGTCATTTTCCGGAAACATGATATTTTCCGTGAAACGAACGGAGCCTAGAGGAAGAAAACGGTATGCTTTCACGCCTAGAGAACCTAAAAGTGCCCTGTTTCCCAATTTTCCTAGTAATTACATCGAAAGCAACCGCACCTAGAGACCCTTAGAGTGCCTTTTTCCCAATTTCCCTAGTAATTACATCGAAAGCAGCCGCGCCCAGGCTCCACTACGATTATATCCGTCCTGATCACGGCTCTTCCGCATGTGCACGGTTTTGAAAAGCGTCGCGCTAGTTTCAAATGACCATATTGTCTCGATCACTCTCTTCAAATGAAAATAACATGGATCGAAGGCCGTTCCAAATGGGTGGACTCAGTTCCAAAACTGGCTTGGCCTGAGTAAGAGTGGATAAGCGAAGGTCAATGGGATGAAAATGTTCCTCGATGCTGTAAAATTAGCAAGTCCCATGTAATCCGGTTATATTCTTACTTTTATTTTGCTTAGAAAAGTTTATGTATGGAACAAGCATATTTTATATTCATCATACGTTACCGTTTGGACCAATTCGTTTAATCTAGCCTTCTAGATTATTCATGCCAGAAAAAGTAACCCAATCTTCTAGATGGTGATGGCCAATCTTTTTCTTTATAGGCAAACCGGATAAGCTAAGATGTGATTGCCAAAAGGCTACGTTGAGTTTGGCTTCTGCACCTAGATAAAACAAAAAAAGAAAAAGTTGGCTTACACATAGACATGGTTGATACATGAATTATGGGCAAAGTACAATCAAAGTGCCAAAACTTAGTACGAAAAGATATTTAAGTGCCAAAAATTAGAGAAGTGAC
Organism: Eucalyptus grandis x Eucalyptus urophylla; assembly: GCA_028830015.1. Lineage (NCBI taxonomy): Eukaryota > Viridiplantae > Streptophyta > Magnoliopsida > Myrtales > Myrtaceae > Eucalyptus > Eucalyptus grandis x Eucalyptus urophylla. Next base: position 56,373,379 of record CM054190.1, on the reverse strand, counting down.
ACTTTAATGCTACTTTAAAAAAAAAAAAATGGAACGCTTAAGTGCAATTTCCGGCAAACTCTACCAAAAATCCTACATGGTAATTTTTTTATTTTATTTTATCTATATGACTTGCCGAAATACTAACTCAACAAAAAAAAGACAAAAACGACATCGTTTTTTAGTGGATTTAAATGTTAATATAAAAATTAATTTAATTATATAAAAATAAATAATGATTATTTTAATTTATTTATAAAAAGAAGGTGGGGGAGAGAAGGCAGTGGTTGAGGATTGAGCCCTCCCCGTTGCCGCCTCCCCGTCGCCACTGGGAAGGGCCGGCGACGGTGGGGGGAGCGTCGACCAGAGTCCCCAGCCCTTGGCCAGGGCCTGACGACCCTGGCCAACCGGCGGCGAGGGCCCACGTGGCCGATCAACCAGATATGGGGTGAGGGTTGTGGCCCTCGCCGCCTGTTGGCCCTTGCCGCTTGTCAGCCGGGGGTCGGCGAACCCAACCGACCCTCCCCCCTCCGTCACTACCCCTTCTCGGCAGTGGCAGGGAGGCGGCGAGGGCCCGCAAGCCCTCACTACATCTAGGCGAGGGTTCGCAGGCCCTCGCCACTTGTCGGCTAAGGGCCGATGACCTTTGCTGACCCTCCCCTCTTTGTCGCCGCCCCAAATCTGGGTGAGGGCTCATAGGCCCTCACTGCCGGTTGGCCGTGGGCCAACGACCCCGACCGACCCTCCCCCCCTCCTTCGCCACCCCTTCCCGGCGACAGCGGCGAGGGCTTAGCCCTCAGCCATCTCCCTCTCCCCCTCTTTTTTTTTTTTTAATTATTTGTATTTTAATTTTTAAAAGTTTTAAATAATTTAGTTTTAAATTAAATTTAATTAATTTTTATATTAATTGTTTATCATGTCAGAGACAAAATAACGTCGTTTTGCACTTACCCCGCTGGAAAATCGCCACGTTAGCATTTTGGCCGGATTGGCACTTAAGTGATCAATTTTGCTCTAATTTTGGCACTTAAGTATCACTTTCCAAACTTTTGGTACTTAAGTGTCCCCCCGTGCCAAGTTTTGGCACTCCAGGTGTTCGTACCTCTATAGTAATATGTTCAATAAGTTCATTAACCGTATAAACGATTCTTCCCATACTTTAAGGGGCTTCTAGCCACAAGCTAGGCATCCGGCCTCAGGACAAGCATCCCATATTTTTAGGGACTTCCTAGCTCAACCAGGGCATCTCGTTTAATGAACGAGGCATCGCCGCCCAACGCTATGTGACGACAAGTGATTTTTTTCTTTTTAAGCGCACACACACAAGTACATCACACAAGTCGATTCTTATCTTTTCTCTTAGCCAACACATGCATGACGCGAATACGTGCTCATTTGTTCGTGTGCTGTGAGTTCTTGCGCTACACTATTTTTGCCAATTCAAAGCCTTATGATTTGGACGGCCTTGCCTTATGATGAACTCAATCTGAGTGAACCTCGGCTTCATTTCCGAACGTACATGATACAAGCATACAGCCAAACACAATTGCAAGTAAAACCAAACAAAAGACATCACACACCACCCACGACTTGACATGTAAGCACTTACCTAGCCTTAACAACGAAATCTACCTTTCAAGAGGAGAAAGAGGAACCTTAATTACCTCAGCAAAATTGAGAACTAACCTAGATAGCTTGGTGGGTTGAGGATGCAAGGCCAAGAGAAAGGACAAGGGCATGCAAGAAAGGAGGAGAATGAGAAGTGAGCCAAAGCTTGTAGATAATGGAGGGGATGTCTCCCTATTTATAGGCCAAACTTCATTAATGGCCCTAGCAAGTGGTCCAATGTGCTTTCTTGGAGTGGCACGGTTAGTTTAATGGTGTGGCGCCCTAAGGTTCTAGGGGAATGATTAAGAACAAAGGGCATTCTTCTCATTGGTCCATTTGTACTAATGAGATATCTAACATTTATGAATTGGCTAACTTGTCTTCCAAGGTTCATATTAGGGTCATGATGACCTAAGCTTATAGGGACACCTAAGATGTTGAGTCACCCTCTTCATTAATGACTAGACTCCAAAGAACACATGCTACTTATTCTCCAAGCCACTCCTAATTGTTTAACCTAAACTTGTGAGTCACCATTTCATCATTACTTAGTACAACTTAATCTCCAAGGAAAATCTTATGCAATGATGATCAAATGGCCACCTAAACTAGTGATTCATTCCTTCATTTAATGCTTAAGATATGACAATCATAAGTTTTGGATTTTTGACACATATTTCATGGCTTTTCTTGCTCATGAAGCCAAACATTCTAGAACCTTCCATTGTAAGGTTTACTTAAGCCAACTTGTTTCCTAAGTTTCTTCTCTTTAACACACTAAGATCCAAAATTATCTAATGCGTTTCTATCTTCAAGCCAAGAAGTCTCTAGATTAGCTTGCTCCCCAAGTTGGGCATGCAGCCCCCTTCCCTTCCAAGTTGGGTGTGTGAACCTTTTATCCCGAGGTGAAAGACAGTTTAGAGCAATTTCCAAAATCAGCATCGTTACCTTATCAAATGGGCTCGAAAAATTATAAAATCTTGATATACTGCAGAGAAGACCTCAAAAAACTTTTTTTGTGAAAGAAACTTAGCCAAATTTATGCTGTGAAAAGAGCAGAAATTCAATGAACACAACCCAAAAATTCGTCCGTCAAGCAGATTCAACAGTCAAAGAAAGACTCATTTCAAAATCCAATTCTTCATAAAACTCTTTAAAATTTTAATATATTGTAGATATGGATGTCATTTAAAACTTTTTTGAATGAAGCGTGTTCAAATTCGAAAGGGAATATTTTATGAAAGTTCAAGAAAGCAACTTGGTTACCGTTTTCACTATACTTGACAGGTTATATACGGTAATTGATTAAGCCTTCATTTCAATCATTTCACCTCAGAAAAAAAATCTTAAATTTAAGTATGTTATAGATTAAGATGTTCTGAACAACTTTGATGAATGAAGTTTCTCCAAATTCGAAGTACAGAGAGCTCCATAAAATTAAAAAGCATGAATGGTCTAGCAATTTCGAAAAACTAGGAATTCAAAACCTATGAAACTCAAGGTGGCAAGTCTATAAGGGAGAGGTGGCCTTCTACTTGGCTTGCAAGATCACTTGCTATCATTTTCTTAGGTCATGAGTCATCCCTTTTCATTAATTACTTGGAATACATAAGCCTCCACACTCATCACACTCATTATCCTCATTTAATGCATTTGACTCTTGTTCTTTAAGAAGATTGGCCTATCTAGCTTAACCTCCTAGTTGGAACCAAAATAAGGGTCAAAATCGGTGATGTTACATTTCTATTCCAGAAGATCAACTAACAAACCGACATCAACATCAAAATCTTTTTTACTCAATTAATTGAATACGGGTAGGATCTAGAATTGACAAATTTGAATAGAAATAAGCAGCAAATTCAGGAAAAGCATCAGATGACTCCACACAGAACCTTTCCATCTGAAGCTTGGCAAATTTCTCTCACAAATTTACCTTGATGGAATTTAGAAAATTAATGTCTACCGTTTAAGGATTGATGACCCCTCTGTTCAACATCTGCGCGTAGACCTACTTATGTTCTTTTGATCGAAACAACTTTCCTTTTGTTTCAGCAATTCCTATAGTAATACCCATTTTGGGTTAGACATTCTTAAACACCCTCTCATCATCATCTTCCTTTTTACTCTCACTCTAAACCTCTGTTCCGAAATGAGCATTAGCGGGAAAGTTTATGAATTCATTTTTTGCTCTTCCAGCCATTACCAGCCATAAGTTTTCCATGGCTTTTAAGAACAAAGTTTCATTCCCGTAGCCATTTTTTTTCAAGAATGTACTTATAAAGTCCATCAGACTTCCTCCTTTTTTTAGAAACTCATAATGTTTTAGAAGTACCTTGGGCTTTCTTACCAAAAGAGGAGTTGCATCTTAAGTAACCTCTTCCTCCATCGATGGTCGATCAGTGCTTCATGGTGATTCTTCTTCAGTGAGATTGAATGTCTTAGACCATAAGGCGCAAACCGAGGCCCCCGACTAGCAATGCAAGAGGATTTCCTTTGAGAAGACATCAAAATGGATGGAAGATTTTGATGACATCTTCTTGAGAGATCGAGTGAGAAAATTTGTAGAGATTGTGAGGACGAATCAAAAGAAGTAAAGGTTTGAAAGAAGTTAGGGTTTGCAAAGATTCTGGCTATCGGGGGAAAAGAAGAGTTATTTAAAGAAAACGAACCAGTGCATCCGAACGAGCACAAAGGAAATAAAACTTCCGTTTTGAAAAAAAAAAACTGTCAATAATTTATGAAATATTAATTTCGAAAAACCAGCAATATAACAATTTCCAAAAATATAAACAACAAGTAATAATTCGAAGATAGACATACATGTTCAAGAAGGAAAGAAACTTAGGGGCCAAAATTTGAAATACAACCACTTGAGTCTATAAAGGCTTTCGGAAGGATGTTTCTACCAAAAGTTGAACTGATGAGTCTACTTGTCCATAGACTTGAACAAGATGCAAGAGTAATATTAAGCTTTTCACAAATGAACTCGAATGATCCTTTCTCCAGTGGCTTGGTAAAAATATCTACTAATTGATTCTTTGATTCAATGAATTGAACATTAATTTCACCATTTTGCACATGATCTCTTATAAAATAATGATGGATTTCAATATGCTTTGCTTGAGTGAATAATAGGATTTCTTGTGAGATTGATGGCAATTGTGTTGTCACATCTGATTTAAGTGTAAGATTCTTCTATTCAAAAATCCTTTAGTTATTGCCTGATCCAAAGAATTTGTGAACTGTAACTTCCAAGGGCAATATATTTTGCTTCTGCCATTGAGAGAGCCACGGTGTTCTGCTTCTTAGAGAACCAGGACACTAACATTTGTCCCAAGAGTTGACACGTACTTGAGATACTTTTCCTATCAACTTTACAACCAACTAGATTAGCATATGAATATCCAAGTAATGTAAAGTCTAAATCATTTTGGATATCACAGACCTATCTTTGGATTTGTTGCAATATATTTAATAATTCGTTTAACAACATTGAGATGAGATTCTTTGGGATCAGCTTGGAATCTAGCACACATACACACATTGAATGAAATATCATATCAAGGTAGAGAAGAGAACCAATCATGATTCTGTATATCTTTTGGTTCACTTTCTTTCTATCTTCATCCTTGTCGAGTTTAGAAGAGCTTGACATAGGAGTCTCAATCTTCTTACAGCTTTCCATCCCAAACTTCATTATAACATCTCTGGCATTTTTCTATTGATAAATGAAGGTTCCTTTCTTCGATTGTTTGACTTTTAGACCTAGAAAAAATGTTAACTCACCCATCATGCTCATCTCGAATTCTTCCTACATAGACTTTGAAAATTTCTTGCACAAACTTTCATTAGAAGACCCAAAGATTATCATCTACATATATTTGAACAAGTAAGAAGTCTTTTACTTCCTTTTTGATAAACAAGGTTGTGTCAACCATTCATTTCTTGAAGCCATTGCTTATCAGAAACTTACTCAGTCCCTCATACCAAGCTCGAGGTGCCTATTTTAGACCTTACAAAGCCTTCTTTAATCTATAGACAAAGTCTGGTTTTTTGGGATCTTCAAATCATTGTGGTTTTTCACATAGACTTTTTCTTGTATGAATCCATTTAGGAATGCACTATTGACATTCATTTGAAATAATATGAAATTATGAAAGCATGCATAAGCAAGTAATAATCTTATAGCTTATAACCTGGTTACAGGTGCATATGTTTTGTCATAGTTCATTTCTTCCTCTTGTGTATAACCTTTGACAACAAACCTTCCCTTATTTCTGGTTGCTTTACCCTTTTCATCCAACTTGTTTTTGAATACCCACCTTGTTCCAATTACATATTTTCCTTTTGGTTTTATAACTAATTCCTAGACATCATTAATTCTGAATTGTCTGAGTTCTTCTTACATTACTTCAATCCAACTTTCATTAGATAAAGCTTCCTCTACTCCCTTTGGTTCCATCTCAGAAATAAGAGTTAGAGCACTTGAGTCTCCTTTTACTTTGGATCCGGAACGTATTCCTTCTACTAAATTGCCAATAATGAGATCTTTAGGGTGGCTTGATTTTTGCTTCCAGTTATTGTTGAATTTGTCCTTGTCTACAAGGGTTTGCTATGCTTCTGTTTCCTTTGACTCTTCTGACTTTTCTTCTTCTTAACTTTGATCACGAGAAAACGGAGGTACCTCAAAGGATTCTGACTTCATTAAATTTGAAACTACTCATACTCCTCGAGTTGAGTCTGATCTTGTTGGTTATGGATAGATTCTTGAAATCTCACATTCATTGATTCTTCGACAGTTTGAGTATTCTTGTTGAAGACCTTGTAAGCTTTGCTTGGAGTAGAATAACCAAGCAATATTCCTTTATCTGATCTTTCTCCAAATTTCCCAAGCCGATCATTTCCATTCTTCAAAATAAAGCATTTGCAACCAAAAATATGAAAATAAGAAATATTTGACATTTTTACTTTGTAAACTTCATAAGGAGTTTTCTCCAAGATGAGTTTTAAGAATATTCTGTTAATTATATAACAAGTAGTGGAGACTGCTTCTGCCCAAAAACGAGAAGAGACTCTACTTTCAATTAGCAAAGTTCTAGCCATCTCTTGTAAAGACCAATTTTTCCTTTCTACGACTCTATTTTGTTCGAGAGTGTAAGGAGATGAGAAAACATGTTAAAGGCCATTCTTATCACAAAAATTAGTAAAGCCTTGATTTTCAAATTCTCCTTCATGATCAGTCTTAATATTTGAAATAGTATAACATTTCTCATTCTGAACCTTTTTGGCAAACTTTGAAAAATATGAGAAGGTTTCTATTTTATTTGTCAAGAAAAAAAAACCATATTAATCTTGAATAATCATCCACAACTACCAAACAGTTCTTCTTGGCGCCAATGCTTTAAGTTCTAGTTAGTCCAAAAAGATCTATGTGAAGAAGCTGCAAGACTCAATTATGGAGACTTGATTTATAGATTTAAATGAGCTTCTAACCTATTTTCCTAGAATACAAGGAGTACACAATTTAGACTTCTGGTACATCATTCTAGGAAGACCACGAACCAGCTTCACTGACGATAGTTTAGCAATTTGTTTCATACTAACATGCCCAAGCTTGCGGTCCTAGAGATTTGCTTCATCTTGAATTAAGATAAGACGTTGAGAACTCTCTGGACTTATGTCCAGAATATAAATATTTCCATGTCTCCGTCCAGTGAAGATTTGAGAGAAGTCTCGACTAACTCTAGAACAAACATTTTCTTGGAAATTAATTATGAATCATGTATCACATAGTTGACTTATGCTCAAAAGATTATAGTTCAAGCCCTTCACCAGAGAAATATTGTTAATAATCAGACTTCAAATCCTTATTGTTCCATGTCCAATAATTATTTCTTTGCTATACTCTCCAAACGAAACATTTTCTCCTCTTTATTTTTCTAATTTTATGAAGCGGTTTGAATCTCCAGTTATATGTCTAGAATAGTTACTATCCAAGTACCATTTGCTTTTCTTCTTAACAATAACTTGCAATCAAAAAGAAATATCAAACTTTCTTTGTACTCAAATTTTCTTTGGTCTTGATGAGTTTTAAAAACAGCATTTGCTCAATCTTTCGTAATAGGTTTCCAAACTTTAGGACATTCCTTCTCAAAATGTTCTAAGCTATCACACTTATAACATTTAAGAGCAATTTGACCAACATGTTTAAAAAAAAAAATTGTAAGCAAATTTTGGAGGTCTTTGTCTAAGTCTTTCTTTCACCTTGGGAATAGCACTTTCTTTATTCAGGCCCAAACCACATTTGTTATAATAGGGCATTTGAGCTAAAAGAATTTTCTTTAAAGTTTTTGATCTTTTGGAGAATTTCTTTCAAATCATCAAATATTTTCTAGACTCTCAAGCTTTTCTCTCCAAAAATTATCCTGTTGCTTGAATTTTGAATTTTCCTTCTTTAATTCGGATATCCTTTTAAGAGAAGATTTGAGGTTCAAGCAAAGTTCATCCATACACTTAGAAACTTTAATAAGAATTTTTGCATGACTTACCTCGTTTTCTTTGTCAGACTCTGAGTCCGTGTCTAAGTCAGACTCTGATTCTGAGTCTAATTTTGAGTGAGTCATCAAACAAATATTCATAAACTCTTCTTCACTTTTTTCGCATTCTGTGTCATTCCAAGTTTTTACTTTAAGAGCCGTCTTGTATTTTTTTTACTCACAATTCTTTTTTTTCAACAAGGGACAGTTAGGCTTGATGTGTCCCTTCTTCTTACACTTAAAGTATATCACATCATTACTAGACTCAACAACTTCCATTGAACTTTTCTGGAAACTTTGCTTATTTTGATTTTTCCAGTTCAACCTTCATCCATTCCTATTCAGTTTCCTAAATTTCTTTATCATGAGTGCTAGCTCATCATCATCCATGTCATCGTCGATGTTTGTATCATCAGAACAAGCATTAGACTTAAGTGCGATCGACTTCTTACCTTTTGGATCCTCTTTGTCATTGATCTATTCCACTCCGTATGATTGAAGGGTGCCAATTAGCTCATCAACAGAGAGAGGCATAATCATCTGTGTCTCCCGAATTGATGTTTTCCCATGGTTCCAGTCCTTTGAAAGTCCTCGTAAAAGTTTGTTGACCTTCATTGAAGTTGAAACTGGTTGATCTTGATATGCCAAACCGCTTACTATTTCTATAAATTGGCTGAACATATCTCCAATAAATTCTCTAGGCTTCATCTTGAAGGATTTGTATTGGCTAAGTAAGATGTTTACTTTTGTCTCCTTCACACGATCCGTTCCTTCATAGGTAACATAGAGTTTATCACAGACTTCTTTAACTGTTTCACATGAAAAAATTCTATTATATTTAGTAAGAGATAATGCACAATATAAAGAATAGATAGCTTTTACATCAAGAGCCTGTCTCTTGGTAATTTCTGCTTGATCAATTTCTTTAGTCTCCAGGACTTCTTTTCCCTCTTCGAATATAGAAGCAGCCTTTGAATTAATCCCCTTTTCCACAACATCCCATTCCAAAGGATCTATGGATCTTAGGAAAGTCTTCGTTTTGCTTTTCAAACATTGTATTATTTTCCATTAAAATATGATGGCCTGGTGTTGCTTTGTCATGTCTCGATCCTCCAAGCATGTGCCCATCCCTCCTTGGTCGATTAAATAGCGATATCCCAGGATGCATCGCCAACCCATTCATTTAAATACGCATGCGAAAGCATATATAAAATCCACATACAACAATTCAATGGGATAGAAAAACAGGGCCAACTTTTTCAAATCAAAACAAGCTTTTTTATAAACAAACAGGTTTATATACAATGTCAGGCTATTTACAAAAATATCGACTTAACAAAAGGGAATTGTTCTATGACTCCCTAATTAGCAGGTTCGTCAATTCTTCGATCTCCACCTTCCCAGACTTCGAGACTTCCGGTCCTCCACTAACTTCCTCTACGAACTTGAAAATGGTTATTCAATAACTAGTGAGACAATGTCTTGGCAAGTTCTACCCCTTAAGACTTGATTAGGAAGCAAATTACACCCTAAAGGCTACCTAAGCACAAGACGAGTCAAATGGCTTACCCTAGCCTCAATTCATTCTTGCAAGTCAGTTCATAGAACAGATACTAACAATCATATCATTCAATCAAAGCAGATTGAATCATCGATCAATCAACATAGTCGATTACATGTCAATCAGATCATTTCCTGGTCATTTTAATTCATACTGTTCATTTTCCCAAGATAATATACTTAGTCACTGAGCCACGTAATACAACATTCCTTCTCACCTCTTATCATACCCAATATTTTTCCACTTAACATCCCCATTCAATAAACAAACTCAAGGCTCTAGAAGTAGTTCCCATGCGACTCAAGTCACCATGTAACACTTAGTCCTTGATTACAAAACACGATAGTCTAAGGCTCTAGAGGTAACCCACACGAAGTCTCGCCATCGTGTAATACTTAGCCTTTGATTACAGTAAACGATAGTCTAAGGCTCTAAAAGTAACCCACACGAAGTCTCGCCATCGTATAATACTTAGTCCTTGACCACATATAGCAAAAGTGCAAGACTCTAGAGGTGACTCACACAAGTTTCAATATCGTGTAGTACTTAGCCCTTGACTATGCATGACAATACTACAAGACTCTAGAGGTAATTCTCATGCGACTCATGTCGTCATTTAATACTTAGCGCTTGGTTACAATAAGCAATAGTATAAGGCTCTAGAGGTAACTCACATGTAGTCTCACTACCGTGTAGCACTTAGCCCTTTACCTACTCACAACCTATTGGATTCCCTCCACAAAAACCCAAATCACCTCAATTCACACAGATGCCCATATATGAATATCTCAATTGCATAAATTATCAATCAATTGCACAATTAAACAATCAATAACACATATCCCCCATCAATGGCTATCCTTTGCCACGACCATAAACCTTTACCATAGTACAACCATTCGTGCATCATCATGCATAGGCTCTAAGCATATCACAAACCAACATATCATCAAATATGCACAAACTAGCGAGCATTGTACTAATAACACCACAAAATCATAACCGGCCTTAATTGGTAGAAAAGACCCACTCGCTTGTCTCCAAGTTTAAATCCAAAAATATAATCAAACGAGTTTGGAAAATTTCCAAATTTGAATATGTTGTAATAGACACATAAACGAACATTTTTCATAAGACACCTTAGCCCAAATCCTTCTAAATTCGACCTATTAAATCGCTCAATCTAGCACCAAAACCGGGTCTATTTCCAAAAAGTCTATTTTTCGAAATCAATTTAATTCAAGGTCCAAAACATGTTCATTTGATCTGAAATTTGACTATGTTAAACTAGAAAATATATAAAACAACTTTTTTGAAGAAACTATTTTGAAATTAGAACTCTAAGAGTTGATAAAACCCCTAGAATCCTGAAAAGTCATCAATTCCAGCGAAAACTGAGGCTCTATTTGAAAATGACAGAGCCGATATCTCCTTCTTTAAATCTCTAAAAATCTTGAAAAAAATATATATGTTGTAGCTTATGATGTCTAAAACATTTCTTAAGAAGACATCAACCTCAAATTCATAACCCATTTCGATATACAAAAATGGCAAATCGTGAGGGTCCATAACTCTGAACTGCAGACAGTCCACTGGATTCAACTAATCCATCATCAATTGTACAAATCTCACTAATTAAGTTACATTAATCCATTCTAAAGCTAATATAACTATCCTAGCTTATTACTAATCCATACTTAAGCTAACCTAACAACCCTTAAGCACAATTAACGTACTAATTAAGGCTTAGTGAGTAAAACTCACCTGTTTAACAATTCGTTCGGATCAAAACGTCGGGAATGAAGTGAGGGTCTCTTTTCTCCAAAGCGAGCCTAGGATCCAAGACCCGAAAACATCTCAAAACGGGCCTAACCCCTTGCTAGAAAACCCACAAAACCAACTTTTATTTTGGCTGCAAAAACAGAAGAAAACAAACTAGGTTGGTGCGATGAGGACAACGGTGGACTAGTGGATGGCTTGGCGGCTTGGAGGGGTGACAGCAGCGGCTCACGGTGGCTGGCAAGCTCCAGTTAAGCTCCATAGGCTGTTGGACAAAGGCTGGGACGATGTGAGGAGTCAAGAAGGGCAGACGGGCGTGTGGGTGGCTCGAGCAGGTGATGGCGCACGAAACGGCAATGGCGTGCGGTGGTGATGGCGTGAATGGTCTAGTGGCTGCTCCAGCGATGTTGCTGTCTCCCTTGGCTGTTAGCGTGTGAAATGGAGGGGAGAGGGTGGCTTGGACAGCAAGTGAGGAGGAGAGAGGGAAGAGAGAGCAAGTCTTGGTCTTGGTGAGGTCTTCTTGGCCAAGCCCCCTTAAGCTCGTCCTTTAAGCTAAGGTCCCAGGGCTGTCCTTAGGCCACAAAGGCCTCTCTTTACAACATTGAAATGGTCCATTTTGGCTAGGAGGAGGAGGAGCTACAAATTTCCCAAATTTTGGCTTCAATTGGACTCCTCATCTCACTTGATTTAATCTTAATTGGCCCCAATAAATTCAATTAACACCTCAATACTTCAATTGACATTTTTCTTCACCCATAAATCCACATTGCTTCCCAAAACTGCGATAAAAAATAATCACCGGCCTTTTCTTATCAAAAACGGTCATAATCTGACTTTTTCCCAAAAAGTCTCAAGTTGCAAAAAAATCTTTTGAGATTAAGTCGATGCTCCTAGAATTTATTGTGACATGACAAAAATCTTCAATTTCTGAAATCAGACTCAATTGGCGGTTAATTTCACTCCGACGCGTTTTTAGCGTAACCTAGGCTACCGGGTAGTTTTCAAATATTTTTAGTACAAATGACCCGTGGTCGATTTTTTTCGAGCCGCAATGAACCCACTTGATGTATTGACGACTTTCGGTTGTCGTGAAAATATCGATGTTTCAAATACGGACACAGGGTACCAAAATGATAGATAAATCAGTCTAGTGCTAGTCGACGAAAATTTTCTAATTTAGTGGTGTCACCCACGATTAGCCACACATCTCAGTTGAATCAACATATCTCTGATCTCAAATCAATTTACGTTTGTGCCGTAATGATCTCAGTAGATGAACACGGTTAAGCAGCCGATCCCTGGTCGAATCCTCAAATCTACTTGCCTTAAAATCCTTAATAGCTTTCCCAGATAGTCTAGTTATCTCAAGAGTGATCAGTTCTGAGAACAGCCCTATAGGTGCATCAATGAAATGTCCGATTTATTGAATTGAAAGCAAAGTCAAAAATCTAAGATGTCACATGCTTTGTCCTTCCACAAGTCCTGGTGCCAAGATCCTAGCCATAGAAAACATTTAACTCAGAAGTATAAACACTTCAATAAAACAAGTACTTGGCTCTGATACCAATTGAAAAAGCTAGTACAAACATCTAAAGGGGGTGAATAGGTGTTTAAAAGAATTCTTGACAAATGATACATAATAAAATAAATTTTGAGCAAAATCTGAAAAAGGATTAGAGTTTGATAAATGAGCCTCCAGACTTCTGATAGAAGTTCAAAATCTATTATATGATGGAACATACTTCTAAAGTAACTTATGAGTGTGCAACAAATTTAAATGAAGAAAGTTAAGAAAAGAAAAAATTGCACACGAGATTTATAGTGGTTCGGCTTAAATTAAGCTTACGTCCACTATCCCATGTTGACAAATTTCTAGCTGGAATTCACTATAGCATCAATAGAAAAGTACAATATTTTGAATGCAAACACTTAGGGCGTGCATGTTTATGTTCTTTTTTCTTGTTTATTAACAAAAATTTTCTTTTCTTGTTCTCGGGAACAAAAAAAGAACAGAAATGTGTTTGTTTGTGTTTTTGTTTAAAATCTATTTTTTTGTTCCCAGAACAAAATTGGAACGGAAATAAGAAACAAAAAAAGAAGTTATTTTTTTGTTCCAGAAACACTTTTAAAGAATAAATTTTCTCTCTTTTCTTTTCTTCTCTTTTTTTTCCTTCTTCTTTTCTTCTTCTTTCCTTCTTCTTTTTATTTTGGCCGGTCGCCAGCCTCGACCATGGCCGGTGATCGGCCGTTGAGGGCCGGCGACGCCGTCAAGGGCCAGCGACCTCGCCGGAGCGTCACCGGCCCCCGGCGAGGCCGAGCCTCGCCGTGGCCCGGCGAGGCTGCCAGCCCCGTCGGCTGGTCGCCGACCTCGGCATGGCCGGCGACCGGCCAAAAGAAGAAAAAAAATAAAAAATAAAAAATAAAGGAAAAATAAAATTAAAAATTAAAAAATTAAAATAAACAAAAAAAGAATATAAATTTACCAAACGTGTTTCTATTCATTTTTTTATTCCCAGAACAAGTTTACCAAATGCATCTTTCTAGTCAAAATTATTTCCCGAAACAGAAATAGTTTTTTTCTATTTCTGTTCCTTGTAACATTTTTTGAACAGAAACACAAACAAACGCGCCCTTAGTGGAAGATTCATTTTTTTCTTACTAAGTCACTCTTCTTGTGATTATGTCTCTTGAATACAATTTGTAAGAACTATAGATGAAGAGCAAGTGGTTGGAAATGCTTCAGATTTTTGAATTTCAATTTTCACACATTATAAATTGAATGACCTCCTTAAATACTCCTCCACTCCTCACTAGCTGTTAGCTTCTCCAAAGAAATTTCTTTCGATCAATCCATTGGACATAATCGATTAAGGAAATTATATAGCCGTTTGAAGATTGAGAAGAAAATCCATTGATTATGGTCGTCCATACAATCATAATTTAGATTTCTATAAGTAGATGCTTCTCAAAAAGTAACTTGTCTTCAAGATTGATTTCATCAATTTGTGATTAATTCCATCGATGTATTTATAAAAAGTAAGTGAGATTCTTTGCCAGAGAGCCATATATATAACAATAAATTCCTATTATGTTTATTCAAAATCCTTGTTACAAGATCAATAAATCTGAGTTTGATTATATCTTCATTCTAGACTAGGTTTCAGTCTAGATTGCATCAAAGTGGGAAGACTTCTTAAATGAATAGATTTTGATAAAAGTCTGCGATATAACTTCAGAGATATACTATCCTTCAGAATGAGAAGAAAGACATGAAAATTTTGTCAATTTCAAAACTTGATAGAAGTTTTCTCAACATACTCAAAAGCCATTGGCAAGTGCACAGAGAAATTGATGTTGATCACTATTGTTGAGAAAATTATAGTGCTTGCCAATTTTTTTTATACTGAAGCTCTGATCTACTGTAGTTGAATGAACGTGTAATGGCCGTGCAGGAACACCGACCAGCTGCTCCATCGTTTGCAACTGATTGTATGTAGCAATCCGCACTGACTATAGAACTTAAATATAGTAAAAATGGCAATGGTTGATTGATGAACATGCCATCAAAGTAAATTCCTCCTTTACAAACTTATCTGAACCAATTCCAATTACTGGTCAACCATGACAATGAGGGACGTAATTCATTCGAATGTGACATAGTAGAAAAGCATTAACCACCTGATTAAAACATCAGAATACAATAGTTTTTGCTCTCCTGTCCAACCACCCTGATTTGCATAAGTAGAAACGCCAAAAGGATTTTTCCAGCTGAATTCAATTACTAAAGGAGCTCATTTATCTTCATCAATTTTGAGGGATTATACGAGAGAACAAACGCGGATGTACTCTGAATCCCCATGCTGTTAGACGTTTACTCAGGGTGTCGACTGACTTTGTTTTATCCCAAAACAACTGTTTGACTGATTCCGGATGCTTCCACAAAAATACCTCCCTCGCACAACCGCTCTTCATTTGTAGTTAATCGTGCCTCCATCTTCTTTCGCAGTGTTTTCTACGAACCTACCTGAGTTGATTCGTGGGAAGTCTTCAAATGCATGAGAGCTCGAGCCTAAAGCAGGAGAGGCATTCTTCTATATGCAGCGATGGAGCCCAGCAGGAATTGAAATAAAAAGCTGAACGACAACCTGAGTAAATATATAATGCCCTCTCATTTTTCCTAAAGCCACTTTTTCTTTTTAATACCCTTATTAGGTTGTTGTATAATGGAATAAAGTGTGTTAAACAATATTTTTGTCATGGAAAAACAGATTCTCTTATATGGAATATGAGAGAGTGGGTCATGAAAAGCCGGTTAATGTTGGGATTGTGATGATCATCTGATTCTTGATTTTCCATATTCCACTAAGTCAATTAACTGCACAGGACAATCGTTATTAGGACCAATCAATCCTGACAATAATTGAAAAAATAAGGATCAAATCTGTCCTCTGCTGTTGATAAGTGCGTCTTGAGAAAAAAAGGCTGAATTCAATCATGTTTTAAGGTATTTTACCTTGAAAGTCGATCTGATTTGGCATCCTCAAAACTAAATTATACATTACTAAAGCATAACAGCTCCGATTCAGAGGCGATCAAATATAAAACATGCCTTGTAGCGAAAGGATTCAATAGCATTATCAAGCGAATGCACTCCCTCTAACTCGGAAGAACAGCGACTACCCAGGTCAAAGCATTAAAAGAAGTAATGCTATTTCACAATCTTCCGAGGTTTGTGGCAGTACCTAATTCAAGTGCAGCCATTTTTGGAGCAGTGTCTAAAACTAATGCTCTATAAATAGCTTCGTTGATGGAAACTGGAGATTAAGCCTCAGCATCACCAATCGTGAGAGAGAGAGAGAGAGTGTGTGTGTCCTTGCGTGTGTAATATAATTGTTTATTTGAGAGTAACGATTCAAGTTGACGGATAACGGCATCTGCCAATGTTCTACATGTATTTTAGCTATTACATCGTTTCCACAACTTCACTCGACGTCGAATGAAATTTGTGAGAAATGTGGCTGCTAGTTCCATCCTCCAAGACCTCGGAGTTTATCGAGCTCTGTAGCGGAGAAATAGTTGCGATTTTTCTCTTTATTACCTTCTGATTCACAGACCATCTTGCCTTGTGGATTAAGATGTCGAGATAAATCGGTGGGCAGTCGATGAATGAGTCAAAAAGTACCCCCTGATAGGGTTTTCATGGGCAATAATTTCGTGCAAAAATGCTCGTTTTGACAGGAGTTTCCCTCTTCTATTCTTCTCTCTTTCATACTGCTTTTACCCTTGCTTGTACGGCTGCCTGTGCCCGCTCTTTTCGATTCGCATCTTAGCACAGCAATACATGGGAAATTTCTGCGAAGCACAAATCTTTCCTCTCTCTTTCACACTTCTTTTACCGTTCCTTGTACAGCTGCCTATGCTCGCTCTTTTCGATTCGCATCTTAGCGCAGCAATACATGGGAAATTTCTGCGAAGCACAATTCTATTATTCTCTCTTTCTTGCTGCTTTTACCCTTCTTAGCACAGCAATATATGAGAAATTTCTGCGAAGCACAATTCCATCCTTCACTCTTTCATACTACTTTTACCCTTACTTGTACGGCTGCCTATGCCCGCTCTTTTTGACTCGCATCTTAGCGCGGCAATGCATGGGAAATTTCTGTGAAGCATAATTTTATTCATCTCTCTTTCATACTGCTTTTACCCTTACTTGTACGGCTGCCTATGCCCGCTCTTTTTGACTCGCGTCTTAGCGCGGCAATGCATGGGAAATTTCTGTGAAGCATAATTTTATTCATCTCTCTTTCATATTGCTTTTACCCTTACTTGTACGGCTGCCTACGCCCGCTCTTTTTGACTCGCGTCTTAGCACGGCAATGCATGGGAAATTTCTGGGAAGCGCAAGGAGGACAATGCTATCAACTCTAGCAAAAATTGAAGCACTTCTAGCGTTTTCTTTTTACTCATGTCGGAGATAAATGAGGAGGTCCAGAATATTCAAATGAAAAATTGTCTTCTATGAAATTGAGGGTGCATTTGTATTTTCCACTATTTTTTCCCCAACATGCCGAAAATATCTTTAGAAACATGGAAAATGTCCTTTCAGGAGTCGTAATGGGAGGCGTCCTCCGTTTTTTTGCGGATCATTATTGAGTGGTTGAAGAAGGAATTTTGATCTTATGACTTGCAATTAACATGGCAGCAACTTGATCTAAATGTGTAATGTGCATTGCATTATGTCCTACACTTTTTGACATGGCCATTCAATAAATGATGGAGTTCGTCACCGCATCATTGACTAGTGCTCTAAATGCCCGATAATTGTTATTAAAACTGGTTGAAATACTCAATAATTAATAGCAATGTGATAGTGATATCTAAATTCTTGCTTAAGGTGCATTATCATAATTGACATTTAAATAGATTTAATTAGGTCCAACAACTTTGTTACGACCTGCAATGCTTTTCTGAATTTTGAATTTATTTAGTAGAATGCTAAACTTTTGTTTATAGTGTGTAATTGATTCATCCCTGGAACTTCTGCTTGTTCTTGTGAAATTATTTTAATATGTTTCATATGGCATACGCCCAATGATTATCCTAAAGGAAATTTCTAAAATGGACAACAATCTACAAAAGCCAATAAATTGAAAAAAAAAATTATACAAATAGATTTCCCATGTGTAACAATTATCTGAAATTATAGATAAATGACACACATTCGGTTTTTATGTGTGATTCATTTTAAACAAACAAATTTGCTTAGTACCTTTAATCATGTTCATTCATCATATCAGCTAGTGAGAAGTACAGAGGATTTTGCTGTTCTTTTCAAAGCATAGCAAACAAATCCATTCTCCATTTCACATGATTTCCATTGAATCACGAAGAAGGCACAAAAGGTTTATCCTAATCCCAAACCCTTCTCAAACTTAAGACGATACTAAATATTTGAAAATGATTTAGGAACCTCGTTAATTTATAACCAATCGAAAGTTTTGTAGTAACAATGCTCCTCAGCCAAAGCGTAGGACCTACTTGATAAATTGAAAGGCCGGGCATATCATTAGACGTTAACTGACAATGTTGAATTTTAGGACCAAAATTCGAAAACCAGTGGTCTCACCGCCCCTCTATTTGATGGTACATTCGTTGATGAAATCAATTGGATTTGCAATTTTCAAAGAGACTCAAAAATTAAATTGAAATTCGTATTGGATGATAAGAATAAAAGCATATGACCATTCCGTTTGCACAGCCACAAGCATTTGCCTTTTATTGATCGAACCTTGTTGCTTCGACGTTGGAAACAGGTTTTTTTTCTCCTCGTATATCCCTATGCAACAGAAGTTTGAAGGAACTATCAGCTGTCGGCAAACTGAGTAGCTTCATTCGGGGTGCATATAAATTTTTTATTGAAATCGCGGACAATCTGTTGAATACATCAGAAGACGGATTTGCATATAGATGAATCGCACAAAGGGATATCACTTGCTTACTTCAAGCCAACTGAAAAAAGGGTGAAAGAGTCCTGGCAGCTCTATATCACTTTTCTTAATAGGGCCGTCTATAAAATATATCGAGAATTTAAGCCCATTGAACAAAGCCCGACTAATGAGAATGCGTGAACTCGACCATGTGCAAGTCAAAAATTGGCATACGAGAATTGGCTGGCCAAGATTTCAAAAAGCGTGAAGAAAAATCAATTACATGTGACTTTGTTGCCTTCTCCAATTCCAATTTATCGTGCATGTTGGATTCTTTGGCATGCTGAATTTGTTGCCCTAGAATAAGGGGCTCACACACACACATACAAATATACACCTGATCATATTTTACTTTAAATTAATTTACTTAGGTTCAAAAACTTTATTCTAATATGCAATGCATTCATGCTTTCACATGATTTGTTTAGATGTCCTACACTTTTGTTTAGTACGTGAAATTGGTCCATCGCTAGAACTTTAGTTTGTTCAATTATGTCTCTTGAAATTATTTTAATATGTTCATGTGTCTTATGCCCGTTGATTATCGAAAGGAAATGGCCACAATGGACAACAATCAACTGAAGTCGCTGGATAAAAAAATTATACAAATGGATTTCGTGTGTGTAATATGTATCCCAAACGATAAAAAAAAAATACTCATTCATTTCTTATGTGTAATTCATTTGAAACAAAAGATTTGCTCGGTCACTTTAAATGGTGATTCTTATTCATCATCCCAAAATGTCAGCTAAGTATGGATTTTACTGTTCTTGTCAAAGCATCGCCAACATTCCGTTCTCCTTTAACATATTACGCTTGGATCGGGGAGAAAGCACATTGTTTTGTTAAGTGAGAGGTTTCATCCTTATCAGGAAACTTTTTTTGAACTTAAGAATGATATTTGAATATTTGCAAATAAATTAGAAACCTCATTAATTAAAAACTGATGACAAGTTCAAGAGGGACAATGCTCGTGTCACACCCCGAAACCATCATAAATGAGGGTGACACGGCCGTCCTTCCACTCGAAGGACGCAGCCTCAAAGCTCCCAAAATTCAATTCCTAAAAGTCCGCTCATCGATATCGCTCTTGTACTACTTATCATAAGCTGAGGAACTTAAAAAAGATTAGCAAATAGGGAGGTGAGTAACCATAGCTCAGTGAGTAGTTCATCATTTCTAAGCAGATTGAGCACCCATTATACATATTTACAAAACCAAAGTACAATTCTTTTAACACAAATCTAGAATATAACAAATAAATAATAAGATAATAAGTTATGTACACTTACATTCATTTCACAATAACATCAAAACAAATGTCAATGGTCAAATCCATTTATTAATCTCATTAAGTCACACGCCAATGGTTCATTCCATTGGTTAGTCTCATGCCATATATCAATGGTCTATTTCATTGATCCATCTCATAGGAAACTGCAAATTGATGGTCCATTCTAACGACTAAACTCAAATTACATGTTAATGGTCCATTTTATTGACCAATCCGTTGCTCAATATCAAACCATGGTCATGATACAATGCCTAGTGACGATGCGACCAAAATTCCCCCTTAACAAGGTATCCACCTATTATTAGCCGTGACTCGACCCACAATGATACATTAGACTAGTATGTACATACCCACAAGCCTCTCGCTGGGCTGACAGCAATATTGAGCATTAATATCAATTCAAAACAACACCATCCATAATTCACAAACCAAATCCATAAATCATTTCATATATCACCAAAAGATTTCACAACTATTTTTTATGCCAGGTTAGGCAGACAGTGATGGAGCGGGGGGACACTGGTTTTGCAAGAACAACAGATGGATACTAAAAATGAAGCAAGTGCATCATGTACTGGAATTCCTTATGTTCTGAGATTCTTACACGAAGTACCAAAGAGAAAATGAAACAAGAAGAGAGAGAGCAAGCACATATATAGAGGCTTTCCGGGTTCGAATGTCTCTCTCTGTGTTCATATGTTCGAGCTACTCTGCAGCCTCCAATCTGCTGCCTATAGTCGACTAGCCCATCGGGGCAGGTAGAGGGAAGACGATGCCAATTACATTCTCGAGAGAATTCTAGTGTTTGCCAATTCTTCTCACCTAAGCCTCAATCTACGACTGTAGTTGGATGAATGTGTCACGACTGAGCAGGAACACTGACCAGACGTTCAATCATTTGCAACTGATCATATGGAGCAATCTGCACAAAGGAGAGGAGTTAAAACAGAGAAAAAGGATAACGGTTGATTGATGAAGGTATCATCTGAGTAAAGTGCTTCACAAACTGTTCGGAACTAACTCCAATTACTGGTCAACCATGATGAAGAGTGACATTATTCGTTCGAATGAGACACAGTAGAAAAGCGTTGGTCACCTGATTAAATCCGTCTGGCCAAACTATGGACACGGCCTAGTTTCCCATTGGCTGAATCTCTTCTGGTTCGATGTCTTCCGGAACATTGGAATACTGCAGTTTTTGCTCCCCTGTCCACTCATCCTGATGTGCAGATAAGTGGCATAAGAAAGAATCTCTTCACTAGTCCAAGTCACAATATCTAAGACAAGCACAGGACAAGTAGAAACTTCGGAAAGAATAATTTAAGCTAAATTCCACCACTAATCTTCATCGATTTTGAGGGATTAGACTGGAGAATAACCGCTGTTATACTCTGAATCCCTATGCTGTTCAGCATTTATCAGCACGACAAAGGATGCCAAAGGAGGGGAAATCAGAGTAAAAACTTTTGGGGCAAGAAGTATTTTTAGTTGACTGAATAGATTTAAATGAAGAATTTCAATGCTCTAAAATCTACCATGCCAAATCACTAATACTCAAGAATTCAGTTGATAGAACACTCGGATTACTGAGATCCAGTATGGTTAGTTTAAACCATCACGTGAAGATAAGAGGTAAGGTTTGAGTGAAAACATGCTCGACCTTCATGTACAGGTGCTTGGATTATGGGTAATGGCGTGAACGCTGCTCAAATCCACTTATCTACATTTTCAAAATGCGACTGCAGACCTCTGATTTAATTTAAAAGAAGGGTAAATCAGAAAGAAGGGTCATAAATTAGCTTGGAGGTCCATTTGTAGAATTAAACTAAGCTTGTCTGGTGAAATGCAGCAACTGGCCTGAACATTCTAACTATAGGATTAGCATCTATCTATTTCCCAAGGTTATGCATGATTGTGTTGACACCGCTGCAATAAAAACCTACATATCTACTTTCCATTTGCAAAGATAAAAACAATCAGAGGATTTTTCCAGGTCAAAGGAAAGTCCTTATACCACAATTTGAGCTGATCGGTCGTTTCTTCTCACGGTCGTGGGGTGTAGAAAGAACTCCTCGTCTGAATCTGGAACCTTCACTTTGATTGCCTTGATAACTTTATCATGAGTTACGGCTGTTGACACTGGAAAGGAAGATGACACTTTGAATCATTTGATCATGAAAGCCAAAAATAAAAAAGATATGCAATTTCTGAAGGTATTCCTTTAGTTCAATCGTCGGAGGGGAGATGAGCCTAAAATTTTAGTGGCAAATGACGAACTGGGAAAGTTCTCATCTTAGGAATCTAGTTAGACACTGGCACTAGATTCTCGAAACACAGATATCTCTCTCAACCTTTATCAAGAAATTGTTTTAACCTAATAAATATAAACTACCTTGTTGACGAATCTTGGCACACTGTTGCACAACACACACTCCGAGGTCCTGGAATGTCTTGGCAACTTCTCCTAGAGGATCTGCCACAACTTCTGGCATTCCACTATCTCCAAAGGCTGATAACTAATATCAATGGAAGAAATCATTATTATCCATCATGCTTCAACAGGAGTAAGAATGGACATTAAGAGAACAAAAGGCACAACAACGAGAGATAAGATCAAAGAACTTGTCAGAGGATATACCGTTGGTCTAATGGGAAGATTGAATAAATGAGGAATTCCGAACTGCTGGACAACCTGTAAATAAATCCAGCACAATCTGAGGAAACAGAGAATATGCTTCATCCTTTAACACCAGTGTAACCCTAGGATTAGCGCTCTGGCATTCCATTGTAACAAGTAAACCAAACAATAGGTAATCGGAGAAACATACCTGAGAGCCTGATCCTCTACCAAGTGGGTAATAGTGCTTTCCATCGGCATCAAAGTGGCACATATTTTCGACAACAGCATCATGGTACCTGTGTGCATGAACAGTGGATTGTCAAAAGATGACTCTTTGATAGATAAAAAGAGATCAACTATAGGGCACCGAGAGGGGAAGGGAGGGTTGCAAACCCTATACAAAAAGAGCCCAAAACTAAAGACATACACAAAACAGCTCACAAAAACAAAAAAAGGAGCTCAAATTAAGGATAAATCACTGATGATATCAACTAGAACTATACATCCATATAGAAGTTTCCACTGTACCAAAAATGTATAACTTTAAGCCAATTTTCAATAACATTCTGTCCAATAATTGTCACGGTGAATTTGTATCTTTTAAATTACATTTCCATGTTTCATCATATTTCCAGAATTCTTGACAAATGATTCAAAGGATAATCAAAGGATGGTGTTGAATGGGGATTGTCAATAGTACAAAGGCACAAACCTTACGTTTTGAGAACATGCGAATTCCCTTTGCTACATTTATAAATGCAAGCTTTTGAGGGGTGGTAACAATGACGGCAGCTGTTAAGGGTACAACCTGAAAAGTTAATATCATTACATTAAGATTGAAAACTGCAGCAACAAACAAAACTTGCAAGAGTATTATCTGATGCAAAATGCCTGCAACTAGCAGCTTCTAATTGTAAAGATGTGCTTTGTTCGTAAAAGGATAGAGGGATAAACATTAAACCGTTCATAATTACTGATCTAAGATGAAAAGGCACAAAATGCGAACCTGGCACAATGTAAGCTGAATGTCGCCAGTCCCCGGTGGCATGTCAATAACAAGGTAATCCAACTCACCCCTGCAAGGGGAGTTTAGTAATGCTTAGCTGCAGAAGCCCGACCCAGAAGCCAAAAAAAGGAGAATGATGAGAGAAAATCATTGTTTTTGATTAACTGTAGTTTACTTTGAATCATGCACTTCTCTTATAGGAATATAACACGCTTTGACAACAATGACAGTGAACAGAAATTTGAATACAATAACCACAGCATGCAAGCATGACGAACATTCCCCTGCAATCAGCCAACGTCATAGAGTTCCAATGATTTTTCATACCACTCGGTAGTAGTCAAGAGTTGGTTGATGACACCAGAAACCATTGGACCTCACATAATCGCACGGCCTTGTCCAGCAAATCCAAAAGATACCAGCTTCATTCATAGGTATGCTGTGGGAATTATGCTTCTTTTCTCTGGGTTCTAGAAAAGGTAGGTGGAAATAATAAATGCATTACTTCACTAAACTAGAAATTAATTTCGTTGTAGTGGAAGTGGAACTATAAGCTTTATTACCATTTCCAGAAGTCGGTTATCAGGGGAAACCATTGTTGATAAACTTGGACCATACACATCGGCATCAAAAATAGCAACTCGAGCTCCCATTCCAGCCAAAGTATATGCAAGATTTACAGCTACAGTTGATTTTCCCATGCCTCCCTGAACAGTTCTGACAGACAGCAGTCATGATAGAAGAAATTAAAGAATAGTACTTTTTAATATTAGTAACCTAAAAACATGTCAAACCACAATTTGGAAATACTCAAAGAAAAATCTTTTCCGTTATAAAATTCGCTAATCAGGGAAGTCATCACGATGGAATGAAACTACAGGTCATCCTTATGTCACAGTCAACCTTCTCAAAGCAACCCCAAAAACGTCTTGTAGCCCGACTCGACATTGATGATCGGGTCATTGAAGAGGACTACAAGTAACCCACTCATTTTTATAATTGGAAAGTAGTTCGCTCCAGATACAGCGATAAGCTAAGATACCGCATGACACAGAGTCTATTTATCGTCCGAATTCACAGCCATAAGAACTATCTTGATGGTAAAGCAAACGCATCGTTAAAGTTCCCAACGCTTGAAAAAATTTTCGGAATAGAAGGGTCTCAGTCATTACATAAGCTCCGCCAAACTCAATCTTGCTGATACACAATAGCTATGCTAAAGTGAGCATACATGTATCGGATTGTATTGCGCGTTACTTCTGGAAATGATTTGGCTGAAATTACGTACAATGCTTCTTAAGGTGGTGTGGTTTCCTTGTGAGAAAGAAAAATCACTATGAAGTTCATTTTCATTTCCTCCTCTTTTCTTTAGCAAATTTACTTCGACAGCTAAGTGAACCACAAGTAAGAATAGAATATTTTTGCATTTTACCATGAAGGTTATGCCCCAATTTGAATTCCCAGAGGCATGGACATCTAGACTAACACTCCATATCATATATATTCCCAAAAACTTTAAGAACCGAAAAAAGAAAAAAAAGGTTAGATGAATTGCTTTTCAAGTTTTCACTTATTAGTTTTGGGAGTTCAAAATACAATAACAGAAAGGGGAATGTAAAAATAGAGCATATAAAGTAAGAACAAGAGCCGAAGCAAATAACACCAAGCGAAAGCAATATCATCCTCTTACACAACCTTTTGATTTGCGCTATGCGCAGTATCATAGTCTGAACGATGACCACTCACACAGCTTTGATGTTTCTGAACAAAGCTTAAAAGGACACATTGATAAAACCATCACATTCCAACTCTACAAACATAGGAAAAATGGCACGATTGTCCTTCCATCCAAAGGACGTGGTCTCATATGCATTATCGACGTCAACCTATTATCATAATATATTCATCATTATCACATGAGAATAATAAGTTGGTTACATGACTAAAGTTCTAAAATCCACCAATAAAAACATATATATCACCAGTGACTAACAAACTAAACCCAAAAAGTACCATCACAAATTATATGTATAATTAGCTTAGGTTATACCCTAAAATCCAAATTCTTAAGATTCCTCCACTGATGTTGCTCTCCTCTTATTTGCCGGCAGTTGAAAAAGAATTAAGATGAATGGTATGAGCAAATCACCTCTTGATAAATAGTATATATCTCTTCTCAACAAATCGAGCATCAACTATGCACATTATAAACAGTAACAGAAACACAAGCAAATCAAGCATATAATATAGGTAAAGGTCTAAATATGAGTTACATCACTTCAACAACGTTTTCTACATATTAGAAACACTCATTCGATCAACAATATTGAAGCAAACAATCGCGATCTAGTCTATTGAGGCGTAGGTCTTCATATCAAACTATAGCCATGTTAAACGCCCCATGACAAGGCTTACCAAGATGTCTTCCAAGGCGTAGGTCTCCACTAATGTCAGCCAGTGGCTTTGGCCATTCAAGATGTCCTGAGAACATGTATGCTTACTCGCAACCTTTCGATGATTTCAGATCATAGCCACGAGACGATAAAACCATTAACATAATCCTATCAACAACAAACCCATTTCAGAACTCATTTAATAAACCGGAGTCACAAATCCATACAACCATTCACAATTCCATCCACAATAAGAATAGATTCATGAAAAATTTCTCAAACCATTTCATAAATAATCAACTCCTCAACTATTTCAGGAGATATCTTACTATGCTATTTCAAATAACCAAACGAGGTAGTAAATGCAAGATCTAGCTTTATCCATCAAAGATGTTCTAAACACCATTTTTAAAAAAAAAAATATATCATAATGTGCAATGTCTCATTCATATCTTACACAGCATATCTAATCCTTGTGATTTTTAAGCCGTGAGTTTACAAAACATACAAGAGACAAGCACCACTCCTCACTAACCAAAAGCCAAATTAAAAGCTTTACCACTCGAAGAGCTTAAAAATCCTTTCAAAGAGAGCATTAACTAAATGTCAAACTAATATATCACTAACCTCAACTAAGATTCTACAAGGCGATGCTAATTTCTGGAGACAAAATGTACACTATGAGTAGACAAAAAGGCCACACAAGCATCAAACTTGCAACAGAAAACAGAGCAGCAATCTCGTCCTATGCTAAGAATTCTGGCATGTCATACATCTCTATTGAACTCCATTTTAAGTGAGTTTACAGTCGAACGAGAGCTAATTCAAAGTACTAAAAGACCCAAAACTCCTTAGAACCAAAATTTGGCCAACAATTGATGAAATCCAGGACAAAACCCTACTAGTTGTAATTACTTTAAATTAGTTTTCGAGAACTTCGAAGAACCAATATCTCTCAAATGGCAATCCGTAAAATCTCATGATTCCAAGACCAACCTAATATTTTGAAACAACATCATTTCAGGGTTCAACAATCTCAAGAATCAACCTAGCAACCCTAAAACCCGAATCAATCCGATCCGAAATTACAACTTAATAGACCAAATCTCTTTGATTTCATTGGATGTATCAAGGTTTGGAATTCTTACCGAGTGCTTCAAAACAGTACCAATCTAGCTCATCATGGCCTCTGAACCGAATCGCGCCAAAAGCCTCTTCCGCTGACTCTCGGATTCCACACTCTTTTCTCCTCTTTTCTGCTCTTGATTTTTCCTACAAACTAGCTCAAGAAGGGAATAAGAAGTTGGGCTAAGGTGCCTTGGGCAGAAATTATCTCTCTCGGGAGAGGCCCTTTATGGGCTGAGGCGTTATTTTTTAGGAGAGGCCTTATTTTTTAGAAGAGGCCCGAAAGCTCCACTAGGCCCATCCTTTCTCTATCATAAACGACGCTTCAGTCATCAAAACCATCTAACATCGGGCATCTTCTAACATTTGCATGACATGCATTTGGGATCTTTTGCAACGATGCACAATCTCTGATTGTCAACCGCGGTAGCTTCTCTAGCTTTGGAGCATCAGGATTGGGCCTTTCCGTGGAACTGCAATCTCCAGTTGAAGGCCGTTCGGATTCAATCTCAATTAGTTTCGGGCAGGACTCCACCCACAGCTCTTGGTGCTCTTTTAAGCTCGAAACATTGGATATCCTCGCAAGCGCGTCACAGTCACTCAATTCCAGTATCTGGAGCTTCTTTAGCTGTCCGAGCACATTGTCAAACTCGATCTCTCCTAACCAATAGCTGATGAGATGTAAATGAAACAAATTGTCCAGATTGGAGAACATTGACCATTCTATTGGGGTCTTCACATCTTTTAAGCTCAATACTACTAAATTGGATGGAAACCCAATCAGAGACTGTGGGTCGGTACAAGTTGTTCCAAAATATCGGAGCCGAGAAAGGGAGCTCAAGTCAGTTGGATGCATGGCGAAATCAAATAGATCCACAAGTAACTCCTCCAATTTATGAAGCCTTCCGAGACACTCGAGGTTTGGATGTAGAATTTGTCCTTGTTCCATTATGGACGATCGTTTAGTTACGGACTTATCATCATAAGAGCAATCACTTATTATTAGACGATCTAAATTAGTGAGGTTTGAGAGGTCAGGTACTACCTGCAACGATGAAGACGATATTTTTATGTCTATTAAACTTGTGGGGAGATTTGGTAGTAACTGAAGCTCCATACATTCTCCTAAATCAAGTCGTCTGAGGTTGAACAACCGATTGAATGTCATTGGCAGTCCATTAACCTTTGTCCAAGACAAGTCCAGAGTCTTCAATTTGGATAGTCTTGTGATTTCACTAGGAATTTTGCCCTCAAGATTGTCACACTTTCTGGCATTTAGCTCCTCGAGATTCTCTAGAGTCCCTATGCTCTTCGGTAGCTCTCTTATCTTACTAGAAGACAAAATCATGAGCTTCAACTGTTTAAGGTTCCCAATAGAAGGGGGTAATTCTGCAATTGGTGTAGAAGATACATCCAATTCAAGTAGCGATTCTAGTCTTCCAATGGAATCAGGTAATGCACTTACACCAGTGTCTTGTAAATCCAAATAAAGGAGTGACCTCAACTCTCCAATGGAATCGAAAAGCTCTCTAAGGTTGCAACACCCACTTAGAGACAAATGCTTCAAACCTAGTAGCTCTCCTATTGAGGGAGGAAGTTTTCTAACACCATCCTGATTTTCCACCTTCAGCACCGACAAGGATTTCAGATGACCAATTGAGTTTAGTAATAGATGAACGGCTGGAAAAATATTTCTCTGCGCCAGATGATCCTTCCCATCGATTTCCAAATACTTCAAGCGGCCTAGCTGATTAATAGAGCTATCGATTTCTTCCAATCGTGTACAATTTTTGAGAGCCAGTTTTTTCAAATTCAAGCACTTGGAGAAATCAGGTGTCCTCTTTAAATAATTGCACCTTGCCAAATATATGACTTTTAGGTTATCATTTACCTATAAAACAACCAATTATTGAGGAAAATAATGGCACAGGCGAATGTCAACTCAAGGTAACAAATGCGTACATGCATAAAGGAAAAAAATGAATGCATTATGTGAAATTGTACCATGCATGCTCCCCATCCATTCCAGTCTTCAGTAAGATCGCTCTCTGAAATCTTGAGAACGGCCAATTTCCTTAGACATAAACTAGTGGCATGTAGTTTTGAAGGGCAATGATGCCAAGAGAGCCATGTTAGATTAGAGAGAAGATTTTTGAAGTCTCCTACAAAGTTTCCCCCATCCAATTCAAGGAATCTTAAACTTGGTAGCCTTGAAAATTCGCCACTTGTAAAATTATGCCCGTCAGCAAGTCCTGTGAGTTTGAGTGTTTCAATGTTTTTTGTTCCCTGATATTTCCAAAGCAACAAGTTAGTAACATGATTGAACCATTCAGAGTAAGTACTAAATAACAAAATAGGGAGCATATCTCTAAATTCAACTAATAGTAAACATGGGAGAACCAAAAAAAAAAAAAAAAACGAGGCACATAGATATTATCTTATACAAAAGGGGGCAAATTCCATGAACCCTTATCTCTCCCATTTACATGGGAGTCGTAATTGTAAAAATTAGTTCATTTGGAATGTTGTTCATTTCTCTCAAATTATGCAAAATCATCAGTGTCCTATGTACAGAAATGAGTGAATGTTCTAGGTGAAAAAGAACTCTAAATACACAAAACTGCATGTTCAGTTTTTTCATAAGCAATTCACTTCTTTACTAAGATATACCAGGTTATTCTGAACCACTTCTAAGGCAACGGTTGAACACCACAACCTACTACGCTTTCCAGGAACTTTAAAGGATTCTCGCCAAACAATTGCTCTTCCAAGATCTCTGAGTTGGTCGTGCATCCACAGTCTATCATCTTGGAGTTTTATCAAAGATAAATGAATAAGAACACGGAGTCCAGTATATGGAAAAAAATCGCAAGCTTTCCACATGTAATATGTGGTGATTCTTTCTTCACCAATGCAGTGACATGCGATATCAAGAAAAATTTGTTGTTGCTTGCACTCTAATTCTTCGTAACTTATCAACAACTTTTTCTGCACATCTCGATCGGGCACTTCCTTCAACTTCGTCAATGTGTCTTTCCATGTTTTCTTGCCTTTTGAATGGAGTAAAGAACCTATGACCTCAAGAGCCAATGGTAGTCCTCCAATAGTTTCGACAATTTCACGTGAAATACTGATGTAGTCTCGTTGAGGTGAGACACTTTCAAAGGAGTGCTTGCTGAATAGTTGAAGAGCATGGTGAAATTGCATTTCCTTCATTTCATAAAAAGAGAAATCTTGGTGATAAAGTGGGATGATAATGTCATCTTGGGTGTCGATTTGGGGAGCTAAGAAATAGGTGTTTTTAGTTGTAATGATAATTCTGCTTCCCGGCCCAAACCAACTAGATTTACCAGCTAGCTTCATGAGCTGATCCCTCTTGTCCATGTCATCAAGAACAAGGATGACTTTCTTATCATTGAGTCTTTCTTTGATCATGTCCCTCCCCTCATCAGCATCAACAAAGTTAGGATGTCGAATACCAAGAATATCACATAATAATGTCTTTTGCAGACTTAAAATATTTTTACCCCGGATATCTGAAAGAAAACTGCAACTTTGGAACTGGGAAGAGATACACTTGAAGATTGCCTTAGCAAGAGTTGTTTTCCCAATACCGCCCATACCATAAATCACCACAAAATCGTACATCAGAAGTACCTAGGCCTAACAATTCCATAACGGCTTCCATCCAATCGTGAATTCCCACCAAGCCATCACACCAGTTTCTCTGTGTAGGCATCAGTTTACCCAAAACTTCTTCCAATACAAGAGTTATAAGTTTATCTTGCCTGCCATATACATAATACAACAGTCCCAATTTGAGAAATCACAAACACATGTAGAAGCATAAATATGTAAAACCAAAAACTTAAATTGTTAAACCAAGTTCATATTTAGTCCTACCTAGATTGAGAAGATTGATCTCAGTTACAGTTAACAATGGTTCGAATTTGATGTGGGGGGCAGTTCTGAAGAATTTTTAGATGGTCAAATCAGCGAAGTTCTAACGGGCGATGTGGCCATCAAAACTAGCTCCATAGCCAAGTGGGCGAACTGGACCAATTATTTTGGTTCGTGCCACGCTTCTGGTATGACAAAGGGTGAAAATGGATCAAATGGCACATTAAGTAGGGAGAGTATTCTTAAGTGGAGCCAACACTGAGGAGGATGTCAATACTTTTAAGTGTGGAGTTTATGGCACCACAGTCCCACATCGAATGGGACACACCTTTTTGAACTATTCATGGGTAAGGCTCATCCTTAAATGATTACTCTAAAATTCAATTGTAATAGGAATTACTACAAAGAAGAGGGGCATAAGATGAGATAAAAACTGCATGCAAAAGTGCAGTCAATGGATTGGTTACGAGTTTTGAAAAATTATGTCCGATGAGATGGACTTTATAAAAGGAACATGGTTATTTGCACAACCATTTCAACTTCCATTTGACTTTAGAATATTTGTTAGAGGGAGGGAAGGGGGTGTTGATCTATATATTGAGTTTTCATGATTAAGAAACAATGATCTAAATTTAGAAATGAAAGTACAGAAGTTGTCATTAATTACCCGTGATATGTTAAGTTCCATCCCTTAATTCTAGCGACTTCTCGAAGGGCCTCCTCCCACTGCTTCGCTGTTTCTTCACCAGACTGTCTCTTATGCTTTCGTAGGGCCTTGCCATACAATCCAGTTTTGAGCTTAAGATCGGATGCATCCACCCCATAGAAGATGGGCAAGATCACTTTCTCACCTCTCTTCCTACACTCCACCATGTAAGCGAGCTCACGGAGATACCATTTACTGGAAGCATAGTCTTTAGAGAAGATTGGTATGTAAATTTTTGAATTGGAGATTGCTCTCAAAAGCTCGCCTCCGATCTCTTCCCCAACATGGAGCTCTTCGTCATCTTTGAAGACACAAATTCCGGCCCGGATCATGGCCCCGTAGAGAGAATCTGTGATGGTTAAGCGAGTGTCGGGCCCTCTGAAGTTCAAGAACACCTCGTAATCCCTCCTTGACAATGATGAAGATTCACCACCATGGGGGAGAGACTTTCCTTCGAGATGTTCCATTCCTATGATCTTTGGCTGCAGAAGCGATCGTGCTTGTTCGAAATTGCAACTTTCCAGTTACCTCACGCCTATTGGCAATTTATAAGAGAAACGGTAGACTGACTTTTTCTGTCCCAAAACAACTACCGACTGATTCAGGCTCACGATGAGCGACAAAAGATGCAAAGAAAGATCACTATTGCACGCTTCCACGGAATCACCTACCTCGGACAACCGTTCCTCATTTGTAGTTTTAACGCACCTCTTTTTCCAGAGAACCAAGGAGAGCCATCGTTTTTTGCAGTGTTTCCTCCAAATGTAACTGAGTTGACTTGGGGGATTCTTTGAATGTATTAGGACTAGAGCCTAATTCCCAGAAAAAAAGCATCGATTGTTAGTGGAGCATCAAAGCATCGAAGGCATTCTTCTATACTCAAAGATGGAGCCCGGCAGGAATTGAAATAAAAAGCTGAACCATGGCCCACCCTGAACTGAATCGCAGATCGAACGCCAGAAATAGGAGAAGAACTTACGCGAGCAGCTGCGAGTGCGAAGAAGCCTCTACCTCATCTCCCGAACACGATTCCACCGGAAGACAACCCGTGTGCAGACCCCAACTGATTTCAAGTCGAGGATGGACCAGAGGAGAAGACGGACACCTCCTCGGCGCAGCGACACTTTGGCTCTCTCTTCGGTTCTCAGCAGCGACGCCCCCCTTCCCGTGCAGCTGTGGCTTGCATTTGTAGAGACTCTTTTGGCAGGTTAATGGACGGATTTGCTAAAACATTGAAGTGAGTTTTGCTGAACAAACGGAGGCTGTAGCTTTGGTTGAAACGCTAGAATTTATTCTCTCAAAGCTTGCCCCAATCACAGCAGGAAAAGAAATACTGGTTCATTCTGATCGCAGTATGCTGGTGGAGAGTGTTCTCTCTTAAGATACACTCAGTTGGCAGTGCAGCCTCTAGTGGACCGGGCCAAGAAGAAAATGAAAAATATTCTGAGAATTACTATTGCCCATTGTAGTCGTGATACCAATAATGTGGCCAATTGGTTAGGTAAAGCTCAATGTATGGGCTGTCTCCCTAGGAACTAGGTTTTTAATCTCTCGTCTGCTCTTTTGAATTTACTTTATATGGATGCTCATCCGGTATTTGCTCGGAACTTATCCTAATAATGATATTATGCTTCTTAGTTAAAAAAAAAAAAAATACCCTCCAGTGCGAGTATTGATGCCCTCTCGCTTTTTACAAAGCCACTTTATTTTTTCCTTTATTAGGTTGTCCTACCATGTGATAAAGTGTGTCGGACAATACTTTTGCCATGAAAAAATAGATTTTTCTGATGCCGAATATCAGAGCGTGGGCCATCAAGAGTCAGCTCATGTTGGGAACATGATGACAATTTGATTCTAAATTTTCATATTCCACTAAGTCATGAACAATTGACATCAAGCCAATTGTTATTAAGACCAATCCATCCATCCTGACGGTAATGGAAAAAATTAGGATAAAATCTAAAGAGCTTTTTTAAAGTAGCTTGCAAAGTTACCTTTCATATACCTTTCAATTCGAGTACTCTTTTATCTTCCTCGCCACCTTTAATTTTCATGCCTACATTTCAATTCCTTTGCTTTTATAGTCAATTACACTCTTGCCCAAAATCTAACCAAAAAAAAAAAAAAACCCCATTTTTTCCTTAAAATTCATCATTTTCATCCATTTCTCGAGACCTTCACTTTTCGATGAGTGGTCCACGGGCTCTCATCTTTTAAATAGGATTCGACCACCCATTCTATTTAAGAAAAAATTACTTTACATATCGATCGCATGATTGAAGCAAGTCCAATCCACAAGGCACACGTTGCTA
This sequence comes from Eucalyptus grandis x Eucalyptus urophylla, assembly GCA_028830015.1. Taxonomy (NCBI): domain Eukaryota; kingdom Viridiplantae; phylum Streptophyta; class Magnoliopsida; order Myrtales; family Myrtaceae; genus Eucalyptus; species Eucalyptus grandis x Eucalyptus urophylla. The sequence continues at coordinate 56,339,073 of CM054190.1, read as the reverse complement.
CATCTTTAACTGCAAAACTAAAGTTGGAATTTCTTTTTCTAAGGGAGAGCAAAACAAAGCTTCCGTTCAAGTGCAAAAATGACCGTCCGTATATGGTCAATAGTCGTAAATTGCATTCATCTTTTTTCTTTTTTGTCTTCAAATCCAAAATAAACTCAGATGGAGGTTACAAATACTGGATCCAATCAGCTCTATTGAATAAGGAAAGCCAAATGCTAAACTTGATTTAGGAATGAAGAACCTCTATTTCTGCAAGGCAAATTTATTGGCGCTTCAATCAATTCTCAACTCTAAATCCTCAATTTGGCTTTGTTTTTCAATATTCATGCTCTGTTTCGATTTACTTTGTCATGAAAATTATGTACTTCTATATCATTTTGAGTAATTAATATAATTTTCTTATGAAAAAAATAAAAAATCAATTCTCAATTGATGCGTAGATGCATTTAAATGAGATGCCCCTAGTAGCACCCTCTCAGGTAGAGGATCAAAGTACCTGATTTGCAATTGGAAATTATATGTTAACAAGCATTCGGTCCATAAAGATTAAGGTCCATCCTAAAGTCGGCCAAAGAAAGCCAAAAAAAAAAAAAAAAAACAATTCAATTGAGGCTGGTTTTCAACGGAAGTATTGCTTGATCAAAACTGCAGTAAAAAATCCTTCTCATCGAACTCGTATCTATAGTTTTCATGAAACTACATATGAAAAATTTGTTGGCTTGATATGTCTCTAGTATTTTGCTGATTTTGCAGGATAGAAGGTTTGTTTAGCATGTTGTCTTGTTGGTACCTATCCCTTTTTTTTTTTTTTAGAGATTATTATCACAAAAGCCCCTAAACTTTTATACATGTGACCACGAAAAACTCAAAACTGATATATATATATATATAATAAATTTACCTCAAACTAACTTTTTTATCACAAAAAATCTCAAGATATACTTATGACAAATTTACCAAAAACTAATTTTTTGATCACTAAATACCCCAAATTGATATATCTATGACAAATTTACCCCTTGTTAGTTTCCATTAAATTTTCTGTCAAATTGTTAAGTTAGATAACATGTAGCAGTTGACGGATGTACTAATTTAGAGTTTTACCTTCTATTTGTCATAAGTGTACCGGTTTTGTGATTTTTTTTGTCACATTAATTTAATTTAACGGATTGTATATTTGTCATAAATATACAAATTTGGGATTTTTAGCGATAAAATAATTAATTTAACATAAATTTATCATAAGTGTATTAATTCAAGATTTTTAGTAGTAAAAAATTAATTAAATATAAATTCATCAACTACATATCAATTTGAATTTATCGCGGTATTAATTTTTTTATTATTGCATATCCGTTCAAGGACAGCATGCTCACATCAAATAGTATTTTAGGGGAGATCGCGAACCTTCTATGATCTGGCTAAATGTACTAGGCTAGCTGCCCCGGAACTTCTCCTTCTCCCTCTCATTCAAACTCTCTTGGTTACAGATCACCCGAAGGAAAATGACTGAATCCTCGTCGGCCACTTGCCCCAATACTTTACTTGCTCCTTCACAGAGCGTGAGAGGCACGCCCACTTTGTCTTGACTCTTGACTGCAATGTGTATTCTGGGTGGACAGATCTTTCTTCGGGTTCAGTTCCTTCTACGTCTTTCTGGGACCTGAGAAATTCCCCAAAGGCAAATGAAACCCGTGTGTCTGCACCGTTTTCGGGGACGCGTGTGATTCTTTCATTCGCCCCCTGCTTTGTTAATCTTTCTTTGACTTCTTGTCAGCAAAACCGAAGAGATAAAGTTATAAAAAAAAACAGAGGGAAAGCAGAGGGTTCGGCGGATAAGAACAGGATAAGCGGGAAGAGGACGCAATAAGGGCAAGTGGAAAGGAAAAGAAAAAGGTAACCAAATGAACAGAGAGGACAGGGGGAAAAGAGAGGAGGGCTCACAAAAGGAAAAACAGAAAACGAAAGAACAGAGAGGGAGAGAGAGAGAGACGATTGGATTTTTCTTCCTCTTGGTCTATCCCTGGTTCAGGGAGTCCGAGAGAAAACAGAGGGCAAAAAATAGAGAGTGGCAGGGAGAGTTATCGGTGAGCTTTCGTTGCCGTGTGTGTCGCTAGTCAGAGTTCTTCAAGTTGCTCGACAAAGCCGGCTTCTCTTTGATCAATTCAATTGCATGGGGCGTTTGTTGTGATTTGGTCCGAGAACTTGCCCCTAAATGCATTTGCAACTTAAATTGAGGACATGGAATGACTTGTTGTGCGATTTAAAGCGGATTAGAATTCTTTCTGTTTAGTTTGATTCTTTGTTTCTCGTAAGTATGTTTTGGACGTCCTTATAATTTGTCCCTTTTTGGACGTCCTTATAACTTCTATGAAAAATAATAGAACGGATTCAAATCACAAAATCTCAACCTTGTTTTGTTCACTTTTCATCAATAACGTTTGCTGTCATCTTATCCATCTTCATCGACTTCTTCACTTCCATCTCCTTCCTCATCATAATATCCTTCTTCTTCATCTTCAACATAGTTGTTGCTGTCATCCTCTCATCATCCTCTGCATCTTACGTGTCCACCTGATTTGCCTACAAAGGTCAAGCACAAAAGGTAAGTCCATATGAATGCAAAATAACTTGACACTCACTAGAACTCTTCCAATGCCACAAGCCCCAGTTAGATTTATAACACAGATCAGAGCAAATTCTGGACGAGATCATCTAATTTAGTCTTGAGAGAGAGATTAACGAAGCTACAAGATTGCATAAACACGATGAAAGCAAGCACTGACAAACTAAGAGAAACAGCAATAGCCAAATCTGTGCATCACCATTCACACTTTCATTGTGGTTCAACAGCTCAGCCAGATAAAACAATGACAAGAATCTTAGTTTCAAGCATAACATAAAGACGGAATTGAACATTAGGGTATTAAATATATAACGCCTAACTGCTTATTAATAAAATGAAGCAAGTGCATGTACTGGAATTTCTTATATTCTGAGATTCTTACATGAATTTCCCAAGATAAAATGGAAAAGAAGAGGGGAGAGAGGAAGCACATATAGAAGTCCTCCGTGTTAGAATGTCTCTCTGTGTTCACTGTTCGAACTACTCGCACTCTCCAATCTGCCACATTTACTTGAAAGCCATTGGCAGGGCAGAGAAAATTGGATGTTGATTACTATTCTTGAGAGAATTTTGATGCTTGCCAATTCTTTTCACCATAGCTTTGATCTACTAGCGTTGAGTGAACATGTCAAGATCTTGCAGGAACACTGGCCGGCCGCTCCATCATCTGCAACTGAACATATGCAGCAATCTGCATTGACTATAGAAATTAAATAGAGAAAATATGGTAATGGTTGATTGATGAATGTATCATCTGAGTAAATTTCACACTTACAAACTTCTCTGAACCGATTCCAATTACTGGTCAACCACAACAAAGAGGGACAAAATTCATTCTAACGCAACATAAGAGAAAAGCATCACCTGATTAAATCCATCACAAGGAATAGTTTCCTGTTGCTCGAATTTCTTCTGGTTTGATGTCTTCCGGTACATCAGAATACTGCAGTTTTTGCTCCCCTGTCCAACCACCCCGAGACACACAAGTAGAAACGTCAAAAGGATTTTTTCAGCTAAATTCAACCACTAAAAGGAGTTCATTTATCTTCATCGATTTTGAGGGATTTAACAAGAGAATAACCAAAGTTTTACTCTGAATCCCTATGCTGTTGGACATTTATCAGCACGACAAAAGATGTTCGAATGAGGCGGAAATCAGGTTAAAAGCTTTTGAAACAACGAAGTTTTTTAGTTGACCGAATGGATTTTGATGAAGAAATTCAATGCTCCACTAAAATCTATCAAGCCAGCTTACTTGTATTAATGTTGCAGTTGATAAGACATTTGGACATTGAGATCCAGTCAAGTCATTTTAAACCATCACGTGAAGACCGAAGGTAAGGTTGAAGTGAATAAATGCTTGAACTTCATGTATGAGTACTTGGATCATGGATAATGGCCTGAAAGCTACTCAAATCCACTTACCTATTTTTTCACAATGTGCCCTTCGACCTAAGATTCAATTTAAAGGGTCAGAAAAGGTAAAGGCTTAGCCTAGAGGTCCATTGTAGCTTCGAGCTTTTGCTTGTCTTGAAAGGAAGACTTAACAAACTACATTAAATGCAGTAACCATCCTGAACATATTTAATATAGGATTAGCATCTATTTTTTTCCCAAGGATATGCATTATTGTATTTAAGTCACAGCAATAAAAACCTACATATCCTACATTCCATTTGCAAAATGAAAAATAACAGAGGAGTTTCCTAGGTCAAAGGAAAGTCCTCATACCGCAGTTTGAGCTGATCAGTCGTTCCTTCTCACGGTCGCAGGGTGTAGAAAGAACTCCTCTTACCCCAGAACCTTACTTTGATTGCCTTGATGACTTTATCACAATGACGGCTGTTGACAGTGAAAAGGAAGATGAAACTCTAAATCATTTGAATATGAAAGCCAAGAATTGAAAGGATATGTAGTTTCTGAAAGTTATTCCTTTAGTTTTATCGTGGGCAGGAAGATAAGCCTAAAATTTCAGTAGTCCATGATGAACCAGGAAGGTTCTGATCTTACGAATCTAATTAAACACACCCTGAAGTCTTGAAACACAGAGTATATGCAGGATTTACAGCTACAGTTGATTTTGCCACTCGTCCCAGAACAGTCCGTCAGCCAATAGACAGTAGTCATGATAGAAGAAATTAAAGAATAGTACTTTTTAACAAGATGTTTCCGCTCCAATAAAGATCCCACATCTAACTGCTTCAGCAACCAAAAGACATGTAAAACCATGATTTGGAAATACCCAAATAAAAATCTTTTCCCTTCTGAAATTCACTATTCAGGGAAATTACCACAATGGAATAAAACTGCAGGCCATCCGTATATCATAGTCAACCTTCTCAAAGCAACCCAAATATTTTGTAGTCAAATGTCTGCACTAAAATACCTGCATAGTTGTCAGTCACAACCTGGAAATGAAGTCCAACAAAAGGTTATGTAACCCTACCTTGCAACTTGAAACTGCTACAATGTTCGAGATCATCTGTAATTCTGGAGGAAGTTGACCTGTGAAAACAGGCATTGCCGGTTCTGCTGACATGGTTGATTCAACACTCTTGACCCAAGGAAGATTAGCCACCACCTCATTTGCCCGCTGCTCAAACTGTCAAGTGACACTCATGTTGTCAAACTATTTAAGGTTCAGAAACCTCATATATCAGGCAAAGACTCTTACGAAACCATAATGAAGCAGAAATTTTTTGCCTAGATTAGCTCCATGGGTCTTTGGAAATTGTACGTGCGCAGAGAGATTTATGGAAGGATGTCAAAATGAGGTGACGATGGTTTCTAAAAGTAATTAATGCACAAGTCAGAACATCTAGTGCTCTGAGCATGTATTTGGTGATTGATCAAGCAATAAAGGTAATTTACCATGTCCTTGATTGGACATGCATGTGTAGGGTAAGGGTGTCATTCCTTACAGATGTATAAAGACTGAGATCCCATATTGATTCTTTAATAACCTCTCCAAGAGCTTCATCTGTCGGGAGGTCCATAACAAAACCACATGAAAAAGTCCGATCAATAATTTGAGACAAGGCTTTAAGCAAATCAATTCCAGCTGTCTGAGCCGAAACTGCAGAACTACTATCTACAACTACAAGAGCAGATTCACAGAATGATGTCAAGCTTATAAGTTGAACAACTAAAGTAATAAAAGAGAAAAAATCAGAGGAGAAAAAGGGTGAAAACTTAGCAACAACTAACCATTCATTGGCGGCACACCCAGCCCTTCATCAATTAAGATTTTTAGCACTAATATCCTTCTGTATCTCAGTCAGGGCCATTCAAATTCTGTGTTGGCAAGGGGTAGCCAAGAGTTGTTGGTTTGGGTGGGCTTCTCAATAGTACAACACACGGGCGCAAAAGCATGTGCATCGAACACAACATTGCTCTAATTTTTTCTGTTCATGTATAGTTTCTTGGCAATTCCAAGAACATAGTTGGACAGAGCAAGTCCCTTTTATTTGGCCTACCAAATAAACCTCCAAAATTATCTTCATTGCAGAACATGTGGGTCATCTTCGCAGGGAGGCTGATATCTATTAGTTGAAGCAGATTGATATGATGGCATAAGCCAACGATTTTACCATAAAACCTGACCCATTTTTAGGAAGTCAAAACTCAAAAATTAGCAGATTATTAGCTCCAAACAACAAATTGCAGAGAAATACTAAGAATTGAACACGGAAAGCTTTGCAGAAAAACTTAATGTGATACGTTTAACTGAAAAAAATTCGAGATATTTGCCGATGGTGTGTGATTGCAAGAGTATGTCCACAGCTGGTGCGACTAGACCTTCAAAGCGGGATCATTGAGGAAATTGTGTCAAACTTGACAACTGAGGCAACTTTCAAGTCTGAGTAGACATTTGATGTCGCAAATGGGTAGACAGTCGCTAGCACACCTTGCAAGCACGTCAATCTTCCACAAAGATTTGCATCATCCATTTTTGTGATGCCATAGAATCATAACATTCATATAGCAGTCATTCCATAGGAAAGAGCGGTTCCAAGGACTTACAATCTAAAAATTCCAGAAGCACAAATTCCTTCACTAACTGCTTGGAACAAATATCAGATGGATTAGATTTAAGGACAGGGAGCGACATACTGCTCTCCAGAGACGTTTCATCATGTCCTGAAGGAAATCATATGAAGACCACCGTAGATATCAAAGAGGTCGAGCAAGGATCACAGCCATGAGGACCATCTTGATGGTAAGCAAACACATTCCCAAAACTTGAAAAGAATATCGGAACAGAAGGGCCTTGTTAATTACAAAAATTCGCTAAACTCGACCTCCTTACACCTTTTACTCTGTATCAAGTATTGCGAAACAGTTAGGTGTTCCTGACTTTTTACATAGGGTCAACTCTTCTGTACACTTATGCCAGTTTTTGCCCCAAGATTATACCACAAGCATTTGCATTTTATGGATTGAATCTTGTTGCTTTTATATCCAAAACAGATTAAGTCTGTTTTCCTCGCTACATCTCTACCCAACAGAGTTTCAAACAAACTATCAGCTGTTGGCAAACTGAGTAGCTTTAAGCCAAGTGCATAAGGTTTTCGAATAAAATTGTGGACAATCTGCTGTATACATTAAAAGACGAAATTGGAAATAGATGAATTGCATGAAGAGATAATGAAGAAGCGCACGAGAGTCCTAGCCGTGCAATGTCGCTTTCTAAACTAGGGCTGCCGTGAATTGATTACAAGCTTAGAAGCAGACAATACTTGTCAAGCAGAGTTAAATGTGCAAGCAACGTAGTTTAGATTTCTCAACAACCAAGGCACAGTGGTTTAAACTTTAACTACCAGGAGATTGATGGAAGCAACCAATCCCTCAGTTGTTTCAAATTTAGGCTCAGTGCTGGTGTGAAGGAGGTATTGGAAGAGAATTCATGCAACTGTATTTGGCAATACTTCTCTATCCTTTTAGAATGAATATGCATGCATTAAGATTGTATATCAGGTATTTCAGACAGGGAGACAACACTTTCCAAGCACTATAAAGAGTTGGGGCAAAAGAGGTAGCAAGCAAAATGAATTCACAGAGAGTGGGTGAAGGTACACGTAATCAATGTCTGTCCTGTGCTTATTATTGAAGCACATTGGACCCCTATATCTGTTGATGCCTAAATTTGATTAAAGCATAATAAACCTAAGACTAAATGGTTATACCACTGAAGTGACCATATATAAATTGAATTGTAATGTGGGTTGCTTCTGGAAATGATTTGTCTGGAAATGACACCATACTCCTGCAGGTGGTGTAGTTTTCCTGTGAGGAAAAAAGAAAAATCAATATAAAGCTCATTTTCATTTCCTCCTTTTGTCTTTAGCAGATCTACTTCGATAGCCAAGCGAATCTTACTTAGATTAGAACACCTTTGCTTTCTACCATCAACACAAAGTTTATACCCCAATTTGTATTCCCAAGGGTATGTACATGTCGATTTACGCTCCTCATCATATAAATTCTCAAAAAACTAGAACACAAAAGTAAAAAACCATTCAATGAAAATGCCTTTAAAAAAAAATTCATTTGTTTATTTGTTTTGGGTGTTCGAAATACAGTACGGGAGAATCAAATGTAAAGGTAGAGCATACAGGAGAACAACAAAATCTGTAGCAAATTACCATCCGAGATCTCATTCTCTGTTTTGTCTCTCAAGCGTGTTCAGATCCAGAGGATACACCTCTGTTTACGGCTCCACCATTTTTTACCATCCAAGAGCTCATTTTCTTTTTTGTCCTTCGAGCGTGTATGAGTCCAGCAGATTGCTCGGAGATGCCCGGCAGGCCAGGTGGGACTTGGGGCAGAGTGTGAGAAGTAGGCAGCCAAGAAGTGGCCGAATGCCACCTTCTGGGAGGAGCTCTTGGCCAAGCTCGGCGACAGCAACTGGTGGATTCGGCTGCAGCGGCTGCAGAGTCTCGGGCTTCGGCGATTTCCGGAGGTCCTCCTAGAATTACTTGTTTCTACAACAACATGCGAGTAATCACCAATCAATAACTGTAAGACTTGGAGCACCAATGCGAACGCAAAACCAGTATTAACACAAGCAAACTCGCAAATAGAAATAATTTTGACCACTTGGCAGGCTCACTTGAGGGGCTTATACTTGCGGGAACAGCGTTTATCTCGGAGTGTGGCCGGAACTTCCCTCCAACTTCCTAAATTGCAACCAGAAATCAAGCGTAGTCATCTCGCCTCTTTCGATTCAACCATTTAATCATTCGAATGATGCGAATCAATTATCGAATGAACTCGGGTTTTCGATTTCGGGGGCTTACCGTTTCGTTGCTTTTAGCACCGGCGTTGGGCTTCCACGCGTAGCGGTTCCAGTGCTTGGGCGGGCCTCGCCTATTGCCCTTCTTTTACATGTCTTCTTCTTCTTCATCTTCAACGTGCTTTATTACAGAGCACGCATCTGCGAGAACCGACCTATTCCAAACCTTTCTGCAAAGTTCCAAGGGATAACGTCGACATCACACGCATTTGGTATAGCAGGCAACTTTCGCAACGTATCACAGTAGTAGACTCTCAAAAACCGGAGCTTCTCTAGCTTCAGGGCATCAGGAATGGGCCTTTCCGTGGAACTGCAGTCTCCAACTGGAGATGGTTGGGATTTGATCTCAGTTAGTTGCGGGCAGTACTCCACGCTCAGCAGTCGGAGCTCCTTTAAGCTCGCTAAATTGGATAGCCTCACGAGTGGCTCGCACTTGCGCACTTGCAGTCGCTGGAGATTCTCTAGCTGTCCAAGCACATCGCTGAACTCGATCTCTCTTAACAGACAACGAGAGAGCATTAATTCCGACAAATTTCCCAGGTTGGAGAACATTGGCCATTCTATTGGGGTCTTCACATCTTGTAAGCTCAAGATTTCTAAATTGGACGGAAGCGCTGTCAGAGACCGCGGGTCTGCACAAGTAATTTCAAGTGACCAGAGCCGAGAAAGGGAGCTCAAGTCAATCGGTGGCAAATTGGAATCGGAAAGAACCAGTCTCAACATCTGCAATTTATGAAGGCTTCCAAGCCTCTCTAGGTTCGGATGGGAAATTGGTCCTTGTGCAATTTTGGGAGACTCAGAGTCAGGAGAGTAATCACTTATGTCCAGACTAACTAGATTAGTGAGGTTCGAGAGGTCGGGTGCTGTCCACAATAATGAAGAGGACAATTCTAGCCTCGTCAATCTTTTCGGGAAATTTGACAGTGACTGGAGCTGGTTACAATCTGATAAAACAAGTTCTCGGAGACTAGAAAGCTGATTGATTGTCATTGGCAATCTACAAACCTTGCTCTCGGACAAGTCCAGAATCTTCAATTGGAGCAATCCTGCAATTTCACTGGGAATTTCGCCCACGAGATCTACACAAGCTCTTGTAGTCAACTCCTCAAGATTCTCCAAAGTCCATATGCTCTTCGGTAGCTCTCTTATCTTGGTCCCATCCAAACTCATGAACTTCAACTGTCTAAGATTGCCAATAGAATTGGGTAATTCTGCAATAAGTGTATGAGATAAATCCAATTTGAGTAGTGATTCTAGTCTTCCAATAGAATCTGGTAATCCCCTTATAGGAGTGCAAGATAAATCCAAATAGAGGAGCAATCTCAACTCTCCGATGGAATTCGAAAGTTGCTCAAGCTTGGTACATCCATGTAAAGAAAGATGCTTTAAACACAATAGCTCTCCTATTGAGTGTGAAAGTCCTTCAACACCACCCTCATTTTCGACCTTTAGCATTGACAAGGATTTCAGACTACCAATTGAGACTAATAATTGAGGAATGGTCAGTTCCATAAGGCAACGACGCTTAAGAGACTGCCTTGACACGCGGTTCTCCTTATTGATTTCCAAGTACTTTAGGCGGCCCAGCTGATCGATAGAGCTATTGATTTCTTCCAATCTTATGCAATCTTTGAGAACCAATTTTTTCAAATTCATGCACTTGGACAAGTTAGGTGTCCTCTTTAAATAATTGCATCTTGTCAAATATATAACTTTTAGGTTATCATTCTCCTGCGGAACAACCAATTCAAAAAAAAAAAAAAACACACATTGGAATAAGTGAAGGCTTGAGAATGTAAAAAGAATGTACTATATGAATTGTACCATGCATGAATCCCATCCATTCCAGTCTTCAGTAATGTTGCTCTCTGAAAGCTTGAGAACAGCCAAGTTCCTTAGACATAAATCAATGGTATGTAGTTGTGAAGGGCAATGATGCCAAAAGAGCCATGTTAAGTTTGAGAGAAGACCTTTAAAGTTTCCTACAAAGTTTCCCCCATCCAATTCAAGGAACCTTAAATTAGGCACCCTTGAAAATTCACCACTTGTAAAATTATGCGCATTGGCAAGTCTCGTGAGTTTGAGTGCCACAATGTTTTTTGTTCCCTGAAAATTTGAAGCAATTGATACCAACACGAGTGAGCGATTAAGGGTAAATTCTAAATACTAGAATAGGGAGCATATATATCTTAATTTGACCAATAGAAAACCTAAGTGAACAAGCAAAAACAGGGCTCATAGGTCTTATCTTATACCAAAAAGGGCGAATTCCACGAATTATTATCTCTCCAACTTAGATGGGAGTTGTGATGGTAAGAATTATCTATTTTTGGAAGATTTTTTATCTTTCTCAAAGTATGCAAAATTTATCAATGTCCTGGGTACAAAAATGAGCGGATATTTTGGGTGAAAATGAAATCTATACGCATTATTGTATGTTTAGTTTTTCCATAAGTAGATAACTTTTAGTAACACATACCAAGTTATTCCGAATCACATCTAAGGCGACTATAGGACACCACAACCTGCTACGCTCTCCAGGAAATTGAAAGCATTCTTGCCGAACAATCTCTCTTCCAAGATCTCTGAGTTGGTCGTGCATCCATAATCTATCATCCTCAATGAATTTTATCAAAGACAAATGGATAAGGACACGGAGTCCAGTTTTTGGAAAAAAATCACAAGCTTTCCACATGTAATATGTGGGGATTCTTTCTTCACCAATGCAGTAACATGCGATATCAAGAAAAATTTGTTGTTGCTCACACTCTAACTCTTCATAACTTATCAACAACTTTTTCTGGACATCTTGATTCGGCACTTTCTTCAACTTTTTCAATGTGTCTTTCCATGTCATCTTGCTTTTTGAATGGAGTAATGAACCTATAACCTCGAGAGCCAAAGGTAGTCCTCCAGTAGTTTTGACAATTTCACTTGAAATACTGTTGTAATCATGTATTGGTGAGTCTCTTTCGAAGGAGTGCTTGCTAAAAAGTTGAAGAGCATGGTCAAATTGCATTTCCTTCATTTCATAGAAAAAGAAATCTTGATGACGCATTGGGATGACACTATCATCTAAGGAATTGGTTTCAGGATCCAAAAAATAGGTGTTCCTAGTTGTGATAATAATTCGGCTTCCTGAACCAAACCAACTAGATTTACCAGCTAATTTGATGAGCTGCTCTCTCTTGTCCATGTCATCAAGGACAATGATGACTTTCATGTCCCATAGTCTTTCTTTAATCATGTCCATCCCCTTATCAGAATAAAAAATTATGGGATATTTGATATCGAGGATATCAGATAACAATTTCTTTTGCAAATCAATAATATTTTTTGCACGGATATCTGAAAGAAAACTGGAATGTTGAAATTGGGAAGAGATATGTTTGAAGATAGCCTTAGCAAGAGTTGTTTTCCCAATACCACCCATACCATGAATCACAACAAATCGTACACCATAAGTGCCTTGGCCTAACAAGTCCATAACAGCTTCCATTTGATCGTGAATTCCCACTAGGTCATCATGCCAGTTTCTCTGTGTAGGCCTTAGCTTATTGAAAACTTCTTCCACAACAAGTGCTATAAGTTTAGTTTGGCTGCCATTTACATAATGCAACTGTTTAAATTTGAGAGACAAACAAAATATGTCGCGCGTAGCATAAATGCATAAAAATAGAAACTTCAATTGCTAAAATCAAGCATGAATTATCAACTTATTTCATACTTGGTCAATCCGAAGCCGAGATGATTGATCTCAGTTAAAACAATGATTAGAGATTGAGGTGGAAGGGACAATTCTGAAGAGTTTTTCAATGATCAAATCAGCATAATTCTAACAGGTGACGCGGCCATGCAAACTAGTGCACTAGCCTAAGAGCTCGAATTGGCCCAATAGTTTTGGTTCGTGCTAAGCTTCTAGGATGGTGAAATTGATTTGTGCCAAGATGTTGATGCTTTCGATAGGGAATTTGTGACTGTCTAGGTCCCCATCAAATGGGATAGATCTACTTGAATGATTCAAGGGTAGGATTCATCCTCAAATGATTACTCTTAAGAATTATATGTCGACGTGAAAGGGCAATCAATGGATCAATTAAGAGTTCTGAAAAATTATATGTCATTGCAATGAAGTACGTTCAAAATCGAACATGGTAATTTGCACAAGTTGGTCTAATTTGATTATTTTGAGTTTTCATGATTAAGAAATAATGATCTGATTTTTGAAATAAAAGTGCAGAATTTGTCATTAATTACCCGTGATCTTTTAAGTTCCATCCTTTGATTTGGGCGACCTCTCTCAGGGCCTGCTCCCATTGCTTTGCTGCATCTTCTCCGGAATCTCTCTCATGTTTTTGTAGGGCCTTCCCGTATGATCCAGTTTTGAGCTTAACATCGGATGCTTCCACCTCATAGAAGATGGGCAAGATAGCTTTCTCATCTCTCTTCCTACACTCCATCATGTACGTGAGCTCACGGAGGCACCATTTACTAGAAGCATAGTCTTTAGAGAAAATTGGTATGTAAATTTTTGAATTGGAGATTGCTCCTAGAAGCTCGCCTCCGATCTCTTCCCCGACACGGAGCTCTTCATCATCTATAAACACTTGTATCCCAGCCCGTTTCATGGCTGCGCAGAGAGAGTCGGTGATGGTTAAGCGAGTGTCAGGTCCTCTAAAGCTTAAAAATACCTCGTAATCCTTTCTGGATGATGATGAGGATTCACCATCGTGGTGGGGAGACTCTCCTCCGAGACGTTCCATTTCCCGCGATCTTTGGCTTCAGAAGCGGTATCGAACTTTTTTGCTTGTTCAGATTTGCAAGTTTCCAGTTAGCTTGCGCCTGTTCACAAATTTAAGAGAATCAGTGGACTGGCATTTTGGTCCTAAAACAAGAGCCGTGGACTGATTCTGACAGCTCCCATCCGTCGGATGAGTTGTCGCACGATCCAACGGGCCTCTTCGGGTGTCTTTTGCCCCTAATGACCGGCGGGAGACCGACCGACAGAAGATGCGAATACGTGTCTTTTGCCCCTAATGACCGGCGCAGAGACCGACCGACAGAAGATGCGAATACGGATCACTTCTGCACGCGTCCATTAAATTACCTGCTTACTCCGCGGGCCGGCTATTAGAAAAAGTCTTCAAATATATTAGAACTTGTCAAGCGAAAGCTCTTCATCTAACTCGGGAAAACAACACCTACCCAAGTCAAAGCATAATATGCAGGGAAAAAGTACAAAAAAAAGTCCTAAACATATTGCATTTGTAACAATTCAGTCCTAAACTTTTTAATTTAACCAATTCAATCCTAAACCTTTTAATTTCGATACCAATTCAGTCCATCCGGCCAATTTTAGCCGGCCGGCGCTGACGTGGACATCGGCCGGTGACTGGATGTTGACATGGCAATTTTTATGATTTTTTTTTAATTTTTTCGATTTTTTTTTTCGTCTTCTTCCTGGAGGTGGCCGACGAGCCTCCGGTGAGGCTCGCCGGCCACTGGGCGAGGGCTGCGAAGCCCTCGCCTGCCGCCGGCGAGGGTCGCGGCCCTCGCCCGGCCTCTCCCAGGGCCGCCGGCGAGGCGGCTTCGCCCGGATCTGGGCGAGGCCAGCCTCGCCCGCGGCTGGCGAGGCCATGGCGGCCATCGTTAGGGCGGAGGCGAGGGCCGCGAAGCCCTCGCCAGCCGTCGGCGAGGGTCACGGCCCTCGCTCGGCCTCGCCCAGGGCCGCCTCGCCCGCGGCTTAGCCCAGCTCCCGACCTCGATTTCCTCCGCTTCATCACCGCTGGCTTTTGCTCTTCTTCTCCTTCCATGAGCAGAAAGCCACGAGCAATCCCACCAGCTACTCCGATGGCGCAGGCTGGCCCCGCCCAGATCTAGGCTAAGCCGCGGGAGAGGCAGCCTTGGGCGAGGCCGAGCGAGGGCCGCGACTCTCGCCGGCGGCTGGCGAGGGCTTCGTGGCCCTCGCCTCCGCCCTGGCGATGGCCGCCATGGCCTCGCCGGCAGCTGGCGAGGGCTTCGCGGCCCTCGCCTCCGCCCTAGCGATGGCCGCCATGGCCTCGCCCAGATTCGGGTGAAGCCGCCTCGCCGATGGCCCTGGGAGAGGCCGGGCAAGGGCCGCGACCCTCGCCAGCGGCAGGCGAGGGCTTCACGGCCCTCGCCCAGTGGCCGGTGAGCCTCACCGGAGGCTTGCTGGCCACCTCCAGGAAGAAGATGAAAATAAAAAAAAAAAAAGGAAAAAAATTAATAATAATTAATTAAAAATAATTTAAAAATTCGAAAAAATCATAAAAATTGCCACGTCAATGTCCGGTCACCGGCCAACGTCCACGTTAGTGCCGGCCAGCCAAAATTGGCCGGATAGACTGAATTAGTACTAATATTAAAAGATTTAGGACTGAATTGGTCTAATTGAAAAGTTTAGGACTGAATTTGTACCAATGCAATATGTTTATGACTTTTTTGGTACTTTTCCCTAATATGCAGTAATGCTTTTCAACAATCCTCCAAGGTTTTGGAGCGGCGTCCAAGACTAATGCTCTATAAATAGCTTAGCTGAGGAAATTGGAAAGCCTCGGCTTCACCAATTGACGGAAAATAAAAAGTTGGCTCGGGCCTGCCCAAGGACAATAAGGGTGCGCATGGATTTGTTTCTGTTCTTTTTTTGTTCCTGGGAACAGAAACAAAAAAAGTGTTTCTGTTCCGGGGAACAGTTTTTGAACAAAAGAACACGTTTGGTAACGTTTGGTCCCAGAATAAAAAATGAACAGAAACACGTTTGGTAAATTTTATTATTTTTTTGTTTCTTTTAATTTTTTAAACATTTTTTTATTTTTTATTTTTCCTTTCTTTTTATTTTTTCTTTTCTTCGGCCGGTCACCGGCCTCCGGCGACCGGCCGACGGGGCCGGCAGCCTCGCCCAGCCACGGCGAGGCTCGCCGGCCCACGGCGAGGCCGAGCGTCGCCGGCCCCCGGCGAGGCTCGGGCTCGCCGGATCTGGGCGAGCTCGAGCTCGCCCAGCCATGGCGAGGCTCGGCCTCGCCGGATCTGGGCGAGCCCGAGCTCGCCCAGCCAAGGCGAGGCTCGGCGTCGCCGGCGCGGGCGAGGCCGAGCCTCGCCTTGGCTGGGCGAGCTCGGGCTCACCCAGATCCGGTGAGGCCGAGCCTCGCCATGGCTGGGCGAGCTCGGGCTCGCCCAGATCTGGCGAGCCCGAGCCTCGCCGGATCTGGGCGAGGCCGAGCCTCGACGGCCGGTAGCCGGCCGGTCGCCGGCCATGGCCGAGGCCGGCGACCGGCCAAAATGAAAAAGAAGAAAAAAAAGAAGAAAAGAAGAAGAGAAGAAGAAGAGAGAGAAGAGTGATTTTTGTTCTTTTGTTCCTTCCGAGAAGTGTTTCTTTCAGGAGAAACAACTTTTTTTTGTTTCTTTTTTCTGTTTCTATTTCGTTCCACAAACAAAAAAACAAAAAAGGAACAGAAACGCGTCCAAACGCGTTTCTGTTCCTTTTTTGTTCCCGGGAACACTTTCCGTACAGAAGTGTGCCGGAAACACTTTTTTGGAGTGTTTCCATGCACGCCCTAAGCAGCCAGGTCCGTCAAATTATAATAGTCCAATGAGGTCTTTTACAGTTTAGAAATAGTATGTGTGACATAATTTGTGAGATGATAGCTTATTTACATTTCATCCGATGATGTGGCGTGCACATACCACTGAATATTTTCTCGTTACTTGTATAACTGCCTATGCTGGCTCTTTTCGATTCGCATCTTAGCGCGGCAATACATGGAAAATTTCTGCGAAGCATAATTCTATCCTTCTCTCTTTCATGCTGCTTTTACCCTTCTTAGCACAGCAATATATGAGAAATTTTTGCGAAGCACAATTCCATCCTTCTCTCTTTCATATTGCTTTTGCCCTTACTTGTACGGCTGCCTATGCCCGCTCTTTTTGACTCGCATCTTAGCACGGCAATGCATGGAAAATTTCTGTGAAGCATAATTTTATTCGGTCTCACTTTCATATTGCTTTTACCCTTACCTGTACGGCTGCCTATGCCCGCTCTTTTTGACTCGCATCTTAGCACGGCAATGCATGGGAAATTTCTGGGAAGCCCAAGGAGGACAATGCTATCAACTCTAGCCAAAATTGAAGCACTTCTAGCATTTTCTTTTTATTCATGTCGGAGATAAATGAGGAGGCCCAGAATATTCGAATGAAAATTCTCTTCTATAAAAGCGAGGGCGCATTCGTCATTTTCGCTATTTTTTGCCCCAACGCACCGAAAATATCTTCAGAAACACGGAAAATGTCCGTTCGGGAGTCGTAATAGGATGCACCCCCATTTTCTTGCGGGTCATTATTGAGTGGTTGAAGAAGGAATTTCGATCTTATGACTTGCAATTGACGTGACAGCATCTCGATCAAAATGATCAAAATGTGTAATGTGCATTGCATTATCTCCTATACTTTTTTACAATGATAAGTACACTAATGGTGCTATAAATTATGTACGGCGCTCACTTTGGTCGCGGGAGGACCTCGCCACCCCGGATTTGGGTCGCGCGACGCCGGCACGACCCAGATCCAGGGGCGGCGAGTTCGTGCGACCCAGATCCAGTCGCCGCTCGAGCCTCCAGCTCCAGATCTGGTCGCAACCAGACCTGCGACCAAATGGGTCACGCGACCCCGACGAGCTCCGTGCGGAGGTCGCGGTGCGATAGGTGACGGTCGCCGGCAACGCCGCAACTCACAGAGGTCACCTGACTCTCCGACAACGATCACTAGGTTGTCACGACCACGCCGGCCACCCTCGACGGAGAAGACAGAGAAGATGAACAGTGCCTCACAAGGGCAAAAAATGGAAAAATAAAACGTTCGTAAGGACAATTTTGGGAAAAAAGAAAAAAAAATGAACAGTACTCACATGGCATGCCGAAAAAGCCGAAAGCCCAAGGCAGGTCCGAACATGCCTTGGGCTTTCCACTTCGCAAAGCTAGCATTTGGGGAATAGGGGCTCAAAATTTTTTGCCAAACAGGCTAGCATTTGCCCAAGGACCTTTAGGCCTCCAAAGGGCTTTGGGAAGTGGTTCCCAAAGGCACCCTTACCCTTATCTGATGCACAAACAACAATTAACCCCGGAACAAACACTGAATTGCGGATGAATCACGAACAATAATACTTAATGTTGGTTTGAATGTAATCACAAGGAAAACATCCGATTTCCACGGCATAAATGCAAACTGTTCTTGTAAAGTCAAAATGGAATGCTTTCTTTTTCTCTCGATGGAAATGGGACAAGACAATGAGAGAATTATGAGTGTACGTTCTACCAACCGTTTCAACGGTTGTCATCCCGGAGTCTTTTATATGACTCACCCACACCCTTTCAAAAGGGTGTCTTTCCATCGTAACATATCAAGATGATACGGTGCGTCCTCATCGCACCCCATCATGGACGTACTAGCTAAAGTATAACAATAATTGAACTTTAAATTTATTTACTTAGGTCCAACAACTTTGTTATAACATGCAACGCATTTCTGAATTTTCAATTGATTTAACTAGAATGCTAAACTTATGATCAGTATGTGTAATTGATTCATCTCTGGAGCTTCTATTTGTTCTTGTGAAATTATTTTAGCATGTTTCATATGTCATATGCCCATTGATTATCCTAAAGGAAAAAAATTATACAAACAGATTTCATGTGTAATATTTATTTGAAATTACAGAGAAATGATACACATTCGCTTTTTATGTGCGATTCATTCTAACCAAATAAATTTGTTCAGTCCCTTTAAGCATTCTCGTTCATTAAATTTGCAAACAAATCCATACTCCATTTTACAGGATCTCCATTGAATCAGGAAGAAGGCACATTGTTTTATCAAGTGAGAGGTTTATCGGCAAAAGAACGCTTCAAGTGCCATAACTTTGGCCAAAGGGACACTTAAGTGCCATAACTTACGAAAGGTACACTTAAGTGCCAAATTCGAAAAAAAACGGATCACTTGAGTGCCACTCCGGCCAAAGTTCGGCCAAAACGCCAACGTGGCGTTTTTCCGGTGAAGCGCGCCCAAAACGACGCCGTTTTGCACGCTGACGTGGCCAAAACGGCGTCGTTTTGGGCTGACGTGGCAAAAAGAAAATTAATTAAATTAATTAAATTAATTTTAAAATTAAATTTAGTTAAAATATTTAAAAATAATAATTTTAAAATTAAATTTATTTAAAATATTTTAAAAAATAATAATTTAAAAAACTTTAAAAACCTTTAAAAATATTTTAAAAAAATTAAAAAAAAAAAAAAAGGGAATGGGGGGAGGCGGCTGAGGGATCAGCCCTCAGCCGCCGCCGCCGCCGCCCCGCCGCCGCCGGGAAGGGCCGGCGACGGCGGGGGGGGAGGGTCGGCCGGGGTCGCCGGGCCCTGGCCAGGGGCCGGCGACCCCGGCCGACCGGCGGCGAGGGCTCGCGAGCCCTCGCCCCGATCTGGGGCGAGGGTCGCAGCCCTCGCCCAGATCCGGCGAGGGTCGGCGGCCCTCGCCCGGCCGGGCCAAGGGCCGCCGCCCGCCGGGGGTCGCCCCGGCGGGTGGCGGCCTTGGCCCGGCCGGGCGAGGGCCGCCGACCCTCGCCGGATCTGGGCGAGGGCCTCGCGCCCCCCCAGATCTAGCGGCGAGGGCTCGCGGCCCTCGCCCAGATCCAGCGGCGAGGGCTCGCGAGCCCTCGCCGCCGGTCGGCCGGCGAGGGCCGCGAGCCCTCGCCCAAATCCAGCGGCGAGGGCTCGCGACCCCGGCCGACCCTCCCCCCGCCGTCGCCGGCTCTTCCCGGCGGCGGCGGCGGCTGAGGGCTGATCCCTCAGCCGCCTCCCCCTGTTCCTTTTTTTTTTTTTTTTTTTTTTAAATTTTTTTAAAGTTTTTTATATTTTTAAATATTACTTTTTAAAATATTTTAACCAAATTTAATTTTAAATTAAATTAAATTATTTATTTATTTTTTTTGTTTCACGTCAGTCGAAACGACGCCGTTTTGGCCACGTCAACGTGCAAAACGGCGCCGTTTTGGCCGCGCTTCGCCGGAAAAATGCCACGTTGGCGTTTTGGCCGGATTTTGGCCGGATTGGCACTCAAGTGATCTCTTTTACTCCGATTTTGACACTTAAGTGTACCTTTCGTCAGTTATGGCACTTAAGTGTCCCTTTGGGCAAAGTTAAGGCACTTGAGGGGTCCGCACGTCGAGGTTTATCCTAATCCGAAACCCTTCTCATACTTAAAATGATACTGAATATTTCAAAATAATTTAGGAATCTCGTTAATGTATAGCCAATCAAAAGTTCAGGAGGCCTTCGCCAAAGTGTAGGACCTACTTGATAAATCGAAAGGCCAGGCATATCGTTACATGTTAACTGACACTATTGAATTTCAGGAGCGAAAACTCGAAAGCTTGCCGGACGCCTGGCAGGCCTCCAAAGTCAGAAGTGTTTTCCAACATAGTGCCCAAGTGTCCGGGCCTATTTTGGTCAGATACAGCTAAATCTTTGCGTATCACTATCACACTTATATTGTGGTCCAACCATTCAACCTGACAAAACAATGACTAGAATCTGAATTTCAAAGAATAACATACAGACAGATTTAAACACGAGGGCATTAAAGATACGGTGCCTAACTGCTTATTAATAAGATGAAGCAAGTAAATGTACAGCAATATTTTACATTCTGAGATTCTTACACAAAGTGCCCAAGAGAAAATGGAAAAGAAGAGAAGAGAGCAAGCACATATATAGGGTTTTCGAGTTCGAATGTCTCTCTGTTCACACTTTCCAATCTGCTACTTTTACTCGAAAGCCATTGGCAGGCTCGCAGAGAAATTGATCTAGATGACTATTCTCGAGAAAATTATAGTGCTTGCCAATTCTTTTCACTGAAACTTTGATCTACTGTAGTTGAATGAACATGTAATGACCATGCAGGAACACTGACCAGCTGCTCCATCATCTGCAACTGATTGTACGTAGCAATCTGCACTGACAGTAGAAGTTAATTATACAAAAAATTGGTAATGGTTGATTGATGAAATCGTCATCCGAGTAAATTCCTTCTTTACAAACTTTTCTGAACCAATTCTAATTACTGGTCAACCATGACAACGAGGGACGTAATTCATTTGAATGTGACATAGAAGAAAAGCTTTAATCACCTGATTAAAACATCATAATACAGCAGTTTTGGCTCCCCTGTCCAATCACCTTGATGTGCATAAGTAGAAACGTCAAAAGGATTTTTCCAGCTGAATTCAACTACTAAAGGAGCTCATTTATCTTCATTAATTTTGATGGATTAGACAAGAGAACAACCGCAGATATGCTCTGAATCCCTATGCTGGTATAGACGTTTATCAGTGCAATTTGATGAAGAAATTCAATGCTCCACTAAGGTCTACCACTAATACACAAGATTCAGATGACAAGACACTTGGATTATCGAAATCCAGTAGAGTCAAATTAAACCACCATGAGAAAATATAAGAGGTGAGATTGAAGTAAAAAAATGCTTGTCCTGCATTTATGAGTATTTAGACATGCCATGAAGTTACCTTTCCTGATAATCAGGTCACTGAATATAACTACAGGTAACCTGGTCATTCTTAGAGTGGGAAAGTAGTTCGCTCCAGGTATTGCAGTAATAACAAACATAATGCATGACACAGCACTTCCATTTTTCACCGAAATTCACAGCCATAAGGAATACCTTAATGGTAAAGCAAACACATCATTGAAGTTTCCAACACTAGAAAAGAATTTCGGAATGGAAGGGTCTTATTAATTACTAAAGTTTGCTAAACTCAACCTGCTTATACCTTTTACTCTGCATCAAGCATTGTGATACATTAAGGTGTTTCTGACCTTTTACATAGGGTCGACTCTTCTGTACATTTATGCCAGTTTGTGCCCCAAGATTATACCACAGGCATTGGCCTTTTATGGATTGAATCTTGTTGCTTTTATATTCGAAACAGATTGTTTTCCTCGCTATATCTCTACCCAACAGAGAATTGAAGGAACTATCAGCTGTTGCCAAACTGAGTAGCTTTAAGCTGAGTGCATAAGATTTTCGGATAAAATTGTGGACAATCTGCTGTATACATTAGAAGACGAAATTGCAAATAGATGAATTGCATGAAGAGATAATGAAGAAAAAGCGCACAAGAGTCCGAGCCGTGCAATGCCGCTTTCTAAAACAGGGCTGTCGACCAATTGATTAGAACCAAACAGTACTTGTCGAGCATTGTTAAATGTGCAAGAGACGCAGTTCAGATTTCTCAATAACCAAGGCATAGCGGTTTCAACTTTTAACAACCAGGAGATTGATAGAGGCAACCAATCCCTCAGTTGTTTCAAAATTTTATGCTCAGCGTTGGTGTGAAGGGGTAATAGAAGCGAACCTATGTGATTAAATCTAGCAATTCTTCTCTATCCTTTTAGAATGAATATCATATATCAGGCATTCCTGACAGGAAGACAGAGCTTTCCAATTATTATAATTGTTGGGGGTCAAAAGAGGTGGCAAGCAAAATGAAATTCACAAGAGTGGGTGAAGGTCAAAGCAATCAATATCTGTATTGTGCTTATTATTGAAGCACATTGATACTCCAGATCTGTCAATGCATAAATCTTATTAAAGCATGATAAACCTAAAACTAAATGGCTATACTACTATAGCGACCATATATATATATTGAATTTTAATGGGGGTTGCTTTTGGAAATGACACCATACTCCTGCAGGTGGTGTAGTTTTCTTGTGAGGAAAAAAGAAAGATCACCACGAGGTTCATTTTTCATTTCCTCCTTTTGTCTTTAGCAGATCTACTTCAATAGCTAAGCGAATCTTAGAATAGAACACCTTTGCTTTCTACCTCCATAAGCACAATAAACCAAAAACAAAATGGTTATTCTACTGAAGTGAGCAGTTATATATATAAGAGTATAATGCGGGTTGCTTCTGGAAATGAATTGTCTGGAATTACACGCCATGCTCCTCCGGGTAGTTGTAGTTTTCTTGTAAGGAAAAAACAAAGATCACTATGAAGTTCATTTTCATATCCTCCTTTTATCTTTAGCAAATCTACTTCAATAGCCAAGTGAATCTTACTCAGAACAGAACATTTTTGCTTTCTAAAGGGGTGGGAATTTCGAGTTAATATATATTCCCAAAGGCTAAGAAAAAAAGTACAAAACCATTATATAAGAATGTCTTTAAAATTTTCATTTTTTCTGTGTTTTGGGCCACACAAACAGAGAATCGAATGTAGAATATAGAGCATATAGGGGAAGAAGCCTGAAGTTGGTGATTTTATCTCAATTGACCGTAGCTCACCGGTGTCTCAAATCCCAGAGTTTTACTAGTTCACAGCTAACATGTCCAGCTGCAGCCATCTCGACCTCCAATGCGGCATCACAACCTCGGGCGACCCCTCCACGACGGCTGACAGTCATCAGAATAGTCTCGAGTGTGCTTGGCCGAGACACCTGGCTGATCGCTCCTCTGTGCACTAATCTTCTCAGCTCGAGCATGTGAGTTCGGCAGGCAGGGCTGGACTGGGGTGAAGGAGCTCGGGAAGTAGGCACCCAAGGGAAGGAGCAGCCAAATGCCACCCTCTTGTAGGAGCTCTTGGCTGAGCTCGGCAACGACTACAGCGGCTTCGGCGGCAACAGAGTCTTGGGCTTCTGGAGGCCCTCCTCGAGCACTTCCGACTACAACAACACGCAAGTAATCACCAATCCATAACTGTACTAACTTGGAGAACCAATTTGAACGCAAGACCAGAATTAACACAAGCAAATATGCCAAAGAAATAATTTTGACCACTTAGCAGGTTCAGTGAGGGTCTCTATACTTGCGGGAACGGCGTTTCCACGCAATCTGCTCTTCACATCGTGATCGAGCGCAAACTCCAGTCATCTCGGAGTTCGGCCGGAACTTCCCTCCGGCTTCCTAAATCGCAACCAGAACTCAATCCCGAGTCTCGCCTCCTTCGATTCAATTTATCCAGGTATTCGAATGATGCGAATCAATCATCGAACGAACTAGGGCTTTCGATTTTGGGGGCTTACCGTTTCGTTTAATTTTAGCGCCGGCGTTGGGGCTTCCAAGCGTAGTCGTTCTGGTGCGGGCCACGCCGATTGCTCATCTTCAATATGTCATCGACTCTTCTTCTTCCTCTTCTTCAATGAACTCTTTTTGGGAAATCTGGGGGTGACACTTGCATGCCGGTCGGCCATCGAAGAATTGGACCGTCGGCGAGCCGGCAGTATAATTGAGACAAAGTCGGCAACTTCACAGAGCCCTTTGAGAAAATCATCTCTGGGGATAAAATTCAACTTCACATGCATTTGGTATATCAGGCAACTTTTGCATTGATTCACAGTAGTAGACTCTCAACGACCGTAGCTTCTCCAGCTTCGGTGAAGATGGTTCTGATTCCATCTCAAGTAGTTGCGGGCAGTACTCCACGCTCAGCACTCGGAGCTCCTTTAAGCTCGCTAGATTGGATAGCCTCACGAGCCGCTCGCACCTGCGCACTTGCAGCCGCTGGAGATTCTCTAGCTGTCCAAGCAAGTTGTCGAACTCGATCTCTCTTAACTGACAACCGCAGAGCTTTAATTCAGACAAATTGCCCAAGTTAGAGAACAGTGGCCACTCTATTGGTGCCTTGACATCTTCTAAACACAAGTCTTCTAAACTGGACGGAAGCCCAGTCAGCGACCGTGGGTCTCGACAAGTTATTTCAAGTGACCGCAGCTGAGAAAGGGAGCTCAAATCTGTCGGAGGCAAGTTGAAATCGGAAAGAACCAGTCTCAACGTTTGCAATTTATGAAGCCTCCCAAGCCACTCTAGTTTCGAATATTGCCTGCAATTGAGAAAGTATGCAAGAGAAAGAAGAGGAAAAGAAGAGCGAAGTCCGACCGAAAAAAACAAAAACAAAAAAGAGGAGAGAGAGAGTCTGCATGGGAGGTCAGGTACCGCCTGCAATGGCGAAGACGATAGCTCTAGCTTTGTTAAACTTATCGGGAGATCTGGTAGCGATTGAAGCCCGTCACAATTCGTTAAAACAAGTTCTCGAAGATTAGAAAGCCGATTGATTGTCATTGGCACTCCACTAACCTTGCTCTGGGACAAGTTCAGAATCGTCAATCGGGATAGCCCTGCGATTTCACTTGGAATTTCACCCTCGAGATAATGACAGCCTTTGGCAGTCAACTCCTAAAGATTTTCCAGAGTCCATATGCTCTTCGGTAGCTCTCTTATCTTCGTCCAATCCAAACACATGAACTTCAACTGTCTAAGGTTGCCAATAGAATTAGGTAATTCTGCAATGTTTGTATGAGATAGATCCATTCTGAGTAGCGATTCTAGTCTTCCAATGGAATTTGGTAATGCACTTATATCAGTGCGAGACAAATCCAAAAAGAAGAGCGATCTCAACTCTCCAACGGAATCCGGAAGCTTTCCAAGGTTGGAACAACCACGTAGAGACATATGCTTTAAACCTAGTAATTCTCCTATTGAGTGTGGGAGTGCTTTAACTTTATTTAGATTTTCCACCTTCAGCATCGACAAGGATTTCAGACAACCAATTGAGTCTGGTAACAGAGGAGGAGGAACGGTAATCTTGTGGAAAAATGAATAACCACCGTTAATTTGCATTGAAAAACAAGGCTCCTCACTGATTTCCAAGTACTTCAAGCGCCCGAGCTGACCGATAGAGCTATTGATTTCCTTCAATAATTTACAATCTTTGATAACCAATCTCTTCAAATTCATGCACTTGGAGAAGTCAGGTGTCCTCATTAAGCGTTTGCAGCTTGAAAGATATATGACTTTTAGGTTATCATTCACCTGTGAAATAGACAGTTATTGAGGAAAATGATGGCATAGGTGAAGGTCTACTCAATGTGACAAATGCGTACACACAAAGGAAAAAGAATGTACTATATGAAATTATACCATGCATGGTCCCCATCCATTCCAATCTTCAGTAACGTCGCTCTCTGAAACCTTGAGAATGGCTAAGTTCTTTAGACATAAACCATTGGCACATAGGTTTGAAGGGCAATGACGCCAAGAGAGCCATGTTAGCTTTGAGAGAAGATTTTTAAAGTCTCCTACAAAATTCCCCCCCTCTAATTCGAGGAACCTTAAACTAGGCAGTCTTGAAAATTCGCCACTCATAAAATTGTGCGCATTGGCAAGTCTTGAGAGTCTAAGCGCTACAATGTTGTCTGTTCCCTGATAATTGAAGCAACATATACCAATATGAGTGAACGAGTCAGAGTAAATTCTAAATATCATAATAGGGAATGTATATCTTATTTCAACTAATAGAGGTAGAAGAACAACAAGAGTATCACAACTTTTATACGACGTTCACTTAAGTGCCACATAGGAGTGAAATCGATCACTTGAGTGCCAATTTCGACAAATCATCCTATGTGAATTTTTAATTTTCTTTTTTTTAAGGGTTTACAAGGGTCACCGATGACCCTTGCCAGCCGCTAAACCCTTGCCTTCAGTCGCAAAGGCCTTGGGCGAGGTCGTAGTGGCCTTGCCGATCATAGGCGAGGCCGCAAAAGCCCTCACCAGATTTGGGTGCCACCTCACCCAAATTTGGCGATTTGCGGCCTAGGGCCTTCGCAACTAAAGCCGAGCATTTCGCAGCTGGTGATGGTCACCGACCCTAATAATAATAATAATAATAATAATAATAATAATAATAATAATTATTATTATTATTATTATTATTATTATTATTATTATTATTAAAAATTTGTTCACGTTAGTGTCGGCGAAATCTCGTTGAACGACCAACTACCATGTCGGATTTTCCAGCTAGGCAAATTATCGATGGCACTCAAGTGATCGATTTTTCAAATTTATGGTACTCAAGTAAGCGTCGTACGAAAGTTAAGGCGCTCCTACTATTCTTACCCCACCAATTGATGACACAAGTGAACCAGCAAAAACAAGTCACATATATCTTATCTTATACCAAAAAGGCAAATTCCATGAATCCTTATCTCTCCAACTTAGATGGGAGTTTGTAAAGGTAAGAATTACCTATTTTGGAATGTTGTTTATTTCTCTCAAATTAAGCAAAATCGTCAATGTTTTTCCTAGGAACAAAATTGAGCAGATATTTTGGGTGAAAATGAACTCTAATACACATAACTGCATGTTTAGTTTTTCCATAAGCAAATAACATTTAGTAAGACATACCGAGTTATTCTCAACTGCATTTAAAGCGACTATAGGATACTCTACGCATAACTGCATGTTTAGTTTTTCCATAAGCAAGTAACTCTTAGTAAGACATACCAGGTTATTCTGAACCACATCTAAGGCGACTGTAGGACACCACAACCTACTACGCCTTCCAGGAACTCGAACGCATTCTTGCCGAACAATCTCTCTTCCAAGATCTCTGAGTTGGTCGTGCATCCATAATCTATCACCCTCGATGAGCTTTATCAAAGATAAATGAATAAGGACACGAAGTCCAGTTTCTGGAAAAAAATCACAGGCTTTCCACATGTAATATGCAGGGATTTTTTCTTCACCAACACAGTGACATGCGATATCAAGAAAAATTTGTTGTTGCTCATACTCTAATTCTTTGTAACTTATCAACAACTTTTTTTGCACATCTTGATTGGGCACTTTCTTCAACTTCTTTGATGTGTCTTTCCATGTTCTCTTGCTTTTTGAATGAAGAAACACACCTATAACCTCAAGAGCCAAAGGTAGTCCTCCAATAAATTTGACAATTTCACTTGAAATACTACTATAATCATGTGGAGGTGAGTCTCTTTCGAAGGAGTGCTTGCTAAAAAGTTGAAGAGCATGGTCAAACTGCATTTCCTTCATTTCATAAAAAAAGAAATCTCGGTAACACACTGGCATGATCTTGTTATCTAGGGTGTCCGTTTCAGGAGCCAAAAAATGGGTGTTCCTAGTTGTGATAATAATTCTGCTTCCTGAACCAAACCAACTACACTTACCAGCTAGTTTCATGAGCTTGCATCTCTTGTCCAAATCATCAAGAACGATGATGACTTTCTTATTATTGAGTCTTTCATTAATGATGCGCATCCCCTCATCAGCATCAGTAACATAAGGATATGTAAAATGGAGAAGGTCGCATAATAATTTATTTTGCAGACTTAAAATATTGTCTGCACGGATATCGGAAAGAAAGCGTGAACATTGAAACTGAGAAGAGATATGCTTGAAGATAGCCTTAGCAAGAGTTGTTTTCCCGATACCACCCATACCATGAATCACGACAAATCGTACACCGGGAGTGCCTAGGCCTAACAACTCCATAACGGCGTCCATCTGATAGTGAATTCCCACCAAGTCATCATGCCAATTTGTCTGTGAATATCTCAGCTTATTGAAAACTTCTTCCAAAATAAGTGCTATAAGTTTATCCAGGCTGCCATATACACAACGCAACCATCTCAATTTGAGGAACCACAAACAGAATATGTCGCACAGAAGTGTAAATATGTAAAACCAAAAACTTAGATTGTTAACATCAAGCATGAATTATCGGTCTATTTCATATTCGGTCTACCCCAAGCCGAGAAGATTGATCTCAGTTACTGAGAACAATGGTTGGATTTTGGGGTGGAAGGGCCAGTTCTGAAGAGTATTTAGATGGTCAATCAGCAAAGTTCTAACGGGCCATGTGGCCATCGAAAGTAGTTCAGTAGCCCAAGAGCCCAAACCGCCCCAATTTTCTTTTCGATTCGTGCCAGGATTTAGCAAACGGTGAAGTTTGATCAAATCACAAGTCGTATAGGAAGAGTATCCTTCCGCGGGCCAACTTTGAAGAGGAAGTTAATGCTCCAGTGGGGGAGTTTGTGAAACCAAAGTCATGGGTAAAATTCATCAAATGATTTCTGAGATTCAATTGTAATAGGAATTACAACTAAGAGGAACGATGTAATAAACCGCATGCAAAAGTGCAGTCAATGGATTGGTCAAGAGTTCTAAACATTTATATGCGGATGCGGTGAAGGACTTTTGAAAACCAACAAGGTAATTTGCACTGTTGTAATCTAACGCGGAAGCTAAATGGATCTTTCTATTAAATCAATGCAAAATTACTATAGAAATAAATGAGGAATAGTAAAGAACACCAAAAATATATTTAGTTCGATCTGAGTATCGGTATCTAATTTATATGGAGAGCCACCAATAATTAACACTACTAATCGGAGAATCAAAGTTACAATTGTTCACACGCTCGAATATTTCTCATACCTAAATTAAGCCCAAAGCAAACCCACTAGTATTATACAAAATAGAAAACCTTTATATATATAGGAAACATAATCAAATTAGAAAACTTGTTCAAACTAGAGACATATTCTTAACATGCACAACTATTTTCCATTGATTTGAGAGAGAGAGAGAGAGAGAGAGAGAGAGAGAGAGATTTTGATCTATATATTGAGTTTTCATGCTTATGAAACCGCGATCTAATTTTAAAAATGAAAAGGGTAAGAGTTGTCATTTTACCCGTGATCTTTTAAGTTCCATCCCTTGATTCCAGCGACCTCTTTGAGGGCCTCCTTCCACTGCTTCAACATATCTTCACTGGAATCTCTCTCATGCTTTTGGAGGGCCTTACCATACAATCCAGTTTTGAGTTTAACATCGGATGCATCCACCTCGTAGAAGATGGGCAAGACCGCTTTCTCCTCTCTCTTCCTACACTCCATCATGTATGCGAGCTCACGGAGACACCATTTACTGGAAGCATAATCTTTGGAGAAGATCGGTACGTAGATTTTCGAATTGGAGATTGCTCTCAAAAGCTCACCTCCAATCTCTTCCCCAACACGGAGCTCTTCGTCATCTTTGAAGACGCGTATCCCGGCCCGGATCATGGCCGCGTAGAGAGAGTCTGTGATGGTTAAGCGAGTGTCGGGCCCTCTAAAGCTCAAGAACACCTCGTAGTCCCTCCTCGACAATGATGAGGATTCACCATTAATGGGGGGAGACTTTCCTCTGAGACATTCCATTCCTGCGGATCTTTGGCTATCGAAGCGATCTCAAGCTTTTTTGCTTGTTCGAAATTGCAACTTTCCAGTTACCTCGCGCTGTTGGCAATTTCTAAGAGAAACGGTCGACTGACTTAATTTGTCCTAAAAGAACTGTTCACTGATTCAGGCTCCTCGGGATAGACAGGAGATGCAAAGAAAGATCACTTTTTGCACGCTTCCACGAAATCACGACTCCTTTTCCAGAGGGCCATCGCTCTTCGCAGTGTTTTCTTGGAGCCTACCGGAGTTGATTTGTGGAAGTCTTCGAATGTATTAGAAAATTGAACCTAATTTCCTGAAAAACCATCGATTTTCAGTGGAGCATCAAAGCATGAGAGGCATTTTTCTATAAGCAAGTGATGGAGCCCAGCAGGAATTGAAATAAAAAACTGAATGAACCCGTGAGTGCAAATGATAATGCCCTTTCACTTTTTCTAAAGCCAGTTTATTTTTTCCCTTATTAGGTTGTCTGCCATGGAATAAAGTGCGTTGGACAAACAAGGAGTCAGAGAAAATAGGAAAAAGAGACAGACTCCCTGAGTCTTCGTCTTCTCTTTATTTATCAAGGAAACTTCTGAAAAATATGAAATGAACCCAAGTGATGTAGGTTTTGTATGAAGTGAGCATGAAACGCGGAGACAGACAGTAGATTCACTATTGTTTAGTCTGATAAACAAAAGCTCTAGAGAAGATTGAGCCAGGAACAATACCTGTCATGTGTTTCAACAAAATTAAAAATCAGCAAATGCATTCCGAGTCTTTGCTCAAGTCCCGTTGTTGGTAAGATGAGATGGTGATAGGAGTAAGTTAAGTGAAGAACTAACATAAAAAGACCCAAGACTTCTTTTGAGCCTAATAAAGTTTTTTACCCTCAATCTTTTTTTAGTTAGTCATATCATCATCGTGATGACCTACTCTCATCTATATTTAACCCTACCCAAAATGCTTTAAAAACGACTCTCATTATTGTTGAAAAAGAGATGAAAAACTCCATGAGCAGATGGTCTTGTGGCTAAAATAATTGGAAAACACTGGTAGTTGCAAAAGTTGTTCAGTTGGATCCACATATCCCCTGGCGTTAGTTCAAATTCCTGCTACATATCAAACCTTCACATGAATGATTCCATTGTCTCTGGATATCATGTAAAAGAGTGGCGATTCATTACAATGACCTATTGTGAATGCGCATGTCGAATCCAGAGCGTGTTCAACGCTTTAGACCAAGTGATAGACCTCATAAGAGCTTGTGGAACAACTTTATAAAAGAATTACAGAATAAGAATGGCCTAGAAACTAAATTAATTGACGTATTATAAGATTGGTATACCATCCTGGACATAAATTTTGTCTTCATTAATTATATGAAACGTAAATAGTTATTCAGTGATCTGCCTAGATGAATCGGCAATTTTAAACCTCACCTTCATAATGATAACCAAAGCTAATATTCTCAAAATAGACCTTTTTATAACATGAGAATACCAAGTTGAATTGCTTTTTCTCAATAATTATCCTTGTAAAGAATCAAAATTCACGAACTCTGTTACATTTCGGGAATCCATCCGTTTAACTGAGGTTCTCTTGATTTCTTATGCAAGGCCAGCTTCACGGATATAGAAGAGTAATCCTGTTTCATGCTCATGCGGGTATCATAGCAGTCAGTATAACGCATGATCCCACATGACATAAACAGTTACTGAAATGAAATGAAAAAGAAATGAAAGGCGATTCCTCTCTCCTCTCTTCTCAGAATAAAATGAAAAAGAAGAGAGGATAGAGGAAGCACATATAGAAGCCCTCCGTGTTAGAATGTGTCTCTGTGTTCACTGTTCGAACTACTCGCACTCTCCAATCTGCTACATTTACTTGAAAGCCATTGGCAGGGTGGAGAGAAATGGATGTTGATTACTATTGTTGAGAAAATTTTAATGCTTGCCAATTCTTTTCACCAAAGGTTTGATCGACTCGCATTGAATGAACATGTCAAGACCCTGCAGGAACACTGACCAGCCGCTCCATCAATTGGAACTGAACATATGCAGCAATGGTTGATTGATGAACGTGTCATCTGAGTAAATTTTTCCCTTGCAAACTTCTCTGAACCAATTCCAAGTACTGGTCAACCACGACAAAGAGGGACGTTATTCATTCTAATGCAACATAGCAGAAAAGCATCACCTGATTAAATCCATCACAAGGCATAGTTTCCTGTCAGTCGAATTTCTTCTGGTTTGCTGTCTTCCGGTACATCAGAATACTGCAGTTTTCGCTCCCCTGTCCAACCACCCTGATGTGCACAAGCAGAAACGTCAAAAGGATTTTTTCAGCTAAATTCAACCACTTAAAGGAGTTCATTTATCTTCATCGATTTTGAGGGATTTAACGAGAGAATAACAGAGGTTATACTCTGGATCGCTATGCTGTCAGACATTTATCAGCATGACAAAGGATGTTTGAAGGAGGGGGAAATCAGGTTAAAAGCTTTTGAAACAACAAAGTTTTTTGAGTTGACTGAATGGATTTTGATGAAGAAATTCAATGCTCCACTAAAATTTATCAAGCCAGATTACTAATCCTCGTGCTGCAGTTGATAAGACAATTGGACATTGAGGACCAGTCGAGTCAATTTCAACCATCACGTGAAGACAGAAGGTAAGATTGAAGTGAAAAAATGCTTGAACTTCATGTATGAGTACTTGGATCATGTATGATGGCATGAAAGCTACTCAAATCCATTTATCTATTTTTTTCATAATGTGCCCTTCGACCTAAGATTCAATTTAAAAGGTCAGAAAAGGTAAAGGCTTAGCCAAGAGGTCTATTGTAGCTTTAAACTTATGCTTATCTTGAAAGGAAGACTTAACGAGCTACATTAAACGCAGTAACCAGCCTGAGCATATTAAATGTAGGATTAGCTTCTATTTATTTCCCAAGGCTATGCATTATTGTATTGAAGTCGCAGCAATAAAAACCTACATATCCTACTTTCCGTTTGCAAAACGAAAAAAAAACAGAGGAGTTTCCTAGGCCAAAGGAAAGTCCTTATACTGCACTTTGAGCATCGGTCGTTCCTTCTCACGGTCGCAGGGTGTAGAAAGAACTCCTCTGACCCCAAAACCTTCACTTTGATTGCCTTGATGACTTTATCATAATGACAGCTGTTGATAGTGGAAAGGAAGATGAAACTTTAAATCATCTGAATATGAAAGCCAAGAATTGAAATGAAATGCAGTTTCTGAAAATTATTCCTTTAGTTTGATCGTGGGAGGGAAGATAAGCCTAAAATTTCAGTGGCCAACCAGGAAAGTTCTGATCTCACGAATCTAATTAAACACTCACTCTGGAGTCTCGAAAGACAGAGTATATGCAGGATTTACCGCTACAGTTGATTTTGCCACTTGTCCCAGAACAGTGCTGACAGACAGTAGTCATGATAGAAGAAATTAAAGAATAGTACTTTCTAATAAGATATTTCTGCTCCAATAAAGATCCCACATCTAACTGCTCCAGCAACCAAATGACATGTAAAAAGATGATTTGGAAATACCCAAAGAAAAATCTTTTCCCTTATGAAATTCACTACTCAGGGAAATTACCACAATGGAATGAAACTGCAGACCATCCGTATGTCATAGTCAGCCTTCTCAAAGCAACCCAAAAATTTTGTAGTCAAATGTCACGCACTGAAATACCTGCATAGTCACAACCTGGAAAATGAAGTGCAACAGAAGGTTATGTAACCCTACCTTGCAACTTGAAACTGCTATAATGTTCAAGATCATCTGTAACCCTGGAGGAAGTTGACCTGTGAAAATAGGTATTGCTGGTTCTGCTGACATGGTTACTTTAACATTCTTGACCCAAGGAAGATTAGCCACCACCTCATTCGACCGCTGCTCAAACTGTCGAGCGACACTATTGCTGTCAAACTATTTAAGGTTCAGAAACCTGATATATTGCGCAAAGACTCTTATGAAACCATAATGAAGCAGAAAATTTTTGCCTAGATTAGCTCCATGGGTATTTGGAAATTGTACATTCACAGAGAGATTTATGGAAGGATGTCAAAACGAGGTGACAATGGTAAAGTAATTAATGCGCGAGACAGAACATGTGGTGCACCGAGCATGTATTTGGTGATTGATCAAGCAACAAAGGTAATTTACCATGTCCTTGATTGGACATGCATGTGCAGTGAGCTCTAACCAGAACAAAACTTGAGAATCAATGCCAAGACATTGTAGGGTAAGGGTTTCATTCCTTACAGATATATAAAGACTAAGATCCCATGTTGATTCTTTAATAACCTCTCCAAGAGCTTCATCTGTCATGAGGTCCATAACAAAACCACATGAAAAGGTCGGATCAATAATTTGAGACAAGGCTTTAAGCAAATCAACTCCAGCTGTCTGAGCCGAAACTGCAGAAGTACTCTCTACAACTACAAGAGCAGATTCGCAGAATGATGTCGAGCTTATAAGATGAACAACTATAATAATAAAAAGAGAAAAAATCAGAGGAGAAAAACGGTGAAAACTTAGCAACAACTAACCATTAATTGGCGGCACACCCAGGACAGGCAGTTATATTTGGCTCTTCATCAATTAAGATTTTTAGCACTAATTCCTTCTGTCTCTCACTCAGGGCCATTCAAATTCTGTCGTGACAAGGGGTAGCCAAGAGTTGTTCATTTGGGTGGGCTTCTCAATAGTACAATGCATGTGCGCAAAAGCATGTGCACACACACACGATTGCTCTAATTTTTTCTGTTCATGTATAGTTTCTTGGCAATTCCAAGAACATAGTTTGACAGAGCAAGTCCCTTTTATTTGGCCTACCGAATAAACCTCCAAAATTATCTTCATGGCAGAACATGTCGGACATCTTCGCAGGGAGGCTGATATCTATAAGTTGAAGCAGATTGATATGATGGCACGAGCCAACGATTTTACCATAAAACCTAACCCATTTTTAGGAACTTACAACTCAATAAGTAGCAGATTATTAGCTCCAAACAACAAGTAGTAGAGAAATACGAAGAATTGAACACGGACAGCTTTGCTAAAAAAGAAAAAGAAAAAGAAAACTTAATGTGATTCGTTTAATTGAAAAATATTCAAGATATTTGGCTTAATAGAAACCTCTTGACCGTACCAATTGCACTCACTCAACAGATCACTCTGTCAAATTCTCGACATTTCATTGTATGCTCTTGAAAATATTTATGAGTTACTGGGTTCTCATAGCTCAGATAGATAAGTATTATACAAACATAAAATAAAAGAGTGCCATATGGGTATATCCCTAATAAAACAGGCACCTAATAATCGATGGATTAAAATTATTCTATTTGCTAATCCTCTCACATTCCTTATACTCTAGATAGAGTAATGAGACGAATGGTGGATTGAATAGGGGGCACTAATTCACCAACTTCCATGGCCGACGGTGTGTGATTACGAGAGTATGTCCACAGTTGGTGCACTTGGGAGTTCGACCAGACCTTCAAAGCGGCATCGTTGAGGAAATTTTGTGGAACTTGACAACTGAGGCAACTTTCAAGTGTGAGTAGACATTTGATGCCACAAATGGATAGACAGTCACTGGCACACCTTGCAAGCATGTCGATCTCCCACAAAGATTTGCATCGTCCAGTTTTGTGATGCCTTGGAATCACAACATTCATACAGCAGTCGTTCCATAGGAAAGAGCAGTTCCAAGGACTTACAATCTAAAAATTGCCGAAGCACAGATTCTTTCACTAACTGCTTGGAAAATATATCAGATGGATTAGATATAAGGAGAGTGAGCGAAATACTGTTCTCCAGAGATGTTTCATCATGCCCTGAACGATCACATGTAAGACCACTGTAGATATCAAAGAGGTCGAGCAAGGATGAGTTGCAAAAAAAAAAATATTCAGGGCCATGCCTCGGAATGATCCTTTCACTGAATGTGGCCGTTGGATGTTGACCTGATGTCGCTAAAGCTTTCCTGAACAAAATTTACAGTTTCCCCAACAGTATCATTTAGACATGCCAAGAAGTGACCTCTCCTGATGATCAGGTCACTGAATTTGACTCCAGGTAACCCGGTCATTCTTAGAGTGAGAAAGTAGTTCGCTCCAGATATTGCAGTAAAACTAATATACTGCATGACACAGGAGCTACCTTTTTTCGCCAGAAAATTTCACAGCCATAAGAACCATCTTGATGGTAAGCAAACACATCATTGAAGTTCCCAACACTTGAAAAGAATATCGGAACAGGAGGGCCTTGCTAATTACAAAAGTTTGCCAAACTCGACCTCCTTATACCTTTACTCTGTATCAAGTATCGCGACACACTAAGATGTTTCCGACTTTTTACATAGGGTCAACTCTTCTGTACACTCATGCCAGTTTGTGCCCCAAGATTATACCACAAGCATTTGCATTTTATGGATTGAATCTTGTTGCTTTTATATCTGAAACAGATTAAGTCTGTTTTCCTCGCTATATCCCCACCCAACAGAGTTTCAAAGGAACTATCAGCTGTCGGAAACTGAGTAGGTTTGTGCATAAGATTTTTGAATAAAATCGCGAACTGCCATATACATTAAAAGGCGAAAATGCAAATAGATGAATTGCATGAAGAGATAATGAAGAAAAAGCAAGCAAGAGTCCTAGCAGCGCGCAATGTCGCTTTCCTAAAATAGAGCCGTCGACGAATCATCAGAAGCAGCCAATACTCGTTGAGCAGAGTTAATTGTGAAAGAATCGTAGTTCAGATTTCTCAACAACCAAATAATAGCAGTTTAAACTTTAACAACCAGGAGATTGATGGAAGCAACCAATCCCTCAGTTGTTCCAAAATTAATGCTAAGCATTGGTGTGAAGGGGCATCGGAAGAGAATCTATGCCACCACATGTAGCAATAGTTCTCTATCCTTTTAGAATGAATATGTACGCAGTAAGATTGTATATCAGGCATTCCTGACAAGAAGACAGAACTTTCCAAGCAGGATAAAAGTCGGGGGTCTAAAGAGGTGGCAAGCAAAATAAAATTCACAGAGAGCACATTGAACGTCTAGATCTGTCAATGCCTATATTTGACTAAAGCACAATAAACCTAAAACAAAATGGTTATTCAACTAAAGGGAGCATTTAGACATATAGGAGTATGATGCGGGTGTTGCTTCTGGAAATGAATTGTCTGGAATTACACGCCATGCTCCTCCGGTGGTTGTAGATTTCCAGTGAGGAAAAAATAAAGATCCCTCTGAAGTTCATTTTTCATATCCTCCTTTGATCATTAGCAAATCTACTTCAATAGCTAAGCGAATCTTACTCAGAACACAACACTTTTTGCTTTCTGCAGGGCTGGGAATTTCAGAGTTACGCCCCCACATAATAAGAACGTCTTTGAAATTTTCATTCATTTCTGTGTCTTGCGTGTGTTCAAAATACACAAACAGAGAACCGAATGTAAAGTATAGAGCATATAGGGGAAGAAGCCTCGGTGATTTCATCTCAATTGACCGTAGCTCACCGGTGTCTCAAATCCCAGCGTTTTACTTGTTCACACCACCATGTCCAGCTGCTGCCGTCTCGACCTCCAGTGCGGCATCACAACCTCTGGCAACCCCTCCACGACGGCTGACAGTCATCGGAATAGTCTCCAGTGTGCTTGGCCGAGACACCTGGCTGATCGCTCTTTCCTGCATTAATCTTCTCAGCTCAATCATGTGAGTTCGGCAGGCAGGGCTGGACTTGGGTGAAGGAGAAGTAGGCGTCGAAGGGAAGGAGCAGCCGAATGCCACCTTCTGGGAGGAGCTCTTGGCTGAGCTCGGCAACGGCTACAGCGGCTTCGGCGGCGACAGAGTCTCGGGCTTCTGGAGGCCCTCCTCGAGCACTTCCGACTACAACAACACGCAAGTAATCACCAATCCATAACTGTACTAACTTGGAGAACCAATTTGAACGCAAGACCAGAATTAACACAAGCAAATATGCCAAAGAAATAATTTTGACCACTTAGCAGGTTCAATAAGGGGCTCTATACTTGCGGTAATGGCGTTTCCACGCAATCTGCTCTTCACCTCGAGCGCAAACTCCAGTCATCTCAGAGTACGGCTGGAACTTCCCTCCGGCTTCCTAAATTGCAACCAGAACTCAATCCCGAGTCTCGCCTCCTTCGATTCAATTCATCCAGGGATTCGAATGATGCGAATCAATCATCGAACGAACTAGGGTTCTCGATTTTGGGGGCTCACCGTTTCGTTGATTTTGACACTTGCATGCCGGTCGGCCATCGAAGAATTGGACCGTCGGCGAGCCGGCAGTATAATCGAGACAAAGTCGGCAACTTCACAGAGCCCTTCGAGAAAATCATCTCTGGGGATAAAATTCAACTTCACATGCATTTGGTATATCAGGCAACTTTTGCACTGATTCACAATAGTATACTCTCAACGACCGTAGCTTCTCCAGCTTCGATCTCCACGCTCAGCACTCGGAGCTCCTTTAAGCTCGCTAGATTGGATAGCCTCACGAGCCGCTCGCACCTGCGCACTTGCAGCCGCTGGAGATTCTCTAGCTGTCCAAGTAAGTTGTCGAACTCGATCTCTCTTAACTGACAACCGAAGAGCTTTAATTCAGACAAATTGCCCAAGTTAGAGAACAAAGGCCACTCTATTGGTGTCTTGACATCTTCTAAACACAAGTCTGCCAAACTGGACGGAAGCCCAGTCAATGACCGCGGATCTCGACAAGTTATTTCGAGTGACCGGAGCTGAGAAAGAGAGCTCAAGTCAGTTGGAGGCAAGTTGAGATCGGAAAGAACCAGTCTCAACGTTTGCAATTTATGAAGCCTTCCAAGCCACTCTAGTTTCGAATACTGCCTGCAATAGAGAAAGTACGCAAGAGAAAGAAGAGGAAAAGAAGAGGAGATTTCGACCCAAAAAACAGAGAGAAAAAAAGAAAAGGGGAGACAGAGTCTGCATGGGAGGTTAGGTACTGCTTGCAACGGCGAAGACGATAGCTCTAGCTTTGTTAAACTTCTCGGGAGATCTGGTAGCGACTGAAGCCCGTCACAATTCGTTAAAACAAGTTCTCCGAGATTTGAAAGCCGATTGATTGTGGCTGGCACTCCACTAACCTTGCTCTGGGACAAGCTCAGAATCGTCAATCGGGATAGCCCTGGGATTTCACTTGAAATTTCACCCTCGAGATAATGACAGCCTTTCGCAGTCAACTCCTCAAGATTCTCCAGAGTATATATGCTCTTCGGTAGCTCTCTTATCTTCGTCCAATCCAAACACATGAACTTCAATTGTCTAAGGTTGCCAATAGAAGTAGGTAATTTTGCAATATTTGTACAAGATAGATCTATTTTGATTAGCGATTCTAGTCTTCCGATGGAATCTGGTAATACACTTATATAAGTGCGAGACAAATCCAAAGAGAGGAGAGATCTCAACTCTCCAATGGAATCCGGAAGCTTTCCAAGGTCGAAACAACCACGTAGAGACATATGCTTTAAACTCACTAACTCTCCTATCGAGTGTGGAAGTGCTTTAACACTTCTTAGATTTTCCACCTTCAGCATTGACAAAGATTTCAAACCACCAATTGAGTCTGGCAACAAAGGAGGAGGAACGGTAATCTTGGAGAAAGATGGACCCTGAGCTTCACCTTTAGCCGTACAATAGGGCTCCTCACTGATTTCCAAGTACTTTAGGCGCCCTAGCTGACCGATAGAACTAGTGATTTCCTTCAATAATATACAATCTTTAGTAATCAATCTTTTCAAATTCATGCACTTGGAGAAGTCAGGTGTCCTCATTAAGTGTTTGCAGCTTGTCAGATATATCACTTTCAGATTATCATTCACCTGTGAAACAAATAAATATTGAGGAAACAATGGCATAGGTGAAGGTCAACTCAGTGGTGACAAATGTGTAGACACATAGAGGAAAAAGAATGTATCATATGAAATTATACCATGCATGGTCCCCATCCATTCCAATCTTCAGTAATGTCGTTCTCTGAAAGCTTGAGAATGGCCAAGTTCTTTAGACATAAACCGTTGGCATGTAGGTTTAAAGGGCAATGACACCAAGAGAGCCATGTTAGATTTAAGAGAAGATTTTTAAAGTCTCCTACAAAGTTTCCCCCATCTAATTCGAGGAACCTTAAACTAGGTAGCCTTGAAAATTCGCCACTTGTAAAATAGTGCGCATTGGCAAGTCTTGAGAGTCTGAGTGCTATAATGTTGTCTGTTCCCTGATAATTTGAAGCAACATATACTAGTATGAGTGACCGATTCACAGTAAATTCTAAATATCATAATAGGGAGTGTATATCTTATTTCAACCAATAGAAGATATAAGTGAACAAGCAAAAACGAGGCACATAGATCTTATCTTACACCAAAAAGGGCGAACTCCATGAATCCTTATCTCTCCAACTCAGATGGGAGTTGTAATGGTAAGAATGATCTATTTTGGAATGCTGTTTATTTCTCTCAAATTAAGCAAAATCATCAGTGTCCTCTTGGGTACAATACTAAGCTGATATTTTGGGTGAAAATGAACTCTACTATATAGAACTGCATGTTTAGTTTTTCCATAAGCAAATAACATTTAGTAAGATATACCGGGTTATTCTGAACCACATCTAAAGCTACCGCATGACACTCTAATACGCATAACTATGTTTAGTTTTTCCATAAGCAAAAAGACATACCAGGTTATTCTGAACCACATCTAATGCGACTATAGGACACCACAACCTACTACGCCTTCCAGGAACTTGAACGCATTCTTGCCGAACAATCTCTCTTCCAAGATCTCTGAGTTGGTCATGCATCCATAATCTATCACCCTCGATGAGCTTTATCAAAGATAAATGAATAAGGACACGGAGTCCAGTTTCCGGAGAAAAATCACAAGCTTTCCACATGTAATATGTAGGGATTATTTCTTCACCAATGCTGTGACAAGCAATATCAAGAA
Organism: Eucalyptus grandis x Eucalyptus urophylla; assembly: GCA_028830015.1. Lineage (NCBI taxonomy): Eukaryota > Viridiplantae > Streptophyta > Magnoliopsida > Myrtales > Myrtaceae > Eucalyptus > Eucalyptus grandis x Eucalyptus urophylla. The sequence continues at coordinate 56,298,048 of CM054190.1, read as the reverse complement.
AAATTTGTTGTTGCTCATACTCTAATTCTTTGTAACTTATCAACAACTTTTTCTGGACATCCTGATGGGACACTTTATTCAACTTCTTTGATGTGACTTTCCATGTTCTCTTGCTTTTTGAATGGAGAAATGAACCTATAACTTCAAGAGCCAAAGGTAGTCCTCCAGTAAATTTGACAATTTCACTTGAAATCTTGATATAATCATGTGGCGGTGAGTCACTTTCGAATGAGTGCTTGCTAAAAAGTTGAAGAGCATGGTCAAATTGCATTTCCTTCATTTCATAAAAAAAGAAATCTCGGTAATGCACTGGGATGATATTGTTATCTAGGTTGCCGGTTTCAGGAGCCAAAAAATAGGTGTTTCTAGTTGTGATAATAATTATGCTTCCCAAACCAAACCAGCTAGACTTTCTAGCTAGTTTCATGAGCTGGTCTCTCTTATCCATATCATCAAGAACAAGGATGACTTTCTTATTACCGAGTCTTTCCTTAATCATGTCCGTGTCCTCATTAGCATCAAAAACTTTAGGATGTCGAATATCAAGAGTTTCACATAACAATTTCTTTTGTAGACTTAAAATATTGTCTGCACGGATATCTGAAAGAAAGCTGGAACATTGAAACTGAGAAGAGATATGCTTGAAGATAGTCTTAGCAAGAGTTGTTTTCCCGATACCACCCATACCGTGAATCACGACAAATCGTACATCCAAAGTGCCTTGCTCTAACAACTCCATAACGGCTTCCATCTGATAGTGAATTCCCAGCAAGTCGTCATGCCAATTTGTCTGTGAATATCTCAGCTTATTGAAAACTTCTTCCAAAACAAGTGCTATAAGTTTATCCAAGCTGCCATAGACATAACGCAACCATCTCAATTTGAGGAACCACAAACAGAATATGTCGCACATAGTAAAACCAAAAACTTAGATTGTTAACATCAAGCATGAATTATCGGTCTATTTCATATTCGGTCTACCCCAAGCCGAGAAGATTGATCTCAGTTACCGAGAACAATGGTTGGATTTTGGGGTGGAAGGGCCAGTTCTGAAGAGTATTTAGATGGTCAATCAGCAAGGTTTTAACGGTCCATGTGGCCATCGAAAGTAGTTCAGTAGCCCAAGAGCCCAGACCGCCCCAATTTTTTTTTGATTCGTGCCAGGCTTTAGCAAACGGTGAAGTTTGATCAAATCACAAGTCATATAGGAAGAGTATCCTTCCGCGGGCCAACTTTGAAGAGGAAGTTAATGCTCTAGTGGGGGAGTTTGTGAAACCAAAGTCATGGGTAAGATTCATCAAATGATTTCCGAGATTCAATTGTAATAGGAATTATAACTAAAAGGAACGATGTAATAAACCGCATGCAAAAGTGCAGTCAATGGATTGGTTAAGAGTTCTAAACATTTATATGCGGATGCGATGAAGGACTTTTGAAAACCAACAAGGTAATTTGCACTGTTGTAATCTTACACGGAAGGTAAACGTATCTTTCTATTAAACCAATACGAAATTACTATAGAAATAAATGAGGAGTAATAAAGAACGCCAAAAATCTATTTGATTCGATCTGAGTATCGGCATCTAATTCATAGAGAGAGCTAGCTAATTAATCCACTACTAATCGGAGAATCAAAGTTACAATTGTTCACATGCTCGAATATTTCTCATACCTAAATTAAGCCCAAAGCAAACCCACTAGTATTATCTAAAATGGGAAACCTATATATAGGAAACATAATCAAATTACAAAACTTGTTCAAACTAGAGACATATATTGAGTTTTCATGGTTATGAAACCGCGATCTAATTTTGAAAATGAAAGTGTATGAGTTGTCATTAATTACCCGTGATCTTTTAAGTTCCATCCCTTGATTCCGGTGACCTCTTTGAGGGCCTCCTCCCACTGCTTCAACGTATCTTCACCAAACTCTCTTCCATGCTTTTGTAGGGCCTTACTGTACAATCCAGTTTTGAGTTTAACATCGGATGCATCCACCTCGTAGAAGATGGGCAAGACCACTTTCTTCTCTCTCTTCTTACACTCCATCATGTATGTGAACTCACGGAGGCACCATTTACTGGACGCATAGTCTTTAGAGAAGATTGGTATGTAGATTTTCGAATTGGAGATTGCTCTCAAAAGCTCACCTCCGATCTCCTCCCCAACACGGAGCTTTTCGTCATCTTTGAAGACGCGTATCCCAGCCCGGATCATGGCCGCGTAGAGAGAGTCTGTGATGGTTAAGCGAGTGTTGGGCCCTCTGAAACTCAAGAACACCTCATAGTCCCTCCTCGACAACGATGAGGATTCACCATTAATGGGGAGAGACTTTCTTCCAGGATGCTCCATTTGTGCGGATCTTTGGCTATGGAAGCGATCTCAAGCTTTTTTGCTTGTTCAAAATTGCAACTTTCCAGTTACCTCGCACCGTTGGCAATTTCTAAGAGAAACGGTCGACTGACTTAATTTTTCCTAAGAGAATTGTTCGCTGAATCAGGCTCCTCGAGATAGACAGGAGATGCAAAGAAAGATCACTTCTGCACGCTTCCATCAAAATCACCTACCTCGGACAACTGTTCTATATTTGCAGTTCATCACGACTCCTTTTCTAGAGGGCCATCGCTTTTCGCAGTCTTTTCTCGGAACCTACCTCAGTTGATTTGTGGAAGTCTTCGAATGTATTGGAAAATTGAGCCTAATTTCCTGAAAAACCATCGATCTTCAGTGGAGCATCAAAGCGTGAGAGGCATTTCGTTCAAAAAAAGAAGAAGCGTGAGAGGCATTTTTCTATAAGCAAGTGATGCAGCCCAGTAGGAATTGAAATAAAAAGCCGAATAAACCTCTGAGTGCAAGTAATAATGCCCTTTCACTTTTTCTAAAGCCACTTTATTTTTTCCCATTATTCGGTTGTCTTGCCATGGAATAAAGTGCGTTGGACAAACAAGGAGTGAGAGAAAATAGGAAAAAGAGACAAGACTCCCTGAGTGTTCGTCTTCTCTTTATTTATCAAGGAAACTTCTGAAAAATATGAAATGAACCCAAGTGATGTAGGTTTTGTATGAAGTGAGCATGAAACGTGGAGACAGACAGTAGATTCACTATTTTTTAATCTGATAAACAAAAGCTCTAGAGAAGATTGAACCAATTGGAACAATACCTGTCATATGTTTAACAAAATTAAACATCAGCAAATGCATTCCTAGTCTTTGCTCAAGTCCACGTTCTTAGTAAGATGAGATGGTGGTGGGAGTCCTTTAAAGTTAAAGGAAGAACTAATATAAAAAGACCAAGACTTCTTTTAAGCCTAATAAAGTTTTTTTCCCTCAATCTTTTTTTGCATCTTATTTAGTCATATCATCAGCGTTATGACCTGCTCTCATCTATATCCAGCCCTACCCGAAATGCTTTATAAAGGACTCTCATTATTGCTGAAAAAATATGAAAAACTCTATGAGCAGATGGTCTTGCGGCCAAAATCATTGGAAAACACCGGTAGTTGAAAAAGTTGTTAAGTTGGATCCGCATTTTCCATGGCATTAGTTCAAATTCCTGCTACATATCAAACCTTCACATGAACGACTCTATTGTCTCTGGATATCATGTAAAAGGAACTAGGACAAATGGTGATTCATTGCAATGACCTGTTTTGAATGTGGATGAGCATGTTCAACTAATTAGACCAAGTGAAAGACCTCATAAGAGCATGTGGAACAACTTTACCAAGAATTACAAACTAAGGATGGCCTAGAAACCAAATTAATTGATGCACTTGTAAGATTGGTATACCATCCTGGACATTAATCTTGTCTTCATTAATTATATAGAACGTAAATAGTTGTTCAGTGATCTGCCTAGATGAATCGGCAATTATAAACCTCACCTTCATAATGATAACCAAAGCTAATATTCTCAAAATAGACATCTGTATAACATGGGAAACCCAAGTTGAATTGCTTTTTCTAGATAATTATCCTCCTAAAAAATCAAAATTCACGGGCTCTGTTACATTTTTGGAATCCGTCCGTTTAATTGAGGTTCACTTGATTTTGTACGCAAGGCCAACTTCACGGATATAGAAGAGTAATCCTGTTTCATACTCATGCGGATATCATAGCAGTCAGTATAAAGCATGATCCCACATGATATGAACAGTTACTGAAATTGCACAATCTGTACTAGTTCAATCATCAAACACTCATGTAACGGAATGTTACAAAGTAGTACTTTCTGAAGTTAACAATCACTTGGTTCTTCCAATGCCACAAGCCCAACTTAAATTTATAACACCGACCAAAGCAAATTCCCGAGGAAATCATCTGATTTAGTCTTGAGAGAGAGATTAACAAAGCTACAATTGTAGATGTTGGGAAATAATCGATTGGGAAAAATGGAATCAAAGACTTTAAGGCTGTGAATACACTATCATTATATAGAACTCATCATCATCATCTATTACTTTCCTTTTTGGTCCAGATCATTAACCATCAGTTTAGTTACCTTGAAATTGCCATCGATCTTGATCACGCTAGTCCTCTTAAATTCCTTTATTGGGCATATTAATGAGAAGAATTGTGTCGGAGAGGTACTAATTCATCAACCCGGATCTCAAGTGCACTACGCATTGACCCAAATCCATGGCTGATGATGTGTGTGTGAAGATGAAGATGAAGATGAAGATGAAGAAATGAATCAAGATACAGAGGAATCAGCAAAGGAAATACTTCGAATCACTCTATTTCAATATGATTGTAGTACAAAGCTTCTGTGTATCAATGACAGCTTATGAATACAAAATCCTCTGTTTTACATCCCCTGTTTCTATCTCTCTATCACAGCACGTATCAGCTATACAATGCAGAGCATCCATTGATGATTGCTCTCTAAGCTTTCTCTCTCTCTATATATATTTCTTCTCTCTTTGCTTCCTTATCCATGTGAAGAAGAAGAAGACTACTTATATCAGAAAAGAATCACAAACCGAATACAACTAACTGTTTCTTAATTTGTTTCACCACTCTAAACTGAATAACAGCACATGCGTCGGTTGAGATCTACACGACTTGGTGATCCACATCTTCTTTATTCCAGGCTTTCTCAATCATTGATAACAATCCATGTCTGCCTTCATCACGAGCTCTTCACCGTTGATCATCAGCTCATTGTTACTTTCCCGTTTTGTTTTTCCCACGTGCTCTTTGCTTTGCTTTGCTGCTCCGTATAAGTCTTTCTCTCCATAGTCCTTTCTCTTCCAGCATCAGTGTTATCTGCTGAATTTATAGTGGCTGAATGAAACTTTGTTCCTATATGCTTAACAGTGTGATCGCAAGAGCCACATATCCATACTGGGTGCATTTGGAAGTTCCACCCGGATCTTCAAAGTGAGTTCGTTGAGGAATTGCATCGAAGTTGACAACCGAAGCGACTTTTGAGTCCAAGTCGACAATGATGATCGGGTCATTGAAGATGACTACCGGTAATCCAGTCATTTTTATAGTTGGAAAGGAGTTCAATCCAGGTCCGGCACTAAACTAAGATACTATATGACGCAGAGCTACCATTCGTCGCGATATTCACAGCCATAAGAAATATCTTGATGGTAAATACAAACACATCGCTGAAGTTCCCAACACTTGAAGAGAATTTCGGAACAAAAGGGTCACAGTTATTACAGAAGTCCGCCAAACTCAATCTACCGATACCTTTTTTTGTATCAAGTCCTGCAAAACGCTAGGCTACGTTTGGTCGTCCGAATTTCTAATCGGGATAGGACTGGATAGGATAGAATATGAAATCCTAGGATTTTTTTATATCTCGTCCATTGTTTGGTGAATTATAATATTAAAGTCGGATATATTCACATCATATCATGTACATTTTTTTTTTATACAAATGGCATATCATTATAAATGAACTAAATGTTCATAAACAGAGATAGTGAAAATCTCTCGTAACACTATTACTTAATTTATTTTAATTTTATTTTTCCTCTTTTTTATATTATTTTCATTATTATTTCTTTTTTCCCCTTTCATCATTCTTTAATAAAATTTTATCAAATAGTAAATTGTACTAACATACCAAAAATACAAAAATACCTAAAATATATAATAAATATAAATATTTAATTTATAGATTGAATATTTAATATAAGATAGAATTAAAGTTGAATATATAAATTAAAATAAGATTAATTAAAAATAAATGTTTATTTTTTTTATTTTTTATTTCTTAAATTAGAATTCAAATATTATTTATATTGAAATATAATTTCAATTTTGTTAATTTAATAAGTTTGTTATTCAAGAAAAATAACTTTCTTATTATGAATATTACAAATCTTATCCACATTTATCTCACCTCCCTCATGAGATAATTTTATCTTGTCTATATCCCCCTTATATCCGACTTTATCCCGTCCTGAGTGAGCATCAAACGTAGGATAGGATAAATCATATCCTATTCCGAATTTTACCCCGACTGCCAAACGCAGCCTATAGATGTTTTTAACTTTTTGGATACAGCCCGACTCTTCTATACACTCATGCTGGTGAGTGCTCCAAGATCAAAGGCAGATGACTTCTCCATTTGAATGGCCACAAGCATTTTCCCTCCATTAACTGAATCTTGTTGCTTTTATATTGGAAACAAATTATGTTTGTTGTCCTCGCTATACCCGTATGCAAGAGGATTTCAAAGGAACTATCAGCCTCGGCAAACTGAGTAGGTTTGAGCAGAGTGCACAAGATTTTCCACTAAAATCACACAGACAATCTGTGGCATACATTAGAAGACAAAACTGCAGATAGATGAATTGCAAGAAGAGATATCATTTGCTTCCTTCAATTCAATGAAAAAATCATTAGGGTCCTTGCAGTGCAATATCACTTTCCTGAAACAGGGCTGTCGACGAATTGATTAGAAGCAAATGACAGTTGTCCAGCAGAGTTAAATGTGCAGGAACAGTAGTTCAGATTTCTCAACAAACAGGGCACGGTGTTTAAACTTTACCAACTAGGATATGGATCGAAGCAACCAATACCTCAGCTGTTTTACAATTCATGCACAGCGTGGGCATGAGAGGGCAATGGAAGCGAACCTATGTGATTAAATCTAGCAGTACTGCCTGATCTTTTGAGAATGAATATGTGCCACGTAAGATTGTATATCAGATATTCGTGACAGGAATCTAAAGAAGTAGCAAGCAATATGAAATGCACAGAGAGTGTGTTAAGGTACACGCAATCAATATCTGTTCTGTGCTTATTATTGAAGCACATCAAACCTATAGAGCTGTCAATGCCTAAATTTGACTAAAGCACAATAAACCTGATACACAATGGTTACACTAAAGTGAGCGTATATGTATTAAATTGTATTGTGGGTTACTTCTGGAAATGAATTGGCTGAAATTACATATCATACTTCTTAGGTGTAGTTTTCCTGTGAGAAAGAGAAATCACTATGAAGTTCATTTTCATTTCCTCCCCTTTTCTTTAGCAAATCTACTTTGATAGCTAAGTGAATCATACATAGAATAGAACCTTTTTGATTTCTACCATGAAGGTTACACCTCAATTTGAATTCCCAAAGATATGGGCATTTCGAGTTACACTCCGTATCATGTATATTCCCAAAACCCCTTAAGAACAAAAACAATAAAAACCGTTAAGTGAAATGCCTTTCAAGACTTCACTTATTTATTGTTATGGGTGTTTAAAATACAATAACAGAAAATTGAAAGTAAAAATAGAGCATATAGGGGAAGAACAAAAGCTGAAGCAAATAACACCAAGCGAAAGCAATATTATCCTCTCACACAACCTTTTGACTTGCAATGTACGCAGTATCAGAGTCCAAACTATGACTATTTGTACAACTTGATGTGTCTGAACAAAGCCTTAAAAGGACAGATTGATAAAACTGTCACACCCCAACTCTATAAACATAGGGAAAATGGCATGGTCGTCCTCCTATCCAAGGGGCATAGTCTCGTATGTGTAATCAACATTAACCTGTTATTAATATACACACACATATATATCCATTAATATCTCATAAGAATAATAAGCGGGTTACGGGACTAGAGTTCTAAAATCCACCAAGATATAACAAACTAAACCCAAGAAGTACCATTACAAATTATAATTGTCTCAACTTATACCCAAAATCCAAAGTCCTAAGATTCCTCCACTAATATCGCTCACTCCCATTTGTCGACAGCTAAAAAAGAATTGAGATGAATAGCATAAGCAAACCTGCTCAATATGTAGTAAATATCTCTTCACAACAAATTGAGCATCAACTATGCACCTTTATAAATGGTAATAGTTTATAAATGGTAATAGAAACACAACCAAATCCAATGTATAATATATGTAAAAGTCTAAATATGAGTTACATCAACGATGTTTTATACATACCAGAAACACTCATTCAATCAACGATATTAAACCAAACACTGGTGGTCTAGTCCATTGATCACTCTAGTACTTCATATCAAACTAGAATCACGTCTAATGCCCCGTGACAAGACTTACCAAGATTCCTTACTTGATGTAGGTCTCTACTAATGTCAGCTGGTGGCTTTGGCCATACTGGACATCCTGATGCATACTCACAACCCTTCAGTGGTTTCTGATCATAGCAACAGAAGGATAAAACCATCAACATGATCCTCTCAACAAGTCACAAAACCATTTAAAAATTCATTCCATAAACTAGATTCACAAACCGATAAAACCCTTCGCAATTCCATCCACAAGAAGAATGCATTCATATAAAATTTCTTGAACCATTTCATAAATAATCAATTTTCAAACTATTTCAAGAGATATTTTACTATGATATTTCAAATAACTAAATGGGTAGCAAATGCCTGATCTAACTTTATGCAACAAACATGTTCTAAACACCATTTTTTATAATAAATATCAAAACAAAAATTCTAATAGACCACGCTAATTTTCAGGTCAAAACGTCCACTATGAGTCGACAAATAGGCCACACAAGCATCAAACTTGCTATAGCAAACAGAGCAGCATCCTCGTCTTATGTTGTGAATTTTGGTGTGTCATATATCGCTACCGAACTCTGTTTCAAGTGAGTTTATAGTCAAAAGAGAGCTCATTCAAAGTACAAAAAGACCCAAAGCTCCCCAGAACCAAAATTTGGCTGACTACTGATGAAATTCAAGACGAAACACTACTGGTTGCAGTTACTCTAAACTAGTTTTAGAGAACTTTAAAGAACTAGTTTTAGGACCATCAACACGATCCGCTCAACAAGTTACAAAACCATTTAAAAATTCATTCCATAAACTAGATTCACCAACCGATGAAACCCTTCACAATTCCATCCACAAGAAGAATGCATTCATATAAAATTTCTCAAACTATTTCATAAATAATCAATTTTCAAACTATTTCAAGAGATATTTTACCATGATATTTCAAATAACTAAATGGGTAGCAAATGCCTGATCCAGCTTTATGCAACAAACATGTTCTAAACACCATTTTTATAATAAATATCACAACAAAGATTCTAATAGATCACACTAATTTTCAGGTCAAAACATCCACTATGAGTCGACAAATAGGCCACACGAGCATCAAACTTACTACAGAAAACAGAGCAGCATCCTCCTCTTACGCTACGAATTTTGGTGCATCATATATCCTTACTGCATTCCGTTTCAACTGAGTTTACAGTCAAAAGAGAGCCCATTCAAAGTACTTATAACAAAGCTCCCTAGAACTAAAATTTGGCTGACTACCGATGAAATCTGGGACGAAACACTGCTAGTTGCAATTACTCTATATTAGTTTTCGAAAACTTTGAAAAATCAGTGTCTCTCAAATGGCAATTTGTATCATCTCACGATTCCACGACAACCTACAGTTTCAAAACAACATAATATCGCAGCTCAACAATCTCTACAGTCAATCTAGCAACCTAAAAACCCAACTGATCCACAACTACAACTTAACTGAGCAAATCTCTTTGAGTGATTAAATGAAGAAAGGTTTCGAATTCTTACCAAGTGCTTTGAAACGGTATTAATCTGGCTCTCGAGGCCTCCGAATCCCACCAAAAGCTTCCTCCGCTTACTCTCGGACTCCACTCTTTTCTTCTGTTTTCTCTTTCTTCTGTCGACTCGCTCCCCTCTCTTTTATGCTCTTTATTTTTTCCATCAACCAGCTCCAGAAGAATACAAGAAGATCGGTCCAGCAAAGTGGGCTAACCCCTTTTGGGCCTTCCTCTTTTTTTTTTGGGCTGAGATCTCTTCTTGTGCCTAAATCTTCATAGAACTCTTTTTTGGAAATTGGGGGATCAGACAGTCTCGCCATTGAATACCGGAATCTCCGTTCAATCGAAATCTCCATGCTCCTCTCTTTTCTGGAATTAGCGAGATCTTCTGTCAAGACGGGCTTCCTTGGGATAACTTCAACTTGACATGCATTTGGTATAGCAGGCAACTTTCGCACTGATTCACAGTAGTAGACTCTCAAAGAACGGAGCTTCTCTAGCTTCAGTGTATCAGGAATGGACCTTTCAGTGGAACTGCTGCAATCTCCAGTTGAAGATGGTTGGGATTCGATCTCAGTAAGGTGCGGACAGTACTCCACACTCAGCACTCGGAGCTCCTTTAAGCTTGATAGATTGGATAGCCTCACAAGTGACTTGCACTTGCGCACTTGCAGTCGCCGGAGATTCTCTAGCTGTCCAAGCACACTGTCAAACTCAATCTCTCTTAACTGACAGTCTAAGAACTTTAATTCAGACAAATTTCCCAGGCTGTAGAACATTGGCCATTCTAATGGGGTCTTCACATCTTCTAATCTCAAGACTTCTAAACTAGACGGAAACCGTGTCAAAGACCGTGGGTCGCGACAAGTTATTTCAAGTGACCGGAGCTGAGAAAGGGAGCTCAAGTCAGTTGGGGGCAAGTTTCCATTGGAAAGAACTAGTCTCAAAGTTTGCAACTTGTTTAGCTTTCCAAGCCACTCTATATTCGGATTTAGAACCCGACCTCGTGTAGTTTTTAAAGACTCAAAATCAAAAGTGCAATCACTTATGTCCAAATGAAGTAAACTAGTGAGGTTTGAGAGGTTGGGTACTGCCTGCAACGATGAGGAGGACAACTCTAACTTTGTTAAACTTGTCGGGAAATCTGAGAGCAACTGAAGCCTGTTACAATCCGATAAAACAAGTTCTTGGAGACTATAAAGGTGATTGATTGTCATTGGCAGTCTCCTAATCTTGCTCTTGGACAAGTTCAAAATCTTCAATTGAGATAGTCTCGCGATTTCACTTGGAATTTCACCTGCGAGATTTTTACAACCACTAACATTCAACACCTCAAGATTCTCCATAGCCCATATGTTCTTCGGTAGCTCTCTTATCTTCATCTCATCCAAAAACATAAACTTCAACCGTTTGAGATTGCCAATAGAATTGGGTAATTCTACAATGAGAGTTTGAGATAGATCTAATTTGAGTAGCGATTCTAGTCTTCCAATGGAATCTGGTAGTTCACTTAAACAAGTGTGAGACAAATCTAGATAGAGGAGTGATGTCAACTCTCCAATGGAACTCGGAAGCTTTCCAAGCGTGGTACAACCACGTAGAGACAGATGCTCTAAACCCAATAGCTCTCCTATTGAGTGCGGAAGTTCTATAACACCATTCTGATTTTCCACCTTCAGCACTAATAAGGATTTTAGACCAACAATTGAGTCTAATAATTGAGGAATCGTATAAAATTCAATTCTATAACCAAGAAAATATTTGAATGACACACAACGCTCCTTACTAATTTGCAAGTACTTTAGGCGGTCTAGCTGATCAATAGAGCAATTGATTTCTTCCAATCTTGTACAATTTTTGAGAACCAATTTTTTCAATTTCATGCACTTGGAGAAGTCTGGTGTCCTCTTTAAATAATAACAACTTGTCAGATATATAACTTTCAAGTTATCATTCACCTGTAAAACAACCAATTATTTATAAATAATAAAAAAACATTGGCCTTCAACACAATGTGACAAATATGTACGTACACAAAGAAAAATGAATGTTTATATGAAATTGTACCATGCATGGTCCCCATCCATTCCAATCTTCAGTAATATTGCTCTCTGATAGTTTGAGAACAACCAATTTCCTTAGACATAAACTGTTGGCTTGTAGGTTTAAAGGGCAATGACGCCAAGAGAGCCATGTTAGATTTGAGAGAAGATTTTTGAAGTCTCCGACAAAGTTTCCCCCATCCAATTCAAGAAACCTTAAACTAGGCAGTCTTGAAAATTCGTCACTCGTAAAATTATGCCCTTCGGTAAGTCGTGGGAGCCTAAGTGCTACAATGTTATCTGTTCCCTGATTATTCCGAAGCAACAAATAGCAACATGAGTGAACGATTTATAGTAAGTACTAAATATCATAATAGGGAGCATATATCTAGATTCAACCGATTGTAAACATAAGTGAACCAACAAAAATGGCGCACATAAATATTATCTTATACAAAAAAGGCAAATTCCACGAATCATTTTCTCTCCCACTTACATGGGAGTTGAAAAGGTAAATATTAGGTTTTTTGGAATGTTGTCCCTTTTCTCTCAAATTGTGTAAAATCATCAATGTCTTGTGTACGAAAATGAGCAGAAAGTAATTGCATGTTCAGTTTTTCCATAAGCAATTTTCTTTACCAAGACATACCTGGTTATTCTGAACCACATCTAAGGCGATTGTCGAACACCACAACCTACTGCGTCTTCCAGGAACTAGAAAGCATTCTTTCCGAACAATCTCTCTTCCAAGATCTCTAAGTTGGTCATGCATCCATAGTCTCTCATCTTCGATGACTTTTATCAAAGATAAATGAATGAGGACACTGAGTCCAGTTTCTGGAAAAAATTGACAAGCTTTCCACATGTAATATAAAGGGATTCTTTCTTCACCAATGCAGTGACATGCAATATCTAGAAAAATTTGTTGTTGCCAAGGGTCTAACTCTTCATAACTCATCAATAACTTTTTCTGGACATCATGATTGGGCACCTCCTTCAACTTCTTCAATGTGTTTTTCCATGTTATCTTGCTTTTCAAACGGAGTGATGAACCTACGATCTCGAGAGCTAATGGTAGTCCTCCAGTAATTTTGACAATTTCACTTGAAATACTTTTATAATCATGTGGAGGTGACTCTCTTTCAAAGGAGTGCTTGCTAAAAAGTTGAAGAGCATGGTGAAACTGCATTTCCTTCATTTCATAAAAAAAGAAATCTTGTTGACCCAGTGGAACATTATGGCCATCTAGGGTGTCTGTTTCCGGAGCTAAGAAATAGGTGTTCCTTGTTGTGATAATAATTATACTTCCCAATCCGAACCAACTAGACTTACCGGCTAGTTTCATGAGCTGGTCCCTCTTGTCGATATCATCAAGAACCAAGATGACTTTCTTATCACCAAGTACTTCTTTAATCAAATCCATCCCCTCATCAACATCCATACCATCAAGACATCTAATATCAAAAAAGTCACATAATAATTTCTTTTGCAGATTTAAAATATTATCTGTACGGATATCCGAAAGAAAGTTGGAACATTGAAATTGGGAAGAGGTGCGCTTGAAGATAGCCTTAGCAAGAGTTGTTTTCCCAATACCGCCCATACCATGAATCACGACAAATCGAACACCAGAAGTGCCTTGGCTGAACAACTCCATAACAGCTTCCACCTGATCGTGAACTCCCACCAAGTCATCACGCCAATTTTTCTGTGTGGGCCGTCTCAGCTTACGGAAAATTTCTTCTAGAACAAGTTTTGTAAGCTTATCTTGCCTGCCATATACATAATGCAACCGTCTCAATTTGAGAAATCACAAACAGAATAAACCAGAAACTCAAATTGTTAAAATCAAGATTGATATTTGTTACTGAGAACAATGGTTGGAGTTTAAGATGGCAGGGGCAATTCTAAAGAGTTTTTCGATAGTCAAACCAGCATCATTCTTTTTAACAGGTGATGTGGTCATGCAAACTAGCGCACTAGCCTAAAAGCCCGAACCGGCCCTATAGTTTTTGTTCGTTCTAAGCTTCTACAATGGCAAAGGACGAAATGGACTGAATCATACATCAAACAAAAATAGTATGCTTGGGCGGGGCCAAGACGTCAATACTTTCGGTAAGGAGTTTGTGATTGTCCAAACCCCCATCAAATGGGACAAATCTACTTGAATGATTTAGGGTAAGATTCATCCTCAAATGATTATTCTAAAAATTATATGTCAATGCGAAAGCGCAGTCAATGGATCAATTAAGAGTTCTAAAAGAATGTATGCCGATTTGATGAAGTATTTTTGAAAACCAATATGGTAATTTGCACAAGTTGATCTAATTTGATTATATTGAGTTTTCATGATTAGGAAACCGTGATCTAATTTTACAAATGAAAGTATAGAAGTTGTCATTAATTACCCGTGATCTTTTAAGTTCCATCCCTTGATTCCAGCGACCTCTTTTAGGGCCTCCTCCCACTGCTTCACTGCATTTGCACCAAACTCTCTCTCATGATTTTGTAAAGCCATACCATACGATCCAGTTTTAAGCTTAACATCAGATGCATCCACCTCATAGAAGATGGGCAAGATTGCTTTCTGATCTCTCTTCCTACACTCCAGCATGTAGGCGAGTTCGCGTAGGCACCATTTACTGGAAGCATAGTCTTTAGAGAAGATGGGTACGTAGATTTTCGAATGGGAGATTGCTCTCAGAAGCTCGCCCCCAATCTCTTCGCCAACACGGAGCTCTTCATCATCTTTAAATACCCGTATCCCGGCCCGAATCATGGCTGCATAGAGAGAATCAGTGATAGTTAAGCGAGTGTCAGGCCCTCTGAAGTTCAAGAACACCTCATAATCCCTCTTGGACAACGATGAGGATCCACCACCGAGGGAGAGAGGCTTTCCTCCGGGACGTTCCATTTCCGCGATCTTTGGCTGTGGAAGCAGTGTCAAACTTTTTTGCTTGTTCAAATTTGCAACTTTCCAGTTACCTTCCGCTTGTTGACAATTTATAAGAGAAACGGTAGACTGACTATTTTGTCCCAAAACAAGAACCATTGACGGATTCAAATTTGCAACTTTCCAGTCACCTTCCGCTTGTTGGTAATTTATAAGAGAAACGGTTGACTGACTTTTTTGTCCCAAAACAAGAACCATTGGCGGATTCAAATTTGAAACTTTCCAGTCACCTTCCGCTTGTTGGTAATTTATAAGAGAAACGGTAGACTGACTTTTTTTGTCCCAAAACAAGAACCATTGACCCCGTTCCGCCGGATTGGTCCTCATTCGATCCAATGGCCCTCTTTGTTTGACCAGGTTCACTGAGAGCGACAGGAGATGCAAAGAATGATAACTCTGCACGAATCCATGACCCTTCTTCATTTGGAGCTCAACGCGCCTCCATTTCCAGAGAGCCATCGTCTTTCGCTGTGTTTTCTAGGAACGTGCCTGAATTGATTTGTGGCAAGAACGGAAGCAATTCGGTCATTGTTTCACGCAAAGAGAAAAAGTCTTCAAATATGTGGGAACTTGTCAAGCGAAAGCACTTCCTCTGACTCGGAAAAACCACACCTACCCAAGCCAAAGCGTCGAAAGAAGTAATGCTTTTTCACAATCCTCCAAGGTTTGCTCTAGTGCAGCCATTTTTGGAGCAGTGTGTAAGACTAATACTCTGTAAATAGCTTCATCGATGAAACTGGATATTAAGCCTCAGCTTCGCCAATCGAGAAAAAAGAGAGAGGGACGACTCGTGTGTGCCTAAGGAAACTAAGCAGCTAAAACGGTCCAATGAGGTCTTGTACTACTTACGAATAGTGTATGATATGGTCTTGCAAGATAATAGTTCATTTGGATTTCGTCCGTGTGTTGCATCCTGACGTAAATGTGTAATCTGCGTTGCATTATTTACTACATATACCTGTTGTTCGACAAGATCACTCGATCAGTCGCAAAGCTCGGTAGCACACTGCTGATCAGTGTGCTAAATGCCCCACAAAGGTCTATTTTAACTGCACGAATTACTCACTTGGTAGCAATGTCCTACTGATATCTTAATATTTGCCTTATGGCGCTATCATAATCAAACTTTTAGTAGATTTACTTAGGTTCAAGGACTTTGTTCCAACATGCATTGCATTCCTAAACTTTCAATTGATTCAATATCATAATAGGCCAATTTGTAGATTGCAACCATCGTTAGGAGAAAGCTTTTTTCTTTTTTTTTTTTCTTTTGGATCAGTTACATTGTTGAAGTCATCGCCTAATATGTATTCCAATCAATTTTGTGTTTCAATTTTGAAATGCCTCATTCTGATTTGCTTATTTCTCTACATATCATTGCCACGTGGCACATTTGATGTTCACATTATCCGTTATCCCTTTAGGATTTTACCCATCATCCAGCGCACATTAACCTTAGTCAAGGGGATTATGTCCTTGGGTCTATGTAGGTCCTCCACAATGTGCCTTATGGCTTTATTGACATCCAAAAATGATCAATTTTTAGTTATTATCAACAAGGGTCAAACTTAATCGTTGACAACAGATTTTGGTCAATTAATGAATAGAACAGTAGACAACTTGAAAGGAATCGATAATCGCAAATAAAGTCATCAATAAGGCATTGCCAATTATCGATTAAAGCTTTCACCAATTAATAGGGTCATCATCAGCGAGTTATTGCAGATTTTCCTAAGCATTGGAGTTCGAAAGCAATGATGATAAATCAACACCAATACGTAAACTTCAAGTAGCAATACTTTTGAATATGTAATCTCTTTTAGATAAGTGCGCTAAAATAATAGTAGATTGCAAAGTAACTTCCCGCAATCACATATAAAATTAGGAAGTTATTTGTTTATTTGATACCAAACTTGCTTGTACGTAAACCCAAAAAGTACCATCACAAATTATATGTATGATTATCTCAAGTTATACCCAAAATTAAATTTCTAAGATGCCTCCATTGATGCAGCTTTCCTCTTATTTGTTGGCAGCTGAAAAAGAATTGAGATGAATGGTATAAGCAAACCACCTCTCGATAAATAGTGCATATCTCTTCTCAACAAATTGAGCATCAGCTATGCACATTATAAACAGTAATAGGAACATAACCAAATCCAGTATATAATACATGTAAAAGTCTAAATATGAGTTACATCACTTCAACAATGTTTTCAACATATTAGAAACACTCATTCAACCAACAATATTTAAGAAAACATATGTGGTTTAGTCTATTGATCACTCCAGTACTTCATATCAAACTACAGCCACATTTAATGCCCCATGACAAGGCTTACCAAGATTCCTTCCTAGGCATAGGTCTCCACTAATGTCAGTCGGTGGCTTTGGCCACACAAGACATCCCGAGAACATATATACTTACTCTCAACTCTTCAATGATTTCAGATGATTATGACAGGAGGATAAAATCATTAACAGAATCCTGTAAACAACAAACCCATTTCATAACTCATTTAATAAACCAGAATTGCAAATCGATAGAACCTTTTACAACTCCATCCACAAGAAGCATACATTCATGAAATATTTCTCAAACCATTTTATAAATAATCAACTCTCCAACTATTTCACGAGATATTTTACTATGATATTTCAAATAACCAAACTAGGTAGTAAATGCAAGATCCAGCTTTATATAACAAAGATGTTCTAAACACCATTTTTTAAAAATAAATAAATATTATAACGTGCAATATCTCATTCATAACTTATATCGCATATCTAATTCCTTTGATTTTCAAGCCGTAAGTTTACAAATCATAGAAGAGATAAGCACCACTCCTTGCTAACCAAAAGCCAAATTACAAGCTTTACCACCCAAAAAGCTTAAAAATCCTATCAAAGAATGCAATAACCAAATGTCAAACTTACATATCACTAACCTCAATTAAGATTCTGCTAGGTGACGCTAGTTTTTGGAGTCAAAACGTCCATTATGAGTCGATAAAAAGGCCACACAAGCATCAAACTTGCTATAGCAAATAGAGCAGCAACCTCGTCTTACACTGCGAATTTTGGCATTTCATACATATCTACTGAACTCCATTTTAAGTGAGTTTATAGTCAAAAGAAAGCTCATTCAAATTACTAAAAGACCCAAAACTCCTTAGAACCAAAATGTGGCCGACAACTGATGAAATCCGAGACGAAACCCTGCTGGTTGCAGTCACTCTAAATTAGTTTTCAAGAACTTTGAAGAATCAATATCTCTCAAACGACAATTTGTAAAATCTCACAATCCCAAGACCGACCTAACGTTTCAAAACAACATCATTTCAGGGCTCAACTATCTCAAGAATCAACCAAGCAACCCTAAAACCTGAATTGATTCAAAATTACAACTTGACAAAGCAAATCTCTTTGATTTGATTAGATGTATCAAGGTTTGAAATTTCTTACCGAGTGCTTCAAAACGGTATCAATCTAGCTCATCGTGGCCTCCGAACTAAATCGTGCCAAAAGTCCCTTCTGCTCACTCTCGGATTCCACACTCTTTTCTTCTGTTTTCTCTTTCTTTTGCCGACTCGCTCCTCCCTCTCTCGTTTCTGCTCTTGATTTTCCCTACGAACCAACTCAAGAAGGGAACAAGAAGATGGGCTAAGGTCCCTGGGCTGAAAGCATTTGTCTCAAGAGAGGCCCGTAGTAGGCTGAGGCCTTTTTTTTTAGAAGAGGCCCATAGTTAGTCGATGAGGCTCGAAAGCTCTATTGGGCCCATCCTTTCTCTATCATAAACGACGCCTAAAGTCATCAAAACCATGTAACATCGGGCATCTCAAAACATCCGTACGACGTGGATTTGGTATCTTTTGCAATGATGCACAACCTCTGACTGACAACCACCCTAGCTTCTCTGGCTTCAGAGTATCAGGGACGGGCCTTTCTGTGGAACTGCAATCTCTAGTTGAAGGCCGTTCAAATTCAATCTCAATAAGTTGCGGGCAGTGCTCCACCCGCAGCTCTTGGTGCTCTTTTAAGCTCGATACATTGGATATCCTCACAAGCGCGTCGCACTCACGCACTAATAGTTGCTGGAGTTTCTTTAGCTGTCCGAGCACATTGTCAAGCTCAATCTCTCCTAACCAACAGCTGGAGAGCTGTAAGAAAAACAAATTGTCCAAGTTGGAGAACATTGACCATTCTATCGGGATCTTCACATCTTTTAAGCTCAATATTACTAACTTGGACGGAAACCCAGTCAGAGACCGTGGGTCGGTACAAGTTATTGCACAATACCTAAGTTGAGAAAGGGAGCTCAAGTTAGTTGGATGCATGTCAGAATTGGATAAATCCACCTCCAATTGCTCCAATTTATGAAGCCTTCCGAGACACTCTAGATTCGAATGTAGAATTCGTCCTCGTTCAATTATGGACAATGGTTTAGTTATGGACATATCAGCATAAATACGATCACTTATTGTTAGATGATCTAAGTTAGTGAGGTTTGAGAGGTCGGGTACTGCTTGCAACGATGAAGACCTTATATTTAGGTATGTTAAACTTGTGGGGAGATTTGGTAATAACTGAAGCCCCATACAATGGCTTAAATTAAGCTGTCGAAGGTTAAAGAGCCGATTGATTGTCATTGGCAGTCTACTAACCTTTGTCCAAGACAAGTTCAAAGCCTTCAATTGGGATAGTCTTGCGATTTCATTAGGAATTTTGCCCTTGAAATTGTCACACTCGTTGGCACGTAGCTCCTCAAGATTCTCCAAAGTCCCTATGCTCTTTGGTAGCTCTCTTATCTTACTAGAAGACAAAATCATGAGCTGCAATCGTCTAAGGTTGCCAATAGAAGGGGGTAATTCCACAATAGGTGTATTAGATACATCCAATTCGAGTAGAGATTCTAGTCTTCCAATAGAATCTGGTAATGCACTTACACCAGTGTATTCTAATTTCAAACGAAGGAGCGATCTCAACTCTCCAATGGAATCTGAAAGCTCTCTAAGGTTGCAACACCCACTTAGAGATAGATGCTTCAAGCCCAGTAGCTCTCCTATTGAGGGTGGAAGTTTTCTAACACCATCCTGATTTTCCACCTTCAACATCAACAAGGATTTCAAACCACCAATTGAGTCTGGTAATAAACGAACGGCTGGAAAAATATTTCTTTGCGGTAGATGATCCTTCCCATCAATTTCCAAATACTTAAGGCGGCCTAACTGATTAATAGAGTTATCGATTTCTTCCAATCTTGTACAATTTTTTAGAACCAGTTTTTTCAATTTTATGCACTTGGAGAAGTCAGGTGTCCTCTTTAAATAATTGCAGCTTGCCAAATATATGACTTTCAGGTTATCATTTACCTACAAAACAACCAATTATTGAGGAAAACAATGGCATAGGTGAATGTCGATTCAATGTAACAAATGCGAACACACATAAAGGAAAAGGAATGCATTATATGAAATCGTACCATGCATGCTCCCCATCCATTCCAATCTTCAGTAAGATCGCTCTTTAAAAGCTTGAGAATGGCCAATTTCCTTAGACATAAATTGGCGGCATGTAGTTTTGAAGGGCAATGATGCCAAGAGAGCCATGTTAGATTAGAGAGAAGATTTTTGAAGTCTCCTACAAAGTTTCCCCCATTCAATTCGAGGAACCTTAAACTAGGCAGTCTTGAAAATTCGCCACTTGTAAAATTATGCATGTCAGCAAGTCTTGTGATTTTGAGTGCTACAATGTTGTCTGTTCCCTGATATTTCCAGAGCAACGAATAGCAACATGACTAAACAATTTAGAGTAAGTACTAAATATCAAAATAGGGAGCATATATCTAAATTCAACAAATAGTAAACATAAGTGAACCAGCAAAAAAGGGGCACATAGATATTATGTTATGCAAAGAGGGTCAAATTCCATGAATCATTATCTCTCCCACTTACATGGGAGTTGTAATATAAAAATTAGTTCTTTTGGAATGTTGTTCATTTCTCTCAATCATGCAAAATCATTAGTGCCCTATGTACAAAAATAGAGAATATTTGGGGGTGAGAATGAACTTTAAATACACGTAACTGCATGTTCAGTTTTTCCATAAGTAATTAATTTCTTTGCTAAGACATACCAGGTTATTCTGAACCACATCTAAGGCAATCGTCGGACACCATAACCTGCTGCGCTTTCCAGGAGCTATAAAGCTTTCTTGTCTGACAATCTCTCTTCCAAGATCTCTGAGTTGGTCGTGCATCCATAATCTATCATCTTTGATGACTTTTATTAAAGATAAATGAATGAGGACATCGAGTCCAGTTTTTGGAAAAAACTGACAAGCTTTCCACATGTAATACGTGGGGATTCGTTCTTCACCAATGCAGTGACATGCGATGTCAAGAAAAATTTGTCGTTGCTCGTACTCCAATTCTTCATAACTTATCAATAACTTTTTTTGGACATCCTCGTTGGGCACTTTCTTCAACTTATTCGCCATGTCTTTCCATGTTTTCATGCCTTTTGAATGGAGTAATGACCAATGACCTCAAGAGCCAATGGTAGTCCTCCGGTAATTCTGACAATTTCTCTTGAAATACTGATGTAATCATGTGGAGGTGAGTCTTTTTCAAAGAAGTGCATGCTGAATAGTTGAAGAGCATGGTGAAACTGCATTTCCTTCATTTCATAAAAAAAGAAATCTCGATGACCTAGTGGGATGATATTGTCATCTAGGGTGTCGGTTTGGGGAGCTAAGAAATAGGTGTTTCTAGTTGTGATAATAATTCTACTTCCTGGTCCAAACCAACTAGAGTTACCAGCTAGCTTCATGAGCCGATCCCTCTTGTCTATATCATCTAAGACAAGGATGACTTTCTTATCACCAAGTCCTTTTTTGATCATGTCCCTCCCCTCATCAGCATCAATAACTTTAGGATGTTGAGTATGAAGAATGTCGCATAATAATTTCATTTGCAAACTTAAAGTATTGTTTGCACGGATATCTGAAAGAAAGATGGAACATTGAAACTGGGAAGAGATGCGCTTGAAAATAGTCTTAGCAAGAGTTGTTTTTCCGATACCACCCATACCGTGAATCACGACAAATCGTACACCAGAAGTACCTAAGCCTAACAACTCCATAACGGCTTCCATCCGATCATGAATTCCCACCAAGCCATCACACCAATTTCCTTGTGTAGACCTTAGCTTATTTAAAACTTCTTCCAGAACAAGTGCTATAAGTTTGTCTTGGCTGCCATATACATAATGCAACTGTCTTAATTTGAAAAACCACAAACTCAATATGTCACGCAGAAGCATAAATATGTAAAACTAGAAACTTTAATTGTTAAAACCAAGCATGGATTATCTGTTTATTTCAAATTCAATCCTACCCAAACTGAGAAGATTGATCTCAGTTATAGATAACAATGGTTGGAATTTGATGTGGGGGGTAGTTCTGAAGAATTTTAGATGGTCAAATCAGCGAAGGTTGTAACATGCGATTTGGCCATCAAAACTAGCTCCACAGCCGAGCAGGCGAACCAGACAAATGTTTTTGGTTCGTGCCATGCTTCTAGTATGACAAAGGGTGAAAATGGACCAAATCACACAAGAAGTTGGGAGAGTATTCTTGGATGGGGCCAACACCGAGGAGGACGTCAATCCTTTTATATGCGGAGTTTGTGGCACCATAGTCCCACATCGAATGGGACACAGCTTTTTGAACTTTTAGTGGATGATGATTACTGTAAAATTCTACTGTAATAGGGATTACCATAAGGAAGAATGGCATAAGATGAGATAAAAACTGCATGCAAAAGTGCAGTCAATGGATCGGTTAAGAGTTCTGAAAAATTATACGCTGATCAAATGGACTTTATAAAGCGAACATGGTAATTTGCACAACCATTTCAACTTCCATTTGACTTTAGAATATTGGGGGGGGGGGGGGGGGTGTTTGATCTATATATTGAGTTTTCATGATTAAGAAACAATGATCTAAATTTAGAAATGAAAGTACATAAATGTCATTAATTACCCGTGATCTTTTAAGTTCCATCCCTTAACTCCAGCGATCTCTCGGAGGGCCTCCTCCCACCGCTTCGCCATATTTTCGCCTGACTGTCTCTCATGCTTTCGTAGGGCCTTACCATACGATCCAGTTCTAAGCTTAAGATTGGATGCATCGACCCCATAGAAGATGGGCAAGATCACTTTGCCGTCTCTCTTTTTACACTCCACCATGTAAGCAAGCTCACGAAGACACCATTTACTGGAAGCATAGTTTTTAGAGAAGATCGGTATGTAGATTTTTGAATTGGAGATTGCTCTCAAAAGCTCACCCCTGATCTCTTCCCCAACACGGAGCTCTTCGTCATCTTTGAAGACGCAAATCCTGGCCCGGATCATGGCCGCATAGAGAGAGTCCGTGATGGTTAAGCGAGTGTCGGACCCTCTGAAGCTCAAGAACACCTCATAATCCCTCCTTGATGACGATGAAGATTCACCACCGAGCGGGAGAGACTTTCCTTCAAGACGTTCCATTCCTATGATCTTTGGCTGCAAAAGCGATATCAAACTATTGTGCTTGTTCGAAATTGCAACTTCCCAGTTACCTTGCGCCCGTTGGCAATTTTATAAGAGAGGCGGTAGACTGACTTTTTTTGTCCCAAAACAACTATTGATTGATTCAGGCTCACTGTGAGCGACAGAAGATGCAAAGAAAGATCACTACTGTAGGCTTCCACGAAATCACCTACCTCGGACAACCGTTCTTCATTTGTGGTTTTAACGCACCTTCTTTTCCTGAGAACCAAAGAGAGCCATCGGTTTTTGCAGTGTTTTCTCAGAACGTACCTGAGTTGACTTGGGAAAATCTTCGAATGTACTAGGACTAGAGCCAAATTCCCAGAAAAAGCATCGTTTTTAAAGCGAGAGGCATTCTTCTATACGCAAATGATGGGGCCCACCAGGAATTGAAATAGAAAGCTGAACGAAGTCTCACTTTATTTTTTACACAGTCACTTTATTTTTTTTCCTTTATTAGGTTGTCCTACCATGGAAAAATGTGCGCTAGACAATACTTTTGCCTTTGAAAAACAGATTTTTCTGCTGTTGAATATCTCATTAGTTTAACACCAATTAAAAAATTTCATGAGCGGCTATGTTCCTTGGACAAAGTCAAGGACTTACTTAAACAAATTGAGAGATTAGGGACATCATAACATGTAACCGAACAATAGTAAATTTTTTTAAGAGTACTATATTATGGTGCATTTGCTAATCATTATGTTTTCTGGAATAATTTTTGCTCAGAAATGATTCTTTTTTATTCTGCTTCCGAGAAGAATTTCTGAGCATTTGAAGGTATTTAATAATTGCCCAAAAATTCTATTCTCGAAATAGAAATGCGTTTGGTAAAACCCTTAAAATTTATAGTTCAAATCATTTTCTTTTAATCTTTTAATAATTTTATTAAAATTTTCTCTTTTTTCTTTTCTTTTTCCCTTTTCATCTTCTCCTTCCTCCGATTGTCGGCAATGGTGAGCAACTAGCTAGATGAGGGTCGGCAACCTTGTCGGAGCGCTGCCGACCCCCAGTGACTTGAGCCACGGCAAGGCTTGGTCTCGCTAGATCTGCTCAAAGTCAACCTCGCCCAACCATAGAGAGGTTTGGGCCAACGAGCCTTGCCATGGCTCTGTGTCGCCAAGGGCCAACGATGCTCCAGTGAGGTCGCTGGCCCTCATCTAGCCAGTCACCAGCCATGGCCGAGGTCGGTGACCGGCCAAAAGGAAGAAGAAAAGCAAAGAGATGAAAAGAGAAAAGATGAGAAGAAAAATTAGGCTTGGTTCTAGAATTGTTCATGGGAACAAAAACAACTTTTTTTTACTTCTTGATCCTATTCCAAATCTATTCCCGGGTTTGTTCTCGGGAACAAAAAATTTACTAAACTAATTTATATTCTAAATTTGTATCCGGGAACAAAAAAAAAAAAAATAGAATCAATTACAATTTAACCCATTAACAAACAGGCCCTTAGCATCTACAGCGAGTGAGGAGACCAAGGGGGCTTGATTTAGACAACGACCAATGAAGATAAATTTGGACTTCTCGCCAAGGTAAATTTGGACTTCTCGCCAAGGTGGATATCTGTTGATTGTGGCTCGAAATTAATTTCGTTTGAATTGGAATCAACATGAGTTTGATGTTTCTGGACAATCGATGTGTTTGTGGGGGCTTGGAAATGGAGATGGACAACCGGAGGATGCGAGAAGCCGGCCCCCCTTAGCACTTGAACAAATCAGACAACTAGGCGAGTACCCAGCCAAGAAATGGCTGGGTTGCTGGACACCCGACAAACCTCCCGAGCTGAAAGTGTTTTCCAACAAGTGTTCGGGTGTCGGGGCCTATTTTTTTCAGATACCCAACCCTCTATCTTTATGTATATCTGATAAACAACTTGTTAGCAATCTAAAAAGAAAGAGTTTTTAAGAAGAGAGAATTAGAATACTCCTTTCTTACTCGAATCGTTTCGTTTATTTGCCCGTGCAACAATAGTTGATGCAAGATTTAAACTATGCAATTCAGTAGAAAAAAGTCTCCCAAGAGTAGAAAGATCAATTAAACTAGGAATGAAATCTCATTATACCGTTCTGGATATAGTGGGCGCATAAGATGGTGGGTGTATTTCATTTTTACACTGAAATCATGTGAGCAATTTGGTGAAGCCGATAAAAAAGACCAAGAGATATTAATCTAATTCCGTTCCTCACGTAATTAATCACTGTACTTGGAAAATGCAGATAATGCCAAACAAGGACTGGTACAAATAGGAAAAAGAAACATACTCCCCAAGTCTTCGTCTTCTCCTTATTTCTCAAGGAAACTTCTCTAAAGTATGAAACGAACCCAAGTGATGCAGGTTTTGTAAGGTGCGAGCACGAGAAAGCGGGGACAAAACAGAAGATTCACCATCGTTTATCTGTTAAACAAAAGCTCTAGAGAATATTCAGCCAATTGGAACGAGACCCGTCATATGCAAAATTAAACATCAGCAAATGCATTCCAAGTCCTTAAGTCCACGATCTTGGTAAGGTGAGATGGTGATGGGAGACGCTTAAAGTCAAGTGAAGAACTAACTTTCAAAGACCAAGACTTTTTTTCTTTTTTTTGGTACGGTTAAAAGACCAAGACTTCTTTTTTTTTTTTTTTGGTAAAAGGAGACCAAGACTTCTTTTGAGCCTACTTATTTTAAATATATATATATATTTGCATCTTAGTTAGTCATTCCATCATCGGGATGACCTGCTCTCATGTATATTCGACCCTACACGAAATGCTTTAAAAAAGGTTCTCGCTATTGCTGAAAAAAGATGAAAAACCCTACGAGCATATGGTCTTGCAGCCAAAATCATTGGAAAACACCGTGAGTTGCATAAATTGTTCGGTCGGATCCCTGCATTCCATGCCATTAGTTCAAACTCCTGCTACATCTATCAAACCTTCACATGAACGATTCAAGGATATCATGTAAAAGGAATCAAGACAAAAGGTGATTCATTACAATGACCTATTTTGAATGCAGATGTCGAATCTGGAGTGTGTTCAACTCACTAGACCAAATGAAAGACCTCATAAGAGCTTGCGTAACAGCTTTATGCAAGAATTACAGACTAAGAATGGCCTAGAGACCAAATTAATTGATGTACTTCTAAGATTGGTATATCATCCTGCACATCAATCCCGTCTTCATTAATTATATACAACGCATATTAGCTGTTCAATGACCTGCCTAGACAAATAGGCAATTACAAACCTCGTGTTTAGAATGATAACTGAATCTAATATTCTTAGAAGAGAACTTTGAATCAAATGGGAAACCCAAGTTGAATTGCTTTTTCTCGATATATTTATCCTTGTAAAGAATCAAAATTCATGGACTCTATTACATTTTGGGAATCCGTCCATCTAACTGAGGTTCTTTTGATTTTGTATGCATGGCCGGCTTCTCGGATATAGAAGAGTAATCCTGTTTCATACTCATGCAGGCATCATAGCAGTGGGTATAAAGCATGATCCCTCATGGCTCGTAAAACGAACAGTTACAGAAATTGCACAATCTGTACTAGTTTGATCATCAAACACTTAAGTAACAGAATGTTACAAAGTAGTTCTTTCTGAAGTTAACAAGCACTTGGTTCTCCAACTGAGCAAGACACGTAGATAAATTAACAGAAAGTTCCTGCAAGCAATATAATCTATGAAAAATAATAGAACAGATTCAAATTTGCAACTTTCCAGTTACCTTCCGCTTGTTGACAATTTACAAGAGAAACGGTAGACTGACTTTTTTGTCCCAAAACAAGAATCATTGACCCCCTTCCGCCGGATTGGTCCTCATTCGATCCAACCGCCCTCTTTGGTTGACCAGGCTCACTGAGAGCGACAGGAGATGCAAAGAATGATAACTCTACACGAGTCCATGACCGTTCTTCATTTGGAATTCAACGCGCCTCCATTTCCAGAGAGCCATCGTCTTTCGCTGTGTTTTCTAGGAACGTGCCTGAGTTGATTTGTGGCAAGAACAGAAGAAATTCGGTCTTCGCGAGAAATTGTCTTCAAATATGTTAGAACTTGTCAAGCGAAAGCACTTCCTCTGACTCGGAAAAACCACACCTACCCAAGCCAAAGCGTCGAAAGAAGTAATGCTTTTTCATAATCCTCCAAGGTTTGCTCCAGCGCCGCCATTTTTGGAGCAGTGTGTAAGACTAATGCTCTGTAAATAGCTTCATCGATGAAACTGGATATCAAGCCTCAGCTTCGCCAATCGAGAGAAAAGAGAGAGAGTTGACTCGTGTGTGCCTAAGGAAACTAAGCAGCTGAAACGGTCCAATGAGGTCTTGTACTACTTACGAATAGTGTATGATATGGTCTTGCAAGATAATAGTTCATTTGGATTTCGTCCATGTGTTGCATCCTGACGTAAATGTGTAATCTGCGTTGCATTATTTACTACATATACCTGTTGTTCGACATGATCACTCGATCAGTTGCAAAGCTCGGTACCACACTGCTGATGAGTGTGCTAAATGCCCCACAAAGTTCTACTAAAACCGCACGAATTACTCACTTGGTAGCAATGTTCTACCGATATCTTAATATTTGCCTTATGGCGCTATCATAATCAAACTTTCAGTAGATTTACTTAGGTTCAAGGACTTTGTTCCAACATGCATTGCATTTCTAAACTTTCAATTGATTCAATATCATAATAGGTCAATCTGTAGATTGCCACCATCGTTAGGAGAAAGCATTTTTTTTTTCTTTTGGGTCAGTTACATTGTTGAAGTGATCGCTTGATATGCATTCCAATCAACTTTGTGTTTGAATTTTGAAATGCCTCATTTCTGATTTGCTTATTTCTCTATGTGTCATTGCCACGTGGCACATCTGATGTACACGTTATCCGTTATATGCCATAAGGATTTTACCCATCATCCAGCGCACATTAACCTTAGTCAAGGGGATTATGTCCTTGGGTCTATGTAGGTCCTCCACAATGTGCCTTCTGGCTTTATTGACATCCAAAAATGATCAATTTTTAGTTATTATCAACAAGGATCAAACTTATTTGTTGACAACAGAATTTGGTCAATTAATGAGTAGAACAGTAGACAACTTGAAAGGAATCAATAATCACAAATAAAGTCATCAATAAGGCATTGCCAGTTATCAATTAAAGCTTTCACCAATTAATAGGGTTATCATCAGCGAGTTGTTGCAGATTTTACTAAGCATTGGAGTTCGGAAGCAATGATGATAAATCAACACCAATACGTAAACTTCAAGTAGCTATACTTTTGAATATGTAATCTCTTCTAGATAAGTGCGCTAAAATAATAGTAGATCGCAAACTAACTTCCCGCAATCACATATAAAATTAGGAAGTTATTTGTTTGTTTGAATATAAACTTGCTTGTACATAATCTTCGATAGTGGGTCATAAATAACCACATTGAATTTATGGTAAAAAGATCCGGGACAATCAAGGAAAGAACCCCGCATTGAATTTATCGTTTAACTTTCCTACAATTTACATCTCTAGCAACAATTATTCGTAGTGTCGGATTTTTAAATTCCTTGTCATTTGTTTCCTGTTCATGATCAACAAAGAACCCATCATAACCTTTATCAATTCATATCGATCCATCCATATTTTAAAAGAATTTACATCAAGTCAGTGAAACACCTTTCTCCCACTCGAAGGTATTTCATCTTTTTGTGGTAAAACGGGCCGTTGCGAAACCACGTACTCATCTTCCATGAATATTTCTCCGTCTGACGACGTGACTCGGACGACATAATTCGAATTTAGTGGGGGGAGCTCTAAATTTTTGGGGGACTCTAAGAGTGATTTTGGGCTTTGAATTGGTGGGGTGTGTGTATACATATATTGCATGGAAATGACGGTCCAAATTCCACTGGGATTGGTGGGTCCTAGGATGGGGCGAGACCCTGAGTTTCATAGTTGGGTCAAAATCCAGAGGCGTGTTTTGCAAGATGGGCTGGGCCAGAACTCGTTTGTAGATTTGATCTGCAATTTCTCTTGTATTTGTTTATTGGAATAAATGCAATAAAAGTCTTAAAACTTACTAGGAAAGTGCAATTAAATCCTAAAATTTGCAAAAAGTATAATCAAATCATAAAACTTGTCAAATTTGTTCAATTGAGTCATATTAACGGAAAATGTTGACATGGCGCGAACGTGGCATTTTAAATAAATTTTTATTTCTCACGTGACATTTTTAAATTAAATTTTATTTTCCATGGGGCTTTTTTAAAAGTATTTTTATTCAATTTTTTAAAAATTAGACTTGAAAGCTAAAAAAAGAAAAGCTAAACAAAACTGTTCAGAAAAAAAAATGGCATCGATGGACACCTCAGCCTCCGCCGCCCATTGCTGAAGGTTGGCGATGGTTGTCGGCCTTGGGTTGTCGGCCTTGGGCGGGGGTGGTCAACCCTCACTCGGCTAGGGTAAGGCCTCGTCAGCCCTATGAGAGTGCCGACGACCATTGCCAGGTCAGGCAAAGGCACCCAAATCTGGGCACGCCGACCTTCAAGGGGGCCAACGACCATCGCGCGCCCTAGGTGATTCCTCATCGGTCCCCACTTGGGGTAGGCGAGGCCTCGCCCAAATCTAGCAAGCGATGGTCACCGGCCCCTCGCCAACCCTGAGTGGGGGCGGATGAGGCCTCACCCAAGGCGGGTGATGGTTGCCGGCCTCCCATGAGGGTCGGCGTGCCCAGATTCGAAACCTTCACCCTCGCTCGGCGAGGGTCGCTAGCGACCATCGCAGGCCCCTCTGGTGATGGGTGGCGATAGTGGAAGTGCCCATTGATACCATTTTCTTTTTTCTTTTTGAACAGTTTTGTTTTTTAAATAAATTTTAGCTTTTTTTTTTTTAGTTTTTAAATCTAATTTTTAAAAATTTTGAATAAAAAAATATTTTAAAAAGGCCACATGGAAAATAAAAATTCATTTAAAATGCAACATCAGCATTTTGCGTTAGTAAGTTTGATAGTATTAATTTTAGGACTCAATTGAATTAATTTGACAAATTTTAGGACTTCATTATACTTTTTGCAAAGTTTAGAACCCAATTGCACTTTCCTAATAATTTTTAGGACTTCGATTATACTTATCCTTTAATTAGTTGTAATGTACTCTTGAATGATTCAATCTGTTGTAATCAGACCCAGCTTTCCTCTTCAACCTGTCCGATCTCACTACTATTGGAGTTGAGTTAGGTCCAACAAATAGTTTGTTCAGCCAAAACAACCTCCATTACTCGATTCCTACTTGTCATCGATTTGGATAGGGAAAAAAAAAGGGCATCGGCAATTAATAACTAAAATGAACGCGGCATCAAGACACTAAGAAGCATTATATCCTTATGAGATGCTTTTCGTTGGAAAAGTTATCACGAGGAACACATTACGTCTCTGATCTTATTGAGGCGTACGTCTGGAGCCAATATAGCTTGTCTCCACTGGGGATTGGTCAAGCTGAAGATTCGACCATCAATATTATCCAAAAATATTTTAAAGAATGAAGCAAAGATCTTATTAATGTGTTTTCAGATGTATTTCTTCCTTAAAGGTCTTCAAAACGAAATAAATGGATTACATGAAAGTGGTCACGTTACTCTGGGCTGTTGGAAGCTTTGAATTTACAGAGTCGCTCCAGAACTCGGCATTTTTCACCTTAGAGACGCTCTCTAGTACTTGAAGAGGAATTACATCTCCAATAACAACCACCATCTTGCTTTCCAGGTCTATTTTGTATGAAGTCACTCCTGTCAATTGAAAGACAAAGGCCCAAGAATTCTGAGAAAATAAAAGATTATTCCAACATATGATAGTGCTAAAATGAATGGCAGCATAATAGAAGGAGATTTCTTATACCCTCCATCTTTGAGATGTGCTTCTCAACTTTTCTTGCACATCCATTGCAGTGCATGGACACCCTTAGCATCACCATCTACATTTTTCCACACCCCCCACATTTCAGAAAAAATCCCAGAGAGGGATAAAAATCACCATACAATTTACTCTTTAAGAGGAGAGAAAAGAAAAACAAGAAATCGCGAAACTCACCTTTGGCTTGGGTTGAAATCCCATAGTCTGACTTTCAGTGGTGGGCACATCCTTCAGTCTCACTAAGTGATCTAGCTCACTTGTGATCAGTGGTTTTTTCTCCATCTCGTCATGGGTTTTTACAGAACTTATGCAGAACCAAGAACTGTCAAAGCCAGATGAAACAGAGAAGCAGCTCATAACCCTGCTAAAACTGATCTTCCTCATTTGACCCACTACCCAGATATAGCAGACAAAACGCTGTGGTGTTTTATCTCATCCTACAGTGTGAAACATGATCCTAAATGTTTATGTACATCAAAATGCCAGATCTACCGCTCATCAGGTGACAATTTATAAGGACCGGGAAGAGAGAGAGAGACAGACAGAGACAGACAGACAGACAAACTGGGAGGAAAGAGAAGGACATGGGGTGGTCAAAAGTTTTGTTGGGAGATACAACCAATTGCGTACAAAACCCGACATTAAACTTGTTTTATGGCAGAAATGAAGAAGAATAATCCTAGTGATGCAAGACATTAGGAAAGATGGTAATACAAATGCATGGAATTTGTAAAGGCGTTGTAATGTACCGAACATTGTTGTCATCCACCAATTGAGATTTGTCAATTAGTTGACCTTTTTGTTGATCAGTATCATCTAACGGTTGACATTTGATGATGTCATAATACAACATAGTATTGTAAAAGTATTCATAAAAGCTAATATATAGTGGCTTGTTTAATCTGACTATGCCACCTTAAAACAAGAAGTTGATAAAATGACTCAGAGATGTCTTAATTTTCTATATGTAAATGGTGGTGAATACCTTCAAAATAATTTCAAACGGCAAAAGAAATAACAATTGTTCCAGAAAGGGGCCCACGAGCTCTATGCAGATTCAACCGGCGAAGACATTGTGCTGCGGAGGGTAGCTGAGAAAGGTGCACCCTAGCGCAACCACTAGCCAACCAGAATTTGTCATGTGATGATCGATGAAATCATAAAGACGACGAGCTTTTTGTAAAGTCCCATCCAATCCAACGTTCATGAAAGGCTGATGAACATGAGGCCTTTCATGTGAGAATTGATAGTTGCCACTGCGAGCATCTCCCGCGGGAAACATGGGACAATAATTGTCCAAAGCAAAAAAAAAAGGAGGTGCCAGAGTTGGAACAGTCGACCGGTCATGGGATTCATGTCCCCTTCAATCAAGATGAACCTTGGTCACATCTTCCATGTTTCGGAGATGAATGGCAACGTTCATAGATGCAGTGCTCATATCACGGTAAAGATGGTGTTAGTCCTGGATGAACTTAAGCACACTTGAACTTATCATCACTTTTAAATCCTGTAATCTGCGCATATTTGGTGCTAGAAGACGTCATTGACGTGTATTAGGGACAAAAGAGAAGATTTTCTCTTGCTACAAGTTAGAATTACACGGGTCGAGATGATAATGAAACCTAACTAATTAAGATAATTGGCACTAACCTTTCCCGAGTCGGGATCAATCCATAAATGACTTAGGTTCAGCGCCGACTTACCTATATTTTGGCCACTAGAGTGTGTTCAGGCGCAGTTAGAGAGTTTGAAATGATTTTTCTATTTTCCACTTTTTCAGTATATTGTACTTTGTAGGTGTTGACACCTAAATTTTGATTAATCATTTAGTAATTAATTACATAAAAATTTAGGGATTAATCTTTAACCCCTAAGAAAAAATATTAAAATTGCATCTCATGTAGTCGCATTTGCATCGGTACTAAGAGGACAACAAGAAGCAGGGGCTCGCGGTCGATTGCATAGACAAATTCGGTGAAGTGCGGATTCGGGAGAAATCTTCAAAGAAGCAAAAGTAGCTCACAACATATTATATAATATGCCCATATTGTGTTATTATAATATGCCCATAATATTATATAATATGTCAGTTTTGATGGCGCAATGAAATTCACCGTAGAAGAAACCTCCTCATTAATGCATGTACATACACGCACGAAATGGGAGATGTAAAAAATACTACGGGCGCCTGCAAGAAGATCTCCTTGCTGAAGAGTGGAGTGGTGGCCGAAAGAAAGGTCTGGAGAGGAAGATAAAAAATGGCAAAATTCAGCTTAAATTCAGGAAAAGTGCGGCTGCATCTTGTCACAATAAAGTTGGCAATGGATGGCCTATAAATAAGACCAGAAGAAGCCGCGTCAAGGGGGGGGAAAAAATAAAATTCATTTCGGAGGTCTGTGGGGGGAGCGAAAAAGAAAAAAATTTCATCGTGAAGGGCTGGTCTCATTTTCTCTTTCGGTCAGACGAGTGAACGAAAGGAGTGTGTCAGAGAAAAATAAAAAAAAAATGTGAAGTCAGGGGGCGAGAGGAGAACGAAAAATTTGGCTGGAGAGGATTGTGAGAGTTATTTAAAAAGAGCGAGCCCGTGTGGGGAGCAAAAAGAAAAAAATTTTCCATTGTGAGGGCTTCTCCTTCGGTCAGACAAGGGGAAAGAGAAAACAAAAGAAAAAGTTACATGGGGAGGGGAGCTCCTCCTTCGTTCAAAAGAAGAGAGAGAGAGAGTCTGTCAGAGAGAAAAACAGCAAAAGAAAAGTGAAGTCAGAAAAGGGGGTGTGCGGCAGAACAGAAAGGAAAAGAACAAGCACTGTTCATCTTCTTCCTTGCAAGTTCTTCTTCTGCTATCGTCCCCTGCTGCCCGAGCTTCCGCGCCGCACCTCCATCGCCCGCAAGCTCGCGCCTCTGCCAGCCTCTGCCCCGTCTAAAAAAGAAAAAGCCGCCCGCCGTTCCGCTGCTGCCCACCGCGCGCGCCCCGCACCGCCGCTCCGCCACCTCTGCGCCGCCGGTCTCCTCGCGCTACAGGACCACCGTCTCCGACGCCACGTCACCGCCCAACGCCTCAGCTCGACGCCCTGCCCCGCCAGCTTCCAATCCTGCAAACCACCGCCACCAGCAACGCCTGCACCTCCGTCCGACGCCCCGAACACCCGCCTCTGCACCGGAGCCCACTCACCCGTCGCCGGCCTCAACCCGACGACCCACGACCTGGTCGCCTTCACCCGCAGCGCCCGACGCTCCCTCCACTTCCGCTGCTGCCGTCACTCGCCTTCAACCCGCGCCACACCCTGAGCTGCACCTCTGCCACAACCTGACGTCGTCATCGCACCGCAGCACCTCCACCCGCGACCCAGCGTTCGGAGTCTACGCCGACGTTGCCCGGAGCCGAAGACCAGACCACCTCTGCTGGTCCCGGCGCCTCTGCACCACACAATCGCGGCTGCTGCGCCTGGTGCCCGACGCCCACAGCAAGCCTCCCTGCCGTTGCTACGGGCGCTGACCCGCAACGTCCCCGCAGCTCACCGCCCCCGAGCCGTGACACCAGTCGCCTCCACAACCCTCCTCCTGCCGTCCGCGAGCCGTGCCGGTCTCCGCCGGAGCTGCCCCCTCAGACGGACGACCTGCTTCCCTTCGGTGACCCACGAGCAAGCCGTGCGTGGGAAAGGAAAAAGAAGAAAACAAAGAAAAAAAGAAAAAAAAGCAAAAGGGGAGGACTAGGTAGTTTTTTATTATTATTATTTTATCCTCTTTTATATAGTTTATAGTTTGTTTTTATATAGTTTCTTAGTGTGATTATTCATTAATGCATGATTGAAATTCCAATGTGAAATAACCCATCAAATTAGGGATTAGGAGTCCGATTTTCGCGCCCGAAATCCGACTCATAATCTCTTGCAAAATCGACAATTCAATCTCATGCCCGAGATTTGATTCGCGATTTAATTTAAAATTGACCAACCCGATCTCATGCGCGAGATATGGTTCGTCAATTTTGGGTATTAATTTTATCCTGATTGGATTGGATATCGGGTGATTAGAATTAACTTTTGTTTTTGCAAAAAAAAAAAATTCAAAAATGTGAGTCAGATTAGAGTTAGGGTTAGCATATTTAGTTATTTCGTTTTTTTAAAAAAAATAAACAAATCCAAAAAATGCATTTAGGATATTAGTTTTTAGAATTGCATGTGCCAATCTAGAATTAGACTTTTACTTCAAATTTTTAAAGCAAAAATCCCCAAAAAGAATTAATTAATTTAGGATGCTAGTTTTTAGGTTTAATTGTGTGCAAATTTTCAAAATTTCGAATTATATATATAAAAAAAAACAAACAAAAATCATCATGCATTTTAGAATAGAATTGCATGTCTCATTTTAAGTTTAGATCAATTTGCATCTTAGGTTAGAAATTGCTAGATTAAAATAACGTCTTAGTTTAAATTAGGATTTAGCATGACTTAATCCTAAGTTTAAATTGGAGGGAATTTTAATTTAGCTAGGTAATTTTTGCATTTGTCTTAATTTCGAATATCATGAAAAATTCAAAAACTTGTCTTTAGATAAATTAGTTTCAATTTTTAGGATAAATTGCATTTTTAGGAATATAAATATCATGTGCACGTCATGTAGAATTAGGCTCATATAATAAAAAAAATTGCCCGTCATTATAATTAGGTCATTTTGATTTGCATATTTAATTATTGCATATTCATTAAGAAAACATAAAAACAAAATATTTTACTCATGTCATGTAGTTTAGAACACATTGTCATGCCATTCCATGTTAGATTAATAGCATGCATTGCATATTGCATGATTCCCATTAAATAAGTAAAACCCAAAAAAAAAAAAAAGGAAAATTGCATGTTAATTAGAAATCATATCTAGGTCTGTTGATGTGAATTATTATCTAACAATGCAGATGCTTTCGTTGCTATGAGGTAAGTCCTGCAATTTATTCATCGCTTTCTTGGGTGTTAAATTGATGGATTGCGCACCCGCATGATCACCTCACATGTTAGGAGGATAAATTAAAATCAATTCAAGCTGCCTTTCAAAAAACATTTTTGAAAATAAAATAATGGTACCGAAAGGGCATTAGAGAAATCTAGTGTAACCAAGTCCCCGAACTCACAATCTCTGGTTAGTAGGAGTGAAGTAATTCTCCCATTACTTTACTTGGGTTTCTAATCGACCCACCAAAAATAGATTAGTGGCGACTCCATGATAAAAATCATTTGCATATTAAGAACTTGAACGTAAGTCGCGAATTGGTATGGGCTTGGGAGAGCTCGAGCTAAGCCTAGGCTTAGCAATCCATTAGCCAAACCCTTAGGTGGTCCAAACCCGCTTCGGGGAGGTCGCGACAGTAGGTTCGACATTTGACTTGTATTTGAGACGGACCGCATTGACTTTCCAATGCTTAAAATATTGCGTGTACTCCTTTCTTTCTCTTGCTTGACGGTTGCATCCAGAGCTTGCTCAAAACCGGACAAGGCGACGATAATTGGGACAATAATTACGTCAGAGAATAATTTCGTCTCCAGCTACACGCATGCACTTTCTGGTTCGCACGCTTCAGGTTTAAAAGGAAAGTACCCTCACATGGTTCGGATTTTGGCAAAGTCACAAGTGTAGCAACTATTCCATTCTATTTAGCCAAATCGTAATATTGTAACCTATGTTGCAATTCGCATATAGGACTTAACACATATATTTGTGTGTATCTGATTCATGCGATCTTTCTTCAAATATTTGGTTCCTTTTATTTGTATAGCTGGAGATCAATAAATTCTCTATTACCAAAAATAATAATAATAATAAATAAATTCTTTAATAGTTAGGCCAGATCCTCGACATCAAAAAATAAATAAATAAATAAATTCTTTAATTATCCTAAAGAAAAAATTTGATAGCTCTATGCGAAAATTCAAATGATCTAGCAACTTATCGGTATTTAGGTTGCAGGTGCACGGAAGAATTGCTCAAGATTGAGATTAGTCTTATGACACGGTGAGCTCCTTCCTTATAGCTAACTAGGGAAAAGAAAAGCATGCATAGGTTTTCATCTAATGACAAAAAGCATACCTATATTTTCCAAATTACAGATTACATATCTCTGTCACAGTAAATTGAGCTAATTGTCCTTCCTTGTGCAAGCATCCCAAAACCCTTAATCTCACACAACCCACAAATATCCATTTATATAGTCATCATTGCAGATTGGCTCACTGACTATAAATTTCTTTGACTGCTTGAGGAATATAATAACAATTGCTTGGTCAGAATGGAATAGATGAGTTGATAATGGACAGCATTTGCATTAAGTGTCACTACAGGCAACATGCAGACCCTGAGATTAAGTTTGACCTTTGTCTACCCCATTTTTTGTCCGAATCAGTTCGATAGGAAATACAAACAAGTCTGCCTATCAAGGAACCCATGAGCTGATAATACTTTTAAATCTTGTGGATTCGTTCTTTAGAAAGCCACTGCATGTGACAACATATGTATACAAATGGACGAAGGGGAAGAATGGTCAGAAAAATCACGTTAGGCAGGTGTAAGTCACATGCTATTTCCTGGGAACAACATCTAGTTGCTCTATGCGGTGTCCCCTACATGACCTGGATTTAAGTACGGTAATGTTTTAACTGCTAGGCAATATTAAATGGAAAAGGGAAAGGAAAATTGAACGAAATTTGGATGGTAGGAGTCACCATAAGCATTTTTTTTACCATAGTAACCAATTTCTACATTTCCATCTCAGCCAAAAATTCACTTCTACTCTCATATTAACTTGTTTTTATGTACTTTTACAATGCAACGCATAGCTGTACTGTGGATGTATATGGCCCCAAAAAGGAACCAATTTACACTAATCGTTACATTTTTTTTTTTGGTCCACTAATCGTTACATTATATAACCATATAATGTGCTAACTGTGGGCACTACTTCCATTCGGACACATTTTGGGATCACTTGTTACCGGTTATTAATTCGCAATCGTTGGGCCACAATTATATTAGTTATTATATTGGTGGTGCATTAATACACGTCCAAGTTCATTGTGAACACAATGACGACAGTAAGTACTAACATTTTTTTACAAAATGACATAAAAAAAAAAAAGATGAATCTAATAAAATCATTGAATGTTATCATCTGGAGATTGAGTTGACGAATCAAACTGCATAAAACAATGTTAAAATGATTACTGGGGTTAACCACTAAACTAATCAAGAAAGTATGAATCAATTTAAGGAAGGTAAAAGATCCAACTATTTTAACCTATAATATATAACTTTACTTTGAAATGCAAGCTTTTGAAATGCAACCTATACCTGTGATTCCAATGAGGATCCCTCCCATCCTACTCAAATATTGCTGTATCATAGAATGAAGTGCAGCCAGTTTACCTTTCCCAGCAGACATCTCACAATCGTGCTTCATCTGTAGAGCGGACAGCACCGCTTTATGGTTTTCCTCTCTCTCCTCCATCTTTCTCTCATTCACTTCCATCTCTTTCTCGTTCTCTGCTGACTTCTCTTGGATTTGGCGCACTTCATTATCGTTTCTAGATTGTTCTCACGTTCGCATTGGTGAGAACCGTGTGGTAGTGAAGCCAAGCCCATAACCTGCCACTTTTCCATACCGATCAACCCTTGTTCAAGGGCCCCCAAAAAAAAAAAAAAAAAAAAAAAAAACTCTTTGTACACAACGGAGTGGAGGTGAAAAGTCTTTTTTCTCTCCCCTCTCCTTTCCCATCGTCTTCTTCGACATTCAGCCATGGGGGAGGGTTTGAGCTAGTCTCACCCTTCCTCTCTCTTTTGTTGATTTTGTTTGTGTTTTATTGTTCTTTTCTTACTTTTTCTTCTCTCCAGATTTAGATTTGGGAGTTTTCTTCTCCCGGTCTATTCTCGATTTGAGAGTTTGGACTCTCTCGATCTAATTCTAGATTTGGGTGCTATCTTCTCCCGATCTAGATTTAGGAGTTTAACAAATATGCTTTTAGGGATTCGATTCCCCTCTGCTCTGTTCGTGTACAAGTTCCTTGCCTCCAGTCTCAATAATGATCGCACGTGTTTTGGCATCTCGTTGAATTACAAAGGTTTGTTCCTTCACATGTTAAATTTGTGTTTATTTAACCTATTATAGTTGTTTCCATACGACGATGGTATAGAGGAAGCTGAACTTAGGCGCACAACACCAACTGACAACATTGTAATTATTGAAGAAGAAATTTCTAGTATGTGCTCATCACTGACAAAGACATGAGATCCAGTAATCGGCCGCCGATTTTATTTGATAGATCTATTCATGTGGAAAGAGTTTGTACTTAACTTTGCAAATGCTTCATCAATCCCTCTTATGTTCTAGATTTGGCTTTATTTTTCAGTATTCATGTTCTATTTTGATTTGCTTTGTCATGAAAACTATGTACTTCTACCTCATTTTGAGTAATGAATACAATTTTCTTTCGATCAGAAAAAATAAAAATAAAAACTCTTTGTACACACTATTTTCGACAGCAGATGAATCCAAAGACCCTATAGATTGAAGAGCTCTTGTAGTAAAGTAGTTGTCTTATCCTACAATTATTATAAACTCCCATTAAAAAATAAAAATAAATAAGATTTTGAAGGCTAGCCAACTGATGAAAGGAGGCTTAAAGTGTTATTTAAAAACTAAAAAAGTCCAAGCAAATAAGTGTCACAACCGAACTCCTTATTACAAAGGACAATAGATTTAGGAGTATTGTCTAAAGAACGAACTTATGGCCCATTGATTGAAACACGAACTCTCCCAAGCTCATACCTCACACAATCTCAGACAATCAAAATTTCAATCAATTAAGCTTATGCAAATTTTAACAAAGGAGTTGCCACTAGACTATTAAGGTCAGCTAGGAACCAAGTAAAGTGTGGGAGGGTATTGTACTTCCTAAACAACCAGAGAACTTAAGGTCAGAGACTTGATTACACTAATTAATTAATTAGTGCCCTTTCAATATCTAATCTTATTCATTTTCAAATATATATATATATATATATATATATATATATATATTGTCTGGCAATTTGGATTGGTTTTATACCTATTCACTAATGTGTAAGGTGATCATGTGAGTGTACAATCATTAACATAACAAATAGCAATTAAGAAAATCATTAAATAAATTGCATGGGATGGCAAAGGCCTACTACTAAGAAAAAGATAAATGCATTAAAAGGAAGACGAAATCAACATAAGTATGCAACCAAAGACGATTGTTCTTAAAGACAATTGAAACCCTAAAGTAAAGCTCTCACGGCTTGTTCAATTTTTGTTGTACAATTTTCTTTAACAACGATTTCCCAACAATGTTGAGAGAAGGCTGCCCAAAACAAGCTATTTTAAGGCTTTTTCTGACTTAAAAAAAAAAAACGGAATTTCTGTTTAATAATAATAATTTCTAACTGATTATTTTTATAAAAAAGATATTTTAAAATTTTTATTTGAAAAAGGTACCCGGACCGGACTCGAGAATGGATATGGGTCTGAACCGAACCCTGGAGGCCCCGGTTGGGTCGGGAATTCGGATCAGCCCCTAGGCCTAGTCCAGATATAACCAATTTCTATTGTTTGCTAACCCCATAATTCTTAACCTCTCAAGCCCATGATATCTTACCCACATCCCAGCCTAAACTGGCCCATTCTGCCAATCTAACCTCCAGCCCGTCTCCACAACTCGGCCCATCCACCTGATCCCAACTCGGGTCATCTTCCTCACTGCTTCCATTTTTACCTCTCACGAACGCCTGCACTCATCTTAAGCAAAAGCCAGCAAGATTAAGACTAAACCTTCATCGTTCTTACTGAAGATGCAGAACCCAACGCTCCTCATTTGCCCACCATCCACTCTCACCCTCTGCGAAAGTCACGGTTGGGCACCATCCATCACCGGAACGATGAACGCAAAACACACCACGCACACGAAAGTGGACGTAATGAAGGAAAGACGCGAGGAATCGTGACAATGACTCGTAAAAAGTAACAAATTATGAACACAAGGGGCTAAACACGACTCACGTGAGTATCATAGAGACATTTCGTCGAACATCCGGTGGGCGTCGACCGGAGGGCAAGCGATAACTCGAGGGGACATCGAAACGCGACTGAGATGGATACAGACAACCGAGCAGGGTCCAGAGGCAACAAAATGAAAAACAGCCAGAAGGAGAAGGAGCAAGAATGGCCCCCTTTTGTTGAGTGAGCGTCCAGCCTTCCATCTCCCCAGCACGTCTCTCCTCCTTCGATGGCCCTCTCTCTACCCAGCGTATTTTTCTCTGGTTTTTCTTTCTCTCCATTTTTTTTCTCTCTCTCGAGCAGACGTCTCTCTTCTCAGTCGAAGCCCTGAAAACCGGCGATGAGCTCCGGCGATCAGATTTTCCTTCTCATCGGCCTTCACCTTCTTGCATCACAGACGTGAGTTGTGCCAAAGAAGGAAGAATTGATATGGGCTATAGGCTTTGTTAAGCTCTCGTGGACTTTGAAAACACAAAATAAATGGGCTGGAAAAAGAAAATAAAGGATGGGCCAAAGGAGAAGTATTTTAGGGAGGAGGGCCCAAGGTTATGCCAAGTGTGTCGAGCATGCCGGGCCATTCGTTTTTTACTATATTGATTTCATTCTTTTTCATTTTCTTTTCTTCTTTTCCTATCTTTTTATAAATGTATGTATTTTGCAAAATAAATGAATATTTTAAAATGGCAACAAAAATTTGGATGTCAACAATCAATCCCAGTTGGACTCATTCTGCACATCAGTCCCATTCCCGGGATGATTTGCAAATCGGTCCCCAAGATAAGTCCAGTGGACTAGTTCTATAGAATGCCTGGTTTTAGTGTGTTAATGAATTGTCTTACGTGGTCTGCAAAGACCTTAAAAACCTATTTGATGTAAAAAAAAAAAAAAAAAACCAAAAGAAGAAATCACTTGAAACTTAAAGAATTAATCTCTGTGCAACTTCTCCAATGAAGGGAGATGTCAATTCATCAGAGACAACAAGAAGTAGTGACGATGTAAATCTGAAGGACTATAACATTCTTTTCCACTTTCAAGGATCAGATCTGCGCACCAGACTCATTGAGTGCCTTTATGAGTTCATTCGTGGTGGAAGAATCATCCTACGAGAAACAAAACCTTCCACTAGCTGGATATCTAGGAGCAGGTTGTGCCTCCAGGAGCTTGTATCCATAGTAGACTGCATTGATCAATCACATGAGCGGTAACGTTTTCAAGTTCTGAAGGTTTTTTCCCATGAGTTTTTAGGAATTTTGATTGCAAACGTTGTTGGTTAGCGAAGGCTTTAACCACTGTCCTACTTGAAGAATTAACAATGGAAGATAAGCATCTAATACTGGTGTTCTTTCACTCTTTGTTTTGATGAGATAGAGGAATTTTATATATCGCTGGACTTAAGCCCGTGCTATATATGCGGAAAGAACAAAAATAATAATAATATAGTACATAAAAATTTTAATATCACATAACGTAAAATAAATTAAAAAATAAATTTAATATCATATATAACGTAGAGAAAGTGAATGAAAATTATTTGGGAGATAGATAAATTAGGGGAGTTCTGTGAAATATTTCGTCTGTCCCGTCACTTCATGAAGTTAATGAGATGAAATCAATGGATAATAATGCACGAAAATAAGTTTGTCATTAGTATTGTGGATTATATAATGCAACATTAACATAGTTATTGTTTGACTGATAGTATTCTTTATTTTTGGTTTTTATCTGATATGA
The DNA here is from genome assembly GCA_028830015.1 of Eucalyptus grandis x Eucalyptus urophylla. Taxonomy (NCBI): domain Eukaryota; kingdom Viridiplantae; phylum Streptophyta; class Magnoliopsida; order Myrtales; family Myrtaceae; genus Eucalyptus; species Eucalyptus grandis x Eucalyptus urophylla. The sequence goes on along the minus strand of CM054190.1, from coordinate 56,254,746 downwards.
AGAAATGATAAGATCAAATACATGACACATTCTCGTGTTTTTCTTTTTTAATTTTTTTTGCATGGGGGTTCATTTCAGTAACGCTAGCAATTGAAATCTATTTATTTCTTTAGAAATTTAAAACGGAAAATTAATTGAAAAATGGTAGAACTATTTCTGGTGACGGTCAATGACGTTAATCAATATTTTTCCTAAGGCAAGACGAAATTCCTTTTACCCAAGTCGATGACGTGCTTGCATCTATTCTTTCTCCCTTTTGTCATCCAAGGTTACCCTACCTCCGCTCAAAACTTGCTCACCATATACAAGGCATTGAACAGATGATCTTTTGGAACGTTCATCTCGGGGCTGTGTGGTTGTCCATGGTGCATTTTCTGTCAAGAAAGAAGGTGAATTGGCATATTTGGAAAGACAGGAACTTAAGACAGGGATTCTCTGATCTAACCAGACAAAGACACCTACGTGATTTTAAGAGAGATTGCACCGTCCAAGTTTTCCTTTTCCTTCTTTCCCCTATTATGGCTGTATAATGCCTATAATAAGGTCCTCTATATCACGAATTAACCAGAACTAGAAATTTACAAATCCCAATTCGGTAATCTTTATTCAACATTCTGAATTAAATTCTTATACCATCCCCGAATCGTTCCCCACATGCGTTCGAGTAAAATTTTCTTTTCTGGTAAGAAAAGGAGGTGATCAAAACCACAGATTAGTATGTAACAATCACCACTTCTGATCAAGCTATGACTTATGCAGATGTTATGTCGATTGTGCAGCACATCAAGCAAGCACAAATATTCACATTTAAATCACATAACGCAACATCGCATATTGTATATCACTTTAATATCTCAACATATAGATATCAAATCAAGAGGTTTATGAAATAGCATGCCTCAAGATAATCTATTTTCATCCATGCTCTAAATACGGGCCATGACATGATATGGTACTTTTTTTCCTCTCGGTAACATTGTGATATAGGTGGTAAAAGAAACTCTACCTTGTTTAGAGGTGGCAAAATGGGTCATATATGGGTCACTTGTTTTTTGAATACACTAATTAAATGGGTTTAACATTTAAAGACTTAAGATATGTGGGTATTAAGTGTGTTTTAAATGAGTTAGATTTAGAACCTATTTTCAACCCCAAACCACACGATCTCTCTCTTTAACTTTACAAAAATATTTTTTAAAAAAATCAAAATTATAATTATTTTTTATTTTAATTTTCTTTTCTTTTTAATTTCCTTTTTTTTCTTTCTTCTTCCTTCTTCCAGTGGCCGGCACAGCGATGGCTGGAGACCGGCCAGGTGAGCCTCAAGCTCACTAGTGTCGAGCGAGGCTCCAGCCTCATCGATCTGGCAAGGCTCGAGCTCGCCGGATCTAGCGAGGCAAAGGCCTCACCGACGTTTGATGAGGCTCGAGCCTCACTGATCTAGTGAGACTCGAGCTCACCGGCATCGGGCGAGCCTCGAGCTCGAGCTCACCGGATCTGGGGAGACAGAGGCCTTGTCGACATCCGGTGAGGCTCGAGCCTCGCCGATCTAGCTAGCCTTGAGCTCATTGACATCAGCGAGCCAGGCAAGCCAACTCGCCTGTGGCTAGTCGCCGGCTGTCATTATGGCTTGCGGCCAGCCAAAGAAAAGGAAGAAGAAAGAAAAAATGAAAGAGAAAAGGAAAAAGAAAATTAAAAATTATATTATTAAAATATAAAAATAAAAAATAATTAAAATTCGATTTTTTAAAATAATTATTTTAAAAATTATAAAAATTATCCATTAAATTTGTGTTGTATAAAATCATGTTAGCAATACCATTTTTAAAATATATATAAGCTTTTTTAGTTTTGTTAAATGGGTTGGGTATGTGTTGACTATAGGTCGGGTCGGGTATGAGTCAAAAATTTTGCACTACAATAAATTGATCATAAACAGGCTAAATGGATCGATTTGAATCGAACCATTTATGACCCGACCCAACCCAAACCCGACTCGACCCACCCGTTTAACGGGTCAAACCTTTTTAAAGCACTAAAATAGCCACACAAATCAACCACGTATATCCTCAGCCCCTAAACAAGATTTACAGAACCATTGAGGTTTGCCCCAGTGACCAACCTTCCAACATTGAAGAGGGAGATGAGGGGTTCAAATCATCACCTTCTCAAGGAAGGTTAGAGTGGGGGCGATTTAGTCTCTAGTGGCTACTCTTCCAACATGGAATGAGGAGATAGGGGGATTTGAATCCCTACCTTCTCATAGAGGATTAATCTAAGAGTGAGAGTTAAAGTAGGAATAGAGTAGGACCGACTAAAAAAATACAAGATTTATAGCATTTAATTAGAGATTACTCCCTTAATATAGCAGCTAAACTAACTTGGGCAAAAAAGCCAGTTCCATGCAAAATTACAAAAATGCCCACTTGCGCTTGATTATGGTTCATTGGTTTTAAATCGGTGGATTATCCAAAAATTAATGGTTCATGATTATTTCTAAGAAAATCTGACAGTTCATGTTTCTCGCTTTTGTAAAAGTATGGGTTTCGTTGGCTAGAGAGTGTACTATTGAACAAGTTCTTGTGAACACCATTTCATTTTACAGACTTAGCATCATCCTTGAGAAAGTTTCAGGATTAATGTTGCATCTTTCTACGGAGACGGTAGTAATGAACTCCATACTCAGCTAAACAAATGCTCTTTGCGCTGAAATCAGCTAAAACTTTTACACCACAAAACCCTTTGGCATGTCAATCTCTCGTGTGGTACAAAACCAAATTCATCCCTATGCAAGTATATCTACAGGGGCAAAAGGCATTGCCTGGTCAACCACTGCCTTCCATTCTCTATTTTCTACCTTTCGCTTTTTTTCCACTGCAGATAGACTTTGCCCCACAAATAGATCAAACTCCAGTCTCCGGTCACGGTTTGTTTTCTGGTTGAGTCAAGCCTCCGAGGACAGCTCCTTGTGCTAGTTGCCACTTGGAACTCGTGTCGCATGGACGGCAACTAAATCGGACCAACACTGGCCAAAGAATTCCAAGACATTCCAAACTTCTCATGGAATTCCACCAAATTCTCTGCATTTCCATAGCATTGGAGCCACAAGCATCCACACTCCGTTAAGATTGAACTCATTGCATTAGAAGTCTCACTGTTGCGACCTACCCGAAGCGGGTTGGACCACCTAAGGGTTCGGCTAATGGATTGTTAAGCCTAAATTTAACTCAGGCTCTCCCAAGCCCATACCAATTCGCGACTTAAGTTCAAGTTCTTAACATGCAATTGATTTTCAATTAAGAGTCGCCACTAATCTATTTTTGGTGGGTAGATTAGAAACCCAAGTAAAGTAATGGGAGAATTACTTCACTCCTACGAACCAGAGATTGTGAGTTCGGGGACTTGGTTACACTAGATTTCTCTAATGCCCTTTCGGTACCATTCTTTTTTATTTTCAAAAATGTTTTTGCAGGCAGCTTGAATTGATTTTAATTTATCTTCCTAACATGTGAGGTGATCATGCGGGTGCGTAAACCACCAATTTAACACCCAAGAAAGTGATGAATAAATTGCAGGACTTACCTCATAGCAACGAAAGCATCTGCAGTGTTAGATCAGAATTCACATCGACAGTCTAAATATGATTTCTAATGAACACGCAATTTCTCCTTTTTTCTTATTTAATGAAAATCATGCAATATGCAATGCATATTATTAATTTAACATGAAATAATATGACATGATAATATGGCCTAAACTATATGATGCAAATGCGATGTTTTTGTGTTTTCTTAATAAGCATGCAATCTATCCTAGAAAATAAAACTAATTTATTCTAAGACATATATATTTTTTATTTTTTTTTCATGAAATTCGGAATTAGAATTGTCCAATAATTAAATGTGCAATCTAAATTAACCAAATGGCCTAATTCTAATGACGAGCAATTTCTAATTAAATGAACCTAGCGATAATTACTAAATGACGTGCATTTCATGAACCTAATTCTACATGACATGCGCATGATTTTTTTTAATGAAAATTCGTAATTAAAATCACTAAAAATAAAAATCTAACTAAAGCGAGACATTATCTATTTTAAGTTAGGATTAGACTAATCTAAATCCTATCTTAACTTAGAAAATTATCACATCATGCAATTTTATTTCAAAAGATATCATCTAACCTAGATATCATCTAAACATGCATTTTAAAAAAACTAACTATTTTATCATGCAATTTTGTCTAGAAAAATCAATCCTAATCTACATGATATGCCAATGCAATTTTTTTTTTGTATTTTTGAAATAAATAAAGCAATTAAATTGTTTCGCCAATAAAATCAATAAATTGATCTTAAGCCTTAAAGACCAAAATATCAATTTTATTCCCGTGTAATTAATTATTCCATCTAAAGCCTTATAGATGAAATAAACAAATCATTGTGCGGTTGCAAATTAGGTAATACGTTGGGGATTTTCAAACATGCATCAAGAAATATTTCAAATGAAAAAAGAACTGTTAAAATAACATAACATAAAGACGAAATATTAAAGATAAAATAACATAAAATAAAATAGATCTACCTAATAGAATAAAATAAACTTACCTAATTTGGACTTTTTCCAAATTTGCCTCAACAAGTGGTGCTTTATGGACCACGACAGGGACTCAGCTCACGGCCGGGGCGGCTGCAGTTGCGACGGGCAACAGTGGGCGGTGGACACGGTCGTCGGAGGAGCTCCGGCAAAGGGGCAGCGAACACGCGGCGAGGGAGGAGCAGGAGTCGCGTGCGGTTGCTGGTGCGAGGCCGACTCCGAGTGAAGCTGCTGTGGTGACAGGCGAGCAGGGGGCGTCGGGTCTCGCGAGTTGCAGCGGCAGCGAGCAGTGGTGGAAGCTGGCGGAGGCGCGAACTGTGGCGTCACGGGTGAGGGAAAGCAAGGCGGGCCGCCGCGTTACGAAGCAGCAGCAGGGCGGCTGGCGCGGATGACAGCAGGCGGGGCACGGTGATGCTGTGCGGGGGGTCGGTCACAGCGCGAGGGGGAGGCCGACGCTCTGAGGAGGGTGCTCACGGCATCAGACGGAGTTGCAGGAGCGGGCAGAGACGGTGGCTTCACGGGCTGCTGGTGTTCGGGCGAAGACGGTGGCTTCACGAGTTGCAGGCGGAGACTGGCGGGCGCGATGGAGGCGAGCGATGGCAGCAGCGGAGACAGAGGGGGCGTCGGGCGCTGCGGGTGGAGGCGAGCAGGTCGTGGGTCGTCGGGTTGAGGCCGGCGACTGGTGAGTGGGGCTCCGGTGCGGTGACGATCTACAGAGGAGTGGAGGACGCTGAAGCGAATCGGAAGCTGCTGGTTGTCACGGCCACAGCAGGGGTGACGAACGGCGGTGCGAGCACGTGGGTGGTGCTCGCACAGGGGATGGCCGGCGGAATGGTGGTGACTGGTGGTGCGGCTGGGCGGACCGACACGGGCCGTAGGCGAGGCTGGGGGCTGCGGTGGTCGGCGGCTTCGCGGCTTCTTTTCAGACGGGGCAGAGGCGTTGCCAGTGGCGGTGGTTTGCAGGAGCGGAAAGCAGCAGATTCGCTGCTGGGGTCGAACGGCGTGGCAGCAGAAACCGGTGGAAATCCACGAGCGAAGAGCTCTTGGAGAAGATGAACAGTAGGGGTCTTGTCTTTGCTTTTTCCTTTTTCCCCCTCTCTCTCTCCTGTTTTCAGTGTACCTTTTTTCTTTTTCTGTTCAGCTCCTCTCTCTTTTTATTTTTTTACCGAAAGAGAAACCCTTCCAAAATGAATTTTTTTCTCTGACACTCTTCTTTCCTCCACTCGTCTGACCGAAGGAGAATCCTTTCACAATGAAATTTTTCTTCTTTTTTGGTTTTCTCACAGACCTCCCCCCCTCACTTCATTTTTCCTTGGTTCTCTCGATGAGCATCTCTTTTTTTTTTTAATCTTTTCCTTTCTCTCCGCTCGTGTGTCTCTCTACGGGCTCTCCTTTTTTAATAGCTCTCACAAAACCTCTTCAGTCAATTTTCGTTCTCCCCCCTTAAAGCCAAGGATCCTTGCTTATTTATAGGCAACAACCGGCTTTTAGTGTGAACAGGTGAACAAAGGGCAGCCGTAACTTTTCCTTGCTGTTCACGTTCGGCTCTTTTTTCAAATATGGTGGCCACCGTCTGACACTCATTAATTTAGCCACAACTATTGACTTTTCTTTGCTTGTTACTTGCTCCTTTCTTGAACACACTCCTCCTTGCTTCACCAAAATTAATATATTATGAGCTTTCCTTTGCTTCTTTGAGGCTCCTCACGTCCGCCGAATTCTTGTGCATGCATGTGCATGCATTAATGAGCGAGAGACAATGGACGTGCGGGAACTTCTTTCTTGATTTGCTCTCCAAGAAGGAGAGAATTCCTTGCAACAACTCACTATAAAATATTATAAAATGGTGAGCCCATGTTCTTGCAGACTTTCTCCAGAATTCTCGCGCGTGCATTGGAGAATTTTTTTCTTTGCTTTCTTCACGCATGCGGCTTCTCTAGAATTTTTACGTCTGCCGAATTTTATCCATGCATGTGCATGCATTAATGAGGAAGAGACAATGGACGTGAAGACTCTTCTTTCTTCTTTCTTTCATTGTGTATTTTCAGATCAGCAAGAGAGAGACCACCTTTTGTGCATGTAATCGCCCGCGAGCCGCTGCGTTTAGTCATGTTTTGGTATCGATGCAAATGCAACTACATGAAATGCAATTTTACTTTTTTTTTATATGCAACTAATTACTAAATAATTAGGTAAAAATTTAGGTGTCAACACTGACTTTAACACAGTCTTCGCTTGGGATGAAGTACCTTGAAAAGAGGGTCAAAGGTTTGAGCAATCTAAATTTATCTTTGTTTCTTTGGGTACTTATAGTAAACACAAACCGCTAGCCATTCGTTCACAACCCCGACCCAAGTGCTTGTCCAACCCACATCAATAGTCCACCTGCAAAGGGCGTTAGCAAGAGCATGAGATCACTGCCTTTTTAGTCAGGGATTTCTTTATTGTCAAGGGATCGGGCTTTACCCTTGAAACATATGAGCCCGTGAAGAAGCTACATTAACTCTTCACTAATGAATAGCATTACTATTACTAAAAATGCTAAAGAAGCAAACGTAGGAACACATAACAAACAACTTGATAGAAGCTCTACCAAAACAGATGTTGATGACAATGATGAAAGGTTTCTCCTATAATAGCCACATCCAATGCTGGAAATGTGGCATTAGGACGGACAAGAAAAATGATTATCTTAAGAAATAGAAATGCAAACTAAACATTTGCAAGCGGGGAAGCATGCTTTTTCATGGGATGATGAGTATTCCAACCAATCAGCTGCATAGCAAAGTACATGGCTCCCGTGGCAAAAACGAAATGGAAGAAGCCGTAGCCATATGGAATGTCATCTTCGCTCTTCGAGTCGTTTTTTCTGAATTGTATTTTAAAAAAAATCAATTTCCTTAGAAGTTCAATGAAGTCAATGGAGATGCTTTGCCGATTGAGGAGCGTACGTGAAAACATTGAGAATCAATGCCTGTTGAAAAGGTTGTGATGAGACTGGGGCAATGACGGAACTCCACGAGTCAAAGATGCCAGCAACGCAGAGCGTCATGGCAAAATTTTAGATTTTCGTTTCGATTAAACTTTTATTTCAAATCAATTTCCGTCAAACTTGACGGCTGCACGACCCGTCCTTGAAATTCTACAGCGTAACAACTAAAAAATCGGACCTTTTAAATTTCACATAATTTCGAATTTGTATCCTAACCCAAAAAATTATTTTGATTAGATAAATAAGGGATTTAACTAATTACCAAGCGGTACCTGATTTAAGTCGTCGAGACGCTTGGAACGCATACTCTTTCTTCTCTCTCCTCTTTCTTCCTTTCTCTTTCCTTCTCCCGATCTCTTTGACCTTTTCGTTTATGTTCTTTTCGTCTTTGTCACAAGGCCCCCACTTTCTTCTCTCTCTCCACTTTATCTCTTTAAAAACCTGTAAATACCGAATCCTCTCCGTCGCTCCCCTTCCTGCGATATCGACACTCGATCGCTCCGCCCCCGCGCGCCCTCCTCCTCCGGCCGAAGGGAGCGCCCGACCCCCGTCGATCCCCTCCCCCACCGCGCCTAGGCTTTTTCGGCGTTCCCCATCGGAGCGGCCGGGCGTCGTCGAGGCAAGTGATTCCCCCCTCGCTCCGGGGCCGTTCCGGCGTCCGTCTCGCGGCTGCGTCCGTCGAGGCGAGCGGATGCCGCTGCCGATGGCGATCAGCTGATGATTTCTTTTTTCCTGTTGGGCTTTTTTGGCTGAGTTTTGGCTTTCGGAGGTACTGCGATTAGTGGCGAGCGGGCATTTTTTGGCGAGGGGAGCTGGACCGGTTGTTCATGATGTTGGGAGGTTTCTTGGGAGCCGTCCGCCGATACGAAATATTGGGCCCTTGTGCGTGGGGGGATTCCTGAGGCCGGAAGTCCTATGATAGTTTCCTGAAATAGCCGGAAGGGTTGATTGTGGTGGAATGGATGGTGGTTCATTTGGCCCTTGAGTAGTGTTGAATGTTGAAGCTTTTTCAGATCAACTACACTTTCGGGAACAGCGAAAGCCAGTCTACGTGAAGCAATTGCAAAACCAGAGGTTGAGGAAACAGAGACGCTCTGTATTTCGTCATGTCTCCAATGACGAAGGATGAAGGGGCCCACTCAGGAACAGCCAGTAGCAGTAGTAGAAGTGATTGCCCAAAAGGCTTCAACTACGACGTGTTCTTGAGTTTTCGAGGTCCCGACACTCGGGATGGATTTGCAGATCGCCTCCATGAGTCCCTGACCAATTCAGGGTTCCGGGTTTTTATGGACGACGAAGAAATCCGACAGGGCGAGGAGATTGGGGGGAAGATTTTGCAAGCAATAGAGGACTCCAAGATCTACATATCCATCTTCTCCACGGGATATGCTTCGAGTAGATGGTGCCTCTGCGAGCTCGCACACATGGTGGAGTGTGCATATCCAGATTCTTTGGGAGGACCAACAGGGCATGAGATCCTTCCGATATTCTATGACGTGGAACCTGCGGATCTTAAGCTCGAAACAAAACTGTACGAAGACGCCTTAAGGAGGCATGAGGAGGAGCGAGGCCGTCATGTAGTGAAACCTTGGAAGGAGGCTTTAAGAAAGTTTGCTAAAATCAAGGGACCGAAGGTTAAAGGCCAACGGTAATGCTGATTTACTTATTGTACCATTCTATGCTCTGTTTAGGCACGTTATCATCATCATCATCATCATCATCATCATCACCATCATCATCATCATTATTATTATTATTTTGGTGATGGGTTAACCCTAAATGTATGCCATTTATAAGTCATGCTTCTGATGGATATTCTATTTATATAATATCCTAAGCATCTTAAGCGTTAAATTCACGAATATGACAGCCACGGCAAAGTCATTCAAGATATCAAGGAAGAGGTTTCTGGTAGGATGATAACACGAGAGAGAAATGGTTGTGATGATTTGGTTGGAATAACGGACAGAGTAGAAGACCTTAAGAAGTTGTTAGATCCCACTTGTGCTGATATCCGAGTTGTCGTAATTTACGGCATGGGTGGCATCGGAAAGACAACGCTTGCCAACATAGTCTGTAATGAACTCTCTCCTCTATTTCAAGGTTGGAGCTTTCTTCGTGATGTTCGAGAATCATCATCCCAATTCAATGGCATTGTAAAATTGCAAAAGAAACTACTGCGGGACCTTTTCAACCTCGCACGTCCAGAGACCTTTGACATAGACGAAGGAGTAAATATGATAAAACATAGACTGCCTAACAAAAGAGTCTTGATCGTTCTCGATGATGTGAATGATGGTGATCATCTCATGCAACTGGTAACAAAACCTAACTGGTTTTGTCCAGGAAGTAGGATCATTATCACGACTAGAAACACTGGTACCGAGGTGGAAGGGTTAGAAGAAAGAGTCTTCACGCAGCCCATGGAGATTCACTCTTATGAAATGAAAGAGTTACGTTCTGATCATGCTCTACAACTTTTTAGCAAGCATGCCTTTGGCACAGATTCACCTCCACCTGATTTTGATTATCTTTCAAGGGAAGTTGTAGCTTTAACCGGAGGACTCCCTTTGACTGTTGGGGTGATAGGCTCGTATCTCCGTACCATAAAAAATGAACCATGGGATGGTGCATTGAAGAAGTTGAAGAAAGTCCCCCAAAAGAAAGTTCTAGAAAAGTTAATAATAAGTTACGATGCACTGGACGATGATACGAAACAAATTTTTCTGGATATCGCATGCTTCTTTGTGATGAAGAGAAAAACCAATGCATTTTATATGTGGGAATCTTGCAACCTTTTTCCAGATGTTGAATTTCAGATCCTCATTCGTAAGTCATTGATCAAGATTGTTGATGGCGATAGAATATGGATGCATGATCAATTAAGAGATCTCGGAAGAGAAATCGTTCGTCGGGAGAATATTATAAATCCCGAAGGGCGGAGCCGATTGTGGTCACATGAGATGGCCTTAGACATAGTGCAGAAAAGAAAGGTAAGAACCAATGCAAAATCAGCCTTTTCTTCTTCAGGAAAAAATCAAAGAGGATTTATATTCCATGTTTTCAAAGTTCATCATATAACTTGATGCCTGTGCTCACTAATTATGGTTTATTTTATCAGGGAACAGATAATGTAGTAGCGCTTGCACAATTGGGATCTAGACACAACTTTACTCGTGAAGACTTTGCAGATCTTTCGAAAATAAGGTTCCTTGAAATGGACGGCGGAAACTTCACTGGAGATTTTAAGAATATATTTCCAGAGTTAAGATGGTTTTGTTGGCGCCACTGCCCTTCAAAACTTCAGGCAAACAACTTTTTGCTGAAGAGCCTAGTTATTCTCAAGCTTTCGGGTAATATTATCATAGACGAGTGGAGCGGATGGGTCCAAATCATGGTAAGATCTCAGTCCATGCATTTACTCAGTCTCCTCATATGATGACATGCTGTAATTCCTTGATCCAATGTGTTCTGATGATACTAATTTGATTGTTTTACAGATGGGAAGTCAACTGAAGGTATTAAATCTCAAAGGTAGCAAATTTCTAACTAGAACACCAGACTTCATTGGATGCTTGAATTTAGAGAGATTGATCATCAGAGATTGTGAGAACTTGAATGAAATTGATGGCTCAATTAGAAAATTGGAGCAACTCAAGTGCTTGAAGATCAAATGGTGTCCTCGTCTAAAAGATTTGCCAAAGGAAATTGGTTGTCTATCTTCCCTGAGAGAGCTTATCTTAATTCAGTGCCAATACATTTATAATTTGCCATCTTGGATTGGTAAACTTACCGGTCTGTCAAGGCTAGTGATGGAAGATCTCGGACTTGATCAACTGCCTCAGGAAATCTCAGAGCTAGTGGATCTTAAGTACTTGTCTTTGATGAATTCTACAAGGCTAAAAGAACTTCCATACACAATAGGGCTATTGAAATCATTGGTAGAGTTGGATCTTTCCGGCACATTGATTAGAGGACTACCTTTATCGATTGAAAACCTGGAGAATGTAGTGGTAAAGATTAACAGTAGCACCATAAAGCTCAAACTGGAAAACTGCAGAAAAAGATCCACCAGTCATTTGAGTGCTCAAAGATCTGAATTATATGGCAAGATTATGAGTGGAGGGGAGCTGGGATCCTTTCTGAGACTCTCTGAAGATCCTATTGACTTGCTTATAGAGTGCGGGATAATTCAGACAGAGTACAGTGTTTGTCTCCAATGCATGCCTAGTTACATCAAAGAGATTTCTGTCTCGACAATATTTAACGCTTCAGAGACAAGATGTCCTGCTTCAACGACTGAGGCCATCCTGTTTGGCTGTGGGATCGTAAAATCAGCCTGCTCAATGGGAGAAGTTGAAAATCTTATCTACAGTCTGGTCTCCCTGTTGGAAAGAATTAGGGCAATGAATTTCTGTTTTCGAAGTGGCTTACAAGTTTGTTGCGTGTCCCCAAAAAATCCATTATTAGGGGTTAAAATTGCCAGTAAAGATGGGGGTTATGGACAACGCAACCAGAGGTACTGTGACCGTTGTCTGCAGGTTTTGAACTTGTTGCCGTTGCCTTCTCAGCATAAGCGAATTTTTAATAAGCTTGGACGCATGCCGGACCTTACTCTCGGGCTTCGCATGGCTCTGGATGGTTTGAAGGTTCTATCTTGTGAAATGAAAATAGAAGCAAGATGGTTAGCTTGGCCTATCAGTAGATCAGAGAGCGTCGAATGTCCTTACTCAATGGAAAAACTCGAAACATTCGTTAGTACGTACAGCTCTTGGGATCATGGCCGAGAGCTTACCAAGGATGTACACCCGGATAAAAAAAGAAAAATAGCATAGCTGCAGCTGTCCTGGGGATGAAAGAGTTCCCTTTACGGCGACAGCAAACCTTCCAGGAGTGATCGCATTGTACATTAAGTTTCTAGGTTCTTTATTCAGTGTTTTATCGAGCAAGATTCAATCGTGCTTGCGGAGCTTGCTTCATGTCGTTTCAAGGAAAATTTCATCTAAATAATGATTGTTTTTTACCCATGTATACTGAGTTGTGTGTTATGTTTAAGGATTTATTTCCCTTCTCATGAGTCATGAAGCCTATCACTTGTTACTATTGTGGCCAGAGTAGAAGTCCTAAAGGAATCATCAGTCTTCATGATAATATTCATCCTGAGTTTATGTAAAGAATTCGTTCTGGTTATGTAAAAATATTTTTGTCCCAATTCCAAAGTCCGTATCCAGAAGTAAAGTCTCCTACTACCCTCAAATTGCTCTCCACATGCATTCGATAAATTTTCCTCATTTTTTGACCCTGAAATTGTGATAAAGGGGGTGAGGAAAATCATATGGTTCTGTATCTGACAATCACCATTTCTATAGGATCAAGTTATGATTGATGCAGAATTTATGTCGATTATACAGCATATCAAACTAACACAACTATTCACATTTAAATCACATAATGTTTCGACCAAAAAATAAATAAATCACATAATGCAACATCATGTATTATATATCACCTCAAATCTCAACATATTAATATCAAATCTATTACTCACGTCGAAACACTAATGTCACACTTCACCATGTGAGAAAGCTCAGAAACTACTTTTTTTTTTTTTTTTGATGACTGATGACCTGGGAACCCCCGTACAGCTAGCAGCCAGCGAGGTAAACCCCAAAAATTAAATTGGCTATAATTAACTCACATGAAATAACCAGTCAATGGACCTATATCATATTCCAATGCCTAGGCTGATCATGAGCATCGATCCTATATCCACATATCATATTCAACATACTAACATATTATTTGACTAATTTACCCACATACATTTTCAGTGCATAGCCAAAATTACTACCAAATTGACAATCCATCCAGCACCTAATCCAGCTTTATGAAATAGCATGCCTCAAGATAATCTATTTTCATTCATGCTCTAAGTACGGGCCACAACATGATATAATACTTTTCCTCTCGGTTATCATGCGATGTAAAATTTACCAAAAAAAAAAAAAATCATGAAAGCGGTAAAAGAAACTTTACCTTGTTGAAACGCCTATGTAACCACGCAAGTCAACCACGTATATCCTTGGCCCCTGAACATGATTTGCAACATTTAATCAGGGATTACTCCATTAATAGTTAATATAGCGGCTAAACTGACTTTGGCCAAGAAAGCTTGTTTCGTGCAAAATTACAAAAATGCCCTCTTGCGCTCGATGATGGGTCCATCAGTTTTAAACCGGTGGAGTATCCGAAATTTACCAGTTCGAGATTTTGTTTAAGAAAGTCTTGACTATTTATATTTCTTGCTTTTGTATACATAGGTTTCGTCTGCTGGGAGAATGTATTATTGAACAAGATTTTGTGAACACATATTCATTTTACACACTTAGCATAATCCTTGAGAAAGTTTCAGGGTTAAATGTCGCATCTTTCTACTGAGATAGTAGTAGTGAACTCAATACTCAGCTAAACAAATGCTCTATGCACCGAAATCAGCTAAAAAAGTTTTATACCACAAAACTCTTTGGCATGTCGATCTCTCGTATGGTAGAAAACCAAATTCATCCCTATGAGAGTATATCCACAGGGGCAAAATGCATTGCCTTGTCAATCACTACCTTCCATTTTCTATTTTCTACTTTTCCCTTTTTTTCAACTGCAGATAGACTTCGCCCCACAAATGGATCAAGTTCTAGTCTCTGGTCACAGTTGGTTTTCTGGTTGAGTCGAGCCTCCGAGGACAGCTCCCTATGCTAGTTGCATCGATGGCAACTGAATCGAACCGACACTAGCCAAAGAATTTCGAGACATTCCAAACTTCTCATGGAATTCCACCAAATTCTCTGCATTTCCATGGCATTGGAGCCACAAGCATCCACACTGCATTAAGATTGAACTCTATTGCATTAGAAATCTGACTTTAACATAGTCTTCGCTTGGGATGAAGTACCTTCAAAAGAGGCATCAGAGGTTTGTGCAGTCTAGATTTATCTTTGTTTCTTTGGGTACTTGCAGTAAACACAAACTGCTAGCCATTCGTTCACAACCCTGACCCAAGTGCTTGTCCAACCCACATCAATAGTCCACCTGCAAAAGGACGTTAGCAAGAGCATGAGATCACTGCCTTTCTAGTCAAGGACTTCTTCCTTGTCAAGGGTACTCTGGCTTTTCCCTTGAAAATATATGAGCCAGTGAAGAAGCTACAATAAATCTTCACTAATGATTAGCATTACTATTACTACAAGTGATAAAGAAGCGAATGTAGGAACGCATATAAAACAACTTGATAGAAGCTCCACCAAAACAGATGTTGATGGCGATGATGAAAGGGTTTTTCCTATAGTAGCCACATCTAATGCTGGAAATGTGGCATCAGGACGGACAAGAAAAATGATTATCTTAAGAAATAAAAATGCAAACAGTCAGTGTAAGATAAACATCTGCAAGAGGGGAAGCATACTTTTTCATGGGATGTACATGGCTCCCGTGGCAAAAATGAAATGGAAGAAGCCATAGTCATATGGAACGTCATGTTCGCTCCCCGAGTCGTTTTTTCTAAACTGCATTTGAAAAAAAAAAATCAATTTTCTTGTAAGTTCAACGAAGTTAGTGGAGACGCTTTGCCAATTCAGGAGCGCACCTGAAAACATTGAGAATCAATGCCCGTTGAAAAGGCTGTGATCACCATTGCAAGTAGGGCAACGACGAAGCTCTCACGTGTCAACGAAAAGTTCATTTAAAATATTCGGAACGCAGCAAGCGGATACTCCAAACAGCCTTTATACACTCTTCAATGGTTATCTTTTTCGAGGTAACTCACTATGTGTGCCCGAGGAATCTCTACGCCTACAAGTTCTAGCCAAACTTCATAATGGTGGACTTTGTGGCCATTTTGGGCAAGACAAGACCGAGGCTCCAGTTTGTCAAAGATACTATTAGCCTTCATTACAAAGGGACGTGCGAAAGTATGTGAAAAGCTGTGTGGTGTGCCAAAGGGCTAAGAGTCAAAGACAAAACACCGGCCTCTACCAACCTCTTCCAATACCCAATGCTCCATGGGAGAACATCTCAATGGACTTTGTTTTTGGTTTGCCTAAGACTCGAGGTGGCTATGATTTCATATTTGTGGTAGTTGACCGGTTCTCCAAGATGGCCCACTTCATCCCATGTAAGTGCATTACCGATTCCTCTAATGTTGCCACTTTGTTCTTTCGAGAAGCAGTTAGATTGCATGGGGTGTTTATAACTATCACAAAATTTTAAAATTTCGTTTTGGATTAAATCTTTACTCTAAATCAATTTTCGTCAAATTTCACGGCAGCAAAATGTTCCAATTTATCATTTCGATGAAATTTTTCAACTTAACAACTTAAAAATCGGGTTTCGCTATTCAAATTTCACATAAATTCAAATTTGCATATATTTTGATTAGATAAATAAAGGATTTGAATACTAATTTCTGTGACTTTTCTTTTCGTCTTTCTCAGTTCCCTTTCTTCTTCTGCCATTTAATAAATAAAGTCCCCCAGTGAGAAAAGTATTGGTTACGTGCCAACACAACAAATAAAAAGGATCACAAGGATGCGACACGTGTCCGAAGTGGCCCCAATTTCATACTCTTTCTTCTCTCTCCTCTGTACGCTCAGACTCTCTCTCTCTCTCCATTCCAGAACGCATCTCTGGCTTCCGCTCCGGCCCCGTTCACGATCTTCGTGGGGGCTGCAGCACTCGCCGTCAAGGAAGTCAGGGACGGAGCCGTCGCAACGGGCCGGGTCGAAGAAGGGCTTTAAGGAGACTTGCACGTGGCGGCCGGCGAGGGGGTTGGCAAGTGCACGGCCATGTCGCACGCGACGCACTGGGCGGCGGCGTCGGCCCTGCACGCGAAGGCTACCGGCCTGCGCTCGCACGCCTCGCACATCCACGCCCGCTTGTGGCGGGAAGCGAGCTTGTTGGCGCTATGGACGCCGGGGTTGTAGGCCAGGGCAGACGAAAGCCGCGTCGGCCTCGCAGAACACGGTGGCCGTGGCGGACCTGCAGTTGTCGCACGGCCTGGCGCTGGCCCGTCGCCCTCCTCCGAAGCTCTGAGCTGCCGCAGTTCCATCGAAACCCATCGTCCGCCATTGCCAAATGACTTTGCTGGAATCGCTGAACAGGTGAACAGCTTGTTTGCTGCTCTTGATAGTGTGGTGGGGCCTGAGAGAGCGTGCAGGGGAGAGGAGAGAGAGGAGAGAGAAGAAAGAGTGTGAAATTGGGGCCACTTCGGACACGTGTCGCATCCTTATGGCCCTTCCTATTTATTGTGTTGGCACATTAGACGTAGCCACCCCTTGGAGGTCGATTTTTACAGATCAACTACACTGTCGGGAACAGCCAAAGCCAGTCTACGTGGAGCAATTACCAAACCAGAGGTTGAGGAAACAGAGACACTCTGTATTCCTTCATGTCTCCAATGACGAAGGATGAAGGGGCCGACTCAGGAACAGCCAGTAGTATTAGAAGTGATTGCCCAAAAGGCTTCTACTACGACATGTTCTTGAGTTTTTGATGTCCTGATATTCAGGATGGATTTGCAGACCACCTCTACAATTAGTGAATATATTAATAACCTTCAATTATTCTATCATCTTCAAAATATCATTTGGATTTTTCAGCAATTGTGACCTTGTATTTTTTTGTGCCTTGTTAATTTGTAACCTGACGAGATTAATTCAATAACGAGTTGATTGAGAATTTTGCATGAGATATATCTGTGGTGGCAGCAAAGCGCCAGGCTAAACTATGTGCAAGGGGATCTCGCCCCACTAGACGGACTTTTGTAATTCTTTACTATTTTGTCTTAGGGATTTAGCATAAATACCATTTAGAGAATGTGACACACATTAGGAGTACTAGGGTATAGGGGTTTCCATAGCTCTTTCTCTTGCATCGTACTTTGAGACATGAATCTTCGTTCTTATCCTTTACGCATGAATGTAGGCCTTCGACTGAATCGAGAAAATTCCTTGGGTTGTCTATTGGCTCTCAATTTTGTATTTAAGGCTTTTTTATAACACAAGGTTTTATTTTAGAAACTCGGTTTGCTGATGGTTTAATGTTGGGAAGTTGAATTGCTATTTATCTCGAGTTTGTGTTCTTTTCTTGAAGAAATTGATGGAACACATTATTTGTTCACCGGATTTATATAGTTTTTTTTTTTTATATATATGATCTCCCTCCATCTCTAGACTTAAAATTTTAGATTAAACAATCTACCATGTATCGAAGTCATGATTTGCCTCAGTTTATTTCATGTATGTCGCAACCCATTACTCAAATTATATGTGCTATTCATAATCCAGTTTGCACATTAGAGTGGTTGTTAATGTATCCCACATCACTTCCTACACCTAGAAGCTTATGGCTTTAGGCTACACATTCTAATAGAAAACTATGCTAGCACGTGGTTTCTACTGTCTTTTCTTTTTCTTTTTTCCTTATGCCTCATGTGATATGATTGTTATGTTCACTTCAATATTTAGTACTTGCTAAGTTGCCATGACCGGTGGATCTTGTTTATGGTGATTGATGATTACTCGACATAAGTAAAAATGAAAAATATATTGGACGACATTTTCCTACAATCACATATCCGATTGATAGGTTATAAATACAGACATTATCTACATGCAACACTTATAAAAAGTAAGGAAAAGTAAAAATAAAATAAGAAGCTGGCTGATCCATTACGGACAACAATTTCACGTTAAAGGAAAAGAGCTAGATAATCCATTAAGGACTATAATTTCACGTACTCTCACGGAATCCCCCAACAATCCGGTAAAGTAAAGCTGTCTCCTTCACTCGCCCCTTCTTCTGAGCTCTAACCCGAGGGAGGAGAACCCGTAGTGAAAAGTAAGTGTCGGCTTTGTCTTGATTGACTTTTCTTCTTTTACTTTTTGCTTAATTTATATATTGTGACACATGCATGTTTTTAAGATTCGAAACACCTAAAACTTGCACCATATATTAATGTCGATACATAATTTTACATACAATGATTTTCATAATTTTTATATTTAAATAATATGTGAAATGATGGTGGAAAGTAAAAGCTTGCTTTTGGTTTTTAGTTAAGTCCAAAACACATCCTTAGACTAAAGGAAGAGAAGACAAATAGTCGCCTTTCGAAAATTAGAGAAAACCCGAAGAAAAGTAGGATACAAAACAGATTTTTTCGCTTAAGAGACGTGAATTCACTTTCCTAACGCAATAATACCGATTTTAGCAACCAAAAGAAAGGGAATAATGCCGCCAGGATAGTAGTTTAGCCCCTCAAACTCTCTCAACCAAATCACACCAAAAATGAAATAGCTTTTCTAAACGGAGGAATATATTTATATAATAACAACAAAATAACGCTCCTAAGCAAAACAACCATTGGATTGGATAAAATAGTTAATTTTTTTAATAGACGTTTGTCAAAAAGTTAACATTTATTAAAAAGAAACTCCAACATTGCTTATTTACAAAAATTGAAGTGTCTGGTCATGATTAACTATAATCATGTCTATCGAATGCCTTCAAACAACATTTACGTGGGCTTTCTCATATTTAAGCCAAATGGTTTCCCTCTATTTTTCCTATGTAGGAATCTTATCCACATTCACATTACTAGCTCTCTAATAAACCCCCATGATGAGTGCCACCTACTCTACTGACCCAAATATATATATAAACATCAGTTTCTATGGTAAATGATTATAGCGTTCAACTACTACTTTTAAAAATTGGTTGATCTCATCAAAAATCATGAACTGATATACACGTTACATTTTTATTAAACTTCCGAACTAGTACACATGTGCACATTTACTCTAAGCTAATTTTCATAACACAAAAAATCTTAAACTAGTACATCCATGCCACATTCACCTCAAACTAATCCTCCCAAAATTTCTAGATTTACCACGATTTAGGGTAAATGTGGTAAATGTGGCATGGGCGTAACAATTGGGGTTTTTTATGATGCAAAAATTAGTTTGAGATAATTATAGTACAGGTGTACCCGTTTGGGAGTTTTATGACACAAAAATTTGTTTGGGAATAAATGTGGTACGAGTGTACTAATTTAGAGTTTATGGTGGTATTAACCCTTAATAATTTCATCAAAATATATGAACCCGTATAACGTTAGAAAAAGGATTAGAATTAACTAAAGAAGATGGAAATGTAGTTATTCATCAGACTGCATAATTGAATCGGCAATGCACAAATAATGTGCCCCATTTTCACGGACAAAAAAGTATATACAATGAACAAGTTGGTTTATATCTTTAATCCTCCATGGTGCTTAACTGGTAAATATGATCCAATGAAAGAAAAATTCACACAAGTTCTTACGACTACAGACAAACCAATAGCATTTTCATATCCTAGTGTCACTTCCCCATTTTTTGGACGGTTCTCACAGAGGAATTCCATAAGAAAGTGTGAAAATTGCTAATTAAATACATCCGTCTCATTCACAACCTAATTCAAATGTGTTCCATTTCCAATATGTTATCATTCAGCCTTTGACATTGACTTCTTTAGAATTATTATAGCAGCAAAGAATTATTCTGATTTTATGCTTATTCAGCTTATCTTGTTCTCAGAAAATGAGTCATAAAGTAGAATTTTAAATACTTTTCCCCCATAAACTGACTATGAATATTTAGAGACTCGATTTGGTGATGGTTGTATGTTGGGAAGTTCGAATCGCTTTTTGTCCTGATTTAACATAGCACATGGTTCGTACTTGTCTTTTTCTCGTGCCTCGGGTCAAGGGGTTATTACGTTGTCTTCAATATTATTGACTTTTCCCTGGCCATAGATTCTGCTTCTTATGATTTTAAGTATGACATTCTTTGTTTAAGAATGGTACGAGGGAACATATGCGTGTTCACATTGTTTTGTCAGGATGTGACTGAATAATCTATGTTGCCCTCGGTTTTCTAACTTTGGCTGCATTGACTAAATGTATTCACTCGCCTCCCTCGATGCACATGGAAAACGTTGCATCGTTTTGAATATGACATCTATTGCTGAAGCCACCAGTCGCTGTATAAAAAGAGAGGATCCAAGAGAACAGAAATCAAGTTCGCCTTCAACCGCGTAAAAATACTTCTCTGCTTCAGTCTTTCACATGCTTGCGAGACGGAACGGCAAAGACTCCTCCATGGATAACCACCGCAGTTCAATATTGCCAGGTATTTCCGTTGTAACCTTTCTTGTTCTGATTTGATTGCAGATATGTGTGGCCACCGAAGACAGCTGATTGATTCATTTTCTCGAGCCCGTGGCCATGACTATTCCTCTCAAGTAGACAGTAAACACGCAAAATGTATTACTCAAAGTCAAAATCTCCTAATTTGATATGACTTGGCTCCACAAGTTCCCTTTACAATGGTCAATGATGATACCGCTGCATTTTGTCAATCCTAGTTTCATGACTTACTAGCGCTCAATGGACATTAAGCAAATCACCAGAAAAAAAAAAAAAAAAGACCAAAAGAAATTACCAGAAAATTTGCCCTTATTAGAGAGTCATGTTTAAACAATTACCTCGTGAGGACTAATTATCTTCTATGTTTACTTGGTTTGCAAATTGGTTCAGAATAGTTAAGTACTTATTATTAAGAGATGACATGTGACTAATCATTTAAAAGACATGCTCCTCGAGGAGTCAAATCATTATGGTATCTCCAAAAAGAATTTATGTAACGTTCGTTTTGAGCTAAAAACAACCTATCAGTAGAATTGGTTGTCCCTATTATGGCAAAGTATAAAGATAACATTGAAAAAGAAAATTCATTGACAAACTGTCCAATACATGGTTATTGGTAGAAGTAATTGGTTCCCGATTTGATCATGTTCCATCTAAGAACTTGGAACTGAGTCGGAGGAACCGGTTCCCAGTTTTTAAAATTGGGGACTAGACCAAAGGTGCCTGGAACCGGACTAGACTAGACCAACCACTCCAGTCCGATTCTTAGGTAGTCCTATGGAACTGATCCTGTGACATTGTCATTGGTCCTTGAAGCGTTGATGGTGTGGAGGGTCTAGGTGATGGAGACATAGAAGATGAGGGGGGCAAGGGAGATTGCGGCTTAGCGAGGCGACACTGGACGTGAAACGATGGCTGGGAGAAGGCGTTAAAGAGGAGGGCGAGGAAGATGAAGGAGAGGAGGAAGAGGCAGCGAAGCTCATTTTCCTGCTAGTTAATGGTGCGTTTCTTCTTGAGGCCCTTTTCGAAGTGGAGTTAGATTATCATGTTCAAGGCCGTCTCCCTCACTTGCTGATGATGGCTACTCTCGTAGTCCACCATTGCTACTGTCTACAACGGGGGTGCGCAGAGAGAGGGGTGGGGGTCGCAGGAGAGGGGAGAGATTTCGAGGAGAGAGGGGAGATTTGAAGGTTGGGAAAGGGAAGGGAAGGGCTTAGACAAGGGTAGAGAGAGAGAGAGAGAGAGAGAGAGAGAGAGAGAGAGAGGAGGGTGAGGGGAGAGAAAGGAAGGGAAGAGCTCAAATTTCCAGGCAATGAGAAGTAAATGGGAAAATAGTTCGTAGGTGAGGTGAAGTGATTGAAAGATGACTTCTAAGGACAATATAGCTACTTTTCTCTAACAATTTTAGGCAATGGAGCTTACTGTTGGCTTGACTTAGGTTAGGTTTACTTTTAAGAAATAAAAATAAATAAATAAAAAGTAATTTGTCCGATTTGGTCCGGTTCCTCCTTTGGAATCGGGAACTAGACCACTTGGACCTTGGTTCCACTTTTAGGAACCGGGAATCAAACCGGAACCCTCGAGAATCAGACCAAATTGGACCAAACCAACCAGTTCGTGTTAGTACTCTAATTGTTGGAATGTTGTTGCCACAAAAATCTGAAAAATAATATGGATTATGTAGGGAAATTTATGTCTATTGTCTTTCAATTATTAAATCAATCAATAAAGTCTAAGCACCATACTTTATTTTAGAAAAATCCATGCAATGCATCAGTATGATAGTAGTAAGAAATGTTATAGATTAATTATATTAATTGATAAAATCGATATGAATAAGTTTATTTTTTTAATCTTATTTATGTATAGTTCTGCTATAATTGTTGCATGAAATTGGGGAGACAGATAGAATTCTGTATAAACTTAAATTAAGAATGATTTTGCCAATAAGATCAATGACAATGAGAAAAAGAAAACGCATAAAAAAACACATTGTACAAGATATGAGAGTTAGAATGTCCCATAGAACTAATTCATGATACAATACCTAATTCGAGAAAAAAAAACTCATAATCTCCATTAAGTTGTTAATTTTTTTCATTGTTTAAAAGGTCACCATCTAAGTATAATACAAAAAAAAAAAAAATACATGCAATGAAATAGCCTAATACTAATCATGTATGAATAATCTAAAGCATGTAAAGTGTAATTAACTTGTCTATGGTTATTTATGTTGACTTCTCTTTTTGGTAATAAAGAGGTTCACGTAGACGTGAATTCAAAAGGCACGACAACTAATAAAGCTTCCGAAGACGATCGTGAATCAATCGAAGGTTTGTCACTTTGAACATTTAATTTTCATTTTCGACAAATCTCGTGTTTCATTTATTTTGACTTTTGTTAATTCAAAATATTATAGACTGGGTAGCATACAAATGCTGACATATATATCCAAATATATCTTGATTTATAATTGAAAAACCACAAGTTCCTTTGTAGTTGTTGATGATGATAAAACTGCTTTTAGTCATTCCTAATTTCTTTACTTACAAGCACTCAATCACTGCTTCATTGAAATTAATTACCCTGTAGTTGATGATGATACCCAAGACAGTCCGACTTGGAGCCAATTTCCAATATTTCCAGGTGTGTTCCTTTCTTTCCTTTGCTATTCTGATTTGATCCCATAAGTCTATGGAAAAATTTGAAAAAGATTCTCCTTTTATGTGTTAATTTCAAAGTAAGACAAGCAATATTATGTACAGTTTATTTATTAAAAAAATTGCAAATTTTCTTTATTTATTTCTAAACAAGTGTGTGGACATTTTGTACCGTACAAAATAAAGGAGAAAGTGTGAAAGAAGAATAACCTGCGTAGTCCTGAGGGCACGTTTGGTACGAGGGGATTTTCCGATTTCTTGTTTTCGTATCCAAAACTCTCAATGAAAATACTTCGGTAGAAATTTTGATTGTTGTGTTTTAGAATTGACATTACTTTGTACAACGATTAGTTTTTCACTCTCCCAACATATTTTCAAGAAGATGAAATATGAAACAAGAAACAGTTTTCGTTAGAACAATTTTATGAATCAAATGTGCTCAAAATATCTCAAGGGATTTCATGGCAGTATACGTTGATAAATCCCGTCTGAATTTCCTCTTTGATATATGATATTACTTCTAATTGACTTTTTTTGAAATAACGAATTGATATAACAATTTCCAACAACTTCGGAAACTTCTAATTTTTTTGACCCGTGGGACGCCCAGAATTTTGCGTGCAAGTAACGCCATGTAAGACTCTAGAAGGACCAATTACTTACTCAAATTGAAGGGGAAAAGTGCCAAAAAAGCCCTAAACCTTTTGCATTTTTGTCGATTTAGTCCTAAACCTTTTTTTGGTGTCGATTCAGTCCTAAACCTTTTTAAGTTGTGCCAATTCAGTCCTTTTGGCCGGATTTTGCTGACTGGACGTCGGCCGGCTGACGTGGCCTAATCGGCGCTGACGTGAACAATTTTTAATAATATTTTATTTTTTTAATTTTTTTTTTAAATTTAATATTTTTTCTTTTTATTTTTTATTTTTGTCTTTATCCTCCGGCCGGTCGCCGAGGTCCGGCGACCGGCCAGAGGCCACCACCGGCGAGGGTGAGGCCGACCTCGCTGAATCTGGCGAGGTCGAGCCTCGCCGGCCCTCGCCGGCCATGGGCGAGGTCGGGCGAGGTTCGCCCTCGTCGGATCTGGCGAGGCGAGCCTTGCCCATGGCCGGCGAGGGCCGGCGAGGCTAGACCTCGCCAAATCCGGTGAGGGCGAGCCTCGCCCATGGCCGCCTCGCCAGATCAGGCCATGGGCGAGCCTCGCCCTCGCCGGATCTGGCGAGGTCGAGCCTCGCCGGCCATGGGTGAGCCTCGCCCTCGCCGGATTTGGCGAGGGCGAGGTCGGGCAAGGCTCGCCCTCGTCGGATCTGGCGAGGCTCGACCTCGCCAGATCCGGCGAGGTCAGCCTCACCCTCGCCGACGGTGGCCTCTGGCCGGTCGCCGGACCTCGGCAACCGGTCGGAGGAAAAAGACAAAAAATAAAAATAAAAAGAAAAAAAAATAAAAAAATACAAAATATTAAATAAAAATAAAAATAAAAAATATTAAAATATTATTAAAAATTGTCCACTTCAGCGCCGATTAGGCCACGTCAACTGGCCGCCATCCAGTCAGCAAAATCCGGCCAAAATTGGTCGGAAATGACTGAATTGGCATAACTTAAAAATGTTTAGGACTGAATCGGCACCAAAAAAAGATTTAGGACTAAATCGGTACAAAGACAAAAGGTTTATGACTTTTTGGTACTTTTCCCTAAATTGAAGTGAGGCGCCTCTGTGATTCGCTCAAGTCGTCTGTAATTGCCCCGAAGCTACCAAGCCGGCCTGCTTTGACTTTGATGGTTCGATATTTTATGAGCTATCATTATTTAATATGTCACGGGCCTTGCAGCGAGGGCTTGAAAAGTTGATCAACTAGACTTCCGGGAAGCAATAACAAAACCAGAGGTTGAGGATACGGAGACGATCTGCATTGTTTTCAAGTCTCCAACGATGAATGATGAAGGAGCCAACTCAGGAACAGCAAGCAAGAGTAGAAGTGATTGTCCGGAAGGCACCAACTAGGAGGTGTTCTTGAGCTTTCGAGGTCCAGACACTCACAATGGATTTACAAATTGTCTCTATGAGTTCATGACCGATTCAGGGTTCCGGGTTTTTAGGGAAGATGGAGAAATATGACAGGGCGAGGAGATTGGTGGGAAGATTGTGCGAGTGATAGAGGACTCTAAAATCTACATGCCCATCTTCTCCACTGGATGTGCTTTGAGTTGATGGTGCCTCTGCGAGTTCGCACACATGGTGGAGTGTGCTTACCACTATTCTTCGGGAGGACCAACTGGGCATGAGATCCTTCCGATATTCTACAACGTGGAACCCTCAGATCTTTAAGCTCAAAACAAAACTGTACAGAGGCGCTTTAAGGAAGCATGAGAAGGAGCAAGGCCGTCATGTAGTGAAGCCTTGGAAGGGAGAAAATATTCAGTGGTTAGTGCGCGCCACGTCATCCGCTGACCTGGTGCGCACTAACCAATGAAATACCGGCACGTGTCCCCGAGCGGGACCCGCTGAAAAAGGAAGGCGCTGGTTTTTGATCTCGGCTCGGCTCGGCTCCACGCAGAAGAAAGGACGGTCAGCGCATTCCTCCCGTTCAAAATTTTTCTCTCTCCTCATTTGAATGCGCGGGTTCTCTCTCCTCGTAAAAGAAAAAAGCTCAGGACGCTCAGAGCCTTCCTCTGTTTCCTCCTCCGCGCATCCCACCTCCTCCGCCTCCGTCTCCAGCTCTGCCTCCGTCTCCGCCTCCGCCTCGGACTCCACCTGCCCAAAAGCCTCGCTGGTCATCTGCCTCTGTATCTCGGTCTCGTTCCCGAGCGGCACCAGGCTCCCCGCCGCTGACCAGGCGCTGTCCCTGACGCTGGCCCGCTCGGTCGCGAGGGAGATCTCGGGGGACTTTGGCGGGGTCGACGGCGCGGCGAAGAAGGAGAGGCCTGCTGCATTTTCTCTCTTTTTTTTCAACGAAGCGCTTTTTCTTCCCGCTTCTGCCTCTCTCTTCCTCAGCACTCCTCTCCTCTCTGTGCCGAGCCCTCTCACTCGAGCCCTCTCACTCACCCTAAGCGCTTCCCTCCTCGTCGCCGTCATCGACTTTCCAGCCGCGGCTCCAGAAATCGCCGGCTGCCGACTGGCCTCTCGAGCTTCTTTGTCTTCTACTCCTTATTCGGTTCCGATTTCGGGCTCGAGTACGTAGCCAAGGATTTTGAAGCAAAAGAGGTTTGCGAGGCTAGATATACTGGTGGCGGTGCTAAGTTTTGGGGTTTCGGCGACGCCGTGACGGCCACGAGGGATATTGTGGTGGAGGAGAGAGAGGCGTATGGGTACCGTGAGACCTCTCTTTCTCCTTTTGCCTTTTCTTTTTCTTTTCTATCGCCTCTGTCTCGCCGGAGTAAGAGCGCGGAGCAGAACGTCGAGCGCAGCGAGGCGAAGCGGGAGAGAGGCACGAGGCGAAGCGGGAGAGAGGCAATGTCTACTTCGCCCGGTGCAGATTCAGTCGACGCCCTTCGCTCCCAGATCCATTCTCTCCAGACGACGATGAACGTACTCCTCTCTCTCTAGCGCGCGCCATTGGAAACGCTTGTTCCTCCTTTCTTTTCTATTTAAAATTCGATTGCCATTTCCTTGAAGCTGTAACGCGATCGAGCGGTTCGTACCCGCGGAGTTTCGATTGCCTGTACGAGCTGCCGCGTGCTAACTTTGTCGGTTTCGCGACTTGGCCCCCATTGCATTTCAGGAGCTGGAGAAGCAGAACGCCGACCTTTCTTCTCGACTCTCTGGATGTTGCTGTCAAAAGGTGAGCCATTTCGATTCTCCCTTTTCACTTTTCGAGAGGATTTCACTGTCTTTACGACTTCTTGAATGAATCTTGATATCTTTGTAGCAACCCGAAGCCGGTTTCGGTGTTGGGTCGAGCGCGCATTTGAGTTGGGCATGCATTGTTTGTCGGTGGTTTGAGTGAATGCATGCATCTTTTGGTTGGCGCTTCTTTGTTATTGGCCATGCATATAGGGGATAAGCGAAATTCAATGTTCCGTGCTGAATGCGATGTACTTGAGCTTATTGCTTCATTTTGTGCAGATGGAAGACAAGATTGGTTGTGTCGTAGAGGGAGGCGGAGTGGTTGATGGGAATGGCAAATCAATGAAACTGGACAAGAAGACTAGGAAGAAAAAAGGTGCTACTGGTCAAACTTTTTGAGCTCCAATTGCATGTTTAATCTGAACCACTGAGATGTTGTATGTTTATTGCTCTTCAAGTTCCAGTCGAGGGTTTTTCAGTGACTTGGGAGGTCAGTCTGTTTTCAGGAACGAGAGGAACGGTTTAAGTTCAAAAGTCAAACAATAATTAAGTGACCTTCTTGCAAATTTGAGAGGTTACAGGATACTATAGTGCTGAAGTTTCGTGGAGTTGCGTAGCAGGCTGCGTTAGTTGTGACTCCAAACAGTCTAAAGAAAAAACAAGCCACCCTAAGCGCTAAAACTGGACATAATCAAAGACTGTTACTAATCCTAGGCTTTATTTCTTCTTATAGAACATAGTATGTGTGCAAACACCTAGTAGGGTCCATATCTGGACCTGCTTTGATGTTTAGACTATTCTAAATGACACTGTTACTTGTACCCGGCTTTGTTTCCTTCTTTAGAACATCTCATGTATGTCTGCAGATTTCTTGTAGTGTCCACCACTAGAGCTACGTACTTTTCTAATTGTAACTTCACTTTCTCTGACTTGATAATGTAGGAACATCAGCATGCCCAAATGGAAAATTTTATTGTCGGAATGCAGTACATGTTCCTGTCATTATATTTTCTTCGAGAGTAAATGATGGCATTTGTGGTAAGTAGTCCATCGGAACTTTTTCTCCATGGTCTTGGCCTTTCCAAGCATTTGTTTTCCTGTGTTGATTGTGGACCTCATTCTCCCTTCTGATCATCTGTACATAACACATGCATGTAAGTTCATGTACTGTCGAAGAAGATCCTGCTGCATTTGAATTGCCCAACAAGGTTGCAATTCCTTCTTAGACATAAGAATATCAGATATGATATTATGAACGGCCAGGGCCAGAAGTCCTCTTTGCAGATTTTAATTGCTTCAATGTCAAGGATGTCTCTAATCTTCACTGCAACGAGATGTTCCACGCTTTAGTGTCATGGGGCACTGATTAATCATAATTGTGCAACAACAGATTTATTTACCTGCTTTAGCAACTTCATGTCCTGGATTGTCTTCCTCACCAACAAACATCACTGTTAAAATATTACTTTACAGACTATTTAATGAACCCTAATACCATGAAGACAAGTAAACAAGGGTATATTTCAAGTGATGAACAGATTTGAGACTACTCTTTAGGAACTCTCCAACTTTTGAGGACAAGGACATTGATTGTGAGATATATGCATATGGGAAATGAATGGAAACTATTTTTTCGGGTTTAAATCTTAAGGATTGTTTCAAAAGCTAGACAAGAGTGGCTTCATCAATTGAGAATTGTTTCAAAAGCTAGACAAGAGTGGCTTCTTCAATTGAGAACAGTTTGCATGCTTGGTCTGGTTCAATCCAGTGAAAAGAAAGTGGTCAAAACTAGGTGAGATGGAGAACTGGTTTAGTTCGGATTGATCTTTTCCTTAATGCTCGTCAATGAACAGTGTTTCTGAGAATACAAGAAAAATTGCAGGAAGGGGGAAAGGTTGGAGAGAAAACAAAAGGTGCATTTTTGAATGAAATCTACGTGCTTATCGTCATATGCAAGGATCTGCAGAGTGATCAATTGTTAGTAAAATGGATGATGAATGTGTGGATTAAGTAACATCATAATATTGTAATAAGATACAAATTAATGCTTAGATTAATTTTCCCTTTTCATTGTTTAGGATTTTTGTCAATTGGACAATTACTAAATGCTAAGGTCCTATAAAAGATTTATATGCTGACATCATCTGACCTTAATAGGTTGACGGAATTACTAGATCGTTCTGGTTCTTGTAACACTGATTTTAGCATCTGCTGGACAAAGGTTAACTAGCAGGTGGTCATTCTTTTTCTGCCTCCTCTTAATGTTTCCTCCTAACATATGTTCTTTGCCTGCTCCATGATACTCAGACTGCTGTGATGGGAGTGACGAATACGGTGATAAAGTGAAGTGCCCGAATACATGTCGGGAAGCTGGAAAAGCAGCACGAGATGAGCTGAAGAAAAAATTGCTGTGTACCAGGAGGGCGTTGCCATATGTAAACAGGAGGTGGAATGGGCTAAAGTAGCTCTTGCAGAAGACAAGAATTGTCAAAACTGAAAAGTGAGGAGTGCAGTTTGAACAGCTTAAAGGTTTGGTTTTTCCTAATTTGGTGGTATCTTGGCAAAATAACTTGAATTTAGTTGTCATGATCTCATTAAACCTGAGTTTGCCCTTAAAACGTAGTTGCTGGCTACTGCACATATATATCATCTTTGTTCATACTGCATCCAGTGATAGCAGCATATTATGGTCTATGGAATTGGAAAAACTCACACTCTGATGATAATGAACTTATCATAGTATAGCTTATGTATAGATAGTTTACAGTACTAACTGTTTGGTAGTTTTACCAAACAATGAAGCATTTTCTGAATG
The DNA here is from genome assembly GCA_028830015.1 of Eucalyptus grandis x Eucalyptus urophylla. Classification (NCBI taxonomy): domain Eukaryota; kingdom Viridiplantae; phylum Streptophyta; class Magnoliopsida; order Myrtales; family Myrtaceae; genus Eucalyptus; species Eucalyptus grandis x Eucalyptus urophylla. Next base: position 56,224,656 of record CM054190.1, on the reverse strand, counting down.
AGTGTGGATGTTGTGACTATTAGATATTGATGTGCCAGATGTATCCCAGCCTTGTAGGTAAATGGATGGAAGATTTGGGAAGCATTTGGTTTACCTTACTAAAGAAATTACTTCATCCCTCTAAACGAGTGTCTACTAGTGTTATGATGTTTGGAAGATTAGCTAGATTTGGGAAAAAATAGTGAAAATGGACAGGATAGGTGGAAAGTCGGGAGATGTTTGAAATTTCTGTGAGAGAGAAATAGAGGGAAATTTTGAATTTTTAGATACTCTCTCCAAATTCTGGCCCATGGTGCTCTCAAAATAGCCTTAGTGTAATGGTCACTATTTGCTATCTCTGTTGTTGTACATGTGCTTAGACTACCCTTCTTCCATGCCTTTGCACTTTATGATGCTTAGTTTAAGATTTCTTTTACATGCGTTCGTTTTTGTGTTACTATCAATTGTTTTGTTGCTTTTTCATCTCTAAATATAGAGCGCAAAGAACAAATAGAGAAAGCAGAGGAGAAAGAACGAATGAGAAAAGAAAAAGAAGAGAGGGAAAAAAGAGAAGCTGAGGGGAAAGCTGGCAAAAAGAAAGCAGTTTCAGCAGGGTTGGGTGTTGGAGATCTTGGATCACGTTAGGATGGGAGGAGGCAGGCTAGCAGAGAGGAACAAGAGAAAATCGAGGCTGAGATGAGAAAGAATGCCTACCAATTGGCCTATGCTAAAGTAGAGGAGGCATCTAGGTTACTGTGGGTGGAGCAAACAAGAAAGGGAAGAGATTCTAAGATGTTTTGCTGTTGCTTTTTCTTGAATCTCTTGGGCCTACCAAAAACCCGCAGTGAAAGACTGCAATTCCATTCTGCCAAAAACATACTTGTGGGACTGGATTTCTATCCGAGGACATAGCTTTGAAGTGTCATGGAAATATTTTCAAGGGAAGAGGTGTGATTGCTTCTTCTTTTAAGGTTTGTGACCTGTGGATATGGGTATCATCTTAGTGGTATCTTCCTCTTGCTAAGCAAGAAAAACTAATCTCCAAAAAATAATTATGACAAATAAAAAAGGAAAATCTACATTGCATTATTAAGTATCATTTCAGCTTTGAGCTGTAAGTGTGAGTCTAGTTATTAGTATTTTAGCTTCAATAATTCTCCATATTGCGATATATTTCATTTTTTCTATCGGTTCATTTATATCTTCCATTCTAATTGTTTTGGCCGAATTTTAATCTGTAGCTCCCTCCTCATACAATTCATATTCGACCGTCGATGATCAAGGTTGAAAAGGACCCGAAGCTTTCAGATATCAGGACCATTGATGCACTCGAAATAGTACAAACAAGGTACAACCAACATATTTTGCCAGCAGGCTATCATTGTTTTAATTAATTCTCTTGAGGTTCTTATGGTACCTCTGACCCCTAGTACTGTGATCACAGTGTTATCTGTGGGTTTGTTACCTGGCTATGCTATTGATCTGTTGATCATTGTGTTAAGATTTTCCTTTGGAGTTAGCTGGTTAAAAGACCCTTACATAAACAGACTGAAAAGTTGGCGGCTTTCTTGTTCTTTCAGCAGTTTAATTTGAACATGGGACATGTTTTTCTTGTGAATTACTAAATCCCATTGCTTTTTGTTTGGAGCTTTTTCTGCCATCAAATTTTACCTTTTCGGAAGAACTGATTAGACCTTGGTCCTCATTGATGCAGTAATAAACCAAAGCCTGCATATCTTTCAAAGATTTTGATTGCACTTTTAAGCTATGGTGGGGTCCCTAATGAATTTCTTTTGGACATGGTGGAGAATGCTCTGGGAGATGCAAATAGTGTCATCTCTAGTAAACGAGCAGCTCTAAGAGGTAGTATTCTTCTGAACATTTGGACTGTTGAAATAATGTCTATTCTTAAAACAGTCCAAAAGAGATTTTTCTCCAATTTTTTTTTCTATACTTGGATGTGCTTCTTTGTTTTTTTTTCTTGATTCGAAATATGCATAAGTAAAAAAATGCATCTCTATTCATCTTTGCTGCTTTTACTTCCCCTGGGTGCATATTTCCTTCAATTGCTATTTGATGTGTAAACATTTTCCCTTGTGTTTTCCTTTTGTTCTTTTACCGTATGAACAGTTTAGGTGAATCATGGTGAGAAGGATGGTTTGACTGCAGCTAGAATGATCTTATTTGGGATTCCTCTGGACGAAACATACCTACAGAATCGTCTGTCCATCCTGATGAACGATGAAAAGAAGAGTTTGAAAGGAGGAAGGATTCCTATTCCAAATTCTTACTATCTAATGGGGACAGCCGATCCCACAGGAATTCTTAAAAGTGCTAAAGAATAACTGTAGCTATGCTTGTCTGGGGCTTAGATGTTTAATTTAGTTACATGCCTCCATATCTGGTCCTTGGATTTAGACATCAATGGTGTTATATTGCTTTGATGACATCCCATCTCTGGTTCTGTTCTTGTTAACCCACGTTTGAGTTTGATATTCACAACTTTGGGGAAAAGGTGTAATTACCTATTGGGCTTTGATGTTATAATGCTGTTTCGGGTGTCTTTACTATTTAATAGTTTGCTTGAATCATCAATGCAGTGACAGTGGACAAATTTCAGGGAAGGTATTAGTATACTGCAATCCTGGTTTGCACTTCGGGGATATTCTTGTTTTGAACGCTACATATGTGGAAGCTCTGGAAACAAAAGTTGGAAATTCAAAGTATGCTATATTTTTCCCTACTAGTGGACTGCGCTCCTTGGCCGATGAAATAGCTGGTGGGGATTTCGATGGGGATATGTATTGGGTTTCACGTAGCCCTCAGGTTGGGATATGTATTCGAATGCTTGGTGGCTCCCATTTTCCAAGCAAGAGGTCTTTGAGTGGAGGGAATTCTGTTGTAACACCTGAAGTTCAGCCATCGGAAGGTAAGCCAGATCTGTCCCCAGGAGAGGACCCATGCACCATCAAGCCTGGTTGCCCAAGGTATTAGTTTCCCCAATTCTATTCAATTTAAACAACTAATCACGTATTGGTGCATATGTAAATGGCATTTGAGACAGCACATGCATATAAATAATCGAATGTTTGTGCAGATATATCACTTGCTACTGGAGTCACCGAGGGGACGATTAGGAACTTCAAGGATCTGTATCCTCACATTTCGAAGATTAATACCAAGCTGATATGCCAAGAAAGAGGATCTAAAGAATTTCTGCAGCTTTTGAGTGTGTAGATATACAATCAAAATCGACATTACTTAACTTTCAGTTAGTTTTGCAAATCAAAACAATATTGAATTTGTAATTATTGTTATAAAGAATAAGGTGGTTCTTAATTCTCACTCTGTATTGTTAGAAGATATCTTGAAAACTTTGTTATTCAAATATCAAAATGTTGTGTTCGAGTTCTTTTTGGCCCTCAACTATAGAATACCAGTGTCATACAAAATACATTGCTTCGATTTCGCATGATAATGTGGGCAAGCAGACGTAGCATTGTTCCACTCTGACAAGATGTTGGTTTAATAAGTTATTAGTCCGTTCACTTTGGTCCTTTACGCTCTCAATTCAGCTGGTTGAATCTCATTAGTAGTCTCCATACCCGTTCCTTACTTTGATTGGTCATCATAGTAAAACTCAATTTCACCAGGTATGTTTCTATGCGTAAAGAGATAAAACTCTACCCTTTGCAGTCTCATAGTCTTGATTTCGATTAATATGAATCTATAAGAAATTATGCACAAATTAGACAAACTACACGCGCGTTTCCCCTTTTTCCTTTTAAAAGCTTGGCAAAGTTTTAACAATGGTTTTTTATGGTTGCTAGTACTACTCATTATGCAAAATATTCATCGCACTACAACTAGCAAATGAACCCTTATTGACATAGAAAAATTGTGATATTTTGACAATACAATATATATGATACATGCTTTTAGTCTCAAATATCTGAGATCATTTCAAATCCAAAACCACAAGAACTTCAGAAACCAGAAACTCCATAAAAATGAGATATCTCTGCATTGGGCAAGAGGAAGAAAAGTAACATGTAGTCATGTAGACACCTCAAGTAAAGATATTCATTCTCAAACCTATGATATCTACTTGATGGAAATTACACTGAGAAATCAGATTGCTCTTGCCAAATTTTGAAAAAAAAAAGTTGCATTTTCTATTAGAAGTCAAAAGTGTAATCAGAATATATTTTTTGATGTTGAGTTAAATCTCATAGAATTTTCCATGACATGTGAATTATGTTTCATACACTGCCAATGGCAGAAAAGGAGTATGCTTAACCAATTCATTTGCAAGGAATGATGTCAGAGAAAGCAGAGATACCCAAAGCATCGAATGAGATCATATTACATAAAAACACGAGACAAGAGGAGTCCATTAATGAAGGTGATGAGGACGACTATAATTTCTATGGCCAACACGATTTCTATCAGACATTCACTTCTGCCAAGCCATAACATTTTCTACTATGATTGACTGAAATCAAAGTTTGGTATGAGAACATAAAATTTCATGCATATTGCTGCATTGCAAAGGCAGTACTTGTGGTAAGCAAAAAGCATCTACAACATAATACTTGCTTATGATTGCACCAGATTTAACCAGAGAAATCTAAGGGTTTGCAGTCACATTAAAGTGATAAAAGCAAAAGAGTTGAGAAAAAGTACTTCTGCATCTATATAACCATTAGCCACCTTGCTTTCAGCATCAACAATAGGTTCAGATGATACAATTGACTCTTCCTCATTTGCCAGTGTTAAAAACTCATCTTTCTCTTCCACAGCATGCTATACAGAACAACAAATGTCCAGATTGTTGGAATCATGTTGACTACAGGGAATCAATTGTGTGTACTGCATGATTAAACTTTTGATGACTTGTCGTAATTCCCTTATCTTGGACTCCAGTCGATAGATGATCATGTTCTGCTGCCAAATCTTCTTTCGAATCCTATCGAAAGTGGACACATGTAAAGAACTAGGATGAAGTTTATTGCATGGGAAGTTAACATACTAATATGCATCCAGAACTTTGTAAGCATGGCTTACTATTAGGGAACAAAAGAAAAAAAGAAAAAGAAAAAGAAAGGCATTGAATCAACATGCATGTGCAAAGGCACAATAGCTATGATGCCTATGTAACATTATTCAGTCAGTCAATAGGTAATTTTATTTCAACCAAAAAAAAAAAAAAAAAGTTAGGCCATTTAAGAAATTGTCCATGCAGATCGTATTCTACATGCTACAGAACATGCGGCAAGCAATATAGATCCCACACCAAAACTTTCAAAAATTAAGAAACAACAATTTTCTACAACCATTGACCTACAACTCGTTAAAAAGTTAATAGATAGAGAAATTCTATTGAACCGGGTCAGATGGATAATCATCCACAAGTCGAATCCTTTCATCAAGCATACTCTTTGTAGTTGACATATCACTTTCACCTCCTCCACCCTTTTCAATTCTCTCTTGATCAATCTTGATCAATTTCCTCAGCTGTTTTGGTTTTCTCTTTGCCAGCTTTCCCCTCAGCTTCTCTTTTTTCCCTCTCTTCTTTTTCTTTTCTCATTCGTTCTTTCTCCTCTGCTTTCTCTATTTGTTCTTTACGCTCTATATTTAGAGATGAAAAAGCAACAGACTTGGGTCGACACTGACCTTGCTATCTCCAAGCATGGGCGTTAAGCTCCCGGGATCCTTCTCAATGGTGGATCTAACTTCTTTCTTGGATCACTGTTTTGACTGGAAACACCCCAGAAGAAAAAAGAAAAAAAAAACAATTAAATAAACAGGCAGAAAGTAACAAAAATCTAATCATTATTTTATCATTCAATTACCATGGTAAATAGACATTGCATGAAGTCTAGCTTACACTTATTAGATGGTGTCTGATTGTCTTCTCAAATATAGATTTTTTATCATCAATCAAGTTAGACCACTCAAATTTCTATTAAGGTGCCGCCTTGTTAAGCATAAAGATGGAGACATCTATAGGTTGATCTATAATGCTTGGTCATAGGCTATGATTTTTAAGTAAACAAATTCACAAGTCTTGAAACTGGAGATTCCCCTCAAACGTCTGGGGAAATATAATCTGGAAAGAGCCATCCAGGCAGTGATCCATGGAGCTGTACATTAGCAAACAGAAACATCTCCTGGGCTCTGAGGGATTTGGGATAAATAAAAAATTTGAAGCAGCAAAGAAAAAGACAGTCAAGCACTTTGGTCATGGAACAAGACATTCCACATTGACATCTTATAAAGTCAGATTAATCTAAAATGCTATGTACTTAAATGCCAATGTATAAAGAACTAGTAACTTCATTTTCTAACACAGGAAAACATACCCAGGCTTTTAACATGACCACTAAGCGCAAGATTAGGTGTCTTCATTTGAGCTTGAGCTTCCCTCATCCTCTCTGCATACAAGAAGGCGTGTCTGAATTCTTCATCTGCTTCAACTTCAATTCTTCCTGGTATTGCTTCATGTGCTTCTCTTGCTTCATTTTGCCAGGCCCTTTTCCATGAAATTTATGGGAAAGCAATCAGAAAGCTTCCTGTGGGGTTAACTGTTGCAAAACATTCAAAACAAGAAGATTGGCATAAAAACATCAAAGTAATGAATTGGCGTTTCTTTGACAGAGGCAAAAGATATGGCCAGTGGACAATTTAGTATTACAAGGCTTTATGATAAATATCTTTTTTTTTTTGTTGAAAACTTACTATTCGGCCAAATTCATCAGTCCTTTCAATGCGGATCTCTTTCTGTCCATCATCTGCAATGCGTACGAGCTTGCTTTTCTTCTTATCCATGTTTCTACCACCCCACTCAACAGTTTCTTTAAGTGTTCCCTGTTCCTTAAGAGCTGATAGTTTCCATCTTCGACAAGCTTATTCTAGTAAGATACCTGGCCTCATTGAATACAGCCAGAACCCGTTTCTGACGAGCAAATACTTCTGCTGCTGCCTTTTTCCCAGGTTCGACAACTAAGAATTTTAGTCGCACTTAGTCGCCAAGAAAAAAGACAGCCAGTTGGATGAATTGATTTAATTTCTTGACTCAGAGAGGTCACACATATTCTCAACAGCAATAAGCCCAAAACATATAGCAATCATCTAATTTAAATAAGAATTATAAGGTAAACTATTTACCAGGTTGATGATAGGCATTAATATTAACTAATGAGGCGTATATCTCAACTGCTCGCTCATACAATGCTATAAGAGCCCCTACTGATGTAGGGGTCACTTCTACAACAGTGACTGTTATAGACTCACGATCATTGGCATATAGAGCATAGCCCGTTCCCTACAGAAGTTCACCATATCTAAAAGAGATCAATTGCAGAAAACAACCGAGTGACTATAAGTAAATCATCCACTGAACTCATGTCTCCTTTCCAAGAGAAGTGTGAGATCTTAAACTTCAGAAACAATAGACATAAGAACTTCAACTATTGCTAGAATCTTCTTAAAGGTAAATATTAGTAGCTCTTATTGTAAACTAACTTGAAGCATTCCAAACAGATAGTCACCACAGGTAATACTAGGTTCAAGCTCCCAATCATGACCAGGTGGTCTCTCACAAAGCACTTCAATGAATGTTATGAAGAAGTTGTGCACACCCTCTCTCAGCTGTTGTTTGTAGCTATATGGAAATTAGAAAATAACATGCATCAGGAATAATCACGTCACCAGCATGTAATAGTAATAGTGGCATTACTTTATCAAAAAATAACTTACGCATGCTGATCTGTGCTTCCTTTATTCCCACAAACAGTAAGCCCTTGATTGACCAGTGAAATGAACAATTTGAGATTTAACATTTTGGAAACTAGAGATGGAGACGGAACTCCCTATTTTCACAAAAAAATTAAACACATACCCGATTGCCATCCAAATCAAATTGTTGCAGATACCAACTCAATAACAGAAGGATGTCTTTGTAAGGAAGAATTACCATGTCCTGACAGCAGCAATTTAAAAAATGAAACAATTGTCGATGACTGCAAACTGAAAGGGAAAAACTTCCAAAGACTGATAGTCACCTCACCTTGTGCTTTTTCATTAGAGGGTCGTAAGATTGAATTAGGCCATCATAGAACCTGTAAAACAAACAATTAGGAATAGGAAGAAAATGACATAAACAACCATTAGTGTTGTAGACCATCATTGGAACAACAGCAGCAGCCAGCCATCACCGAAGGAACAGCAGTCGCAAGTGAAAGAAGGAGATGAGGATTGACAAATAACATGCTCAACCAAGACAGAAATAAAGTATTGCTAGTGAATGTCTAGAGTGCTCACATCTCATCAAATGGCCACCAGGCCTTTATTCTAAGTCCAACTAATCCTTCAGCGAGCACTCCAGCATCCTGAAAATTATTAAGAAAATACATGAGTACATAAATTTTTTTTAAAAAAGGGCACAATGATTAAACCACGTAGTAATTAGGAAAAAGTAAGAAAAACGTGTCAACATTATCTAATTAGTGTAACCACAATATTCAGCGGAGCTTTTTAAACTATTTCAGTTTTACTACTACTACTACTACTACTACTAATAATAATAATAATAATAATAATAATAGCAGCAGAAGCAGTTCCAATACTGTTTGATTATTGCATCAGAAATATTCAATAGAAACTTTCTGATATACTTCAGTATTTTAATTGAAGGGAAAAAAAGGCTTTCTAATGAAGAAAAGATAATAAAAATATAGCACTGCACCAATTAACATAATCAGATTATACTACAAAAATTACGATTATACCTCTAATACAGCATTGTTATAATTGCTCATCTTCCCCCCCACTACCAGGAGCTTTGAATAGTGTTGGCCACATCAACATAGCCATTATAAATTAGGATAACAGATGTTGCACCTTCATCTGGTCATCATTGAACATTTCTTGAGGTGCATTTATCCTCAAAAGCTCAGTGAGGTAACATGTTACAGAAACTCTTATACCCTCAATAGAATGTTTCAAAAGAGAATCAGAAATTAGTGCCTTCATGACTGGAAGAAAGGAATCTAGCAGAGGTTCTGATGTTCCTTACTCCATGTTAGCCAACAAATCCTCCACCTCCTAAAATGCAGTGGAACATGTATGTGAAAGCAAACTGTTGGTTTTTTTTTTAAGCAGAGCAACAGCATCAGCTGACAGACAAACATCAAAATGCCGCTACAAGATACAAAGAAACCTTTGAGCAGCTTTAGCAGCTTCGCTGTTCATCCCGACATTTGAACAAAAAATAATAGATAACTACTAACAAAAATTGTGTAGTCCAAGTTAGCCAAAAAATTGTTTGATGAAGGTCACAGAAGGTCAATCCTGCACAAAAGTGAGAGTATCATAAACTTCATGCTTTTAATTAATGAAATCATTATATAAAACTAAACAAGTATCATACCTTATGTGAGGTGCCTCCAATGCATGAAGACACTTTTCTCTTTCGCTTTTCACTACTGTCCTTCAATCGAGTATTTGGTATACCTTTTGGTCTTCTTCGAAGAGGATCAAATATTTGAATTTCATTGTTTTCTACATCTTCAGATTCATTGTTTCTTGCCAATAAATTAATATGATCATTACCCGTCAAAGATTGCATTTTGTTTGTGATATGAGAGTGAAGACGCAGCAAGGTTGTAGTCACAAGCTCCTCCGTAACATCATGATTTGCACTAATATTCATAACATTGAAAGATAATTGCATCAACCTCTTCAAGCGCAATGTTTTAGACTTTACCGCAGCATGAGAACTTTGTCCAACATCACAATAAACCCCTTGTTTTGCTGCTTTTGTCCACCTCTTCAAAATGTATTGTGCAGGAATACTTTTAAGATTTACAACATTTGCCAAAATGTATAAAGTATGCCTACACAACCATCCTCGCATTTCAAATAACTTGCAGCTACATGTAATGGTTAAATCACTCGAACTAAAATAAACAATATGCCTCCTTTCACTATTTTCATTTGCCATGACATAAGTGTGCAATGGTCCATCAGTTTCAGATCTACAAATGAACACGGATAAAACATGCAAGAACTCATCTTGAAAATTTCTATAAATGATATGTGTGTATACATCTGCAGCATGTTTCAAAATTCCACTAGTTCCAACTGCAATTTGTGGCTTCCCTCGAGCGCACTCAAAATCATCAACAACTTCAGAATTGCGCATTTTTTCTGCTTGTTTCTCATAATGACCGACAAATTCAGACAAAGTCATAATCTTGCATGCCATATCTTGGAAGATATTATTTGTGCTCTCACTTCTTTGTGTGGATATGATTCCTGCAGAAAAAGTATCTCGGCAAAACGCAGGACACCATTTATGACGCAATTGGTACATGCTATTCAACCACTTGTGATCCCCTAAGCTCCATTCTTGACACATATCTTTCCAAACATTCTCCATTTCCAATTCAGATTCACAATGATATAAAAGTTTATGCCAATATTTATCACGAAAGCCCGACTTTCCAAGAAGATGCCCAATATGATGCGTAGCATTTTTCCCAATATGCCATACACATAAACGGTGATTAGTATTTGGAAAAACAGTCTTAATGGCATTCGCCATGGCATGATCTTGATCGGTGAAAATAGTCTTGGGTGCTTTGTTACCCATTGCCTTTAAAAAAGATTGAAATGCCCAAACGAAAGAAGCAATTGTTTCATCCGATAAAAATGCACAACCAAAGAAGACATTCTTCCAATGATGATTCAATCCAACGAAAGGAGCACATATCATATTGTACTTATTTGTACGATAAGTTGTATCAAATACCACAACATCTCCAAAACTTTCATAGTCTAGCTTCGATACACCATTAGACCAGAAAAAGTTGGTTAATCTCTGTTCTTCATCCAGTTGAAATGTATAAGAAAAATTACTTCCATTTGATTGTAAGCAATTAAAATGGTTAATGAGAGTTTGACAATCACCCGCACTAATCAAGTTCCTTCTCTTCGATTGTAAGAAATTTTGACAATCACGTAAAGTAAAGCCAATATTCTCCTGTCCCCCTGCTTCACCACTAAGATAGGAGTACGATTTTGTAGCCCTTATACCAGATCCAGCCATAGAAGTCAAAATACTTTTATTAGTATTCGTCATGTGCCAGTATGATCGTATGAGGTGTTTCTGTTTATCATCGATGAAAGGGTGATTATGAACATCCTTAAACTTGTCCACTATCCATACTCCATTTTCAATTTTGAATTTTATACAAGCTTCACATCCAGTTCTCTTCACAGTCCTATAAACATCTCTTTGTTCATGAGGTGGGATCAATGGAGAGTGTCCTTCACAATTACAAAGATATGTGCATGTTCGTAATATTCCTTTACTATTGTTAGCCTTTTGTCCTTTTCTCACTCCAAATCCCTTGGAAATTGCATATGCATTGTATGTCTTATATGCTTCTTCCTCATTAGCAAATGTCATGTCAATTCTAAATTGAAATTCTTTATCAACATTATGCACAATGATATTCTCCTCTCTGGCCTCTACAAATTTTTCAAAGAAAAAATCCAATCATATAAAGAAGCCAGATAAAGAGAAAACTAACTTTAATTGTAAAAGAATGAGTCATACCCATTTATCCTTAGAATAAGTTGAGCTAGCAGCAGAGTACTCACAATAATCTGTCGAAAAATTTGTACAAACGTAAGTTAGTGACTTCAAAAGATTGTAAAATGTGCATATTTCAGTCATAGTAGAAAATGCCATACCCACTTATATATGGGTCACTCCTACTTTTGTTCTAACTTTTGGTTTTGCAGCAAGCATGAACTTTATTTCCTCCAGCTACAAGCTCAACATACCACCATGAACAACCTTGCCATTACATAATGAATTCAACAGAAGAGTTTCCAAAGATACAATGTGTTGCTGCGACAAAAATGAGCTGGTCATGTAATTATTCTTTTGGATTGAATCCTTTGTGGTAGAAATTTGGGTGTCTTGCACACAAGTTCTTATGAAAATTATTATCCAGAAAAGTGAGTTTATCTTTTAAAATTTCTCCCAAAATTTGCATCATATCGAACTGCACTGTCCAAAACAATAGTTAGTGCTTAAAGCTGAAGTTATTAGGAAGAAGTAAATAAATAGAAGTGACTTTTAACCAAATGAACAATCGACATACGCTTCTCTTATTCTAAAGTTTCCACCCCTAACAGCGTAAGAGAAGGCAATTCAGATAAAACACCTCATTGGCCATTTCACTTGGATGTGCTACATATGCTTCTCTATACGAAACAACTTTTCTGACACGCTTTCTTAAACCACGCTTTCTTAAACCAAGAGCTGCTTCCTCTTCACGTTGATATTTCTCCCACCTACAAAACAGAAGTGATCATAAAAAACATTAAGAGCAAGAATCTTGAAAGATGGAGGCCCATATTTTCTCCTTACTTATAGTTACAGAACAATCATTCTGTGTGAATTCATCTAGTAGGCAGATTTCCAACATAGATATCTCTGCACAAGCACTGATTACATTTGGCCAAGCTATCAGATACTAATATGCAGCCTCTGATCAGTTCTAAATGGGTTTTAGATTAAGAATGTGAGAGATATTCTATAGGGCGTGTCTACAATGGTTATTGCTTGTGGAGCTCATGATTTGACTGTTAATACTAAACACCTCAAATCTATGAAAATTATATACATATATTGATGTAGAATATTCCCTGTTACTTGTTTTAAACTTAGGATAATTATTTTTTCTTGATGGAAGCGAGCCTTGTTATCCTCGTGGATGGTTGCATAGACTAAAACAAGTAACTTTTTTGTTGTCGCTGCATATGTCCATCAATTTCTTTCATGTATGCATGCTTGTGCGTTGCATCACACATTTTGCCTTTATGTATTCATCATGTATATGCATTTACATATGCAACCAGATAAATATGCATGCAAGTACATATGTATGTATGCTAGTGCACAATAAGTACCCTTACATCAATTCTCGTCCCAAACATAATTCTGACACAGAAAACAATTTAAGTTTATGAGTCTTACAAATGAAACACGGAGAAAAAAGTTGCCAATATTGATGCAGTTCAACAATTGACTCTAACCTTGTCAGCAGCCAATTGATTTCCAAAAGCATTCATCAAGTCAGAAAATTTGGAGAATGAGAGCTTCCCATCTTCATTGTAGTCCTGTGGGAAAAATTAAAGGGTTAACCTGTTAAAAAAATTGGACCAACACAACAGAAGGCCTACTTATTTTAAGAGGAAAATTAAGATGTCCCCGTGCACAAGGCTTTGAAGTTGTAGGTTCTAGGGATGGTTAGATGTACTTATCCTTACCCCTTACTTTTGCAGAGAGTTTATTCCATGACAAAACAACCTAGCTTGTCCTCTAACAGAAAGACCTACTTATGAGAGGGGAAAAATACAGAATTCTCTGTTGCGTACACCAATTTCCAAAAGCACTAAAAAATATCCTCATTATGGCATGGTGGTCAGATGCTCCCGTAGAAAAATGTGTGAATGGCGCTTGGGGCATTCAGATTGAGAGAGAGAGAGAGAGAGAGAGAGAGAGAGAGAGAGAGAGAGAAGAAACAAGAAATGTTTCTGCTATATGTGTCCATCTGCTTTTATTAAGTGCATTTTATGTCTCCGATTCTGGATAGTCCTATGACCAAACTAATAATTAACTTCAATTATTCCGTTGCCTTAAAATCGTGCAAAGGAACACCATATTGCCCATGGTTATATAATCACAACTCTCTTAATTGCTCCAGCAAAAGTAGTTCTCATCCATGCCAATGTAAATGTAATAAAAGTCTATGTACCCTCATGCACATGGACATGGCTGTTTGCATGCATCCATGTGGACTACTCCAGCCAAAAGTTTTGGATAACCCGTGCTATAAACAAATGATCTTGAGTAGCTATATCCTATGTGACATTGCAGGATTATGAAGAGGAAGAATTTGGATGCCATCAGAACATGGTCAACACCTTCCGACTACTTGATTTTACATACATAAAATTGGTTTTTAGCAGTGTCAAAACACAGCATGTCAAGCAACCATGATGCACAATTTTCGTTTTCACTTCTAGCAAGAACCAAGTCTAAAATTAACTTAAGATATGCAGAGGGAGATACCTGGGCAGGATATCAAAAGAATGGCCAGTTTAGTACATGCTTCCTAGACAACTAATGATATAACACAATTTGAAGATTCAACCATAATTCCCAACTTATGGGTGAAGCGACCAAGTTTGATTCAAATTTATATCTTCAACTTACTTCCAAACAGGATGTCACAGGATTGAAAAACTACAAAAGTGTTAATAACTTATGCACATGGAAGGAATATGCAATAAGAAGCTATAATAATAATAATGGTCTGTCACAACACTCAAATATCTTGGACTTCTCATATTCATAGCTTCAGTACCACCACTGAAATAATGACCTTATTCAAGTTTCCAAGCAAAAGCTTAAAAAAAAACAAAAGGAATGACACAGCTAGTGTGCCTTTCAATCTAACCGAGTTGAGTGTCTACCCACGTAAAACAAAATGAAAAGGAGAATTTCAACCCTTAGCCATCAAGTTTTGATCAAACATAACCTGTATTTACCGTCTTCCATCCGGCGACGATCATCCAGATGAAAATTATTGGACGGAATTAATAAACTCACAAACTATTGAAGAGATAGCAGTATAAGGAGCTTAACCCTCCACACTAGAACTTTCCACTTAGATTAATGATAAAAAAGATGACGGTAGAACATACTCTGGTGGGAATGGCGGGACGCGACTTGCTTCAGGAGTCAAAAGGGCCGATGAAGAACTCTCCCCCTCAGCCTCCTGATAAGCTATCCAACTCTGCCTCGACCTAGAAGCCAAAGCAGCCACTATCACCAAGCCTCCATGCTTCCTGAAACAGAGGCAATAGAAAAGAAAAAAAAAAGCCAAAGGACAAAGAGAGGTCTCACAGTACCCATACGCCTCTCTCTCCTCCACCACAATATCCCTCGCGGCCGTCACGGCGTCGCCGAAACCCCAAAACTTAGCACCGCCACCAATATAGCCTCGCAAACCTCTTTTGCTTCAAAATCCTTGGCTACGTACTCGAGCCCGAAATCGGGCCCCAATAAGGAGTAGAAGACAAAGAAGGTCGAGAGGCTAGTCGGCAGCCGGCGATTTCTGGAGTCGTGGCTGGAAAGTCGATGACGGCGACGAGGACAGAGGCGAGGAGGGAAGCGCTTAGGGTGAATGAGAGGGCTCGAGACAGAGAGAAGGGGGGGCACTTGGGGTGAGTGAGAGGGCTCGGGACAGGAGATTCTTTTTGTGGAGGAAGCGGTGGCAGAAGCGTTAGTCTCTTATCTCCATTCAAAACGAGAATTGGAAAACCATCCTTGACATCTGAGTTCACCTGTGTGAAAGAATATTTTTAACCCCATTAACCATAGAACTTTGAGCTGAAAAGAGAAGTGACAGGCAACACTATTTGTGATTATGGTATACATCATCCCTTAATCACCATTTTCGACTAGTCCATTGTGTCACAAACCAAGATAGATTGTGATAGGGGACGGAAAAAAAAACAAGACTTGACGCATTACAAAGGAGTGCTCCCAGACAAATCCACAAAAATCAAGCTTTGGTTCCACCAACAAGCATTGACACTCAGCATACCATCTAACGGGAACAACACAGCAATAGACTTCAGTGAACGTGAAAACACACTCTTGGGAAAATTCCACAATGATTAAACTCGTCGTAATCAAACAAACAGACACAACCCGAGAGCCGAGCAACGGTGATCATCCAAACCAACGCAAAGCATCCCTCCAAATCACAAAACCCAACAACCGGTGAGTGATCATCGCTAAAACAACCGCCAAACAAGCAACTCATAACACCCAACCTCTCCAAACATAAAAAAAAATTCACAGAATTGAGAAACGAACACCGTCCCTCCCATCAAAAACTAACGAACCAAAAAGGGACGAAAAAAAGATGGAAAAATGGCGGCTTTCCTCTACCTGATGGAAAATGGTAGAAGGGAACTTCAAGAGATAAACCGAGAAGCAGAAAAGCAAGGACCCATCTTCTCCTTCTGCTCCTTCATCTCGTTCTTGTTCTTCCTCCTTCTCTGCTTCGACGTCGAGCCTGAAATCACCGAGAAAGAGAGAGAAAATGCAGCAGGCCTCTCCTTCTTTGCCGCGCCGTCAACCCCGCCCAAGTCTGCCGAGATCTCCCTCGCGACCGAGCGTGCCAGCGTCAAGACAGCGCCCGGTCAGCGGCAGGGGGCCTGGTGCCGCTCGGGAATGAGATCGAGATGCCAGAGGCAGATGACCAGCGACCCAGGCAAAGGCGGAGGTCCGGAGGCGGAGAGAGGTGGGATGCGCAGAGAAGGAAAGGAACCGAGGCGGAGGCGGAGGCGGAGGTCCGGAGGCGGAGGCGGAGGCGGAGAGAGGTGGCACAGAGAGACTCGGAGGTCGCGTCCTATTCGTCGGAGAGAGAGAGAGGGGGAGGGAAGAGTGAGAAAGGCGAGAGAGGAGACAGAGAAAAACCTTGCATATTCGGGTGAGGAGAGAGAAAATTTTTTGAGCGGGAGGAATAAGCTGACCGTCGGTGGAGCCGAGCCGAGCCGAGATCAAAAACCAGCGCCTTCCTTTTTCAGCGGGTCCCGCTCGGGGACACGTGCCGGTATTTCATTGGTTAGTGCGCACCAGGTCAGCGGATAACGTGGCGCGCACTAACCACTGAATATTTTCTCCTTGGAAGGAGGCTTTAAGAAAGGTTGCTAAAATCAAGGGATGGAAGATTAAAAATAATCGGCAATGTTGATTTATTTTACTTATTGTACCAGTCTATGCGCTGTTTAGGCAATTTTTTTTTTTTTTTTTTTTTTTTTGGTGTTGGATCAACACTAAAGAAATGCCAGTCATAAGTCATGCTTCTGATGGATATCCTATTTGTATAAACATTTCTAGCATCTTAAGTGTTAAATTCATGGATATGGCAGCCACGGCAAAGTCCTTAAAAATATCATTCAAGAGGTTTCTCGTAGGATTACAACAAGAGAGAGAAATGTTCCTGATGATTTGATTGGACTAACAAACAAAGTAGAAGACATTAAGAAGTTGTAAGAAGCCACTTGTGCTGATATCTGAGTAGTCGTAATTTACGGCGAAGCTCTCATAAGTCAATGAATTGTTCATTCAAAATATCCGTAAGACAAAACTTGAGTGCCAAATTTAAATATTTTGTTCTGATTAAATTTATATTTCAAAATCAATTTTCGCCAAAATTCACGGTTGCAAAACGCTCCAATTTATCATTTCAATTAAAATTTTCAGCTTAACAGCTCAAAATTGGGCCTCCCAATTTAAATTTCACATAAATTCAAATTTGCATCTATTTTGATTAGATAAATAAAGGATTTGAACACTTGTTCTGCTCCTTTTCTTTTCGTCCTTCTCATGGGCACCCCCGCTCTTTCTTTGTCTTCTTCTTCTGTCATTTCAAGTTGCTGTTCCCGCCATCATTGCCCAAGACTTAAAAGCCTTCCATTCTTTTCTACCCCTCCTTGGAGATCAATTTTTACAGATCAACTACGCTCTTGGGAGCAGCAAAAGCCAGTCTATCCTGCGTAAACGTGAAGCAATTACAAAACCAGAGGTTGAAGAAACAGAGACGCTCTGTATTTCTTCATGTCTCCAATGATGAAGGATGAAGGGGCCGACTCAAGAACAGCCAGTAGTAGTGGAAGTGATTGTCCAAAAGGCTTCAACTACGACGTGTTCTTGAGTTTTCGAGGTCCCGATACTCGGGATGGATTTGCAGATCGCCTCCACGAGTCCCTGACCTATTCAGGGTTCCGGGTTTTTATGGACGACGAAGAAATCCGACAGGACGAGGAGATTGGGTGGAAGATTCTGCGAGCAATAGAGGACTCCAAGATCTACATACCCATCTTCTCCACCAGATATGCTTCGAGTAGATGGTGCCTCCGCGAGCTCGCACACATGATGGAGTGTGCATATTCAGATTCTTCTGGAGGACCAACAGGGCATGAGATACTTCCAATATTCTACAACGTGGAACCCTCGGATCTTAAGCTCGAAACAAAACTGTACGGAGACGCTTTAAGAAAGCATGAGAAGGAACAAGGCCAGCATGTAGTGAAGCCTTGGAAGGAGGCTTTAAGAGAGGTTGCTAAAATCAAAGGATGGAAGGTTAAAGGCCAACGGTAATGCTGATTTACTTTACTTATCGTACCATTATATACTCTGTTTAGGCACATTATCTTTTTTCTTTTTTCTTTTTTGGTAATGGGTTAACACTAAAGGGCTTGTTTGTTAACCATCCAAATGGTAATTGATTTTGATTATTTTTTTTTTGGAATAGTTTTGGAACAGAATTATGTTTGGAAAATTTTTTATTCCTAGGAACAAATTTCTATTTTTTTTGTTCCTAGAAGTAGATTTGGAATAGAATCGAGAATAAAAAAAAAGTTAATTCTTGTCCCTAGAAACAAATCTAAGAATCAAGACTATATTTCTTTTCTTCTTCTTCTTCTTCCATTTTCTTTTTCTTCATCTACCGTATCCCGTGGTTGCCATCCACCGTCCGCTACTCACTGTCGTTGGTCGCCAACAACCAGTCCAGTGAGCTCATTGAAGGCGTGCTAGGCCAAGGCGAGGTCCAGCGAGCTCGCTGGAGGCAAGTCTAGCCACTGGCAATGCTCGCCCAACCTTGGTGAGGCCTACCTGGCCACCAGTAAGGCCGAGCTTTGGAGGGACTAGGCGAGCCTCGCCCAGCTACCCACGAGGGCCAGCCTCGCTGAGGGCTAACAATGCTCTGGTGAAGTTGCTGGCCCTCGTCTGGCACCCAGCCACTTGAAGAATAAGAACAGGAGAGATAAAGGAAAAAAGAAAAAAAAAAGAAAAAAATTATTTAAAAATTAAAAAAAAATGATTTGGAGTAGAAATTTTGAGCATAATACCAAACGCAATTCTATTTCAGAATTAGAAATTTTGGACAATTACCAAACGACTTAAAATGTTTAGAAATTGTTACCGGGAACAGAATAAAAAAAAATCATTTTTGATTAGAATTTGTTCCCGGAAACAAAATCGTTACCAAACGCGCCTTAAATGTATGCCATTTATAAGTCATGCTTCTGATGGATATTCTATTTATATAATATTCTAAGCATCTTTAACATTAAATTCACGAATATGACAGCCTCGGCAAAGTCATTCAAGATATCAAGCAAGAGGTTTCTAGTAGGATGATAACACGAGAGAGAAATGGTCATGATGATTTGGTTGGAATAACGGATAGAGTAGAAGACCTTAAGAAGTTGTTAGATCCCACTTGTGCTGATATCTGAGTTGTCGTAATTTACAGCATGGGTTGCATCGGAAAGACAACTCTTGCCAACGTAGTCTATAATGAACTCTCTCCTCTATTTCAAGGTCGGTGCTTTCTTCGTGATGTTCAAGAATCATCATCCCAATTCGATGGCATTGTAAAATTGCAAAAGAAATTACAGTGGGACCTTTTCAACCTCACACGTCCAAAGACCTTTGACATAGACGAAGGAGTAAATATGATAAAACATAGACTACCTAACAAAAGAGTCTTGATCATTCTCGATGATGTGGATGATGGTGATCAACTCATGCAATTGGCAGCAAAACCCGATTGGTTTTGTCCAAGAAGTAGGATCATTATTACGACCAGAGACACTAGTGTAATACCTACAACCAAGGTGGAAGGGTTAGAAGAAAGTGTCTTAACGCAGCCCATAAAGATTTCCCCTTATGAAATGAAGGAGTTACATTATGATCATGCTCTACAACATTTTAGCAAGCATGCCTTTAGCACAGATTCACCTCTGCGTGATTTTGAAGATCTTTCAAGAAAAGTTGTAGCTACAACCGGAGGACTCCCTTTGATTCTAGAGGTGATAGGCTCTTCTCTCCGTACCAAAAGAAAAGCAGCATGGGATGGTGCATTGAAGAAGTTGAAGGAAGTGCCCCCCAAGAAAGTTCAAGAGAAGTTAATGATAAGTTACGATGCACTAGAGGATGACACGAAACAAGTTTTTCTAGATATCGCGTGCTTCTTTGTGATGAAGAGAAAAACTAATGCATTTTATATGTGGGAATCTTGCAACTTTTTTTCCTGATGCTGAATTTGAGGTTCTTATTCATAAGTCAATGATCATGATTGTTGATGGCAATAGAATAGGTTCTTATTCATAAGAGATCATCAAAGAGAAATTGTTCGTTAGGAGAATATTATAAATCCTGAAGGTCAGAGCCGATTGTGGTCACATGAGATGGCCTTAGACATAGTCTGGGCAGGAAAGGTAAGAACCAATGCAAAATCAGCCTTTTCTTCAACAAGAAAAAATCAAGGAGGATTTATATGCCATGTTTTTAAAGTTCATCATATAACTTGTTGCCTGTGCTCACTAATTCTGGTTTATATTATCAGGGAATTGATAATGTAGTAGCGCTTGCCCTATTGGGATCTAGACACAACTTTAATCATGAAGACTTCGTAGATCTTTCGAAAATAAGGTTCCTTGAATTGGACAGCGGAAACTTCACTGGAGATTTTGAGAATATGTTTCCAAAGTTAAGATGGCTTTGTTGGCGCCACTGCCCTTCAAAACTTCAGGCAAACAACTTTTTGCTGAAGAGCCTAGTTATTCTCAAGCTTTCGAGTAATATGATCATAGACGAATGGAGCAGATGGGTCCAAATCATGGTAAGATCTCGCATTTACTCAGTCTCATCATATGAT
Organism: Eucalyptus grandis x Eucalyptus urophylla; assembly: GCA_028830015.1. NCBI lineage: Eukaryota > Viridiplantae > Streptophyta > Magnoliopsida > Myrtales > Myrtaceae > Eucalyptus > Eucalyptus grandis x Eucalyptus urophylla. The sequence continues at coordinate 56,203,849 of CM054190.1, read as the reverse complement.
AACATGCTGTAATTCCTCGATCCGATGTGTTCTGATGATACTAATTTGATTGTTTTACAGATGGGAAGTCAACTGAAGGTATTAAATCTCAAAGGTAGCAAATTTCTAACTAGAACACCAGACTTCATTGGATGCTTGAATTTAGAAAGATTGATTATCAGAGATTGTGAGAATTTGAATGAAATTGATGGCTCAATTAGAAACTTGGAGCAAATCAAGTGCTTGAAGATCAAATGGTGTCCTCGTCTAAAAGATTTGCCCGAGGAAATTGGTTGTCTATCTTCCCTGAGAGAGCTTATCTTAATTCAGTGTCAATATGTTCGTAATTTGCCACCTTGGGTTGGTAATCTTAAAGTTCTGTCAAGGCTAGTGATGGAAGGTCTAGGACTTGATAGACTTCCTCAGAAAATATCAGAGCTAGTGGATCTTAAGTACTTGTCTTTAATGAATTGCACAGGGCTAGAAGAGCTTCCATTCACGATAGGAATGTTGAAATCATTGGCAGAGTTGGATTTGTCCGGCACATCGATTGTAGCGGTAAAGATTAACACTTGTGCCATAAGATTCAAACTGGAAAAGAACATTGGAAGATTCACCAGTTATATGAGTGCTCAAAGACCAGAATCATATGCCGACATTATGAGCAAGGGGGAGCTTGGATCTTCTTTGAGACTCTCCGAATATTCTATTGACTTGCTTATGAAGTGCGAAATAATTCAAACAGAGTACGAGGTTAATCTCCACTATTTGCCAAGTTGCATCAGACAGATCTCTGTCCCAACAATATTTCATGCTCCAAAGACAAGACTTGCAGCACCAGAGATTGTTCATGAGGACGATCCTCTTGGCATGACGATCATTCTATCACCCGACTCATTTGGAGAAGTTGAAAATCTGATTCCCAGCCTTGCTTCCATGTTGGACAGAATGAGGGCAACGAGTTTTTATTTTGTAGGCAACTTAAAAGTTCGTTGAATATCCCCAGAAAATCCGGGGTTGGCGGTCACATTTGTCATTAAAGAGGATGCAAAGATACCGTCACCGTTATCTACCCGTTCGAAATATAGGTACTATTATGGCGGCGAGGCTTAATTTGAGATTCGCATGGCTCTGTATGGTTCGAAGGTTCTATCTTGTGACATAGAAATAGAAGCAACATGCCCGGATTCCTCTTGCTCAGGGAGCATCAAATGTCCTTGCTCAATGGAAAAACTCGAAACGTGGGTTGCAACGTGGTGCGATGTGGAAAGAGAATTCTGTTGGAAATATATCTTGAAGATTCCGATTCCGTGGATTAGTTTTGGTAAATAGGAAAATAGAGATTCATTTATTATTTTTTCCTGTTTTATTCTTTTGTCTCTTACATTATAAATGTACAAGTGTAATCTAAATATACACAATGAATATACAGAGGAAAAGCTTTTCTCAAATCTCCATTTCACATTCTGTCATGGTATCAGAGCCGATACTCCTGACCTAGCTTCCGCATACTCTTTGAATTGCCATCGTTCCTTTTTCTGGCCTGTTGTTGCATAATCTTTACCTGCGAAACAGCCTAGCAAAACGATTAGGAATTCAATTTCTTTGTGCCATGACGAAGAATGTTGAGAATTCCTCAACAGAGGAGACACCTACCTCAGATCCGGTTGTATCTCTTGGCGGCGACCGAACCTCTGTTCATCCATCAGAAGAAACCCTTTCTGCACAATTGATTCCAGCGTCGGGCCACATCTCCGGCCCAGTTCAGTGGCCTCCAACCTTTCCTCCAGCATATGGACAGGTGTGGAATCAGTACCCTTTTGGGCCGTTGCCAGGACAAGTATGGACCCAGCACCCTTTTGGGCCGTCGCAGTCCGTAACAGGCCCCACCGAGACATCGGGCCAGACGAATTCTGCTCAGGAATCTGGATTCGTTCCGGGTCAGGGATCCGGATCTATCCCGGGTTCGAATCCCTACCCGGGATTTCAACCCGGATACACGCCGTCGGGTCAGGGATCCGGATCTATCCCGGGTTCGAATCCCTACCTGGGATTTCAACCCGGATACGCGCCATCGGGTCAGGGAACCAGATCTATCCCGGGTTATGGGACGAATCCCTTCCCGGGATTTCAACCCGGATATGCGCCGTTGTTTTTTTCGGTTGGCGGCGGCGGCCGGCTTGAACCCGGCGACCCTCTGTACACGTCGCCGGCCGATGGACCCGAATTGAAGCTCCTCGGGATGTAGCTTACCGGAGCAGAAAATTATGCGGCCTGGGCAAGGGATCTCCGGCGCGCCCTTGTCACCAAGGACAAGGACGGCTTCCTCGACGGAACCGTTCCTTTTCCGGCCGACGAACGTCTTCAACGGCAGTGGCGTAAGTGCAATCAACTGGTTTGCACATGGCTCGGGAACTGCCTCGCACCGGAAATCGCAGCCGGACTCCCACCAACCGAAGACTCCCGAACTCTCTGGGACAGCATCCACGAGATGTACGGACGCCTCGACCGAGCGAAGCTGTTCACCGTCACCCAAGCCCTGTCGGAATTGAAGCAGGGGAACCTCTCGGTTACCTCCTGCTTCAACCGCCTCTCCGCTCTATGGAATGAGCTTGAGGCCGCCGAAGAACGACTCGAAGGTCCCGAAGAAACCCTTCAACAGTATCGAAAAATTAAAGAGAGGGAGAAAACAACGAGATTCTTACTCATTTTAAACGAATCCTTCTCGGCTTTCCGATCGCAAATCCTCGCGATGGACCCTCCACCTCCGCTCGGCCGCATTTACCAGTTGGCCGTCCAAGAGGAGCATCATCGGATGGCCGCCGCTGGACATGCTCGGCCAGGCGAAGGACTGAGCTTGGCCGTTCTTCCCTCCGGCGATGCAACTCTCGGCGGAAACTCCACAGATCTGGAGAGAAAAATTGTGGCTGCGGCTGCGGTGAGGAGAACCGAACGAAGCCCTAAATCATTTCGATCTAACGGCTCGGATCTAAGATCTGGAATGGATGGCTGGGATCGCCGATCCAAAATGGACGGCTCAGATAGACACGCTGGATCTGACGGCTGGGATCTTAACGCGGGAACGAACGGACGAGATCGGCTAGCTGGATCGGACGGCTGGGATCTCAGCGCTGGAACGGATGGACGAGATCGACGCGCTGGATCGGACGGTCATCATCTATCCGCAGCTTCAATAGAATCGGACGGCTGGGATCGTGCCACGTCAGCAGGAAAGGTCAGTGGGCAGAATTCTAGGTTTAAAAATAAATATTGCAGCTACTGTAAACGTCCACATCATACCATTGAGACCTGTTGGAAGCTGCATGGAAAGCCTAATGACAAGAAGAGAGAATCCATTATTTCCCAAGTTTTTGCACAAAAGGCAGATGGATCATCTCACCAGATGATCACTCAAGAACAATATCAGAATATTGTCCAAATGCTGGATCAACTCAAGACTAGCGATAAAAGTGCAGGATTCTCAGGTACTTTTCTATACAACAAGAATTCGTTTTTGGTTGATGTATGGATTATCGATTCAGGTGCTAGTGACCACATAGTATGCAACAAAAAATTTTTTTCACACACATATAAAATGCCAAAATCCCCTATCACAGTGCGTCTTCCAAATGGGAACACCACAAATGTTACCCAAACAGGCACCGTTCATCTTGGTCCCAATTTAATCTTGAAAAATGTCCTATATATTCCAGAATTCGAATTCAATCTTTTGTCTGTCTCAAGAGTATGTGAGGATAACTCTTGCCATGCCACATTCAATTCCGACAATTGTCTTTTTCAGGACCATTCGACTGGCAGAGTGATGGCCTTGGGTAGTGTGGTAGATGGAATCTATTTCTGGAACAATTCCCCAGGAGATTTAGAATTATTAAATAAGCATGTTTCTTGTAATGCTATCAGTTCAAATAAAAATCTCCTTTCTCATCAACGATTGGGTCACAGTGCTTCTTTTCCTCATCCAAAATGTCCAATATGTCCTTTAGCTAAACAATCTCGAGCACCTTTTCCGAAAAGTACATCTCGTGCAACAGATTCCTTTTCTTTACTTCATATGGACATTTGGGGACCTTATCATACTCTTCACCGTGATGGATCTCGATTCTTCCTTACAATTGTTGATGATTACACTCGAGCCACATGGGTTTATCTTATGCAATCAAAAAGCCAAACTTTTGGTCATCTATCAAACTTTATTTCCATAATTAAAAATCAGTTTGGTAAATCTGTACAAAAAATTCGTACGGATAATGGGCGTGAATTTTTCACTTCTGATTGCAACATATTTCTCTCTTCCCATGGTATACTTTATGAAAGTTCCTGCACTTACACTCCGCAACAAAATGGAGTTGTTGAGCGCAAACATATGCATTTGTTAGAAGTTGCTCGTGCTCTAAAATATCAAGCTTCCATTCCAGAAGATTTTTGGGGAGATTGTGTGGTCACAGCAGCTTATTTGATCAATCGCATGCCAACTCGAATTCTTAATGGTAGGACCCCTTTTGAGATGCTTTACAACAAACAACCTGATAATAATCATCTTAAAGTATTTGGTTGTTTATGCTATACAACAAATGTGGGTCCTCGAGATAAAATGGGCCCTCGAGCCACTCGGTGCGTCTTTATGGGATATTCTTCTCTTCAGAAAGGATATCGAGTTATGGAGATCTCTACAGGGACCTTTTTCATTAGCAGGGATGTTGTATTCCATGAAGACATATTTCCTTTTGAGCAAACGGTTTCTTCATCACAGTCCTCTTTACCATCAGGACACGACAGACTATTTTTGTCCGATGACTCTTTGTCCTCAACACCAGGGTGTCTTATTGCACTAGGACCACCCATATCATCAGGACCACCTTCGTCTGCATCAATGGAATTATCACCTTCAGAAGCAACTTCGCCAGGATTATCTGAGGACATTTCCCAATCTCCTATAACAACAGTTGCTTCACCAATTCTCCCTGAATCATCGGATCCTCCAACACAAATCCTTGAGCCGCCTCGTCGATCTGGAAGGCACACTCGTCCACCTACATGGACAAAGGATTACATATGTTCTGCAAGAAGTTCTTCAGGTACACAATATCCCATTGGCTCATATGTATCATTTAATCAGTTATCGCCAGGACATATGTGTTGTATAAGTCGCATATCTGAAGAACGAGAACCATTCTCCTTCGCTGAGGCGGCACGAGACCCTAGATGGCAACATGCGATGGAATCCGAACTTACTACTTTAATGGAGAATCACACATGGGATATTGTCCCTTTGCCGCCAAGACGGAAACCGATTGGCTGCAAATGGGTTTACAAGATCAAATTCAAGGCAGATGGCTCTATTGAGCGCTATAAAGCTCGATTAGTTGCCAAGGGATTCACTCAAAAAGAAGGTTTTGATTACCATGAGACTTTTTCTCCAGTAGCTAAAGAAGTCACGGTACGTTCCTTCTTATCCGTTGCAGCCATACGAAATTGGTCTCTCCATCAGATGGATGTGCATAATGCTTTTCTCCACGATGATCTCGATGAAGAAATCTACATGGATATTCCTCAAGGATTACGCAGACAGGGGGAGTCTCGGGTATGTCGTCTTCGCAAATCCTTATTGGATTAAAACAGGCATCTAGACAATGGTATGCCAAATTCACTGCTGCACTAACCAATGCAGGTTTTGAGCATTCTAAGTATGATTATGCCCTGTTTACATGTACTACAAAAGCATCGTCAATTTATCTGTTGATATATGTTGATGACATACTTGTCATGGGAAATAATAACTCTAATGTCGCCAAGTTCAAAAGATATTTACACTCCACCTTTCACATCAAAGATTTGGGATCACCAAAATATTTTCTTGGCATTGAGATTGCTCAGTCCAATGAAGGAATTTGCCTCAGTCAAAGGAAATTCATCTTGGAGATTGTTTCTAAAGTAGGTCTATCGGGATGTAAACCAGCAGTCATTCCAGTTGAGCAGAATGTCAAATTGACGACGCATGAATATGACATAAGTTCTTCTTCAAACATTAAGGACTCAGTGCTCAAAGATCCTTCAGAATACCAGCGACTTGTCGGAAAGTTGATATATCTTACAATGACAAGACCTGACATATCATATGCCGTACAAATACTCAGCCAGTTCATGCATATGCCAAAGCAATCACATATGGATGCGGCATTGAAGGTTGTGAAGTATCTAAAGGGATGTCCAGGCCTTGGTATACTTCTATCTCGTGACTGCAATATGAAGATGACAGCTTTTTGCGACACGGATTATGCCACCTGTCCAATGACCAGGAGATCTATTACTGGTTTCTGCATAAAGCTGGGAAAGTCATTGATTTCTTGGAAGACAAAGAAACAGTCAACTGTCTCACTATCATCCGCAGAATCGGAGTATCGGGCCATGGCAAAGGCCACCTGTGAAATAGTCTGGATACGAGGACTACTCCTGGATCTCGGAATACAAATCAGTGGACCAACTGAATTGTTTTGTGATAATGATGCTGCACTCAAATTAGTGGCAAATCCAGTCTTTCATGAAAGAACAAAACACATAGAAGTGGATTGTCATTTCACTCGGGATAGGATCAAAGATGGAGTCCTGGTGACAAAAGGAATCAGAACAACGGAGCAACCTGCAGACGTCTTTACTAAAGCGTTATGTCGGAAACAACATAGATATCTATTGAGCAAGCTTGGTATCCTTGACATCTACAGGCCACCAGCTTGAGGGGGAGTGTTGGAAATATATCTTGAAGATTCCGATTCCGTGGATTAGTTTTGGTAAATAGGAAAATAGAGATTCATTTATTATTTTTTCCTGTTTTATTCTTTTGTCTCTTACATTATAAATGTACAAGTGTAATCTAAATATACACAATGAATATACAGAGGAAAAGCTTTTCTCAAATCTCCATTTCACATTCTGTCAAATTCCACATCGGAAGGAAAAAAATCGCGGCTTCTTGGGAATGGAAAGCTGCCAGAATCTTGACTATGCGCTTACCAAGGATGTACACCTGAAAAGAAAACAAGACTAGCAAGGATACAGCAATCTCCGGGACAAAAGAGTGCCCTTTACGTAGACGGCAAACCTTTCCGGAATGGTCGCATTGAAAATTACTGTCGTATTGTACGAACTATAAGAAAAATAGGTGCTAATAGTTGCTCTAGATTCTGCATTGGGGGTTGGATTGAGCAAGGTTCCATCGTGCTTGCGGAGCTTGCTCCGCGTCGTTTCAAGGAAAATTTCATGCAAACAATGATTTTTTTGTTTATCGTGTATACTCAGTTGCATGTTACTTTTAAGGATTTTTTGCCCTTGTTACTTTTGTTGCCAGATTAAAAGTCCTAAAGGAATCATCAGACCTTCATGATAATATTCATAACCCTCTTCTCCCACCACCAAAACTGCTGTGTAATTCTCCTCGGAGAGAAAAACGAATATCTTGAGTTTCTTAAAATTCATTCTTCTCATTCAAAAATGTTTTTTGTCACAATCCCAAAGTCCATATCCAAGACTAAGGGAATGTCCCGGCCATCGTTTGTAAATAATGGAAAAAACCTCTAACCAAATAAGTCTTTTTACGAAAATATATTGACTGAGTAAGTCCCTTCAGTTAATGGATATTATAATAATGTCCCTTGTATCATAAATTAACAAAATTAGACATTTACCAATCCCAATTCAATAAACTTTACTCAATATTCTAAAGTAAATTCTCGTACCACCCCGAAATCACTCTCCACGTGCATCCAAGTAATTTTCCTCATGTTCAAACCCCGAAATGGTAATGAAAGAAGGTGATCAAAATCAACGATCAGTATGTGACAATCGCTACCTCTATAGGATCAAGTTATGACTAATGCAAATTTTATGTTGATTATGCAGCACATCAGACTAGCATAAATATTTACATAATGAAACATCAAATATTATATATCACCTTAATATCTCAACATAAAGGTATCAACTCCATTACTCATGGCAGAATACAAAGGTGAGAAGGCTCAAAAACTAATCAACCATAGTTAAACCTCAAAAAATACGTCGATTGTGATTAAGTCACATAACATTACCAGTCAATGAATGTACATCATATTCCATTACATAGATCAATCATGAGTATCGATCTAATATCCATGTATCATATTTGACGGGAGAATTACCAAAAAAGTCATAAATCTATTGTAATTGTGCCAATTCAGTCCTAAACTTTTTTTTTTGCCAATTCAGTCCTAAACCTTTTACTTTTATTCCAGTTCAGTCTTTCCGGCCAAAATTAGCCGGCCGGCGCTGACGTGGCAGCCGGCCGGTGCCGGCGAACTTTTTTTAATAATATTTGATTTTAAAAAAAATTATTAATTTTTTTATTAATTTTTTTCTTTTTTCCTTTTTTTTTTCCTCCTCCCTCCTCCTCCCTTGGGCTCCGGCGACCGGCCAGCCTGGCCGGTCGCCGGACTGAGGCGATCCGGCGGGAGGAGGCCTCGCCAGACGCGACGGCGAGCCCTCCTCGCCAGATCCGGCGAGGGGGGCTCGCCGTCGCGTCTGGCGAGGCCTCCTCGCCGGATCTGGCGAGGGCTCTCCTCGCCCGGCGACCGCGAGGCGAGCTCGCGCCCAGCGACGGCGAGGCCCCCTCGCCGGATCTGGTGAGGGCTCGACTCGCGGTCGCTGGGCGAGGCGAGCCCTCGCCAGATCCAGCGAGGGGGGCTCGCCTCGCCCGGCGACCGCGAGGCGAGCTCGCGGCCAGCGACGGCGAGGCCCCCTCGCCTGATCTGGCGAGGGCTCGACTCGCGGTCGCTGGGCGAGGCGAGCCCTCGCCAGATCCGGCGAGGGGGGCTCGCCGTCGCGTCTGGCGAGGCCTCCTCGCCAGATCTGGCGAGGGCTCGCCTCGCCCGGCGACTGCGAGGCGAGCTAGCGCCCAGCGACGGCGAGGGGGGCTCGCCGTCGCGTCTGGCGAGGCCTCCTCGCCGGATCCCCCGCCGGATCGCCTCAGTCCGGCGACCGGCCAGGCTGGCCAGTCGCCGGAGCCCAAGGAAGGAGGAGAGAGGAGGAAAAAAAGAAAAAAGAAAAAATTTAATAAAAAATTTAATAAAAAATTTAATAAAAAAATTTTAAAAAATCAAATATTATTAAAAAAAGCTTGCCGGCACCGGCCGGCTGCCACGTCAGCGCCGGCCGGCTAATTTTGGCCGGAAGGACTGAACTGGAACAAAAATAAAAGGTTTAGGACTGAATTAACTAAAAAAAAAAGTTTAGGACTGAATTGGCACAATTGCAATAGGTTTAGGACTTTTTTGGTAATTCTCCCCATATTTGACATAATAACATATCATTTGACTAATTTACCACATACATTTTCAATTCATATCCAAAATGACAACCAACTTGACAATCCATCTAGTGCCTAATTCAGCTTTAGGAAAAAGCACGCCTCAAGATAATCTATTCTCATCCACGCTCTAAGTACGGCTAATGACATGATATAGTACCTATCCCTCTCGGTAGCCGTGTCATGGAAATTTTACAGAAAACCAAAAAGTGGCAAAAGAGACTTTACTTTGTTAAAGCGCTAAAATAACCACATAAATCAACCAGGCATATCCTCAGCCACCTAAACATGATTTACAGCATTTAATCGGAGATTACTCCCTTACTATAGAAGCTAAGCTGACTAGGGCCAAGAAAGCCAGATCCATGCAATTTAAACGGATGAATTATCCAAAAGTTACTGGTTGGTGATTTTTCTTAAGAAAATCTGATGGTTCATGCCTTCTTGCTTTTGTAAAAGTATAGGTTTGGTTGGCTAGAGGGTGCATTATCGAACAAGTTCTTGTGAACACCTTTTCATTTTACAGACTTAGCATCATATTTGAGAAAGTTTCAGGATTAATGTTGCATCTTTCCACTGAGACAGTAGTAATGAACTCCATACTCAGCTAAACAAATGCTCTTTGCACTGAAACCAGCTAAAACTTTTACACCACAAAACCCTTTGGCATGTCAATCTCTCGTATGGTACAAAACCCAATTCATCCCTATGTGAGTATATCTACAGGGGCAAAATGCATTGCCTGGTCAACCACTACCTTCCATTATCTATTTTCTACTTTTCGCTTTTTTTCCACTGCAGATAGACTTTGCCCCACAAATGGATCAAGTTCCAGTCTCCACTCACGGTTGGTTTTCTGGTTGAGTCGAGCCTCCGAGGACAGCTCCCTGTGCTAGTTGCGACTTGGAACTCGTGTCACATGGACGGCAACTGAATCAGACCGACACTAGCCAAAAAACTCCGAGACATTCCAAACCTCTCATCGAAGTCCACCAAATTCTCTGCATTTCCATAGCATTGGAGCCACAAGCATCCACACTGCATTAAGATTGAACTCATTGCATTAGAAATCCGACTTTCACACAGTCTTCGCTTGGGATGAAGTACCTTGAAAAGAGGTATCGGAGGTTTGAGCAGTCTAGATTTTATCTTTGTTTCTTTGGGTACTTACAGTAAACACAAACCGCTAGCCATTCGTTCACAACCCTGACCCAAGTGCTTGTCCAACCCACGTCAATAGTCCACCTGCAAAAGGGCGTTAGAAAGAGCATGAGATCACTGCTTTTTTAGTCAAGGACTTCTTCCTTGTCAAGGGTACTCAGGCTTTTCCCTTGAAACGTATAAGCCAGTGAAGAAGCTACAATAACTCTTTACTAATGATTAGCATTACTATATTTGACCCCAAAAAAAATGATTACCATTACTATTACTAAAAGTGGTAAAGAAGCGAATGTAGGAACACATATTAAACAATTTGAAAGAAGCTCCACCAAAACAGATGTTGACGACGATGATGAAAAAGTTTTTCCTATAATAGCCACATCCATTGCTGGAAATGTGGCATTAGGACGGACAAGAAAAATGATTAAATAGAAATGCAAACAGTCAATGCAAGCTAAACATCTGCAAGAGGGGAAGCATACTTTTTCATGGGATGATGAGTATTCCAACCAATCAGCAGCATAGCAAAGTACATGGCTCCCGTGGCAAAAACGAGATGGAAGAAGCCGTAGCCATATGGAACGTCATCTTCACTCTTCGAGTCGTTTTTTCTAAACTGCATTTTAAAAGAAAATTAATTTTCTTGAATTTCAATAAAGTCAGTGAAGAGATGCTTTGCCGATTGTGGAACATACCTGAAAACATTGAGAATCAATGCCTGTTGAAAAGGTTGCAATCACCATTGCAAGTAGGGCAATGACGAAGCTCTGCATCCATACAAGAGAGAATGTGTGATCTCTGGATGTCCAAGAGGAAATTGTCGCAAAAGAGATTCATGCAGAGGGCTTTCTGAGATGTAGCTGCAGCGGCAACATTCAGCCCAAGGCTTTGTCATTTGTGCTATAAAATTCTCATCCAACCAAGTCTTTGTGGATTTTGACAACTGGCACTAATTTGGGACCTTACTCAGTTTTTGCCACATTGTTCACTCAAGAAAAGAATTGTTAATCAGTGTCCTGTACCATGCAGAGATTTCTGAAATCTGGACTGTCATGATAGTCACATGTTATGGTTATGGAGTATGACAAAAAAGAACATTTGGAAAGGTATTTCAATAATTCGAATTTTAAAGTGAATTAACCCCGATTGGCTCCAATATATGCATTTTACAAGTTTCTGAGCTGAATGAATTTCACAAATATGGGACAAGCGTAGTTTCTATAGAAGTTGATGAATAGGAAGACATCGTAAACCGAAATTATCAAGAGCTGATAGCTCTCAAGTTGTTATCTGTTGTAGCGTCAGTGTCTGAGTTCATTAACAAAATCAAGTATCAATGAAAATAAAGATAAGAATATTACAATGATTGTAAGCCAGTCTGTATGGTTGGAAGCTTCAGCTTTTCTGTTGCAACGGTCCCCTGCTGGTTCACTGTCAATCAAGACATCAGACAAAACCGAAGTTGTGAATAGTGATGACATGACACGTAATGCATAAGTATAAAAGGAGCTTCTTGTCAGCTGAAGAAACAAAATGAGTTTTAAACATATATTTGAGTCTGACTTAAGTAAACGGGGTAGCAATGTTCACTGATTATCCAACTTTTCTCAGCAATGCCTTTGTATTGACCTTTGATTTTTAGGATGCAAAACAAGAACCTGGCGGCAGATAACTTCATCATCCTTAAGTGTGGATATAGGTGACAAGGATTATTGCATGTTACTGAATTACCAACTTATATTCTTATTCTTAAATGAAAGATACTTGATAGGGTTATCTGAAGCCATACCTTCGGATTGCACACCAGCAAATGAATACAATATAGAGTCCCATGAGCCCTGGAGTCAAGAAACCAGCATTCACCTGCTTCCACCAGATGAATTAGATTATACTACTCAAATGGCAATTAAAAGATTAAGGGGAAACAAGAAAGTTATGACTCACTTTTGGGTGAAGAGAGACACTGGTCATCAGTTGCAGGAGCACTAGAGTCCAAGTGATGAAAAAGATGTTGAGGAGGCAAGATGGCTCTGGTACATACCAAATGTACATTAAAATGATCCCCACAATGCATACAAGATAAGCAGTCATTGCCAGTAGCGTTACATGAATGTGACTGCAGCAAAAATTTCGACAAGGTCATTGCCAGCAAGAACAAGGAAATCAACTGAATAATAACATTCGATAAAATTTTGACAAGGTCGTTCAGCTCATATTTTACTCTAAACGACAAACTACTGAGTCGGTAAAATTTGGACCAGAAGGGAGAAGGGGAAAAGATGAACATTTCCAGTCCAGGTTGTAGACAGTTTCTTTACTGGGAAATATCAATGCATCATGACTTAAGCAGCATATGCATTTTAGAATGAAATAGAGCCGATGATTGGGCGTGTCTAATAGACAGATCACACATAAAAGGTGTCTATCAATTGAACACTGTTCAGCCAGTCAAGTAAGACATACTTGGAGAAATATATGCTTACTTGTGTGCTGCTGATAAAAAGGCATGCATAAATTATTGATTAGGCAATTTTTCTTTAGTGAATGTCAGTTATTTTGAAAGGTATCGTGTGAAATCCAGTCATGTAGTCCATGAACTTTACTAATCCTCTTGAATCTAGTATCTCCTAAATTTTTTAATGAAACAATGTAATTGATTTTTGAAATTCCTAGGAAGTATAGTGATTAAGCTGCAGTTTTCTAACTGTGAAGCACAATCCCAGTTGGAGTTAGAGAATCAGGAGCGTTCTAGCTGCATAAATGTTCCAATGGCATTGATGAGAAGGAATTTGTTAAATTCTAAATCCTTCAAGCCCCAAGGATGCTCGTTGATTCCTTTTCAGCACAGTTTTGTGCCAACACACTCCCAAAAGAGTGTGCACTGAAGAACTCTCTGCCATGGAAATTTAATGAAGTTGGTGAGTTTGCTTTACTGGGTGCAGAGAGAATGAGCGCCTTACCATTTTTCTGAGTATTTATCTGACTCACAGCAATCGTTCAGCCAGTTAATGAAACTGATCACACTTATAAGCTGAATAAGGAGAAAGACCCTGCAAATGATTTGAAGCAAGTTAAATCCAGCTAACCCATCACAATCCCAACAGCTAAAGCACACGAAAGATTAAAAGTTGCTCTACAAGTCTGGTTTTTCAACTTTTTGCAGCAAAATACAATAATTATATCTAAACGTTTGCTATGAAATTTTCCGGAGCAAAGATTTGGAAAGATTAGGAAAATGTCTTTTACCCATTATTGTTTCAAAATGCAATTCTTTTTCATGCTTTGGGTGGGAGAGGTTTGAAGTTTAGGTTGTTAAAGCGCAATTTCTCCAGATTGGTAAAATCTTAACCCGACTAGTACAAGAAGCAACCCTAAAGATAATTTCCGCAGAAAGCATACAGATTTCAAAGACAGTAAACATTCTAAAGGTTAGATGAATACCCAGCACCGAAATGTGCAATCTCCCCTGCCAAAAGAAAAGGAATTGAAGTAAATATTTAGAAGAAAAACCAATGCCAACAAAAATTGATGCAAATCATTTACTCTCAAAGAGTGCTAGGAGTAGTTTTCTGAGAGAATGAAGAACTGACTAACCATAAAGCAGAATGAAAGATGAAGGGACGAGAAAGGGGATAGCTGTCAAGGAAATCAAGAGAGTAATCTTGATAGACCACCATCCAGAGTGCCACAGATCTCTAGCCACATGCAGCTTCTTAGTGCCCATGGTTGAAAGGAACATTATGATGAAAAATGTCTATTGCCATGTCAAGGCTTAGTAGTATCTTTTGAACAGCGCACTGAAGACAAAAGACAATAAATAGAAATGAAGTAGAGCTCCATACTGCAAGTTTGCTCGAGAAACTGCTAATAAAACATAACACAATTCACGCATAACAATCGACAAAGGCATGTATATGTATCATTAGGAATGACTCAAAGTTCTCGACTTAAGACGTCACTCCTCCATTGTTTGGTTGATTAGATTGTGATATGTTATTTGTATCATGTGCCAATGTCATCCACCAGTTTGATGAAACAATCCTGACATCATCTCCCTTCCTTCTAGATTATGAAGAATGTATATCCAGCAGTTTTAGTTTTTTCAGCAAAATATCATGACACCAGAACTACATAGCCTAAATTTTCACTTATGTGAAAATCCTGGACAACTCAAGATTGCAGGGAAAAAGATGTATTGAAATTCCATACTCAAAGGATACAAAGCATCCCAAGCTCACACGCAGAACCCCTTCTGTACCAAAACAATATTTCGCTCCATGACAGCCTTTAAATCCTGCAGTCACAAAATATCGGTTCAAGCACCATTGCTAAAGGGTTATCAGGAACACAAGATCCTAGGTTAGCAAGAGGTTTGCCATCTTGTCTAAATTTCAGATAATAAGGATGCGTCCAGAAATAAATTTACAAAATCACATTTTATCAAGAAATGGGAAGCATAAACACATGATGGCCACAGCATGAGGGTTTGCTTTGAAAATTTCTTCAAAAACTAACATACGGTTGTAATCAAAATTCAAAATTGAGAATTTGCCACTATATGGTGACTAGCAACCTTACGTTCTAATTCTGTCAGGGGGCCATGTCCATAATCCCGAGCAGCCCAAGCCAGCAAATTTGCAGCCAGAAACATAAGGCCATAAACATATCTGGCCATCCAAGGGTTGCAGCTAAGAAATTGGCCACACCAATCCTTGAACACGCTGCTCCTCAAATTGCTAACACCTTCACCCCTCTCCATATCTCCTTCAACGCTGCTCATCATGGATCAGATAACTGGTTGACCAAGCAACAAGTTGATGTGTTAGTTCACATCAAATGGTCAACCAAGCAAGAATTGCTGCGTCTTATCCCAAAAGACCCTCTGCATCTACAGGCAGGTGCAACATGTCTGTAAAGAAAGGCTGTGTCATTGCAGCGTCACCTATGGAAAAAGTGAGGATATATACTCAATGTGTCTATCATTCAAAATACATACTTTGCACAAACAAAATAGTCTGCATTAAACTCTGATACCAATGTAGATTTCTTAGAATACGTGCAATCAAAAAGAACTTAAAATATGATTTCTCCTTGCACATACATCAGCTATTGATTCGATCACATGAAGCCCTGTTCATATGCACCAGACATCATTCTGCTATAGTGACTTTCTGAGGTACTTAAACGCCAGCTGAGTCTCAGAATTTGGTCTATGATGTGTTGATTAAACAGAAACTCTTTTACCTGCACCAATAGATGAGATTGGACAATGGACCCAGAAGATGACGAAATGGGAGCTTGAGAAGGCTCACTGGGTTCTTCTACCAATATGGACAACCACATATAAGTGCCTAATTATGCATGCATTCCAGGCAACCAAGAAGTTGCATCTCTTGTAAGTCACTGCTACACCTAAAAGGGATGGACCAACATACCACTTCCTATAACTCAATTTCCCACCTAATCAATAAGACATACCAAATCACAGTAGAGACGTGTGGTGCAAAAGAAGACCTTTTCCCCAATACTAGATCGGCTGTTTCAAACTTCCTGGATATGACAAAAGCAGCAGCATACTTGTTTCGGTTGGGAAGAAAGTTCCAATTTTCAGAGCCGAATGCGCTCACATTGCCAAACAACGGAGAATCCTAAATTTGCAGAGTTCGCTAAAACCTTGCAATGCGTTAAAAGATGGACCTTGAAAAATAAAAACTTCTTCAAGTTTAGGCTTCATATATCTACATAAAAAAATTAAAAATAGAAAAAGACAAATTGATCTACCCTCAAACTGAACTATTAAATATCTGGCTGATGCAAGGTTGATGCCTAAAACCAGCTATGTGTACAAGCGTTCATTAGGCCATTTTCAAACTTTAGTCAAGCATTTATCCTTGCCTAAGAAAATAGATCATCAGTTTTGATGTCTCCACCAGCAACTTCGTAAAATGTAAACTTCATTTCTTTGAATCGAAAAAAGGAAGGGTAACCTTCTATCAGCTACTAATACAATGAAGTTACGAGCAAGAAAGGAGATTCTCAAGCAATTACTTTTAGGTTGTTTGGTTAACGAGAAGATGAAAATCACGGATTCATTACTTTTTGTTGTCTCAATTTGATAAGTGCTAACCACCATATGGAATTTGCGGGTACGTTCATCATCAGACAAACGAATGAGACAAGATGGGCAGATGAAGAACTCAACCTGAAAAAAGCAAATTATTAAGCATGAACAGCACAATGCCAACATACATACTCACCCAAAAGTCTCAAATCTTTGTGCAATGTGTCGTTCATCGTATTGTGAAAGTCACGCCTAAAGAAACCAGAAACCCGAGAGAATACACAGAAAAACCTCATCGCAAGCAAAAGAAACAGAGCAGTCTCAGCATATTCACATCTCAAAGAGTTTTGGGTCGACGCAAAAGGCAAAGAAAACAGTGTCAAGATTTAAAGAACTGAAAGTACCCATGAGAGAGTTGGCCGGGCTTGGGAGATCTCCACAATGGGTGTTGAAATTTTCAACAAAGAAGCTCTCTTTTCTCACTCAACACCCCCTGGGAAAGAACAGAGAGACATTCTTTCCCATTTCCTGTTCCGGGACTTTCTTTCTGTATTCTTTATGTTACCTTATATACGATTGTAGAAAGAGAGAGAGCGAGAGAGAGAGAGAGAGCTTGAGGGGGAATGCTTTTGTGGCTTCTTCTTCCTCTTCTTTTTCCTCCTCTGCTCTTCTCCTTGTTTTCCCGCCGTATGCTATGCAGTATGCTTCTCGTTTCCGCTTCAGAATCTCAATGGGTTACTTTCAAGACAAATTGCTGACGGAGAAAGGAAATCAAATTCATTTGTTTACTTGCAAAAGTGATTGGGGAAGACTCTCTCATAACTGCATAATATATATATTCTATTTCATTACTCAGCCGTTCTTGTTAATATATGCCAATCTGATTCTGCGAAGCAAGAAGAATAATTGCTTGTTTCCCTCATTCCCAACAAAAGATGATGAAACGCCAAGGCAAAAAAGAGAGGGAAACGGTGTCCTGCAATTATCAGTTTACCCAATGCTTCTACGGGTTTCTTTTCTCCCAATTAGACTCAACCCATGCCTAAAAATGATCATGCCTCGCAGTCGGTAGCCTTAATAAAGCCGGTTTTGGTTCGAGTTTACGCTTTTAAGTCCATGTCATTTCGACTTTATGAATAACCGGCTCGCCCCGTTCAACTTCTATTGAGTTGGTGTCGCATGCAAAGATGAGAAAAATATAGAATACAGTACCGGGATTCACATGAGGTTGATGCATTTTGTTAAAACGGTTTCCATTTTGCTTACTTCATATCCTATCTTCCATGTCTTGAATGCTTGGAATTTATAGACAAAAATGGCATATTGGATTTACTAAACCAATATGCTTTGTCTACTTAATTCATTAATTATATTTTCTACTAATAATATGCGCAATTCAATATGCCATTTCCTTGGAAATTACCAATAAAATTATTATAGAGTGCTAGAATTTATCATATAGCCAAATTTAATAATTTCTAATGATCAGACGGCTCCTCCGGTAACCTTTTGTCTGGCATGTTTCAATAAGCAATAATTTCCCAAGAACGAGGCAATAATGACTTAGGGCACGGCCCAACAACCTGCTGCTTTTCTTTTTCTCTTTCACTTTTTCTATTTTCTTCGGTTGCTTCCGCCGCACTGAATGTGTTTGGCCAAAAAATAATACACCTTTTTAAAAATCTATTTATTTCAACCATTTCTATACTCCTTCCCCCAGAATAATATTGGAATAAGTTTAGAACAAATTCCACAAAAACCTTATACTTGCCTTCTATGATATAAATACTTTAATTTTTTGTGTCACAAAAAAAAATCATACTTGTACATATATGGCATATGTAGTTTTTATTTCAGTTCTATCAAGAGTATATTTGTCATATTAGTATAAGTAAAAATTTTGACTTATTTGTATCACAGTGGACAAGTTTGTGTTTGGGATATTTGTGTTACAATAAATATAGTTTTAGATATTTTGTGGTGGGCCTAGTTTATTCCTTGAAAATATGTTCTTTAACGCAACATTAACACTTTAAAGGCGCGATTCCATTATAGAATGCATGCCCAAGCAATGCAAGTCCACATCACTATTACCTCATTTCGCTATTCTTTTCAATGCCAGTTATTTATTAATTTACTCTCATCTTTGGTCATTAGAGTCCCTATCTCCCTATAATTTTCGAATCTCTAATTAAGTGCAGCCGAAAATTTAATTTTGGAAGGAATTTTCTAATCATCTAAATTAAGCCTAATTACTTTCTGGGATCCCGAAAACTCGACAAAAAAGGAAAAAGGCAAGTTACATATTTCAAGGGATATGTCGTGCAAGGAATGGGAACTCCAAAAATCGGGCAACCCATCTTTTGCCTTTTTGGCAGGGCAAAGCTTGCAAGGATGGCCAATTTCATTGCGTGTAAAAACTATTTCCCTCTCCCTTTTTCATAAAGAGACAGAGAAATCTCAGGACGAGTGATGATAATCGATTATAAACCCCAGAAAAAGTCGACCATGGCCTCTCTCTCTCTCTCTCTGTTCTTGAACAGCTCTGGCTTCAAGGTGGAATCTTTTCTTTTTGTCTGAAACTTTGACTATTACCCCCGCTCTCTTTTCAGCTGTATCTAGGTTCTCGAGCAGCGGAATAGAATAGGCACTTCTCGGAATATGGCGATAAGCAAGAAAAGGGATCCTGGGATCACGTGCACGGCACGGGCTTCAGGAATTGCGCCGAAAGACGTCCCATCTGAGGATTAATTTTCGTCTGGGATAAATGATAAATCTCTGTTCTTTTTGCTTGACTAGATTGATGTAACCCTCCCCCAACGTCGGCCGAATTTCCATCTGCCGAGAGATGAGCTCGAATTGAGAACTGTCGTGAGGTTGATTACAATCTATTTAGCATTGATACGGATACGTGACACGATATATCGACACATCATTTTTTCAAAAATAGAGAATTTCGATACGTTTCGATACGTTATATATTAAATATTTTTTATATATAAATGCAAAATTAAATAAATAATAATAAAAGGAGCATAAAATTAATTTATCATAAAAATATTAATCAAATATTTATTAATATCATTCATTATTTTAATTTGACAAAGATTGAACGAGAAATTCAAAAATTACAAACTTAAAGGAAGGTGTCTTGTTTTCTTATACTTGTCGGAGATTAGTGAGAATTCTTATAGTCTTAAACAGAGTTCGGAGTTCATGATAAAAACTAACTTTGAGCTCTTCTGCAAAACAAGATTCGAGAAAAATGAAAATTCAAGACAAGAACTCTTGAAGTACGACCAAAAGAAAAGGAAATTACTAAATTTGCCACGGAAAATGTAAGAGATAACTCACAAACCAATAACATAGACCAAAAGAGATACCTAGCAAGCGATGCTTGCGAGAGGCGAAAAGAAGCAAAAAATATTATAACTTCAAGTATGTTGGGGCAACGAAACAACGCCGACGATAAGAAATGTGTTCCATTGTCACTCACGGGAAGATCAAAACTTATAAGCGAGAAACTTGAGAATAAGAATTTTCTTCTTTCCCCATTATCTTTGTTATTTTCCTTATTTTTCATTAATTTATATTTTGATCCCTTAAGTATTGAAAATTTTTAAAATTGATCACGTGCGTGTCGGAATTTTGGACTCGCATGTGGAAGCATGTCGAGAAGAATTGACCACGTGTCGGAACGTGTCGGACACGTATCAGGTGTCAGACACAACACGAAAGCTTTCGGAATGTGTCAATGCTTCTTAGATTACAATGAGGAAAAATAGAAGCTTTATGAAATTTGGTCTCAACGATGGTACAGAAAACTGCTAAAATCGAGTAGAAATGGGTATTATTTAGCATTGTCGTCTTATGAATTTTGGGCCTAAAGTTGGGTGCATTCCGTCTTCTGTTTCTTTCAATCTGTTTATGGGTTCTTTAGGTACGACTTTTCGGGTTATTGATTATTATTACTGTTACCTAAAATCAGTGGCAGATTTCTTGTGATCTTGATTGTCCGCCCTTTTTGGGGGGATAAATATTGGGGTTGTCGTTGCTTAATAGAGTTAATTCCTTTAATTCCGGATCTAGTTTTAGCATTTCACGACCAAAGTCAAGATTTTCATCATTAGAGATAGAGCCTTATTTTTTGAATACTTGTATAATCATTGAGGCTGCGTTTGATTGTCGGGATAATAATCAAGATAGGATAAGATAAAGTATGATATTAAATCCTCCGGATAATAAAGGCGGACATATCTAATCTTATCAAGTGTTTGGTGCACTTCAAGATAAAATAAAAAAATAATATAATATTCAATTAAATGATAAAATTAAAAAATATAAAATTCAATTAATTAAAGGCCATGGAAAAGCCCTAGATCAATGAATTGTGGCCACATCTGCAATGGCCACCATTGAAAATGGCGAGCACCAACATCGCCGTGCAACGACAACGCAAATCGATAAATCTTAGACTACGACAAAGAGGGGGCGGGGGAATTTTAGGTGACCACGGAAGTAGTCTTTGCATTGCCTCAAATCCATTGAGATCCCAAATTGTCAACGATACCAAAGATTTACAGCCGCTTCATCACCGTCACCATCTTCCCCTCTTCCTTTGAGATGTCCAATGTACTTGGTCATCAGATTCAGCAAGTCCATCATCCAAAGGAAGGAGCACCCAATCGCTGGCGTACGAAAAGCGAAGATGGGAGAAGAAGTGGAAGAAGAGGGTTGACAAATGAATCAAAGAGGCGGAGGCATCTATTTGCAAAGATGCTTATGATATCTTCTCTTTTTGTTAAGTTCTTTCTTTCCTTAAAAAAAAAAAAAAATTATCCAATCCGGGCTTATCCCACCCCCTCCCTCGGATTTTTTATCCGGATGTATCCGGGTTTGTTCGATCCGGTGGACATTCCCAAACATTGGATAGGATAACAAATTATCCTATCCAGACTCAAATCCGAATTACCAAAGGCAGCCTGAGATCATTGATTCCCATCCCGTAATCCATCATGATTATCTTCATTTGAATTGACTCCCCCATAAATTGATGGTTAACAAAAACATCCAAATGTACCAAGGAAGGTCTTTTCGTGCAAATCAACCTCAAGGTCATACATGATAACCATACGAGATTTAATTTTTTGTTTCCAAAAACATGTTTAGAATAGATTTCCATTAGGTAAGTAATTTCATTTTTCTATTTTTAGAATAAATTTTTAATTCACAAATAAGTTTGTAACAAAAATGAGAAGTGAAAATTTCCAATTATTTTTTAATTTCCAGAATAATGAAAAATAAAACTCTTATTATCGTTTGTCCTCACTACTAGCCGCCCACTATCCGCTCACTCCTGCCCCCATCGCTGGCATTGCCCGTCTCTTGCTACCGACCGGAATGACGAAACTTTCTATTGTTATCAAATACATATTTGTTTTGGAAATACTTTTTAGAAAGAGAAAAAAAAAATTTGACTAGAAACTTTGACTCGTGCCCTAAAAGAAAAGACAAAGGAAAAGAGGGAAAATATGTACTCCGACTACTGGTCTGCTGAGTGACTGCCCGGGGGCTGCTGAGAATGACAGCTGCAATGCCATCTCCACCCGAATATTCTGCCGAATCTCTCGTTTTACCCAGCAACAGGGCTTTCCTTACCAGCCACAGCCTCAGGTCATCTCAGCATCAAGTGCATCCGCCCTCTTTCCGACCTCCTCCCCAGCTCCAAGACTATCTCATCGTATCCTGCTCCACTCGCGCAGAAGAATGAGGTGCTCCACTGATGATTCTCCACCATCGCCAAATGCATCATTCTTCAAACGAATTTTCTGTGGCTCGAACGGTGGTGAATTAGAGACCCACGTAACCTTCCACGCTCTTGACTCTCTTGCCGACCTGTATTTGCCACGCAGCACCATGTTGCAGCGCTTTCGGTCCTTCGCAAGTTCTACTCCACCCTCAAGAGGCAGCCCGTCCATCGTTTGCATCCAGGAACTTTCACTAAAGAAAGCAGAGCCCTTTAAAAATTTTGCAAGAAGGGACACATTGAAATTCATTAAATATCTGAACCAAAAGCCACCTGCAGCTTTGGACACAGTTAGGGCCTCCCAACTCTTCCGATGGACTTTCTTTTCGTCATCTTTCAGCCCTCAACAGAACTTAGCCACAGCAGCAACCGCCTCTTGGCAACACTTCTTTAGAAACTTAAAATAAGAAATAATGACACAAATGGTTCCAAACTTTGGTTTAATGTATAATATGATCTCTAAACTTTTAACTTATTCAATATGGCTCATAAACTTTAATCAAATGTTTAATATGATCTTTGAACTTTTTAATTGTTCAATGTGGTTTCTAAACTTTTGATATGTGTTTATTGTAGTTCCTAAACTACATGCTAAACTTTTAATTTGTTCAATATAATCAATGAACTTTTAGTACAACTTCAACATAGTCTCTAAACTACATGAATATGTTGAATATAGTCCTTTCATTAATTCAAGATCATGATAACAATAATAAACAGTTTCATATAATCCATGGACTAAATTGAATATAAATAAAATAAAATAAGAATTAGAGAATACATTAAATTAATTAAAATTTCGTGAACCACATTACACATAGGACTCAAATTTAGACACCACATTGGATGAATCAAAAGTTCGAAAATCACCTTATACATTGAACCAAAGTTTAGAGATTATTTATGTTGTCTTCCCTCAAAGTAACGCATGAAAAAGGCACAACAACTGCTTTAATCAAAACTTTATTTCCTACTTTTGACTAGGAGATGCACTTCGCCCTTTTGACTTTCTCACGGTTATGTCTTCTTCAACTGCATTAACGGCCTCATTTTTCGACCTTCTCCAGAGGTGTAGGATGGCACGAGTACTTGCCTAGATTCTGAACGAAGTTTAATGCCCTGGATTTTACTCAGTTTCCCTTTCTCCTCTTCACTAACATTAGAGCTGAAATAAAATGCTGGACTTTTCGAAATTTACACTCTGACTCGAGCCTGCACAATACAGCTCCAAATATCTGCTTGAGTTTGCTGCCGCTTCCTTCATTAGCTGACATTAAAAACAGTGAATGCCAACTCTAGTACTATGAATATGCCATGTTTTGTGATACCATGACAGAAGCACCCCTCGTTTGTCAATGTCCAAAGAAGACATGTAGCCCCCGATAGCCAACTCAAGTACTAGGATGACACTATGTTTGGAAGGATTATTTGGGTGGGCAAAGAAATTAAAATACTTAGTAAACATGGCAAAATTATATAGTTGATAGTAAATTAACTTCATAATTCAAATGAGCACAAGATAACTTCTAAATGGAGCTCAAACGATAACATCCAACCACCTACGTTATTCATCGTAATAAACACCCACAACATATGCACACCCCTCACGAGCAATGGGAGGAAGGCGGGGCTAGTAATGGCTTTTGTCCATTTACATCCAAAATTTTATGTCTCACTCCATAACCTCAATTTCTCGGTCAGCCATTGCCCCCCTTGCCTCTAATATTAATGATAACGCTTAATAAGACCAGTGTAATTCTCTAAGATCTCCGTCGAACTTTATTAATACATTTTAAAATTTGGAAAAGAGTATATTTCAAGAGAGTATCATGCTTCTAATAGAAAATTTATAAAATCATAGTACCATTGATGATTCTCAGTAAGTGTCATGCGACCATCTTTTAATACTTTATGATGAATAAAATATTCTCCCTTGCACTGTTTAATTTGTGGATAATTTTGATGAAGAAAGTATCGAGAATTAGAATAATCTTCTGTTTGAAATAGATGAATCGTGAAAGGATGGAAGGAATATCTTTTTCTCAAAATGTCATATTAACCTTGACAAAAGGGCAATTTTGAAGATTGTCTATCCGTTATTTTCGTGTTTTGCTTAAACAAAATTTTGTGACATGCACACCATAATTATCTTAAAATTCAAAAAACTTGAAACTTACGCAAAATACAAATATTGTTATGTATATTTACACATAAAATTTTCATATCTTTTTTCAAACAAGCAATCACTCAAGTTTTTGGTGTCACTTGACACCTTGTATGTACTAGTCTGATGGTATTCTAGATTAGCTATCTCGTACAAAATTGACTGATCTCGTCAATTTTAATGAAAAGCAAGCCATCCACGTCGATATTTAGGTTTTTCTGAAGAATCACTTTCTTGTCTCCTAACACCAAGTAGTTGCATTAATTAGGAATTAAACCTAAGACTTGAGTCGCAAAATCTCAATAATTCTACAGCTCGATTAGTCACTTTCGTGAATTAGAGATATCCAAGTACTTAAGGTATCACATGTAACATTGTATAAGTGAACTTTGTTGACTTGGAAATCAGATGGAGCTCTCTTTTTCCGGTCAAAAAGGAATGCGTGGAAGTTTTTTTCCAACTGGTAAAAAAGGTGGAGAGAGGAAACTAATGGAAAGGAGTTGCCATAAGAGCCTTACATCCATTACGGCAAATGTACGATTTGATCTATAACTACTTAAACTATCCATAAGCATGCAACTTTATATTGCAGCGCCAACAATGTCTCAAAAGCCATGAAGTCTCTTCATATGAGGTAACAAGGCATAAATTAGTCAAAGATTCGCTCGTGACATATCTCGAACACGTGATCTTATGAGAAACCGTGTAAGCCCTACATCTCTAAACTATCAAACTGGGTCGTTGGCATATGGAAAGCTATAGCTAGCTGGCAATTGTGTACAACTTAGAGAAGAGAAATTAAGAGGAACTCAGAAACGTTTCAGTTTTTTGAAAATTTTGATTTGAAAAGGAGCTGGAGGCGCAGGCGCCGATGGCGGACTAAGAGTGACCCAAGCAAGACTTATGTCAGGAATCTCAGGATGGTCCCCAATCGTGACCTCCATGAGATGGAAACGAGATGCTAATGTGGTTGGGGGGGCGAGCCTATAATGCCCCAATGGTCCATCCCCTGCAGGCATTAGTGACGAGACGACGGACCTCAACCTCTTGATTCCTATCAAATGATGCCCTAGATTCACCCCTGGAGTGGGAGTGGCACACCAGCTTCTAGAAGGTGTATGGCATCATCGCCCTAACCAAAAAGAAAAAAACAAATGGTGTTTCAAGTGCATGTTAGGTTCACTAGCATGTACCGTTGTTAGGTGCAAGGTCATTTGATTGAACGGTGGATGTGAATTGAATTCTCATGTACCGTGGCATCCGGAAATAAAAGATTCAAAGCACCACTCAGCCAATATCCTTTATTGGGTGTAACATGCTCGAAGCAATGATGGGCGTACTACATGTAATATATCCCTACTAGGCTCCCATGTAATTTGATCCACAGAGGCTGGTGAGTTTGAGAGGGACTAGCACCTCATGACTTTGGTCCCTGAGGCAATGAGGTTGTGATTGGTGGGCATCGAAGCGTGACAGGGCGATGAAAGGTCTTTCTAACATAAAACTAATGGTTCAACTTTCGTGGTGACTGAATAGGCATTAGTGACGGCATGCTTGCGATAGAGCAATTATTCACAAATAAATTTATGATATCAAATCAATTACGTGTTAAGAAATTGTGAGATTCACGCTGGGCCTTTTTGCAATATGCTTCTATCAAATGCAACGTATTTCATCTTGAAATTTTTTTTTTTTTTTTTTTGAAAAAAAGTTTCATTAGCTTGGGTTAAACTTTGGAAAATGGTTTTGGTGTGGAAAGCATAGGTATAGGTGAAATTATTGGACCTGATCTGACATGTATTTAAATCCATGTAAATGGACATGATGCATGCTTATCCTACCTAGTCCTGGAGTTGATGAATAGGTAGGTCGGCCCCAATGTGCAGATGCTCATCGAGTGGACTATATCAGCCCAATCAGTATCATATACATGCGAAGCGGATTGGGAGAGGAAAAAAGCCCCAAGCAAAGGCCCAATCTTTTGTGAAATTGTAGTCCTTAGATTCCATTTCCACAACAATGGACCAGTCCAAGCAGACCCAATCATAAGCCTGACAATGCATCGCGCCCGGCCATTGTTCCGACGGTTCTAGACAGCATTTTCAGTGATCGGCGGAGCGAAACAAAGCTCTATATTATTCAATGAACTCGATTTGAGCCAGTTCATCGGTCGGGTCTGACTTCAAGTAACACTCGCATCTTCCAATGGTATGCAATCGATCGACCTGGATGTCGATCTTGCGTCTCCCGTCACTTTTTGCCCCTTCCCTCTCTTGCTCATGGCAATCAGACAAAATGATCACAGTTCATGTGTCTGTGTCACTGTTAGATTTGTGCATACCGTACCACAGATCATTTATATAGCCACGAGCAATGATCGATGGTGATTGGTGATGTTTTCATGTTCGAAGGGAGAAGGGCCAGTTCATCATTTTGAATGGCATGCGCTCATGATGAATGTAAGATACCACCTATACATGAGGTGAACCAGACGAGATCTCATGTGGGTGTTTATACTCTCATTTCCAAGGTGGCAAATTCGAAATGTACATCAAAATCAAAATAGAAAATGAAGAAAAATCCAATCAAAAGAAGAAATCAGAGAAATAAAGATTGACACAAGATATTTCTGGGAAGTTCTCTTTTAGATAGTGATTTATGAGGTATGTTGCAAACGGCTTCAATGGGAACACTAACTCTAAGATACAAGAACACAATATTGATGCACTTCAAGATGTTCTCAGCCATGAACTCAAATCCATAAATTTCAAGAAAAATACAGTATTGCAAGGAAGAAGAAAGTCGTGAATATAAATTTGTCTTTATATTTTTATCGGCCTTCTTTTGTTCTATCAAAACGATTCAAAAGATAATCTTGAAGAGTTAGTAACTCATCAAATATAACTTTAAATGTTGTTTCACCCAATAGGTCATTAGTAGAATCTCTAGTATACTATACCTTTTGAAATAGTATTATTCTATCTTTTGAAATAAAATTATTCTCATATGTTCTTCGCATCCTTTCATGCAATATAAACAATTTCACTTCAACGGTCAGTTGGATCAACTTGACTGACCCACCGTTTAATTTTCTTTCCTTTTCTCCACTTCCAAAACAAAATATATACAAAATGTAATTGTTTACTATATATACATTTATATCTGTATATGTAAAACACCCTTGTCTAGGATATTTATAAACGCCTCATTATACTAACGAATTACCCGAAAAAGAAAAAGGAAAAAGGGGGCTGCCCAATTTCTTTTTCCATATCGTTACAGTATGAATGGTCAAATAATTAGGAAAGACCTGCAAGCGATGGCATAAAAATTTACTCTATCGAGCGCCAGAACCAATGCCTAATTTCTAAATTTAGACGAACCTCGCGCATGTGCTCCGTGCAGAGACAGGGACCAGACAACATGAAGAGGGAAGAGAGGGTGTCTCCAGAGAAACCAGAAGAGAATCTGATGAAAGTGTACAGGAATCACCAATGGAAGGCCTTCTGTAATGGCGAAAATGAATAAACAAAGAAGAAGACTTTGCGTTGATTTCTGGGAATACTATTCATAGCTAAGAAAAAATGAGTAAATTTTGTGGTCATTTCGGCATCCTGAATCCAAAATTGACAGTCGACAATCAGGCACGTGAACACACAGGAATGGCCTGTTCCCGGAGTAAAAATTGACAGTCGATAATCAGGCATCGCCATCGCTTGCACCAAATGCTCAACAACAGAAATCAAGATCGTCCACCTGCACCGGATACTGAATGATCTATAAGCTATATGAATCGGTATCATTGCAACTGTTTAATATGTGAGTCCATCATGGCGCTCGCCATTAACTTAATTTACATTGTCTATGAAACATTGCAATATCTTTTCAAAGGACGCGGTTCATCACAATGTGCAGAACTTATTTAGCAACCATCCTATTTTTCTATTTTTCTGTTACTTTGTTTTTCAAAATAGGAAAAAACATAGAAATCTATTTGGTAATATCAACCAATTTTTTATTCTCCAAAATAGAAAAGTGGTCGAATGAATATTTTTTAAACAAAAATAATAAATAAAATAAAATATATTTGTTCCCGAGAAAAAAAAATAGAAAGATTACCGAACACACTCAAATGGTACCTTAGCTACAATATTGCACAGCATGAATTAGACGTGAACATTGGTGGGTGCTAGACACATTTGTTTTCGAGTTCTTCCCTGCTGAAAATTTCTATGTTTTTGAGTTATTTAAGTGTTGGTGGGTGGGAAATAGCAGTACCCAGTTAAGAGCTCTGCCAGATTTAGTGATGTACAAACGGTTGGAGAGTTGTTGAGGGATTGAATTGGTGCGTTGAATGAAGACGGGATCGAATATCTTATTGCTCGATCGATGCCTGTCGTCGCTCACGGCCCTAGCCTAATCTGATGGGCACAGAGAGCTGAAACGGAGAGAGTCTCTAGGATGCGAAGAAAGGAAGATTTTTCAAACAGAGGACGACTGTGAAACCCTGACTCGGTGAGAAAGCCCAGGAGAAAGAGAGCACACAGATCAAGTAAAAGAGGTCAATATTTCAATTCCCAAACGCCAGAGGATTTGAGTAATCTTTAAGCAAGATGATCCTCCCAATCTACATTTTTTTAACTTAAAACTTGGAGGCTACTAGAGTAAACTCGGAAAAGAAAAGACAGTGCATAAATTTTGCTCTAACCTGGACACTCGATCGACGTTGAGGATCCATTAAAATAGATGTGAACAATGCGATCAAGGACCTTGGAAACTGAACTTATTCTAATACTGTGCTGAGATTTCTTCGTGACTGATGCAGGAAACAAATGGGTCTGCGCTAAACTCGGAATCAAAATCGAGATTTAGTTTCAAAGTTTCAAAGTTCAAATCTTTGAGGCAGGATTAGCAGGACAACAATGTTCGAGTTCGTGGGCCATGTTCTCATTACACATGCTCGCATCTAGAAATGCTAAAGATTTTGCAATTTATACACATCCTCCATGTGGGAAATTTGACCCTTTCAGTGCAGAAAGATGGAAACAGAGACTGAGTGGAGTAACTGTTGTTTTCACGGACGCAAAGGGTATAGAGATTTGGTTTGGATCGTGTTGCAAACGACAAAACACCCGTGATGGCGAGACCAAGATGAATGGCTGGTCTGAATTCGTAGAATCAATACGATAATGTTCCATGAAGTTGATCACTAGAAGAAACAGGAACAAGGAGGAAAAACAAAATTTGCAGAGGTTGTGATGCAGAACTAAAAGATCATACCAATTCAAACAGCAGGGAGTGACCCTGATTGGAGATTGATCCCATTAACGATGACCGATATACATAATACAATCCTACAACCTTACATCGCTCTACTCTTCTTGAAATTTATTTCACAAACTCAGAAATAATATTCCCAAAAAAAATTAAAAATAAATAGATTGTAGAGTCTTTCTCTCCTCTTTCCCTCTTGCTTTGACAACAGTTTTGTCGTCGACTGATTTTCAGAGAAATTACGGCGAACAATCTAACGCTGCACATGATCCGAAAATGCCATATTACTGGAATCTCATTGGGTGCAAATTTGGGAGAGGAGGTTAGAGAGGGGGGGAAAAAACAAATTCTCGAAAAAGAATTAATAGAAAGGTGGCGGTGGAGGAGAAGCGTATGGGACTGAAGTAATCGGTGGCATTGGCCCCTTGTATGCAGGGGCCGGGGGCGGTGGGGATGGCGGAGGCGGCGACTGTTCACATGGAATTTCTGGAGGAGGGGGCGAGTGATCGTGACCTTGCTGCGGCGGCGGCGGCGGCGGCGGCGGCGGCGGCGGCGACCCATGATGGTGGGCGGGAGGCGGTGGCAAATAATGGGTGGATGGCGACGGCGGCG
Source organism: Eucalyptus grandis x Eucalyptus urophylla (assembly GCA_028830015.1). Taxonomy (NCBI): domain Eukaryota; kingdom Viridiplantae; phylum Streptophyta; class Magnoliopsida; order Myrtales; family Myrtaceae; genus Eucalyptus; species Eucalyptus grandis x Eucalyptus urophylla. Next base: position 56,173,437 of record CM054190.1, on the reverse strand, counting down.
ACAATGGTGGCGAATGTTCTACGTGAGGCGGTGGAGGAGAATGTGAAGATGAAGGTGGAGGTGGTGGTGGTGGTGGTGGTGGGGAGCTGTGGGAGGAATAGGTGGGTGGAGAGTATGGCGGCGGAGGAGGAGGGGAGGAAGATGAAGATTGAGCCGGTGGTGGGGGAGATGGTGGAGGTGATGAGTAAGAAGGCGGTGGAGGCGTTGAGTAAACGGGCGAGGGAGGTGAGTAAACGGGCGGCGATGGCAGAGGGGACGAGGTAGGTGTCGCCGGCGATGGCGTTACAGAGCTACCAGGAGGGTCCACCGGCTGCGGCGGCGATGACAGAGGCGATGGCGATGGAGAGCTAGCAGATGGCGAAGTGGAAGGACCAGGCGCCGACGGCGGTGTCTCTCCGACCGGCGGGGAAGTCGGAGCCCCCGGCATTGGTGATGGAGAGCTAGCAGATGGCGAAGTGGAAGGACCAGGCGCCGACTGCGGTGGCTTCCCAGCCGGCGGGGAAGTCGGAGCCTCTGGCATCGGCGATGGAGAGCTAGCAGATGGCGAAGTGGAAGGACCAGGCGCCGACTGCGGCGTCTCCCCGACCGGCGGGGAAGTCGGAGCCCCCGGCATTGGCGATGGAGAGCTACCAGACGGCGAAGTGGAAGGACCAGGCGTCGACTGCGGTGGCTCTCCAACCGGCGGCGAAGTCGGAGCTACTGGCATTGGCGATGGAGCACCACTAGGGGAGCCGACCGGTGGCGCTGCCGGCCCCGGTGGAGAGACGACTGGCGGGGACGGCGGCGAAAGAGAAGGGGCAGAGGAACGAGAGCATCCGAAAGCACTGCAATCCACAGGCCTGGACGCAGACGCCCTACACTGAATCGGCGACCTCTGTGCGGGCCTGCCCGCCAAGCAGTTCTTCCGGTCGTCCACCGCCGGCAGTCGCAGGCAAGACGGCGGCTCGCCGGTGAAGAAGTTGTCGGAGAACGTGAAGTTCTGCAACTTGGGCAAGCCACAAACGCTCGCCGGGATCTTCCCGGACAGCCGATTGTGAGCCACATTCAACTGCTCCAAGCTCACCATCTTGCCCACGCTCTCCGGCAACGGACCCGCCAACTGGTTGACGCTGACGTCGAAGACCGTCACGTTCTTGAGCTTCCCCAGCTGCGACGGCAAGCAAGATTTGAACCCGTTGTTCATGAGGATGACCTCGTTCAGGTTCTTCATATCCACGATGCTCTGAGGGAGGCACCCGCCGAAGTCATTGTTCGCCAGGACGATGACCGACACCGGCGAGTGGCCGAGATTATCGGGCAGGTCGAACCGGAACCGGTTGTCGTTGATGAAAATGGCGTCCAGATCCTTGTCGAAGAGCTCCCGCGGGACCGACCCGTCGAATTCGTTGAACCGGAGGTCCAAGAACTTGAGCGCCGGGAGCTCCAGCACGACCCGCGGGAACTTCCCGGCGAACCGGTTGTTGCTCAGATCCAGCTCGTAGAGCCGCTTCAGGTTCCGGAACTTCTGCGGCACGCTGCCGCAGAAGCGGTTGGAGTTGAGGTGGAAGAGCGCGAGGTCGGCGAGCAGGCCGAGCTCCTCGGGGAGGTACCCGGCGATGTCGCCGTGGTTGAGGTCGACGCCGGCGACGGTGCGGACGCTGGGGTCGTCGGGGGCGGGGGAGCAGTAGACGTTGGAGTAGCCGCAGACGTCGGGGCCGACCCAGTTGGCGGTGAAGTTGTTGGGGTCGGAGAGGATGGCCTGCTTCAGGGCCTGGAGGGCGACGTAGGCGTTGCGGAGGCGCGGGTTCTCGAAGGATGCGGAGGGGTCGACGGTGACCTGCAAGCCGCGGTCGCCGAACTCGTCGAGGTAGTGGAGGAGGAGGCGGTGCTCGGCGGCGCCATGGGCGGCGGAGGCGGCGGAGAGGACGGCGAGGGAGGCGAAGAGGACGAAGAGGGCGGCGGCGGTGGCGGTGGCGGTCGTCGTCGTCGTGGTCTTCATCGCATGCCACGCATGCGATGAAGAGAGAAAAAATGGGAACTTTGAGATCTGAAGTTTGGAGGAGAGAGAGAGAGAGAAGGTGGCGGTTTGAATTGAGGAGAGAGGGAGAGGAGGGTTTGGTGTTTTTTTCTAGGGATGTCGGGAGGAGGAGGGAGGGAAAATAATGCACTTCGTTACGAGACAGCTAGAACACAGCTCAATGCCACCGCCATGTTCTTTGAATTTTTGTTGAAATTTTGTTGAATTTTTGACTTTGCAGGTCTCTGTGATTCTGTCTTTTTTTTGGCTAATTTTTATCGGTTATGGAGTTCCCAACGCCTTGGTTTTTCGGTTAATTTCTTACGTTCTAGAGGTCGTGATTCGGTTCCTTTTTTTGTTAAACTCTCCCTAGAAATTGTCGGTGTTAAAAGGATGGAGGTTGTAAAAAAAGAAAGAAAAAAAAAAAAAAGAACTTCTCTTCTCGTTATTCGCACCTTTTTCAAACTAATCGACTGCATTACCCAAATTCTGAGCAGAAAAACAGAAGTCATTGATCCATTTCCCCAATATATCCATAAATAAAAGAAAGGAGAGAGGAGAAAATAGATAACAGTACACAAGGACAGATGTTAATGAATTATTTAACTTGTCAACAGGTATGCCACATGAGCCTTTGCTTTTTAATTGGGTCCTGCCTAGGCTTGACATTGCAAAGCGGTATCCTAAGATGGAAATTAACGGCCCAATAAAACTGTATTTATTTCGCAAATGACGAATGATTTATAAAAAAGATCGATGGTATCATTTTTCAAAATAATTGAATGAACAAAAAAATATTTTTATCATTAACGTTTCAATTGAGATTCACCATGCGTGTAATCATGCGAAGAGAGAGCTGAGGAATGAGTAGATCCATCAAATAGATTAGTTAGGCCAGAAAATGGTCCAATCAAAATTCATCAATTTAACCCTTATGGACTAATGTTTATGTAATTACAATTTTAGCCACACATATCTGGACCAACTTAGAATCAACCCATACTCGATGTAGTCCATATTATTAAAATACATTCGTATTTAACTAAATTTATAAAAATGCATACCTATCTATTTAACCCACTTTAAGCTATTTATGTGTATGTTACTTAGATTAAATTTTATATAGTATTAAAAAGAAGTAACTTAATAAATTAGTCTATAAAATTGAAGAAAAAAGTAAAAAAGACCTGAAGATTAAAATACTTATAAAGTACTAAAAAACTTTGCATGTGTTATAATGACATGTAATCTAAATGCATGCTTTATTATACAGTTTTTTGTTCATGCTCGGAGTATCGAAATTAGTAAAAAAAAAAATGCTTCGATAAGTGGTAGAGGCAAAATTCTAAAAATTTGAAAAAAAAAAAAAAAAAAAGAAAGCAAATTCAGTAAAATGATTCCATAATAAAAGTCCCAAAAAAATTAAAAGGGAAAAGGAAACCGCGAATGTGAAATTATGTACGAATGAATTTGAAAAGAAAAGGAAATTAAAAGAAATCTGAAAAGGCATCATTGAAAGGGGTCGACGTGTTGGCGTGTAGGGCATGGCAGTTGCCAGTGGGTACTGGAAATGGGCGCGAATGGGTGAAAGGCGATACGCGGCCCCATTGGAATGAGTTAAAATATGGGTACGGGTTAGACTTATTTAGATCCACTTTTACTTGGATTTTGTTTTTCTATAACCCTTTTTGGACCCACTCATAGAATTGGAGCAACCCATTGAATACCCAATTTGATAAAAGGTCAATACTAAGAAAATCTTCAAACTGGTACAATTGTGATAAACTTACATTTCATTAATTTCTGTTAAATTTTACTGTCAAATTTCGGAATTTAATGACGCGTGACACTTGATAGGTGCATCAGTTCAAGATTTTACAGTTCATTTATTATGGGTTTATTAATTTTGGATTTTTCATATTATTAATCCAATTTAATAAAAATGAATAGATGGTGACAAATGTGTCTAGTTTTGAGTTTTTGATGAATTTTGGGTAAATTTACCACAAACGAAGTAATTTGAAATTTTTCATGATATTAATTTTTTGATAAATATAAGTGGAATTTTTTTTTCATTGATCCATTTTGTCACCTATAGTGATGGGGCTCGACATTCCACGACTCCTGTGGCGTGGGTGGCGACATAGAGCTCGAGGGCAGGTCGGCAGCCATGGTGGGAGTGTTCTTTTCTTGGGCATTCGAAAGTAGCAAGGGGGCACAAGGGAGAAAAAGGAAAGGTCAAAAAAGGCAAAAATAGATCGAGGTCGTACAACATACTCACTAGGGTGACGTGTCAGTATCTCATTGGACTATATAGTGCCATCATTTTCTTAATTTCGAAGGATCCTAATCCTGTATTTTAATTGTCGGGGGGCGGGGGGTTTATTTTTCCACACCTTTTTCTTTTGCTGAAACACGCATTTTATAAGTTTATTCATAGAATTAGCCTTCCAATTCGATTAAACGTGTAGTGATATTTGATAATACAATTTTTTAGGCAATTATGATTCATAAATTGCTACTTTCTTATCTTTATTTACTTCAAACTTTTTCCGCATTTAGTTAGAAACTAATCATTCTTTTATTTTTCTTTGATAATCTAGTGGAAGCCTCATAAAACACTTTACAAGCTCATGAACCGATTGAGTTCGAGACTTAATGCTATGAAAGTAGTCATAACCAAAAGCAGTTTGCGTGATTCAAACAAGCGACCTTCAGTTCTTAAGTTGAAAATTCTTTGATTTCATAAACCTTTCTTTTAGTACTCTTCAATTTCCATTTTCTTTGTATGGATCTACTATTGTATTTGCATCCTACTTAAGTTTCATCTTTTACTCACTTATGATCAACTTATATTGGCAATCCTCATTATTCCACCAAAAAGGGTGAATTATTTTTCGTATTAATGATCTAGTCCAATTGACAAAGGTTTCAAAGGTCCTTTCTCAATTTTTGGACAAGAAGATGAAGAATATGTGCTCTTGGATTGATCGGGGATCCTTCACAGAGTTTATAAGTGGGGGTATTTAAAGTCAATATTAAATCCGAATTGATATCGATACCAATGAACAATTTACAATTATGCAAATAGACATTAAACATATCCTGCATGCCTCCTGCTATCTAGTAACATTTATATACAAACATTAATAACATCTAAAATTGTCAATCCCACTACTTCGATAGTTACATTCTATGTTCCAATTCATCAGCCGAGTTATTCTTCATTTATCGGCTCTTCGCTCCAGCACTTATTTGCTCCTTTTCTTGACATGTCTCTCACTCAAAATTAGACATTCTTGAACAGCTACACTATATCGACCAATGTTCTTAACGCTTGGCCATTTTCCACTTTCGTTGCCATCTTAACCGGCTTCTGTCGATCGAGTTGGCGACTAAACACTTAGACATTTTTTTTTTGTTATGCCAACACACATGTAGCATTTTCCCCACAATTTCTTTTTCAGCACCGACTACCTCAAAGCACGTGCTGAATAATTTAGCGTCTCCGGTTTGTAATTAAAAATTTGCAACTTATAACCTAAAAATACATTGACGCGTTCAATTATGTGTGTCGACGTCTTTCTTTTTGAGCGTCCACATGAATTGTCAAATATTTATCTATTTGCATGGAAATGCCAAAAGAAAAAAGAAAAAACGCGTCGAGTGAGTGAGGGCCAGTATATAATTATTAGACAATAGGGGCCATCGATAAGAACTGAACTATTGAATTTCAACTTGTTTGTAACGCGACAGGGACAGCACAAAGGAAGTAGTTGGCAGCGCCTGGCGCGGCCGGACTTTGACTTTGACCGCGGGAAGGAAACCGGTGCAGCCGGTAGTCAATCGCCTTTTGCCCTCACCTACCTGTGATGGACATCTAGACGAGGCTTTCGTTCGTTGGCTCTTGTTAATATCCTCGTTGGATCCCTCCATATATTTTAAGATTGGGCCTTAAAACTTATAAAAAATACAATCATGTTTTAAAACTTATCTAACTAGTGCAATGAATTTTTTTCGTTAACTCCGTTCAATTCGACTAACGAGAAGTGCTGGCGTCACTTTTGTATTATTTTATTTCTAGTACGTGACGACAGCATAGTTAAAGCATAAAGTATATTGCTAAAATGATATTGTTTTGGTCTAAATTTGATTTTCTAATGTCAATTTTATACAAATTAAATAAAATATTAGCTAAATTCAGAAAAAGGGGAGGGTTTGCAGCCCTTGTCTAGCTTTTCTCCTTTTTTGTTTGTTTGTTTTGGCTGATAGAGAAAATAATAAAAAATTCACATTAGCGTTTTCCATTTATGTTGGACTTTAGGGTAAACTAAGCGTAGAAATATTTAACTGGGGAGGCAAATAAGGGTTTAAAAAGATTTGAATTCAAAATCTCATACTTTTATAATATATAATATTTCACAAATCCCAATTATTCTAAAAATTTAAGTTATTAGATGAAAATATAATTTAATATTTAAATATTGTAACGCATTTTAGATGGCTTTATTGTCGATTTACGATCTCAAACATTAGAAATGTAATGTTCTTACGGAAGTTTCTTATACTTAACATGTATGATTGAGTAGTGTATCCGATTGACACGAACTATATTTCTTTAATAGCGCAAGCCATCCATGTGGCGAACAATAGCTTCCACGTAACAAACTTCACCTCTCAGATGATCGATATCATTGGATCGAACGAAAATCACATGAAGCCTGACTTTCCAAAATTGTCGTGTTTCCTCATCTTATTTATAAACTTCATGTCCTTGCTCTACTCTACGTAGCCAAAAAAAAAGTGCTGCAATTATTTCATGAATGAGGAGACATGTGAATCCCATCGAGATTACTATCGAGTATCTCAAATTCCTAAGATCACATCTTCGCACTCAAAGCTGCTAAACCGACGACAATAGAATTTGAAATTAACGTAAGGTACAAAATTGAGCTAAAAAAACGAATAATCCGGTGCTAATAGGGGGGCAAAAATTAGATAATAGCCACAGCAGAAAAAGCTTATTTGAAGTTCGAAGGATCCGGACCGGATACGGGCGTAGCATTATTGCGCACGTGAAGACATGGGTCACCATGCAAGATTAATTGAGCGCGATGTTTGAGACGAGCCGACAGGCCGGTGGTCCCCCACCGATCTTTAATTAGCGACGAGACGACAGCGAAAGAGCGTCTCTTTTGATTCTTGCGGGACCCACGCGTCTTCTCCTGGATCGGGGGGGCCCCCCCTTACTCCTCGGAGGAGGAGGCGCACCGACGGCTTTACGAGGAAGGAAACATAAAAAGAAGAGCAAAACCAAAATGATATTACCTGCATAATTATCAAAAATCATAATTGCATTCGCGAGTGTGCCAGGATTTTGTTTAGTAATTCGAATAAAAAAGTTAGGATATGATAAATATGATCATATCTTGTAATAAAATGTATATTTTACTCGTCTATCTTCTTTATCTCCTTTATCTCCTTTATCCACCTATGACTGGAATCTACAATATTTCATTAAACTCAATTTCGTTGTCACCAATTATGTTAATTATGACCATGAGCTTGACTCAACCTTGGCCATGAAGCCATGGAGGAGCTTCGTGTTCAGATTTGGAGCAACAATTATCATCCCCTTTTGTCTCACGCACCTTCATCGCACAAGCAGCGGCATTTGTATCCGCCGCGCCTTCATTTGCCAAGGCTCGACCTCAATGTCGGCCACAAGGGTGGGGTGGCGATCGAATTGGTGGTTGTTGAAAATTGCAAGTGAGCGATGAAGGTGGAGGATGGATTAGTGGTTGCTGAAATTTTTGCAAGGTGGTGGATGCCCGTGCGGCTTGGACGTCCGCCAAACTTTGAAGATCTGAATGTTCAACATTCAATCCGACATGGGCAGAGTATGAGGAGAATGTGCAGGACAAGAAGGAAGGTGAAGTGGGATTTCCCTGCGGAGAGAACCATTACGTCGAGATTGCTGGCGACTCGAGCCATAACATATATATTAAATCTGTTGAAATGGTCATACATTTGATCCACCTTGGATATATATTTATTTACCAAATATTATATAAGATATGAGAAGTCTCATCTTTAACCATTCCACCTTATGTCATATTCGACCTTATTCTATTTGATAAAAAAGTCCAAATGATCAAACATAGTCTAAAAGTATTTTAAGTGTTTATAAAAAGAAAATGGAACATATCAAGAAGTCATCCTCGTACTCTTCTTCTATCTTCCTTGAACTTTAATTTTGATCAATTGGATCGTCGTGCATTCTTTAATAGAAAAATTTTTAGCATTTGAAATCACTTTGATTGATTTGACCCCTAACATGTCGATCCAATTTATCCATGAGACCCATCTTCCGTTCAAGGGATTGTACACCTCGTAGCCACATTAGTAAAATTTGTATGAAAAAAGAGAGGAGAAGAAACAATATAAGGAAAAAGACAACAACCAAAAGGTTAAAAAGAAAAGCCGTGCATAAGTAGACCTTTCAAATGAGTGAGTCGGGTTATTCATAAATAATCCGATTTAAATTGTCTTATTTAACCCATTTTAATACATTTCAATGCAATACAAATTTAATGACCGTATCCAACCCAACTCATATTATTAAAACACTTACATATTTAACTAAATTTACGAAAACTCATAGCCAAATTGAAGAAAGAGTGTAAAGTGAATGGGCACAGGTTGAGTGAAGGCAAGATAGACTGAAGAAAGAGTTATAAAAATAGGTTAGGTTTAACTAAGTTGTAAACCCATCTATGACCCATTAACACTCATAATGTGTTTAAACCCATTTACTCAATATGACTAACTTATTTATAATCCAGTTGACATTCATTTAATACCCATATGAGTTAAGAAATGAGTTTATGACCCATTTTGACAGATCTACACAGGTTAGTCTACCCTTCTTCATTGGCGAGGGGAATTTGAATGGGGGCAAGCAGTCCCCCTCTTGACCCTAGCTAGCGGCCATTTAGGGCCTGCCGCCCTCGCTATTCCTTGGCAAGGGTCATTTTGTAGGGGATGCGGCGATCTCCCCTTCAAAATCATATCGCATCTCCTAGTAAGAAGCACTTTTCTTATGCTCTCTCCACTTGCCAACGGAATTTGGAAGCCATTTCTCCGTTCCTTGCATCACGGAAAGTGAAAAAGAAAACTAATTCTCGAATTATTGGAAGCAAAACAAGTGTATTAAATAATTGCCTCGTTTGCTTAAACGAAATATTCTTTGGCTTAATGTCCATATCGATCGTGATCAAGAAATGAGGTGAGGGCATGTGGAGATCGGTTCTTTTCATTTTCAAAATCCGGGAACCAAGCGGCGCATGAAAACGATTCTTTTTTTCTATTTTTATATTTTTGTTGTTGCTATAATGCCTTTTTGTGCATGTTCTTGCCAATTGTCATTATTCTCAAAGTCTCCGACCACCTTTTGATCTGGCCGGAAATGATGCTTGAGAGGGTAAATGAATCCAATGATTTAGCGTGACCATAGCATTTTTTGAGTAAAGCAATTGGCATTGCATGGAGCTGAGCATCGGAGTAGATTGAACTAGTTACAAATCCCGTGCTTTCTGCCGACATAACAGGAGCCGAAATTGCTTGAGTCCGTATCACTTACGGAGGTGGAGTTTGGAGATTTTTTTTTCCTTTCGCAAAACAAACCTATTTCAAATAATAAATAAGCTATAGAAAAATAATAAAGGAGCCGAAATTGCTTGAGTCCGTATCACTTACAGAGGGGACTTAGTGAATATGAAGCGATATTTATAAGTAATAAAATAAGCTACCCTTCAAATTATCTATATTAATTTTAGATTGATTTGTAAATAATGCTTTTATTCACGCATCCAACAAAAGTTATACACCAAATTACAAGTATTAACGTAATATGGTATATTTCTATTGGGACTTAATTTCAAACTAAATTGATAAATTATAAAAATTAAAAGAATCTTCATTTTTATTTGGCTCAAATTTAAAATCAAGAAGACAAGCTGGAAGAGAATAATATTTGGAAAGGATAATAGAAAAAAACGTTTTATCTTATATTCATTTATTTTGAGGAAAATTCTAAATAAGAATCTAAAATGTTATCATTTTCTCAAATACTGATTTGAAGTGGACCTTATTTTAAATAAGAATTTGAAATGGCTATGTTAATCTTAAAGAAGAGCCTAACCTTACCAACCGAGGGCATTTTTGTCATTTACTTTTTTTTTTCTTTCATTTTATTTCTTTATCTTTTCTTTTTTCTATTTTTTTATTTCCACAAAATAACTTAAGAAAGAAAAAAAAAAGGCTAAGAATTAAAACAAAAAGAAATAGAAAAAATATATGCGGAAGGGCTAGCCCTTCCCTACTAGTGGTCGCAGCCCTATTGCTAGTGGGGTGGCGGCCATAAGCTTGGGGGGTTCGGCCAACCCTCTTGCTTGGCTTCTTGTGTGTGTATGTGTGTGTGTGTGTGTGTGTGTTTTTTTTTTTTTCCATTTTATGGAAAATTTAAAAAAAAGGAAAAAAATGAAAAAAAATGAAAAAATGAGAGAAAATTAAAAAAAAAATTAAATGACAAAAATGCCCTTGACTAGCCAGTGAGGTCATGTCCTTCTTTAAGATTGACACGGCTACTTCAGGTTTTTATTTTTATTTTTAAAACTAGGTCTACTCTAGACCCTTACTTAAGAAAATGAGGGCAATTCAAATCCTTATTTGAGAATAATGTTCACTTTAAATTTTTATTTAAGAAATTGATGGCACTTCAGATTCTTATTTGAAATTTTCTCTCAAATACATGTGAATACTTTATTTATTTATTTATTTATTTTCAAGATATTTTTAGTAGGTTGAGTGGTAATTTCTAATAACTTTCTTAGGATATGGATTATGCATTGGGATAAATGCACTGGAGATTCTAATACTTGTCACAAGAGTGTAATTGAGTCATAACATTTTTAAAAAGTGCAATTAATTCCTAAAAATATCAAACTGGTGCAACTAAATCCTTCCGTTAAGTTCGTTTTCAACTTGGCTAAGTGGTTTTTTTTTCCCTCTCTTGCGTGGCTATGAAATAGCTAAAATATGAAATTAGACTAAATGACGCTGTTTTGGTCAAAATCGATTTTAGGTAAAGTTTTATTTTAATTATATAAAAAGCATGAAATTTTTTTAAAAATACAAAAAGAGAAAAAAGGGAAAGAAGTAGGCGAGGGCTTGTAGCCCTTAATGTCGTCAACCCTCATCGATAGTTCCCCCACAATCACTAACCCCCGCTGACCCTTTCGGCGATGGTGCAGCGGTGACGGCAACTGCTTCTTCCTCTTTCTCTCTCTAATTTTTTTTTTTTTTATAGATAAAATTTTGCTTATTTTTAATATAATTTAAATATTTTTTAAATCATATTTGGATCAAAATGACATTGTTTATAGCTATTTTAGAACTACGTAGGAGAGAGAAATTAAAAAAAAAAAAACTATGTCAATATTTTCCCTTAGTTAAATTGAACGGAGTTTACTTGATTGCACAAATATGACAAATTTTATGATATAAATGCAGTTATCCTTTATACCTTTGAATTGAATGGAGTTTACTTGATTGCACAAATATGACAAATTTTATCATTATCCTTTATACTTTTCAGTACCAAGTGACATCTCTTTCCGAATGAACCCGCGGATCATGGCAATTTTGGCTACCGACTCTTTTAAAGCTGTTTAGTTGAAGAGAAGTAACCTCCTTTTTCATCTTGATTCTTGGACACCTAAACCATACGCATTGACCATCTTTTTTTCTAGTTCTATCCACTTTCACTTTCATCGAGGTTTTTGGCTTACCAATTAAATCTTGACGACAACCAACGAATTTTGTTCATGGTATCGAAACTAATAAATCTTTGATGAAGTTATATTTCCCTCCAAACACAACTCAATTTTAGCACCAAACAAGATCACATTCTTCTTGCCACTTTACACAATGATTCAAGATTTTGCAACTTTACAGTTTGTGGAGGACACTTCAATCTTTGTTCCGTGAACAAAGCTCCTTTTGGTTCTGTAAAGTGAGAAAAAAAGAGAGACAAAAGGATGACTTGATTTTGAACTGCTCTCGGGTACAAGATTTTTGAAGATGTCAGTAAATACTTGCATGGGGTCACCATGTGCAAGAGGGAAAGTAAAACCGACCCATCACAAGCAAAGAGAAAAAGGATATCTTGACAGACTGGATGAGTAATAGGATGACAATATCAGAAAATTTGTTAAAGCCGATGACCTGGATCTAACTCACCTTAATCAAGACTATTAGGAGATTAAGCAATGTGAGATTTTTTGATGTCACTTCCAATTCCATCTAAAAGCTTAGCCTCGTAGACGGAAGTATGATTCATAATATTTAAGTGCTTTTGTAATGCTTCTCTTAATTATGAGGGGAGAGGAAATGAGGCAACTAGAGATTGCACCTTCTATTTTGCTACGGCAAAAATACACTGTGTCAAAACTTGGCACGAAAAGACATTTAAGTGCTAAAAGTTACAAAAGTGGCATTCAAGTACCACTTTTTTTTTTTTTTTCAAAATGAGATACTTGAGTGCCAAATCCTACATGGCAAGATGAAGAATCAAAATGACATCATCTTATCTTTTTTTTTTGGAATAAATAATATATTAAATTAAAACATTTTAATTTAAATAATAATTTAACATATATTTAATTACTGTTTAGAAAAAGGGAGGAGGAAGGGGAGGCAGAAGGTGAGGGTTAAGCCCTCACCGCCACCTGCAATCTCTCTCTCTCTCTAAATAAATTTAGTTTTAAATTAAATTAAATTTAATTTTATATTAATTATCTACTTTCATCAGCAAAAAAGCGACGTTATTTTTGCATTTGTCTAACCATGTCAGCGTACAAAATGACGTCATTTTTCACTTGCCTTTCCGGAAAATTGCAATGTTAGCATTTTGGCTAGATATTTTTGTCGTTGACACTTAAGTAATTCATTTTGTTCCGATTTTGGCACTTAAGTATCACATTCCTAACCTTTTGGCATTTAAATGTCCATCTGTACCAAGTTTTGGCACTTTTAAGTGTCTGACACTTATTTTGCTATCATATTAGACTTTTTGGATTACTGCAAGTAACCTAAAGACTTTAGGTGCCTGTGTAGATGCGTGGTATGCTTTGAAGAAACACTTTTCTAATCTATCAATCAACTCATAAATAGTAAACACCAAGTGAACGGTAGATAGGTGATGCCTGTGTTTGGTCAAAAGATGTACATTCAGAGAGAACCCATCTCCTTGTAGAAGGAATTGCCAGCTATTTCACTACATTCTCAAGGACTTGGTACAAGGACGTCACAAGAGTTACCATGTGCAATTATGATTACAGAAAGCTGCAGGAGTTAGGAAAAAGGTGAGCAGACTAATTTAAAAGGAGGAGACTAAATAGGGATTATTGACAGCTTAACATGATTAGAACATGGGAGGGTGCTTCAGTATGCACTTGCAAGGACAATACATATTCCCAATCCGCACCGACCACTCATGTTTAACAGAATTCATCCAAGAAGTTGTTGAGTTGGCAGAAACCAATGAGAGAGATTGTTTGATCTGAACAGTCCCAGGATGCTTGTGACAACATATGACTGCGTTCTCCAATCAGAAAACTCCACAATGTTAAAAAGATAATCGAACCAAAACTCGATTCACTGTTAAAAAGAGGCAAGCTCGTGTTACTGACTCATGCATGTAGGTACTTCGCAAGGAAATCTCTCTAAGACAGCTACGTGCACAAGCTGTCTGAGGTGGACTTGTGATATTGCATCAGACAAGTCCTGACTTCTAAGCAGAGGAGAGAAGAAGAAACACTGTCACACGGTTGATTCTGGCGCCAAATGAAGAACGTGTGGCATTTGTGTTGTTGAGCTCCGCTGCCAATCATCCCCAACTATATACAATGAGATTCAAGTGTCAATTTTATCCAATTTCCACTTCATTCAACTCTTTTGTGACATTGAATTGGCATTACGGGACCGTCCGACATTCTATCTGACTGAAAATTGGCAACTGGACAAAGTTGGATGTCTCAGTAGTTCATCGTCACAGCTCTTCACATGATTGAAGAGCCTCTCCCTTGAATACATCACTGAAAAAGCTCAGAATTTGATTGACAATCATGTGATTAATCTTCCACTGTTCGAGATTTGCAAATGTATACATTTATCTGAAATCTTAGCTAAAATGGCAAGCAAGCACATTTATGTGAGAAGAAAGATCAGTATGTGAAGATAGTGCCAATCAGGAACAGTCGAAAAGGGGATAACAGACATCGTGTTGCATTACCAATAATTTCAACACGCACATGATATGATGCACCCATTCATCTCTCTATATCTTCCTTCTTCCCTCCTTTTTTGCGAATTTCTTATATGAAATGTCCTACCATTTTCTTGGATGAGTACATTGACAAATGCGGGAGACAAGAAGCGAATACCTTTGATTCTTGGAACAAAGCTGTGGAGCATTGACAAATGCGGGAGACAACGCCGGTCATGTCAATCGTCGAAACTCCTGTGGAACAAAAGGAAGGCAAATCATTTCATGTCGCAATCTCAGTTCTCAGTTGGCCAAATCACACGTGCTTATGAGTTTGGCACAAATTAGTGATTAGTCAATACAGTCGCTGGCAGTAACGTCGTCTTTGCAGCACTCATCAAGAACTGTAATTGCAGGACCTGTAAGGGAAGGAAGTATAATCCTACCTCCAATATCCAGAAGAAGATGCTCGACCTCATTCACTTTGGAGTCGCTAATTTCGGCTTCATCTCTGATCCACCTCATTATCTTGTAGACAAAATTCAAGATATTAGTAGTTTTTTTTTTTTTTTTTGGCGCAAGATATTAGTAGTTTACTATCGCATTAGTGGGGAATTTGTCAACCATGAAACATGCTCTTAGGTACACTGAAATGTACCTTTCTTTTAAGTAGGAACAATTGGCAAAATAAATGGGAGAGCCCAGCTTCAGGATCAGGATCCCGGGAATCCCGGTCGCCAGCGGATATTGCTTAATGTCGCAATAAAGGCCTGCTGAATCCGGCAGGCTCCCAAGCTTGCACGTTGCAGGCCTAGCCACGTACAGAAGCGACCTGAGGATCGCTTATGAGACCTGCGTGGAAGCATCCAAAGCGAATTAAACTAACAAACTTAAGCGACATTTCCAATAACATGCGCAATCAAAATAGATCTGTTTGATAAGAAAAAAGAAGCTCACCGACATCAGGAGGCCAACGTCCATGCCGATGAAAGCGACACCAACCAATGCGGCCATGC
Organism: Eucalyptus grandis x Eucalyptus urophylla; assembly: GCA_028830015.1. Lineage (NCBI taxonomy): Eukaryota > Viridiplantae > Streptophyta > Magnoliopsida > Myrtales > Myrtaceae > Eucalyptus > Eucalyptus grandis x Eucalyptus urophylla. The sequence goes on along the minus strand of CM054190.1, from coordinate 56,158,097 downwards.
AAATGCAGAAATCAAACTCGTCGACCTTGAAGAGGCGATAGGCTTCCTCATACTCGATCAGCCCGAACATGGCGTCCATTATAATGGCAGATAGTGCCACGAGCTGTATAACTAAAGAGAGGGGCTAAAAAGAGCAGAGTAAACATCATGGCTATAGCCATCACTATGTTTGACATCGCGGTCTTGCAACCGGCATTGTAAGTGACCACGGACTTCGAGAATGGCCCTGTCAATGGAGAAATTGATGTCACTTAGATCGTTCGACTCGAAAGTTTATATTCTAATTTTCGGCGAGTTAACTGTACATGAAGCTCAAGCACTTCTCGATGCTCTGCATGTTTGAATGTCACCAAATTAAAATGCACCATTGTGAGGTAGCAAGAAGTCAAAGACCCCACAATGTTCATCATCCCAAAAGCAACCATCTCCTTATTTCCATCAGTCCGATAATTCCTCAAGATGGCAAAGCTTCTTCCAATGGCAATTCCTTCCTGCATCAATGTGTTGTAGAATTAAAATCTCATACATGTTTTTAGATTTCCCTTTTCTTCTAAGGAAACAAAAAACGAATTAAAAGTAAAAGAAAAAGATGCCTGGGAATGGCAGATACAGTCCTTACAGCCAGAGCCAGAGTGCCAGTGATAAGTCCAGCTTTTAGAGTGACCGGCAGATATTGGGATTCAAGTTCAACTCTTTAATGGAAAGAGGATTTATTCCCCTCTTCAAGTAACCACCTGCCAAGAATTTAATAAACCGAAATAAGAAAATAAGAAAATAAATTTTTTATTAAAAAAATATGTCATTGCAACAAATGTAGAATTACGTGTGGCAATCATCTCTTATTGGTCGATTATACTGACTCTTAATATATAGTCTACATCATATATAGATTATGTTAACATGATTTATTTTTCTTTTGCCAAAAAATACTACCAAGCAAACGTTATTTAAATACATAGAAACGCATTAATATCACTTATATTGCTTATAGACCAAAATAGGCGTAAATGTATCCGAGCAATACCTAAATGAGTCATTATATCCAGATTAAACTTGCTAAGACATTATTTTCTTGGGGGAATATAAGGGTATTAGTGATATGCGAGATAATAGATTTCACCTAACAAGATTTTGATTATTCGACCAAAGTTGATAGATTTAGCTAAAACCTTTAGATTGATCCCTCCAACTTCATTCCGCTTTCTTCTAATGGAAAGTGAATAACAAAGAAAAATCATTTCGAAATAAATCCTTGGAAAGCTCGAATTGTAAATAATTAATGAAGTAGACCCCAAGGATCTATTAACAGTTTATCCGATCTTGATATTGATGTAAGTGTATATAAATATATTTTCTTTGCGTGAGAAACTAAGATAGGTAAATCTGGATGATAGAGAGGGGTAGTCAGCCCCGAGACAGAAACTTCTAAAATATGAAACCTCAAAGGGCCCAAAACCTATGCAAACCCTAAGTTCTAAACTCTCCAAAGTAAGACAATGGAGTCCACCAGAAATTCCATGGTGCCTCTCTCGTGATGCCTAGTTTTCTAAATGATGATGATGATGTAATAGTGGACTTACGATTTGGATTCCATGTTTCTCCGCATGTGCTAAATAAGCAAAGAGGCCTCCAATGACAACGGTCACCATTGGAGCTATGGCTGATACCCAAAATAGCTTCGAATTCCTTTTCTTCTGCAAGAAATTTAGGGCGCGCATGACAAAATTTCTGTTTCTCGATTTCTTTGTTTCTCTGTTCCCCGGAACAGGTTTTGGAACAGAAATCCGTTTGGTAACGCAATTTGATTTCTCTATTTCTGAAACAGATTTCTATTCCAGAAATAGAGAAATTGAAGAAATCAGAAACTGAAATCAAACTATATAAAAGAACCTTGCGCTTTCTTGCTAACTTAATTCACTCATAACCACAACTTCACAAATTATTGCTAATTTTCTTTTTCTTATTTTGCTCGTGTTATTTTTTGCATTTTTTTTTCAATTTTTTTTGATAACTTCCTCTTTAGGATGAAAGGCAATCGAATGGGTTCCCAATTTTCAAAAACGATCAAAGTTCTTAAATGCTTACTTAAAAACAATGGGGCTCTTTTTTCCTAGAAAAGGCACGCGCATGGCTAGTTGAAGAAAAAATTCTTACATAATAGATGAATAAAAAACGTGCCTAGAAATTTAACCTTATTTTTTTACGGATTCAAAATTCTTGCAAAATCAAAGTAATTAGATTGTTACACAATCTTGAATTTTAATTCGAAGGCAAGAGATTCAAGAGAATTTCTCTCTTTGCTATGCAAGGGCCATTAAAGGTTCATTGAGTAACAATAAAGAAATTAGGGATGAGCAACTCTATTGATTCAATTCGAGAATCAAAATAAACTGACCTTCCCCCGATTGGTTCCTAACCATAAACGTTACTTTAAGGTAGAATTCTTATATATTCCTTTACACCATTAATTTTATTTTGTTGATAATCTTATATAATACTAGTTTTTGATAAAATGACAAGGTTGTATAGGCGCCATTGATGGCATCCATATTCATGCTTCCGTAGTACTTGTCTGAACCTACGTATGATGAGCTTGCAAACGATACATTGACCGAGGAGGGAAACCAAATAAATACGCTTAGGAAAATAATTGCTAATAAAATGGCAAAGGATAATAATATGCCGAAAATTCCATGAAATTGTATTTTCAACTTTTGTAATGTATTAGTATTATTTCGACTATTATTTTGTATTTGAGGATTTCCTATGTTATTTTAGTATTATTTCGACTATTATTTTGTATTTGAGGATTTCCTATGTTGTTATCTAATCAATTTCTATTCCTAGAAATAGAAATTTTGTTCTGTTATCAAATGGATTTCTGTTTCAGAAATAGAAATTTTGAGTCGTTATCAAACGGGTTTCTTTGCTCAGAAACTTGTCTGGGGAATAGAAATTAAGAAATTGATTTCTGGTCAGAAATCAATTTTTGTTTTAGAAATTTTGTCATGCGCAACCTTAGTGGTCAAGGAAAAAAGAGAATTTGACATCAGAGGTGGAAAATCATGGAGATGGAAACTTATCCCAATTATACAAAACGAATACTCAGATGCAACAGATGACAATATATATATATATATAAATAAATATGTGTGTGTGTGTGTGTGTGTGTGTGTGATTTATCGGTTTGTGTGTTTCATTTCTTTTTATTTATGTGGCCTTACCATCACAGCCAAATCTAACACACAGAACCTCAAAATACCCACTACTTTTTGGCTTTTCATCGTTTACACTTTTTGATCTTAATGCCAAACCCACTTGTTTCTACTCCATTATGAAAAATCTGGCGACATAGACTTTAAGATCAAATCGTTTTAGCTATCCTTGTCTCTTTTCCAAGAATATTGACACACGCGAATCATGCCATTTGTGTGTATTGGGTAAAGCTCCATCCTTATGGTTACAACGTGTGACACCTAAGGTTAATATATAGTGGGCAACACTGTAATATGAATATAGAATTTGGTTTAATTTGCTAGACAAACCAAGCGTTTAATCACTTAACCAATTCATTTGATATTTCTTAAAGCTATCCCAAGATACTTAAAGTTGGCTAACAGATATTGTTCATCGAAAGACTTGACCTATTGGTTCAAATCAAGTTCGAATTGCTTAGGTACCAACCTAATGCGACTTGAGTGATTACTAACTAGCAAACTCAATAGAAGAAAAAAATAAGTTTTTCGTTAGAAAATACAATTCAAAAAGTCAAATTCTCAAGATAACGGGAGGTCACGTGTATATAAAACATTTTTGCAATCTAGTACTCAAGTGATTTGAGGTGCCGCTCAAACATTTTCTTTGCTATATACAATTATCTATAGGTCTCAAAATAAAAATAAAAAAAGTACTTAAAAATACCCCATTCTAGTCCAATCCAAGCATATCTAGAATTTCCTACTAGGGTTCTAGATATTGTGATTGGTCCTTTAGGGCCTGTTTGGTAACCATTTAAATAGGTCTTGATTCTGATTCTTTGTTCCTAGGAGTAGTTTTGGAACAAAATTATGTTTGGTAAAATTTTTGTTCCTTGAAACAAATTTCTATTTTTTTATTTCCGGAAGTAAATTTGGAATAGAATCAAGAATAAAAAAAAATCGATTCTTGTTCCCGGGAATAAATCTAAGAATCAAACAATTTTCTTATTCTTCTTCTCTTTTCTCTTCTTCTGATTTATCTACCGCCATCGTCGCGATTGCCGTCCGCCATTTGTCGCGCATCACCGTTGGTTGCCGGCAATCGGTTTAGTGAGCTCGCTGGAGGCTTGCCAAGCCAGGGCGAGGTTCAGCAAGCTCACTAGAGGCAAGCCCAGCCACCGACGAGGCTCGGTGGCCAGGCGGGCCTCGCCCAGCCTTGGCAAGGCTCGCCCAACCTTGGCAAGGCTCGCCCAACCCCAGTGAGGCCGCCTGGCCATCGACTACGGTCGGCCTTGCCAAGGGCCAGGGACACTCCAGTGAGGTTGCCGGCCCTCGTCTAGCTGGTCGCCGGTCATCCCAAGGCCGGCAACTGGCCACCTTGAAGAAGGGGAGGAAGAAAGGGAAAAAAGAAAAAAATTAATAAAATTATTTAAAAAATGAAAAAAATGATTTGCAGTATGAATTGAAATTTTTATACTTATAGAATACATATTTAATTTTGTATTTTAATTTATTATTTAGTATTTATATTTATAGTTTGTACTATAGTCTATTATTTACTATTTAATAAAAATTTGATTAGTTAATATGTTTATTACTTAGTATAAATATAATTAATCAATATAATTTCTATAATTTGAAAAAAATTTAGAATTGAAATATAAATTTTATGTAGTTACCAAATGCATTTATGTTATTTTTTTATTCAAGAATTAGAAATCTTGTACAGTTACCAAATGCGTTATTTTGTTTCAGAAATTGTTCTTGAGAATTAAATAAAAAAAAATTCTGATAAGAATCTGTTCCTGAGAATAGAGTCGTCACCAAATGCGCTCTTATTAAGTTGTGAGGAGTGCAAATAATTCTACAAGTGTAGCCACGGGTCGTTGAGAGAGAGAGAGAGAGAGAGAGAGAGAGAGAGAGAGAGAGAGAGAGAGAGTCTCACCAAGTATCGAGTGAAAACCAGAAAAGCCAGGAAGACCAAGCCAACAACTGCAGACTCCCACCTCCACTGCACAAAAGCACAATTTTTCTAATCCAAATCAGCATCTTCCAAGAAAAAGAGAAAAGAAAACACACCCATATTTTCCTTTTCCCTTACAATGAACCTAGAAAGAGTGTACATTCCAACTTTCGCTTTTTATCTTATATTGGGTTCCCCGAGACGTTTTCTTTTTGGTCTTCCCTTAGCCTTCCATATTTGACGACTATGGCCGACGGGTGCTCAAGAACGTGTCATTTTAAAGAGGTTTTTATCTAGTCACACCATCATTCGGCACATGTATATCTTTATTTGCTCGAAATAGGTAATATCTCTGCAAGTAATTTCACGTCCTTTTGTTGCCTGAACCATTCATCCGCTACTTGTCCACATGATTTTTTTTGTCGCATCGTCCCGGCAAAACTCACTTGAAACCCAAGAAAAGGGGAGCGGATTAGAAACAGGTGAATGGAGCTTATTCAAAGGATGAGTTATTACGTGCCTTGTCTCGGTGCTTGAACACAGCCTGCAAGACAGATATCACGTCCGTTTTGGTGGTGAAGTGAGTCACTCCAAACATGCCCTTCAACTGCTGCAGGGATATTATAGTCGCAGTCCCGCTTATGAAGCCCACGATCGTTGAGTGGGACAAGAAGTCCACAATAATCGTCAGTCTGCTCATAAATTCGATGAACTGGGGAGATTAATTTATTTGGTTATTAATGGATTAAAGGAGAAAATACGTGCAATCGCTCCTATATATACCTTAAGAACCCCAGGACTGCTTGGTAGATTCCGGTGAACAGAGTGGCTGTGAAGACCAGTTTGAGATACAAGTAAGGGGTCAGTGTCCGGCGACACTTTCTCTTGAATGGTCGCAGCTAGAAGCAATGAACAGGCGGCCACATTCCCGATTGCTATGTGCTCCGTGCTCCCAAAGATGGCATATATAATTGGTGGCACGAAGCTCGAATCTGCGGTTAGTCGATATCGTAAGTCAAAACATGAAGATTTGTGAAAACGATGGCATGGTTATAATGCCTTGGAAGATTCTTCGTCAATAAAAAGGTGGTCACGTGACCTTTTGCGAAAATCTTTTGGCTCGGTATAGATTGACACTAGAGAAGGTAATATCCGCAAGGAAGTTTTCATAGGAATTGCAGGTATGCTAATCAATGTTGTTTTAAATTTGATAAGTGTACACTAGTCGTCAATCCAACATATAATGCGTCAAATAGAAAAATAAAAGAGTACGCATTTTTAGGCAAGCTGGCAAGTTATCATCCTCCAGACTTCGCCATATACGTCACAAGAACAATGCAAATAATTGGGTTTTTACTTCCGTAAGTGTGCATATGCATCATTTATCCAACACAATCCTGCGTCGAGTACACAAAGAAGTATATGACTTACACAGCCCAATAATAGAAGGAATGTCGCCAAGCTTTGCATAGCTGATGCCCTGGGGTATGGCGAGGCTGGTGATGGTGATGCCGGCGAGCAAGTCATACGGGAAAAGCTTGAGGTTGTTTTTGGGAAGCCACTCGAAGATTGGGACGAAGTACTGCCTTCGTGACTGGTCACTTCTCATTCTTGAAGGGCCTGCATGTTTGTGTTTCTTTTTTTTTGTTCATGAACAGATTTTCTGTTTTTTTTGTTCCCGGGAACAAAAAAAGAACAGAAACACGTTTGTTTGCATTTTTGTTCAAAATCTGTTTTTTTTGTACCGGGAACAAAATTAGAACAGAAATAAGAAATAAAAAAAAGTTATTTTTTATTCCAGAAACACTTTTTGAAGAATTGAAAGGACAAAATTTGTTTTTTTCTTTGGCCGGTCGCCGGCCTCGGCCATGGCCGGTGACCGGTCGAGGGTCGGCGACCTCGCCAAAGGGTCGCCGGCCCTCGGCGAGGCCGGGCGTCGCCGGCCCTTGGCGAGGCTCGGCCTCGCCTTGGCTGGGCAAGCTCGAGCTCGCCCAGATCCAGCGAGGCCGAACTTGCCCAGCCCAGATCCAGCGAGGCCGAGCTCGCCCAGCCAAGGCGAGCTCGAGCTTGCCTAGATTTGGCGAGGTCGAGCCTCGCCGGCGGTTGGGCGAGCTCAGCCTTGCTGGATCTAGGCGAGCTTGAGCTCGCCTAGCTAAGGCGAGGCCAAGTGTCGCCCAACCACGGCGAGGCCACCGGCCATGGCCAAGGCTGGCGACCGGCCAAAAGAAGAAAAAAAGAAAAAAGAAAGAAAAAAAGGAAAAATAAAATAAAAATATTAAAACATTAAAAGAAACAAAAAAAATACAAATTTACCAAACGTGTTTATATTCATTTTTTATTCCCAGAATAAGTTTACTAAATGCATCTTTCTAGTAAAAAATTGTTCCCCGGAACAGAAATAATTTTTTCTATTTCTATTCCTTGGAACAATTTTTGAACAGAAACATAAACAAATGCACCCGAATTGATTGAACCGGTCGTCGGGGAATAGGGCCTCCTTTGCATGGGACTTGAAGGTGGCAGCAAAGCCCCTTGGCCGGGTGAATTTCACCTTGTGGACAGACTCTTGAGAGTTGCTCATGACCAAATAAAGCAAAATCACCCGCCAAGATTTGGGGGGAGAGAGAGAGTGGCAATATAGATCTTACTTTCGGAGAGGTGGAGCGAGAAGTCAGGTGGATTTTTTAGCACAAGGTGAAGAGGGTGAGGTGCTGTAAACAGGGCAAAACAAGAGCATTTTCACTGCAATGCCGTCAATGGCAGCCTAGTATGTGCATGTCTGAGTAACAGAGTAACAATAACTTTATTAAGAAAGAATTCTGACTAAAGAGATAATCTCGAGGGTTATTTCTTTTTTATTTTGGGTGTCGTATCCATCTCGCTCTGTTGATTTATCCTGAGTCGGAGGAGATTACAGCCAAAAATTGTGCTATTTTTACATAAGAACTGTTGATGGTTACTCTCTTTGGGTTGATTCCAAGTGGTTAAGTTACTGTTATTAACTCGAGAGAGAACCTCGTACGCAGGGCCCTATATTTAGTTTGGACGCTCGTTTGGGTATGACGTGTGTCTCGTGTAGAGGGAATGAGCAGACGGATTATGTAACCACTAGAAAAGCTCCGAAAATCAAAATCTCTTAGATGTATAGGTTTGAAGATGTTTTGTGGCTAACGAGTTGATAGTTATAACCAGTCGATCTATCTCAATCCACTCTATTATGTTATGTGTACATCAAATTTATAGAAAAGTCTAGGTGGATCGTGTATAGAGAGGTTCAAGACATGCCAGAATGGAAATCTAGACGGCCTCATCTTTTGCATAACCAAGCATGAACACGCATCACTACTGTTCCTCAAACTTGCGAGCTTAGTCTCATCGAGAAATCTGGGCCTTCGTGCCTAGCTTATCGCTTATGAAAAAAAAAAGGTCTACGAAGACCATTGAAGAAAAATAAGATCAGAAACAATGTAAAAGATGATATTTAGGAAAAGGAAGTAGGGGCAAAACAGTACTATGGTCGAATGACTTTTTGGAGATGTGCATGTTGACTTTATTCTTATGATATATTTGGTCGTGCAGAAAACCCAGTTAGGTCAATATTCGTGTAAAAATATCGGTTAGTTACAAATCATTTTATCGGTTAGTTGCAAAGAATGATTGCTTCAAGAAAATAAAATTACATTTTCTTTGGCTCAATAATAGCTTTACATTGTTTGCAGTTGCTTTTAGGGTTTGAAAGGCTTTTGCTGGAAAGGATAATTTCTTATGTTTTTCAGCGCACCTTATATAATATATTCATACGGTCTTCCCCTATTTATTAATTTACTTAAGTTTGTGGATTGGACAATTTAATGAGAAAAATGAGGTCTTTCATAGTAAAAAACATGATTACTTAATTAAAGGGTTAAATACGTTGCAAAGGCCATTGCTTGATTAAACACTTAGCAATAATTTCCTGATCAAAATTTTGATTCTTCGAGCTCTAGTCACTGCAAGTAAATTATGGCAAATCATTAATCCGACTCGGATGTCCTACTTAAATCAAGATTATGTTTTAGTATCATAATTTAACTAAAAGTTATAGGATCGGACACCAATTGTCCCAATCAAATGAAAGAGCTCCCAAACATTAGCAATTGTTATATTCCTATGGCCCAGCGAAAGGGGGCAAATGAACATGATACTCACTTTGATGACTGACTGGTGATATCGTGATCCTTTGTCCACTGGGAAGCCTTCGTCTTAATCACAGCTTCACCCCCTTGATCAGATTAATTATCGCCTAATCAGGATCTGACACTTATCTATGAACCTATGTATTAATAGAAAAAGAGAAACTTTAGCCGAAGAAGTTGGTTTGCAAAACCTCATCTCTCTTTCTTCCACACGTCTGCTTGGGCACATCTTCTCCTGTGGCACCAAGCATCTACCTTAACACTCATGTTCAAACGTAGCCAGCTTGACTGGAGTAGTAGCAAAACAATTTAATTTCAATTCATTTCATAAAACCTTAAGCTGTTGTATAGAGGAGTAGTTCACCTGTCAAATGTTTGGATATGTAGGGAAAAGCATAGGAAAAGTCGAGTAACCTTTAAATACGGAGATCCAAGAGAGCCCAACACTTGTGCTCATTGACAACCAAACAGTGCCAACACATCTTCACCTCCTCCTGGACCGAACTGAGATGGTAAACCCCAGTGGACAACTGCGATGTGTAATTAAAGTTTGTGAATGGTTTATTGCCTAACTTGGTCCTCAAGCTACTTGCCCTAAAAGTTACGACCAACATTTGCCCCCAAATATTTTGTCAATTTTTTTTTTTTGCTAGCCAAAATACATTGGGCGTATAATTTCTTGGCCCACTTCTCCGTTGGGTTTTTCCTGCTTAATATCAAGGGATAAGTGTTCCAGAAGTCCTAAAACTTGTCACGAAAGTGCATTTCAGTCCTAAAACTTGCAAAAGTGCATTTCAGTCCTACAACTTGTCAAAATGTTTCAAATGAGTCCTAAAATCGACGCCGTCTAATTTCTTAACGGAAAAAGCTGACGTGGCCCCCGCGTGGCTTTTTTTAATCGTTTCTCTCTCCTCCGTTGCGAATAGTTAAAAAAAAAAAGCCACGCATGCAGAACGACGTCGTCTCCTCCTTTCTTCTTCACCACGATGTCGTCTCCTCCTTTGTCCTTCCCCACGACGCCGTCTCCTCCTTTCTCCTTCGCCATGACGCCGTTTCCTCCTTTCTCCTTTGCCACGACGTCGTCTCCTCCTTTCTCCTTCACCACGACATCGTCTCCCCCTCCGTCTGTACGTCTTCTTCACCGTCGTGTTCTCCCTCCCCTCTCCATCTCTACGTATTCTTTCGCTTTCCGAGTATCCCCTAAGCCCCAGATCGAACTCGTCCGAACCCTAAGCCCAAAATCGAACTCGTCCGAACCCTAAGCCCCAAATTGAATTCATCCGTACCCTAAGTCCTAAATCGAATTCGTCCGAACCCTAAGCCCCAAATTTGATGATTTGTGGTTCTCTTGCGATTTGGGTCCTCATCGACCTCGAGTTCGACGCTCGTCGTGAGTTCGTGTTCTTTCCTTCCTTTGACGATTGTGAGTTCGTGTGAAGACCTCTTTGCGGGAGTCTAGAAATCTCAGCGGTGAAGCGATTGGCGTCGGGGACGACGACAGGGTCAGCGAAGACGATGGCGACTCCTCCTCACGCAGGTATCGCTCTCTGCATTATAACATTTGGGTATCTCATGGTAATGCTACGATTTTTTTTGTTTTGCAAAAGTGCTTTAATCTCTGCATTATGTAAAATGATGTCAGTTAGCGTCCTCAGTTCTTCATTATTTGGAGTTCAGAGAGCTCGAGTTTGACACACATCAACTTTATGTTCTCTTCTTTGATGATTGCGAGTTCGTGCAAAGATATGTCTTGTGGGCATCTCGGCGTCTCAACGGCGGAGCGAGCGGCATCAGGGACGGCGATGGTGACTCCTCATGCAGGTATCACTCTCTACATTACAGCATTTGGGTATGTCATAGTAATATTACCATTTTTTTTTGTTTTGTTTTGCAAAGGTGTTTTACTCTTTACATTATAGTGGCGTTTTACTCTCTGCGTTATGGTTGTTTTGCATTTTCCAATTCTTGCGATAAATTAGAACATTGCTCTCACTATTGATCATGTAGTTGCATTGTGGTTGTAAAACGGATTATGCTAATTTGCTGTTTCTGTATTGATTGTTCGTCTTTTATAAAAATATCTTCAATTTAGAACTTGAACATTGCTTCAATAATTTGATGATTGAAAGTGCTCTGCTTTTTGTTTCTGTTCCCTTGTAGGTCCAATGGTCGAGAACAAAGTTTATGTCACTGTTCGCTGTGGAGGTAAATTTAAAGTTGGCCCACCATTGGAATACATAGGTGGAAGGGCTGATGTTGCTGAAATAAGTTTAAGTAAGCCTTTACTGTTTAGTATAATTGAAGCTATTGAGGCTTTGGGTGTGTGTAGAGTAAAGAAACTATTTTACAGAGTTCCTGGAAGTAAGACTCTTGTAGACGGAGTAACTCTTAGGTATTTATGGGATAATGCTGATGTAATGGATCTATTTTATCATCATCTGTGCTCTGAAAATATTACGCTATATGTTGAGTATGTTGATAATGAAAGGCAGGAGCTGAGATGGGGGGTGTTGAGATGGAAACTGGAGGTATGTCTAATGTGATTAGGAATATTGATGATGACGGGAATTGGGCTGGAGTTGCCAATAGGGATCTAGATGAGGAAGAGGATGATGATGCACATAATTTGGTGGATATGGAACAGTCGAGTGATGATGATGACTTTGAACTGGTTGAAGCAAGGAAAAAATTAATTGAATTTTCAGCAAGACATAGGCTCCAAATTTTAAATTATAGTGAGGCAACTAGTACTTCCCAACCACCGATTGTGGATGAGGCTCAATCGTTAGATGATTCTGGGTACGAAATAGAGTATGCATTTCAGATGAGGAAGACAGTCTTCAATCAATTTTAAATGATGAGGGTGGTGAAGAGGTTGATGTTATTTCAAGGAGAAGAAGTAGGTTCCCATCATATGATCAAAGTGGTACAAATCTAGAATTTATTGTTGGCATGACATTTGAGGATGCAACTGAGTTTAAGAATGCAATTTTGAAGTATTCTGTGGCTGAGCAAAGAGTAATCAAATACACTAAGAACACAAAAAGTGTTGTAAGAGCCAGGTGTGGCCAGAACAATTGTAACTGGATGATCTATGGTGCTCTTGATAGCAAAATTGGGTCATTTCATTTGAGAAGGTATGTAAATTAGCATATATGCAGTATCACTTTCGAGAATAAGAGAGTGTCTAGCACTTATTTAGCTAAGCACTTCATGATTCTCATTTCTGCAATGCCTAAAATCAAAGCACCTGAGTTAAAGAAATTAGTTAGAGAACAACTTGGAGTAAATATCACTTTCAGTCAGTGTAGGAGAACAAAGCTGAAAGTATTGAAGGAACTGCAAGGCAATTACAAGAAGGAATATGCACAGATGCATGACTACTTGGGAGAGCTTTACATTGCAAGCCCTTCAAGCAATTTTAAATTAAAAGTTGAAAGGCCATTGCCAAATTCTCTACCAGTATTTGATAGGGTTTACATTTGCTTTGATGCTTGCAAGAAAGATTTTTTGGCTGGATGTAGGAAGATCATTGGATTAGATGGATGTTTTTTGAGGGGTTTGATCAAGGGTGAGTTGTTATGTGCCGTCGAAAGGAATGGCAACAATCAAATGTATCTAGTGGCATGGGCAGTGGTAAGAATCGAGAATAAGGACACATGGACTTAGTTTATCGAATTGTTGAAGTCAGACCTCGATATGTGTAATGGTGACGGATAGGCGTTGATAAGTGATCAACAAAAGGTATGTTTTTTTTTTCTTTTTCATTTGTAAATTGATTGTGACATTACAATGTTTTTCTATCTGTTTTCATATATATTTTCTTTTTTTCGGTAATTGTCAGGGTCTTGTCCAATCTGTAGCTGAACTGTTGCCAAATGCAGAGCATAGGATGTGTGCAAGGCACATTTATTCCAACCGGGGTCAAAAATACAAAGGAAAATAGTTGCTAAGGCAATTTTGGAGATGTGTCAAGAGCAATAATATGTCAGATTTCGAGATGCATAGACAGAGGTTGAAGGAACTGACTCGGGAAGGTCATGATGACTTATTCCGTATTGAGCCAAAACATTGGTGCAAAGCCTTCTTTGACACCGACATTAAATGTGATATCGTTGATAATAATCTGAGTGAAGCGTTCAATGGTAGGTGTGTGGAAGCTAGGTGCAAGGCCATTGTGAGTATGCTAGAGGATATTAGAATCATGGTTATGAATAGAATGCATACTCAGAGGGATGGATGTGCTAGGTGGACTAGAAATTACGGTCCAAGGATTATGCGTAAGTTACATGAGAATACATATGCTAGTAGGTATTGCCATTTGATATGGAATGGAAATGAAGGATATGAGATTACAGAAGGTGGTGACAAATATGATGTTGATTTGAATTTAGAAACTTGTTCTTGTAGAGCTTAGGAACTTAGTGGAATTCCATGTTGCCATGCCATTTGTGCAATACACCATAAGAGAAATGATCCGACCGACTATCTAGCCGAATGCTTCAACAAGGAAAAGTATCTAAGTACTTATCAATTCATGATGCCTACAGAGAGAGGACAGAAATTTTGGAATAAAACCAATAAAAAAGCTCCTCAACCCCCACCAATGAAGAACATGCCTGGTAGGCCAAAAAGGAGTAGAAGAAAGCAACCGATTGAATTTGTAAGAGGTGATAGAATAACTAAAGAGGGTAAGCAAATGACTTATTCTGCTTGCAAACAAATTGGACATAACTGCAAGGGATGTCCTTTAAAAAATGTATTTCCTCAACTAACTGATCATCTTAATGCTGGGCATGTCACTTTAACATGTTTTAATCAATACTTAATATATGCTTCTCAAGCCAATGCTGGGGCCAATGTATGTACATCCAATGCTGGGGCCAATGTACGTACATCCAATGCTCAGGTCAATGTATGTACATCCAGTGCTCATGCCAATGCAAGTACAGCTGAAGCTTATGCTTAATCTCAGGCTAATTCCACTGGTCCAAGGCTCGGAAAAAGACAAGTAAGTTATCATCTAACCATTATTGTAAGTTTTGTATATGAAGATTCCAATTTAGTAATTTTTAATATATATTCAGGCTAAAGCTAAAGCAACGACAAGCGTAGCTGAAGGAGCATCTGAAAGCCATGCCAATGCTTCTGCAAATGCCAATTCAATAGGAGACAATAGTGGGCATGTTAATGCTTCTGCTCAGGCTAGTGCAGATGTAAGAGAATGTAGTGCTCGTGTAAATGTAAGAGAATGTAGTGCCACTGCTTCTGCTCATGCTAGTGTTGATGTTAGAGGATGTAGTGGTGAGGCCAATGCTTTTGGTGAAGTCCGTTCGGATCAAGGGGAAGGCAGTGCACCAGCCAATATAATGGCTAAGCATAGACGTGAAAAAATTTCCGGTGAGTAATACCTCAATCCCCAAGTATACATGTATTGTGACTACGTTCTCATGTTGAATGAATTTTCTATTATTTCAGTTTAAAAGACCTACCATTGAAAATTGCATGATACAGAGAGAATCACAAGCCAAGAGGATGAAAATGATAGGGTTGGGTGTTGACGCAAATCCTATGACAAACCTTCATATTCGCAAGGTGAGTAATATTTTTAAATTTTTATAATAGCAATTACTTATCTCCTTAAGCTAAAAAGATACTCATTCTTATGTAGCCTAATACAATTGGTGCAAGAATCGTTAACCTACCGGAGAAAGGGGTAGTCATAAGAGCTACATCAACAGCAAAGGTGCATTCCCAAGTCAGTGCACAACCTCAGTCATATCATATATCAGCAGCTCCTCGAAAACAAATTGCGGTGGCGCCGAAGCCACTATTACAACCCAAGGCCACTTCACAACGTCAGTCATATCATGCAACAGTAGCTCCTCCAAAGCACGTTGCAATGAAGCCAACGACACTATCACAACCTCAGGCCAGTTCTCAAGCTCAGTCATCTCAAGCTACAATAGCTCAGAAGCATCTTGGTTTAAAGCGAAATGCACCATCACAACCCCAGGTAAGTTCCCAACCCCAATCATCTCGTGTAACATTACCTCCTCCAAAGCATGTTGCGCTGAAGCCAAAGCCACTATCGCAACCTTAGGCCAATTCCGAAGTTCAGTCATCTAAGGCTACAATAGCTCAGAAGCATCTTGGTTTAAAGCGAAAGGCACCATCACAACCCAAGGCAAGTTCCCAATCTCAATCATCTCGCGCAACATTACCTCCTCGAAAGCATGTTGCGATGAAGCCAAAGCCACTATTACAACGTTAGGCTCAGTCATCTCAGGCTACAACAACTCCTCCAAAGCCTATCGCTGCGAGACCATATATAAGGAAAAGCGCCAGAATTCTGAATCAAGTGAAGGCTCAACCTACTGGACCACCGGAGACCATCATATTGGATTGATATGTCTGCTGAAATTGGTATTGTTAAGTGAATGTATATCAATTATTAGCTGGTTTTTTGTATGAGACGTGTAGCGTTTGTGCATAGAACCTTTTGTGCATTGAAAGTGCATATTTTGTTGAGCAGAACCTTTTGTGCACTGAAAATGTAAGCATGTTGCTTTGTCAATGAATCGTGTTTCAACAAGTTATGTGGGATGCTTGATTTTGGTTTGGATAATGCACGAAAGTGATTACTCTTCGGGATTGTTAATAGGTAATTACTGAAATTGGCCATGCAGAATTTTCATTCTTCCAATACTTTTGTCATCTTCTTTCCCATACATTTTTCTCGAGTTCCTTGGGGGCATTAATGGTAACCGATACCACCACCTCTTATTGCTAATTTTTCATTTTATATGATGGGGTTTTGCTCTACGTGGTCTCTGTGGCCCGCATTGGATGATTCATGGAAGATTTGATTAGGTAACTTAGGTATTGTAGCCGACTGCTTTAATTTCACTTGATTTTTTACACATTCCATTTGAGGCAAGCTCGTTATTAAAATCATGAAAAAATCACCAATTAACAATCTCGATTGCATAATAAGGGAGTTGTCACCATTTTTTGAAGTTCTAAATTTATTCTAGTGGCAATAGCTCATGTAGTGCTATTGACAAGCACACAAATCAAGCAACATTTTGCAATGCGATAGTAATTTCTCGCATGGCAAGCAACCGGTCTTGCAAACTACAAACTCACATCAGATTTCATTCCCATCTCAATTATCCACAACTAGTGTTCAAATTTACAAACTCAGATAGAAGGTACTATGGAAGACTTAGAAATTTCCCACCAACTTTCACATTATATATAACCAATACAACGATATAACACATGCATAGAATGAATGCTGATTGATATAGCATCTTTCATTTCTTTACTTGTGCAAGCTCCTCCTTTAAACGTCTATTTTTCGCATTTTGAGTCTTCATTTCAGCTAGCAATGAGCTCACCTTGACTCCATCACCCCTCGATTGGCTTGATTCAGACAATGTTTGATTTCTTTCAAGGAGGTCAACTATCATGTCCCTCACATGATTTGGTATCTTTGGATCCACCCACATGAAGAAATTGCAGCAACTTGGACTATTAAACTTAGCACATCCATGGAACCTTCTTCCTGCGTTTTTCTTTGTCTTTGCCATAAGAATTGGCGATTGAAGGCCACAATAACATGTTGGCTCCTAGTTGACCTCATTAGGAGTTATGCTACTTGATGCAGATGTTGCCGCCCTCATTCTTCTGGGCTTCGTATTATAAGAACCTAATAGAAGTATATTAGCTATATTATGATTCCTTCATAACGTCTTCATATTAATAACTTCTGCATAATGCAATGTGTTTACTTGAGAGATTTAGGAGATGTTTTCAATCTCCAAAAAACATCTCTTTTTTCATATGCACTGGATGAATAGACAACCATAACTTACTTTTGCATCAACGTTCTAATTTGTCACTAGTATTGGAGAAAGGAAAACAACAAAATGCTATAATGCAGAGAGCGATACCTGCGTGAGGAGGAGTTGCCATCGCTGTCGTTGACCCTGTCGTCGTCCCCGACGCCAATCGCTTCGCTGCTAAGATGTCGAGACTCCCGCAAGCGAGATCTTCGCACGAACGCGCAATCGTCAAAGGAAGGAAAGAACACGACGAGCGTCGAACTCGAGGTCGATGAGGACCCAAATCGCAAGATAACTGCAGATTGTCAAATTTGATTTGGGGCTTAGGGTTAGGACGAAATCGATTTGGGGTTTAGGGTTCAGATGAGATCGATTTGGGGCTTAGGGTTCGAACGAATTCGATTTGGGGTTTAGGGTTCGGACGAGATCGATTTGGGGCTTAGGGTTTGGACGAATTCGATTTGGGGCTTAGGGGACACTCGGAATAGAGAAAGAAGAAGTAGAGACAGAGGGGGGAGGAGGAGACGGCGTCGTGGCGAAGGAGAAAGGAGGAGACGGCGTCGTGGGGAAGGAGAAAGGAGGAGACGACGTCGTGGTGAAGAAGAAAGGAGGAGACGACGTCGTTCTGCATGCGTGGCTTTTTTTTTTTAAACTATTCGCAACGGAGGAGAGAGAAACGATTAAAAAAAGCCACGCGGGGGCCACGTCAGCTTTTTCCGTTAAGAAATTAGACGGCGTCGATTTTAGGACTCGTTTGAAACATTTTGACAAGTTGTAGGACTGAAATGCACTTTTTGCAAGTTTTAGGACTGAAATGCACTTTCGTGACAAGTTTTAGGACTTCTGGAACACTTATCCCTAATATCAAAGCAGATGTCACTTGATTTAACAATCTGTTAGCCTTCTTCGATTTTGAAAGCCGCTTTCAATTTCAAACCACGTTCAACTTTCAAATTACTCTTCCACTCTCATCAAGCTCTCAAACTTTTCTTTCCCAAACAATTCTTCTTAATTTTGTGATACTCTGATCCTTTTCTGATTCTGAATCAATGGCCCCAAAATTATAGCTCAAAATCCCATAACGAGTTCATTATTCAGCTTGTCATTGGATTCGAAACTTGGAGCTATTGAAGATGCTAAGTAGAGGATTGAATCAAAGCTATCTCCATCCTTCCTCGGGTACACCCTAAACTCTTAAAATGATTCTAACCCAATTTTTTTTTTCTACTTTTGGGGTCTTAACCAATTCTAAACTCAATTTTTGGTAGAAAGTTAATGTTTCTGCTGAATTCAATTTCATTGAATAGATCTACTATTGTGTTTGCATCCTCATTTGGTTTCTTCTTTTACTCACTTTTTTAACTTATATCAACATTCCACATTGTTCCACCAAAAGGGCGAAATACTTTTCATTTTAATGATCTAGTTCAATTGGCAAAGGTTTCAAAGGTCATTTGTTAATTCTTGAATAGAAAGTGCAAATGGCAAGAAATTTAAAAGTACGAACACTAGGAAAAATCGATTGATGATGTAAATGGTACTAGAATAGGTTGAGGATGAAGATGAAGATCAATTATTCTTAAATTGATTGAGGATTCTTTATACTATTGACACCTAAATTTTTTCCTCAAATGGCTTTGTCGGTTGAAAACCCTTTGGAAGGGCTGAACCAAATGCACCTTGAGATTTGCAGGGATTGGCGATAATGGCAAAAGCGGCTGATAAAAGCAGCGGAACATATTGGGCTGTAGTCAAGGAACTTCCAGGAGCGGTGGCAAACCTAGAGCGCGCATAACAACGTTTTTATTTCTCTATTTATCTGTTTCTCTATTTTCCGGAACAGGTTTGGAATGGAAATTTGTTTGGTAACGTAATTTCATTTTTCTATTTCTGAAACAAATTTCTATTCCAAAATAGATTTGGAGTAGAAATAAAAAATTAAAATTTTTAGCTTTTCTATTTCTGGAATAAAAATGAGAAATCAAAATTTTCTTCATCGTTCACTCTTGTCATTGCTTGTCACCCACTCGCTGCTTATGGGATGTTGAACGCTCGCCGCCGATCGCCGGTCGCCCACCATCGGCCCCGGCCATCAACCGTTTGCCACCAACCACCAGCCACCAAATGCCGGTCGTCAGCCACCGGACTCTAGCTGCCGGATGTTGGACGCCCATCGATCGTTGGCCACTCATCACCAACCATCGGACACCGAAGGCCCACCGTCGACTGCCCATCAGTCACCATCAACCATCAGATGTCGACCGTCGGACTTCGGCCATTGGCCACCCGTCACTAACCGCCGGTCGCTAGCCACCAGACTTCGATTATTGGCCACCCGCTGCCAGTTGCCAGACTCTGGCCTCCGGACGTCGAACGCTGAATGTCGGACTCCGGATGTCGTCCGCTGAACGTCGGACTCCGACCACCCGCTGTCAATCACCGAACGTTGGACGCCAATCGTCGAACCTCAAACTTCGGCCACCGAATGCAGGCTGTTGCCGCTCCTAGAAATAGAAATTTTATTCTCGTATCAAATGAATTTTTACTCTAGAAATGGAAATTCTGAATCGTTATCAAACACGTTTCTTTGCTGAGAAACTCATCAATGAAATAGAAATTGAGAAATCAATTTCTGGCCAAGAATTGATTTATATTCTAGAAATTTTGTCATGTGCGCCCCTAGTCTAACTGTGCTAGGGGACCCTGAGCTGTGCAAGCTAGTGGCCACCGTAAGAGTAGTGTCGGAGGTAACAAAGAGCCATGGGAGACCACTTCACCGAGAAGAGTTTCGTAGAGAGGAGTTTCGCCGTTTGGAGAGAGCTTTGCGGCGAAAGCTTTTCTGAGAGTGTTCTTCGCGTGTCTTCCGAGTGTTAACACATGCCTCCTAGTCACGCGACAAAGAGTGATCTTGCATGCATCAGTCTATGGTAGCATTGTAGGGAAGTCAAGCGACGACTCGAAAAGGCAAAATATGAATAATGCAAGTGATGTTCGGGATTGACTTTTACCTTTCTACGCAATAAATAACTAAAAATGGGTCATCGAGTGTCGACACCTATTTAGGAGAAGTCTCTCTCCCCTCCGTGCGGACTCGACTTTGCATTATATTCTCTCTCCTCTCTCCTCTTCTTCGTTCTTTCCTTCTCAGAAGAAGAAGAAAAGCCATTCCTTTTCAAAGGGTTTTGACCGAAGCGCATTGCAAAGCACTAACGGCACTGCGGGGAGCAAAAAAGTCGAACACTTTCACCATTTCTTTGGGTAACCAAAAACAGACCTTTTTCTTTTTTGGTCAAACCAAAAACAGACTTGAACAGCCAGGAAAACCAAGATATGGGAGGTTTTGATTATAGATGAGTGAAGCTCAGATGGGAGATATACTTCTCTATCAGGCAAACAGAAGAAACTTGGAACCCCGTCATGGCTGCGATGACACTCGAGCTCCAGATACGGTCGCATTGCCAAGATACGGAAGGTTTTCTAACGCCTGAAAATTCCTCTTCGTTTTCTATTTCTATTAATCTTCATGGCCTCGCACAGTTCACCTTTTTTACTATAATATTTGGAGGAGAGGGATGTCTCAACCAGAGAAACATATCTATCTCTCTCTGTCTAACAGCATGTACAAGCCAGCGCAGAAGGTCGAGAGACGTTTCGTTTTTATCTGAAAACGGTAGCTGAAAACGCTTTCGCGAACCGAACGGCCCTAAGTCTGGTCCAATATTTTCTCGAAGGGAAGAACCTAGAAGAGGAAAGAGAATATAATAACTGTGTGCGGACGGGGCAGAGGAGAGAATATAACACAAAGCAAAATAGAGTCCGTGGGGAGGGAGGGGATAGACTTGCTTACAGAGCGGGCCCCATAGCGTCACTTGTCATCCGCTGAGTGGACTAATGCATTGACTACGTGGCTACCACCAGTGGACCCAATATTTTCTCAGACCGCACAACTTTTCAGCTTGTTCTTTGGGGACAAACCTCCTTTTGGTTCTGTAAAGTGAAAAAAGACAGACAAGAATAACTTGACATTCAACTGCTCTCAACTACAAGATTTGTTTATGACGTCGGTAAATATTTGCGTGGAATCACCATGTGCGAGAAAGTAGATTATACCTGTGTTTGGTCAAAAAGATTTACACTCAGAGACTACCCATCTTTTTGTAGCAGGAATTCTATACAAAACTGCTAGCTATTTCATGACATGCTGAAGGACTTGTTCCTACGAAATCCGAAGAGTTAACATATATTATTGAGATTATCGCAAGCTAGGTTAGATAAAAGGTCAGCAAACTATTTTAAAAGGAGAAGACTTGGTGGGGATTTTGACAGTTCAATATGATTAGAACATGATTAGTATATGGGATGGTGCTTCAGGATGCACTTGCAAGGACAATATGAATGCCCAATCAGCACAACCACACATGTTTAACAATGTTAATCCAAGATGTTATTGAGTGAGCAGAAGTCCACCATAAATACTGTTTGATCTGGTCAGCCCCAGGATGGCTGAGACAACATATGAAATCCCTTCCCGTATCAGAATCTCAAGGATGTCAAAATGATAATCAGACTGAAACTTGATTCTGCTCCGTGAAAAGGCAAGCTCGTGTTGAGGACTCATGCATCTGGATACTTCAGAAGGAAGTCTCTCTAAGACAGCTATGGTGGGCCTGTGATAATGCAGCAAAACAAGTCCTGCCATCCAAGCAAGAGGGATAGAAGAAGAAACCTGGAGCTTTCTACGCAGTCAATTAGCTAAATACGGCGCCAAATTAAGAACTTTTGATACTCATTTTGTTGAGTTTTGCAGCATGTGAAAACCTTCTCTTCTGTGGAATTTCTAATCAGCTAGCGGCTACCGGGGGGGTGGGGGGGCGGCGGCGGGGGGAGGGAGGTGGTTCCAAGTCTTTTTTGAAATTGTTTTTTCTTTTTTTGTACTTTCGATCGTCCCCAACTATTCACAATTAAATTCAACTATCAATTTTCCACTTCATTCTTTTTTTTTTTTCCGACATTGACTCATCATCACTGGACCATCTGAGATTCTATCTGACTGAAAATTGGCTAATGGACTGAGTTGGAGGTCTCTGTAGCTCATAGTTGCAGCTCTTCACATGATGGTATGAGCCTCTTTCTTGAATATATCACTGAATAAGCTAGAATTTCAGTAGCATGTGCTTCAGCTTCCACAGATTGAGATTTTTAAATGTATAAACTATATCTGAAATTTCAGCTAAAAAATGGCAAGAGAGCAGAGCACATTTATGTGGGAAAAAAGACGACTACGTGAAGATAATGCAAATCGTGAGTAGCTTAAAAGGGGGCCACAAACATCTTGTATTATTTTCAATTTCCACCCACACAAGATATGATACACCTCATCATCTCTCTATATCTTCTTTCTTCCCTACTCTTCGAATTTCTAGGTCGAAACGTTTTGATTATATTTACAAATGCGGGATGGCGGATAACGCGTAAGAAAAATGGTGGAAACAAGAACAGAAACACCACATAACATCTCTCATCATACTACGGTAGGATGCACCGAGAAGTCATTCTTCGAAACATTTGATTCTTGGAGCCAGAATCTACAAGCCTCAACTGCCTCGTCAATGGACATGTAGAATGACTCTCTGCCCACTTTGTCCACAAACTCTGACAGGATCATCTTCTCCATCACTGCCATCCTAGGATTGACTATGCCCATCTGCAAAAAGTCGAATCGAGAATGACTTAAGGATCATTCCTTCTATAAGAATAGCCCAGAAAAATCATGTTTAGATGCTTACCTTGATGCCATTTATTTCCGAGGTTCTTCTTAGTTCTTGAAGTGTCTCAATGCCTGTCATGTCAATTGTCGTAACTCCTGTGGAACAAATAGAAGGCGAATCATTTCATGTCACAATCTCAATTTCCAGTTGGCTAAATCGCATAAGCTAATGAGTTTGTACAAATTGATGATCATCCAATGCTGTTGTTGATAGTAACCTCGTCTTTGTAGCAGTTAATTGAGAACTGTAATTGCAGGTCCAGTAAAGGAAGGACGGATAATCCTACCTCCAATATCCAGAAGAAGATGCTCGACCACGTTTACATTGGCATTAGTAATGTCGGCTTCATCTCCGATCCACCTCATTATCCTGTAGCCAAAGTTCGAGATGTTAATGAGGTATTATCACATTTAATGGAGTTACTTGTCGACCATGTTATCTGCTCTCGGGTACGTTGAAATGAACCTTTCTTTCAAGTAGGAACAATTGGCAAAATAAATGGGAGAGCCAAGCTTCAGGATCAGGATCCCAGGAATTCCGGTTGCCACAGGATATTGTTCGATGTCGCGGTGAAGGCTTGAATCTGGCATGTTCCCGAGCTTGCATGTCGCTGGCCTAGCCACATACAGAAGGGCCCTGAGGATTGCTAATCCGACCTGCAATGAAGCATCAAGAGCGAATTAAACAACAAACTTTATGCTACATTTCCATTTACATGTGCGATCAAGTTAGATTTGTTTGATAAGAGAACAAAAGCTTACTGACATCAAGAGGCCGACGTCCATGGTGATGAAAGTGACACCAAAGAACGCAGCCATGCAAATGCAGAAATCGAACTTGTCGATCTTGAAGAGGTGATACGCTTCCTCATAGTCGATCAGCCCGAACATGGCTGTCATTATAATGGCAGAGAGTGCCACCAGAGGTATATAACTAAAAAGAGGGGCTAAAAGGAGCAGAGTCAGCATCATGATTATCGCCATAACGATGTTTGACATTGCTGTCCTGCAACCGGCATTGAAATTGACCGCGGACTTCGAGAACGGCGCTTTCAATACAGAAACCAATGTCAGTTGGTCCCTTCGACTCGAAAATTTTATTCCAATTTTGCAGTGAGTTTAGTGCACCTGAAGATCCAGTATTTTCCAATGCTCTGCATGTTTCTATGTTAAACTAAAAAGTACCTGTTGTAAGGTAGCAAGAAGTTAAAGACCCTGCGATGTTCATCATCCCAAAAGCAATCATCTCCTTGTTTCCATCAGTCTGATAATTCTTCAAGATGGCAAAGCTTCTTCCAATGGCAATCCCTTCCTGCATTAATGTGTTGTAGAATTAAAATCCTATACTTGTTTTCATTTCCCTATTCTTCTAAGGAAAAATGAATTTTAAAAATAAGAGAAAAATGTCTGGGAATAGCAGACGGTGTCCTTACAGCCGTAGCCAAAATGCCAGTGAGAATTCCAGCTTTTAAAGTGACTGGCAGATATTGGGATTCAAAGTTCAAATCTTTAATGGAAAGAGGATTGATTCCCCTATTCAAATGACCCACCTGACAAGAATTAAAACAACATAATTTCAGAAATAAGAATGAGAATTTTTATTAAGAAAATATGTCATTGCAACAAATATGGAATTACAATTGTTAATTATCCCTCATTGGTGGCTTATACTGACTATTGATATATAGTCTACATCAAATATAGATTATTGTTAACATGATTTTATTTTCTTTTACCAAAAAATACTACCAAGTCAGAGCTATTTAAATACATAGAAACCCGATAGCATTATTTATTTTGCTTATAGACCAAAATAGATGTAATGTATCGAAACGTTGCCTAAATTACTCATTATGCCCAGATTAAACTTGCTACCACATGAGGGTATTAATAATATGTGAGATAATAGACTTCACCTAACAAAGATCTTGACTATTCAACCAAAGTTGATAGGTTTCACTAAAATTGAGTACATTGATCTCCAAGGATGTTCCACTTTCTTCTGATGACAAGTGGATTTGTGATCGGACAGAGAAAATTATTTTGATATATTAACCCAAGGATCTATTAACAATTGATCAGATCTTGATACTGATATAAGTATATATAAATATATTTTCTTTCCGTGAGGGTCGGGATGGCGCGGGGTAGGCAGCCCATAGACAAAGACATCTAAAATGTGAAACCTCAGAGGGCCCGAACCTGTGCAAACCCTAGGAATCTAAACTCTTCAAAACAGGACCAAACAATCCACAGAAATTCAGTGGGGTCTCTCTCGTGATGCCTAGTTTGCAAACAATCATTAGGGCAAGAAGCCCACTTGTCGGGCCCGCTGCCATCTCAATTTTTAACACTATTAGGCAATAAAATAATAATGATAATAATGATAATTATAACAATGATGATAATGATAATAGTGTACTTACGATTGGGATTCCATGGTTCTCCCCATGTGCTAGATAAGCAAAGAGGCCGCCAACGATGACGGTCACCATTGGAGCTATGGCCGATACCCAAAAAAGTTTCGGATTCCTTTTCTTCTGGAAGAAAATTTGGTGATCACGGGAAAAAGGGAATTCGATATTAGAGGTGGAAAATCATGGAAATGTGGAACTTATTCAAGTTATATAAAAGCTAACACTCAAATGCAACATGATGATATATATATTTTAATGATTGCGTATTTATTCATGCTTTATCTTGTTATATGTTTCGTTTATTTTCGTTTATTGGTCTTACCATCAACGTCAAATCTTATATGCAGCTCAATGTGCCTAGGTTCCCTCCTTTGTCATCTTAACGCCAAACCCACATGTTCTTACTCCAATATGGAGCAATCGGTGACACGGAATTTATGAGCAGATTGTCGAAATTATCCCTTTTTTTTTCTTTTAGTTTTTGAAAACATAGGGTATTTGAATTTTGTGACTTGACCATCTCTTTAATTACACAAAAATCATCCCGTTCATGTGTATCAGGTAGAGCTTTGCCCTTACAGTTGTAAGGGCGGCACCTAAAGTTAATATTACTTGACTAATTGATACTATTCAATTAAAACTTGACCATTGAGTTCAAATCAGATTCGAATTGCTCGGGCAACAAAGAGACGATGATAATTGAGAACAAACTTCGTAATATAAAACTTGATTTATTACTAACTAACAAATTCAATAGAAAAAAGTAAGCTTTTCTTTAGAAAATACAATCCAAAATGTCAAAATTAAACTGTTGGGTGAAGGGAGGCCATGCAAAATATTTTCGAATTACGTAGTTAAGTGACGTCAAATGATGCTCAAACATTTTCTTTATTATGCATTATTTATAGGCCACCAAGAAAAAAACCATACGAAAATACAGTCCAATCTAAATATATCTAGAATTTCCCGTCGAGGTTTCTGGAAATTATGATTGTTCTTTTATCAAGTCTCGAGGAATGCAAAGTGGGTTGGTGAAAGGGAGAGAGAGGGAGAGAGTGAGTCTCACCAAGTATCGAGTGAAAAGCAGAAAAGCGAGGAAGATCAAGCCCACAACCGCGGACTCCCACCTCCACTGCACAAAAGCACAATTTCTTCTCTAAATCAGCAGCTTCCAAGAAAAGAGACAAGAAGACAAGTCCATATTTTCTTTGTACCCTTCAAATTTTAACGAAAAAAATCGCTTTCATAGCACAAGCAAAGCCTTTTGTCTTATTTTACCACAAGACGTTTTCCTTTTGGTCTTCCCTTAAGCCTTCTATATTTGACAACAACGTGCCATCTTATGAGGTTTGGATCTAGTCACACTTTATCATTCGGCACACGCATATCTTTATTTGTTCGGCCCAGCTATTCTCTCTGCAGGTCATTTCACGTCTCTTTGTTCCCTACCCCCTAGATCCAGTTCTCGGCCACATGATTTTTTGTCGCATCGTCCCTGGCAAAAATCACTTAAAACCCAAGAAAAGGAAAAGGAGTAGAACAGAAGCCAACGAGTGGAGCTTATTCAATTAATGAGTTATGACGTGCCTCCTCTCGGTACTTGAACACGGCATGCAAAACAGATATCACATCCGTTTCGGTGGTGAATTTAGTCAGTCCAAAGAAGCCCTTTAACTGCTGCAAGCATATTAAAATCGCAGTCCCGCTCATGAAGCCGACGATCGTTGAGTGCGACAAGAAGTCCATAACAATCCCCAGCCTGCTCACAGATTTGATGAAGAAAAGATGAGATTAGCTTCTTCGCTAATTAATGAATTAAAGGAGAAAATTTGGGCGATCACTTCTATATATACCTTAAAAACCCTAAGACTGACTGGAAGATTCCGGCGATGAGAGTGGCTGTGAAGAACAAGCTGAGATACAATTTGGTCTCAGCGTCTGGAGACACTTTTTCTCGAAAGGTCGCAGCCAGAAGCAACGAAGGAGCAGCCACGGTCCCGATTGCTATGTGCTTCGAGCTCCCAAAGATGGCGTATATAAGCGGTGGTACGAAGCTCGAATCTGCAATTAGTCAATATCGTAAGTCGAAAGATGAAGAATTGAGAAAACAATGGCATGGTTATAATGCCTTTGAAGATACTTTGTTAGTCCGAAAAGATGGTCACGTAACATTTCGCATAGAAAGTCCAGTTATTTTGTACGCACTAACACTAGAATACATAATATCCCATGCAAATTGCAAGTATGCTAATCAATGTTGTTTTAAATTTGATTAGTGTGCATTTATCATCAATCCAACACATAATGTGTCAAAAAGAAAAGAAGTACACATTTTTTTTACACAAGCGGGTAAGTTAATCTTCTAGGCTTTGCCAAATAAGTCACAAGAACCATGCCAGTAAAGGGGTATTAACTTCTGTAAGTGTAAAGCTACGCATCATTTATTTGACGCAAACCGGGTCGAGAACATACAAGAGTATATCACTTACACAGCCCAACGACAGGAGGAATGTCGCCAAGCTTTGCGTAGCTGATGCCCTGGGGTATGGCAAGGCTGGTAATGGTGATGCCGGCGAGCAAGTCATACTGGAAAAGCTTGAGGTTGTATTTGGGAAGCCACTCGAAGATCGGGACGAAGTATCGTACCGCCTTCTTGATCGGCCGCTTCTCATTCTTGAACTGCTTGAACGGGTCATCGGGGAAGAGGGTCTCCTTTGCATGGGACTTGAAGGTGGCGGCGAAGCCTCTCGGCGGGGGGAAATTCACCTTGTGGACCGATTCTTGAGAGTTGCTCATGGCCACACAAAGCGAAACCACCTACCAAGAATTGGGTGGATGGGGGAGAGGGAGAACGGCGATATATATAAGTTTCAGAGTTGAAACAGAATTCAGGTGGGTTTTTGAGCAAAAGGTGAAGAGGATGAGGTGTTATATATAAGGCCAAAGAAGGGGGTTCGCACTGTAATATCGTTAATGGCGGCCTAGGAAGCGCATGACCAAATAACATTGAGTTTTTTTTTTTTTTTTTTTGGTTAAGGTAAGAAATATATTGATTTTGCAAAGAAAAACAAGTAAACGGGCCACGAGGCATCAAGAAATAAGCACTCTACAAGACAGTCCAAGAAGAGTGAAGGGGTGCCAAGGGACCAAAGGGAACAAAACAACCAACAAGCCGAGAGGCCGAACAACAAAGGGAAGAACTAAGACCTACAACCCTCTATTACAAGAAAATAGAAGGACTTAAGTCCCAACTCCGCTGCAGCCGTCTATTCTTCGGGTTATCCACCACATGCTTGAATGTCATTGCTTTGTCTTTGACGGCCTTGCAAAGATGCATCTTCATCGCCGGGATAAAGAGGGCCTGATTTCTAAAAATCATATTGTTGCGTTCTTTCCATATGATATAACAAAGAGCACCATAGCTAAAGCGAGCCAGAGATTGATAGAATCCCCCACCCGAGAAACGATTGGAGGCCCAATCAAGATTTTCCCGCCACGATTTATTGCGCCAACTGACATTAAACTTTGCAGCCCAATAGGAAGCAAGGTTACCTGGAACACGACAAGCAAAGAACAGATGATCCACGGAATCGGGTCTGCTCGAGCAAAACGGGCAAGAGGCTGCTGGAATCGCTGCCCAAGAGAGGAGCATAACTTGAGTAGGCAGCCTATTGCGGGCAATAAGCCACAAATGGGTTTGGTACCTAGGCGGCATGGCTGTACTCCACACAAAAGAAGACCACGGCACCACATTTCCTTTCGGTCTAAAGAGGTCATACGCAGAAGCCGAAGAGAACCGCCCCGAGGGATGACGAATCCATTGGAAGCAGTCCTCGAGCTGGGTAAGTTGAGGAAGAGGATCCCACCAATCAGCCATAATATTAATGACATACCACCCAAGAGGCGAAGAAAATGCATCAGCCACGGAAGCAGTTCGAGGAATCCCCGATCTGTATATTTGCTGGTTGGAGAAAAGGAGGTTAAGCGGGCCATTAAGGTGCCACGGATCAAACCAGAAAGAGACAGCTTTGCCATTGCCTATCTTCCATCTAAAATGTTGTTGATACATGCCACGATGGCGGAGGAGCCTTTTCCAGGCCCAAGAACAGTAGGTGGGGGTCGGGGATATCCAGAAGTTCTTCCTCGATAAGAAGACGGCATGAACCCATTTACACCAAAGAGATTCTTTATCAGAGAATAGCTTCCATATGTGCTTTGAGTTTTTTTTTTTTGGGTAAAACACATTGAGTTTTTACTAAGTAAAGAATGTGACTAATGGGGCAATGTCGAGGGCTATTTATTTTATTTACCATTTTGGAGTCATATCCATTTGGCTTGGTTGGTTTTTTTTTTTTTATGTAGAACAACATATAAATATCTTTATGGAAACATTGGAACGTTATAAGAATGGGTGGTCCCACAAATCAAAAAGGATTGTGTGATTTTCGAGATTAAAATGAATTACAATATTTAATTAACGTGTTTCCCTTGATTTCCAAGATGTCACAGATTTCAAACATATTTTGCAGATTTTCTAGTTACGTTTTGATAACTTTCTCTTTTATCAATATCTTTTCCTTAATTTTGTTAATTAAATTTCTAGATTGTGGCCTCCTTATAAATAGGTCCCTAAGATATTGTAATATGCATTTCTTTATTCAACATAAACATTATCTTTTGGAATTCTTTTCGAGCTTAACTTCCTCTGTGTCATTTTTCTAACTCGGAAGAGATTGCGGCGAAGATATTGTGCTATTTTCACACGGTTAATGGTCAATCTCTTTGGATTATTTCAAAGTGGGTAAGTAGCTGTTATCGAATCAGTTGGACAAAGAACCTCATACGCATTGTCTTGGCTACAGTATGGAAGTCCCTTTGGACATGACGGGTGTCTTGTTTGAGGAAAGAACGATTGGATGGATCATGCAACCAACAGAGAAAAGAAGCAGTGAATAGATAGATACTAGACACAAAGAGATACTTATCTTGTCTGTGATGTATTGGTGGCGCGGTTTGGTTTGCGTTTTGCTAATGAATTACCTTCCGCTTCTCACTCCGAGACGGATTTAGTATGGCAGACCAAGTGAGGAGGTCAGAAAATCAATGACAAAAAAAATTCATCTACATGGTTAACGTGATATTATCTAATCTGATATTTAAATTGATGTATTGAGCTCACACGCCGAATAAAAATTGAATTACTCCTTTCTAGGGTAAATTTAAAGGTCCAAAATTTCAAACATATCACTAGACTTGATTTACTTACCTGAGATATTATTCTAATTTTCTATTCTTTATCCTCTCTATCCAACAATAGCGTAGCCACATAAACACTGCTGCCTCCCGCACAGGAGATTCCTTGTGACTACACCGTTGTTCTAACACCGATTGTTTAGCCGACAACGGCGAGCGGAGGTGGGTGGGAGATGGCTTTGGCGCAAGTGGTCAAATGCAATGGGTGGCGGTGGCGGATGTTGGTATTGTGTGGTGAGAGAAATAAGGAATTATGAAAATTGGAATCTCAGTAACATATATGTTTGGGGATCCATTATGGTTAACAAGTTTATAGTTATAGCCATTGAATCCATCTCGATCTACTTTATTATGTTATGTGTCACCAAATTTGTAGAAAAGTCGAAGTTCATCACGGCTAGAGCCCCAAGACACACCAAAAATGGAGATCTAGGTCGCCTCATCTAGGGGTGTCAGGAATCGAACCGAAAACCAAACTGAACCAAACCGAAAATTTTCATTCGGTTTTCATTCGGTTCGATTCGGTTCGGTTCGGTTTTCATTCGGTTCGATTCTCATTAAAAATCGAAATTTTTCGGTTCGGTTTGGTTTTTATCGGTTAATCGAACTGAACCGAGCCAACAAACTGAAAAATAGAACCATTACCCAAACCGGCAAAGGGCAAACCCTATTTCTAATTCTCTCCCATCTCCTCTCGTCTTGGTTAGCTTGAAGGTGCTACGGCGACGACAACGGCGAATGTGACTGCGATAGCGACAGCGACGGCAACAGCGGCAGGGACGGCGACGGCAACGGCGACAAGGACGGCGATCGATTGAGGGACGTGCCCGAGCATGTCCTGCACACTTGCGCAGGCAAGTCTCTAATCTTGGGGGTTGGATTTGGGTTGGTGAGTATCGACCAGTTTCCGATTTCGCGGTGATCCTGTACAACTTGTGCCCGCCGTTCGCCTCCGGTACGTTTGCTCTGATCTCCCTCCGATAGCAGCTGGTCGTGTGCTTCTTTTTTTTCTTTTGGGGCGGTGGGTCTGCGCGCGTTTGGCTATTTCGCCCCGAGCATTCTTGTTATCTTTCATACCTTGGTCGTTTTGATAGCTGGGGGCCTTGTGGACTGTGGAGAATGGAAAGTTCACGCTTGTTTTGGACAATGGAGTTTTTGTGGTCATTGATGGGTGCGATTGTTCGGACCTTTCTTGGGTTCTAGAGTTTTTGTTTGTTTTTTTTTTCTTTTTTCGTGGGCTATAATCCATTTCAAGCGTGAATTTATTTTACTCGGGTGCTCCATGGGAATCCTTCCTGTTTATGGGCTTGAACAACTTCATGGGTTCTAGTTTCGGTTACTAGATCCGGAGTCACTTCTACGTTTTGTTTCTTTGACTTGAGTCGACCCGCAAACCTAAGCTGTCCAACACGAAGGTAGGCTTTGTTGATGCTGATAAAGTTTGTCTAAATTACTCTGATCTAGCTGCACTTGCGATTTTTGAGCCATTCTATTTTGGTGAGCTCATTCATTAGGTAGGTGAGAATCATAGTTTAATTGCTTGAGGTTTTGGCTTAAGACCGATGGCCGAGGTAATTGATTTTGGGGTATCTTTCAAGGTAATGAGACACTAGATATGTTAAATATCCTGTCACCCATGATTTACCTTTGTTCTCCTCAGCCTGCCTCAAACCTTCGGCCTATTGAGGTAATTCATTTCTTTATGATGCATTTTGCCAACACAGCATTTTTTGTGCTTACTATTTTTATCTTGTCCTTTCTATCGCTAGTTTACCATTAGTACTTCTTTCAGCAGTGAATAGAAGCAAAGATGCATATTACTGTTGAGTGTGCATCTTTCACAGAACCTTGATCGTAGTTACAGTTTTTAAATTAAACATTTCTTGGTATGCAGGGGAAAAGCTATTCCATTTCTCGTTTTGGTACCTGATTGAGCACCTGAAGCTCTAAGACTGCACGAATTGGGTGTTGTTATAGGGCATCTTGCTTCTGGCGACTTGCATGCTAGCACAATTCATCCAAACTTGCAAAGGCACCTCTGCAAACCAATTTAAAGAAGAAAATTCTCGATGTTTCACAAGTTCTCCCCATCCTGGGATCCCTCTAATACTCCTCTCATGCAAATTTCAGTGTCTCTTTGATGATCGAGTTTGCTCATTTGTCTATGATTATATTTTCTTAATTTTTCTTTTCTGAATTTTTTTGATTTGATGGTGTACAGGGTGTTGTACAAAGCAGCTTGATTGGGAAGTCACTTCCCACATTTTGTTTTTTCGACCTAGTGGAGACTCGGGAGTTGAGTGGCTGTGAAGTGTTGAAAAGTTTGATTTTTGAGTTTGGATCAACTTGGCGGATATTTATGCCCTAAAGGCTGTCTACAACATGAACGGAGTAAGAACCCTTGTTTTAGTTGGAGTGCATGATGTTAAAGGCTTTTTTGACATTGTTTACAACCAAAAAAAAAAAAAAAAATTGTCTTCACCAATATCAAGCCTTTTCAGATTGATCTTGTTCTTAACTTTTGTACATCAAGACTCATGTCATATTTTTCTTTAGATTTCTGAAAGCAAGACATATGTGGGCTAAATGATTCAATGGAGGTTTACCAACATAACTAGCTGCAAAGTTAGTGGTTAAGGTAATTCCCCATGCGATCTCTAAAATATGTGGAATGTTTATGGCTTTTCTCCACATTTGTTATCATGCTTGTTCTACTATTTAGGAGGCAATACAACCAGCGAAATTGTTATCGGTGGAAGGGCTGAAAAGGGCTTTAAGGTACATATGAGCATACTTGAATTGAGAATTATACATGTAGAGTGCTATTTCACCAACTAATTTTTTCAATCTCTTTTGCTCATATAAGGTTATTTGTCCTACCTTTTTTTTGTAGTTCTTATTTGTTTTGGTATGTTACTTCTCGAACATGGCTGCTCAATGTCTTATATTTATTCTCATGGCTTTTTTTAATCTACTTTATTGATGACTTTAGACAACTTTTCAAATTTGTGAATCTAAAAAGGATTTCTTTCTACTCATGATAAGCCATTTGTAGATCTCTCTGTCAAGGCAATAACATTATTTGCAAAGCCAAATATATAATGGGCGAATCTTTAATTAGTTAATCTAGCGGTACAAATAGAAGGAGGCTGAAAGCTGTTGCATAGGAACACTTTAAAATGATAGAAAATAGCCAAGATAAAGCCGAATGTCTATATTGTGGGGCTATTATTGGTTGTTCTACTACAAAGGGAACTAGTGGGATGCATAATCATTTAGGTAGATATAAGAATTATTCATATGCGAATGTGAAGAAAATGCAAAAAAGTGCATCAAATGAATTTGTTGGATTGGTAATTCTATTTCAGCTGGTCCTTGGAAATTTGATCAAAATGCTAGTCGAAAAGATTTAGCAGCGATGTTTATTATTGGTGAATTACCTTTCAAGTTTATGGAACTTGAGGTATTTTGAAAATTTATGAGTAGAATCCAGTCAAAGTTTTTCATCTCTTCAAGAAACACATTAAGGGAGGACTGGAGGAAAGAAGCAAATTGAAAAAATATTTTTCCGATACTTCTCAAGGGGTTTGTCTTACGACTGAAACATGGACTTCATGTCAAAATCTAATTTACATGTGTCTTATTGCTCGCTTTGTAGATGCTGATTGGAAGTTATAAAAGAAAATTTTGAATTTTTGTCAAATTCCAAAATATTCGGCTGAGTTTATAGGGAAAGGGGTTGAGAAATGCTTAATTAGTTGAGGGATCAAAGGTATTTTTTCTATCATTGTTGATAATGCTAGCTTCAATGACTTAGCCAATGCTTAAAAAAGATAATGAAGTATATGATCTAAATTGCAAAATCCTCTAAACTTGAAGTGCAGTAACATATTGAATTTAGATTATTTTGAGTTGAAAATAATAAAAAAAAACGAAAAAAAAATTGAAAACTAAAAGCTGAAATCCAAAAATCAAAAAACCGAACCAAACTGAACAGAAATTTGGTTCGATTCGGGTCTCATTCGGTTCGATTCAGAAGTTTTTTCTAATAGTTTGGTTTGGTTTGGTTTTTCAAAAAAACTTAACCGTTGACACCCCTAGCCTTATCTTCCGCATAAGCCAGAATATTTACGCATCACTACTCTTCCTCAAGCCTGTGAGCTCAGTCTCACTGAGAAACCTGGGCTTTTGTGCCTAATTATCACTTATTAAAAAAATCTAAGAAGATCATTGAAGAAAACTATAACGGAGAAACAATGTAAAAGATGATATATAGGAATAGGAAGTGGAGACAAAACGGTACTATGCTTCAATGACTTTTGGGAGATGTGTATGTTGACTTTGTTCTTAAAATATACTGTCGCGATCAAAATTTCGGGTGACTCACCTAGGGTTTCGCTAATGGATTACTAAGCCTAAACTTAGCTCGGGCTCACCAATTCGCGACTCTTAACATACAAATGATTTTTTAGTTAGGAGTTGCCACTAATTTATTTTTGATGGGTCGATTATAAACTTGAGTAAAGTAACGGGAGATTTACTTTACTCCTACAAATCAGAGATTTATGAGTTAAGGGACTTGATTACGCTAGTTTTCACTAACGCCCTTTCGATATCTTTCTTTTATTTCAAAAACATGTTTTGTAGGCAGTTTGAATTGATTTTAATTTACCTCCCTAACATGTGAGGTGATCATGCGGGTGCGTAAACCACCAATTTAACACCCAAATAAAACAGTGAATAAATTGCAAGACATAACTCATGGTAACGAAAACATCTGCAATGTAATATCAGAATTCACATCAACAATCCTAGATATGATTTCTATTTAACACGCCATCACTCGATCTTTTTTTTTTTTTTTTTTTTTTAAGAATTCTCTTGGTTAATAAAATCCAATCTGTATGCAATGCAATATAACCAAATGACCTAATTCTAACGATGGGCAATTTTTAACTAAATTGACTTAGCAACAATCACTAAATAACATGCACTTCATGAACCTAACTTTATATGACGTGGACATGATATTTTCTATTTTCTAAAAAAAAAAAACATGCAGTCTATCCTAGAGAATGAAATGAATTTTCTCTAAGACAATTTTTTTTTGATATTTTTCATGAAATTCGAAATTAAGAATAATGTAAAAATCTTCTAGCTAGATTAAGATTCTATCTAAGATTCTATCCAACTTATATTAAGAATTGAGTTAGGCCAAATCTTAATTTAAACTAGGATGTTATTTTAACTCGGTAATCTCTAACTTAAGATGCAATCTATCCAAAAAAAATCTATATAAACTTGAAATTAAATGTGCAATTTTATCATAATATGCAATGACGTACAAAAAATGCCCTAATTCTACATGACGTATGCATGGTGATTTTTGTACTTTTTTAAATAAAATTCGAAATTAAAAATTGTCAAATAATTAAACGTGCAACCTAAGTTAAAAAAAAAAAAAACTAGCATCCTAAATTGATTTTTTTTTTTTTTTTAAATTCGAAAAAAAATTCCTATTCTAAATATGCAAGATAATCCTAAGATGATGAATATTCTAAAATGAACCTAATCTAACTTAGATTTTTTTTTTTTACGAAAACAAAGTTGATTCAAACCACCGGCCGCGGTGGCTCCGTTGGCAAGTCTTCCCCATCGTGGGGGGACCCATTGACCCCTTCTCGGAGGGCGAGGGTTCAACTCGCCGCGGAGACGCTTGGTGTCTTACCCGTTCCACAGGGGTGGTGGGTCCTCCTGTGGGGCCTCATGGTTTACTCTAGTCGCTCGCGGCGTACGAGGCTTCTCTGGGTCATAAAAACAAAAAAAAAAAACAAAAAACAAAGTTGATTCAAATAACATGATAACGCAAGATAAGATCGATATCCATGAATTGACAAATCATATCCCGCACATGGGATCGGATCGGTCAATTTTAAATAAATCACGAGCGTGAGATCAGATTTGCGATTTTCCAGGCGATTGCGAGTCGAATTTCGGGTGTCAATTCCTAATTTAAGAGGCTATTTCATGTCGGGAATTTCAATCATATACTAAGGAATGATCCTACTAAAGAAGCAAAGTATTAATAAAATAAAATAAAATAAAATAAAATAAAATCTACCTAATTAGAAATTTGGCCTCTAAACAAAGTTTAGCAAACGGTGGCAGCTCGTGATGGTGGCTCGGCGTGGTTCGACGAGGGGCTGCTATGGTGGTGGGCAGCCAAGGGTGGCTGGTCGTCGGAGCTCCGACGAGGGTACAGCAAACGCACGGCGAGGGAAGGCAGCCGGCGTCAATGCTGGGGCTGGCGGAGGGATCCGGTGACGGGGGCGAACTGCTACACGGGTGCTGCAGCGGCGTCACTCGGGCAGGGGACGCGAATGGAGGGCCAGAGCAGTAACGGCGGAGGCGCGGCGGTGTTCGCACGGGGGTGACTTGCGTTTGGCAGCAGGGGTCGGGTTGCTGCACGACTGAGCAGACACGGCGAGCAGACCCACAGACGTCGGTGACGGGGCTAGGCTGCAGGTCACGGTGGGCTTCAACTCCGGGCGGCGACAGGGGCGAGCAGGGACATTAGGTAGAGACGCGGTCAGAGGCGACGGTGTCTGGCAGAGGCTGTGTCGCGGCTGGGGCGGAGCGAGAGCGCGACAAATCAGGCACGGAGACGCGACAAGGCAGGCGCGGCGGGGGCTAGCGACCGGATGCGGGCGGTGCAGGGGCGCCAGAATAGCGGCGACCGGTGGGACGAGCAGAAACAGAGGCTACCGTCAGGGGGACGATAAGCGGAAGCGCGGCAGGGACTCGCTTGAGAGGACCCGGGACGGCAGTGGCCGGCAGCAGCGTCGGGCCGATCGCGGGTGGCGCGACGAGCGGCGGTGCCACGCGGCGGCCGGCGCGGGGGGTGACCGGCGGAGCGCTGCGAGCAAGACAGACGGGCGACGCTGTGCAGGGGTCGGCGAAGAGCTGCTAAGGAAGAAGAAGACCTTTTTCCTGTTTCCTTTTTTTTTTCTCTCTGCCTGCCACACCTCTCACGTCCCCTCTCTGTCTCTGTTCCTTCCTGCCCCCCCTGTTTCACGTCTCACTCACCCGTCTCTCTTTCTTTCACTCTTTAGACCTGAGCAGGTCTTTAAACTGCTCCACCTTGAAATGGCTATCCCAGGGTGCCTTCCCCCCACAAGCCATTTACAGGCAAGTGAGGGGAAGGAAAACGAGATAACAGCCCCACTGGGCTCTCTGGCCACAGCGCTTCTAACGCTCGGATCCCGCCTGGAGGGAGGTCACTGCCTTCTCCTAGCATACTAGGCTGGTAAACCCCCAATGAAAGGTCCTGGGAGGAAACAACCTCCTGGGGTGGCCGGCCGTCTTTCTTCTCTCTCTCTCTCTCTCTCTCTCTTTTACTTTGACGCCCCCGCAAAAGAAAGCAAGAAAAGTTTTCTCTCATTTGTGTTGAACCTTTGACCTAGAAACCAAGAGAAAAGTATCCCAAAAACCCTAAACGAACAACTTTTTTATAGGCCAAGGATTAAGATTTTAATTTTCTTTTCAAATCAACATCTGAGAAGATTTCTTTTCCGCACACAGTATTACCTTTTATTTTCCACATCTTTTCTAGATTTCTTTTGCAAAAATGGATATTCCCCACACAATTTTTTTAAAATTGCAATAGGATTTTTTCAAATTTGAAATCTCGCAAAGATGAGTCCGTAACATCTCTTTGAGGATACGGGTTTGAGCCAATTTGCTCTATTCGTGGGCTTAGTCCGACCTATTAATTTAAAGCTTGGAACCACTAAACTAAACCTATACGTCAATAGCCCAATGCAAATAAATAAAAAAAATGCTCCTAAAACTATATGTTATGCAACTTAATTCTATTATTTTTTTAGGGGTTAAAAATTAATCCCTAATTTTTTTAATGTAAAAAACAAATAATTGGGTCGTCAAAATTTAGGTGTTAACATATATTTAATGGTGTAGAAAACCTAATTAAGTGAATATTCCGGAAAGAACTTGGTTAGTTACCAAAAATGACTTCTTCAAGAATATAATAAGTTTAAATTTTCTTTAGCATGAAAATAGCTTTGCATTTTTTTTTTTTTGATGACTTAGGGAAACCCGTAAGCCGACAACCGGCGGACAAACCCTGGAGCCCACGGAGGAACTCACCACCCACGGAGGAACCCACCACTCCCGTGAAGCGGGTAAGTCAATCTACGACGTGTTGGGGATTCGAACTTCTCCCCTTCGTGAGGAGGAGAAAGCCCGAAGTTAGCAGCGCCATTCAGTACGGTGGTATAATAGCTTTGCATTGCTTACAATAGCTTTTATAATTTGAAAGGCTATTATGGGAAAAGAGAAATGCATAGAATTTCCTATGCCCTATATTTGCAGTCTTCGTCTATCTATTAAGTGAAGTTTTTGAATTCAACTTTTTTATGAAGAAAAAAAAAAAGTCTTTATAATATGAAAAAGGGATTAATTAATTGAGGAAAAATCACAAAAAAAAAATCTAAATTATGTTTATTATGTCACATTTATCTCAATTTCTTTTTTTTGGTAACATAAAAAAAACCAAAACTTATATTTGAGTGACATATTTATCCTTTATTAGAATTCTATTATAATCCCTATTAAAAATCTAACATAGTGTGAAAAACTAAAATTCAAGTCAGTATTATCATGAGTTGTTCATCGTCTTCCAAGTTACTATTCATCATCTCGCTCAGCCAGAGCTCCTCCGACACTCATTTGTCACTACCCACCACCACCTAGACCTTTGGGAGAGTTTGTCATAGCTGCTAGCCATGGCAGCCATGAGCTTCAAGGTTGGATCTGGCTTCGACACTCATGCCACCATGGCCGCTCGAGCTCGAAGCTTGGCCTGAGGACGAAGGTTGACCATCCAAATTGGATTAGAGAGGGAGAGGCTCTGGTTGATGACTTATTCTGCAACTCATTTGTCTGTAACCTCATCTGCATCCTGCTGAATTTAGAGACAACATTTTGAGGGAGAAATCCTTTTGAAACAATAGCGTATCCCTCCCATAAAAAAAGTGCTTGCGGACCCACCTGAGCAGAAAGTCCCATTCAGAATTGACAATTTTTTTGCTATCTCCTCGGTTGAGTTTAGTAAAACCGCATGGTAGCGTTCGAAGCAAAGATGTGCAAATAAACTAACATTTCTTCTAAGCGGATAGAAAAATCACTATGCATATTTAAAAAAAAAACACAATCCTAACTCATTTTAACATAATATATAATCATAACTCAAAAACCGAAGACACCAATGGTCCAGTCCATTAGTCAATTTCATAAAACATGTACAATGGTCTATTCCATTGATTAATCTCATCAAATCACACATCGATGGTCCATTCCATTGACCAAACTCAAGTCATATGTCAGTGGTTCACTCCATTGACCAATTCATGCTTAAATGTCTAGTCATGGTCATGCGTAACGCTCATGACAAGACGACCAAGATTTTCTCTTGGCAAGGTCTCCACCTATTATTAGTCGGTGACTCAACCCATAAGGATATCCTAGACTAGCATGCGCATACCCACACATCCCTCAAGGTTCACAGAGACATTGAGCATCAACCATCAATCACAATATCCAATAATCCAACATCAAAATGAAAGTCACATCACAACTCAAATTTTGATAGATAAATATCAAAGCATTCTCCAAAACGTTTCAAGATTCTTTCATAAAGAATTTCACAAGTCCTTTTTCAAACAACCATTCAAATCGAATTCGAAATATAACTCCATTCGAACAATAAAAATGACAATAATAACTTGATCCTGTTTTATGCAACAATATATGCTTTTTATCAACTTATAGAATATATAATTCACCACGTTTCTCAAAACACGAGTTTAAAATATAAAGAAGAAATAGTGTCACTCACTTGGGAAAAGCAAAAAAATCAACTACAATGCTCACTCGAACCACGCACTCGGATCCCTAACAATTAAAAGAAAAACAATATCAAAAGGCCGAGTAAAAATGATATTCTTATAACGATTTGCCTATACTAGGCCTATTTGTCGATAAAACGACACCTATGAGCCACAGAAACTCACATTTAGTGGAAACCAATAGTTTTCCGCTAGGCACAGTCTATGCACCAACTTCGTCGCACCATAACTTCCTTCACAAAATTCTGTTTCAAGTCGTCTTATAGTCCTTAAAAAGCTCTCTTGAAATACTACAACAGCCTCAACTCAGCCACCCCAAAACAACACCAAAAACAACAAAAAAAAGGTTCAAAGTTACTGTTCGCTACAGTTCCAGAATGCGCCTCTATCTTTAAAATTTCATTCCGGACAAACCGCAAATTCAAATCACGATCCGTAAGATGCTATGGCTTCACAACATCCCAAAGTACCATTTCTAAAAAAATATATATATAGCCCAACAATCCAAAAATTGGACTTCGCCGCACAAATATCCAAGAAATCTGAATTCCGAGCCCTATTTGCGACGATTGCTTCAAGTAGATGATTAAATGCTTCAATCTCTTACTGGCGTTGCAAAACACACTTGAGTTGGCTTGATGAGGCGTCCGAATCACGAGCGTGCCAAAAATTTTCCCTTTTTCCTTTCTCTTTTTTCTCTCCTCTCCCCTGTTTCTTTCTTTCTCTGTTTTTCGTTTCTGCTGAAGGCCTCCTCTCCTCTCTTTAAAACAACATAAGGTTCCATAGTTCTCCTTCAACTTCCTTTTTTGACTTTTCAAACCCTTTCTTTTTTTTTAGCCTATATATTACATTCTCCCCTCCTTAAAAAAAATTTCGTCATCGAAATTTATGGATAGCTCAATTATGAAACAAGTGAGGGTATTTGGGCCTCGCCTCCTCCTCGAGTTCCAAAGTGGCCTCCCTCTTCGTATGGTTTTGCCATTGGATCTTCACATAAGGAATAGTGCGTCATCGCAACACTTGATCCTTCTTATCGATAATACAAATGGGCCACTCTTCGTATCTTAAGTTTTCTCTCAACTTCAATTGTGTAAAATCGAGTACGTGATCAG
The DNA here is from genome assembly GCA_028830015.1 of Eucalyptus grandis x Eucalyptus urophylla. NCBI lineage: Eukaryota > Viridiplantae > Streptophyta > Magnoliopsida > Myrtales > Myrtaceae > Eucalyptus > Eucalyptus grandis x Eucalyptus urophylla. The sequence continues at coordinate 56,116,437 of CM054190.1, read as the reverse complement.
GATTTGGCACATATCTCCATAATAAGGACACATGGAACACATTATGGACTCCAGCTAATGCTAGTGGTAAAGCCAGTTTATAAGCAACTTCACCAATCTTTTCTAATATCAAGAATGGTCCCACGTACCTTGGACTTAATTTACCACGTGTGCCAAATCTCATGACGCCTTTCATAGGAGAAACCTTCAAGAATACACGGTCTCCTACATTAAATTCTACTTTGTGTCTCTTAAGGTCTACATAACTTTTCTAACGACTTTGTGCTATTTTCAAACGCTCCCGAATGAGCTTGACTTTCTCTTCTGATTGCTGTATGTATTCAAGTCCGGTTAATCTTTTCTCACCAACATCATCCCAACAAATAGGCTTCCTACATTTACGCACATACAAAAGCTTCAAAAGGAGCCATCTTAATGCTGGAATGATAGCTATTATTATAAGAAAGCTCTGCCAACATTTCCCATGAACCACCAAAGTCAATAACACCATATTGTAGCATACCCTCTAACGTCTGAATAGTTCTCTCCGACTGACCATCTGTCTGTGGGTGAAAAGTTGTACTAAAATTGAGTTGAGTACCTAACGACCCTTGTAAACTCTTCCAAAAGTTGGACACAAGCCTGGGATCTTTGTCAGAAACAATACTCACTGGAATTCCATGAAGTCTCACTATCTCTTGACATATCGCTTCGCCATGTCTTCAAGTGAAAGGCCAAATCGATAAGACAAAAAATGAGCAGATTTAGTCAATCGATCAACTATCACCCATATGGCATTGTTACCACTAGGCGTCCTCGGTAAACTGACGATGAAATCCATGGTAATATGCTCCCACTTTCATTTAGGTACTTCAAGTGGGTGTAGCTGGCCACCTAGTTTCTGATGCTCAATTTTCACTTGCTGGCAAATTAAACATTGGTCGACAAACTTCACAATATCTTTCTTCATATTGATCCACCAAAAATTTCCTCTCAAATCCCCGTACATCTTAGTGCTCCCCAGATGAATCAAGAATCTAGTGCTATGAGCTTCTTGTAATATCTCCTTTTTCAATTCTAAATCATTGGGAACACATAACCGACCACGAAACCTCAATGACCTATCTACGTGGATACTAAAGTCATCTTGTTTCCCAGCTTCTACACCTTCTTTGATATTTTCCAATTGAGGATCTTCATTTTGTTTAGCCTTGATTCTATCAATCAATGTCGGTTATACTCAAAGATTAGCTAATCGAGCACCAAGCTTTTGGACCAAAACCTCCAAGTCCAGCTTTCTCATATCCTCAAGAATAAGCTTTTGAGAAGTGAGCAACGTTGCAATATTTCTAGAGGATTTGCGACTCAAGGTATTAGCTACCACGTTAACTTTACCTGGATGGCAATTGATGGATAAGTCAAAATCCTTCAGAAGTTCTAGTCATCTCCTCTACCTCATGTTAAGTTCTTTCCGAGTAAAAATATATTTCAAACTCTTATTATCAGTAAAGACTTCATATTTTTCACCATACAAGTAGTGCCGCCATATTTTTAAGGCAAACACAACCGCTGCCAATTCCAGATTATGAGTAGGATAATTCTTCTCATGAGCCTTCAACTGTCTAGAGGCATAAGCCACAACTTTACCATCCTGCATAAGAACACAACCTAAATCTTCCTTAGATGCATCGCAATAAATTATAAAGCCACCGGTTCCTAAAGGCAAAGTTAATATGGAGCTGACACCAATCGCCTCTTCAACTCTTGGAGACTGCGCTCACATTAATCTGACCACACAAATTTAACTCCCTTCTGAGTTAGGCGAGTAAGTGGATTGGCAATTTTAGAAAGCCCTTCTATAAATCACCTGTAATAACCTACTAACCCAAGAAAACTTCTTACCTCTGTGACATTGGTAGGCCGATTCCATTGAACAACTGGTTCAACTTTTTTTGGATCAACTGAGACACCATCCTTTAGCATACAACTTCTTTTCACGCTAGAAAGCACACTTACTAAATTTAGCGTACAACTTCTTTTCACGCAAAGTTTGTAAAACAACTCTCAAGTGTCGTTCATGTTCTCCCAAACTCCTCGAATACACAAAAATATCATCAATGAATACCACAATAAATCTGTCAAGAAATTGCCTGAATACCTTGTTCATCAAATCCATGAAAGCCACAGATGCATTCATTAACCCAAAAGGCCAAGTAAAAAGGATATTCTTATAACGATTCGCCTATACTAGACTTATTTGTCGATAAAACGACACCTATACGCCACAAAAGCTCGCATTTAGCGGAAACCCATCGTTTTCCACTAGGCGCAGCCCATGCGCCAACTTCGTTGCGCCATAACTTCCTCCACAAAATTCCGTTTCAAGCCGTCTTATAGTCCTTAGAAAGCTATCTTGACATACTACAACAAACCCAGCTCAGCCGCCCCAAAACAGCACCAAAAACAACAAAAAAATATGTTCGAAGTTACTGTTAGTTACAGTTCCAGAATGCGCCCCCAGCTTTAAAATTTCGTTCCGGACAAACCGCAAGCTCAAATCACGATCCATAAGATGTGATAGCTTCACAACAACCCAAAGTACAATTTATACAAAAATGTACATCTCAAAGACCCAAAAATTGGACTTCGCCGCACAAATATCCAAGAAGTCCGAATTTCGAACCCTGTTTGCAACAATTGCTTCAAGTAGAAGATTAAAGGCTTCGATCTCTTACTGGTGTTGCAAAACACACTTGAGTCGACTTGATGAGACGTCCGAATTACGAGTGCGCCAAAATTTTTCCCTTTTCCCCTTTTTCCTTTCTCTTCTCTCTCCTCTCCCCTGTTTCTTTCTTTCTCTGTTTTTCGTTTCTGCTGAAGGCCTCCTCTCCTCTCTTTAAAACAGCAGAAGGTTCCACTGTTCTCCTTCAGCTTCCTTTTTTGACGTTTCAAACCCTTTTTTTTTTTTTAGCATATATATTACAGGAGTAGTAGCAAAACAAATTAATTTCAATTCATTTCATAAAACCTTAAGCTGATAAATAGAGGAGTAGTTCAGCTGTTAAATGTTTGGATATGTAGGGAAAAGCATAGGAAAAGTTGAGTAACCTTTAAATACGGAGATCCAAGAGAGCCCAACACTTGTGCTCATTGACAACCAAACAGTGCCAACACATCTTCACCTCCTCCTGGACCGAACTGAGATGGTAAACCCCAATAAACAACTGCGATGTGTAATTAAAGTTTGTGAATGATCTATTGCCTAACTTGGTCCTCAAGCTACTTGCCCTAAAAGTTACGACCAACATTTGCCCCCAAATATTTTGTCAATTTTTCTTTTTTCGCTAGCCAAAATACATTGGGCGTATAATTTCTTGGCCCACTTCTCCATTGGGTTTTTCTTGCTTAATATCAAAGCAGACGTCACTTGATTTAACAATAAGTTAGTCTTCTTCGATTTTGAAAGCCGCTTTCAATTTCAAACCCTGTTCAACTTTCAAATTACTCTTCCACTCTCATCAAGCTCTCAAACTTTTCTTTCCCAAACAATTCTTCTTAGTTCTGTGATACTCTGATCCTTTTCTGATTCTGCATCAATGGCCCCAAAATTATAGCTCAAAATCTCATAACGAGTTCATTATTCAGCTTGTCATTGGATTCGAAACTTGGAGCTATTGAAGATGCTAAGTAGAGGATCGAATCAAAGCTATCTCCATCGTTCCTGGGGTAAACCCTAAACTCTTAAAATGACTCTAACCCAATTTTTTTTTCTACTTCTGGGGTCTTAACCAATTCTGAAGTCAATTTTTGGTAGAAAGTTAATGTTTCTGCTGAATTCAATTTCATTGAATAGATCTACTATTTTGTTTGCATCCTCATTTGGTTTCATCTTTTACTCACTTGTTTAGCTTATATCATCAATCCACATTGTTCCACCAAAAGGGCGTAATACTTTTCATTTTAACGATCTAGTTCAATCGGCAAAGGTTTCAAAGGTCATTTGTTAATTCTTGAACAGAAAGTGTAAATGGCAAGACATTTAAAAGTACGAACACTAAGAAAAATCGATTGGTGATGTAAATGGTACTAGAATAGGTTGAGGATGAAGATGAAGATCAATTGTTCTTGAATTGAACGGGAATTCTTTATAGAGACTATAATTGAAGTATTTATATATACTATTGACACCTAAATTTTTTCCTCAAATGGCTTTGTTGGCTGAAAACTCCTTGGAAGAGCTGAACCAAACGCAACTTGAGAGTTGCAAGGACTTGGTGATAATGGCAAAAGCGGCCGATAAAAGCAGCGGAACATACTGGGCTGCAGTTAGGGAACTTCCAGGAGCGGTGGCAAATGTAGTCTAGCTGTGCTAGGAGACCCTAAGCTATGCAGGCTAGTGGCCACCGTAAGGGTAGCGTCGGAGGTAACAGAGAGCCATGGGAGACCACTTCACCGAGAAGAGTTTCGCAGAGAGGAGTTTCGCCGTTTTGAGAGAGCTTTGCGTCGAAAGCTTTTCTGAGAGTGTTCTTCGTGTGTCTTCCGAGTGTTAACACATGCCTCCCAGTCACGCGACAAAGAGTGATCTTGCATGCATCAGTCCATGGTAGCATTGTAGGGAAGCCAAGTGATGACTTGAAAAGGCAAAATGTGAATAACGCAAGTGATGTTCGGGATTGACTTTTACACAATAAATAACTAAATGTGTCACCGAGTGTCGACACCTATTTAGGGGCAGTCTTTCTCCCCGTCGTACGGACTTGGCTTTGCATTTTATTCTCTCTTCTCTCTCCTCTTCTTCGTTCTTCCCTTCTGAGAAGAAGAAGAAAAGCCATTCCTTTTCAATGGGTTTTGACCGAAGCGCATTGCAGAGCATTAATGGCACTGCGTGAAACCAGGGGAGCAAAAAAGCCGAACACTTTCACCATTTCTTTGGGTAACCAAAAACGGACTTTTTTTTTGGTCGAACCAAAAACAGACCTGAACGGCCAGAAAAACCAAGATATGAGGGATTTTGATTTTAGATGAGTGAAGCTCGGATGGGAAATACACTTTTTCATTTGGCAAAAAGAAGAAACTTGGAACCCCGTCATGGCTGCAACACTCGAGCTCCAGATAAGGTCGCATTGCCAAGATACAGATGGTTCTCTAACGCCTGAAAATTCCTTTTCGTTTTCTATTTCTAGTAATCTCCATGGCCTTGCACAGTTCACCTTTTTTACTATAATGGTTGGAGGAGAGGAATGTCTCAACCAGAGAAACATATCCATCTTTCTGTCTAATAGCATGTACAAGCCAGTGCATAAGGTCGAGAGACGTTTCGTTTTTATCTGAAAACAGTAGCTGAAGACGCTTTCACGAACCGAACGGCCCTAAGTCTGGTCCAATATTTTCTGGGAAGGAAAGAACCAAGAAGAGGAGAGAGAATATACTAAATGTGTGCAGACGCTGCAGAGGTGAGAGAATATAATGCAAAACAGAGTCCGTGGGGTGGGAGGGGATAGACTTGCTGACAGAGCGGGGCCCAAAGCGTCACTTGTTGTCCACTGATTGGACTAATGCATTGATCACGTGGCTACCACACCAGTGGACCCAATATTTTCTCAGTCCGCACAACTTTTCAGCTTGTTGTTTGTGGACAAACCTCCTTTTGGTTCTGTGAAGTGAAAAAAGACAGACAAGAATAACTTCATTTTGAACTGTTCTCAACTACAAGATTTCTTTATGACATCAGTAAATATTTGCGTGGGATCACCATGTGCGAGAAAATAGATTATATACCTGTGTTTGGTAGAAAAGATTTACATTCAGAGACTGCCCATCTTTCTATAGCAGGAATTCTATACAAAACTGCTAGCTCTTTCATGACATTCTGAAAGACTTGATCCTACGAAATCCCAAGAGTTAACATATATTATTGAGATTGTAGCAAGCTAGGTTAGAGAAAAGGTCAGCAAACTATTTTAAAAGGAGAAGACGGTGGGCATTTTGACAGTTCAAAATGATTAGAACATGATTAGTATATGGGATGGTGCTTCAGGATGCACTTGCAAGGACAATATGAATGCCCAATCAGCACAACCACATATGTTTAACAATGTTAATCCAAGATGTTATTGAGTGAGCAGAAGTCCACCATAAATACTGTTTAATCTGGTCAGCCCCAGGATGGCTGAGACAACATATGAAATCCCTTCCCATATCAGAATCTCAAGGATGTCAAAATGATAATCAGACCGAAACTTGATTCTGCTCTGTGAAGAGGCAAGCTCGTGTTGAGGACTCATGCATCTAGATACTTCAGAAGGAAGTCTCTCTAAGACAGCTATGGTGGGCCTGTGATAATGCAGCAAAACAAGTCCTGCCATCCAAGCAAGAGGGATAGAAGAAGAAACCTGGAGCTCTCTACGCAGTCAAGTAGCTAAATACGGCCCCAAATTAAGAACATTTGACACTAATTATGTTGATTTTTGCAGCATGTGAAAACCTTCTCTTCTGTGAAATTTCTAATCAGCTAGGTAGTGGGGGGAAGGGGGGGGGGGTGGTGTGGTTCCAAGTCTTTTTTGAAATTGTTTTTTCTTTTTTTGTACTTTCGATCGTCCCCAACTATTCACAATTAAATTCAACTATCAATTTTCCACTTCATTCTTCTTCTTCTTTTTTTTTTTTTGACATTGATTCATCATCACTGGACCATCTGAGATTCTATCTGACTGAAAATTGGCTAATGGACTGAGTTGGAGGTCTCTGTAGCTCATAGTTGCAGCTCTTCCACAGATTGAGATTTTTAAATGTATAAACAGTATCTAAAATTTCAGCTAAAAATGGCAAGAGAGCAGAGCACATTTATGTGGGAAAAAAGACAACTACGTGAAGATAAAGCAAATCGCGAGTAGCTTAAAAGGGGGCCGCAAACATCTTATTATTTTAAATTTCCACCCACACAAGATATGATACTCCTAATCATCTCTCTATATCTTCCTTCTTCCCTACTCTTCGAATTTCTAGGTTGAAAACATCGTACATTCTAGAATCACACCATTTTCCCGGTTGATTATATTTACAAATGCGGGATGGCGGATAACGCATAAGAAAAATGCGGGAAACAAGAACAGAAACACCACATCGCATCTCTCATCATACTACGGTTGGATGCACCGAGAAGTCACTCTTCGAAACCTTTGATTCTTGGAGCCAGAATCTACAAGCCTCAACTGCCTCGTCAACGGACATGTAGAATGACTCTCTGCCCACTTTGTCCACAAACTCCGAAAGGATCATCTTCTCCATCACTGCCATCCTAGGATTCACTATGCCCATCTGCAAAAAGTCGAATGGAGAATGACTTAAAGATCATTCCTTCTTTAAGAATAGCCCAGAAAAATCATGTTTAGATGCTTACCTTGATGCCATTTATTTCCAAGGTTCTTCTTAGTTCTTGAAGTGTCTCAATGCCTGTCATGTCAATTGTCGAAACTCCTGTGGAACAAATAGAAGGCGAATCATTTCATGTCACAATCTCAATTTCCAGTTGGCTAAATCTTATAAGCTCATGAGTTTGTACAAATTGATGATCATCCAATGCGGTTGTTGATAGTAACCTCATCTTTGTAGCAGTTAATTGAGAACTGTAATTGCAGGTCCAGTAAAGGAAGGACGGATAATCCTACCTCCAATATCCAGAAGAAGATGCTCGACCTCGTTTACTTTGGCATTAGTAATGTCGGCTTCATCTCTGATCCACCTCATTATCCTGTAGCCAAAGTTCGAGATGTTAATGAGGTATTATCACATTTAATGGAGTTACTTGTCGACCATGTTATCTGCTCTTAGGTACGTTGAAATGTACCTTTCTTTCAAGTAGGAACAATTGGCAAAATAAATGGGAGAGCCAAGCTTCAGGATCAGGATCCCAGGAATTCCGGTTGCCATGGGATATTGTTCGATGTCGCGGTAAAGGCTCGAATCTGGCATGTTCCCGAGCTTGCATGTCGCTGGCCTAGCCACATACAGAAGGGCCCTGAGGATTGCTAAGCCGACCTGCAATGAGGCATCAAGAGCGAATTAAACTACAAACTTTATGCTACATTTTCATTTACATGTGCGATCAAGTTAGATTTGTTTGATAAGAGACCAGAAGCTTACCGACATCAAGAGGCCGACGTCCATAGTGATGAAAGTGACACCAAAGAACGCAGCCATGCAAATGCAGAAATCGAACTTGTCAACCTTGAAGAGGCGATACGCTTCCTCATAGTCGATCAGCCCGAACATGGCTGTCATTATAATGGCAGATAGTGCCACCAGAGGTGTATAACTAAAAAGAGGGGCTAAAAGGAGCAGAGTCAGCATCATGCCTATCGCCATAACGATGTTTGACATTGCTGTCCTGCAACCGGCATTGAAATTGACCGCGGACTTCGAGAACGGCCCTTTCAATACAGAAACCAATGTCAGTTGGTCCGTTCGACTCGAAAATTTTATTCCAATTTTGCGGTGAGTTTAGTGCACATGAAGATCAAGTATTTTCCAATGCTCTGCATGTTTCTATGTTAAACTAAAAAGTACCTGTTGTAAGGTAGCAAGAAGTTAAAGACCCTGCGATGTTCATCATCCCAAAAGCAATCATCTCCTTGTTTCCATCAGTCTGATAGTTCTTCAAGATGGCAAAGCTTCTTCCAATGGCAATCCCTTCCTGCATTAATGTGTTGTAGAATTAAAATCTTATACTTGTTTTCATTTCCCTATTCTTCTAAGGAAAAACGAATTTTAAAAATAAGAGAAAAATGTCTGGGAATAGCAGATGGTGTCCTTACAGCCATAGCCAAAATGCCAGTGATGACTCCAGCTTTTAAAGTGACCGGCAGATATTGGGATTCAAAGTTCAAATCTTTAATGGAAAGAGGATTGATTCCCCTATTCAAATGACCCACCTGACAACAATTAAATGAACATAATTTCAGAAATAAGAATAAGAATTTTTATTAAGAAAATATGTCATTGCAACAAATATGGAATTACAGTTGTTAATTATCCCTCGTTGGTGGCTTATACTGACTATTGATATATAGTCTACATCAAATTTAGATTAGTGTTAACATAATTTAATTTTCTTTTACCAAAAAATACTACCAAGTCAAAGCTATTTAAAAACATAGAAACCCGATAGCATTATTATTATTATTTTTTTTTTTTGGTAAAGGAAACCCGATAGCATTATTTATTTTGCTTATAAACCAAAATAGATGTAATGTATCCAAACGTTGCCTAAATTACTCATTATGCCCAGATTAAACTTGCTACCACACGAGGGGTATTAATAATATGTGAGATGATGGACTTCACCTAACAAAGATCTTGACTATTCAACCAAAGTTAATAGGTTTCACTAAAATTGAGTAGATTGATCTCCAAGGATGTTCCACTTTCTTCTGATGACAAGTGGATTTGAGATAGGACAAAGAAAATTATTTTGATTTAAATCCATGGAAAGATCGAATTACCCCAAGGATGTATTAACAATTGATCAGATCTTGATACTGATATAAGTATATATAAATATATTTTCTTTCCGTGACAAACTAAGATTGGCAAGTCTGGATAAAGAGGGGGTAGGCAGCCCATAGACAAAGACATCTAAAATGTGAAACCTCAGAGGGCCCATACCTGAGCAAACCCTAGGAATCTAAACTCTTCAAAACAAGACAAAACAATCCACAAAAATTCAGTGGGGTCTCTCTCGTGATGCCTAGTTTTTAAATCAATCATTAGGGTAAGAAGCCCACTTGTCGGGCCCGCTGCCATCTCAATTTTTAACACCGTTAGGCAATAAAATAATAATGATAATAATGATAATTATAACAATGATGATAATGATAATAGTGTACTTACGATTCGGATTCCATGGTTCTCCCCGTGTGCTAGATAAGCAAAGAGGCCGCCAACGACAACGGTCACCATTGGAGCTATGGCCGATACCCAAAAAAGCTTTGGATTCCTTTTCTTCTGGAAGAATATTTTGTGATGAAGGGAAAAAGGGAATTTGATATTAGAGGTGGAAAATCATTGAAATGTGGAACTTATTCAAGTTACATAAAAGCTAACACTCAGATGCAACATGATGACATATATATTTTCATAATTGCATGTTTATTCATGCTTTATCTTGTTATATGTTTCGTTTATTTTCGTTTATTGGTTTTACCATCAACGCCAAATCTTATATGCAGCTCAAAGTGCCTAGGTTCCCTCCTTTGTCACCTTAATGCCAAACCCACATGTTCTTACTCAAATCAGATTCGAATTGCTTGGGCAACAAAGAGAAGATGACAATTGAGAACAAACTTCGTAATATAAAACTTGTTTGATTACTAACTAACAAACTCAATAGAAAAAAGTAAGCTTTTCTTCAGAAAATGCAATCCAAAATGTCAAAATTAAACTGTCTGGGTGAAAGGAGGCCATGCAAAATATTTTTTGATCACGTAGTTAAGTGACGTGAAATGATGCTCAAACATTTTCTTTATTATGCATTATCTATAGGCCCTCGAGAAAAAAAAAACATACGGAAATAAGTCCAATCTAAATATATCTAGAATTTCCTACCGAGGGTTCTGGAAATTATGATTATTCTTTTATCAAGTCTCGAGGAATGCAAAGTGGGTTGGTGAGAGAGAGGGTGAGAGAGAGAGTCTCACCAAGTATCGAGTGAAAAGCAGAAAAGCGAGGAAGATCAAGCCCACAACCGCGGACTCCCACCTCCACTGCACAAAAGCACAATTTCTTCTCTAAATCAGCAGCTTCCAAGAAAAGAGACAAGAAGACAAGTCCATATTTTCTTTGTACCCTTCAAATTTTAACGAAAAAAATCGCTTTCATAGCACAAGCAAAGCCTTTTGTCTTATTTTACCACAAGACGTTTTCCTTTTGGTCTTCCCTTAGCCTTCTATATTTGACAACAACGTCTCATCTTATGAGGTTTGGATCTAGTCACACTTTATCATTCGGCACACGTATATCTTTATTTGTTCGGCCCAGCTATTTTCTCTGCAGGTCATTTCACGTCTCTTTGTTCCCTGAACCCTAGATCCAGTTCTCGGCCACATGATTTTTTGTCGCATCGTCCCTGGCAAAAATCCCTTAAAACCCTAGAAAAGGAAAAGGAGTAGAATAGAAGCCAACGAGGTGGAGCCTATTCAATTAATGAGTTATGACGTGCCTCCTCTCGGTACTTGAACACGGCATGCAAAACAGATATCACATCCGTTTTGGTGGTGAATTTAGTCAGTCCAAAGAAGCCCTTCAACTGCTGCAGGCATATTATAATCGCAGTCCCACTCATGAAGCCGACGATCGTTGAGTGCGACAAGAAGTCCACAACAATTCCCAGTCTGCTCACGGATTTGATGAAGAAAAGATGAGATTATCTTCTTCGCTAATTAATGAATTAAAGGAGAAATTTTTTGCGATTACTTCTATATATACCTTAAAAACCCTAAGACTGACTGGAAGATTCCGGTGATGAGAGTGGCTGTGAAGACCAAGCTGAGATACAATTTGGGCTCAGCGTCTGGAGACACTTTTTCTCGAATGGTCGCAGCCAGAAGCAACGAAGCAGCAGCCACGGTCCCGATTGCTATGTGCTTCGAGCTCCCAAAGATGGCGTATATAAGCGGTGGTACGAAGCTCGAATCTGCAATTAGTCAGTATCGTAAGTCGAAAGATGAAGAATCGAGAAAACAATGGCATGGTTCTAATGCCTTCGAAGATACTTCGTTAGTCCGAAAAGATGGTCACGTAACATTTCGCGTTGAAAGTCCAGTTATTTCGTATGCACTAACACTAGAATACATAATATCCCATACAAATTGCAAGTATGCTAATCAATGTTGTTTTAAATTTGATTAGTGTGCACTTATCATTAATCCAACACATAATGTGTCGAAAAGTTAATTTTCTAGACTTTGCCAAATAAGTCACAAGAACCATGCCAATAAAGGGGTATTAACTTCTGTAAGTGTGAAGCTACGCATCATTTATCTGACGCGATCCGGGTCGAGAACATACAAGAGTATATCACTTACACAGCCCAACGATAGGAGGAATGTCGCCAAGCTTTGCGTAGCTGATGCCCTGGGGTATGGCAAGGCTGGTAATGGTGATGCCAGCGAGCAAGTCATACCGGAAAAGCTTGAGGTTGTATTTGGGAAGCCACTCGAAGATCGGGACGAAGTATTGTACCGCCTTCTTGATCGGCCGCTTCTCATTCTTGAACTGCTTGAACGGGTCATCGGGGAAGAGGGTCTCCTTTGCATGGGACTTGAAGGTGGCGGTGAAGCCTCTCGGCGGGGCGAAATTCACCTTGTGGACCGATTCTTGAGAGTTGCTCATGGCCACACAAAGCGAAACCACCCACCAAGAATTGGGGGCAGGGGGAAGAGAGAGAGCGGCGATATATATCTAAGTTTCAGAGGTGAAACGAGAATTCAGGTGGGTTCTTTTAGCAAAAGGTGAAGAGGATGAGGTGCTATATATAAGGCCAAAGAAGGGGGTTCGCACTGTAATATCGTTAATGGCGGCCTAGTAAGCGCATGACCAAATAAAATTGAGTTTTTTTTTTTTTTTTTGGGTCGAACAGATTGAGTTTTTATTAAGAAAAGAATGTGACTAATGGGGTAATGTCGAGGGTTTTTTATTTTATTTGCCATTTTGGAGTCTATCCATCTGGCTTGGTTGATTTTTCCTAACTCGGAAGAGATTGCGGCGAAGATATTGTGCTATTTTCACGCGGTTAATGGTCAATCTCTTTGGATTAGTTCAAAGTGGGTAAGTAACTGTTATCGAATCAGTTGGACAAAGAACCTCATACGCATTGTCTCGGCTACAGTATGGAAGTCCCTTTGGACATGACGGGCGTCTTGTTTGAGGAAAGAACGATTGGATCGATCATGCAACCATCAGAGAAAAGAAGCAGTGAATAGATACTAGAAACAAAGAGATACTTATCTTGTCTTTGACGTATTGGTGGCGCGGTTTGGTTTGCGTTTTGCTCATGAATTACTCTCCGCTTTCCACTCCGAGACGGATTTAGTATGACAGATCAAGTGAGGGAGGTCAGAAAATCAATGACAAAAAAACTTCATCTGCATGGTTAACGTGGTATTATCTAATTTGATATTTAAATTGATGTATTGAGCTCACATGCCGAATAAAAATAGAATTACTCCTTTTTAGGGGTAAATTTGAAGGTTCAAAATTTCAAACATATCACCAGACTTGACTTACCTACCTAAGATATTATTCTAATTTTCTATTCTTTATCCTCTCTGTCCAATAATAGCGTAGCCATATAAACACTGTTGCCTACCACAGAGGAGATTCGTTGTAACTACACCATTGTTCTAACACCGATTGTTTAGCCGACAACGGCGAGCAGAGGTGGTGGGAGATGGCTTTGGCGCAAGTGGTCAAATGCAATGGGTGGCGGTAGCAGTGGCTGGATGTTGGTATTGCGTGGCGAGAAAAATAAAGAATTGTAAAAATTGGAATCTCTTTAACATATATGTTTGGGGATCCTCTATGACTAACGAGTTGATAGTTATGACCATTGAATCTATCTCAATCTACTTTATTATATTATGTGTCACCAATTTTGTAGAAAAGTCTAAGTTCATCATGAATAGAGCCCCAAGACGCACCAAAAATGGAGATCTAGGTTGCCTCATCTTCCGCATAAGCCAGAATATTTACGCATCACTAGTCTTCCTCAAGCCTGTGAGGTCAGTCTCACTGAGAAACCTGGGCCTTTGTGCCTAATTATCACTTACAAAAAAAAAAAAAAAAATTCTAAGAAGACCATGGAAGAAAACTATAAAGGTTAAACAATGTAAAAGATGATATATAGGAATAGGAAGTGGAGGCAAAACGGTACTATGCTTCAGTGACTTTTGGGAGACGTGGATGTTGACTTTATTCTTATAATATATTTAGTGGTGCAGAAGGCCTAGATAGGTGAATATTCCGGAAAGAACTTGGTTAGTTACCAAAAAAGTAAGTTTTCGAATTCAACTTTTTAATGAGAAAAAAAAGTCTTTATTATATGAAAACATGATTAATTAATTGAGAAAAAATCACAAAAAAACTCCAAATTATGTTCATTATAACACATTTATCTCAATTTCTCTTTTTGGTAACATCAAAAGCCCAAACATATATCTAAATAATATATTTATTCTTTATTAGGGTTCTGTTATATTCCCTGTTAAAAATCTATGGTGCGAAAAACTAAAATTTAAGTCAGTATTCATCATCTCGCTCAGCCAAAGCTCCTCCGGCACTCATCTGTTACTACCCACCCCCACCTAGACCTTTGGGAGCGTTTGTCATAGCTGCTAGCCATAGCAGCCATGAACTTCAAGGTTGGATCTGGCTTTGAAGCTCGTGCCACCATGGCCGCTCGAGCTCGAAGCTTGGCCTGAGGACGAAGGTTGACCATCCAAATTGGATTAGAGAGGGAGAGGCTCTGGTTGATGACTTATTCTGCAACTCATTTGTCTGTAACCTCATCTGCATCCTGCTCAATTAAGAGACAACATTTTGAGGAAGAAATCCTTTTGAAACAATAGCGTATCCCTCCCATCAAAAAAGTGCTTGCGGACCCACCTGAGCAGAAAGTCCCATTCAGAATTGATAATTTTTTTGCTATCTCCTCGGTTGAGTTTAGTAAAACCACCTGGTAGCGTTCGAAGCAAAGGCGTGCAGATAAACTAAAATTAACATAGGCTTCTCACTGAAGGACAATTTCTCAAGCAGTGAAGTAAAGATCCAAGCTCGTAAGAAGCTTTCGCGCGCAACCAGCCGCAAGATTTTTCTGACGCTCTTGGGGACCAGGATTTTTTGCGCACCCCGGCTTCGAGCTCGAGAGGCCGCAGTGGTCGCAAGCTTGGAAGCCAGATCTGACCTCGAAGCTTGCAGCCGCCATGGCCAGCAGCTATGACAAACGCTCCTGGAGGTCCAGGCGGTAACCGGCAGCGACAAACAAGCGCCAAAGGAGCTTTGGCCAAGCAAGGGCGTGGCTGAAGACGATGAACAGTGACTCACAATAAACAGTGACTTAAATTTTAGTTTTTCTTTTTAGAAATATATGCATTGAAAGTTTTAAAACTTTTTATGAAAATGCAATTTAGTTTTAAAACGATGAACAGTGACTCACAATAAACAGTGACTTAAATTTTAGTTTTTCTTTTTAGAAATATATGTATTGAAAGTTTTAAAACTTTTTATGAAAATGCAATTTAGTTTTAAAACTTGCAAAAAGTACAATCAAATCTTAAACTTATCAAATTAGTTTAATTGAGTCATTTCATTAACTCCGTCCAATTTGACTAAGGGGAGAATGCTGACGTGGCTTTTATTTATTTATTATTGTCATATAATTTAATTTTAATTAAAATAAAAAAAGATAATATTAAAAAAAGAAAAAGGAGTAGTTAGGCCGGCAGGGCTGCAAGTCCTCACTGATGACAATAGAGGGCGTGACCCTTACCCAAATCTAGGCTCGGCTAAATCTCAACCTTGCCAATCCCTCTTAGTGATGGTGGGGTAGCGGCGGCAAAGGCTTGCAGCCTTCCTTGCTGAACTTCTTCTTCTTCTTCTTTTTAGCTTATTTTTAAATATAATTTAAACAAAGATAGTATTAAAAATTAGATTTAGACAGAAACGACATTGTTTTAGTCTTAAATTTCATGATTTAGCCACGTTATCGCCAGATAGAAAAGAGAAAATATTAAAAAGAGTAATGTTAGCATTTTTCATTAGCCAAATTGGATGGAATTAACAGAATGTCTAAATTAACTGAATTAGATAAGTTTTAGAACTTGATTGTACTTTTTGCAAGTTTTAATACTCAATTGCACTTTCGTGACAAGTTTTAAGACTTCTAATAAACATATCCCTTCTTTTTAAGCACTACATCAACTCCAAATTAGATTTTTAGCGGGAATTTTTAACATAGCCTTAAGAGAGGATAAATATATTACTCGAATTTGGGATTTTTTGGTATCAAAAGAAAAATTTTATATTAAATGTGTCACAATGAGCATTGTTTAAGATTTTTTATGACTTTTTGCCTAATCAATTAGAGAGTTAAACACGTTGCCAAGGCTATCGCTTGATTGAACACATAGCAATATGTTCACAATCAAGATTGTTTCTTCGGGCTCTTGTCACTAGCAAGTAAATTATTGCCAATCACTAGTTTCACTCGGATGTCCTACTTGAATCAAGATTATGTTTAACCAAAAAACAAAGAATCTTACATCAATTGTCCAAATCCAATGAAAAAGCTCCCAAATGAAAAAGCTCCCAAACGTTAGCAATTGTTATACTCCTATAGCCCAGGGAAACGTGGGAAAACAATCAAAGCGGTCATATCACTCAAATTTCGTGTCTAAAGTTGTTTGTGATCCACCAAAACATGATAGACGCTTTAAGGATTGACTGGTATTACCGTGATCAATCTTAGCTTCACCCTCTTGATCAGATTAATCATCGGTAATCAGGATCTGACGCTTCAATAAGTATCCCCTTCTAGACTACGAAAGAAAAATCATAGCCTTTTTCCTTGAATCATCTATTGACCTAACTTTAGCAAGAAGAAGTTGGTTTCGAAAACCTAATTTCTCTTTCTTTCACACGTCTGCTTGGGCACATCATCTCGTTTGGCATGAAGCATGTGCGTTACTACTCCTGTTCAAGCGTAGCTAGCTTGACTGGAGTAGTAGTAAAACAATTTTATTCCAATTCATTCCACAAAACCCTAAACTGATAGATGGAGATGTAGTTTTCTGGTTAACTGTTTGAATATGTAGGGAAAAAGCACCGAAGAAGTCGAGTAAGCTTTGAATAGGGAGATCTAAGAGAGCCCAATACTTGAGCTCATCGACAACCGTAATTGGACTCAGCCACCCCGTGCGCCCATTATTCATACGCACCGGCAAATGTTAACCCCAATCTTTAAGTATTATCACCAGACAATGTCAAATATGCCTTCACCCATGGTCTCCTCGGGGACCGATCTGAGATATTAAACCCCACTCGGCAATCGCCATGTGTAATTAGAGGCTGTGAATGGTCCGCGTTAGGTGGACCGGACCGTCACATGGTCTCATCGTTTTTCTTGATATGTGATTAATGGCCTTTACGAAGCGGAAAGGTTAGTTACCTTGGCGTGACCCAGTGTTTGCTCCAAAAGGCAATTTCAAAAGGCCAGTGGGAGACGAAGACGAAAGCTCTGACGGTGAGCTTACGAAAATAATAAATCGTTTACTCTGTCTATTTCTTTTATTTCGAATTCTAGTCTAAGCGTGCTCCGAAGCCATAAAAGAAGTCAAATTAGGGTTACCAATAACCATTTAACCATGCGTAACAAACTTCAATTTTTCTGCAAAGACCAAGCCACGCGTGATGTCAATCAAAGTAGCCAGCTCAACTTTCCATATTTCTACCTACGAAATGATTCTAATCGCACGAGTCTAAGTCCACCGATTTAATTAGCTATTCTTTAGGAAGCAACTTTGAGCAATTATTTCGGTTTATATATTTTGCTTTCTTGCAGTCTAATGTTAAAGAAAACATCATGATTGCAGATGAATTAGTTGAAGTTTTAAATAATGACGTATCATCGGGAGAAACCTGCTCTAATCGATAATATTCTCCATGTTCTCGAAGTTTAATCATCAAATGACCAACACATACTTAATCTTGCAAGATGTCGGTACATTAGCACCAATCTAAACAATCCGAATACCTTTGTCTAGGGTAAAACATACCCCTGTCTCATTGATAGTTTTGGGGTCTATGCCCAAGTTTATTACTAATAATAGAAAAGATGACAACATACCTTTTTTATAATTCGGGATCCGACGTTTATGAACATAAAAGTTGTAACTAAAATGTAACTTTTAAAGCTTGAAATTCGATAAAAGTATATGAAGTGAATCAAGGGTAATTTTCATTAATTATACCCTTGTGGAAAATCAGTATGTCTCGATGTCATCATCAAGGAATGAGGTCAGATGAACCCTCCCCCAATCTAGTACCAGTTTTTGGCGACTAGTTGGACACATTCCAGACAGTGTCTCCCATTCACGTTCATGCACTCAACAAGCAGATAAACCCTCCCCCGGAAGTGTGGAAATCGAAGCAGTCATTGACTCAATGAGACCATGCCAGACCTCGAGAACCAATTGGGAACGCCACACGGTCGGCGGTGACGCGTCGGGGCCCCCCTCGGATGGCGCCACACATTGATAAATGGACATAACAGAGAGGAGAGAGAGAGAGAGAGAGAGAGAGAGTCTCTTTTGGAGCGCTCTCAACAGAACCCCAGACGAGTACTCGATTCGATTGATCACATACTTTGAAAATCAGGAGAAGTGATGGCATTCTTTTTGGACATTATTATGGCCGAAAAGGTCAAATAGAATCAAACGAAAACGAAAGGTCTGGATGAAAAGGAGAAAAGGAAAACAACTGCTCATTCTTGGACGCTACCCTTTTCGCACTCTGGATGAGCCATAGCGTAAAGGTGTTGCTTTCCCAAAGAAAGAGTTCTAAACAGAGAGAGAGAGAGAGAGAGTTAGGGCTAAGCTGCACCAAATACAACCTTCCTCAGTCATGCATGAAGAGAGCATGCTTACTTCAATAATGTGATAGCGTGCGACACATCAGGATGAAAGCTGATGGTCTGCTTAATTATTCAATTTTGAAACGCAAGAGTGTGGTGGTGAGGAAGGTCGAGTTGGTTTGGTGGATCGTTTAATCATGACGTCGCTATTCGGACTTCACTTCAAGCGCCTCAATTATTGCCTGTCTCTTTTCCACGCCAAGCTATGCATCCATCCATTATGGTAGGAAATTTTAAAGTAAAAGCTCCATTTGTTTGGCATAAAATAAGTAATTTGAAAATTATTTTCCTAAAATTAATTATTTGAAATAATTAATTACTGAAGAATGTTTTCATTATTGATAACAATTTATATATTAATATTTTGAAGTTACCCAAATATAAGGAATAATGTGCTAGAGTTCTCATTTTCTTAGTTGAAGTCGGACTCCATCATACAGGAATAGGATAAAAAACTGCATTGATTCCTTATATCTAGTTAGTTGTTAGGTGAATCTTAAGATAGTACAAAGCTAAATTGCGATATCTTACCATGTTCACTGTCCCATTAGTCATTTCAATAATAATAGAGACAAAGAGATGTGACAACGGAGATATGTCAATAATAACAATCGAGTGGTGTCAAATGAAGAAGACGACTAATTGCAAGGGTGTCATCGAGGAGAAAGGAATAATGTTGTTGACAAAACCGTTTTAACACACTGATGTCGACACTTGGTTGTATTATTCAACACTAATCAATCTCTAGCTAGGTCCACATTCCAATTTTTTCTTAACTTGTTATCCCATATCCTATTCACTAGTGATCACTAAGGATACATTTGGTAACCAGGACAAAAAGTCAGTATAGGATAAATTTTACTCTATCCTGTTCTTGATTGCTGTCCTAGATAGAATAAGGCAGAATATAAAAGGGTTATAAACCGGATTAAATAATCCCACGAGCAGAGTGGTTTCAAAAGATAAATAGGATATGTCTCACACTCATCTCGATTGTCTATCTCCTCTATCTACCCATGGCTGCTAGCCACAGCCTTTGCTGATAGCCACGGCCTCCCATTGAGCTCCATCTCATTGCCACCAACAAGCTCAAATAAATCTCGACCACAGAGGATATCCGTGGCTAGATTCGGAGCTTCTCCATGGCTGAGCTCAACTTGATGAAGCTCAACTGGACCTTGGCCATAGAGGAGCTCAATTTGACCATGGCGATGGAGGAGCTCCATGGCTCAATCTAGAGCACTATTTGCCATCCTCCTCTATCCCCGTCCCCTTTCATGGCCAAATCTAGAGCAACAGTCATCGTCCTCCTTTGTCTCACACACCTTCGTCGCGTGAGCAGCTGCACATTTGTCCACTGGCCCTTAACCTCCATGTTAGCCTCGAAGGAGGGGTGGCAATGGAACTAGTGGTTGCTGAAGAGTACATGCCTATAATGAAGATGGAGGAAGGACTAATGGTTGATGAAGATTTTGCCCAATGGTGATTCCTAGGTAGCTTGAATGTCCACAGGGGCTCCAAGATTTGACTAGTCAACATTCAATTTGGCATGATAGGAGATAGAGGACAACGAGGGAAATGAGGTGGCATTTGCCAGTAGTGAGAGTCGAGATAATTAAAAAAAAAGGGTCCTAAATTTTTTATATGCTAAACTTTTTGTATAGATGTTAATTTAGTCCATTTTTTTTTTTAATTTTGACAATTTAGTTTTTTTTTTAATTAGGCGATGTAAAACTTCCTGCTTCATTCGATCCAAGCTTATTGGGCAAATGTTTTTATCTTGCCTAGGTCGGTACTCGATACTATTGAGCAAGTGCTTAGACAATTCTTATGGAAAGGACCTGAACTTTGAGTTGGAGGGGTGAAAGTTGCCTGGACAAATGTGTGCCTTCCTAAGGATGAAGGAGGTCTACATATTTGTAGATTGCGAGAATACAACAAGGCGGCCATGCTAAAGCACCTATGGAATCTATTCACGGACAAGGAGCCCTTGTGGTGCAAATGGATTCACTCTAATTTTCTAAAGGAAAAGAATTTTTGGGTGGCTCGTAAACTGACCTGTTGCTCTTGGGTGTGGAAGAAACTCCTAGACCTCTGTCACGATTTCCGCCATCTTTTCAGTTGGCATGTGGGAAATGGCCGCTTTATTTCCTTTTGGTTTGAGAATTGGCACCCACGAGGCCCCCTAAACTTGATCTTCTCTGATCCGTACATCTATCACTCCGGTTTGCCTCAACAAGCTACGCTTGTTGATTTCCTCTCTTCCACTAATGTGGCACCCACTGTTTTAGACACCATTGCTTCCTAGCTCAAGCCACTATCGACTCTTAGCCAGCACATCGACTGCATCCATTGGTTGGGTGACCACTATGGAGTCTTCTCGGTTGCTTCTGCCTGGAATGTCATTCGACCAAGGGGGCCTTCTGTGCCTTAGGCTTCCTTTATATGGAACCACTCCTTAGCTCCCTGTTTCCAGTTTCATTTGTGGCTAATCACTCGGAATAGGTTGCCCACTCAAGTAATGCTACTTACTTATGGCAGGATCTCGGATGCTAATTGTGCCTTTCGTACCTTTTGTACTTGTCATCCTGATTCTATTGATCACCTATTCTTTGGGTGTCGGATTACTGGTGCTCTTGCCATCTTTTGGGCTACGAAATGTAACCTTGCTGGTGTAATGCTCCGTGGTTGGATAATCTTTGCTAGGCCATCAAGTATTTATCGGGAGCTTCCTTCCATCACTCTCTTGCTCGATTCGCCTTTGGAGCATTATGCAATATTATTTGGAAGGAAAGAAATAACATCCTCTTCGTGATCACAAGCTGGAGTTGCCAGCCTTGAGTAAATGCCTTGGCAAGGTTGTCAGAGACAAAGCACTGACCTTCCATCAGGTGCTAGATACCCCAACCAATGGGAAGAAGCAACAGAGCTGGAGCTTTAGCCCATCTATCTTTTTAACTTGAACTTTGGCTTGCCTTGGTTTTGCCTTTCTTTTGGATGAGGTTGCCGTCGCTAGCTGCCCTATTTGTTTCTGTTTTCTAGAGGAAGACATGCAGCCTTAGGGGTGCCAGGTCTTTCCTATTGTTTTCGTTTGGAGGGCTACCACTGTTTGGCCTTCCCCTCTTTTTCCTTTTCTGCTCGGCACCCTTCCACTTGGTTTGACTTGTTTGTTTTCGTGAGTGCAAGTTTTGTTGGTGCCAAGTCTCTCTTGCCGTATAGCTTTCTTGGTTAAAAGTCAATATATATCTTACCTTTACCAAAAAAACTTCTTGCCAATTTTAACCAAAAATCACTAGTAGAGCTATCTAGTCAACGCCGACCGTCTTACATGGCATATCCTCGCTGGCTATCTCTAAGGCCTAGCAATCGGCAAAGGAAGAAAGAAAAAAAAAAGGAAAAAAAAAAGAGAGAAAAATTTTAGACTCTTTTTTTTTCCTTAAAAAATATTGGAAAAATCACCTATGTTAATGCTGGCCGTACCACTTAAAATGGTTGGTGTCTAAATTAGCCATTTTCGATCAAAATTAGTTGAATGACTACATTAATGAATTGTGAAAATGTTTAAAACTAAATTCACAAAATTTAAAATTTTATAATTGAATTAGCATCCGTATAATAGGTTTGAAACTTTTTAAGTAATTTTCCTAGCGAGAGCCATTATGTTGACATTCAAATTGTCTAAACAGTTGAGTTTCAATCCATCTTGACTATCCCAATGTATACCTATCGTTGAATAAGATGTTAAAAATATCATCTTTATTCGACCTATACTCCTTTCGATCTTATTCCCCACTTGATTTAAAAAAAGAAAGAAAGTCAAGAGACTAAACACAACCTAAATCTATGTAAGACTGAATTAATCCGATCAAGCTCTATAAGGAAATGAGGCCTTAAAATTTGGGCATCTATACGACTATAGATCTAAATATTCTTCAATGCTTGGTTCTATGAATTGAACTTAATAAATGGCGTTGGCCAGATACTAGGTCCAAAGAATTGCTTCATATTCAATCTTCTCTATTTGTTTAGAATTAGATACGATACTTTTAGTAAATGCAAAGAACGTATGTACTCTATATCTAATGCAGTGGAGATGCTTCAATGCAGGAATTTTCGTGTCACATGGGAAAAATTATTGTGATATCCTTGGATTATACTTTTACTACTAGCTATGAATCAAATCTAGCATTTTGTAGTCTAAGGCGTTAATTTTCAAGAGATTCCCGTGAAAAATGTTGTTGGGGGTACAGACGAAAGAAAAAAAAAAACTTGATGTTAGATTGTGATAGGTTGAAGATATTTAATTGATCGAGGATGGCTAAATACAAAGTTGAAACAATTACTTAGACGAAACTCGTGTCACTTATTGACAAAAAAAAGTCAAATCTTTTGAAATAAGAGTGTGGCAATGTGTTGGAGACAGAAAAAGAAAGAAATTAGGTATTAAATGCACATGTCAGTTGTGTTCAGAAAAATTTCATATCGAAAAATTAGTGTATGTGAAACAATTAATATAATTAAGTTAGCATATAACTCACCAGCCTAAACTTTTAAATAAAGATGGGTTCATATATATAAATATATACTATAAACAAAATATATTGATGAGTTAAAACTTGAGCCCCTCATAGTGGTCTCTCTAAGTAAAGGTATCGCTTTCTACTACCTACTCCTGATAGGAGGAAAGAAGCAGAAAGAATGGAAAAAGCGTAAGATAGATGATAGATTCAATTTAAGATTAACTAAACCTATTAGAGTTGGCGCAATTAATTGAGACATATGAGGAGATTCCCAACTCAGGAATTGGAGATCGTCTGCTCAAATATTGCTAGCTACATGCAAACTACTCTGGATTAGACAAACCATTGTGCTTGTATCCTCGGGTTACCCCTAAAAATTATAAAAAAGATAACTATATGAGAATTTATTATGACTCCATGAAAATAAAGAGGAAGCGGGGAATGAGAAGAGCAAGGGACAAAACGATTATTAGAGTCGTTTGGTGACTCTTTCACCCTCATTATTCTTCAAATAATTGAACCCAAGCGCATGAAAAAGGGAGAGGAAGAGATAAATCATATTTTTTGTGATCCGGCTATAAATTCCATGTAAATGACCCATGACAAAGTATATAAGCATCGAGTCATAGAAAAAAAAAGAGGGGGGGAGGGGGGGCCCTCAACCAATCTTTAGCAAGTTTGGTCCGCTAATTCTATTCACAGGTCCCTCCACAAAGATTACGTATTGATAAACTTTTTTTTTTTTTTTGAATCAATCAATCTCTCCCAAGATTAAACCACCATCCATACAACATCATCCACTCTTGAGGATCAACCCCCATTTTGTGATAACGCATTTCCACTTTGCTTCGGCAACTTAGGGCCTGTTTGTTTGTGTTCTTTTTTTTTTCCTCGGAACACAATTTCTGTTCTTTTATTCCCCGGAACAAAAACGTGTTTGTTTACATTTTTGTTCCCGGAAAAAAAAATCTATTTTTTTAGTTGCCAGAAACACTTCTGAGAAATAATTTTTCTCTCTTCTATTTTTTCCTTCTCTTTCTTTTCTTTTTCTTTTTTTCTTCTTTTTTCTTTGGCCAGAGACCGACCATCAAAGGCCAGCAACCTCGTCGGAGCCTCGCCTTGGCTGGGCAAGCTCGAGCTCGCCCAGATTCGGCGAGCCTTGCCGTGGCTAGGCGAGGTCACCGGCCCTCATTGGCCAGTCGCCGACCATGGCTGAGGCCGCCGACCAGCCAAAAGGAAGAAAAAAGAAAAAAAGAAAAAAATGAAAAATATTAAAAAATTAAAAGAAACAAAAAAAAATTATACAAGCTTACCAAACATGTTTATGTTATTTTTCTATTCCAGGAACATAAATTATACAAGTTTCATGGTTTGTCTTTACCAAAAAAAAATTATACAAGTTTACTAAACGCGTTTTTTTGTTTAAAAATTGTTTCCCGTAACAGAAATAATTTTCTATTTCTATTTCCTGAAATAATTTTTTAACAGAAACGTTACCAAACGTACTATTAGATTACTGTGGAATGATTTCCGATTCCCGTGTAGAAAGGGACTACACAATGAACGATGACTTTCTGGGAACCGACTTAAAAGTGGAATCTTCGTGTCTTCCATTATCTCTGCTATATAGATTTCGCCTAATAGATTCATTCTGACATGCGGAGATCTTGCCTTACCGGTTCCCACCTCATCCACCGCACCAACCCACAATTTCCTGAGACCTTCCGACGATGCCAATGTATCATGCGAAGAAACGTGTTGATGTTTTAATCAATGGAAGCAACGTTAGAGTGGAAAAACCTTATCCACGTCACATATGACGCCTTCACACGGCCACATCAACTGGATTCGGCTGGATTTTGTGTCAATGGGATTTGAGTAGAAAGCTTCTAGAAGTAGGACTCGAGTAGATGAATATAAAATCTACAATAACGTGAAAGTGTCAAGAAGAAAGAAAGATTTTTTGCCGCTTAGAAGTTATCCAAGTATAGAAGGGTTTAGGTTTACTTTGACATTTTTCAGCTAGAATGTTCCATTTTAAGAGAAGGTTTATCTCAATTTTGAATCTTATAATGCAAACTTTCGCATTTTTGGCTCAATTTTAGTCTGAGATCAACACATTCTTTCCACATGGAATGTAATTACAGCAAATCACAACTTTATGGACACGTTCTCATCTGAGGTATTTTCAAAGAAACACGTAAATTCTATGTGAAAATGAGAAACAAATATTTATAGAATTTCCTAACTCTAATGTTTGACGGAAGGCTTCATAATTAGTTCTATTTTGTTTTTCCTTGCTTCATAGCTTGCCGCCTCCGTCGTTAGTCCTGGCCTTTGAAACGTCTCTTCTTATATATTGACCTTTGGCAACTACATAAGTCAACTTTGTTGGCTCCAACTCACTTTATATAGCTTGAGATGGCATTGGAGTTAAAGTTTCAGTTGAGGACGTGAGCCACTTAAGTTGAACAGAATCGTCAAATGAAAAATTCACACGATAGTTTATATCTAATTTCTTATACATTTTCATGAAAACGTGATCATAAGGGGAATGAAATTGGATTCCAATTTGGTTAAGAGTTTTTTATATTTTGTAGTTGGACTATATTTTCCTCCGGCCACCGTTCTGAGAAGTGAATTACAAAAGTGGATACTAATCTCGTGCTAAATCAACTAAATATAAATGTGGGTGATATTCATGAACGTAATTCTCTAAACAAAATGATGGTTCAACGAGACTTAGGGGTTAGAGGAAAACATGACACTCGAGATTAATTGATCGGTTATATTTTCCTTCATCCTTAATTGGAGGAAACTTCCTGCAATTAGTCAATCGATTGGCGAGTTATAATTATGCACGTCACCCGCATTAATTTCGAATTAGGTTTGCATACGGATGATGTTCATATTTTGTCATTCCTGCTGATCCTGCCAATCAAAGATATGGTTGGGCGAATCTGTTAATCTAAGGCCGGTGCTGTTTTCTTATCCTATTAGAATTTCTCTTTGGTCATTCACATGCCAAATGGGAATGCGGTGGCCCAACATTACATCATTGACAAAACAAAAAGTTATTTGGGCTACTTCCTAGATTTCTATCTCTAGAGAGATAGGAAGAAAATTACATAACAAGGAAGTCCAATCGCTCGCTTGGACCCAACTTTCACCTAAGAAAGTTTTTCTCACAGTGTCTATCACAACTTCTCAAATGAGTCATAATGACCAATAGATAGCAGGTCAACGTCGGTTGAACCCGGATTCATTGACTAAATTGAAGATCTTCGACAATATAAGTTGGATCCCACGTTTGCACAGGAGATTGTTCTAAGAATGTTATCCTAATTGACAATATTGCGAATGACAGCGCAAAAATAGGAGAGACATCTGCAGCATCTTTCCTTAAATCATGTCAAAGCTGACACAGAATGGATACTCGGTCAGAAGAATGAAATCTAAAGCTGAAATCTTCTGTGGGGATTTCAGGATGAGTGGATGAACAACCATGCACCACCAACTTTGGATCAGGACCCAATTAAAGCCGAGTCACAAATTAGACAGAATTGGGAGATTTCATATGAATCGAAGTGTCTTTCTGTTGTGCTGATTTTGATTTATAAGACATCCAACGTGTCATCTGCAAATTTTTCTACCAGAATAGGAATATTATTGTAATGAGTGAATGACTTTTATCGTTGACTGTATATAAGTTAGCATTCACTAGCTTTTAAAAAATTTGGATGCTTAGATTAGAAAAAGGTCAGTAGGTTCATCGTTAATTCGCTCTTGTCCAAACCCTAAAGGAGTTTCATGGTTTTCAAATCTCTAGAATCTCGATATTTCCGATGAGGGTTGGAAGACGATAAGGCATCGCCTATCACTCTAACTAATAAGGTTTCAAGCATGAAGTAGGACAATGCCTAAAGCGTGAGGAAACAAGACCGAAAAATTTAGGTTAACAAGACGAGACAAGATATCATACGTAAAACATTTAATACAAACTTTTTGAATATCCTTTACTTAATATTCAGAAAAATTGTGAGACCTAGGGGAAGCACATTGAGTGCTACAATTGAAAAGAGTTCCTATGAGTAATTGGAGGAATCTTGACGCTTATCTGCTAGTCTCACATAAGTAAATCGATTTGACGCTTGACACACGAGTATACGTGACAAAGTCAAGAAAGTCTTTTATCTTTGTTCCCTCTTTACGCTATCCATATCACTCAAGGTAAAGTTAATTTGAAGCTTCTGGTTAGTATTTATTGATGCAATGATTTGATGGTCTTTGCTTAGCTATTTGATCACAGCCAGTTTCTGGAAACTATACTGATGCTACATTGAGGCCCACTCTTTGCCAGGCCCAGCCCAACGGGTTGCATTTGCAGCCAAGCCCGCCCATCAATGAGCTAAAGACTAAATGCATTACGTCCATGATTAGGTCTCCTAAGTACGATTGGATATAGCATATAACATGCGACTCTTTTAATCATCAAGCAAATAAAAATGTGCAACGGTCGAGGCCAGATGACCGATATAGACTCGAAAGGAACTAACGAACGTCATGATCGATTGAGAGGCCTGTTACAGAACCCGGCAATGTCTCCAATACACGCCAACGGAGGTCTGCTTGAGACAAAAAACTGCCCAAGAAACATCAAGGCATTAACAGAGGCAAGATTTTTATACTGAATAGTGACTTTTTGTATAGCTAATAAAGCGTAACTCTCATATCTGAACTGAGTGCAAAAGAACAATGCTTAAGAGTCCTATTGCTTTTTTCAGTGCTTTCAGAAGCCATTCTTCTAAGCTGAGTGTGAAACTTCCTTAAGCATATGAGAGAGAGAGAGAGAGTTCCTGGAAGCCAGAGACCGGTAACATTCGTGTCCAGGAGTAAAGACAACTGAAAGTCTGAAACAAGAGAATTTCTCAAAATGAACCTACAAAACAAGAACAAATACTGACACCCATGCTACGGGCATGTTGCCTATAATATCCTTCTCTACCTGGTAAATAAACTAATGAATCTAAGTCCTTCAATTGGTCTTTTAGCCATTTCTTTTGTTCGGATGAAGCTATTTCACTTTCCACTTTTAAGTATCTTCTTCAGGGAACAACTCCTTGAGCAAAGGAGAAATCCACTGAATCTGTATATAAGTAATGTCCCAAAGATCATCATCTTCCTTCTGCACCAAAATCTCACTCTCCTTCATCTTTGTGATAATCTTCCTCAGCAAATCAGGGACCAACTCCTTCAAGATTGCGGACTCGCCATATGGCCCCAAATTAGCCTTCATGCAGGTGTCCATCCTCCTCAAAACTCCGAGCCAGAATGTCCGAAACCCGGGGCTCTCTGAGATCTGCTTCAGGAACTGCAGGTACACATTGGTGAGGAACTCCATGGCGATCTTCAAAGTCCCTTCCATGCTCCGCATCTCCCGCTCCGCATTCTCGCGCCGTGAGTACTCCAGCATCTTCTCGTGCAGGTCGTCAACCATTGCGAAGATCACGAGATTGAAGCAGTTTATGCAGTTAGTTGAGGAGAACTCGAGGTCCTCAGCTAATGTGAAGCTCCTCTGGAGGGATAGGATGGCATGGTTCCTAATCTCTTCTCGGCGGGCCAGGCTGGTCTTTCGCAGCGCCTCACCTAGCTTGACAAACAGGTTCAGCGTAAAGTTTGAGGAGCCTAGGCCTTTTAAGTTGTCTTCAAATGAGGATGCACTGTAGCTGCTTCCCGCATCAGACAATCCGTTCATGTGCCACTGGATCAATAGATTAACGGACTCGGACAACAGGTCCAGTATTTTAAGATTCTTCTCGAGCGGACTGTTCTTGAGCGCCACAAAGCCGAATGCACAGTCGATGCAATACGCGTAAGTCATCCTCGAAACATGTGTTCCGTCAGACATGAGCATGATCAGAGTCTCCACTCCCTGGTCATACGTCTCTGGATGTCGGCCAGTGACGGATAGCAAATGGAGGGCAGACTTCCATCCAAGCTGGGTTTGTAAATTTGCAGGGAATTCGATGAGCATCCTGCTAACTGACTTCGTTATGACCTCGCAACATGTGTCGAGAATTTCCTTGTCGAGCTTCCACATTAAATTGATTGACCTGAAGATAAGTTCCTCGGGGATGCTGTCCTGTTGAGGCACAGCGAGGAGCTTGAGACAGACCTTTAAGAGGCTAAACATGGCCTTCTCAGCGAACGGAACCGGAGAGAACTGAGGGAACTGAGCAACTGTTAACAGATTATCATGGAAAGAAACCCAGAATGTGGAGAAACGATGAAGGTTGGCCAACGCGATGGCGACGATCAGTTCCCAGCAGAACCCTACCGTCTCTTCTTCTTCAACGGGCGTGCTGAACTTTTGACCTTTACCAGCGGCTGCAAAAATTAGAGAACGCCCGAGGTTTAGTATGGTCTCGTTGGGAAGGCTCGAACTGTTAGTAAAGATGTTCCCGATCCGGCATTGCCTGATAATCTTCATGTTCTGCTCGAATTCGCTCAAACCAAGACTCACAGATTCTTCCGGGCTGTCGAGGGAGAGGAAATGCGAGAACCGACCCATCATACCGTAGTTGGGCTGTGCCCCAGGTCTGAAATCATGGTTAGGGTTAACTATACCCGACTCACATCGCGTATCCATTGCGAGGTCTGATGATGAATTGGAAGAGGCTTCTGCTTCAACCACCGATTGTGGAAGTAGCTTAAGCCTTTTCAGCTTCAACAAGCAGTCGATAATATTCCTCCACGCCCCACGAATCGAGGACCCAAAGTTGTTTGCGATGGTAAAAACAGCGAGAGTTGCCATTCTTGGCTTTAAATCATGGCTAAAAGCGAACAGAGTTTCTTCGGGAGAGGCATACGGGTTCAGGAACGTGGTGAATTTGCAGAAAGAAGCGAGGAGCTCATCGAGCGTGTCTTCTAATCCATATTGAGCTATTCTAGCTATTGAAAATAACCCTTCGACACACTCATGAAGAAACTCATCTTCATCAGCATGCTCAAAACACGCACAAAGAGTCGCCACCGATGGGCCTGCAATCGTTGCGAACATATCCCTACCCAACGTACTGTTAAAGTTGCACTGCACATAAGGATGAATAGTCTTTGATCTGTCCATCAGTTCTATCCATCTGCTCGGGCTCATCTCGATGGAAAGACCTGACTGGCCATAAAGCTTGATCGCGTTATTCGATATCGAGTAAAATAGCTCCGAGAGGTACTCTCTCGGGAGATCACTCCCCTCATTAATCCCTCTGTTGTTTCTAATGAACTCCTCCTCTGTCATTTTCTTCTTCACTTGGGGATTGTGTTGGTCAGTGTTGAGCATAATGAGAGAATAGCAAAGAACAAAAACTGCGTCCTTGCTGACGAAAATCTCCGTGGACTGCTGATCGAAGAACTTCTCTGAGAATGCCTCAAGGACCCGCTGAATCTTCTGAGCCTCTCCGGGTAAACGGAATGTCTCCAGATAAGTTCTGAGAGCCGTGTCGAGAATCATGCCTGCGAATTCAAAAGTGTCTGTGAATTCCTTAAGGACTTGAACATGGAATTCATCCGGGTCGCCGAGATAATCCCCTATCAAGTTCTTATCGAGGCCTGGAGTGTAGCGGAAGAAGAAAGCAAATGCCTTCGGATCAATAGGGTCAGAGACCAGGCGGGAAAGCTTCAGGTACTCTAAACCCTTCCTTTCGTCATGGTTAAAATGGTTTCCCGCTATCATCATTTTCCGCTTCTGCGCTTTCCTCATTCTTGCTGAGTCCACCCAGTTCTCGTCCTCGTCTTCGAATTTCTCTACCCAAAAGGGTCTGTATTCTGTGATTTCAACTGCATGTCGTGCTAATGTGCTCGAATTCTCTTCCCAGTTGATGTTATCTGCAATGTTGTGAATCACTATAACAAGCCCCTCGAACGCTTGGATCTGTAAACTCGTCAATGGAGTAGACGTTGGAAAGGCATGCTTGCACAGCAGCTTCCCCATTTCTTCGAAGACATTTCGGCAAGTGACATTGCAGTCGTAGTTCACATAGGCTTCAAATATGAAACTCGGTTGCCTACAAAAGTTTATGATTCCTTCGATAGCGACTTCCTGGAGTTGAATTGAGGTTGCGAACGTCGCAACTTTCAACAGAACAAAGCTGAAGAAAGCCTCCAACTGCAGACGGATAAACCTGAAAATTTAAACAGATCGCTCATTTATCCTGCGACTTTCATCATTATACGAGAATGATAAAGAGCAGTAATTCTTCCAAGGTCAGAACCTGCGTAGGAAATGATAGATGCTCAATATTGTGCTGCAAATCATAGCCAAAACGAGTTGGCTTGAAGACATTCCATAATGGATCAAATGGTGAAACAAGTCATCCTGGATCATTCTTAGAAGCTTCGGGTGCTTCGCGATTGCATCTCCACTCAAATCAATCGCAGTATTGATCAAAACCAACGCAAATAGCTGGACATCTTCGTCGGTGGTGTGCGATGTGTTCCCTTCGGTTTCCACTATTTCCACCACATTCAGCAACGAGCACAGGAAATGGAAAATGTCAACCGTGCATCTGACTCCATATCCAGAATCCAAATTACCACCGACATCATCGGTCTCCGACTCAGAATTGTTATCCCCATCCCTGACTTCGATCTCAGGCAACCGTGAAAATATGATCTGGATCAATTCGTGCATCGTGTACCTTGCGTTTCGCTGAAGCAAATCCCCTCTGCTTGCCGATTGTTGCACGACTTGAAAGCACGTGTTGACGATGGTGCAAACGGCCTGATCGGAGAGAAAAACTGAGGCCCGGTGCTTCATGATGCTTGCAAGGACCTGCAAAATCCGCATCATGACCGCCACTTCGGACCCCGGATCGGTCCTCTCGAGGCGGCAATTCACGGTCGCGGTGACGATCGAGTTGATCGCGTCCTTCGCGCCGAGCGTCTTCTCATCGAACATCTCCAGCTTGAGCATCTTCAGGATTGATGAGAGAGCGACACCAGTGGCGGTGGCGGGGACCTCGTCGCTCTGGATGACGTCGAGGAAGGGGGAGAGGTAGATCGAAGGGTCGAGCGCCCGCCATTCCTGCTGGGGATTGAAGATGAGGGAGCGCAGGGATTTCAGGGAGTGCGCGATTGAGGAGTCGCATTGGTCTTCGTGGGTGGGGAGGAAGGGGCCGGCCGGGTCGAGGGGTCTGCGGATCACGGCGAGGACGGCGCCGACCTCGGTGTTGAGCATGCAGGAGAGGCCGAGCTCCTTCCTTTTGCATCGGGGGTCGGGGTTGTCCCTGGTGTCCTTGCATTGCGAGGAGTCCTCTTCTTCTGAAGCTCGTTGGGGTTGTTCTTCTGCCATTTGAGCGCTGAGGAGACAAGAGAGAGAGACAGCAAAACAACAAAAGAGGAAACGGTTGGGATTTTGAAAGACAGTTGGAGATGAGAGACTAAGGAGTGCTGTGAACTCTTGGCGGGTAATTCTTGGAATGGCCCATCTTATGTGGAGGACCACATCTGTCCCCCAACTTTTCCTCTCTCTCTCTCCTCTCTCTCTCTCTCTCTCTCTACAGTGGCATCGTGCTTATTAAGAGTGATATAAGGCTCTAATTATTTGAGAAAAAGTATTTTTAAAAAAAATAATTTCCTTGTTATCCGGTGTTTGATCACTTAAGAAAATGAGTTATGTGAAAAAACTATATTTAAATTTAGAAAAATCATTTTTTCTTTAAAAAAATTGGAAATCATCATGACATAAGGAAAAAATTTCCTCATTTTCTGAGAAAACATTTCCCGTCAACTTAATGTTATGGGTGCGAATGGTAACGTTTCTGTTCTTTTTTTGTTCCTGGGAACAGAAACAAAAAAAAGTGTTTCTGTTCCGGGGAACAATTTTTGAACAAAAGAACGTGTTTGGTAACGTTTGATCCGGAAATAAAAAATGAACAGAAACATATTTGGTAAATTTTATTCTTTTTTTGTTTCTTTTAATTTTTTAAATATTTTTATTTTATTTTTCATTTTTTCCTTTCTTTTTTATTTTTTCTTTTTTCGGCCGGTCACCGGCCTCCGGCGACTGGCCGACGGGGTCGGTAGCCTCGCCCAGCCACGGCGAGGCTTGGCCTCGCCTTGGCTGGGCGAGCCCGATGGCTGGGCGAGCCCGAGCCTCGACGGCCGGTCGCCGGCCATGGCCGAGGCCGGCGACCGGCGAAAGAGAAAAGAAGAAAAAAAAGAAGAAAAGAAGAAGAGAAGAAGAAGAGAGAGAAGAAGCTTGCTAGAAATGTTTCTTCATTTTTGTTTCTGGAACAAGAAACAACAAATTGTTGTTTCTTTTTTATGTTCTTATTTCGTTCCAGAAACAAAAAAACAAAAAAAGAACAGAAATGCAACCAAACGTGTTTTTGTTCCTTTTTTGTTCCCGGAACACTTTCCGTACAGAAGTGTGCCGGAAACACTTTTTTGGAGTGTTTCCATGCACACCCTATGAGTCTGTTCTACATCTACACACAGGAAGAGAGCTTATAGCTAGATTATATAGACCTGCGACACGGTTGCGTTTTGACGCAGCTCATCACCTTGCTTTCAAGCCCCAAAATCCATCGTGTGCAAGGAGGAATCTGGCCAATCCGCGTAGACAAAAGTCGATAGTTTAAAGGAGAACGGAGAAACGAGGATGAAAAACAAACGAAGAAAAGGGAAAACAGCACTAATCTTCATAAGCGAGGACATGACAAAGGCGATGGTAACAAGATTTCTTGATTGAATTTTTCTCGCGACATTAGTCTGGACATAAAATAAAAAGAATAAAATTGACCTATGATGTTAGTAATTGCATTGTTTCAAGTACAATTTAAATTCCTCCTACGCAATCTAGATCATACATTGCATGCATCAGAGTGATGCACAAGCACAGGCACGAGCGGCAAGCACAGCCAGAAGTTCATATTCCCATTTGCATTACGGACACAAATGCTCAAGCACATTCATGCTGCAACGTAACATAAGAATAAGTAGAATTACCGGAGTCCCTGACCCTGATCCAAAAACTAAAAGATTCGCATTTACCATAGAAGTAAACCAGTCAAATGCAATTCACAAAAAAAATGAACGACGAAGCAAATTTTGACATAATTTCACCCAGAATACTAATAGTTAGAGGTGACATGAATTATGCTCCTGCCAGCATGACGAGTGCAATAACAAAGTCATAAATCTAGGCAGTCCGAAATGCACTATTCATCAGGAGCCAGACCACATTATAAGAAATGTGATTTGAGATTACCATCCAATCCACAATACAAAATCCTCAATTTTGCCGATCCACTTCGTGAGAATGGTTATAACTCACTTAAGGTCATACTTACAAAATTTACATTAGGACCAGCCCATGAGTCGTGGTTACTTACGAGAGGGGTACAGGCTCTTCAATTCATGCCAGAGGCAAAAGAAAGTATCAAGAGCATCTTCATCGTCATTTGCATTATGCCCTCCAGTCTGTGCTACAGATAGTAGCGTCTTCAGCCACTCTTCATGAAGGGTCGAAAACTCCAACCTCTGCTCGCTTGATTTGAAACTTTCACCAACTGACATCTTCATAAGTCCGCGAGCCTTAGAAGCAGATTCAACCACCTGCTGCGGGATTCCAGCCATACAAGCTACTTGCAAGCCGTAACTCTCAGGACATGCCCCAGACGAAAGCTTGTAGAGGAAAACCAGCTCCTGGTCACTCTTGGAGTGATTTCCGCAGTTTGACTTAAGAGCACAGGCCATGTGTTGCAGGGTAACGAGTGGATGAGAGCCGAATTCCTTTGTCAGAGGGTGATAGTGCGTTGCAAACAATAGCCTGCAATTAACCTTCTCAACAAGATGCCGGAATACCTGTTGAGATATTTACCATGGTTCTGAGTGAAGGCCATAATATATGTATAAAGCAACGATGTTTTGTAAAGAATTTTGCAGCCCCATGTCTGCAGAACAATGCAGTTAAGATCCACATCCTGGTAGAAGTTGGCAGGCAATCCGTGGAGCTTTAGCTTAAATATTCACAAGTATGAGATCAATAGAATGAGATTGTAACTCTAGCATGATTTGCACTCATCCAAAACTAGCTATGGTTGCACATGATAAAGATAGCTTAGTCTGCACACATAGCTATATGGATGATGGGTGAGCAGGCCTTACGATGCAGGACACTCACAAGGCAGCAGAGAAAATTCTTAAATTTCATGAAAATAAGAGGAGACCATAAGTTTGACCAAATTTAAAAATATATTCAAAAAAAATAAAAAGAGAGAGAAAGAGAGAGAGAGAGAGAGAGAGAGAGAGAGAGAGAGAGGAGGAGACCATATTACTTCCAGTAAATAGAAGAAAAATAATAAGGCCCAAGGCCAAGGTCTTACAGCATAGGCAATAGCATAACCATCAAAAGTGCTTGTCCCTCGACCAAGTTCATCAAGAATAACGAGAGAATCTTCAGTGGCATTTTGAAGAACTGATGCTGTTTCTGTGCATTCAACAAAGAAGGTACCTGCCGGGGGGGAGAGAGAAAGTTAAGATACAAAACCTTGAGATTCAGAAAAGTGCAATATGAGTCATTAATCGATGATCATGTGCTCTTTTGTCCCACTGGCAAATATTGATTCACACTCCTGGGGAAAATCTATGTATCTAGTAGACACATCAGTCTGCTCGATCTTTCTCAACTTTTACCATGAAGGCATAAATCACATGCCATGGATCTACAATGAGTGTTTCTCAATTCAATAAGTTGATTGATCTCACCAACCGACTACTCCGGAATTTCTTATGGGCACAGGCATCCCAAGTAAACGAGAGAAAGCTCACTCCCCTAAAGATTAGTGGTGCAGGAATTCTCGACTTTCATTAGCTAGGCATAAGGAAGGAAGAAAGAACAGGGGTGACAGCCTCACACACAAAGTACTACTTAGACCCTGATTTGCCATGACCAGCACATAAGCTGTTTCAAGACTTGTAGATTGAAGGATAAAAAGTTAAAGCAATAATTCAGATGATACTGATGTTTCATTAGAAGGTTACTTACTCTCGCCAGCCATTATCCTATCACTGGCACCAAGCCGCGTAAAGATGATGTCAACTGGGGAGAGTATACAACTCTCACAAGGAACATAACATCCCAACTGCAAATCAACAAGGTAGATCAAGAATCAAGAAGAAATGAATTCAGAACTTTAGGGTTATAGATAGCAATTTTCATTTTCATTAGGAAATGACTATGAGATTAATTGGTCTAAGTGTCAAGAGGGTGTGGTTGGCGAATCTAGCGAGCGCCTTGAGTTAGGGGAACCCTGATAGCAACTTATATTACCCTAATGCCTCTTCAATTTCGCTTAAAGGGTCTAAAAATGCGTTTCAACCTTTCTTAAAAATGTCTGCATCTAAAGACATAAAAACCTTTCTAAAAATAATAACTAAAAACTTTGAACAGCTTATCTTTCATGTCTTGTCCAGTTGAACTCCAAAAATGAGGACTTCAAAACATGGAAGAAAAGGCTATTTTTGTGTTAAATTCTTTTATGCATTGTTTGTCTAATTGCTACCCTTCCTTTCTTTTGTTCTTCTATTGGATATTTCAGACTTGAAATGCAAATGTGTGTTCAGATTTGTCAAGCCCACAATTTCACTTTGGATGATAAAGCTCCAAAAAGCTTCATTGAAGGTTCAAAAAGCTTTTGATTAACCTCTTAAGACATTTGCTGAGACGTTTTCAGAGATTCAAGGGAGAATCTTGCCAAAGCTTTCAGGCTTTAGTAAGGCTTCAGCTTCACTGAAGTTCGATTGAAAGAGCAGCTAGCTCTTACATGAAGAGGAAAAGAAACAAAAGGAAAAGCTTCTTGTATACTTGTATATTGGTGAAAAAAAAATGCTTGTGTTCCTAAGGGGCCACAGAGCTTGAGAATTATATTTTATGAGATAGTTCAATTATGCATCTACTAGATTTTGTTTTTCAACCAAATTTGAGATTAGACTGAATTTTCTTTTTTCATCTCATAAGAATTGTGTTTGAAAAATATTTTCACAATTTTCTACTGTGTTCTCAAAAAATAGAGTTATTTTAATTCCTATTTCTAAACAAAACAAAAGAAACCTTGTTCCAAAAACCAAAAGTAACCTAAAGAGCTTTGTGAATGCAAAAGCATCTGGCATATAGTTTTCTTACATTATATATAAGAATTTACTATAACTAACCTGTGCAAGTATAACTGCAAGACACGTTGCCCGCAAAAGTGTTGATTTTCCACCCATATTTGGTCCAGTCAATAGCAATGTATGAGGATGATAATCATCTGTATCTTCACCAAGAAATATGTCATTGGGTACTGGCAATCCTCCATTCTCAGCCAAGGCAAATGGATGCCATAGCCCTGTAATCTTGAGAATTGGTCCCTTGGCCTCTGGGCTTAAGCACATTGTTTTTGATTGAGGCAAAATGACAGGTCGAGAAGAAGCTCCAAGTGAAGATTTTGCAGTGAGTGTAAAAGATCTTAATACGTCAATACAGTTGACGGCATGAATGACAGCAGACCATTCAGGGGCTTTCTCAACAAATAACTCAATGAGAATAGAAAGTGTTTCAGCATCTGAATCCATTACATCGTGGTCCTGTTGTCAATACAAATTCAAATATGATAGCAACTTTGAGCAACATAAATGGTTTCCACAGAACATAACCCAAAAGCATATCAGATAAAGTTAAACTGCGAAACACCAACTAGTCCAGTAGCATATTACTAGCATAGAAACAGAAAGGGCTTAAACTTGTCTAGACTTGGGTCCATATGGGTCATGTCAATCACAGCCCTTCATCATGTGGGTCCCACAAAAGTCAGTGGTTGTGATTGCATATGGTCCATGAACCATTGATAGTTCCCTTCCGAAGACAAGACGGTAAATCTAGGAATCACTGTCGATGAAAATAAAGAATCCCTCTTGAGGAATTCCATAGATTAGATGGACCAAACCAAGAATTCAAGTGGATTTATGAGGACATCAGTACTTCACTATATATTGTTCTGTCTTGTTGGCCTATATGGTAAAAACAGCCGGGAGGGCTGGAGAGGCAATGGTTTCTCCAGTGGCGGATGTCAACGGTTTGAGTATGCTTATCTCCACATAAATTACTAACTAATCAGTCAGCTGTTAGATTGTCGATATAAACAGTTCGTGTACATTAAACATTATGTATCCTATCCAGAAACATTTGGCATGTCTGCCAAAATAATTGACATAATAACGAGGTACACACTTATAAGGACAGTTTCAAACATAGACAAGCACAAAAGTGGAAGGAAAGGGACCTGGTACTTCGGGAAATCACTATCAATGGCTGCTTCAAATTGCGTGAGATACTTATTGAGCCCATTGTTACCACCTAAAACTGGAATTTTGAAGACTTTTGATAGCGATGAGCTTATGTTCCTTTCTTCCTGTAATACTATTAGCAAATTCACTGCACTCCGCATGCCTTTCACAAGAGCCCCAAAAAATTTCACCTGACAAAATAATATAGTCGATGCATCAACTGTTTAGAAGACTGTGGAAAAGCAAATTAAACGATTGTTTTCATTTCTTCGTATTGTCAGATATTCTTTATCAACACAAAAGATAAGGAGTACAAAATACTGAAGCCAGCTTCTTGCCCATAAAGGCTGAGAGTTGAGACAACAGAGACCAACTAAGCTGGTGAAGTATTAACCATGTATAATAATGACCTCGAAAATAGGAGAGGGTACAGTTTACCGTAGTGTACCAACCAAATTTCAGATAATCAAGGTTTCTCCCAATCACAAAATCTTATAGAGCTCATTGTCGACTTACCAAATTTTTTAGTACTTTTCGCCCAACCAATGGCAGTAACAAGGAGGCTGATAACTGAACGCTGGACTTGACCCTCCCAAGCAGCCTTTCTAAGTCTGGCATTTTGTGAAGATTTTGAGCAATAAGGGACATTACTTCCGTTTGTGCCGCCAGATTGTCAATAACATTGAGTCTATTATTAATGCTCTCTACATCTTTGAGGGGATGACAGATCCAGTGTCTTAAAAGACGCTTCCCCGAGCAAGTTATACAGTTATCAAGGAACTTGTATAATGTACCTGAAATGAAAGCAGAAGTATAATGCAGACACTAAAATAAATGATCAATACAAATGTAGAGTGGTAGATTATGCATGCAAAAATGCAGTATATAAAATGTTACACTGAAGTAATGACTTACCTGATGTACCACCATCCGCACTGTTGCTGAAAATTTCAAGATTCACCAATGTCTGCCCGTCCATTCTGAGGCAACCCTTATACACCTCATAAGGTGTGATATCCCCATTTTTCAAAACATCATCTAACTGCAAGACAATACCATGAGTTGTTTCAAAAAGAAGCATAAGGAGGTTCTAGCTTTTCATATTTGAATGGCCATGATAACCAATCTTACCATCAACCTTGACATATGATCGATAAGACCACCTAATGCAGATAAGGTAACATCATGTTGCCCTACACCATCAAGTGCACAATTCGACAAGCTGGAAGACCTCTTGAAGTAGTCCTTTGACTGAATCAAATTCATAACATCAGAAGAATTTGGGAAACCGGCAACCGGCATAACAGGAGTCAGTTGCACTGCCATATTGCCTGCAAGATAGAAAACCTTAAACATCGTAGTCATGGTAAAGCCCCTCTCCATTACAGGGCTAAGGCATGCATTAAACTTGGTGGTTTCATCTCAAACTTGAATTTCGATCAAAAAAAAAAAATCTCACTTGACTGATAAGAAATTCACAAGACAAAAGCAATTAAGGAAAAAGCAATGCAGACGAAATCCTTTTTCCAATTTAACGGGTGATAAATTATAATGCAGAAAGCACATGTCATGCCCTCTGTTAGAAATACATGTACCAAGTCATACTGTTAATATTAGGGCTATTTAAAATACAATTTTTTGTATTGATGTCATGTTTAATATAAGAATTTTGTTCAATGCGTCATGCTATCTGATGAGAAATCACAAAAACATTATGCTTCTTTCTTTGAATATGGAATTAAAATAAGGACAATTCAAAAGACATAAATTAGTTCAAAATCAAAGTACTTTTACAGGAGTATAACACTAGGTGTTTTATGCGTGTATAGTTCACTCTACTCCAAAAGAACAAGTACTTTTTTTGCTAGTTGAGTGAATTTATGGGAAACTGAACTTCAATGAATAACATACATAGACGTACTTAATGTAAAAGTACGAGTATTTACTAACAGAGGTCATGCTAGAAATTTCAACAGCCTTCCAAGTCTAATGCATGTTTATCTCACCCATTAATGCAATCCAACTTCTCATGCCTCTTTATCAGATCAAATACCAAAGTGACATTTGCTTGTTTCTCACACAAAAGTTTGAGAACCAATGAGGGTCATAGACTATTATATGGACTCACGTGATAAAGAGTCCCACAGACTCTTTCAGCATAACTTTGCTCCAGAAAGTACAATACATAAGTCAATACTGTCAATAGGGGAATGAAATTTTCATCAAGAATATTATAGGTCAAATTTAAAATGGATGACAGATCTGCTCAATCCTCTGAGCCTAATGGTTTTGATATGTTGACAAACCTACGTTAATAGAATCAGGCAGTACATTGAAGTCCTAAATCTGAAGTCAAATTGCTTTAAGATCTATACTAAGAAGTGTAGGGCTATTGAATAGCAAAAGGTCATGTGCAGAATAACCATCTATAGTTTATATTTGTATTTAGGGCGCATACGCATGCACTCTCGAGGAGCAGATGCCAGAAGCCCAGAAGTGCACCCTAGTGCACAGCCATCAAAGAACCAAAGCTGAAAGAGCAAGTTTTAAGCCAAATAGCAAAAACCCACACTCAAAACATGTACTAATGCTGCTCTATCATCCTAAGACATTTGCCCTTCCCACAATAACATTTCAATACATCCATGCCCATGGATGAAGGCCCAGTGAAGCAAAATCTAAATTAGGTGACTTAGTATCCACGTATTGTCAGTTGTGGCTAAAAGCAGAATGAACTGAACAGATCCATGCCACCACAAAGTTCATCAATGCAGCCTTAATTAGTAAGACACCAAGCAATACCACAAGAAAAGTTCTGCATCCAACACAAATAAATACTGCCCAAGCAAATAATGTATGATTTCTATAGCAAAAAAGGGGGAGCCTTTAGATAGGTCAGAGAACAGTAGTTTCCAGATGAAACAGCAATTAGCTAACAGAAAAACACATTTAACGACATGACAAACATAGTATGAATCAGATTGATCGGATTAGAGTTCTATTTAAAGAAAATGAGAATATGTTAAATGCATTTAGATCTGAAGATTGCTTAGTCTTCTACATAATGTGTGTTCACCATCTCTCACCTGTCAATGAATACTTCCTGATTGCTTTCAATGCTTCTATTGATAAACCTGCAATGTTCAGAGAATACAGCTCCATGTTTAAAGACCTCAAATTGAACTCTTTCCCACCCCAGGAGGAAAACACAAATTAAAGTACTCCTTGAGATTGCCAATGCAAGCAGACCCCCCCCCCCCTCTCTTTCTTTTTTTCCCAGCCAAAAAAGACCCACACTGTAAATGGGGAGAGAGAGCTTACTTCTATTCTCATATATCACTTCCTTGGGTGCTACCTGCAACCAGATTTGAAGTTAGTGGTTTAAATTAGCAGAGTAATACACACTGAGAATAAGAAGACAGAAATGAGTACCTGCATCAACAGAGCCCCCAACGCAGCACACGAAGCATCATCACTGATGGAACCAACCCAAAACTTCAGAGCAGCACAATCAACGAAAGCAAAACCATAGGCAATTGAACTGCCATCTTGCCCATATTCCCCCTAAAACAAAATATGGTAAGAACACCAACTTTTGAAACAACCTCACAATTTCATGTGTGGGGAAAATTTTAGTATCTATGCTATCAATGACAACTCATCTAACAACTTCTTCATTTCATGCCAGAATAAATTACATTATCCAATGAGGACCTTTAGAATCATTTTGTTGATAACGAGCCTCATCTTCACTTTGTTTCCAGGGATGAAAGTTATTGATTAACATAAAATGCATTATGACTCGTAAAGGTTGACTTCATGCCCAATTCATACATTATCAGAGATAGAATGAATGCAAAAGTCTACCTCTATGCTTCAGTTTTCATTAATGACACCATGAAGTGCTAATATCATCTAGCGACAAAGGCATGCAACTGAAACATATCATGGGAGTATCCCCTACTAACAAAGGAATAAGGTGAAGAAGCAACAACCAAAAGCAAGACGAGATAACATATACACATCAACCTAGGTTTAAAAATTTTACGTCAAGCAATTACTAACCTCTTTTATTGCAAGAAGATGAACAGCATCAGGGCCAATGTTGCTATCCACTGAGGTTGATGGAGTAATCACATGTACCAATTTTCTTGAAATTACCTAATCCATGTGATGCAGTAAAATACTAAGGTAAGCACTTGAAGTAAAAGGAAGTGCAGCGCAGCAAATTCAAACCTCCTTGCCCCAAAATTACATGGATTTGACATGAAGAACTCGTTACTAGAAGAGAATATGGAAAACTAATAGCACACTCAGGCTGGTGTAGTAAGCAAATATGTGGTAAGTAACTCATAGAACTTACTCAGAAGGCATAACAACAATAGACCATGCACAATCCATATGAACCAGTCACTTCACTATTTGAGCATCCATTAGAAGATTTTACATCACACTCTTTTACACCACTATTTTTAATTCATCTACTCAGAAGGCATAACAACAATAGACCAATGCAGCATCTATATGAACCAGTCATATCACTATCTGAGCATCCATTAGAAAATTTTACGTCTCACTTTTTTACACCACCAGTTCTAATTCATCAGCGCAAAAACTTTAGTGAAGACAACAAGTTTTTCACGATCATCACATATTCTTGCCCTGTAGAAGCAAACAGTTCCTTCAATCTGACTGCATTCCCGTAATTTGCACATCGCCCTCTTCAAAGGCTAAACTCGGTGAAAGCTTCTTTCTAATTAATAGCAAAATGCAAAAAGTAGAGTGTGGAATAAAGAGATGAGCAACAGAAATTCAGGTCCATGTCACTTCTTGAATAAACTGTCATATCGTCAAATTTCCAACTCAATAGCTTAAAATGTTAGGTGGAAAGAGACTATATATATATATATATATATATGAGATAGTGTACCACCACTTCTCACATGCAAAGCAAATGAAGAACAACATATGAAATTGGCAAACGAGGAATAAAACAGATAAGAACCACATGCCAACGGAAATATTATATGAGGCATCAAAAATTAA
Organism: Eucalyptus grandis x Eucalyptus urophylla; assembly: GCA_028830015.1. Classification (NCBI taxonomy): domain Eukaryota; kingdom Viridiplantae; phylum Streptophyta; class Magnoliopsida; order Myrtales; family Myrtaceae; genus Eucalyptus; species Eucalyptus grandis x Eucalyptus urophylla. The sequence continues at coordinate 56,072,886 of CM054190.1, read as the reverse complement.
GTCTCCACTCTAATATGTCCCAGAGAGTCCAACCAGGCTCTAATACGTCCTAGAGAGTCCAACCCAAGAGACTAAGTAATTAGGTAAAAGCTGCATGTATACAGAAGGCAGACAAATTCCACAAACAAGTAACTGTGGGATTCTCTAACCTATATGCTTAAGCCACTTTACCAAACATACAGTAAAGGACAAAGCAGCTTCGCTACCAATATAGGGTCAAAAAAGGACAATATAGATACAAATTTTTCCTAACCTTCAATATGTCACATCAGTTCATAATCCTCAAGTAGACCAAATAAGGCCACATTACAGACCATTTATTCGAAAACATAAGCAAAGAAGAAAATCGGGACACTTACAGAATTTGGACCTCTGGCTTTTGCTTGTGTAGATGTCTCCGCTTGCTCTATTCGTCCAACTTTATATCTTCAAAAACAGACAAGGCAAACCTAATATACATTGATGCGGGAAAAGTACACATACAACAAGGTACCAGATGAAGTTGTGTTCATCCTAAAAAGAATAGTCCATTATAACATAAAATGGTTTATAGAACTTATCAACACAGTGAGTATGTCATATACAGATAAAAAAACTCACTAATGACACATACTCCTAATTATTTTATCCATAAAGAAAAATTAGGGCAATTGAATAGGCTTATAGAAAGTTGGTCATTTCCTTACCCACGAGTAACCAGTTTCCGAACAGCATCGTCGATTCCACTCTCGGAGATTCCAACCTGGTTAGCATGGTAGAGAAAATGAATATTAAATATTAAGTTCACTACTTTCTTGAGTAAATTCCCTACTTCTAATCGGCTCACAATAAATCTAAAATGAGTTAAAAGATTCATGCAGAATACCTGCCGGCATTTTCCAACGCCACTCAAAGTAATCTTCCAGTCAAGCTCTTTGTGACCAATGTCTGCATCCAGTTCGTACAGCTCATAAAACTTTCCCTGCATTGGAAAGCGTTCAATACCTTTTAGACATATGAGACCAAAGAAATATGCTGAACCATTACTGGAATCAGAGGGTTCTGATCCAATAGAATGAGATGATTTAGTGATCCAATACATGTTAAAAACTTGGGCAGAACTTGAAGCATCCTAGAGATTGGAAAGTATGAATTACTTTTCCTACATGGAACAGATGTCTTGCTTGACATGCACCTAATGCACCAAACAAATATCAACTACTCTTTTTATTATCAATTCGCAGTGAAGCATCCTCGAATTGTAAATCTACAGTATGATCTACATAATATAGAATGAGAAGCACAAGAAACTAACCACTTTAAAGAAAAGCACAACATCCATATATTGACATTTAACAGTCCAATATTGTCTCTGAGAAGCTGACATCTTGCTCAAAGCCTCAGGAGGTATGTAAAGCGTCCGCTTGTCACAGAGAGGATCATCAGGTCTTCTTCTGTTAGCATCCCTAATTCGAGAAGGATCAAGCCATTCAAATTTGCTTGTAGGATCCTGTGTGTCTTTCTCATTCTTATTTGAGGGTCTGCAAATAGAGTCGTGGAGAATTCTTGACTTTTTGCCAGGATTGAAAGAGGATGAGTCATGTTTAGCCTCAAACTTGGGAGTTTCCTCTTGAACTCGCTTAAACCGAGGCACAAGGGGTCTAACACCTGGTGTTTCGGGACCAAGAATGTCACTATCACTTTCAATTTCCATGGAACATTCTTGATCAACCTTCTTGTTGAACTTGAAATCATCACCCTTTCTAGGATGCTCACTGAGATCACCGACTTTATCAAATGGAGGTGAAGCCTTAGATGTACCATAATGCAACTGCGAATTGTTCCTGCATAATTTACAAACGTAAATTCAAGTAACCCAATAGAGAAAGAGAAACTAATTAGGGAAAAAAACAGGTATCTATACATGTATGACAGTTGATGGACATAGAGACATCACATTGGACAGGATCCGCATCAATGCAACTGATGAGAACAAATAAAAGTAGCCGTCATCCACACACACACTCTCTTGCAGGCACAAGGCAAAAAGTTTAGAGAAGCTTCTTGTTACAGGAGTTATGGTGTTTGTTTGTGTTAGATCATTTCTAAACAAGAGCCTTATACAGACTTCATACCTCTCACTTGGAATGCAATACAACTATCCGGGGTTCCGACGTCATGGGGCATAATCAAAGGGACGTGAAGGAACCAGCACATCACAGGAATTTCAACCTAAACCATTGCTAAAGCAGGTATCACGTCACAAACCTAAAATAAAATGCATATCGAGAGACCCTCACCTTCACAATGACACAGCTTGAACATAGGCTAATCACTAAAAGCATATTTTCACAAAATCAAACTAGCATCCGGCTGAGTTCTATCGACGTGGTTTCCTCGCCAGAACACATCAATCAAACTGGATAAAGCATAATGCATTTGGTTCATATTCATCTCCACGCTCTTCCTCGAGCTTACAGCTCGCCAAATTAACCGGAAAAATAGAAGCAAAAAAGAAAAAAAAATCAAAGCATAAACACCAAACGACGTAGAAAAAGTATCCAAAAATCAACAAGCAGGAAATCCCCGGGCATTTCTCCGACGGATGGCGAAAACGCACCGATCGCTCGTCTTCTCTCCATCGTCGACCCTAACGAACTTGCGCATGATGCTGGAGAAACGAGAGGGGCCGCCGTCCTCGTCGCCGGACCGGAGAACCTGGCGCGGGGCCTTCTCCGGCGGGGTGTCGGTGCCCCGCACCTCGGCGGACGAGCCGGCCGCGCACTTGCCCGGGACGGCGGCGCTGGGCTCCCGGAGGCTCGCCGGCGGGAGGCCGGAGCTCCGGCTCCCCGACGGGGGGCTGAGGAAGGAGAGGATGGACTTCTGACGCTGCATCGCCGAGGTTTTTGGAGCGCAGAAAAGGAAGAAGAAGAGAGAGAGAGAGAGAGAGAGAGAGAGAGAGAGAAACAGAGAGGAGAGTGAGGAGAGGAAGTGATGAGTGGATTTTTTTCCGCTTTTTTAATGGGCGGAACTTCGAGCGCGCCAATTTTAGCCCTCCCGATTTTTTGAGGGCAGTGCCTCCGGTCGGACCGGATTAAACCGAACCGGTTTTAGTGTGTTTCTATTTTTTGCTTCCTGGTTTGAGTGTTTATTCGTTTGCTGATTTTTTGTATCGCCAAGCGAGCACCATCTAGAATGTGGAACCCAAAAAACTACTCTTTGAATTAGGTTTCTTATTTTTTGAAAGTTGAAATCTATCATGTCACAAATTCTAATGTCAATTTCAAAAGCCACCCAAATTTCATTCGTATTATTAATTAAATGATGTAGTGTTTCATCACTTTAACAACCAATACTTGCTACTACAATTTATTAACAACAACTTATATTTAAACACACAAAAAAAATATGAAATGTTAGTCATTAATAAGAACTTAAATTATTAATACTAAATTATAAGCTTATCATGGGACGCTATAGAATATCATATAATCGCACGAAAACATAAAATTAAAAAAACATAAAATCTTATTCTAGATTACAGGTTTTATCCACTTAGAATTTAGAACTTACCCATCGATATAGGTCCAAATCCAAGTTCTTGCCCCTAGGTGAGGCAGTCATCTCATGGCCATATCTCGTTTACGTCGAATGATTAATAGCAATAGAGACACTCGGGGTTATGATTCAGAAGTGACCTCAAAAGAGATGCACGCTTTAATCGAGGAGAACGAATATGCAAATCACTTAAATAATTTAGTGCGGTGACCTTTACTCACGCACGGGTCGCAACTCTTATCTGACAATTTCCTTCTATTTTTTGGTCCCTTGCGCCTTACATTTCCACGTAACTTCACATTCCCATCGTGCAGGTCCATGTATGATTTTACAACATCTTTACCATTCAAGTCCTTGAGCATGAACTTATTAGATGGAAATCCTCTCAAGCAACATCAAATTCCAGCAGCCCCCACTCGTGATCTTTCCCCCTTCCAAATTTTCAGAGCCAAGGAGAGTCGAAAATGGGGGTGACAACACACTTGACATGAAGGTACTTGGGCAGAGCTTCCAGGCAGCTCATCTTGCAGCCTCCGTAAGAAAGATCACCGTTGAACGCGAAGTAGCAGTTCATCCGGACAATCCCTTAGACAAAATTGCCACTGCTCTAGTAGCTAGAAAAAGATTTGGCCAGCTGGTAAGTTCAAATTTTTATTTAAAATAATATCCACTATGTATACTCTTTTGAGAAAATGGCTCAATTTCAGGTTCATATTTAAAATTTTCCCCTAATCGATGCACATGAAGAATGCAAAGAAATGTTGCACGAATGATTTACCACATGTAGGCTGCAACCTAACAAAATAACCCTAGGTCACATTACATTGCATTTTGCATCGATCTAGGTTGTATCGGAACTTTGATTGACTGGCGTCACAAATTCATACATGTGATCTTGAGGAAACCTTACAACCAGTGTTTGGATATGATATGATGTGAGGCTGTGAAAACCTTATAGCCCATATACAACGATAATCTCCCGCCTTGGATTTAATTCCATAATTTACATTATGGGAGTGCCAAAACGATCTGCATATTATTTCTTGTATAGTATACCTTATAATTTTTAAGGTGAATATGTTTTAGAGAAAACTTCATGATAAAAGAAAACGATTTTCAAAAAATCATTTTTATGAGAAAATGTTTTTTTCTTCTTGGTTTAGAGAATTCATTTTTCTACCTTTAAGTATGGATATTTTCTTTGACTGTATCTATTGAGTGATAATTTTCAGCAAACCAAACGAGTGAGAATTCAAAAAACTAATTCGCAAAAAATATTTTCACTCAAACAAATACACTTTTAATTATATATTATTTGAGCGATCAAATGATACAAGCCCCATGCCCCCCTTCCCCTAAAAAAACAAGAATTTTCTCAAACCCAGGGAGAGTTATAAATGGGGGTCACAACAGATTTGACATGTAGATATTTGTGAAGAGCATCCAAACCAAGATCTCTGCCGAAGCCGCTCATCTTGTAGCCACCATAAGGACAATCGTTGTCGACTGCAAGGTAGCAGTTTATCCAGATGATGCCTGCTCGGATTGACCTCAAGACCGTGTTCGCTAGATCTATGTTCTTCGTCAAAATCCCTGCCGCTAGACCGTACCTCGTGTCATTGGCCCTCTTGATCACCTCCTCCGTAGTCCTGCAATCCGTTGTAAAATCTTGAATGTAGTACAACATGTTGGAGAAATCTTTCCAGAATATTTTGAAGCTGACAAAACATTTCTATCAGTCTAAATCTGGATATCGATAGTTAAAGTCTCAAGACTTTATAGTCTCAAGACTTTGTTATCTCAAGACTCAAGACTCAAGACTCAAGACTCAAGACTCAAAATTATTCTCACTGACAGTCTTTCTAAACCAGTGTTGAAGGAAATCCAAAGCCGAGGTTTATGGTTGAGGATTTGATCCTATCCTCTGGAATAGATTTTTCGGTTGGATAATCATTTCGGATTCTTTAATTCTTATCTAAGATCGATTGAAGATCCGATGGTCAACGAAATAATCTTGGATTATTCTATTCTTGGAAACCGAGATCCTGATTGTATGGGCGAACAGGATTGATGGGCTATCATCAGATTCCTTATATAGCTCGGATGATCTTCTTGATTGATTCCGTCCAACGGGTAGATTGGAGGAATTCCTTTGGTAAGTGCCAACGGCTATGATGGCATGAAGGAGTATAAAAGGAAGACGTTCTAGTTGTTTTAAGTGTGTGATCGATAGAAAAATTCCAGAGTCTGAAGATCCTTGATTGTTAGTTGAGACTGAGCGAAATTGTATACAGAGAGTGTTTATACTTGGTGACGCCTTGAGTGAGTGTGGTAGATCATCTACACCTAGAAATCAAGGAAGATCAACACTGTAACAACTCTTTGATCATAGTGGAATCCAGCCAATCGGCTGTCAGTGCAGAAGAGTGGACGTAGGCTTGAATCAAGCCGAACCACTATAAACCGAGTGTTCAATTCTCTCTTTCCCTTACTCAGTCTTGCGATTGAATTTTTAACTGTTGCAAATTCTCTAATTGTTTAAATATCGTACAAGCTTCGAGAAATTTTTTGTATACCTATTCACCCCCCCTCTAGGTACTTGTACTAGCTATCTCAATTGGTATCAGAGCCCGTGTTCTTACTTTGTTTGAAGTGTTTTACTTCAAAGTAAAAGATCCATGGCTAGTATGCTAGCACCGGGGCTGATGGAGGGGCAAAGCAATACCAGACCTCCCTACTTCGATGGAAAGGATTACAACATCTGGAAGAACAAGATGAAAGCTTTCCTACGATCAAAGGATCCTCTGGAATGGGACGTAGTGGAAAAAGGAATCACTCCTGCTGCTGCATCAATCACTGAAAGAGGGAAAAAAACTGTTGAAACCAGCGGAATGTCTCAAGAAGAAATAAACAAGAGACAAGCACTCGATGCTAAAGCAATTTATTCCTTATATTGTGCTTTGTCACCAACTGAATATAACAGAATATCTTCTTGTGTCACAGCAAAAGAAGTCTGGGACAGGTTACATATCACTTATGAAGGGACAGATCGAGTGAAGGAGACCAGAATTAACATTCTTCTTGGTCAATATGAATCCTTCAAAATGAAACCAGGAGAATCTATAACTGACATGTTTAGTCGTTTTACAGATATTGTCAATGGTCTTGAGAACCAAGGACAAAAAATTTCTGATCCCATGAAGGTGAACAAGCTTCTTCGTGGACTCTCCAAGGATTGGAATCATATAAAGACTTCAATAAGAGAGACGCAAAGAATCATGCCATTATCTGTAGACGAACTGATTGGAACTCTTCAGTCTTACGAAGTGGAACGAATTAATGAAGACGAAGATCCAAGAGGTAAGAAATCTATTGCACTAAAATCAAATGATGATTCTGATGATGCAGATTCTGAAGATGATATGGATGATGAGGAGCTCGCCCTCATGATAAGAAGATTCAGAAAACTGAATAGAAAAGGCAGAAGGTTCATCCCAAAGAAACAAAGTTCTCAGAGACAGCAGACCAAGTCTGTTGATGATGAGGAACCAAACAAAGAGGTAGTTTGCTTCGAATGTAAAAAGAAGGGACACATCAGACCCAACTGTCCTCTTCTGAAAAAGAAAAGAGGAAAAGCTGAGAAATTTCGAAAAGCTCTTAAAGCCGAAACCTGGAGCGATACAGAGTGTGAAGAGAGTGATGAGGAATATGCCAACCTGTGTCTAATGGCGCAATCAGACTCAGACTCTGGATCAGACTCAGACAGTGAATTTGAGGTAAGTGATTATAAAATCCCTGTCAAAGTCTCTAAATATATTGATGAGTTATGTTTTAGTCTTAAGACTTCTCTTAAAAGGATTTCCGAACTTAAAAAGGAAAACTCAGTTTTAAAACAAAAGGAAAACATTTTAGAAGAAAAGGTAAAAAATTTAGACTTGAATGTTTCTACTCTTAAAGAAAGTGAAGACAATCTTTCAAAAGAAAATGCTTTCTTAAAAACTGATTTATCAAATATTTCAAAGAAATTTTCAATAGGGTCCGAAAAACTTGAAAAAGTCCTTTCAATCCAAAGACCTTACTTTAATAAGTCGGGTCTAGGTATGACAGCTGAAACAATCCCTTTGATTGATTTTCCGAAAGTAAAAGAAAGAATTAAGAAAAGACCATCGAGAGAGGCTTATAAAAATCATTTCAAAAGAGTTTTTGTAAAGCCTATAGGTCGAAATGCTTTAAGGTGTTCTAAGTGTAACAGTCAGGATCATTTTGAAAAAGAGTGTCCTATGGTTTGGAAGCCTATTAAGAGAGTATGGCCTAATAATGCTCATCCTACTAACACGAAAGGACCCAAGAAAATTTGGGTACCAAAGAAAGCTTGAGACTCTTTTTTGAATGCAGGTCTCTGTCAAAAAGAAGGTAAAGTGGTATCTTGACAGCGGATGCTCAAGACACATGACAGGAGACTCAAAATGTTTCATAAAGCTTATTAAAGTAAATGGTGGGAAAGTTTCATTCGGAGGAAATAGCAAAGGAAGTATTGTGGGATTCGGAATTGTGAAAATTGGAAATCTCACAATAAGCAATGTCTCTCTAGTGGAAGGACTCAACTACAATCTACTCAGCATTAGCCAATTGTGTGATACTGGTTACAAGATCTTCTTTCAAGAAGGCATATGTTCTGGAATAAGCAAAGATTCGACTCAGTCTTTCATGGGTCGAAGGCATGGAAACATCTACCTCCTTGATGTAAAGCCAAATGAAGAACAATGCTTAATCTCAATTCAAGATGAAGCAATTCTATGGCACAGAAAACTTGGCCATATCAACAAGAAGCAATTAGCCAAAATCTCTTCAAAGCAGATTGTTCGAGGTCTACCTAAACTGCCATACCAAAAGTCTGACTTATGCACTCCATGCATTCTGGAAAAGCAGGTAAGAAATTCATTTAAGCAAATAAATCATATATCTACTAATCATGTAATACAGTTGCTTCATATGGATCTCTTCGGACCAACAAGAACCCAGAGCATTGGAGGTAAGAAATATTGTCTAGTAATTGTAGATGATTACTCTCGTTTTACCTGGGTATATTTTCTTGCAAATAAATCAGAAACTTTTTCGTACTTTGAAAAGTTTGCTAAAAAGGTTCAAAATGAAAAAGGATGTGCTATTTCTAGTATAAGAACAGATCATGGAAGTGAATTTGAAAATCAAGATTTTACGAGATTTTGTGATAAATCTGGTATTAATCACATGTTTTCCTCTCCGTATACTACAGAGCAAAATGGAGTTGTGGAAAGAAAGAATAGATCTCTTCAAGAAATGGCTAGAACACTTTTAATTGAAAGTAAAATTTCTTCACGATTTTGGGCTGAAGCTGTTTCAACTGCTTGCTATATTATAAATAGAGTCTTTCTAAGACCTATTCTTGATAAAACCCCCTATGAATTATTCAAAGGTAAGAAGCCTATTGTTTCATACTTTCATGTGTTCGGTTGCAAATGCTTTATTTTGAAAAATGCAAATGATCGAGTTGGTAAGTTTGAAGAAAGATCAGATGAAGGCATCTTCCTTGGATATTCTACATCAAGCAAAGCCTACAGAGTCTACAACAAAAAAAGCCAGTCTGTGGAAGAATCAATGAATGTCAAATTCCAAGACTCAGTGCAAGATGAATCCAGCCAGACTCAGTACGAAGAGACTGAATCCGCTCTAGATTTTCAAATGTCTACATCTCAAGAAGCATCTCAGATTCTGGAAGTCAATCATCAAGACGCTCATGGAGAATCAAATAAAGAAAGAGATCATCAACCTGGTAACTGGAAGCACAAATCCAGTCATCCCAAAGATCTTATTATTGGCGAACTTAATGAAGGAATCCGCACCAGATCAAAAAGGCATGAAGAATCTAGTGCTGTGGCTCTCATCTCTGAAATTGAACCAAAAAGCTTAGAAGAAGCTTTATCTGATGAAAGCTGGATCGAAGCTATGCAAGAAGAGCTTAGACAGTTCAACATCAATGATGTCTGGGAATTGACATCTAAACCAAAAGGTAAAACTGTTATTGGAACCAAATGGGTATTCAGGAACAAAATGAACGAAAAAGGAAAAGTCGTACGAAACAAAGCAAGACTCGTGGCCAAAGGGTATACGCAAGAAGAAGGAATAGACTATGACGAGACTTACGCACCCGTTGCAAGGTTAGAAGCTATTCGTCTATTACTTGCGTTTGCTTGTTACAAAAATTTCAGGTTATTCCAAATGGACGTCAAAAGTGCTTTCCTAAATGGATTTATCCATGAGGAAGTTTATGTGGAACAACCGCCTGGATTTGAAGACCCAAAGAAGCCAGACTCAGTCTTCAGACTGAAAAAGGCTCTGTATGGTCTAAAGCAAGCACCTCGAGCTTGGTACGACAGACTAAGTAAGTTTTAATTACAAAATGGTTTTGTCAAAGGTAAAGTAGATACTACCTTGTTTATCAAAAAGGAAAACAAAAACTTTTTACTTGTTCAAATATATGTTGATGACATTATTTTTGGATCCTCTAATGAAAGTCTTTGCAAGAAATTTTCTAAGTCTATGCAGGATGAATTTGAAATGAGTATGATGGGAGAATTAACATTCTTTCTTGGACTCCAAGTGAAACAAATGAAGGAAGGAACTTTCATCCATCAAGAAAAATATGCGAATGATCTTGTCAAAAGGTTTGGATTGGAAAAATGCAAAAAGATCGATATACCAATGTCATGCTCTCAGAAGATAGACAAGGATGAAGAAGGAAAGAAAGTAGATCAAAAGCTGTACAGGAGCATGATCGGTTCACTTCTTTATCTTACTGCTTCTAGACCTGATATTTTGTTTAGTGTTTGTATCTGTGCTAGGTTTCAATCAGATCCTAGAGAATCACATCTCATTGCCGTAAAACGAATTATCAAATACGTTGCTTCATCTTCAAGCATCGGTCTTTGGTATCCAAAGAGGGGAGACTTTAATCTTCTAGGATACTCAGATGCAGATCTGGCCGGTTGCAGAGTCGATAGAAAGAGCACTTCTAGAACTTGTCAACTACTTGGAAACAGAACGGTGTCTTGGTTTTCGAGGAAGCAAAGCACTGTAGCTCTTTCAACGACAGAAGCAGAGTATGTAGCTCTTGGAAGCTGCTGTTCGCAAATTCTATGGATAAAACAACAGCTACAAGACTTTGGCATTGAAGACTCATGCACAGAAATCAGATGTGACAACACCAGTGCGATAAATCTCACCAAAAATCCAATCCTTCATTCAAGAGCAAAGCATATTGAGATTCGACATCACTTTATTAGAGATCATATTCAAAATGGAGAAATCTCGATTCAATTTGTTGATTCAAAAAGTCAACTAGCGGACATATTCACAAAGCCTTTGGAGAAGAATCAGTTTGACTTTATCCGCTCGAGACTCAACATTTTGAAGCTTGAAGAAGTTAAAGTCTAGAGACTCACCAACTCTAAGACTCTGATCTCTTAGACTCTAAGTCCTGAGACTCAGACATTCGTGGCTAAAGACTGTAAGTTGTATTTCATCTAAAAAAAAAAAGGTACTAATTGTCATTTAGTTATATTAACTCGAAAAGGCACGATCTTTTGTTTAATAATTTTGGCAGTTATTGATTTTGAAAAGAAGTAATCGTTCACTTTCCTTGCACCGATTGAACTTCCTTTTTCAAAAACTGAGTTATATATATATATACAGTTTTTCTTTTCCCCAATCTTCAAAACCCTAAAAAGCACTCTCCTCTCGATACTGTTTCTACTCTTTGTTCATCGTCGAGAAAGTGGTCATTTTTCTTGGGAAAGCAAGTGAAGGAATCCTCCAATAGATAAAGAAAGATGTCGTCTTCAAGGAAATCATCAAGAATCGCAAACAGGGGACCACAAAGAATGAAGAAGGGACCGACTCATTTCGATCTCACTGAGGAAGAAGACTTATCAAGTCAGCGACAGAGTCCGATTCGCTCTCCTCCACGTCATTCAGCATCTCCTGCCCCACAAAGTGCAAGTCACAATCTGGAAGAAGAGATAATCGAGGATGCCGACCCAGTAAGAGTTCAAAAGCCCTCCTTTTTGTATAATCTTTATCGTGCATTGAAAAGCACAGGTACTCCATTGAACTATATAGATGACTTCCTTAAGGACAAAAATTATGGGAATGAGTATCTTTTTCTGAAGAAAATGGAGGAATGGGGAATTGCCCCAAAAGGAAAAGCAGAGGAAGCTCTTGCGAACATTCCAAGAGATCCTCGTATGCCAGGACAAAATCTGATTGACGGGAACGATGATGACAAAATGTTCCTTGAATTTAAACCTAAAATGGGTGTGGCAGCGAAGGTGAAAGGAAATCGGATGGATTTGTTTAAATCCAAGGATCAGGAAAAAGTGTATTTCAGTCTGTTGAAGAGAGGGGTAATCAACCCTAGAAGTGTCGATTTTGACTTCCTGGATTCCATCAACTTGAACCTAAGAGAGAAGTTGAATTTGCTTCAACTTGAGACTTTCTGCTCTGACTCTACAGACGGGTATGATCATCTGACTGCTTATTTCTATTCAAATCTTAGCTTTTTGGATGCGAATAGAATTTCATTCAGTGTTCGAGATAAAGTCTATGTGGTAGATGTGAATATGTTGGCGGACATAGTTGGAGTTGAACGGGGACGCTATCTCCCAATCAAAGTCTCACCTGCTCGAATTACTCTGGATCTTGTCAAAGATAGGGATGTAGATAAGAAAATTATCTATTCCAGGATGAATGCCATTAATATTGTGCTTCACAAGATTGTGATCAATTGTCTCAGACCTAAGTCTACTTCAAAGACTTCTGTGTCTCTTTCTGAAGCAAAGTTGATGTATGCGATCAACTCAGGACGGAAGTTCTCTCTCCCGCACACTATTCTTTTCCATATGTACAGAACAATGTCAAAAGACAAAGGACAATTGCCTTATCCTGGTCTGGTGACCAAGATCTTCAGACATCTGAATATTGAACTGCCACATTCTTTTTGTGTTCGACCGTGTGATAAGATGGTGGTAGGTTTGAAGATGTTAACGAAGATGCGTCTAAAAGAACTTTCCAAGGCAATGGAGAAATTCAAAGTGAAATCTCCTGTTCAGTCTGCTTCAAAAGGGAAAGGAAAGAAGGCCATTGGTGCTTCATCGAAAAAGAGGAAAAGAACTCTTATCCTGGAGGATGAGGATGAGGATGAAGATGATGAAGATCCCACTATTCCAGCACTGACAAGAACAAGACGTTCTGTGTCTTATCCGACAGAACTTCAGCAGAGCAGAGAAGAAGAAGAACAGAGAGAGAAGGAGAAAGAAGTTGAGGAAGAAGGAGAAGAAGAAAAAGAACAGTCTGCTGATAAATCTGGAGAGAAGGGAAATCAAGAGCATGATCATCACTCTTCCTCTTTCGATGTCCTAGAGACAGGGGGAGTTAGCGAGCAAGAGAGGTCTCCACCTCATGCTGCTGAAGATCCAAGACAATCTCCAGAAGACCCAGAAGAAGTTCAGGTCTCTCAATTGCCTGAAGAAGATGATACGTCGATTCCAAATCTGCCAGACTGAACAGAAGCGCCATCGTCTGCACACACACCATTTGAGAAAGCCAATGCCAGTACACAGACGGATGATTCTGCAGATCTTCGTAGTATCATGAATATTCTTCTGGAAATGCGTAACCAGATATATATTCTGGACTGTGAAATCCAAGCTTTGAAGCATGCTGGACAAGCATCTTCAGTCTCTCTGGAAGATAAATACAAAGACCTCGCTCTGCAACTTCAAGCCAATGCTAAAAGAGAAGAGGTAGCTCATCTGCGAGAAGATCTGAAGAAGCTCGAAGGAGTAGTCCGGTCCATTGGGGATTTCCAGATCGTGCGCATTCCTAAGCAGACATGACTCCTTTCTCACCCTCTTTTTAATGATGACAAAAAGGGGGAGAACCAAATTTGAACAAACATTATTATTAAACTTTATTTGACTTTTATATTTATGGTTGAGTATGACTTGAGAACTTGAACTTGAGTGTTAGACTGAATTGGCTGTGGATTTTGATGCTTGACTGGTTGCATTTATATCAAGTATTTTTACATGGTATTACTCATGAAAGACTAACCAATTTGCTGTGGATGCAGAGTCTGGTTGTTTATTAATCTTTATGAGTTAGCCATATTGCTTGAGAAATGTTTTTGCAGGTCAAAGTTGTTCAAATCTTCAAGAAAGTTTTGTCACCATCAAAAAGGGGGAGATTGTTGGAGAAATCTTTCCAGAATATTTTGAAGCTGACAAAACATTTCTATCAGTCTAAATCTGGATATCGATAGTTAAAGTCTCAAGACTTTATAGTCTCAAGACTTTGTTATCTCAAGACTCAAGACTCAAGACTCAAAATTATTCTCACTGACAGTCTTTCTAAACCAGTGTTGAAGGAAATCCAAAGCCGAGGTTTATGGTTGAGGATTTGATCCTATCCTCTGGAATAGATTTTTCGGTTGGATAATCATTTCGGATTCTTTAATTCTTATCTAAGATCGATTGAAGATCCGATGGTCAACGAAATAATCTTGGATTATTCTATTCTTGGAAACCGAGATCCTGATTGTATGGGTGAACAGGATTGATGGGCTATCATCAGATTCCTTATATAGCTCAGATGATCTTCTTGATTGATTCCGTCCAACGGGTAGATTGGAGGAATTCCTTTGGTAAGTGCCAACGGCTATGATGGCATGAAGGAGTATAAAAGGAAGACGTTCTAGTTGTTTTAAGTGTGTGATCGATAGAAAAATTCCAGAGTCTGAAGATCCTTGATTGTTAGTTGAGACTGAGCGAAATTGTATACAGAGAGTGTTTATACTTGGTGACGCCTTGAGTGAGTGTGGTAGATCATCTACACCTAGAAATCAAGGAAGATCAACACTGTAACAACTCTTTGATCATAGTGGAATCCAGCCAATCGGCTGTCAGTGCAGAAGAGTGGACGTAGGCTTGAATCAAGCCGAACCACTATAAACCGAGTGTTCAATTCTCTCTTTCCCTTACTCAGTCTTGCGATTGAATTTTTAACTGTTGCAAATTCTCTAATTGTTTAAATATCGTACAAGCTTCGAGAAATTTTTTGTATACCTATTCACCCCCCCTCTAGGTACTCGTACTAGCTATCTCACAACATACTTTGATAGTGCTCTATGTTTGTTTTAGCTACAAATAGTGCTTGCTCAATTGCATTGGAACTGGGGTAAGTAATAGTTTTGGGGACCGATAGTGTCTGTACTCACTTGAATTTCATGAGCGACATGACGGGGCCGAAAATCTCATCCTTTACGATCACATTGCCCTCCTGATGAAGGGAGAGAATTAGACAAAAATGTAAAACATACAGAAGTTTAGATTCTCTCAAAACAAAGGTTCATGTTCTTTAAGGAATGTGCTGTGGATTGATAGCATACATTAACATCTGTGAAGATTGTTGGCTGAATGTAGTACCCCTCGGTGCCCAGACGCTCGCCCCCGGTCAAAAGCGTGGCTCCTTCTCTCTTTCCATGCTCAATGTAAGTAAGTATTTTCTCAAATTGTTTCTTATCAACCTAGGATTTACCATAATTCGTGTCAGGCTTATTGTCAACCGGATGCTCTATTGGATGATCTAGCTGGTTCTTGCTACTTGGTAGTGTTTGTTCTTACCTGCGGTCCTTGACGGACATTCGGATCAAATGGGTCACCGACTGGCCAAGCCTTCGCCTTCGCCACTAGCTTCTTCTCAAATTCTTCATAGATCGCTTCTTGAACATAGACACGAGATCCCGCAACGCATACTTCTCCCTGAAACAGATAATTAAATCGAGAAACCGTAATGATTTCAAGTATTCATAGCTTATTCTTTGTTTTTGCAAATGGCGTAAAAAGTTCAAATACCATACCTTGTTATATAGGAAACCGGCCAAAGCAAGATCGGTAGCAGTATCTAAATCAGCATCATCAAAGACTATAAGAGGCGATTTCCCTCCCAATTCGAGCGACACTTGTTTCAAATTGCTTGTTGCCGCGGCTTGCATCACCATGTGTCCTACTTCCAGAGACCCCGTAAAACTAACCTGAAGTAAGGTTTTGATGTTGCATCAATCAAAGCTAAAAAAATTCATGAAAGAAAGAACTCTGAATCATACCATATCAATGTCCATATGACTACTTATCGCTGCACCAGCTGTCGGTCCAAAACCGGTAACGACATTGATCACTCCATCAGGAACACCAGCCTGATACAAAGCAGACCAAGATTTATAGGCAGAAAAATTATCTGAATAATTTTCTTGTGTATCCTTTTTTGTTTTCTTCTGACATCTATTTTTGAAAACGACTTTGCTATGGCATTACGATTATTCAAAATCATGTTTTCACCTGCTCCAGAAATTCCGTCTTTAAATTTTTGATTAAAAAAAAAAAACTACGGGACGATATAACTAGAAAGCCTAACCATCAGTTATAGACTAATACATGACAAAATTATTACGTTTTGTCTACTGATAAGTAATTCCAAGTAATTGAATTACCTAGTTATTAATCCAATTACGTGCTAGAAAAATGACTACAGCTCTCAAAAACAACTTTTCCGAGTCGCATTGACATACCTTCTTAGCCAAGTGAGCGTAAAAGAGAGCCGATAGAGGGGTTTGCTCGGCGGGCTTCACGATCATGGTGCAACCAGCCGCCAGTGTTGGGGCGACCTTCATAAAGAACACCCCGGTCGGGAAGTTCCAAGGGATGATGTGCCCGATCACGCCAACCGGCTCCCGTAGTGTGTACCCGTGAAGCTCCCGCGACATCTTCAATACCTCGCCGTGGATCTTATCCGCTGCACCGGCATAGTACCTCAGCAGCATGGCAGCGTTAGGGATGTCCCGGGCCTTGCCGACACTGAATAGCTTCCCGGCATCTATAGTGTCCAGAGCAGCTAGTTCGTCTATGTTCTCTTCGATCAGGTCCGCAAATTTTGAAATGATCCTTCCCCTTTGCTGTTTGATGAAATTCATAATCATGTCATATGAAAATTAGAATTCATGGACATTAGAATTTTTGATGAAATGTGGCTTCCACACAAAACCTATTTTCTAGGTGGATTAGATAGAACTACATAAACTTCGCTATTCGTTTATACTTTTGGCTACTATATTGTTGTAACTATAAAATGGAAATTTAAGGAAAATACAAAAGAAAGGCCTTTCATTACGAATTGAAATAGAACAATGCTGGACTTATTTAGACCTATTTACAAATTTAATTTATGATTGATGTGTTATATTATAAGTAGTCCTTTAAAAAAGCGAGCCACATTCAAGAATGTATAATAGTTCATCATATTATCGAGCAATCCAATTTTAGCTGTATAGCATTTCTATTGAGATTACACTAATACGTATCTCTCCATGTAATCTTTCTTCAAATGCAAACAAGAAAAACAAATGAGCCAAAACATATGTTATTGACAAAAATGAACCAAGACATAAGTTGCATATAATAACCTATATAGCAAATCATAAATATAGAATTTGATATCACAAAAAACTCTAAACCGGTATGCTTGTGACAAATTAACCTCAAGCTAATTTTTTTACCACCAAAAACTCCAAAATTATACACATATAATAGATTTACCATCAATTAGTTTTTATTAGATTTTACAATCAAATTATTGATTTAATGACATGTGGCAATTTACATGTGAACCGGTTGAGGTTTTAAATATAGTAGTTTGTGGTTTTCTATGATATTAATCCAATTTAACGGAGATTAAGGAAATGTAAATTTGTCATCACTATATTAAATTAATTAATGATAAGATTTATCATAAGTATATCAATTTAGAATTTTTTGTAATATCAACCTAAATATGTTGCATATAAAGTGTTTCTAGCATTTCTAACGCATTGGTTGAAGAATCTTTTTCATTTTTATTACAATGAAGCGTTCAAATTTCCTACCAAATTTTCTTTTTATAGCATAAGCATAAATATAATGCACAATTGAGTAGGCCCCAAAAATTACTTAATTGCCCATTAAACTGGGAGGTGGCCGACACCATCAATCAATATTAGGTACAAATAATAACATAGTACTGATGTGACGGGGAAGAATAGCGAGAAAACAGAACAAAAAAGGAATCTCACCGGTTGGTCAAATGCAAATTAATCGATCAACATATCGTTTGCATCATGCGCATTTCAATCGACTTGTGTTTGAATTTTTAATATCTCTTATACTTATTGATTAGTTTTCCTTTTTCCTCACATGTAATGATTACGTGCAGTGTCATTCGAAAGAGATTGTTGTACGACCCAAAATACAAAATGAGACGCTTGAGGCGTCATATTTTATTGTAATAGTCTACTCTATTAAACGATAAAGATTTTCCATACTATTCATCCATCACTTTTCTCGGAGTCAAAATAACGCTCAAACCCGTTGCCGATTCTTTAATTAAAATAGAGATTAGGAGAAGCATGAAAAATTGGTCCATTAAAAATCAACTTACTAAGTAAGACGTCAAGAATTATTTTCTTTGGGGTGTTTTGCTCAGTTTATATCGACGGTGTCATTTCGATAAAATCATATTCATAAGTGAATTTTAGAATTTATTGTCAGCGGTATTATTATCTTTTTTATTTGATGGAAAAAGAACAGAGAAAGGGAGAGAGAAAATAGGAGGGACGTACATAGCCGGGCATGCGTGGCCAAGGGCCGTGATCGAATGCTCGACGGGCAGCAATCACGGCCAAATCCACGTCCTCTTCGTCTCCCTCCGCGACTCTTGCCACCACTTGTCCATTTCTTGGATCTTTCGTCTCGAATGTCCTTCCTATTCATCCAATTTCATTCGCCATAACGAATCAGAAACCCAAAAAGCAGCAACAGCAGCAAAAGCACAAGCAGAAAAAGAAGATGAGGAAGAAGAAGAAGCAGCCAACAAGAACAAGAATTTTGTTAGGACGGCGAGCTTCTCTCGCAGTCGACAACAATTGAAATTTCTCTTTGCTCATCGGACATGCAATACTACGTAAGACTCTCTCGAGGTCAATCTTGATTCAGATGGTCCTTTTCCTTTCGGTAGCCTCTTTTCTGTACTTCCGAACTGAGCAATCAGTGGCAGTCATCAAAAAGCGAACTGCTCGAGTGAGACCAAACCGAATTCAAGACAGCTTGTTCACGGCACAACTGTCGGAGAGAGAGGTATGGTGAACCATGAAACCGACAAATGAAATCCTCATCAAGGCAGTGCGCCCGCGCCCCACCACCCCCCCCCCCCCAAAAAAAAAAGGCAGGAAACTGGCGATTGAATTGGAGGGCCTTCATGAAATTCTAAAGAAACTGAAGTGACATAAGAACACAGAACTAGGATTGTTCGTTGTTGTTATAAGAGTAACCGAGAAAATAATAATTCGCACAAGTATTTTGAACTCTACCTTTGACAGAATCGACGAACTTGCCGTCGATGAAGAGCTTGGTGAACTTAATCTCCGGAACATGAGCATCAAACGTCTTTAGATTCACATTTCCATTGCTGCGGTGCTCTGCCATCTCTTGCTTGTCTGCACTCGAATCTCTCACGCTTTCGGCAGGAGAGAGCCTCTTAATATAGTCGGTTTTCCTTGACGTAGGGGTATTTTCGGAAATCTGGCCTCTTAATCAAGAAAAGGTCATTATTTCGGGAATTCGAAGCTTATTCTTTGTTCTCACAAATTCCATAAAAAAAAAAAAAAAAAAATCAGACACCTTACCTTGTTATGGAGGTTACCGGTTAGAGTAAGATCAGTAGCAGTATCTAAATCAGCATCATCAAAAATCACAAGAGGTGATTTCCCACCCAATTCAAGCGACACTTGTTTTAAATTGCTTGTTGCTGCGGCCTGCATCACGATGCGTCCCACTTCTGTAGACCCCGTAAAACTAACCTAAAGTGAGGTTATCATGCCACATCAGTCAAAAGCGAAAAATCAACGAGCATATCTATACCAAGTTTGACTGGTGCTATGTCATCCCGAAGAAAGAATTCATAATCGTACCATGTCAACGTCCATATGACTGCTTATCGCTGCACCGGCTGTCGGTCCAAAACCGGTTACAATGTTGATCACTCCATCAGGAATACCGGCCTGACACAAAGTAAACCAAAAATTTAGGAAGAAAAATTCCGCAAACAATTTCCTGGTATATCCTCAATTTTTTTTTCTGATAACTGTTTGTAGGAACAACTTAGTTATGCCATAAATGAAGTTCGAAATTATTTTTTCACTTGCTCTTATATTGCTGTCTTCAAATTTCTGATTAAAAACCAGTGGAGCATTATTACGAGAAAACTTAACCATCACTTCTAGACTAATAAATGACAAAATTCTTCCATTTTGTCTAGTGAAAACTAATTCCTAGTAATTAAGACCTACTTAATATATGCTAGAAAATGAGTCGTACTCTTCCAAATTAACTTTTTTGAGTCGCATTGACGTACCTTCTTAGCCAAGTGAGCGTAAAAGAGAGCCGATAGAGGGGTTTGCTCGGCGGGCTTCACAACCACGGTGCAGCCAGCCGTCAGTGCTGGCGCAACCTTCATCATGAACGTGGTGGTTGGGGCGTTCCAAGGGATGATGTGCCCGACCACGCCGACCGGCTCCCGCAGCGTGTACCCATGAAACTCTCGCGACATTTTTAGTGTCTCGCCATGGATCTTGTCTGCTGCGCCGGCATAGTACCTAAGCAGCATGGCAGCATGAGGGATTTCTATAGCCTTGGCCACGCTGAATAGCTTCCCACCATTTATAGTGTCTAAAGCGGCCAGTTCATCTATGTTCTCTTCGATTAAGTCCGCAAATTTCGACATGATCCTTCCCCTTTTCTGCTTATGAAATTTATAGTCATATATCATATAAAAATGTAAATACATGACATTAGAATTTAAAACGAAATTCGGCTAGACAATGTTTTAGAGGTTTAGATAGAACTACATGTGAGTTTCGGTTTTTGTTTATTTCTTTTGGCACTATATTGTTATGATTATGAAACGAAAATCAAAAGAAAGAAAAAATACGAAAGAAAGGACTCATGTTACTAATTGAAATAGAACAGTACTACCCTTATTCAAATCGGTTATCGAAGTTAGTTTACTAAGTGAAGTCTCAAATTATAAGTGGCCTTTTAAAAAAGTGAGCCACATTCACGAACCTATATAGTTTGACAGTCATTTTGTAAATCGATATTTCTAGCATATTCTATTGAGATGACACTAGACATGTATCGTCATGTTATGCTTCTCTAGACACAAGAAAATGAACCAAAAGCGAATGTTCCTAGCAAAAAAAAAAAAAAAGAACTAAAACACATGTTATCTACAATAACTAGTAGTAAAAAAAGGCATCACTGGCGTTCGAACATGTGGGAGACTAAACTAATTAGGAAAGTAAATCTGTAAAGGTTCTGAAGAAGGAACAGTTCCGATCTTAAGTATGAGCTTACATAGAAGATCTACATCTTCCTCTAGTTCTCTATCACAAATGGACTCAGATCCAAGTTCTATACATAGAGAAGAAGTAAGGATAGAAGATTTCAACAAATCTATAGAGAATTGGGAAATTCCTAAAATACAGCTTAAGGAAATATACAAGCAATCAAAATTGAAGTTTTTCAAAAAATCAGACTATGTCACAACTACTGAAGAAAGAGATGTTCCTCTTTCTAATTCTTATGAAAAAATACATCTTTTGAACAAAGAATCCATTCTAAAGCATAAACAAAAATACAACTACATTCATATAGGACTAGTCCAAGTAGGAGTCAAACCTCTTACTAAAGAAGGCCTTAATACTTCCATTCTCTTAGTCTTACGTGATTCACGTCTTTTAAACTATGATGAATCCATTATTGGTACTGTAGAGACAAGTCTCTGCAAAGGACCCATACATTTTGACTGTTATCCCAATTTCTCCGTCTCCCTCAAAGATAAGAACATTCTTAGAGCTTTAACACTCCAAATCAAAACCCATAATTATAAAGTAGCAGATGGATCTATTCCTTTAGCCATTGTCTATAGAATTCATTACAAAGCCATGTCCTCTGCTTTTGGAGAAAATGCTTTCAAACATAGTCCACGGGGAGAAACACTCCTTCTCCAAACTGACATTTCTAGAGCAAATACTACAATTCCTAGGTCTATTAATTGGAACCAAGTTACTTTACCAGAACAATGGGAATTAGAAAACCAAATTCCCCAACAAGTTGTTCAGAATACAGATCCTACTAATGTCATTCAACATCCAGAAGGAAGAGTGACCATTAGATTTCCTAGAAGATCATTCGATTCAAGATCTAGTCCTTCCTTTCATAATTCCTACACGAGGTCCATAGATCTTAATCCTAATCTTCCCCCTATAATCACCATTCCTCCTAGTACGCATAGAAACACTCATCCTCCTAGTATACAAAGAGACACTCCCACACGTGCCACAACACCTTTACCTCCTTCCACTAGTAGAAGTAATCATGAGACACCTCTTGAACCAGAAATTAGTGGTTTAGATAATAGATCAGGGATTTCCAGGCCAGTTTATCAACAAAACCAGCCTGAACCAGTTCTAGAAAATGCAGATTCTCCTCATCATTCTCCTACTTATTCGCAAATGATAGATGCCGAGCTTAATGTTTTAGAAAAACATTTTGAGCCAAACAAAGTTTTTCTTAATAAAGAATTTAATTCTGAAAACAACAAACAAATCAGAGAATGGTTCTTCAAAACATTTGCTGATAAAGCAAAAGACATCAAACAAAAATATTACGACTACATATATGAATATGAAGTCCATATATTTTTCTTCGATTGGTTAGAAGAACAATTCCTCGAACCAAAAGAAATAATTGTTTTGGATCATCATTACAAGTGGAAACTTGATAATGGCGAAACCATAGAATCCAATCATCCACCCCTTAGGAGAATAAAAATTCAGCATGGAGATAGCGAGGTTACAGCCACTCCATTTAGGCTTCCAGACAAAGGAGACTCTCTATATACCCATAAAGTTATTGAACAAAACAATTTTACTAATCAACATTTAGTAACCTTAGGAAAACAATTGAATAGGATAGAATCCACCATCCAGAATCCTACTCAGCTTACTACACCACAAATTGACACTCTCAAAAAACCCATTTTTAAAGCCTTTGAATTTCCAAAAAATCTTAGCCCAGAGTTTGCTAAAGCTATAGAACAAAAGAAAGAACTCTTAGGAAAATCAAAGTTAGAACCTGATCCTATACTAGACACTCCTAAATTCCAGAGTCTTATCATTAAAGACACTCCAAACCAACCCACTATTAGCACCCTGACCAAACACTCTAGTAATTCCGATACTAAGTCAGTCACTGAGATTAACAGACTCAATTGGAGACAACCTCAGAAGCTTTATTATAGCAGAGCTACCCCACCAGACATTGCCCAAGAAGAATCATCGCAAAAAATACAGAATAAATACTCTCCTGACGCCATCTATGAATGGAATATTGATGGTGTTGCTGAAACTAATATTATGAACATTCTTAACAACATGGTTATGCTTGCTAATGCCTACAAAACCTAGCAAGATGTTTCTGACCATGCTGTTGCTAATCTTCTAGTAGCCGGATTTACTGGACAACTAAAAGGTTGGTGGGATAATTACCTGACAGATGAACAAAAAACACAAATTTTAACTGCCTATAAGGTAGATGATTTTGGTCAACGCATGGATGATGATCAAGGACATCTCATCCAAGATGCTGTCAATACCCTTATCTATTCCATTTCACAACACTTTGTAGGAGATCATTCACATATTAGGGATAGAAACCAAGATCTCCTTTCCAATATGCGTTGCAAATCCTTAGGAAGATTTAGAGAATACAAAGAGCTTTTCTTTCAAAGGGTTCTTATTAGACCCGACTGCAATCAACCCTTTTGGAAAGAAAAATTCTTAGCCGGTTTACCTCAGATTATAGGTGACCAAGTTAGAGATAAAATTAGAAAAGATTACAGCGGTCAAATTCCTTATGATCTCCTTTCTTATGGAGAAATAGTCTCTTATGTTTATAGACAAGGAACACAAATGTGTAATACAATCAAATTACAAAGACAACTCAAGGAAGAACAATCCCTCACCAATAGGAGTCTAGGAGACTTTTGTGCTCAATACAACCCCTCTTATAATGAAAAAACAAAACCAAAATGTAAGGGAACTTGTCCTCCCGAGAAAGAAACAAAGAAACATCACAAAAAACCTCCACTTCGTAGGAATAAACAAAGACACGAGAATAACCAAAATAGACCTCATTCTGATAGAAAAAATTTTAAAGACATTAAATGCTATTCTTGTGGTAGAAAATGTCATATTTCAAAATATTGTAGGATTAATAAAAAATTGAATAAACTTTCTCTAGATGACAATACTCTTAATCAGTTAAATAACATCTTCATAGAAAATGATGATACTTCTTCTGATGAACTTCTTGAGGAAGAAGGTCTTCAGATTAATGAGATAGAATCCTCTTCAGATTCCGAATATGAAGACGCTTCACCAGGAAAACCCATTCCTGAAGTAAACGTCTTAACAAAAGAAGAAGAATTCCTTCTCAGCACTGCTGACAAAATACTTGACCCTGAAGCCAAAAAAGAATACTTAGATAGACTACACTCTTCTATGAATATTATTTCCAAGCCTAGTACTTCCTACAATCTTAAAGACATTCTAAATAGAAACAAAAAACCACAGTCTAGACCCATAAATATTAATGACCTTCAAAACGAAATAAAACAACAAAAATTAGAAATACAAGCCTTAAAAGAAACCCAATCAGAAATGAAACAAGAAATTTCTGATATAAAGTCTCTTGTCATAAAAGGAAAAACAAAACTTGATAACCAAAATGAAATCATTAGTACCCCAGATACTTCTGATCCAGCCTTTCTTATGTTGTTAACAGAAATCACATCTAGGAAATAGATAATAAATATTAAGATAAAAATCAATAATGAGTATATCATTGAAACAACGGCACTCTTTGATATAGGGGCTGACCTCAATTGTATCAAGGAATGCCTTGTTCCAACAAGATACTTTGATAAAACATCTGAATCCTTAAAATCAGCCTCAGGAGACAAACTGAATATACAATACAAGTTACCCGAAGCTCTAATAATAAAAGACCAAATGTCTTATAAAATCTCTTTTCTTTTAGTTAAAAATATGAGGCAACAAGTAATTCTTGGAACTCCTTTCATACAACTAATACAACCTTTTACAGTTACTAATGAAGGTATTGAAACCCATGCTCTAAACAGAAAAATCACCTTCAACTTCATAACAAAACCACAAAAGAAAAGCCTAAATATTTTACAAGAACATTCTATTTCAGAAATAAATTGCTTTATAAAAGACAAAGAAAATCAACTTGAATTCTTAAAAGAAGATTTAGAATTCAAAAGAATAGAAGAAAATCTTATAAAACCAAACATCATAGAAAAAATAGCTTCCCTACAAAAACACATAGAAAAAACTATATGCTCTACTCTACCCAACGCCTTTTGGGAAAGGAAAAAGCATATCGTTGATTTACCTTATGAACATGACTTTTCTGAAAACAAAATTCCTACCAAAGCCCGCCCAACACAGATGAACCAAGAAGTTTTGAAATTTTGTCAAGCAGAAATACAAGATCTCTTGAATAAAAAACTCATAAGAAAAAGCCAATCACCTTGGAGTTGTTATGCTTTCTATGTCAATAAAAATGCTAAACTAGAAAGAGGAGTTCCCAGGTTAGTTATTAATTATAAACCTCTTAATACAGCCCTTAGATGGATAAGATACCCTATACCCAATAAAAAAGATTTGCTAAACAGGCTTTGTAGATCAAAAATATTTTCTAAATTTGACATGAAATCAGGATTTTGGCAAATACAAGTCAGTGAAAAGGATAAATACAAGACGGCCTTTACAGTCCCTTTTGGCCAATATGAATGGAATGTTATGCCATTCGGCCTCAAAAATGCTCCTTCAGAATTCCAAAGAATTATGAACGAGATTTTCAATCCTTATTCAGAATACATCATAGTTTATATAGATGATGTTCTAATATTCTCTTCCAATATAGAACAGCATTTCAAACATTTATCTACTTTCATAAAAATAATCATACAAAACGGTCTTGTAGTCTCTCCTTCTAAAATTGCACTCTTCAAGACCAAGGTTAGATTTTTAGGTCATTACATCCATTTAAGCACCATCACTCCCATAGAAAGATCAATCTCTTTTACTGATAAATTCCCATATGAGATTAAAGACAAAACTCAATTACAAAGGTTTTTGGGTAGTCTCAATTATATTTTAGATTTCTTTCTCAATATAAATATCCTTTGTAAACCTTTACACCAAAGGTTACGTAAGGATCCTCCACCCTGGACCTCTGTCCATACAGACATTGTCAAACAAATAAAAATGCATGTAAAAGATATACCATGCTTACACCTTGCTGACCCTTCCACTTTCAAAATAGTTGAAACAGATGCCTCAGAATTAGGATATGGTGGTATTCTCAAACAAATCAATAACAACAAAGAACAAGTTGTTCAGTTCATTTCAAAACATTGGAATTCCACTCAACAAAATTATTCGACAATCAAAAAAGAAATACTTGCTATAGTTTTGTCTATATCAAAATTCCAAGGAGATTTATTAAATCAAAAATTCCTCTTGAGGATTGATTACAAATCAGTCAAAGACGTTTTACAAAAAGACGTTTTAAACATTGCATCAAAACAGATTTTTGCCAGATGGCAAGCCATACTTTCAGTATTCGATTTTGACATTGAATTTATAAATGGTTCTTCAAATTCATTACCTGATTTTCTCACAAGATAATTTTTACAGGGGATACAATCATGCCAAGATCCAAAAAAGACAAAGATAAAGGCAAAGGCAAAGCCACTACCGAACCCTCCAATACATCACCAAAGCCAAAAGGCTTAACATCCGTCAAGACATGGCTACAAATGGCAGAAAACAACCAGACATACTTACAACAAACACCTCTAAAAATAGAACCCATATCAGCTGAACCCATGCTAGCCTTTAAACAGTTAGCCGACATGCTACCAAAAGAAACAATATTACTACTTGCCTAGTCTTTACAAAAAGAAGTAAAGAAAGAGCCATCTAGTGCCATCGAGGTAAGTAACAATCCTTCCCCGCTTACTACACAAAAACAAGCGGAATACAAAAGAATTTCGAATGAGGTGGTTATTAGGCCACAGGCAACCCCTCATTCTCAAAGATCAAAATTTTTCCCCAAAATATCTTTTCAAAAATACTGTCTGTAGAAGATGGATTTTATGATGATAATCCAAACAAATTCGTAAAAAACATCTTCCCAAAAAACTGGTTTTTCAAACCACACAATATAAACAAAACCCTTGCTTATTATGAGCAAATCCTAGTAGAGACAGAATCAGTAAGGTTTACTCACTTTACTGACAAAAACAATGCAGAAAACATCCTATACTCCACCATGTTCATTAGTAAAATCATACATCCCTTACACTGGGGAGATTCACCTCATACACCAAGAAAATTCCAAACTAGACTTACCCAAATTTTACTATATTCATCCTCCTATACCTACTGGGACTACCAACAAGCCTGGTGGAATGTTTTCTACAGACAAAATACAAATTTCCAACATACTTGGCTAGTATTCTTCAAAGACAACTTCCCAAGATAAAACCTACCAAACTGGTTCAGCTCCTGGTGGGATTTCTTTGGTCCTTTGGACATCATGCTACACCCCACAGTCAATCAAGGATACCAAACATTTCGTAAACACTTTGTACCAAATCAACATGATTCGAGGTTCTTATGCCTTATACATTTCTTCATAATATTCAAAATTTCATGGGTTACAGCCTGGGAATTTGAATACATTACATCCACCAATTCTGTACCAATACTCGTTCGAAAATACAAGACTAAATGGTGGGATGGATTCAATAGACATGAATAAGGATCCGAGGCTGCGGTTAACACATGGCTAAATAGCCAGAAAAATCAAATAACCACAGTCCCATCAAATACATATTTTCTACAAGAAAAATCCATTGCAAGTGCAGCACTAGCTGCAGTCCAGAGCAAGGAGGAATACTGCAACATTCTCAGAACAATGCTCTCTGAAGCGGAAGGATCACAATGTGGATCTTCCAAATCTCAAGACAATACAGACGAATCCTCACAGTCACATCACAGTGGAAACACCAATGAAGATGACTGCTACGGGATCAACCTAGACAGGGATTAAACCCAAGACATCACATGCCAACACTATTACGAGCGGCGCAAAGGCTATACACCGTAGCGTAATAAACATACACTGTTCATACACTGTTCACTGTTCAATATTCAATTTACACTGTTCACTCAGTACTGTTCACTTTACACTGTTCAGCACTGTAGCACTTTCACTATAGCACCCCCTATAAATACACTCTCTCGACATAGAAGGAAGGGGGCTTGAAATTTTCCAGATTTCTCTCTTCTTCTTCTCCCTCTCTCACTTGTAACCCATCATCTCTTCCATCTCCAAGCTCTCTTACCTTGTATCCCCTGGTTTCAAAGTAAGTTAGTTTTTCATATACATCGTTTTATACAGGGTTACCAACTTACATGATAGTTGGTTAACCATTTCTTGTAATACAAACATCAATACTCCCTGGAGTGCGGATTACCGCCCTAGTGGATGACTTGATGCTTTAGTTTCTGCATCTTTCAATACATGTAATTTCAGCTTTTCAGCTTTATAATACAAGTTCATACCACCTTCATGGTTGGTTTTTGTTTATGCATACTCTTACTTTATATCTTATATATTGCTTTCTGTCTTTACATTATTTTTAATTCTCGCGATTTTATTTAAGTCATTTACTTTTTTGTTCTTATACATCATTTTACTTTTTAGATACATATATATATATATATATATATATATATATATATATATATATATATATTAGCTAGACTAAAATGTTTATTTTCCTAAACATAAAAAAGAAAACCTGTACAACCGCTGCTCTGGGAATAAATTAGACAGAATCATTTAAGTTGATTGCATACTCTAGCTACCATGATCGGTCGAAGGACCTTCGTCATCTTAATTCCTATAAAGTGTTCGACCAACCAGCAAAAAAAGAATACTTTTTTTACTCTTAATCATAAATATAATGCAGATGCGAGTGGGCCCCATAATTTTGTGATTTCAAATAGGCAAGCAAGGATGAAAAAGAAATAAAATAATCTTATCCGCATCATAATAATTGCTGAGATGATGCAATTAAAATACGATTTTGTGCAAAATTTAAAAGGAATTTAAAAAAAAAACAATTAGTTCTGTCCTTTTCCCCTTATCTTGTGGGGTTAGCGTTTTGCTTGCTTCTTTCCTTTTCCCTATCTTAGTTGGTGGCGGACACTATCAATCAATAATATTCCAGCTCGCCCATTTTAGAGCAGATGGAGATTATCGAAGATAATATAAGACAAATTACAAGTCATGAACCTTAAAAAGTTTTTTAGGTTTTGTTTTGTGTGCTTTTCAGCTAATTGTGTGAATTGTCCGCAGTTCCACGTTCGAAAAGACGTGCAACACGTTATCATTATTTATAACATAGTATTGATATGATTGGGAAGGTAGAGGGAATTAGAAAAAAGAGCGGAAAAATATATGATCGTATATGTGCGTTATAAATTAATCATCTAACGATATGATTTGCTTTATACGTATCTCAATTGATTTTTATTTTTTTTTAATTTTAAATATTTCTATTCATTATAATTAGTGTTTTTCATGTGTCGTTGTAAGTTGGTACGCCATCATATAGAAAATCCCCTGAAATCTTGAGGGTAAGCTTTGGGACAATGCACTTTACCCTCTTGAATCATAAAGATATATTTAGTATTGTCACTTTTCTTAGTTTTAAAGCTACGCTTGAACCCGTAAAAAATATAGATAAAAGACAAAACATCAAAATCAATTTACTAAATCAAGTGTTAAATCCTAAATTCTATTTGCTTGTTTTGCGCAAGTTATCTTACACAAATATCCCGGCTAGAATTAATGGTGTCATTTCGATAAAATTAGATTCGCGAGCTATGAATTAATTTCTTGCGTGTTGACACCTAAATTTTGACTAATAATTTAGTAATTAATTGCATGAAAATTTAGGGATTAATCTTTAACCCCTAAGAAAAAAATAGTAAAATTGCATTTCATGTAGCCACATTTGCATTGATACTAAAAGGCAACAAGACGCAGCGGCTCGTGGTCGATCGAATGCACAAAAGGATGGTCCGTTTTTCGCTAGTCCGAACACGCATAAGAGAAAAAATGAGGAAAGAAGCTCTCGCTCGTCCATTGTCTATTCCTCATTAATGCATGTACATGCATACACAAATTCGGTGGAGTGCGAATTCGGGAGAAATCTTCAAAGAAGCAAAAGCAGCCCATAATATATTATATGCCCATATTGTATTATTATAATATGCCCATAATATTATATAATATGTCAGTTTTGGTGGCACCAAGAAGAAACCTCCCCATTAATGCATGCACATACACGCACGAAATGGGACAGGCGCCTGCAAGAAGATTTCCTGAAGAGTGGAGTGGTGGCCGAAAGAAAGGTCTGGAGAAGATAAAAAAAGGGGCAAGTTCAGCTTAAATTCTGGAAAGGCTGTGGCTGCATCTTGTCACAATAAAGTTGGCTATCTTCAAGAGGCAATGGACGGCCTATAAATAAGACCCCAAGAAGCCGCGTCAAAAGGGGGGAGAAAATTGATACGAGAGGTCTGTGGGGGGGGAGGAAAAGAGAAAAAAAATTCCATTGTGAGGGCTTCTCCTTTGGTCAGACAAGGGGGAAAGAGAAAACAAAAGAAAAGTTACATCCAGAGGGGAGCTTCTCCTTCGTTCAAAAGAAGAGAGAGAGAGAGTTTGTCAGAGAAAAAAGAAGGTGAAGTCAGTGAGAGCAGCAGGAGAAGAAGAAAAAAAAAAAGATGAAGACTTGTTCATCTTCTTCGTGAGTCCTCGCCGGCGTCGCTCCTGCCTACCGCGCCTGCACCGGCTACCGCGCCCGCACTGCCTCGCGCCGGTCACCGCGCTTCCGCTGCTGCCGCTCCGCCACCGTCGCCCCGCCGGTTTCGCCCGCTACGTGCAGCTCCGTCGCTGTCTCCTACCTTCGCGCTCAGCATCCCGCGAGCACCGCCTCTGCCCGCCGCTGTAGCACCTCCGAGCGACTCCTGCAGCAGCCTGCCGATCCCGCTCGCCGGCCACCCCCGTGTGAACACCACCCACGAGTTCGCACCGCCGCTCGTCATCCCTGCTGTGGCCGCGACGATCCGACATCTCCGCCCTCTGCCCGCTGGAAGCCGCGTCACCGCTTCACCAGCGCTACCCAACGCCGGTAGCCGAGCCACCGACCACCGCCGTTCTCCCAGCCTCGCGACACCAGCAACCCGCGAAGGCGCCACCGTCTCGCCGCACCGCAGCACCTCCACCCGCGACCCAGCGTCCAGAGCCCACGCCGACACTGCCCGCTGCTGCAGCTCGCGCCGCAGCAGCCCGACTCCGTCGACCACCCCCCTTGGTGATCCGACCCCGACGTAACACCCCGACGCCCCAACTGCCTTGCCCCCGTGAAGTCGCGACCCAGCGCCGGTCCACGACGCCGCCGCTCCCTCCAAGCCTCCCTGCCGTTGCTCCGAGCGCTGACCCGCAACGTCCCCGCAGCTCACCGCTCGAGCGCGTCGCCACAGCCGCCTCCACAACCCTCCTCCTGCCGTCCGCGTGCCGTGCCAGTCCCGAACGCCAGAGCTGCCCCTCCGGACTGACGACCGGCTTCCCCTTGGAGACCCACGAGCAAGCCGTGCGTGGGAAAAGAAAAGAAGAAAACAAAAAAAAAAAAGAAAAAGACAAAAGGGGAACATTAGGTAGTTTTTTTTATTATTTTTATTATCTTATCTTTATTTTTTATATAGTTTATAGTTCGTTTTTATATATATATTTTTAGTGTGATTATTCATTAACGCATGATTGAAGTTCCAATGTGAAATAACCCCTCAAATTAGGGATTAGGAGTCCGATTTTCGCGCCCGAAATCCGACTCATAATCTCTTGCAAAAATCGACAATTCAATCTCATGCCCGAGATTCGATTCGCGATTTAATTTAAAATTGACCAACCCGATCTCATGCGCGAGATATGGTTCGTCAATTTTGGGTATTAATCTTATCTTGATTGGATTGGACATCGGGTTATTTGAATTAACTTTTGTTTTTGCATAAAAAATTCAAAAAAATGCGAGTTAGATTACGGCTAGGGTTAGCATATTTAGTTATTTTGTCCTTTTAAAAAATAAAAAAAAATCCAAAAAATGCATTCAGGATATTAGTTTTTAGAATTGCACGTGTCAATCTAGAATTAGACTTTTACTTCAAATTTTTATAAAAAAAATCCCCAAAAAAATTAATTAATTTAGGGTGTTAGTTTTTTAGGTTGCATGTTTAATTGTGTGCAAATTTTTTTAAAATTACGAATTTTCAGAACAAAAATCATCATGCATTTTAGAATAGAATTGCATGTCTCATTTTAAGTTTAGATCAATTTGCATCTTAGGTTAGAAATTGCTAGATTAAAATAACGTCTTAGTTTAAATTAGGATTTCGCATGACTTAATCCTAAGTTTAAATTGGAGGGAATTTTAATTTAGCTAGGTTTTTTTTTTTTGCATTTGTCTTAATTTCGAATATCATGAAAAATTCAAAAACTTGTCTTTAGATAAATTAGTTTCAATTTTTAGGATAAATTACATTTTTAGGAATAGAAATATCATGTGCACGTCACGTAGAATTAGGCTCATATAATTAAAAAATTGCCCGTCATTACAATTAGGTCGTTTTGATTTGCATATTTGATTATTGCATGTTCATTAAGAAAACAAAAAAAATATTTTACTCATGTCATGTAGTTTAGAACACATTGTCATGCCATTCCATGTTAGATTAGTAGCATGCATTGCATATTGCATTATTCTCATTAAATAAGTAAAAACCAAAAAAGGAAATTGCCTGTTAATTAGAAATCATATCTAGGCCTGTTGATGTGAATTCTGATCTAACAATGCAGATGCTTTCGTTGCTATGAGGTAGGTCCTGCAATTTATTCATCGCTTTCTTGGGTGTTAAATTGGTGGTTTGCGCATCCGCATGATCACCTCACATGTTAGGAGGATAAATTAAAATCAATTCAAGCTGCCTGCAAAATATTTTTCAAAATAAAAAAGAAAAGGTACCGAAAGGGCGTTAGAGAAATCTAGCGTAATCAAGTCCCCGAACTCATTTAATCTCTGGTTCGTAGGAGTGAAGTAATTCTCCCATTACTTTACTTGGGTTTCTAATCGACCCACCCAAAATAGATTAGTGGCGACTCCATGATAAAAATCAATTGCATATCAAGAACTTAAATCCTAAGTCGCGAATTGGTATGGGCTTGGGAGAGCTCGAGTTAAGTCTAGGCTTAGCAATCCATTAGCCGAACCCTTAGGTGGTGCAACCCGCTTCGGGGAGGTCGCGATAGCTTGGCGACTCCGCTGGGGACTTGAGTTGAAACTCTTAGTGGACTTAGGCCAATTTTATTTTTGAAAAATATTTTTGTTTGGCAGCGAGGATCTCAGGTACGTCCCTAACGTTTAAGGTGTTAAATGTTCTTGCAGGATGGGAGGTATAAGGGGAAGTGTTTGCTAACCTTTGTTTTGTAGGGAGGTGTAGGAATGTATGGTTTACTTTCACATATGAAGTGTTGCTTGATATAAATTGTCGTGCATGCCTTGCATCTAGCACTACACTATTGCACACACAACCCGCCGCCGGACCTGGGCCGCATAGGATCATCTAGGATGGTATTGAGATGGATACCACTTCGACCGCATGCCCGCGGTACGAGTCGCCCATCTCAATCCCGAAGTTTCTTTTCTGGTGTCAAGAGTACCCACCTCGGTTCGCATGCCCGCAACCTAGGTCGGCTCTTTGACCAAGCCGAAGTCATGAGGACCCAACTTAGTTCGCACGCCCGCGGCTAGTCTGATCATTCTTGTGGCTTCACTTTGTTAAGCCTGATAGACTAGAAATCGAGCCACTTACCATGCGCATGTCTATGTGATTGCCCTTTGTTTATTAGTAAAGTAAGTCTTCTAAATTCGCACTCTTGCAATCTACTTACTTTACAATATCATTTTGTCGGTCCATGGCATTAGGATTGTCCTGAGTCTTGATCAATATACAATGGGAATACCGGACATTCGAATTATTCTCCCTCCAAAGGAAGAGCTTAGCGCATGGTGGGACAAGTTAGACCAAGCTGGCCGTCAATTTGTAGAGTCACACATTAGTCGACTACTTCCATTACTGCGTGTCAACATCCACGGCGGCCTCATCCAAGCACTTGGTCATTGTTAGTGCCCCGAGACTTCTACTTTCATCTTCGGCGGTAAGCATGAACTCACGCCCACCTTGGAAGAGTATAGCATTGACATAGGGAAACCTTTGAAAGCTGAATTAATTAGCCCACCTATCGGAATAGACCCCGTTGTAGCCTTATCCGATTTTCTGAGAATTAAGGAGGACAATGTAAGAAAGGTTTTAAAAGCTCACCGCAATACATGTCATTTATCTTTCCTAAAAGAATGTTTTGAAAATGGCAATTCGTTTCAAATGCGAAGGGTTTTTCTTTTAGCTTTCTTTGGGTTTATACTTTTTCCTCATTGCAAGAATGCTATTAACCCTTTGATGGCTCACTTAGTTGAACAAGTGTTGGGAGGAAAAAATTTCGTAAACACTATTATGGCTGAAACATTTCTTTCCCTCACCCGATTTAAAGGAAGCGGTGATAAGACTTTCCATTCCTCTCCTGAGCTTTTGCAAATTTGGTTTCTTTCTCATATAAAAGGGTTTGGTGGTTTAATGACTATACATGATGTTAATAACTCTAATCACCCTATTATGAGATTTGAGAACAACCAAAAACATACACCGGATTACCATTATTCTAGGTGGCTAGCTTTCATGAAAAAACCAACTCCCAAGGGTTTCCTATGGCATGCTAAGTGGTTCCAAGTTCGTGTGGCAAGACTTTCATGTGGAGGTGTTGGCCCAATCCCGCTACTAGGATTCACTGGAGCAACGGAGTACTATCCAACTAGAGTAACCCGTCAGTATCAAGTTGTGCAAGAGCTTCCCCCGGCATTGCAAGCGGATCCACTCCGAGTCAGCTTCATTGACGGAGACCGAGACCATGAAGATTCCATTCTCACAATTAAATCAATGTGGGATATGTGCCAGCCACGAAAACTCAAGTGGCCCGAAGAGGAGCTGAAGGGCAAAGAAATGAAATATTATGCCTCAATTAAGTACATTCAACAACACAAGATTCCAGAGGAGTTACTTCCAAAGATACCAAAGGTGCCACTGAAGATCACCAACCGCGCTGAGAATAAACGCCTCAAAAGGGTTGCTGAAAAAGCTCAAGAGGAGAATAAGCGATTGCGCCGAGTGGTGTCCCGAGTGTATATTGATCAAGCTAGATGAAGTGTTTGAATCTATCTTGTTGTTTTCATTTTTAGATTAATGTTTAGGAAGTTGAGTCATTTACTTTCCTAGTTTTTGTTTAGGGCATTTTAAGCTTCTATTTCATTAATGAAGTGCTTGAATCAATCTTGCTTCTATTTTGTTAGGATTGTCAAAAACTCTATTAATGAATAAAAGTTTTAGACCATTGCCATGGACTGGTGTATTCCATGTGAGATACTTATTTGTGTCCGTTTCTTCCCAATTAGGTGATAACGGATCCTCCACGTTCGCCCATCATTACACGATCAAGAGCAAAAATGGCCGACCAAATCGAAATGCGTGATCGTATGACCGCTGTGGAAAATCAACTCCAGCAGTTGCTCACCTCTATGCAACTTATGACAGATCAAATGCAATCCCTCCAAGTGAATCAGACTCTTGCATCCGCTCTCCCCAGGATAGTAGTCCCAAAGCAGACGAACCAGGCCCAAATGGGTGATGATGACATGCCAGAATTGGAGGATGACCCACTGTTCGTCACAGCTGAAAAGGCTAAGCCCGACAATGTCCCTAAGGCGGAGCAAGATGAACGCTTTGCCAAACTTGAAGAGAAACTGAAACAATTGCAAGAATCGCGGAATTCACTCCCGTTCGACCTGTCGGTTTATGAGAAAGTCAAAGTGCCGAAGAAGTTTAAAATGCCGGAGTTCGAGAAATACGATGGTACTTCCTGCCCAAAAGCTCATTTGCAGATGTACCACGTACGCATGGCCCAATACGTCAAGAACGAGCCTCTCATGATCCAATCGTTTCATGCAAGCTTGACTGGGCCCGCACTCAACTGGTACATAATGAAGAATGTAAACCTTCTCGACACCTGGAATGAGGTGGCCGACGCTTTCCTAAAGCAGTATAAGTTCAACATGGACATTGCACCTTCCCGAGAGGATCTTGAGCGGATGGAGAAGAAGAAAAGTGAGTCATTTAAGGAATACGCTGTAAGATGGCGAAACTTGGCGGCTCAAATCACTCCTGAGCCTACAAACAAGGAGTTGATGAAGTTGTTCGTCAAAACTCTCCCATATGAGTTCCGTAACCGGATGGCTAGCACATACGTTGAAAACTTCAACCAACTTATCCCAGTAGGTGAATAGATCGAGATTGGGCTAAGGGATGGATGGTTCAATGAACCAACTCATCAAGGAAAAAGGTTCACCATGAAGAAAGATAAAGAACCAACCACTGAAGTCAATGTTGCATATGTGCAACCAGCCCCTAGTAAGCCTCCGATGGTTCGTGTCCTCGGGAATCAGCAAGATGGAGGCCGAATGCCTGCACAGCGGCAATTCACCAAAAGGCAGTTCTCTCCTCTTCCTGGCCCTCTATCTCAGGTCTTGCCGATACTCCGAAACAAGGGATTGATCTCCCACGAACCAAAGCGGCCCAATGCTGAAAAATTCTCCAACTATGACCCCTCCAAAAAATGTGAGTATCATATGGGAGAGGTCGGCCATTCAACTGATGAATGTTTGACTTTGAAGCACAAGATCCAAAATTTGTTGGATACTAAGGCATTTTCTTTCCGTACCACCCAACCGAATGTCAAGAAGAATCCGTTGCCGGAACATCAGGGAAACGTGAATGCAATCTTCGAGTTCAATGCTAGCAAAAAGATGAACTTAAAGGTGTCTGTCAAAGATATCTATAGCGGATTAGTTAGAGTTGGTTATTATCCGACAGATGAGAATCCTCCCTTGCCTACCATGAAGGAAAGGGTTCAAGAAATGGTTAAGGCTGGCATGATCATATATGCTGACCAAGCTGGAATAGTGTCAACTATCTCCGAAGTCATCATTGATTGGGAGAAGGAATTTGCTAAGCTAAGTGCTGAAAAGAGTGAACCAGATCCATTGATCGAGGACATGCCCCCACTTGAGGACGCCTCCGACCATGAAGGATTGATAGTGGAAGTGCCTTCAACTGATGAAGAGATAATTATTGAGATGCCCCAGCTGTATGAGTACAAGGATAACAAAGCAGTCCCTTGGTCATACGAGCTAGATGTTGACCTGATTACAAGGTCCGGTCGGACCTATGCTCAAGCAAATGCCCAACCTGCGAAGCCAATTACTGACGAAGAGGCCAAAGAATTTCTGGCTATAATCAAAGCAAGTGAGTATAACGTGGTCGACCAGTTGCGGAAATTGCCTGCTCAGATCTCTTTACTTGAACTCTTGCAAACATCTCCTACACATCAAAAGTCTCTAATGAAGGTTCTAAGCGAAGTTCGTGTACCAGAGACGATCGAGGTAGACAGGTTGGAGGAATTCGTAGGATCGATTCTTCTTAAGGATTTAATAGCCTTTTCTGATGAAGAATTCCCTCCTGAGGGGAGAGGACATACTAAGGCATTATATATATCCGTCAAGTGTAAGGCTTCCCATGTGGCCCGAGTGCTCATTGACAATGGGTCTGCCTTGAATATCTGTCCATTGGCGACTCTTCACCGCCTTAAAATAGATCCTTCAAAAATAAATGCTGCAAAGACCTCTGTCCGAGCTTTTGATGGTACGAGAAAGGAGGTTATAGGGGAGACCCACCTTGAACTGCAAATAGGACCGGTGATGTTCAACGTCCTTTTCCAGGTGATGAACATTCCTACAGCATTCAATTTCCTATTAGGCCGTCCCTGGATTCATACTGCAGGAGCCGTGCCATCAAGTCTCCACCAAAGCGTGAAATTTGTTGTCGAAGGAAAGTTAGTCATTGTTCATGGCGAGGAGGATCATCGGATCTATCATGAGACGGCAATCCCCTATATCGAGCCGGAGCGTAGGGAGGAGTCAAGCTACCAATCGTTCGAACTTGTCTCCACTATTCATGCAGCTCGAGGGTCGACAGCACCCACCCCTGATGTGTCAAATGTAGCAGTTATGGTAGCAAGAGTGATGGTTGGAAATCGCTTTATTCCTGGCCGTGGACTTGGTAGAAGAGAGCAGGGTATTCGGAATCCTATTGAAGCCCCTCGAAGGTCTCGTTCAGCCGGATTAGGGTACCATGGAAAAGGTAGAGGACATGAACAAGGGAGGAAAAACTCATTACTCCTGGATATCCGCGAGACATTCCCCGGCCCTGCTAGAATGATGCATGATGAAGGAGGAGTGATCGCCACCCGAGGTATCGTACCCGATGGATGGAGCTGCATGGATGACCCAACAACTTCAAAGGCAAAGGATCCAGATGATGGGATAGAAGGGATCACGACTCTATTCGATGATCTCCTCATAGGTGCCATTGATGAAGAACCATCGGAGGAAACGGGTGCTAGCCCACAAGAGTAACATGTTTACTTTTCTGCACTCCCCTGCGTGGGAATCCTATCTCTTTTAGGATTTGATGTTTTCTAGGGTTTGTTTATCGTATTCTGCATATCGTTTGTCAGGAGTTGATGTTTGCTAGGGTTTGATTGTTAGGGTTTCGTTTCACTTTGATTGCCGTACTTTTCAATCCAATAAATGTAATTTGGTTGATGAATATCAATTATGATTACAAGTTTTATTTTGAGGGCATGATGGGGTATACCAAACCAGCCCGTTGATGATATCCAACCGATGAAAGAAAAGAAAAATCCAAGGAGAATTCTGAGGCCTGGGCTTCATCATGCTTCCTCGTGACAAAAAGCTTTTCCAAAATGTTTTGCCAATTTTTTAAAAAAAAAAATAATTTGAAAGAAGAAAAAAATCGAAAAAAGATTCGAAAAATAGATAAGAAATCCATGCCGTTTAACCCTGTTTGTCTTTCTGAACTATCCACTTTATGTTTCAGGAGCAGCCTTATGGCAGGCAAGGAGGTGAAAATGGTCCAATCCAATGCCATGTGTGATGACGATGATGACCCTGATGATCCAAATGGTGACTCCATTGAAGTACAACAAAGTTGGGAGCACCATGAAAAACCCAAAGTTCTCACCTCCGAGCAAACCGTCACCATCAATTTGAGTGATGACGAGGATCCTAAAGAAATAAAGATTGGGGCAAATCTTCCCAAAAATGAGGCCGAGCACCTGACTCAGTTGTTGAAAGAATATCAGGATATCTTTGCTTGGACATATGCTGATATGCCAGGTTTAGATCCGTCAATTGTGGAACACTGTTTGCCCACCAATCCAGACATGCACCCTAAGAAGCAGAAGCTTCGGAGGACTAAACCGAAGCTCTCGAAGAAGATAGAAGAGGAAGTAATGAAACTCCTCAAAGTGGGATTCATCGAAGTCTCGCAATACCCTGAATGGGTGGCCAACATAGTATCGGTCATGAAGAAGGATGGTCGAGTCCGAGTGTGTGTTGATTATCGGGATTTGAACAAGGCCAGCCCAAAGGACGACTTCCCATTGCCACATATCGATGTTCTCGTGGAAGGTACGGCCGAGACACTTCGAAGTGAATGATCTAGTGCTAAGAAAGGTGTTGCCGATTTTTCCTGATCCTGGAAGCAAATTTGCTCCAAATTATAGCGGCCCATATATGGTGAAGAGGGTACTCCCTGGAGGTGCCTTAATCCTTACAGAAATGGATGGTCGTGAGTTTTCTAAACCTATTAACTCTGATGCTGTGAAGAAATATTACCCTTGAAAGAATTTGTTGTGAATTGAAGGTACTCATTTCTTCGTTGAATTGTGTGGGAATGGAAGGCCCTGTTCCATACACATATCGAATTCATTTGATTCGGTATATCAGACGTGTTGACCCAGTGTCAGTTCAATTAAATAAAAAAAAGAAATGCCCTGAGGACACCACCAGCGCCTCGGCCTGGTGGCATGGGGAATGAAAAGGTCCGAGAGCGACCGGGGTTCGATCCCTGGAAATGGCAACAAGTTTGCCACAAAAAAAAAACAAAAACAAAAAAACAAAAAAAAAACAATTTTTTTTTACCAATCCTTTTTCTTTCTTTTTGAGCTGCAAACTCTTTGTGTTCAAAGCTGATGAGTTCATGAAGTACTTGTGACATTTCAAAGGAGAATTTTGCATGGTAGTTTTACCTATTTAATTACCAATTCCACTGAAGATTATCATCGCAAATCAAGTTAATAAATGATGTGGAATGAATTGAACATGCTAAATGAGACATGTCAGGATGATGAAAGGCAAGCCTTATCCTATACACAATCCCTTGCTCATATACTGGTGAGATGAGTGTAGGAAATTCCATGTTTCTAAGGTAAAGAGCTTTCTCGCAAAAGGTACGATGATCGAAATGATGAGAGGCGGTTCATTCTCTATCCCAAACACTACGTGATCATCCATTGTTTAAACCCTTTTGAGCCCGCGCACGTGAATAATTTTTAAATTACCCCTGTCAAGAACCACCCCACATTGGGGCAAGCTGGAGGTAAGACGACATCATGAGGTGAGGAATTTGATAGGAATATTCTTGCTCTCACTTGCATCAATCTTCAGGTATTGCTATTACATTGAATTCATACGATAATTCAAGTGCCTTAGGATGATGAAGAGCAGTTCTTTCTCTATCCTACACACTTTATCCATTGCGTAGCCCCTTGAGCCTGTAAATTCATTTCATTTAAACCCAATTGGTGATCATCCCCCACACCGGGGCAAGGCAAAAGGCAAATGTTCAAGCAGCAAAATCCTGAGCGCTAACAAAAAATGAAAATAAAGCATTACGTGGTTATTCAAAAAAAAAAAAACAAAAGGGGCATGAAAAAGCAGTGTGCCTGGTAAAAGCAAGGCCAATGCCCATAAAAAATGAAAGAAAGAGTCAATTGTAAAAGGGTGTATTCCCAATGGAGTGGTACTCAAAGAACTCAAATGCCAAGTTTTTATAGTACTTATGAGGAAAATCCCAATGGTGAAAAAGAAGACCGGTGGCAATGCCAAGATGATCACCAATTCTCATCCCCCTATACACATTTTGAGCCTAATGATCCATTCACTTCTCAACCCATGAACTTAACCTACGTTACGTCCCTTACAAAGTCTCTTCAGATTAGGGCACCGAAATTAACGCAGGAATTCATATGTCTTAAGCATTGCTCGAAGAAGTGCGGGCAAGATTATTTCTTTCTCATTTTGCAGGGTTCTTGACTTGTAAACCCGAAGATGATTGCGAAGTTGTTCTTTCAATAGCCTTGACTCAAAGAGTCCCTTTGTTAAGCCATTAACCAAGCCCACATTACGGTCCCTATTAAAGACCTCTCAGATTGATAAGGTCATACTGCTTGCGAGAATACTCGAATCCTTGTCGACATGATGATGGTAAGATAGAGTGATTCTTGTAATCCCACATTAATGGTCGGGACAAAATAGCCTTCTTAATGAGAGTGAGTGAAAGTCCTTTCTAACTGAAAGTCTCTCATTTGGTATTCTTGAAAATCCATGTCATGAGTGAAAATTGTCATAAACGATGATTCTCCCCAGTGGAAGCTTGGTGGTGCAAATATGGTAAAACCATCATGCATAAATCGTGATGAAATGGATAAAAGCTTCAGTGGATTTTGGAGTGTGCTGAATTGCTTACTGGGCAAAAGCATGTATTTTTTCTCTAATCATGTCTGACAGGTAATGTTTCCTTGAAGACCCAAGAGCTCCTGACATTTATGTTGCCTTTCAGAAGCCTCGAGGTGAGAAACCTCCATGAATATTTGAAGTACATCCTTGATGTTCCAAAATTTTTGTCTACCAAGAGGTAAGTGACCCTCACGAATATCCCAGGTTTGTCCTAGGTATTCACAAATTCTTGACATCTCAGTCTGGATCTGGATGTCTCAAAACTCTTCGTTAAACATTTCACTCTGGATGTGAATGTTTTTCGATCTTTTTCGTTATACCTTAGTCTGGATCTAGGTATTTCGAATCTTCTTAATCCAATATTCATCTCACCTAACATTGAGTGTGTATTGGTTAAGCCCCAAAATACTTGACATCTCAGTCTGGATCTGGATGTCTCGAAACCCTTCGTTAAACATTTCACTCTGGATGTGAATGTTTTTCGATCTTTTTCGCTATACCTTAGTCTGGATCTAGGTATTTCGAATCTTCTTAATCCAATATTCATCTCACCTAACATTGAGTGTCTATTGGTTAAGTCCCAAAATTCTTGACATCTCAGTCTGGATCTGGATGTCTCAAAACTCTTCGTTAAACATTTCACTCTGGATGTGAATGTTTTTCGATCTTTTTCGTTATACCTTAGTCTGGATCTAGGTATTTCGAATCTTCTTAATCCAATATTCATCTCACCTAACATTGAGTGTTTATTGGTTAAGTCCCAAAATTCTTGACATCTCAGTCTGGATCTGGATGTCTCAAAACTCTTCGTTAAACATTTCACTCTGGATGTGAATGTTTTTCGATCTTTCTCGTTATACCTTAGTCTGGATCAAGGTATTTCGAACCCTCTTAATCCAATATTCGTCTCACCTAACATTGAGTGTATATTGGTTAAGTTCCCAAATTCTTGACATCTCAGGCCGGATCTGAATGTCTCAAAATTTTTCCTCGTTTAGGCGACCGTAGAATGGTACGGGTCCTAGACACAACCAAGCAATGCTATACTGGGCGACCGTAGAATGGTACGGGTCCTGGGAAAGCAGTCTCTTTGTAAAGTCATGTTACTATTCTAGGCGACCGTAGAATGGTACGGGTCCTGGACATGTAACACCAACTATCTCGAGTTACTTTACCCTCCCCGAAGGTAAGTTATTCCAGGTAAGTTCCTTTTATCACTGGCATTAGCATTTCCATGCATCATATAAATTGCATTTCAAAAAAAAAAAAAAAAAAAGGATCCATAGTCCCGCCAAAGTATCATCCATTGCATGTTCATGGTCAAAATTTAGGTATCATGTTGTCTTTGAATGCAACCTCTGCGAGCTCACCTTTAAAGAGGGGCAGCTGTTGACACCTAAATTTTGACTAATAATTTAGTAATTAATTGCATGAAAATTTAGGGATTAATCTTTAACCCCTAAGAAAAAAATAGTAAAATTGCATTTCATGTAGCCACATTTGCATTGATACTAAAAGGCAACAAGACGCAGCGGCTCGTGGTCGATCGAATGCACAAAAGGATGGTCCGTTTTTCGCTAGTCCGAACACGCATAAGAGAAAAAATGAGGAAAGAAGCTCTCGCTCGTCCATTGTCTATTCCTCATTAATGCATGTACATGCATACACAAATTCGGTGGAGTGCGAATTCGGGAGAAATCTTCAAAGAAGCAAAAGCAGCCCATAATATATTATATGCCCATATTGTATTATTATAATATGCCCATAATATTATATAATATGTCAGTTTTGGTGGCACCAAGAAGAAACCTCCCCATTAATGCATGCACATACACGCACGAAATGGGACAGGCGCCTGCAAGAAGATTTCCTGAAGAGTGGAGTGGTGGCCGAAAGAAAGGTCTGGAGAAGATAAAAAAAGGGGCAAGTTCAGCTTAAATTCTGGAAAGGCTGTGGCTGCATCTTGTCACAATAAAGTTGGCTATCTTCAAGAGGCAATGGACGGCCTATAAATAAGACCCCAAGAAGCCGCGTCAAAAGGGGGGAGAAAATTGATACGAGAGGTCTGTGGGGGGGGAGGAAAAGAGAAAAAAAATTCCATTGTGAGGGCTTCTCCTTTGGTCAGACAAGGGGGAAAGAGAAAACAAAAGAAAAGTTACATCCAGAGGGGAGCTTCTCCTTCGTTCAAAAGAAGAGAGAGAGAGAGTTTGTCAGAGAAAAAAGAAGGTGAAGTCAGTGAGAGCAGCAGGAGAAGAAGAAAAAAAAAAAGATGAAGACTTGTTCATCTTCTTCGTGAGTCCTCGCCGGCGTCGCTCCTGCCTACCGCGCCTGCACCGGCTACCGCGCCCGCACTGCCTCGCGCCGGTCACCGCGCTTCCGCTGCTGCCGCTCCGCCACCGTCGCCCCGCCGGTTTCGCCCGCTACGTGCAGCTCCGTCGCTGTCTCCTACCTTCGCGCTCAGCATCCCGCGAGCACCGCCTCTGCCCGCCGCTGTAGCACCTCCGAGCGACTCCTGCAGCAGCCTGCCGATCCCGCTCGCCGGCCACCCCCGTGTGAACACCACCCACGAGTTCGCACCGCCGCTCGTCATCCCTGCTGTGGCCGCGACGATCCGACATCTCCGCCCTCTGCCCGCTGGAAGCCGCGTCACCGCTTCACCAGCGCTACCCAACGCCGGTAGCCGAGCCACCGACCACCGCCGTTCTCCCAGCCTCGCGACACCAGCAACCCGCGAAGGCGCCACCGTCTCGCCGCACCGCCGCACCTCCACCCGCGACCCAGCGTCCAGAGCCCACGCCGACACTGCCCGCTGCTGCAGCTCGCGCCGCAGCAGCCCGACTCCGTCGACCACCCCCCTTGGTGATCCGACCCCGACGTAACACCCCGACGCCCCAACTGCCTTGCCCCCGTGAAGTCGCGACCCAGCGCCGGTCCACGACGCCGCCGCTCCCTCCAAGCCTCCCTGCCGTTGCTCCGAGCGCTGACCCGCAACGTCCCCGCAGCTCACCGCTCGAGCGCGTCGCCACAGCCGCCTCCACAACCCTCCTCCTGCCGTCCGCGTGCCGTGCCAGTCCCGAACGCCAGAGCTGCCCCTCCGGACTGACGACCGGCTTCCCCTTGGAGACCCACGAGCAAGCCGTGCGTGGGAAAAGAAAAGAAGAAAACAAAAAAAAAAAGAA
The DNA here is from genome assembly GCA_028830015.1 of Eucalyptus grandis x Eucalyptus urophylla. Classification (NCBI taxonomy): domain Eukaryota; kingdom Viridiplantae; phylum Streptophyta; class Magnoliopsida; order Myrtales; family Myrtaceae; genus Eucalyptus; species Eucalyptus grandis x Eucalyptus urophylla. The sequence goes on along the minus strand of CM054190.1, from coordinate 56,027,944 downwards.
AAAGACAAAAGGGGAACATTAGGTAGTTTTTTTTATTATTTTTATTATCTTATCTTTATTTTTTATATAGTTTATAGTTCGTTTTTATATATATATTTTTAGTGTGATTATTCATTAACGCATGATTGAAGTTCCAATGTGAAATAACCCCTCAAATTAGGGATTAGGAGTCCGATTTTTGCGCCCGAAATCCGACTCATAATCTCTTGCAAAAATCGACAATTCAATCTCATGCCCGAGATTCGATTCGCGATTTAATTTAAAATTGACCAACCCGATCTCATGCGCGAGATATGGTTCGTCAATTTTGGGTATTAATCTTATCTTGATTGGATTGGACATCGGGTTATTTGAATTAACTTTTGTTTTTGCATAAAAAATTCAAAAAAATGCGAGTTAGATTACGGCTAGGGTTAGCATATTTAGTTATTTTGTCCTTTTAAAAAATAAAAAAAAATCCAAAAAATGCATTCAGGATATTAGTTTTTAGAATTGCACGTGTCAATCTAGAATTAGACTTTTACTTCAAATTTTTATAAAAAAAATCCCCAAAAAAATTAATTAATTTAGGGTGTTAGTTTTTTAGGTTGCATGTTTAATTGTGTGCAAATTTTTTTAAAATTACGAATTTTCAGAACAAAAATCATCATGCATTTTAGAATAGAATTGCATGTCTCATTTTAAGTTTAGATCAATTTGCATCTTAGGTTAGAAATTGCTAGATTAAAATAACGTCTTAGTTTAAATTAGGATTTAGCATGACTTAATCCTAAGTTTAAATTGGAGGGAATTTTAATTTAGCTAGGTTTTTTTTTTTGCATTTGTCTTAATTTCGAATATCATGAAAAATTCAAAAACTTGTCTTTAGATAAATTAGTTTCAATTTTTAGGATAAATTACATTTTTAGGAATAGAAATATCATGTGCACGTCACGTAGAATTAGGCTCATATAATTAAAAAATTGCCCGTCATTACAATTAGGTCGTTTTGATTTGCATATTTGATTATTGCATGTTCATTAAGAAAACAAAAAAAATATTTTACTCATGTCATGTAGTTTAGAACACATTGTCATGCCATTCCATGTTAGATTAGTAGCATGCATTGCATATTGCATTATTCTCATTAAATAAGTAAAAACCAAAAAAGGAAATTGCCTGTTAATTAGAAATCATATCTAGGCCTGTTGATGTGAATTCTGATCTAACAATGCAGATGCGTTCGTTGCTATGAGGTAAGTCCTGCAATTTATTCATCGCTTTCTTGGGTGTTAAATTGGTGGTTTGCGCATCCGCATGATCACCTCACATGTTAGGAGGATAAATTAAAATCAATTCAAGCTGCCTGCAAAATATTTTTCAAAATAAAAAAGAAAAGGTACCGAAAGGGCGTTAGAGAAATCTAGCGTAATCAAGTCCCCGAACTCATTTAATCTCTGGTTCGTAGGAGTGAAGTAATTCTCCCATTACTTTACTTGGGTTTCTAATCGACCCACCCAAAATAGATTAGTGGCGACTCCATGATAAAAATCAATTGCATATCAAGAACTTAAATCCTAAGTCGCGAATTGGTATGGGCTTGGGAGAGCTCGAGTTAAGTCTAGGCTTAGCAATCCATTAGCCGAACCCTTAGGTGGTCCAACCCGCTTCGGGGAGGTCGCGACATTGCGTTATTGTCTCTTTAATTTGATGGAAAAGGAATGGAAGGGACGTACATAGCCGGGCATGCGCGGCCAGGGGCCGTGATCAAATGCTTGGCGGGCAGCTTTGACAGCCAAATCCATGTCCTCTTTGTCTCCCTCGGCAACTCTCGCCGTCACTTGTCCATTTCTTGGATCTATCGTCTCCAATGTCGTCCCTGTTTATCCAGTTTCAATCACCAAAACAAATTAGAAAACCAAGAAAAAGAAGAAGAAGAAGAAACCAACAAGAACAAGGCTTTGTAAGGACTGCGAGTGTAAAACTCTCTCGAGGTCAATCTTGATTCAGATGGTCCATTTCCTTCAAATACTCTGTTTTCGGTACTCCCGAAGAAAGCAATTCTTTAGAAAAACAATAAGCTAGCAAGGACAGATCTCGATGAGGACAGCTGTCTGGGAGAAGAGAGTGGGAAACATGAAACCAAGTAACGAATCTTCGTCGAGGCAGTGCAAAAACTTAACGGGAAGCTGGCAAGTTCTACCTTTGACAGAATCGACGAACTTGCCATTGATGAAGAGCTGGGTGAATTTAATCTCTGGAACATGAGCATCATAAGTCTTCAGGCTCCCGTTGGCATTGCTCTGGTTCTCTGCCATCTCTCTCTCTTCTCTGCACTCAAAATCTCCCACGTTTGTGGCAGGAGGGAGGAGGGAGGGTCCCTTTATATAGCTATGTAGTCGCTTTCCTTATCGCAACACGCAGGAGTATGTTGGGAAGAAACATTTTTTTTGTGACGATTATTTATTAGTGATAAGTGGCGAGCGATAAAATCAATCACGATACACTTTTGCGGAATGATATGGATAAGGACTAGTAATTCGCACCCGCGATGTTTGAGATAAGGCATATAAGTTAAAAATCAATCACACCAAACCCTTCAATGGGCTATGTTAAGAAGACTTCAAGACCTTTGATGTCCACCATAATTGGTGGGAAGATATAGGCAATCCGATTGAATGAACCTATTTAAGTGATTTTCGTTGTGCTGTGTAGTGTATCTCTGATGCCACTTGCTGAGTGAGTCTTGTATTGCTATTACTCAAAATAGAAAAATATCTTCACTATTATATAAAAACTTATTGCAAGTATGCACCCTTATTTTACCCACTCATTCACTAACAAGTTCCTCAAGTCACTCCCACACACCTCACATTTCTCACAAATGGAGGCCTATTCTCCTACAAGCATAACATATATTTCCTTCACTCCTTCTCTCTACGTTGCTTTCATTCGCTACACAAGTTAAGAAGGGGGCCCTGCCTACATATAGAGAGATCCCCACGATATAGCACAAAAGAAATGCTCTCCACGGGTTCCACGAGGACTCATCAATATTTACAAACTTTAGCTACTCCCCATGTAATTTTTAACCACAACTTAGAGATATGGTAGCAAATCCTATGACGAAGTTAATACCTGGAGATATGTTCTATGGCCATGTGAAATTTCTAGGACTACGTAGAGACTAATGTACTGAATATTGTAATTTTTTTTTAAGTATTCACATTTAATGAATTTGTATTTTCATTATTAATGTCTACGATTTTTTCTTTAACGTTTATGCATCTTAATGCTTAATGCATTATATAAAATTGAGAAAGTATGTCGGACAGATAAAAGATTAGCCCACTCACATAGTAATCACCTCTATTTACTATGTGATAAATAGAGATGAGACGGTTTTTAAGCTTATTATCTAGGTGATAATTGAGAGCTCAAGCTAAACATATATATGTCACCTTAACGAAGTGTTAAGATGAGTACATATTATAGACTATGTCCGAAAGTAAAATAACCTACATATTTTACTTTATCTATCTATGATGTCAAGTGTGAGTTTTGATGGATTCCATGAAAGAGTAGATATGTGAACTCAAGTTAGACATTAGGTATGTTTGAACTATTATATGTACGGTATTGAAGGTGTAAACATATGCTCCATGGGAAAGTAGTTAATACCGTAATATGTATTTCATATTACGTATGCATGAGACAACCAACAATAGTGGCAAAAGTTTTGATGGTTTTATGTGATGGGCCTAAGTTGGCCCGTCTGCCCATGTTGGGCCTAAAAGTCCGGCCCACAAGATTAGGGCCCATGGATGAAGGGGTACGTTCCTTTTTATTGGAGGGACGTATATAAGGGAGGAAAGAGAGGGAGAACGTACCTTTTGACACATTACGTATGTTCTTTCCTCCCTCTCTCCCTCCAAAAAAGAAAACAGCAAAAGGCGAATCCATCTTCCTTTAAAGGCCAATTGACGTCATTGGATCGAACGGGATTGGTTTCTCTTCCTTATATTGGCATCGGTGTTTAATATGTGGCTAATAAGGTACGCTCGATTCCGTGGTGTGCTTTAGGATCGGTGATACATGTTAATTTCTCGGGCTCGTCTTCCCCATTCGTTTTAGGGGTTCGATTTAGTGTCAAATCCGTTTTTGGGAATCTGACAATCCCTACATTGGTATCGAAGCCCTAGTTCATGTTTTCCCGACCCCTTTTCATGTTTATGAATGATTTTTGATTGATTTTTCGTGAAAATAATTAGCCGACATGGATCGGGGCGCAAAATCCTGACACCCGAGCACTGTTCATCCATTTTTTCGAGTTTTCATAAGTCGAAATCAATTTTTGATGGCATAGGGTGAAAGAGTTCGTTGAGACGAGTTTGTCGATGGGTAGAACGTCGCCGGGAGACGCCGGACGCGCCCACACGCGCGGCCAGAAGCCGCTGCGCGTGGGCGCCACATGCGCCGGTCGACAAACCGGCACGTGCGCGACGGCGCCGGCCGACGAATTGGCACGCGCCGGTTGGTGAACCGACGCGTGATGACGTCACCATGACGTCACCCAACGGTTAGTAACTACTGGGATGACGTCATCGTCGGCGACAGTTGGCCGACCGACGACCCAACCCGACCGGCGAATCGACCCGACCAAAGACGCGACCTGACCCGAGATCCGACCGATCGCTCGCGTGTGTGAGGCACGCGTGCCGGGTCGGTTCGTCTAACCTGGTCCGACCGGTCCGACGACCCGACCGTTGACCGTTGACCGTTGACCAAAAAAAGAAAAGAAGAGGAAAAAATGTGTTTCTTTTTTCAATTAAGTGTATGTGGATTATATGTGATCCCTTATTTGTTCTGCATTTGTTGCAGGAACAATGTCACCCTAAGGTTGCGCACACCTATTCGCGCAATTACCGATGAACAAAAGGAAAGGCTTTCTAAGTTGATAGCTGAACTAACGGATCATCGATGTGAGAGTGGTGAATTAGTTCATCACGTCCTTGAAGTCAACGGGAAAATTCAACAGGTCATATGGAATGGTCATCCTATGCCATAGTCTGAGATGGTGCGATATTTCATGAACACCATTCCACCAGAATGGCAAGGAGTGTTAAATCGCATATGGGATGTCAACAGAGCTGCTTCATATAAGAAAATTGTGATGGATTTTATAAATGAATATTACTGGATTATTACAAGGGAAAAGATCAAGAAATTGAACAAAAGAGGATATTTCTCAGTTCATGTATTGACTTGGTGTTAGATGTATTGACCGATCTTTGTTAAGTGTGCTTTGTGGACATCTTATGTAATGTTTACTACCTGATTGTTGTTGATGTAGCAACCGATATGTTAGTTGAATTATGTGAAAGCATTATTATTCTATTGGATGTCAAATATTATTTGCTTTCTGTTATTGTTGGTTGTTGAGGGTAGTTCATAGAAGTTTTTGTAGCTTCATAGAATTCATTTTTGCATAAGACAATTATATTAATGATAGTTTTAAGTTAGGATTTTTGGAGAATGATTGGAAACATAGTGACCTTTTGATTATGAAACCTTACTTGAAATGATTCATTAATATGATGGGTCCGTGCAAAATGGATGCATAAATGATATGCATTAATAATTCGTGTATATATGTCTGATGTGTTCAGATCAATGGCTTCAGCCACAAAGAGCATAGTTGCCGAGCTGAACAAAGGTGAAAAGCTCAATGGCGATAACTATGAAATATGGCACATGAAAATCCAATATGTGCTTGAAGAGCAAGAGGCACTAGAAGCTCTTAACCTGACCATGGTAGAACCTGAAGAAGGAAACACTGCACAGCACAAGAGAGATAAGGAAGCATTTGCTGCATGGAAAAGAATGAACTCTCTTGCTCGCATTACGTTGCTGAGCAGCATGGAAAATGACATCATGCAAGCGTTTAGGTGTTCTGAGAATGCTAAATAAATGTGGGAAGCATTGACAGCAAGATTTGGTCATACTTCGGTGACCAGACTGAGGCAGCTCACTATTAGGTTTGACTCTTATAAGAAACCTCATGGTCAGACCATGAAGCAACATCTTAGAAAGATGTCAAACATGATAAATGAGCTGAAAGATGCTGGCCATGTCCTGATAGATAAGCAGCAAGTGCAAACAATGATTCGTTCCTTGCCTCAGAGTTGGGAGCATATGAATGTGCACCTGACCCATAATGAAAATATCAAAACATTTGAGGATGCAATGTGTCATCTTGAGCTGGAAAAAGACTGCTTTTTGGTGGCTAAGTCGGAAGCTGGAATTTATCATGCTGGTTCTAGCTCACATGGAGCTTCGAACTCCAAGCGCAAACGTCCTAACTAGTTTGATAAAGGGAAAGGCAAGGAAGCTGGTCCTTCAGGGAAGAAGCCTAAGCTTAACCAACATGAAAGAGGAAAGCGTCCTCGAATGAAGAAGCTTGCGAGGGTAAAGTGTTACAACTGTGACAAGAAGGGTCACTATGCTCGCGACTGTCGTGAGCCAAAGAAGATATACACCCCTTGTACTTTTCAGAACTTTGCTTTTGTGTCGAGTTCTGTATTCTTGACTGAGTCTAATCCTTTGTGGACTGTAGATTCAAGAGCGACAGACCATGTAGCGAAGGATAGAGAATCCTTCGTGAAATTCCGACGAGTACCAACTGGAACTAAGTGGATCTATGTGGGAAACAACTCCAGAGCTAAAGTGAAAGGAATTGGCACCTGCCAACTAAACATGCGTGGTGGACAAACTTTATTCCTACATGATGTATTGTATGCTCTGGAGATTCGTTGGAATTTAGTGTCTGTTTTAGTGTTAGTTAAATTAAGTTTTAATATGAACTTCCATAATAGAGGTGTGGATTTGTTTTTGGATACAAATTACTATGGTTGTGGTTATTTTCTGGATGGTTTCATTGTATTAGATATTGACTATGTTAATGCAAATGTTTGTTATTCCCTTCTCACGTCTCCTAATACATATGATAATGATGTGAATGTGTGGCATGCTAGACTTGGTCATATTGGCCAACAACGTATGAATAGACTAGCCAAAGAGGGCTTGTTAGGCAACATTGAAAGAGTCGATTTGCCTATATGTGAGCATTGCCTAGTAAAGAAAACGACAAGGAAACCATTTGAAAAAGGTAAAAGAGCTGAATTTCCTCTGCATTTAATCTATTATGATGTCTGTGGTCTAATGAATGTGAGAGGAAGGCATGGGGCTGTTTATTTCATCACTTTTATAGATAATTATACTCGATACGGATATGTTTATTTGATTTCTCATAAGTCTGAACCATTAAGTTGTTTCAAAAAGTTTATGAACCTGGTAGAAAATCAATTAGACAAGAAAATAAAAGCATTGAGATCCGATCGAGGTCGAGAATATTTATCTGATGAGTTCAGAAAATTATGTGATGAAAAAGGAATAGAAAGACAGCTGTCTATTCCATATACTCCTCAACAAAATGGTGTTGCGGAGAGAAGAAACAGAACCCTACTAAAAATGGTTAGGTCCATGATGATGCATGCAAACTTACCTATCATTTTTTGGAGTGATGCGTTGTTAACTGCTACCTATATACTTAACCGAGTGCCTTCCAAATTAGTTACTTCCACTCCATATGAGTTATGGACAGGTAGAAAATCGAACTTAAGTTTTCTTAAGCCATGGGGTTGTGCTGCCTATACTCATGAGTCATCTCACAAGTTTGGGAAATTGGGTCCTAGAGGAAAGAAGAGTATTTTCATAAGATACTCGGAACACTCGAAATGGTATGTGTTCATAAGTGAGTAGGAAAATGGGAGTATAACTGAATTTGAATCACGGGATGTCACATTCTTAGAAGATGAATTTCCTAAGAATGGCGAAATATGGGAAGATTACTCCCTATTTGAAACCTTGAATCAAGATAATGATATTAGTGGAGTTCGTCCAAGTGGGAGTAATATGAGAAGTGATGAATTGAATTCAACTCATTCTCAATTACAACCACATGATGAGACGACATCATTATTATCTAATCCAAGTGGGAGCATAATGGGGAATGATGTGCAAAGTGTACAATCTCCCATATGGCGAACAAGTCGCCAAAGTATTCCCCGTCGACGTTTTGACATTGAAGGGGAAACTTTTATGATTGCTCCGCAAGATGAGGATGAGCCAAGAAATATCAAAGAGGCTCTGAATTGCCCTAGTAAGGAGAAATTGATTCATGCAATGGAAGAGGAGATTGAGTCAATGAAGTCAAACCGAGTCTGGGAACTGGTTGATCTTCCAAAAGGACACAAAACTATTGGGAACAAGTGGGTTCTCAAAATAAAGCGAAAAGCTGATGGCTCGATAGAAAGGCATAAGGCTCGTCTCATAAGGCTCGTCTTATGGCAAAGGGGTATAATCAACATGAATGAATTGATTATGAAGATATATTTTTTCCTGTAGTGAGATTTACCTCGATTCGCATTATTCTGGCAATAATAACTAGTATGGATCTTGAGTTACATCAAATGGATGTAAAGACTGCTTTCCTCAATGGAGAATTAGAGGAAGAAATATATATGGAACAACCTGCTGGTTTCATAGTGAAAGGTCCAGAAGAAAAGGCATGTCGACTTTTGAGATCGATATACGGCCTTAAGTAGTCATCGAGACAATAGTATATACGTTTTCATAATGCCATAATGACATATGACTTTATAATGATAGATGAGGATCATTGTGTATATATCAAAAGATCCAAGGATCAATTTGTAATCATATCATTATATGTTGATGATATACTAATTGCCGGAAGCAATATGGAGCTTGTTAATACTGTTAAGAGTTGGTTGTCTTCCAACTTTGAGATGAAGGATATGGGTGAGGCTGCATACATTCTTGGAGTTAAGATTTCAATAGATCGTTCGAAGAGATCGTTATCTCTTTCGCAAGAAACATATATAAACAAGGTTCTTGAACGATTTCGTATGCAAGATTGTAAATCCATAGACACTCCTATTGCAAAAAGGTGAAGGATTGAGCCATAGACTGTGTCCAAAGACTCCATAAGAGAAATAACAAATGAAACATGTTCCTTATGCTAATGCTGTTGGGAGCTTGATGTACGTTATGATGTGTACAAGACCTGACATATATTTTGCAGTTGGAATGGTGAGTAGATACCAATCCAATCCTGGTCTAGCACATTGGAAAGCTATTAAGAGAATACTGAAGTATCTGAAGAGAACTGCTGATTATAAGTTGAATTACCAAGGAAAGGATCTGCGACTTGAAGGTTATTCAGATGCTGATTAGGGAGGAGATTTAGATGAAAGGAAATCTACCTCTGGATTTGGTTTCTTACTAAACAATAGCACCATATCATTGAACGTGTATAGCCTTGTCCACGATGGAAGCTGAGTTCGTGGTATTATCAGCAGCGGTACACGGAGTTTGGCTTAAGAGATTTTTGGATCATTTAGGTGTTATTGAGAAAGTTGCAAATCCATTATTGGTTAACTATGATAGCTAAGCAGCTATAGCGTACACCAAAGATCCAAAATATCATGGCAAGACCAAACATATAGATACCAAGTATAACTTTGTCAAAGATATGGTTGCACGAAAGGATGTGAACTTACAGTACATATCTACGCATAAAATGGTAGCAAATCCTATGACAAAGCCAATACCTAGAGATGTGTTTTGTGGTTATGTAAAATCTCTAGGATTGCGTAGAATTTGATGTACTGGATTGTAATTTCTCTGAGTTGTTCACATTTATGAACTTGTGTTTTTTCATTATTAATGCCTATGAATCTTTGTTTGATTTTTATGCATCTTAATGCTTAGTGCATTACTTTAAGTTGAAAATGTATGTCGGACAGATATAAGATTGGCCCACTCACACGGGTAATCGTCTCTATTTACTGTGTGATAAATAGAGATGAGACTGTTTTTTTAAGCTTATTATCTAGGTGATAATCAAGAACTCAAGCTTAAAATATATATGTCGCCTTAACTAAGTGTTAAGATGATGACATAATATTTACTATGTCGGAAAGTAAAATAATCCACATATTTTACTTTATCTGTCTATGATGCCAGATATGAGTTCTGATGAATTTTGTGAATGAGTAGATACGCGAACTCAAGTTAGACATTGGGTATGTCTGAACGATCATCTGTACGGTATTGAAAGAAAAGACATACTCTCCATGGGAAATGAGTTCATACCGTAATACGTATTTCATACTATGTATGCATGAGACGACCAATAAGAGTGGCAAAAGTTTGATCTCAACTTTTATGCTGTGTGAGACTCTTGAGGAAATGAGTTCCTCAATTTTAGTGCTCTCATGACTTTTACTTATTCTCAAGATTTCTATTTCATGTTTGCTATCTTAGGATGTTGCCAATGGTCATGAGTTGATTCGATCTAATGAGACATTTCTAGAAAAGCAAGCTGAACTGAAATGAGAGTTTGAAGGAAAGAGGAAGATCGAATATGGAGAATCACATTCTAAGTTTTGTATTCACTGGTCGACCAATTATGACTGTCTTTGGGATAATCATAATTGTAAATACAATATATATATATATATATATATATATATATATATATCATTGTTTAAAAGAGATTAAGAGAGATATAAATGTGATTGATCGATCTAGGGTACTGCATACTAAATCTACTCAGAGTATGATGCTCATTATGAGCTGCTATATATTCCTAACAGATGTATAGCAACGAGCTCTCAAAGTATACTCGTCGCACGGATTATTCACCGGTATGAATGTTGAAGAGAGGTAAAGAGAATCCTGTTTGGTCCATCATATGCGAGCGGGAGATGATGGTTTTATGTGTGGGCCTAAGTTGGCTCGTCCACCCATGTTGGGCTCAAAAGCCCGGCCCACAAGATTAGGGCCCATGGATGAAGGGGTACGTTCCTTTCTATTGGAGGGACGTATATAAGGGAGGAAAGAGAGGGATAACGTACCTTTTGGCACATTACGTACGTTCTTTCCTCCCTCTCTCCCTCCAAAAAGGAAAACATAAGCAAAAGGCGAATCCATCTTCCCTTAAAGGCCAATTGACATCATCGGATCGAACGGGATCGGTTTCTCTTCCTCATATCGGCATCGGTGTTTAATCTATGGCTAACAAGGTACGCTCGATTCCGTGGTGTGCTTTAGGATTGGTAATACATGTGAATTTCCTGGGCTCGTCTTCCGCATTCGTTTTAGGGGTTCGATTTAGTGTCGAATTCGTTTTTGGGAATCCGACAATCCCTACAATGCTGTGTAAGACTCTTGAGGAAAAGAGCTCCTCAATTAAGTGCCCTCATGACTCTTACTTATTTTCAAGATTTCTATTCAGTGTTTGCTATTTAAGAATGTTGCCAATAATCATGAATTGATTTGATTTAATGGGATATGTCTAGAAAAGCAAGTTGAATTTAAATTGAGAGTTTCAAGGAAAGAGAAAGATCAAATTTGAAGAATCACATTCTAATTTTGTATTCACTGATCAACCAATTATGATTGTTTTTTGGAATAATTATAATTGTGAATACAATATATCATTGTTTAAAAAAAGATCAAGAGAGATATAAATGTGAATGATTGATCTAGGGTACTGCATACTATACCTACTCAAAATTATTATGCCCATTATGAGCTGCTATATATTTCTAACAGATGTATGGCAACGAGCTCTCAAAGTATATTGGTCGTACGAATTATTCACTGGTATGAATGTTGTAGATAGGTAAAGAGAGTTCTGTTCGGCCCACTATGTGCGAGTGGGAAATGGTCGATTTTTATGTTTGATGGGCCTATTTAAGCCCGTCCGCCCATGTTGGGCCAAAACTCGACCCGTAAGTGAATAGCCCATAGAAGAGTGCAGTTACTGTAGATAAAAGAAAGGAATGAATGCATTGGACATCTTAAAATTTGTCAAGAAAATGCAATTAAGTCCTAAAACTTTTAAAAAGTGCAATTAAGTCCTAAAATTTGTCACAAAGTATAATTAAGTCCTAAAACTTTCAAAAAGTGCAATCAAGTCCTAAAACTTATAAAAATGGTTCAATCTAATGGTTCAATCTAAGTTCTTCTATTGATTGCTCTTTTTGAAAGTTTTAAAATTCGATTGCACTTTCGACACAAATTTTAGAACTTTATTGAACCTTTTGAAAGTTTTAGGACTTGATTAAACTTTCTTAATAAGTTTTAGGACTTAATTGTTTGTTTTTTTTTTTTAAGTTTAGGACTCAATTACATTTACATGATAAGTTTTAGGACTTCTATGCACTTAACCCTAAAAGAAAAAGGGGGATTATGTTCGTAAAATTCTAAACGCAAGTGAAAGTGTTGAACAAATAATATAATGATGAGAAATAGTATCATTCCACAGAGATTGATGATTAATAAACTTAATAAATACTAAAATAGATTAATTCTAAAATTTATCTAACAGATCAAAATATAATTTAGAATAAATTAAAAATAAAATTTGGAAACTAAATGTAGTAAACCAATCAGATAAATATGTTAGAGCATATGATTCACCATAACTACCAGTTATGAATTTCAGATTCTTGTGGATACAAGAATGATATCAAACATGTGATAGCGGAATTTCATAATCTATTTACTATCCTATCTCTAGGTATAGCAAATCTACTCAGTCTATTAATTCACTATATCTCTATGTGAATTAAAATAAATATAAGTGCATTAAAAACTATGAATATTCTCAGCTTACAATGAGTCTTTTGAATCAATTTATCACCGAAAGCTACACAAATAACACAGTATGTTTCTATCCACGTTTAATTCATGGTTATATATTATAATGAACAATTACATATTATCACTTTTCAATCTTAAACATGCATATCAGATCATTCAAGTGGTGGCTAGTCACTCAAAAGTATTATTCACCTCAATATATAATTCACATGAATGAAATCAATTATAAAACATAAAAATCATGAAATTCATATCATTATGGTTAAGCTACATTGTAGCCCTAACAAAAGAAAATTAGAACATAGTAGAATAAGAAATAAAAATACAAATCAAACCCATCATCTTAAATCAAAGAACAAGAATTCAGTCACCATTTTTGCCTTCTCTTCAAAATACTTGAAAAACTCACGCACAATGAAAAACGATCTAACAAAAACCCAGCTGTCCTCTCTCAAGCTTTAAATATTCTCCTATTTATTGGATATATCTAAGATATCTATCTCCCAATGCTTGCAGATAACATTAGGGAACAAAATCAAAGATTCCCTAATTTGATATCCATCTTCCACTTCTTTTTTATTTGAATTCCTGATTTTTGCTATTCTTTTCATTATCTTCCCCATATCTCATTATTCTACATAAATAAGAAAAATTCAAATAATCAAAAGGAAATCCAAATAATTTTTTTTTATAGATATTGCATTATTTGTTGCCTAAAATAGGTAAAATAAATCTATTTTTATAGAGTTATCATATTATTTAAATAGTTACGCTATCTGAGTAGTTGCGTAACCTGTATAGAAGAAAATACGTTCTCTCCGTTTTTCTACGTTCTCTTAGTTTTTCCCCAAGAAACATTACGCTCTTCTTCATGAATGGAATCAGAGCTTCCAAGAATTCTTCATAAAACTGCGACGACGGTGCTTAATATGTGAAAACTAAAGTATGTCCGACTACGAGATATACTTTTTGATCGGTGTAACATGTTTTTCTGGGCACGTTTTCCGCGTTCGTTTTCAAAGTTCAATTGAGTATCATATTGTTTTTATTTGGGGAATCTGTTTCCCAATACTTGTAAAGTATACCTTATAATTTTTAAGGTGAATTTGTTTTAGAGAAAACTTCATGATAAAAGAATTTTTTTTTTTAAAATTCATGTTCTAAGAAAATGTTTTTTCTTCTCCGTTTAGAGAATTCATTTTTCTACCTTTAAGTGTGGATATTTTCTTTGACTGGATCTGTTGACTAATAATTTCAGCAAACCAAATGAGTGAGAATTCAAAAAACTAATTCACGAAAAATATTTGCATTCAAACAAATACACTTTTAATTATACATTATTTGAGCCATTAGATGATGCAAGCCCCATGCCCTCCCTTCCCCTAAAAGAAAAAATAGTTCTCTCTAAGCCAGGGAGAGTTATAAATGGGGGTCACAACAGATTTGACATGTAGATATTTGTGAAGAGCATCCAAACCAAGATCTCTACCGAAGTTGCTTATCTTGTAGCCACCATAAGGACATTTTTCGTCAATTGCAAGGTAGCAGTTTATCCAGATGATGCCTGCTCGGATTGACATCAAGATTGTGTTTGCTAGATCTATGTTCTTCGTCAGAATCCCCGCCGCTAGACCGTATCTTGTGTCATTGGCCCTCTTGATCACCTCCTCCATGGTCTTGCAACCTGTTGTAAAATCTTGAATGTAGTACAACATACTTTGATAGTGCTCTATGTTTGTTTTAGCTACAAATAGTGCTTGCTCAATTGCATCGGAATTAGGGTAAGTAATAGTTTCGGGGACCAATAGTGGGTTGTACTCACTTGAATTTCATGAGCGACATGACGAGGCCGAAAATCTCATCCTTTACGATCACATGCCTTCTTGATGAAGGGAGAGAATTAGACAAAAATGTAAACCATACAGAAGATTAGATTCTCTTGAAACAAAGGTTTGTGTTCTTCAAGGAATGTATTGTGAATTGATAGCGTACATTAACATCTGTGAAGATTGTTGGCTAAATGTAGTACCCTTTAGTGCCCAGATGCTTACCCTCAGTCAAAAGCGTGGCTCATTCTCTTTTTCCATGCTTGATGTAAGAAAGTATTTTCTCAAACTGTTTCTTATTGACCTAGGATTTACCATAATTCGTGTCAGGCTTATCGTCGACTGCATGTTCTATCGCATGATCTAGCTAGTTCTTGCTACTTAGTAGTGTTCATTCTTACTTGCGGTCCTTGACAGACATTCGGATCAAATGGGTCACCGACCGGCCAAGCCTTGGCCTTCGCCACTAGCTTCTTCTCAAATTCTTCATAGATCGCTTCTTGAACATAGACACGAGATCCCGCAACGCATACTTCTCCCTGAAACAAAGAATTGAGTTGAGAAATCGTAATAATTTCGAGTATTTAGAGCTTATTATTTGTTTTTGCAAATGGCATAAAAAGCTCAAACACCATACCTTGTTATAGAGGATACTGGCCAAAGCAAGATCGGTAGTGGTATCTAAATCGGCATCATCAAAGACTATAAGAGGCGATTTGCCCCCCAATTCGAGCGACACTTGTTTCAAATTGCTGGTTGCCGCAGCCTGCATCACCATGTGTCCTACTTCCGTAGACCCCGTAAAACTAACCTGAAGCAAGGTTTTTGTGACGGCCTGAGCGGCAGTGCGTGGGGAGGAGGGATGGCGGTGCGTCCGCGCCTCGGTTCCCGGACGTGCGCAAGGAAGGGGTCCTCTCCCTCTTGTCCCACATCGCTTAGGGGGGGAGTCAAAGGCTAGTTTATAATGGCTTGGGCACCTTAACTTGTGTGACGCGTTTTAAAACCGTGAGAACTTAGTGTCCAAAGCGGACAATATCACACAATGAGCCCGGGTTTTTACAAATGGTATCAGAGTCGACTCTCGACAGCGTGTGGGGCCCACAGCGAGGACGCTGTTCTGCTAGGCTAGGGGGGGAGAGTGTGACGGCCCGAGCGGCGGTGCGCGAGGAGGAGGGATGGTGGTGCGTCTGCGCCTCGGTCCCCGGACGTGCGGAAGGAAGGGGTCCTCTCCCTCTTGTCCCACATCGCTTAGGGGAGGAGTCCAGAGCCAGTTTATAATGGCTTGGGCACCTTAACTTGTGTGACGCGTTTTAAAACCGTGAGGACTTAGTGTCGTGGGCCCAGGTCGTTACAATTTTGATGTTGCATCAATCAAAGCTAAAGATCCGAAAAGTAGAAGCAGAAGAAGATGAAGAAGAAGAAGAAGCCAACAAGAACAAGAATTTGTTAGGACGGCGATCTTCTCTCACAGTCGACAACAATTGAAATTGCTCTTTGTTCATCGGACATGCAATACTATGTAAGACTCTCTCGAGGTCAATCTTGATTCAGATGGTCCTTTTCCTTTCAGTACCCTGTTTTCTGTACTTCCGAACTGAGCAATCAGTGGCAGTCATCAAAAAGCGAACTGCTCGAGTGAGACCAAACCGAATTCAAGACAGCTTGTTCACGGCACAACTGTCTGAGAGAGAGGTATGGTGAACCATGAAAGCGACAAATGAAATCCTCATCAAGGCAGTGCACACCCCCCCCCCCCCCCCCCCCCCCCCCCACAAAAAAAAAAATGTTGACAGGAAACTGGCGATTGAATTGGAGGGCCTTCATGAAATTCTAAAGAAACTGAAGTGACATAAGAACACAGAACTAGGATTGTTCGTTGCTGTTATACGAGTGACCGAAAAAATAACAATTCGCACGAGTATTGTGAACTCTACCTTTGACAGAATCGACGAACTCGCCGTCGATGAAGAGCTTGGTGAACTTAATCTCCGGAACATGAGCATCAAACGTCTTTAGATTCACATTTCCATTGCTGCCGTGCTCTGCCATCTCTTGCTTGCCTGCACTCGAATCTCTCACGCTTTTGGCAGGAGAGAACCTCTTAATATAGTCGGTTTTCCTTGTCGTAACACGTAGGGGTATTTTCGGAAATCTGGCCATGGCTTCCTCCTTTGTGTTTTTTTTTTTTTTTCAGTTTTTCTTATACACAATTTTACCCATCACAAGTGGGGCTATCAAATGGGTGGTAGATCAAGTCGAAAGTAATTCGACTTAAATTGATCCATATAATCCGTTTTGATTAATTTATCTTCAATGTAAATTTAATAATTTATATCCGACCCAACCCATTTACTAAAATACTTTTATATTTAATCCAACTTACACAAATCCGTATCCACATAATTAACCCACTTTAAGCTCCTCATGTGTATATGTTATTTGCATAAATCAATGTTTTGATTATAGAAAGCTAAAGAATTGACTTTCAACTTTGCATTGAACTTTTTATTTTGTAAATTGATTCACAACGAAAATAAGAGGAAGTTAGTACTTGGTAGTGAATTTATAAAATTGTAGCAACAAATAACGTGGATGAATTCAAATTTTAATTAAATGGAATGTAAGATATTAAAGAAAATGATTTATGCTAACCACAATTGCAACAACAAGAATTAAGATTAAAATATTACATAAAAACAATAGTGCTCATTGCAAGCAACCGAGGAAAGATTTATTTCAATAACTAATAGACAAAACTCACAAGATTAATATAAAAATAATAGGGAAAAAATAAGCAGTCCTGATATCCTTAATAAGGTTGAAGTCAAGCACATCTTGTAGGCCCACCAAGACTTCTCTAAACTTGAAACAATCCAAGGAGTCTATTATTTTATAAAAGATAAATAGAGTCACAAAGGTGGGATGAGTTTAGGTAAACTGTGGACCCATCTAACGCCCATATTTTGGGGGGTGGGGGGGGGGGTTTACCATTTTAAACCATAATGACTCAGTCCATCAAATATTTTTTAAGAAATGAGTGTTCTGGCTATTCCACAAAAAAGGTTGAAACCATTTCTTACAAAAATATTACTCAAAGGATGGTGAAAGGGTTTGTGGAAGAGAATATAATTCATCGGTTTATATACCTAAAACAATAAATACCAATCAAGGAATTATTTTCATAGGAGAATGCGTCAGATTTTACAAGAGCAAGAGGTGTTTATATGTGACATCCAGAAATATCATGCATCAATTAATATGTATGAATTTGAAGACGATAAATGTCCCTAGTAGAAATTTCAATTGGGTTATTAGTAATGTATTAGAAGAAGGTCCGTAGTCAAAGGAAAGTGATTCCATTAGGGCAATTAATGAATATTTGCCCTGGGCTCAATTACTTGGACTTTAGGCTTTATTTGTTTTGCAAAAAATGAATAGAAGAAAAATATTTTCATTATCTACAATAATTTATATCCAAACATTTTCACACACAATGGCTTTTCTTCTTTCATTCACTTTTCTAAGTTATACAAGTTATAAATATTTTTCAAATCGTTCATTTTCAACGAAACAAATGGACTCTTAGATAAAATTGCCACTGCTCTAGTAGCTGAAAAAACCTATCACCTAAGATTTGGTCGGCTAGTAAATTCGAATCATTATTTGATGCAATGTCCACTATATATACTTATTGACAAAATTGGTCAACTTCATACTCTTAAATCCCCCCCCCCACCAAAAAAAAAAAAAAAAAACAATGCGTGCAGAGGAGGTGAAGAAATGTCTGCATGAACAATTTAACACATGTAGGCTGTACCTAACAAAACAGCCCTAGGTCATATTACATTCCATTCCGCATCGATTTGGGTTGTATTAGAGCTTCGATTGACTAGCGTCGCGAATCCATACATGTGATATTGAGGAAGCCTTACAACCAGTGTAGGGATACGATATGATGTGAGGTTGAGAAACCCTTTCAGCTCATATCCACTAATAATCTCTCGCCTTAGATTTAATTACATAATTTACATTATGTGAGTGCCAAAATGATCTGAATTCTGTTTCTTGTATATTATACCTTATAATTCGTAAGGTGTGTTTATTTTAGAGAAAACTTTGGCCATAAATGATTTTCATTTATTGATCATTTTCAGCAAATTACACGAGTGAAAATGCTTTCAGCCAAACAAATACACTCTTAATCATACATAATTTGATAATTTGAGCCATCAGATGATGCAAATGCCCCCCATCCCCCTTCTTGCCTAAATTTCTCTCAAAGCCAGGGAGACTTGTAAATGGGGGTCACAACAGATTTGACTTGTAGGTATTTGTGGAGAGCGTCCAAACCATAATCTTTGCCAAAGCCGCTCATCTTGTAGCCGCCAAGAGGACAGTCATTGTCGAATGCAAAGTAGCAATTTATCCAGATGGTGCCTGCTCGAATTGACCTCGAGACCGTGTTCGCCAGATCTATGTTCTTCGTCAAAACCCCTGCTGCTAGACCATACCTCGTGTCATTGGCCCTCTTGATCACCTCCTCCGTGGTCCTGCAACCCATTGTAAAATGTTGAATGTCAAGCAACATACTTTGATAGTGCTCTATGTTTGTTTTAGCTACAAATAGTAGTGCTTGCTCAATTGCACCGGAACTGGGGTAAGTAATAGTCTTGGGGAACAATAGCAGGTCATACTCACTTGAATTTCATGAGCGACATGACAGGGCCGAAAATCTCATCCTTCACAATCATGTTGTCCTCCTAATGAAAGCAGGGAATTAGAGGAAACCACAAAATGGTCATAAGTTCAATTCCTCTCCAAACAAAATTTCATGTTCTTTAAGGAACGTGTTGTGGATTGATAGTGCACCTTAACATTTGTGAAGATTGTTGGCTGAATGTAGTAACCTTCGGTGCCCAGACGCTCGCCCCCAGTCAAAAGCGTGGCTCCTTCTCTCTTTCCATGCTCGATGTATGAAAGTATCTTCTCAAACTGTTTCTTATCGACCTAGGATTTACCATAATCCGTGTCAGGCTTATTGTTAACTATATGCTTTATCACAAGATCTAGCCATTCCTTGCTACTTGGTAGTGTTCGTTCTTACTTGCGGTCCGTGACGGACATTCGGATCAAATGGGTCGCCGACTGGCCAAGCCTTTGCCTTTGCCACCAGCTTGTTCTTGAACTCTTCATAGATCCCTTCTTGAACATAGACACGAGAGCCCGCAACGCATATTTCTCCCTGAAACAGAGGTTGTAATCAAGAAAGGATTATGATTTCAAGTATTCGAAACTTATTCTTTGTTCTTGCAAATTCCATAAAGAAAAAAGTCAAAAACCTTACCTTGTTATGGAGGATACCGGTTAGAGCAAGATCAGTAGCAGTATCTAAATCAACATCATCAAAAATTATAAGAGGTGATTTCCCACCCAATTCGAGCGACACTTGTTTTAAATTGCTTGTCGCTGCGACTTGCATCACAATGCGTCCCACTTCTGTAGACCCCGTAAAACTAACCTGAAGTGAGGTTATCATGCCACATCAGTCAAAAGCGAAAAATCAACAAGCATATCTATACCAAGTTTGATTGGTGTTATGTCATCTCGAAGAAAGAATTCGTAATAGTACCATGTCAATGTCCATATGACTGCTTATCGCCACACCGGCTGTCGGTCCAAAACCGGTTACAATGTTGATTACTCCATCAGGAATACCGGCCTGACACAAAGTAAACCAAACATTTAGGAAGAAAAATTCCTCAAACAATTTCCTGGTATATCCTCATTTTTTTTTTCTGATAACTGTTTTTAGGAACAACTTTGTTATGGCATAAATGACGTTCGAAATTATGTTTTCACTTGCTCTCATATTGCTGTCTTCAAATTCCTGATTAAAAACCAGTGGAGCATTATTACGAGAAAACTTAACCATCACTTCTAGACTAATAAATGACGAAATTCTTTCATTTTGTCTAGTGAAAACTAATTCCTAGTAATTAAGACCTACTTAATATATGCTAGGAAATGAGTGGTACTCTTCCAAATTAACTTTTTTGAGTTGCATTGACATACCTTCTTAGCCAAGTGAGCGTAAAAGAGAGCCGATAGAGGGGTTTGCTCGGCGGGCTTCACGATCATGGTGCAACCAGCCGCCAGCGCTGGGGCGACCTTCATAAAGAACACCCCGGTCGGGAAGTTCCAAGGGATGATGTGCCCGATCACGCCAACCGGCTCCCGTAGCGTGTACCCGTGAAGCTCGCGCGACATCTTCAATACCTCGCCGTGGATCTTATCCGCTGCACCGGCATAGTACCTCAGCATCGTGGCAGCGTGAGGGATGTCCTGGGCCTTGCCGACACTAAATAGCTTCCCGGCATCTATAGTGTCCAGAGCAGCTAGTTCGTCTATGTTCTCTTCGATTAAGTCCGCAAATTTCGACATGATCCTTCCCCTTTGCTGCTTATGAAATTTATAGTCATATATCGTATAAAAATGTAAATACATGACATTAGAATTTAAAATGAAATTCGGCTAGACAATGTTTTAGAGGTTTAGACAGAACTGCATTTGAATTTCGGTTTTTGTTTATTCTTTTGGCACTATATTGTTATGATTATGAAACGAAAATCAAAAGAAAAAAAAAACAAAAGAAAGGACTCATGTTACTAATTGAAATAGAACAGTGCTACCCTTATTCAAATTGGTTATCGAAGTTAGTTTACTAAGTGAAGTCTCAAATTATAAGTGGCCTTTTAAAAAAGTGAGCCACCTTCACGAACCTGTATAGTTTGACAGATCATTTTGTAAATCGATATTTCCAGCATATTCTATTGAGATGACACTAGAAATGTATCTTCATGTTATGCTTCTCTAGACGCAAGAAAATGAACCAAAAGCAAATGTTCCTAGCAAAAAAATGAACTAAAACACATGTTATCTACAATAACTAGTAGTAAAAAAAGGCATCACTGGCGTTCGAAACATGTGGAAGACTAAAATAATTACGAAAGTAAATCACATCTCAAGAATGGGTAGACTTTATATATATTAGCTAGACTAAAATGTTTATTTTCCTAAACATAAAAAAGAAAACCTGTTCAACCGCAGCTCTGGGAATAAATTAGAAACAATCATTTAAGTTGATTGCATACTCTAGCTACCATGATTGATCGAAGGACCTTCTCATCTTAATTCCTATGAAGTTTTCGACCAACCACAAAAAATAAAAATAAAAAGAGTGCTTTTTTTACTCTTAAACATAAATATAATGCAGATGCTAGTGGCCCCCTAATTTCGTGATTTCGAATAGGCAAGCAAGGATGAAAAAGAAATAAAATAATCTTATCCGCATCATAATAAAGGCTGAGATGAATCAATTGAAATACGATTTGTGCAAAATTTAAAAGGGAAAAAAAATCAATTAGTTCTGCCCTTTTCCCCTTATCTTGTGGGGTTAGCGTTTTGCTTGCTTCTTTCCTTTTCCCTATCTTAGTTGGTAGCGGACACTATCGATCAATAATATTCCAGCTCGCCCATTTTAGAGCAGATGGAGATTATCGAAGATAATATAAGACAAATTACAAGTCATGAACCTTAAAAAGTTTTTTAGGTTTTGTTTTGTGTGCTTTTCAGCTAATTGTGTGAATTGTCCGCAGTTCCAAGTTCGAAAAGACGTGCAACACGTTATCATTATTTATAACATAGTATTGATATGATTGGGAAGGTAGAGGGGATGAGAAAAAAGAGCGGAAAAATATATGATCGTATATGCATGTTATAAATCAATTATCTAACGATATGATTTGCTTTATACGTATCTCAATCGATTTTTTTTTTAATTTTAAATCTTTCTATTCATTATAATTAGTGTTCTTCATGTGTCGTTGTAAGTTGGTACGCCATCAT
The DNA here is from genome assembly GCA_028830015.1 of Eucalyptus grandis x Eucalyptus urophylla. Classification (NCBI taxonomy): domain Eukaryota; kingdom Viridiplantae; phylum Streptophyta; class Magnoliopsida; order Myrtales; family Myrtaceae; genus Eucalyptus; species Eucalyptus grandis x Eucalyptus urophylla. The sequence goes on along the minus strand of CM054190.1, from coordinate 56,005,478 downwards.
ATAGAAAATCCCCTGAAATCTTGAGGGTAAGCTTTGGGACAATGCACTTTACCCTCTTGAATCATAAAGATTTACTTAGTATTGTCACTTTTCTTAGTTTTAAGGCTACGCTTGAATCCGTCAAAAATAGAGATAAAAGACAAAACATCAAAATCATTTTACTAAATCAAGTGTCAAATCCTAAGTTCTATTGGCTTGTTTTACTCAAGTTATCTCACACAAATATCACGCCTAGAATTAACGGTGTCATTTTGATAAAATTAGATTCACGAGCGAATTTATGAATAATTTATTGTGTTATTGTCTCTTTAATTTGATGGAAAAGGAGTGGAAGGGACGTACATAGCCGGGCATGCGCGGCCAGGGGCCGTGATCAAAGGCTTGGCGGGCAGCTTTCACAGCCAAATCCACGTCCTCTTTGTCTCCCTCGGCAACTCTCGCCGTCACTTGTCCATTTCTTGGATCTATCGTCTCCAATGTCCTCCCTGTTCATCCAGTTTCAATCACCAAAACAAATTAGAAAACCAAGAAAAAGAAGAAGAAGAAGAAGAAGAAACCAACAAGAACAAGGCTTTGTAAGGACTGCGAGTGTAAGACTCTCGAGGTCAATCTTGATTCAGATGGTCCTTTTCCTAAAGCAATTCTTTAGAAAAACAATAAGCTAGCAAGAACAGATCTCGATAAGGACAGCTGTCTGGGAGAAGAGAGTGGGAAACATGAAACCAAGTAACGAATCTTCATCGAGGCAGTGCAAAAACTTGACGGGAAGCTGGCAAGTTCTACCTTTGACAGAATCGACGAACTTGCCATTGATGAAGAGCTGGGTGAACTTAATCTCTGGAACATGAGCATCATAAGTCTTCAGGCTCCCGTTGGCGTTGCTCTGGTTCTCTGCCATCTCTCTCTCTTCTCTGCACTCAAAATCTCCCATGTTTATGGCAGGAGGGAGGAGGGAGGGTCCCTTTTTATAGCTATGTAGTGGCTTTCCTTCTCGAACACGTAGGAGTATGTTGGGAAGAAACACTTTTTTGCGACGATTATTTATTGGTGATAGGCGGCGAGCGATACAATCAATCACGATACACTTTTGTGGAATGATATTGGATAAGAACTAGTAATTCGCACTCGTGATGTTTGAGATGAGGCGTATAAGTTAAAAATCAATCACACAAAACCCTTCAATGGACCGTGTTAAGAAGACTTCCAGACCTTTGATGTCCACCATAATTGGTGGGAAGATATAGGCAATCCGATTGAATGAACCTATTTAAGCGATTGCCGTTGTGCCACGTAGTGTACCTCTGATGCCACTTGCTGAGTGAGGATTGTATTGCAATTACTCAAAATAGAATAATATCTTCACTATTTATATAAAAAAACTTATTACAAGTATGCACCCTTATTTTACCCACCACCCATTCACTGACAAGTTCCTCAAGTCACTGCCACACACCTCGCATTTCTCACAAATGGAGGCCTATTCTCCTACAAGCATAACATATATTTTCTCCACTCCTCTCTACGTTGCTTTCATTCGCTACACAAATTAAGAAGGGGGCCCTGCCTATATGTAGAAAGATCCCCACGATATAGCACAAAAGAAATGCTCTCCACGGGTTCCACGAGGACTCATCAATAATTACAAACTTTAGCTACTCCCCAAGAAATTTTTAAACACAACTTAACCAACACCGAGGGATTTCAACATCACTAGCAACAACTACCTATTGTAGATATTAGTCCAATTAGTCCAAGATAGCACGCACACTTATGTTACCCACTCCTCACATTTCTCGCAAATGGGGGCCTATTCTCCTACAAGCATAACATATATTTTCTTCATCCTTTCTTCTCTACGTTGCTTTCATTAGCTACACAAGTTAAGAAGGGGGCCCTGCCTATACATAGAGAGATTCCCAAGATATAGCACAAAAGAAATGCTCTCCAAGGGTTCCAGAAGGACTTATCAATAATTACAAACTTTAACTACTCCCCAAGTAATTTTTAACCACAACTTAACTAACACCGAGGGATTTCAACATCACTAGCAACAACTACCTATTGTAGATATTAGTCCAATTAATCCAAGATAAATCTAGAAGAGAGAGAGAGAGAGAGAGAGAGAGAGAGGCGTTAGATCTTTAATACTCCTGACTGACTGCTCTCTCTCAGCATGGATCTTGCTAAGAAAGAGGCGATCGTACCAAATTGCTTTTCATTAGTTGCAATATCATCGTCTTCTTTTAACCTTTGGTACTCCTTCGCTTCCAGTTCTAGTTGTAACTTCTTTGGAAAATGATTATCAACGCACAAAAAACATGCCTAAAATCTCAGAGAGTGCGCAACGATAAACGTATGTAGAGTAACTATTGGTGGACTACAAATCCCCGACGTAAATGTTGTAAGCGAGCTCTCTCTTTTTTTTTTTCCAAACACGATTGATTAAATTTATTATTTACCTTTTATCTTGTTCCCTGTAAATTCATTATTCCTGCACCTTAAATTCCAGAATTTGTTCTTCATTTCCTTCCAATTTCAGGCCAAGTAATTTCCCGGGTCCTAGATCAACGCACAACCCCTTCTTTTTGACTTTTTGGGTGAAAAAGTACAAGAAAACTCTTGACGATAGACAACAAAGAAACTGCGCACAAAAGCTACCCGTTTTGTAGCATAAAATTGTTGACATCGTCTGAATGCCAAAATGATTTGTATTCTGTTTCTCGTAATTATACCTTATAATTTCTGAATTACACATTATTTGAGGTGATGCAAAGTTTTTTTCCTAGATAAATTTCTCTCAAAGCCAGGGAGAGTTATAAATTGGGGTCACAACAGATTTAACATGTAGATATTTGTGGAGAGCATCCACACCGAGATCTCTCCCGAAGCCGCTCATCTTGTAGCCACCATAGGGACAATCATTGTCGAACGCAAAGTAGCAGTTTACCCAGATGACACCGGCATGGATTGACCTTGAGACCGTGTTCACCAAATCTATGTTCTTCGTCAAAATCCCCGCTGCCAAGCCATACCTCGTATAGTTGGCCCTCTTAATTGCCTCCTCGACAGTCCTGCCATCCGCCATAAAATGATGAATGTAGCCCAATGTACTATAACAGGTCTCCATGTTTGTTCCAGCTACATATAGTAGTGGTTCAACTACATCGGAACCAGGTAATCAATAGCTTCGGGGACTAGTACTCACTTGAATTTCATGAGCGACATGACGGGACCGAAAATCTCGTCCTTCACGATCACGTTGTCCTCCTGATGGAAGGAAAGAGTTCGACAAAATCACAAATCAGTCGGAAGTTTAGTTCCTCTTGAAATAAGGGTTCATGTTCTTTAAGAAATATACTATGAATTGATAGTTTACCTTAACATTTGCAAAGATTGTTGGCTTTATGTAGTACCCTTCGGTGCCCAAACGCTCGCCCCCAGTCAAAAGCGTGGCTCCTTCTCTCTTTCCATGCTCGATGTAAGAAAGTATCTTCTCAAACTGTTTCTTACCGGCCTAGGATTTAGTGTAATTCGTGTGAGGCTAATTGTCAATTATATGCTTTATCGCAAGATCTAGCATGTTCTTGCTTCTTGCTGGTGTTCATTCTTACCTGCGGTCCTTGATGGACATTTGGATCAAACGGATCGCCGACCGACCAAGCCTTCGCCTTTGCCACTAGCTTCTTCTCAAACTCTTCATAGATCCCTTCTTGAACATACACCCGAGAGCCCGCGACGCATATTTCTCCCTACAACATAGAGTTGAATGGAGAAACCAATTTCGAGCATTTGGAACTTATTCTTTGGTTTTGCAAATGGCCTGAGAAGTTCAGACACCGTACCTTGTTAAAGAGGATACTGGTCAGAGCAAGGTCAGTAGCGGTATCTAAATTGGCATCATCAAAGACTATAAGAGGCGATTTCCCGCCCAATTCGAGGGACACTTGTTTCAAGTTGCTCGTTGCTGCAGCTTGCATCACCATTCGTCCTACTTCTGTAGATCCCGTAAAACTGACCTGAAGTGAGATTTTCATGCCACATCAGTCCAAGCTAAAAAATTCACAAGCATACTATCACAAAATTCAGCTGATGTTATCGCACGATAATAAAAAGTTTCGTGAAAGAAAGAACTCAAAATTTTACCATATCAACGTCCATATGACTGCTTATCGCTGCACCAGCCGTTGGTCCAAAGCCGGCTACAACATTGATCACTCCATCAGGAACACCAGCCTGATGCAAAGCAAACCAAGATGTGAAGGCAGAAAAATTGCCTGAATAACCTCCATGCGTGTTCTCTCTCTCTTTTTTTGGGACGACTTTTTTTTGGAACTACTTTATTAATGCCTAACAGATATTCAAAATCATGTTTTCGCTTGCTTCGCTATTGTTGTCTTCAATATATTGATGAGACTATCCTCTTCATAATTAACCATAATTTCTAGACTAACAAATGACGAAATTTTTTCGTATCGTCTACTGAAATCTAGTTCCAAGTAACTAAATTATCTACTTGTTAATACAATTACACCCTAGAAGAATGACTTCTGCTTTGAAAAGCGTCTTTTCCAAATGGATTGACGTACTTTCTTAGCCAAATGAGCATAAAAGAGAGCCGATAGAGGGGTTTGCTCTGCGGGCTTCACGACCATGGTGCAACCAGCTGCCAATGCCGGGGCAACCTTCACGAAGAACATGGTGGTCGGGAAGTTCCAAGGGATGATGTGCCCAACCACACCGACCGGCTCACGCAGGGTGTACCCGTGAAGCTCACGTGACATCTTCAGTACCTCACCGTGGATCTTGTCCGCTGCACCGGCATAGTACCTGAGCAGTGTGGCGGCTTGAGGAATGTCCAAGGCCTTGCCCATGCTGAATAGCTTCCCGGCATCCACGGTGTCCAAAGCGGCCAGTTCGTTTATATTCTCTTCGATCAAGTCCGCAAATTTCGACATGATCCTTCCCCTTTGCTGTTGATGAATTTACAGTCATATGTCATATACAAATCAAAATTAATGAACATTGGGATTTTAGAATGAAATGCACACGGAAAACTTTGTAGGATTAGACAGAACTACATGAATTTTGCTATTCACTTATTCTTTCTGCCGCTAAATTGTTATGATTACAAAATGAAAATTACGAGAAAAGAACAAAAAGAAAGACCTTGCGTTACTGATTGAAACAGAACAATGCTATCCTTATTTAGATCGATCTACAAAATTAGTTTACCAAGAGATATGTCAGGCTTTAAATGAACATTTTAAACCAACGAGCCACATTCGAGAACCTACAATAGTTTGACAATGTCATCTAGTAAGTCAATTTTAGATGTCTAGCATATTCTATTAAGATAACGATAGACATTTATCTCTATGCACGCTTGTCTAGATGCAGGAAAATGAACCAAAACATATATTCTCAGAGAAAAACGAACTACAACATATGTTGCATATAATAACTAAATAGAATTCGAAAAGGGCATTTCTAGCTTTAGAAACAAATGCGGAGACTAAGTATAAATTCAATCGAGTCAATTACATTTCGAGAACAAGTAAATTTTATTTCTAGAAGAATGCACTGTACCCCCAATATATATATTTTTCTCATAACAATTGTCGCATTCTACAAAGTGCTAAAGTTAGCTATGCTGAAATATATATATTTTTTTTCCTAATTCTAGCATTAACAAATGTAACATACAAAAGGATACCTGTGCAACTGCAGCGTCTGGGAATAGAATTAGAAATATCATTTAAGTTGATTATGTACTTTAGCTTCTATGATTGATCGAAGAATCTTCTTCAACTGAATTACAATGAAGAGATCGAAATTTCCTACCAAAGAAAATTTCCTATTTTTAATAACATAATCATAAATAGAGTCAAATCTGAACGGGCCCTAATTTGTCGATTTCAAAGAGGCAAGCAAGAGAGGAGGAGGACGTTAACCCCAAGAAATAAGGGAGGAAAAATGAAATAAAAATATCTTCTCCACGAATGTAATGGTTAAGATGATGAAATAATAAAAATATCATAAGTGTCACAACTTTTATATAGTGCTCACTTGACTATCATAATTTTTTTTTTCCAATTACTTAAGTGTCATAAATTCAAAATAACATTCACTCATAACTTTTAATTAATCATTTGAATATCATAATTTAAAAAATATATATATATACATTTGGGTGCCAAAAATCTAACATGACATAACATTTATATTGAACCTTTTCAAAAAGCTATAACTCTCACGTGATCGCTTGAAAAATTATATGATCTCCAAATGATCGGAACAAGAGAAACTTATGATGCTCAAGTATACTCAAGTAATAAAAAAAAATTATAGTACTTATATAAGTACCGTACAAAAGTTATAGTACTAATGATATCATTTTTCCTTGATTAAAATTCGATTTTGAACAAAATAATAGAAAAATTAATTATGTTGGTAAATATTTTTCGTTTTTCCCAAGCCATGATAAGAAGACGGTGCCGTCATGTGACGGATTTTTTTTTTTTTAAATCTTTTTTATCAAAAGTGATGGAGACTTGCCGACCGCACATTTCAAGCATGGGATTTTGCAACCAGAGTATAAACCTTCCAAAATCAATTGCCGTGAATGCTCCCACAAAAACTAAGGCCGTTCAAAGAATAATAATATACAGAATCTAATCATGTAGAGCTACATTAAACACCTATAGGAAAAAAAAAAGTTAATGCGAAACCAACCTTTCATATCAATTTTAAATTTCGTGCCTTGAACCAAGATTAATTTGTAAATTGTAGTGCACAATTTCCAAAAGGAAATGAAAATTTAATTGAATTTGAGAAATAAGATATTGTATGAATTTAATGTTAGCCAAGTAAGGACTTCAAATGGGATAGTACTTCACAATGACAAATGATGAATCACGGCCTAAAAAGTGAGATAAAGTATTCCGTAAATTTTAATTTCTAGAGTAAGATATAAGAAAATTTGACGAAACTTAATAAAAGATAATATTTATTCAAGTAAAATTTTATAATGTACGGAGTAATATATGTTTTGATTTCATTTTGCTCAAGTTAGAGTTGTTGCTTTGGTAGTCCTTGTAACATCAAAATCTCAAATTATTTTTTAAAACCATGCAGATGTCGATGATAATGACTAGAGTAAATAATTTTGTGCTAGTGACAAGCTCAAGTGACGATATTTACACACAAAGCGAATTACTGCAGTCACATATATGATTAAATCTATATTTTATATATTAAAATGTTTTAGTAATAATACAAAATGAGACACAAACCTTGGGAATTCTGATTTGACAAATCTCAAGCAGCCTTTGGTTTCCTTTTGGTACTTAGTGTTGTGCTAAATGTATATTATGTGTATGGTTTCCTTTAGTGGTTCTAGTTTTTGTCATTTTACAATTCAAATGTCAATTTTGGCAATTAATTATGGAAGCTCTAAATTCTTGTTGCCATAATCCCACAATTGGGATGGATGGTTAGCATGTCCCCATCACTTTCCTTGAAGTGACGGATTGTCTCCTCAGATTTTTTCGTTTTTCCCTATCGTCGGAGGGGCTCCCCACAGAAGTATTTAATGGCCTGAATTAGGTGTCTGACACTATCAATCAAATCCATAGTGACTAAATCATCGCCTAAATCAAAGTAGTGAGCATTAAAAGGTTACGAAATTCCGGTTCCAAGAGAATAAAAAATTTACAAATTGATGAATTTTCCAAATTGATTATTCTTGGTTTGGTTATGTGTGCCTTTTGCTAACTGTGTTAATTTTCTGCACTTCCACGTTTGATAACACATAATACACGTTGTCATTATTTATAACAAAGTATTGGTATGATATGGGGAAGAACAGAGAGAAAAAATAACTGAAAAAATATCTTATTTATTGGCCGGATATAGATTAATCGATCAATCATGTTATTTTTTTATTAGTTTGTTTCTTTCACGTGTCATTATTTTTAACGTGGTGTGTGGTCAGAGAAAATAACAGACTTGTCCACCCACACAAGTTATCCTTTGGCCCCATAAGGGAAAAAAAAATACAATTATTGCTATATGATCAAAGAGGTTGCTTTATTACCCAACATGTAAAAAACAAATAAGTGTGATGCCCCGCTTTATTATAGTCGATGCTCACAAATTATGTATTTAACCATCATTTTTCTTAGGTTTAAGATTGCACTTGAACCCATTAACGATTCTTTAATAAAATGGATATGAGGTAACACAAAAATATATTCACTAAAATCAATTTACTAAATGGAGCATCAAACTCTCAAATTCTTAGTTTCAATCAATTTATCTCACACAAAAATCCCTGCTAAAACTAATATTGTAATTTCGATAAGATAATATCCATAAGTGAATTTATGAATTAATTTTGACTTGTACTGTCTTTTTAATCTGATGAAAAAGAATCTGAAGAAAATAAAATGAGGACGAAACAGGAGAGAGAAAATTAAATGAATTAATTTCGACTTGTACTATCTTTTTAATATGATGGAAAAAGAATCTGAAGAAAATTAAATGAGGACGAAACGGGAGAGAGAAAGGAAGGGACATACATAACCCGGCATGCGTGGCCAGGGGCCGTGATCAAATGCTTGGCGGGCGGCTTTCACGGCCAAATCCACATCCTCTTTATCTCCCTCTGCAACTCTGGCTATAACTTGTCCATTTCTTGGATCTATCGTCTCGAACGTCCTCCCTGCTCATCCAATTTCATTCACCATCACAAACTAGAAATTCCAACATGTAAGAACGAGAAGAAGAAACCAAACGAGAACAAGAACTCGTAGGGACTGCGAGTTTTTCTATGGCCAACTGCAAATCCTACGTAAAATTCTCTCGAGGTCAATCTCGATTCGGAGGGTCGTTTTTTCTTTCGATGCTCCGTTTTCTGTGCTCCGAACAGAGCAGTGAATTTCACTCATCCTAAACAGAACTGCTTGAATGACACCAAACCAACTTCGGGACAATTACGTGACAAGAAGCTGGCGATTGAATTGGAGGGCCCTCGTGATAAACTAAAGAAAGTGAAGAGAGTACGTTTCTGAAGAAGAAAAACTAAATTTACTAAGCAAACGAACACGGAACTAGGATTGCTCCGCGTGGTCGTCGTCGTTGTCGTGTGAGTTACTAAGAAAACAACAACTCGAATGAGCATTCTGAATTCTACCTTTGACAGAATCGACGAACTCGCCATTGATGAAGAGCTTGGTGAACTTGATTTCCGGAATATGTTCATCATAAGCCTTCAGACTTTTGTTTGCGTTGCTCTGGTTCGCCGCCATCTCTCTCTCTTCTCTGCACTAAAAATCTCTTTACGTTCTTGGGAGGAGGGCACAGGAAGGATCCCTTTATAAAATAGATGGTCGTTTTCTTTCTCACAACACATAGGGGAATTTTAGGGCAAAAAAAATGTTTTTTAGCAATATTTATTTATTGCTTGGTGACAAGGAGAGGAAAATTCGGTCACGATGCACAATTCACCTAGTTTCCACGAAATCCTCCTTGATTTTTGCCTTTACTTTTTGGACTTTAGTCCAGAAAAAAAGAATTTTACCGAATGACATTGATCAGATTCAACAAAAGCTTGTAATTCATGTTCACAACATTTAAAATCACACGAATTCCTCTGATCGATTAGGTCAAGAGCTCAAGGCTCGGTCAAAATTCATGCGAACACATGCGTTAGCTAGATTTACGTGTCGGTTTCTCTAATTACCATGCAAATGATATGTGTACATCCCAGCAATATCATGACATTTTTTCTATACAGTCATTGAAAATTTTTAATCTCCATATGTAGTATTTTATGATGTAATAATTGTGTAAATATGACTGAAGATTGAGTTCATAATGATCCATGTGAACATCGCGCAAAGGGACAAAAACCTTTTAAGGACAACTTAACAAAATCCTTTCGAACAACTTTCTGTTTTATTATGATGATGGGTGACATAAGACTTCAAATTCATCTTCTTCCTTTGTAAGGCATGTTCGACACGTGTGTGTATAGCCACTCCACACGTCTTGACCATGCCTTATTTTTGTTTCATTTATATATATATATATATGAAATTATTTGAGGTTTATAAGTCAGGGAACGTCAATTAATAGATTTTTTTTATTTTATTTTCATGATAGATTATCATTAGAATATCATTTGAATGAGAACACTTAATCTTTGGACAACAAACACATGAGATATATTGTAGAGATAAAAATAAAATAAAAAAGGCTTAAACACTTGAAAACTTCTAAAATATACAAATAGTAACATGCTAATTCACATGTAATATTGCATAAGTTTTGAAAATTAGAATGATATTTTAAATGTCAGCAGAAAAGAAATAAATTGCTTTTCGCTTTTAGAAGCCAAAACAAACAAACTCTAATTAATTATTCAACCATGACACAAGAGTGAGAAGATATACATTATTGAAAAGGATTTGTTGGTAAAAGAATGCCAGTATATATGAAATAATTGAAATGTAAAATGAAATGAGGGAAAACTTTTGACCATATAATTCTTGGAATTTTTTAATGATTCAATTGTGCAGGGCCATAAATTAGGTGCATGACATAAATTGCTATGCTAAGTTAACTCCCTATCACGATTCCTTCAGTCGTGTTTCGTAGTCATTTGATTAGTCCTATTAATAGATAAAAAGATTCAGTGTGGTCCTTTCTCCACTATATATCTATAGTCCTCCATTTTCTCCTTAAATTTATTTTATCGGCAGCCCTACAATTTGAGTGATAAGAAATAAAACTAAATGCAAATCAGTCACGCAAGTTGGCCGTAGAATGCGATCAGAACAAGCTAAAAAGCAAGGTCAAATCGAACTTCAGCAAGTGAAACTTATCTTTCTATTTCACATTATAGAAAATCAAGGATTACCTTATCTTTCCTCAAAATATGTTTCGAATAACACACATCAATTTCTTTTCCAAAAATAATCAATTGAACACCGCGACTAACCAAACAGGCAAAGTGATTTCACCTAGCCAATCCGCACTTCAAGTACTTTAATTTCGCCAAATTCTTCAATTTGAATTATTGGATTGAAATAGAAATTCTGGTCCATAAGCTTTTGGGACAAAAACTAAGGTGTAATCGATCAATGCTCCATCTTCCACCATCTTGCGGTAGGGCCATGCATGATGAAAGAATAAAAGGGCTTCCCAAGGAGCCGATGAAGATGGGTACGGCAGGTTCTCTAGGGTTCTGTAGGCGTGGACGAAATTCCATCTCACACATATGGTAAAGTCAAGGTTTGCGCGGATTATGAGGAAAATATTGCCAACCGTCTTGAGAAGATTGCCCATTTTTTAATCTATACGTACGTGGATTCTCGCAATCTTTTCTTTTTCGTTCTTCTATCTGTAAGATAAACGCCTTGTCGTTTTACATTTTAGTTAGAATGTCAAGTATAGGAAAATGGGCTAAATACATTTTCGTCCATCCCTGCTTGGAGATGCGGCCGACCCTTGGAAATTGTCACGCCCCGATCCTCGGGCACGCGCACATCCTTCACTCTTGGTCGATTTTATAATGCGATATCCCAGGACAATGTATCGCCGACCCTTTCATTTATTAAGCGCATGCGGAAGCAGTTAAAATCCCCAGACAATAAAACGATGGGATAGAAAAGCAGGGCCATATTTTTCATATTGAAATTTATAACCAAACTTTTATACAAAACACAAATCACTTCATAACTATTCACATCAAAATGAATTCTCAAAAGAAGATAGACTCTCAGCCCATCTAGGCCATACTCAAGGCCCCTCTCGGGATTATCTTCTTCTTCCAAAATCCTTCTACTCAGATTTCACCTCCGAGTTCTCTTTCTCAGATTCCTCCTCCTCAGCTCCTCATCGGGTCCTGAAATGGTTTTCCCCAAACTGGGATGAGACTACGTTTCAGCGAGTTCTACCCCACCAAGCCCGATTAGTAAACCATTATACTACAGGCTGCCTAAACACGCACAGGTGAGGGGACTTACCTTGGCCTCAGATCCCACCTGCAAGTCAGTACAATTCATAATAAGCACCCAAGCAATCATATCACCGATCGAAGCATCGATCAAATCGACCTAGTCGATTACATGACAACGATACCACCCATGGTCATTTCCATTCAATCAATCAATTCATAACCTCATATCAAAGCAATGATCAATCGACCTAGTCGATTACATGACGCCACGACCCATGCTTGGTCGGCACATTCAATACTATTTATAAGTCCGACCATAGTCCAGGACTGCTCACTCTAAACTGATATATCGCCCGTAGGCTGATATAGTATACTCCCGATTCTCACACTCAATTAATCATGCATTCTTAGATTTGATCTCGGCATATAGCACGGCCTACTCTCAGTTCGGCGGTCTTCTGGCATTGCCAGGCATCGCCTCCCCCCATGGAGCGCGGCTTCGTCATTACGTCGACGGCATTCCCGAAGGAGCATCGTCTCCCCCCTTGGAGCACGGCATCGTCTCACCCCATTGAGCACGGCAACGTCTCTTTATCAGACGGCTTTCCCGAAGGAGCATAGAGTCCAGAATCAACTGCGACCGGCTTCCCGTTGTCCAGGGGGTATCCCAAATAGGGATAACGTCCAGCTCAACAGCCCGGGACGATTTCTCATAACCATCACACGATCACTCAAATATGGCCCATTCTTCGTATTAAAAATTCACCTGAAATTACTCGTGCGTGGGTACACGGTCAACTTGATCCAGAAAAATTGATATTCATCCTTTTTGAAATCCCACTATTTCATATAGTACTAAAAACTATTTTTGGTGTCAAAACCCGACACCTGGGATTTTCTGAATAAATATCAAAATCCACAAATTTTGGAATTAAATACCAAGAATCCAATCAGCACTCAATTTGCATAATTTAACACTCAATTGCAGAATTTAACCACACCATTTACTAATCCATAATTCAGTCTCTATCAATTCCAATCAATTTAGAGTAAACCTCTAAAATATCACAATTTATTTAATTCCATACAACGTGGAGCTCAAATGAATAAACGGACTGCGCCACGACGATCAGCACGAGATTTCGGTCGTCGGCCATCAAAATCTTAATTTCCGAAAAATAATTAATTAATTTCGAAAATTAAATAATTAATATTAAAAAAATTCAATTTAGCTCAAAATAAAGCCTGATTAAATAAACGGACTTCACCACGGTCATCAGCACAATATTCCGGTCCCGAGCCATCTCAGTTGAATTTTCAGAAAATAAATAATTATTTAATTTAATTCCGAAAATTAATATTTTAATACTAAAAATATCCACTTAGGCCCGAAAAGCCTAATTGGAGCCCACTAAGGGTCGGGAAAAATCCCGAGGCACTTCCAATAATTAGTAGACCACGTCTACTTGCTAATTACACAATCAACTTATCTAAATCACATCACAATTCACTAATAATTGCTAATTTATTCTAATCTAACAACCTAAACATAATTAATTAAATCTAAACCAACCTTAAGCATAATTAGCCAACTAATCCAAGATTAGTGAGATTACTCACCAAATCGCGCGCAAATCGGATCAATCCGACGGCGGCGACGCGAGGAACGATTGTTCCCAAAGCACGGCTCGGGTTCGGGGCCGGGAAACGGTCCAAAAGCGGGCCCGAAGTGCTGGAAACCCATTTCGTGGGTCTGCTGGACGGAGCTGATCGGGGCTGCTCCGGCGGCTAGGGCGGCGAGGGGAAGCCGGCGGAGGGCGAGGGGGTCGCGGGGGTGGTCCGGCGGGGCTAGGCGGTGGCCGGAGGTGGCCGGACAGGGGCGAAACAGGGCGGAACCGAGCTGAGCAGAGCTGGATCGCACGGGGGAGGAACGCCTGGGCGCGCGCGGACGGCGGGACGACGGCGGGCGCACGAGCGGGCGGCTGTCGCGGGCGTGCGAGCGGCGGTGCGGCGGCGGGACGGGCGGCGACGGCTCTCGGCGAGCTGCAGCTTCTGGTTCGGGCTTGCTGGTTCGCACGCGACAAAAGAAGGAGAAGAAGAAGATAGGAGCTGGTTCTGTCGTGTGCGGGAAGGAAGAAGAGAGAGGAGAGAGGAGAAGATAAGAGAGAGGAGGAGATAAGCTTTGACTAGTCAAAAAGGAGAGAGAAGAGAAAGCAAAATTGAATTTGGCAAGGGTGTGCTCGGTGGGTGGGGAGGCTACGCACGAAGGAGAGAGGAGAGGAGAGAGAGAGAAAGAAAAAGAGAGAAAAAGAAAAGGGGGAGAGAGAGAAAAAGAAAAATAAAATGCATACTTCCTTTATGCAAATTTTCCTTTTCTCTTTTCCTTTTCCTTTCTATTTTCTTTTGGTCTTCAATTTTCTTCCGATAATTTCTTTCTTGAAATTTCGGACTCGTCAATAAATTGATGAGCGATGAGACAAAATCCTAAAAATAAGAATTGTGACGAGCTTAAAATTCGATTCCCGAAATCGAGTTCAATTTCGTGGTTAAAAATCGATCAGACGTGATTTTAGCTCAATCTAACCAATTAGGTAGCTTTTAGGGATTTTACGGCCGATACATCCCTTAACGGCTTCACCCAATAGGTTAGTTAACTCGTGAGTGATCAGCTCAGAGAAAAAGGGCCGTAAACACGTTGACGAAATGCCCATTTCACTTTATCGAAACGGGGTCGAATTTCAGGATGTCACAGAAATGGTCTCGCCATTCTTCATTCCGGTTTGCTTGCGGGATGAGGTATACCATGTCCCGCATCGTCTGCGCACGAGCTTTATGACAGCCCTTTTATAACCTCGCCTCGATGATAATGGGTATCTAAATGGTCAACTAATCCCCATAAACGCATAGATATCATCTAGGACGTATAAATCTAGTCACGTTTGACCCTTAGAGCGACAAGCGCAGTGACGAGCGAAGGGCGGGCGTGATATCGAAATTACATCACATTGAATAAGCTATGGTTTAAAAACAGGAATATGCAATATTACTCCCGAATATTTAATCGTCTAGGTCGTCGCAATCTCCATTTGATAAGTCAATATTGCCATCGACATCACTTGTTTTAAAAAAAGAATAGAAATCGAGATGTGAAGGTCAAACTCAAGGCATCCCAAGCCGCCTGAAGTATGATCGGGTCCACATCGGCTTTTGATGGAGTGGTGCGTATGTCGACAGATATGGGGACGCCATTTGCCGAAACAAAGCAACGTTGAATTTGTCAAAATTCTATCTCCCTCCTTCGTATACGTCCGCGCATACATTTACATACAGCTCAGCTTTTAATGTCTAGCAAGGACACATTGCTTTTTCCACTAAAATGAGACGAATATCATTTCAGAAAATCATGGAAGATCCGATATGGTCTAAAGATCTGTAAAGTTTTAAAGACCGGAGGAGTTCCAAAAAAAGAGAAGGAAGAGATGTTTAAACTTATATAATAGACCCAAAAGAAAATTTTAACAATAAAAGCCACTCTAGATGCATCTTTAATTACCTCGTCAAAGAAACGAAACTTTCGATCTCAACTAGTAAATTTTTATTCATAATCGAATTATACCTATTCTTTTAGACCAAAAATGCAAAAAGGAGCAAAGCCCTAAGGTTAACTTGTGTTAAAGCAACTCACATGCTTATCTTCGAGATCTATATGTTGTTCATATATATGTGGTCTCCCTCCATTTATAAGCCGAAATTTTTGAATTAAAATTTTAACATTGTTGTTGTTTTTTTTTTTTTTTTTTTTTATAACTGAGGGACCGCCGGAGATTATCCTTCGGAGATCACACGACCCTCCGGTGCTCAGTAGCACCGGTAGAGCCTCGCCGTAAGTCACTATTTAGATATAAATCCTCGGGGGGCTAGCTCAGTAAACCATCCCTAAGACGCCCATTTAAGTCACAAGCATCCGAAGATTCGAACTCGTTTCCTCGGAGATGAGGTTGTGAAGCCTAACCATCACGGCTACCTACGGGTGGGTATTTTAACATTGTATTAGTTTCATGTTCAATATATATTTCATGTGTACGTCTCTTGATCAAAATCTTTATATGCATATCGCCTCCCTTTGTCCAAAAGCTAAAAACTTAAACTAGTAGGGTGGACATTCTAAAACTTCATTTATAGTAATTACACAAAGTTGGCTGCAAACCATGAGTAAATAGATTCATCAATAAAGAAAACTTTTTCCTGGTATATCGCCCCTAAATTTCTGCATCAGCACGCTAAAATATGCGTAAGACATCTCACCGTATCGCACAAGTAATGACTCTTTTAAAGCAATGACTAGCCATCGATGTGGTGGACTGCTTTTGCTAGCTCACGTCCATCCACGTATTGCTGCGTTCATCACCTCCTCAAACTTTCTCAATTTGACATTTCTTGAAGACTGAAAGGTATGCAAAACATATTATCTTTAAGAGCAGATTATCTATTCACACTTGGGAATGGAAAGTGGGGGTTCTAATCCCACCTTCTCAAAGAGAGTTGGGATGAGGACAATTTAATTTTAGGTGTGGGTTTCAACTCCCACGTCCTATAAGGAGGCAAGGTAAAAATTTAAGAGTGAAAATAAGAATTAAAGTAGAAGTAGAGTAAGATCAGTAAAAAATAAAAAAATAAAAACAATTTTCAAGTAAATAAATTCACTTGCCCACCATTTGCTCACGCAAGCGATGATGACACTCTCCAATGAGTATCTGTTGCATTGGCTGGCTCGTAAAAATACATTTAGCCACAAGAAAGCAAAGTCAATTGGGTAAATTTTAAGGTCTACTAGATAATTGACCGTCATTTTTCCAAGTTTACGTCATTCTTGCACAAGTGGCGGTTGAAAGACTACGTTGAACCAAGCTATGAACTTCATTCAAATCAAAATAAATCAGATAACATGTTAAATCATGGGGTCTTAATCCATTTGATTTCATTTTGTACATGGTCTAGTCAAAGGGGATAACGGGCAGTTTGCATAGATTTAGGGTTCGTTTAATTTGGTTTTGCCAAAACCCTTGGGGGCTTGAAAGTCAAATGGCATTTGGCAATTTTCAAGAAAGCATTGGGGAAATGCAAAATGCATTTCCAAAGTCCTCCAAGGCCTTTGGCCCAAGGAAGCTAGGGGGTGTTTTGGAATACTGTATTTTTGGAATGCAAATAGGCTTTTTCTTCCTTCCAATTTTACTCTCTCTATACTTTTATGATTTCGGAAATGTCCTTGAGAGCCCTAACGTTACCGGCGAAGGTCTTACCCACCGGCGAGCGGCCGACAAGCTACTGCTAGCCAACCCCCAAACCCCAGGCAGCGTTGACTTGGGTCGAGCATCGATATCAATCGAACAATGGCAGAACGGCACTGATAACCTCATAGTGGCAAACAATCGCAGCTTCTCCTCAATGATCATAAAAGGGCGAGAGGCGAAATTCCATCGAGTGGACGATCAGTGCAAGGATACTTCGGGTAAGCCCGAACTGGCAAGTGCAGAAACGAGGATTATGAACTTCAAACCCAGCGTAGAATTTGCCCCTGTTTGAGAAGTCTAGACTCAAATTCAATGGGGCGAGCACACTTTTCCAGATCATATAAGAGGCAGAATCGCCAAGGAAGGTACTGTATTCAAGCCCTCGTGTAACTATTTAAAAGAATCAAACGATGGATAAGATCATTCCATGCCTTTGAAAATGAAATATGTTGACATAAAAATTTGTCTGACTTTTATCATCGACAAATAAGGAGTTTAATCGATTAGTCAGATAAGTCATTAATAAACAAGGATATCGATTTGAGGAATACTGAAATCAACAGGTCATCAATAGGTGAGTGGGGTTATTAACAAGGACTTCTGCCGGTCCACGATACTTATCAAATATCCATCACCACAAAAAGAATCAACTGCGATAAATAGAACTAGACTACATAGGAATTTAATCAACAATAACACTTGGAAAATACATACTCGATGATATAAACAGATGTAAATTAACTATGCTGGAATTTAATAGATGACATTGTTAGGATACCCACGTAAGTGAGTTATGTTAGATAAATCTTACATCAAATAATTGATGTAGTGTGGAATAGTTAATATATCTCAGTTGGCTTAAACCTTTTAGTAAATATGGATCCACCTATGTTGACAGGTTCGGATTTAGACTCCCTCTTGACAATCTTCTCAAGTGAAGGTATCAGACCTCTGTTGTGCTCTTCCAACAAATGATATCAAAGCTAATGATTGTGGTTTTCGAGCAGGTGACCGATGTGGTGTAGCAAGATGGGCCCATAAATTAATGCAAAAAGATACCTAAATTAAGGAAGAGCGGCCCATTGAGCTCACACGTGAGGGGGAGAATGTTAGAATGCACGTATGAGTAAGTTGTCTTAAAAAAGTCTCACATTAAAAAATTAATATGGTATAGAGCAGTTTATATATCATAGTTAGCTCATAACTCATTAGCTTAAACTTTTAAGTGAATATGGATCCAACTGGGAGAATTACCAAAAAAGTCCTAAACCTATTGCAATTGTGCCAATTCAGTCCTAAACTTTTTTTTTTGTTCAATTTAGTCCTAAACATTTTATAATTGTGCTAATTCAGTCCATCCGGCCAAAATTGGCCGGCCGGCGCTGACGTGGACGCCGGTTGGAGACAGCCGGCCGGCGAGGTAATTTTTTAATATTTTTTATTATATTTTTTATTTTTTTCGAATTTTTAAATATTTTTTTTTTTTTTTTTTTGGCATTCTTCTCCTTCCTCTGGCCGGACGGCGGCCAGAGGTGAGGGCTGGCGAGGCTGACCTCGCCGGCCACTGGCGAGGCTCGCCCCGCCGGCCACTGGCGAGGCTCGCCTCGCCGGCCAATGGCAGAGGCGAGCCTCGCCCAGCGACGGCGAGGCGGCCGTCGCTAGATCTGGCGAGGCTCGACCTCGCCATGGCTAGGCGAGACCGAGCCTCACCAGATCTGGCGACGGCGGCCTCGCCGTCGCTGGGCGAGGCCGAGCCTCGCCAGATCCGGCGAGCTCGGCCCTCGCCGGCCACTGGCGAGGGTGAGGCCCTGCCGCGCTGCGTGGTGTAGTCGAGGAACCCGCGGAGGAGCTCGATCTCGTCCTCGTCGGTCCAGAGGCGCTGGAACAGGGTTTTGGCGACGGTCACGGCCGGGGAGGGCCGCTTGAGCTTGGAGGGGGAGATCGTGCCAACGATCGGGGGGACGGGGGAGGCAGCGGAGGTGGCGATGGCGACGGCAGCCTTGCCGGCCATTGGGCGAGGTCGACCCTCACCCTCGCCAGTGGCCGATGAGGCGGCCGTCGCCAGATCTGGCGAGGCTTGGCCTCGCCCAACCATGGTGAGGTCGAGTTGCTAGATCTGGCGACGGCCGCCTCGCCGTCGCTGGGTGAGGCTCGCCTTCGCCAGTGGCCGGCAGGGCGAGCCTCGCCAGTGGCCGGCGAGGCTGACCTCGCCGGCCCTCACCTCTGGCCGGCGTTCGGCTAGAGGAAGGAGAATAAGGCAAAAATATATATATTTAAAAAATATTTAAAAAATATTTAAAAATTCGAAAAAAATAAAAAAAAATTAAAAAAATTACCTCGCCAGCCGGCTGTCCCCCGCCGGCGTCCACGTCAGCGCCGGCCGGCCAATTTTGGCCGGGTGGACTGAATTGGCACAATTATAAAAGGTTTAGGACTAAATTAGACAAAAAAAAAAGTTTAGGACTGAATTGACACAATTGCAATAGGTTGAGGACTTTTTTGGTAATTCTCCCGGATCCAACTGGATATGTTGATGGGCTCGGACTTAAGCTCTTTCTCTCGGTAATCTCCCCAAGTGAAGATATTGGACTTCTGTTGTGCGCTCCCAACAAACACAATCTAAAAACACAAAGATAGTATGCCAAAATTTAATCGATGCCGCAATCTGAAAACACATTTGGTAATCTAATAGACGACACAGCACCCAAAATAAAGATGCACATCAAAATTTAGTTGACAATACGAATCCCGAAACTAAAACTAGGAAAAAAAAATCAATGTAGGAAGATAAAAGTACACGAAAGATAGTAAGTTTGCTTGATTTGGGTGGGGGAGTTTTCCAGTAGGTTGATCATAGTATTTATAATGGTTGTGTAGCAATTGCTTATTGACGCTTCCTAGTAGTTGCATTATTTCTGAACGGTTTCTCTGTTTCTTTTTTCCGATACTCTCGCACCCATGATTTCTTAACTTACTTTCTGAGCGGTTATTTTCCTCAGACAACAGCCTCGTGATTTTGCTCTGGTGATGACTAGTAATTGTCCATCGGCAACCGTCCCACGATCTTGGCATCCTATGATCCCACATTCAAATGGCAATTGTTCCCTCAAAAAATGCATGTCCGTTTCTCCTCAATCCTAACTGCTTGGTTTCGTTTTGTAGTATGCCTCTATACTCCTTAAGTGAACCTCTGCCAATTGCTCTATTGTTTTTCAACTGCTCCACCTCAAACTGGTGATTAATCCCTGTGTTTCTCGTGCTTTCAAAGATCTTGAATGGCATTCGGCTACTTGCCCATTGCCAGCGTACATATCGACAGTTGCTAGTAGCTCAACGTCATGTACCGATAGCGGAATGTGTGTCAGCGATGCGTATCGACGTCGATCTTCCAAATACCAATCTTCCTAGTTATGGGCAATATATCATGCATGTGATATTGTTCACATGCTGCTCATATGACTGTCTATTCATGTCAAAACACGTGCTTGTCAATGACTCGGATCATTTTTTGGTGTAAATAAATACCGGGTGATATTTGACAATCCTCATGATCTCGGAAGTGGTAACTTTTTTTGGAAAATGATTATCAATGTATGAACAACATAACTAAAATCTCGAAGAGCGTGCAGCAATAACGGTCACTCAAATTTATTATTAACCTTTCATCTTGCTCCCTGTAAATTTGTTAGTTTTGCACCTTAAATTCCAGAATTTGTTCTTCATTTTCTTCTAATTTCAAGTCAAGTAATTTCTTATCCCTCTTTTCACTTTCTTGGGGAAACAAGTACAAGAAAACTCTTGATAATAGAAAATAAAGAAATTGCACGCAAAAGCTTTTTGTAGCATGAAAATGTTAACATCATCCGAATGCCAAAATAATCTGCATTCTATTTATTGTAATTATACCTTATACTTCTGAATTACACATTTGACACCAAAGAAAGTGTAGAGAAGTAAGAGACAACACATGTGAGAACTAAAACAGATAAGTCGCTTGCCACTCGTAAGAATCTACCTAAGAGATAAGAGCAAAACAAGAAATCCTTCTTGTTCTCAAGCCAAAGGCTAAATGAATTATCTCTCAAAACAAGTCTACATTCTTTATTCATTATAACATGCTTATATAGATGATCTTGGAACAACTCTCCAAGCATGAAGAATTACTAATACTCTTTGGAAAGATAAAAGGACTCATAGGAAAGACGAACTAGAAAATAACGAAAATAAAATAGGGACTCTAGAATTTTTAATGAAAATTACTAGACTTTGAAAAAATAAGAAACAAATGTTGGATGCATGTTTCCAATATTTACTTGATCCAATATTACTGAATTAATGGCCTTTGAGGAATGCGGACACTCTTCATACGCGAAGTTATCGAAGTGGACTCGGTATTGGCAACTAGGCGAATGGTAACTTTTCGTAGAACCGATGACATCTAAGAATGCCTTAGCATCGACAATATTTGAGCCACCACATGATGCAAAGCTCTTGTCTCAGAAAAATTCTCTCAAAGCCGGGGAGAGTTATAAAGCAAGGTCACAACAGATTTAACATGTAAGTATTTGTGGAGGGCATGCAAATCGAAATCTCTCCCGAAGCCGCCTGTCTTGTAGCCACCATAAGGATAGTCGTTATTGAACGCAAAGAAACAGTTTACCCAGACGACACCCACTCGAATTGACCTTGACAACATTTGATGAGCGGCTTGCTAGTTGATTGCACTGCTAAGCAAATGATGAAATCCTTGGAGGCAAGGTATCATGTTTCATCCAATGCTAAGATTGGGATACTTATGCAAACACTCTTCAATATGAGGGATGATGATTCAGGTGGGGCCGGAGATCATGTGCGTAGGATGGTAGACCTACAGACAAAACTTCGAGTTCTTCAGATTAATATTTCCAATACTTGCATTGTGCATCAAGTGTTAAATACCCTTCCTCCTGATTTTAGGATTATCAAGACCAATTATGACTCATGTGACATCCAGAATTTTCAATATTGTTTCTATTAAATTAATCGAGCATTTCATTAACGCGTCTATAGGATTGTTCTCAGAGCTGATCACTCTCGAGATAACTAGGCTAATTGGTAAGCTATTATAGAATTTTAAGGCAATAGACTTGAGAATTCGACCAGGAATCGGCTTCTCGACCATGTTCATCTTTAGAGGTCATTACGGCACAATTAAAAATTGAATTAAGATCAGAGATAGGTTGGCTCGACTGAGATGTGTGGCCAATCGTGGATGACTCCACTAAATTGGAAAATTCTCGTCGACCGGCACTAATTTGATTTTTCTGTCGTTTTGGTACCCTGTGTTTGTAATCGAGCCCTCGAGATTTTCACGACAATCGATAGTCGCCAATATATCGAGTGGGTTCATTGTGGCTCGAAGAAAATTGACCATGAGTCAATTACACTGAAAAATTCTAAAAACCACCCGGTAGTCTAGGTCACGCTAAAAGCGCGCCGGAGTGAAATTAACCGTCAATTTGAGTCAGATTTCAAAAATCGAAAGTTCAGTGGTGTCATAAGCTATTTTAGGAACGTCAACTCAGTCTCAGAAGATTTTTCGGAGGTATCGAGATTTTTACAAAAAATGGGTTCGGACGTTGCGGAAAATCAACGGAAATTCATATTGGCTAAATTAATGGAAAATTGGACTCTCAGGCCGAGCCTTTGTGTGTCGTGGATTTATAGAAAATCATTTGGGATTTTTTTTCGTCGAAATCGGGCCTCAATTTGGGAAATTGAGTGAGGAGATTGAATTTAATTGGTGAAATTCGGAATTTGAAATGGGGCTAGAAATTGGACTTCAATTTGGATATTTTTGTGGAATTTAAGTTGTGGAAAGAATTAGGGGGACTTTGCATTAAATTGGGTGGATAGAGATGTAGACTTTAAGCTCTATTCTAGTCTACTTGAGCTAGAAATCCAGCTGCCCTCCAATTGCTTGCCGTCCCTATCCCCTCCTGCACATGTCTCCATTATATTTTTCAATTCCCCGGAGCTCCTTCGAAACAACCCAGCGAGGACTCCATCTTCATCCACGGAGCTCCATTTCTCTGCCAAATTCGGTCCACAAAAGAGTCCAACAAAGCTGAGTTGTTGACTCATTGATGTGTTGTCCTTCATCCACATGGCCATCTTCACATCCTTGCACGCCCAGAGGAGTCCATTGAAGATTGGACCGAAGAACAGCTGTACCGAAGATCAAAGTCGCATCCTCCACTAGGCTTTGTTGGCAGCAATTTGATTTCAGCTTCACCGGTTTGCGCGCCTTCAACCCCACTCGGTCAACACTCGATTGAAGCCCTCCCCTCGTCTTGGACCACTGCAATTTCGTTGTTCCGCCAGCTGCAACACCGAAATTCCCAACTCGCCACACTTCCAACGGATTGCTGCTCCGTGTCTTCTCGCAAGCTACCAACGACGCCGAAGCTGCTCCATCTTGATTTTGCTTCTCCACTGAAATCCCGCAGCAGCCATGCGTCCAAGCTGCAGCTCCCTCGGTCAACACTCCACCGAATTGAAGACTGAAGCTGCTCCCTCTTCATCCACGTGGCCAGCTCCATCGAGAGATCTCTCCCTCCACACGTCCGAGACACCACAGAGATGCAATATGCTTCCGTTTTTTCCATCTTCACGCTCGAGCTTCCCCAGTCCAACATTCTGCCCAACTCAGCTTGTGGAGTCCAGCTGCCGTAGATTTCAGCAACATTGGCCTTGCAGTCCAGAGGCCCATCGGCAGCTTTTGTTGCCTCTTGGTTGGCCCATCAGCCCAAGGAAACTCAGTGCATCATCAATTAGAATTGAAGCCTAGCAATTTGGCTTATTTCAGCCCAAAGAGAGAGCCCATTTTCAGTTTAATTTTGGCCCAGCAAGCAGCCCACAATTCAATATTTTCAAGCCCAAGTGATTAAGGAAGTCAGCCCAATCTTGAAGTCCAAAGTTTCTTTGGGCTTGCGAAGTTCTTGGCCTGGCCCAAGTTCGGCTGCCGTTGCGTCGTCGTCTTGGTGTCCCGGCCTTCGTTTAGTGCAAGTGAGTTTTACTCACTAATGCTTTCTTAGTTTGCTAATTATGCCTAAGGGTTGGTTAGATTTAACTAAGTGTAATTAGGTGGTTAGATTAGGTTAGAACAATTAAATTAGTGACTTAATGATGCATGTTAGGTGATTAGACTTAATCACTAGCAAGTAGAGAGCTTCTAATATTTATTGAATGTATCTCGGGGTTTTCCCGACCCGTTTTGGGCTCCAATCAGGCAATACAGGCCTAAATTGGATTTTTAATAGTTATTTATTTAATTTTCGAAATTAATTATTTAATTAATTATTTTTTTCGGAAATTCAACCGAGATGGCCAGTGACCGGAATTTCGTGCTGATTGTCGTGGTGCAGCCCGTTTATTTATTTGAGCTCTACGTTGTGTGGAATTGAATTAATTGTGAAATTTGAGGATTTGTCCAAAATTATTTGTTATTAAATATTTGTTTGGTAAATGGCCGAATATAGGTATATAGTGCCAGTTACGTTGATGGGCTATATAATAGAGAGAATGGTGAGAGCTAATTGAGAATATTATTGGCTGAGACCAATCAGGTACGATGTTATTGGACATACGTGGTTCGGTGATTGGAAGTATTACTGGCGAAAACGACGCCTTAAAGAACGCATGTGAATGACTTATAGACAAAAGTGGTTTGGTGATTAAGGAAATATCACTGGTGAAAACGACGCCTTAAAGAACTCACGATGTTGTCTATTGCTGATGTCACCTTGGCGAAAACGGCGCCCTAGAAAGGACACATGGTTCGGTGATCGAGGATATCACTGGTGAAAACGACGCCTTAAAGAACGCAAGGTGTCAGTGACCGGTATGTCATTGGCAAAAACGACGCCCTAAAAACACATGTGATTTGGTGAAGGAGTATACCATTAAGGAATTATGGTATGAGTGGGTATGACCTAGAGGTGATTCAAATGACATGTAATCGACTAAATCGATTGATCAATGCTTGATCGGATGTTGTGAATTGTTTGAATATCTGTATTTAACCTTGAATTGCAGGTTAGAAATGAGGCCAAGGTAAGTCCTCTGACCCGTGTTGTGCTTAGGCAACTGTTTGGTGTATTAGTTTACTAATCGGGTCTTAGGGGGTAGAAATCGCTGAGACATGGTCTCATTGGTTATTGAATAACCATTTCAAGACCCTGAGGAGAAGCTGAGGAGGAGGAACCAGAAGAGGAGAAAGATTTTTGAAGAAGAAGTTGATCTGCAAAGGGATCTTAAATACAACCCGGATGTGGATTGAGATCCCATCCCTTTTGTGAACCCTGTCTTAGTGTAGATAGGTGTGAGACTTTTATGCTGTAAATAGTATTGTAAATATACTATAAGTTGTGGTGTTAATAAAAGTGTGGTTGTGAATTTCAATATGAAAAATATGGCCTGTTTTTCTATCACATTATTTTATTGTCTGGGGATTTATAACTGCTTCCGCATGCGTAATAAACAGAAATGGTTGGCGATACTTAGTCCTGGGATATCGCACTTTAAAATCGACCAAGTAGAAGGATGAGCTCGTCCCCGAGGATCGGGGCGTGACAACTCACAAGATAAAACCTGGTCAATTAGACCTCATAGTTAGAGTGGTGGCAGAGGAAGAGAAACTAAAGAAAGAAAGAGGACATATTGCCTTATATGCCTCAATTCTACCAGTAGAAAGGGTAAAGGGATTGTACATCATATTTATAAAGGAAATCGTAAAGTTATAGGCCCTTCTAATAGTATAACTCTTAAGAAAGGAAATTTCGAAACTGCTGGTCCTTCCAACAATATCGGTCCTAGAAAATCACCCTTTAAGAGGGAGGGTGTACTTTATTATTTCTATAGGAAGAAAAGACACATGCAGAAATATTTGCGATAAATATAAAGTTTGGTTGTCTAAGAGCGAGCCTAAAGGAAATCATAAATAGAAGGACATCAAATCAGGATGAATCAAAGCTCATTGTGAGAAACAACGATAAAATCGACATTGAGTTCGTGAGAGATGTCATTTTGATCTTAGATTCTGGTTTCAATCTAACATTAAGAAACACATTTTTTATACATTCCTTTAGACGAAACTTAGTTTCTATATCATGTTTGAACATGCATGGCTATTTTTTTTTAATAAAGAATAATATTATTTCTATATTCTTTAATTCAAATAAGGTTGAATGTCTCAATATGTTCAATGGATTGTACAGATTGTATTTATCTCCCGATGATATATATGTCGTTAATATAGTTGAAAATATTGTTTTTAAAAGATCTCTACTTAAGGAATAGTTTTTTGTATTGTAGCATAAATATCTTCATTACATATCTAAAAAAAGAGTTGAAAGATTGGTAAAGACACACCTCCTGCCTACTCTTAAAAGTGACCTAAAGACTTGCGGAGACTATTGTGGGTTTGAAATTCTAATTTGTTGGAGATCATTCACACTGATATTAATGGACCTTATATTGCAACTTTGTGTAGAAATTTTCATTTCATCACATTCATTGATGACTACTCTTGATATGCTTATCTGTATTTGATTAAGGAAAAATATGAGTTTCTTGACAAGTTCAAAATTTTTCGGGCTGAAATCGAGAAGCAATTAGGAAAAGTCATAAAGGTTGTTAGATTTGATTGAGGTGAAAAATATTTGGTAGGCGTGACAATGCTGGGTAGATTAATATACCATTTGCCAAATACTTTGAGAATTTTGGGATAGTGGCTTAGTTTATTATGCCTGAAAGTTCCGACCAAAACGGTGTTGCAGAAAGGTGCAATCATACTCTTATGGATATGGTGAAGTGTATAATAAGTAGGACCAATTTGCCTGACTTCTTGTGAGGCTAGGCTTTAAAAATAGCATTGTACATACTGAATCATGTTCTTACCAAGGTTGTTCCATTGACTCATTTTGAGTTATGAACTAGACACAAATCGAATTTGAACCATCTCAAGGTTTGGGGATGTCTTGCAGAAGTGAGGTTATACAATCCAACATTAGATAGGTTGGACTCTAAAACCACTCGATGCTACTTTGTGCCTTACTCAGATTACTCGAAGGAATGTCGGTTTTATAATCCCAGTGGAAGCACAAGAATTGTGAAATCATAAACGGCGAAATTTCTGGAATTCGATGTGGCCGAAGATCATAACTACTCACAGATTATTGAGGATAACAATATGACCGAGGCTACTATGTCTTTTTCCCTACCCGTGCAGATAATTATGGAGCCTATTGTGCCACAAACTGAACCTATTGAGACTCAGGATCCTGTTGTTAAGATGGCCCTTGATGAAGTTCTATAAGCTCCTTAGATTTAGAATGAGATTGTAGTAACTCCACTTAGGAGATCTACTAGGGAAATGTGTTCAACTATATCACCGGACTATATAGTCTATTTGGAAGAGCATGACTACAATATTGGCTACGTCGAAGACCCAGTGACTTATGCAAATGTTGTTTCCTGTCCTTAATTAGATTTGTGATTGGATGTGATGAAAGACAAGATACAATCTATAAAACATAATGGTGTTTGAGAGTTTGTTGAATTGCCCGAAGGTTGCAAACCCATAGGTTGCAAATGGGTTTATAAGACTTAAAGGGATTCCAAATAAAAGATAGAGAAATTCAAAGCTAAACTTGTGGCCAAGGGCTTCACTCAAAGAGAAGAAATAAACTATAAAGCAACTTTTTCTCCAATCTCTTCTAGAGATTTTTTTTTTTTTTTTATAGTGATCATTGGCATTAGTAGCTCATTTTGATATGGAGTTACACCAAATGGATGTTAAAACTGTTTTTCTAAATAAAGACCCTAATGAGGAAGTTTATATAGTGCAACCCAAATGTTTTGCAATAAATTATTCCAGTAAGCTTGTATGTAAATTGAAGAAGGCTATTTGTGGTCTCAAACAAGTTTCTCGACAATGATTCTTGAAATTTCATAATGTCATCACTTCTTTTAGTTTCGTTAAGGACAAAATGGATTAGTGTATATACTACAAGGTTAGTGGGAGGAAATTTATATTTCTCCTACTTTATGTGGACGATTTCTTGCTTGCAAGTAACGATATTGGATTATTGCATGAGATAAAGCAAATACTGTCGAAGAATTTTGATGTGAAAGATCTTGTTGAGGTGTCTTTCGTTCTTAGCATAGAAATCCATAGGGATCATTCTCACCATATGTTAGGTTTATCTTAGAGGGCATGATCGTATTTTTAAAAGATTTAACATGTAACATTGCAAGCCAGAATTGAATCTCTCACAATGTCCCCAATTAGGTTTTGAGAAAACCTAAATAAAGGATATACCTTATGTCAGTACACTTGGAAATATCATGTATGCTCAAGTTTGCACCAGACCAAATATTGCTTTTATGACAGGTTTTCTAGGTTGATACTAGTTAAATCCAAGATACGATCATTGTGTTGCTACCAAGCAAGTTTTGAAGTACTTAAAAAGAACAAGAGACTATATGTTGATTTATAGACATGTTCATGATCTACATTTAGTAGCATTTTCGGATGCAGACTTTGCCAGCTGTTAGGATGATAGGAAGTCAACAACATGATAGATCTTTATGTTAGCATGAGGTGCAATATCGTGGAAAAGTGAGAAACATAAATCTATATCATCTTCTATCATACAAGCATAGTTTATAGCATGCTTTTCAGCCGCTACTCAAGTTATTTGGCTTCACAACCTCATTAGAGAATTTATTGTATTTGACTTTGTGGATAGATCCATACAATTATATTGTAATAATAACTCTGCATTATTGTTTATCAACAACAACAGAAGTCTCAAAGGGTCTAAGTATATGGAGGTTAGTTTTTTACCCTAAAGGAAATGGTACATAATGGTGACATTACAGTAGAGCATATTCTCACAGATGATATGATTATAGATTTACTGATGAAAGGTCTTTGCCCTTGGACTTGGAAGAATCATTAGATGCTGTCGTTTTGTGGAAGCTGCTTCAAATTTGCTCTAATAAAGTTTACATCTGTGTTTTGTTATATTTGATAAAAATTTTGTGTGGATTGTTATTGTGATGTATACATATATCTAATGAAAATCTTAGTATATTGTGTAAGCCTTGAGTGAAGGCTCAGGCATTCAATTATTAGCCTTGTACATATGTCTCGATTACACATAAAGAAAATAAGTCATATATGGGTTCATTAAAACCATAAAGATATTTTCTAATGGCACATTTGATTTTTTGTGACACTTAAGGTAAGAGAATAGTAACCAACAAATGAGATGGCATATAAGGTATTACTCTTTATAAGGTGTTATCAATTTTCCATGTAACCATATTGAATCAATATCATTTAAGTTAAAAGAATTTGTGACCATGGAAGGCTCTGTGTATGTACATGTAGTTATCGCCATAATCCAGTATGTGAGACTTTATGGGATGTGATTGACTATTAAGAATTATCTCTAAACCTATATATAAGTGTGCACATATAGTACGATCTCAATTAATATAGTCTAAGTGGGAGAATGTAAAATTTTTCTTAATGTGGGCTACATAATTGAGATTATGATTTAGCAATTTACGGGATTGGCCTAATGAGGTAAGGTATAAGGTTTCTTAACAGTTGAATGTGAGTTTGGCTTATGTGAGTCTAGTTGGGCCGAGCCCATGATGAAAAGGCTTGGCCAAAACTCTATAAATAGGCTAAGGTCTCTCCTCTAACCCTCAATTGTCATTTTCTCAGGCATACACACCCTCTACCTCACATAAGGAACATTCGTGAGGGGCAATCTCATCAAGCCAGGGTCTCGAGGGTGATAGAGGAGAAGATCTTTAGCATCAAAGGATCGAATTGTCGTTGTTCTACATCAAGAATCATAGAATCTAAATTAGATACGTGAATCTTTTTCTTCTCTTTCAATATATTCAAGTTTCTAACTATGTTGATATGAGGAAGCCATTTCGACAATCAACACATCACGCCTCCAAGCTCCCCTCCAAGATTCTTCAGCATTCGCTAGAATTCACTCGCCATCCTCGGATGTCTCCGTCCTCACCGATGCAGTTATAGTTCACCTCCCCTTTAGTTTTGTCACTCACGCAGTCCTCCCTCAATTCTGAGATTATGTGTTGGGGGGTGTCGGTGTTAGTGTTGGCAAGAGAGAGAGAGATGTCAAGTTATATCGTGCTCTAATTTGTTATTTCTTCAACTTAAATTTCAGAATTTGTTCTTCATTTTCTTCCAACTTTAAGCCAAGTAATTTCTCATCCTTCTTTTTCACTTCTGGGGGGGAACAAGTACAAGAAAACTCTTAATGATAGACAACAAAGAAATTGCGCACAAAAGCTACATTTTGTGGCATGAAACTATTAACATCATCTGAATGCCAAAATGACCTGCATTCTGTTTCTTGCAAATATTATTTATAATTTGGAATTACACATTATTTGAGCCACCATATGACACAAAGCTCTTTTCCCAGAAAATTCTCTTAAAGCCATGGAGAGTTATAAAGCGGGGTCACAATAGATTTAACATGTAGGTATTTGTGGAGGGCATCCAAACCGAGATCTCTCCCAAAGCCACTTGTCTTGTAGCCACCATAAGGGCAGTCGTTGTCGAATGCAAAGTAGCAGTTTATCCAGATGACGCCTGCTCGGATTGACCTCGAGACCGTGTTCGCCACATCTATGTTCTTTGTCACAATCCCTGCTGCTAGGCCATATCTCGTATCATTAGCCCTCTTGATCGCGTCCTCCACAGTCCTACAATCCGCCATAAAATGATGAGTGAAGCACAATGTACTACAATAGTTCTCTCTAATTCAGCTACAGAGTAGTGGCCCAAATGCATCAGAACCAGGTAAGCAATAACTTTAGGGAGCAATAGAGGTTTCTACTCACTTGAATTTCATGAGTGACATGACGGGACCAAAAATCTCATCCTTCATGATCACATTGTCCTCCTGATGGAAGTAGATAGTTTGACAAGAACGCAAAACAATCAGAAGTTCAATTCCTCTCAATTCACTACTTCATGTTCTTTAAGGAATGTGTTGTAAATTGATAGTGTACCTTAACATTTGTGAAGATTGTTGGCTGAATGTAGTACCCTTTGGTGCCCAAACGCTCGCCTCCAGTCAAAAGCATGGCCCCTTCTCTCTTTCCATGCTCAATGTAAGAAAGTATCTTCTCAAATTGTTTCTTATCGACCTAGAATTTACCTTAATTCGAGTCAGGCTAATTGTCAACCATATCCTTTATTGCAAAATCTAGCCAGTTCTTACTTCCTACAAGTGTTCGATCTTACCTGCGGTCCTTGTTGGACTTTCGGATCAAACGGGTCACCGACTGGCCAAGCCTTTGCCTTTGCCACCAGCTTCTTCTCAAACTCTTCATAGATCCCTTCCTGAACATAAACGCGAGAGCCCGCGACGCATATTTCTCCCTGAAACATAGGTTTCAATCAAGAAACCGTCACGATTTTGGGTATTCGGAGCTTATTCTCTATTTTTACAAATTCCACAAAAAAGTCAGACACCTTACCTTATTATAGGCGATACCTATTAGAGCAAGATCCGTAGCAGTATCTAAATCAGCATCATCAAAGATCATAATAGGCGATTTCCCGCCTAATTCGAGTGACACTTGTTTCAAATTGCTTATTGCTGCAGCCTGCATCACGATGCGCCCCACTTCTGTGGACCCCGTAAAACTGACCTAAAGTGAGGTTTTCATGCCGTATTAGTCCAAGCTAAAACCTTACAAGCACATATTCACAAATTCGACCTATGTTATGCGGTACATTAATAGAAAATTTCATGAAAGATAGATATCGGAATCATACCATATCAATGTCCATATGACTGGTTATTGCAGCACCGGCCGTTGGTCCGAAACCGGTTACAACATTGATCACTCCATCAGGAACGCCGGCCTGATACAAAGCAGACGAAGATGTAAAGGCAGAAAGATAAACTAAATAATTTTCATGTGTATCCTCTTTTTCTTTTCTTTTTGGGACAACGGTTTTTTGGAACTATTTTGTTATGGCACAACAGATATTCAAAATCATGTCTTCACTTGCTCCCCTATTGCTGTCTTTAATATTTTGATTAGACTATTCTCTTCCTAATTAACCATAACTTCTAGACTGATAAATGACGAAATTATTACATTTTGTCTACGGAAAACTAATTCCAAATAATTAAATAATCTACTTACAATGCAATTACAGTTTAGAAAAAATGAATTCTGCTCTCAAAAAGCTTCTTTTCCGAGTCGATTAACGTACCTTCTTAGCCAAATGAGCATAATAGAGAGCCGATAGAGGGGTCTGCTCGGCAGGCTTCACGATCATGGTGCAACCAGCCGCCAGTGCTGGGGCGACCTTCATAAAGAACATGCTGGTCGGGAAGTTCCAAGGGATAATGTGCCCGACCACGCCAACCGGCTCCAGCAGCGTGTACCCATGAAGTTCACGCGACATCTTCAACACCTCACCATGGATCTTGTCCGCTGCGCCGGCATAATACCTTAGACATGTGGCAGCGTGAGGGATGTCCACGGCCTTGCCCATGCTGAATGTCTTCCCGGCGTCGATAGTGTCCAGAGCGGCCAGTTCATCTATGTTCTCTTCGATCAAGTCCGCAAATTTCGACATGATCCTTCCCCTTTGCTGTTGATGAAATTTATATTCATATGTCATGCAAAAATAAAAATTCATGCACATTAGGATTTAGAATGATATGTTGCTTTTACACAGATCAATCAAAGAGAGATTCAACAACTAAAAGAAAGATCAATTCTTTGGGATCCTTCCTTTCTTCAAACGGAACGAACAGAGCTAGAATCAGATTCTCTAAATGCCTTTATGGATATTCCCGGCTATTCACGGAATGTGAGAAGGAGATGAAGAATTATCTGCTTCCGGAAGAAATCGAAGAATTTCTTGGGAATCCTACAAGATTCATTCTTTCTTTTTTCTCTGACAAATGGTAAGAACTTCATTTGGGTTTGAATCCTACTGAGAGGTCCACTAGAGATCAGAAATTGTTGAAGAAAGAACAAGATGTTTCTTTTGTCCCTTCCAGGCGATCGGAAAATAAAGAAATAGTTAATATATTCAAGATAATTACACATTTACAAAATACCGTCTCAATTCATCCTATTTCATCATATCCGGGATGTGATATGGTTTCGAAGGATGAAATGGATATACACAGATGTTC
The DNA here is from genome assembly GCA_028830015.1 of Eucalyptus grandis x Eucalyptus urophylla. Classification (NCBI taxonomy): domain Eukaryota; kingdom Viridiplantae; phylum Streptophyta; class Magnoliopsida; order Myrtales; family Myrtaceae; genus Eucalyptus; species Eucalyptus grandis x Eucalyptus urophylla. The sequence goes on along the minus strand of CM054190.1, from coordinate 55,971,957 downwards.
AAGGTGTTTGGATAGATGAATTTCACTATTTAGTTATTCTTTTGGCCTCTAGATAGTTATGATTACGTAATAAAAATTATGGGAAAAAAAGAAAGAAGAAAGGCCTTGGGTTACTGGATAAAATAGAAAAATGCCACACTTACATAGATCGTTCCAAAAAGTTAGTTTACTAAGTGATTTCTCAAACTATAAGTGATCCTTTAAACAAGCAAGCCAAATTCGAGAATCTATAATAGTTTTACACATCACCTAACATATTAATTCTAACTGTATAGCGTTTTCTATTAAGATAACACTAGACTTATGGTACGCTTCTCTGAATTCAAGAAAATGAACCAAAATGTACGTTCTCAGGAATTAATGAACTAAAATATATGCTGCACATAATAATTTACTAGTATTCCAAAGGGGCATTTGTAGCATTCAAAACAAATGCAGAGACCAAGAATAAATTCAATCAAATTAATCACTTCTCAAAAAGAAGTATTCTTAGAAAAATGTATCGTACCCAATATATAATTTTTATCATAATAATTGACTCATTCTACAAAGTGCTAAAGTTAGCTATGCTGAAATATATTTTTTCCTAATCTAGAATAAACAACTGTAACATCCAAAAGAATACCTGTGCATCTGCAGCATCTGGGAACGAAATTAAGAATATCATTTGAGATTGACTATGTACAATAGCTTCTATGATTGATCGAAGAATCTTTTTCCTCGACTAAATTAAATTGAAGAGGTCAAATTTCCCACCAGAGAATATTTCCCATTTTTTAATGACATGATCATAAATATAGATCAAATCTAAGTGGGCCCTCATTTGGTGATTTCAAAGTGGCAAGCAAGAGAGGAGGAAGTTGACCCCAGGAAATATGGGAGGAAAATTGAAAAAAATATCTTCTTCATGACTATAATGGCTGAGACGATGACAATTAAAATACGATTTTCAGCAAAAAATTATAAATATTATCTCAGTCGGCAAATATTTTTCAGTTTTCCCTATCTTCTAGGGGAATCACAAAAATATTTAATGGCCCTCTGAACTAGGAGGTGCCTGACACCGTCAATCCAAAGCCGTAGAGACAAATCACAAGTTGTCAGCATCGAAAGGGTTCGTGTAATTGAGTGATGCCCGTTCCCAGGGAATAAAAATTACAAATTAATCTATTTCTTGGTTTGGTCGTGTGTCCTTTTTGGTAATTGTGAGCACTTCCACGTTTGAAAAGACATGATACAGGTTGTCATTATTTATAACATAGTATTGGTATGATATGGGGAAGAGCACAGAGAAAAAAGAAGGGAGAAAATATCTTATGTATCGACTAGATATATAAATATATATATATATATATATATATATATATATATATAAATCGATCAATGATATTGTTTTTTATTAGTTGGTTTTCTTCATGGCTTGTCGTTATGTGGTGTGCCATAAGACAAAATCATAATCATATCTACCCACATGTTGCCCTGCCCAAGAAGGGAAAAAAGAAAAAAATACAATTGCTGCGGTATGATCAAAGACGTTTACTTTGAATTCAACAACCATTCATTAATAAAATGGATACATGGCAAACGTAAAAATCGATTCGCTGAAATCAATTTGTTAAATGAGATGTCGAGCTCAAGTTATCTCACACAAAAGTCCTGGCTAAAATTAATAGTGTAATCACAATAAAATAATATTCATGAGTGAATTAAAGAATTAATTTCTACTGGTATTGTCTATTTTAATTTGGATGGAAAACGAAAATGAAATGAGGACAAAAAGGGAGAGAGAAAGGGGGAGACGTACGTAGCCGGGCATGCGTGGCCAAGGGCCGTGATCAAATGCTTGACGGGCGGCTTTCACAGCCAAATCCACGTCCTCTTTATCTCCCTCTGCAACTCTTGCTGTAACTTCTCCATTTCTTGGATCTATCGTCTCGAACGTCCTCCCTGCTCATCCAATTTCATTCACCATCACAAGCTAGAAACCCCCAAAAGGAAATAACAAGAAGAAGAAACCAGACGATAACAAGAACTCGAGGGGACTGCGAGTTTTCCTATGGTCAACTGCAATAATGTGTGAGATTCTCTCAAGGTCATTCTCGATTTAGACGGTCGTCTTTTCTTTGGATACCCCTCTTTTCTGTACTCCGGACAGAGCAGTGAATTTCACTCAACGAAAACCGAACTGCTCGAACGAGACCAAACCCAACTTCAGTCACGCTTTCTTCATGGCACAACTTTACTTTTCTCTCTCTTTTTCTTTTCGAGAAGAAGGATAGGCTAGCAAGAACAGAACTCTACGACCCCATCTGTGTAATGAATCTTCATCAAGGCAGCCCAAAAACTTGACAGGAAGATGGTGAATTCTACCTTGGACAGAATCGACGAACTCGCCATTGATGAAGAGCTTGGTGAACTTGATCTCCGGAACGTGTTCATCATAAGTCTTCAGGCTCCCGTTGGCGTCACTCTGGTTCTCTGCCATCTTGTCTCTCTCCTCTGCAGTCAATCTCTCACTTTTTTGGCAGGAGGGAGGGTCCTTTCTTTCCTTCATATAATACTAGGAGATAGTAGATAGCTACGTAGCACCGATACGCGATACGACACGACACGTCAACACGTCATTTTTAAAAAATAGAGAATTCTGATATGTTGCAACACGTTATATATTAAATAAATATTTTTATTTTTAGTTAATTTGATTCAAAAAGAGCCTATAATAAATTTATACTAATAATATTAACAAATCAATTCATTTGAAATTCGAAAGATATATTTATAATTAATGCGAAACATTTTTTTAATTTTAACAAAAGTTATTGATGAAACTAAAAATTAATAAGAAATTAAAATCAATTTATTTAAATAAATCCATAATTTTTTACAATAACCAAAATTTATCATTATTCAAAATTTAATATTTTTATTTTTCGAAATCATTTTTTAATTTTATTTATTTAATTTTCCGATTAAAGAAACAATCCCCAAAATCCACCCCTTCTTCACCCCCTTCTTTCGTTCGTCCTTTTCCCTCCACCCCCACGTTTATTTTACTTTTTTCCCTCCCCCCACTTGGCAGTGACAGGTGAGCTGTCACTTCCCCCCCCCCCCCCCCTCCTCTCTCTCACGCCATCAGACCTCCTTTTTTTTTTTTTTTTTGGATTTCTTTATGAAAAACACTAACGAGCCGCCAAGCCCTCCTTTTCCTATCCTCCTTGCCGCGCCGCACGACTCCCTTCCCTCCTCTCCTCTTCCTCTCGTCGCCGATCCATAGCAACAGTGGTGGCCCTCACCTCTCTCTGGCCGTCTCTCACCGTCGCGATGATCCGTTCGTGGCTTCGTCTCGCCAGCGGGAGTTTGCCTTCTCTCTTCTTTCTCTCTATTCGGCTCTTTCTCTAGCCGTCTCTCGCCATCGCGGTGGTCCGTTCGTAGCTTCGTGTCGCCGGCGCTCGCGGCCTCTACTCCCTCGCCCTCCCTCGCCTCCACCCTCCATCAGTCTTCCGGACACTCGTCGACATGCGTGTCAATAAAAGTTGACTACGTGTCGAAAAATTCGACACGCATTGACCACGTGTCCGACCGTGTCGACATGTCCGACACGTTCCGACACGTGTCCGACACACACGGAAGGACAGACAACATAGGTAGATAGTCGCTTTCCTTCTCGCAACAAGTAGGGTTATTTTGGGAAGAGAAACTCTAGTAACAAATATGTATTTATTGCTCATAGGTGGCAAGACAGGAAAAATCAATCACGACACACAATTCACCTAATTTCCATGAATTCCTCCTTGTTTTTAGCCTTTCCCTTTTGGACTTTAGTCCAAGAAAATAAATATTTACCGAAAGCCATTCATCCTGCTCCATAACGGGTGGTAATTTATTTTCATGGTTCTTAAGTTAAGGGACACGAAACCGTTCAATCGGTTATGTTTAGAGTCCAAGACTTCGATCAAAATTCATGTGGACACAAATGTACGAGCTAGATTTATGTGTCGGTTTCTTTAGTTACCATGCAAATGATATGTCTAGCATCCAGCAATATCATAACATTTTTTTCTTATCCTCCTTTTTTTTTTTCATTCTGGATGGAGTTTCTTTATATTTGCAGTCCTTGAAAAGTTTTTATCTCTTCATGTAGTTTTTATGATGTAATAATTGTATAAACATGACGAAGATGAAGTTTTTAATGATCCTTTGTCATACTTAATGGTCCATTTGAATATTACGGAAAGGGACAAAACTCTTTTAAGGATAACTTAACAAAACCCTTTAAAAGACAACTTGGTTTTTTTTTTTTTTTTTTAATGATGGGTGATATAAGACTTTCAGATAACATTCATTTATTTGTCATAAAGTAAGGCCTGGTCAACATGTGTGCATAGCCACTCCACACGTCTTGACCATGCCTTATGTTTCTTTCATATATATATATATATGAAGAAATTAAACAAGAAGACATGATTTAACGAGGTCCTGTAATGTGCCTTTGTCCTAGAGTAATCCTCTCTCAAATTTTTCTTTTTGTCATATCGTCTTTGAGAGAGGGATTGCCATTTTATTGATGAAGTACAGAAAAAGAAGACAACGAAAAAATAAGGCAATTCCCAAAATTACATAAACCAAAACGAATCTACATAATTTCTTCCCAAATCAAACAAATCTAAATAATTTCTTCCCATATAGAAGGGCCAGCACCAATCACGCCAACAATATATATGCGTGTGTGTGTGAAATTATTAGAGGTCTAAAAGTCAGAGGACGTCAATTACTAGATTTTCTTTTTTTCATTATAGATTATCGTTTGAAAGAAAATACTTTATCTCCGTACAAAAAACATGTGAGATTTACTTTAGAGATAAAAAGGCCTACAATTTTGCAATTAATATGTGGAGTAACTTTTATTTTTTTCTTTTTGCGGTACAAGTGTTTTAAAATTAACATATTTTGCAAATCTTATGGTGCATGTATTTTGACTTATTTTCACTTTTAAGCATTTGAAAACTTTAAAATTTATACTAATATTAACATGATATTTCACATATAATATTGCATTGGTTGGCGATACTCGATCCTCGTGAACTTATTTAGTTGGTTCAATTAATGCACATCTTCCCACCGATGAGAAAAGGTCTTCTTTTTCAGTTGGTCTTGGTTGGAAAAGAATGGTAATCCGTTCATCAATTAGGGTTGACCTTCTCGAAATTGTCTATTATGAAAAAGGTGAGCTCATCGACTTAAAAGTATAAACTAGATATTAAGTAGGTGTGATTGTTCTTGTGCTCTTTAAAATCCGCGATTAGTATAGCCGTCTGAAAAAACGTGTATGCAAATTTAAATAATCAAATTGGGTAATGCTTTCACATGGTAAAATTTGAAACTTATTGAGGTTAACAAAAGGACATCATAAAGGAAAATGTCATAATCAACATGTGCTTGCTCAATGTTATGGGTAGCTATCATTGTCTGGATTGACAAATAAGTGGCGATAAGCAGGGAAGAAGTGAAGTCACGAATAATGGGTGGTTGTCATATTTTGAATATGTAGATGCACAATATATGCGTTTCTCTAACCATTTTGTATTTTTAGCAGGTGATAAGTGTTCGATCCCATTAATAGGTTTTAACAAAATAATAAAGGACAGAGAAATTAAAGGGCATTCTCATAAAAACGAGGATAAACATCAAATTCAAAAGTTTGATTTACAATTAATATACATACATATATTTACATCCATTCTCATCCACGACACTTTCATCGATATTAATAAATTCTTCTTTGGTTTTTTTTCAAATTTAAAACCTGCGACGGTAACGATGGTCAGGCCAATAAATGAATTCCCTCTTGTAGTAGTAGCACTGGCAGCCCATTTGGTCAGATCGTGGATCTTATCAAATTGACTTTCGGGCGATGACAATCCACATGAATATCTGGGGGAAGTCCCTAAGTTATTAAACAGAAAAAAGAAATTGATGGTCTAGGTGTCACCCTAGGATGTATATATGTATATTATCCTTAGACATATGTTGTGTTTTATTAGTACTAAGGTCGGGAGGAGAAATCACCTTGAGATCATTGAATCATCAAATCACTTATTTTATTATAACTAGCCAGGTTTAATTATTCAAGATGCAACTTAAATCCTCGAGATAATTCAAGTCTATGCAACACATCGGGTCATCATTTCAAATGGTCAACTAACAAAAGAAATGTGAGAAATATACAGTATATAAATTTTGGCCAGACATAACTCAACAATCTCCTCAATCATTGAATTGATCTACCTTCTTTGACTTGCACATTACAGATGGGTATAAAATCCCCGTTGTCGCAAAAAATTCCCTTATTTTTGTATCAATAAAAATATCCAACCACTATTTCCATCACTTGATTGGTCTTATCTTGTTGGGCAAGAGTCCAAAAACAGAAAGGGAGCTATCAACCTAACAATCTCTTTGGATATTGCAGCATGAATTCCATGCTCGATATTTGATGTGTGATTCGATCCGTGATTCCTAGATGGAGCGAAAGAGAGTCCCTTGAAATGCCGTATACCCATCAGCTTCGTTGTTAATGTCTCGTGTTTCTTCCTTTTTGGATTGTCCATGCGTATATTAACTTGATGTCTAGACATGGGGATCTCACGTGAAGGACAAAGATAACCCTAGAGAAGAAGTCAATATTATGTTCATTTGAATCGGATTCGATTTTCCTAAACATACTGCAAAAGCTGATCTAAAAATCCTATCTACGACGACTGCAAACCCCACGTTGTCCTTGTCATCTCCTTTTCTTTTGTGTTTTTTACTCCCCATTCTGGGTCAACTTCTGCCTCTTGTCGATCTTTACCCTCGATCCCAACGTCCGCGCTGCATGCACTTTCCTCGTTTAAGTTCTATTCATTTCACTGCTTTCTTGGCAAGAGCACTAGCACGTGTTCTCCCTGAAAAGCGTCGGACGGACGACACATTCAGATTAAAGGAAAGTACAATTCAGATCTCATTAATCGCATGAATCCACTCTAGTACAAATTGTAATGTCTACTTGCTCTTAGGGTGAATGATTCTAACTAAACCCAAAACCTATCCATTAAAATCAGTTCATCATTTTTTGATACTTAAAACTTACTCTACATATCCTAAAACTTGAAACATATTCTATCACAGGCCTAGAGTCTACCTAGACTCCATTTGTATTATTAATTAAACGATTGCACTAAATTATCTCTTTTAATGACCACAACTTACATTTAGACACACGAAGATAATAAAATATTAACAAATTAAAAATCTCAGTCATTAAAATGAAGTTTAAATTAGTAATTCCAAATTATATACTCATTATCGATTGTCATGGAACATCGCGGGATTGCACGAAAATAGATCAAGAAATAAACAAAAACTTGTTCCGACCTATTCATTGAAACAAAATCCTAAATTTTTTAAACTTAGAACCTAGAATTGAATAGAATCCAACAGGTCCGGTTCTATCCTAAAATCATGCTTACCGTTACTTGCCTCAACCAAAGACTTAGATTAACTGGTTGTTGATACTTATAACCAGGTCTTTAAACTCATGCGTCGCGTGGTTGATTGCAACGGTGAGAGGTCAGTAACAAGCAAATTCGACAGCTTTTTCCTTGTGTGAAAAGTAAAATACGACAATTGCCCTTAATCGCAGCACTATTGCTACAGATTGTATCACGATCAATCTGCACAACTTCCGTTAAAAATCTATGTCAAAATTGGAGTTGACCTCATCTATCTTTTGCCAATTGCCTTCGTCCTACGTGCGGCGATGGACCAAAGCGCAAGCAATCACTTAAATTATTCCAAAATGTACAATTCCTAAAAAAAAGTCGAACGAATATTAAAAAGGAGGAGCAATAAGAAGTGGCTAGGCATAACGGGATTGATTTTTCTTCTTCTTCTTCTTTTAATTAAATGTGCTTCGAAATTAGTCATCTGATCCGTTCCCTTAAAACATGGTGCCAACCATGACATTAATTTGTTGTAGATGAAGGTCATGGCCCAGAAGGAATATAGCTCAAGCTGATATCCACAGTCCAAACAAGAAGTATGCATATATCGAAGCTCATGCTTTTTTCACTCTTCATTTGACTCAAATACTCCATTTTACAGTATATTAATCATATTGCATCTTTTTTTTTTCATCTTTTATATGTTGTACCCCACATAATCAAATGTGGAGCCAATGCAAGGCCCTTTTTTGAATTTAGTTCTTCTTTTTCTTTCACTTTCCTTTTTCTTGTTCCCACTTATGTTGAAATGGATTGCCATGCTTCTTCATCTTCCCCCTCCGACACCTCCATGCACACCAACAACTAGGCAATCTCATAGACACTCATGAGCTTCCTCTCTACCTCATCATCGCCCCCTCAAAAACCCTTGGCATGTCTGGCAATACCACCCTTATGCTAGCACGAGCAAGATGTAATTATCTACAATGATCATTTGATTTTTGCGATGATTTTTTAGAATCAAAATCAAAGGATCAAGATGCTCGAGCTCACAGTAATGTGAGCAAAGACCTGAGTGTGAAGAAGATAACTGTGATGTATCTACAACTAGCCACCTAGGAGGATAAAGAGCTTTACACTATTGTCAAGGAATCATCGCGGGAGATGATAACATCATCAAATCTAGGAGTCCCCAATCAACAAAACTATCAAGATGAAAAAGAAAAGTAGAAGAAAAAGAAGAAACAAAAATAGTCCCAAATAGGCCCAACTTTTGACTCTTTATGGGTACAACATGGAAAAAACGATTTATGCTTGATATATATGTGAGTGATGTCTAGATAATTATTCTCGTGATAGGGTGTGCTATTTCACGAGGACTTGCCAAGTGCGGAAAAATAATACATGTCACAAACACATCCCGTCGGAAGATGATTATCAAATGAGTTGATTAGAGTAACATGTATGCACATTCCTCAAAGATTTAAGTCCCCGAGAGATGATACATATGCTCTCATAACTTCTCAATTTATAGAGTAAAAATACCGTCACATAATTATTAGTATAAAAAAAACTAATTCACAAAAAAAAAAAATCAACATGTGAGATATTAGCAAATTGTGTCGTATTATTTAAATTTCATAGACACACCGCATTGAAAGCAATGAAATTTGTTAGACAATCCTCTTTGGTGTAATCTATGTGTGGCCATTATTAGGGCAACACTACGTATAATTTAGTTCTCGATTTAAAGATGTACTTTGTTCAGATTAGTTTAATTAAACAAGGTTTTTCATTAATTTCCCTCAATTAATTTTTTTTAACATTTTTCAAATTGCAAAAATAAAATAATGAAAAAAAATCATGAACACCGGGCCGGCCACGGCTAGTCTAACTTTTTTTTTTCTTTTGGTCAATTTTTATTGAGTAGCGGTATGCCTACTTCATAATGACTTATCAACAAAATAAAAAATGATTGCTTTCTTTACTCTTTGGTTGACTCCACCAAGATAAGGTTTCCTATACTCCATGCATACATCATAAATAATATATGCTATAAATATTGTATTATATACCAGATATTAGGCAGGTATATTCCTTGAATAATCCAAGCAAATGTCAGTTTCGTGTCTCAATTAGGACAGTCATGCTCCGTTCTCACCATCCTTGACTATGATATATCGACCTATCAGTCCACGACTCATTATCATAAAAAATAATAATCAAAATTATGGTCCAAAAGGCATTATTACTTCTTTATCTTTTTATTTTTTTGTCTTTTTTTGGATGGTTGACTTCTAGAACATCCACCAATGAAAATCCTTCAAATTAGCTGCCATTACATGCCGCGATGTTGACCCGAATCAACATCCTTCGAATTAATTGCTGACATTACAAGGTTTTTTTTTTTTTTTTTGGTCGAAATAGAATATATATTAGATGAACGAGGATATACAACCAGCGAGAAGTGCATCACTAAGTACAATATTTAGGAAAGCAGGAGGAGGGAAGATCAGCCAATTGCCTGTTGAACCATGGGCCCTATGGGCTTTAGCAGCCCAATCTGCAGTGAGGTTAGCTTCTCGACTAATATGATTGATCGACGCATTAGGGTACTGAGAAAGCAAATCGTCTAGAGCGGCAAAAAGGTGTTGCTCTCGCCAGGGCCGCGGCTGCTTCCGTTGAAGAACCTCCACCAGTCTGAGACAGTCGGATTCGATCGTTACACATTGAAGCTGCAGACCCTGCTTGATGAGATGCTGGAGAGCCCTTATCATGGCGTAGATCTCTGCTTGAAACGCCGATTGCGCAGGTACAGTACTGGTAAACATGTCTGTTAGTTCTCCTTTACAGTTTCGATAGATACAGGCTATTGCCCCTTGTGAAGTTCCCGGTACAAAAGCCCCATCGATGTTGCATTTGATTGTGCCGGCATCTGGTGGTTTCCAACGATAATCCATACTAACATGTGATTTTGGAACCCTAGATTTTGGGGGTTGAAGACTTTTGAAGATTTTCCACTGGGTTATAGCATTCTCAACCGCTTGGATGGAATTCGGAGCTTGCTGGCGGAAGATGGTGTTGTTCCGTTGGCACCATATCTCCCACAAAAGGTTAGCAATCACTTCGAAATTGGGGGAAGAGCGAGGATGCGTCGCTCGGTTAGCCAACCAGGCGTCCAACCTTTTAACTGAGGTGAGAGTAACTGGTATACCGATCTTAGAGTGTTTCCAAATGCCTCGTGTCCATGTGCAGTAGAAAAATAAGTGTTCAACAGTTTCTGGAGTTTTCTGTTCACAAAGATGACAGTAGGGGTTGGGAATGAGATGTCTGATATAGAGATTGGCTTTTGTTGCGAGGGCATTTTTGCAGGCCAACCACAGAAAAACTCTGATCTTGGGAGCTGTGTGCATATGCCATATCCGTTTCCACAATTGATCCGGAGGTTGATAGGAAGATGAGGCCGTTGCAGGTAGGGCGTGATGAAGTGACAGTAAGTGGTGATAGCAACTCTTTACTGTGAATGATCCTGATGTTGTGGCTGTCCATCCTAATTGATCAGAGTCGAGGGAGGGATTTATAGGAGTGTTATAGATAGCTGCACTAACCTGTGCAGTAAAGAAATTGGAAATAATCTCCTGTTTCCAAGTTGCTGATGAAGAATCTAAGATATCTGCGACTGTAATTGGTTCCCCTTCATCTGCACTTCCTCCTAATTTACCAATAGGAAGCCAATAATCGTTTCTGATATTAATGTTGGCTCCATCTTTCACGAGCCATCGAGTTGTAGGAAGAATAGCATCCCTACCCTTTAAAATGCTTTTCCACCCACATGAAGGCCTATAACCCAAAGTAGCAGTTTGAAAAGAAGAGTGTTTAAAATATAGACCTTTGAACAACCTGCTCCAAATTACATTAGGGTGCTGAAGTAGACGCCACGCTTGTTTGCCGAGCATCACAAGATTAAAAGTAATCAGATCTCTGAAACCCATGCCCCCATTTGTTTTCGATTGCTTGACATCCAACCATTTCATCCAGTGTATGCCTGATTCATTATGCTGTTTACTCCACCAGAAATTTGATATCTTACGTTCCATTGATCTGCAGAGGGATAGAGGGAGCATAAAAAGGGACATGGCGTACTGGGGTAAGGCCTGGATGATCGCCTTTAATAGAATCTCCTTTCCCCCTTTGGATAAAAATTTTTCCTTCCAGCCAGCTAATTTAGCATCTATTCTTGCCAAAATCCAGGAAAGAAGTCTGGGTATCCAAAACTAACATATTTACATAATACTGACTTGACGAAAGAACTGTAATGTCAAACAGGTCATTCCAAAAAACTGCAAGACCTCCAGAAAAGCCAACAGGATTCCTCAAAAAGGAGTGAGAGAAAGGAAAACGCCGCTGTAAGTTCTGTACCACTGAAGCTGTATTTTTCGTTTCCATTAAAAACACAATATCGGGCCTTTCAGAGGCTACCAAAGCCCTTAACGAGAACTTACAATTAAGGATTTTCAAATGAAACAGGTGGTGCATATATGCGATCAGATGTCGGCTGCGTTTGGTTCGGCATTTGCAATGGACTTTGAGTCCAATGCAAATGCTGAAAGCCCAAAGCTACTTGGGGGAAATGCAGTTGTGTTTGGTAAAAAAATTTTGCAAATGGACTTTGAGTTAAATGTGCGTTTGGTAAAAAAAACTTTTGCAAGGGGCTTTGATGGGTATTGTATATATATTTTTTTTTCTTTTTTCTTTTTTTTTGAAAATTTAGCTAAACCCTTCACCGGACCGGCGAAGGGCTGCAGCCGCCGGCGAGCCAGATCTGGCGCCGGCGGCCGTCGGCTGAGGTCGCCCGAGGTCGGGCGACCTCCGGCGAGGGTCGGGCGACCCAGCCGAGGGCCGCCGGAGGTCGCCCGAGGTCGGGCGACCAGGGTCGCTCGACCCAGGGGCCGCGAGACCCAGGTGACCGCCGCCTGGGTCTCGCGGCCGCAGGCGGCCCTCGCCGTCGCGCGACCCTTGGGCGACCCTCGGCGAGGGTCGCGCGACCCAGCCGAGGGCCGCCGGAGGTCGCTCGACCTCCGCCTGGGTCTCGCGGCCCCTGGGTCGAGCGACCCTGGTCGCCCGAGGTCAGGCGACCTCCGGCGGCCCTCGGCTGGGTCGCGCAACCCTCGGCGAGGGTCGACCGAGGTCGGGCGACCTCCGGCGGCCCTCGGCTGGGTCGCGCGACCCTCGCCGGAGGTCGCCCGAGGTCGGGCGACCTCAGCCGGCGGCCGTCGCCCTTCGCCGGACCGGCGAAGGGCTGCTCCTTTTTCATTTAAAAAATAAATAAATGCAGGGGCACCGGTGGGTTTTCAAAAAAGTTTTGGGGGTAGAATAGGAAATAAAATTTTCATTAAATGGAAGCCTCCAGCATTCCCAAGGCTAAACTTTCACTTGAAAGCCCCTTGGGAATCTTTGCCAAACACCCTTATTTAGGGTGAAGGGGCTTTGGGGCTTGGATGGGCTTTCTAAATGCCCATCCAAACGCACCCGTCAACAGATTATATGTTAACTTTTAAGTGGAGGGTCCACTAAAATTGGATAGCCCACAACTAATGTCTGTAACTGTTTTTTGTACTATTTATTTGTGGGTTCTTTGAAGGATTTCAAATTGCAAATTGCTGGACCAATCAAAAAGCTGCAAATTCTTGGGCCTATGCTTGGACTTCCAGGCAAAGTTGGGTTTGCTTTGTAAGCGATGCATCCCATCCAGAAGCCCAATCCAACATGATTTGTGCCAGATCGTTTTTGGCCCAAATCAAGAAAACTGCAACCGATTTTGCCCATTACAGTGTCATTTTAGATAATCTTCTACCTTCGTATGGATTGCTGGGGTCTTCTTACGAGATAATATATATAAGCCTGAGTTAAAAATTAGTCCTTTTTTATGAGAAAAATAAAATTTGGGTCAGGATTGAGATTTGAGATGAAGTCGACACTTTTTAAGGGAATTGAGGCATTGTTGTTTTACCGCCCTTGCTTTGCTTCATCTCGCAATTCAGTGAAGTTATGAAATACTTAGCTCCAGCTCTAAAACACATGACTTGACTTAAACTTGTACTTATTTTAGACATCTACTCGACATTACTAACCAATGTCATTGTATCTTTCTTATATTGAGCTCCTTGAGCTGAGCTCAGCTTGCAATTTATTTTCAATAGTCGAGTGAAGCAAGGTCAAGCTCGATCTTATAAAATGCATCATCGAATCAAGCTCAAGCATTGAGGATTGCAGAGTCGAATGGAATCAAGATCGGATAGCAAATCAGAATAATCCAAAAAAAAAAAAAAAACTAAAACTTTAGTTCAATTCTAGTTCAAACTTTTTTTTTTTTTTGGCCTAAAAAAAATCAAACTTTAGGTCAAATCTCAAATCTTCCTTAAAATTTTTTTGTCTAAAAAATAACCCACTTTAGGTCTAGTCCCAAATTAGGCCCAAATTTTGTTTTGTCTAAAAAAATCACCAACTTTCAATTTATTCTCAAATCTATTCCCGTGATCGAGTCCTAACTTAATGTGATATTTTCAAATCAATAACAAATCCACATCGACAAGGTGACATGGAAAATTATATCTAGATTGAAACTGTTTTAGGGCATAAAAATTATGGACTACTAACGACAATTTTTAGATAAAGGTCTAATGGGGACAGATTTGAGACTAAAGTAAAAATTAGTGATTTTTTTTAGACAAAAAAATTCGGGATAGATTCGGGATTTGACCTAAAGTTGGGGTCTTTTTTTATGATAAAGAAAAGTTCAGAATAGATTTAGGACTGGGCCTAAAGTTTTGGATTTTTTTCTAAACAAAGGAAAGTTCATGGCATAATTGAGAGTAGACCTAAAATTGGAAGGCCTTTTTAGGGAATTAGGCCTGGCAAATCATGATTTTTCAAAGCAAAAATCAATCAAAAATCATACCAATAGAAGTTCAATTTTTCAAAGCAAAAATCAATCAAAAATCATACCAATAGAAGTTCTTTCCATTTGTACTATATTAATAACAACAACAACGGCCACCATTATAATAAAAAGAATGACAATATATTTACAAAAATGCTCATCGAATTTCCTGTCATTACATATGCAGGTGCTGCTAAGTGCAAAATCTCTCCAAACGAGCAAATAGAATAAACCTATAAAGAGATATTAGTAGATGAGGCATGATGAACAGATCGTGCAGAAGAGCTGAGCATCAATGGAAGATGTACGTGATTGCCAGCGCCCCCAGAAAAAGAACGTAAGCTACTCCTTGATCGATCGATTTCCCTGCATTCAGTGATCGAAGGGGAGGACATGTTGAAATCTTTCATCGTACGTGACCAAAGACAAGCGTGAAAATCGTCGAAACCGACGAAAATAGACGCACCATCACTGGAAGAACCTCCATGTGAAGGCGAAGGAGCCACGCTCTGCCTGTGACCCAGCTGCAGAATCATCATCACCATAACACGAAGACGGTAGTTCGGACATGGACAGCGTTTGGTTTCATCATGATCGTCGAAGAGCTCGTCTTGATGCAGAAACCAAATACGCAGGAGAGAGAGAGAGAGAGAACACAGAACACAAAGAAGAGACCAGAACTGAGAAAATGTTTAAATCAAGGTCGGGGAGTGGGTCGGTCGGGAGCAAGAAATGCGAGCGAAGAATGAGTTGCTGGTGCATGGCATTCAACCTTGCTTGTTGTTTTTTTATATTCCATGGCGGATTTTTCTCGAGGACGCGTTGAGCGAAAGAACTGGATTTTCCGAGAAAGAAAGAGGGTGGATTCGAAGGAACGAAACGCGTCGCCAGCAATGGACAGAACCCTTTTTCTGTCCTCTGTTTTCCTTTTCCCTCCGCGGGCTACTGAAACTGAGTCGAGCACGAAAACGACGGGCAGGTAGGGACGTGTGCTCGGACATAGTTCAATATTGGAGCCCGGCTCAATTTCAATATTCAACCCTCGAGACTTGATTCGAGGTCGATCTAGCTCAACTCGAATGTCTTTTCTATGAATTAGAGGTGAATATGGTTTCAGAGTAGAACCTGAAACTATAAAACATGTCTAGTTTTCAGAATAAGCAAGGTGGATTCCAAGTTTCAAAAATAAAAAAAACCTGTCTCCACGGAGAGATTCTAAGTAAATAGAACTTGAAACCTAAAACCTAAAAATTTACACAAGTTTTTTTTTTAATTTTTTTTTATGTATATGTAGTTATCGCCCTAATCCAGTATATGAGACTTTATGAGATATGATTAACTATTAAGAATTATCTATAAACCAATATAAAAGTGTGCACATATAGTACGATCTCAATTAATATAGTCTAAGTGAGAGAATGTAAAAATTTTCTTAATGTAAGCTACATAATTGAGATTATAATTTACCGTTTTACGGGATTAGTCTAATAAGGTAAGGTATAAGGTTTCTTAATAGTCGAATATGGGTTTGGCTTGTGCGAGTCTAGTTGGGTCAAGCCCGTGATGAAAAGGCTTGGCCAAAACTCTATAAATAGGCTAAGGTCCCTCCTCTAACCCTCAATTGTCATTTTCTCAAACATACACACCCTCTACCTCACATAAGGAACATTCGAGAGGGGCAATCTCATCGAGCCAGGGTCTAGAGGGTAATAGAGGAGAAGATCTTCAGCATCAAATGATCGAATTGTCATTGTTCTACATCAAGAATCATAGAATCTAAATCATATATGTGAATCTTTTTCTTCTCTTTCAATATATTCAAGTTTCTAACTATGTTGATATGAGGAAGCCATTTCGACAATCAACACATCACGCCTCTAGGCTCCCCTCCAAGATTCTTCAGTAGCCACTAGAATTCACTCGCCATCCTCGAATGTCTCTATCCTCACCGATGTAGTTATAATTCACCTCCCCTTTAGTTGCGTCACTCATGCAGTCCTCCCTCGATTCTGTGATTGTGTGTTGGGGGGTGTCGATGTTAGCGATGGCAAGAGAGAGAGAGAGAGAGAGAGATGTCAAGTTATATCGTGCTCTAATTTGTTATTTCTTCAACTTAAATTTCAGAATTTGTTCTTCATTTTCTTCCAAACTTCAAGCCAAGTAATTTCCCATCCTTCTTTTTCACTTTCTGGGGGAAACAAGTACAAGAAAACTCTTGATGATAGACAGCAAAGAAATTGCGCATAAAAGCTACGTTTTGCAGCATGAAATTTTTTTTTTTTTTTGGTAAGGTTATTTTATCTTTTATTTTTTATTTTTGTGTAAGGTTTGCAGCATGAAACTGTTAACATCATCTAAATGCCAAAATGACCTGCATTTTGTTTCTTGCAAATATACCTCATAATTTGGAATTACACATTATTTGAGCCACCATATGACGCAAAGCTCTTTTTCCAGAAAATTCTCTTAAAGCCATGGAGAGTTATAAAGTGGGGTCACAATAGATTTAACATGTAGACATTTGTGGAGGGCATCCAAACCGAGATCTCTCCCGAAGCCGCTTGTCTTGTAACCACCACAAGGACAGTCATTGTCGAATGCAAAGTAGCAGTTTATCCATATGACACCCGCTCGAATTGACCTCGAGACTGTGTTCACCACATCTATATTCTTCGTCACAATCCCTGCTGCTAGGCCATACCTAGTATCATTAGCCCTCTTGATCGCCTCCTCCACAGTCCTGCAATCCACCATAAAATGATGAATGGAGCACCATGTACTATAATAGTTCTCTCTATTCCAGCTACAAATAATAGTGCCTCAGATGCATCGTAACCACGTAAGCAATAGCTTTGGGGAGCAATAGCGAGTTGTACTCACTTGAATTTCATGAGCGACATGACAGGACCAAAAATCTCATCCTTCACGATCACATTGTCCTCCTGATGGAAAGAGATAGTTTGACATGAACACAAAACAATCAGAAGTTCAGTTCCTCTCATCACTACTTCATGTTCTTTAAGGAATGTGTTGTGGATTGATAATGTACCTTAACATTTGTGAAAATTGTTGGCTGAACATAGTACCCTTTGGTGCCCAAACGCTCGCCCCCAGTCAAAAGCGTGGCCCCTTCTCTCTTTCCATGCTCGATATAAGAAAGTATCTTCTCAAATTGTTTCTTATCGACCTAGAATTTACCTTAATTCGAGTTAGGCTAAATGTCAACCATATCCTTTATCGCAAAATCTAGCCGGTTCTTGCTTCCTAGAAGTGTTCGATCTTACCTGCGGTCCTTGTTGGACTTCCGGATCAAATGGGTCACCGACTGGCCAAGCCTTTGCCTTTGCCACCAGCTTCTTCTCAAACTCTTCATAGATCCCTTCCTGAACATAAACGCGAGAGCCCGCGACGCATATTTCTCCCTGAAACATAGGTTTCAATCAAGAAACCATCACGATTTTGGGTATGCGAAGCTTATTCTCTGTTTTCACAAATTCCACAAAAAAGTCAGACACCTTACCTTGTTATGGACGATACCTATTAGAGCAAGATCGGTAGCAGTATCTAAATCAGCATCATCAAATATCATAATAGGCGATTTCCCGCCTAATTCGAGTGACACTTGTTTCAAATTGCTTGTAGCTGCAGCTTGCATCACGATGCGCCCCACTTCTGTAGATCCCGTAAAATTGACCTGAAGTGAGGTTTTCATGCCGTATGAATCCAAACTAAAACCTTACAAGCACATATTCCCAAATTCGACCTATGTTATGTGGTACATTAATAGAAAATTTCATGAAAGATGGATATCGGAATCATACCATATCAATGTCCATATGACTGGTTATTGCAGCACCGGCCGTTGGTCCGAAACCGGTTACAACATTGATCACTCCATCAGGAACACCGGCCTGATACAAAGCAGACGAAGATGTAAAGGCAGAAAGATAAACTAAATAATTTTCATGTATATCCTCTTTTTCTTTTCGTTTTGGGACAACAGTTTTTTGGAACTATTTTGTTATGGCACAACAGATATTCAAAATCATGTCTTCACTTGCTCCCCTATTGCTGTCTTTAATATTTTGATTAGACTATTCTCTTCATAATTAACCATAACTTCTAGACTGATAAATGACGAAATTATTACATTTTGTCTACGAAAAACTAATTCCAAATAATTAAATAATCTACTTACAATGCAATTACAGTTTAGAAAAAATGAATTCTGCTCTCAAAAAGCATCTTTTCCGAGTCGATTAACGTACCTTCTTAGCCAAATGAGCATAATAGAGAGCCGACAGAGGGGTCTGCTCGGCAGGCTTCACGATCATGGTGCAACCAGCCGCCAGTGCTGGGGCGACCTTCATAAAGAACATGCTGGTCGGGAAGTTCCAAGGGATAATGTGCCCGACCACGCCAACCGGCTCCAGCAGCGTGTACCCATGAAGTTCACGAGACATCTTCAACACCTCACCATGGATCTTGTCCGCTGCGCCGGCATAATACCTTAGACAAGTGGCAGCCAGAGGGATGTCCACGGCCTTGCCCATGCTGAATATCTTCCCGGCGTCGATAGTGTCCAGAGCGGCCAGTTCATCTATGTTCTCTTCGATCAAGTCCGCAAATTTCGACATGATCCTTCCCCTTTGCTGTTGATGAAATTTATAATCATATGTCATGCAACAATAAAAATTCATGCACACTAGGATTTAGAATGATATGTCGCTTTTACACAGATAACTATGTTCAAGATGTTTGGATAGAACTTCATAAATTTCACTATTTGGTTATTCTTTTGGCTTATGATTACGTAATAAAAATTATGGAAAAAGAAGAAGAAAGGCCTTGGGTTACTGAATAAGATAGTAAAATGCCACACTTACATAGATCATTCTACAAAGTTAGTTTACTAAGTGATTTCTCAAACTATAAGTGATCCTTTAAACAAGCAAGCTAAATTACTATAACAGTTTTACACATCACCTGACACACTAATTCTAATTGTCAAGCATTTTCTATTAAGATAACACTAGACTTATGGTACGCTTCTCTAAATTCAAGAAAATGAACCAAAATGTATGTTCTCAGCGACTAATGAACTAAAATATATGCTGCATATAATAATTTACTAGTATTCCAAAGGGGCATTCGTAGCATTCAAAACAAATGTAGAGACCGAGATTCAATCAAATCGATCACTTCTCAAAAACAAGTATTCTTAAAAAAAAAAAAACGCACCTAACCCAACAGATAATTTTTATCGTAATAATTGATCATTCTATAAAGTGCTAAAGTTAGCTATGCTGAAATATATTTTTTCCTAATCTAGAATAAACAACTGTAACATCCAAAAGAATACCTGCGCATTTGCAGCATCTGGGAACGAAATTAGGAATATCATTTGAGATTGACTATGTACAATAGCTTCTTTGATTGATCGAAGAATCTTTTTCTTCGACTAAACTAAAAAAAAAAAATTTGGTCGAAGACTAAACTAAATTGAAGAGGTCAAATTTCCCACCAAAGAATATTTCCCATTTTTTAATAACATGATCATAAATATAGATCAAATCTAAGTGGGCCCTCATTTGGTGATTTCAAAGTAGCAATAGAGAAGGACGTTGACCCCAAGAATTATGGGAGGAAAATTGAAAAATAAAAATATATTCTCCATGACTATAATGGCTGAGACGATGACAATTAAAATGCGATTTTGAGCAAAAAAATTATAAGTATTATCTCAGTCGGCAAATATTTTTCAGTTTTCCCTATCTTCTAGGGGGGTCACAAAATTATTTAATGGCCCTTTGAACAAGGAAGAGCCTAACACCGTCAATCCAAAACCGTAGAGACAAATCACAAGTTGTCAGCATCGAAAGGCTTCGTGCAATTGAGTGATGTATTAGTTGGTTTTCTATATATATATAAATCAATCAATGATTTTGTTTTTTATTAGTTGGTTTTTTTCATGGCTTGTCGTTATGTGGTGTGCCATAAGACAAAATCATACTCATATCTGCCCACATATTGTCCTGCCCAAGAAGGGAAAAAAAATTATGCAATTGCTGCGGTATGATCAAAGACGATTTCTTTATTATCGTATCGAAAAGCGGCTACTTGACATGCCGCGCTTTATTATAGTCTATGTCCACGAATCATATGTTCAACCGTCATTTTTCTTAAGTTTAAAGTTTACGTTTGAATTCGACGACGATTCATTAATAAGATGAATACATGGCAAACATAAAAATCGATTCGCTGAAATCAATTGGTTAAATGAGATGTTGAGCTCAAGTTATCTCACACAAACGTCTTTGCTAAATTTAATAGTGTAATCACAATAAAATAATATTCATAAGTGAATTAATGGATTAATTTATACTGGTATTGTCTATTTTAATTTGGATAGAAAACGAAAATGAAATGAGGACAAAAAGGGAGAGAGAAAGGGGGAGACGTACGTAGCCGGGCATGCGTGGCCAAGGGCCGTGATCAAATGCTTGACGGGCGGCTTTCACAGCCAAATCCACGTCCTCTTTGTCTCCCTCTGCAACTCTTGCTGTAACTTCTCCATTTCTTGGATCTATCGTCTCGAACGTCCTCCCTGCTCATCCAATTTCATTCACCATCACAAGCTAGAAACTCCCAAAAGAAAATAACAAGAAGAAGAAACCGAACGATAACAAGAACTCGTGGGGACTGCGAGTTTTCCTATGGTCAACTGCAATAATGTGTAAGATTCTCTCAAGGTCAATCTCGATTTAGACGGCCGTTTTTTCTTTGGATACCCCTCTTTTCTGTACTCCGAAACAGGGCAGTGAATTTCACTCAACAAAAACCGAACTGCTCGAACGAGACCAAACCCAACTTCAGTCACGCTTTCTTCACGGCACAACTTTACTTTTCTCTCTCTTTTTCTTTTCGAGAAGAAGGATAGGCTAGCAAGAACAGAACTCTACGACCCCATCTGTGTAATGAATCTTCATCAAGGCAGCCCAAAAACTTGACAGGAAGATGGTGAATTCTACCTTTGACAGAATCGACGAACTCGCCATTGATGAAGAGCTTGGTAAACTTGATGTCCGGAACGTGTTCATCATAAGTCTTCAGGCTCCCGTTGGCGTCGCTCTGGTTCTCTGCCATCTCGTCTCTCTCCTCTGCAGTCAGACTCTCACTTTTTTGGCAGGAGGGAGGATCCTTTCTTCCGTTTATATAGTACTAGGAGACGGTAGATATAGTCGTTTTCCTTCTCGCAACAAGTAGGGTTATTTTGGGAAGAGAAACTCTTGTAACAAATATTTATTTATTGGTCATAGGTGGCAAGACAGGAAAAATCAGTCACGACACACAATTCACCTAATTTCCATGAATTCCTCCTTGTTTTTAGCCTTTCCCTTTTGGACTTTAGTCCAACAAAATAAATATTTACCGAAAGCCATTCATCCCATTCCACAACGGGTGGTAATTTATTTTCACGGTTCTTAAGTTAAGGGAGACGAAACCCTTCAATCGGTTACATTAAGAGTTCAAGACTTCGATCAAAATTCATGTGGACACAAATGTACGAGCTAGATTTATGTGTTGGTTTCTTTAGTTACCATGCAAATGATATGTCTAGCATCCAGCAATATCATGACATTTTTCTCTTAATCCTCCCTTTTTCCATTCCGGATGGAGTTTCTTTATATTTGCAGTCCTTGAAAAGTTTTTATCTCTTCATGTAGTTTTTATGATGTAATAATTGTATAAACATGACGAAGATGAAGTTTTTAATGATCCTTTCTCATACTTAATGATCCATTTGAATATTACGGAAAGGGACAAAACTCTTTTAAGGATAACTTAACAAAACCCTTTTAAAGACAACTTGGTTTCTTTTATGATGGGTGATATAAGACTTCAGATAACATTCATTTTTTTTGTCATAAAGTAAGGCCTGGTCAACATGTGTACATAGCCACTCTGCACGTCTTGACCATGCCTTATGTTTCTTTCATATTCATATTCATATATATATATATATATATATATATATATATATCTGTGTGTGTGAAATTATTTGAGGTCTAAAAGTCAGAGGACATCAATTACTAGATTTTCTTTCTTTCATTATAGATTATCGTTTGAAAGAAAATACTTTATCTCCGTACAAGAAACACGTGAGATTCACTTTAGAGATAAAAAGGCTTACAATTTGCAATTAATATGTGGAGTAACTTTTATTTTTTTCTTTTTGTGGTACAAGTTTTTAAAATTAACATATTTTGCAAATCTTATGGTGCATGTATTTTAACTTATTTTCACTTTTAAGCATTTGAAAACTTTAAAATTTATACTAATAGTAACATGATATTTCACATATAATATTGCATGTGTTTTAGAATTTAAAATAACATTATAAATGTTGGTGGAAAAGAAATAAATTGCTTTCACTTTTTAGAAGCCAGAACAAACAAGATCTAATTAATTATTCAATTGTGACACGAGGGTAAGAAAATATACATCATTGAAAAAGATTAACAAGCAAAGGAATGCCAGTATCCATGAAATAGCCAATAAGAAAAATGGGAGGGAAACTTTCAAACGAATAACTATGGGGCTTTTTTAATGATTAAATGAACACGTTTATGTTTTGTAGAGTCATGAATTAGGCATATGACATAAGATTTGATGAACCACGTGCTATTCTAAGTTAACTCGCCATCATGATTATTTCAGTTGTGTTACACAGTGATTCGATTACTTCCGTTAATATGGTTTAGTTTACTACATCTACATATTTAAAAGATTTAGTGCAGTCCTTCCTCCACTATATATTTATACTTCCTCATTTTTTCCCTAAATTTTTTTTATCAGCAGCCCTACAATTAGAGTGATAATAAAAGTATAAAGAAATAAAGAAAAATAAATGCAAATCAATCCCGCAAACTGACCTAAAATTGGGTGAGAACATGCTGAAAGCAACTTCAAATGGAACTCGAGCCGCTGAAACCCATCTTTCTATTTCACGTTATAGACAAGGAAGGATTACCTTATCTTTTCTTAAAATATGCTTTTGTACACCGAATAATACACATAAATTTATTTTCGAAAAACAATCAATTAAACACCGCAACTAACTAAACAGGCAAAGTAATTTCGTTGAGCCGATCCACGCTTCAACTACTTTGATTTCAGAAATTAGTTCGATTTGAATAATCAAATTGCAATAGAAATTATAGTCTATAAGTTTTTTATATTTTAAAAAAAAAAATCCTATGTATTCGATCGAGGCTCCATCTTCCTCCCTTTTAAGGTAGGGCATGCATAATGGAGGAATTGAAGGGCCTTGCTAGAAGCTGGAAAAGTTGGGTATGGAAGGTCCCACCCTCACTTACGAAGAAGTAGTTGGAGCTGGGCTCCGAACTATGAAAGTTTGCTTTTGTTTTCTCCTCTATAGCATTTCTTTCGGAACCTTGGTCCCATTGCTCAATGCTGGCCGAACATCTTGTCACGACCAAAATTTTGGATGAACTACCTAAAGTTTGGCTAATAGATTAATAAAACTAAACTTAGCTCGAGCTCCCCTAAACTATACCAATTCGCGATTTAAGTTCAACTTATTAACATGCAAATGGATTTTATCTAGGAGTCGTCACTAATCAGTTTTAATCAGTTTATGGTAGGTTGATTAGACACCTACTCCTACGAACCAGAAGAGACTTTGAGTACGGGGACTTGGTTACACTAGACTTTTATAATGCCATTTCGGTACCTTTCTCTTTTTATTTCGAAAAAAAATATTTTGCAGACAGCTTGAATTAATTTCAATTCACTTTCCTAACATGTGAGATGATTATGCGGGTGCGTAATCTAAATTAGCCAGACCTATTTCCAATGACGGGCAATTTTTAACTAAATGGACCTTTACTAAATGACATGCATCTCATGAACCTAATTCTATATGACATGCGCATGAAATTTTTGTATTTTTTAAAATTCGTAATTATAAATTACTAATAATAAAAATCTAAATAAAGTGAGATATTATCTATTTTAAGTTAGGAAATAGACCAATCTGAATCATATCTTAACCTAGAAATTTATCTCGACATGCCATTTAATTTAAAGATATTATCTAACCTAAATACCGTCTAAAATGCATTTTAATATAATTAGAAAAATATATAACTATTCTATCATACAATACTATCTAGGAAATCAATTCTAATCTACGTGATATGCAAATGTAATTTTTTTTTTGAATTTTTGGGATAATTAAAGCAATTAAAATATAAGCACCAAATCATTCACAGTCGTCAAAGATGTTTTTAGTTGTTTGAATTTGGAAACAATGCATAATCAAACTTGATTATTTCGCTAATAAAATCGATAAATTGATCTTAAACCTTAGAAATCAAGATATATTAGTTATTCCATTAGATGGATTTTTATCCGTGTGCTGTTGCGAATTAGACAATAAGTCTTAACCGGAAATACGTCCATAATTCAAATATGCACGTAAGGTATTGAAAAGCATGTATTAGGCAATAAAATTTCCAAATCAAATTTAGTAAGATAATTACCTAATGTTGCAAGTAATATTACCAAATTTAAATCAAATGGAATCGCTCAACGGGTGACCGGCGGTGTGTGGTGGTGCTCGCGTGGCTTCACGAACGTGAAAGGGTCTTGATCACGGCAACAAGGATGGGAAATTCGGCAAGGGTGTCAGCAAGTTGGACCCCGCCGAAAGTCTTCAGGTGGACTTTCTTGTTTGCCAGACGTCCCCTCTTCGGATTGCCTTACTATATTTTAATATAACCTCCACTAGAGCTTCTTTGACCACCGTTTGAAGTTCTCCTCTTAACCTGCAGAGGCGCAAAAAGTTTAATGCGAAGAGCGCCAAGAGGCTTTCGGTGTGACGGCGAGACTAGCGGGTCTTCTCGGATCAGCCCAAGAAGTAGGGACGCCCCAGATAAGTGACAGTAGCAACGTCGCCCACGTTGGTACTGGAAGGAGCGACACGGACTTAAAGCAGCAGCGTCTTACTCGAGGCTGGCGTGGATGGAAGCTCGGCAAGGATCATCAAGCAATAACTCTCACGGATAAGGCTCGGGATGACGATCAGAGCAGCAGCGCGGTGACGTCGAGGGATGCTCGAAGAGGACGACCTCCTCCCTCCTTATGTTGACCTATTGACCGGTGGACCCAGACCATTTTTTATCTTTTTGGACTCTCTCGTCTGTTTTTCTTCTGTTGTGAAAGTGCGTTCTCTACCTCTGAACTTGTATCGTCATGTTTTTGGAACTTCAGCTCGACTTGAACTCGAAATTAGCAAGTTGAATCCGAGCGCTTCACGAAATGGAAAGGCCGGAAGCTTAGTGGGCTGACAAAGGACACCTAGCCCAGCCCACCAGCCCTCCTATGCCGACCGGTGGAACGCCAGTGATGGGAATTTGGAAATTGGGTAGAGCTTTGGACGCGTCACATGAAACCATTTTTCATTTCTAGTGCAAAATACAACAAACCCATTTGTTCTTTTGCCTCCACAAAACCGAACAGAACTCCAAAATCCTCCACAAAACCAACCGGTGGAACGCCAGTGATGGGAATTTGGAAATTGGGTAGAGCTTTGGACGCGTCACATGAAACCATTTTTCATTTCTAGTGCAAAATACAACAATCCCATTTGTTCTTTTGCCTCCACAAAACCAAACAAAACTCCAAAATCCTCAACCCAACAGCATCACGCCTCGGCGCTCCCCTCCAAGATTCTTTAGCTTCCACTAGAACTCACTCGCCATCCTCTGATGTCACCGTCCTCGCCGATGCAGTTATAATTCATCTCCCTTCAATTTCGTCGCTTGCGCAGTCCTCCCTCGGTTCGGTGATTGTGTGTTGGGGGTGTTGGTGTCGGTGTTGGCGTCGGCGTCGGCATCGGCCTCGGCGGGAGAGAGAGATGTCAAGTTCTATCATGCTCCAATTTGTTATTTCTTCACCTTAAATTCCAGAATTTGTTCTTTATAATTTCAAGCCAAGTAATTTCCCATCCTTCTTTTTCACTTTCTAGGGGAAACAAGTACAAGAAAACTCTGGAGGATAGACAGCAAAGAAATTGCGCACAAAAGCTATGTTTTGTAGCATGAAATTGTTTAACATTGTCTGAATGCCAAAATAACCTGCATTCTGTTTCTTGTAAATATACCTTATAATTTGGAATTACACATTATTTGAGCCACCATATGATGCAAAGCTCTTTTCTTAGAAAATTCCCTTAAAGCCAAGGAGAGTTATAAAGAGGGGTCACAACAGATTTAACATTTAGGTATTTGTGGAGGGCTTCCAAACCAAAATCTCTTCCAAAGCCGCTTGTCTTGTAGCCACCATAAGGACAATCGTTGTCGAATGCAAAGTAGCAGTTTATCCAGATGACGCCTGCTCGGATTGACCTCGAGACTGTGTTCGCCACATCTATGTTCTTGGTCACAATCCCTGCCGCTAGGCCATATCTCGTACCATTAGCCCTCTTGATTGCCTCCTCCACAGTCCTACAATCCGCCATAAAATGATGAATGAAGCACCGATGTACTACAATAGTTCTCTCTGTTCCAGCTACAGAGTAGTGCCCAGATGCATCAGAACCAAGTAAGCAATAGCTTTAGGGAGCAATAGAGGTTTCCACTCACTTGAATTTCATGAGCGACATGACAGGACCAAAAATCTCATCCTTCACGATCACATTGTCCTCCTGATGGAAGGAGATAGTTCGACAAGCACTCAAAACAATCAGAAGTTCAATTCCTCTCAATTCACTGCTTCATGTTCTTTAAGGAATGTGTCGTGGATTGATAGTGTACCTTAACATTTGTGAAGATTGTTGGTTGAATATAGTATCCTTTGGTGCCCAAACGCTCGCCCCCAGTCAAAAGTATGGCTCCTTCTCTCTTTCCATGCTCAATGTAAGAAAGTATCTTCTCAAATTGTTTCTTATCGACCTGAGATTTACCGTAGTTCGGGTAAAGCTAATTGTCAACCATATGCTTTATCACAAAATCTAGGTGGTTCTTGCTTCCTACAAGTGTCCGATTTTACCTGCGGTCCTTGTTGGACCTTCGGATCAAACGGGTCACCAACCGGCCAAGCCTTCGCCTTTGTAAACAGCTTCTTCTCAAACTCTTCGTAGATCCCTTCTTGAACATAGACGCGAGAGCCCGCAACACATACTTCTCCCTAAAACAAAGGTTTCAATCAAGAAACCGTCACAATTTTGGGTATTTGGAGCTTATTCTTTGTTTTCACAACTTCCAAAAAAAAGTCAAGACACCTTACCTTGTTATGGACAATACCCATTAGAGCAAGATCTGTAGCAGTATCTAAATCAGCATCATCAAAGATCATAACAGGCGATTTCCCGCCCAATTCTAGGGACACTTGTTTCAAATTGCTTGTTGCTGCGGCCTGCATCACAATGCGCCCCACTTCTGTAGACCCCGTAAAACAAACCTGGAGTGAGATTTTCATGATGCATCAGTCCGTGCTAAAAACTCATGAGCGCATATTTACATAATTCGACCAATGTTATGTGGTACAAAAATAGAAAATTTCATGAAAGATAGAACTTGGGACGATACCATATCAACGTCCATATGACTAGTTATCGCCGCACCGGCCGTTGATCCAAAACCGGTTACAACATTGATCACTCCATCAGGAACACCGGCCTAGTACAAAGCAAACCAAGATGTAAAGGCAGAAAGATTACGTGAATAATTTGCATATGTATCCTCTTTTTATTTTCTTTTTGGGACAACCGTTTTGTGGAACTACTTTGTTTTGGCGTAACAGATATTCAAAATCATGTCTTCACTTGCTCCCCTATTGCTATCTTCAATATTTTGATGAGACTACTCTCTTCATAATTAAACATAAATTCCAGACTAATAAATGACGAAAATATTTCATTTTGTCTACTGAAAACTAATTCCAAACAATTAAATTATCTACTTAATACTGCAATTACAGTCTAGAGAAAATTAATTCTGCTCTTAAAAAGCATCTTTTCCGAGTCAATTGATGTACCTTCTTAGCCAGATGAGCGTAAAAGAGAGCCGATAGAGGGGTCTGCTCAGCAGGCTTCACGACCATGGTGCAACCAGCGGCCATTGCCGGGGCTACCTTCATAAAGAACATGGTGGTCGGGAAGTTCCAAGGGATAATGTGCCCGACCACGCCGACCGGCTCCAGCAGCGTGTACCCGTGAAGCTCACGCGACATCTTCAACACCTCACCATGGATCTTGTCCGCTGCGCCGGCATAGTACCTTAGACATGTGGCAGCGTGAGGGATGTCCACGGCCTTGCCCATGCTGAACAACTTCCCGGCGTCTATAGTGTCCAGAGCGGCCAGTTCATCTATGTTCTCTTCGATCAAGTCCGCGAATTTCGACATGATCCTTCCCCTTTGCTGTTGATAAAATTTATAATCATATGCCATGTAAGAATCAAAATTCATGAACATTAGGATTTAGAATGATATGTCTCTTTCATGCGGAAAACTATGTTCTGGATGTTTGGATGGAACTTCATGAATTTCGCTATTCGGCCAAAAGATAGTTATGATTATGTAATGAAAATTATGAAAAAAGAACAAAAAGAAAGGCCCTGTGTTACCGATTGAAATAGAACAAGAGCACACTTATTTAGACCATTCTACTCATTTAGATTACTAAGTAATTTGTAAGGTCATAAGTGACCCTTTAAATAAGTGAGCACATTCGAGAACCTATAATAGTTCGCCACATCATTTAACAAACCGATTCTAATTGTCTAGCATTTTCCATAACGACAACACTAGACTTATGGTATGCTTCTCTAAATTCAAGAAAATGAACCACAATATATGTTCTCAATTACTAATGAAGTAAAACGTATGTTGCGTATAATAACTAACTAGTATTCCAAAGGAGCACTCCTAGCATTCGAAACAAATGTAGAGGCTAAGTATAAATTCAATCAAGTCAATCACATCTCAAAAATAGGTAAACTTTATCCTCAGAAGAATGCACCGTACCCAATATATAATTTATCTCATAATAATTGACTCATTCTACAAAATGCTAGAGTTAGCTATGCTGAAATATATATTTTCCTAATCTAGAATAAAGAACTGTAACGTCCAAAAGAATACATGTGCAACTACAGCATCTGAAAACAAAATTAGGAATATCACTTAAGGTTTAGTATGTACAATAGCTTCTATTCTGTAACTCAATTACATTTTTTTTTTTTTGGTCACTTCAACTCAATTACATTGAAGAGGTCAAATTTCCCACCAGAGAATATTATCCATTTTTAATAGCATGATCATCAATATAGATCAAATCTGAGTGGGCCCAATTTGGTGATTTCAGAGAGGCAAGCAAGAGGGGAAGATGACATTGACCCCAAGAAATAAGGGAGGAGAATTGAAATTAAAAATATCTTCTCCATGACAGTAACGGCTGAGATGAAGACAATTAAAATACGATTTTGAGCAAAAAATTATAAATATTAATTCAGTCGGCAAATGTTTTTCAGTTTTCCCTATCTTCTAGGGGCTCACAAAAGTATTTAATGGCTCGTTGAATTAGGAAGTGTGACACTTGTCGATCGAAAACGCAGGGATAAAAATTCCAAAGGCACAACCAAACCAAAAGTATTTTTCAGTTTCCCTTGTCTTCTAGGGGCTTCGTGAAATTGAGGATTCCGATTCCTGAGGGAATAAAAAAAATTACAAATTGATGAAAATTTTCCAATTTAATCTTTTCTGGCTTGGTTGTGTGTTCCTTTTGCTCATGCTAATTGTGTTAGTTTTATGTACCTTCACGTTTGAAAACACCTAATACACGTTGTAGATATTTTTAACAAAGTATTGGTGCGATGGGAAAGAGCAAAGAGAAAAAGGAACGTAAAAAATATCTTATGCATTGGTTGGATATATATATATATATATATATATATATATATATATATATATATATATATATAAATTTATACATAAGGTATTTTTTATTAATTTCATTTTTTCATGTGTCATCATTATGTGATGTGTTGTACCACAAAATCATGTTCAGATCCACCCACATGTTGCCCAGCCCAAGAAGGAAAAAAAATTACAATCGTCGCCATATGGTCAAAGAAATTACTTTATTACCCAAAAGCAGTTACCTGACATGCCTCACTTTATTGAAGTCTACACACACGGATCACGTTGCTTTTAATTAATTGATTCATAATGTTAGGTCCTTAGCAAGATCTTAAAAGGTTATGACATTCAGGAAAGATTAAATAGAGGCTGGGATCAAGGCCTCGATAAAGATACTTGCCCCATTGCCAGACCCGGCTACAACCCTTTCGAGGGTGGGCTGGCAGCCCTGATTCCCGCGACGCCTTCCCCCCTAAAATACAGGGGCGTGGTACAAGAAAGTGATGGGTCTCCCCCTGAAAAGGGGAGGTGGCTGTGTTGTTTTTTATTAATTGTGTTTTTTCATGTGTCATCGTTATGTGATGTGTTGTACCACAAGATCATACTCAAATCCACCCGCATGTTGCCCAACGCAAGAAGGAAAAAAAATAAAAAATACAACTGTTGCCATATGATCAAAGAGATTCCCTTATTACCCAAAAACAGCTGCTTGACATGCCGTGCTTTATTAAAGTCTACACTCGTTAATCATGTGTCCAGCTGTCATTTTTCTTAGACTTAAGGTTACATTTGAATCTGCCGACGATTCATTAATAAAATGGATACGAGGCAAACATGTAAATCCATTCGGTAAAACATGTAAAAGAGATGTCGAGATCAAGTTATCTCAAACAAACATCCCGGCTAAAATTAATAGTGCAATCACAATAAAATAATATTCATAGGTGAATTTATGAATTAATTTCTACCGGTATTGTCTTTTTAATTTGGATGGAAAAAGAAAAAGAAATGAGGACAAAAAGGGAGAGGGAGAAAGGAAGGGACGTACGTAGCCGGGCATGCGTGGCCAGGGGCCGTGATCAAATGCTTGGCGGGCGGCTTTCACAGCTAAATCCACGTCCTCTTTGTCTCCCTCAGCAACTCTTGCTGTGACTTCTCCATTTCTTGGATCTATCGTCTCGAACGTCCTCCCTGCTCATCCAATTTCATTCACCATCACAAGCTAGAAACCCCCAAAAGGAAAGAACAAGCAGAAGATAACCAAACGAGAACAAGAACTCGTGTAAGATTCTCTCAAGGTCAATCTCGATTTAGACGGTCGTTTCTATTTTGGATACCCCTGTTTTCTGTACTCCGAACAGAGCAGTTAATTTCACTCAACAAAAACCGAACTGCTCCAACGAGACCAAAACCAACTCAAGTGACGCTTTGTTCATGGCACAGCTTTTACTTTTCTTTCTCGTTTTCTTCTCGAGAAGAAGGATAAGCTAGCAAGAACAGAACTCCACATCCGTGTAATAAATCTTCATCAAGACAGCGCAAAAACATGACAGGAAGATGGTGAATTCTACCTTTGACAGAATCGACGAACTCGCCATTGATGAAGAGCTTGGTGAACTTAATCTCGGGAACGTGTTCATCATAAGTCTTCGGGCTCCCGTTGACGTCGCTCTGGTTCTCTGCCATCTCTCTCTCTCTTCTCTGCACTCAGGCCCACTTTTTCGGCAGGAGGGTCTTTACTCCACTTTATATAGTACTAGTAAACAGTGGACAGTCATTTTCCTTCTCGCAACATCTAGGGTTATTTTGGGAAGAGAAACTCTAGTGACAAATATTTATTTATTGCTCATAGGTAGCAAGAGAGGAAAAATCAGTCACGATACCCGATTCCCCTAATTTCCATGAATTACTCCTTGTTTTTGGCCTTCCCCTTTTGGACTTTAGTCCAAGAAAAGAAATATTTACCGAACGCCATTCATCCCATCTTACAACGGCTCGCAATTTATTTTCACGGTTCTTAAGTTAAGGGACACGAAACCGTTCAATCGGTTATGTTTAGAGTCCAAGACTTCGATCAAAATTCATGTGGACACAAATGGACGAGCTAGATTTACGCGTTGGTTTCTTTAATTACGATGCAAATGATGTGTCTAGCATCCAGTAATATCATGACATTTTTTTTTATCATCCTTTTTTCCGTTCTGGATGGAGTTTCTTTTTATTTGTGGTCCTTGAAAAGTTTTCATCTATTTATGTAGTTTTTAGACAAAGATGAAGCTCTTGATGATCCTTTTTTTTTTTTTTTATCATACTTAGGGGCTATTTGGTAACGTTTCGGGGAACACTCGTTTCTATTTCATGGTAATTTTTTTGTTCTCCAGAATAAATTTAGAACAAAAATAAGAAATAAAAAAAATTAAAAAAAAGTTATTTCTTATTCCTACGAACAACTCAAAAAACAAGCCTTTTCTTTTCTTTTCTTTTCTTTTTTTTTTCTCTTCCTTTCTTCTTCCCTAGTTGGTCACCGGCCCGACAATGGCCGGCAACCGGCCAGACGAGGCCTGGTGACCTCACCGGAGCCTCGTCAGCCCCCGATGAAGTCGCCCCGAGCTTGCCAACCACCGCGAGGCCAAGCAACGCCGACCTAAGCGACGCTCGGCCTCGCGGTGGCCGGGCGAGGCTCAACCTTGCCAAATCGGGGCGAGGTCGCCTCGCCCAGTTAGGGCAAGGCCGAGCCTCACCAAGCCACCGCAAGGCTCCCCCAAGGCCAATGACCTCGTCTGCATGGCCAAGCTAGTGACCGACTAAGAGGAAGGAGAAGAAAAAAAAAGGAAAGAAAAAAAGAAAGAATGTAATAAAATTATTAATATATTAAAAGAAATTTTAAGTCACAAAAAAATTTTGGGTTGTACCAAACAAGTTTGTGTTCCCATAACAGAAATTTTTTTTAGTTACCAAATATTTTAAAATGCTTAAAAACTGTTCCCGAGAACATAAATAGAAAAAAATGTATGAAAAAAAATTGTTTCTTAGAACAGAAACATTAATATACGCACCCGTAACGATTCATTTGAATTAGGGGTGTGCAAAAGAACCAAGACCCGCCCGAACTGTCTAGAACCGATGGTTCTTGAAGGAACCGATCCGGTTCTCGATTCCAATTTATGGGAACCGGTGGGTACCGGTCCAGCTTCCGGTTCCATGGGCGGATTCATCCACCCGCCCACCCGAACTGGACCGATTATATTAAAATAATATATTAATTTTTAACATTAAAAAAAGTAAATTACAAATTAACAAAACCAAATCAAATAATTTAAAAAAAAATTAATTAAAGTGGGAAAAAAGTCCAAAGCACACCAAATGGAGAGGCGCTGAAGCTAAAAAGTCCAAAATGCACATTGACAAAACATAGAGCAATTGGTGGGCAAAAAGCAAGCACGTGAAGAAGCAGGGCTGCAAGAGGAAGAGGAGAAGAATATGTCAAACAGCGAAGAACCAGCAATTTTGGTTGAAAACCAAAGTTGTTTCCCGTCAAGATTGGAGCTTTCGAAAAAATGATATTATTATTATTGTGAAACCGGTTTCATGGATCCACCCGAGAACCGAACATCCGATTATCGGGTGGATCCATGCAACTAACTGGTGGATCATGATTCCAATTTTTCGGAACCAGTTCTTAATGGGCGGTTTCCGATTCTAGGTCAGGAGCCGCCTGCTCGAACCATGCACTCCTAATTTGAATATTACACAAAGGGACAGAACTCTTTCAAGGATAACTTAGCAAAACCCTTTTAAAGACAACAACCTTTTTTTAATGATGGGTAACATAGGACTTCAGATAACATTCTTTTTCTTTTTTCTCTTTTTCTTTTTTTCTCATAAAGTAAGGCATGATCAACATGTGTGCGTAGCCGCTTTCCACGTCTTGACCATGCTTTGTGTTTCTTTCATTTATATATATGAAATTATTTGAGGTCTAAAAGTAGAGGACATCAATTAATAGATTTTTTTTCATTATAGATTTTATCGTTTGAAAGAAAATACTTTATCTCCGTACAACAAACACATGAGATTTGTCTCACGGACAAAAAGGCTTACAATTTTGCAATTAATATGTGGAGTAACTTTTATTTTTTGCTTTTTGCGGTACAAGTGTTTTGAAATTGACATATTTTGCAAATCTTATGGTGCAAGTATTTTGACTTGTTTTCACTTTTAAACATTTGAAAACTTCAAAAATTATACTAATAGTACCATGACATTTCCATATAATATTGCGTGTGTTTTAAAATTTAAAATAACATTATAAATGTTGGTGGAAATGAAATAAATTGCTTTCACTTTTTAGAAGCCAAAACAAAAAAGATCTCATTAATTATTCAATTGTGACACAAGGGTGAGAAAATATACATCATTGAAAAAGATTAACAAGCAAAAGAATGCGAGTTTCGCATGAAATAGTCGATAAGAAAAATGAGAGGGAAACTTTCAAATGAATAACTATGGGGCTTTTTTAATGATTAAATGAACGCATTTATGTTTTGTAGAGTCATGAATTAGGCATATGATACAAACTCGGTGAACCAAGTGCTATTCTAAGTTAACTCCCTATTATGATTATTTTAGTTGTGTTACGCAATGATTCGATTACTTCCGCTAATATGATACAGTTTACTAGATCTACATAAATAAAAAGATTTGGTGTAGTCCTTCCTCCACTATATATTACTACTTCCTCATTTTTTTCCCTATATATATTATTATTATTATTTTATCAGCAGCCCAACAATTAGAGTGATAAGAAAAATATAAAGAAATCAAGAAAATTAAATGCAAATCAATCCCGCAAGCTGGCCATAGGATTGGGTCAGAACATGCTGAAAGCAAGTTCAAATGGAACTTGAGCCGGTGAAACCTATCTTTCTATTTCACATTATAGACAAGCAAGGATTACCTTATCTTTTCTTAAAATATGCTTTTGTACACCGAATAATACACATTAATTTATTTTCGAAAAACAATCAATTAAACACCGCGACTAACCAAACAGGCAAAGTAATTTCGTTGAGCCGATCCACGCTTCAAGTACTTTGATTTCAGAAATTAGTTCGATTTGAATAATCAAATTGCAATAGAAATTCTAGTCCATAAGTTTTTTATATTAAAAAAAAAAATCCTACGTATTGGATCAAGGCTCCATCTTCCTCCCTTTTAAGGTAGGGCATGCATAATGAAGGAATCAAAGGGCTTTGCTAGAAGCTGATAAAGTTGGGTATGGAAGGTCTCATTTGGTGAGAAGACCCTATACTATACCCACGGTGACACATTTATCACCCAAATTATTTTTTTGTGACACCAAAAACCTCAAAATTGTACTTGTGAAATATTTACCTCAAAATTTGCAGCAAGATTATGTTCATTTGAAAAACAATTAGATTTTCTTGACTTAGAATATGATACTTATTTCAAAATTCTATCTATGACGAGGGCAAATCTCAAGTTGTTCTCCTTATCTTTTTCCTTCTTTTTTTTTTTTTTATCTAATCTGGTTCAACCTTAACCACTTATTGATCTATACCCTTGATCCTAAGGTCAAAGAACTACGTAACCTTTTTTCATTAAGCTCTATTTAATGCATTACTTTCTTGCTAAGAGTACTAGTACATCTTCTCTAAGAAGAGGGTTGGACGACACCCTCCAAATTGGAGATTGGCCATTTCAAGTCCCATCAACTATACAAAGTTAGTTGCGACGTCGTGAGTAAGTAGATCCATCATTAAAGAAAAAAAAATTTCTAGCATATCATCCCTAAAATTTTGGCATTAGCAACTAGCATGAATGGAAAAAACTTCTCCGTACCGCACAGGTAATGACTCTTTTTCGAGCTATGACTAGCCATCGATATAGAGTGGATTCCTTTTGCTGGCTTACATGCATCCACGTGTTGCTACGCTCATCCCATACTTAAATTTTCTTCATTTGACATTTCTAGAAGACTTAGAGGCAAGGAGATATTATATATTTAAGAGTACACCGTCTATTTCACAAGTAACTGGATTCAATTGCACATCGTTTGCTCACGCAAGCCATGATGACCCTCTTTAACAAAAGTGATCATCAGGGGAATTGATTGGCGCAATAAACCTAACCCTCGGCTCCAATTATTTCCTCTCGTAAATCAATGATTTGAAAATTAATTTCTTAAAAATGATCATTTATATTACTTAAAAAAGTAAATAGATAGAAATATTTTCACCATCCATTTAAACATAATTTATTATCATTAATGAAAATATTTTATGTTAACTAATTATTTCATGCGATACAAGTAATTATTTTTAAATAAATATTTTCAAAATCATTTATTTTTTTTCTCGAAATAAATGGAGCCTTTGCCTCTAGAAAGAAAGTAGAATGGGAAATTTAAAAGGTTTATTATATTCTTCCATGAAAATAAAGTTTCTCGGGAACATTGCATACGAACGAAGATTGCGGTCAGATAATTAATCGTCTTTTTACGAAGTTGATTATCGTGTATGGTCCAATCAAAGGGTAAAATATGCTGTTTGCATAGCATCGGTCAGCGATACTCGATCACCGTGAACTTGTTTAGTTGGTTCAATTAATGCACATCTTCTCACCGATGAAAAACGGTCTTCTTTTTCAGTTGGTCTTAGTAAGAAAAAAAAATGGTAATCCGGTCATCAATTAGGGTTGACTATCTCGAAATTGTTTAATATGAAAAGGGTGAGCTCGAGATAACTCTATTTGAAAAACTGACTTGAAAGTATAAACTAGATAACAAGTAGGTGCGGTTGTTCTCGTGCTCTTTAAAATCCGCGATCAATATCGCTGTCCGAAAAAATGTGTATGCAAATTGAAATAATCAAATTGGGCAATGCTTTCACATGGTAAAATTCTCACTAAGGTTTACAAAAGAACATGATAAAGGAAAAGGGCATAAGCAACATGTGCTTGCCCAAAATTATGAGTAGCTGTAGTTGCTTGGATTAGCAAATAAGTGGCGATAAGTAGGAAACAAATGAAGTCACGAATAATGGGCAGTTATCATATTTTGAATTTCTAGATGCGCAGCATATGCATTTTTCTTACCGTTTTGATATTTTTAGCAGGCGATAAGTGTTTGATCGCATTAATAGATTTTAATAAAATAATAAAGGACGGGGAAATTAAAGGATATTCTCATAAAAACGAGGATGGACATCAAATTCAGAAGTTTTACAATTTATATACATACATATATTTGCATCCATTCTCATCCACGACACTTTCATCGATATTAATACTTTATTGTTTGGTTTTTTCTCAAAATTAAAACTTGCGATTATACCGATGGTCCGGCCAGTAAATGAATTCGCTCTTGTAATAGTACCGGCAGCCCATTTGGTCAGATCGTGGATCTTATCAAATTGACTTTCGGGAGATGAAAATCCACATGAATATCTGGGGGAAGTCCCTAAGTTATTAAACAAAACAAAAATCGATGGTCTAGGTGTCACCCTAGGATATATATGTGTGTATATATTATTCTTAGAAGTACATAGGTTGTGTATTATTAGTATTAATGTATGAAGGAGGAATCACCTTGAGGTCATCGAATCATCAAATCACTTATTTTATTGTAACTAACCAGGTTTAATTATTTAATACGCAACTTAAATCGTCCAGATAATTCAAATTTATGCAACACATCGGGTCATCATGTCACATGATCAACTGACAAAAGAAATGTGAGAAATATCTACCATATAAATTTTGGCCAAACTTCCTCGATCATTGAATTGGTCTACCGTATTTGGCTTGCACATTAAGGATGGGTATAAAAGAACTTTGACAAATTAATGTACCCCAATGTCGCAAAAAAAAAATCTCTTATTTTTGTATTGATAAAGATATTCTACCACTATTTTCATCGGTTGATCGGTCTTATCTTTTTGGGTTGAGAGTCCGAAGATGGAAAGGGAGCTATCAACCAAACAATCCCTTTGCATATTGCAGCATAATTCCACGCCCAACATTTGATGTTTGATTCGATCCATGATTCCTAGACGGAGTAGAAGATAGTCCCTCAAAACGCGGTATACCCATCAGCTTCGTTGTTAATCTCTCATGTTTCTTCCTTTTTGGATTGTCCATGCGTACATTAACTTGATGTCTAGACATGGGGATCTCACGTGAAGGACAAAGATATCACTAGAGAAGAAGTCAATATTACGTTCATAAGAAGAAGTCAATATTATATTCATTTGAATCGGATTCGATTTTCCTGGACTTACTGTAAAAGCTGATCTAAACATCCTACCTACGACGACTGCAAACCCCACGTTGTCCTTGTCATCTTTTCTTCTGTGTTTTTCCTCCCCTGTCTGGTTCAACCTCAGCCTCCTGTGGATCTGTACCCTCGGTCCCAACGTCCGAGCTGTTGCATGCAATTTTTCTCATTTAAGTTCTATATTAATGCATTGCTTTCTTGGTAAGAGCACTAGCACGTGTTCTCTCTCAAAACCGTCGGACGGAGCACTGAGAGCGAAGGAAAGCACATTTCAGATCTCATTAATGGCGTGAAACTATTCTAATACAAACTGCACGGTCTGCTTGCTCTATCACAAGTTCTAAAGTCTACTCAGACTCATTTTATATTATTAATTAAACGATTACAGTATCCTTTAATAATCACGACTTATATTTTAACACATGAAACAAATGAAATGCTAACAAAGTAAAAATTTTAATCATTAAAAGGAAGTACTAGTTATTCTGAAATAAAATAAACCAATAAATAGACAAAAACTTGTTTCAATTTACTTGTTGAAATAAATTCCTCAATTTTTTGAACTTAAAACCTGAACCTAAATAAAATCCAACCAGTCTGGTTCTCTAATTTTAAATTACATCCTCAAATCATGCTCACCACTGTTTATCTTTGCCCAAAGACTTAGATTAACCAATTCTTGATACTTATAAGTTGGCGTGATTGATTGCAATGGTGAGAGGTGGGTAACAAGCAAATTGGACAGCTTTTTCTTGTGTGAAAAGTAAAATACGACGGTTGCCCTTAATTGCAGCACTGTTGCTACAGTATCACACGATCAACTTCCGTTAAATCCATGTCAAAAATGGAGTTGACCTCATCTATATTTTGCCAATTGCCTTCGTCCTACGTGAGGCCATGGACCAAAGCGCAAGCAATCACTTAAATCATTGCAAAATGTACAATTCCTTAAAAAAAAAAAGGTCAAACGAATAATAGAAAGGAGGAGCAATGAGAAGTGGCCAGGCATAACAGGATTGATTTTTCTTCCTCTTTTTTTTTTTAATACAATGAACTTTGAAATTAGTTATGTGATCTGTTCCCTTGCAACGTGGTGCCAACCGTGACATTAATTTGTTGAATATGAAGGTCATGGCTCAGAAGAAGTACAAGTTCAAGCTGTATCCACAATCCAAACAAGAAAAAAAATGCATATATTGAAGTTCCGCTTTTTCGGCTCCTTGTTTGACTCAAATACTCCATTTTACAGTATATTAACCATATTACCTCTTAATTTTTCATCTTTTAAACGTTGTACCCCACATAATCAAATGTGGGGCCAATGTGGGGCCCTGTTTTGAATTTTGTTTCTTCTTTTTCTTCTGCTTTCCTTTCTTTTGTTCTTGTTTATGTTAAAATGGATTGCCACGCTTTTTCACCTTCCTCCTCCGATACCTCCATGCACATCAATAACTAGGCAATTTCAGACTCTCATGAGCTTCCTATCTACTTCATCATCACCCCCTCAAAAACTGTTGGCATGTTTGGCAGAACCACCCCTATGCCAGCATGAGTGAGATGTAATTCTTTATAGCAATCTTTTGATTCTTGCGATGATTTTTGAAAATCAAAACTAAATGTTTGAGCTCGCGGTAATGTGAGCAAAGATTTGAGCATGAAGAAAATAACTTTGATGTATCTACAACTGGTCACCTAGGAGAATAAAGAGCTTAACACTCTCGTCAAGGAATCATAGCTGGAGACAATGACATCATCAGATCCAGAAGTCCTTAATCAACAAAACCACCACGATAAAAAAGGACAATGGAAGAAAAAGGAAAAATAAATCCAAATAGGCCTCATTTTGACTCTTTGTGGGTATGACATTGAAAAAACGATTTATACTTGATTTATATGGCCATAGTATGTATGTATGTATAACAAATTAAGTATCTTAGATTAGGAAATTCTTAATTAGTAGACTTGGGCAAGGTAGGTATTAAGTGATGTCTAGATAATTATTCTCGTGATAGAGTGTGCTATTTCATGAGGACTTGTTAGGTGCGGAAAAATAATACATTTCACAAACACATCTCGTTGGAAGATAATTATCGAATAAGTTGGTTAGAATAACATGCATGCACATTCCTCGAAGATTTAAGTCCCCGAGAGATGATATGTATGCTCTCGTAATTACTTGATTTATATACCGTCACATGATTATTAGTGAAAAGAAAATCACATGGATCGATTTATGGATTACGAGACCAACCACGTTTGTACAAATATTCTTTTCTAGTGACAATATAATAGATGAAAATCCTATGAGATGCAACGCAATTCTGTCTACTCCTTCAATATAAATTAACTAATTCACAAAAAAAAAAAAACTCAACATGTGAGATATTAGCAAATTGTGTCGTATCATTTAAATTTCATAGACACGACATCGAAAGCACTAAAATTTGTTAGACAATCCTCTTTGGTGTAATCTATGTGTGGTCATTATTAGGGCAACACTATGTATAATTTTGTTCTCGATTTAAAGATGTACTTTGTTCTGTTTAGTTTAATTAAACAAGGTTTTTCATTAATTCCCCTCAATTAATTTTTTTAACATTTTTCAAATTCAAAAAAGAAAATAATGAAAAACTAAAAGAAAATCATGAACACTGGGCCGGGCACGACTAGTCTAACTTTTTTTTTTTTTTTTGGTCAATTTTTATTGAGTAGCGGTATGCTTACTGGGTAATGAGTTATCGACAAAAGAAAAAAACCATTGCTTCCTTTTTTATTTAGTAGGGCTCCATCATAGACTCCACCTGGATAAGGTTTCCTATACTCCATGCATACATTGTAAATAATATATTATATAAATATTGTATTATATACCAGATATTAAGCGTGTATTTTCCTTGAATAACCCAAGCAAATGTCAGTTTCGTGTCTCAATCAGGACTTAGTCATCATCCGTTCTCACCATCCTCGATTATGATATCTCGACCAATTAGCCCAAGACTCACGATCATAAAAAATAATAATCGAAATTATGGTCCAAAAGGCGTTATTACTTATTTATCTACTTCTTTTTTTTTTGGTCTTTTTTTGTAACTTTTACTTCTAGGGCATCCACCGATGAAAATCCTTCAATTTAGCTGCCATCACATGCTGCCACTTTGACCCAAATCAACATCCTTCGAATTAATTGTTGACAGTACGAGGTTATCGCAACCAATTTTTTCGGACAATAAAGAGTTTGATAGCTTCGGAGTTACTATTTGTGAGAATGATTTCTTTACGAGAACTTGCAATATAAGATTTTCAAATGAAACGGGTGGTGCATAAGCGCGCTGTGATGTCGGCAGGTGATTATATGATGACTTCTAATTCTTGCACGTTGCTGGACCAATCAAAAAAGATTCAAGCTCTTGGGCCTATGCTTGGACTTCCAGGCAAAATTGGGTCTGCTTTGTAAGCGATGCATACCACCAGAAGTCCAATCCAACATGATGTGGGCCCGCTCGTTTTTTGCCCAAATGAAGAAAATTGCCACCGGTATTGCCCATTACAGTGTCATTTTGAATAATCTTCTACCTCTGCATGGATTGTTGGGGTCTTTTCATGAGCCAGAATTAGAACCCGAGTTAAAATTGGCCCTTTTTATGAGAAAATAAAATAAAATTTAGGTCAGATTTTGGGACTTGAGATAAAGTTGATGCTATTTAAGAAAATTGAACTGTACTTGTTTCACGGTCCTTGCTTTGCTTCATCTCGCAATTCCGTGAAGTTATGAAATAGACTTAGCTCTGGCTCTAAAACACATGACTCGACTTAAAACTTGTACATATTTTAGTTACTTTTACACATCTACTTGACATTACTAACCTATTTCTTGTATATTTCTTATATCGAGCTTGAGCTGAGCTCCACCTGCAATTTATTTTCAATAGTTGAGTGAAGCAAGGTCAAGCTCAATCTTATAATATGCATGATCGAATCAAGCTAAAGCATTGAGGATTACATAGTTGAATCGAGTCAGGATCCGATAACAAATTGGCCTAATTTCCTAAAGAAACCCATACTTTAAGTATACTAACTTTTTTTATCTCAGAAAAAATCTAAATTTTAGGTCAAATTCCAAATCTGCCATGAACATTTTTTGTCTTAAAAAAACCCACATTTAGGTCTTGTCCCAAATCAGGTCCGAATTTTGTTTTGTCATAAAAATCACTAACATTCAATCTATTCTCAAATCTACTCCTGTGGTCTAGTCCTAATTTGACGTGGCATTTTCACATCAATAACAAATCCACATCAGTAAAGTTGCATGGAAAATCATATCCAATATGAAACTGTTCTAGAGTATAAAAATTAGGATGATGGTGATTTTTGGATAAAGGTCTAATCATCATGAGGGAAGATTTGGAAGTAAAGTAAGAATTAGTGATTTTTTTTTTTTTAGACAAAAAGAGTCTGGAGTAAATTTGGGATTGGGGATCTAAAGTTGGCGATTTTTTTGTTAGGACAAAGAAAAGTTCAGGATAGATTTGGGACTAAATTTAAAATTTAGCATTTTTTAGACAAAGGAAAGTTCATGGCAGAATTGAGAGTAAAGCTAAATTTATAATAACAACAACAACCATCATTATAATAGTAAGAATGATAATATATTTACAAAAATGCTCATTGAATTTCCTGTCATTACATGTGCAGGTGCTGCTAAGTGCAAAATCTCTCCAAACGAGTAAATAGAATAAACCTATAAAGAGATATTAGTAGATCAGGCATGATGGACAGATCGTGCAGAAGAGCTGAGCGTCAATGGAAGAGGTACGTGATCGCCAGCGCCACCAGAAGAAGAACGTAAGCTACTCCTTGATCGATCGCTTTCCCTGCATTCAGTAGCCGGAGAGGAGGACATGTTGAAATCTTTCATCGCACGCGATCAAAGACAAGCGCGAAAATCATGGAAACCGGGGAAAACAAACGCACCATCACTGGAATAACCCTCCGGTGAGGGCGAAGGAGCTGCGCTCTGCCCGCGACCCAGCTGTAGAATCATCATCAGCGACGACATGAAGACGGTGGTTCGGACATGGACAGCGTTCGGCCTCATTGGGGCGTCGAGGAGCTTGTCTTTGATGCAGGAACCAAATACACAGGAGAGAAAGAGAGAGAAAGAGAGAGAACACAAAGAAAAGACCAGAACTGAGAAGATGTATAAATCAAGGTCGGGGAGTGGGCCGGCCGGGAGCGAGAAATGCTAGCGAAGAATGAGTTGGTGGCCAGTGGCATTCGACTTTGCTTGTTGCCTTTTTTATATTCCACGGCGCCTTTTTCTCGGGGACACGTCGAGCTAAAGAACTGAATTTTCCGAGAAAGAAAGAGGGTGGATTCGAAGGAACGAAACGCGTCGCCAGCAAATGACAGAGCCCCATTTTTCTGTCCTCCGTATTCCTTTTCCCTCCGCGGGACACGAAAACGACGGCCAGATGGGGATGTGTGCTCG
Organism: Eucalyptus grandis x Eucalyptus urophylla; assembly: GCA_028830015.1. Taxonomy (NCBI): domain Eukaryota; kingdom Viridiplantae; phylum Streptophyta; class Magnoliopsida; order Myrtales; family Myrtaceae; genus Eucalyptus; species Eucalyptus grandis x Eucalyptus urophylla. The sequence continues at coordinate 55,927,804 of CM054190.1, read as the reverse complement.
GACATAGTTCAACGTTCGACCCCGACCCAATTCCGATATTCAACCCTCGAGACTTGATTCGAGGTCGATCGAGCTCAACTCGAATGTGTTTTCTATGAATTCAAGCTCGATTCCATTCAAGTGGATCGGTCAATCAAACTCAAGCACTTGCTCATGCTCAAAGCTTGAATCCGGTTGTATTATGAACTAGGGCAAATATGGTTCCAGGATAACTGGGAAAATGTCCAATTATAGGGCATATTGAGTAGATTTCATATTCTTAAAACAAGAGAACTTGTTTTTAACGAGAGATTCCAAGTCGGTGAGCAAAAATATGAAAGCTAAAATCTTAAATAAGTTTTTGTGTTTTTGTTGATTGATATATTCGCACAAGTCTATGGAATTCCATGTCCTTCAATGATAAGTATATAATCTAAAATCATTAATCTAAGTTTTCATTTTATGATTCAAATTTTCACTTTATTAGTATTTCATATTTTTCGTGTGTCTAAATAAGTTGTGATCACTAAATTATAATATTAAAAGTAACAATTCATTTAATTAATCATATGGTTTAGAATCAAAGTTCCTAGTAACGCCGGATAGGTTTCGGGTTTTAAAAAATAAGCAACTTGTAAGTTGTTGTTTCGTCGTGTTTTTCCAGCTTCAGCTGTGCTCGACTCGAACTCGAAATTAGCAAGTTGAATCCGAGCACTTCGCGAAATGGAAAGGCCGGAAGATAAGTGGACCGAAACAGGACACCCCACCCAGCCCACCCAGCTCTCCTCTGCCAACCGATGATAAAACACCGGTGATTGGAATTTGGAAATTGGGCAGTGCTTCGGACGCGTCGCACGAAACCATTTCCAGTTCCTTGCGCAAAATGCAACAATCCCATTTTGTGCATTTTGTTCTTTTTGCCTCCACACAACCGAACAAAACTCCAAAATCCTCCACCCAACAGCATCCCACCTCCAGGCTTTCTTCAAGATTCTTCGGCTTCCGCTAGAACTCCACTCGCCATCCTCTGATGTCTCCGTCCTCGCCGATGCAGCTATAATTCAGCTCCCTTCAGTTTCGTTCGCTCGCGCAGTCCTCCCTCGATTCTGGGATTGTGGTGTTGGGGAGTGTCGGCGTCGGCGAGTGACAGAGATGTCGAGTTCCATCGTGCTGTCGAACCCGATTTCGCACAAGACGCCTCCTTTTCGCTCCGCCCCTCGTCTGCTTTCCAAACCGAACCGACCCACCAGCTCAAGATTCCTCCTTGCCCCGCCGGCTCCGTCGAAAGTGTCCCGACTTTCCCGGGAAGTTCTTGTTCGGACTTCTATCAGGGACAACGACGCGAAGGAGACTTCTTCTTCTTCTTCTTCGGGCTTGCCTTTGGTTGGGGAGGACTCGGCGGTGTTCGAATTGGGAGCGCAGAAGATCGTGTCGTGGGTGTACTTCTCGGTGATTCTGGGAGTTGTTCTGTTCATTCTGAAGGTGGCCTGGCTTGATGAGTCTCCTTCAGGGTTGGGACTTGGCAAGGCCTTCATCGACTCTGTTTCTGGGCTCTCGGATAGCCCCGAGGTACTGTTTTTTTTTTTCTTTTTTCTTTTTTTAACTTCCCGTTAATTCTTGGTTGGTGGGTGCCTGTGATATGAATGTGAAGTGAAGCTCTGGAGTTAAAGGTTAGGATTGAGTTTGATAGCTCCAGATTTGTTGTGGCTTGAGATCATGAGTGGATGTGGGCTGGAATGGAAAAGGCTCATTTGCTTGATTGAGCAATAGAGTTGGAGCTATGTGACCATGCGAGAGTATATGCCTTCACAGAACATGGAATTTGGATTCTGTGAAGATGTAAGAGCAACAAAGCATGAGTTTCTGTCTTCAATGTGAGAATTGTGGAGTTGAAATTTTGTTGATCGTTTCCGTACGGTTGAGAACGCAATGGCCAAAGAGATGGAACTTTTGCTCGGATAGGTGCCTTAAGTTGTGGAATGAGGACCTCTATTTTGTGATTTTGTTGGTGAATCTGGAGTCAAGGAGATGTCTCCATGATTAGAGCATGACATCGGATGTAACTAGTGTGGTGCATGGGTTGTCCATCCTATCAAAAGTATCCACAGTTTGATATGTTGAGTGTAAGGAAGTTTAGGGATTGGCTAACTAAGAGAGACATTCGGTTCCTTTCAATGGCTTGATGCAATTTACCTTTAAAAGATTACAAAACATCATCTACAAAATGCATTTCAACCACTCATCTTCCTTTAGTCTCCTAAATTGAGAGAATTTGGATTTTTGAGAAAGAATTAGAAAAGGGAGGAGGAAGTGGAGGTCGATTGACATGCCAAAGAGTTCTGCTTCCAGTGTAGATCTTTGTCTCTAGCCCATTGCTAGGGGCGTTTGCATGTGCCTTGTTGCATGCCGGTACATTAGATTGCCCTTCCAACGTTGTTTCAGTTGCTCAAGTTTTGTAATGAATGGGTTCTCTTACCCTTCCAATTTTGCTGCTGATGCCTGCTTTATGCCAAATGCCTTTGGAGTAGGATCTTGAAAACAGGAAGGTGATTTAACTGTTTCTTCTGCAGGTTGTAATGCTATTGCTCACTATCATTTTTGCCGTGGTGCATAGCGGATTGGCTAGTCTAAGGGATGCTGGAGAAAAAGTCATGGGTGAGCGGGCCTACCGGGTGTTGTTTGCAGGCACATCTCTTCCCTTGGCTGTTAGCACTGTGGTGAGTTTCTTGTTTTACAGGTGGACTCTGCTAATCCATCATTAAATTTGATGGTGGTGCATTGTCTCAATTTTCATTTCTCATGTTTGCATAATATGTTCCACAGATTGTTTGGGGTTCTTTTATTGAATCAACTCTGACTTTGCATGATTTAGGTTTACTTCATCAATCATAGATACGATGGAGTACAATTATGGCAGCTCCAGGGTGCTGCTGGAGTACATCAACTTGTGTGGCTCACAAATTTTGTCTCCTTTTTCTTCCTCTATCCTTCTACCTTCAACCTACTAGAGGTGGCAGCGGTTGATAAACCCAAGATGCATCTTTGGGAGACAGGAATCATGCGAATCACCAGGCACCCACAGGTATGAATTCCATCGTACTTTTATATTCACAATCGCATTTCCCTACCCAAGATGAAAAGTTGTTTGAAGGCAGTTTAGTGACATCAGAATCAGGTGGAACCTGTTGCAATCTGCTCTCTCCTGTTTGAGCTCATGCATTGAATTTGAATCCCTACTTAAAAGGGAAAAGTGGATATTATTCTAGAATTTTCCTAAATGAAGCGAATTTGAGGAGGAACCACATGGATTCAACAGTTATAAATAATCGGAAGCCTAGCTTACCACGAGGCATGATTAAACCAGCTGTAATTGGTTGAGAGCTTATCCCTCGGAAGGTTCCATTTTTTAGTGGCCTGGCTTGAGCAAGTTGCTTACTCTGGAATTTATGTATCTGAACTTTGGCACAATGTTGGCACCTCGTCCTGAAAATTTCTTTGTAGTCTTGTAGACTTATAAATATTTCTTGTGAAGGTGAGCTATCTTGGAGATGGGTTGTGACCAGATTCTAACACCTACTACTTGACGGAACAGTCCTCTCTGTTTTGTGATTAATATTTTATATGATAACCATAAAATTCAAGTCGCAATTTGCAAAAAATTAGGGAGACTAGTTCCTGGAAAGAATGATTTGTGACAATAAAACGATGAAAAAGAGCTTGCTAATGACATATTCTTCACTCCAGATGGTTGGGCAGGTCATGTGGTGCCTGGCTCACACGTTATGGATCGGCAACTCCGTCACCTTGGCCGCATCGGCCGGCTTAATCGGACATCATCTCTTTGGTGCTTGGAACGGAGATAGAAGACTAGCCATCAGATATGGAGAGGCTTTCGATGCTGTGAAGAGCCGGACAAGCACCATTCCGTTCGCGGCAATTATTGAAGGCCGTCAGAAGTTGCCGAAAGATTACTACAAGGAGTTCCTCCGATTGCCATACCTATCGATTACGGCATTGACTTTGTTTGCCTATTTTGCGCACCCCCTAATGCAAGCAGGAAGCTTTGGACTGCATTGGTAGCATGAACTGTACTTATCATCTGGAGAGCCAATGTTGTACATATCGGTTGCCTTTGTCCAAGGGTGGAATGAACACATTGCCAGGAAGCGGATCCCTCAAAAGATAACAAATCCAAAAGAAGATAGTTTTTTACTGTGAGAGAAAAAACAGGAGTAAGAGAATGTGATGATTTGTTCGAGCAGAATAGGTCGTGTGCAATGATGATAGGGATCGATTTGCATGCAGTATGATTTACATCAGATGCTAAAAATTTCACCCGTCTATTCTGTCGTGATTGCAAGTTGATTTTTCACACGATTCAATGATCATTTATTGTGAGGTTTTCCGAATGAAGAGGTCTTTTATAGTAGAGATTTCTCGCTCCTCTCTTGCAATCCTGAAATCTTCATAGATTCAATTTTCCATGCGAAATGTGAATGCAGGAAAAACAAAGAAAAAAGAAGAAAGAATTGCACGAGTTTATTTTCGTGCCATTTGTTAGACAAACCGTTGTTCTAATAAGGTCTAATATCATTGGCATACAGCTCATGCAAACTCTTCCGGAAGCCCCCATTTTTCTCTTCCTCTTGTCGTGGTCATTGCCATCGATACCGGAAGTCGCACATCTGCACGTGGCTGCCGACTTCAGTTTCCCTGTATATCCTAGAGAAATCGTTCTTTCTTAGGGAACACATTAACAATTTCAATGTTATGAAACTATTGGGGTAGACATATGAGTTATGTTAGAGAAGTTCTACATCGAAAAATTAATGTGATGTTGAGTAATTAATATATCTTACTTGACCTATAACTCATTGGATTAAGTTTTTAAGTGAAAGCCAATTATGATGACGAGCTCGCACTTGTGCTCTCTTCATGATCTCCCTGGTAAAAGTCAAGTTAAGGTTTTAAACTTTTGCTTAACGTATCAAATTTTTGCTGCGCACTTTTAACAAATAGTATCAGAGCCAATGATTGTGGTTTCAGAAAGGTAAATGTTGTGGTGTAGTAACACCAACCCGTAAAAATGAAGTTGGGCCAAAAGGATACTTGAATTAAGGAGGAGCAGACTTAACACTGAAGCTCACATGTGAAAAGGAGATTGTTAGGATACATGTATGAATTATATTAAAGAAATGCTACATCGGAGAATTAATACGGTGTTGAACAATTAATATATTCTAGTTGACTCATAACTTATTGGCTTAAGGTATTGGGCTTTTATTGCGCACTCCTGACATAAACCATCAAGACAAACAATATGCCAAAGAAGAACGTGGATCCTAAGCTAACTTGTTCTACTGAACAAGAAGAAATAAAGAAATAATTTGTGCGTACGCTCTTTCACTTTGATGATCAAAAGGACAAAGAAACAAAGAAGTGGAAAACTGGTAGCAGCTGACTAGGAAAAGCATCAGCAACCCCCTTGTCACTTTCCAAGAACCAATGAAGTCCTCCTTCAAAGCTCACATCCATCAACCCTTTTCTCCACACACGTCTTCGTAGGGAAATCCCTTGTCGAAACACTTCCTGGAAACGTCAGAATCACAATAATTTTCAGACCATTCCCGTCTACATTATCATCTGGACAGATTCAATTTTCAGGTGGTCCTCAGTCACCATTCGCTAGCTTGAAAGAAAGATTGAAATAGAAAACAGAAACTTCGCCCACCCAATTGCCAGATGTTGCCCCGACCGATGGCGTCACGTCGATGGATACCTCAACCGACTTGCCACCTCAAAACTCCACTGCCCACGTGCCTCCAGGTCGACCGATGCTGAATTTTCCTGAAACTAATGAAAACAACAAAAGTCGAGTTGCGCATGAAACTACTACTTTGTCTCATTGATTGAATGCAATTTCATTTGATTATGCACGCGTTTGTAGCTCAAGTAACACCGACAGAGTTTCAATGATTTCATGTCCTATTTTATCTTCAACGGGCTATAGGATTGGTTTTGCCTTTGCTCCTTGACGTACGAATCGACTAGCAGCCCAAATTCAGGACAAGGAGGCCACAACGTGAGGTTCCCATTTGAGGTCCGTCGATGTGCCGTGCCAAGCTGTACAAGATTGTGCCGAACTCGCGGCCTTAGAGAACCTACCTTGAGAGGGTTGCTGTGTAAATACTCATAGATGATTTTGCAATAAATAAATGGAAGTACATGGAAACATTCAATACACGATTCAAAAGTGTCATCAGAAAAACAGCCCCAGTTTGGCACCTACCTTTGGGTTATTGCATTAGGCCAATGAGAGGAAGGCCACCGGCGGTTTTAACTTTTTGGAAAGATACCTCCCTCTGACTTCAGAAAGCCCAGACTTTTTTGTCACGAGTCGCATCAAAAAGGAGCTACTTGCCTTCCCTTTCTGCTTTATTCCTCCGTGTCTAGACGTTCTATATATGGATCCGCCCCAACCTCAGGCTCTGCCAATAGGCTAGAACTTCTACAAAGTTGCAGAACGAGCAATAGAGAGAGACGGAGAGAGTTCACTGAATACTTCAATCATGTGCCATCCACGGAACCCTTTGCTCAGCCTGAAAGACCTGTCGTCGGTGTTACGAAGGCGGTACCCCGCGCACGCCCTCAGAGCGACTAGAGCCGCTGACCAGGACGTTGCCAATGCCCGCGTGCCTGCAGCAGCAGCAGCATCAGCAGCAGGAGGAACGGCTGGGGCCGGGGCTGATGGGCTTGGATCGAAGAGGAGATGCGTATGCTCACCAACGCTGCACCCCGGCTCTTTCCGGTGTAGGCACCACCGCGCTGGGTATGCGTGGGGCGGTGCAATGGTGAGAAAACGACCAGAGGATATGTACAAACTATAGCTAGATACTTGAGAAAAAGAGAGAAGGAAACTGAGGCATGTCAAGCCTTTCTGTCTTTGAATTGCGATGCCTTTGTCCTTCCAGATTTCAGTTTTTAGTAATGAAAAATGGGCGATCCGGGCAAGCCACTTTCTTTTGAATTATGCGTGTGGTTAGATGAGTAATTATCGAAAATCTGTCTAATTCCTTCCGTCGAGTCAGAGTCTCCCAGTCCCCCAGGAAAATAAGCAACAAAGAAGATCAGCCCCTTCACAAATTCCAAATCAGGAGTCCAGGCTTGGCACGGCTGCGTGCGACACTCGCCGGCGCATTGCAGCAGCTCCCTTGGTGAAAGCACCGTCATGCCGAGCCAAGTATGGCATGGTAGGGCAGTACATAAGTTGTACGGAAACTAGTCGTAAAAGAAGAACATACAAGGGTGTTGGTGCATAAACTCTTATCCTTGCTAATGAACTAAACAGTAGGAGCTTGGAGGCAAATTCGTGGTTTTGCCTTTCTATGCTTATAATTCCCGTTTGTTCTTTCCTACAACCTTTCTACAAACTGTGTCAACCCTTTTCATGAGAAGGACAATGGCAGAAAGAGACGTAGAAACAGGATCATTTGGGATAGGAGCGCCAGAAACTCTGCAGCAGAAAAAATTGAGGAGAACAAGAACATCTAATTATATTGGTCGCTTGGATTCCTTAGTCCAACCTTAGACATTTGAAAACCAATATCCAAGGTCTGCATTTTAGACCGTTCGACAAGCAGTAGAGGATATCCAGGAGAAATAATCAGATTCAATATCAACGAAGACTATCAACCAACGTAATAATTTTGCAAATCATCAGCACACCCATCATTATCAAAGAGTGTTATCCACCGGTCCAATTCAAGGGCTTAACCAAGGTGGACTATGCTTCAGGAAGCAAGGTCACAAGTTCAAATCCTGGCAAAGGCAATTTTCTTAAGACGATCCTCAAGAATCTATTGCCTTTGTAGTTATCCATTTGCAGTAGGACTGCGGAGAAACACCTCAGCTTGATAGGCTTGAGATGCTCTAGAAAGCAAAAACCCTACATAGTTTAAACGAAGAAAAACAATCGCAGTTGGTTTAGCAAGATTATTGCAACACTTTCAACATAAACATAGCTCATCCAACAGAAGATTAAAGACATTGGACCTCCAATTCATGAGAAACATCCACAACATAGAGTGTTCAAAAAAATCATTACTATAAGCAGATAAAGGATATTCATTTTGTATATACATGGAGTTACGGGTCCCGCTGCTCTATAAATTTTTGTATCTCATATTGTTTGTGTCATCATTTGCATGCTGAACTGGTAAGTAAGTGGCGGCTGAAAAATGCACACGGTCTACATACAGCGACGAGGACCAAGCTTTATCCCCAGTGCAAACACTTTGGAGTCCAGAGATGACAGCCTTCCACAATCACTGCGAGCATTTAATATTGGATAAGTATTCACTGCCTGCACTTTCTCCTCAGACGCAAATAATCATAGCCATCGAGGACTTTCCACTGATCTGCTGGGAGTCATAACTAAAATCTGTAAAACCACGTAAGCTGGTATAACACAAAGATATCCAAGAGACATTCGCTGAGGAGAGACTAAGTGACAATCAACTCTTTGCTGGCGAGGGATGAAAGAGCTCCTAGCAAAGAAAGAAAAAGAGAAGAAAAAATATCATTTAGTTTAGGCAGCAGTTTATCTGTTAGCTACACAGCATATAGGCCTATTCCTATATGCAACTAAGAACCGAACTATATAGTCATTGCATTCTTGAGTAAAGGATTTCATTTAATGTCCTACAGAACATTACCAAATCACACCACATGTGAACATGCAGATCAAGAAGTTATGACCATCTGATATCCTAATTGGAGAAACTAGTTTGAGCATGCAAAAACAAGGCATCTTGAGTAGCCAATACTAGTAGCTCACTCAAAAACCACACATTATCCGTCCACAAAGAGATGTTACATGTAAAATTGACATCAAATTGCAGAATTTCTCACCTCAGGAGAGCAGTTTTGATGGGCAATAGTCTGGTTCTTGACATTAACAGATATCTCACAAGATACCCTTGCCTGCATACATTTAAAGAGAAAAAAATATAAGATAAAATCAGTTAGAAAGCCATGCACATTTCAGTAGAAGACAAGTGACCATAATTATCAGTCACATTGCAGCTGGCATGCCCCATTGAAGCCATGGGAAAGACAATTAAGACTCAGCACTCACCGGAGAATGGTTACTTTGCACCATTCAAACCAAATAGCTATGACAAGTATGGCAATGCACGAGAGAACATTACACATTGATATTCCCGTCATAAGGTTTATTTGTAAAGTAACGAACAGCATGTCTCATGAATGACGGGATTTTTAGGCCAGCAAAGGTCCCCAATTTGTAGCATGAAACCAGAAACAGAGCCACAAACTCAATCGACAAGAGGATATCATCGTTCAATCTAGAAGTGCAAATTGCAGAAAGGCAAAGTGCAATGACCAAAGCAGACAAGTTACTGACTAAATTAGCTATAAAAGAAATGATGAAGTAAGAGTCCGAGAATATCACATGTCACAAGAAAGAAGCCAGCTTGTGTCCTGGGAAATACTAAATATCTCTTAGACAAATCTCTGAGTCCACAAAATGCTAAATGTCAGTAATGGTATCGGGAGAAGAAAGCATCAATAATCCAAAAGCATTCCCTTGACTTTGATGAGTAGGCTAACAGACAAATGATAGAGTGAGTGCATCCGTGCTAACTCCTAATCAATGTGCATCAATAGTGTAATCCCATTTGCCAACTCCATACATTTGCCAATAGGACACGAGGCAGCTACCTAATATAATCATTTCCCAAACACATCAGAATAACCTTCCTACTGCTCTAGCAGACCGACACCTACAGATCCTCCTGTATATCAAATTTCATTCTCTCTCACAACGCACACTCATACACGTGTTATGATGGTCAGCTCAAGATATTCGGCATCCACAAAAATCAAACCTTTTTTCCACTACAATGCACATTGCCCTGGTGATCATACCAGCATCTCCCACCCGAAGTCCGGTGCATCACTACCACGGTGCTCACAAGCTTCCCACTTTACACAAATACAAGCTCTTAACAAAGCTCTTTCACTGCACCTCCTTCAATACATCGAAATTTCAAATCCATGAATACTTCTATCAACGATTGAATCATCGGCCTTCGCACAGAAACGAACGCCAGCAATTGCAATTTCACGCAAACCAAACCGAATCAGAACACTACACTCCGGAGACAAATTCGATACGGACGCCACAATTCGACGATCAGAGTCCAAAGAAACGCGATTACCTTGATGGGCAACTCGACGAACGAGATCCCCAACAACCCGTTGACTCTCGCGTCGGCGTCGAACGGCACGACGCCCTTCGCCAGGTCCTCGAGCAGGTAGAACGCGTCGTACACGACCCGGAGCCCGTCCAGGTCGAGCGTGGTGTCCACGTACGACGACCCGCGCGCCGCGATCATCTCCCCCGCCGACGTCACCGACCCGAGCTCCCTCCCCCGGTAGCCTACCGAGACGTTGAGCGACCGGAGGTACATGGAGAACACGTCCCGGTTCCGGACCCGGAGGGTGACGTTGAAGGAGAGGTCGAGGGTGAGGGCCGGCGACGTGGCGATGCGGACGCGGTTGAGCCTGATCCGGGCGAGCTCGACGGTCGGGTCGGAGGGGAAGAGGACGAACCCCGCGGCGGCGGCGACGAGGAGGAAGGAGGCGGAGAAGCAGAGGCAGCGGCGGAGGCGGGGGCGGAGGGCGGAGCCGCGGCGGCGGGGGTAAAAGGGGAGGACGACGACGCCGACGGCGACGGCGTCGGGCGGCGGCGGCGGAGGAGGAGGGAGAGGAGTGTAGGGGAAGGCGGCGGCCGGGGCGGCGGCGGAGTGCTTGGAGGACATGTTTTGGATCGGCGATGAATTGACGGGCGACGTCGATTGGGGGGTTTATTCCGGTGCGGCCACGCGACTCCTTTTCCCGTACGCTACATAGACGTGGCCCAGCTGTTGCGGTCTGATTGACCGAAGACGAAATCGAAGGGTGATCGGTTTCCGAATTGGGCCGGTTCCGCCTCAGAACCGAGAACCGAAATGATAGGACCGGAAATGTCCAATCCGGTTTCCGAATTGGAAAGATCTGATTTAGGGTTTCGAGAATTTATTGGTCCAATCCAATTCGAGGGATTCAATTCCGCATTTGAAACAGAAAATTGGACTAATTATTCCCAATTTCAAGGAATTATTTAGAACCGCTTGGTTTGGTCCAATTGGATTCAATTCTTGATCAGTCCGATTTCCATGCACATTCCTCGATGTATCTCTACATCTAAGATTTTTAATTTGAAATTACTTAAACTTTTATAATACTTAAATATTGACATTTAGATTCAAGTAAGAATTCATAATTGCAATTTGAATATCTTAAATTTCGGTGCAAAAGCAAAAATGACTTTTGCTCTTACTTACTTTTTAAGTGTCACAAACACACATTTAAATTATATACGACCCAGTTTGATGAAATTGAAAAATCGGCATTAAAAATTCAAACAAAGAATTTTAGTATCCACATGTGCAATCCCGTAATCATTAAAAGTTTAATGACCAAGTACTACTAATTCTTTATCAAATATGGAAGTATGATCAGTGTTGATAGGCGTTGTGTCATGATGTCATCTTGGATATTTGAACTCTAGCCCTCCACTTTCGCACGTGGCACGATACGAAGTCGTCGAATACGTGGAATGTTATGAATGTCTTGAATTCTGGACACGATTGAAAGCATACCTTGGATGGTCATTTCAAAATCAAGATAAAGAAGACATATACCCTGTTTGATTGGACATGTGACCGAAAGGAAAACATAATGACGTATGTTGGTCGTTTTAAACACAAGATAAAAGAAAAGAGTACTACTCGCAAGGTGCTTGTAAGAAAGCATCTCTATCTTAGCAAAATAATCAACTTAGTCGGCCGAGTAGTTGGTTAAACCAATATAGTCTTTAAAGAGTACTACAATTTTTCATATTCAATCCTAAGTTTTTTTTTTTTTTATCAATTCAGTTATAAATATTTTATAATTGTGTCAATTTAGTCCATTCGTTCAATTTTGATGAATCAACATCAACATAGACGCAAACCGATGTCGACTAACGCTGACTTGGATAATTTCTTAATAATATTTTATTTTTTGAATTTTTTATTCTTTTTTTTTTTACCTTCTTTGTCTTTCTTCCGATTGGTGACCAACCAAAGGCAAGCACCAATGAGGTCAACCTCATCAGCCATTAGCGAGGGTGAGGCCACGACCTACCCATGGCCTGCAAAGCTCACCCAGGCCAAGGTTGCATGAGGTCGCAACCTTCAACCTCACAACCTCTAATGAGGTTAGGCATCACCCATGGCTAGCAAGCCTCAACCCTCACCAAAGGCTAAGTGAGGTTGTGGCCTTCTGGAAGGTCTGGCCTCGCCCATGACCAGTGAGGGTGAGCCTCGCTAGCCCAGTAGTAGGCCTAGGTAAGGTTGCCCAACCATAGCTAGGCTTTCCCAAGGCTGACAAGGTCCCTCGTCTACCTTGCCTTTGACCAGTTGCCAACAGTGATTGGCTAGAAGAAAAAAACAAATAGAAAGAAAATAAATAAACAAATAAATAAAATTAGGAAATAATAAAATATTATGAAAATATTGTCCACGTCATAATCAGTCGTCATTAACATCAGTGTTGACTAGGTAAAATTGACTGAATTGATTGAATTAACATAATTGCAAAATGCTTAAAATTGAATTAACAAAAATAAAGAAATGTTTGTGATTGATTGGAAAAATTGTAAAAAGTTTGACTTTTTGGATAATCTTTTCATTTTCAAGTGATTTGGAGCTTTCTCGGTCACTGTTTTAAATCTCCCAATCGCTTGTCAATCTTAAGAAATCTCGATTTGTCCATAACAAGGGTTTTATCGTATAGCAGGCGTCGGTAGCAATGGCTCAATTCGAATAATATCACTATAGATGAAAACTTTCGTCCGGAGAGGGCGGCCGATGCTGATCGCCTTTGTCCAACCTTTTTTGGATATTTGGAAAGTTAAAATGCCAAAGGGCGGAGACTTTTCAGCATGGAGAAACTGACAGGTGGCCGATCCAGGTCATGAATGGGGGGACTGAACCATCATTTACCCCATCGATTCCTTGCCCCATGATAATGGTCCTTCTCAGAAGGCCCACCGCTCACCCTCTATATTCCCATTCCCTTTCAAAGGGCAGAAAAATCCCCCCACTCTCTCTCTCTCTCTCACTCTCTCACCCACTTTCCAGATCTCAGCAGACATAATGTCTTGGATTCGCCAGTGCCATTCAAGCCCCATCCCAAAAGTACTAGATTTTTTCTGTCCATAGAACTCAAGGATATGTCCAAAAGCAAAATCACCTCTGACCATTATGACATTAGTCCATGTAGATGGGATGATTGATATTGAGTTGGATTTTCAAATCGTTATCATCTTAGTTAGCCATAGAAGGAACTATTTGAGCTCAACTTTTCACATGTTTTTATCTTAGGTGAATTAGAATCAATCATTCTCTTACGACGATTGAAGTCATTAGAACCATATTTCTTTCTTTCTTTTTTTATTAAATTGACATCAGAAAAAGCTAAAGCTATTAGTAGGCAGGCTAAATATAAATAGTACCATATTGAATTTCGTAAATAAACAATATGAGATAATACTTTAACATTCTCAGACATTCTTGGAACTCGATAAAAGCTGAAGAGCACTTGAATGAACTTCAAACATGTACACTTGTAATACTCATATAGTATTCATCAACCTTTGTCCTGGACTAAAAGGGTTTGAAAGTCTCCAGATAAAACCCTCACCAGTCGCATCCTATTGATTGGTCAGAAAAGCAGGCATACCCAAAATCTGAACAGACAATCAAATTGCTGATAGAGCCTTTAGGGCTACCTCATATTGCACAATAAGTCGAGTTCACAAAGGAAAAAAAAAGCATAGATCACAAGTCATAGAAGGCCTAATCTTTCAGAAGTTGGAAAGGCACATCATCATAGTCACACAACACCCTCACGAGGATCACGCAGAATCAACAGACTTGGGAGAGAGGGAGCTGACAGATGAGCTAGCGCCGTTTTTGGACGTCGGCATCGAGTTCGACCGCTTCATAAAGGCCGAGGACCTTGCGCGGTGAAAGCGGCACCGGAACGAGCCTTCGTGCGTCGTCGGCGAGCACAAGCACTGGCCCCTCGGCGAGCTCAGCGGCGCAGCCGTGGCCTCTCCTTTGGGGGAGGTGCTTACGCTGATGTTTTGCTTGGAGGCCATTGGAGGGTGGCTGGAGCCAATGAAAGTTCAAAACCTTTTGTATGAAGATAACAATAAGGAGAGAGAGAGAGAGAGAGAGAGAGAGAGATGGTGAAGATATGGGGGAGTTTGGGATGATAAATATGGAATGGGCGAGGTCAGAAGAGAGAATTCGAATTGAGTGGGTATTATTTTAGTCTATATATGGTTTGTCCATATTGTAACTGACCATAGATGTGGCCACGTCCATGTGTATCTATAGGTTCTAGCCCCCAGTTTAAAGCCTAATCGTGAAGGAAAAGTAGAACGCGTCTTTTTAACTTTTTCCATGTTCATGTTATTGGGGGGGCGTCCAACGTCAGTCCGTGACAAGTTAAAAAGTAACTAATCTATAAATTTAAGGAAGTGGGTCTACAAAGGGGAGAGAAAATACGTACGTTTGATTTAGGATATAATTGACGTGTGGATTCAATCAAGAACCTTTGAGGATAAGGATGGCCCAATTCATCTCACTAGGTTTATAGTCAATTTAGCTAAGCCCATCCGATGCATATTATATATATTAAAATAGGTTGAAGTTAGTAGATGCAAAAATCATATATCACATAACAGTGACTTATTAAGAAGCGAATATATGAAAATATATAATCGTAGAAATTACTTGCACAGCATACTATTCGAATGATTGATCCATTTTACCGGCACGATAATCGATTAGGGCACATGTTGACTCGAGTGGCTACATGAAGAGATGAGGTTCTCATGTGGGGGTTTCATGTGGCTCATTGCGCACGTAGCAGATTCTTTCCCCCTTTATTGATCTCCAACCACTCTGCAAAATGCCAAATGGATCTGATCCCTATTGTCTTTCCAGTCCAGAAATTATACAAAACTCATCGAATCAGAGAGTAATTCCGCGTTAGATCTCGGACCATGTGAGCTCCATCAACGGAATTTGATGCCATGTTATCAAACAACCATTAGCTGAACCTCTTCTGCTCATCATGTGATGCCTCTTTCCACGTGTCTTTCACGCCACGAAAAGCAACAAAAGAGCACTCGCTTCGTCGCGACAAGATGCATGAATCATTTGACAGGTGACTGTGGAGTCTGTCGCACAGGTTGATGTCCCGGAAACCCTAATACACTAGCAATGCAAAACGATGTCTGACACGCGCGCAGGTTGCTGAATCTCGTATCAATATATTATCAAGCTGTGTCTCGTGCGATCGGCTGGGCTAGTAAAGTATTATATGCAATAGGCATCTGGAGCTTCTGAACATGTGATGCCATGGATCTTCTATGGCTCTTCATTTGAACCCCAAAGGACATGCTACATCCCGCTACAGAGTTGCACTCAAACGAACAAGGCAACTCTCTCTCCTGATTCCCTCCCTAATCCATTATTATTGGAAATATGACTTTTGAGTTTTAGCTCCAGTCCACACACGGCGTCATCGGAAGCGACGCAGATGTGGATATCAATTGACTTTGCTTTTGAATTTTTTAAAAATGCACATGTTTTATTGACTTACTTCTTCATGTGCACTGTCTCATATAGAAATTATTAGCTCTCAAGAATATTAATTGTCAATTTACAAAAGAGAATCGAAGCAACTGGTTCATGGGTAGACCGCAATCTCGTTCAACTTGTTTGTTGTTTGTCAAAAGAAAATGTTATGATGTAACATCGTGTTGTGGCCTTCAAACACGAGAAGGCCTACACTAGTCAAATGTTCGGGCGGGAGTGTTTTCATCTTAAAGTCCATGATTCAGATTTGGTTTGGTGAAGTTTTCATTTTATTTTAGTTTTTCATTTGAATTAAACAAGAATCAGATCACCAGGCAATTCCAACCCGAAACCAACCGATTGTTTCCCAAATCGGGCTAGAACCGAACTGACCAATACGATTATGGCTAGCTCGAGTTGTCGAGTTAAACAAGCTCATTGCACACCACTCGTCACGTGATGTAACCATGGTACTTAATGCCTTCTGAATGGCAAGAGCTTTGGAGCAGAACAAGATGAGAGAAGCTGGGATATCCTGATCCATGAAGTGAAAAGTTATCAATATATATATATATATATATATATATATAAAGAAAAAAGAAGAAGAAGTTATCAAGAGGTTGAGGCCTCAAGGCCAGATGTAACTCATGACATGGGCAAAGCTCAAGTCAAGCCTGTCTACCAAGGTTTAAGAATCTGAATGGCCCGGCCCACCCATGATGAGCGATCTGGCATCTAGCCAAGTCATTCTGACATACGCACGACGCCTCCATTTGGTACTTCAATAGTGGTCAATGTTCATTAAGAATGCTGTTGATAACGTTTCTGTTCAAAAATTATTTCAAAGAACAGAAATAAAAAAAAAAAAAAAAACTTTTTCTGTTCTGAGGAACAATTTTTTAATAGAAGAATACATTTGGTAAATTTGTTCTTAGGATAGAAAAAGAACAGAAACACGTTTAATAAATTTATATAATTTTTTTGTTTCTTTTAATTTTTTAATAGTTTTATTTTATTTTTTCTTTTTCCTTTTTTCTTTTTTCTTTTTTCTTCCTTTTGGCCAGTAACCGACGTTGGCCATGGCCAGTGACCGGCCGGCGAGGGCCAGCGGCCTCGCCCAGCAATAGTGACGCTCGGCCTTGCCAGGGGCCGGCGACGCTCCGGCAAGGTCGCCGGCCCTCGACGGTGTCGCCGGTCATGGCCGAGGTCAGCGACCAGCCAAAGAAAAAAGAAGAAAAAAGAAGAAGAAAAGAAGAAAAAAACAAAGAGAAGAAAAAAAATAGGAGAGTGAAAAATTGTTTCTCAAAAGTGTTTCAAAAACTTGTTTCTTATTTCTGTTCCAAATTTGTTCCCATAAACAAAATAAAAATAGATTTAGAACAAAAATGTAAACAAACGCATTTCTATTCTTTTTTTTGTTCTGAGGAACAAAAAAAAGAATTGTGTTCATAACCAGAAATAAAGAACACAAACAAACAGGGCCTAAAAGTCTCATTTCATCCACCTGCTCAAGAACTTTCAGAGAGTTGACCAGCTCTTTTTCCGTATGCAGTTCCAAGTCCTTGCCATAATTAAATCAAGGTGCGCCAACAGGGAGCGAGGGAGTTTCAGTAGGGACACATTAATGTTCCATATCCACTTTCGAACAGCATGGTGAAGATTTCCCTATCAAAATCAATTCCCACCCAAAAAATCATTTTAAACTGGAATGCTTCTCAGTGGCCAAACTCTCGATCGCAAGTCCGAGAAAAGCACAAAAACATCCCAAGTTATCTGACGGCAAACATGCCACGGGGTGAACTTAGTTCGGTCTAGAGCACTACCTAACCGCTGTACAAAGAAAAAACATGTCAATAGTACTTCATAGAGAATGTAAACATGTCATGTGTCAGCTCAGATTTTCCAACATGCTGTGTTGTGAACCTTTCACATGATTTGAATGTCTGAACTAACAGCAAGATTCTTCTCCACCAGAAGAGGATCAGCAGCCGCAACAGTTTTCGCATTTTGGGGGTGACCTCAAATCCAAAAAAGCAGACGCCACGATTATGCTTCCTCCTCTCCGGCGGCTTCTCTGTTTAGCACAGATTGTCCTTAAATCCTGATTAGAATTCTCCTTGGGACATCTCTTTACCATGTTATGATGATGACTGACAAAACCCAAAAAAGTGGGTCCATAATTGCGGGGAGATTAATCATAATCAATGATCATAAGGATCTCACACGGATCTCTTAGGCGCAAATCCATACCTGTCCTATTGCGGAAGCCATTTTGAAAAACTGACCAGATGTTGGTGCACCTAGGGCTAGTGCTTGTCTCACGGAATACGCACAAACATAACGCGAAACTAATACGAGAATGGAAAACGTGAAGCAAATGCAGCTGCTTTGAAATAGAAACTGACATGATTCGGGGCAAGTTCTCCGCGACTATTTGCATCTTCATCGAGTTGCTGATACTTCAAGATGGTTCTATTCTCAGACAATCATCTTTCTTGATAGTTTAAACTATCGGGCAACTGGCCATTGTATATATCAAACTAATCTCGTTAACATTGGCCAAGGGATCAAATCGAATATTTATTAGCCCAACAAGACAGAAGAAGTCAACTTTCACCCCGAACACTGCATCAGCTGAAGACTACTCGGCCAAGTCAAGGATGCACTTGGACTTGTAGAAGAAGAAAAGGCAACGTTTTGATTAGGTCAATTCTGTCTGCTTGCAAGTTACAACACGTTAGATACAATCGCTATGAGTCCTACCGTCCTAGCGAGTCCTCCACACGAAGAAAACGACGCAAAAAAGCAGCACTAAATAACCAATCTCCCATTAAGCTAATAAATAAAAAAAGACTGCTTCTCTCGTAGTCTTGGAATATCCCGTCTTTTAATCTCTAGCTGGATTGTCAAAAGACAACCTTGCATGAATGAGTCCGCTAATTCAGCCCCAACCACTCGATTCTGTCCCTACGCAATACAGCCATAAGTAGATGAACATGCAGTCTTCTAGAAAAATTTGCAGGGCCCCTCATGTTCCTGTTTTTCAAAGTAACGCCTGTATGAACTCTGTTGTTTTTGTTTTGATCGTTTAATGCGTAAGGATGACACTGAATGATGAAATGATCCCAGCCAGAAAGGGAACTAATGCCGGAAAAAAAAAAGTCAAACCACGTGAGAATCGTTAAGCACTCAATGGTACATAACATGACTTTACAGGTGCCCCACTTTGAAAATTTGAGCACGAAATCTGCAAGATATGTGTAGATTAGTCTAATGAGAGAAGATAGAGATAAAATGATCTTGCAATAGCCTCAATGAGAAAACTCCTAGGCCTTTGTCTTTGCCTCTTGTCCAAGGCAATCTCGCAATCTTGAACCAGATGAGAGCCTGAAGCAAGAAGAACTGGTGCAAGATACCAATGGTCATCTTTCTTGCAGAAGAAGATGGCGAAACTCGGAACCCTCCTTCTTGTGCTCTTGTTCTCGTTCACCTCCAGAGCAGAAATTATATTCCAGCTGACGCAGGGCCAACAGCTGAGGGACTGGGAACACCTTCTTGCTCCAAAGGGTACGTTCAAACTAGGCTTCTTCAGCCCAGGCTCTTCGAGTTACCGATACTTGGGAATATGGTACAGCAAACTACCGCATAATCCTGAAGCCGTCTGGGTGGCGAATCCGAACAACCCTATTTCCAATTCGTCTGGAGTTCTGAACTTGGACAGTGATGGACGATTGAAGATAACCGCAAATGGTGGCCAGACGATTGTGGTGAGTTCCAATGATCCGGTAACAAATAAAGTGACGCTCACTTTGCTCGATACCGGGAATTTGCTATTGAGGGAAGTGAATTCTGATGGAACAGTGGGAAGGGTTTTGTGGCAGAGTTTTGATTATCCATCAAGCACTCTACTTCCAGGAATGAAACTGGGTTTAGATATAAAAGCCAGGACTAACTGGACGCTCACCTCATGGCTAAGCGACCGGGACCCAGCTCCAGGAGCTTTCCGTCTGGGCGTGGATCCTGGAAGCGCCAACCAGCTAGTGATTTGGCACCGCGAGGAGATATATTGGACCAGCGGAGCATGGGAAAATGGAGGATTTCAGATGGCACCTGAGCTGACCCGAGATAAGACTGCATATGAGTTCAGCTTCGTGTCCGATGAAAACGAGAAGTACTTCACTTTCTCTTTGAAGAACAATTCAACCATCACAAGGTGGGAAATTAATCTATGGGGGCAAATAGTACAGTCTACTCTGGCCAAGGATGGTACTACTTGGCTCTACTCAAGTACTAGTTCATGCAACTCGAATGGGAATTACTCCGGTGCTGTGTGTGTAGATCAACAGCCGTCGGCTTGTCGGAATGGCTCGGAGCTGTTTGTGCCACAAAAAGGCTACTATAATAAAGGGGAATTGCTCTATTCTGACCATAATTCAAGCTTGACCCTGAGTGATTGCCATTCCATGTGCTGGAACAATTGCTCTTGCATAGCTTTTGGGAGTCTTTTTACCGATGGAACTGGATGTGAGTTTTGGAGCAAGGGAGGGACATATATTCCCAATGATAACTTTGATGTTCTCTATGTGCTTACCTCGGCTGTCGACAATGGTATGTGGAAGTTCTAAATCCATTGTGCATATAGTAATATACTCTAGCCTTGTGTTTTGCTCTTTATACTTCTAAACTCTCTAACCAATACTTGGATGCAAAATCCCTAACTGCGACGAAGTTCCAAACTGAGAGCCCCCTGTTACAGCAGCTTGCATATTGTGAAATGGGTGCATGATGGAACTCAATAAAGCTATTGGCAATGCATTTATTTAGAATGGCTTTCACTAAATTAATTCTGATTTGCTATGGATTCCAGCTGAAGGAGGTCCAACAAGCAAAAAGAAAAACAGGTGGTGGGTATGGTTAGTCATAGCCACTGTCCTAGCTGCGGCTATGCTAATATTGGGTTATCTTCTATACTTAAGGAAGAGAAAGCTAAAGCTTCTGCAAAACGATGGTTGGGCTTTAGATTCTATTGATGATATTTACTAGGTAGGTATTTACAGTAAAAGCCTAAATGCTCTCTGTTTTATCTGCTGAAGGGGTGGAAACAAAGCAGGACCATGCATTGCTGAACCAACAGATGATGCCCTCTAATAAATTCGGCAGCTCAAATAGGCTGAAAAGGAGTAAAACGAATCACAACGACTTTCAGCAGTATAGCTTTTCTGAGGTATATGCTGCAACAGATTACTTTGCACCTGCTAACAAGCTGGGAGAGGGAGGTTTTGGACCAGTTTACAAGGTAAAAAGACTATTTTATGATTCCAAATGCCATCTGACAGATGATCAGTGAGTGTTGAGAGGTTTACCATATGTAGGGTATCCTGCCAGATGGACGACAAATTGCAGTGAAAAGGCTCTCAAGAAATTCAGGACAAGGGCTGGAGGAGTTCATGAATGAAATTACATTGATTGCTGGACTTCAACACACAAATCTGGTTAAGCTACTCGGTTGCTGCATACAAGGTGAAGAGAAGATGCTGATCTATGAGTACATGCCAAACAGAAGCTTGGACTCGTTTCTATTTGGTGAGTAGATAGATCGGTTGGGGGTCTCAAATAGTTATTCATAGTGGATTTCCATTGGCATAACTAAATTATTTTGTTGACTGCCAACTGAATTTTCGAATAAAAAAATGACAGATCTAGCGAAAAGGAAATTACTGGACTGGAATAAGCGCCTGAATATAATCGAAGGCGTCGCACAAGGGCTGCTATATCTCCATAAATATTCAAGACTGAAGGTCATACACAGAGATTTAAAAGCCAGCAACATATTACTCGACGATAATATGAACCCCAAGATATCAGATTTCGGGATGGCTAGGATTTTTGGGCAGAATGAATCCAGAGCTAACACCAATAGGGTAGTCGGAACATAGTAAGTACACAGTATCTCTAAGCAACCTTGCACAATTCTATCAAAATTCTCCTGTAGACGGTTCTTACACGTTTGACATTTTCCTGTTATGGTGGATAACAATGTGCAGTGGTTACATGTCTCCCGAGTATGCCATGAAAGGAATATTCTCCGTGAAGTCTGATGTCTTTAGTTTCGGAGTTCTACTTCTGGAGATTGTTACTGGCAGGAAAAATACCGTTTTTGCATCATCCACTCCTGTTGGCCTCATAGAACAGGTATGTGGTTCAAGTTCAGACATATCAGAATACTCCGCTTGCAAATTTGATGCAAATTCTGACATTTTTTATGAATAAAAAACTAACTGCAGACATGGGACCTATGGAGTCAAGGTGACATTTTGGAGTTGATGGACCCATCTCTCGGTTCCTTGTGCCCGAAGAATGAACTAATCAGAATCATCCATGTTGGTCTTCTCTGTGTTCAAGAGGGTGCTGCAGATAGACCGACAATGTCAAATGTTATTTCGATGATTACAAATGATAGCGTCTTCCTACCAGATCCAAAACAAGCAGCATACTGCATAGGCAAAAGTGAATCTGGAGAATCATCCAGCGGGAAGTCGAATCTTTATTCCATCAATGATGTATCCATATCAATAATGGAAGCGAGATAGAAATAGTCCTTGATACTTCAGATTAGTATTCTAACAGTTCCTTTCTTGATGAATATTCTGTATAGTATGAAGCCTACCCATAATTCCCATTTCCTGTGTCAGTTGAGGCTGTATCAAATGTGACTCCCTCTAATTATGACTAGGCGTAGGGATTCAACTATGCAGTAGTTAGTGAGTGTTTGTAATTGATAGTTGTTAACAGGATCATTAAGTTCTTCATTAAGTGATGCTTGGAAACACTGGTCAGGTCTCGGGAAGTAGAAATACTGTCCTTTGATCGCAGTAATAAATTGAGAAGTACACAAATCAATATCCTGCTCTAGTTGTGCCAGCGCCTCTTGTACTGGCTTGGTTCTTTTGCTTGCCAATTGGCTTTCTTCTATCGGCTTCCTTCCACTCTCTATGAGCATGTTCATTGAGAGTGTAAGTTTTTTGAAGCTGAGGGTTGTGTAATTTTCCTTCCCCCTTATATCTATTTCTTACCTTACCAAAAAAATATATATATATATATATATATCCTCCTCTCCTCTAGCATCTAAAATCCAGCGAAATTTCTCAACGTATTTCGAGATTCTCGGTTTATATTGTATTTAAGTAGGCAGGATAGATCACGCCTACTTGTAACAGACATACTGAGCAGTTGCTTGCAAATAATGTCCGAAGGTGGAGCGACGTTTGAGCGCCTAGGTGTTTTCCACCTACTGCTTCTCGGGCAAGTCCCTCTCTTCCTTCTCGGGATTCTCCTCTTCTTCTTCTTCATCCTCCTTCTCTAGCAGATCATATGCCAATGGTGGTGATAATGGTGTCTTCTGGGGTCTAAAACAAGGGAAGCACTCCAGTAATGTTTATAAGCATACTGCTTATGATGCTAATTACAGAACGTTAGAAGCAACTTCACTTGAGTATTAGAAAGACAAAATTCCTAACTGAATGAAGGTTCAGTAGCCAATCTGCAGCAACTGATGTTTCCCCTGAATCAGCATATGTAAGCTCGAAAGGAATTCCAGCAACACAGATAATGATCTCTCTCCTTCCCGACAAACGGCACTAATGTGGTATTCCTTTGAGCATGGGGCTGACCTACAGACACTAGGAATGAAATTCCAGAAGGTTTTATTAGACTTGGCATCGTTTGTCGATGCAAAATACATACTTTGCCAGTTTATTCCTCAGATAAGACTGACTTCACTAAAACTAAACAAGAATTAGTCTTTTGCATGGACCAAGTTCTGTAAGAAGCACTAACTTATGGCTTTGGCCTTACTCTTCCATGAATCACGACCGGGACAATTCAACTATTCCCTTCTTCTCAGGCTTCTGATTCCACCTTCAGCCATATTTCTCTTCTCAAAACTATCCTAACACGGATCGAGCTTTCACAAGCTCAAGCGACTTCCTGAGCAACAGCCATACTATTTACGTAGGAAATTACCTGTAGACTAGCCAAACGGAGAGGACATACTCGCGATGGAGAAGTCAAGGGGGTTCCGGCAAGTCAACTTCGCTCCCTCTGGAGCCAACCGGCACCCTGCGGTGGCGACTTTGCCGTGCTCTGCTACTCCTCCGACCGCCACGATCCGCATGTGGAAACTCGCTCCACGCTGGGAATAGAGCATCTGCAGGAGACAAAACCGCACCCATTGCAAAAGGAAGTCAAAGGTGACGACGCAGAGGGAGTCGCGGATGCAGAGAGGCACGTCAACGCCATCACCTCCCTTTGCGGGAGAGGCGTCTTCTCCTTCTCCTCCTTCGACCACACGCATGGCCAAAGAGAAGACGGCAAGACCAGAGTCACCAGACACGCTCCTCTCACCGAGCATACCGGGAACTGCAGATCGTCATTTGATGCCACGGTCGAAGAAGCCCGCTATATTTTTAGGTCGTGACCAATTCAGATGGTTCAGTTCATGGAATGGGTCAGAGATTGGGAACTTCATTGTTGAAGCTTCAAAGGAGGATTGAAAATCACATTAAGCTGTGTTGTATTATGTGAAAGCATTATTATTCTATTGGATGTTAAATATTATTTGCTTTCTGTTATTGTTAACTGCTGTGGGTAGTTCATAGAAGTTTTTGTAACTTCATAGAATTTATTTTGCATAAAACAATTATATTAATAATAATTTTAAGTTAGGATTTTTGGAGGATGATTGGAAACGTAGTGACCTTTTGATTCTGAAACCTTACTTGAAATTATTCATTGATATGATGGGTATGTGCAAAGTGGATGCATAAATGATAGGCATTAATTATTCGTGCATATATGTCTGATGTGTTCAGATCGATGGTTTCAGCAACTAAGAACGTAATTGCTGATATGAACGGCAACAATTGTGAAATATTGAATATGAAGATTCAATATGTGCTGGAAAAGCAAGAAGCACTAGGAGCTCTTGACCATGTTATGGAAGATCTTGAGGATGCTGTGCGCCACCTTGAGCTGGTAGAGGACCGCTTAACGGCATGTGAGCCGAAAATAGATATTTGCAATACTGGTTCTAGCTCAGAAAGGGCTTTGAGCTCTAAGCGCAAGCGTATTGATTTGTTCAATATGTGGGAATGCAAAGGATCAAGTCCTTATTGCAAGAGATCAAGAGTTAACCAACACAAGAGAGGAAAACGTTCTCAAGTGAAGAAAATGTCAAGGGTAAGGTGTTACAATTGTAACAAGAAATGTCACTATGCTCGCAACTGTTGTGAGCCAAAGAAGGTAAACACCTCTTGTATATTTGAGAACTTTGCTTATGTGTCAAGTTTTGTATTATTGGCTGAATCCAATCATTTGTGGACTGTAGATTCAGGAGTAACAGACCATGTAGCGAAGGATAGAGGATCTTTCGTGGAATTCCGACGAGTACCAACTGGAACTAAGTGGATCTATGTAGGAAATAACTCCAGAGATGAAGTTAAAGGGATTGACACCTGCCAATTGAACATGCGTGGTGGACGCACCTTGTTCCTACATGATGTTCTATATGCTCCAAAGATTCGTCAAAATTTAAGTGTCTGTTTTTGGTGTTGGTTAAGCTTGTTTTTAGTGTGAACTTCCGTAATAGCGGTGTAGATTTGTATTTGGATACAAACTACTATGGTTGTGGTCACTTTTTGGATGGTTTTATTGTACTAAATGTTGACTGTGGTGATGTCAATGTTTGTTATGCCCTTATTTCACGTCTTCTACTTCATATGATAATGATGTAAATGTGTGGCATACTAGACTTGGTCATATTGGCTAATAATGTATGAATAGACTAGCCAAAGAGGGCTTGTTGGGCAACATTGAAAAAGTCGATTTGTCCATATGTGAGCATTGCCTAGTAGGGAAAACGACAAGAAAACCATTTGGAAAAGGTAAAAGAGCTGAATTTCCTCTGCATTTAATCAATTCTGACATCTGTGGTTCAATGAATGTGAGAGGAAGGCATGGGGTTATTTTCATCAGTTTTATAAATGATTATACTCGATTCGGATATATCTATTTGATTTCTCATAAATCTGAAGCATTAAGTTGTTACAAAAGGTTTATGAACTTGGTAGAAAATTAATTAGACAAGAAAATAAAAGCATTGAGATCCGATCGAGGTCGAGAATATTTATCTAATGAGTTCAGAAAATTATGTGGTGAAAAAGGAATAGAAAGACAGTTGTCTATTCCAAATACTCCTCAACAAAATGGTGTTGCAGAGAGAAGAAACAAAACCCTACTGGAAATTGTTAGGTCCATGATGGCGCTTGCTAACTTGTCTATCACTTTTTAGAGTGATGCGTTGTTAACTGCTGCCTATATACTTAACCGGGAGCCTTCCAAATCAGTTACTTCCACTCCATATGAGTTATGGACAGGTAGAAAACCGGACTTAAGTTTTCTTAAGCCATGGGGTTGTGCTGCCTATACTCATGAGTCCTCTCATAAGTTTGAGAAATTTGATCCCAAAGGAAAACAGAGTATTTTAATGAGATACTTCGAATACTCGAAAGGGTATGTGTTCATAGGTGAGCAGGAAAGTGAGAGTATAACTGAATTTTAATCACGGGATGTCACATTCTTAGAGGATGAATTTCCTAAGAAGGGCAAAATATGGGAAGATTACCCCTATTTGAAACCTTGGATCAAAATAATGATATTAGTGGAGTTCGTCCAAGTGGAAGTAATATGAGAAGTGATGAATTGAATTCAACTCATTCTAAATTGCAACCACATGATGAGACAACGTTATCATTATCTAATCCAAGTGAGAGCATAATGGGGAATATGTGCAAAGTGTACAATCTTCCATATGGCGAACAAGTCGTCAAAGTATTCCCCGTCGACGTTTTGACATTGAAGGGGGAACTTTTATGATTGCTCCGCAAGATGAGGATGAGCCAAGAAATATTAATGAGGCTCTAAATTGCCCTAGTAAGGAAAAATGGATTTATGCAATGAAAGAGGAGATGAAGTCAATGAAGTCAAACCAAGTGTGGAACTGGTTGATCTTCCAATAGGACACAAAGCTATTGGGAACAAGTGGGTTCTCAAAATAAAGCATAAAGCTTATGGCTCGATATAAAGGCATAAGGCTCGCCTTGTGGCGAATGGGTATAATCAACAGGAATGAATTGATTATGAAGAAACATTTTCTCCTGTAGTGAGATTTACCTCGATTCGCATAATTCTAGCAATAGTGGTTAGTATGGATCTTGAGTTATATCAAATGAATGTAAAGACTGCTTTCCTCAATGGAGAATTAGAGAAATGAACATATATGGAACAACCTACTGGTTTCATAATGAAAGGCCAAGAAGAAAGAGGTATGTCGACTTTTGGGTTCGATATATAGTCTTAAGCAATCGTCAAGACAATGGTGTATACGTTTTTATAATGCCATAATGGCATATGACTTTACAATGATAGATGAGGATCATTGTGTATATATCAAAAGATCCAATGATCAATTTGTGATTATATCATTATATGTTGATGATATACCAATTGCCGGAAGTAATATGGAGTTTGTTAATAATGTCAAGAGTTGGTTGTCTTCCAACTTTGAGATGAAAGACATGGGTGATGTTGCATACATTCTTGGAGTTAAGATTTCAAGATTGTAAACCCATAGATACTCCTATTGCAAAAGGTGAAGGATTGAGCCATAGACTGTGTCCAAGGACTCCACAAAAGAATGAACAAATGAAACATGTTCCTTATGCTAGTGCTGTTGGAAGCTTTATGTACGCTGTGATGTGTACAAGACCTGACATATGTTTTGCAATTGGAATGGTGAGTAGATACCAATCCAATCCAGGTCAAGCACATTGGAAAGCCGTTAAAATAATACTAAGGTATCTAAAGGAAACTGCTGATTATACACTGAGTTATTAATGAAAGGATCTGCGACTCTAAGACTATTCTGATGTTGATTGGGGAGGAGATTTAAATGAAAGGAAATCTATCTCTGGATTTGTTTTCTTACCGAATAATGGCACCATATGTTGGAGCAGTAAGAAACAATTGGCTTAAGAGATTTTTTGGATCATTTATGTATTATTAGAAGTGCTGCAGATTCATTGTTGGTTAACTGTGATAGTCAAGCAGCAAAAGTGTACACCAAATATCCAAAATATCATGGTAAGACCAAACCTATAAATACCAAGTATAACTTTTGTCAATGATATGATTGCACGAAAAGATGTGAACTTACAGTACATATTACGCATAGAATGGTAGCAGATCCTATGACAAAGCCAATACCTAGAGATGTGTTTTGTGGCCATATGAAATCTCTAGGATTGTGTAGAATCTGATGTACTGGATTGTAATTTCTCTTAAGTGTTCACATTTGATGAATTTGTGTTTTCATCATTAATACCTATGAATCTTTGTTTGATCTTTATGCATCTTAATGCTCAATGCATTACTTTAAGTTGAGAAAGTATGTCGAACAGATATAAGATTAACCCACTCACATGGGTAATCGCCTCTATAAACTATGTGATTAATAGATATGATACTGTTTTTAAGCTTATTATCTAGGTGATAATCGAGAGCTCAAGCTTAAAATACGTATGTCGCCTTAACTGAGTGTTAAGATGAGGACGTAATACTTACTATGTCCGAAAGTAAAATACCCAACATATTTTACTTTATCTGTCTATGATGCCAGATGTAAGTTCTGATGAATTTTGTGAATGAGTAGATACGTGAACTCAAGTTAGACATTGGGTATGTCTGAACTATCATCTATGCGGTATTAAAAGGTGTAGACATACGCTCCATAGGAAATGAGCTAATACCGTAATACGTATTTCATACTACGTATGCTATGCGGTATTAAAAGGTGTAGACATACGCTCCATAGGAAATGAGCTAATACCGTAATACGTATTTCATACTACGTATGCATGAAACGACCAATAAGAGTGGCAAAAGTTTTGATCTCAACTTTCATGTCATGTGAGACTCTTGAGGAAAAGAGTTCCTCAATTTTTTAGTCCCCTCATGACTCTTACTTATTCTCAAGATTTCTATTTAGTGTTTGCTATCTTAGGATGTTGCTAATAGTCATGAGTTGATTCGATCTAATGGGACATTTCTAGAAAAACAAGCTGAACTGAAATTGAGAGTTTGAAGGAAAGAGGAAGATCGATTTTGGAGAATCACATTGTAGTTTTGTATTCACCAGTTAACCAATTATGACTGTCTTTGGAATAATCATAATTGTACATATATATATATATATATATATATATATATATATATATCATTGTTTAAAGAGATCAAGAGAGATATAAATGTGATCGATCGATCTAGGGAACTGCATACTAAATCTACTCAGAGTATGATGCCCATTATGAGCTGCTATATATTTCTAATAGATGTATAGTAACGAGCTCTCAAAGTATGCTGGTCGCACGGATTACTCACCGGTATGAATGTTGAAGAGAGGTAAAGAGAATTATGTTCGGCCCACCATGTACGAGTGAGAGATGATGGTTTTATGTGATGGGCTTAAAGCTCGTTCGCCCATGTTGGGCCTAAAAACCCGGCCCACAAAATTAGGGCTCATGGATGAAGGGGTATGTTTCATTTTTTGGAGGAACGTATATAAGGGAGGAGAGAGAGGGAGAAGACACCTTTTGACATTACGTACGTTCCTTCCTCCCTCTCTCCCTCCAAAAAGAACAATAAGCAAAAGAGGCTACGTAGTCTTCCCTTCAAGGCGAATTGGCATCATCGGATCGAACATAGCCAATTTCTCTTCCTCAATCTTCAGCATTGGTGTTTAATCTGTGGCTAACAAGGTACATTTGAATCCGTGGTGTGCTTTAGGATCGGTGATACGTGATTTTCCCAGGCTTCGTCTTCCACATTCGTTTTAGGGGTTCGATTTAGTGTCAAATCTGGTTTTTGGGAATCCGTTACTAGTCGGGCCGGTCGGGCCGGGTCAGACGAACCGACCGCACGTGCCACGCACATGTGCGGGCTGACGTCACGCAGACGTCATCCGGCACGTGCCGCGCGCGTGCCAAGCGTCCGCGAGTCGGGTCAGGTCGGGTCGCCGGCCGGTGACCGCCCTGCCAACCGTCGTTGGCGCTGATGTCATCGATGACGTCATCCCAGCGGTTACTGACCATTGGGTGACGTCATGCTAGCGTCAGCACGCGTCGGTTCGCCGCCAGCGTCGCGCACGTGCCGGTTTGCCCACCGGCGCGTGGCGCCCACGCGCATCGGCTTCTGGCCGCGCGTGTGGGCACGTGCGCCGTCACCCGGCGGCGCACGACATGTCGCCGGACTCGTCTCGACGAGCCTTTTCCCCCTATGTATTCATAAATCGATTTCGACTTACAGAAACTCGAAAAAACGAACGAACAGTGCTCGGGTGTCTGGATTTCTCGCCCCGATCCGTGTCGGCCGTATTTCTTTGCGAAAAATCAATCAAAAAACATTAAAAGGGTCGGGAAAACATGAACTAGGGCTCTGATACCAATGTTGGAATTAACTAATTCCCAAAAAACCGGATTCGACACTAAATCGAACCCCTAAAACGAATGCGGAAGACGAAACCCGGGAAAATCACGTATCACCAATCCTAAAGCACACCACGGATTCGAGCGTACCTTGTTAGCCACAGATTAAACACCAATGCTGAAGATTGAGGAAGAGAAATTGGCCATGTTCGATCCGATGACGCCAATTCGCCTTAAAGGGAAGACTACGTAGCCTCTTTTGCTTACTGTTCTTTTTTGAGGGAGAGAGGGAGGAAGAAACGTACGTAATGTCAAAAGGTGTCTTCTCCCTCTCTCTCCTCCCTTATATACGTCCCTCCAAAAAATAAAATGTACCCCTTCATCCATGGGCCCTAATTTTGTGAGCCGGCTTTTAGGCCTAACATGGGCGGACGAGCCTTAAGCCATCACATAAAACCATCAAGCTGGTATGGGAGGGTATAAGCTATTTGCAGACGTAGAAAGGCTACAGCTTGCTTCACACCCATGGAAACGCTTGTTGAGAATAATTGCACCGCTAGAATAAATACAACTTCAGCCAAAGTATGAGTCAGTGTGCTTTTGTGCTCTGTCATAGTATCTTATGAAGATGCATGTAAATCATGTCTTGCTTTAGTCTTTTATTGTCCTACGATTGTGTTGTTAAAAGATTCGTCACACCCTTGGCATCACCTGTACGATGGTTCCATCCTTCAGTTGCAAAATAACACCAAGTTCGGATAATCTCAATATAATCCTAAACACTTCCCTAATCTTCCTTGAAGTCCGGTGAGTTAGATGTTTAAAGCGGCACTGTTAGCTTGATAAAGTGAATTGATTACTTAAATATGCTCTCCACTTGCCACTCCTTGGACAAATCAAAAAATTTCCGCAACTTGAGATACTTATGGGATAGATTCGTGATTTCTAGACTAACTAAGCACAATCCCTTGTTAAGGCCAAGGGAGGGCCATGTCTATGGGATAGAATATCTGTCTCAGAATTTCATGAGCAGTGTTCATGGGATTGCCAATTTCGATATCATTGTCTTTGGTATCAGGTTAATCCACGATTAGCATGCAACAATTTGACACTGACAGCGGATGAGAACTATTCTGAATTAGAAACTAGCAACAGAGAAGGTGCAAATAGCATTTACAGACTCTGTTCCAACATATTTATGCATAATTTCTCCTTTTTGTGCCTCTTCTGTGCTAAGCCTTAAATCCTTTGAAGTCTATGCAGTGTAGCGGCCTCTTAGCCTGTCAAAACTTTCCAAACTACTATCAGAACACAACAAACAACGACAGGACATTGTACTGCATAAGAACCAGGCAGCTTGCTATGCCCTGAATTTAGCATTGGTGATGCGCTTTCGTGCTAACACTGATTTAGCCATCAATGATGATTTCCCTTCATCCTCGCTATCATCGCTATCCAACACTATCACTGAATCTGGTGTGGGCAACTCCTTCAGCCCCTTCTCCGTAATTTCCTCGGCATATTTCACATTTCGATCTCGATCGAACCGCTTCATTCTTTGACCATAGTCTGGCTTCACAAGCTTTGAGTCAAAACAATCTCTGGAGACAGCCATAGAGCAAGAGAACTGACTGTTGCGCTTGTCACTCTCTTGCAGTTGAGTTAGAGGACCTGAGGACTTCTGTCCTGCTGCCCTTTTCATAGAAGGGTCAAGGGGTCCTGAATGCTCTACTTTGTCAGCTGGACCAAGATTCTCCTTAAATTCTGTGTCTCCTTTCTGGTATGAGCCCTTGAGTCCGAGAGAGTGCTGCCTCCCACCAAGACACAGCTTCTTACGCTTCGTACCGGCAGAGCCATCACATTTATTGCCACTCAAATCATTCTGTGACTCCACTACAGTTTGCCTACCATTTTGAGGCATTTCTGTAGAACTTTTTGATGAATTATCAAGAACATTTGAGGGCAATGACTGAGGCATCTTGAGCATCTCTGCTTCAACACCACTGAATAACTGGCACAAACCTGAAGCTGTGGACGGATGCAATTGCTCACCAAATGATTTCTCCGAAGTACAATCCACAATCTCCTTTTCTGAAGTACTAGATTGATCTAGATGCTTCTGAGACTGCACCAAAAAAGGATCTGAAGTCCTAAGAAGAGAATGAGGGCTTAATGACTGGTAGCAAGGCACCACAGCCACCTTGTCATGGCTGTGATTGTCCTGGGATACATCTTCTCGTAATGCTAATGATGAGTTCTGGGCCATTCCATCTGGAGTTTTGTAATTGCTTCCTTCTCGGACACCTTGCTCATCTCTTGCTTTGTCAACATTCAAACATTTCTCATTATTAGATACAGACTCCGAGGGATTACACTTATCATTCACATCCCCATCACCATCTTTTCTCTGGCTTGAGCTTGAGCATATCAGTGAAAGTTTCCGAGTGAATCCACCTACATTCTTTTTAACAGTTTCAAATTCATTGACTCTATCATGAGTTTCCTTCATACTACAGTCACCTTCCATCTGCAGCACAAATTAAATGAAGTGCCAAGATAAGTCGGTAAACAAAGAAGAAATTCGATTAAGTACGATGCTGTAAATTCAAACTCAATGCCGAAGTTTTTCTCTCTTTGGAGCCATAAAAACATCAAAGAACATGCAAAAACAGTATGAATCCAGCCAATGCCCCAGATAGAAGATGGTTTCATTATAAAAACAATCATATCTTATAGTGCAACCATGACATCAAGTTGCATATTTGCAATACCAAGCTTGGACTGGAATTTAGTTCTGCGCATGGATTGTCACATGTGCTTCCACTAGCTCCAGCCTTGGCATATTTCTGAGTCATGTATCTCGCCTTCTCATCAAAAGCTTGTCTGTTATACTTATACT
Source organism: Eucalyptus grandis x Eucalyptus urophylla (assembly GCA_028830015.1). Classification (NCBI taxonomy): domain Eukaryota; kingdom Viridiplantae; phylum Streptophyta; class Magnoliopsida; order Myrtales; family Myrtaceae; genus Eucalyptus; species Eucalyptus grandis x Eucalyptus urophylla. The sequence continues at coordinate 55,894,628 of CM054190.1, read as the reverse complement.
CCCTGCTCTGCACATTCAGGCATATATGTCAGGCTTCAAGGTACTTCATCCTATAGGGTGAACCGGCTGACATAGTTAGCAGATTTACTCACCGCTTCGCACATAAGACCATCATCCGGATTTGGCTCACTGAGTAACAACCCAATACTTGTTAATACAGTTGAAATGTTCAGCGATGGTTGCCATGCCCCCTGTTTGGTTACCAATACGAGCATACTAATAAGGATATCAATAAGCAACAGACACATTCATACAAACTCAATGCCAACCATTGGCAATGCAAATCATTGACGACAGCAACTCTGTGCCAACCACTCAGCAGCATTAGCAGTTGAATAAGTACATGACAGATTGCAAAAGACCGTTAGCATAGATGGCCTTTTAGTACAGAAAGTGTGCTCCTGTAACAGATCCTTGTCAGAGACAATGATCTAACCACAAATAGGGAATACCCAAACAAATTATTGAAATTAACACAACATGCAACATTGCAGTCAACGCGAAAAACTATCAATTAACAGAATGACATGTTACATCGACACGAGAAGAATACCACGAGGCGCTAAATTTAAGTGCTAATTGACAAGCCCCATTTTCACTGTATATGAAAAGGAAATGGGATTGAAAGATAGTCATTTGCACTAAATGAAAAGCTAATTCGGGCTCGTGAGCTAGAATATGCGCCTCTCCGGATCCACCTTTATGACCAACAGCAAAAGATATAGCATTTTCCTACAAAGCAACTCCCACAAGCACAATCACTTGTAAAGCAGAAAGCCGAAGCAAGTTTTCGGATATTACTAAGCTCGCAATGCTCGTTCACCATCTAAATATTTTTCCCGCAGGTGAATTGAAATGTGATTCCTCGAAATCGGGGAGCCCCTAGCAACTAGTCCAGCAATTCCCATCTAAATCCAGCAATGGCCGAATGCGGAAAAATCTAATTCGAACGCGACGGAACGCGCAGACTACACAGGTCGCAGCAACGCAATTCGAATGAGAAACAACCCCAAAGGGGGACTCACTTTGGGCGGGAGGTTGAGGATGTCGAGGCAAATCCTGCCGCCGTTGTCGATGTTGGGGTGGTAAATCGGCGTCTGGAACGTCACGCTCGGCGGCTGAAACGGGTAGCTGACAGATTCCACAACAACGAGCCCCAAAATCAAAACTCAACAACAACAAAGCCAACTCTCTCATCTCACCAACCAAAACCAAACAAAACCCAAAAAAAAAAAAAAAAACTTGAAAACGCACCGTTCGGGAATCTGGATCCTGAGCTTGAAGACGCCGCCGGCGTACACGGACTCTTCGGGGCCTTCGATTTCTGGAACGAACGACACCCGACACGATCAGTGATTCAGCGGCGAAAAACAGCAAAAATTAGGGAGGGGAGCGGGGCGAGGGGAGGTGCTTACGGGCGAGGATGGTGGAGAGGGAAGGGAGGTCGGAGGAGGGGGAGAGGGAGGGGAAGGAGGCGAGGGGAGGAGGGTCGGCGAGGAGGAGCTTCAGCTCCTTCTGCATCCGCAGGCTCAGCCTCGCCGCTTGCGCCATCTTCTTCTTTCTTCTTCTTCCTTCGTCTGCGGGGAAAGGGGGATTTGGTTCGGTTTCGATGAAATGGAGTGCGCGCGCGGGAAGAAGCGAAATTCGAGAAAAATACTGTTTTTGAAAAGAGGGGAAGTTATAAGAGAGGCATAAAAAAAAAAAAAAAAAAGGTTGAAAAAAAGGGGAAAATCTTTGTGTTGAGAGTGGGATTTGAACCCACGCCCTTTCGGACCAGAACCTTAATCTGGCGCCTTAGACCAACTCGGCCATCTCAACCTTCTTGTAATCGTCCTTGCCCCAAATTTATTTATATAAATAATTATGGAGTTAGATTCAGATCCTCGGGAGGGAGACGAGAGATGGGATATTTTCGATTGATTTGATAAGTTAAAAAGGGTATGGCTAGCTTTCTTTCTGTTTTTAATTTCTCATGACTAGCGAAACCTCGCACTTGATCGTGAAAAATAAAAAAACTATGTACAAAGAGAGATAATTATTTAAAGATGTGTTAAGTTTTGAAAAGAGAGTTTGAATGACTGTGTGGCTTTGAGAGATAAGAAATATAAATTGAATTTTAAAAAATTAAATGTTTTATGTGGAAGTTGACAATTGTCTTGCTTATTTAGACTATGATTTAGCCATGGACCAAAAATGAAAAGTACGATTCTATGACACATGTTAGCATAACCAATGGGCATTCAAGAAAATTCTGGACAAAAGTTCGAAGTTGAAATGACCTTCGAGGTTTGCTTTTATAGAGTATAGATTTATATAGATCTTGCAAAAGAGATGTGGGGTGCATGAAGGTGATTTTTTATTCCTTGTAATGAAGATTGACACGTGCGTTTTCATAGCTTAGTTTTTTCTTCTTCTTTTTTTTTTTTTTTTTTTTTTAAGAATCTAGAGTTTTGCAAATGTTTCCACCACCAATCAATTGAGTTCGCAACGTTTTAACTTAGTCAATTAAATTTTTGACTTTTCAAAAAAAGATACGATCAAGTGCTAAGGATGCACTTCATCTTCTTTATGGAATCGTGATAAATGCGATTCTCTTAATCTCCCTCCAATTTCCTCCAAATTATGCGAGGATTGCGACTTGAGGTTTGCAATCTAATAGCAACTTGGGGTAGACAAGTGATTCAAGAAGATTTTTCTCAAGTTTCTCTAATTAAATGGAGCAACATCATTTGCCCCATAGACATATTGTGCTACTAAAAAAAAAAGGACCAAGTAACATTATTACGGATTCATCCGTGAAATACTAAAGACTCAATTAATCAAGAGTCAGAACATATAGAATTGATTCTATACTTATCTCATTGGTGATCTCGTGAATTCGGAAACTCGATTCAAACCCGACCCACTCCCATCCATTTAGCCAGCAAAGACTAAAGTTCGTGGGGGGGGGGGGCAAATTCAATTTCGAAATCGTATCGTCCTGCTTTTCCCCCCCGACCGCAATCATCTCTTCGGAATCGAGAGCTTTTGATTTTGGAGAGCTCCTCACCTGCCGCCCCTTTAAAATTTTATCCTCCTCCCGTACGTTGACCCATCAACTTTCGCTCCGACCGGGTCAAGAGAACGACAGTTGTGCAGGAATCGGGAGTGGAGAGTGGGCCCCGCTCCCCCCTCCCCTTCCCCCTTATGCAGCGTGGGGGTCGCGGCTCCGTCGGATGCGGGCCGAACGGACGGCGATGCGGCGTCGCGATCGTCATCATGGCGAGATCCGGAACGCAGTGGAGTGGGGCCCCGGGAACGGCACGGAGAGGGCCAGCGCTGATGACTTTCTGTCCGTCACCAACCCGGCAAAGCATGACCGCTCCCTCGCCGGTCGCGGCGCTGCACCCGCATGATCTCCGTTTTGGAATAAAGTAAACTTTGTTTAAAGATCTTTGGAATATATTTGTGGAAATAAAAATAAGTATTAAATATTTTCCAAAATGGATCTATTTGTTTTTAAAGTAATTGTTATAAGAATTCCATTCATTTCGTAAAAAATATATAATTTTAAATAATTATTTATATCACTTGAAGTAATCGATCAATTTTTCTTTTGCCATCAACGATAATTTATATCTAAATATTTTCGTGAACGATAAAAACAATTTTCATTTACTCATTTTTACTAGTAATATAAGTGATTTTTTTTTGGAAAATTTTCTCTAAATTATTCATTTTTCACGAAACAAATGCATTTCGAGTTTGAGACAATAATAACCACATAAATGCTCAATTTTTTTTAAGATCAGATGATGTGGGGATCAAATTATACAACTACGTGATGTGAGGTCATCAGGTTAACGTCGTCAAAGTAGTTATCTTATTTGAAAGATATCATACTAGATTAGTTCTCAATCATTCTTTTATGATTCGATTGAAGGTCTAAATAATACATATCTATTGGGCGAATCTATAATATGTCGAATTGCTTAATGAATTCAATTTTTCAATAATCTAGATTTCAATACTTATCTATCGGTTCAATCAATTTTTGATTTCTCATAATTCTACATTTGCAATTCACGCATTCATAAAAGCAACGGACAACAACATCTTCCCATGATGGGAACCATAATATGTACTAGGAATTAAGGTACCTTGCCGTAAGTCATTGATGTTACTCGAAGGTTTATATCTTGTCATATTTACATGCGCATGAACCAAAAAGAGGGGGAAAAATCATGACGGATTCCTCGAGAAGCCACGTCACCTATTTAATATACTATACAATTAGAACGTGAGTGGATTGGAGCCTGGAGGGGATATTTTGAATTGAGCTTGGACCTGAAGATACTTCATAGAACAGCTTGCCAACCTAAGCAAAATCAAAGTGGGTCACGCATGTAAGATTCCCTATATAGGTACACACACATATGAACATCATTCTACTATTTTCTCATATTATCAAGATCGGAACCGAATTTCGTACCAAGTCGAACTTAGGCCCATTGGAAAATCATGTTCGAGCGAGTTTGGCATCTGGTCTCAAGCGATCAATCCACGAGCCCTAACTGGGATCATACAATGTCGAATTGACTTACTAGTAGCCCTCGACATTTTCTTTGAATAAGAACGTACTCGATAACATGACATTATATACTTTTCAGGCTCAATAGTATCACACATCTCAACGACACAGTAAGTCTAGACCGCCAAAGTTTGCGGGGGCGACCCCGGTCGAGCCGCCGGGCCGGCGATAGGACCGGAATTCAAACCGGACAAAGAGGGCTCGAATTCTCGATGGCGCGTAGATGGTTAATAACTTAATACACACGAGAGAAGCCGAGACGATACTTCAAGTTCAGATTACAGCGAATCTCTCCCCCGGGCGTTCCGTTTCAAAATCAGTTCATAAGTCTTTCTCTCTCTCTCTTCTCGTGCAAGACTGCGACAACCACCACTTCCCTTCTATCTCTCTCTCTCTATCTCTATCTTTCACGAGCTTTCTTCCTTTTCCGAGCTGCTCCTCCGCCTCTCCTTCCGCCGACGACCGGCGGGTTTTCGCGGCGAGAGGGAGATCGCAGCGTGTGCTCCGATCGACGGCGCCGCCGGAGATGAACGCCGTCGGCAGGCAGGTGTCGCGGTCCGGCTCGACGGCGCACCACCACCGCCAGTACTCCGACAACTTCATCGACGCCTCCCTCCACGGCAAGTGGCTCCAGTCCGCCAATCTCAGCCAGGTCTCGTTTCCTTCTCCCTCTCTCGCGCGCGCGCGCATTGTCGGCTCTCCGGCGACGTCTCCTCTTCTCGCTCTCCGTCGTGACGGCGAGGAGCTCTCTCTGGTGGTGCAGGACTTTGGAGTCGGGGCTCGCGGCTCGAGGTCGAGCAGGAGCCTGCTGTCGTCGAACCCCGGGACGCCCCCGCTGTACTCGAGGTCCTCGAGCTTGCGAAGGAACGAGGATGATCAGGCGTCCCACGGTCTGTTCGGCTCCGGATTGCTGGATCTCCATTCCTTCGATACCGAGCTGTTGCCTCAGGTGACGCGCGCCTTCTTGTTCAGGGGGACCCCCCGACGTCCGCGTCCTTGTTCAGTTTCTTCGGCGTCAGTCTCTAGTGATCGGATCGCGGGATTGCATGTATAATTGGCCGCGCGCGGTTACATATGTTTCTCGATGAGCTGTTCTGGAGAGTGAAACAGTGCAGATAAAGCAATCTTATGGGGATATCGATCGTATGCTGGTAGTGTAGCGAGTTCTTTTTATGCAGGACCACACATCGCGACGCGAATTAGAACCTGCGGTTGAGTTTTGGATCGTACTTGTTTTTCTTGTTTATATGGGGGAATCTGTAGATGATGTTACTGTCGCGGTAGTCTATAATAGGCTTTCTGGGGGATGTCGGGAATTATTTATTGACTGTAATTATTGAGATGAGAGTTACTAGTCAATGTCTGAAGGCTTCATGGGAGTATTTCGTTCTGTACCCACTACATTCTCACAAGAAAACGATGTGTACATCGCAGCAGGAGGACTCTTTTTTTTTTTTTTTTGGCTCCGTGGATGTGTGGTCTTTGCTGCATGCTTCCCCTTTTATGTTTAGGTTGTCCTTCATCCTCCTCATTACGTGAAATCCAGTGAGGAAATTGTTTGGACAGAATGAGGGACCACGTAAATGCAGCTTTAATAATGGTTAATCTCCTTGGTGGACCACGTTCTTTGAGATTGGAGAATTGTCGTTCAAGATTTGTATTCCTTCCGTTTTTTTTTTACACAGTACTCACAGCTGGGATATCTTTTTTATGTTGGGAGGAAAACATAGTGGAAGAAGAGATTTCTTTCATAGAATTTTTTTTTTAATGGGGTTTAATCATATTATGAGGCTATAGGAGAAATTGATGCGAGGCTATAGCCCCATAAATTTTGATCTCTTCCATTTCATGTCATCTCCTTTTTGACAATGTGAAGCATCTATTATCTTGCCTTCAGGAGGTGAGCCGAATGAGAAAATTCTGATGTTGGTTCAGGATTATGATTGTCTACCAACTCAAGTTTCAATTTTGCTCTGTTGTGCTTCATGCTCAACACAATACTTCCACTTGCCATTTTTTATTTTTATTTTTGGTAACCTCCACTTGCCATTTTTGACCTCTACATTTCTTGAATGTTGATCTTTTTTAGGCGAATTTGCGTTAGTTTGGATGACACTATCACACAGATGTTTCACTGTCTTTTCCATGTGTCTGACTGTTAGGTCTCCTCCAACCAATATGATGAGTACTCCTCACTTCATCAACCTGTTCGTGGCGGAAGTTTTGTCTCTGAGCCTTATGTTTCTTCTGACAAACTGAACGACCATATTCTTCCCGAGAACAACCTCCTCAGGAGCTCCATAGCAGATAAAGAAAGGGTCAATAATGTTGCCAAGATCAAAGTTGTGGTATGCCTTATTGATACTATCTGGAATTGTATTACACAATATCAATCTAGTGCCTTGATATGTTTTATTTTGTTTCCCAAGTCTTCATATGCATATAGCATAGATGCAAAGAGAGATTTGGAACCTTTCATCTAATTATATGACTTAAATATAAGATGAAGCTTGAAACTTGTTTTTCCCTATAATTTAACTGCTTCAACATGCAATCATTATTCTTCGCGTGCAGGTACGCAAGAGGCCACTTAATCGAAAAGAAATAGCAAAGAAAGAGCAAGATATTATTACAATAGAACCAAATTCGAGTTTTCTCACAGTTCATGAAACTAAACTTAAGGTAAGTTTCAGCTCATTGTATTGGTTTTAGCTTCTTCTCAGTTAGCTCAAACCCTCTACCCATTGTATTTGTACTTTGGATTGCCAAGCAGTTAGCTCAAACCCTCTACCCATGGCAGAAATGCAGTATATGGTCTCTTATGCAGTTGAGGAGCTGATTATATTTTAATTTTAGCACACTTCTCTTCATGCAGGTTGACTTGACAGAATATGTGGAGAAACATGAATTTGTCTTTGACGCTGTGCTAAATGAGAGTGTTTCTAATGATGAAGTGAGTGTATCTATGTTGCAAGACTTCATATATAGAGGTTGCAGAATAGGCCCCTAATTTGTCTGTGTCCATTTCATGTCCCTATAGGTGTACTCTGAAACTGTGCAGCCAATAGTTCCTTTGATTTTTAACCGAACAAAGGCTACATGCTTTGCATATGGGCAGACAGGCAAGTTCTTTTGCTCTTCTGAATTGGCTGAACTGTTTATAACCATTTGAAAGCTTAAACATTATAGTGATTGTTCCCGGTTGTTTTCTTTCTTTCATTCTTTGGACTTTGAGGCTTGTCAATTGCTTCTTGTCCTGTTTATTACCGTTGATGAGATTAACTTGATCCTATATGTTTTAGGAAGTGGAAAAACATATACCATGCAACCACTGCCCCTTAAAGCATCTCAAGATATATTGCGGCTGATGCATCATACATACCAAAACCAAGGTTTTCAATTATTTGTCAGTTTCTTCGAGATCTATGGGGGGAAGCTTTTTGACCTTCTCAATGACCGGAGGTATGCTCTTTCATTTTGTCGTAGCTTAATGAGACATAAGTTAAGCTAATTGGAAATTATTTTCTGCAGAAAACTCTGCATGAGGGAGGATGGGAAACAGCAAGTGTGCATTGTTGGTTTGCAAGAATACAAAGTGTCGAATGTTGAGACAATCAGAGAGCTCATTGAGTTAGGGAATGCCACCAGAAGTACTGGCACAACTGGGGCAAATGAGGAGTCCTCTCGGTCACATGCAATACTTCAGCTTGCTATTAAAAGATCGGTTGATGGCAAGGACTCAAAGCCTGCACGCCTCATTGGAAAGCTTTCTTTTATAGACCTTGCAGGTAGTGAACGCGGTGCAGATACTACCGACAATGACAAACAGACAAGGTGTGTTTTGCTTGGATTTATTTGGTGACTTAACAATCGAGAGAAGATTTGTTTACAGTCCTTTCGTGCAATCATTCTGTTTTCCCAGCTCCATGCCACAACATACATTGAGAAAAAAGAGTCATGAGATTGAATCTGATTTCAGCATGTCAATGAACAAACAATGAAAGAACCTGCAGTTGGATGTGGCATTAACCATCCGCGTTTCCTTCTAGTTATATGATTTATTTCCAACTTCAAGTCCAGGATTTTTTTTTTTTTTTTTGAAGCTCTGTGCTACAAAGATGTGCTATTCTTCTCTTGGTTGAAATATGGAGGAGAAAGCTAGCATGCTGTACTAATTAAAACTTTATCATAGAAACAAAGTAAAAAAACTGAATTATAATTTGTCTTTAATACTTTTCTGCAGAATGGAGGGTGCTGAGATCAACAAAAGCTTACTCGCCCTGAAAGAATGCATCAGAGCTCTTGATAATGACCAGGGTCACATACCATTTAGAGGGAGTAAGCTGACTGAAGTTCTTAGAGATTCATTTGTTGGTGATTCACGAACGGTTATGATATCATGTATTTCACCTGGCTCTGGATCATGTGAACACACTCTTAATACTCTGAGATATGCTGACAGGTACTTGAATGACATTTAAGAACAGATTTTGGAAAATGTCTCTTGAATTATCTGACTCTTATGAATTTTCCAGGGTGAAGAGTCTATCTAAAGGAAACAGTTCCAAAAAGGATCTGATGTCTTCATCTTTGAACATTAGAGACTCAACTACTTTCCCCCTTAGTTCACTTTCAATGGCCGAGTCAAATTTTGAGAATAACATGGATGAAACTGCCAATGAAAAGAAGAATTTTCTTCGGCCCAAACGGACGAACCGTGAAGCCTCTCCACCCATCAATGTGGATTGTACAGATGGCGGATGGTGTGATGGAAACTTGGCAGAATCACTGTATTCAGGTGCGTATAAACAACAGAAAGGATTTCTGCAGGACCCAGTTTCGAAAGATTCTGATTATTCCGCAGACCACAATGTTCTGGAGAAACCATCAAGGATGTCTATTAACAAGGTAGAGTCATCTCAAATTTCGGATATTGAAGATAAACACAGAGCAGAAATTCAGCTTGAAGGAAGGGAACTGCAAGAATTTGATACAACCAACCTTCACTTGGAAAATGATCTAAACGCATTGCTGAAGGTGATTTCATAGAAGCCATTCATTTTCAATTTTACTGCATTCATCGCTTGATTACTGAGTGGGAGTGTTGCTGTATTTTATATCAGGAAGAGGAAGATCTGGTGACAGCTCATCGGCGGCAAGTGGAGCAGACAATAGAGATTGTTAGAGAGGTTAGTCCCTACGCAATATTTATTCATCTCTTCCTTTTAGTTCTCTCTGCATGTAGATTTGTTATCATCGAAGCTCTATTGCAGGAGATGAACTTGCTGGTACAAGCCGATCAACTAGGAAATCCTGTGGATGAATACATATCTAAGCTAAGTTGCATTCTTTCGGAAAAGGCCGCAGGGATTCTGCAATTGCAGATGCGGCTGGCCCAATTTCAGAAACGTCTAAATGAACGTGGAGTTTTGGTATCTTCAGGCGTGTAAGCTCGCTGGAATTAGGACAGCTAGTTGTCCTGGTTGGGCAGGTGTTTATTAGTTGCAAGTCGGGTGCATCGCCCGAGGTCGGTATGCGGTTTTGTCTTCTGCTTCTTTGTGGTGCTTTTAGTAACTTAATCGCGTCACAACTTGCGAGTTACGCGGAGCTTGATATGCCTGTTCTGTAAATTATGTGCCTTTGAGTTGCTATGAAAATGAGATATATGGATGAGTATGTGAGTGATTTCTTTGTGGGCATGACAATGTCATTCGAATGGGCTGAAGCTCGTCTCTTTTTATACGACTGAACTTGCGGATATTTGTCCCAACCAGTCGCAACTGGAAAATATGGGGAAATGACACTTGCACGACGAGGCTAGTGGAAGTTCAGCTCGAATCGTATTCAGATTACAATTACGGCGTGATAAAGTTTGGTGTCATCTGAAGTGGAAATTGCCAATTTCGAGCTATTAAAGTTGGCCTGTCTCACGTCAAAGCTGGCGGGGCTTACCCAATTTGTAAGTTAGGTGAACCAAAGTGCGTGTGCTTCCCGAAATGATGCCTCAATAAGAAGGCCACTTGCATGCATTTGTGGCGGCATATGGACAGAAGACGGTTTCTGATACCAAAGTTCTAAAATGCTTTAGAAGGAAGCATGGAGGCAACTCCAACTTGTATGAATTTTTTCATTGGGTTGGGAGAGTGTAATTGAGAATTGTAAGTGAACTCGCCAATCCCCTTTTCAATTCTAGCCATGTGAATAATCGAATAGTCCGAATGATGATTTGCACGTATTTCATGTGTATCTCACAGGTGGTTTGTGGTATTAAGAGGACAAGTTTCTATCAAACTCCCCATAAATAAAGCAAGAGCGCACTCTCGATTCTCGTTGGACTCACCTGCCGTACAGATCGGGGACTCAACCACTCTGAAGGGACTTAATGCTAAAACTTTTACTCGAAGCTGTTCGACGTTCCCTTCAACTTGCGACAACATCCGACACACTAATCCCAAATTTTCCAAATACGAAAGATAATCCCATCCCCGAAAGAGCAGATTGTCAAAGTTTCGGGGACGCGAGGCATTCGTGCACACAGACTCTTTTGAGTCGGCATGGGTGATAAGAATAAAAACAGAACACAATCTTCCCTGATTAGATTGGATAATCTTCCCCGACTAAGGAACCCAAGAATCTTCGAGTTTCATGTATCTTTCAAATCCTATTTTCCCCTTCACAAATTCGGATCCCTTTTTATTTTCCATCAGCACTTGACCTTTCCTTTGTTCTTTTATGAGCATCCACATGCATCAATTTTGAAAGACCCCACCCATCTCTGTCCCATCACGGTTGCCCTCGCCAAAGGGGTGCTTGGGATCAAGATCCGAAGTAAAACTCTCTCTCTCTCTCTCTCTCTCTCTCTAATTGAAGTCGGTTAACCTTTGACAATGACTGTGACTGTTCAACTTTGCGAGACTGACCAATCAGAGTAGGCGAGCAGGCTGATTAACAAGAGATGATTGGTTAGACCATCCATATCTAAATAAAACTTTGGAGATTTTGCCTGGGAGTTGTTCATCAAACTCTAGACCCAGATAGAATTTCCAATAATTAAATTAGCTAATTCAACCAATCAAAAGGCCAAGATCCACTGCCTCCCAAATTTTCTAGATTGGTGAGAAAGAGACAAGAACAGAGGGTCAGGATCTAATGCCAGATCCTGCACGAGCCATCTCATTGGCTGCCCCAACCATACCAAATTTAATTTGAGATTCAAATCTCACTATCATGTTGAAGTTGCCAATAGGAGCACCGCCTTCTCTCCAGGGCGCATGATGAGGACGCTTGCACTGCTGGGCTCGTCAGCAAGAAATGAATGAAGGGCTAATAGGGTCAGGACACGTGTCGCGAGGAAATACTTGAACTTCTGTGATGAGAGTGCAAGACCCTCTTTTGGCTATTTCTTCTTTTCTAGCACGGCAGAAGTTGTGTGTGGACCTTTTGGTTGATGCGCACGATGGCATCAGCAGCATTGCACTGTTGAACTTGATTAGAAAAGTGCAAGTGGACCTTTTCGATTGCCCAATAGACTGACGACCGTATGAACGCGGAGAGAAGTCGTTTGAGGGCGGGGCCGAGGGCCTGACTTGACTTTGCAATTCAGAAGAAGAGAGAAAAAAATCAACAAGTGATTCGATTTTTTTTATAGTGTTGAAACGATAATATATTACAAACTTATACATAAATTATTCAATTTATATAACTAACGAAAATGTAAAGAAAAATTATTGGACATATGATTTTATCACTATAGTAGTTCTTTCTCATCATCCTAGTTAAAATGGTCGATTTTGAACTTCCTAAGTGAGTTCCAATTTCAATATACTATCTATTCCAAAATATGATCGTTGAAATATTCAGACAAATCAAGTGACCCTTCGTCCTTATATTATATGCTTCCTTTTTCACACATTCACATCTTTCTGAGCTAAATCGAGCATGTCAATTTCGAGCACGATAGCTCATGCATGAATATCCTATCAGAATATTTAAAAAATAGACCACATCTTCATCTTAGAATCTCTCATGGTATCATTACTGAAGATCCCAAATTCGACTCTTTTCAAATCTCATTTGCCTTCCTAATTGAATTTCCATGTTTAGTATTAAGCAAAAAAAAGAAAAAAAAGACTAAACTAAATGTTAAGAAGAGTATTGAAATATTTAAATAATAAATTACATATTCATCTGACGGTTTATACTTTTAAAATAGTTGATTTAAGATTCCACAAAATCACGTATCTGGTATGCCCTGCCCTTTTGGTAGTGTGGTCCATTACACTAAGGATTTATGAATCGTTGTGTACCTACATCAAATCTAATAATATGAGGGAAGAAATAAAATAAAAGAGGGCTATGGAAGGATCAATATCCAATGGAAATGGACTACCACGTGGCGTCTGGCCGCGTCGACACGTCGGTATGGTCCTCGAAAGCAAATCTGGTTTTACATGTCAACCCAAATCTTTTGGCCACTGTTCGGCCCGCTCTTTCGCGTTATCTGATTGGTTCCTACTTGCGTCTCTCCTTCCAAAAATATAATCTAAATCTGCCTGTACTTCCTCACCCCTACCCCCAAGCCCACGCTCTTCACAGGCGCGTGCCCCATACGCGTCCCCCATTTTTATATATCCTTCCATCCTCATTTTCTCAAATAAAATGAATTTTCGTCTTGATTTTTTTTTTTGTTTTCATTTTTAGGTTGTTTTAACGTATATCAAAACATGCAATCATCATTGAGCCTGATCGTTATAATGCTTTTAAATTTGCTTTCGAAAACAATTGACCAAAGAATCTAGAATTCAAATTGGCGTTAACAAATCAATTAATTCACGACCACTTATGAAGGATTCATCGAGAAGTTCAGTAAAAGCAATGCTTTAGAGAAATTAAATGGGTTCGGCCTTATTGATACACAGGAAAAAAAAAAGGTAATAAAAGAAGAGATATGGCAAGTGATTCTCTTTTAAATCACTTAAGCGCCGTATAAAATAAAATTCTCGTGCACAGTTCTCATTGGATGAAACAAATGAGGAATCCTCCTTTTTCAACTCCAGCCCTCCTCACTCCAATCGTTGCATTTCTTCCTGCCACTTTGAAAGCAGTCGCTTCAGCTTTGGGTACTCGAATCATTTTTTATACTCATTTTTTCTTTTCTTATCAAATGAACGCCATATTCTCTCGAAAACCCTAGTAACTCTCGAAACGAGCACGAATCACATTCACGCTCCTTGGCACCCTTCTCTATTCTTCTTCGCCTTTCATTGTCAAATGGAATAATGGGTGTTCAACATTAACGTAGGACAGACCCATCCATGTGTGCTTTTTGTCAAAACGTTTTCCCAAGAACCAATGTGAATGTGTTAAGTATACCTAAGGATGTTCTGTAAGAACACTTCAGGAAAAGCTGCTGCAACATTGATGGCCCCCTCCTTTGTCCTCACCCCTTTTCCTCCGCTAATTTAGAAATTGAGGGTTGCACTTGCAATAAACAAAGCTTAACCTCTAGAAAATATCTTCTCCCCCTCCAAATATTTTAATTAGCCCCATGACCCCAAACTTAGCGTAGTGCCAAGCCCCTCGATCCTGGCGACACGTCAAAAGTCGCATTCTCTCTTTACTCCATATGGCAATGAATGCTCTCATAGGTTGGCTCAAGCAGCCTATCATTGCTCAATGCCGTACATTCCCCACAATGCTGTAGTTTCCCTAGCATGTTTTGGTTGGGGGACAAAAGGGACTTTGGGGCAATACATTTCAAGGCATCGGGACGATCCGATATAGAATTGCTTTTCTTAGTATCCGTCCATCACGGCGATAACGCAAGTTACCGATCCAGGCCGGCATGAAACTAATCGAACAGATCGAGTTTTTGAAGAGAAAAATTGATGGCAATATTGCTCTCATAGGTTGGCTCAAGCAACCTATCATGGCCCGATGTTGCAGTTTCCCTAACATGTTTTGGTGGGGAGATGAAAGAGGATTTTTGGGTATTATATTCTGATACATCGGAACGATTTGATATGAAATAACTTTTCTCGTATCAATTTATTGTGGTGATGACTCATATTACCAATTTGGGTTGGCATGAATTGGCATGAAACTAACCGAACTAGACAGAGCAAGCTTTGGGAGAGGAAAAAAGTGATGGCAATGTTGCCTTTTCTTGGAGCAGGATTGTTCATGAAAATGGTGAATTATTGGTTATACCGAAGGTTGGGTTTGCCAGATTGGGCTAATGGCTCCTGACATTGGTGGCGTTTGGAGAATGTCTCTCTTCCCAACATGGGAAACTGCGCGTGGGGAAGCTTTTTCCGGAAACGAAAATATCTGAGCGTCGGACCGTGACGATGGGCGTTGATGGGAAGGGTGGGTCCCGGGCCACGTGGGTCCCATGCTGCGTCGCGACAAAATCGGAGCCGTCCAGATCCGAGCCACCGTCATCTCCTCCCCGCTCCCGCTCCTCCTCCCTCCCCTCCAGCAACCGAGGACGCTGCGTCTCTCTTGCTATCTATAAATACTCCGAGCGGAGCTCCACCGTGAACAAAGAAAAACCCACCTTCCCCTTGATCCGTCGCGGCCGAAACGAACTTGTCTTCCCCTTTCCTTTCCGTTCCTTTCCTTCTTCTTCTTCTTTTGGGTTCTAGTTTCGTGTGTTTTTGCAGCTTCTGATAGATGGAGGGCGGGGACGACGCGGTGGCGCCGTTCGTCGCGAAGACCCACCACATGGTCGACGACCCGGCCACGGATGTGCTGGTCAGGTGGGGCAGGGCCAACAACAGCTTCATCGTGACGGACCCTCTCGAGTTCTCCCTCAGGATCTTGCCTGCCTACTTCAAGCACGGCAACTTCTCGAGCTTCGTCCGCCAGCTCAACACCTATGTAAGCGCTCGACGAGATTGAGTTTTCGGTTCGTATGTCGGTCAGGAATCGATATCGGGTCACGCTTGCGATTACTGATAGGGACTTGCTGGGAGAGTTGTTTGTTGTCAGTGAGTGAAGCGCGTCGCATGGACCGTGGCTCGATTGTTTTATCGTTTTTGGGTCGAATGGTTGACCTAAACATCGTTGATGAATCGTGATATCTTATATCAGCTGTCTCTTGCGGTGTCTCTTGCGATCAAGATGCATGCTTGTGTACATCACCAGTGCGTTGCTTGCAAGAAAATGCTCCCTTGAATTAGAGATGTGTCTACTGTAAATGAACAGCTGTTCATTCATTAATTAGCCTTTTATGCGATTACGCGATTTATTTTCTTTCTCTTATGCGATGTAGGGTTTCAAGAAGGTCGATCCGGACAAGTGGGAGTTCGCCAACGAATACTTCCTCAGGGGCCAAACTCATCTCTTGAGCAGCATAGCGAGGAGGAAGCACAACCCCAGGAACGCTGCTCATCCGCAGTCTGGGAACAGTAGTGGAGGAGATGGGGAAGATGAGGACGTGGCCATGGAGATAAGCAGGTTGAGACAAGAGCAAAAGACGCTGGAGCAGGAGCTTCAAGGCATGAGCAAGAGGCTAGAGGCCACGGAGAGGAGGCCCCACCAGATGATGGAGTTCTTGCACAAGGCCGTGGAGGACCCGCAATTAATTCTGAGGATGATGCTCGAGAAAGATAGGACCAGGCAATTGATGTGTGAAAAGAAGAGGAGTTTCTTGAAATCGTCGTCGTCCTCCTCCTCTAACTTATCATCGTCGCCTTCGACCTCGTCGTCCCTGCCGCCATCGGCGTCGCCATCATCGTCTTCTTCCTTCGCTAGGGCACTGGACGCGCCCAATTCCGTCATGAATGAAATAGAGAAGGATGAGAGCAGGACGCATTTACGACCGCCCCCGCAGAAGACCAACATTTTTGTGGCCCCCAACTGGCACGGTGCTAATGCAAGCCTAGGTATGCCGAGGTGGGAGGCCGCGAGCGCGGGTCGAGTTGCTAGCATGGCAAGCGAGCCGGCAATGGCTAATTGGTCGCTTCTGCCGGCTGCCGGAGCTGGCGGCGGCAACAATGGAGCTGGAGCGGTGTTGACCCAGCAACATGGCTTGAGTGGATTTAGCGGCGGTGGTGATAGTGGTTGGGAGTCGGGGTATTTTGGAGAAGCGGCTGCGCCATTAGTGGAAGCCCCGCCCCCGCCGCCTTATCCATTTTCCTTGTTCTTTCACTAAGTGACCATGAGAAATTTTTTTCTTGGGAGGTCAATCACATGATTTATCTTATGTATTTATTATTTTTCCAGCCTTTTGTTATTTTCTTAATAACAAAAAAGGAAAAAGAAAATTCCAAACTCTTGTGTACTCATAAAAGGACTTATTATCGTTAAAATTGATAGAGTTGAAAATTCCAAGCTTTCAAGCTAAAATGGCCTTAAACCATATCGCTAGAATATTTATATATTAAATAATCTTTTCATCTAACAACTTAAACTTTTAAAAAATTGCTTGAATGATTCTATCGACCTCGCAAGAGGCTATTTAGCAAACTAATCAAGTTAGAAATATTATAGGTTTAGTCCATTTTGACGAACACATCACATGCTTTTTATATAAACTTCATTCATCATAACATAATACTGTGTGGATAGTTTAACATGGCGTGTGCCAAATTTTACTAAAGAAGTGATCTTTCATCTTGAGACATCATCTTGAAGTATATATATTAGATGTCGACTTTAAAAGTATTTATAGTGAGTGTAATGATCTTGAGAGAGAAAACCGAATCAATTAATCTTATGGATAGAGAGATTCGAAATTCGTGGATCTACATTTCTATATGCATATATAGATTTATAATTACTCAATTTAATTAATTCCAAGATAATATTGTTGAAAATATATCTCGAGTTTGAACCCGAAAAGGAAACTTTCATAATTCAAGTAAATTTCCATATTTGAATGGTTTCCTAGTTGAAATAGGTTTTTATTTTGGATCATGCTCTTGTCTATATATATAAGAAATTTTTTCACTGTGAAAAGCATCTAAGGCTGCATTTGGCAGTCGGGATAAAATTCGGGATATGATATGATTTATCCTATCCTACATTTAGTGCTCGCTTATGACAGAATAAAGTTAGATATAAGGGGGATATAGACAAGATAAAATTATTCCATGAGGGAGGTGTGATAAAGGTGAATATGATTTTTAATACCATAATAGGAAAGTTATTTTTATCGAATAACAAATTTATTAAATTAAAAAAAATTGAAATTATATTTCAATATAAATAATATTTGAATTATAATTTAAGAAATTAAAAATTAAAAATAAAATTTATTTTAATCAATCTTATTTTAATTTATATATTCAACTTTAAGTCTATCTTATAATAAACATTAAATCTATAAGTTAAAATTTTATATTTATTATATATTTTAGGTATTTTTGTATTTTAGATATGTTAGTGCGGTTTACTATTTGATAAAATTTTATTAAAGAATGATGAAAGGGGAAAAAGAAATAATAAAGAAAATAATATAAAAAAGAGGAAAAATAAAATAAAAATAAATTAAGCAATAGTGTTACAAGAGATTTTCACCATCTCCGTTTATAAACATTTAGGTTCATTTATAGTGATACGCTGTTTATATCAAAAAAATATACATGGTATGATGTGAACATATCCGATTATAAATCCGAACGACCAAACATAGCCTAAGAGGTAACTTCTTCATGAATTACATTTTGAGAGCCATAGTGTTGAAGCCAATTAATCTCGTGAGTAAGATTTGTGAACTCCTTCCTAAGATTGAGATATTATTTCGTGAGGAACGGTGGGCTAAATATTGTGCGAGTTATTGGATGTAATTGGGGGCTAAGAGTACTTGAGTGATTTGAGTGTGGTTGTACTCTTCGTTTGTGAAATTCTTTGTTGTTTTCCTCATAAATCTAAGACAACTCAACCGAATCACATAAATTTTGTGCCTAATTTATTTCTTTGTTTTGTTTGTTTTATTATTTGATTGCTTATTTTTGCAACAATTGATATTAGAGCTAAGTTTGGCTAATTTGAAGCGAATTGAGGGCGCTGGAAGAAGGAAAAGTGAGAATCAATAGATTTTAAGGAAATTTTTTTGATTTTTAAAAGATGTAGATTGAGGATTATCTCTACTACAGGAATCCACACTTACCACTATCTAGGAAGAATCCGAAATAAATAAAGCAAGCTAAATGGGAGTTGTTGGATTGACAAGTGTTGGGTGTTATTTGGTTGATGTTGACTCGTAACATCGTATTTTATATCATGAAAGAGAAGATCATTATGAGACTAAAGAAGGCCATATTGGACATGTACGAGAAGCTCTCTATGATTAATAAAGTCTATTATGGCGTCTATTTAACCTAAAGATATGCGAATGTGCATTGGTTGTTAATCATATCAACGAATTCAATATGGATATTAGTCAATCGAGTTTAGTTGATTGACTATAATGATAAGGTACATGCTTTGATTTTATTATCCTTATTGCCTAATAGTTTGAATTATTATTGTTGTTAGTAAATCCTTTCCGTTAACAAGTGAGAATGATTGTAGAAGATAATCTGGTGAACTTGTGCCTACTACTTTAATTACCATTAGCTGAAAAACTAGAAGAGCAAGAGGAATTAGAGTTGATTCCACAGATGATATAGCGGCTATAGCTAACTATAATCAAATAGCATTGATTATGAGTATGTTACTAATGATTCATCATTTGACGGATGGATTATAAATTCTAATTGTTTATTTTTAGCTACGTCAAATAGGAACTAGTTTACTACTTATTAATGTGTCGATAGAAGTTAAGTGCAATAAGGGAACAATGTTGCTGTGAATGTTGGAACCACCGGCTATGGTGGCTCCGTTGGGTAGGCTCCAGACCTCCAAACGAGAGATCCAGAGTTCGAGGCCCCTCCAACGCAAGTTGTAGAGAGGCTGGCAGATCATTAGGCGATTTAAGCGTGGCACCCTGGTGGTGGGTCCTGGGCTAGCGTCACCTGGGGGTTTACGTGGCGGCTGTCGGCCAAAGCGGTTCCTCTAGCATAAAAAAAAAAAAAATTGTGGATGTTGGAAATGTCAAAATTAAAATGTATGATAGTATTGTAAGGATATTGACGGTAATTTTTTAGAATGTGGAATTTTGAAAATTGTTTGGGGTGTTTTGGTGATAATGAGAGAAATAAACTTCAAGGTAAGATAATATCGAATTCACTGTAGAGACGTCGAATGCATTGATTCAAGAGTCCAAATTGTGACATATGCATTTGAGGCACATTAATGACTACTCGAGAAGACACAAGTGTTTGTGATGAGGCACATGTTTGATGCTGTTACAAGATCAGATAGTTGAGAGCTTTGATTAAAAATGAGACTATGATCAAGCATATGCGGACTGTCAATAGTATGAAGTTTTGCTTGGAGATGTTAAATGAACATTACTAGAGATAGCCTACAAAATGCTCTTAGCACTAGTACGGCTAAGAGAATGCATTTGGTATGGTGAGCTACTTGATAAATAGATCCTCATCGACTATAGTTAGATGTCGGACTTCCGAAGAAGTGTGATTAAGTAACGTTACCGATTGTTTTATTCTTAGAATATTTGGTTGCTCGTGTTATGTTCGAATGAGTGATAGTAAGCTCAATGAAATGGCAAGAAAGTACATGTTCCTAAGTTATGCACAAGGTGAACAAGACTAGGTACTAGTGCTTGGAATTAGATCCACATGTTATCAAAAGAGAAGTTACATTTGACAAATCTCAAGCATTTTAGGGTAGGAGTGGTTGTGGCAGTGTTTAAGTCTAGTGTCTATTCTATTTTCTAATTTTGTCTATTTTATTGTTCGATCTTTTGTTTTGCAACAGATATCCCTTTGTTTCACTGTAAAGTAACCATTATTGAAAAAAACTTACCTAGTAAATCTTTTTCCTATAAAATGAATTGTTTTGCTGAGTTGTGATTTGTTGAAAATGCAATTTAAGGAAATATTCTATGGTGTTCTTTAACGACCAAACTAGTCAATAAAGTAGTGTGCAAAGCAAAGACAAACACTATTATGGATTTTAGATATTGTAAACCCAAATCAGTCATACTCACGTGTTCGTGGCGAAAGTCAATGAACTAATAGCTTCTAAAAATTTAACTCAGCTATGAATTTGCTTTATATTTGTAAGGTCAAATTAGAGAAGCAAAAGAAAACAGCAAAAGTTATGATCATTATTTTGAAGATCAGTAACATGATTTCAAAAAAAAATAAAAAATGAAATTATGGTCATAACTTCGAAGATTAGCAAAAGTAGTCGTGCTGCATTGGAAGCATGATAGTACCGAGGGAATCCTCACAAAAATGATTTCCCTTTCCTTGGAAGGAAAACTCGCTTTTTGCAACTTTTCAATTCAAGAGTTTCGCTCTAGAGAAAAGACTTTCCTCCGACATGTTCATTGTCGTGTGTTTAAACGCATGAAGAGTCTGAAAGCATTGCTTCACGTGACATAAACATTCTGACACTTGTTTTTTTATTTCTGATGAACAAAAGAAAAGTTACAATAATTGCATATAAAGAATGCAAAATGTGATGTAACATTCTAGCTGTACCTAATTAGTCAATGGGTGGTAAATTGAGTGAGGACGTGTAAACATAATCGCCCTAACAACGACCCAATTAAAGACCAAATCTTTTTTTCCTCATAAAAGAATTACACATTTTGGTTGCTGAAAATCATTGTAAACGTGAAGAAAAAAAGGAAAAGAGGGAATCCCCCATCCCCCCTTCCATATTGGGTCGGGCTTAAGGTTAAAATGTGAAAGAGTAGACTGACCAGGTGGGCCCCGCCATATCCCTTTTGGGTAAATCGGGACACGCGTCCGTGCAGTGCACGTGAGTCATGTTGGGAAGGGGACAAAAGCGCGTAGGTCCTCGTAGGGTTGGGGGGACCGATCCTCGGCTCGCGTGACCACGTGCGGCTCTGTTGCGGGGGCACGTGTCTCCATCCGATTCGGTTAGATGGGCGTGACTTAGGTACTTGTCTATGTAGGGCATGAACGGCCACTGGTGCTGGGGTTTGGCCCTCGGGACGCTTTATGGGTCGAGTCGCGGCAATCATTCATTAGCTGCAATGATTTCTTTTTGGTTTGTTGTCAATTTGGTAAATTTTCACACTTGTCGAACTATGCTAGGGCTAGGCTTATTTTCACGTGGAGAATGAGTCAACTCTTAGATATGACAAATTATCTTTTCTTTTTCTATTAGTGGGTACCCCGTCGGTATAAAAAAACATATATACACATTCTTCATTGAATGGATTGGAGACGTATATGAATTTGATTACATGACTTGTGACATCCCTCCGATGATGAATAAGTAGATAAATTTTTTGCATTGATGATGTACCTACTAATTGTTTATTTAAAAAGCATCACGATTTGTGATGATGATCTATGCATATGACGTTGTTTTAAGAGATGATGTAGATGGCATTGCTCGGTCAAAGACACGTATGGATCGACAATTTTAAAGCCGAGATGGGGGTTGGTCGCGGTATTTTTTTTTTTTTTTGGTGGGGAGGTTGTGCGTTCTCGACAGGGGATACATGTGTAATTGTTGGAATATGCCTTGGATTTGATGGAAGAGATGGGCGTGCTTGGGTAAAGACTAGTTGGTACTCCAGTGGAACCCTGACATGAAGCTAGCTCCAAATATATGAAAGGTGCTTTAGGAAATAGGATCACTTATATCAAGATCATGAACATAATGGTGTCGTTGAATATGCACAAGCGAATTTGGCTAGTTCTCTATCGAATAGACAATTTACAATATTGAGATTGACTACCACTTTATTGGAAAAATCAGTTTCTACGTAAATTACAACAACGTTTGTGAGCTCGAACGATCGATTTGCTGACTAGTTTGCTGAGTGCCTTCGCAGTCCTCGTGTGAGTTACATTGGTAACAAATTGGGGGACATATAACATGTATGCTCCAACCTGGGGGAGCCTCTTGAGGAACAAAGTGATCTCGTAAGTATTGGGGGGGGGGGGGGGGTTTGGTGGCATTGTTTGAAAGCACTCATAAAGTCCCTAACCATTCAATCTCATCCCTCTCTTTTGTCTTCCATTCATACTTTGATAAATAGAGAGAGCATGGCATAATAATCTCTCAATTAGCTACCTCACCATAGTTTGATCTTATGTGTTTCCAATGCAAATGAAAAGTATAGACTCATGACTTAAATCATGGACTAAGTGTCATCATGGGAAGAATCAATAGGTCATGGCAATAATTCATTAGCTGCAATGATTTCTGTCTAATTTGTTAATTTAGAAATTTTTTGACACTTGTCAAACTATGCTAGGGCTAGGTTTATTTTCAGGTGGATAGTAAGTTAATTCCTTGATTCGACAAATTAATTTTTTTTTATAGAAAATAACTTTTTATTTAGTGGGTACGCTATTGATTTAAAAAATATATATACACATTTTCATTGGATGGATTGGAGACGTATATAAATTTGGTTAATAACTCATCTCTAGATATAGGTAAGAGAAATATCCCTCTAACGATGGATAAGTAGATAAACTTTTATTTAGTGGGTACGCTATTGATTTAAAAAATATATATACACATTCTTCATTGGATGGATTGGAGATGTACATAAATTTGGTTAATAACTCATCTCTGGATATAGGTAAGAGAAATATCCTTCTAACGATGGATAAGTAGATAAACTTTCTACGTTGACGGTGTACCTACTAATTGTTTATTTAAAAAGCATCGTGACTTGTGACGGTGGCCTGTGCAGATGATGCGGATGGCATTGCTCAGTCGAAGACATGTATGAATTGACAATATTGAACCAAGGATTGGGGTTGGACATGGTATTTTTCTTGGTGGGAGGTTGTGCGTTCTCAATTGAGGATATGTGTGTAAGCTGGAATATGCCTTGGATTTGATGGAAGAGATGGGCATGCTTGGGTGAAGACTAGTTGACACTCCAATGGGACCCTGACATGAAGCTAGCTCCAAATACATGAAAGGTGCTTTAGGAAATAGGATCACTTACATCAAGATCATGGACATAATGGTGTCATTGAATATTCACAGGCAAATTTGACTAGTTCTCTATTGAATAGACGATCTACAATGGAAGATTGAAAACTTTATCTCCTAGAAGAACTAAATATATCAAGATTGACTACCACTTCATTAGGCGAAAATTAGGGGAAAAACGGAAAGAGAAATAGTGGTTTGCGTTATATGACCAAAAAATTGATAACAATTACAACAATTGACTCTGAATTACTGAATTATGTGGAGAATTAGGTCATCTTCTTCTTTAACTGTTCAAAACTGACTTCTTATGGCTTTTATATAGGAGCGACCTATGGCATAAAAATTATTAGTTGAACATACCGATACCTAGAACTTGCCCCAGTCCAAGTATTTTCATATTGCGACCTAAGGCATAAAAATTTCAACTTCTGTCCCATAGATATTCCTACTTCTCTATTTACTGTTATAATGGCTCCGTCATGATTGAGTGATTCTAGAGGATTGTCTTGGTCTCTGTTGATCATCCTCTTAAATTTGTCAAACAGAGAAATATTCTTCCCTCGATTATGGGTTTGTCATCCTAAATATTGTGCTCAACAGTTTAGGTTGGCTTAGGGAATTCCTAGGCCAACTATATATCAAACGAAATTTCCTCTCTCCACGGACTAAGCATAGATAGGATGTTGCACTACGTTAACATCTGCCTCAATATATTCAATCGGTACATGCATATTCCATTCCTCAAGAACCCATAGAGCACGATTTTTTAATGGGTGGTGGAATTCCTGTTCCAATTGGATTTTTGTCAAAGGCAGTGATTCATTTTTGGAGAAGGTGAAAGAAGGATGATCTGTTTGGAGAGTCTCAAACTTCTAATGCATCCCCATCGAACCCATCATTATCAATACTCAAGAGTAATTATAGTAGAGGACTTGGTAAAAATGTGTTTATCATTTCCTTCCTGTCCTTTCGTCCTTTAATAACCATCTAACGTCTTTCTCTCGATTGCAGTTGAAACCTACAAACGAAAGTCATCAACAGTCATTGTCGGAGAAGATGTAGAAGAGACTCCCTTGGCCAAGCGAAAAAGAAGTCAAGGATTGCTCACCATTGTCAATTCTAAAATCGACCAGGAGTTGAACTCAATTACTGTCGGTATGGCTTCATCACCTGGCCATCTTAACCCATCAATTTCTGAAGAGCTGAAGCCGAGTGGGAAGAATTATATCAACTCCTTTCGTGTGGATATTCCCATAGTGCCTCTGACTCAGACCTCGAAAACAAAAGAATATAAAGTTTCTGCCGGTCTAACAGATCCAGGATGAAGACAGCCTTAATCTTTCTGAATATCAGCACAAGTGCGAAGAAGTTTATACTCTCTTTGAGGATGGCATTGAAGCTTTTAGGTACAACTGCAAGCAAAAACAAATAAAAGTGACAAAAGCCATCGAAGAAAGCTTTGGAGGGCTACAAGTTCAACTTTGTTATGAGGGAGATATCTTTAAAGGAACGGCACACTTCTCATATAAATGCCATAGATAAGAAGGCTTAGCTTGCATGAAGAAAAGAGAGGCTCGAAACATTTATGATGGTACAGACTCGTAAGACCATAGATATATAGCGCTTCATTCACGAGGTCATACGCAATGACATTTTTATTTGCATTGGCAACACAAAATATCACGTTATTGCATTATTTAGTGAATTTTCTATTTATATGACGGGGTAGCTAATTGAGAGATTGTTATGTTACACTCTCATTATTTATTGAATGCAAGACAAAAAAGAAAAACGAGATTGAATGTTTGGGATTTTCTGAGCACCCCTTCTTTTTTTGTAATATTCACTTTATGATTGCTTTCAAACGATGCCACCATAAACCCTTTATTATACTTATAAGATCACTTTGTTCCTCAGGGGGCCCCTCAAGTTGGAGCATCCATGTTATATGTCCCCCAAGTTGTTACCAATGCAACTCGCACGAGGACCCCAAAGGGACTCGGTAAACAAGTGGGTGAGTCGATCATTCGAGTTCACAAACGTTGTAGCAATTTACCTAGAAATCTAAGAATATTTTATGGTGCGGTACATCATGTTGGTTATCTATTTTCGATAAAAAGTAAGCGAGTCGCCGTGAATTGGGGGAATAATCGTCGTTGGGAAACAGGATCGCCTTGATTATGTAAAACTCGGTCTTTCCACGTCCAATTCTGGTACGGCCTAATGAAGCGAAGTCCGAGGCCCAAGAAAGAAGACAGAAGTCCCAAATTCTAGAAATACTCAACTTTTTAGGGGTCTCTCTTTTTGGGCGAACGAAGTTGATCATAGAAAATATCAGAATTACGCAATGCAAAGGTTCCACTCCACTTCATGTATTGATTGGGGTTGTTCAGTGAAGGATCGATTGAGCATACACTGCTAATTTATGCAGCGTCTAAACGTCACAATTCGGCTCGATTTCTAATTCCCAATAACTTGTCTTTTCATGAGCTGTCTTTTGTAAAAAGAAAAATTCCATTCATTTTTCAGAATAATACATGACAGAAGGTTATCTAACTTAGCAAATCCTAAATAATTGCGAAACAAAGCAAATACCAGAATATAAATAAAAAAGCATAGTTTGCAACTACAAGCATGCTCTCATCTCTCAAGAATAGATCTGACAATGTTAATGTTTCGTAGCCGATCAACAAATTTAGTAACGAGCACACGTCAAGATCTCCCACTTTATTTGCAATGGCTTGTAGTGCACATCTAGTTGCAACATCGTCATCACAGTTGCCATGCTAAGACATTGACATCAATATATTGAAAGAATACCTATCAAATATGTGCAAGGAATTCCAGAAGTTACATCTAGATACAATTTTTTTTGTTTTGGTCGGAGATCTAGTTTGAGAGAGTAAAACTCCCAAATTTAAACTTCAAATCTAAATTGGGAGACGAAAGTGGCTTAATCTTGGAAAGGTTATGGAGCCAAGTAAGGAACATCCTCGATGGTTGTCGACTAGACAAATGGATTAACCAATGACCAGTTCACCCAAGAGCAGCTGCAAAAATTTACTTACACATGCAAACTCCCAAAATAGATCGGAAGAGAAAAGAAAAGACGATCAAAGCAAAGAAAAAGAAAATCAAGTACTAAGTAGGATGTCAGCTTTGACGACAAAAAGAAAGTAGCGCCACTGTGGGATGCCCTCCCTCTAATCACAGAATGCAAAGCTCTGTTGGGCCAACATCAAGATATTCAATTAGCACACTATCCAAAAGTCGCAAACATTGGATCGTAAAAATTCATCGAATTAAGGCCCATCAATATGATTGGCTCACTAATCCTCCTAAAGAGCCCCATTTGCCTTGGGATCGCTTTTATTTTAAAGGAATGAAAGTAGTCTTTTTCACACGCACAAAACACACACACATATATCAGTTGCGGATGGTGGGCAATCGATTTGAGCTCAGTTAGGTCGTTATTCGAGTCCAGACCAACCGATGTAATTAGAATTTGGAATTTGGAAGCAGTCAATGAACAAATAACCTTAAGTCGGTCTGGACAAGCTTGGAGAGTTTGCCCGACCTCAATTTCTATGGGCAAGAAAGAGAAATTTGACCAGAAATTTTCACCCTTATACTAGTGAGCTCCGTTATTTGGGAAAAGAACATGACTCATATTTCGAGTGGGCAAATTGTTGTGATCTCAACACGAGCAATGAATTTGATAACAGCGCCAGAATTCAAATTCTTGATTAGTGCTCTAATACCATATTAGAATATCCCACCTGAAAACTTTAAGTCATCAGGCAAAGAGTGACTACGCATTAAGACAATATAACCATGTATATACACGTGAGATTAGATGGTTAATAGGAAAGAATCTCAAAATCAAAGGGAACTTCGATTCAAATGTGATAAAAATTTGCAAGCGTGTTGAGGATAAGAGGGAATTGAATTTGGTAGGCGATTTACGTAAAGAAAACTTACATAGGCCGTGCTGAATGCGTAAGGTATGCGTCTTGCTAGATTTTTTTTTTTTTTTGGCTATATTCTAAGATGCCATTGGACCATTTGTGTAGAATCCAGCTGTTCGTGCAAACTTACTTGAAAACAGATCATACGTCGATCGCAAACTTGCGAATCGCTCCAGCTGTAAAGAGAGGCGCACAAAGGCAAAAGAACGTTTAGGGTTGTGATTTCTTTCCATAGCACTGACACTGCAGTTGAAGGGTGGAGTATCATACATCTGGTTTCCATTGGAAGTTTGAGAACTTGTTTAACATTCCATATTTGGAAATGATAGATGCCAATAATATAGGACGAACGTCTCTAAAACGAGAAACAGAAGATATGATAATAAGGAAACATACACATCATTACAACTACTTTGTGAGAGAAGTGAGAGTTGCTGTATTTCAGTCCTGTAAGTCAGCAAATTCGAAATAGTTCACCATATATTATGCCAAACAATCCATGGAAATGACTTACTGCCTGCAAGTGAGATATCAGTTCAGAATCTCACTGGCTAGCAGAGAAAGAATTTCCATCCATCGAATGGCACGAACAAATCTTTAACCATTTCAGATTTATCGACTTACAAGACAACCCAGTCATTGTGCTGAAGCGTGTGTCAGAAAATATGACTCACAAATAGTGTCACCCCGCCATCTTGGTAAACAATTTGTCCAACCTTGTTCTCTGCCTTTGTCTCGAATCTTTTCAATTCCCTAAAATAAATAATTAAGAATTAAAAGTGATATAATTTGCTTATTGTTAACATGAATAGCTACTTATAAAGAACGATAAAGTGAGGGTATAATTCCTTTTGGCTAAATAAATGAAGTTATAGCCAAATGCTCATAGAGAGAGAGAGAGAGAGAGAGAGAGAGAGAGAGAGAGAGAGAGAGAGAGAGAGATTTGAATTATGGTAGAGAGAAGAATTTATAAGGTCTAAAGATGAAAGGTACTTACATTAAAATCAAAAAATGTAAGACTGAGAATATATTTTTAGTGCTTTAGTACATATTCCCTATTTTAGCACTCAAAGTATGTTTGTAATTTATCAACCAAAACTTTCACAAGTATGACAGATACACTTTATGACTTTAATTTTCTTCCACCTGTGTCTACAGTGACATTAATTTACTCTGCACATATATGACAATATCTAAATCCTAACAATAGTCAAAATTCCAGTAAATATCATAATCGGAATCAACAATCATACAACGCATTTTCATTTACCTCAAGAGTTAGCTACTGAAAATGAGTAATATTAGAAAGAGAGAAATAAGAGGATACACGTACTTTTTTCCCTTTTTTACCATGACAGAAATTCCATTCTCATTAGTACCATGATACTTCAAAATACGATGAATTTGAGTACAACCTGTTCTTAAGATTCATATAAATTACAACAGAAGGACATCCATTCCAGTAGATCCGCTTTAATTCCAAAACAGAGGATTCAATGGAGCCAGCGCGCCCTCCCCCCCCTCCCCCCCCTGCCCCCTGGTGGGAGGCAGGGGACTAACATGATTTTGATGCCAGTTCTGGTCATTCTTAAAACTGATTTTGTGAATGTTAAGTTCAAATACTATTTAAACAACTCATTTTAGGTGTCTTTTCAAACCAGGAAAATTAAAGATTCCAATAATCTTTATTCTACTTTTTAGTTTCATTGTGCCACTCCAAGAACCCGAGTTTGTATATCAGTCAAGCAAGATGCAAAACGAAAGTACCAAGCATCCTCTAATTTACTGTATTCTGTTAAACGCTAAGATAAAACTCGTACTTTCTGTTCAAGCTTTTTTTTCATTAAAAGTTGTATTAAACAAACGGATTAATATTCATTCGAAAAAAGAGAACTTAAACTGTGAAGCAAAAGAAAGGCAGAGACAACTGTTACCTTATTATTCTCTACCACTTTAAGGCTTCGTCATAGACCCACAACCTGCTATGGCTTCGAGATTTTGTTGTAATCCTCTTGACGAACAATTTCTCTACCAAGATCATCAGTTGATTGCACATAATCTAATGCTTTGTGGCTCATCTTCAACTTCTTTCTAAAGATTGAACATATGACTAAAGGAAGCCGTCCTGAAGTGATGGATTTATTTCTAGAATATCTCCCAATGAGTCTTTCAACATAATGATTAATTCAGGTTGTCAGACTTTCCCATCCAGCGCAACGATCTTGCTGCTAATGGTAATTACAATCTTGCTTGCGGACCTACACTGCTTTTGGAATACTGTGAAACTAGAAAACGTGTGAAAGACTAGCCGGACGCCTTGCTGAAAGTTATAAATGAGTTGCATGTCCTGGAAATGGTAGATAATGCCCATTTGGATATACCTAGTGCTTTCAATTTCCTATTGGAGACCTTGATTCACATTGCAGGTGTCATCCCATCAAGCCTACATGATCTCCACCCAAAGCTTCTAACGGTCATTATCATCCACATCATCAAGAACCATGAGAACTTTTTGTACAAAATTAAACCCATTACCTCAAGAGCTAAGGGAAGTCATCAAGAACAATGAGAACTTTCTTAGCAATAATGAAAGTCATAACCTCAAGAGCTAAGGGAAGTCATCAAGAACAATGAGGACTTTTTTTACAAAATTAAATTCATAACCTCAAGTGCTAAAGGAAGTTATCTATCTCATTTTCACACTTGAAGTCCGCTTAGTATCATCAAGAACAATTTTGCTTCTCGTGGTAATGATAATCCTACTTCCTAACCCAAACCACTTGTGATCTCCAACTAAATCCTTTAATTGATCATTATCATTCACATCATCAAGAAGAATGAGGACTTTCTTACTCTTAAATAAAGTAAGATTAATTATATTATTTTATCCTCATTAGAAACTTGACGATTTAGTTGGTTCCACATTGATCAGCAAGTTTGTTGTTGATGACTTCAGCAAAAACTATCTTGCCAATACCACCCATTCCATAAATTCCAATAAGGGTAGCGCTAGAATTTCGATGAACAACTATCATCACATTCTCTATAGGAGAGTTGATTCTGACCACGTGCTCAGTAAAAACCAGTCTAAAGGCCTTTTTTAAAGTACTCAAAACCTTCATGATAACCAATTTTACCAATTCTCCTTCATACCTGAAAATAGAATTAGAGGTCAAGTACAAGGCAACGATAATTGCATGGTAAATCTCATTACAGCACATCAACAAACTAACTTTTAAATGGATTGCCCCAGCTATTGAAGTTGTTAATTCCTCACCTCTATATTATATATGTTAGATATTGAAATGCAAATTGTCAATGCACGGAAAGTAAGGAAGGTTCTAGTAAAACAGTACCTATTGACATCTTTCTTGGAATCCCATCCTTTTAGGGACCTAATTTCTATGAGCACTTCCTCCCATTGATCCACAACCTTTTCATCAACATGCTTCTCATGCGAGCAAAATCTCTTTGCCAACATCACTAATAGGAGCTCCACATCCTCTGGTTCGACTTTGTAAAGTATAGGCAAGACTAAGTGTCCTCTGCTAATCTTGCACTCCATCATTTCAAGCAATTCTCCAAGACAGCATTTGCTGGAAGCATAGTTCTGAGAGAGAACAGGGATCACGATGTTACTCTTTTTAACAGCTTGGAGATGATCGGATTCACTCTCCTTGCCTTCAAAGACCAACCAACTAGACACGCCAGAAATGCAAGTTCTCTCGTTTTCTGCAAGATGTAGCACAGAGACAAGAAGAATTAGTGCACGATGGCTACAGAACGAGGCAAGGATATTGGACAATACATATCTTCTTTTATCTGACTACACCCTTAATTTCTCCTTAGAATAGACCACTGGGTTTGCTCTGCTCTTAGACAAAAGGGGATGACAGCTTTCCTTTGAGAAGTTGTATATTCTAGTACATCAGATTGAGTGCAATGCTTTGTATTAAGTCGTGTGGCATTGTCTGGCAGTAAAGTTTTAACTGTAGGACTAGGTTCTACTTCTTTCGGATAAGCAGCAATTGACTGAAACTGAGTAAATATCTGACTTAGTTGCACGATGATCTCGTTTTCCTTTTGCTAGGTAATTGCATAACGACTTTTTTTTTTTGTGGTCAGAATTGCATAATG
The DNA here is from genome assembly GCA_028830015.1 of Eucalyptus grandis x Eucalyptus urophylla. Classification (NCBI taxonomy): domain Eukaryota; kingdom Viridiplantae; phylum Streptophyta; class Magnoliopsida; order Myrtales; family Myrtaceae; genus Eucalyptus; species Eucalyptus grandis x Eucalyptus urophylla. Next base: position 55,862,936 of record CM054190.1, on the reverse strand, counting down.
ACTTCAGATGCTTAAAGACTTGTCATGTACTCATTCCCATAATAACATTCTTTGCCGTTTGTAGACATGTATGGTGCCACTGCACCACGTTACTGTTTGGCCATTTCAATATAGCATTAGCACGACAACAACAGCTCACCAGGCGAATGGCGTCTAATTAGCTAATTATATTCCTCTCACGACATCATCGCCAAGCAAAAATTGAGATCTGCTTCTTGGATAAATCGAGAATTCACTGAGCAAGTAGGGACGCGCATACCTGTTGATCTTGATGAAGTTCCACATCAAATCAGTAAGAGAGAATGGAGAGAGAATCCGAGAAGAGCAAGCCGAGACTGGTGCAATCCATCGCAAATGTCGGGCGCATGGAAAAAGGAAGACTTCACCCTTATAAATAGAGGCACCGGTGAACCCTAGGAGCCGGCTTGAGCGTTGGATGGCTTATCTGAGAGTGGGCCCCCAACCTTTCTTCACCGTCGGATGTCCTTAATGTGTCCAGTCAAGCTCAACGTACTTCGCGGGGTCGCACTAGACGTGTGCAAAGGACTCGGAATTTGCCGGGATTGCCCATAATCAGACCGAACCGGTGTGGGAACTGGCCCAATTCTAGGTTTTAGGTATGTAACTATCGACGTGAGTCGGACCAGATCTGTATAAATGCACTCTTAGAGTCATACTCTCATGCCTTTTACAAATTTACTCATCGGTTCTAAAAAAAAAACCCATTCTCCCTCTCGGGCCTTCAACTCTCTAGCGGTCACTTCATCTCACTATCTCACTCTTACCCATTGAACACTTGGCTTCTTAGTGAGTTAGTTGAGCTCTCAATCTCACTTCTTGCCTTCTATTCTCGCTTCCGGCCCTCCCCTGCGATAATGACATGGTGGAACCAATCATCCACCAAGGATTGTCTGTTGATTTTGATAACATTAGTCGAAAGAAATGATCACATATATTATTTGAAATAATTAGTTAATAAATAATATTTTATTATCGATAATAATTTAAGTCTAAATATTTTTATGAAGGACAAAAAATATTTTATATTTTTATACAAATAATTAATTTTTATGAAAATATTATTTAAATTATTTATTTTTCATTATAAAAACGAAATGCTAGTAGTTTGATATTCACAGCTATGTCGAGATGAAAGTTGAGACTTTTTTACAGGAAAAGAAGTCGCAAATTTATTTGGTCATGAAGACAATAAATGGTCTACATATTGAAAACTGGGCCTCCTAATTGGGCTCAATAATAAAGGGGTTGACAGGCCCTTTACAAAGCAGTTTCATTAGAGGCCTCTAATGAATCATGCCAAAAAATGATCAAAACGGCTGTACTTGCCGGAGATTTGGGTGTAATACATCCACCCAAAACCGGTGTCGTTGGAAATTAGGATCCCGCAGAGTACAAGGCCAAGAAGATCAAGCCCTTTGACAAAGCAAATGCATAAGGAAGAATACCAACCAAGCGTCATGGAAGCGCAGGAAGATGAAGGCATCGCCAAGGGGCGTCGAAAAGGGGATAGCCGAAGCTGATAAGGATAGTCTGAAGTAGAGTTAGGAAGGAATGGAGATTCACGATACCATTCCCTTACTTACAAGCTTAGTAAACGAGAAAGAGGATTAAAAAATTAAAGAAACTTTGTTAAGTCAGTGACCGGGACAACATAAGAGTGTAGGGATCGAACTTTCCACTTTTCACTTGAAGGCCGGTGTGAAGTGAAAAGTGTGATTTTTGTGAAAACATTTTCCCATATATCATAGCCATAAGTGTATTTTCGATTGTATTATTTTTCAATCAATAATAAAGTGACCACAAAACTCTTTCATCGATTTTTTTATGTGGGCACTCAACCTATAAATTTAGATATCTGGCTATTTTTATTTTTTTTAATTTATTACTAGGAAGCTCATCTTAAGTGGGTAATCCCCAAGATCATGAGATATTCCACTAACTTCATGGACTAACTAAAATTCGAGCTCGAGGGGGTGGTTCAAATATGGAATGAAAACCGAATTTGTGCTCTACAATTGGTCCACACACACATTAATAAGATGCTTAACGACACCATCCTCTTGGAAAGTCGCAATAATCCTCTCGTCCCACCATGATCATGATATTAGCAGACTCAGGGGAGTTATTTGTGCAAAGTTGTTGAACTCTTGATTAGTCTTCTTTCGAACTAGTTTTGTATAATTGACCTTGTGTATGTTAATTGTCTTTTAGCCTCCGTTTGCTTTGTAAAAGATGAATAACTTTTAAAAATATTTTTCTAAAAATAATCATTGGTATCATTTTGAAATAATAACTCAATGGAAAATATTTCACTGGGATGTGCATGACCTAGTTTTGCTCAAAGTCAGTGTGAATGTGAGCAAACTGCTAGTACAAGCTCATTCCAAAATTGCGTGGAACGTCCTCATCATTCTATGCCTGTATTGCATAAATAGACCCTCAGTTATATTGTATTAATATCACAAAAAATCAAAAACCAATCTTTAACTAGTACACGAATCAATCATCACGTCCAACTTGTCAATTTAATAATAAAATTCAAAGGAAACTAACATAAGATAAATTTGTCATAAATGTACTGATTCGGGATAAATTTATCAAAAATATACTGATTTGAGTATTTGGCGATAAAAAAATTAGTATTTCAAATATACAAATTTAGGATTTTTCATGATTTTACCCTTTTTCATTACTTTTTTTTTTGTTTTTTTTTTTTTTCTATTTTCTTCTTTTCTTACCTTTTTTCAATTTTCCCATATGTTAGCTAGCAACATGGCCAGCCATAGACCAGGGCCAGCAACCCTTGCCAGCCATAGGCGAGGGTGTGGAGACCCACACCTATATCTAGGTGAGGGCTGAGATGCCCTCAACTATGGCGAGCGATAGTCATTCGGAGGTTGCCGCCCCATAGTGTGATCCATGATTTGTTTTATAAATAAACTATCTAACTTACACATCCAATAGGGCACCAAGAGGTCGGTTACATGCTCAGGATCAGTGTGGTCGACCATCCTACAAACAAGACAAGATTTCTCTCACGTTGGTGTGCGGTGGCAAGGGTGATTCGGCTTAGTCATAACTTAATTGGCAATGCTATTTGAACTTTGGATGCACCTAACGCGCCACGACAACACATCTTGTCTCTTCCGCTCCACCCGCAAACTGCTCGCAGAAGAAAACCGAGGGTGTGGGTTCTCTTGTCCCCCTCCATTACCGCTAATCTTGCCGTTGACGCCATCTCGAATCAACAGTTTTCTCAGCCGCGGGAAGAAAAATCCAAGATTCAAACGTGGAAAATGATCATTTGGGTCGACACAATAATAGCTTTTGCTCAACATTCGTGGCCCTTTCTAGACTGCGGAAACATATAATAAGAAAAGAAAGGTTGATGGCAACCGTACGTCATGTTGGTGTTGAATAAATTAGGCCTTGCTGTATAACATTTACGTCTAAAATTAGTAGTAGCTGGTACACTTTGGACCCCGACGAGGCAACGATGCGTAAGTTCGGTGATTGGGTTATGCATATTTAATAGTACGATGTTGGGTACAACTGAAGGCGGACGGAGCCTATGAGAAAACTCAAATTAGGCTTAAAAAATTGGCAAGCTGTCTGATGGAGACCGAAAGAGATTCGAGCTGATCCTTTGTCGTATGAGTAAGATAGTCGAGTCTTTTAAAAGTTATCTTCTAAAGGTTCAGTTGACCCGTTTTGTGTTAGAACGGTTAAATAATACACAACACATTATCAATTTAAGTTTCTAAAATGGTTGATTGTGACTTCATGGAATTTTCACGTTGTATTGTAGCAAGAGGTTCCGAGTTTTAATCTTTCGATATCCCTTGTTTCATTCTCTTATTATATATTTTCATGGGAGCATAAGGATGTTAAATATTAAACAAAGTTTCCTTGGTTGGCTTAAAATTTTAAAACAGTCGACAGAAGTCTCACAAAATATTTTATTTTCTTGGTCTTTTTATAACCTAAATTATCTTTTTCATGATGTACAAATAAGTTAATTTAGAGGCAGTGCTTCCATTACCGGATCTCTTCTGCACTCGAGCGAAAATTTAAGATCTTATGTCTCTTGGCACCAAAATCGTCATATACTAAGAAATTGGGTAAATCGTGAGTGTCTAATATCTATACGAATGAAATCCAGCTATGGATTAACTGGCCTTTATATGAACTTCAACGAGGGTTTTTGTTCTTCTCGCATCTTAAACGACTCACTGTGAGAATTTCTTCCTTTGTCTGTATATTTAGGATTATCCTGTGTTAATGCTAAATAAGTTTGTCGGGGAAGGCCTAAGCATAGGAATGCGTTTTAAATGAGATGGAAGACAGCAGTTTAAATCATTTGTCAAACCATGCAGTTTCTTGTCTTCACTTGCTGAGGGTTCGGTGGTGCGGGGACGTGCCCTTATTTCTATATTCACTGCGTCTAAATAGACTTTCATTTGTCTTGACTTTGCAATATAAATAAACTATATATATATATATATATATATATATATATATATATATATATATATATATATATATTTGGTACAAGAGGAAAGCAAAATGCAATTAGTGCGACCTCAATTGCTTAGAAAAAGCTTCAAGTTCGATTGAACTTTGAGATTCTCCATGACATTCTTTATCAACAATCTCAATTGCTAATACCGGGACAAGGCACCGACCCACATGGAAGATCCACGTCTCTAAAAGCACCTTCCGGGAAAATTAAGGTTATTTTGTTGGAGTTGCTAAAAAATCATTTGACAAAATGTGCCAATCTTCTTGTCAAGATTTTAAAGGGTGATGCAGTCACTTGGCTCCGATGGATGGGAATATCTCGTTTAGAAAGTACGTAAAAAATCTCTTAAAATGCATAAATCATGTGAAAGTTATTACAAAAGCAAGTGAATTGTCGATCATTTCATTTCAATAAAACGCTAGCTCAGTTCAACATTGTTCACTTAAAAAAGGCCAAAAGTATACTTCTCTTTTGACCCAACAGCCATTTACGTATCTCTATCATTGCCAATGCCATTCACTTATCTCTATCCTTGCCAATGCCATTCACAATCTTTGAATAAGCAATCGTTGGGCAAAATGTGAGCTAAATTTTCAATATTCTTGCAAAATTTTCACTTAAGAGGTGCCTGGTTGTTGTGCACCGAGAATCATAATGCGTGAAGTTGCGGGTTTGACCCCTGGATTGATCTCCTCGAGACCATTTGAGCAAATGTAAAGGAAGGAGTTGTCACCCATCAATGGCAATACTAGTTGAATCTGAGTTACAAACTCTGTAAAAGAATGTAACTTGAACAATGACAATGATGATGGGCAAAAGCCAAATGATAAATTTTCTAATTTAGCGAGTTACGGTAAATTAAGAGCGGTCACATAAGCATTTCTTGAGAGAAAATGAAACGAAAACAACAAGAATCGGACAAGATGATGATGGGAATATACATTGCAAACTACGGTGATGATCCCAGCGGATCAATCGGTCAATCCAAGTTAGAACGCTAACTACATATCTCTCTACACACGACAACACCCAACAACGAAAGATACGAAAGAGAAAACGCAGGGGCGGTCGTCGTCTTCCTCACGACTGGCTCGAGAACAGCGCCTCCCAAATCTCGGCGAACACCTGCAGGATCACCCCGTGGTGGTGGTGCGAGTTCAGCGCCAGGAAGCACTCGAGCAGCTTCTGCAGCTCCTCCGGCCCGAACATCTCCTTCTCCACTATCATCTCCACCATCGACCGCCGGAAGTCCGCCCGCGGGTCGCTCGACCGCTTCACCACCGCGAAGCTGTCCTCGATCTCCCCGCGGCCGCCTTCGCCGGCCAGCGGCAGCACCCCGACTCCGGCCGCGCCGCTCCTCCTCCGGCGCCGGCGCCTGCGGCGGGTCTCCGACGAGTCCGGCGAGATGGAGCGGGAGGAGGAGAGGCGCACGTCGCTCTCGTCGTCGCTGCTGAACCAGTCATCCTGCGACGTGGTCGACGAGCTGTAGGGGCACTTCTCTTTCTCCCCCTCCTCCGTCGCCGCCGCCGCCTTCTTCTTCTCGGTGTTGGTCTTCTCGGTGGGCACCGGCGGCCGGGGTAGTCTTCTCATAAAGGGAGTGACGGGGGACGAAGGAGGGCACCGGCGGCCGAGGTAGTCGTCGTCCCTGAGGACGGGTGGCGGATACCGCTCGGACGAGGATCGACGCGGGAGTCGGGGGTGGTTGAGGGACGAGAGAGAAACGACGTGGGAGTCGCCGGAGATGGTCCGGGAGGGACCGGCCGGCGAGGAGGGTCGGGGAATGAGGACGGAGCGGTGGATGACTTGGTCGATGGTCTGGGAGCTGCAGGAGGCGGCGAAGGAGGGGCGGAAGATGCGCGAGAAGCGCAGCTTCTTCGCTCGCAAATTCATCGTGTAGATAGAGAGAGAGAGAGAGAGAGAGAGAGAGAGAGAGATGGACATAAGTGAGTTTATAAAGAGTGGAAGACCATGCTTTCAATAAACTTAAATTAAGAGATTTATCTTTACCGAAAAAAATTAAGTGATTTATCAAACTCTCTAAACATATAAATAATAAATATAGGTCAAGTGTGCCGAGACCTGTTAAATTATTCGATATATCGATTGACATTACAGAAAAAATAAGTTGGGGGTCTCAAAAGAATATGAAAAGAAATCTTGACGAAAAAATTCTGAAATATTGGACAATATTAAGTTTTACCCAAAAAATGAAACCAACAAGAAGGAAATATATTTTATTCATGTCAACATTTAATACTTTGAATAAATACTTAAATTTTGTTAAAAAATTACTACGTAAATGTAAAACTCAATTTTTTGTAATGTACTCGCAAAAATATTTTTTCTAATTATAGAAAAAAAGTTAATCAAATTAGTAGCCGCACATGTATTTTAACCTAATTTAGTGATGTTAAAGTATTATCAAACAATGGGAAAAATTTGAAAGTTGGCTGACATGGTGAGAAAGAGTAGCTGTACGAAAAGAAAAAAAGCGGCGAGGTAAAGGTTTGATTCACACGAATCCAATGTACTTAAAATTTATAAATAAATTTCAATTTTGCCTAGTCATAAGATGATTATGAGTTTGATTTTCAAGTTAACTTGGATTCTCATGGTTTATTGATGCTTTAAGTTGTGTAAATTAGGTTGTTCAAGTTTTAATTTTAGCAACTATATTCATTTTGTTAAATTAATGAATTTTTTTTTCTTTCACGACTGCGGGTGTGAAAAATGTTTTATGTTAAAGATGCAATTAATAGAAATCCCTCATTTGCTTTGTCTAGTAATGGAAGTGTTTAAATTCTTCTTTATACATTGAATATTAAGATATTTTATATTGACAATGTTTCTAGTATCTTTTCTATTTCCTTTTTTTTTTCATTTGATTTATTGTGTTCTTTTTTTAAATTGGTCCGATTTCCTTGTTTAAACTTATGGTGGATGATTCATCCACTCATTTTTCTTTGATACTTCACTTCGTCTGTTTATTTGATAGACCCTTTTTAACTTGTATGTACCATTTAATTAGTCTTCGTTAGACTTTGAAGTCGCTTCTATTCCTACACACATACGCTAAACACGGTTAATCATCAATGCTTGAATCTTTTTGAGTCATGTCAAGAAAAAGGATATGCACATCAATTAGAACTTTGTTAAAGAGTGGGGTAAATACTATTATCGCTTCGACAATTCCTACTACCGTGCTAGATAGGAGCCTAAAGTCCCAAACAGATAATGAACACCCTTGACATATGTAGGAAAATAAGGATGAAACTTATCCTCCACAAATAGAAGCTATTAGATGTAAAGAATTGCGCTCAACTCTGATATTGATTTACAAACGCATTCATCACTTTAATCTTCAAAACCCTTAAACCCTATGCAAAATACATTCTATAGCATCAAAATTATACAATATTCACTCATTTCAATATAAATTTTTTCCCTACGCGTTTACTTACCACTTAGAAGAAAATGAAGATCCATGGCGTGACCACCCACCTATATTTTTTTTGTTTACCCTAGCCTCTTGTCGTCTTCTTCCTTGTCCCGAATATAAAAAAACGTCGGTAGGAGGAGATCTTTTTGCGTAAGAGAATCTTAGATCAGAGACATCACTTTCATCCTCAAATGCCGGTTTCCCAATTACAAATTAAAATTGTTTAATGCCTTATTTTGTTGTGGGCTTCTTTGGCTACTTTCTGGTGTATTCTTCTATCTACTTTTAAATTAAAGCTTGAGAAAATGATGCCGTTGTGTCGTCTTAGATAATTACGCAAATTAAGAAGTCCTCAAAGTCTCAAGGGTCACGAGCTCCTATTTTCCTTGTCTTTAATCATCAGGTGGTTTGAAAAGTTGAATCAACTAGGTTTCCCGTTGGATCTATATTGGCATCCACATCCCGAGTATTTTTTTCGATGTTATGTTGGGAATAGAAGGAAAATATAGGTACCAAAGTTGCGAACGGAATCGAGCACGCCTAGAACACTTATTTATCTAGACCCTCACGTCCATGTGCAACTTCTTTTAAGTAAAGGTCAATACGGATTCCGGTTTCATAACCAGTTTGCTTGACTGATCTTAATATGAGACCAACTCACTTCATTTTGTAACGAATACCCATGAGCAAGTTAATATGGTCTCAAAACAGGCTTGGTTAAGTTATTGCCATATAGCAGCCAAAACTAAGTTCATTAAATCAATGCTCCCCCACAACCAATTTGTCATTAGAATCTTTCAAGTTAGTACTAAAGAAAAGCAGTGTATCAAGCAAATCATTCACCGTTCAGTCATATATTAATAGCTTGATTTTTCGAATTCAAACTTTGAAGGACGCTCATAACCAGGATGTGGCAACGGAGGTGATCTTGTTTATTTTAAATGATGAGCCGGATAGATCGGTTGTTTATGTATCATTAGCTTTGATTACTTTCATGGTTTAGTTTAGTTTGAAAGTAAGATAAAAAGTGCTGGAGATTATGTGACAATTTCGAGGGAAATTGATAAATAAATGTTGTCATTTGGATTATGCAAAACGCTGCATTCGAATGGTATATTGTGCTGCTGCTATTACATATGATGCTGAAGATATCAACGCATTGACTTTGGGCTTTGAGATTTTTTTTTTATCTGCTTGTCATTTTATCCGTATTCCTTAAGCCCATCGAATTCTCTCGTCACGTCCTGATAATTCAAAATTTTCTGTTTTTTTTTTCTCATTAACATTCTAATGATTCAATGCTATATCGTTCTTGTAAAAGAGTAGATTGCAAATGCTTGCAATGTGATCTGTTCTATTAATGTTTGTTGATTACGGAAATATTTTTCGTTCATTCATTCATTCGTTTTTATAATCGATATAAATGATTAATTTTAAGAAAATATATTTTTAAATCGTTTATTTTTTGCAAAATAAACACACCGACGATCCTTTCTTTGAATTTGTTGCAATTCTCTTTTTAGTATGAGTTTTTCTAGGCATATTGAATTGCATTCCTAACCACCTAAATGACCTATAAATCGCAGAATTTTACACTAAAGCTTAACGTCCAAGAATAGCTCGAAGATGGTAAGAATAAAGCACCACGACATTCCTTAAATTGCCCTTGAAATGACTTTCACATTTTACTTTATATTCTTATAATATTAGAAATTTAGCATACTCGATACCTTCCCCATCAAAGAGTCAATTATTAGAAAAATTAGCTCATACTTATAGTGCCGAATCCAACGGTTCACATTTAATGTGTTCTGATCCGTCGGCCAAAATGCTTTGTCATCCAGAGGTCGTATTAATTGTTTTGTTTCTATCTGTCGTCGGTATTGTGTGCGGAACATCGCCGTGTAAAAAGGTACGGCACAATAGAAAAGCCCTTATGGTTCGTGGGCGTGTCAGGATCGATCCGGTACAACTAATGCGAGACAGAGAAACTCAACAAGGAGCTGCTGATTTATCAGCAGTTACACCGCACTGTCTTGAGATTTGAAGAGAATCTGAGAAGTCGCGGAAACTTCCAAATATGTGGATTACACGCAGGACAGCTGCAGTCGAAAATGTCCCTCTTATTCAATCACTTTCAACCTCCCCAATGACTTGAATTGGTGATTGACGTCTTCTCTTACACAGCCGCAGACGACGAGAAGATGCCATTTTTATCTCTGGACCCAACTCAGGTTTTCTCTGTTTGCTTTGTTTGCGGTCTTTTCTAAATTTTGTGTCGATATGCATCAGATTCAATCTCATAATGCTTTTTCTGTAAGGGTTTGCTGCTTTGCATATATATACAGAGAGAGATCATGCTGTTTTCATGGTGTTCAAGGCAATTTTGCTATAACAGTAGACTAGCTTTGGGGCGATATGGTAACTTTGCAATACCTACGTGGCGAGGGCGATGTATGGAGACTTTCACATAATATGATAATTATTCAATAGCTATTGCACCAAGCACCAAACAACCAAAGGAGAGAGTGAGGTGCCCCTTGTTGGAGCTATCCTACGTCGGTTGTGAAAAAGGCTAGTAAGAGTATGTTTGGTAACATTCTCAAGAACAACTAATTTTGTTTTTTCGTTCCCGGAAATAAAAAAAAAAAAGAACATAAATTTGTTTCATAAATTTTTTATTTTCAAGAATAAATTTTTTTTATTGTTCCTAGGAATAAATTTAGAATATAATCATAAAGTAAAAAAAAGTTACTTCTTGTTCTCAAGAACAAGAATCAAGTCTAATTTTTTCTTTCCTTTTTCTTCTTCTTCTTCTTCCTTTTGGCTAGTTGTCGGCCTCAACCATGGCCGATTACCGACCAGCGCAATGCTGGGCCTCCCCAAGCTAGGACAATGCCGACCTCACGCCACCTAGGCAAGGTTGAGCCTCCCGGTGGCTTGGCGAGCCTCCAGTAAGCTCGCTGGCCCTCGCTTTGGCTTGGCAAGGCTCCGGTGAGCTCAGCAAACCTCGCCCAGTCTATCATCGGCCACAAATAAGGAGGAAGAAGAAGATAAAAGGAAAATGAAAAAAGAAAACATAAGAGAAAAATAATAAAAATATAGTAAAAATATAATAAAAGTATTAAAAATTAAAATAAATAAAAAATTAAGAATCCTACCAAACACATTTCTATTCCAAGAATATAAATTTTGTGTAGTTGCCAAGCACATTCTTTTGCTTAGAAATTATTCTTGAGAATAGAATAAGAAAAAATTATTTATGATAAAAAATTATTCTTGGAAATAGAATCGTTACCAAACACTTATAAGCAATTTATAAGTATGGAAGAAAATCTCACCATTTAAGTTAATTTTTGGATGAGAGATGTCCAAGACCAATTAATAATGGCATCGAAGCCAATGGTAGATTAGTGGGCCCAAGTATGTTATGGTGATTTGATTAATATCTTAAGGAAGAAATTTGGTGATTAACGTGGTTTCTGGGGTATGGGTCTTGTGGTGTAGAAACATCGGCCCGATGATGGACTTATAGTGCGTTGGGTTTAATATTCTCAAGAGACTTTAAGCCTTCAAAACCCTTTGGAGAAATGCTAGACCGTATGGTAACTACTTTGAAATAACTTTCAAGTGAAAGTCAACATTGAAAAGGCTGAAAGCTGTAGCATTAAGCTCTTAGTATTTGACCAAATGTTGAATCTCATTTTTCCTTCCAAAACAACCCTCTCCCAATCTTCAAATTTCCGATTTTTCCCCTGTTATTATTTTTTTAAATGCTAAAAAATGTTTATATATATATATATATATATATATATATATATATATATATATATTAAAAAAAAGACCAACTGTTCACTGGCCGGTGAAGGGCTACAGCCGCCTACGAGCCAAATCTAGTGTCGATTGCCATCGATCAAGGTCACCCGAGGTCAGGGGACCCTCAGTGAGGGTTGCGCGACCTTAGCGAGGGCTGCCGAAGGTCGCATGACCTCAGGTGCCTCAGACAAAGTGCAACCCAAGCGACCGTCGCCTAGGTCTCGCAGCCTCAAGCGGCCCTCATCTAGATCCCGTGAGGGTTGCACGACCAATGATCCCATGAGAGTTACGCGATCGATGGCTACACCTAGGAAAGCGTCGCCTAAGGTCATGAGACCCAAGCAGTGGTCGCTTGGGTCATGCATTGCCTAAGCATTGTTGCCTAGGTTGCACGACCCTTGCTAACAGTCGCCTGAGATTGGGCGACCTCTAGTAGTTCTCACCAGGGTCGCATAACCCTAGCCAAAGGTCGCCTTAGATCAACGGCCGTCAACGCTAGATTTTGCTCGTTAGTGGCCGTAGACTTTTGCCAAACTAGCAAAAAGTTTGGTCTTCTTCTTTTTTTAATTATATTTGATTGTTTTAGCATTATTGTCAAAATTTATATTTAAAAAGTTGCATACTTTATTTTTTTTCAATTTTAAATAAATAAAGATTAAAAAATAATATTATTTACCTAAATGACTTTTCAAATGTGTTTTTTACCAAACAATATTTTTCTCAAAATTATTTTTTAAAGTATAGTTTATCAAACGGCTTTTGCATTTACTTAAAATCTTTTAGGTTGAATTGTTTTGCATTTTTCCGGGCTTTCAAATTGCTGAACCAAATGCAACCTTAATACTTAACACTGAGCTAGTTAAGGGAGATTCAAGTTGAGATATTTGATGCAGTAGGTATCTAGATTAAGGGAAGGAGGAGTAGACCTATTACTAAGCTCTCACGTGAGGATATCTGGATAAAGGGGGGATAGACCTAATAGCAAACTCACACATGAGAATACCTAGATTAAGGGAGAGTGGACCTAGCACTGAGCCTACACATGAGGGGGAGATGTACTGTGAGTTATGTTAGAATAGTCTTATATTGGAGAATTAACATGGTGTGGAACAGTTATGCTGCGTTTGTTTTTGTTTTTTTTGTTTTTTGTTTTCTGTTTCTAAACACTTTTTTTTTGTTCCTGGGAACAAAAAAAGAACAGAAATGCGTTTGTTTGTATTTTGTTCTAAAACTATTTTTTTGTTCCCAGAAACACATTTGAAACAGAAATAAGAAACAAAAAAAAAAGTTGTTTCTTGTTTCTGGAACAAAATTCAAAAACACTTATCTCTTTTTTCTTCTTCTTTTTGCTTTGGCTGGTTGCCGGCCTCGACCATGGCCGGCGACCGGCCGTTGAGGGTTGGCGACGCCATCGAGGGCCGCTACCTCGCTGGAGCGTCGCCGGCCCTTGGCGAGGCCGACCTCGTGTTGGGCTGGACGAGCTCGATCTCGCCCAGATCCGACGAGGCTGAGCTTGCCTAGCGGCCGGGGGGAGCGGCTGCAAGTGAACAGTGGCGGGCTCCAACTCAGGGCAGCGGCAGAGTCGGGGCTAGGTTGCGGGTCACGGAGCTGGGTCGCGGGTCATTAGGCGATGGTGGCGGTTGCGGTGCAAGGCTCGACCGTGGGGTCTTGAGTGGCGGACGTTGAGGAGTGGAGCGGCGAGGATGGTTGGTCAAGTCGTGGGCCAGCGTGGGCTCGATGATCGAGTGGATCTCAAAGTCGTGGGTTACGGCGCGGTGAGATCTGATGCGGCGGTGGCGAACGGAGGCTCAAGACCTGTAGATGCGTCGATTGGGCGTGAGGCGGAGGGGCGGTCTTTGGGGCTTCGGCATCGCTGGGTCGTCAGTAGAGGCTTCGGGTGTAGGTCTGGTGTCGCGAGGGGAGAACACGGAGCGGTAGGCGGCGAATTTGGGGACGCAGAGGTCGGCAACGCCATTGGGCGCGGGTTCGGCGTCGCGGCGTGCAAGGGGCGCGGTGGCTGCTCCGACGAATGGCCGGTACAGTGGTGGTGAGGAGGCGTTGAGCGCGGTCACCGATGTGGTGGAGGGAGACGACAGTGTGGCTTTGGGTCACTGTCGGCTCGGCTGCCGGCGCGGGCGCGCTGGCACGGTCGTGCAAGGAGACGCCGGGGAGGAAGAGCGACGGGCCAAAAGAAGAAAAAGAAAAAAGGAAAAATAAATAAGAAAAATAAGAAATAAAATAGAAAAAATTAAATAAAAATATTTAAAAATTAAAAGAAAAAAATTATACAAATTTACCAAACGTATTTCTGTTCATTTTTTATTCCTGGAACAAGTTTACCAAATATGTTTTTTTGTTTAAAAATTGCTCCCCGAAACAAAAACACTTTTTTCTATTTCTGTTTCCTGAAACAATTTTTAAATAGAATTGTTACCCAACGCCCCCTTAGGATCTATATGGTGACTTTTTTATTTCTTTTTTTTTCTTTTGTTCCCCGAAATAGAAAAAGAACAGAAATTCATTTGATAACGTTAGTTAATTTTTCAATTCTTGAGAATAGAAAAGTAGTTAGAATATAGACTTGGAATAGAAACAAAAAGTAGAAAAAAAATTAACTTCTTGTTTTCAAGAACAATTTCTAGAAATAAGTCATTTTCTTTATTTTTTTTTTGTCTTCTTCTTCCTTGCCACTTGCTGCTTGTTGCCTATTGCTGTTCGCCGCCACCCGCATGTCGTTGGTTGCCGCCCTTCACCACCCATTGCCAACCGTTTGCTGTGGTCGTCGGTTGATCACCATCGCCGCCTAAAGGAGGAAGAACAAGAGAGTAAAAAAGAAGAAAAAAAAATGAAAAATCTCCAAAATTTATTAAGAAATTAAAAGAAATTCTATGTCACCAGAAAAAAACTTGTGAGTTGTACCAAATGCATTAATATTCTTTTTTTATTCCGAGAATTGAAATTTTGTGCAGTTACCAAACGTGTTGTTTTACTCAGAAACTATTTCGGGAATACAAATAAAAAGAATTATTTCTAAAAATAAATTATTCTTAGGGATAGAAATATTACCAAACGCATTCTTAATATATCCAAGTTAGTTCATAATTTATTAATTTTAGTTTTTGAGTAAAAGTGGATCTAATTAAATCTAATTAAATATGTTGACGAGCTCAAACTTGGGTTCTCTCTTAACAATCTCTCAGTTGAAGATATTGAACTTTTGTTGCATGCTTTTAATAATTAGTATTAGAGCCGGGTTACCAATAAATCTAAACCCAATAATCACATGAGAGATGCGGATTGTTATCACTTCAACCTAGGGATTGATGTGTGAAAGGAAGATTGTCAAGATTATCTTACATCGTTTATGCAAAAAATAGGTGAGTCAATTTATTAATTGCAAGGGAAAGTACAATCAAGCTACTTTTGAGACGAGAGAGACTCCATACGACTTAACATCCTTAACCCCATTTATAATGGCTTTTGTGTTCTAATAACAAAAGAAAAGTTTAAAGGCATCTCTTTACTCCCTAGCCTCGAAAGTGAGGATTGAACTCCCCACCTCCAAGTGGGTCTTGCCATTAACATCAATAGTCACACGAAAAAAGAGCATTAATATTAGGGGTGTTAAAAATACCTGAATTAGCTGACCCGAGCTAAAATTTTTGGGTCTTGTTGGGTCAGGTCTCATTTCGGAGGTAATAAGTAAAAGAAAAAAAGAACATGTTGAGAGTTTGGTTCAACTCAAATATCCGAACCAGGCTTGTTGAAAACATGGAAGAGTCTTCACCATCCTCTCCATCCCCCGTTGACACCCCACCCCTCCTTCCTCCATCCTCTCGCACAGGCCTTCGCCGCGGAAGGCACATCCTCCTCGTTCACCACCCCGCGCAGCGGCACCGACTGACTTGTGATTTGCGCTCTCCACTAATATTGGCATTAACTTTCGGAAGACGGTTTCTACTAACTTTAGTGGCCAAGGGCAATTCATTCCATGTCAATTGAATGCAGTCTCAGCCGTCGTATTCATGTCCTCGGAAAGGTTTCCCAAATTTGTGAATACAATGTCGGTAGGCAAAAAAAGTTTGTTCCATCGGATCCTGCCGAAAAGTATGTAAATTGACATACACAAGGGCAGAGGGACCACTAATTGGCATAATCATTACTCTTAATTATGCAATCTGAAGGATTGGGTGTCCATTGTGGCCGTGACACTTGGCATAATAACAATAGGTGGAATATAAATGGAATCGAAATTCGGACAAGGAAAAAGTAGATAGGAAATCACTATGGCAACTAAGAAAATTAGAATGACTAATTGAGAGCTGTATACCTAAAGAATATGTCTCAATAAGATCACCCGCTCTGCCTCTAATTAGATATCCTTAATCATATTAATTGAATGATAATGCAAACAACTGTAGCGTTTTATTGAATAAATTTCCTTTTTTTCTAATACATAGAATATAGTTTACATTTTTTTATATTTGAGAAATCAGCTTTTTGAATCCAAGAGACTGTCCTATCTACATGATCTTTCATTATTTTGCATTTTCTCCCACTCTCTCGATACTAGAACAAGTTTTCACCGCTTCTACCGCTGTCAGAACCTACTAGTAATATTCATTCATAATTCTATATGAACCGAAAATATTCAATTTACAAACTAGCGAAACACAAAGCTCAGTGTCATTCTCATCATTGATATACGAGAGTTCCTGTCTAATATGCACTTTCTCACGCACTGCAACTGTGTCATCTCCTTCGGGCAGGCAGAAGTAGAAGAACAGGCTCCCAAACACCATACTTCGCAGAGCACTAAGAACATGGCCCCCAATGTTATCCGGTGGCTGATGCTCAGAAGCGACATCGACACGGCCCTGCTCACCAGCCGGTTCACCGAGATTTGCGAGGGCCGAGCCCTGGACCTGCAGACGAAGCGGGAACACGTCCGATGAATAGACCCAAGTGATGGGCCCAAGCCTAATCAAGAAGAAGGAGACGTCTGCACACACAGCCACGATGCTCACCGCGATGGCCCAGGCTGGCTTGCTCCTCAAGTGCTCAGGAATTTCGAGCCCAGGCCCAGAGCTGCTGGGGAACAGGCCATCCCTACCAATTCCAATAGCAAGATCGGACACCTCCCGAGCCGGTCCAAGAACAGGGCCGAGACAATCACAAACGCGGCCTTGGAGCAGCCTATGATAACATTGATCCCGAAGAGCTTCCTTTTGTTGTGAATCCTGGCGGCTCGAAACACTTCGGGGGTGTAATATATCACGGCGTCGTCCCCGGAGGCCTGCATGAAGAAGTTGATGCCGATGGCAGTGATGAGGATCCGGCGGAGGCTGGGCGAGGGATGGAGGAATTCCCTTCACACCCCTTGCCCTCTCCATCGCTTTGAAGAGGCCAAATTGACATCATCATAAGCAGCTTGGATGACATCACGAAGTCTTTGATTCGGCCTCTTTCACGTCTCTTGAAGTCTTTAACAACACCCTTCTCGCCTCCTCAATCCTGCCTTTCATGACAAGCCAACGAGGCGATTCGGGCTTGAAAAGGACTCCAAGCCTGAGGCTGGTCGCCGGAATGCCAGCAATCCCAAGCATTGTCGTCCAGTTGAACCGCTTGGGGAGGCCGGCGAGGACGTAATTGCAAATGTGGCCAAGCCAGACCCCTGCCACGATGAAGAACTCCGGGAGGGAGGTGAGCATCCCCCTCATCGAGGCCGGGGAAATCTCAGCCGTGTAGAGCAGCGCGATCAAAAGGGATTACCCCACCCCAACACCGGCCACGATCCGGCCTGCCATGAGGCACGCGTACCCTGGCGCCAGGCCCCTCAACAGGGCGCCAATCAGGAAGGTCGACGCAGCGAGGACGATGGTGTAGTGTCGCCCAAGGAGGTCGGAGGTCTTGCCGGAGGCCAGAGGCCCACGAGGAATTGTTCCTGGACGTACGTGATCTTGAGGTTCTTTCCGACGAAGATCACAGCACCGCTCTACCACCCCGATGTCTGCAAAATCAAAACGATCACCATTACCCCACCTCCGGAGTTTCCCAAGATTCTCCGCAGAAACTGCGACAATTCCGACTCTCTTACGCCTACCCAACAGGCCTGTTCACGACCATTTCTGATACCCGTGGGCGATTCGATCAACAGATCACCGAAAATCGCGCCCCTTTTCAATCCTATCTCGTGAGAAAACTTGATCTCTTACCCATCTCCACATTCCCAATTCGAATGAAACTTCAGCTCGAGAAACAAATCCACGCGAGAGAGAGACGTGACGAGCCGATACTCACCGTAGCCCAAGAGGATCGAGTTCGTGGAGGCCAGGATGGCACAGGACAGAACGTACTTGTTCGCCCGAGGCCCCTTCTGATCAGAAGCATCGAAAGTCGGCACTTTTGGGTCGTCCATTTCGGCCAATTTCCTTTGTCACTCCCGCAGTCACGCAGAGAAGAATGAAGGAAACTGCAAGCGATGCGGAAAAAGAGCAAGAGAGAGAGGGGAGCAGACTTAGACTGTGAAATGAGTATGCTAGGTGGTTGAAGAGACGCATGCTGAGGGGGAGCCGAGCCGGATTGCATGAAAAGAGAAAAAGGAAAGAAATATAGGTTAGGACATAAATGGTCTTAGATGTGTAACATGATCTCCAAGTTTCTGATTTATTCAATATGGCCTTTGAATTTTAGCTCAGTATTCATCGTGATTCACAACCTTTTTGTACACATTCAAGTCGTCCCTTGTAGGGACCGTTTCCTTGACTAGCTTAAGATGAACAAGGCACGACCATCTTCACTGCCCTAAGCCGCCGCAAATGTAACTTACCAGGGAAAAGGATAGATCCCGTGGAATTTGAAGAGTGAAAGTCAAATTAGTCAATCACGTAAAGGATAAGGACAAATCTTTCTCCCCAAAGAATTTAAAATACTACGTTACAATCAAAGCGATCTCCGAGCCATGGCCCATAACTCAGTCACCTTTTTCCTTTTTTCATCATATGCGATCTACATCAGGGTAAAGATAATCTTATCTGGAAAAGCAAATTAAAGAAATAATGAATATCTTTAAAAATCTCAAACTAATATTTACGTGATAAGTTAGGCTATCGAAACCTAACTTGATATACTCGTAACATATTTTCCCTTCATTAACTTCCGTCAAATTTTATCTTAAAATTGCTGAGCTCATTTGAAAATTAATATCAATTTGGTATTTGTTGAAAGTACAGTAGTTTGGGATTGATTTATCGCTAATATATCAATTTGAAATTTTTTGTAGTGTTAATCCTTAAAGAAATAATATAGAGAAAAGCTGGGAATATGAAAAAGCAACTATCTACACACAAAGAGAGAAAAAAAAAAATCTGGCTCCAACCCAGAAAAGTTATGAGACGGCTTAGATAATATTAAAGCGATCGTCCAAATATATATGTATTGAAGCACCTCTCCGAAGCTTGAGCGGGAAAGCACACATGACATTCCCAAGAAATATAGTTTAGCCGGCGGCCGCGGTGGATTCCGGCGATCGTTTGACCCCCTTCTGCTAGCAATGCTCAGATCTCTTTTCCTACACGACGTTTTCTTTAAAACGCATTCGCCTTTTAACGTTTTGACTCTTTTGTACAGAGCTCTATCCTGTTGAAGCTTGCATCTCCTTTCGAAGAAAGTGGTCCTCTCTTGGAAAAAACACGTAGCCAAAAATAACTTTTCTAGGTTGTGAGACCGCTCCTCTAAGTTTCGTATATATTGATGGACGGAATTCATTTATTAAATTTAGAGCCGTCCCGTTTAGGTAATTTTTTTTGTTTCACGCCATCAATATGACAAATGAAAACAAAAAATAATTCTAACGCCGTCTTTTTTTCGTTTTTCCTGGAGAACATTTGGTTGCAACTTAACCTCAGTAAGATTAACCGATGAACGATAACTTGGTATAATATACGAGGGATTAGGTATTCTTTCTCCTCATAGGGCCCCCCAGATTTTGCGAGAGATGGGTGCATGCTTTAGAGGAAGCTTGCAAGTCCATTTCGGGTGACGCATAGGCTTCATTAGTTGAACTTATGTTATGGTTCAAAGGAGGAGCTAAAAGCCCAGGCGTCGTCAAAACGGATGTAATCCTTAAACTTTTAATTTGTTCAATATTAGTCCGATGTACAATATAACTCATGAACTTTTAATTTATTTGATGTGATCCTTAAAATTTTGATATAAATTCAATTTACTCATTGACCCATTTGAAAATGTTGAGATAAAATTAAACATGAATATTTTCATATAGTTTCCGTACTAAGTTGAACATATCAGAAGTTTAAGGATGATATTGAACAAATTAAAGTTTTATGGACTACACTACACATCAAGTTAAAGTTCAAGGATCATCTTGGACATATTAAAAGTTTAGAGATTGTATTGCACATTAAATCAAAATTTATGAATCATTTGTATCATTATCCTATATACAACAAACCAATTTGGGAGGGTTTTGGGAGGGCTAAGCTCCCTGAAAACTGACAATGGACTTTTCTTAACTGAGGAAAAGGAAAAGGTGGGCAATTAATAATAGATCGACGGAGCTAATGGGGAAGAGATGGACGCGGAGGTTCTCTGATATAAAAGGGCACGGTTGCCTGCAAGCTTCATTCGACGAAGATAATGCCAACGACGATGATATAGAAGGAGTGGGTTCGAGTTCATCGGGAGTAGGAAAAATGCCAGAAATGGGTTTTGAAGACAAGAGGCAACTTTTGCAGTGAGGGAGGAGGCTAAGCTCACCCTCTTATCTTTTTCGGATGATGATGTTGATGCCTTGAGAAGCCACCGTCCATGGCCATCCCTACGCACCTTTAGATCTATGACAAGCTGCCATCCAAATTTGGAGGTACTGTTGTGGACGACCTACGAAGCACTAATACTCTCCAAGAGTTTTTGTGTCGTGTTGGATACTTCGACATGTATCTTACACTCTTCAATACTCTTAAATACTCGATCAACACATGTTGAAATATCCAACATCTACTCAACTTTTCTGACGATATTGAGGTTAATTTTAAAAATTCAATAAATTATAAGTCAAAATATATGTGTGTGTG
Source organism: Eucalyptus grandis x Eucalyptus urophylla (assembly GCA_028830015.1). Taxonomy (NCBI): domain Eukaryota; kingdom Viridiplantae; phylum Streptophyta; class Magnoliopsida; order Myrtales; family Myrtaceae; genus Eucalyptus; species Eucalyptus grandis x Eucalyptus urophylla. Next base: position 55,842,043 of record CM054190.1, on the reverse strand, counting down.
AGAGAGAAAAAAATAAAACACAATAATAAAAATAATAAATGGAGAAAGAAGAAAAACTTAGTATTCTTTTCTCTTCTGACTCTTACTTTCCGTGATGCATAATTCACCCCTTAAGTTTTTTTTCTTCCCTTCCGACATATCTAATATAGGAGTCTAAAATATGAATCGCTTGTTTTTTCTCTAAATTTTATGAATTATTGAAATAGAGTTAAATTTGTCAAATTGAAACAATGAATGATATTAATAAACAGCATATTAATGTTTTTAGTGTAAATTCATTCTAGGCTTATTTATTTATTTATTTATTTATGAATTTAATCAAATTAATTTGATTGAAATAATCATAAAAATGATAATTAATTATGTATATATAACAACGCGTCTCAACATGTCGAAATTTTTTATTTTTTGAGAAATAACTTGTCGGCGTATCGTGTAATATCGTGTCGCATGTCACATGTTAGTGTCGGTACTACTTAATGGACGACCTGCTGTCGCCAATGGACGAGCCACTGTCCATGCCAACCACCACCGTCCACAGAAAACAAGGAATTTCTTCTCTCTTTTCTCACTTTCTTCAAGACCGTCAATCATTTACGAAGAAATTACACGTCATTTGTTTATTCGACATCAAAGCCATGTATCCATTTATAAATGGATGGAAGGAAGAAATGCTTGCCGCGTGAGCATGACGTTTTACAATTACCGAATATTTTCTTGTCAGGGAGGGAGGCAATGTACAGAATTTTTACGAGACTTTCATAATGTATGATAAATATTCGGATGCTCTCGCACCAAGTACTAAGCGACCAGAGGAGATAGCGGGATGGTCCTAGTCCTGTTCATCATTGCTTTTGTGTTCTTATAACAAAATATAAATTTAAAAGCATCTCTTTACTCCCTAGCCCCGAAAGTAGGGATTGAACTCCCCAGCTCCAGGCAGGTCTTGCGATTAGCATCAATGGGCGCATAGAAAAAGGAGCATTAATATTAGGGTTGTTTAAAATACCCTAATTGGCCTGCTACAAATCAAAATTTTGAGTTTTTTTGGGTCGGGGTCTTATTCCGGCTTGGGTAATAAGAAAAAAAAATTGTATATGTTGGCAGTTTGGTTCGGGTCAAATATCCAAACCGACCCAAATCACAATAAACACTATAAAAAAAATCCTGAACGCAATACACTGAAGGCTAGTTAATAACGCGGAAGAGTTATCACCATCTTCTCGCTCCCTGTTTAACATAAGTGTTGACCACTCCTCACCCTCCCTCCTCTTGCACCGGTCCTTGCCACCGCTGCCGAAGGCACATCTTCCTCCTTCACCGCCCTGTTTACCACCACCCTGGGCAACAGCACCGGCGACTTGTGAATTGTCCTCTCAATTGATTTCTGGACCTCAAGAACGAGTGAATGGCGAAGGGGGTTTGCCTGTCGACAGCAACGATGGCCTTGGAGTCGTTCGGAGAAGGCTTCTCGAGGGTCACTAAACTCAAATCTAAGGGGGAGTAGAAGTGTCAGAATGGGTAAAAAACGCACTTTGAACCCATTTATAATGAGATGGGTCATATAAGAGTTAGTTAAGTTTTAATAAATGACCGACCAAAAAAACAGTTTTAATAAATGTGTTGTTAATGGATTTAGATTTTATGTAAGACAAACTCATTTACAACCCATTTAATTTATAAAGATTATTAGTTCACTCAACCCATTAATGAAATATTGTGCTCTAGCAATTTTTATAATTTTAATTTTGTTAGAAATTTTAGATTTTGTAATAGTTTTTATTTTTGTATTTTGTTTTTCTTTTTCCCCCTACAAATTCCAGTGTAGTTGGCCACCAAGCAAGGGCTGCGAGGCTCTTGTTAGTCAAGGGCTGTGAAGCCCTCACCTAGTTGCCAATCACATTGGCAAGCTTGAGGTTTGCCGCATTTGGTGAGGCTGAGCTTATCGGCACCTGTAGCCTCCTTGATATGGCAAGGTTGAAGCTCGAGCCTCTCCAACGTCAAGGCAAGCTCGAGCTTGTCAGATTTGGCGAGGCTCAAGTCATTGAAATGGGCCAGCTCAAGCCTTGCTAGCTTGTGGCAACACTTGAGCTCACTTATTGCCAACCATAGCGGGCGTGGCTGGCGAATGGAAGAAGGATGAGGAAAAAGAAGAAGAAATAAAAAAATAAAAAAAAATTGAAAATTCTATTTTTAAAATATAAAAATATTTAGGAGTGTACGGATAATCAAATAAAGTTTTATATGCTAAGCAAAAAATATTATTTAATTTGTTTTCAAGTTTCAATGAAATACCCAAAAAAATTATTATTTTTAGGAATACCACATTTTTTATGAAATAAATGGAGCCTCAAATTTTTTAAAAAAATTATAAAATTCATCCATTAAATTTGTAATTGCATGGAAAATTTTTAACAATATATTTTAAAAAATCATAAAAAAATAAGTTTATCCATATTTGATTAAATAATGAAAATATTTTACAATATGGGTTGAGCCTGATATGTGTTAGATATGAGTCAGGTTAGGTATGGGTTAATAAATTTACATTACTAATGTATGGGCCATAAACGATTTAATGAGTCAATTTGAGTTGGATCATTTATGATTGACCCAAACCTGACCCAACTTACTTTCAAACATTACTCGACTCTTCAGTTTGACAAGTCTAGAGGGAGTAGGTGGGGAGTTAAGATGGTGGAGGACTCGGAGTTGCGTGGCAATGATTTCTCATGGTGTTTGAATGATGTTACAGGTGGAGTTGCGATTGATGCTGGTGATGATTTTGACCATAGGAGTTACTAATCAATTGTGTATCTTTTGCTTATTCATTGTCACGCTTGAAAGATGGTTTCTACTCACTTTAAGCATGCAATGAAAGTCATTCCATCGGATCATGACGACATGTATGTAAAGTGCTATAGCAAGGAAATAAGTATCACTAATTGAGCTTAATAATTAGTTAATTCTGTCTCACCAGAACTTACTTTTCAAACATCACTCGACTCACTCGTTTAACAAGTCTAAAGGGAGTAGGTAGTGAGTCAAGATGGTGGAGAACTCGGAGTTGCATGACAATGATTTCTCGTGGCGTTTGGATGATGTTGCAAGTGGAGATTGCGATTGATGTTAATGATGATTTTGACCATAGGAGTTGCTGATCGATTGCGTATCTTCTGCTTATTCATTGTCGTGCCCGAAAGATGGTTTCTACTCACTTTAAGCAAGCAATGAAAGTTATTCCATCGGATCATGACGACATGTATGTAAAGTACTATAACAAGGAAATAAGGACCACTAATTGAGCTTAATGATTAATTAATTCTATCTCACCAAGACTTACTTATCAAACATCACCCGACTCACCCATTTGACAAGTCTAGAGGGAGTAGGTGGGGAGTCAGGATGGTGGAGGACTCGGAGTTCCATGACAATAATTTCTCATGGCATTTAAATGAGGTTGTAGGTGGAGATTGCGATTGATGCTAGTGATGATTATGACCATAGGAGTTGTTGATTGATTGCGTATCTTTTGCTTATTCATTGTCACGGCCGAAAGACGGTTTCTACTCACTTTAAGCAGGCAATAAAAGTTATTCCATTGGATCATGACGACATGTATGTAAAGTGCTATAACAAGGAAATAAGGATCACTAATTGAGCTTAATGATTAATTAATTCTGCCTCACCACTCTTAGTTATGCAATCCGAAGAATTTGGGTGTCCTTGGTAGGCACGACACTTGGCGAAACAACAATAGAGAAACTAGAAATTGAATCGGAGTTCGGATGAGGAAAAAGTAACTAAGAAATCGCTATGCCAACTAGGGAAATTGGAAGGATTAATTGAGGGCTGTATCACCAAAGAAAATGTTTCAATAAGATCACCTGGGAGAGAAAACCTCTCTTTAACTCTAATTAGATATCTTTAAATCCCTAATTATGTACCTTCGACATACCAAATTGAATGATAATGCGAAAAACCATAATGTTCTGCTAAATAAATTTCTTTACTTTTTTAAATATAAATAGAATATAGTTTACATATATTTATGTGAGGAATCAAATTTATGTATCCAAAAGACTATCCTATTTTCATCTATGATTCACGTTAGCAGTCATATGTTCAAGAGGAAAATATGTGTTAATATAAAAGGGAAAGGACAAAATTAGCCAATGAACTTTAATCCAATGTGCGATCTGATCCTAAAGCTTAGCCCAATGTACGATATAGTTCCTGAATTTTTAATTTGTTCAATGCAATGCTAAACTTTTAGCATATATTTAAAGACCACATTAAATATATTAAAAGTTCATGGGCCATGGATAACATAATTTTCATTAGTTTGCATTTTCTCCCACCGTCACTACAAAACAAGTTCGCACGCTTCTGATGTAATTAAAACCTACTAGTAATATTCATAATGGATAAGAACAGATAATTTTCAATTTCCAACGAGAAAAATATTAATATTCCAAAATCAACTATTGTGAAACTATGTATTTATCGTCATTCCCATCATTAATATATGAGACCTCCAGTCTCCACACTTAAAACTAGTGCTTTAATTTTCATTACTCTAACTTAAATATCATCATGCAAGCTCATTATCTAAAACAAGGTCACTTTGCGCCCTTCGCAAAGTCCATCCAGAAGAGATACTATGCAATTTCTCATGCACTATAACTGTGTCATCTCCTTTGCCTTAGTGTCATCACCTTCCCTCTTGTCCTCAAACAAAGCACCGATCTCTTCTAATGTCCTGCCCTTCGTCTCGGGCAAGAAGAAGTAGAAGAACAGACTCCCCAACACCATCACTCCACAGAGCACGAAGAACATGCCCGCGAACGTTATCCGGTGGCTGATGCTCAAGAACGACATCGACACGGCCCCGCTCATCAGCCGATTCACTGAGATCGCGAGGGCCGTGCCCTGAGCCCGCAGCCGCAGCGGGAACACCTCCGACGAGTAGACCCAAGTGATGGGTCCGAGCCCGATCGAGAAGAAGGAGACATCGGCGCACACCGCCACGATGCTCACCACGATGGCCCAAAGCGGCTTGCTCCCGGAGGAGTGGTCGAGGAACTTTGAGCCCACGCCCAGGGCGGCCAGGGAACAGGCCATCCCCACCGAACCCAGTAACAAGAGCGGGCGCCTCCCGAACCGGTCCAAGAACAGGGCCGAGACCATCACGAACGCAGCCTTGGAGCAGCCCATGATCACGTTGATCCCGAACAGCTTCTTTTTGTTGTGAATCCCAGCGGCTCGAAACACTTCAGGGGTGTAATAGATCACGGCGTCGTTCCCGGAGGCCTGCATGAAGAAGTTGATCCCGATGGCAGTGATGAGGATCCGGCGGAGGCCGGGCGAGGGACGGAGGAATTCCCTCCACACCCCTTGGCCGGTCCATCCTTTCGAAGCAGCCAAATCGGCATCATCCTGAGCAGCTTGGGTGATCTCCTGGAGTCTTGATTCAGCCTCTCCTTCATTGCTTGAAGTCTTTACCAACACCGCTTTCGCCTCCTCAATCCTGCCCTTCATGACGAGCCACCGAGGCGATTCGGGCATGAAAATGATGCTCGACCCGAGGCCGATCGCCGGAAAGGCAGCCAGCCCAAGCATTATCCTCCAGTTTAACCCCTCGGGGAGGCCAGCCAGGGCGTAATTGCAAATGTACCCGAGCAAGATCCCGGCCACAATGAAGAACTCCGGAAGGGAGGTGAGCATTCCCCTCACCGAGGCCGGGGCAATCTCAGCCGTGTAGACCGGCGCGATCATGAGGGAATACCCAACCCCAACACCGGCCACCACCCTGCCCGCCATGAGGAACGCATATGACGGCGCGAGGCCCATCAACAGGGCGCCGATCAGGAAGGTCGACGCGGCTAGGACGATAGTATAGCGCCGCCCAATGAGGTCGGAGGTCTTGCCGGAGGCCAGAGAGCCGACCAGCGAGCAGACGTTGAGTATACCCACGAGGAATTGTTCTTGCACGTAAGTGATCTTGAGGTTCTCTCTGATGAAAATCACCGCACCGCTCATAACACCGATATCTGCAAAATCAAACTACCATCACCAACTCACCCCGGAAATTTCCCATGATTCTCAGTAAAAATTGCAACAATTCGGACTGTCTTACTCTACCCAACAAATTCACGACCATTTCTTATACCTATGTGTGATTCGATCAACAGATCACCAAAAATTGTGTCCTTTCCAATCCTATCTTGTGAGAAAACATAACCCCTTACCCATCTCCACATTCCTAACTCGAATTAAACTTCGGCGCGATAAGCTGCACAATCCGAGAAAGAGATGGGACGACTCGATACTCACCGTAGCCCAAGAGGATCGAGTTCGTGGAGGCCATAACGGCACAGAGCAGAACGTACTTGTTCGCCCGAGGCTCCTTCTTGGGACCCGAAACGGCGAAAGTTGGCGCTTTTGGGTCATCCATTTCAGCCCGTTTATCTTCACTCTCAGTCCCACAGAGAAGAATGAAGGAAACCGCAAGCGAAAGGAAGAGAGAGAGAGAGAGAGAAGTGAGGAGAGAGAGTGAGTTGGGGTTGTTGGTGGCTGCAGGGATATATATGTTGAGAATCGCGAGCCAGATTGCATGAAAGCAGAAAGAGGAAAAAAACAAAAAGGCTGTGAGGATAAGGGCACCGAAAATTCTTGCATGCATCGACCACACATGAACTCACTCCATCTAACTCGTCAGATTAGGCGATCTGCATACGAAATCTATCGTCATTCGACGACAGAGATACGCCGAGCCGACGAGCCCGTCGGGTTCGCCCCTGGCTCGGTCGCCGTCGAAAGCCCACGTGACACGTATGGGTTGCCCCCCAGCAATGATTAATCTTTGAAAGATCCTCGCCACCTTACTAACAAAGGAGCAACCTTTTAGTCAGATTCCAACACGCGGAAGAAGGGTTGCTCTCAGAGATGACCTCTTTAACACACAGCCAGTCAATGCCAAAGTTGGAGCAATCGATCGCTCGGAGATTAAATGCTGCAGCGAGTCTCTTGTAATCTAGTGCAAAAGCGGAGGACAGCGTCGGAAATTCGTGCTCGAAAGGACGAGGGCGACCGGGATTTTACGTGGAGCTGTGGAATAAAGCCCCCCTTTTGTAGGGTGGGGGAGAGATCGGACTTTTGGGGACGATCCGTCTCTGTTGAGATCGAAAGGGGCTTTGGATTCTACCCTTCTTTTTTCCACACTTTGGATCTTGTCAATGGAAAAGGGTGTGCCAAAGCTATGATGTGGACCATCTTTAGTCAATTATTGCCCTAGTGGATCCCCAAAGTAAACTGGAGGTCCCGGTCCATGGCATCATGCCAAGAGATAAAAAGGGATTGAACACGTCTTTTGGAGTAAACGTAAACCAACTAATAAGTTGATAGAACTGTCCTCTTGTAGTGCATTTAATATCATTTCTTTCTAGGAATAATTTTTATTTAGAGATAGTTTTTTCTAATTTTGTTTTCTAGACAAATTTTTAAACATTCGAACGTATTTAGTAACTATATAAAATTTATACTTTCAGAAAAAAAATAGGAATGTGTTTGGTACGATTCTCAATATTTTTTGTAACGTAAAATTTTCTTTTAATTTTTTATATAATTCTCTGAGATTTCTCTTTTTCTTTTTATCTTTTTTCATTCTCTTCTTTTTCCTTCTCAAGTTAGTAGCTGAGCCTCGACGATGGACGAGAGGCTGTGACCTCGCCAACCTCGAGCTAGCCTCGTTAGCGCGCGGCAATCAACTAAAGGAGAAAGAAGAATAAAATAAAATAAAAAATGACTTGATTCTAGAATTATTCTTGAGAAGAAAGAAATGATTTTTTTTTTTTTACTTTTTGATTATATTCTAAATCTATTTTCTGATCACTAATATATTTTTGGGGAATAGGAAAATTACTTGATGTTACCAAACGAATTATTATTCTTCTTTTGTTATGGGAAACAAAAGAATAAAAATAGCAAAAAATTGACCTTTTACCAAATAGGACCTTAACAAGCTTGGGTATGATTTTTATGACTTTAAACGGGGCCAAATCAAGTCGCCGAATTTCCTTTAGCGTAAAAACTGGGCTAAGATTCTACCCTGGAGGTTAAATGGATGAGGGGACATCTTTAGAATTTTAAGACGTGCCTGTCTAGGAAGGGTACTACGGAACATAGATCATTGGGCAGAGTCGAATCTTTAGAATTGTAGAGTCAAACAAGCTCCAAATTGACATGCGACGATTGAGAACGACGGACATATGGAAAGAATTGTCCCACGTGGCCTTTTTTCATATTTCGTTGCATAATTACATTGTCACAAATAATTAATTGAAAATACAGGGCAAATTCGTGTGGCGGAGCAAGGCTAATACCCCGCCCACCCCACCCTTTCTCGCTTAATACCTTGCAGGAAAATTCGCCCCATTGAAGTTGATGCCTTCACGGGGTACAAATTCCTTGTGCCCCGTACCGATCCTTATATTTGTGGAATTAATTCTTTTAGTATTAATAACACGAAAAAGCGAACAAATTTTTTTACTACAAAAAACTAAAACTGATACAATTGTGATAAATTTATCTCAAATTAATTTTTTATATCAAAAATCCAAAAACTGATATATTTGTGATAAATTAACCCTCAATTAATTTTGATTAAATTAGATAATACAACGAAAAATCATAAATTAGTATATATATGACAAACAGAAGATAAAATCTTAAACTAGTATACTCATTAGCTGTAATATGTCATCTAATTGAGTATATAATGAAAACTAATGGAGGGTAAATTTGTTATAAGTATACCAATTTGAGAATTTTTATAATAAAAAAATTAATATGAATAAGTTCATTATAAATATATTAATTTTAATTTTTTATAATATTAACCCATTCTTTTATGCCAACTTGTGTTCATTAGCAAAATCTCACTTCTAAAGGCAATTGGACAAGTTAAGGACGCCGTGACTTGGCCAAAAAAAAAAAAAAAAGGACGCCGTGACAAGACAACCCAAATATGCATAATGCATAAGCTACTTTATTCCCATCATTTGCACGTACGGCATAATTAATTTCAGTACAAAACTCACTTGTAATTATAAAGGAGAAGAAGACCCCCGGGCCAACGCACATTGGCGAGAAGAAAAAAAAGTTAATAAAACTTAATTTGAGGCAAAATAATACTATAAATATCACAATTTTCATATTACGTTCACTTCAATCTCATAATTTTCGCATAATGCTAATTTTGGACCATATTTTGCAATCACTTGAGTTTCATATCAATGATATATTTCATATAAGAGCCCTAAGTGGCTTTTTTCATTAAATTTTTTAGTTTGGCGAATCTTTTTTTTATAGGAAAAATAGAATTTCAGTGTGGATAGAAGACAAGACCACATGACACTTCTAACTAAATCGACTTCATCTGAGGAAAAACTACTAAGTTGAACAACACCGGGGACAACGATTGGCTCTACCACCTCTGGCCACCGCCATAGTAGCTCACACACCTTGTCATCGCTCCCTTGTGGTTGGAAGCTCGGCGCCGAGTCATTAACCACAGCCTCAGGCATCAATCTCCAAGCCTCAGGCTTTACCCTTTATCTCGTGCATCACACGCCGACCTCCTGAGCCCAAATTCAATTTTGTCAATTGTTAAATTATATCTTGAGTTTGAGCGTTTACAAAACGCGAATCGCCAAATTCTTAAAGTTGCACAAAAGAGATAAAATTAATATATATATATATATAAGGGTAGCAAAGTTTTCTTTTTCCTTGCAGAGGAGGTGAATAAGCCGAAGATGTCGTGGGGCCCAAAATTCAATGGAATCCGAAAAATATTATCTTCGAAAGCCTAAAAAAGCCGAAGACGTTAGCTTCGTGGGCCCCAAACGCATGCACACATATTCTACGTAAAAGCCAAACATTGGTGGGCCCAGGTCAAACTTTGACTATGGGCACACACATATAAAGATAAAGTAACATCCAGGAGGTGTGCGGTGGAAAACCTATGTAGAAGAGTTGCTACCGAAGCCCTAAAAAGGAAGAATAGAAAGGAGACGCACGTCCACGTAAGCCACATGAAGCTTTCCAAAGGAACGCGAAGATTTATGTACATAGAACATTTCGTTTGAGCTTGAACGCGCGGTAATTTTGTGCCATGAGTTTATATCCGAATGGGTTATTTATTTATAAACAATTTAGGTTTGGGATTAAATCTAGGTGTGGGAAATACTTGAGCATGCGAGTGATTGTAAACTCAGATTCTCCGATTATAGTGAATTATTTGCTGTTGGCTCTCCCCGTGTATGTAGGTACCAATACTGGGACCGAACCACATAAGTTTCTGGTGTTTTTATTATTTTTCATTTATTTCTCTGGTGATTTCGTGTTGACGTAAATTACAAGATCTTATCGTTTCCGCATATTAGATCCCAACAATTGGTATCGAAGCTTACGATTGGATTTCTTGATTGTAATTAGGAGTTTTTGCTTGTCTAATTATTATCTAAAAATTCTGTTATTGCAATTATGTTTGAGAGGAAATCTGAAATTGAGAAATTTAACGGGAGCAACAACTTTGTATTATGGAGCATCAAGATCCGAGCTTTATTGACAACCCAAGGTTTGGCCAAGGTACTGGATGGTGAAGATGAGTTGCCGATTATTATGAAAGCCTCTGAGAGGGTAGAGTTAATGGAAAGAGCAAATAGTACAATTCTGTTAAATTTGTTGGATGAGGTTTTAATAGAGGTTGCTGAGAAGAATATGCCGCTATGTTATGGGCAAAACTTCAAGCACTCTATGTGAAGAAAAGTTTGAATAATCGCTTGTACATGTTAAAAAAGATATTTCAATTTAGATCTACTGAAGGTACATCTATCAAAACCCACCTAGATGAATTTAATAAACTCATGATGGATTTGAAGAACGTCGGTAAGAATCTTGATAATGAAGAACATGGCATGATGTTATTAGCCTTTTTACCAGAGTCATGGGAGCGTACTACAATTACCTCAGAAGAGATAAAGTCCGCTTTATTCTCTAAGGAGTAATAGAGAAAGTTGCGAAATGACGGTCTGGCGTAAGGAGTAGTGCGAGCACTGACAATTTGGGGTATAGAACAACATCTAGGGCCTAATAGCAGTAGAGGTAAAAGCAGATCAAAATCACGCCATAGAAAATCGAAGAAACGCGTGAAGTGCTTTAAGTGTCACGAGGAGGGGCACATCAGGAAAGATTGTCCAAAGTGGAGGAATAAAACTAATAGGCAGAATGCCACAAGCAGTATAACAAAGCAATATGACAAATGTTGTCGAGGGGAGCAATAATGATGCAAAAACTGTTTTATGTGTGACTACTATTTCGTCAAGAGACAAATGGGTGATGGATTCAAGGTGTTCTTATCATATGACGTCTCATAAGAACCGGTTTACTACTTACTAGACTGCAGATGGTGGTAGAGTTCTTTTGGGGAATAATGCAATCCGTAAGGCTGTGAGGATAAGGACAATTTGCATTCGGATGCACGATGAGGTGGAGCGCATATTAACAGATGTGAGGCATGTGCTAGAGCTCAAGAAGAACTTTATTTCTCTAGGGGCACTCAATGACATCGGGTGTAGGTACACCGCTGAAAATGAAGTATTGAAGATCTCTCAAGGTACCATGACAATGATGAAAGGGAAGAAAATGAATACTCTCTATCATCTACTGAGAGACACTGTGATCGGAACCACTACAGTTTCATCAGGTGAGTCACACTCTAACTTGACTCAATTATTATATATGCGTTTAGGGCACATGAGTGAGGCAGGTATGACGATGTTAAGTGAAAGGGAGTTATTGAAGGGTCAAAAAACAAGGAAGCTGGACTTATGTAAGCACTGTATTTTTGAGAAGCAGCAACACGTTAAGTTTACTACAGTTATTCATTCAACCAAATAATCAGTTGAATATATTCATATAAACGTCTGGAGCCCGTCTTCGATTCCTTCGAAAGGAGGTGCCCGATATATGCTGACATTTATCGACGATTATTCGAGGAAGGTATGCGTATACTTTTGAAAGCACAAATATGATGTGTTCAATCAATTTAAGAAATTTAAGGCATTGATTGAGAAGTAGTCAAATAAAAAAATCAAGTGTATGAGAACTGATAATGGCATAGAGTTATGTGGTAAAGTTTTTACCGAGTTCTGCGAGAAAAAAGGTATTGTGAGACACCGCACAGTATTTGGAACACTGTAGCAAAATAGTGTGGCGGAACAAAAGAACAGATCTTTACTTAAGCAAGCTTGATGCATGCTTTCATATACAGGACTTGACAAGGAATTTTAGGCCGAATCAATTAACATGGTGTGTTATCTAGTTAATTGATCCCCATTATCTGCTATCGAGTGGAAGATTCCCGAGAAAGTATGGTTAAGGAAACCTATTGATTACTTCGGATTACGTATATTCGGATGTTCTGCGTATGCTCATGCGAGTAATGGTAAGCTTGAGCCGAAGGCAAAGAAGTACATATTTCTGGATTATGCATATGGGGTGAAAGGCTACCACCCAATTTTTTAATCAGCAAAGATGTGATTTTTGACGAGATTGCAATACTTTAACGGAGGAGTTCTGAGACACAACTAGCAGATAAGACATATCATGGTGTCATTAGTGAGATGGAGTTTCAGGTGGAGACTTTGGAGACCTCGAAGGTAACAGAAGTTAAGATTGTAGATGAAACCACAATTCATGAAGTCGGTGATAGTGAATAACCAGCAAAGCCGCATCATACTATAGCCGTAGATAGACAAAGGAGATAAATTAAATCACTAGTACATTGTGATTATACAGATATTGTTTATGCATTGATTATAGGTGATGAGGTGGAGACAGATGAGCCTTCGTCTTACTATGAGGCAATGGCTAGATCGGAGTCATCACAGTGGCTATGGGCTATGAGTGAAGAGATGGAATCACTCCATCATAATCAGACATGGGAGCTGGTCAAAGTATTTAAGAGTCAAAAGATTGTCGGAAGTAAATGGGTCTTTAAACAGAAAGAAGGCATTCCTGGTGTTGAGGTAGCGAGGTATAAGGCGAGACTTGTGGCGAAGGGATATACACAGCGTGAGAGCATTGATTACAAGGTGTTCTCTCCTGTGATAAAACATAATAAAACATACTTCTATTCGTGTTTTACTTGTCTTAGTTGCTTCGTAGGATCTCAAGTTAAAGCAACTAGATGTGAAAACTACATTTCTTCACGGTGAGTTGAAGGAGCAGATTTACATGAGGCAACTAAAGAAATTTGCTATTCCAGGTAAATAAGATCATGCTTGCTTGTTGAAGAAATCTTTATATGGGTTAAAACAATCTCTTAAGCAGTGGTATAAACGCTTTGATACTTTCATGGCTAGTCAAAACTATTCAAAAAGTCAAATGGATAAATGTGTTTACTATAGGAGATTAGAGAATGATTCTTTGATTTATTTACTCTTATATGTTGATAATATGCTGATAGTAGCTAAAAATATGTCTAATATTGATGTGTTGAAGATACTGTTAAATGCTGAATTTGAGATGAAAAATTTATGTGCTACAAAGAAAATTTTGGGTATGGAGATTTTGCGTGATAAGGCTGCAGGAATTTTACATCTAGTTCAGAAGAAATATATTAAGAAGATAGTAGCACGTTTTAATATTCAATTGGCAAAATCTATAAGTACACCTTTAGCGAACACTTTAAACTTTCAGATAAATTATCACTGCAGACTGAGGATGAAGAGGAGCATATGTCCCATGTTCCTTATTCTAGTGATGTGGGCAATATTATGTATGCTATGGTGTACACTAGGCCTGATATTTCACAAGCTGTGAGCGTGGTTAGTCGCTATATGAAGCATCTTAATAAAACTCATTGGAAAACTGTAAAGTGGATCCTCAGATATTTGAAGAGGACAACAAACGTGGGTATAGTGTACCGGAGAGATAGCAATGGCAGTGGAACCACTGGTTTTGTAGATTCGGATCACGCCGGTGACTTGGATGATCGTAGATCTTTAGTAGGGTACATGTTTATGTTAACGGGTGGTGCAGTTAGTTGGAAAGCATCTTACAGGATCACATTGCCTTATCTTTGACTGAGACAGAGTACATGGTACTAATCTTTGTAGCGAAGGAGGTGATATGGTTATAAAGTTTACTCTCGGACTATGGGTTAGAACAGAAAAGTGTGGATATACACTATGATAACCAATGTGCGATATATTTAACGTATAATTCAGTTTATCACAAGCGAACGAAGCATATCAACATCATGTACCATTTCATTCGAGATGTCTTAACTAAGGGTAATATTATTGTCAAAAATTGCTGCAGCATATAACCTGGTAGACATAATGACTAAGTTTGTTCCTTTGGCAAAACTTAAGTTTTGCTTTACCTCTATTGGCGTCTGTGGAGAGTGAGCGTCCGTCGGAACGTTGGGAGAGCAACATGAATGATGAGCGCTATAAATTGACTTCAAATATCGAGCCAAGGTGGAGAATTGTTAAATTATGTCTCGAGTTTGAGTATTTACAAAATGCGATTTGCTGGACTCTTAAAACTACACGAAAGAGGAAATAAAATAATATATATAAGGGCACCAAAGTTTTCTTTTTCGTTGTAGAGGAGGCCAAATAAGCTGAAGATGTTGTGGGGTCCAAAATTCAACAGAATCTGAAAGATGTTATCTTTGGAAGCTTGTAGAAGCCGAAGACGTTAGCTTCGTGGGGCCCAAACGCATACACACATATTCCACTATAAAAGCCAAACATTAGTGGGCTCAGGTCAAACTTTGACCATGGGCACACACATATAAAGATAAAGTAACGTCCAGAGGGTGTGCGGTGGAAAACCTACGTAGAAGAATTGCTGCTGAAGCCCTATGAAGGCAGAATAGAAAGGAGCCGCACGTCCACACAAGCCACACGGAGCTTTCCAAAGGAACACGAAGATTTACATATGTAAAGCGTTTCGTTCGAGCTTGAACACACGGTAATTTTGTACCATGAATTTATATTCGAGTGAGTTATTTATTTATACAAACTTTGGATTTTTGGTTAAGTTTAGGTATGAGAAATATTGAGCGTGTGAGTGATTATAAACTCAAATTCTCCGATTATAGTGGATTATTTGCTGCTGGCTCTCCCTGTGAATGTAGGTATCGATACTCGGATCGAACCACGTAAATTTATGATATTTTTATTATTTCTTATTTATTTTTCTGGTGGTTTCGTATTGACGTAAATTGCAAGATCTTATTGTTTCCGCATATTATATGCCAACACCAACCATGATCAACCTTAGATATAGTGTCACCCACGGCCAACGACGCCGCCTACATTGGTCACGAGTCTCGAGGAGAGTGACAATTGACACAAACCACGGGCTAACCGATGGGCAATGCCCGGGGCCGATGGCCTAAGGATGAGAATTGATCCGGACTTATGAATACATACACATTGACATATAAGACTTGATCATTATAGCGACAGGTTTTTTTAAACTGTCAAAACATTGCCGTCCTTTCTCACTCAAACCAATCTGCAGAAGATGGATTTCCCTGCTAAATGGACTCCCTTTAGTATTACCCTTTGAACATAATAATGGCTGAACCTCACACGAGTTACAGGCCATAAAATCATATAGCCAGGAGCAGCAACACGATTCCTACTCTGAAATATGTTGACCAAAACTGGAAAGAACCAACCAAAAACGAATTTTCTCACTAGCAAGCCTTGCGCACTTCACAAGGAGAGAGTTGTTCCCAGCAAGAGAGAACTGCAATGTACAGGTTCTCTGCCTACCAAGCAAAAGATAGACGATGCCGGTAGCGCTACAGGGCCTAGGATAGAGGTTGGCGGTGACCGAAGATGGAGAGAGAAAAAAAATTGAGGGATTGAGGTTTGAAAAATAAAATGAATTTGCAAATAATAGTGAAACCACATCATTTACCTCTTACTTTGTTGACTTTATTTTACCAGCAAATCATGTCGGATCGTTTATTTTAATTAATGACACGTTGGATTTTCCGACCACTCAAATTATCAATGGCGCTAATGTGAACGTAATATGAAAGTTTTGGCGTTTGTAATGTCATATTCCCTATTTAATACATACATATATTACAAAGCAAACCCCCTAGCATTAAATTCCATTGACATTTTTAGCTGCAAAACAAAGCCCAAGGAACTTCTTACATGAAAAATCATGCTTGATCAATCTCAATTTTACGAGCTTGCAGTGTCTTCATTCTCAAAAAGGACCTGAATCTCCTCCAAGCTCTTGCCTTTGGTCTCGGGCAAGAAGAAATAAAAGAACACGGTCGCCAACCCCATGATTCCTGCAAACACAAAGAACATGCCCCCGAACGTTATCGCCCTCGAAATGCTCAAAAACGACATTGCCACTGCGCCGCTCACCACCCGGTTCACCGCTATGGCGAGGCTCGTGCCCTGGGCCCGCAGCCTTGTTGGGAATATCTCAGACGAGTAGACCCAAGTGATGGGCCCGAGCCCTATCGAAAAGAACGAGACGTCCCCACAGACAGCCACCACGCACAGTGCAATGGCCCACGCCGGCTTGCTCCCGGATCTCTCAATGATCTTCGAGCCCAGGCCCAGGCCCGCCAAGGAGACCGCCATTCCAGCCGAGCCCAACATTAAGAGAGGCCTCCTCCCAAAGTGGTCCAAGTAAAGAGCCGAAGCAAAGGCAAAGAATGTCTTGGCCAGTCCCATGATGATAGTGACCCCTAATAGCTGTTGCTTATTGCTAATCCCGGCATCCTGGAAGACTTCCGGACTGAAGTACACGACCGCGTCGTTCCCTGACGCCTGCATGAAGAAGTTAAGTCCAATGGCCGCTATGAGAATCCGGCGGACGGGCCTCACAGGCCTCCAGAGGAGCTCCTTCCAAACATTCTGCCCGCGCCTTTGGGCCGAAGCAGGGCCAGTGGAACCATCTACCCCTATGTTGGTCTTCATCTGACTGAGCCTCAATTCAGCTTCTGCTTCATCTTCTGACGTCTTGATCAGCACCCTCTTTGCTTCTTCGAATCTGCCCTCCATGACCAGCCACCTTGGTGACTCTGGCATCGTCATCACTCCTGCCCCGATTGCAATCGCCGGCACTCCTGCTAACCCTAGCATGAGCCTCCAACTTATATCAACTGGTAGGCCTGACAAGGCATAGTTGGATACATACCCAAGTAAAATCCCCACATTGATAAAGACTTCAGGCAACGAAGACATGAATCCCCGGGTCATCGCTGGAGAGATCTCAGCAGCGTAGACTGGGGCGGTCATGAGGGCATACCCGACACCAATCCCCGCGACCACCCTCCCAGCCATTAGGAACGTGAAGGATGGAGCAAGGCCCATCAAAAGTGCACCAATTAGGAACATGGAGGCTGCAAGGACTATCGTGTATCGCCGGCCGATCCAATCAGAGGTCCAGCCGGAGGCGAGAGATCCAATCAGCGAGACCACATTGAGCGAACCCACCAAGATCTCAATCTGGATTGGTGTGATCATGAGGCTCTCTCTGATGAATAGCACCGCCCCACTCATCACCCCAATATCTGTACACATTTATATACACAAAAATTCAGCATCAAGTTCAACCATGGCTTTGCTTTCCATCAAACAGGTGGAAGACCAATCTAAATACACCAATTAATACTACCATGGACCTATTTCTCTCTTCTTGGGACAGGATCAAGACATTATGTACATACAGAAAGTAATATAATGGAAAGTTTGTGCTAAGAACTCACCATAGCCCAGCAAAATAGAGTTGGTGGAGGCCAAGATGGCACCGCCCAGAGCATATTTGTTCAGGCGAGGCTTCTGGCGACCACCGCCTTCCACCGCCACTCTACGTTCTTGGAGCCGGACTGTTTTCTTTGGGCTTGCGAGATCCTCTTCAGAAAAAACAGGGTCTGACTCGGGAACAAGCGGATCATACAAGTGTTTGAGTGAGTCCTGCATGAGTGGCGGTTGAAATGAGCGAAGAGTTAAGCTTGGGTTGTTTCTGGGAATACTGCGGGTTTTCAAGAAGAGGGCGTGTGGAGAACATGATCACAAGAGAGAGAATGGGTCTTACCTTTTTATCCATTAATTATTTTGTCCTGATCCTCCTTAAGTTTTGTCCATTTGGATTTTGTGTCCAAACTCACGGCGTATCATGACGAAATAGTGTTGCGGGATTCAAAGAAATAACATATGTTTGAGGACTAGGAAATGGTCTAGACAAGTCCGCAAGAAGACAAACCACAAAAGATTAGGAAAGTGTTTATGTCTTCCCTCGTTCAAGCAGTGTGTAAAAAGAATCAAATTAGTATATCTTTTTAAATGGATAATTCAAGGGGTCAATCGTAGAGGTCTGGCAACTGGAGATTCGAGGAACACCTTATAAGAGATTATGAACGGTGGGTGACATTTCGACAAATAATCTTTAGTTTCTGAGTTGAAAATCATCAAATGCCTCGTACTCTCGAATGTTTCGAATGTTTAGTCCTCTAAAACCACCTGAGCATGGACGCTCCTTTATATGCAGAGGGCAAGAGAATAGTCACAATTGCACGTCTATCAATGAAGAGTAATGAACTGTTCAAAGGGTCTCAAGAGGATACAAGAAATGATTCACCACCCATCAATCGCAAAAAGGTACTTAATTTGATATTGTACGTCACAATGACATAGTGCAACAACCCAATTCAAAATGAGTGATCTTTCGATTAAAACCCTATGCAAAAGGACATGCATACCATGAATAATGTGATTAAGTAGTTGCTATATGATTGACAAATAAATCACTTTTCTATCAATTATACATAAGAGAAGATTAATGAAGTTTCGAATATTTTGGACTTTAAATTGACTATAAAGTGATAGATAATACATAATCATTAGCTCCACCATATATACAATCATTAAGTGAACAGCTAGGCAAATTTATAAAATGTAATCATCAGTAATTGATGTCATTGCTCGATTTATGGAGATCCAATCACTTTGCAATTGGAATATGCCCTCTCATGGAGACACCATGCACACGGAAGTTGCAAAGTCAAATGCAAAGTTTTGACCATCAAAAGAGTTATCGGTTCGGTCTATATTTCAAAGATGCAATGCATCCAGTATAAGAGAAAATAGGCCCTTGAAATGGTAAGTAGATATCAATGTACTTTACTTAGTCTATAAAATGGTAAATAATAGAAGTCTAAAAAATTTATATTCCCAACTTTCTAATTCTAAGTGGGTTTTAACTTTTATCTTGTTAATGTTCGCATCTAACATTGCATTGGTAGCATTTTTTCGCACAAAATACTTTACATCTTTAGCACGGTATGACAATTCAATCATATTACTAATCTAATATGTAGTTTTAATTATTTAACATTTGAATTTCGAGAAGTACTTTTTTTTTATTATATCGAGTTGCTTTTGGAAAGGTTTTGTTTTTGGACACGCGACGCATCCGAGGAGCGTTCTAGGGAATAAAATACCTTCTCGAAAGATTAGATATATGGTCCTTGAATCGAGGTGCATCATGCGTCTCACCTAGAAAGAGGTGATCATCCTTCCTGTTTTTGCTTTTTGGAGGAGAAAAGCCACTTTGCCTCTGAAAAAGCAAGGTGGGCATGTGGGCAACACACGCCTCTTGAACAGCACCAACTGGTTGATGGTGATAAGCATGGATTGCGATGCGGACCCAACACGACAATAACCTCCACGTTTTGTCGATTTTTTTAAATGTCCTTTCACCTCTCGGAACACCAAGATGGACTAGGCAACCGGTCTGAGTCGCCACCATGGCGACTCCTGCATGCAAATAGGGTTCCTCAGAGCCGTGCAAGGGGCTGTCTAGATGCTTCGTAGAAACTATTATCTTATGATTTCTCGAGGGAGGAATCTTGGCATGTTCACACTTGGGTGGAGTAAAAGAAGGAAGTTTGCCAGAGTTTCAAGATTTGTTTGATGGGAGAGTAGCCATTGACAAAGTTTTGTTTCTGTATTCGTGATAGGAAAAATGGGGGCAGAGGGATAAACCCCGGAAGGAAAAAGTTTAGATACAAATCAGATTAAAGCTCTGTTATTAAACGTCAAAGACACTTTCTGCTTCCCCCCAAGTACAAATTGCAGGAAAGAACAACAAGATGAGACTATTATAGAGTGAGATCGATAGTTACCTAAAATAAAAACGTAAATTTGGAAGTGTTGTATACAATTAATAATATCAATTGGACTGAGTCGGATAGGAAGTGAGAGGATAAGCGAGCAATCCTCATGAGATCGGGTGCCACGTGCCAAGTGATAGGTGTAGAGGACCATTAGGCTGCTTTAGGTTGAGTTTTGGAAGATGCAAAGTCATTTACCTAAAGATCCTTGGCTCAAGGTGCATTTGCTTTGATTTTTTGTTTGAATTTTTGCCAAGTGGTCATAAAGTTAAAAAGTAGAATGCAAAAACAAAGGGAGCAACTCTCCATTGTTTGAAGGGCTCGGGCTCGGGCTCGTAGGGCCACCGTGAGCCCAGGAGAGGATTCGAAGGTCACACTCCCTAGGCGCAGCAACGCCAAGGTCACACGGCCGCAAGTGGTTGCTTCATGCCATGACGGTCGAAAAAAGTCAGCCGTTGCACGATCCCAACACTCGCCTTGACGCTCGACTGTCGACTCTTGACCATTGGCAAGTCGACCATCATCGACGCTCAAACTTCAGATCTCATCTAACAGTCACAACCGAGGGTGACATTAGAGATGATGAACCAGGCGAAAACCCAGGCACCGCAACCTTTGGTAGAGACCCAAGCGCAGAAAGCTCATCGGAGAAGAACAGTCATGAGGTTGGGCAAGACAAGAATATGAAAATACTAGTTGAGGCAACTTTGGAAGAAAAAAGGTTTATCAACCTTGGAAGCTACCTTCGGAAAATGTTAAAAGCATAGTTGAGGATTTATCTTGAACTTTTAGCTTTACCAATGTTGGCATTTCTCCAAAGTGGTACAAGAAAAATATTACTCAAACATTCTAACTTTTTTTTTCAAGAGACTTTAGAAGGCTCATAATCCATTGGGAGGGTAAACCAAATCCCCGGTGAGTCCATAAGTAATTTCTCACACCAAGGGAAGGTTAGTAATGTTGCATGTGAGCAATAAGAATGAGCTCAACGAAGTAGAGAGACTATGATAATAGGGATGAGCATAGTTTCAAAGTAGAACGTGTAACCGGAGAACTAGACTGGTGTGGATCTGTTACAAGTTTTAGGATATGCATGGTAAGTTTGAGGTCCTAATAAATGAGGAACTTGTTCCGACAATAGTTTATAGATTTCAGGCAGAACTTGGATGGAACCTAAAACCACTTTCCTCCTATTTACAAGTACATTTTTGCTACTTAAACCTAAATTGATTTGTTGAAATAAAAACAAAGTTACCGACTATCAACAACTGGATATAGCCACCGAGTCCTTAGTTAATTGTGGCGCACTTAAAATGGTCTAGAAAACTAGGTAACTTCAATACTTTTTTCGTGTCAAAAAAAAAAAAAACAACAAACAGATCACCTCTATATGATAGGATGAGCAATCGTCTTTAGCACACTCAATGCCAAATCTTAGGTGAGTGGTGTTCTGCTGTTAGAAGTAGTTAGAGGGACAAGACGTACTTGTAGGCAATATGCAAGCTTAGAGGAGCTCTCAATGGCAAAATCGCTCTCAAAACGTCCTTAAATGAATCGAGGAGGACATACAATGAGAAAGTTACGATGGGAGATGAACATGATCTTGTTACATGGGAATCCATAATCGATGTGTCATGAGGCACATCAAACAAATAATAGATTGCATCATATCATGACGAACTCAGTATAAGTTATTGTGCCGCGAGGATGCTAATTGACATGAAACCCGAAGGGTTAGGGGCCTGGTCAGACCTTGTTTAACAGGCCTCGTTCCAATTCTATCAAAGCCGAAACTCTCCGTGACATCCTAATAAGACTTGCCTTTGACTAGTTACCACCTGGCTATAGCCAGTTATATGGGCCACCGTTCTTGTCCCTTTTCTAGCCCATTTTATCGTAAAACCACCCTAACTTGAGCCTTAAATCACGAAATTGGGCTTGAGGACATCTTCTGGTCGATTTTGCTAAATTCATGTAGTCAATGAACCCAACATTGTCCGAAATGCTCTTTCTTTCTCAGTAGCCCATGTGACTTGATTACCCAAATGGGTCTATGTGGCTGACGAAGACCAGATCGCCGCTTTGGTTCGTGGAAATGGAGTCATATCATTCGCAAACCAATTTGGTTTGGTTAGCCACTTTCTGTTTTAGGATTTGAAACGGCAGGATTTGACCTCAAAGAGCAATGGGGGTAACTAACTACTTCTTAACCTGTGAAACAGTTGCTTAATTTTCGAGCTACTAATTTGCAGGCTTTGAGTATATGCTCATGAGATTACGTATTCGAAAGGTCTATATCACAAGGCAAGGGAGAGGACCACATGCACATAAGATTTACAGCAAATACCATAAAAGCATAAAAGTCCGTGCAATGGATTAAAAACAACATAGAACAAAGAGAATGGGTTCAACATCGGGCATTTAGAACCATAAAAGTTTGTGTGATCGATTAAAAACGTACCGTTAGTGACGCTAATCAATAACTCATGAAATAATACTTATGTAGGTGCAATTGGCATTATTTCTCCACACGTCATTGTAAACACAATGCATTGAGCATGCGATAAAGTGAAACACCACGGTGATAAAACCTTATGATGCATTTATTACACGGAAAACTCAATAATAAATGAAAATGCTTTTTGGAAATACAGTTAGTTTTCCTTTGTTTAGTAATATATGATCGAAAACTAATTTCTGGATCTAGTAGGAAAATGATTTCAACATCATGACTTTATCTCAAATAAAAAATAAAAAAAAAAATTGATTCTTATTATTTATTATTTTCTTTTTTTAAAATCGAATTTTTATTTATTTTTTCTCTTTTCTTTTTCTTGTCTTTCCTTTTTTTTTTTTCCGTCCTCTATTGCCACTGATCGATGATTGCCATAGACTAGCTCGAGCTCAACGACCTCGACAAAGCCTAAGCTTACTTGGATCTCGCGAGCTACAACCTCACTGAGATTGGGCAAGCTGCAAGCTCAATAGCCTTAGCTGAGCCCAAGATCGCCTAAATCTAGTGAGCCCTAATCTCGCCTAAATCTAATAAGTCCCGAGCTTGTTGGCCTCAGCAAAGCCTAAGCTTGCCTAGATTTGGCGAGTGGTGAGCTTATCAGGATTGAGCAAGCCACAAGCTCAGTGACCTCGATCGAGCCCGAGCTCCCTTGGATCTAGTGAGCCTCAAGCTTGCTAGCCCACAGTCATGGTCGGTCGCTGAGGCATGTAGCCAATGGAGGAAGAAGGAGAAAGAAGAGAGAAAAGAAGAAAAGAAAAAATAATAATAATTCGGAATTTTAAAAATAATAAATAATAATTAAAATTTGATTTAAAAAATAAATATATTTTTTATAAGAATAAATGATTCATTAACCAAGAACCCTAAGACTAAGAAAATGTTTTGAAAAACGTTTTTTGTCTTTTTCGAAATGAGAAATCATTTTCCTAAATTTAAGTTTTGATAAAAATGTTTTTCATTGACTCATTTTCCGAAGCAAACCAAGCGCCAAAAAATAATAAAAACATTTTCCACAAAAAAAAAATGGAACTTTACATTTGTTTCACTGATTTTTCGGCATTTAGTTTGTTTAGGAAAATGAGTTAACGGAAAATATTTTTCTAGTCACTGAAAAAGGATTTCTTACCAAAACTTAAATTTAGGAAAACAATTTCCCCTTTAAAAAATCAAAAAATATTTTCCAAAATATTTCCAGTCCATGGTTAGTGAAAAGGTTATTCTTATAAAATAATTGTTCTAAAAAAATCGAATTTTTAATAATTTTGAATTATTACTATTTTTTTTCTTTTTTCTCTTTTCTTTCTTTGCCTTGTGGCCGTAAACCTGAACTCCTCCCCTGCTCCCGTTGGCTTTGCTCTCGCCTCTCCCTCTCTGTCGGCGTCCTCTGCTCCTTCACTCTCCTACAGATTCGACTCCACGCCAGCGACTTTGGTGCCGACGCTCTTTGGTACACCGTCGTCGACCGCGTCTGGAGGGTCATCGCCCTTCGAAATGGCTCAGCCCGCCGTAAGCTGTAGTCCATCGCCGTTCGCATCGAGTTACTCTTCGCCGTTGTTTGCCTTGTTGGGGAGCTCTGCTGCTTCTCTGTATAGTACGCCTGCGCCTACGCCTCAGACGTTGTCGAGGCTCTCCGGCCCATGCCTGTGCATCGAGCTCGGCTGAGCTTCGGTGGACAGAGTCAGCGCAGAGGGAGGCGAGGTCGTCGAACACAACGGCAGTGGCGATAGACAGGAGGAAGGAGCGATGGGCGAGGTAGAGTGGCGGGTGGGAGAGAAGGAATAAAAGGAAAAAGAAAAAAAGAAAAGAAAAAATCAAATAAACATTTATTTTAAAAAATTGATTTTTTTTTTTTTTGGTCTGGGATAAAGTATTTTCCAATGAGATCCAACCTTTAAAAATCGTTTTCAATCATATATCATCAAATAAAAAAAATTAATCGTATTTTTAGAATATTTTTTCAAAAAATTATATTTTTTTATTATTGAGTTTTGCACAATCTTATTTTCCTTTTCTTTTTGCGGGTCATTTCCATATTTCAGATAATTAGGAGGGCGGCGCAGTAAATATGGGGGATGTTTGGTCAATTCCTCGCCACCTTATTAAGAAATCATTGCCAGCTTTTATTTGGGAATGAAATATTAAATCCGAACTTCCCATGATCTTAGTACATCTTCCTTTTTTTTTTTTTTGTTACTTTTACAATTAGCCTTCTAAATTAATACGTGTTTTTGGGAAAAAAAACTCAAATCGGTATCCTCACAACACACTTGTCCTAAATTAAAATTTTCTTCTGAAAAAAAAAATGACAGGAAAACCAATTAGAAGCAAGGATTTATTTATTTATTTGCCTTCGAGGCGAAGAGGGAGTGTGAGAAATATTTAGGAAAATTATTATGTTTCTGTATATCTCAAGATTGTATGAATATTATCTATGACTGTACGTATCTTAATTGATATATTATCTTATTTAGTCATCTCATAAAGTCTATATGTAGGCTAATATAATGTTCATTATAATATATGAAATTATATATAAAATTCACCAATTTTCTTTTCCACATGATATTCAACTTGGTATCAGAGCCTCCTAGTGTACCGAATGCGAGTGAATCTAGTGCACCTAAAAAATTTCCCAATCTTGTTGCTTTATCTTTCTTACCACCCCTAGTAAAATAAATCTATCCTCGCCACTCAACAATGTTCACCCAAGTGCATTATTTCATCATCCTCCGATTCTCGATGTTTCATGTGTTGTTTCAACAAGCCACACCATCACTAGATTCGCCGTTCTTAAACCAGCTAGATTTGAATATTTCGCCTTCAACATAGTTGCTAGATGCCACCTCATCTGCTTCGCCTCAATGGTTGGATATTGTTCAGACTTGAGTTAACAACATCTTCAATATGCCTTAAGTTTGTGGGGGATGTTAGAGATATTTATAAAAGTTTTGACATTTTTTGTATCTTTTAAAATTGTGTAAATATAATCTTTGATTGCACATTATCTTATTTAGTCATCATAGACTAACGTAACGTACATCATGACATATCGAACAATATAAAAAATTCATCAATTCTCTTTTCTACTCTATATTTAATTTAGTGTAGTGCTGGATTTTTTGATCGCGAGGTCGACGGCTTCTAGATTGTCGCCATCCCATCAACCCTAATTTTCAACACTCCCCAATCGAGGAGCCGAAAGAATGGATGGGAATAATACAAAAGATGAGAAAAAAAATTGAGTTAATAAAAAATTAATTTTTTAATAAAAAAATTCAAAATTTATGCACTTATGACAAATTTACTCTATACGAATTTCTATACGTTATGACATATTGAATTATATAAAAGAAAAATCATCAATTCTCTTTTCTACTTTATACTCAATTCGGAGTAGTAACGGATTTTTCGATTGTGAGGTTGACGGCTTCTAGATTGTCGCCACCCAATGAAACCTCATTTTCAACACTCCCTAATTGGGGAGACGAAAGAATGGATGGGAATTATAGAAAAGATGAGAGAAAAAATTGGGCTAATACCCCAAAAAAAAAAATTTCAAGCTAGTATATTTGTGACAGATTTACCTCAAATTAATTTTTTGACTGTAAAAAATCCAAAATTGGTACGCTTTTAACAAATTATATCCCAAATTGGTGCATTTGTGATAAAATTTATCCTATGCTAATTTTCTTTAAATTTTATTATCAAGTTATTAAGTTGAACGACATGTGACGATTAATTGATGTACTTGTGTCTGAAATTTTACTCTCCGTTTATGATAGTTGTACTAGTTTTTTGATTTTTTGTAGTATTAATTTAATTTAATGAAGAATATATTTGTTATAAATGTATCAGTTTGGAGTTTGTAATAGTAAAAAAATTAGTTTATAATAAATTTGTCACAAGTGTATCAATTTGAAGTAAATTTAGAATAAATTTGTCATGGGTATATCGATTTGAGGTTTTTGTGATAAAAATTAATTTAGGGTAAAATTATCAAGTGTGTTTAACTTAGGATTTTTTAATCCAAAAAATTTAATATTATGAGAGTGTAGGACGCGTAAAACCGGATAATGACGCGTGGGGCTCCTCGTCGCTTTGTGGATTGCCACCAGCCACCATCGATTGTCGCCAATTTTGGAAATCAGTAATCTTCCGTTCAAAAGCCCCACTTTGCGTTTCGCTTGCATCCTCTCAAATATCAAAATTAATTTTCCTTTTGATTTTTGGCTTTCTCCGAGGCTACTTTGCTAAAAGGCAAATCATTTACAGCTGGATGGAGCTAATCTGGTTCTCCTTTCTAATTATTATCTTTTTGCTCTTTTTCTTCAGTCAAAACGGCGAATGTCACGCCACTAATTATGAGAGAGAGAGAGAGAGAGAGAGTAAAACAAGACCGAGGCTATGTGCAACGACGGAACGTACAGGCGGATCAAACGATCTAGAGTTATCCTTTTATCATTATTATTATTATTATTATTATTATTATTATTATTATTTTAGAGTTAATATCACAAAAAATTCTGAACTCAGATGCATATATTAAATTTATCCTAACCTAATTTTTCGATCACAAAAAATCTCAAATTATCTATAACAAATTTACTCCAAATTATGAAAAAAATGAAATTAGTTATTAATCACCAACCTCTCAATCAAATCCTATGAGATGACAAACAAATCCTACAAGATGACAAATTTTCCACGTACTCCAGGAGGAACAGCTGGGAATTCATCCTAAGTATATATACAAAACCTAAACCGGTGCACTTCTCATAAATTTATTCAAAATTAATTTTTTTTATCACAAAAAATCTAAAACCGATGCAGTTGTAATAAATTTACTTCAAACTAATGTTTTAACCCCAAAAAATTCCAAACTTGTGCATATGTAACAAATATACCTTCTACCAATCTATCCGGATTTTCCCACTTGCTACTTCCATATAGTTGAGCACTCCACAAATCTCCAAAGCTCATCTATCCAGTTCAATTGCTGGCTTATTTGAGAGTGATTTTGTGATCAACCAGTATCTGTTTTGCACTATTCTCTCTCGATTTACAGTCAAATCTAAATTTGAGTGCTCTTCCATCCCGATTTAACTATAGATCTGTGATTTACAAGGTGTTATCTATGCTCTTCCAACCTATTTGTGCTATTACACAGTAATGGAGACGTCAAAATGGAGCATTCACCACATTTTGGAAAGCCACATGACGTGTACTCATCACTGATGATTATGCGACTTTTAGTGATGTGGTTGTGTTTTAACATTATGATAGATTTGTTCCTATGGAATGAGCGAGTCATTATACTAGATGATATCTTCTGGGATTGGTTTTGTCTTGAAGTCATGTATATCTCTTTTATGTGAAATAAAAATTTTCCTTTTAGTAAAAAAAAGGTTTTACTTGGATAGAAAAAGAGACACTATCTCAATAAATAAAAGAATTATGGAAAATAGAAAGCCTAATAAATTAGGGCATGAAAAACCGATTTCCTGATAAATGCATTTGCTAACAACTGTTAAAAGTATATGCTACATTGCTTATTTAAAGTTATGTTTAATCATTTGGATTTCTGACTAAGATATGACTAGATATGATATAATATAAAATCTAAGGATTTTGCTATATCCTATTTACTATTTAGTGAATTGCATTCAAATATATTCATTTCACATAATATACATTGTTTGGTATAAAGGTCATCTTGGCGTAAGTGAATGTAAAAGTTCATAAATGAAAATAGTAAAAATCTCTTGACCTACTTTATTTTTATTTTCCTTTTTTTCCCTCTCTTTTTTTTTTTAATTTTATTTACTTTCTTTCTCTTTCATCATTCTCTAATACTATTTTATTAAATAGTAAATTGTATTGATATATCTAAAATAAAATATGTAATAAATATAAATATATATTTATATTTATCTATTGAATTTATATTATAAGATAAAATTAATTCTGAATTTATAAATAAAAATAAGATTAAATTTAAAATACTATTTTTTTGCTATTTTGAATTTCTTATTATAAAATTCTAATATTTTTTATATTGACATATAATTTTAATTTTATTAATTTAAGAAGTTTGTTATTCGAGAAAAATAATTTTCCTATTATGAATATTAAAAATTTTATCCATTTTTGTTTTACCTTCCTTATGAGATAATTTTATCCAGATTATATCTCTCTCACATCCAACATTATCCTATATTAAGCAGATACTAAACGCATGATATGATAATTTTATCCTACCGTCAAACGTAGTCTAAAGAATTTATACTTTTATTTATATATACTTGATCTTTATCTACCTATTGACTTAATCTTTTAGATTGGAGTTTCCTAGCATGATATAAAAGTCAAATCTTATCCCGATTTTTTATATTCTTGCGGATCTCACGGTTGATAGCTTTAATTGTATCAATCAAATGCCAAAATATGTTGGCGTGATTGAAGATGATCATCCCCCCACCAGTACTGACTAAAAGAGGGTTGCCGAATCTCCAATTTGGGAAGAAATTTAGCATGAATCTCACCAAACGAAGGCGGGCCAAGTTAGAAAGAAAGGGGTTGTCGAATTGTAGCCCCCAACCCGAAGTCATCTCCACTTTCACTTTCTTTTCACGTTTATGGGTTATTTTGATATTCTTGATAATTAGGAGGGCTGCGCTGTAAATATAGAGGATCTCTGGTCAATTTCTGCCCACCTTATTTAGGAATCATTGCCAGCTTTATTTGGGAATAAAATGTCAACTATAATCTAATCTCTTGTGATCTATTGGACTATGTCCTTAAACTGCTTTGTCTGAGATCTCGTGCAAACCTCAACATTCTTTAGACATTAAATAAGCAATGGTACATTAAAACAAAGACTCAGAGAGAAATTAAGGGGTTAAGACGTGTAAGTACCAATACATTAAAATAAAAAATGTGAGCATATTAGCCCGCCAAAGATAAATCCATTAGACAGACGAGGCGGGTCTCAATGGTGTCAAAAGACGTTTGTTAGTTAGGATGCTTGTAAGCCGCGGATGATCTAAAGAGATACCCATGGTTTACAGATATCAGCACACCGGCCCTTTTCCTGGGATATTTACTAATAGCCAAAGACAAATCCGATACTGGTACTTTACCAAACATTTACCCTAAATTAATTTATTAGCTTGTGACATGTTTACCCGAAATTATTCTTCGTCACGTGAAAAGAAGTTATTGGATTTCGTGTCAGCTATTGAGGTGAACACATTTGATGTGGAGGTTTGAAATCCGTGATTATTTTTTCAAAAAGTCCGCATACTTGGGTGTGGGCGGTTCCCCACAAACCACTAAGGGCCTGCATGTTTTCACTTCTGAAATGTGTTTATAAACAGATTTTCTGTATTTTTGCTCCAGGGAACAAAAAAAGAACAGAAACGCGTGTTTGCGTTTCTTTTCTTTTTTTGTTTTTTCGTTTCTAGAACAAAATTGAAACAAAAAAAAGAAACAACAAATTGTTGTTTCTTGTTCCAGAAACAAAAATGAAGAAACGTTTTTCTCTTCTCTGTTCTTCTTCTTTTCTTCTTCTCTCCTTCTTTTCTTCTTCTTTTTTTCTTCTTTTTTCTTTCGCTGGTTGTTGGCCTCGGCCATGGCCGGCGACCGGCCATCGAGGGCCGGCGACGCCCTCGAGGGTCGGCGACCTTGCCGGAGTGTCGCCGGCGCGGGTGAGGCCGAGCGTCGCCGGCCCCCGGCGAGCTCGAGCTCGCCCAGATCCGGCAAGGCCGAGCCTCGCCCAACCACGGTGAGGCTCGGCCTCGCCGGGGGCCGGCGAGCCTCGCCGTGGCTGGGCAAGGCTGCCGGCCCCGTCAGCTAGTCGCCGGAGGCCGATGACCGGCCGAAAAAAGAAAAAAGAAAAAATAAAGGAGAAAATGAAAAATAAAATAAAAATGTTTAAAAAATTAAAAGAAACAAAAAAAGAATAAAATTTACCAAACGTGTTTCTATTCATTTTTTATTCCCGGAACAAACGTTACCAAACGCTACCAAACGCGTTCTTTTGTTCAAAAATTGTTCCCCGGAACAGAAACACTTTTTTTTGTTTCTGTTCCCTGGAACAAAAAAAGAACAGAAACGTTACCAAACGCGCTCTAACTCTTACACGCTCATCATTTGACATTGTAAGACCAATTATCTCATATTCCCACATTCACACGTTACACTAGTCCAAATGGACAGACACTTGCATCTCTTTTTTTTTTTTTTTTTCGTGACCGAGGATCCACCGGAGCCTGTCTTTGTTGGCTTACGCCAATTTGGGGTCTCACAAGTCTCCACGGTGGAGGCCTAACAATAACTATACCTCGGGAGAAATTAGCCTAGAAATGGCCCCCGCTTTAATAGCTAACAACGTAGGATTTCGAACCCTTGACCTCATTTGCTGGATGAGAGATCTCAACTAACTGCACTATCCATGAGTGGGTGATAGATACTCGCATCTTCACCTCTCTTTCTTCCTAAGTTTATGCTCTTTTTGCAATTTTTTTTTTGTCAATCAAATTCCTACTTTTATTTTTATTCTCAAATTTTTTCTTTATCTCCTTATAAGACGTGAGACCTCTATACTATATATATATATATATATTTTAAAGATACATTCTGATTATGTACACTAAACAAAACGTTTGCCAAGCGATGACGACGGCCACAGGCCTGATTTTGCACTCTCATCGGTTACCCTTTCCATGAAAAACGAAATGTGTGGCTCTTATTGCACTGTTATGAAATGAAAGTAACGGAATGGTTATACTAGCAGACCTCTTCAATGTTAGCGACTTATGAACTGATCATGACGAAGAATTCTATATTCGCACGCTGCACTTGTCCGAATAAAGGTCGCAAGAAGTAGGGGTGAGCGTGGTTTCGGGTAGAACCGGGAACCGAAACCGAACCGGAGGAGGTTCCGGTTCAGTTCCCGGTTCTAAGGGGACCGGTTCCGGTTCCGGTTCCGATTCCCATAGGAATCGGAACCTGAGGAACCGGAACCGGCAAAGTTAAAAAATAAAAAACCCTAATCCCTTCCGCGCGAATTTCCCCCCCTTCAATTTTTCCCCCCTTTCCCTTTCTTTTTCTCTCTCTCTTTTTTTCCCTTTTTCCTCCTTACGTCACTTCCTGCCCCCCACTTTTTTCTTTTCCCCTCTCTCTCTCTCCTCTTTCCTCCTCTCTCAGCCGAACCCTCTCACCTCTATCTCTTCTTCTTCTTCTTCCTTCCTCTCGCCGGTTGCTGCTTCACCCACCACCACACCGCTGCCCCACGCCCTACTCACCACCACCTCTTAGCCACCGAACCCCCACCACCCACTGCTTGTCCGACAAGCCGTCTCACCGTTGAGCCCGACGAGTTGTCTTGTCGTCCGCGCCGCCGTGAGGCACCGCCGCCGTCCCCAAGCCACCGTCACCACCTCTTGCTGCCGCTTGCTCGGCTGTCTGGGCCATTGTTGCTCCGAACCGTTACCACCTCCGCCCGAACCCGGAACCTGTTAGGTTAAGCCCCAAATTAATTTACCCTGTCTCAGTTCCCACTTTCACTTCGCACTTCCTCTCTGTCTCTGCCTGACGTTGCTCACTATGCTCCGTGCTCGCCCTCGACGAGTTCCTTGACGAATCTCATCACGGAGTCGGGCCTCAAGTCCCTCGACGAGTTCCTCTCCGGCAAGACCTACATCTCCGGGTAAAGCTCGTCTACAAGAAGCTGGCGAAGAAGACGACCGCATCCCCATCTTCGTCGGCTCGGAGGACCTCGCGTGGAACCATGTATCATCCCACCGGAGGCAGCGTTCGCGGTGGCAAAGACCGTAAGCTCTCTCTCTCTGCATCGTTCTTTTTAAGCTTTTGAGCATTTGTGTTGTATTCTCTTTGCTCGATTCGAAAGCGCGGGGCTTTGAAGCTTGGGCTGGCTTTCGCCTCATCGACAACGAGATTCTCATCCTCAAGGTCTGTCCCTCTCTTTGGACGTCGATGGCTTTGGTTGGATTTGCTAGGGCTCGTGGCGCGGGTTTACTCGTTGTTGGGGGCTTCTGTGCTTCGGCTCGTGCACGAGGGTTTCTTTTGAATCTTAATTTGGGGTCCGTGCATTGATGGGGGTTTTGATGGGATTTCATTTGTTTTTTTGTTTTGTGATGGTAGGAGGAGATGCAGAGGACGAATCTGGAGCTAGAGTCGTATAATTGATGAAGAATTCACAACGATTCCCCTTGATGGAAGACTACAATGCCACAGAGAACTGAGGTCACTCAACCGGGCCAACATACAGCATTAAATGGTGTTACTCACGGACACCATTCAACATGAGCATGTCTTATGAAGGGCAAAAATATACTGAGCTCATACCTACAAACACCGACTGCCGATGGTGATAATAGGAACTCCGAGCAGCTGCTCAAAAAGTTCCTTTAACAAGTTGCAGCACATCCTCTTGCCACCAGACAACAAAATCCAACATGGCTTCTACCAAAGAAGATATGTCTCAAGTCTGAACACAGAATCATGAGGCCAATACCCCAATACTCGCAGCAACAGCAAATGCGGGGCCCAAAGTTTCTGCGTGTTAAAGAATCCGGGGTGGAAGACTATCAACTCTTTCATACTCGTCGAATCTATCTTAATGTTCTTCACGCCTTTGCAGAAATCCAACACAGGGGACTCTAAAAAAGGCCTTCCCCTGACAATTCCGCATCGTTGATTCACAAGGTAATAGGACATTTAGAGCCGTAAAATGTCTCTTTAACATCAGAGAAAAGACTGACTGTGGTTAATCCATGGTCCTGCCCATATCAAACTTAACATGTGAATTTATGTTGCAGATATATGTTCACTTCGGGTAGATGTGGAGAGACTAGCTTTTTCTGTTATCTGGGTATGTTTCTTGTTCTATCTTCGTCATTTGCTGTGCTCTTTTTGGTAAAGAGGATTGCATGTCCATTAGCCGCCATCACTAGACTACACTAAATGATAGCTCATGTGCTTACTAATCATGAATTGTCGGCCCTGTGTATACCAATATATTGATTGATCTTCCCATGAAAGGAGAACAATCTTGTTTACTGCCCATTTTTAGGAAATGACACCTGAAGCAGATATAATATCCACAAGATATACAAAAAGCATTATTAAATCTTGTGCAGCTCTGTCTTATATTGAAGCTCAGACATGGATGGATGACAGGTAATCATGTAAATGTTGAGAAGGCTATTCCTCTGTTCATATGAGCTCTTTTCTAGTGTATAACCTCTCACACATTGTACTAAACTTGTTCTGATTAATCAACATGCTATTTCCACATGACTTATCCTCTGTTCAATAAATTTTCACATTAGCATAATTCGGCAGTTTCCTATTCTTGCCGTTGAGTCTTTCATGAGTCTTCCATTTTTTTAAACTAAAAATGAAAAAAAAAAAACTCATTGGAACCTGTTGGAACCTGGAACCGACCCCGGAACCTCTGACAGGGTAGGTTCCAGGTTCCAAAAAATGAGGAACCTGTACCCGAGGGTAGGTTCCTGGTTCCAAGCGGAACCTGTAAGGAACTGGGAACCGCTCACCCCTAGCAAGAAGTGCCTTCAGAAAAAGTGAGGGGGGGCATTATTACTTACACTCATACGGTCGTTCTGCTTTTAATTTTGGTCCTTGCTGGCCCCCATTCCGTATGATCTGAGGGCCTCTCATGCTTTGATGCTCCACTGATTCATGCATTTTTAATGAATCGGGCTAAAGTGCTAAACAGTGAGCTGATCGATTAGACTCCGTTTGTTTCATAAAAAATATAATCTATTTAAAAAATATTTTTTAGGAAGTTATTTTTCAAGAAAGCGTAATTTTTTTCGGTATTCGACTGAAACCTGAAAATGAAGTAGAAAATATTTTTTGCTATTCAATAAGGAAAATCGTTTCTCCATGCACTTTTTTCATACTTTTTTATTTTTAAATCATTTTTATTTTTATTTTTCTTTCTTTTTATCTTCTTCTATGCCTGGCCACAGCACAACCGGCCAAAGGTGAGCTCGAGCTTGCTAGATCAGCGAGCTAGAGGCTCACGCTTGCTGCTAGTTCGTTGATAATTGTGAGGCCTGAGGCTAGGGTCGATGAGCCTCAAGCTTACCCGAGGACGGCAAGCTCAAGACTTGCCTATGGCCAATTGCCGGCCTGCCGAAGAAGATGGTGCCAAAGAATAAAAGAAAAATAATAAAAAAAGAAAGAAGAGGGGTTAATAGGGTATAAGATAAGAGAAAGTGAGTAAGGAAAATGTTTTCCTAATCTTGAAAAGTGAAAAACATTTTGCATTAAGAAAGACTTTTTCCTTAGTGGAAAATGTTTTTCACGATTAGTTCATTTTCTACGAAACTAACACCGGATTTTCACAAAATATTTTTTTGAAAATTATTTTCTGCGATGAATGGAGCCTTAGGAGGAAAGAAAAAAAAATACTACAGAAACCCATTGGGGGTGCCAACAAATTCGAGCTGCCTAACTCAACATTCCAATCGAACAAAAAAAATCAGTTGACCCTTTCTGTCTTATAAGTTGCCACTTTCTCTCTTATAAGTTGCCAAAGGGCGCGATGTAACTGGAAAGTTGCAGCTTCGAACAAATACAAATGTTCGATATCGCTTCTGCAGCAAAATATAGTAGGAATGGAACGTCTCAGAGGATATTAGAGATAAGAGGCGAGCTTCTAAGAGTAATATCTAATTCGAAAATCTACGTGCTGATTTTCTCCAAAGTCTATGCTTTTGGTAATTGTTGCATTTTAGGAGAGAGACGGATCTTGCTCTTTTTTAACGAAGTGAATGCCTTTGGTGGTAAGCTCAAAACTGAAACCTGGAGGAAGTAAAGGCAGTGGGAGAAGGCCTTAGGAGAGGTCGAAAGATATGGCAAAGCAGCGGGAGAAAGTCTTGGGAGAGGTCGCAAGAATCAAGGGATGAAACTTAAAAGATCACGGGCAGTACTGCCAACTTCTGCACTTTGATTCTAAAATTATATCACCATTTCTTAATCATGAAAACTCAATCTCACTCGTGTTGGAAATTTCCTATAATATGGGCTTACATTAATTAATTGATTTTCTATTTTAAATAATC
Organism: Eucalyptus grandis x Eucalyptus urophylla; assembly: GCA_028830015.1. NCBI lineage: Eukaryota > Viridiplantae > Streptophyta > Magnoliopsida > Myrtales > Myrtaceae > Eucalyptus > Eucalyptus grandis x Eucalyptus urophylla. Next base: position 55,806,180 of record CM054190.1, on the reverse strand, counting down.
GGGTTAATGGATATTCCAATATTTGTTGAACCTTACAGTGATCTGATTGAATTAGGTATTGGCATCTATTGATAACGGGCGTAGTTGAGCAGCAAAGTGTAGGCAATTGTGTTTGACTGAAGCCCGTAATGGGAAGGGCCCAATTGACACGCTATTGATTAGGGTTTGCTAGGTCCCCTCTCTAGCCTATAAAATGGTTAGTTATACCTATCAGTTGCTTTGATCCCATTGAAAGCTGCTATATCGAAATAGGTCATAGAGAGGAAGATCTGGTATTCCGATAGATCCCTGATTATCAGAGTGATCTATTTTTTCTGCAAGTGAAGCAATGGCTCAAATAGGTACGCTTTAATTCCGTGGCTCAAACAGGTACACCGTTGTATTTATTGATATCGGTGTTCTACAATCATGAATGGATCCGTTTGTTCTTAATTGATTACTTGTTTATGAGAAGAATATTTTACATGTGGTATCAGAGCCAGTCATATATGATTATAGAACCCGAAAATTTTCTTTTTCGTGACAAATTCTAAATCTTCCTCTTTGAGCCGAATATGAGCATTACTTTTATGTGTGGATTTTTTGCTCAATTGATCCCGAAATCATAGGGCTTTTGTTCTACATGTCAAGATCTTTCTAACCATATATAATTTGCATAATTTCGTTGAGAATTGAGAGAGAATTTTAAAATTTAAATTCTAGGGTTTATACATGAAAAAGTTCTAGAATTTTAAGTTACATTCTAGCGTTACCTTCGTTTTTCTTCTCCACTCGATGCTTTTCTTTGCGTTGCGCCCTGTCGTTTGAATTATGAATTGTCGGTCAACACACGCGCTCTTTCACTCGTCATTCTCTGATTTCGGAATCGACTTGCTCCTCTCGGCGGTTTTGTTTGGTTGCCGTGGCGAGTTTGCCTACAGTCGCTAGTCAATGCCAAATTCGTTTGCGACAAGGAGGATGGAGGGTTTGTGAAGATTTGTATATTTGTGGTGGGCTGTGAAATTCGTTCACCACAATCGTGTTGCGGCGATGGGTCAGCGAAGGATCTGTTCGTGTGGGTGTTGCTATGTTAGATGATGGCTAATAGTTTTTTTTTTCGTAAGAAAATATCTAGAAAAGTGGTCAATTTTAAATATATATTGGTGAAGGCTAAGGGTAAATACCTGCATATCAAACAGGATCAAGGGACAGTATTCTACCGACTATGCATGTAAGATTTTAGGGTGCCAATGCATAATGCTTGTGCGGTGGCAGTCGCTAGAAATCGCAGTTGATGTGCGAAAGTCTTTTATGTGTACACTCTCTTTGGCCAATGCTCTTTGAAGGGGACTTAGTTTTGAATCCTAATATTCCATGGCATCCGCGCTTTTATCTTATTGTTAGGTGTCCACTTCTATTTTGTTTGGTGCTTTTAGATTCTTTTGCTAATGCTGGAAGAGTGTGTTTTTTTTTTTTTTTATTATCATACTATTAGTCTTTATTTTCTTCTAGTCGCTCTCATACTTTAATGGGTTATAGCTTCATCTTGATTGTCACATGCAGCCACCGAAAATTTCTTTTGGATTGGACTCGAGGCTTACCCTCTTTTTAGCTAATTTTTCATGACAAGGAGTGTAAACGTGCTTGCTTGATGCCGTTTTTTTTTTATGTAATAAATTTTGGTAGATTGCATTATATGGTGCGATCATAGGATTTCACGATTTTATTCCACGTTGAACGTGTGGGGCTCACATTCAATGTTATTAGGTTGATGATGATCTTTATGTATAGTTATCTAGCTGATCAAGCTTTGAGTGTTTTAATGGAATAATGATTGGGGTCTTGCAACATACTTGCTTGAGAAAGTTGTGATTAATTAATCTGTTTGCCGGTCGGGTATAAAATTGTTGTTAGTTCTCACAAGCAAGAGATAGATGATTCGTTGGTTATGTTCAGCTCCAAAGTGTGGTAAGTACTTGTAAACTAATTGGTAAAGATAGAGTGTTGATAGCTTTTGTAATTAGAAAAGCAAGTGCAAGGAAGAGAGTTCCCATTGTTTTCTAGGAATCCTCGTACATGAAAGGTTTGTTATTCCACTAATTAGCATGGAAAATTGTGAACTCGAGCATGCAAATGTCCTAGCAGACATGAATGCTCCGCCATGGCTAGTCTAGGACGTCTACTCCTAGTTAAATTAGCCAAGTTTGTTTGCTGGGACAGATAATGTTTTTGCATACATGGATGCTTCATCTTTCCTGCACAAATTCAAGAAAGGGTTAATGAACTAAACTGACTGGTGGAGGATTGATTGATGAAATACAATAAAACAAAGAGTGCTGCCGTTCCAATTAACATGTGGAGGTACTCAGTTAAGTGCTTATGTCTTTAGCTTGTGGGAAAAGTTCTCTCCCATCATGGGTTGGTGCTATTAACCTAGCAAAAGTGGTCCAGCTTGAGAAAACAATCATCTGGACCTTAAATATTTTTGGAAAGTTTACATTTGGATCTGACGGACAAAAGAGTGCTTGATGTGGGACCCGTCATGGGTTTCCGTTGGCGAATCGTGGCCCTCTATTTTGCTTCTGCTAGACTAGATCTACGAAACATAGATGGTGTTGGTGTGATTTGGGCTAGATTCATGGGATTGAGCCTTATTGTGCAGTAGCTTTTGCTTTGACTGGAGGGCGTGTGAACAATTCGGGTTCGAGGGCTGAGTGACTGTCTTCGGTTTCTCATGTAGATTCACGTTTAATGATTCACATATGTTGGAATCTGGTGGCTAGTGTACTAATTGATGTGTGCTTTCATACCCTTGTTTGTGGTGGATTCAAGATCGTTTTTTTTTTTTAATGAAATTTAGACGAATACCATTGACGGTAATCGTGGGTACCGCTTATGGATTGATGAACTTGGTTTTCTTTTATGGATGGTGAACTTCTCATTCAATTATGTCTCTATAAGCAATGGTCTGTGATAGTGTTTTATGTGAACGACCATTGTGTAGAAGAAAAGGGAAAGTAAGCTTAAGATTGCTAGTGGGACTTTTATTTATTGATTTAAACATGAGAACCTATTGACTAAAGGTGACAAAATGGTGGGTTGTTTTCCCTGTCTGATGTAACTGGTTACAGTGCTTGCTTAGAGTGTTCTTCATTCTGTTTAAGTTGAGGTCGAGTACGCAGCTTGGGTGCCATTTTTTTTTTCTTGTAAAGATTGTAGTTCTTGCCCAGATGTCTTTGTTTGGTATTTGGTGCATGAGTAATTTAAACTTAAATACCAAACATGCTGACTGAAGTGCTAGATGCACCTATCCTATCTTTTGTTGGGTTAATTCAGTGATTTAGACTAAAACCGTTTTTCTGACCCCCATTAAAAAAAATTGTGGGAAAATTGTTGCTTGATAAATGCAATATGATCTTGGGAAGCACATATTGTAAAGTGCTTCATATTATTTGATGAATTTTGGGCATAAATTTTATTGGAGTTCCTTATTGATAAAAATTAGTATATATAATCACCTGCCCAAAGGGGGTTATTGTGTATATTAATTTGAAAATTGCATGAAGATAAATTCCAAAATTAAAAGATGGGGATGTATGACTCGAAAAGATTTATCTGCCCAAAGGGGATAAATTTTTTGAAAGTTATGTGTAATTCCCCTCTATATTGATATATTAGAGATGAATGATGGGGATGTGTGACTCAAAAGGTTTATCTGCCTAAATGGGATAATTTTTTTAGATTTATGTGTAATTCCCCTCTATGTTGAGATAATGAAGATATATAATGTAAAGGATTTGTCTGCCCAAAGGGGATTGATCCTTGAAGATTATATGTAATTCTCTTTTATCGTCTCTATATATTGATATCATGGAGATGTATAATTTAAATGATTTGTCTGCCCAAAAGGGATGGATTATTGATAATTATATGTAATTCTCCTTATTGTCGCTTTATAAACTTCATGCTGTGAAAAATAATTGTGTATTATATACTCTGCCCAAAGGGGAGTTTATAATGTACTAATTATTTTTGTTGAAATACTCATTGCCCATAATTGATATTATTGCATTATGTGTGACAAACAGTTACTATTGCTATAAATAACAACAATGCCACGATTGAAATGTTAATTGGATCAAATATTATACTGTTAAGGACTTGGTCAAAAAGGGAGATATTGTGATTGACAATATTAGAATTGAGTCCATGTTAGCTGATTCTCTAATAAAAAGGCTTATGACCCATTTTGTTTAAAGAACATGTAAAGAATATGGGTGTCTTAGAATCTTTTGATTTTTTTTGTTAGTAGGAGTTATATAGTTTGTATTTCTGGATATTATAGTTATATGCAAACTGATAATGCTTTTATGATGTCTATTAAAGCATTTATTTTCAATGATTGTTGTTATTGATTCTATTGTTATCTTTTCTCCTGTTGACTGAAAAATGGAAGTATAAAACAGTATCTTTAAATAAATTTTAGTTTAAAGATGATTGGATATCACTGATTATGAGATCTCATGTTGGATTGTGATATAATTGTACAATTTCATGTTGTTTAGAAATCGTACTGAGGCAATTTCATGTTGTTTAGAAATTGCGCTAATGCAGTTTCATGTCGTTGAGAAATTGCATTAAGGACCGATAAGAAATAGTGCATATTTTGATCACATGTTGATACTATTTCTTACTACACTACTAGGCCCATGATCCATGAAAATATAATAGTTATTATATGTGATTATGGAAGGTCTTGTGTTGGCATTTTCTTAACACATTGATCTCCATAGTCCTATACTAAGATTATATAGGATTGGATTGGTATTGAGATGCCATTATTGGAATATTATTTTTTAAAAGTTGTGGCCACATAAAACAAAGTTTTCAGTTATTAACCCAATAGTATCGTTTTCAATATAAAATCTTTTCAAAATAAAATATGTTAATTAATGTAGCCCAAGTGGGAGAATGTTGGAAATTTCCTATAATATGGGCTTACATTAATTAATTGATTTTATATTTTAAATAATCGGGTTAATGGATATTCCAATATTTGTTTAACCTTACAGTGATCTGATTGAATTGGGTATTGGCATCTATTGATAACGGACGTAGTTGAGCAGCAAAGTGTAGGCAATTGTATTTGACTGAAGCCCGTAATGGGAAGGGCCCAGTTGACACGCTATTGATTAGGGTTTGCTAGGTCCCCTCTCTAGCTTATAAAATGGTTGGTTATACCTGTCAGTTGCTTTGATCCCATTGAAAGCTGCTATATCGAAATAGGTCATAAAAAGGAAGATCTGGTATTCCGATAGATCCCTGATTATCAGAGTGATCTATTTTTTCTGCAAGTGAAGCAATGGCTCAAACAGGTACGCTTTAATTCCGTGGCTCAAACAGGTACACCGTTGTATTTATTGATATCGGTGTTCTACAATCATGTATGGATTCGTTTGTTCTTAATTGATTACTTGTTTATGAGAAGAATATTTTACAACTCGCTCACTCGTTCTTATACATTCGAAGATGGCGCCCTAAAAAAGGAGGCGTGATGAGCTACAAAATGAAGAAAGGTTGTTCGAGGGAGGTGAATTCGCGAAACTGGGAGGAAGTCATCTTTCTTTGCATTTGCTGTCCCTCTTACTTGCACCGAACTGGTCATTTAAGGGGGCAAAAAAATAAAATAAAAAATACCGAAGAAGCCCATTGTATGCTAAATAGTACCAGTTAAGTAGCACCGACACAGATACATGATAGGCTACACGACACGATACGTCGACACGTCATTTCTTAAAAAATAAAGAATTATGATACGTTATATATTAAATAAATATTTTTATACATACATAATAAATTATTATTTTTTTGATAAATTTACAAGTAAATAAATAATAGTAAAAAACCTAAAATGAACTTTCGAGCCCTCTATCCCACCTTGGCTACCGCGCCTTTTTGGCAATTCATTCAAACACACGTTCCGAGAACAAGACATTATTTTTTTTTACTTTTTCTTTTGAAAAGAATTGATATAACAATATATTAATCTAACGATTAATAAAAAAAGAAAAAAAATTAAAAACTACTCTGACCATCTCTCTCGCCCTCTTCTTGGGGTTCTTTGCCTCTCTTCGTCGTCGGCAGCTTCATCATCCAGACCAAGAAGCTTGCCCTCAACAAACAACCGTGAACTTTAACCGTCAAGAAACGCAACGGCGGCCCCAAGTGAAAGCAGGGGATGCCGTTCGTGGAAGCTCACCACGGCCGCAATGGGCGAGGTCGAGATTCCGACAGCGGACTTGCTCCTGGCCACAATCGGCTCGTCCATGGCCCAGGCAGGCGAGATCGAGATACGGTTGTGATTGGGCTCCATCTTCCTCAGCGTTGCCATGGCTGCTGCAGATCTAACTGTTCAGATCGGATCTGCAGTGGCGAAGGCGTTGGGTGGCGACTCACTGTTGGGCGCAACGGCCATGCGAGTCCTCCACCTCCCGCTTCTCCACCTCCCTTGAGAACACCAACCCCCACCTCCTCTATGGCGGCGCATGGTGAAAACCCTCAGAATTCCTTGAATTTCCCGTGCATGTCGGAATCGCTTGTTAAAACTTTGGACTCGCGTGTTAAGAAGTGTTGAGTATGTGTCGGATTTTTCGATACTTGTTAATCGCATGTATCGGAACGTGTCAAAACGTGTTAGAATCTCGAATACGACACAGAAGCTTCCGATGTTTCTTAACTTATGATAATAATTTCACCAATATAACCTAATTTAATGAAATTTCAAAGTATTACCGAACAATTGAAAAAATTTGAAAGGTGGCTTGAATTGTGAAAAAGTGAGCTTGTACGAAAAGAGAAAAAGTAGCGAGGGAAAAAATCATTCAAACAATACCTAAAAATTTGATATTAATTTCATTTTTTGGACAAAAGAAAAAAAAAATTCATTTTTGGTTTGTCATGAGGTGTTCGTGAATTTGATTTTCAAATTATCTTGAATTGCCATGTCTTGCAAAATTTATCAATACTTTACATTGTGTAAATTGGGTATTTGACTTTTTAATTTTGACAAAATTATATTCATTTTGTTAAACGATGACTATTTTTCTTTCGTGATTGCATGTGTGAAAAATGTTTTATATTGAAGATGCAATTAACAAAAATCCTACATTTATTTTGCCCAGCTATGAAGACGTTTAAACTGTTCTTTTTTAAAAATGTTTTACATTGATGATGTTTAAGGTATCTTTTCTCTTTCCTTATATTTTTTTTCATTTGATTTATTGTTCTTCTTTTTAGTTTAGAGTGTCCACCAAGCCGGACTCCAGTGGTAAAACAGCACCGTCACATCTACGGGGCTGTCATCCTCTCCTTTTCCCTTGTTTTAAATGCATTGTCACTTTTGATATGAAAAAAAATAAGGAAAATTTCAAATAAGAACTCAATGTGCCATCGTTTTTTTAAAAGAGGACTTGAAGTGAAATTTATATCAAAAGTGATCATTTAGTCTTAAAGAATGACCTCAATTGCCGGTTAGTGAATAGTTACGTGTCTAACACATATTTCGGTGGCTTGATTAGAGTATTTTTGTCCATTTTTTTTTTCATTTTTGGTTGTCTTGTTCATCGTTTTCTTCATCCCTTGCCCAGGTCAAGAACGCTGGACTTGGGGAAAGGCCGGTGAGGGCTTGACAGCCCTCGCTGGCCGCAGCCAAGGCCGACTCTTGCCTACAACCGGCGAGGGCTCGATGATCCTTGCCCACTATCGGCAATGGGCATCCAACCCTCATCGGCCCTTACCAGTGGCTGGCACTCGTTGGGCCTTCCCAAGTCAACCTTCTTGGTCTAGGTAAGAAGACAAAGAGGGGACGAAGAATATGATGAATAGTGCAACCATAGACAAAAAAAAAAAAGAGAACAAAACAAACTGAAAATAAAAAAAGATTTTTTTTGGACAAAAGTACTCATGATTAGGTTATCTGAATATACATTGGAGATACATCTGTTCACTGGCCAGCGATTGAGATTTTTTTTTAGAGTAAATGACTATTTTGAGTTTTTATTTGAAACAAACTCTAGTTTTTTTTTGAGAAAAAATATGTACTCCAAAAAAAAAAATTCATCATTACTCCTCCCGCTCCCCCACGAAAAAGTAAAAACACGCATCGCGAGATTCCTACAGACGCACGTTACGTTCGTCCCTTTCGTTCATCAGAGCCTTCACCTCTTCCTCCCTCGCGCTCTTTTTTTCTGGGTCATTTGAGAGGCACCTTTTCCTTTTCCTTTTCCTTCTCCTCTCTCTCTTTCTTTTTTTTCGTTTTTTTTTTTTCCTTTCTTCCTTTACAGTTTCCTTCTCCGTCTGATCCCTTGCCCTGTCCTTTTCCTCGAGAGGCTTGCTCTTTGATCCTTCTGCGTTTTCACACTTGTTTCGGCCAAGTTCGGGAGTTTTCGACCCAAAAGTACAGGAGTTCACCGGTACGTTTTCACACTTCTCAGAGGCAAATCTACTAGGAGAAGGTGGTTTTGGTTGATTTTGGATTTTCGGTACCAATTTATGCTGCGAGATTTTCGACCATAATTTAAAAAAAAAAAGGAATCTCAAATGTTATTTATTTATTTACTTATTTTTAAAAGTACTTGAGTTCACCGGTGGCCTCTCGGAGAAGATGGTTTTAGTTGATTTTTTATTTTCCGTACCAATTTATGCTGCCAGGTTTTCGACCAAAAAAAATTACTCGAGTATTTATTTATTTATAAAATAGTATTGGAGTTCACCGGTGGCTCATCAGAGGCAAATCCAGTCGGAGAAGATGGTTTTACGCAGAGTCCTTCCCACCGGGAAAGGGGAAGATGTAGCGGTGAAGCGACCGGGTGGGTGGGCAGCGGACAGGGAGAGCGTGAGTTTCTGACTGAGCTTAAAATTATCCTCTCATTTCTCAGATTCAAAAACTTTTAACATATTTTCAGCAGGTCAACGTAGTGCATCATTTTAGGGAAAGCGAACTCATGCCTGGTAGGCAAATTGGGAATTATTCACTCATGTGATGCGGAATTGCGGATGACCCTATAATATTAGATGGGCCCTTGAGTAGGTTGATTTTTTTTTATTGGTGGGAGCGTAGATAGGATTACAGCTTTCAAATGCGTGGATTAGATTTGGGTGGGTCATACTCATTCAATTTTTTCAAAGACCCATGACTAAATCAATCCATATATAATTCAGTTTTTCAATTCGAGTAAAAACCATCCAAAATTTCAAATTTTGTTCATTGTGACACGTTTATTCTAATTTTTTTATGACACAATTAAAAAAAATCAAACTTATACTCATATGACAAGTTACTATGATATATTTACCCTCTAAATTTTTTTTGATGACACCAAATTTTGAGGCAAATGTATCAAATAGATAAAAATTTGGAATAAACGTGTCACATAAATAAAAGTTTGAGGCTTTTGATGTTATAAAAAGAGTTTGGGGTAAATATATCACGGTGAGTAAAGTTTAAGATTTTTTGTGTTTCAAAAAATAATTTAATGTAGATGTTGGCAAAATTTGGGAATTTTTTTTTTAGCCTTTTCCCTTTTAAGACAATTTTTTTAATAGTAAATAAAAGAAGTATTAAATGCTGAGGCCGACCTGCCCTTGTCCTCGTGCCCGTGCCTCGCCAACCCGCGAAAGCTCCACATCTTCGAAGAGAAATTTCGGGCGTAGGACTTGAAGCGAATTCCGGCACTCGCGGCTCCTCCCGGTTGGGAAAGATTTCTCCTCCAATCATGGCAGCGACGTCGTTCCTCTCGCCGACGCAGAGGTACGCGGCGGGAGCTCTGTTCGCCCTTGCGCACCAGCAGGCAAATCCACCAGACATGTCCCCTCGGCTCCTTCGCCAACGATGAGGCCTCCGACGAACGGACAAGCAGCCGCTCCGTCGCCGAGGACCCCAAGCTTTGGGTCCACGAGAGCTCGGGCTTGCTCCGGCCGGTTTTCAAGTGAGTATGCCTCCCTTTTTTTCCTTTTTTGTCAGATTGCGTTGCCAAATTAGGTAGAGATTGATCACGATCATTTTGCGGCTTATCCGGCTGGATTATGATCTGCATCGTTATTAGCTGGAAGTTGGTTAAATTTTGGATCTTATCCAGCAGTGACCATAATCAGTGAAAATCAGTTTGTGGTGATAGAGGTGGAAGCGTCCAACCATATGCTGGGGCGCGAGCAGGATGAAGATGGCCACCAGCGAGAAGAGAGCAAAGAGGAGAGGGAGGAGAGTTTGGTCTCTAATGAGTTGGATGGATTCTAAACTAAAGCCATTTAGGCCCATTTATCTTAGGTTTCAAATTTTACAGCCCATGAAGTATAAGTTTTTCAATTTTTTTAAATGGATCATTTATGAGTTTAAGGCCTATTTTGACAGGTTTAGGGTGGAGTAAGTTTTGATAAAACATTTGGGCTTGGTCCGTCTCGGTGCCCAAAATGATGATGACGACGACGATGATGATAACGACCATACCATTGTTTTAACAAATCTTAGTGTTTCTCACTTAAGATATTGACTTATTGCAGATTCTGAGCTTTGTACCGCCAATTATATGCGCCATCTTCGGGAGCTCAAAGCACATAGCGATTGGGACGGTGGCTGCAGCTTCACTGTTTCCAGTTGCGACCATTCAAGAGAACATGTCGCCCGACACTGACCCCGACTCGTGTCTCAACTCGATCTTCATAGCCACTGTCTTCACCGGAATCTTCCAGTCAGTCTTCGGGTTCTTAAGGTATATATATGAGCGATCGCGCGCAATTTCTCCTTTGCTTCATTAATTAGCAAACAAGCTAATCTCATCTTTTCTTCATCAAATTTATGAGCAGACTGAGGATTGTTGTGGACGTCTCGTCGCACTCAGCAATCGTCGGTATCATGAGTGGAACTGCGCTGATAATATGTCTGCAACAGTTGAAGGGCATCTTTGGACTGGCTCACTTCACCACCGAACCGGACGTGATATCTGTCTTGCATGCCGTGTTGAAGAACACAGACGAGGTGTGCGACAAGTCAGTGATTAAATTATCTCCATTCATTTTCTTTTGTTGGGTTTTAAGCATTTTTACTAGGGACGATATGACAAAAAGTTATGTAGACGAGAACTTAGATGAAAAGAGTAGGGAACAAAAAGACATGAAATGAAATACAAGAGATTCCCTAAGATAGTTTCATTATCACCTGAGGTCATACCTAATGTAGTTAGGGAGAAAATGACGAAAGTGTGACTAGAATGAACCCTCTTAAGACGACACATATTTAAACATCGATGGCTTGTTGTTGTCCATATGGAAAGGCTAAAGACCAAAAGGAAAACGTCTGGTGGAGCCCAAAACGAGACAATAGTCTTGGCTCGTGCTTTGAAAGTGAAAGTTGGAATTTACACTCTCCTTTATGTTAATTGGAAGCGTAAAAGAGACTGTGGGTTCGTTTTATTCTCTCTTTTCTCGAAATATGCTGATTTAAAAAGATTATTGTACTCTTGTGCAATGGGCATGGGTCCACTTGGATGGTGAGGCTTGCATGCAATAGGGTCTTTTCGGAACCATTCAAGAGGCCATCCAGATGCTTCGTAGAAATAGCGTGTTATGATTTCTTGAGGGAGGGATCTTGGCTTGTTCACACTTGCTCTAGCTATTCAAGAAGAGGGATGGGTCATATTTTGTGAAGTGAAGAAGGGAGTTTGCTAGGGTTTTATGATTTGTTTAATGAGAGAGTAGCCATGGAGAAAGATTTGGTTTTGTAAATGCGAGAAAATATAGGGGCAAATGGTTAATCTCCGAAGGAAATATTTTATGGATAAATCAAATTCCAGCTCAGTTATTAGATGTCAAGGATTCTTGCCGCCTCCTCTCTAGTACAAATTACGTGAAAAGGAAAAAAAAAAACTGCGACATTTGGTGGAATTTGAAAGTGAGAGAATAAAGGCCTGTTTGGTAACGTTTCTGTTTAAGAGAACAATTTTTTAACTGAAATATATATATATATATATATATATATATATATATATATATTTATTTATTTATATTCCATTGAACAATTTATGAATATAAAAATGCGTTTGGTAACTGTAAAAAATTTCTACTCTAGAATTAGAAATGCGTTTTGTAACTTGTATAATTTTTTTGTTTTTTGTTTTTTTTTTTAAATTTTTTAATTTTTTCTTTTTTTCCTTTTTTTTCTTCTTTCTTCCTTTTGGCCGACGACCTCGCCAGCCCTCGGCGAGAGGGTCGGCCTTGCCAAGCTAGCGTAAGGTCGGCCTCGCCGGGGGCCGGCAACACTCCGACGATGGGGAGAATTGTCCAAAAAGTCCTAAACCTAGTGCACTTTTGCCAATTGAGTCCTAAACCTTTTAACTTTGCCAATTGAGTTCTAAACCTTTTCACTTTTTGTCAATTAAGTCCATTCGGCCAATTTTGGCCGGAAAATGCTGATGTGGACGCCGGTGGTGCCACGTAGGACTGCCGGCGCTAATGTGGACAATTTTTAATAATATTTAAATATTTTTCGAATATTTTTTGAATTTTTTTATTTTTATTTTTATATTTTCTGTTTTTTCCCCTTTTTATTTTCTTTTTATTTTCTTTTTGGCTTTTTCCTGTGGCCGGCCACCGGCCATAGGCGACGGTCGGCCACCGACCACAGCTGGCTGGCTGGCCTCGCCCGCCACAAGCGAGGCCCGGCCAGGCGAGGAGGAGCACCAGCGAGGGTCGCTTGGGCAAGGCCGACCCTCCCCCAGGCGAGGGTGGCCTCACCGAGCATCGACCGAGCAACGGCGACGTCGGGTGAGGCCGCCCTGGCCCTGGCGAGGGCCGGCCTCGCCAGATCTGGTGAGGGGAGCCCTCGCCGGGGCTCGCCCTTGCCTAGGCAAGCGTCGACCTCGCCCAGACCGGATCTGGCGAGGCCAACCCTCGCCCCTGGCCAAGCGGGCGTCGACTTGTGGCCAGGGGCTAGGCCGACGCTCGCTTGGGCGAGGGTGAGCCCCGGCGAGGGCTCCCCTCGCCAGATCTAGCGAGGTCGGCCCTCGCCGGGGCCAGGGCGGCCTCGCCCGGTGTCGCCATCGCTCGGCCGATGCCCGGCGAGGCCACCCTCGCCTGAGGGAGGGTCGGCCTCGCCCAGGCGACCCTCGCCAGGCCACGCCTGGGCGAGGGCTTCCCTCGCCCTCACCGGTGCTCCTCCTCGCCCGGGTGGTTGTGGCCGGTGGCCGGCCGTCGCCTGTGGCCGGTGGCCGGCCACCGGAAAAGGCCAAGGAAAAAGCCAAAAGGGAAAAACAGAAAATATAAAAATAAAAATAAAAAATTCAAAAAAAAATATTAAAATATTATTAAAACTTGTCCACGTCAGCGCCGGCAGTCCTTAGTAGTACTGCCGGTGTCCACGTCAGCATTTTCTGGCCAAAATTGGCCGGATGGACTTAATCGGCAAAAAGTGAAAAGATTTAGGACTCAATTGGCAAAGTTAAAAAGTTTAGGATTGAATTAGCAAAAGTGCAATAGGTTTATGACTTTTTAGACAATTTTCCCCCGATGATGTCGTCGGCCCTCGACAGCCGGTCGCCGGCCATGGCCAAGGTCGGCGACCAGCCAAAAGGAAGAAAGAAAAAAAAAGAAGAAAAAAGAAGTGTTTCTTGGAATTGTTCTCGGAACAAGAAACAACTTTTTTCTACTTCTTATTTTTGTTCCAAATCTGTTCCTAGGAACAAAAAAATAGATTTTTTATTCCCGAGAACAAAAGTGTTACCAAACACGTTTTTATTCTTTTTTTGTTCCCTGGAACAAAAGAACAAACATTTATTTTTCGGAGAACAGAAACAAAAATAAACAAATAGCCCCCAAATGAGCAGTACTCGCAAAGCTTCGGTGCTATTTGCCATGTGATAGGCGTAGAGGACATAATCATGATTGAACTAAATTTCGTACTGCTGATCTTAACTTAATTTTATGGTGGGGTAGAATCTTGAATTTTATCGAGTGAAATTTCACCAAGTCCAAGTCATGATGAGGCCCCGGTCCCAGGAGGCACATTACGAGAGGCGTAGTGAGTTGGGGGACATCAGCTGGGGACATCAGCTACAACTTAGTGGAGCTCACATGACACTAAACGAGGGTAAAAAGTGTTGCACACGAGCATTCACAACACAATTAGCGGAATAAAGTAGAAAGGGTATGATAGGATGAGCAGCCGAATTTGGCGTACTTGATGCCCAATTGCTGGTGAGTAGTGTCATGTTGTTCGAAATAGTTGGAGAATGAGAGATGTCTGAAGGCAATATTGCAAGCTCAGAGCTCTCCGTGGCAACATCGCTCGCAAAACTGCCTAAAGGAATAGATCGAGGGAGCATTTACAATGAGAAAGTGATAACGGGAGACGGGCATGGTCTTGTTACATGGGAATCCATGTTTGGTCGATGTGTCTAGAGAACGTTAGTCAATGAGAGGTTGCAACATTTCATGATGGCATAAACTCACAAGGATGCAAATTGACATGAAATTGGGTAATTAGCAGTAAGGACGAACAAAAAAGGAGCAGTCCAACATGGGCTAACAGTATGGTGTTCAACTTCTATATAGAATGGGGAAAACTAGGCGTAGTGGTAGCTTTGTTCAATTACAAGATTTATAACTAGGCTTCCAAAATCTTGTAATTGAGATAGGACCTGATCATATAATAACCTATAATATTTTTAAAGCATAGCTATCAAAGACTATTGCATAGCAATAAAGACACCTTTAGGTATTTAACATACCAATAAAATTAAGGTTAGCATTAACTCTTCCATCGAAGGCTAATATAGCAGGAGAATGATTTAGATTAGGCACTAAACATGAGAGTTGACTTGAGGCATGCAATTGACTTATGATGGCTTGGTGCATTTGGTTCAGCCTCCAAAGCCTCTTGGAAAAATGCTAGACTGTTTAACAACCATTTTGAAGTATCTTTCAAGTGAAAGCCAGCATTGGGAAAGCTGAAAGCCCAATGCTAGTAAGGACTAGCTTTAAGCTTTCAGCATTTGGTCAAATGCTGAAACTTTTTTTTTCTTCTAAAACTATTTTCACTCATTTTTTAAATTTCTGATTTTTCCATCATTATTATTTTTTTAAATGCCAAAATAATGCTAAAAAAATCAAATATATAAATATTTTTTTAAAAAAGACCAAAATATATTTAATTTTTTTAGCATTTATATTTATTTATTCGATTTTTTAGTATTATTGTCAAAATTTATATTTAAAAAGTTGTATACATTATTTTTTTCAATTTTAAACAAATAAAATTAAAAAAATTAATATTAATCGCCCAAAGAACTTTTCAAATATATTTTCTACCAAACGACATTTCTTTCAAAGTTACTTCTCCAAGCATAATTTATCAAACGGCATTTGCATTTGCCTAAAGTCCTTTAGGCTAAACTACTTTGCATTTTCTTAATGGGCTTTCAAAATATTGAACCAAACATATTTCAGTTGTAACCAAAAAATGTAACCAAATGCCAAAAGCTTATCTTTAAAGCTCGCATCCTTGTCGAACTAGTACTTAAATGTCACATAATTGTCAATTAAGACTCATGTTCATGCAAGAGACTCGAGTAAGATTATTTCTCTCAACGACTTCGGTGCTGTATATCACCATTAAGCCTTTTTTATTAACAGAAACGCGGGTACGGATCATCATGACGCTTTTATAAAGTATGGAGCAAATTGGAGGAGTTGTGAGATTTTAAGGGGGGAAGTGTCCACATCTTTGTCGATAGTTATTGTCTCTTGCTTGTTTCTAGCTGTTTTGCATTTTACTTGGGGTACGGGCTTGATGTCAAGATTGAATAATGATTGGAGGGAAAAAAATAATTTAGATTAGAGAACAAACTTAATCTTGACGTGATGCATCGGAGCCCAAATTAATTAAAATTTCATACGGTATCATGCGCTGATCTTTACGTAACTTTATAATGGGGAGAATTCTGAATTTAAGAGAATCAAATTTCACTAACCATGCAGACTGCATGTCATGATCGATGAGGCGCCAATCACAGGAGGCAAGTTACGCGGGACTGTATCTCCCTCTCTTTATCTACGGGTTTTAATAGTCACTGGTCCGCCCACTGGTTAAAATCCTTCGCCATTTCCTCTCTCGCGCTCACTCTCTATCTCCCTCTCAGTCTCTGAGTTTCTGCATCGCATTCAACCTTTTCATTCAAAGTGATGTCGATCCCACCGTGAGGCTCCTGGCCATCTCTGCTGGCAGTGAACAACACTGCCGTGCCGCCACTGGCCACCATCACCCTGGCATCTCCTATGCCGCCAGCTTCGTCTGGGTCCACTTAGGCCAATTCTCTTTCGTCTTGGTCCACCAAATTGAGGGAGCACATGGGGGCGGCGGCGGCGGCAGCTGCTGGGGTGCTGGCAGCAGTGGTGCTGACGCTGGTGCTGAAATACTGTCTAGATATGAAGAACAGGAGAATGCTGCTTCGCTCCGCATCCCCTAGCATTTCTCTCGGTTCTAGCATGTGTCATTTTACTTTTGAACAAGTGCAGGCGTTCACCGGCGGCTTCTCAGAGGCAAGTCTACTTGGACAAGGTGGTTTTGGGCGCGTGTACCACGGAGTCCTCCCCAACGGGAAAGATGTAGCAGTGAAGCGACCGGAGGTGGGGAGCCAACAGGGAGAGCGTGAGTTCCTCACTGAGGCTGAAATTGTAAGCCGCATTCATCACAAGCATGTGGTGACTTTGGTTGGATACTGTGCAACCAGACTCGAGCGCATCCTCGTGTATGAGTATGTGCCTAACAGGTCCTTGGAGTCACACTTACGTGGTTAGTTTGGATTTTCGTACCAATTCATGCTGCGAGCTTTTATGTTGCCCCCTCTTTCTTTATCAGTCTTATTTCGGCGTCCGATTTAGCATTTGGGGTTATGTGAAAAAAGGAAAGGGAACACTAATCAGTGAAGTTGGCGCCTTTTGCGTTTAATGGAAAGGATTCTGATGGAAAGTAATCGTTGCAGGCGGTGGACAGCCGACCCTAGCTTGGGAGGCCAGAATGAGAGTTGCTGTTGGCTCTGCCAAAGGATTGGCATATCTTCACGAGGATTGTAAGTTTCAGATGTAGTTTTGCCTTTCATCTTTATTGGATTTATAGCTGATTAAAACTGTGAATCCCAGAGCTTTGCTCTTATATACATGAGAAACGTTCGTGCAGGTCATCCTACGATCATACATCGCGATATCAAGGCAGCCAACATACTATTGAACTTCGATTTTGAGGCGAAGGTTAAAAAAAAGAAAAAAAGAACTTATTTAATAAATTTAAAAATGGAAAATTGATTATTTCCAACCTCCATTGCTTAACTCTCAGAGCAAGCAGATTGCTGACTACCGAATGCTCGTCTCTCTCAGATTGCAGATTTTGGGGTCGCAAAATTTGCTTCTGAATTTGATCACGGTGACTCTAGTGTGGTGGGCACCACTGGGTAAGATTTGCTGCCTTCTTATTTTGAATCGGAGGACAGGGACATGCGCTGGTTATTAATCTGTCTTAGATGTTTCTAAATGTATGTAAAAATGAGGCATTGCTCGCTAGTTCACCTCGAGCTTTATTTGTTGAAGCTTCTACGTACTTGACTAGTTCAATTATGTTGAAGCACAGTTCATGTTCTTCCTGTAGGTATGTTGCTCCAGAATACGCCTCGATTGGGGAACTAACCCCAAACGCAGATACGTTCTCATTTGGGGTCGTCCTCTTGGAGTTGATTACCGGCCGCAGACCTGTGGGTTCGCCACTTAATTCTTCTAATGATAATCTGGCTTTTTCCGTAAGTCGTGCAATTCTCATGTTTACATCATAGCCCGGGGCTACCTTACTATGGGATTCCGAACTTGAAGTAGAATTGTTGTCGTGATTTACGGGCGAGGCCTCAACTCACACAAGCTCTGGGAGATGGAAATTTCGACTTTCTTGTCGACCCCATGCTTCAGGACCATTATAGCCGCAGTGAAATGGCTCGAATGGTGGCCTGCGCTGCTGCTTGCACTCGTGAATCCGCGGAGTGTCGACCGAAAATGAGTGTGGTAATATTTCAGCAGCCGGAGCTTGATCTTTATTTCGTACTTACCCACTTGCTACATCCATGACTGGTGGCAGCTATTTCTGTTCGTGGACTCATGTCTAGTTGATTTAAGATCCGTTAGGTTAGATGGAAATAGGAACTCTGATGATAAGCTTTTGAAAAATTGAGCAGGTTGCTCGAGTCCTCGAAGGGCATCAATCTGCCGCTGACCTTGATGATGGGATCGGAGCCGGACCGAGTAACCTCGACCTCGAATCGGCGACGGCCATTACGGGGAACCAACAGGTGAATATGGCTTGTATCGATCTGGCTCGAGTAGCGCGGGTCCTAGCGGCCAAACACCCCGAGATCTGGAGACGGGAAGGATGGTGGCCTTCAACAGTTTCTAAGCCTCATTGTTTTTACTCTTCAACGTAGATGGCAAGATAGGCTCGGGACCTGCCAAAATTTACTGGTGTAATTGTTTGTCCAAGTGGCCCCGTACTTTGCTGTAGTCTATAATAAGTTGTACCATTTGGTAGCATTATCGTGCACCGACCTTATTCTAATTGAAGTCAATCGACGCCGCCAATGTCTTCCACCGTGAGCTGAACTTGGATGTTGGCGTTCATTAATTTTGTGCAATGGCAAATTAAATTTAAGATTAGAGGTGATCAAGTCTAGGGTAGGTAGGTTCCAGATTTAAACCCTATACCCAATCCTATTATAGTGAGTTCCTTTTTTTTGAACTCTATATTCGCTCTTATTTGCATTGGACTCTATTCTAGAACCACCTTGTTCTTCTAGTCCCGGAGAAACTTGTTTTGCAACCGTCTAATATCTTATATGGTTTCGAATTTTATATTAGTATACGAGAAAATAGCATAATTCTTTTAATTTATATTAAAATATTAAGCACATGTAATCAATAAGTACATAAACTTTTTTACTAAATGAAATTAAGGATTCACAAGGCTAATTATCATAAATAAACATTACAAGGCAAAGCAAAAATCCTATGCGATGGATGGTGTGATTGTGATTGTGAGCCAGCGAGGGAGGGAAGCGAGCCAAGAAGAGGAACGACGAAGAAGAGGCACCATGTGAGAGGAAAAAAAAGTAATTCTAAGATTAGAAATTGGCAAAAAAAGATTAGGATTTTGAACTTTTGGGCTTATAAAACTGATTTGCAAACCAGGCTAGTCAATTTGGTTCTCAAGTAGATATTCACTTGGAACCAATTTAAAAATTTTGAGAATTGATTTCCGAATATATTTTCTGAGTGAGCTGATTTGGTTCAGGAGTAGATTGGATCCGGTTACACAATCCTATTTAACACCAAGTCATGACTGAGCCATCCTAGCAACCTCGAGTGCCATCTGTCGTGTGATAGGTGCAGAGGACCTAGTGGAGCAGTATAACGTCAGAAAGGCTATGATGGAATGAGCAGCCGAATCTAGCGGGTACTTGATGCCAAGTTGCGAGGGAGGAGGTGTCAAATTTTCTCGTCCGAAGGGTTGTCTGTCCGAAGTAGTCGGAGAGCGAGAGGCGTCCGTAGGCCACGTGCAAGCTTGGAGCTCCCAATCGCGAAAACGCTCCTAGAAGTCCTTCAATGAATGGATTGAGAGAGTCACGACAGGAAATGAAAATGGTCTTGCTACGGGGAATCCATGTTTCTGTTTGGGGCACGACATTTCGTGATGACATGAACTCGATAGACATTATCATATCACGAGAATGCTAATTGACGTGAGACGTGCTACAAAACTAAATATTGAAGGGAAATGCTGTCTTTCCCAACGCTTCATTTCCCAATTGTTTTTGGCTTCCGATTTCATCCCTTTTTAGCCCCTGGCTTTGCAAAACCACACTGCTTTGGGGCTTCCATCGCGAAATAGTAATGAAGAGCTTGAGCACATCCTCCGTCAGATTTTGCTTACTTTGCGTCGTTAATGAAACCCAACATGGTCCCGCTGTTTTTTTTTTTTTTGCTCAATAGTCCACGCGATTATCATCAACTCTAAGGGTGACTTTGGCAAAGCTTTGTGAAGGGGCTCCGAATTTTGAGCGGAAGCAATTGGGTAGATGCTTTAAGTTTTAGGATTTGCGCTCAAATGTGAAATGATAGCTTAATTTTGAGCTATTGATGAAGGATTACCAATTCAAAAGGTATAAATCATGAAGGGTGACAAGGAGCACTTGCACATTAGATTCCAACAAATACTATAATTGATAAAAGCAATTTCAACACGCCATCTCTCTCTCACGGAAGATAAAGAACGTAAAATTTCACAGTGCATATTGTGAGAGGAATTGATCCATAAGAAAACATTGACCCGTTATAGTGTTTGTGCACATATTATTGGCTCTACTTTTCCATCTATCACCACAACACAATGCACCGAATGCACAATGTGAGCAAAACCCATCGTCCTTGCCTATAATAACATTAAAAGGCATTTTTGGGGAGTGGCTTAGTATCCGTTGGTAACATGTTAATACAACGGTCAAAAACTAACTCTATAAATATTGAATTGTTAATTTCATCTGATTAAATATATCAAAATTAATTTTTCATTTTCCCTTTGGCTTTTTCTGGGGTTCTTTGCTAAAACGCTGAAACATGTACAGGCGGTGGATCGGGCTAATCTAGAATTTCCTTTTTATTATTATTATTTTTCGCCTTTTCTCCATTCAGTTAGAACAGCGATGTCGCTCCTCCAATTAGGCGTGGAGTACAATAATAGCATGGCCAAGTGTAACTTTTATTGCGAAAAGCGAGTCATCGAACAATAAGTTAGACAAAATAAAAATAAATAAATTGTATACTAGATTTACATAATTCGATTATAGTGACCTATGTCCACATTAAAAGCAATGGTATATTTTATTATAGATCAAGTGATATAATGAAAATTACACATTCGAATCAGTCAAATACTCTTGATTTTTTTTCAAGTCCCAATTACACATAACAACTTAGGTAGTGTTTAACCCTACAATTTTTCGTGAAATAATCTCTCAATCTCATAAAAGAATTATACGCAAATCTCAACACAAGATTTAATTGGCTTGAATACTAGTTTTTCTTTGATATAATTGCACGAATAACCTTTACTGCACAAATAAAACGAAAATAGCGCATGCTTCTCAAGCACTCTCTGGGCGTTTCAAGACTTTGTATCACCAATGACGTGTGAGGGCTCCCTCAATCAGAATATATATATTGCCAAGATAAGCCTATATAGGCCGATTCCAACATGGACACGTATTCAAGATTCCAAATTTGGTCAATGATCAGCACTTTCTGATTTGGTCAAGATAAGCGTGCACTTTCCCGATATTGTTTTGGATTTCCTTAGCTCTCATGAGAAAAATTCTCACATACCTAACCACATTTTAAATACGTGCAATTGAATCACATATCTCAGCTAAGCCATCCTTCATAATCAAATTTAATATAGGAGCTATGCACCTCATATGTAAAACTTTACCATCTAAAATTCATAGCCTATATCTTGAAAAATTTTCTTTCAAATTACCAATGGTCACATCATTCGAATAGCATTATCCATAGTGATTGTGGACACTTTTTTCCCCTATTCCCCATTCGTATATGCATTTCTCAACCACTTTCCTAATATCCTTGCCCTTGCGACTAGGCATCACCACAAAATTGATAATTCTATTGTGCAAATTCCAATTTTCATCAATAAAATGTGCAGTAAAACATAGATAGTTCAAATTATGAATGAAACTCTTTGACCCATTGGCACCTCCTGTTAAAACCGGGTATTTACCCCCACCACCACAAACATCCATTTTTGCCACTATTCTGATAGATTCTTACAGAAGATAACCGGATATGGCAGACTTACGAAATCGTCTCAAAACCCTGCAGAAGGAAAAGGGGAAAGAAAAAGTACCACCTACAGAATCAAGTTCCATTGTCATAAGAGAAATGCCAGAATAGATGATACTATCAAATCCATTAGAATCTTTTCTAAAGGATTTAGGCACCCAGGAACCTGACTTTGTTATCCAACAGCCTAAACAACCTGATCCTCCCAATCCAGAAAACCAGACTCTGCTCCAAGTAGAGCAAACTTCTAATGATACTGAAACAGAATCTTCAGTATCCTTTTCCTTCTCCTCATCCTTCTCAATTCCTACAGTTGATACCCTCCCCATTGCACCAGTTACTTCATCAATATTCATGGCTGACCCACCAGATGATGACATGAAATCAGATTATTCTGACATAGAAATGGGTCAAACAAGCGATCCTACTCAGCATACGTCCATCGCATCAAAACAATTCTTCACCATTGATGATATTCCTTATCAGAAATGGCCAACAAGGCTTGAAGAATTTCATACTTGGCTGAATACCCAGTCTATCACCAATCAAGATATGAATGACGTCTTGTACAATTTCGTTACAAGATTCACAGGAAGCTTGAAGCTCTGGTGGCAATCACTCTCAGAATAGGACTAGATTCACTTCTTGATGTCACCTAATTTCGGCCATGCCATCACTCTCTTATATCATGTCTTTGTGGGAAAACCCGGTGATCTTATAGAGATCAAAAGAAGAGAGTTTTTTGAAAGACGATGCTGCTCCCTCCAGAAAAAACATCTTGATAAGCATTTTAAATTAATGCTTCAAACCTTTTATCAAGTTGGAGCAGACCCAAATTTGAAGCATGTTTTCCTTACTTCCATCCCGAAAGAACTATCCCAGATGGTTGAAAGATCATTCTTTGGAAAACAAAGGCGGGTACAAGATATTCCCTTAGGGGAAATACAGCAAGAAATCCATCTATGCCTAGAAGAATTATGCTTAAAACTCCAGATGGTGCGAACATACATCACAGATGATAAATGCCTTGAATCAGCCTGCTCCCGTCAGGAGCTGAAAATTAAATGCTCCAAGAAAGACTGTGATGGTACATGTGGCAAGCATTCTCGGAAGAAGAAACACTACAAGAAGTTTTGGATAAAGAAATCCAAACATGGCTCCAAGCATTTCCGGAAAAAGAAGAAATGGCGATACCTACGCAAAAGAAAGGATCGCACAAGCCACAAAAAATCAAATCGTTGCTACATTTGCAATCAGAAATGACATTTTGCCAAAAATTGTCCTCAAGCGAGAAAAGGTCAGAATCATCTAATCCATCATATTGAAAACGAAATAGGTATTTCTCTCGAAAATGATGATATTGAATCTTTATTTTCTGCTGATGAAGAACCATCTGAACAAACTCTTTGTGCCATTCCCTCTTTCCAAACTTCAAGTGAGACTGAGTCAGACTCAGAATCTGAAGAAATTTTCCATATATCACCATCATCCCCAGAACCAAACCTTGACATATTTTCAAGTCAAACTTACTGTCCACACTTCCCCGTAAAAATCCTTATATCAAAGTTTGCCAAACCCATCACTATTATTGCTCTCATTGACACAGGAGCAAGTTGTTCTATCCTAGATACCAAAATTCTTCCTGAAGAATTCTGGACTCCTTACACCAGATACTTCAATTCTGCGTCAGGAGATACTTTCTCCACAAATGTCAGAACCACTCCTGTAACTGTCTAGTTCTTCCCGCAGTGCTCTATAACTGCAAAGATTTTTGGATCTAACCTTCCCAATAAAGACTTGATAATTGGGTGGGACATAATGACTCAAATCTCTCAGCTTCGCATCATTCTTGGATAAGGTCTTAGGTATAAAGATCAATTCTCTGAGTTTGTCAATATCCAGAGACTCTTTTCCATTCAAATGAGTCTACTAGATCCGATTATGCAGAAATTATTAGAATCTTGTTCAGAATCCCATGCAGAATTCGCTCAAAAGTGCTCTCATCCTTTATGGGAAAACCCAGAGTTCTTTGTTCACCTTCCTTTCAAGAAAAATGAAGACATAAACCCAACCAAGGCGAGCCACATGGGAATGAAGCCAGAACATTTGGTTCTAGCTCAAAGGGAATGCTCGGAACTTTTGCAATAAGGTCTTATTGAAGTTTCTGACTCACAATGGGCTTGTGAAGCCTTTTATGTCAATAAGCGTGTCGAGCAAAATAGAGGAAAAATGAGATTGGTGATCAACTATCAACCTCTCAATCTTTTCCTCCAAGATGATAAATTCCTTTTACCATCTAGAGATTCTCTCTTTAGTGGTCTAACCAAGGCTCACATCTATTCCAAATTCGACCTCAAAGCCGGATTTTAGCAATTGGGCATTCATCCTGAAGATAGATCCAAAACAAGATTCTGTATTCCGAACCAGCACTTCCAATGGAAAGTTCTTCCTTTTGGCTTAAAGGTAGCACCATCCCTTTTCCAAAAGGCCATGTGTCGCATCTTCCAACCAATTCTATCAAGTGCAGCTGTATACATTGATGATATTATGCTCTACAGTCCTGATGAGCAGTCACACTATCAACTCCTTGAGCAATTTGCAGAAATCGTGAAAAAGCATGGTATTATGCTTTCACAAAGAAAGATGAATATTGCCCAGACAGAAATCGAATTTCTGGGTATGTACCTTAACAAAGGTACATTCTACCCAGGGCCACATATCGCTTGAAAATTTTTGAAGTTTCCTCGGGATAACTTCACAACAAAGCAAGTCCAGCAATTTCTCGGGATAATCAATTATCTCAGGGTTTTTGTTCCAAACATTGCAAAGCTTCTGATCCCTTTGCAATCCATGCTGAAAAAGAATTCCCCACCTTGGGGAAAAACCCAGACCAAAGTAGTCACTGAACTTAAGGAAATTATGCAGAATCTCCCACCATTACAAATACCATCAACAGGCAAAAGAATTCTCCAAACTGACGCCAGTGACAAATACTGGGCAACTGTTCTTTTTGAAGAAATTGATGGTAAGAGACTTCTCTGTGCTCATAAAAGTGAAAAGTTTTCCCAAGTTGAAATGCATTACCATTCCACTTTCAAAGAAATCTTAGCAGTAAAAAATGGAATCAAAAAGTTTGAGTTTCATCTCATCGGCCACCACTTTCTGGTGGAATTAGACATGGCATCTTTTCCTCAGATGACCAAGTTTAAACAGAAACAGATTCCAAATTCTCAACTACTTCGATGGGCTGAATGGTTTTCAAAATACTCCTTTGAAACTAAGCATATTCCTGGAAAGAAGAATGTACTTGCTGACCTCTTATCAAGGCCAAAGGCACCAGCCGAAATCAACATGTATACCAAAAGGCCTGCTTTCCATATGCTCAACCATGGAGTAAAATACAAAATTGAGAACATCAAAGATTCACAAAGCTGGAAATATTCCCAGGAGATTATTCAGAAAATCCAGAACGACAGCCTTGCCGAGAACTTGGAGAACCTCATTTGGCAAAGCCACACAGACCTATTCAGATTCAATGGAGGTTTGATTCTTTATCCTTTCGGATTAAATATGAATTATCTATTCATTCATCCTCTTACCTGGAAGGAAGATGATTTTCCTGAACAGCTCAAAACGTTATTATGGTACTTAACTAATAAGTATCTGATAAATGCGATCCTAGAATTAAGCTTACAAAAAGAAGTGCCAAAACTTGGCACAAGATGATACTTAAGTGCCAAAAATTATAAAAGTGACACTTAAGTGCCACATTTTTTGAAAAATGGGACACTTAAATGTCACCTTTGACAAACCCCGTTGGAAATCTTACGTGTACATATTTTATTAATTTTACTCGCCTACATGGCTTATTGGTGAGCTAACTCATCAAAGAAATGCAAAAACGATATTATTTTGGTGCATATTTGAATTTGAATTTAAAAATTGATTAAATCAAATTTAAAACCAAATCTAAAAATAGGGAAGAAGATCAACATCGGCTGAAGGCTGAGCCATTCAAAACAGCGAAGGTCATGCCTCTAATTATGGTATGCCGGCTTATTCAAAGGACAAATTGCTCTCCATTCAAACTTCTGCCTCCTCTCTCTCTCTCCAATTATTGCGGTGTCGCCTTCTACTTTCAATTGTAACAACAAATCTCTCCTTCACCTCCATCCCACTACACCCGAGAAAATATTCAGTGGTTTGCTCTCACCACGTCAGCTAATGACTTGGTGAGCATTTTTCACTCTCTTCTAGTAGCAGCTCGACACGTGTATGATGATGTGGAATTAATCACAAAAACTGAAAACTTCATTTTTCTCTTCCTCTGGTGTGGCGACTACCACCCCAGCGTGATTGTCGCCACCACCCAAGCCACTACAACCTCCATCCTCGAGCCCTCCGCATCATCGCGGTTGTCGCACCCTCGTTGTCAAGGTTTGTGGCCATGGACGACACCAGATCTGTGAATGAGGGGCCTCGAAGCCATGGACAAGCAAAGCTTGTAGCCATGGATGACAGAGGACCCCTTCCGACGTCGCTCGCGGTCAACTCGAGCAACCCCTCTGACTCCGTCTTTTCCTATTTTTCTCCAACCTCCAGATCTGGGACCGTGTCCTTCGTCCATGGCTATCATTACTTTCGTTGGCCTCGTTCTCCAAATCTCCAGATCTGGCCATTCATGGCCGAACGCATTCGAGCATCGAGGAAGACAAACAAGGGAAGGCCAAGCCAAAGACAAATAGAGGAAGATGAAGTTGAAGACTAGATCTAGAGCCACAGTGACAACAGGAAGCTGAAGCAATCGGATCTAGAGCCATGGTGAAAGTAGGAAGACAAAGCGACCAGATCTGGTCGGTGACCCGAAGATGAAGACGAGCAGACACTGGGAAGAAGACGAAGCTAAAGACGAATTGAGGAAGACGACGGAAAGGGTGACTCGGTTTGGATGTGCAGTTGGCCTGGACATGGCGTTGACACCGGCAACGGCGGGCGGTGTGGAGGTCAAGCTCAAGAGGTGGTGTGGATGAAGGAGGAAGAGAGGAGGAAGAGAGAGAAAGTGGTGGAATGAGAGAATTTTTATTTTTTATTTAATTCCATATCAGCAAATATATGTCAAGCTGTAATTGGATAGATGCAAAAAAATGCTCGCCATGTCAGCTAATGACGTGGTGAGAGCAAACCACTGAATATTTTCTCATCCCACTGACTTCTATGTGTTCTCCCAGACCAAATAGGGCTTAGTCGATTGGTAAAAATTTCGCCTTCAGTCTATCTGTCGGTCCATCACTTTATTAATTCATTAATCGATTGAGATCGAATCGAATCGCAAATACCCTTTTTAAGGCCTTGCCGATCTGCTTTTTATTTTAAGTGAACGGATGAAAAGGTCACATGGGAGTTTTGAGACACAACCAGTAGAGAAGACAGATCATGGTGTCATTAGTGAGGTGGAGTTTCAGGTGGAGACTCCGGAGACTTCGATGGTAACAAAGGTTGAGACTGCAAATGAAGCCGCAGTTCCTAAAGTTGGTGATAGTGAACAACCAGCAAAACTGCAGCAGACTATAGCCGCAGATAGACAGAGAAGGCAAATTAAACCACCGGTATGTTATGGTTATACAAATATTGCTTATGCATTGACTATAGATGATAAGATGGAGACAGATGAGCCTTCGTCTTACTCTAAGGCGATGGCTAGTTCGGAGTCATCGTAGTGGCTAGGGGCTATGAGTGAAGAGATGGAATCACTCCATTGAAATCAGACATGGGAGCTGGTCAAAGTACCAAAGAGCCAAAAGATTGTCAGAAGTAAATGGGTCTTCAAACGGAAAGAGGTCATTCCTGGTGTC
This sequence comes from Eucalyptus grandis x Eucalyptus urophylla, assembly GCA_028830015.1. Lineage (NCBI taxonomy): Eukaryota > Viridiplantae > Streptophyta > Magnoliopsida > Myrtales > Myrtaceae > Eucalyptus > Eucalyptus grandis x Eucalyptus urophylla. The sequence goes on along the minus strand of CM054190.1, from coordinate 55,778,416 downwards.
GAGGTAATGACGTATAAGGCGAGACTTGTGGCGAAAGGGTATACATAGCGTAAAGGCATTGACTACAATGAGGTGTTCTCTCATGTGGTAAGACATACTTCTATTCGTGTTTTACTTACCTTAGTTGCTTCGTAGAATCTCGAGTTAGAGCAGCTAGTTGTGAAAATTGTGTTTCTTCATGGTGAGTTAGATGAGCATATTTACATAAGGCAACCAGAGGGATTTACTATTCCGGGTAAAAAAGATCATGTTTGCTTGTTAAAGAAATCTTTGTATGTGTTGAAACAGTTTCCTAGGCAGTGGTATAAACGTTTTGATGCTTTCATGGCTAGTCAAGACTATTTAAAAAGTCAGATGGATAGCTGCGTTTACTTTAGGAGATTGGAGGATGGTTCTTTGATTTATTTACTCTTATATGTTGATGATATACTAATAGCAGCTAAGAATATGTCTGATATTGATGTGCTGAAGATGCAGTTAAATGCTGAATTTGAGATGAAAGATTTAGTTGCTGCAAAGAAAATATTGGGTATGGAGATTTTGCGTGACAGGGTTGCAAGAGTTTTACGTATGTCTCAAAAGAAATATATTGAAAAGATTGTGGCACATTTTAATATGCAGTCAGCAAAATCTGTAAGTACACCTTTAGCGAAGCACTTTAAACTTCCAGATAAATTATTACCGTAGACTGAGGAGGAGGAGGAGTATATGTCTCGTGTTCCTTATTCTAGTGCCGTGGGTAGTATTATGTATGCTATGGTGTGCACTAGGCTTGACATTTTACAAGCTGTGAACGTGGTTAGTCGCTATATGAAGCGTCCTGGTAAAGCTCATTGGGAAGTTGTGAAGTGAATCTTCATATATTTGAAGGGGACAACAGACGTGGGTATAATATACCGGAGGGACAACAATGGCAGTGAGACCACTGGTTTTGTGGATTCGGATCACGCCGGTGACTTGGATGATTACAGATCTTTAGCAGGGTACGTGTTTACGCTAGCGGGTGATGCAGTTAGTTGGAAAGCGTCCTTACAGGATCACATTACCTTGTCTTCAATTGAGACAGAGTACATGGCACTAACCTTTGTAGCGAAAGAGGCGATATGATTACAAAGTTTGCTCTTGGACTTTGGGTTAGAACAAAAAAGTGTTGAAATACACTCTGATAACCAAGGTGCGATATATTTGGCATATAATCTAGTTTATCACGAGCGAACAAAGTATATCAACATCAGGTACCACTTCATCCGAGATGTCTTAGCTAAGGGTGTTGTTATTGTTAAAAAGATTGTTACAGCAGATAACCTGGTAGACATAATGACTAAGTCTTTCCTTTGGCAAAATTCAAGTTCTGCTTGAGTTTTATTGGCGTCTGTGGAGAGTGAGCGCCCGTCAAAGCGTTGGGAGAGCAGCATGGATGATAAGCACTATAACTTGGTTCCAAACATCGAGCCAAGATGGAGAATTGTTAAATTATGTCTCGATTTTGAATTCGGATAAATCAAATTTTATCGATAAAGTTTTCTCAAGCCAAGAAGAAATTTCGTCGATCTCCGAAGGATTATAAAATAAACGGAAGATACAAAATTTTCTTTACCTGCGGAAGTTGGCTGAAATTTGTTATGCACGTGGGGGCCCAGTGAAAGAGGAAACATGTCCTACACGTGATTCGTATATGGTGGGCCCAAGGTCAAAAGTTTGACCTTCGACACATGCATAAAAAGAGAAATAAAAAGAAGCAGAGGGTTTTTCTTCCTTGTTTTTTTACGGCACGTGCGAGCCGACGAAGAACGAAGCCGCACAAGAGAAGCCACGTTCACACATACGTCCGCCGAAGAGAAGCCGCACATCAAAGTGAAGATTGAGCTGCGCGCGCGCTAAACTTTGAGGCAAGGGACACGTGGTATTTTTGTGCCGTGAGTTTATCTCTCAAGTGAGTTGTTTATTTATAAACACTTTGGGTTTGTGGTTAAATCTAGGTGTGGGAAACACTTGAACGATTGAACAATTATAAACTCTGATTCTCCGATTATAGTGGATTATTTATTGCTGGCTCTCCACGTGGACGTAAGTACTGATACTCGAACTGAACCACGTAAATTTCTGGTGTCATGATTTTCTCGTTTATTTCTTTGGTAATTTCGCGTTGGCGTAAATTGTAAGATCCTATCGTTTCCGCATATTATATCCCAACAATTATAGGTGAGGTCTCAGTGCCCACGATGTTGGGAAAATGGAAACTTCGACTCTCTTGTTGATCCCTTGCTGTAGAATGATTATGAGCTTCGTGAGATGGCTCCTGTGGTGGAATGGGCTATCGCTTGTTTGGATCAATCGGCGGAGAATCGACCGGAGATGAGTGAGGTAATATTTTTAGTACCCGGAGCTTAATTTTTCTTTAATAGATGCATGCCAATTGCCACATTCATGACTAATGACAGTTGTTTTTCTTCACTGACTCATGTCTAATTCACTTAAGATTTGTTGAGGTTATTTGGAAATAGTGCTGACACGTAACACGCAACATGTGCCACTACACAACACGCCAGCACATCGTTTCTAAAAAAATAGAGAATTTCAACATGACGTATATTGTATGTATATTTTTATATATACATGATAAATTATCATTCTTATAATTATTTTAATCAAATCTACAAATAAATAAATAAATAAAATGGAAAAATCCCCAAATATGACCCAAAGTGCAATCATTTTTTCAAATAAGGGTTATGTTTCAAATAAGCGCTCGAAATGGTTATATTTGTTTCGAATAAGGGCATGGTCAAGGACATTTCCGTCATTTTATTTTTTTTCTTTCTATTTTTTTGGTTCTTCTTCCTTCTTCGCTGGAGGTCAGGATGGCAGCAGAGGGCTGGGTAAGGGTCGCTTGTCGAGCAGAGGATGAAGGATGGGCTCACTTGGGCAAGGCGACCCTCGTCTTGGGGGAGAGGCCACACCTCGCGGCTGTCAATGAGGTCGGCCCTTGCTGGCCCCATGCGAGGCCAACCCTTGCCAGATCTAGCGAGGGTGGCCTCACTTGTGGCTGATGAGGGCCCCTGCAACTAGTGAGGGCTTTACGGCCCTCGGTGCCATGGGCGAGGGTTCGACGCCCATCGTCGGCCCATTGTTAGCGCTGAGTGAGGGCTGTCGAGCCCTCGTTGGTTGCGAGCAAGGGCTTGCAGGCCAACCCTCCCCAAATTTGGTGAGGGCCATTAAGCCCTCGTTGGCTGCGTGCGAGGGCTCACAGGCCCTCGTCGGCCCTTACCAGCGGCCGGCGAGGGTCGACTTCACTAACGGCCACGAGGGTGGCCTTTGCTGAATTGAGCAAGGGCGACCCTCGCCCAACCTTTTGCAAGCCGACATTGCCGAGGGAGGAAGAAGAACCGGAAAAAAGGAAAGGAAAAAAAGGAAAATAACAAAAATATCCTCGACTAGGTCCTTATTTGAAACAAGTATAACCACTTCAAACCCTTATTTGAAATAAGGTCTATTTGACTTGACCAAAAAAAGAAAAAAGGTTTATTTGAAATATGGTCTACTCTGGATCCTTATTAAGAAAATGAGGGCACTTAGGGCCTTTTTTTGGAATTTTCCCTAAAAAAAAGAGTATAGCATGAATTTGTAATAAAAACATCAATCCACCATTTGTTAATATCATTCATTAAACTCCATTATGATAATCCATAAAACTTGGAGGAAAAAAAAGCAATCCACATTTCTAGACTTGTGTGTCAAAGCATGTTGGAAGAGAAGAGGAAAAAAAACAAACTTTGGGATGAATCGGGTGTCACAAGAAGTGAGTGTCGGAAGAGAAGAGAAGATTATGTTTTTTTTTCCCATTTTATTATATATATATATATATATATATATATATATATATATATATATATATATATATCCATCATTTATTGAAAATTTTTATATTTGACCTCATGCGTATCGAAATTATGTGTCGGATTTCCGAATTGGTATGTCGAAATTTCGGACTCAAGTATTGGAGAATATTGGAAAAGTTGACCAAGTGTTGGATTTTCGATATGTGTTGTCCGTGTGTTGAAGAGTATTGGAAAATGTTAGATAGTGTGATGTTCGACACAATATAAAGGTTTTCGAAGAGTATTGATGCTTCTTATAATATAAGAACTTTGAGGATCAACTTTTGAAAAAATTGAGCAGATTGTTCGAGCCCTCGAAAGATGTCCATCTCTTAGGCGGGAAGAGGCCCTGGCCGTGTAGCCTCCACTGGGGGGGGGGGGGGGGGGGGGGGTGGTTGTTGAAACTCGGACTGCGGCGCCAGCCAAGGCCTCGAAATGTCCAGAAAGATGCCATTAGCTAGCCAAGAACACGGCGGCAGTCATCACAACGAACCTACATCTGGCTCGAGGAGCGCGGGTCCTAGCTGCCCTACAACCCAAGATCTGGAGATGGGAAGGATGTAGAGAGAGTCAAGGCTTCAGCGGATGCTCTCGAAGCTCCTTGTTTTAACGCTTCACTGTGTATGGCAAGACAGGCATTTGATTTTCAAGCATTGACTTCGATAATTTGGTTATCTGGGATTTAAGTTTATTTTGGAGTGGATGGACGGATGCTACTATTGTTTGCGGTAGGTTGAAGCGATTCATGTCGGAACCCAAAGATTATTTTTAAAGTTTTGTAGCGTCGGGTGAAATCGTAGTCGATAGATGCGCTGACGTCTTTGGTCGTATGCTGATCTTAGATGTTGATGTTGGTCCATTTTGTGATGGCGACTGCACGTGAAGGTTTCTTTGAAGTCAAGACTAAACACCAAGAGCGTTTCACATAATATCATCTGTTGAAGTTCAGTTAAATTGATGGGTGATGATATTCTTTGATGATTAGGATGGTCTGGACAGTATATGTGAAGGGTCTTTGGTCAATTTGTTGCCAACCTTATAAGGTATCACTGCAAGCTTTATTTGGTAATGAAATTGCCAAATCTACCTCTTTCTGGCACTTTTAGAATTCGCCTCTTTATAGAATTAGATGAGGTCAATAAGGCATGTGAAATTCGTGCGTTTTCTCTTCGAAAATTCAGACGGCGGAATTCTTTTTCATCGTAATAGTATTTTGAGAAGAACGTAAGCTTCATTACCTGCTCTGCCAAATGATATAAATCTCCACCCTCACTCGAGATAATCAATATGCAAAGAAGGTGGGTCTAAGGTAATATGCAAGAAGAAATAAAGCCCCGGCGAGGCTGGACAAGCCTCGCCTAGCTGCCGACAAGCCTCGGCCGATGAGGGCAAGCCTCGCCGGTCGGCGACGCTCCGGTGAGGTTGCCGGCCCTCGTTTGGCCAGCGACTAGCCACTTGAAGAAGAATAGGAGAGAGAAAGGAAAAAAAGAAAAGAAAAAAAAAGGAAAAAAATAAAAAAAAATTATTTAAAAATTAAAAGAAAATAATTTGAAGTAGAAATTTTAAGAACGGTACAAACGCAATTCTATTCCAGAATCAGAAATTTTTAATAGTTACCAAACGGCTTAAAATGCTTAGATGTTCTCGGAAACATAATAAAAAAGAATTATTTTTTATTATAAATTATTCTCAGAAACAGAATTGTTACCAAACGCGCCCTTAAATGCCACATCCGACAAACCCCATTGAAAATCTTATGTGTTCATTTTTTATTAATTTTATTTGCCTACATGGCTTACTAGAGAGCTGACTCATTAAAGAAATGCAAAAACGATATTGTTTTGGTACGGATTTGAATTTTAATTTAAAAATTAATTAAATGAAATTTAAAACCAAATCTAAAAATAGGGAAGAAGATGAACAATGGCCGAGGGCTGAGCCATTCAAAACAGCGAAGGTCATGCCTCTAATTTTGGTAGGCCGGCTTATTCAAAGGACGAATTGCTCTCCATTCAAACTTCTACCTCCTCTCTCTCTCTCTCCAATTATTGCGGTATCGCCTTCTACTTTCAATTGTGACAACAAATCTCTCCTTCACCTCCATCCCACTACACCCGAGAAAATATTCAATGGAGCATTTTTCACTCTCTTCTAGTAGCAGCTCGACACGTGTATGATGATGTGGAATTAATCACAAAAACTGAAAACTTCATTTCTCTCTTCCTCTGGCATGGCGACCACCACCCCAGCGTGATCGTCGCCACCACCCAAGCCACTACAACCTCCATCCTCGAGCCCTCCGCATCATTGTGGCTATCGCACCCTCGCTGTCAAGGTTTGTGGCCACGGACGACACCGGATCTGTGAATGAGGGGCCTCAAAACCATGAACAAGCAAAGCTTGCAGCCATGGATGATGGAGGACCCCTTCCGGTGTCACTCGCGGTCGACTTGAGTAGGCCCTCCAACTCTGTCTTTTTCTATTTTTCTCCAACCTCCGGATTTGGGACCGAGTCCTTCGTCCATGGCTATCATCACTTTCGCTGCCCTCGTTCTCCAAATCTCCAAATCTAGCCATTCATGGCCGAACGCATTCAGGCATCGAGGAAGACGAACAAAGGAAGGCCAAGCTAAAGACAAATAGAGGAAGACGAAGCTGAAGACCAGATCTGGAGCCATAATGACAGCAGGAAGCCAAAGCGACCAGATCTAGAGCCGTGATGAAAGCAGGAAGACGAAGCGACCAGATCTGGTCGGTGACCCGAAGATGAAGACAAATAGACACTGGGAAGAAGACGAAGCCGGAGACGAATTGAGGAAGACCACGGAAAGGGTGACTTGGTTTGGATGTGCAGTTGGCCTGGACATGGCATTGACGCCGGCGACGGCGGGCGGTGTGGAGGTCAAGCTTAAGAGGTGGTGTGGACGAAGGAGGAACAGAGGAGGAAGAGAGAGAGAGAGAGAGAGAGTGGTGGAATGAGAGAATTTCTATTTTTATTTAATTCCATATCAGCAAATATGTGTCAAGCTATAATTGGATGGAAGCAAAAAAGGAGGTTGGGACACCTGGAGTGCCATAATTTGGCACGGAGGGACACTTAAGTGCCATAATTTTAAAATGGGACACTTAAGTGCCACTCCAGCGAAAATCTGGCCAAATGGCTGACGTGGCAATTTTTCGGCAAGTTTGGTCCAAAACGGCGTCGTTTTGCACGCTGACGTGGCGGAGAAAATGCAAAAACGACGCCGTTTCGTGTCCGACGTGTAAATAATAATATAAAAATTAATTAAATTATATTTAAAATTAATTTTATTTAAAATATTCAAAAAATTTTAAAATTTTAAAAATTAAGAATTTTTTTTTTTAAAAAAAGGGGAGGGGGGGAGGGGGAGGTTGAACAGGTGGCTAAGGGCTGAGCCCTCGCCGCCGCCGCCGCCTCCCCGCCGTCGCCGGGAAGGGCCGACGACAAAGGGGGGGAGGGTTGGCCGGGGTCGTCGGGCCCTGGCCAGGGGCCGGCGGCAAGGGCCCGCAAGCCCTCGCCTAGATCTGGGGCGAGGGTCTCCGCAATCCGGCGAGGGCTCGCAGCCCTTGCCGTCGGTCAACCAGGGGCCGGTGACCCCGACCGACCCTCCCTCCTCCGTCGTCGACCCTTCCCGGCGACGACGGGGAGGGCTTAGCCCTCAACCGCCCGTTGGATCTCCCCCTTTTAAAAAAAAAAAATTAAATTTTCTTAATTTTTTCTTAATTTTTTGAATATTTAAAATAAAATTAAGTTTAAATTAAATTTAATTAATTTTTATATTATTATTTTCACGTCAGACGGGAAACGGCGTCGTTTTTGCATTTTCTCTACTACGTCAATGTGCAAAACGACGCCGTTTTGGACCAAACTCGCCGGAAAGTTACCACGTCAACCATTTGGCCGGAGTGGTACTTAAGTGTCCCATTTAACTTCAAAACTGACACTCAAGTGTACCATTTTGAAGTTATGGCACTTAAGTGTCCCTCGATGCTAAATTATGGCACTTGGGCTGTACTTCTGTCGCAAAAAAGTGATCGCCAAGCTGATGACATGTTAAGAGCAAACCACCGAATATTTTCTCATCCCACTAACTTCTACGTGTTCTCCCAGACCAAATAGGGCTCAGTCGATTGGTAAAAATCTCTCCTTCCGTCCATCCGTCCCTTTATTAATTCATCAATCAATCAAGATCGAATCAAATCACAAACACCCTTTTTAAGGCCTTGCCGGTCTGCTTTTTATTTTAAGTGAACGAACGAAAAGGTCACATGGGAGACTGATCCCATCGATATATATATGCCCTATTCTGCGTGTGTGCACGTGTTTACTTTTGAAAATTGCTTACATCCGGGAGCGATTTCGACGATGGCAGATATCAGGTGCGGATAGAAAAACTAAAATTAACGCTGAAGGTGGGGGCTTCCAAACATCCTGCAAATGAGACAAGACTACTTTATAATTTGACAAGATACGATTGTGCGATACTTCATATGATAATGTCAATTATAAATGTTTACTATGTATGAAGCACGACTATCTAAAAGATTCGATTTCATAGCATGGTACACACATCCCGTTTTATAACGTTTTTGATAAAACTAAATATTACAACTGTCCTTGACTTGTTTGAGAAAACTAAAGAGTTTTTTTTCTTTTTTTCTAGATGACTAAATGCCCAAGCATATATCTAAACATCACATCTTTCTCGTACTAATACTTAAATATCTAGAAATTTCCAATTGGACCCTTATTCTTATGCAAGAATATTAAGTAGGATTATTTCTCCAAACGAATTCGGCGTTGTATATCATTGTTAACCTTTTTCGCGCATCTAATTCAAATAATTATAATATACTTTGCAAGTCATTTAGCTTTAATAAAATAATGACAACTTGGAGGACTTGCCGTATTTTACCGGGGGGAAATGTCCATGTGTTTGTGGAAGTACCGTCGCTCGTTCCTTTCCAGCTGTTTTTGCCTTTTGCTTGAAGCAACCGCCAACGTCCAAACTGGACGAGAACGGCTGAATTTTTTATTAGAAAAAAAAAACTTGAAAAAAAGATCGAGAACCGCCAAATCTTAACCTGCTGCATCCGAGCCCGAATTAATTAAATTCATATGATATGAGGTATAGGCTGATATTCGCTCAACTTGCAGTCTAATCGTTTATTATATAATAGGCAAATCAAAAATTTAATAAAGAATCAAGTTTCACTTGGATAGGAAAAGAAACGCTGTCTAAATAAATAAAAGAAATAACGAGAAGAGAAAAACTAATGAATTGACGCATGACAGACTGGTTCTGCCATACATGCATTTGCTAATAAGCAAAAGTATACCGTATGTCACTTATTGACGGGAATTATAAGTTATATATATATATTTGCGATGTCTCAATCCATATATGAGTTTAATCTTTCAAATTTGAATTTTATAACATAGTATTAGAGCCGGCTTTCATTTTGATTTTGTCTGGGGTATCGTTCCATTTTAAATTGCAATGTACCAAAGCCCAAACCTAGAAACTAGTAAAGAGAAGACCGAGAAAAAAGATATGTGTGCTCCCAAATTCGAATTCAATAGAGTAGAAAGAATATCACCAAATGGTGCTATACTCTTGCGGATTTCTCGGCTGACTAGATTGAATTGCACCAATCACATGCCGAAATTGGTCGGTGTGTTTGAAGATCATCCCCCCGCCACGGTGATCAAAGAGAGCCTTGAATCTCCAATTTGGGAAGAAAATCAGCAAATGTCTCACCAGCCCAAGGCGTGTCAAGTTGGAAAGAAAGTGATTGTCCAATTGTAGCGCCCAACCCAAAGTCATCTCCACTTCAATTTCTCTTAATTTTCTTCTTCCTTTTGTGGTTCATTTCAATATTCTTGATAATTGGTAGGGCTGCCCAGTAAATATGGAGGATCTCTGGTCAATTCTGGTTAATTCCTTCCCCCACCTTATTTAGGAATCATTGCCTGTCTTTATTTGGGAATGAAATGTGAAATCTAATCTCTCATGATCTTTGCACCGCTGCCTTCTTCTTCTTCTTTTTTTTTGGGGGGGGGGGGGGTATGTTTATAAATAGCCTTTTAATTAATTCAGAAAAACACAAATCTTCAACCGGTACTTCTCGCATCATTTGCCCTCTCATAAAAATTTTCAAATTGATAGCCCAAGACATATTTATCCAAAACTAATCTTCATCTCCCTAAAAAACCCAAACCAATACTTCTATCCAAATGATTGTTGGACAGATCAGACAGTCTAAAAGCCATGTGACTTTCATTTTCTCTTTGGCTATTGTACTTGGATGAGGAATCCTTTTTCACTGTGAAATTTGGAGTGTTTGTAAAAATAAGCAGAGCGATTAGCGGCGGAATTCAATCACAAGGTGGACGCATTGCGCACAGAGCGCTCCAAAAATGATCGCAACCCCATGAACCCTAATTTTCGACACTACCCATTCACACAAACCAATAATTAAAAAAAAAAAAAAGTAGAAAAGAAGAACAAATTGGCCCCGCTCAGCAACTGAGAAGACGGAAAGATTCATCTAAAAAATGCTAAAAAAGAAAAATAATAATATTTAAAGTGTGACCATCGACGTAAAATTCAAGAAAATATTTAGTAAATTTAAACCATTACGTATTTGGTGTATATTTTTAACGCACGTTCAGTTACAATTTAACAAGTGTCCAATGACGTGGAATCAATTAAAAATGTGTTCGGCCATGGAAGTTTGTTCGCTGGAGTTGCAGCCCTTCCCCTCGCGACGGCCACCGGTGGAGTCGTCGGCGCTGCGTCCTGCGCGTTGGTGACTGTATGGGGAGAAGGAAGGCCAAAGAGCAAAAAAAAAAAAAAATATATATATATATATATATATATATATATATATATATATATATAAATTCTACGTCAGATGTTGAGCTGACAAAAATCGACACGTGTTAATTTGTAAGTGGATATACCTGCTGGCGTAGTTGAAGTTGGGATGGTTTTTTTTTTTTTTTTTTCAGTTGTCATAGAAGTCGGGATGATCAAGTGTGATTTTTATGATTCCGCGTCAGCGGTTGAGGTGACCAGGTGAACGCGTGTTAAGTTATAGGTGGATACGTATAAAAAAATACGCATCATGTTACCTGTGCGAAGGCGTCAAAATCAGGCGATATTCTCTGCCAAAGTCGGGATCATTAAGGGGGGGCTACTATAGAGATTAAGAAAAAGGAAAGTGAGGGCTACTCCTCAATTGTGGTCCCCACAAAGCCTAAACCCCGACCACTACTTCAATTCACGCGCTTTTCGCTTTTTTTTTTATCGATCATATTCTACTTCCACTCTAACTTTCATTCTTAAATTTTTATTCTGCTTCATTGTATTGCAAGACGTAAGAGTCGAAACCTACACTTAAAATTAAATCGCCCCAACTCTAGAATATGAGGATTCAAACTCCCACCTCCCCCTTCCATGTTAAAAAAGTAGCTAATAGAGTAGACTCTAGTGATTATGCATTTTTGATTTAATAGTGTATTGATTTGCGAAATTTCATGAGACCACTCTCAATTCATCTGAAAATATAAACCATTAAGAAATGATTGGATTATATTCTTTAATTTATTATGATAATATCTACCTATTTTAAATTATAAAAAATTAAATAATATATAATTATAAATTATTTGAAGGCTTATTTTTTCAAGAAACACTAGCAAAGTCCTAATCTGCTATATAAAGATATAATTTACTATTTAAATATCTTAACGCTTTTCCTTACCAAGTATAAATTATATCACATGGAATTTTGTAAGATTATTATTAATTATTTTAAAATCTTAAAGGAGTGCCAATTTTGAACCCATGTATTAGCTTCGAAAAAAATTAAAGCTTTTATGTACACCCACCATCAGATCATCCGTTAACCAGAGCCTCGTCGCTTTTTCCTCGCTCCTGGAGGCACCGCTCCTTTCTGGGCTGGCTATAAGCGATGGCTTTCTCAGAGGCAAATCTGCTCGGAGAAGAAGGGGGTTATGGGCGGGGGTACCGCGGAGTCCCTGTCACCGGGGAAGAGGTGGCAGTGAAGCGACTGAAGGCGGTGAGAGGACGGGGAGAACGTGAGATTCTGACTGAGGTTGAAATAATAAAGCCGAGTTCATCACGAGCATGTCGTATCTTCGGTTGGATACTGCACAGCCTGGTCTGAGAGCGCATCCTCGTGTATGAGTTGGTGCCTAACAACACCTTGCAGTTCCGCTCACATGGTGAGTTTGAATTTTTAACACCAGTTTATATGTCGCCCCAACTTCGATTCTGACCGAGGTTGAAATAAGAAAGCCGAGTTCATCACAAGCTTGTCGTGCACAGCCTGGTCTGAGCGCATCCTCGTGTACCAGGTGGTGCCTAACAACACCTTGGAGTTCCGCTCACATGGTGAGTTCGAATTTTTAATACCAGTTTTTAACTTTTTATATCGCCCCCTCTTCTTTTGGCTGCCTCTGTCAACCGCTTTCTTGACAGATCCGGCTGCCAGCGATTCAGATCTGTTGTTAAGGTTGCGCAACCCGCCAGCGATAGAGGAGGAGACAACTAGCTATGATTAAAAAATAATAAATAAATAAAAACATAGCCAGGATCTACATAGAGAAATTAAGTTAAAGATGCCGATTTACCTATAAATAGGAAGGATTTAAATCTCATATAGCCATGATCTACATAGAGAAATTAAGTTAAAGATGCCGATTTACTTCTAAATAGGAAGGATTTAAATCTCATACGTCCGATTTACGAAGATAAGCAAAAATATCAAGTCAAATGAAAGAATAAGTTCAATTAGTAGTTGTTAATTCATCGATCATCATAGACGAGATTAACAAAAGCATAGAGCGAGAGATGTAGAAAAAGAGATCAATTAATCATTTGTAATGTCTATCTATTCCTTAATTTGGAATTAAGTGATTCGCTAGATAATTCTTGAGTAGAGTAATATTAAAATAATAAAATAGTGAGAAATTTGAATCACTAATTTTGCAAATAAGTCTACGTAGACCGTATATAGAGGCCTCCCAAAATGGAAGATCTGGACGGCCTCATCTTTTGCATGACCAGCTCCCGTCACATTCCTTCGAATGAAAATAGAAACGGAACGTATCTTCATGAGTACTGTGGTTTACATCTGTCTCGTTGGCGAAGGATTTCGGTCCTTTTTTTCCCCCTAAATAAAAACAGCAAGACTTCTTTACAAGTGTGATTTTTTCATCCATCCTTTAACTCAAATCAAAGTTGCTTTCCTTTGTCGTCTTATTTCGGTATCCAAATTAGCATTTGGGGTTATGTGAAAACAGAAAAAAAAAAAATATATATATATATTAATTAGAGAACTAGGCGCTTCGTCCTTTTAATGGAAAGGATTCTGATGGAAAATGAGGGAGGACCGACCCTAGACTGGTCATGTAGACTAAAAATTACTCTGGGATCTGCAAGTTTAAGACGTACTTTTGCCTCTCATCTTTATTGAATCAATTGTTGATTGAAACTGTGAATCCTAGAGCTTTCCTCGAACCGGATGAGCGTCGAGGATCACCGTTGCTCCCTTGAAGCCGGGTGCGGTCCCTCGGCCGGCGCTGGGTCGATAGGTGGAATCCGGCCTGGTGCCGACTGAGGAAAGTAATTTTGTGATTATCTCATTAGCTCGACCCCACTTCTCTCTCTCTCTCTCTGCATGCCGATCACTCCCCATTTCGTCGCTTATTTGTTTCTTACCATCTATAAAGAAAGAAAGAACGTGTAAATAATGCGTATAATCTGAATATTGACGACGTACTGCCAGCCAAATTGATTAAGTCCATAATTCAAGAAATTGAACTAGGAAAGTGCTCGACTGCTGGGTCTTAGGCAACGTGCACTCCCCAAACATATAAATATCTCCGTCCCTAAGGCTTTCTAATTCCCAGCCCGGGCTCCTGACCGTCTTCTCCGACAGCAGCGACCAACACCACCGCGGCGCTGACGCCCACCACCACCATGGCATCTCCTGTGCCGCCAGCTTCTTCCAGGTCCCCTATGCCCCCTTCGGCGGCATCTCTTTCGTGTCGTTCCACCTTGTTGACCGGGCTCGTGGGGGGTTTTTTCGTTGGTGTGGTCGCGGCGGTGGCGCTGTTCATATGTCGCGGGAAAAAAAATAGGCAGCGTGAAACAACCGCCAGCGTTCCTCAGCGTCCCGGCAATCGCATTTTCACTCTTGACGAAGTACGAACGTGCACTAATAACTTCTCGGAGGATCGTGTAATCGGAAGAGGTGGTTCTGGGTGCGTGTACCGTGGTGTCCTTTCCAACGGGGAAAGGGTGGCAGTGAAGCAACTGAGGAGCGGCGGCGGACAGGAGTTCGAGACTGAGGTTGAAAATTTAAGCCGAGCCCATCACAAGCATGTCGTGTCTTTGGTTGGATACTGCATCGAGGAGGGCCAGCACATCCTGGTGTATGAGTTGATGCGTAACGGAACCTTGAAATTCCACTTACATGGTGAGTTCGAATTTTCAGTACCAATTTATGCTGCGCGCTTATATGTTGCCCCCTCTCTTTCTTTATCAGTCTTATTCGGGTATCCGACTTAGCATTTGGGTATGTGAAACAAGAAAGGGACAACTAATCGGAGAACTTGGTGCTTTGCGCGTTTAATGAAAAGGATTCTCATGGAAAGTGATCGTTTCAGGAGACAGAGGATGGGCCCTAGATTGGCCAACAAGACTGAAAATTGCTTTAGGATCTGCCAGAGGACTAGCGTATCTTCACGGGGACTGTAAGGGCGTGCATGGAAACGTTTCTAAGAAACGTTTCCGGCACACTTTTGTACGGAAAGTGTGCCCGGGAACAAAAAAGGAACAGAAACGCGTTTAGTTGCATTTTTGTTCATTTTTTGTTTTTTTGTTTCTGGAACGAAATAGGAACAGAAAAAAGAAACAAAAAAAAGTTGTTTCTCTGGAAAAGAAACACTTCTCGGAAGAAAAAAAAAACAAAAACGACTCTTCTCTCTCTTCTTCTTCTCTTCTTCTTTTCTTCTTTTTTTTCTTATTTTTTCTTTGGCCGGTCGCCAGCCTCGGCCATGGCCGGCGACCGGCCGTCGAGGCTCGGCCTCGCCCAGATCTGGCGAGGCTCGGCGTCGCCGGCGCGGGCGAGGCCGAGCCTCGCCTTGGCTAGGCGACGCCAAGCGTCGCCGGCCCCCGGCGAGGCTCGGGCTCGCCGGATCTGGGCGAGCTCGAGCTCGCCGGATCTGGGCGAGCTCGAGCTCGCCCAGCCATGGCGAGGCTCGGGCTCGCCGGACTCGCCCAGATCCGGCGACGCTCGGCCTCGCCGGATCTGGGCGAGCCCGAGCTCGCCCAGCCAAGGCGAGGCCGAGCCTCGCCCAACCACGGCCAGGCTCGGCCTCGCCGTGGGCCGGCGAGCCTCGCCGTGGCTGGGCGAGGCTGCCGGCCCCGTCGGCCGGTTGCCGGAGGCCGGTGACCGGCCGAAAAAAAGAAAAAATAAAAAGAAAGGAAAAAATAATAAATAATAAAAAATGTTTAAAAAATTAAAAGAAACAAAAAAATAATAAAATTTAACCAAACGTGTTTCTGTTCATTTTTTATTCCCGGACCAAACGTTATCAAACGCGTTCTTTTGTTCAAAAATTGTTCCCCGGAACAGAAACACTTTTTTTTGTTTCTGTTCCCAGGAACAAAAAAAGCACAGAAATAAATCCATGCGCACCCTAAGTTTCCGATGTACTTTTGCTTTTCTATTTATTTAGTCAAATATTTGATTAAAACTGTGAATCCTTGAGCCTTGCTCTCGTATACATGGGAAACATTCCCTGTACAGGTCATCCTAAGATCATACATCGCGATATCAAGGCAACTAACATACTTTTGGACCGTAAATTTGAGGCAAAGGTAAAGTCAAACTAGTTGGATATTTAAGAGTCGACATTGTTATTTCTGACTTCAATTGGTTTAACTCTCGGAGCAAGTAGATTGCACGCCTTCTGAATTCTGAATTCTGAATGTTTTTCTCTCTCAGATTGCGGATTTTGGTCTTGCAAAATGTATTTCTGAATCAAGGAGTCATGTGTCTACCGTGGTGAAGGGCACCTTTGGGTAAGATTTGCTCCATTCGGAGGACTGAGATGTGAGCTGGCTATTAATCTGTCTTAGATGTTTCCAAATGTTTGTAAAATGACCCATTGTTCGCTAGTTCATCATGTGCTTCATTTGTTAAAGCACAGCCTTTTAGGTACTTCTGTAGCTTGACTAGCTCAAATATGTTGCTGTTCAAATTTGTTGAAATTCAAACTATGTTCTTCCTTGTAGGTATCTTGCGCCGGAGTACTTCTTGAGTGGGAGACTAACAGAAAAATCAGACATTTATTCTTTCGGGGTGGTGCTCTTGGAGTTGATCACTGGTTACCAACCTACGAATTCTATAGAGAATTCTACGTGTCTGGTTGATTGGGTAAGTCATGCAATTGTCATGTTCACAATTATAGCCCAAGCTACCTATCACACCCTCATTTTTTTTTCTTGATCCTAGAGGGGATTCGAATTTATAGGTGTTTTTTATAATCCAAGTGCAATATTGAGATAGAGTCATTGTTATGGTCATTACAGGTGAGGTCTCAGTGCCCACGATGTTGGGAAAATGGAAACTTCGACTCTCTTGTTGATCCCTTGCTGCAGAACGATTATGAGCTTGGTGAGATGGCTCATGTGGTGGAATGGGCTGTCGCTTGTGTGGATCAATCGGCGGAGAATCGACCGGAGATGAGTGAGGTAATATTTTTAGTACCCGGAGCTTAATTTTTCTTTAATAGATGCATGCCAATTGCCATATTCATGACTAATGACAGTTGTTTTTCTTCACTGACTCATGTCTAATTCATTTAAGATTTGTTGAGGTTATTTGGAAATAGCGCTGACACGCAACACGCGACATGTGCCACGACACGACACGCCAGCACATCATTTCCAAAAAAATAGAGAATTTCAACATGACGTATATTATATGTATATTTTTATATATACACGATAAATTATCGTTCTTATAATTATTTTAATCAAATCTACAAATAAATAAATAAATAAAATGGAAAAATTCCCAAAAATGACCCAAAATGCCATCATTTTTTCAAATAAGGGTTATGTTTCAAATAAGCGCTCAAAATAGTTATATTTGTTTCAAATAAGGGCATGGTCAAGGACATTTTCATCATTTTCTTTTTTTTCTTTCTATTTTTTTGGTTCTTCTTCCTTCTTCGCTGGAGGCCGAGATGCCCGCAAAGGGCTGGGTAAGGGTCGCTCGCCTTGGGGGAGAGGCCACACCTCACGACTGTCAATGAGGTCGGCCCTTGCTGGCCCCAAGCAAGGCCAACCCTTGCCAGATCTGGCGAGGGTGGCCTCGCCTGTGGCCGATGAGGGCACCCACAACTAGTGAGGGCTTGACGGCCTTCCGTGCCATGGGCGAGGGTTCGACGCCCATAGTCGGCCCATTGTTAGCGCTGAGTGAGGGCTGTCGAGCCCTCATTGGTTGCAGGCAAGGGCTTACAGGCCAACCCTCCCCAAATCTGGCGAGGGCTGTTGAGCCCTCATTGGCTACGGGCGAGGGCTCGCAAGCCCTTGTCAGCCTTTACCAGCAACTAGTCAGGGCCAACCTCATTGACGACCGCGAGGGTGTCCATCGTCGAATTGAGCGAGGGCGACCCTTGTCCAACCTTTTGTGAGCTAACTACTGTTGAAGAAGGTAGAAGAAGGAAGAAGAACCAGAAAAAAGGAAAATAAAAAAAAAAGAAAATGATGAAAATATCCTTAACTAGGCCCTAATTTGAAGTGAGTATAATCACTTCAAGTTCTTATTTGAAATAAGGTCTATTCCGGACCCTTATTTGAAAAAATAAGAGCACTTAAGGCGTTTTTTTGGAATTTTCACTAAAAAAAAGAGTATAGCATGAATTTATTATAAAAAATTAATCCATCGTTTACTAATATCATTCATTAAACTCTATTCCGATAATCCATAAAATTTGGAGGTAAAAAAAAAAAATTCACATTCTAGACTCGTGTGTCAAAGCATATTGGAAGAGGAGGAAAAAAATAGACTTAGGGGTGAATTGTGTGTAACTGAAAGTAAGAGTCGGAAGAGAATACTAGATTTTTTTCCCCTTTTATTATTTTTACACACACACACACACACACACACACACACACACACACACATATATATATATATATATATATATATATATATATATATATTGACCCATCATTTATTGAAGATTTTTATAATTGACTCTGTGCGTATCGAAATTATGTGTCGGAATTTTCAACTTGTATGTCAGAATTCCGGACTCGAATGTCAAAGAATGTTGAGAGAGTTGATTAGGTGTTGGATTTTTCACATGTGTTGACCGTGTGTCGGAAAGTGTCAGATAGTGTTGGACATTTGTTCGACACAATATAAAGGTTCTCGGAGAGTGTTGGTGCTTTATAAAATATAAGAACTCTGAGGATCGACTTTTGAAAAAATTGAGCAGATTGTTCGAGCCCTCGAAGCATGTCCATCTCTTTTGAGGGAAGAGGCCCTGGCCGTGTAGCATCCACTGTTTGTGGGGGGGGGGGGTGTGGGAAAGCTCGGTCTGCGGCGCTAGCCAAGGCCTTGAAATGTCCAGAGAGATGCCATTAGCTAGCCAAGAACACGGCAGCTGTCATCTCAACGAACCAACGTTTGGCTCGGGGAGCGCGGGTCCTAGCCGCCCTACAACCCAAGATCTGGAGATGGGAAGGATGTAGAGAGACAGTCAAGGCTTCAGCGGATGCTCTCGAAGCTCCTTGTTTTAACGCTTCACTGTGTATGGCAAGACAGGCATTTGATTTTCAAGCATTGACTTCGATAATTTGGTTATTTGGGATTTAAGTTTATTTTGGAGTGGATGGACAGATGCTACTATTGTTTGCGGTAGGTTGAAGTGATTCATGTCGGAATCCAAAGATTATTTTTAAAGTTTCGTAGCGTGGGGTGAAATCGTAGTCGATCAATGCGCTGACGTCTTTGGTCGCATGGTGATCTTAGATGTTGATGTTGGTTCGTTTTGTGATGGTGACTGCACGTGAAGGTTTCTTCGAAGTCAAGACTAAACACCAAGAGCGTTTGACAGAATATCATCTGTCGAAGTTTAGTTAAATTGATGGTTGATAATATTCTTTGATGATTAGGAGGGTCCGGACGGTATATATGAAGGGTCTCTGGTCAATTTGTTGCCAACCTTATAAGGTATCATTGCAAGCTTTCTTTGGTAATGAAATTACCAAATCTGCCTCTTTCTGGTACTTTTAGAATTAGCCTCTTTGTAAAATTAGATGAGGTCAAGAAGGCATGTGAAATTCGTTTTCTCTTCAAACATTCAGACGGCGGAATTCTTTTTCATCGTAATAGTATATTTTGAGAAGAACGTAAGCTTCGTTACCTACTCTGCCAGATGATATAAATCTCCACCCTCACTTGAGATAATCAATATGCAAAGAAGGTGGGTCTAAGGTAATATGCAAGAAGAAATAAAGCACATTCGAATGAAGGACCCCGAAATACTTTCGCTTCGTTTATGTCGACGATCTCCGAATGTGGAGGTGTCCATCCCGAAAAAATGAAATACGAACCATGTAATTTCTTTTACCTCACATGTAATTTACGGTCTCATTGTGTCCTTCAATGGGCCTCCTCTTTGTGGCCCTACTTCCGTCGAACTGTGATTAATGCGAAATTTGGGTCGGATGGGGGCAAATTCCTTGGATTCTTTCAGGCAAAGCGTAAGTGCAGTGGAATTCAATGGCAGTGTTATTATCAACAGGACTTAATCAATGAGGATTTAATTTGGTGAAAACAGGAAAAATCAATGAATTAATTAATCGACAACTTGAAGGAAATCAACAATTTATTAGTAGAGTTATCATTAGTAATATGTTATCGACAAGAAACAGTCACCAATTGACAGGGTTCTCGACACCAGCATAAAATTGTTTATGTAGTGAAGTTGATATTTATGGATCTGTAACTTCTTATAAATAACCATTACTGGATGATAGCAAATGGTGGATGTAATGTAATTTCTTGAGTAACACGTAATATTAATAAATTATTTGTTCATTCAAATTCAACATTCGATCGTAACATATGCTCACATTACATTCTTTTAGAACCCCTTACAATCAATTGAAGAGCCCCATGTTCCCTACAATTTGCTTCGTCGCTTTCTACTTTGGCTCTTTGCTATAAAGCTGCTAATGTGGAATCTTGTATTATTATTATAATAATTATTATTAATATTAATAAATGTCATGTTCAACTACTTCATTAAATTTGTCGATCACAAGTCTTAGCATCGTGTAAATGAGATAAAACATGATTGTATAATATTTCCTACAAACTATAAATTCATAATACATTTGGAGCTTAGCTACTTAAAATATTCCTTTTCATAGCAAGGTAAACACAATTTGACATGTAACATACAAATAAAAATAAAAGACTACAATCGTTTTTAGCACACCCACCAAAAGTACAGTAATTCTTTCCTTTGATCGAAATTTTTTTTGTACATTTGCTAGAGCGTTTTAAATTGTTAACGCGTGACACAAAAGGGAACAACTTATCCAAATTGCAAATTTATCGCAAAGAAGTGTATTTTGATGTGCATATATAGGGCTACGCGATAAACATGAGAGTTGATTTGAGATAAGTCATTAACAAATCGCTTGTTGACACTTGAGTCTTGTTAATCACCTGTTGACACCTGAATCTTTATACAGATAGTTGAATATGCATTTAATTTTTTAATAAATAATATAGAATAGAGAATAGATAAACAACAATGATCAATCAAAGATCCACCTATTGAGTCCAGCCACATTCGTTCCGCTTGGGCTTAACGCGGTCCAGCCCCGTCACCTCAAATTCACAAATACGGCACTCAATTGCTTTGGCTCCGGATTTCAGTTAAAGGACTGTAAGTTTCTTTTTATGGAGTCAATCTTCTTCCCAGCAAACACAACCTCCATAGACGAAGCTCTTTTCGCTTCGCCGCCGCCAGTCCCAAGCTCGATTGCAGGAATCGATCCACGACTCACTCTCGTCGCCCCACCAAAACCAATAGGATCCCCATCGACCAAGTTGAAATTTGCTCATCCTGACATGTTTAACAGCGGAATCGTCACCTACTGTCTCGTTTCTCCTAGAGAAGTTGTATGAAAAGCCGAAGCTGAAGGGGAGAATAACACTTGTCCTGCCACGAACTGGATAGTGAGTGGCCAGCACGATGGGTAGACTTACTGGACCAAAAGAAACGATCAATCTCGTTCACGGCAATGGACTCGGCGATGATCCAGTAAGACAACACATAAGAAGGCAGCAAAACAGAGCACAGATCAAGAGGCAAAATCTAGAATGAATCTAAAATTTGATACTAGAGTTCAATCAGGAAGAAACAACCTGGTTTGTGCTATGGCAATTTATGGTGACGGGACAAAGAACAAAGGTTACTCAGCGACACTCCAGCAAAGTCTCGGTAGATTTGGCACAATGATTCAGTGATGTTGTCCGTGAGGCAACCAGCGCCAGTTGCGCTTCGGCGATAGCGATGGCTTAGCAATAGTGGCGATCGTGAACGACAAGGATTGAACAGAGGTGGTGAGTAGGATATGATTAACATCTTCAAGGGGGTAAGCAAACGCCAGCAGAAGCAGCGTGAATGCCACCGTAGCTCTAATGTAATGTGGTTATAGACGAACTGAGAATCCATCATCTTCCCTTGAACTGTGTACAATTAGAGAACCGGACTACTAAACCCCTTCAGGGACATCGCCACATAACATGCTCTCTTGCAAAGCAACGCCTTGCAAACTCAGCAAACCTTTGAGCCCGAGTGACAATGAAGCTATTGCTTCTCAAATTCAAAGCTTCTAGTCCCCATGAGATTACTGATACTTGCAGGAGCTGAACTCGAGAGCGTATTACCTTCAAGAGGCAAAATCTCCCAAGCCTCCGAATTCGCCTACGGATTAAGAAACCTTCCAGGTAACTCCATTCCCTTCGAGATCAAGCATTTGCCAAGAACTGCAGTTTCGGATCTCAGGCGAAATGGCTTCCACTAGAAGAGTCGTTACTCGAGGTTTGATGAGGTCGGGACAATCATGAGGTACCGATTCGTCGCGATGTGGAACTGCATGTCGCTGATGGAGCTTTGCGTGTAGATAAGCATCGAGCAGATTGCTTTTTGTGAAATTAGAGCAATTGTTCCAAAAAAGTGAACTGGATCATTCTGTTGAGCTACAAATTAAATTGCCGGAACAATCTCTTTTTCTTTTCTTGCCAAAAATAAAAATAAAATACAAAAAAAGTGATGGGAAAATTAGCCGAAAAAATAGGAAAATTTATCCAAAAAATTAAGAAAAAGCATTCACGTCCGTGATTTTCAGCCAAAATTGCCAATTGAGTTCATCCAATCAATTTTGCCAATTAGAGACAATTTTAAATTATATTTAATATTTTTTCCATTTTTATTAATTTTTTTATTTTTTATTTCTTCTATTTCCTTCTTTCCTTTTTATCTATCTTTTTTTTTTTATCCCTTTTTTCTTCTCTTCTTTCTTTTTCCCTTTCTCCCTACACCGGCCACCACCAAGACTCATCAATGGCTAGCAGAGGTCGTCAACCTTGGGTGAGGGATGGTCCATGCTTGCTTTATTTGGGCAAAATTGGCCAAATGAACTCAATTAATAAAAAGTGAAAATTTTTATGATTTAACTGGCAAAGTTGAAAGGTTTAAAACCAAATTGATAACGTGCAATAAATTTGAGATTTTTTGAACAATTTTCCATGAGAATTCTAAATGAGGACTCAATTAGCAAAATTCTATATTGATGAGGCCTCGCAGAGGGAGAAAAGGAAAAAGAAAAGCAAAAAAAAAAACAAGAAAAAGAGAAAATAAATAATTAAAAAATAATTAAAAAATTGAAAATTGTTCACGTCAGACCCTCTATGCCATGTAAGACAGCCGAAGTTCATATCAATGATTTATAGTCAAAATTGACTGGATTGACTCAATTGGCAAAAAATAAAAAAGGCTTAGGACTCTATTGGCGAAATTGAAATATGTCGAAGTCAATACATTTGTGACTTTTTGAACAATTTTTCCAAATTCTTATAGGTTAATTGAATTAAAATGAATTAGCCAACATTGCGAGAGATAATGATTTGGGAGAACCAGTGGTGATTGAGGATCATTGGCCCTCAACTCGACATTTCCACTAATCCTGTATTCCCTCAACTCCCATTCGGAAGGGTTGCAACAATACTTTAATATATAAATATAGTATCCTATTTTTTTTGGGTAACCAAATGCCCAATCATATCTCTAAAGATCATGTCTTTCTCAAACTAATACTTAAATATCTTAAAATATTCAATTAGACCCAGGTCATATGCAAGAGAACTAAGCAAGGTTATTTCTCCTAACGGAGTCGGTGCTGTATGTCGCTGTTAACCTTTTCTTTTCTTGTTTGGTCAAAAGAATTTAACACATCTAATTCAAAGAAATTAACCACCCTAACTTGGGCCTTAAATAGGAAAAAGTAAAATTGGGATTGAGCACATCTTCCGGCCGATGTTGCTTAATTCGTGTTGCTAATGAACCCAACATGGTCCGAAGGTTCTTTTTTGCCCAGTAGCCCAGTTGACTTGATCACTCAAATTGGTCAATGTAACTGGCGAAGAAGAGATCGGGGCTTTGGCTTGTGGAAAGGGAGTCTTATAATTGGAAGACAACACAGGTATGTTTGGATTTCGCAAAGCAATTTGGGTAGCCACTTTGAGTTTTAGGATTCGAAATAGTAGGATTTGAGCTCAGAGAGCAACAGGGGTAATCAACTACTTCTTAACTTGTGAAACAGTGACTTAATTTTCGAGCTACCGATAGGCAAGTGTTGAGTATATGTACATAAGATTACAAATTCAAAAGGTCCGAATCATAAGATGAAGAGGAGGACCACATGCGCATGAGATTTTGGTAAACACTATAAAAGTAATATCGACACATTTTCTCTCGTGAGAACAATATACAAAGGAGGGGACTAGTTCAATATCGGGAAATGAGAAAGGTAAAAGTCTCTGCGAAGCACATCGTTAGCGACCCTAGTCAATATCTTGATTGCGATCCGGACCAGCACACTTTGCCTCCGAAATAGCGGGGAAGGTGATTGATGGTGATCAGCACTGGATTGCGATGCGGATCCAACACAAAAAGTCACTCGAACACGACAGCAAACTCCTCATTTTGTCGATTTTTCAAATGTTCTTTCTCCTCTCGAAACGCCAACATGGACAAGGCAACGGGCAGGTGAGTCGCCATGGATGGCGACACCTGCATGCAAAAAGGGTTCCTCGGAGCTGCGCAAGAGGCCGTCTAGATGCTTCGTAGAGCTATTATCTTATGATTACTTGAGGGAGGAATCTTGCCATGTCCACGCTTGTGCGGAGTAAAAGAAGGAAATTTGTCAAGGTTTCAAGATTTGATTGATGGGGGAGTAGCCATCGACAGAGATTTGTTTCTGTGCTCGTAATAGAAAAAAATCGAGGCAAAGGGATAGATCTTGGAAGGAAGAAGTTCAGGTCCTAATCAGATTTAAGCTCTGTCCTTAAACGTCAAAGACTCTTTCCGCCTCCTCCCAAGCACAAATTACGGGAAATTATAAAAACAAAACCCAAAAAACAAGACGAGACCATTATAGAATGACATTAATGGATTTGGAAATAAAAAGCGAATTTTGAAGGTTGCATATAGTGAATAAGCTCAATTGGACTGAATCGAAAAGGAAGTGTGAAGATAAGAGAGCAGTCCCTGCAAACGCGGGCGCCATATGCCATGTGATAGGTCTAAGGAGCTAAGCTGCTTTGATTGACCTTCGTTTCTTCAAAGATCTTTGGCTGAAGCTGTATTTTCTTTGGTTAGTCATTTTTGGTGTAGTTTTTGGCAAAATAACTTAAAAGTTTTTTTTCTTAAAGAAAAGAGAAAAATAAAAGGAACTACTGTTCATCATCTACAATGGCTCAAGCAAAAGCTCAAAGGGCTGTTGCGAGCCCAGGAGAAGGCTTCGAGATCAAGCAACCTAGGTGCAGCTATGCCGGGGTCGCATCAACGCTTGACCATCAGCAACAATCGACTCTCGACCATGAGCGATGCGTGACCTTGAGATCTCACCTACTAGTCAAGAGCGAGCATGATGTCCGAGATGAACTAGGCGAAGACCCAAGCACAATGGCCTTCAGTGGAGACCTTAGCATAGTAGAACTTCAACAGTAGGACAAGATGACTAGTCAAAAGCTAGGGCGAGACTAGAATATATAAGTGTTAGTAGGGAGCAATTTTGGAAGAAAAAAATCAGTAACCTTAAAAGCTGCCTTTTGTAAGTGGCCGAAGGCAGCGAGTGAGGATTTTCCTTAGACTTTCAGCTTTATCAATACTTGTATTTGTTCAAAATGGTCCCCAAAATTTAAAAAATAAAATAAAAAGTTAACCGATTGCCATTACTTTTTCTCAAGCGACTTTGAGGGTCCACATTTCCTGAGGAAAGATAAATCAAATGCACTCCTTGGTGGGTTCACATGTGATTTCTCATACTAAGGGAAGGTTATTAGTGTTGTACATGAGGAATAAGGCAGAATGAAGCTGAGAGGGTATGATGGGACAAGCAGCCGTATTCAGCATACTCGACGCCATGTCTTAGGTCAGTGCTCTGTTGTTGGCAACAATTGGAGGACGGGATGGTATTTGGAGGCAATATGCAAGCTTAGAGCTCTCAATGGCAGCAAAATCACTCCCAAAAGTCCCAAAATGAATCGAGGAAGGATGTACACCCGAAATGAATCGAGGAAGGATGTACAACTAGAGAGTTTATAACAGGCAATGAACCTAACCTTGCTATGTGGGAATCCACGGTGAATGAAAATACATTGCAGTCTTATCATGAAGACATCAGTCAATGATAGATTGTGAAGTATCATGATGACATGAATGCTAATTGACTTGAAAACCTGCTAGAAAAAAAAAAGGATTTGGTAAAAGTCTCATTCTCATACAATTAAGTTTATACTTTCCGTGACAAAATCTAGAATTACTTAAGGTGTGCATGATAACTATACTATTTTTAACTATAACTATTTTTTTGTTATCAAGAACGGATTTAGAACAAAAATCTATTTAGTGACACAATTTCATTTTTCTATTTATAGGACAAATTTTTAGTCAAAAAATATGTTTGAGACATAAATAAAAAGTAAAAATTTTCTACTTCTATATTTCTAAAATATAAATGAGAAATACAACTCTTTCATCGCTTGCCCCCGCTACTAACCAACCACCAACCTACCATCGCCGGTCGCTATCCACTGTCGCCATTCAATAATAATAAATTTTATGTCGTTATCAAACGAATTTTTATTCCAATAACAAAAATTTTACATTGTTATCAAATCCATATTTTCGCTCAAAAATGTGTTCAGAGAATAAAAATAAAAAATTTATTTTTGGAATAAAAATTAATTTTTGAAATATAATGGTTATTATTTGTGCCCTTATTAAGTGGCTAGAGCTAGTCATGTAAGCCGCCTTCTTTATCCTTTTTCTAGTCCAAAGCATCGTGAAAACCAACCTAATGGGGCTTGAGCACATCTTCTGGCTGATTGTGCTCAATTGCTGTTGTCATTGAACCCAACAAGGTCCGAATATTCGTTGGGCCCCAGTAGCCCACGTGACTTGATTACCCAAATTGGTCTACGTGACTGACGAAAAACGAATCGGGGCTATGGCCCATGAAAATGGAGTCATATCATTGGAAGACGACAAAAGCATGTTTGGATATCAGGAAGCAACTGTGGTAGCCTGCTGTCAGTTTTAGGATTTGCAATGGCAGGATTTGAGCTCAAAGAGCAGTGGGGGTAGCTACTTTTGATATGCTAAACGTTGGCTTAATCTCGAGCGATTTGATCGGTAGCCTTTGAGTAAAGAGCACACGAGATCACAGATTCTGAATGTCTGAATCATAGGGTGAAGAGGATCACATGCGCATAAGATTTTGACCAAACCCTATAAAATCGACACATCCTCTGTGTAGATAGAAGGATGAGAGTCTGGCCAACACACCAAAAGTTCTCACGTTAATTAAAGGACAAAAACCTCTAAATTATGCTCACCGTAACACTTATTTACTCTAACACAATAAATCTCAAATGTGTACCTGCATGACACGTTCACCCCTCCATCAAAGTTCTATCAATGAGCTCTATTAAAAATCTGCCTTCTTATATATCAGAAAGCAAATGATATTAAGCATGCCATCAGAGAGACCGATCCATGATAAAGTATTTGCTCGTGAAAGTATTTTGTGCAAGTACGATTGGCTATGTTTCTTTGCGTGCTCCCACCAACACAATTCACAAAATGCGCAAAATGGCAAAACCCCTTGATGAAAAGCATTTTAGGGGACTGGCTTTATTTTTGTTAAATTCTAAATGTAAATGAGCATGTCAATTTACGTATCGAACAAATAATATAATGATGAGAAATAATATCGTTCCATAGAAATTAATGATTAATAAATTAGTTAAATATTAAAAACCGACTTATCCTAAAATATATCTAATTAATCAAAATATAATTGAGAATGTATTAAATTGACAATTTTAGAAGCAAAATTTCAAAATTAAATGTAGTTAATTAATCAAATAAATACGTTAAAATCATATTTTACTATAACTACAGGACACGAATTTTAAATCATTAGGCATGCAAGAACTATATCAAACACGCGATAACAAAATTTCATAATCTATTTACTATCCTATCTCTATCTATATCAAACCTATCCAGTTTATTAATCCATGATATATCTATATGAATTTAAATAAATATAAGTGTATTAAAATATGTTAATATTCCTATTTTACAATGGATATTTTGGACCACCTTATCATTAAAAGCCACGCAAATAATACGATATGCCTCTATCTACATTTAATTCATAGTTATATATTATAATCAATAATTACATGTTATTGCTTTTCAATCTTAAACATACACATCAAATTATTCAAATGATGATTACTTACTTAAAAGTATTAAGCGCAGTAATATATAATTCACGTAAATGAAATTACTCATGGAACATAAAAGCATGAAATTCATGTCATTATAATTAGGCTACATTGTAACTCTAACAAAATAAAATTAGAATATAATAGAAGAAAAAAAGAAAGCATGAATTAATCCCAACATCTTGAATCGAATAACAAAAATTGTTGTCACTACTTTTTGGTTTTTTTTTTTTCAAAATATTTGAAAAAACTCTAAGAACAATGAAAAAAAAATATAAAAGTAAAACCTAGCCGTCCTCCCAGCTCTCAAAATAGGATAATTTCCAAGACTCCTAACATAAGGAAATTGCTTATCTTTTTGAGTCAAATTGGGAAATAAATCACAGAATTGCTTACCTTCTAAGGCTTTTATAGGTGACATCTTTTTTCATTCTTTTTGTTAATTTTTCTTATTTTCTCCATGTCTCATTATGATGCATGAGTAAATAGAGAGAAATCCAAATATTTTCTCATTAAAAATAACATTATTTGTTGCATAAAATAGATAAAATAAATTTAACTCAATATTCGTTAGCATCATGTTAATAGAGCTATCGAAAGAGAACTTCCAAAATAGGAAAAAAAGTCACATAAAAAAAGTTTTATGTCAATTACAACACATTTACCTTAAATTTTAATTGTGAGACAAAAAATCTCAAATTTTTACCTTAGATTATTTAACTTAAATTTTGAGGTAAATATGTCACAATGATATAAACTTTAGGTTTTTCGTGTCATAGAATTTTTTGATGTAAATGTGTCGGGGATAAAAAAAATTTGAGGTAAATATGACTTAGAGTTTTCATCGATTTTTGCTCTATAAAATATTGAATTGTTCGAATATCAAAAATGCTTTTTCTTTTGCTACCGCTTTAGTGGCCGCGATGATTTGGGCTCTCTCCCCCTCACAAAGAAGAGAAGTTCGAATCCTCTCACAGTTGCTTAGGGTCTTAAGTGGGATGTCAAGGATGGTGAATTCTCCCGCTTACGTGTTCTCCCAATTTATTCGCCGGCTGCCAGCTAATATGGGATTCCTAGATAAAAAGAAAAAAAAGAAAATTATTTTTCCTCGTGCTTTTGGCTTTTTCTTGGGGCTCTTCGCTGACACGCTGGAACCGCGAAAAACGCGTGCGAGCCTGGGTTGAGCTAATCAAGAATCAAAATTTTCTTTTATTATTATTATTATCTTTTGCTTTTTTTATTCAGTCAAAACAGCGAAAGTCATGCCTCTAATTATGGTCGGCCGGCCCATTTAACGGACGAAAGCGCGTCGTATGGGTCCCACTTCCCCCATCTTCCCATTCAAACTTCTGACCCCTCTCTCTCTCCCTCTCTCTTCAATTATTGCGGTGTCGCCTACGACTTTCTACTGTGACAACAACTCTCTCCATTACCTCCATCTCCCAGACCAAATTGGGCTCAGTCAATCGGTAAAAATCTCTCCTTCGGTTCGCCGTACCCTTATTAATTCATCAATCGATCAAGATCGAATCAAATCACAATACCCTTTTTAAGGCCATGCCGATCTGCTTTTTATTTTAAGTGAACGAGACGGAGGACCGATCCAATCGAAGGAAAAATAAATAAGATTACATAGGCTCTTTTCTTGTGTGCGCGCATATTCTCTTTTGAAATTTCTTAGAGGTAGATGCCGCGTGCGGGTAGAAAGACTCCAATGGACAAGAAAAAAGCTCCAAACTCTAATTTTTTTGCTGGGTCAAACGATCGGTGCTAATAAGGGGATCGAGAAAGGGAATGCAGAAAGCTTGAATGGAGTGATGGGAGCGCCGCGTGTCGTTTCCTGAATGGGCCCGCTTACTCAATATTTTCTGAGCGAAAGTCATGCGCGGCCACGATGCCAAACCAAATACAATTAATAGTGGGGGTCTTGGCTATAATAATAGGTTGGTCATGTGCGACTGTCGTGGTAGCCACCTTCGCTAAAGTCAGAGAGCCTGCAGCCCTCTTACACGTTTGAATATTTTCTCTCTTTTTACTTTCTCATTTCTTATTCAATTTATTCTTTCTCTTTTAAATATGTATGTTCTGCCAACATATGTAATATTTTCTTTATTATTATTATTATTATTATTATTATTATTATTATTATTATTATTAATTCGATACCGTGACGTGCAGAGATAATTTAGATGTTTCCTGGTCACAACATAAAGAGACCTCTTTTTAATTGAAAAAAAAAATTCTGCAGAATTGAAATTAAATCAGCCTGAATTGAAAGTCATTTCCTCTTTCACTTTCACTTTCTCTTAATTTTGGTCTTCCTTCTGCCAGTCATTTTGATATTCTTGACAATTAGTAGGGCTGCGCAGGATCTCTGGTCAATTCTGGTTAACTCCTTGCTCACCTTATTTAGGAATCATTGCCATCTTTATATGGGAATGAAATGTCAAATCTAGTCTCTCAGGATCTCGGCACACCTGCATTTTTCTTCTGGGAACGTTTACAAACCGCCTTCCAATTAATTCAGGAAGAAACGAATCTTCAACTGGTACATCTTGAGTCATTTGTTATAAAATAATTTTTATCTCGTAAAAATTTTTAAATTGATAATTCATAACATAATTCTTAAAAATTAATCTTCATCTCGCTAAAAAACCCAAATCAGTACCTTCTATCCAAATCCATCCTCGGCCGGCATTCTGGTCCACTATCTCATTATTATGCATATATGTTTATGCACGTGGCAAATAACAGACGGATCAGCTCCAATTTTTTTTTTCCATGAATCACTGCAATGGACGAAGCACCGAGCGCAAAAAGTGGCAAAGCCTATCGTGCTCGTGCTTTGCCATTGATAAAATTGGAAAAGGGGGAATGGCTTGCTTTTCCTTTTGCTTTTGGCATTTTCTGGTGTTCCTTTCTGAAAGGCTGAAGCATACAGCTGGATGGAGATAAGCACAGAATCTCTTTTTCCTTTTTTATTGTTATCATTTTAATTTTGCTTTTCTTCTTCGGTCAAAGTGCCGAATGTCATGCCTCTAACTATGAGAGGCATGAAAGGCTGAAGCATACAGCTGGATGGAGATAAGCACGAGTGTCTGCACTTCTCGAAATTCTCACCTAAGCCAAACTAAGACAGCCTGCGGCTATTACACGTTTGAATATTTTCTCTCTT
Source organism: Eucalyptus grandis x Eucalyptus urophylla (assembly GCA_028830015.1). Lineage (NCBI taxonomy): Eukaryota > Viridiplantae > Streptophyta > Magnoliopsida > Myrtales > Myrtaceae > Eucalyptus > Eucalyptus grandis x Eucalyptus urophylla. Next base: position 55,747,186 of record CM054190.1, on the reverse strand, counting down.
TTACTTTCTCGTTTCTTATTCTATTTATTCTTTCTTTTTTAAGCTTTAAAAATATTTATATCCTCCCAAGTAATACTCTCTTTATTATTATTACTATTATAATTATTATTTCAATACGGCGACCTGCGAAAATGATGCAGATATTTTGTGGTTACAATAAAGCAGCCCTTCTTTTAATTGGTGAAGAAAAAATATTATTTCCCCCCAAATTAAAATTTACGAATATCAGCCGGTCAATTAACCGACGAGCTACTCCAAGGCCGAAAAGTCTGACTTCCGAGGAAGTGGCCTGCCTTCATTGATCGTTGAATGTGCTTTCACTGGGCATGGTTGAAGGAAATAGACCCGAGGCCATTCTTGTCTTTTAATCGCTTATACTAGAATTGTCGAGAAAATGGATAATTGAAGAATTTCAGATACTTTTTTCTAAATGTAGCACAAAATAAAACAATATCCCAAACTGCCAATTTCATGTAAAGTAGTGTATTTTGTTATCCAAATTTCGTGCAAAGCAGGAAAATTGGCTCGGTTATTATTAACACTTAAAAGTCGCATTTTTTATTTACACCCCCCAAAAACACCTTCCATGCGAAGCTACCTTACATTAGCATTTCGTGTAATATCTCATTTGCATGTCAATACACGTGGCAAACCATGGACCGGAAGATGTAGAAGGCATGTGACTTTAATTTACACCCCAAAAAATGACCGCCACCCATACCCTAATAATCAACACGCCCCATTCGCGCAAAGGCCCCGAAAAGAAAAATAACGAAAATTAAAGAAATAAACAAGAAGAACAAGCGGGCCCCATTCACCAATCGAGTAGAAGTGAGTAGACATCAAGAAAATACAAAATAAGAAAAATAATAAATCGAAGAAAATAGTTAGTGGATTTAAACCAATGCAACAGCTGCTGACGTGCCGTGTATTTTTAACTTACATCCAGTTATAATTCGACAAGTGTCCAATGGCCCGGAATTAAATGAAAAACGTGTTCGGCCATGGAAGTGTGTTAGCTGGAGTTGCAGGCACCTCCCCTCGCCGCGGCCACCAGTGGAGTCGTCGGCGGTGTGTCCTGCACGCCTAAGCCGAGCCGCCCCTTCTCGCGATAACGACGGTCGCGGACAAGGGGCGCAACGCCGGCGAAGGTGATGACGGCCATGAAGGAGCGACGCGGGCCTGAGGCGGCTGGCTCATGACACCGCATGGCCGACCAAAGGCAAAGAATATGGCTCTTTTTTCAAGATCTGTGGCCTGGCAAAGAAGATGGCTTTCGTCCTCAGATCCGCCGCGCATCTTGTTTGGCTTAAAAAAATGAAAGGAAAAAAGACGCTGCTGGCCCTTGGCCGGTGACGCTGCTGGTCCATCGCCTGGACGCCGCGTCGGTGAGTGGAGGGAGGAGGAGGAGGAGACTCAAGGAGAGAAAAATAAAAATTCCAGATATTTTATATGGTTCGAGGTGGAGACGCGTTCGTTTATGAACGGGTATGAGTAGGGTTGTTAACGGTTCGGTTCGAACCGAACCGAACCATTACAAAAATCTTCCGAACCGAATCGAAACAGAATTGAACTAAATACGATCGATTCGGTTCGGTTTTTGGATTTTTGATTTTTAATCTTTAGTTTTCAGTTTTCATTTTTTTTATTAAACTCAGATTTCTTCATTTTTATTTGTTGGTTCGATTAACCGATAAAAATCGAACCAAACCAAAAAATTTCGATTTTTAATGAAAGTCGAACCGAATGAAAATCGAATCGAAAAAATCGAATTTTTGAGTTCGGTTCGGTTTAATTTTCGATTCGGTTACTGATACCTTGATATCTAGGTATGAGTGAAAAAATGCATCTCTACCGTCGGGGCTTGAAGTGAAGAAAATGAAGTGGGGCCCACTGCTCAGTTGAGGTGACAGGTGGTCCAGTAACAAATGCATATCTCTGACATCCATGGTGGGGCTTAGTGCGGAATGAGGAAGTGGGCCCACTGCTCAGATTCCTGTGTTCCTACGTTACCATTGGTCAGAGCCTTGACCTTTTCCTCCCTCTTTCCTTGTTGGGGTTGTGTTCAGCATTGTCCGGATGAGGACCTCCGCCTTGGAACCGAAAAAACTTGAATCGGAAACCGTTTGTTAGCTTTAGGGACCCCGGTCCGATTCTCCTATGAGTTCATGGAGGCGGTTCCATCGAGCTTGACGCATTCAGTGCAATGATTTCAGGTAAGCCAAAAGTAAAGTAAAAAACAAAGTATTCCTCCATTCTTAATTATACAATCAATAAAAAAATTTGAGAGTTAACATCGTAAATTGATGGACAATAACCTTGACAGTTGAGGTCATGAGTAAGAAATAGATATGATTTAGACGAGATGAGAGTGAGACGAGATGGTTACTTGATTAATGAGTGTTGAGTTTCAAATCAAAGATTTTTGTGTTTTTCATTTTTATTAAGTTTTTTTTATCGAAATTTTTTCATTAAAAATTGAATATATATTTATATATTATTGCTTTGATTCAAGTGGGTGAGTAGGAAGTTTCATACCAAGAACCAAATACCGAATCGTTACCCACCGGTTCAAATAAATTAAAAATGAGAACTGAACCACTTTTCCTGGAAACCACTGGCTTTAGACGATCCGAGCGATTCATGGTTTTTTCGCACACCCCTACCCAAGGGATTTGAGCCAACCATATCCAGTAGACATTGTAAACATAATGTCACCGTTGTTATTCATGGGGAATAATGGTGCCTTGTCAACCATAAATTCCTTTCAATAGGAATGGGCAATCGGTTGAATCAATACAGGAGACAAATCTTGATAGAAAATTTTATTTATCAATGACTATTTTTTCGTAAAAAAAAATGAAATTTCCTTCTTAACCCTTATAATACTCTAAATAACTACTTAAATGTAAAACTCAATTTTGTTGCAAAGTACTTGCAAAAAAAATTTCAACAATTCTAGATACATTAAAAGTCAAATTAGTAACCCACACATGTATTTTAACCTAACTCAACAAGTTTTGAAGAATTATCGAATAATTGAAAATTTTGGAAGTTGGCAAGGCGAAAAAAAGGGATTGTACCAAAAAAAGCATCGAGGTAAAAAATTTAATCAAACAAACCCAGTACACATAAAAATTCTAAAATAAAATTTATTTTGAATTAGTCACAAAATGATCATACTTACATTTGTGAGTTAATTGAGATCAGCATGACTTGAATAGAATTTATTAAAGGTTTTAAGTTGTGTAAATTACGGATTCAAAATTTTATTTTATTAATTGTATTCATTTTATTCGGTGTGAAAAATATTTAAATTGTAAAGGTATTGTTAATAGAAATTTAAGGTGTTTGAACAGTACGTTAAATATTCAATGTAATCAGCACAAGTTTTCTCACTGGAGCCGAATTCCTTGGGAGACTTGTTTCCCTGAGAAAACTGTGGGTCCCACCAAGCTTGCTGCCCGTTTGCTGCTCGACTTAATCGGCACTAAAAGTTTTCTCACGGAAAGCGGATTCCGTGAGACCACCGTAAACTGTGGGTCTCACCAAGCTTTAATATTCAGGATAGTTTTAAAGGGAAGAAGACGAGGAATCCAAGAAGTGATCTATTAGGATGTAAATGATAGCATAAATTAATTTATAAAAGAAAAAAAATATTTTTTATTTTTAGATGAGTTTCTAAACAAAAATATATATTTAATAACAACACTAAATTTGTATTTTTTTTTTTATGATGGCAATCGGCGTACAATGATCAGCAACTGGTGACCGACGACGACGGTGGTGGCTAAGAGTGGCAACAATGGACGGTGAACGGAGATCGGTGATGACGGATGAGCAACCGGCTAATAAAAAAGATAAAATATAAAGAAAAGTTTTTATTTCTTAGATAGAAATCGAAAAGTAAAAAAAAATTATTTTTGATTTCTGTTACGAATCTATTTATAGAATGAAAATTTATTATAGAAATAGAAAAATAAAATAATTTTATCAAATAAATTTTTATTTTATAAATAAGCCTAGAATAGAAAAATAGTTTTGAAACAAAAATAAAATAGTTATTTATACACACCCTTCACATAAAATGTCAAGGGCGAAGAAGAATAAAGGGCTTATGGGAAGCTTGGTAAGACTTTTTTTTAACGGGTGGAACCAGACAATGGTGACATTAGTCACACCTTGGATGATGGCGACATTTACTTGTAATTAGCTAATGTCCCCATTTCGATGGCGACACAAGACATATCTTGTGTAATATGTTTTGTGTCACCATTGAAATATGGACATTAGCTAATTACAAGTAAGCCATCGAAATGGGGATAGTCTTGTGTCGCCATTGAAATGGGGACATTAGCTTAATTACAAGTAAGCCATCGAAATGGGAATAGTTTTGTGTCGCCATCGAAATGGGGACATTAGCTTATTACAAGTAAGCCATTGAAATGGGGATATTACCTAATTACAAGTAAGCCATCGAAATGAGGATGGTTTTGCGTCGCCATCAAAATGGGGACATTAGCTAATTACAAGTAAGCCATTGAAATGGGGACATTAGCTAATTACAAGTAAGCCATCGAAATGAGAATAGTTTTGTGTCGCCATCAAAATGGGGACATTAGCTTATTACAAGTAAGCCATTGAAATGGGGACATTACCTAATTACAAGTAAGCCATCGAAATGAGGATAGTTTTGTGTCGCCATCAAAATGGGGACATTAGCTAATTACAAGTAAGCCATCGAAATGAATTACAAGTAAGCCATCGAAATGGGGACATTAGCTTAGCTAATTGCTAGTCAATACGTTGCCATCGAAATGGGGGTATTAGCTAATTACAAGTAAATGTCGCCTACATCGAAATGAATTACAAGTAAGCCATCGAAATGGGGACATTAGCTAATTGCTAGTCAATACGTCGCCATCGAAATGGGGGTATTAGCTAATTACAAGTAAATGTCGCCATCGGGTGGGACCGGTTATAAAATAAAATCTTGCCAAGATTCCCATCGGCCTTTTCTTCTTCGCCTCTTCCACCTCTTCTTGGAAGAGGTGATCTGTTGATATTCAATGTAAAGGAAAGAAGAGAACTCTTCTTCTCAAGAAAGGATTTCGGATTCCGGGAGAAAACTTGCGGGGGCTGGTCACCCTCTCATTTTTCATTTCCAGTATAAAAGAAAAAGAAAGAAGGGTTCTCTCTCTGTTAAGGTTCCTCTATGTGATCGGCAAAGGGAGAGCCTCGAGTTATGCGTGCCTCGCACCGTCTCTTTCCAAGTGCCGCTCACTGCCCGGCATCAATACCTTAGTTAATGGGCACTTCATCCTAGGCTATTGTTTCGGCAACGGCGAGGTTCTTTTTAGAGGTTCCCAGCGGCGGCTTCTCAGAGGCAAATCTGCTCGGAGAAGAAGGGGGTTATGGGCGTATAAACGGCGGAGTCCTTACCAGCGGGGAAGAAGAGGTAGTAGCAGGGAAGCGACTGAAGGTGGGGGAGCGGACAGGGAGAGCGTGAGTTCCTGACTGGGTTTGAATAACGAAGCCAAGTTCATCACCAGTATGCGGTGTCTTTGGTTTGGATACTTCACGCACGAGTTGGTGCCTAACAACACCTTGGAGTTCCACATACATGGTGAGCATGTTGGCCCCCCTCTGCCTTTGGCAACCCCTTTGCCATACTCTGTCTCTGCCTCCGTTCGGCAACCACTTTGCCGGAAGCCACTTTTTGGGGTTCTAATGTTTAGTGTTTAGTTGGAAACCAGCGGTTTGGAAGAGATTTTCCGAAAAAATAATAGCTTTAAAAGTTTTAATAAATGGAACTTTTTTCATTCAGTTTCTTATGGAAATAGAGTTAGGCATAGATTTCTTCAGGCGACGAAAACATTTCGGAAGAATTTTTTCAAATCACCCATTTTTCGTTACCTGGGATTTTTATTTTTATATCTTTAAAGAGAGCTTGAGGCAAATACTATAAGGCACTTAGCCCAACACAGTTTAGCATTTTCTAAGTTAGTAGCATATTCTAAGTTCTGGAAATGCTCTCGTTGCTATGCCAGATCCAGCTATGGCGCTAAGGTTGTGCGAGTGATCGCACAAATTTTCTCCTTTAATTCATCAATTAATATAGAAACTAATCTCATCTTTTCTTTCTTAAATCTATGAGCAGACTGGGGTTTGTTGTGGACTTCTTGACGCACTCGACAATCGTCGGTATCATGAGTGGGGCTGCGATTACAATATGCCCGCAGCAGTTGAAGGGCCTCTTTGGACTGGCTTACTTCACCATCGAAACGGACATGATATCTGTCGTGCATGCCGTGTTGAAGAACCTAGACGAGGTGCGCAACAAGTCAGTGATTAAATTTTCTTATATCTCCGTTCATTTGCTTGTCTTGGGTTTTAAGCAATTTTACTAGGGACGATATGACAAAAAGTTCTGTGGACGAGAACTTAGATGAAAAGAACAGGGAACAAAGAGACATGAAATGAAATGTATGAGATTCACTTTTTTTTTTTTGGGGGTCATAAAACGGGTGGTTAATTTCATTCATTAATACGGTAGGTACATGATAAAGATAAACATACTTTCGAACATTATCCTGAAGAGGCTGGTGATGGATAGACAGCCAATTGGAAGGAAGTTTTTTGCTTCGGTGGGCTTTTGCTGTCCAGTCAGCGGCTCGGTTTTCTTCCCTTAAACAATGGGCTGGCTTGGCTTGGCTAAATTGGTTTAAAATACATTTTCAGTCTGATTATGTTCCTCATAGCCCATGGGGCTTCTTGACGGCCCAACTGATTTGAAAACATTATTGCACCTCTTGTGCAATGGGCATGTGTCCCAGTGGTGACGCCTACATGCAATAGGGTCTTTTCAGAACCATAGAAGAGGCCATCTAGATGCCCCGTAGAAATATTATGTTATGATTTATTGAGAGAGGCATCTTGGCTTGTTCACACTTGCTTTAGCTATTCGAGAAGTGGGATGGTTCATATTGTGTGAAGTAAAGAAGGAATTTGCTAGGGTCTCATGATTTGTTTAATGAGAGTTGCCATGGAGAATTGTTTTTGTAAATGTGAGGAATTTTTTTTTTTTTTTGGGGTGGCTGTGGTAAAGGGTCAATCTTAGAAGGAAAAAATTTAGGTATAAATCAACTTCAAGCTCTGTTATTTGATGTCAAGAGCTCTTGCTACCTCCTCCCTAGTACAAATTACGTGAAAGGAAAAAAAAAAAAAAACCGAGACTGTTAAAGGATGAGATAGATAGATAAGGAATTAAGGTCAATAGTATACCTGATAGCCAACTAAAAATTCGAAAAATTGAATCAATTAATATCATGTATAGAAAGATTTGCTGATCTTTACTTAATTTTATGATGGGGGTAGAATCTGGAATGAAATCGAGTCAAATTTCACTTAGGCACTATCATGATGAGGCCCTGGTCCTGGGAGGCAAATTACGAGGTGTGATGAGTTGTGATACACCACCTACGACTTAGTGGAGTTCACTAGTGACTAGACAAGGGTGACGAGAAGTCATGATAGGACACCACCTACGATTTAGTGGAGTTCACGCGTGACTAGACAAGGGCAACGAGAAGTCATGATAGGACACCACCTACGATTTAGTGGAGTTCACGCGTGCCTAGACAAGGGCTACGAGAAGTCATGATAGACAAGGGTGACGAGAAGTCATGATAGGACACCACCTACGATTTAGTGGAGTTCACGCGTGCCTAAACGTACTCAATGTCAAATTGCAGGTTAGTGGTGTCATGTCGTTTGAAATAGTTGGAGGGTGGGAGATGTCTGAAGGCAATATGCTAGCTCAGAGCTCTCCATGGCAACATCATTTTACAATGAATGTGAAAATGTTTCAAATTGATGAAGTTTAAGTATCTCTTCTCTTTCCTTATTTTTTTAATTTGATTTATTGTTTTTACCTTTTTAATTTAAAGGTTCCACCAAGCGGGATTCCAGTCGTACCTTTTCCTCTCTCTCTCTCTCTCTCTCTCTCTCTCGCTCATTTCAGAGGTACCATTTCCTTGTCCTTTTCCTGGGGAGGCTCGCTTTGTCCCGGTCAATTGAGAGGCACCGTTCCTTCTGCGGTTTCACACTCGTTTCGGCCAGGTTCAGGAGTTTTCAACCACACAAAAAAAAAAAAAAAAAATACAGGAGTTCACCGGTGGCTTCTCAGAGGCAAATCTAGTCGGAGAAGGAGGTTTTGGTGGGTGTACTGCGGAGTCCTTCCCAGCGGGGAAGATGCAAGCAGTGAAGCGACTGGAAGGTGGGGGACGGACAGGGGAGAGAGTTCTTTCCTGACGGAGTTTGAAATAATATGCTCATTTCTCATACTCAAAAAAATTTTCAAAAAACTTTCGGGTTAATTTCCTAAAAAATCCAAATCGATATATATGTGATAAATTTTTTAAAATTAATTTTGTGATAATCAAAAATCCCGATATATTTTTGACAAATTTACCTTAAAGTGGTATACTTGTAATAAATTTACTCTGTTAATTTTCTTTAAATTTTATTATCAAATTACTAAGTTTGATGACAGGTGATAGTTGATTAATATATCAGTTTGAGATTTTATTCTTCGTATGTCACAATGTATGATTTGTGATTTTTTGTGGTATTAATCCAATGTAATGAAGAGTATATTTGTCACAAATATACCATTTTAGGATTGAACAAATTAGTTTGGGGTAAATTTGGGGTTTTTGTGATAATTTATGGTACATTTATTACATGTGTGACAGTATTGGGTTTTCATGGTAAAAAAAATTAGTTTTAGAGTAAATTTATTACACGTGTAGTAGTTTGGAATTTTTCAGGATATTAACCCAAACCTTTTTATATATTTTCAGCAGGTCAAGATACTGCATAATTTGAGAAGCGAACTCGTGCTGCTTGTTTAGCAAATTGGGTCATTCGCTGATGTGATGCGAATGACACCTTAATTTATTTTAGATAGGTTATCGAGTGGTTTGATTCCTTTACTAATAGGAGATTGGGTTGAATTAGATTTCGTTGGGTGAATTCTGGTGTGACATTTGGGCTTAACCAAAATGATGATAATAATGACTATACCCTTGTTTTAATAAATCTTCATGTTTCTGACTTAAGGTATATATATATATATATATATATATATATATATATATATATATATATATATATATTTTGGTCGAATAACTTAAGATATTGACTTATTGCAGATTCTGAGCTTTGTAGCCAATTGTATATGCCATCTTCGGGAGCTCAAAGCACATAGCGTTTGGGACCGTGGCTGCAGCTTCACTGTTTCCAGCTGCGACCATTCAAGAGAACATGTCGCTGGACACTGACCCCCACTTGTATCTCAACTCGAACTTCACTGGAATCTGCCAATCAGTCTTAGGGTGCGTAAGTTATATATAGGAGTGATCGAACGTATTTTCTCCTTTAATTCATTAATCGCCAAAGAAACTAATCTCCTCTTTTCTTCATCAAATTTATGAGCAGACTGGGGATTAATGTGGACTTCTTGTCGAACTCAACAATCGTCAGTATCATGAGGGGAACTGTGATTATGATATATCTGCAACGGTTGAATTGCATCTTTGGACCGACTCACTTCTCCGCGAAGACGGACGTGATATCCATCTTGCATGCGGTGTTCAAGCGCCAAGAACAGGTGCACGACAATTCAGTGATTATCTCCATTCAATTGCTTTGCTTGGGTTTTAAGCATTTTTACCAGGACGATGCGGCAAAAAGTTACATAGACAAAAACTTAGATGAAAAGAGTAGGGAACAAAAAGACATGAAATGAAATACAAGAGATTCCCTAAAATAGTTTCATTATCATCTGAGGTATTATAAGATATATGAGATCATACGTAGGATAGCTATGGACCAAAGAAAGAAAGATATACATGATTTGAATGATTAGAGTGTGACGAGGATGAACGTCTTTAACGTGTTAGCAGTAAGAAAAAGGAACGGAAAAAAAAGAGCAGTCCAATTTGGGCTAAAGTATAATGTTCAAAAGGGAACACTAATCAGAGAACACGGCTATGAGTAATTATGACATTATACTTAGCTTTTATAAAGTATGAACAATGAAGCAAGTTGGGAAGACTTGAGATATTTTAGGTCTTCGTCGATAATTATTGTCTCTTGCTTTTTTCTAGCTGTTTTGCAATTTACTTGGGGTACGAGCTTAACATGAAGATCGAATAGAGATTGGAGGGGAAAAATAACTAAAAAAATAAAAAAAGAAGAGAGATTAGAGAACAAACCTAACCTTGACGTGACGCATCAGAACCCAAATTAATTAAAAAAATTTATACGATATCATACGCCAATCTTTCCATAACTTCATAATGGGGAGAATTTTGGACCTAAGTACTTAAATTATTTTCTTTGAGCTTTGAACTCTGGGACGTAAAACTTTGGGATATTTCCAAGATAAAAATATGCACCTAGGAATTAGGGGTATCTTGGGGGGGAAGGCAGACTTTCTGTCTTTTCTTCAAAGGGACTACCACTAGGTAGAGAGGTGGGTTAACCTATGCTTTGCACTGTCTTGTAATTAGGAGAGTGCAAAAGAATCGGGACCCGCCTGAACCGCCTAGAACTGGACCGAAACCGCCCGAAACCGGTGGTTCTTGAGGGAACCAATTCGGTTCTGGGTTCCAATTTATGGGAACCAGTGGGTACCGGTTTGGTTCCTGGTTCCATGGGCGGATCCGTCTACCCGCCCACCCGGACCAGACCAATTATATTAAAATAATATATTAATTTTTAATATTAAAAAAATGAAATTACAAATTAACAAACTTAAATTAAATAATTAAAAAAATTAATTAAAGTGGGAAAAAAGTCCAAAGTGCACCAAATGGAGAGGTGCTGATCTCCAAATCTCACTTATTAAAACCCGCTCGGACCGCCCACCCGGTTATTAATCCACGCAGAACTCACTTCTTTTCTTCGTTATGGTTGTGTGTATACGCGTGGCATGCCTTGTGGTTTTTGTTCTGCTGATGAATGGTGGCTAACTGTGGATTTTGCCGAGGGTGAGGGCGGATGATGGACAAGGGAGAAATGTTAGTTTTGCGTCTTTAATTAGCACAATGGAAGTTTGATCTTAATCTTCCCGGCTTTTGCTTAGGATGAGCGAATACATAGATTTGTTAAGATTTCAGGCATGACAAGGGGAGGCTTCAGGACTTAATTGGTCCCGGTTATTATTATTCTGAGATCGGTTCCATGGATCCACCTGGGAACCGAACCGGACCAGCGGTCAGGTTCCTTGTGGGCCATGCTACTAATGGGTGGATCCCGGTTCTAATTTTTTGGAACCGGTCCTTAGCGGGCGGTTCCTAGTTCTAGGTTGGGAACCACCCGTCCGGACCATGCATACCCCTACTTGTAACTGACTTGTTGACCCAGTACCTTGGTTAAAAGATTCTTTGCTCAATTAAAAATGGGAGAATCTTGAATTTGAGAGGATCATGTCCACCGAGTCACCTTAGTCTTCATGTCACTGTGGACGAAGCACCAATTACGGGAAGGCATATTACTCGGGATGTAACGAGGATCATCTTCGCCGTGCCCCTTCTCTTTATTTAATCGCCCGTCTGCCCCCTGCTTGGGTCCTTCATCATTTCCTTCTCAGTCTGAGTTTCTGCATCCCAGTCAATCCTTGAAAGTAATGTCAAGCCCACTTCCAGGCTTCTGGCCGTCTCCGATGGCAGCTGCCGCCGCCGCCACCACCACCACCACCACCCTGGCATCTCCTATGCCACCAGCTTCTACTGGGTCCCCTTCCACCAATTCTCCATTATCTTGGTCCACCATATTGAGAGAGCACATGGTGGCGGCAGTGCTGGTGCCGGTGCCGGTGCTGGTGCTGGTGCTGGTGCTGATATGCTATCTACGTAAGAACAGGAGTGCTGGCATGCGCCGTTTCACTCTTGCTGAAGTACAGGAGCTCACCAGTGGCTTCTCAGGGGATAATGTAATCGGAAGAGGTGGTTTTGGGTTAGTATACCACGGAGTCCTTCCCACGAGGGAAGAGGTTGCAGTAAAGCGACTGGATGTGGGAAGCGAACAGGGAGAGCGTGAGTTTCTGAATGAGGTTGATATGATGAGCCGAGTTCATCACAAGAATGTCATGTCTTTGGTTGGATACTGCACGGAGGGGTCCGAGCGCATCCTTGTGTATGAGTATATGGCTTATGGTTCCGTGGAGTCACAATTACGTGGTTAGTTTGAATTTTCGGTACAATTTACGCTGCAGGTTTTTATGTTTCCTCCCCTTTCTTTATCGTCTTATTTAGGCATCCAATTTAGCATTTGAGGTTATGTGGAAAAAAAAAGGGAATACTAATCAGAGAACTTGTCGCCTTTTGCGCTTAATGGAAAGGATTCTGATGGAAAGTGATTATTGCAGGAGAGAGACGACGGACCCTAAATTGGGCGGCTAGACTGAAAGCTGCTGTTAGCTCTGCCAAAGGTTTGGCATATCTTCAAGAGGATTGTAAGTTTCAGATGTACCTTTGCCTTTCATCTTCATTGCATCTATTGTTGATTAAAACTCTGAATCCTAGAGCTTCACTCTTGTATACGTGGAACATCATTGCTTCTGCAGGTCATCCTACTATCATTCATTGCAATATCAAAGCAGCGAACATACTTCTGGACTCTGAATTTGAGGCAAAGGTAAGGACATACTTATTTGATAAATTTTAGAATGGAAAATTGATTATTTCCGACCTCAATTGCTTAACTCTCAGAGCAAGTAGATTGCTGAATTTTGAATGCTCGTCTCTCTAGATTGCGGATTTTGGATTTGCAAAATTTGCTTCTGGATTGAATCATAGGGACTCTAGGTTGGTGGCGGGCACCCCTGGGTAAGATTTTCTGCGTTTGTATTTTGATTCTCTGGATAGGGATGTGAGCTGGTTATTAATCTGTCTTAGATGTTTCCAAATGCATGTAAAATGAGCCATTGCTCGCTAGTTCACCTTGTGGCTTATTTGTTAAAGCACAATTTCCTAGGCACTTTTATGGTTTTTTTTTTTTTTTGGGGGGGGGGGTGTTTCAAAAGGTACTTTTTATGGCTTTTGACTAGTTCGACTATGTTGAGGCAAAGTTTATGTTCTTCCTGTAGGTATTTTGCTCCAGAAACCATCTCGATTGGGGAACAAACGGAAAAATCAGACACTTTCTCTTTTGGGGTCGTCCTCTTGGAATTGATTACCGGCCGCAGACCTGTGGTCTCGACAGATCATTCTGTGATAGATACTTTGGTTAATTCAGTAAGTCACGCAATTCTCATGTTCCCAATCATAGCCCAAGCTACCTTACTATGGGATTCCGAATTTGATGTTTATGGTCATGGAAGTTGCAAATATTGAATAGAATCATTGTCATGATTTACAGACTAGGCCTTACCTCACACAAGCTCTGGAAGATGGAAACTTCGACTCTCTTGTTGATCCTATGCTGCAGAACTATTATAACCCCAGTGAGATGGCTCGCATGGTGGCCTGCGCTGCTGCTTGCGTGCGTGAATTGACGCACTGTCGACCAAAAATGAGTGTGGTAATATTTCAGTGGCCGGAGCTTAATCTTTCTTTTGTAGATGCGCACTTGCTACATCCATGACTAATGACAGCTTTGTTTGAGGATTCATGTATAGTTGATTTAGGAACCGTTAGGTTATCTGAAAATAGCAACTCTGACAATCTGCTTTCGAAAAATTATGTAGATTGCTCGAGTCCTCGAAGGGCATCAATCTGCTGCCGACCTTGATGACGGGACTGGAGCCGGGCCGAGTAAACCTTGACCTTGAGGACGGCAACAGGGAACCTACAGGTGGATATGGCTTGCCGTGTCCATCTGGCTCGAGTAGCGAGGGTCCTAGCTGCGAAACAGCCCGAGATCTGGAGTTGGGGAGGATGGATCTTACAAGTCGTGGCCTCGAATAGTTTCTGAACCTCCTTGTTTTTCACATTTCGAGACGCATGGCAAGGTAGGCGAAGTAATTCATGGTCGAACACATATTAAGGTTGTATAGTATGGTTTGGTAGCGTCATTTTGTTAGTTGTTAGTATTTTCCCGCGCTGATGTCGATTTCGTTGTGTGCTGGACTCAGATGTAGATGTTCGTTCTTTTGGTGTAATAGCAAACAAAATTTCAGTCCAAGCCGGCCCCCATTCACCGCTGAAAGAGGCGAAATAAAAAAGGATCGAAAAATGTAAATAACAAATAAACGTGAACACGCTTTGTTAGGGTCTCATGATTTGTTTAATGGGAGGAACATCCGCCATCGACCAAGATCTCTTCTGCAAATGACGCCAATCGGAGCGAGTGGGAAACGAAACGAGAGGATGAGCGAGCGATACTGGCAAACTCGAGTGCCACGTGCCGTGCGAGGGGTGCAGAGGACCTAGTGGGGTTCGCACGTGAATTCCCGTAACGTAGCAACGGCAACGGCAACGGCAAGGAGCACAATGACGTAGAAAGGCTATGGTAGGACTAGCAGCCGAATCCAGCGTGTAGTCGATGCCAAGTCGCAGGTGAGAGGTGTCAGTCGTCAGGTTGTCAGAAACGGTTGCAGGGCAGGGCGAGAGGCGTCCGTACGCAACGTGCGCAAAAGTCCGAATGGATGAGGAAGGCGTACTTACAACGACAGAGTTATGACGCTATATGGAAATCCATGTTTGATGTTGCGTTGCGACTGGCGCATGTGACATGAACTCAATAAGAATTATCATGCCGTAAGAATTTTCTGCTGAAATATTATATTAGAGAAGATAAACATCCAGATGCTAAAGCATCACCGTACACTATATCTTGCAACAGCAACATAAAAGGAGGGAAAATGTTCCAATTGCAGACCGGGCCTTGATTCCGATGGGCTTTTGCAGCCCAATCTGCAGTTGCATTAGCTTGTCTGCAATAGTGCTTGAGAGAGATTAGGGCATCGGGATAGCAGCTCTTCGACTTCAGCAAAAAGGTTTCGTTTCGTCCATGGCTGCGTCTTCTTCTCCGTGACAATTTCAACCAACTGTAGGTAGTCCGATTCCACTATCAGTCGTTCCTGGTGAAGCCCTTGCTGGATCAGATGTTGAATCGACAAAATGAGAGCATAAATCTCCGCCTGGAAAGCCAATTGAGCTGCAAAGCTTCGGGTAAAAACATCAATGAGAATTCCTTTGTGATTTCTGCAAATACAAGCCATTGATCCTTCCAAACCCTCTGACTGAAAAGCACCATCGATATTGCATTTTAAACTGCCTTTTTCAGGAGGTTTCCATCGTTTGGGGCTTCCGATTATTTTTGGCTTCCGATTTCATCCCTTTTTAGCCCTTGGAATTGCAAAACCACAACACTTTGGGGCTTATATCGCAAAATAGCAATGATGAGCTCGAGCGCATCCTTTGTCCGATTTTGCTTGCTTTGTGCTGTTAATGAAACCCAACATCGGTCCCAATGTTCTTTTTTGCTCAATAATCCATGCGATTATCATCAACTCTAAAGGTAGACTGGCAAAACTTTGTGAAGAGGCTCCGAATTTTGAGCGGAAGCAATTGAGTAGCCGCTTTGAGTTTTCGAATTTGAGCTTAGAGTTTAAACGACAACTTAATTTCGAGCTATTGATTCATGTAGCCTTTGAGTATGCATACATAGGATTATCAATTCAAAAGGTCTGAATCATAAAGGTGAAAGGGACCGCATGCACATAAGATTTTGACAAAGGCTATAAGCAATTTCGACACGCCAACCATCTCTCTCTCTCTCACACACACACACAAAGAAAAAAGCAATCAATCTCGGAAGATAAGGAACGTAAAAGTTCACAACGCATGTCATGAAGGGATTGATTCATAAGAAAACATTGACGTGTGACAGTGTTTATGCATTATGTAGCATCGACACGGACACGCGACACGCGACACGCGACACGACACGACACGACACGACTGTTGGAAATTAATCCAAATAAAACACAAACTGTTTGTTGCAATCAGAACATGAAAGTAAAGAAGATGATAACAGCTTTATAATTTCATTCCCTTTACAAATCTTGGAAAAGAAGAAAATAAGATATAACATAAAATTGGAGATAAGGTACGGATAACTGAATCTCCTTAAGGCGATTAATTCCTGCCAAAGGTGCCCCGCAGATTCACGAACTATGTCTCCCAAGATACAATACCTCGAACCTGTTTGGATCAGCACTATGCAAATAGGACTCTGTCAAACCGTTCAATTGAACCAGCACACTCAGGAAAAATAGAAGAGTAGAAAAGGGCATCAAAGCTCTTTTTGGAATCGAATCGGGAAAACCAAAAAACCCTTATGAAGCTCTATGCTCATATCTATTTATAGAGCTTTTTAGTTCATGTACTAAAGAGATACATGAATTAAATAGACGCATGTATCCACGAGATTCATGAATAAAGAGATACGTGAATCCAAGAGATTCATGTATCCAAAGATACGTGAATTCAAGAGATTTATGAACTCAATAAATACATGAACTAAACGATACATGAATCTAGGAAATTCATGAATTCAATAGATACGTGAACATAAAAGTATAGGAAATTCATGAATCCAAAAAGAGATACGTGAACAGAAAAAACGTATCTTAATTTATTGGCTTCCGTTGATCCATTAACCATAATTATAACCATAATTACAACAATCCCCCACATTAATGGATCAACAAAACATTTTTGACTCGAAGGAATCTGAGCATGCCTGTTGAAATAAACCGCATCAAGATAGGTAGCTTTCGCTTTGAACCTTCTTTAGTGAAAACTTATCGGACTTACTTAACTAGTCGATGGACTAAGTCGTGAATCGCCAGTTGTTTGTGTAAGCCTAGACAATAAGCCTCACATGGAGTATTTCCAATTCAAGATTGGTTCTCGGTTGTGTTCGTTCTTTCGGCCCTGAACCTCTCGGAATTCATGCGTGCTTTAGAAAATTTAACATTTAAAGATTTTCATAGAGTCGGCCAGCTCCATGCATATAGGTGCATTCCTACCATATCTCACTTGGATGTTATATTCCAAGTTATAGGAATCATTAAACGCATAGCGTACCCTTAATAACGCTGGAGGAAAGCACTGTTGCATAATAGGAATAGGAGACAGTGCTTACACTAGAGTTTCCAAAATTTGCGTTGTCCTATTGAACCTAGTCCATGGGATCTCCAATCGCATAGGTTAGGTTTCCACCCTGGAATCTCTTTATTAGGTTAAGGCTCTTAAACCCATTCCCCTCGATGCGCAGTTTATTTGCTCTTTCGACAAACCTTTTGTCAGCGGATCCGCAATATTTTCCTTTGACTTTACAAAGTCTAAAGAAATGATTCAATTTGAGAGCAACTGCTTATGGTATTGTGTCTACGACGAATGTGTCTAGACTTACCGTTATAGATCACATTATGCACCCCCATATTTTCAGAAAATTGTAGGATAATAACTTTTCATTCCATAACTCGTATGGAGTTTACCTAGCCTTTTGTGAGGTATTTCATTAAGAATATAATTTGCAGTTAAAACTGCCTCCCCCCACAAGTTCTAAGGTAAACCTGAACTCAAAAGCATGGCGTTAGCCATCTCCTTTAGTGTCATGTTCAATCGTTCTGCAATTCCATTTTGTTGTGGAGTATAAGGTGCAGTCATTTGAAGAATTATTTCAAAACTAGCACAAAACTCTTTCAAATTGATTGAACTGTATTTTTCTCCTCTATCAGACCTAAGTACTTTGATTCGTTTATCAAGTTGGTTTTCAACTTCATTTTTATACTTGACAAACATGCTCATAGTCTCATCTTTGCTAGTTAGTAAATAAACATAGCAAAATCTAGTACAATCATCCACAAATGTGATGAAGTACTTCTTTCCACCTCTACTTTCTACAAACTTTAAATCACATAGATCACTATGAATTAATCGTAGAGGTTCACTTGTTCTTTTAATGGATTTGAAAGGTTTCTTGGCAAACTTGGCCTCAACACAAGTCTCACACTTGTAATGGGCATCCAACTCAAATATTGGAATTAACCCCAAGTTTTCTATTCTCTTTATTGTACCATAGTTTACATGTCATAATCTACCATGCCATAGATAAGGAGACACAACAGTATAAATTGAGTTTACACATACTTTGAGTTTACATCAATGACAGTCACATTGGCCTTAAATAGGTCATTACACAAGTACCATTTCCCCACATATATCCCTCATTTTGAAAGTACAAACTTGTCAGATTCAAATACAACTTTGAAACCCTTCTTGACAAGTATAGGGCCATAAATTAGATTTTTCCGAATCTTCGGTACATGCAGCACATTCAGCAGGGCGACCTCCTTGCCAAATGTAAACTTCAGGATCACCTTTCCTCTTCCGGCAATCTTTGCTGATGCAGAGTTAGCCATATAAAGCTTCTCATCTTCTTCAGCCTTCTCATAAGATGAGAACATGTGTTTATCTGCATAGATGTAATTTGTGGCACCCGTGTCTCGCCACCAGCCATTAGTATTCAACACCAGAGATGCTGCGAACATTACCACATCAGACAGTCTCTCAATATTGTCATACTCTGTCAAATTCAATTGCTGGGTTGCACCTTCGTTCTTGCCTTTTTTCGGGCGCTTCTTGCAATCCTTAGCACGATGGCTAGGCTTGTTGCATATGAAACACGTTCCTTGGAATTTCTGGAACTACTCCTTTTGCTTGCCTTTTCCTTGAAAAGACATCTTCCTTTTTCTATCTTGCTTGGATTTGGAAGATTCCACAACATTGGCCTTTGGCTCAGAAGAAGGATTCGCACTCCTTCTATTGTCCTCCTCGATTCTGAGGCGCAGAATGAGATCTTCAAGGCTTATCTCCTTCCGTTTGTGCTTTAAATAATTTTTGAAGTCTGACCAGCCCGGAAGTAGTTTCTCAATCATGGCTGCCACTTGGAATGATTCACTAAGTATCATTCCCTCAGTTGAGATGTCACTCAGAATTAATTGCAATTCTTGAACCTGACTCATGACAGATTTAGAATCCACTATCTTGTAGTCCAAGAATTTGGCAACCACAAATTTCTTGGTGCAAGCATCCTCAGTTTTGTATTTTTTTCTCTAAGGACTCCCATAACTGTTTAGCAGATTCAATATTACAATAAACATTATAAAGAGAATTCACTAAACAATTAATGATATAATTTCGGCATAAGAAGTCCCCATGCTTCCAAGCCTCCAACGCACCGAGCGTCGTGACATCGGGCACACCTCCGATAAATATTTCGTCAAATTGAGCATGGTCAGATAGAAGAACATCTTCTGCTGCCACTGTTTAAAACCCACGCCGGTGAATTTATCCGGTTTCTCATTAGCTGTAACTGGAGGCGTTGCCATCATAGTAGCAAAGTTCGTTGAACCATCCCTCCAGAAATGGAGCCAAAAACCATTTGGTTTATACTGTTATGAAAAACAGTCCCGGGCATACCAGTCGTATGACTTGTACCCGCACCACCAAATTCGGTGTTAGCCCAAGGGCCCGTAGCATTGGCTACTACAAATTCAAACCCTAAGGGTTGAACATCTTCCATAGCAACGGTCAAATTGACCATAGGAACATCTCCTTAAACATTCGGGACATTGAATGGCACTTGATTATTTTCAGCCATCTTAATAATCTGACAAGAACAACAAACAGTGAGTGAGATAATCGCCTTAAGATTGTTGGAAATTAATCCAAATAAAACACAAACTGTTTGTTGCAATCAGAACATGAAAGTAAAGAAGATGATAACGACTTTATAATTTCATTCCCTTTACAAATCTTAGAGAAGAAGAAAATAAGATATAACATAAAATTGGAGGTGAGGTACGGATAACCGAATCTCCTTAAGGCGATTAGTTCCTGCCAAAGGTGCCTTGCAGATTCACGAACTATGCCTCCCAAGATATAACACCTCGAATTTGTTTGGATCAGCACTATGCAAACAGGACTCTGTCAAACCGTTCAATTGAACCAGCACACTCAGGAAAAATAGAAGAGTAGAAAAGAGCATCAAAGCTCTTTTTGGAATCGAATCGGGAAAACCAAAAAACCCTTATGAAGCTCTATGCTCATATCTATTTATAGAGCTTTTTAGTTCATGTACTAAAGAGATACATGAATTAAATAGACGCGTGTATCCACGAGATTCATGAATAAAGAGATACGTGAATCCAAGATATTCATGTATCCAAAGATACGTGAATTCAAGAGATTCATGAACTCAATAAATACATGAACTAAACGATACATGAATCTAGGAAATTCATGAATTCAATAGATACGTGAACATAAAAATATAGGAAATTCATGAATCCAAAAAGAGATACGTGAACAGAAAAAACGTATCTTAATTTATTGGCTCCCGTTGATCCATTAACCATAATTATAACCATAATTACAACAACGACATACCGACACGTCGTTTCTTAAAAATAGAGAATTTCGACACGTTCCGACACGTTATATATTAAATGTATTTTTTTATAAATAATAATAAAAATAGTCTAAAATTAATTTACACGAAAAAATTAATTAATATCATTAATTATTTTAATTTGTTACAATAATACATAAAACTTAGATGAGAAAAAAATTGTTTAAAGAAAAATGCTGAAATGATATTTATAAATTTATTTATTTATCATATATAGCATTTTTTTATTACTTCTTTCATAATAAAAGACTTTTAAAAAAACTAAAAAAATTATAAAAAAACAAAACTGAAAAAAAAAATTGACCCTGTGTGTGTATATTTATGGCAATTTTATTACTTCTATTATTACTTCTGTTGTGTATATTTATATTTTGACCCCTCAAGTATTAGAAATTTTTAAAATTGACCCCGTGCATGTCGGAATCACGTGTTGGAATTTTGGATTCACATGTTGGAGCGTGTCGGAGAGAGTTGACCACGTGTCGGATTTTTCGACACTCGTTGACCGCGTGTCGGAGCGTGTCGGGACGTGTCGAAGCGTGTCGACATGTGTCAGCGTGTCGACACGTGTCAGAGTGTTGGACACGACAAGAAGGCTTCCGGAGAGTGTTCATGCTACATAGTTTATGCATGTATATTGGATATGCTTTTCCACATATCACCGCAACACAATGCACTGAATGCACAAAGTGAGCAAAACCCATCGTCCTAGGCATTTTTTGGGGAATTGCTTAGTATTTGTTAGTAACATGTTAATACAATGTTAATACAATGGTCAAAAACTAATTGTGAAAATATTTAATTGTTAATGCACAGTGGGAAATGGCTTCTGAGCGCGTGTATATAGAATTTCCTATTCAAAAGGTCTAAATAAAGGTAAAGAAGAGTACATGCACATAAGATTTCGGCAAACACTATCATTGGTAAAGCAATTTCAATACGCATTCTCCCTCTCCCTCCCTCCCAAATGGCATGAAAAGAAGTGAACCAACCCATCTCGGAAAATAAGGGACGTAAAAGTCCACACATGGAGTAAAAGCATATCGGGAGAGGGATTGATCCATATGAAAGCGTTGACCTTTGACGGTGTTTATACCTACATGGTTGGCTCTGATTTTCCATGTATCACCATGGCACAATGCACCGAATGGACAAAGAGAGCAGAACCCATCTTCGTTGCCAATGACAACCTTAAAAGACATTTTTGGGGAATGGTTAGGGCGTATATGATAACCATTCTATTTATATTCAAAACTATTTTTCTATTCCAAACTTATTTTTGGAACAGAAATTCGTTTGGTGAGACTATTTCAAAAATAGGTTTGAAATATGAATCGGAAGTACACATTTTTTACTTAGAAATAAAAACTATTTTCATCGTTTATCCTCGCTACTAGCAGGCTGTCCATCCGCCGTTGTCGGCTGCTGTCCGCCGTCTGCCCGATCACCATCTGTCCACCAGCGCCACCTGCTGCCACTGCCTGTCACTGCCATGTGCCATCCACCAACCGCCACCGCTCGGGAGAAAGAAATTTTGTGTCGTTATTAGATACGCATTTTTACTTAGAAACTCATCCAAGAATAAAAATAAAAAGAAATTATTTCTCTTTCAGAAATCAATTTTTAGTCAGAATGATTATTATTTGCACTCTTAGTATCTATTAGTAACACGTTAATACAACCGTCACAAACTAACCGAATTGTTAATGATATTGAACATATCAAAATTAATTTTTCCTTTTCCCTTTGGCTTCTCTGGGGTTATTTTGCCAAAACATTGAAACGTGTATTCGTGGATGGGGCTAATCTAGAATCTCCTTTTATTATTATTATTTTTGCTTTTTCTCTATTCAGTCAAAACAACGAATGTCACTCTTCCAAGTACACGAGATAATACAATAATAGCATGGCCATGTGCAACCTCCAGCAAAGTTAGCCTGCAGCTTTATTACAGGTTTGAATATTTTTCTCCCCCTTTTCTATTTTCATTCTCTCGTTTCTAATTACTCTCTCCCTCTCTCTATATATGCCCAAATAACATAAAAAGAAAACATCTACTTGTGACAATGTTTATGCATGTATGATTGGCAATGAAGTAAGCAAAAACCCATTGTCCTCGCCAATAATAACCTTAGAAGCCATTTTTGGGGAATGGTTTACTATCCATTAGTACATGTTAATACGACGGTCAAAAACTAACTTTAGGATATTGAATTGTCAATATCATTTGATTAAATATATTAAAACCAATTTTTCCTTTTCCCTTTCGTTTTTTCTGGGGTTCTTTGCGAAAACGCTAAGATGTGTATAGCTGGATCGAGCTAATCTAATATATCATTTTTTTTAGGGTTAATATTCTGAAAAACTCTAAACTGGTACATCTGTGACAAATTTACCTAAAATTATTATTTCGACCATGAAAAACCCCAAACTGATATACTTATGATAAATTTACTCTGATTGACCATCAAAAACTCTAAACTGGTACATTTATGACAAATTTATCCCGAATTAATTTATTCGACCACAAAAAACCCAAAATTAATAAATTTGTAACAACTATACCTTCTGCTAAATTGGATTAATACCACAAAAAAATTACAAAAAATATAAACTGTGACAAACGGAGCGTAAAATCTCAAATTGGTATACGGTCAACTGTCACATGTCGTATAAATTTAATGAAAACTAACAGAGGTTAAATTTGTCACAAGTATACCGGTTTGAGGTAAATTTGTCGAAAGTATATCAGTTTGGGATTTTTGGTGATCAAAAAAATAATTTTTGATAAATTTATCACAAATATACCAATTTAAGATTTTTCAAAGAATTAACAATTTCTTTTATATGGTGCCTTTTCTCTATTCAGTCAAAAAAACGAATGTCACGTCTCCAATTATGTGAGTGAGTACAATAACAGCATGGCCATGTGCAACCTCCACGAAAGTCAGACAGCCTGCAGCTTTTCTACAAGTTGGAATAATTTTTCTCCCTGTTTTCTTGTCTCATTTTCTCCTTTCTAATTATTCTCTCTCTTTTTTAAACGTTAAATAATGTATATTTTGCCAATATAAGTAGTATGTATATTTCAACACGGCCACATGCAAAAATGATGCAAATGTTTCCTGGTTAGGACATAAAGAGCCCCTTTTTTAAATTGGTGAAAATATATTGTTTTTTCCTAAAGTTGAATTAACTAATATAGGCCGGTCAATTAACCGTTTGACTTCCAAGGCAGTTACCTGCCTTCATTGATTGCCGAATGTGCCTTCACATAGTTGAAGCAGTCTTCCCAAGATGCTTAGAAATAGACTAAACGGTACCGACCAAAAAAAAAAAAAGTCTAGACGGCATTTTCGTCTTCCAATCATTTATCACGGTAGAACCGCCCGGAAAATCTATAATTGAAGAATTTCACTAGCTTTTTTCCTTTAAAAGTAAACAGCTTTTCTTTTTTCTCCTTCTGTTTGTTCTTTCAATCAAAGCCTTCTTCCTTGCAGCACATCTGGAAATGTCGTGTTCAACTGCTTTGTAAAAGGGAAAAAAAAGGTAGGTAAAGGGTAACTTTTGTCGATTATAAATTTATAATATAGGATTCTTAACATCTTGTAATTGGGATACGATATGATAGTATAATATTTTTTAAGAAAATGCCAATTAAATATTATAATGCTTTGGAAGGATTGCTATCTAAAAAACTCTATTTCATAACAATGTGGACATACTTCGATATGTAAAGTATTGATAAGATTAAGATTACAATTGTTGTTAAATTGTTTGTGGAAGGTGAAGTGATTTTATTTTTTTGATTTGAAAATTTTGATACGTATTTTTTAGGATATGCTTACTGGGAGTCCTTAAATTTACAAAAAGTACAATCAAATCCTAAAATTTGTCAAATAAGTTCAATCAAATTTTTTTGTTAACTCTGTCTAATTTGGCTAATAAAAAATGCTAAGATGATTTTGTTTAAAATTTTCTCTCTCCTAGATGGCTAAAACGTAGTTTTGGCCCCAAATCTAATTTTTACTTAAATTAAATTTAAAATAAGATAAATTATAAAAAAAATATATAAAAAGGACAACCGGCGACGAAGGTGTGCCCTTTACACCACCACCCCACCACCAATGGGAAGGGCCGGTGACAATGGGGGAATGGTTGTTGGGCCCCGCCAGGGGCTAGTGACCCTCATCGATTGCAAGCAAGGGCACTAGTGGTGCCCAACCCTCGCTAGTGGCGATTGGCCCTTGCCTAGTTCTGGCCAAGGGTTGTGCCTAGATTTGGGCGAGGGCGAGGGCTAGTAGGGCCTTGCCTATAGTCGATGAGGGTTGCAACCCTCGCTATGGTTGTTGTTGTTGTTCTTTTATTTTTTAATTTTTAATTTATAGGTTGTTTTTAATTTAATATAAGTAAAAATATTATATTAAAAATCAAATTTGGGTCAAAATTATGTTATTTTAGCCATGTTATTGCCATGTAGGAGAGAGAAAATATTGAACAAAGCCACATCAATATTTTCTTTTAGCCAAATTGGACGGAGTTAATGGAGAGACTCAATTACAATTTTATGACAAGTTTTAATATTTAATTGCACTTTTTGTAAGTTTTTTTTTTAACTCAATTGCACTTTTGTAACAAATTTTAGAACTTTCAATGCAAAGAAGTGTTTTTAAATGGTTAATGTACTGGGAAAAATAAATAACTAAATAAATAAAAATGCCAAACTGCAAAGGTAATGTGAAATAGTGCGTTTTGATATCAAGATATAGGAAAACACGCTAAACGACGGGCTATTAACCCATAATTAAATATCTCTAAAACATATATTAGGTAACCAAATACGCAAGCATAGAGCAGAACATACTTGTTCGCCCAAGGCTTATAGTGATCAGAAGCAGCGAAAGTTAGCGCTTTTGGGTCATCCATTTCAGCGAATTTCTTTTGTCACTCTCACGATCACACAGAGAAGAATGAAGGAAACTGCAAGTGATGCAGAGAGAGAGAGAAAGAGAGAGCGAAATGGGGATGTTATGTGGTTGCATATATATGTCGAGAGGGAGCCAAGCCAGATTGCATGAAAAGGAAGAAGTCCAGATAATTTTGTCCCTGAACTTGAATTAACTGAATTATATCATTGAATATTTTCATAAAATTCATGGATTAAATTGAGCATATACCAAAAATTCAAGGATCACATTGAACAAATTAAAAGTTTAGAAAACTACATTGCATATTAAATAAAGCTCAAACCACATTAAATAAATTAAAATTTTAAGGAGCACATTGTAAATTGTGACCATTTTTGTTATTATTCCTATAAAAAAAAAAACACACTAAAGGCTGTGAGTTAGAGAGAGAGAGAGAGAGAGAGAGAGAGAGTGTGTGTGTGTGAAAAGCTTTGGACTTAAAATTCTCGCCTGCGCTGAGCGCGTGCGAACCTCCTTCATCTAACTCGTCAAATCACACGGCTTTTCATATGAGATGTACGTCATTCCACGACTGAGATGCACCAAGCTTGCAAGTTTGTTGGAATCGCTCTCCGTTGGGCCACCGGAAAAAGCTACTCTCTTCAAACGGTGGAAGAAGGGTTTCCGTCAAAGATGATCTCTTTAATACACAGCTAGTCATACCAAGCCGTGTGGGCCAATCAATCCCACTGAGATGGAATGCTGCAACGAGTCTCTTTTGACCTAGTGCAAAAGCGGGAAACAACGTCGAAAATTCGTGCTCGAAACCACGAGGGCGACCAGGAAGCGGGGAATCCGGCTTTGGGACGATCCGTCCCTGTCGAGATCAAATGGGTCTTTGGCTTCTTCCCTTCTTCTTTTTCCCTCTCTTCGGATCTTGTCAATGGAAAAAGAGTGTCCCAATGGTATAATGTGGATCAACTTTAGTCAAGTATTATCCCCTGAGTGGATCTTGAAGTGACTGAATCGTGATCCCCGTCCATGGCATAGTGCCAAGGGAAAAAGGGACTCGAACGTGTCTATTGGGAACTAAAGAGCCCGTTTGGTTCAACTTTTGGGAAATGCCTTTGCATTTCCCCAAGTATCTTTAGAAGAATGGGCATTTTGTGAATGCTGAAGTGTTTGGGAACTCTTTTTATTTTGGTGCATTTTGCAAAGGAGCTTTGAGCTGAAAAGAAAAAGGAAAAAAAGAAAAGGAGAAAGGAGATGTTGAATCTGAGGAGGGGAACGATTGGGAGGCAGCCGGAGCTGGTGGGGGAGGCGGCTGGTGGCTGTGGTGGGGGAGGCGGCTGGTGGTTGTGGTGGTGGGGAGGCAGTGGGTCGCGCGACCCACGCACTACCATCTTGTGGGTTGCGTGCCCTCAGGGTGACGCCGCCTGGGGCCGCGCGACCCACGCACCGCCGTCGCGTGGGTTGTGCGGCTTCGGGCGTCAACGCCTGAGGCCGCGTGACCCACGCGACGGCGGTGCGTGGCGACCAGATCAGGCGATGCTCAACTTGTCGCGTGGGTCGCGCGACCCAGGCGACGCCGCCTGAGGTAGCGACCCACGTGACGGTGGTTTCGTGGCGACGGCGGTGCTTTGCGACGGCGGTGCTTGGCGACGGCGGTGCGTGGCGACCAGATTTGGCCGGCTGAGCACCGCTCAGCCCGTCGCGTGGGTCGTGCGACCTAGGCGACGTCGCCTGAGGCCGCGACCCACGCGATGGCGGTGCTTGGCGACGACGATGCGTGGGCGACCAGCTCCAACCGGCTGAGCTCCGCCGGCTGAGCTTCACTCTTGAAGAAAGAAGTTCAACGAGGAAGACAATGAACAGTAGTTTGTAAGGGTATAATAGGAAAATGTAATTATCAGTGAGGGCAATATTGGAAGAAAAAAAATTCATTAATCCCCTCTTCAGCATTCCGAAAATGCTGAATGCCCAAAGCAGGTCCCCACCTACTAGCATTTCCCCAAGTATGGCTCCAAATGCTGAATCAAACGGTTGAAATTTTTCCCAATGGGCTTTCGGGGCTGAAAGCCCCTTGGGAATGCTGAACCAAACAGCCCTAGGCTTGCCCACCCTCTTAATGAGTAAAAGTATGGTTTTTAGGACACTGGACCGACCCAAATTGAGTTGCCAAATTTTTTTGCGGTGGAAAAGTTGGGCTAAGATCCTAACTTCAAGAATAAATGCACAAGGAAATCTGGAGAATATTGTAACATAAGATAACAAAGGAAAATTAAAAATCAATTAGAATTAAAGAGAGATATAAAGAATTAGGTAATTTATTTCTAGCATTTAAGACATGCCTTTTTAAGAAACATGCTACTATATATACATCATAGGGTAGAGTCAAATCTTTTGAATTACAGAGTCAAACAAGCTCCAAATTGATATGGGACATATGAGAAAGATAGAAATATCGAAAAGAATTGTCCCACATTACTTATAATTGTTCTCAAGTCATGTTCATACACAGCCGCGGCAGATTTGTGGGGTCCCAGCAGGGAAAATTTGCCCGTTCAAGTTAGGCCATGTTTGGTAACCATCCAAACAAGGCCAAATTCTGATTCTTTGTTCCTGGAATCAGTTTCGGCCTAGAATCGCGTTTGGTAAAATTTTTGTTTTCGAGAACAAATTTGTTCCCGGGAACAGATTGGGAATAGAATCAAGAACAAAAAAAAAGTTGATTCTTGTTCCGGGAACGAATTTGAGAATCAAAATCAAGAACGATCATTTCCCTCTGCTAACAGGCACATTGGGTGCCACGTTAATGAAAGAACGATCGCGGGTGATATATTCCGTCAAAAGTCTTGGGATTGAATTTTTGAGTTCAACGAATCCTTTTATAAAAGAAAAATCGAAGTCCAACGTGGACAAAGGACGGTCATGTGGCGCTTCTAACTAAACCGACTTCATCTGAGGAAAAATTGCCGAGTCGACCAAGCCGGGGACAACGATCTGCCACAGCAGCTCGCGCAGTCCTCGCTCCCCCGTTGTCGCATGCTGGACACCAAGTCACTAACCGCAGTCTTAAGTATCAGTCCCCAAGCCATCGAGCTTTACCCTCTATCTTTTGCATCGCACGCCAACATCCTAAGCCTAGATTCTGCTTCGCTAACCATGGCAACCTTAGTTATAGTGTTTGCCCACGGGAGGCCACGCCATATGTGTCGGTCGCGAGCCTCAAGGAGTGAGACAATGACACAAATTGCGGGTTAGTCAATGGGCAACACCTGGGGGCGATGGGCGGAGGCTGAGAGTTGATCCGACTTGTCAATCCATACACAAAGAGAGACACATAAGACTCGATCATTACAACGACAGGTTCATTTAAACTACCAAATTAGTACCATCCTTTCTCAACCAATCCACATAAGATGGATTTCACTGCCAAAAGCATTACCCTTAGTATTACCCTTTGAACACAATAATGGCTAAACCTCACAGAAGTTACAAGTCATTAAATTATATAGCCAGGAGCAATAACACAATTCCTACTCTAAAATTTGTTGGCCAAAACTGGAAAGACCAACCAAAACCGAAGTTTCTCACTGGCAAGCCATTGTGCATTTCACAAAGAGAGAAACTGGCTCCCAACACGAGAAAACTGCGACCGTCAGGTTCTTTGCCTACCAGGCAAAAGATTGGCAATGATGACAGCACTATGGGCCCTAAGATAAAAGAGCAAATGTCGACAGTAAATTTTTAGGCATTACATTAAATAGACACATATACCTTTTAAGCTTTTTTAGCTACAAGAAGAAGAGCAAATGTTGCTTGGTGGAATGGAAAAGGACATACCAATTGAGGATGGAGGCGATCCTAAAGTTGATGCGCTTATTTGTCCCTTCAAGAAACTGACATGAATTGTAGATGATGGTGGTGAAGAGGAGTGTTAATCTCAATCATCCGTGCTCTACATGTGAAGAAGACACTTTTTCTCAACGGAGTCACTAAATTGTTGCAACTTGGCATTGTCTCTAAAAGAAAATGGTATTCAAAATCCATATGGTAAAGCCCTCAGAGCTTATTCAATTTTGATTCCAATTTTCATCAATTTCACGTTATGGTAAACTAGAATTAATACTAAAATATAGTAAAAGTACTCAAAATCTAATTACTTAATTTTTTCCAATCTAAATTTTTTTAATTATGAAAAATCGGGACTCGGATTGGGTCAAGAGACCTGGTCTAGATGTGGGTCTTACCTGGACCCTGTGTCAATTGCATTAAGACGAGTATTAGGCTATGTTGAGCTTGTTTCTTTTTTTGTTCTTGAGAACAAAAAAAGCTTCTTTTTTTTTTTTTTTACTTTTTGTTTCTCTTTTAAATCTATTCTCTAGCCATTGATCTATTTTGGAGGATAGGAGAATAACTTATGTACATAAACAGATCTCTATTTCGAGGAAGAAAATAATAGAAAAATGGAGAAATTAAAATGTTACCAAATAGACCCTAGGTGTCTGTCTTCCTTTGTTCAAGCAGTGTAAAAATAATCATTTTTTTTTTTTATCTCTTTCATTGGATAGTCCAACGGTACAATCGTAGAGGACTGACAGCTGGAGATTCGAGGAACAGCTTACAAGAAATTATGAATCCATACCTTTTGGCATGTAAAAATTTGTTTTGACTCAAAGCGATTGGCGCAGGGTGGGTGGCATTTGTACGAGTGCTGTCTAGTTATTGAGCTGGAAATCATTAAATGCCCTGGAATCTCGAACGTTTCATATGTTTAGTCCTCTAAAACCACCAGAGGATGGACGCTCCTTATATCAGGGGGTGAGAGAATTGTCACGATCACCCCCTGTCAATAAAGATTAATCAAATGCTCAAAAGATCTTAAGAGGAGAAAATTATCAAATAAGTATTGAATCTATTGCAATTTTTTTAATTCAGTTTTTTTGATCAATTTAGTCTTAAACATTTTACATTTGTGTCAATTCAGTTCGTCTGGCCAAATTTAATCAATAGACGTTGATGTGGTAATTTTTTCATATTTTTTTTCTTGATCTTTTTTTTTCTTTACTTCCTTTATTCCTCTAGCCAACGAGGTCCACTAGTGAGGCTCGCTCTTGCCAACACAAGCAAGGGCGAGCCTCGGCTCCCCTAGTGAGGCGTCACCCTTGCCATCGCTGGGCAAGGGTGAGGCCTCGCCAACGAACCTCACCCAAATCTGGTGAGGTCATGCCTCACCGTCATTGGGCAAGGTCGTTGTTGGGCGAGCTTGACCTCATCCAGCCTCACCCATTGACGACGAGCGCAAGCCTCACCATGGCTACAGGTGAGGTTCGTTGGCAAGGCTTGCTCTCACTGTCACTAGGCGGGATCGAGCTCGCCTAGCCATGGCAAGGCTAACCCTCGCCCAATGATGACGAGGGCAATGCCTCACTAGTGGTGGTCGAGGCTCGCCTTCACCAATGGCTAGCGAGGGTGAGCCTCACAAGTGGTTGTCGAGGTTGACTTTGCTAGCCTTAACCTCTGGCCAGTTGCCGGACCAGCCAGAGGAAGAATGCAAGGAAAAAAAGAAGAAGAAAAGGAAAATAATAATTAAAAATTGTTACGTTAGCATTTATCGAATGGCCAATGCCAGCCAACATCCACGTCGGCATTAGTCAGCTAAATTTGTCCTAATAGACTAAATTGACATAAATACAAAAATTTTAAGGCTAAATTAACCAAAATAAAAAAAAATAAAATTTAGCATTGAATTTGAAAAATTGCAATAGTTTTAGGATTGTTTCAGTAATTTTCCTGTTTTAAGATTATACAGGAAACAATTCACCACCCATCAATCATACCTACAACTTCGTGCAACAACCCATTTCAAAGCTAGTGATATTTAAATTTAGACACTATGCCCGAATAATGTGATTGGTTAGTTGCTCCATGTTAGTTTATGACCGACATGTAAATAACTTTTCCAACAATCATACATAAGAGAAGATTAATGAAGATTGAAATATTTTGGATGTTATATTGATTATAAAGCGATTGGGAATACATAATTATTAGCTCCACCATATATACAATCATGGAGTGAACTGTTAAACATATTTATAAAATGTAATCATCTTGAATCCATGTCATTGCTCTATTTATGGAGATCCAATCACTTCGCAATTGGAATATGCTCTCTCGTAGAGACATCATGCATGTTAATTTATGACCAACATGTAAATAACTTTTCCAACAATCATACATAGAGGTGTTAAATGGGTTGCACAACCCATTTATGGACCCATTTATGGTTAAATGGGTCATTAATGGGTCAAGCTTTATCTTATAAAGCACCCATAATAAGTTTTAATGGGTAAACACTAAGATATATGGGTTTTAAACGGGTCAGCTCTCTGACCCGTTTATGACCCATTTATCAACCCATTTTTCACTCAAAACCTCATTATCTCTCTCTCTTCTCTTTAATTTTACAAATTTTTTTTATAAAAATCAAAATTATAATTATTTTTTCTTCTTTTTTTTTTTCTTTCTTCTAACTCCGGTCGCCGGTACGGCGATGGCCGGCGACCGGCCAGGCGAGCGGCGAGCTCGAGTTCGCCGGATCTGGCCAGGCGGAGGCCTCGCCGATCTGGCGAGACGCGAACTCGCTGGCGTCGGGCGAGGGGCGAGCTCGAGCTCGCCCGACGCCGGCAAGCCTCGAGCTCTCCAGATCTGGCGAGGCGAAGGCCTCGCCGATGTCCGGCGAGGCTCGAGCTCGCCGACGTCCACTGAGGCTTGAGCCTCGCTAGATCTGGCGAGGGGCGAGCTCGAGCTTGCCCGACGCCGGCGAGGCGGAGGCCACGCCGACGTCCGCTGAGGCCCGAGCCTCGCCAAATCTGGCGAGGCGAAGGCCTCGCCGACGTTCGCTGAGGCCCGAGCCTCGCTGATCGGGCGAGACTCGAACTCGCCAGCGTCAGGCGAGGCTCCAACCTCGCTAGATCTGGCGAGGGGCGAGCTCGAGCTCGCCGGCGTCGGCGAGCCAGGCGAGCCAGCTCGCTTGTGGCCGGTCGTTGGCCGTCGTCGTGGCCGGCGGCCGGCCAAAGAAGAGGAAGAAGAAAAAGAAAAAAGAAAAAAGAAAAGAGGAAAGAGAAAAGAGAAAAAGAAAATTAAAAATAATTTAAAATTTAATTTTTTAAAAAAATAAAAAATAATTAAAATTCGATTTTTTAAATAATTATTTTTTAAATTTGTATTGTATAAAATCATGTTAGCAATACCATTTTAATATATATATATAAGCTTTTTTATGTTTTGTTAAATGGGTTGGGTATGGGTTGGGTATAGGTCGGGTCGGGTATGGGTCAAAAAATTTGCACTACAATAAATGGGTTATAAACGGGTTAAATGGGTCGCTTTGGGTCGGACCATTTATGACCCAACCCAAACCCGACCCGACCCACCCGTTTAACGGGTCTAATCATACATAAGAGAAGATTAATGAAGATTGAAATATTTTGGATGTTATATTGACTATAAAGCGATTGGGAATACATAATTATTAGCTCCACCATATATACAATCATGGAGTGAACTGTTAAACATATTTATAAAATGTAATCATCTTGAATCCATGTCATTGCTCTATTTATGGAGATCCAATCGCTTCACAATTGGAATATGCTCTCTCGTAGAGACATCACATGCAGTTCCAAAGTCAAATGCAAAGTTTCAACCAATGAAAGAGTCATTGATCCTATCTATATTTTAATGATGCAATGTCTTCAGGATAAAGAGAAAATAGGCCCTTGAAATAGTGACGATATATCAATGTGCTTTGCTTAGCTTATAAAATGGAAGATTATAGAAGTCTTAAAAATTTCTATTCCATCTTTTAAATTCTAAGCGGGTGTTTCTTTGAACTTTTATCTAATTAGGGTTCACTTTTAACATTGCAAGGGGGTATTTTTTTCACACGAAATACCTTACATCTGTAAGTCGCATCAAATTTTCTCATAACTATTCTAAGTCAATTTTATTTATAGTGTCAAAAAAAATTAATACGGTGTAACAATTTAATCATATTACTAATTCACTTTGTAGCTCTAATAATTTAATATTGGAATTTCAAGGAGTGCTTGTTTATTAATATTGATTGCTTATCCAAATTTTATTTTATTTTTTGTCACGCGACGCATCACGGGGAGCGTTCTAGGGAGTAAAATACCTTCTCCAAAGATCAGATGGATGAGATGGTCCTTGAATCAAGGTGCATCATTCTTCTCAACTAGAAATAGGTGAGAATCCTCGTTTCCGAAAAAGCCACTTTGCCTCTCAAAAAGCAAGGTAGGCAGGCTTGTGGGCGACACACGCCTCCCGAACAGCATGGACTGATGAAGATCGGGATAGATTGCGATGTGGACCCCACACAAAAAGTCACTCGAACACGACACTAAACTCCACATCCTTTTCGATTTTTTAAATGATCTTTTACTTCTCGAAAGACAAGATGGACAAGGCAACGGATGGCGACACCTGCATGCAAATGGGGTTCCCCAGAGCTGTGCGAGAAGCCATTTGGATGCCTCATAGAGCTATCATCTTATGCCCGGGGTCACCCACCCCCGAAGAGGGCAATGGCCTGTGACCCTCCTCCAGATTTAGGCCAGCAGGCCCTTTGCCCAAAGCCAGCAAGGATTGCCCAGCTTTGGGAAGGCTTGGGCAACTTCCGCCGACCCTTCCCGACGACTGTGGCAGCAGCCAACAGTGAGGCTTGGCCATGTCTGTGGGCCAGTTTGTGTTTTTTGTTGTTGGTTTCTTTTTATTTTTTATTTTTTAATCTAATTATGTTTGTATTTTTTAATTTTTTAGTATTTTTTTAACGTTGTGCTTGGTAGTGCCACGTCATTGCCACCTATCTTTAAAAAATAATAAAATAAGACATGTTAGCATTTTCTGTTAGCTTAATTGGACGGAATTAATGAAAAAACTTGATTGAACCAATTTAACGAATTTTAGGATTTAATTGCATTTTTAACAAGTTTTAAAATTCAATTTCACTTTCGTAATAAGTTTTAGGATTTTTAATGAATTTATCCTTGAAGTGAAAGAGGGAAGTTTGTCAAAGTTTCAAGGTTTGTTTGATGGGAGAGTAGCCATCGACAAAGATGTATTTCTGTACTCGGGATAGAAAAAAATTGGGGGCAAAGGGATAAACTCTTGGAAGGAAAAAGTTTAGGTATAAATCAAATTTAAGCTTTGTTATTAAACGTCAAAAGACTTTTTCCACTTCCTCCCAATTACAAATTATTAGAAAGAACAACTAGAGTAGACTATTATGGATTGAAATTGGCAGATAGTTTCATATAATGATTAAAAGCAAATTTGGAAGTGTTGTATGCAGTAAATAGTGTAGATTGGACGAAGTTGAATAGGATGTGAGAGGAAAAGCAAGGGTGTCACCTCCGAAGTGATAGGTATAAAGAACCACTATATGTGTTTGGTTGAGTTTTCGGAAAATTACAAAAACATCTTTCCAAAATCCTTGGCTCAAGGTGTATAGATTATTTACCTTTTGTGTGATTTTTTGCAAAGGAGCTTTAAAGTTTAAAAAATAGGTGGAAAAATCCAAGGGCTTAAGCAAGGGTTTGTAGGGCCACTGTGAGCCCAGGAGAGGATTTTGAGGCCGCGCGACCCAAGCACGACGACACCAGGGTCCCGTGACCCCAAGGGTTGCCTCATGTGGCGACGCTTGACAAAAGGTGACCATAACGCAATCCCAAGAGTTGCCTCGACAATCGACCTTCGATTCTTGACCATTGACAATGCTCGATCATCACTGACGCTCGACCGTCGGATCTCGTTGGACGGTCGCAAGCAAGGGCGATGTTGGGGAAGATGAGCCGAGCAAAGACCCAAGCGTTAAAACCTTTGGCAAAGACCCAAGCGCGGAAAACCCAGAACTTCAATGGTCGGGGAAGATGAATAGTCGTGAGCTAGGATAAGACTGAAATATAAAAATATTAGTGGATGTAATTTTGGAAGAAAAAAGGTTCGTTAACCCTAGAAGCTGCCTTCCTAAAATATTGACCAAGGTCAAGGTAGGTGGGGACTCATCTTGGACCTTTAGCTTTGCCAATGTTGACATTTCCCCAAAGTGGTCCCAAAAAAAAAAAAAAAAGCTTGACCAAATACACCCCTAGTGGGTTGGCATGTAATTTCTCATACCAAGGGAAGGTCATTAGTGTTGCGGGCATGAGCAATAAGTATAAGCAAAACAAAGTAGAGTGGCTTTGATGAGACGAGCAGCCGTCTCTAGCATGCTCAATGCCAAATCACAAGTGAGTGATGTTTTGTCGTTGGAAGTAGTTGGATGACGAGACGTATTCGTAGGCAATATGCAAACTTAGGGCTCTCAATGGTAAAATCGCTCCCCAGAAGTCCTTAAATGAATCAATAAAGTATATACAAGAGAGAGTTACGATGGGAGACAACATGGTCTTTGCTACGTGGGGAATTCATGGTTAACAAAATCCACAATTGACATGCTGTGAGGCACATCAATCGATAATAGATCACAACATATCACGATGACACAAACTCAATATAAGTTATCGTGTCGTAAGGATGTTAATTGGCACGAAACCTGCTAGAAAAATGGTTAGGAGATTGGGCAGACCTTCTTTAACGGGCCTCTATCCAATACTATCAAAGCAGAAACTCTCCATGACATCCTAACAACACACGTCTTGGATTCGTTACTACCTGTCTTCCAATGACATGACTCCCATTTCCACGAGTCAAGGCCCGATCTTTTCTTCGCCAGTAACGTAGGCCAATTTTCTTCCAATAAGTAGGCCAATGGGCCACCGTTTTTGTCTCCTTTTCTAGCCCCAATATCCCAAAAAACCACCCTAATTTGGGCCTTTAATAGCAAAAAATAAAATTGGGCTTCAGCACATGTGGTGGTCAGAACGAATTGCTCTTTTTGCTCAATAGCCCATGTGTCATGACAACCCAAATTGGCCTGCGTAACTGGCGAAGAACAGATCGGGCCTTTGGCTCGTGGAAATGAGAGTCATATTTATGATTTCGTAAAGCAATTTGGGTGGCTGCTTTGATTTTAGGATTTGAGCTCAAAGAGCAACAGGGTTTACTAATAATTACTTCTTCATCAGTGAAACAGTAGCTTAATTTCCGGGCTATCGATCGGCGGGCTTTGAGTGCATGTTCATAAAATTACGAATTCAAAAAATTTGAATCATAAGGCGAAGAGGAGGACCACATGCACATAAGATTTCGGCACCCACTGTGAAAGTGACATCGACACATTCTCTCCTGCACGTATGTTATACAAAGAAGAGGATTGATTCAACATCAAGAAATCAGAAACGTATGGCTTAAAAGCATATTGTTAGTGATGTTGATCGAAAACTTGCGACAAAAGATATCTATGTATGTGTGATCGGCTTTGTTTTCTCGTGCATCACTGTAAAACAAACATGAGGCACTAAGCACCCGAAAAGGCGAAACACCTTGTGAGAAAAACCTTAATCTTAAAGTGATTTTTGAAAAGAGTTTAGGGGATGGCTTACTATCCGTTTGTGCATGTTAACAAGACAGTCAAAGGCTTACTTCAAAAATATTGAATTGCTAATGTCATTTCGATTAAATATATCAAAGAGTTTAGGGGGGATTGTTTTGGTCTAGTGATAAATCTCCAGTGATCTCCAATGTTGTTCATGTGCGAGCATTGTCGTGCAAATGCCCACGGTCAGAATAAGAGACGAACATTAAAGCGGCATGAATAACATTCACCAACGACCAGCATTTCCTTGTGCTATGCATGTGCCGTACATGCCGTGCGCGTGCGAGACAACTTGTAGCTAAGGATTAAAAGGGGAACTTCTTATCTGCAATTTTGATTTACTATCATTGGTAGGGAGTTTTTGGTACGAGGTCAATCCGCGGGCGTAGCTTCTCCCTGTTGTTCTGCCCGCGTTTCTTCTTGATCGCGGCCTTAGTTGATCACGGCCTTAGTGGTGTTGCGATAGAGCGAGCAATCAAACAATAATATAGACAAACGAAAAAAATAAATCGGACATCAGATTTACATGGTTCAATCATAAAGACCTATGTTCACGGAGAGAGCATCAATGAATTTCACTATAATTAAAGTGATATAAGGAGATTATACACTCAAGTCACTCAAACACTTTCTTGGTATTTTTCAAACCCCAATTTAACCCCAAACCCAATTCATTGCACAAAATTACCACGCGTTCAAGTTCAAAATACAACGCTCTACGTAGCCTGGTTTGCATACACACGAAATCGCGTATCTCTTCGAGCTTCGCGCGACTTCGTTGATCGGTGAATATGCGGCTTCTTGGATCGTCGAACGTCTGCGGCTTCGTAGGTAGGGGTGTCAATGGGTCGGGTCGGGTTGGGTCTTGTTGTTACTCGACCCGACCCAAAACACAATGGTCACACACTGTGACCCGACCTGAACCGACCCGAAACACATTAGATGGTCTAATGTGTTTCGGGTCGGGTTGGGTCGGGTTGCGGGGGTTTTTTTTTTTTTTTTCGGGTGGTTGTAACAGTCCCAATCTTTTGCAAACAGGTTATTACAAGAACACAAAATACCTATTAATAATTCCCGCGGATGCTATTTTTCAGGGACAAGCCATATGATGCAGAACCTGCTAACCAAGTTAATTATATCTTCTTGAGGCTACTAGATATTCATGAATTGGAAAGAACTGGTGAGTAAGACCTGTCCTTAAACTGTAGTCCAACAGAAAGCTTCTTGGTGACGATGAACAGAAGAAACATCACAGAGAAAACAAAGACTCCATAAAAGACAAAGTAGATGGCTCATAAATTGCTTTGGAATGCATAGCGTGGTTGGTGCAGCACCAATACTCACAGCACAGCCAGTTACAAGAGCCCCGCAAACAGCGACCAGTGTGCTAAAAACGAGAAGAGCCATGACAGAAGAATCGCTGGAAGATGTGGAGTCGCCGTGATTGCCACAATTAGAGACTTCTTCTTTGAGAAGCAGAGAGCATGTTGAGAGCCTATCTTCTTCTTTGCCCTCTCTCTCCATGTCTCTTTATTTCTGATGAGCAAGAATTGCAAGGAATGGACAAGAAGTACAAAAGGCATTTGAGGCAGCCCTAAGAAGTACTAGGTTCTGATGAAATAGTATGTTGACTGGTGATAAGATATAGCACCTGCGTAGCAAACACCAGCAGCTCACCAACAGCAAAAAAAGCCAGAAAAGGGTACATGCTCTTGAAACAAAAGGCAGAAAAGCAAAATATTTCCCCAAGGAATGATGATACTGAAAGGAGCTGTAGGAAACATTCGAAAAGAAGTTTAAACACAAATAATAGGTTGCAAGTTACGCTAATAGTAAAAAGGGCGCCACATTTTAACTTCAACTTTCCTCAGTTACTAGTCCACAACTGTTGCAGCATGATATGCTGAAAAACAGTGCACATTCATTCTGTTCTTTCACAAAGGGCACATTTACTACATCGGAGACAATTCCAACTTTTGTCCATCGGTCTATCTAATTTACAAGCTCCTCCTGAATATAAATTACGTTCCCTCAACAATAACACCATTTCTAAATATCAATTTCAATTGAAGTAAAGGAGCCATAGGAGTAATTCTGAGTTTTTCCACGCTAAAACCTTTCTAAATTACAAAATTTTATTTTTATCTTTTTAAAGTACTCACGTGTCCATCAGATCATCATCACTTCATTCAAGCTTAGTTTGAAAGTGATGGAGTAGTCAACATTCCATGCCATAAAGGATTGCTACCCTCATCTCTGTCCTATAAAATTCAATATTAAACAAATTCTTGAAGTATCAACACCAACAGCTCTCCCGCACAGAGTAAATTCAAATTGTCCTGAACCCTGTTTGCAACTTGTGCACTAAAATATCTACATCACAGAATTCATCCACCACCCAATTTAGCAAGTCTTCCCAACATCTCTAAGATCATATGGGGTTAACTACTACTACCCCCATCACCAGCAAAGGCTAGCCCACATGCTAAGAACAACACGGAAACACGGCTAGACCGCATAAACTCTCGAATGCCTACATCACTACCTCAGCTCAGCCTAGAGTCCCAAGATTTCCACAGGAAGAGAGAGACCAAATTGCTCCCAAGGAAAACAATTCGAGCCCTGCGCAGCTCAAAAAGAAGCAAGCTCGAACGAAGGAACGAAGAAAGCAACCTCAAACAGAGCCCTAAAAGAGCACCCGCCTCCTCTTTCACCACCACCATAGCCAATCGAATTCGGAAAAAAATTAACAGGAAAATTCAACGAAGAAGAAGGACGCCGAAGCTCCTCGCGGATCAAGAAATCGATGGAAGCACAGACCTGAGGGGTTTTCGGCCATAGACAGCAACGATCGACTGATTCGGCGACGACTAGGGTTCTGGCGTTGAGACGAGGGGTGGCGACGGCGACGGCGAGGCGGAGGCGCATCTATCGGAGGAGAGGCAGTCGTGAGCGAAGGCACAGTCGTCGGAGAAGAAGGCGGAGCCGAGAGGGAAATGTCTGTGTCTGACTGTAAAGAAAGATGAGGACGTGTTTACTGTTTGTGTTTGTGTTTGTGTTTGTTCGCTTGTTCGGAAGTAGGAGTTAACGTGTTTCGGGTCAAACAATGTTCCAACCCTGACCTGACCGAAACACGTTTCTTTACTTGTTTTATATGTGTTACCCGAACAGTGTCAAGACCCGAAACACGTATCATGCTTGTTTCGTGTTCGGGTCGTGTTCGGGTCGGGTCGGGTCGGGTCGGGTTTTTTTGACACCCCTATTCGTAGGGTTTATTTCCACAGAGACTTCGGCCGCCTCTTCACATAGGGTTCCTTTTATTAAAAACGGCTTCACGCACGCCTGAAAAGGAAATTCGTGTGCCCAAGGTCAAATAGTTGACCTGGGCCCACCAACTCCTTAATTCGGCTCACTCCACGTGCAGAAGACTCCTTCACG
Organism: Eucalyptus grandis x Eucalyptus urophylla; assembly: GCA_028830015.1. Classification (NCBI taxonomy): domain Eukaryota; kingdom Viridiplantae; phylum Streptophyta; class Magnoliopsida; order Myrtales; family Myrtaceae; genus Eucalyptus; species Eucalyptus grandis x Eucalyptus urophylla. The sequence continues at coordinate 55,706,779 of CM054190.1, read as the reverse complement.
CCAAAACGAATTCTTCTTCATGTGTGTTGACTTTTGGGCCCCACCTAGTAAAAAGAATTCGACCACTTCTCTACGACGGAAATAAAACTTTGCTGCATATATATTATTTTATATTTCTTCTTTTCCAGCGAATCGCATTTTGTGAACACTAAAACTCGAGACATAATTTAACAAGTGACCTCCTCTTCTTAGAATTACCGATCTCACCTTCTGCGATGCGATCTTCCGATTTGGTCTCGCCGATCGACGCTTGGCACTACCATGAGTTTCCCTCTGTCCTTTGGTCTACTGTTTGCTTCAACCCTAGTTTGAATATCGCCGTTGGAAATTAAGGAATTGAGGCAGTCGTAGGGCTACTTCTTTTTTTCGGTGATTTGGTTTGGCATTAGTCTCCGCATTTGTTGGTAGCATATAATGTAGCCGTCATACTATATTTGTTCGAAAATAAATGTCGTCCACAAAAAGAAAATATGCTTAATAAATATAGAATGTTCTTTATGATGAAATTTTATCCTTTTTTTTTTGTTTCCGCTGAAATTGTAATGCTTGCATTTACTACCCCCGAGAGACGAATCCACACCCACATCGACGGTCAAAAGCTCTTTTCAAGATACTAAGTTGTTAATGTCATCTGATTAAGTGTATCAAAATTATTTTCCTTTTGCTTTTTGCTTTTTCGGGGCTCTTTGCTAAAATGTTACGTATATCTCGTTAGTGACTACTAAATAATTTCTCTTAAAACTTACCGTTGGATTGAGCTACTCTAGAATCTCCTTTTTTTTTATATATATTATTATTATTATGCTTGTCACGAATGAAAATATATTGATAGGCCTTTATTTTTGGTTGAATTAGTAGGCCATTCTTGTCACTGTCAGAAAGTGTCGCACATTTGCTTAAGGAGGAAACGGGTGAGAGATCCACCCTAGGATGAGAGATCCTCCATATTCCTTCTCTATCAAAAAGACAAATATAGACAGAGAATTAGGGGGCAAGGTATACTCTACATTGGAGCTTGCTCCGACTATCATCGGGTAGATTGGCATAGTAACCACACGCGTTAGGGATGAGTGAGCGTGAATGACAACCCCAGTTGGATTGAGCTACACTAGGATCTACTTTAATTATTATTATTATTATTATTATTATTATTTTGCTTGTCATGAATGAAAATATATTGATAGGCCTTTTTTTTGGTCAAATTAGTAGGCCATTCTTGTCACAGTCAGAAAGTGTCGCACCTTTAATTAAGAGAGACAGAGCGCGAGTACAATGGCCATATGCGCTACTCGAGGAATCCACCTTCACTAAAGTCACACTGATTGCTCGCATCTTTTTTAATAGTTTGAATATTTTCTCTTTATTTTATTTTCTCATTTCTCAATTCTATTTATTCTCTCTTTTTTAAACATTAAAATATGTATATTTTGCCAATATTGGTAATACTCTCTTTATTATTGGGATTAATACCTCAAAAAATTCTAATTAGCATATATGTGACGAAGTTACTTAAAATAATTGTTTGATCATAAAAAACCTCAAATTAATATATTTGTGACAAATTTACCAAAAACCCAAAGCCGGTATATTTATGATAAATTTATCCCCCATTAATTTTCATTAAATTAAATTAATATCAAGAAAAATAATAAAATGGTATGCCTGTGACCCACCTATTATCCAACTAGGTAATTTAACGGTAAAATTTAATATAACCTAGCGGAGGGTAAATTTATCAAAAATATACCGGTTTGGGATTTTTTGTGGTAAAAAATTTAGTTGGAGGCAAATTTTTAATAATGCTCATTGACGGAACCTTGATGGAGGGGAATTGTGTCACAAATGTATAAATTTAAGATTTTTTATGTTGCGGAAAAAAGTTGAGTAAATGTATCATGATGAGTATAACTTAAAGTTTTTTATGGCTTTCGCCTTTTCAATATGGGGACATGCAAAAATAATGCAAATGTTTCTTTCTTCCAGACTAAAAAGAACCCTTTTAAAATCATTTTCCCCTAAATTTTAATTAATTAATTTCGGCCATTAAAATTGACCAATGAACCATTCCAAGGCGAGAACCTTGGCTTCCAGAAAAGTTGCCCCTCCTTTGCTGATTGCTAAATGTGCCCCGCGCTCGGACCCAGGTCTATAGTTGAAGCACTCTTCTCAAGATGTTTGGAAATGGACTAGAGGACATTCTTGTCTTTTAATAATTTGCCATGGTAAAACTGCCGGGACAATACATATCATTAAAGAATCTCAATAGCCTTTTTATGGGTTTTGGAAAAAAAAAAAAAGGGGTTCTTCTTTTACTCCTTCTTGTTGGCCGGATTCATTATTATTTAGAGGAAGCCCCCTAAAGAACTTGGGCCCATATGACTTCAAAATGGGATTTCTCACTATTTTTTATGTGATAGTCACAAATAATTTTAGTTGAGATGCGGTAACACGAAAGAAAAAGAAAATAGAAAATATGGGTTGTAATATCTAATTTACATCAAACTGGTGTTGAATGTGGATTTGTGATCCGATTAAATTGAAATGTTGTCTAGAGTTCGTGGCACACTTTTCTTGAATCTAAACGGTTTGACTGTCAATTGAAGTTCCCTACATTGAGTTTTTCATGGGTTGAACAAAATTTATGTTTTTGATGAGATTTATCGTTGATCTTTTATGAAATTCATGCATATTGCCAAGAATAATGTTCTTGAAGTTTTTGTTGCTTATTTACCTCTAGTATTTGTTAGAGAAGAACTATGTTCATCTAGTTTTGTTGATAGTGAAAAATTTTGGGTGGACTTAGATCCCATGATTTTTCATCTCCTCACACGGATGAGGTTTTTTATGTAAAAAAATCGCATTGTGTTTGTGTGTTTGGTATTTGTTTTGTTGTACTATATCTTTCCTATTAGATTTGCACAAGAAAAGAGATTATTCTGTTCCATTGTGCTAATCCAATATTCTTAAGGTTGTTATTATTCTCCCAACACTTCTCTTGTTTCTTGTGATCATTAGCCCTTCCTCCTTGCGAAAGCACGTATGCAAATGTCATCTTTGACTACTTTATGAATTTGTCAATTACAAATTTGTGACGTAGGCTCCTAAACATCTTGTAAATGAGAATAAGACATGACTGTATGATACTTCCTTCAAACTATGAATTTATAATATGTTTGAAGGTTGACTACCTAAAAGATTAGTTTTTCCTGAAAGGTAGCACATTTTCATATGTAACGTACATATGGAGCTAGAGATTACAACCATTTTTAATGTGTCCATGAAAAGTAAAGTAACTTTTTAACTTTGATTTGAAAATACTTATACATTTGTTGTAGTGTTTGAAATTCTTCACGAACAACTATGCGCTAACATGGGAGTGGACTCCAAACGAGTTATTAACCGATTATTTGTTTTTTTTTTTTGGTCAAAACAAAGATGCCATTCATATATCAAAATGATACTTGAGAGGTACATAGAAGGCTTAGCAAACAAATTCTAAATAATTGCAAAACAAAATAAGACCTAAAAAACAAATATCAAGGTATAATCTGCAATTAGAAACACACTCTCATTCCTAAAGGAGAGATTTGATATCATATTAGATTCAGTTATGAACACACGCCAAGATCTTTCATTCCATTTGCAACGGCTTATGGTGCTTGTCTAGATTCAACGTCATTATCCCAAAGACACAAACATCAAAATTTTGAAAGAAAACATATAAAATACCTATAAGAAGCTCTTGGATCTTTATCTAGATGTAATTGAAGAGAGTACAGCTCCTGAAACTTGACCTAACGTGGCTCATTACTAAAGAAGAGATCTAACGTCGTATTAGATTCAGTGATGAGTACACGTCAAGATCTTCCATTCCATTTGCAATGGCTTATGGTGCTTGTCTAGATTCAGCATCATTATTACCATCGCCGTGCAAAGACACCAACATTGAGATGTTGAAAGAAAACATATCAAATACCTATAAAAAGCTTTTGAATCTTTATCTAGATTTAGTTCAAGAGAGTAAAAATCCAAAAACTTGACCTAACGTGGCTCCATATCTCTCATGTTACATTTGGTCATATAGATTTCTAATTAGGACATGACTAGATGGGATAAAATATGATATCAGCAATTTTGCTAAATCATATCAATTATTTAGTGAATTGCAGTAACAGAGTTGGATATATTGATATTATATCATGTATGTTATTTGGTATAAATAATATATAAATGTAAAAGTTCATAAATGAAAATAGTGAAAATTCTCCATAACACTCTTGCGTACTTTAAATTTATTTTCTCTTTTTATTTAATTTTACTCTCTTTTTTTTAATTATTTTCTTTTTATTTCTTTTTCCCCCTCCATCATTTTCTAATAAATTTTTTATTAAATAATAAAGTGTACCAATGTACCTAAAATATATAATAAATATTTACATTTATATGTCGAATTTATATTATAAGATATAATTTAATTCGAATATATAAATAAGAATAAGATTAAATTAAAAAATTGTTATTTTTTGTTATTTTGAATTTCTTAAATTGGAATTCAAATATCATTTACAATGAAATATATTTTTAATTTTATTAATTTAAGAAATTTTTTATTTAAGAAAATAACGTTTCTAATATAGATATTAGAAATTCTATCTATCTTTATCTCACATTTTCATGAGATAATTTAATCCGGCCTATATTCCTCTTTTATCCAACTTTATAAATATGTTAATGAGTATATCCAATCTACCTATTTTGATCAACATCCTATTCTTGCTACTAGTATCAAATGCACAATAATATAAATTTTGTTATATCCTTAATTTTATCTTAACTGCTAAACGTATACAAATTACTTGTTGACATGTGAATTTTTACTGAATAATCAACTACGCATTTAAAAAAAATTAACAAGTATAGAATAGAGAATAGAAAAAAGAAAACAATAAAAACAATAATGATCAATGAAAGATCCATCTATGGAGTGAGGCCACATTCGTTCCATTCGTTGCTCCGCCATCTTGTTTCAGCGGATACACACTCGGCCCTGGGTTGAAGTTCTTCTATGGAGTCATCCTCTTCTCAGCAAGCACAACCTCCATAGACGCAGCTCTCTTCGCTTTGCCGCTGCCACAGTCTCAAGCTCAATAGCAGGAAATCGTACTCGCTCTCGTGGCGCCACCAAAACCGATAGGATCTTGATTGACCATGTCGAAATTTACTCATCCTGACATATTTAATAATGGAATCGTCGTCGTACATGGCTTCAAAGGAGAATCACTTGCATATGAGAAAACGTCTGAATTTCTTTCTGATCAAGACCACAGCTTGAATGACAAACCGTCCAGCTTCGAGGTGTCCAAGCGATTGATCTTCCTCGTAGTTCAGCCCATGTTCCTGGGGCGTCCCCTGTGCCCTACAAGAAAATGGATTCGAACGAACAGCAATGGAATGGCTACCCCAAACAGCAGAAAGAGAAGACGACCTATACGAGCTGGATGGTGACTGGCCGGCACGATGGGCAGACTTACTGGACCAAAAGAAACGATCAATCTCGTTCGCGGCAAAAGACTCTGCGATGATCCAGTAAGACAGCAGCAAAAACAGAGCATAGATCAGGTGGCAAAAGCTAGAATGAATCTCAAATCTAACACTAGAGTTCAGTCAGGAAGGAACAACCTGGTTTTGCGCTATGGCAATGCGTGGCGACGGGACAAAAGAACAACGATTACTCGGCAACGCTCCGGCGAAGTCTCGGTAGATTTGGCGCGACGATTCAGTGACGGTGTCCGTGAGGCAACCGCCCTAACTTGGGCCTGAAATAGCAAAAAGTGAAATTGGGCCTGAGCACATCTTCTGGCCGATTTTGCATAATTCATGTTGTCAAATGAACCCAACAGTAACATGGTCCGAATTGTTCCTTTTTTTGCTCAGTAGTAGCCCACATGACTTGATTACCCAAGTTGGTCGATGCGACCGGCGAAGGAACAGATCGGGGCTTTGGCTCGTGGAAATGGAGTCACATCATTAGAAGACAGCACAAGTACTTTTTGGATTTCGAAAAGCAATTTGGGTAGCCCCTTTGAGTTTTAGGATTCGAAAATAGTAGGATCTAAGCTCAAGAGCAATAGAAGCTTAACTTTTGAGCTACCAATAGGCAGACTTCAAGTGCATGTACAAAGATTACGAATTTAAAAGGTCTGAATCATAAAGCGAAGATGAGGATTACACGCACATAAGATTTCAGCAAACACTATAAAAGCAATATCAACACGTGTTCTCTGAACGATATAAGAAAAATTATCCAAAAAATCCTAAACTTATTGCACTTTTACCAATTCAGTCATACACCTTTCAATTTTGCCAATTTAGTCCTATATCTTTTCACTTCTTGCCAATTTAGTCCATTCGATCAATTTTGACTAGAACTTGTTGACGTAGCACTTTTTTAATAATATTTTGAATCTTTTTTATGGTTTTTTTCTTTTTTTTTTTTTTCATCTCGGATCTGGCCTGCAAACCTTTGCCAGCCATGGGTGAGGGTATTGCACCCCTGGCAAACTCTGGGCCAAGGCTGTGAGGGCCCCACACATGGGGCCGGCGAGGGTGTCATTGCCCTCGCTATTTCTGGGCGAGGGCTCATGCACGGCTAGCCCTTGCCTATGGCTGATGAGGATTGACTAGCAACCCTTGCCGATCAGATCCAAAACCCCCCAAAAAAAGAAAAAAATTCAAAATACTATTAAATTATTATTAAAAAAAAGTGTCACATTAGCAATTTCTTATCAAAATTAGCTTGATGGACTAAATTAGCAAGGAATGAAAAAGTTATGACTAAATTGATAAAAGTGCAATAAATTTAGTACTTTTTAGACAATTTTGTCAAATGATATACAAAGGAGGAGATTGGTTCAATATCGGGAAATAAGAAACGTAAAAAGTCCACGTGATGCCTTAAAAGCATAGAGTTGATGACGCTAATCAATAACTTGATTGGGATGCGGACCAGCACACTCCGCCTCTGAAATAGCGGGGAAGGTGGGCATGTGGGCAGCACACGCCTCCGGAACAGCACCGACTGGTTTGATGGTGATCAGCATTGGATTGCGATGCGGACCCAACATAAAAAGTCACTCATAACACGACACTAAACTCCCCCTTTCGTCGATTTATCAGATGTTCTTTCACCTCTCGGAACACCAAGCTAGACAAGGCAATGGGCATGAGTCGCCATGGATGGCGACACCTGCATGCAAAAGGGTTCCTCAGAGCTGTGCAAGGGGCCATCAGATGCTTCGTAGAGCTATTATTTTATGATTTCTTGAGGGAGAAATCTTGGCATGTTCACACTTGTGTGAAATAAAGAAGAAAGTTTGTCAAAGTTTCAAGTTCTGTTTGACGGGAGAGTAGCCATCGACAGAGATTTGTTTATGTATTTGTGACAGAAAAATACGCCGGCAAAGGAAAAAGTTTAGGTATAAATCAGATTTAAGCTTTATTATTAAACGTCAAAGACTCTTTCCGCCTCCTCCCAAGTACAAATCACGGAAAAGAACAATAAGATCATATTATTATGGAATGAGATTGATGGATAATTACGTAAAAGAAAAACATAAAATTGGAGTGTTTTATATAGTAAATAGGTTGATTGGACCAAGTCGGAGGAAGTGAGAGGAGAAGCAAGCAATCCTCACAAGATCGGCTGTCACGTGCTAAGTGGCAAGTGTAGAGGACCGCTAGATTGCGTCTAGTTGAGTTATGGGAAAATGCAAAGTCATTTCTCCAAGATTCTTTAGCTCAAGGTGTATTTATTTGACTTTTTGTGTGATTTTTTGTAAAACAGTTTTAAAACTAAAAACGAAAAACAGAAAAAGAATGGACCTACTGCTTATTGTCTCCAAGGGCTTAGGCGAGGGCTTGTAGGGCCATCGCGAGCCCAGGAGAGGGTTCCAAGGTTTCACAACCTAGGCAAAGCGACACCGAGGTTGCCTCCGCAGAAACACTTAGGGCGCGTTTGATAACGATTCTGTTCCCGGGAGTAGATTCTAATCAGAACTAATTCTTTTTTATTCTATTCTCGGGAACTTATTCTAAGCATTTTAAGCCGTTTGGTAACTGTCCCAAATTTCTAATTCTGGAATAGAATTGTGTTTGGTACCGTACTCATTAATTCTGTTCCAAATCAATTTCTTTTAATTTTTAAATAATTTTTTTACTTTTTTCCTTTTTTTCTTTTCTTTTTTTCCCTTTTTTTTCTTTTCTTTTTCTTTTTTTTCCTTTTTTCTTTTCTTTTTCTCATCTTCTTCTTCTTGTGGCCGGTCGCCGAACCGGTGACCGGCCCTCGTCTGGCTAGTCGTCGATCCGGCCCTCGTCAGCCGAGCCTCGCCGGTAGCTAGGCAAGGCTCGCCGAGCCCCGCCAGTGGCCAGGCTGGCCTCACCGGGGCTGGGCGAGGCCTGCTAGGCCACTGGCGAGACTGGGCGAGCCTCGCCGAGGCTGGGTGAACCTCGCCTGGCCACCGTTGGGGCTGGGCGTCACGAGGCTTGCCCAACCCCTGCCTAGCCCCAGCGAGGCCCGCCTGGCCACCGGCGAGGCTCGACCTCGCTAGATCTAGGGAGGCCGAGCCTCGCCAGTGGTTGGGCTTGCCTCCGGCGAGCTCACCGAACCTCGCCCTGGTCTGGCGAGCCTCCGGCGAGCTCGCCGGACGACGGCCGACGGCGGTGGACAGCGGACGGTGGCGGGCAGTGGTGGACGGCGGTCGCGAGATGGCCGAAAGGAAGAAGAAAATTTCTTGATTTTGATTCTCAAATTTGTTCCCAGAACAAGAATCAACTTTTTTTTGGTTCTTGATTCTATTCCCAATCTGTTCCCGGGAACAAAAATTTTACCAAACGCGATTCTAGGCCAAACTGATTCCGGGAATAAAGAATTAGAATTTGGCTCTGTTTAGATGGTTACCAAACAGGGCCTTAGACAAAAGTCGACCATTGTGCGATCTCGAGTCACCTTGATTCTCTACTATCAATTCTTGACCATCGGCAACGCTTGACCATCATTGGCGCTCGACCTCCAGGCCGTGTCTAACAGTTAGGCAAGGGTGACGTTGAAGAAGATGAACTGGGCGAAGACCCAGGCATCGCAACCTTTGGCGAAGACCCAATTGCAAAAAACCAGAACTTCAACGCTCGGAGAAGAACATCATGAGCGAGGCCAGCATTGGAATATGAAGAAACTAGTGGGGGCAATTTTGTAAGAAAAAAAAAAGTAACTCAGATGTTGCCTCTAAAAGTATTGAAAGTCCAAGGTAGATGGGGACTTGTCTTAAGCTTTTATCTTTGTCAATGTCAGCATTTGCTCAAAATGGTCCAAAAGAAATTAACCAATCACCCTAACCTTTTTTATTTCAAGAGACTTCATAGGATCCAAAGTTTATTAGAAAAGCTTAACCAAATGCACATTTGATAGATTCACATGTAATTTCTCATACGGAGAGAAGGTTATTAGTGTTGCGAGTGAACAATCATAATAAATAGAATAAATAGAGAGGCTATGATAGGACGAGCAGCCGTCTTTAGCATACTCAATGCCAAATCATATAGATGAATGGTTCTTTGCTGTTGAAAGCAGTTGAAGGGATGAGACGTAATTTGTAGGTAACATGCAAGCTTAGAAGAGCTCTCAATGGCAAAATCACTCCCCAAAGTCCTTAAATGAATTCGGTGAGCATATTCAATGAAAGAGTTATGACGGGAGATGAACATGGCCTTGCTATGTGGGAATTTATGACTGATGAAATTCATGGTCAATGTATCGTCAGACACATTAGTCAATAATAGATCGCAATAGGATGCTTATCGAAATGAGACTCACTAGAATAGGGTTTAGGAAATTGTGGAGACCTCGTTTAACAAGCTCCATTCCAATACTATCAAAGCCAAAACTCCCGTGACACCCTAATACATGTCTTCCATTAGTTCCTACCGGGCTATCATATGGACCACTGTTCTTTTGTCCTTTTTGCAGCCCATTGTATTGCAAAAAAGCATCCTAATTTGAATAAGTAGAAATTGGTCGTTGAGGTTGGGAAGATGGCAACGATGAAGTTTCTAGAGAAGAGAATCCACATGGAATTGCTCAACTCGACCATTTTGTTCATGCGTATGTAGGCAATAGAGACGTTGTAGGATGCCATAAAGATGGAGATAAGGATCAAATTTCTTATGCTCACCACCTTCATCATTTGAAGGGCCTTGATCTTCCAATTGAAATATTTTTTTCACTTGAAATATAAATTGCATAAAAGTAGAAAAAGCATTAGATTTCACAGTAAGTGGAAAAAGCCATGTGCATCCACTATAAGCATCAATAAATATGATGTAATAACAAAATCTATTCGCTAAAGTAATGGGACATGGTCTCCATATATCAAAATAAAGTATTTCCAAAGGAGTATTATAATCGTTGATGATCTAGTAAAGGGAAAACCATGCGACTTGCCCAAGTGACATGACTCACGGAAACTAGATGATGAAGAAATAGATATTGGCAAATCATGCTTTGAAATAATTGAGAAGTAACGCGGGCAATTAGATGACACAAGTGCTCATGCTAAATAGAAGCAGAAACTCATTCACTAATGAAGCAGGATGGAGCTAACGATGATTTATTTGAGTGCAAAGGGACCTTATTGGTGGCATGTGCATTATTAAGATAATAGAGATCATTCTTATTTTGGCTTTTGAGTAGGAGGTTCCTTGAGGATCAATCTTTAACACAATAAAAAGTAGGATGAAATTCAAATGACACATCGTTGTCTTTGATAAATTGAAAAACATATAATAGATTTCTCTTGACAGATGGAACATAATAAATAGTCCATAGTTTAAAAGAACTAGTAGGAGAGTGTAAGATGGAAGAACTGATTTGATATTTGCACACTTGACCAATTTTGCAATGCAGATTTGATCGATGCCAGAATAGTTGGTCTGAATGTTCAAATATGCCATGTTGATCGTAAGATGATGAGTGGCACTAAAGTCTAGGTACTAGACGACTCACCAATTGAAGAAGCATACATTGCAAATGGAGAGCAAGTATAAGCTTTATAGCCATAATTAATCACCGGTAGCATTGGAGAGCTGAGTGACCTACACAACCACAAACCTGACAGATGATTTGAGAATAAGAGTAAGCTCCATCTTTAAAATTGCGACCATGGCCTCGCCCGCATCCTCATCCTTGACCATTGGAGAAAGTATTCGGGGCATCAAATGATTTGACTACAGCATTCACAATTGGAGAAGACTCTGTTGGAGACTCAATAGTGCGGCTTTGAAGAATAACTTCCTAATTGCAAAGAAGGCTGAGGAAGTCATCGAGAGGTAATGGATTAAGACGAGATGTGATTAAGGTAATAGATGCATCATACTCTGAACTTAGGCCACCAAGGATGTTGAGAACTAATTGGAAATTGAAGATGGGATGAGCAGATGTAGAAAGTTGATCTGCAATGTTCTTGGCTTTTTGAACAAAGGCTTCCATGGAAAAAGAACCCTTTTTAAGAGATCGAAGCCGATACTCTAATTGATTATGTGAGCTTGAGATTGAGGGGCATAAAGTTTCTCAAGCGAAGTCCAAACATCTTGAGCAATCTCAAGACCGACAATGTGTAAGAAAATTGATTCAGTAAGAGTGGAGAGGATGCAGTAGAGGATAAGCTGATCTTGATAATGCCATGTGCTATGATTCGGGTTGTTGGCCAGACTATTATCAACAGCAATGATAGTAGGCATCGAACAAGGATATGAGCCATCTAAAATAGCTCCACTATAGTATTAGATATAAGCAAAAACAACTCCACTAAAATAGTCATTCCTCGAGGTTTGATGAGGTCGGGACAATCACGAGGTACCGATTCAGTGCGATGTGGAAATGCATGTTGCTAATAGAGCTTTGTGCACAGATAACAATCGAGCAAATTGTTTATGTGAAATTAGAGCAACTATGGATATATAGATAGCTAATTGTTTTAAAAGTGAATTGGATCATTCTATTGAGCTATAAACTTGATTGTCAAAATAATCTCTTTTTCCTTTTATTTCTAGAAAGAAAAATAAAATGGAATAAAAATTTTAAAAATTACAGGAAAATTAGTCAAAAAATAAGGAGAGTTGACCAAAAAGTCTTGAACATATTGCACTTTTTGTCAATTGAGTTCATTTAACTAATTTTGGCTGAAAATCGCTTATGTGGACACTGGCCGTGCTACATAAGATAGTCGGCGCTGATGGGGACAATTTTAATAATATTTAATATTTTTTGGAACTTTTTATTAATGTTTCTTATCCTCTCTTTTCCTTCTTTCCTTCTCTGTTTTCTTTTCTTTTCTCTTTTTTTTTTTTTTGCCTTTTTTTTTCCCTTTCTCCCTCCATCAGCCACCACCAAGCCTTGTCGATGGCTGGAAGAGGTTGCTAGCCTCGGGGGACGGATGGCCCATGCTCATCTTTGTGAGGGCTACCCAAGCTTGATCTTGCCAAATTGGCGAGATAGACTCAATTAATAAAATATAAAATATTTTATGATTCAATTGATAAAGTTAAAAGGTTTACAACTAAATTAGTAAAAGTGCAATAAGTTTAGGATTTTTTGGACAATTTTCCCATGAGAATTCTAAATGAGTGCTCAATTGGCAAAATTCTATATCTATGAAGCCCAACAGAGGGAGAAAGGAAAAAAGAAAGAAGGAAAAGTGAAAATAAAAAATTAATAAAAATAAAAAAATTAATAAAAATAAAAAAATTAATAAATTTAATAAATTTAATAAAATTATTCACATTAGCATTGGTTATGCCACATAAGACGGTTGACGTCCATATCACGATTTCTTGTCACAAATAGCCGGATGGATTCAATTGGCAAAAACTAAATAAGATTTAGGACTCAATTGATAAAATTAAAATGTTTTGGACTAAATTAACAAAAAACGTAATATGTTTATAAATTTTAGAACAATTTTCCCAAATTCTCATATGGTTAACCGAATTTAAATGAATCATACAATGTCACGCAAGATAATTGTTTAGGAGAAACCGTGCCGATTGAAAATTATCGGTCCTCAACTCGACATTATCTCTGACCTTGCATTTCCCTCACTTATGTTTGGAAGGGTTGCAACAATACTTATACATACATACATACATACATACATACATACATACATACATACATACACTAATGTTTTTTAGGTAACCGAATGCCCAAGCATATCTCTAATGATTGTGTCTTTCTCAAATTAAATTCCTTTTTTTATTCTCTGGACAAATTTTTGAACATAGAAATGCGTCTGATAACGATTCAATTTTTTTGTATCTAGGATAGATATTTGTTTGATAACAGAATGCAGCCACCGACGGGCATCCGGCGGCCGGCGGCGGTGGGTGTTCGATATTCCATTGGTGGTAGAAGGTGATGAGAATAAATGATGAGGGAAAGTTTTCATTTCTCACTTTTATTCCAAAAATAAAAAAAGCTAAAATTTTAGCTTTTTATTTCTATTCTAAATCTATTTCTGGAATATAAATATGTTCAATAAATAAAAAAATGAAATTACATTATCAAACGGATTTTTATTCAAAACTTGTTTAGAGGAATAAAAAAACAAACAAATAGGGAAACATAAATTTTGTCATGCGTGCTCTTAATAATGCAATTTTTTTTTTTTAATTTCTAGAACAGATTTATATTCCAAAAAATAGATTTGGAGTAGAAATAGAAGCTAATTTTTTAGTTTTTCTATTTCTGAAACAAAAGTGAGAAATGAAAACTCTTCTTATTGTTCATTCTCATCACCGGCCGCTCTCCACCCGCCCCTCGTGGGACGCTAGACTCTCACCATCGATGACAAACATCTGGATGCCCGTCGCCAATAACGCCGGCCACTGTCGTTCCAAGAAATATAAATTTTATTATGTTATCAAACAAATTTCTATTTTAGAAATAGAAATTTTGAGCCATTATTAGATAAGTTTTTTTGTTTAGAAATTTGTATAAAGAATAGATGTTGAGAAATTAATTTATGAAATAGAAATGTTACCGTGCACTCTCTAAATATCTATCAATATATGTCAATAAAACGGTCAAAAGCAAAGTTTAAAATATTAAATTGTTCGCGAATATCAAAATTACTTTTCGCTGAGTGGAGATGAGCGCGAATCTCATTTTCCTTTTTTATTATTATCATTTTAATTTTGCATTTTTTCTTCAGTCAAACTAGCGAATATGATGCCTCTAACTCTGTCTGTGTGAGACAGAGAGTATAACAATAGCACGGCCATGCGCACTTCTCGAGATCCCCACCTACGCCAAAGTAAGGCAGCCTGCGGCTATAACACGTTTGAATATATTCTCTCTTTTTCTTTTCTCGTTTCTTATGCTATTTATTCTTTCTTTTTTAAACTTTAAAAATATTTATATTCTCCCAACATAGGTAATACTCTATTTTATTATTATTATTATTATTATTATTATTATTATTTCCATATGGCGACCTGGGAAAATAATGCAGATGTTTCCTGGTTGCAACATAAAGAGCCCTTTTTTAATTGGTGAAGAAAATATTATTTTCTCCTAAATTTAAATTGACTAATATCAGCCGGTCATCTTACCGCTGAATTACTCCAAGGCCGGAAAGTTTGACTTCCAAGGGAGTTACCTGCCTTCATCGATTGCTGAATGTGCCTACACTAGGCATAGTTGAGGCAATCTTCCCAAGAAACTTGGAAATAGACACAAGGCCATTCTTGTCTTTTAGCGCTTATTATACTATAATTGCTGGAAAAATAAATAATCAAAGAATTTCAACAGCTTTTTTCCATTGAGAAAAATGAATATCTGCATTAAAAGTTTTACAACTTATCATGAAAATATAATCAATTTTTAAAACTTATTAAAAATGTACAATCAAGTCATTCGATTGGTTTCGTTTAACTTGACTAACAAAAAATACCGACATTGATTTTTTTAATTATTTTTACTCTCTTACGTGACTTTGAGGTGGTAAAACAACATCATTTTGGTCCACATTTATTTTTTAATAAAAAATTATTTAGATTATATTAAAAATAATTTTTAAAAAGGGGGAAGGAAGGGAAAATGGTGAGGGCATACAAGTCTCTCGTTGTCGTCTCCCTACCATAGGGGATGGCCAACTGAGGGTTGCCAAGGGTCACTAGGCCCCCTACTAGCAGTTGGTGACCCTTGCGGACCGTAGGCTCCCCAAGATCAAGTGAGGGTTGCTAGCCCTCGTCCATATGTGGCCGACCCCTCGCCTAATTTTGGTAAGGGCCATGACCCTTGCCGAACCTTGGGTGGCCATCCATTACCACTGTCGACCCTTCTTAGCAATGGTGCGGTGGCAATGCAATGGCCCTATAGGCGCTCGTCATTTTCCCTTTTTTTTTATTTTTTTTAAATTTTATTTTTAATCTAATTTAAATATTATTTAGACTAGAAAATCATATTCAGACCAAAATGCCATTGATTTAGGCTTAGTTTTTATGCTTTAGCTATGTCATTGCCATGTAAGAGAGAATAAATAATACTAAAAAATGACGTTATAATTTTTATTAGCAAAATTGGACAGAGTTGATAGAAAAAACTTAATTATAATTTTTGTAAGTTTTAGACTTCCAGTGCATATACAAAAAAATGATTATTTTTTTCTCAAATCCTTCTTCCTTGCAAAGCACATCTTGGAAATGTAGTGCTCAACGGCCTTGTAAAAGGGAGACAAAATAGGTTAATGGTAATTTTGGCCAAAGATAAATTTACAAGGTAGGGGCTCTAAACATCTTGTAAGTTGGATAAGATACAAAAGCATAATATTTTCTAGGAATATGCCAAATAAATTTTATAATACTTTTGCAGCATTGCTATCTAAAAGACTATTTCAAAGCAATACAAATGCATTTGATATGTAACATATTGATAAAATTATAATTACAATTGCTTTTGATGTGTTTGTGGAGGGTAAAGTGATTTTATCTTTTCGGTTGAAAATATTGATGCATTTTTAAGTGTTTTAAAATGGTTAACATGCCGCACAAAATAATACAATACTCCAAACCGCAAATCTCATGTAAAGTAGTGTATTTTGTTGTCTATATTCGCGCAAAACATGAAAGTTGGCTCGGTTATTAATAATACTTAAATATACAAAAAGAAATATCCTCAATTTTTCTAGTTAACTAAATACCCAAGCATATCTCTAAAGATGGCATCTTTCTCAAACGAATATTTAAATATCTTAAAATTTTCAATTATTTACGTGCAAGATAATTAAGTCAGATTAATTCTCCTAATGAATTTGGCACCGTCGTTAAACCTTTTTTTGTCAAAGAAATAACACATCTAATTCAAGTAATTACAGTATAGTTTGCATGTCATTTAGCTTAATAAAATGTGACAATTTGGAGGACTTGCCATATTATAGGGGGAAATGTCCAGATCATTGTGGACATGTCACTCGTTTTTTTTCCAGCTGTTTTCGCCTTTTACTCGGAGTAACCGCTAGAGTCAAGATCGAATAAGATTGGCTAAAAATAAAATAAAATTAGAGAACCACCTAATCTTGACTTGCTGCATCCGAGCCCATATTAATAAAATTCATAGGGTGTCGGCTAATATTCACTTAACTTGCATTCTAACCACTCATTTTATGATGGGAGAATCATGTGTTTAAAAGAAAATTGAAGAAATTAGAAGTTTGTAGTAACGGCAGTCATGTTTTATCTAGATACCAAAAGTGACTCAATCCAATGTTCTATTTATTTTGTGAAAGAGCATTTTCTAATGTTCCTTCGTTTGGTTCTCTTAGAAAAATGAGTTAATAGAAAATATTTTACCAGTTAATGGAAAAGATTTTCTTACCAAAATTTAAATTTAGAAAATTGATATATTCTTTTAAAGATCATAAATCATTTATTAAAAACTCTACGCCTGAAATCAAGAATCTTAATGCTCGTTCTCGAGCCCCTGGCAATAGGGTCAGGTCCCTAGCATTTGAGCCTGGGTTCATCGAGGTTGGTCTAGGTCCATCTAGGGTGCGCCCAGACAATTTTTACAATTAAAAAATTTTAATTTTTTAATTTTTATTCTTTCGTTTATCTCTTCTTTCTTCTTTTCTTTCTTTTTTCCTTTTCTCTTTCTTTCTTCCTTTGCCTAATGCCAAGCCTCAACATAGGTCATAAGATATGGCCAACAAGGCTCAAGCTCATTGGGGTCGAGCGAGCCAACCTCGAGTCACTAGAGGCCGGTAAGGCTCGAGCTTGCTGGGAGGCCAACAACTCTTGAGGTTGCTAGGATCAAGTTACATTCTACTTCACCAGTCATCGGCCGTCGTCGAGGCCTAGGGATGTCAGAGAAAGAAAGAAAAAGGAAAGAAATAAGAAAAGAAGAAGAAAATAAAATATTAAAAAATTTTGAATTTTTCCCTAAATGAACAACAAAAATTATTTTATAGTTCATTTTCTGATCTCAGCCAAATATCGGAAAATATTATCATTAACTTCTCATAAAACATTGGAAAAAGTCAAAATAAGGGCTTAAAGTATTATCATTTTTTAAATAAGAACTCGAAGTGAACTTTGTTTTAAATAAAAGCTTGAAATGGTAAAATCGTTTCAAATAAAAGTCTGAAGTGGCGAAATCATCTCAAATAATGGCCTTTGGTTGGCTGGTGAGTATTCTGATCATCGGAGTAAAGGTATTTTGGTCAAAAAATGGTATCTATATATTTTATATTTTATATTTTTTTGTTTTCTTTTATTTTTTCATCTTCCCTCCCCCGACCCTTGTCGTCAATGGCTCGTGGAGGTCATGCACATGGCAGCCTTCACCTGAGTCCAGTGACCTTCGCCACAACTGGCAAAGGGAAAGGGGGAAAAAGAAAAAAGAAAAAGGAAAGAAAAAGAAATAAATAAATTAATTAAAAGATGAAAATGCCTTTTGATTTGAATAGTTAGGTCATTTTTTGAAACTGAGAATATCATTTCAGGCTCTTATTTGAGATAATTTGGCCACTTCGGGTCTTTTATTTAAAAGAATGTTCATTTTGAGCTCTTATTTGAGAAAACGATGGCAATTCAAGCTTTCATTTGAATTTTTTTCTAAAACATTCACGAAAAATGTCACATTTTTCGTGAAACAATAAAGCCTAAATAAATAAAATAATTATTAAAAAAACTAATAATTTAGTACATGAGAAACTAGTCCCCCTAAATGCATTTGCTAATAACTATTACAAAGTATATCCTCCATCTCTAATTTACCATATTGAGCCATAGGCTTAATCTTCTAGAGTGGACTTTTTTGGGTTTTACTGGTATAATAATTGTTGGGATATTATGAGAATAACAATCTATTATGAGTAACAAATTTTTGAAGAAGCGGGTCTCATTATAATTTATAATTATTTATGATTTTATTTTTTGTAATCCAGAGTATACTGTTATTCTCACAATACATCAAAGATTCTTACATAATCATTTCTCTTTTAACATGATATCAAAGTTGGATTTTGTCTCATGATTTGTCCTAATTTAAACTACAATTCCCCCAACCCTAATCTAGAATCTAGAAAAGAGAAGATTGAGAAAAAGATAAGTTTTTGTGTCCCCAAATTCAAATTGAATGGAGTAGAAAGAATATCACGGATGGCGCTCTATTCTCGGGGATTTCGAGGCCGATGATTTTTTTATTATGGAAGCTTCAAGCGAAGCTTCAATTGCATCAATCGCATGCCACAATGGCTGGCGTGATTGAAAGTCAACCCCCCATCGTTAATTATCAAAAGGGAGACTCGAATCGCCAATTTGGGAAGAAAATGAGCAAAAGTCTCTCACCAACCGAAGGCGCGTCAAGTTGGAAAGGGAGGGATTGTCCAATTGCAGCACCCAACCAAATGCCATGTCCACTTTCACTTTCCTTTTCCATTTTTATGGGTTACTCTGATATTCTTGATAATTAGGAGGATTGAGCAATAAATATGGACGATCTCTGGTCAATTCTTTTGTTAACTTCTTAGGAATCATTGCAAGCTTCATTTGGGAGTGAATGTCAAATGTGATCTCTACACAATCTACCACATCAGCCCTTTTCTGGTACTTCTACAATTGGCCTGCCAATTAATTCAAGGAAAAAACAAATCCTAAATCGCATCATTGTGAAATATTTGACCCAAACTAATTTTCATCTTCCAAAAAATTTCAAAACGTAACTCAAGATGCATTTGTCAAAAACGAATCTTTGTCATGTGAAAAAAAACTCAAAACAATTACCTTCCGTGCGAATCTACCATACATTAGCATTTCATCTCATATCTCATCTGCAGTGAATACACGTGGCAAACGATGGACCGGATGATCTACGAGGCATGTGACTTTCATTTACACCCCAAAAAAATGACCGCCTCCTATGAACCCTAATAATCAACACGGCCCATTCGCGCACAGGCCCCAAAAAGAAAAAATCGAAAATTAAAGAAATTAAAAAGAAGAACAAGCGGGCCGCATTCACCGATGGAGGAGGAGAGAGGAGGCATCTAGAAAATACAAAATAAGAAAAATAATAAATCGGAGAAATAGTTAGTGGATTTAAACGATCGCAACAGCAGCTGACGTGGCGTACATTTTTAACTAACATCCAGTTATAATTTGACAAGTGTCCAATGACAGGAAGTGTGCCATGGAAGTGTGCTAGCTGGAGTTGCAGGCACCTCCCCTCGCCGTGGCCACCAGTGGAGTCGTCGTCGGCGGGTCCTTCGCGCCTAAGCCGAGCCGCCCCTACTCGCGTTGACGACGGTCGTGGACAAGGGGCGCAACGCCGGCGAAGGCGATGACGGCCATGAAGGAGCGACTCGTGCCTGAGGCGGTTGGCTCAAGACACCGTCCATGGCCGACCAAAGGCAAAGAATGTCGCTCTTTTTTCAAGATCTGAGGCCTGGCAAAGAAGATGTTTTTCGTCCTCAGATCCACTGCGCATCTTCCTTGTTTGGCTAAAAAATAAGAAAAAAAAAAGGTGCCCTTTTTTCAAGTAGATTACACTCAACATCTCGTCCTCGGCCGGTGACGCTGCTGGTCCATGGCCTGGACACGTCGTCGGTGACAGGAGGGGGGAGGAGGAGGAGGAGGAGGAGGAGAGCCAAGGAGAGAGAAAAAAATTCCAGATCATTTATATGGGTCAATCAAGGTGGAGAAGCGTTCGTTTATGAGAGGGTATGAGTAGAAAAGTGCATAAACGACAGTCGGAGCTTGAAGTCGGGATAATGAAGTTGGGGCCCACTGCTCTGTTGAGGCGACAGGTGGTCCAGTAACAAATACATATCTCTGACATCGATATTGGGGCTCAGTGCGGAATAGATATGGATTCAATATTTTGAAAATCAAAATAATTTAGCTTAAAAGGAGTTTAGGTAAATACAAAGATCATTTGATAAATTATGTTTTAAGAAACAATTTTGAAAGAAATACGGTTTGGTAAAAAAACACATTTGAAAAGTCTTTTGTGTGATTAATACTAGTTCTTTTTTAATTTCATTTGTTTAAAATCGAAAAAAATAATGTATACAACTTTTTAAATATAAATTTTGATAATAATACTAAAAAAATCAATTATAAATATTTTTAAAAAACCAAAATATATTTAATTTTTTAGCATTTATATAAATTTGATTTTTTAGCATTATTTTGGCATTTAAAAAATAATAATGAGGGCAAAATAAGAAATTTGAAAAATGAGTGATGATAATTTTGGAAAATAAAAAAATAAGTTTAAGCATTTGGCCAATTGCTGAAGCTTAAAGTTAGTCCCTATTAGCATTGGGCTTTTAGCTTTCCCAGTGTTGATTTTCACTTGAAAGTTACTTCAAAATGGTTGTCAAATAGTTCAGTGTTTCTTCAAGGGGCTTTTGAGGCTAAAATCCATTAAAAATGCCGAACCAAGTGTACCCTTATAAATGGGCCCATTGCTCAGATTCTTGTGTTCCCACGTTACCATTACTCAGAGAACGGCACTGCTTTTATTCACAGGGAATAGGGGTGCTTCCGTGAACCATAAATTTCCATTTAATGGCAATGGGCAACCTGTTGAATCAATATGGGCAACAAATCTTGATAGAAAATTCTCAATTATCAATGATTATTTTTTTCATAAAGAAAATACAAATTCCTTCTTAACCCTTTTTATACTTTGAATAGCTAGTTAAATGTAAAACTTAATTTTATGGCAAAGTACTCACGAAAAACGATTTTACTAATTCTAGATACATTAAAAATCAAATTAGCAACTCACATATGTATTTTAACCTAACTTAATGAGATTTCAAAGAATCACTAAATAACTGGAAAATTTGGAAGTTGGCATGGTGAAAAAAGAGGTTGTACGAAAAAAAAAAACATTGAGATAAAAAAAATTAATCAAACAAACCTAGTACACTTAAAATTTTTAAAATAAAATTCATTTTGAGTTAGTCACGAGATGATCATACTTTTATTTGTGAGTTGATTTGGATCATCATGACCTGAGCAGAATTTATTTAAGTTTCAAGTTGTGTAAATTATGGGTTCAACTCTTTATTTTAGCAAATTGTATACATTTCGTTGGTGTAAAAAATATTTAAATCGTAAAGGTGTTGTTAATAGAAATCCAACATGTCTAAACCATAGGTTTATATATTCAATGTAATCGCCACAAGTTTTCTCACGGGAGTCAAATTTCTCGAGAGAACTGTTTCCTTGAGAAAACAGCGGGTCCCACCAAGCTTTAATATTCACAGTTCTCTTATTGTAATAGGTGATTTGTTAATATTTAATGTTAAGGAGATCACATTTTTTTTTAATGTTAACCCTTCATGAAAGAGGTGATCTAACATTAAATGTTAACACCCATTAAATATTAACACCCATTGAATATTAACAAATCACGTCCTTTAATGAATTATCATAAAATATCTTTAATGGCTTGGCAATGAAATCCACAACTCTAAACCCTCATATAAAACTCTTCAATCACATATAAGAGTTTTCCTAATGTGAACTACATTAATTGTTATTATAATTTACCGTTTTACGGGGGTTGGTTTAAGATGAGATAGAAGGTTTCTTAATTAATCTAATATGGGGCTGGCTACTGTAGGCTGAGTTAAGCCTAATCCGTAATGAGAGGGTCTGGTTGGAAACTCTATAAATAGTGCTCAAGTATCTGCTTTAACCCTAATTTTCACAAGTATTCTCACATAATGAGCGTTTACCTAGCGCTAAAGGGTGAGGGGGTGTCTCATTGAGCCAGTGATACAGAGAGTAATAGAGGAGAATGAATTGGGTGTGGATCATCACTTTTCTACTTTTGCATTAAGAACAATAGATTTCAAAATAGGTGCATTAATCTTTCTACTCAATCATCTGTGCTCTCGTTCTGGTTGTGGAAATCTTGGAATTGCACATTTTGCATCCTATATATGATATTAGAGTCCATGTCGTGTCTGACACGTGTCGACGTGTCCGACACGCTGGGACATGCTCAGACACGCGGTTAATGTGTGTTGAATTTTTCGACACATTGTCAACTTTTTTCGACACGTTCTGACCCGCGTGTCCGAGAGGAGATCATTGAAGAAGACGATGAAAGGTGGAGACGAGGGTGAGGCAGCGATGCTATGACGGTGAGGGAGGTCCTACTGCGATGGAGGGCCGATGGCGAAGTTGAGGCTGCGGCTGCGAAGGAGGAATGCCGGAGGCGAGGCGGTGAGACGACTGAAAGGGAGCAGAGAGGATTGTGTGAAAAAGGAGGAGGAGGAGGTCGTGGTTAGCAAGTGATGGGGGGGGAGGGGGAAGAAAGGGAAAGAACCGGAGGCAAAGTGGAGGGAGGGAGGGAGGGAGGGGGGGAAGGAGAAACAACGGGTGATGGGTAGGGGTGAGCGGTTCCCGGTTCCTTACAGGTTCCGCTTGGAACCTGGAACCTACCCTCGGGTACAGGTTCCTCATTTTTTGGAACCGGGAACCTACCCGTCAGAACCGAGAACTTGGAACCTACCCTGTCACAGGTTCCGGGGTCGGTTCCAGGTTCCAACAGGTTCTTTTTCTAAAAATTTTTAGTTAAAAAAAAATAAAAATGAATGCAGCAATAATACACAAACTTGTCATTCATCGAAGATAATATAACATAAACAACAAACAGCATTTTAGAAGTAATAAACAAACTGTTTTTACACAAAAGAGCTCAATCACCTCAGTGTCAGCTTCTTGCTGCACATTTTTATCCTAGTATGCTTCATGAGTGGACTCATTTCCTTCATAAACTGTTAAATCAGGATTAGAAGGAAGAGCCGGCTGAAGAACAGAAGCAGCTACACCCTCAGCAACATTTTGAAGATCTTGCTTGATGAGATCCTCTGCTGAACCTTCAGAAGAGAAATTAAACAACCAAAAGAAGCCACTTGACAGTATCAATTTGGTAACAGAAGATGCACATGATTCAGAATTAAGTAGAAGCACTCTCCCATATAAATATATTAGACAACACAAGCTCACCTTATGATACGCTGATCCTCTCTGTCAGACACCCAATAGTTCAGGACAGCAGAAGTTAAATAGCGCCCATAGTAGTACAAGAGAGTATTGATGGCATCCTGGAAGGTATGGCTCTTAGCTGATCAAACTGTGCATTGACAGAATGAAGCTTCTCACTTAAGATCAATACCTACAGTAGTACAAGAGAGTAATTAACAGCAAATTAATCCACCAGAAAATGCATGTCCCATGCCACAGAAACCACAGTGTAAACCTGAGTATCCTAATCAAATCTGATAAGATAACGGGAAGCCAGAAGTCCTCTCTCTCTCTCTCTCTCTCTCTCTCTCTCTCTCTCTCTCTCTCTCTCTCATGTGTGCACGCGTGCCCAGAAAGAACCTGAAAAAGCAAATCCCTCTCACCAGGCACAGGAAATTCATACCAAAACAGAGAAAGGTAAATCTCCAGCAACCTTATAGCATTAGACATGTTACAACATGAAAGAACATAACTCCTTTATGCGCAGAATGATTCATCAAAATCAGCACCATACATGCGGATCTCAATTTTGTTCTAGTGCAATGCAAAAGTCCCTCCAATTGCTTCTTTAAAACAAGAAAATAAAAACGGTGAACTATATCTGTGCTAGGAGAAAATTCTTCTTAACTGCAATATCTTATTTAAACAGCAGTCTCCAAGGCCCATACAGAGGCTTAATCATGAAACATCTCAAATAACTCATAAAGCATTACAACAAACTTACGTCCTTTCTATGGAATCTAAAGTCCTAAAGCATTACTTCTGTTTTTCTACCAAAAAAAAAAAAGTCCTAAAGCATCTCCAGCCTCACCAAATTAATGTTATATGTTTCAATCTAAATAAAGAGTAACTGAACAATTAGTTTCCTTAAAAATCATAATAAGATGAACACACTTTTTTAACAATCATTTTCAAAGAAACAAGCAGAGCCAACAAAAAAACAAGCAAAATTTTCATGTTGTGCTTATAGATAGCCGCCAATGTGATCAATATCAAACAGTATGAAGAAACTACACTATCCCAGCAGTACAGTCGAATCCTCATTCAAAAGTCCCCCCAAATATCAGCACAAAAGATTCTCTCCACAGCCCAACATCAGCCACAATAGAGAGAAGGTGCCCAACAATTCGTCAACAGTTGTGCAACACTTCCCATAAGTCAACCACAGCTCTCACTAAGCAGCACGAACAATATCAATCTCCACGCAACATAACCAATCTAGAGCCTAAAGCGGATTCCACATAAATCCCAATTCCCAAGGAGAAGTCGGAAGAACATAAAACTCACCCATCTTGCGAACATTAACCTTCCGCTTATTGGGCTGAGGCTGAGCAGGCGCATCATTCGCCTTGCGAGCCGCTCTCTTCGCCAAGTTGGTCTGATGCCTCTTCCCCTGCGTGTGCGCCAAGTAGTTCCCCTCGTTGTTGTGCAGCGTCAAGCAAAGCTTACACTCGTAACTGCAACCACCAAAACAAGCCAGTGTCGCCGTCAGCCCCGTAAAAACATCAAATTGACGCGAAAGCCCAGTTCTGGGGGATCGATTACTGAGGGGGGAAAGGAAGGGGGAAATCTGAACCTGCCGAGGTGGTTGTGCATGAAGTAGGGGTCCTTGGCGAGATCGATTGTCTCGAGGGCGCGGCGGCGGAGGCGCTCGCGGCGGTCAATGGCTTCGTTCTAGGTGGAGGCGGCGCCCCTGCTCCCGGGCTTCGAACCTCACTCCCGATCCATTCTCTCGCCGTTGTTGCGGCATCGCGGGCTTTGGGGCACGGCTTCAGGCGCGACTTCGAGTCACGGCGAAGGCAGAGCAGTGGCGTCGCGGGCTGCAGGCGAGGTGCGGCAAAGGCAGCAGTGGGCCGAGCAAGAGCGACGTCGGGGCATGGCGAAGGCACGATAGAGCAGCGGCGTCGCGGGCTGCAGGCGAGGCGCGGCGAAGGCAGCAGCGGGCGGAGCAGGAGCGACGTCGGTGTGGGCTGCAGGCGAGGCGCGGCGGGGATGCTATTTGGTGGCGCCGAGCAGAGGGCGAAGAGAGAACAGACTGGTGGGTGAAGCAGCAACCAGAAAGAGGAAGAAGAAGAAGAAGAAGAAGAATGGGGGGTTTCGGCCGAGAGAGGGGGTAAGAGGAGAGAGAAGAAAAGAAAAAGTAGGGGTAGGGGGCAGGAAGTGACGTGTGAAAAGGAAAAAGAAGAGAAAAGAAAGAGAGAGAGAAAAAAAGAGAAAGGAGAAGGAGGGAAAATCGAGAGGGAAATCACGCGGGGGAAGGGGGAAGGGGAGATTTAGGGTTTTTTTTTTTTGAATTTGACCGGTTCCGGTTCCGGTTCCGGTTCTTGTTCCAGGAACCGGAACTGGAACCGAGAATCGCCGGTTCCTAGGAAAAAGGAACCGGGAACCGGAACCGGTCACTTCAGAACCGGGAACCGAACCGGACCCTCCTCTGGTTCGGTTCCGGTTCCCGGTTCTACCCGGAACCACGCTCACCCCTAGTGATGGGAGGGGTGGAAGAAAAGGGAAGAAACGAGGTGGGGGCCTAGGGGGTTGGGGTGGCGTGGGGTGAGGGGGGGAGAGAGAAACATCTGATGGGGGTGGGAGGTGGCGTGAGGGGGAGGGGGGCAAACGAGGGAAAGAAATCATAGGGGTGGCGTGGGGTGGAAGAGAAAATCTAGAGAAATGACAGGTCATTGGGGCGAGAAATGAGGAAAAGAAATTGACACGGGGAGGGGTGGGTTTTGAGGTGGCATGGGGGAGAGAGAAATGAGGGAGGAAAATAAATTTTGGAGAATGCGGGTTAGGGAAAAAAATGGGAGGAAAATAATTTTTGGATGGCAATATTATATTTGTTAAAAAATAAATAAATTAGCTAAAAATAGTTTTCAAGAATAAAAATATTAAAAGTTAAATAATGATAAATTTTAATTATTATAGAATTTCATAGATTTTTTTAAATAAATTGATTATAATTTTTTGTTAGTTATTAGTTTCATCTATAATTTTTGTTAAATTTATAAATATGTTGTCAAATATGAGTATGCATTAACTATTAATACGTCTTTCAAATTTCCTATGAATAGTTTATTAATATTATTAGTGAAATTCATTGTAAGCTCTTTATTATTATTTATTTATTTGTGAATTTGAATCAAATTAATTAAAAATAAAAATATACATTTAATATATAATGTGTCCCAACGTGTCGAAATTTTCTATTTTTTAAAAATGACGTGTCGTGTTGTGTCGTATCGTGTCGCGTGTCCGTGCTACTTAGATCAGAGCTACCACAACTTAGACTCGAATGCATAGAATTTTCGTCCTATTTTTCGTGATTTTCATGATTTTTTGTTCAATAAAAATCAAATTAAATTATAAATTCGAATTGGGCTTGGTAAGACAAGTAAAACTATGGGTGACGCGTCGTCGAGAGAGGCCCCACGCACCCCCACACGTAGCCACGCATTGCCAGGGCGTTGAGCACGCGCCCCACGTGCGGTCACATGCCCTCACGTGCTCCCACGCGTGGGGCGCCGCTCACATGTGTCTTACATGCGCGAGGGCTAACGTCAACCACTTGGGCCCAACCTGACTCGATACGCAACCGACCCAACCTGATATGGACCTGACCCGACCTGTTGACCCACTCGACGCGGTCAACCGTGGATTGAACTGGTCAACCGAATGGTTGGACTGGACGATCGAGTCGAGAATCGGTCGGACCATTGCCGGTCGGACCGAATTTAAGGGGCTAGCTTGTTCACACGTGAGCTCCACACCACGCGCACTCAGGCGACGCGTGGAAGCGCGTGGCTGGCAGCTACAGGTTCGTATGTACATTTCTATGTTGTGGTGTATTTATTTTACATGTTTGATAATTTTGTGGATATGCAAATACATACGAAACCATAAATACTTGTATTTTAAGTATATGTTCATGTACTTTTCTTGTATTTTTCTGTAATTTTGGAAATACAAGTGTTAGGTTACAAGTATATTATCACATAAATATTATAAAAGTGTGATTCATTAAGAATATACAATAAATTTTAACTTTTATTAATGAATAAAGTAGTGTAATTAGCATGATATGTGATTTTAATGATTTACTACCCTATTGCTAAAGTTAAAATCACATGTATATGATGTATGTGAGAAGTAAAGTTTATATCCTTGGTATGAGAGAGTTTCAATGATTCAATTAAGTTGTGACCGTCAAAGTGGCACATTTGATTGGGTTTGAGAAATATCAGTCTTGTATAATGATTGAGATGTCTTATGATCTAATGAGTAGTCGTATTTCCAAATGAGGTGATTGTGTATTAGTTTATGAAGGGACACATGATGGTGTGGTGGATAAGTGATTGATCCAAAAGGTTTTTTTTTTATATGCTGGAGGGACCGCTTTGATCGACAGCCGCCACGTAAACCCTCAAGTGTCGCTAGCGGGGAAACCACCACCCCAACACCACGCTTAAGTACCACCCCGGCACCACGCTTAAGTCACCACACAGCGCTTCAGCCTCCCTGCTTCGTAGGGGCTTCGAACCTTAGCCTCTTCGGTGGAGGACAAAGGATCTACCATCCACGTTGCAACGGCCAGTGGTAATGATTGATCCAGAAGGTTCATATGCCCAAATGTGATAAACTCACGAAGGTTAGAATATATTCTCATAACTCTATCATGTGAGGAGTGTATAATTACATGTCGTGTATTTCGCCAAATGTGATTATATGATTTTGCATGTAACTCTATAGATGTGTACTTATACATCAAGTTACACAGTGATCACATTATGCTAATTATATACATTACTTGTTTTTCAGTCATATTTTCTGTAAACGGTAACTCCGTCACAATTGAGGTTCTTATTGAATCAAACTTTAAGAGATGACGAGAAGATTTTTTATTTACTGTGGAGATGACAGATATTCATATGGCTCTTACTGCCAAGAGTTCAGAAGCTCAGAAAACACATTTTGCTGCTTAGGAAAATAATAATAGAATTCTTTACAAAAAAAAAAAGAGTAATATAATTTGCTTATTATCCATAAAGCATTCCATTTAAGAACAATTGAAAAGTGATTTGCTTGCGGACTGCACTGCTAGGCAAATGATGGAAGCATTGGTGGCTAGTAATCGTGTCTCATCTAATGTTAAGATAAGGGCATACTTGCAAACACTATTTAATATGAAGTATGATAGTTATGGTAAAATTAGAGATTATGTTATGAGGATAATAGATTTGTAGACAAAGCTTCAAGCTCTTAATGTTGTTATTCTCACTGCTTGCATTGTGCATCAAGCTATAATTACTTTTCCTCTTGATTTTGGGATTAGTAAGACTAATTATAATTCTCAAGATAAGACTTGGTCAATTAATGACCTGATTGTAAGGGTAGTGGGGATGAAGAAAAGTTGAAGAAAGATAAAGGGCACATTGCCCTTTATGTTTCTATTTCTGGTAGTTATAATGGTAAGAAATTGAAAAATTATACTCACAAAGGCAATCCTGAAGCTGCTAATCCTTCCAACAATAAAGGAAATTTCGAAACTATTGGTCATTCTAATAGTTTGGGTCCTAAGAAAGTATTCATCAAGAAGGATGTTGTTATTTGCTACTTTTGTAGGAAGAGATGACACGTAAAGAAATGCTGCAATAAGTATAAAGTTTGGTTAGAGAACTAAGAGTGAGCCTAAAGGTAATGATTCTTTGGCATTTGTTTGTGAATCCAATCTATTTAAAACTCCAACCAATTTTTGGTGACTAGATAGCGGTGCAACTTACTATACAGCAGTTCATAAATCGAAGAACGCCAAATCAGGATGAATCAAAGCTCACTATGGGAAATAACATTGAAGTTGACGTTGAGTTCGTGGGAGATGTTATTTTAATTTTAGATTCTGGTTTTAGGATGATATTGATAAACACTTTTTACGTACCTTCTTTTAGACGGAATTTAGTTTTTGTATATTGTTTGAACATGTGTGGATACTCTTTTGAAATAAAGAGTAATAGTATCTCTATGTTTATTAATTCAATAGGGTTGGGTGTTGCAATTTATCCAATGGATTGTATTAATTGAGTTTATCTCCCAATGATATGTACATTGATTATTAAGATGAAAAAGTTGTTTCCAAAAGACCTTACTTAAGGAACAGTCTTGCATTGTGGCATAAATGTCTTGGTTGCATCTCTAGAAAAGAGTAAAAAGGCTTATAAAGGCTGATATCTTGCATGCTCTTAAAAATGATCTAGAGACTTGCGTAGACTGTTGTAGAGGTAAGATGACTAAAATAAAGAAGAAATCCACAGTATGAAGTTATGACTTATTGGAGGTTATTCACATTGATATTAATGGACCATACATGGCTACTTTGTGCATAATTTTTTATTTCATCACATTTATTGACGACTATTCCCGATATGGATATTTATATTTGATTAAAGAAAAGTCCGAGTCTCTTGACAAATTCAAGATTTTTCAGATTGAAGTAGAGAAATAGTTGGGAAAAGTTATAAAAATTGTCAAATCTAATCGTGGTAGTGAGTATTTTGTTAGGCATGGTGATGCTGGATAACTTAAATGGCTATTTGCTAAATACTTAGAGGATTTTGGGATAATAGGTCAATTTACTATGCCTTGAAGTCCTGAACAAAATGATGTGGCTAAAAGGCGTAATCACACTCTTATGGACATGATGAGAAGTATGATTAGTAGAACCAATTTACTTGATTTCATGTGGGGTGAAGCTTTGAAAACAACTCTTTATATTCTAAGTCATGTTCCTATTAAAGCGGTTCCATTGACTCCTTTTGAGTTATGGACTAAACGTAAACATAGCTTGAATTATCTTAAAGTTTGAGAATGTTATGTAGAAGTGAAGTTATATAATCCAATATTAAGTAAGTTGGATTCTAAAACTACTTGGTGTTACTTCGTATCTTACCTAGATCATTCAAAGGGATATCGATTTTATAACCCTAATTGAGGTACAAGAATTGTGGAATCTCAGATTACAAAATTTTTGAAATTCAATATAGTTGAAAAGGGTAGCTGCTCACAAACTATTAAAGATAATAGTGTGGTGGGGAATACTGAATCCCTGTCTCATCCTGTGCAGACGATTATGGAGCCTCCTACGCCACAAACTGAACCTATTGTAGCTCAGGATTCTATTGTTGAGGTAGTTTCTGATGAAATCCCTCAAGCCCCTCATATTCATAATGAGGTTGTAGTAGCTCCACTCAGAAGATCGACTAGGGAAAGACGTTCAGTTATACCACCAAACTATGTAGTCTACATAGGAGAGCATGATTATGATATTGACTACATTGTTGATCTTGTGACTTATACGGATGCTATTTCAAGTCCTTAATCAGATTTATAGCTAGATGCGATGAAAAATGAGATGCAATCTATGAAACATAATGGTGTTTGTGAGCTTATTGAATTGCCTGGAGGTTATAAGCTTATTGGCTACAAGTAGGTATACAAGACCAAAAGGGATTTCAAAGGGAAGATTGAAAAATTTAAAACCAAACTGGTAGCTAAGGATTTCACTCAAAGAGAATGAATAAATTATAAAGCAACATTTTCTCTAGTTTTTTCTAAAGATTCTTTAAGAGTGATTTTGACATTAGTAGCTCATTTTGATATGTAGTTACATCATATGGATTTTAAGACTGTTTTTCTAAATTGAGACCTTAATGAGGAGGTTTATATGGTGCACCCTGAAGGTTTTGTGACTGATAATTCAAGTAAGCTTATTTGTAGATTGAAAAAGTTT
The DNA here is from genome assembly GCA_028830015.1 of Eucalyptus grandis x Eucalyptus urophylla. NCBI lineage: Eukaryota > Viridiplantae > Streptophyta > Magnoliopsida > Myrtales > Myrtaceae > Eucalyptus > Eucalyptus grandis x Eucalyptus urophylla. The sequence goes on along the minus strand of CM054190.1, from coordinate 55,675,407 downwards.
ATTTATGGTCTTAAGCAAGCTTCGAGAGAATGGTATTTAAAATTTCATAGTGTTATCATTTCATTTGGATTTATTAAGGATAAAGTAAATTGGTGTATATACTGCAATGTCGTGGGAGGGAATATATTTTCTCATACTTTATGTGGATAATATCTTACTTGCTAGTAATGATATTGGTTTATTGCATGAGATAGAGCGGATGTTATTGAAATTTTTTTACATTAAAGACCTTGGTGATGCGTCTTTTGTTCTTAACATTGAGGTCCATAGGGATCGTTCTCGTTGTTCATTGGGTTTGTCGCAGAGGGCATAGGGCATATATTAATCGCATTTTAGAAAGATTCAATAGGCAGCATTGCAAACCAAGAAATGCTCATATTATTAAGGGTGATAAATTGAGTCTTTCACAATGCCCTGATTCAGATATTGAGAAAACTCAAATGAAAAATGTACCTTATGCTAGTGTGCTTGGAAGTATCATATATACTCAAGTTTGCACCAGACCAAATATTGCATTTACGACAGGACTTTTAGGCAGATATCAGTCAAATTCAGGACGCGATCACTAGGTTGCTGCCAATGAGGTTTTAAGTTACTTAAATAGGACAAGAGATTTTATGTTGATTTATAAACATGCTTCGGACTTGCAATTAATAGAGTATTTAGATGCAAATTTTGATGACTGTGAAGATGATAAGACGTCAACGACATGATATATATATTTATGTTGGCAGGAGGTGTAGTATCATGGAAGAATGAAAAACAAGAACTTATATCTTCATCTATCATGTAAGCGAAGTTTGTAACATGTTTTTCAGTTGCTACTCAGGTTTTTTGGCTTTGGAACCTCATTAGGGAGTTAGCAGTTTTTGATTTTGTGGATAGGCACATACAATTATATTGTGATAATAACTCTGCAGGTTATTTATTAATAACAACAGAAATCTCAAGGGGTCTAAACACATGGAGATCAAGTTTTTGACCATAGAAGAATCAGTACAAAATGATGACGTTTCAATAGATCATATATTCTTACAGATGATATAATTGCAGATCCACTAACTAAAGGTCTACGCCCTTATGTGTTTGAGCGACATGTCATTAGCATGAGCTTAGGAGCATCTTGGGATACTGTTATTTAGTAGGAGCCGTGTTTTATTTTTCCCCTAATAAAGTTTACATTTGTACTTATTACAATTTAGTAACACTTTGATTTATATATATATTGATAAAAGTCTCAAGGTGTTGTATAAATCTTGAGTGAAGGCTAAGGGCGTCCGGTTATTAGCCTTGTGCATATGTTTTGTTATACATAAAGAAAAGTTAACCGTAAAGACAAGACATTTGTGGGTTCATTAGAATTATAAAGATATTTTCTAGTGGCACAAGTTTTGTGACACTTAAGATAAAAGAATGGTGACTGACAAATGAGATCTCTCTTTATGAGAGATGTTATTCATTTGTCATACTACCATATTGAATTCATATCAATAAAGTTAAAAACATTCGTAACTGTGGAAGGCTCTGTGTGTATACATATAGTTATCGCCATGATTTGGTGTTTGAGAATTTATGAGATGTGATTAACTATTAAGAATTATTTCTAGACCAAGGCGCGTATATACAGTATAATTTCAATTAATATAGTCCAAGTGAGAGAGTAAGAGTTTTTTAAATGTGGACTACACTAATTGTTATTGTAATTTACCGTTTTATGGGGTTGGTCTAAGGTGAGATTGAAGGTTTTCTAATTAGTCTAATATGGGGCTAACTAGTGTGGGCCAAGTTAAGCTTGGCCCGTAATGAGAAGGCATGGTTGGAAACTTTATAAATAGTGCTCAAGTCTCTCCTTTAACCCTAATTCTCACAAGTATCCTCACATAAGAAGCGTTTACGGTGAGGGGGCCGTCTTATTGAGCCAATGATATAAAGGGCAATATAGGAGAAGGACTTGCGCGTGGATCATTGCTTTTCTGCTTCTGCATCAAGAACGATTGATTCCAAAACAGGTGCATTAATCTTTCTACTCAATCATCTGTGCTCTTGTTCTAGTTATGAAGATCTTGGGATTGCACGTTTTGCATCCTACACCACACACCATATAAGGTGGCCTCAAAACAATAAAGGAACTCACCTCATCTATACATAAACATGTAACCTTTTGTACCTTTAAGGTACTTCATTACTATCCCTGCAGTTCTCTAGTGGTGCATATATGGATTACTCTGATATCTTCTCAACATTATTATAACAAAAGTAATATCATGTCGAGTACAAAACTGAGCATACATGAAGCTTCCGACAGTAGAAGCATATGAAATTGATTATTATTATTATTATTTGTTTCCCTTTTTAGATTGTTTTTTGAACACCGGTTCAAATCGAATTTGTCACCCTTCACAATAGGTGCTATACTAAGTGAACAATTTTTCATCTGCAATCTCTCTAAGATTTTATTGATATAGGTTTCTTAGGACGGTTCTAATATGCCTCCAGGTTGATCTATGGATTTTAATACCAATCACATAAGATGTCTCACTCATATCTTTTTTCTTTTTTTAGTGACCCAGGAACCCCGAATAGCTGGAGGACTCACCACCCCCGGCGTCCCACTTAAGACCCCAAGCGACCGTGAGGGGATTCGAACTCCTCTCCTTCATGAGGGGGAGAGAGCCCAAACCATTGCGGCCACTAAAGCGGTGGTGTCTCACCCATATCTTTCATGTCAAAATTCTTAGGGAAAAATTGTTTCACTTGATGTAGCAACCGTTTATGATTGGTTACAAGTAAAATATCATCTACATATAAGACAACAAAACGAATTTTGCTTCCACTAACCTTATGGCATATATATTGATCCACAGCATTCCTTACAAAATCGAATGAATAGATGACATCATGAAATCTTAAGTACCATTGACGGGATGCTTATTTCAAGCCATACATAGATCTTTTAAGCTTGCACATCATATGCTCACCGCTACTAAAGGATAATCCTCTAGGTTGTTTTATGTAAACCTCTTATTCTAGTTCTCCATTGAGGAATACTGTTTTTACATCCATTTGATGTAATTCCATGTTGAAATGGGCAATCAATGCTAAAATAATACAAAGGGAATCTTTTTTAGATACAAGAGAAAAAAATTCCATGTAATCAATTCCCTCCCTTTGAGTGAATCATTTGGCAATGAGTCTGGCTTTATATTTCTCAATGTTGCGCAATAAATCTTTCTTAGTTTAAAAAACCCATTTACAACCAATGGCCCTCGTCCTATTGGGTAATTCAACGAAATCTCAAATTTCGTTAGATTCCATAAAACTCATCTCTTTTTTCATAGCATTGTATTGGATTTATCAAAACACATGACTTGGTTAAATGTCTCGGGATCATTCTTAACGCAAACATTATAGTCAGATTATTGTAAATACACAACATAATCACTAGAAATTGCTATTTTTTTTATTCTAACTGATATTCTTAATGTTGCATCGACATTCTCTTGAGGAGCATGTTGTTCAAGTGGTTGTTCATTATTTTCTTGGAATTGTTAAACAATTGGATCTATCAGATTAATATTAGTAGGTTGTGGAATTTTAATGCTTGGTTATTCAACGGCCCGATTAAGAAAAGGGGCGTTACAAACAACAAATGTTTGATGTATAAAGTGGAGTATCTGAATGATCTTTCTTAGGAATAGGTCTTGAAGTGATCGTTACCACTAATCAAATCATTCTAGAGAAATTTAGTATTTATTGATTCCATAACCCTAGTGGTGTTATACCACAGTATTCCCCACCTCAATATGATCTCACGATTTTAATATACTTGTCGCATTATTTCTCTATTTCGATTTTAAATACCTTAAAGGCATCTAATGCTTGGAAATAGACTTGAGGCCATTCTTGTCTTTTAATCGCTTATGACACATTTGGTAATGATTATATTCCTAGGAATAATTTTTTATCAGAAATGATTTTTTATGATTCTATTTCTGAGAACGATTTCTAAGCAAAAGACCATATTTGATAACTACGCAAAATTTATATTCTTGGGATAGAAATGCGTTTGGTAGAATTCTTAATTTTTGTTTGTTTGTTTTAATTTTTTAATACTTTTATTATATATATATATATATATATATATATATATATATATATATATATCTCTCTCTCTCTCTCTCTCTCCTTGCCTTTTCTCTTCTTCTTCCTTCTTCTTTATGGCTAGTCACCGGCTGTGGTAGTGGCTGACGATCACTTGGGGGAGGTTCGGCGAGCTCGCCGAAGCCTCGTTAGGCCAGGGCGAGGGCCGACGAGCTTGGTAGAGGCTCGCCTAGCCACCGCATGGCTGAGCCTCGTGCCAGATGGCGAACCAGAGCCTTGCCGTGGCTGGACGATGCCAAGCCTTGCCAATGGCTGGGCGAGCTCGGTATTGCCGAGGGCCGGCAACCTTGGTGACGCCAAGCTCGCCGATCAAAAGAAAGAAGAAGAAAAGGAAGGAGAAGAAGAGAAAAGAGAAGAAAAAAGAAAAAAATTAGACTTGATTATAGGAATTGTTCCCAGGAACAATAAGTATTTTTTTTCTTTTTTTATTCAATTCCAAATCTATTCCAAGTACAAAAAACGTAGATTTTTGTTCCCGGAAATAAAATTTTTATCAAATGGGTTTTTGTTCTTTTTTTGTTCCTCGGAACAAAAAAAATAAAATTAGTTGTTCCAGGGATGGTTACCAAAACAGGGTCTTATTATACTAGAATTGTCAGGAAAATAAATAATTGAAGAATTTTAGATACTTTTTGAAAGTGTTTTTAAATGGTTAACATAGCACAAAATTAAACAATATTCCGAACCGTAAATTTCATGTAAAGTAGTGTATTTTGTTATCCAAATTCCGCACAAAACATGAAAGTTGGCTCGGTTGTTATTTTTTTTTTTTTTGGTAAAAATTGGCTCAGTTGTTATTAATACTCAAATATATATAAAAAAGAAAAAATAAAAAAAGATATACTTGATTTTTTTAGGTAACCAAATACCCAAGCATATCTATAAAGATCGCATCTTTCTCAAAATAATATTTAGATATCTTAAAATTTTTAATCATTTATGTACAAGAGATTATTTCTCCTAATGAATTTGGCGCTGTTTTTAACCCTTTTTTGTCAAAAGAAATAACACATCTGATTCAAGTAATTATAGTATACTTTGCACATCATTTAGCTTAATAAAATATGACAAGTTGGAGGACTTGCCGTATTATAGGGGGAAAATGTCCACATCTTTGTGGACATGTTGTTTCTCGTTTGTTTCCGGCTGTTTTCGCCTTTTACTTGGAGTAACCGCTAAAGTCAAGATCGAATAAAATTGGCTAAAAAAATTAGAGAACCACCTAATCTTGACTCGCGGCAACCGAGCCCAATTAATTAAATTCGTGGGGTATCGGGTGATATTCACTTGACTTGCATTGTGACCATTCAATTTATAATGGGAGAATCGTGTATTTAAAAGAAAATTGAAGAAATTAAAATTTAAGTAACGGCAGGTCAAGGCTTCATTTGTTCTTGGAAAATATTTTCTGAGAAAGCTTATGCTCTTGTGTTTAATTTATTTAGGAAAATGAGTTAATGTAAAATGTTTTCCTAGTCAATGGAAAAAAAGTTCTTTTTCTTTTTTTCCAAAAACTCTACGCTCGTTCTCGAGCCGTTGGCAATAGGGTTGAGTCCCTTGCTTTCAAGCCTAAGTCCATCGAGGTTGATCTAGGTCCACCTAAGGCACACCCGGACAATTTTTGCTATTAAAAAATTTTAGTGCTTTTTTTTATTTTATTTTTATCTATTTCTTTCTTATTTCTGTTTTTCTTTCCTTTTCCTTTTCTTTCTTCCTCAACTTGATGCTAGGCCTTGACACTAGTCATGAGAGAAGGTCAGTGAGCCAACCTCGAGTCGCTAGAGGCTAGCGAGGCTCAAGTGTTGTGCTCGAGCTAGTTGGGAGGCTAGTGATGTTGGAAGTTTGTTTGTAAAAACAAAAAAAAAAATAGTGCATTTTCCTTATCCCACATAGGAAAAGTGGGAAGAAGTAGGCCAATTTATAAGTGTGGGGTTTCCTTTGTATACATAAAAGAATGATTAGGTGAGGGTTAGACCCCACCATATCCTCGTGCGGATGTGCAATTTTGGCGCACTTAGCACTAATCACTTTGTTATTTTTTTTTTATTTTTATTTTGTACAATTATCTTAATTCAAATGTTCTTTTTGTTTATTGAGAATTTTTGGAAATTTTATTTATTAAATAATTATTATTATTTTTATTCCGAATTTTTGTTTGTGTCTTTATAAGACAACCTTTGAAAAAGATGTCCGTTCAGTTTGCAACATTTCCCGAAGGGTTGCATTTGTTCGATTTTAACTTCTTACGAATGGACACCTTTGTTCATTTTGGGCAATTTTCGAAAAGATACATTTGTTCATTTTCGCAACTTTTCACGAAGAGTTGCCTACGTTTTAAAGACTATTATATATATATATATATATACATGTCATATTGTGGAAGAATGAGAGTGATCATTTTTTCATCTTTTCGAGTCTTTTTTCTGAAAATTACAGCTATCCTTTCAATTGTTTCCTAGAGAGACTTTGGAGAAATACTAGAATTGCTATCTAATATTCTCATTTTGAGACTTTGTTGTATCTTGGAGGATATTTGCCGGTGACCATTAGCAACTTTGTGGGGCAAATCAATCTTAAATAAAGTGATATCACGCCTCAAAGTTCTATTCGATTACTCTAAAGATTCGTCTTCATTGTTTTATCCAATTCGAAACCATATTTTCCCAACAAGTGACACTCAAGCTTGCAAGGATTGTGCAAGGTTTGACCTTGTCAGGGCTATTGCCGAGGCTTGGGGCCGGCGAAGAAAGAAAGATGAAAAAAAAAACCTCCCCGGTGGAGGCCAAGGTTCGAATCCCCTGCGAAGCAGGGAGTCAGTCTAGCTACTACATGGTGACTTAAGCGTGACGTCGGGGTGGTGGTTTCCCTGCTAGCGTCGCCTGGGGGTTTACGGGAACGGCTGTCGGCCCAATAGCGGTTCCTCCAGCACCAAAAAAAAAAATGAAAAGAAGAAAAAAATTTAAAAAATGTTTTAAAAAAATCGATTTTTTTTCTAAACGAAGCTTCGAGGGAAGCTTCAATGGCATCGATCGCGTGCCAAAATGGTTGGCGTGATTGAAGGTCATCCCCCATCATTAGTGATCAAAAGAGAGACTCGAATCGCCAATTTGGGAAGAAAATTAGCGAAAGTCTCTCACCAACCGAAGGCGCGTCAAGTTGGAAAGAAAGGGATCGTCCAATTGCAGCCCCCAACCAAAATCACGTCCACTTTCACTTTCTTTTTACATTTTTATGGGTCACTTTGATAATCTTGATAATTAGGAATCATTGCAAGATTTATTTGAGAGTGAATGTCAAATGTGATCCCTTCACAATCTACCACATCAACCATTTTCTGGTACTTCTACGATTGGCCTGCCAATTAATTCAAGGGAAAAACAAAATCCCGAGCCTCGTCCTTGCTAAACATTTGACTCAAACATTTGACGCGTTTATCAAAAACTAATCTTCGTCATGTGAAAAAAACTCAAACTAATACCTTCCATGCGAATCTACTTTACATTAGCATTGGGAAAATTACACAAATAGTCCCTATATTTTCACTCAATGTCCAATTTCGTCCCTGAACTTTCAATTGGCTCAATTTGGTCCATGAACTATTGATAAAATGTCCGATATAGTCCCTGAACTTTCGAATAGCTCAATTTGGTCCCTGAACTATTAATAAAATGTCCGATCTGGTCCCTGAACTTTCGATCGGCTCAAGTTGGTCCCTGAACTATGATGAAATGTCCGATTTAGTCCTTCGTTACTATTTTTCTTTTTTTTTTCCTTTTTTCCTCTTTTTTTTTTCCTTTTTTTTCCCTTTTTTTCCTTTTTTTTTTTTTTTTCGCTTTCCCTCTGCCGGAGCCGACGGAGGGCCGACGTCCGGCGAGGGCCCTCGCCGGCGTCCCTCGCAAGCGGGCGAGTCCCTCGCCGATCTTGCGAGGGAGCCCCTCGCTGGCGTCGGGCGAGGGCGAGGGCGAGGGCGAGGGGCTCTCCCTCGCAGATCTAGCGAGGGGCCGTCCTCGCCGGCGTCTGCGCGGGGCTCTCCCTCGCCAAATCTGCGAGGGAGAGCCCCTCGCCCGCTTGCGAGGGACGCCGGCGAGGGAGCCCCTCGCCCGACGCCGGCGAGGGGCTCTCCCTCGCAGACACCGGCGAGGACAGCCCCTCGCCAGATCTGCGAGGGGCCGTCCTCGTCGGCGTCTGCGCAGGGCTCTCCCTCGCCAGATCTGCGAGGGAGAGCCCCTCGCCGCTTGCGAGGGACGCCGGCGAGGGAGCCCCTCGCCGGCGTCGGGCGAGGGGCTCCCTCGCAAGATCGGTGAGGGACTCGCCCGCTTGCGAGGGACGCCGGCGAGGGGCCCTCGCCGATCTGGCGAGGGGCTCCCTCGCCGGACGCCGGCCCTCCGCCGGCTCCAGCGGAGGGAAAGCAAAAAAAAAAAAAAAAAAAAAAGGGAAGAAAAGGAAAAAAAAAAGGAAAAAAAAAAAGAAAAATAGTAACGAAGGACTAGATCGGACATTTCATCATAGTTTAGGGACCAACTTGAGCCGATCGAAAGTTCAGGGACTAGATCGGACATTTTATTAATAGTTCAGGGACCAAATTGAGCCATTCGAAAGTTTAGGGATTAGATCGGACATTTTATCAATAGTTCAGGGACCAAATTGAGCCGATCGAAAGTTCAGGGATGAAATTGGATATTGAGTGAAAATATAGGGACTATTTATGACATTTTCCCTAAACATTTGACTCAAACATTTGATGCGTTTATCAAAAACTAATCTTCGTCATGTGAAAAAAACTCAAACTAATACCTTCCATGTGAATCTACTTCAAGGGAAAAACAAAATCCCGAGCCTCGTCCTTGCTAAACATTTGACTCAAACATTTGACGCGTTTATCAAAAACTAATCTTCGTCATGTGAAAAAAACTCAAACTAATACCTTCCATGCGAATCTACTTTACATTAGCATTTCGGTTAATATCTCATCTGCATGTGAATACACGTGGCAAACGATGGACCGGACGATCTAGGAGGCATCTGACTTTCATTTATACCGCAAAAAATGGCCACCGCCCAGGAACCCTAATTATCAACAGGCCCCCATTCGCGCACAGGCCCCAAAAAAAGAAAAACAACGAAAATTAAAGAAATAAAAAAGAGGAAAAAGCGGGCCCCATTCACCAATCGAGGAGGAGAGGGGAGGCATCCAGAAAATACAAAATAAGAAAAATAATAAAATCGGAGAAAATTGTTAGTGGATTTAAACCATCGCAACAGCAGCTGACGTGGTGTACATTTTTAACTCACATCCAGTTATACTTTGACAAGTGTCCAATGACGGGGAAGTCTATTCTATGGAGCTGCAGGCACCTCCCCTCGCCGCGGCCGCCAGCGGAGTCGTCGGCGGTGCGTCCTGTGCGCCTCAGCCGAGCCGCCCCTACTCGCGTCGACGACGGTCGTGGGCGCAACGCCGGCGAAGGCCATGAAGGCCATGAAGGAGCGACGCGGGCTTTGACGTGTTTGGCTCGAGACACCGTCCATGGCCGACCAAAGGCAAAGAATATGGCTTGTTCCAGCATATCCGTGGCCCCGCGAAGGAGATGATCGTCATCTCTTGCTTGGCTAAAAAAGATGGCCTTTTTTCAAGATCTTTGGCCTGGCATCTTCCTTGTTTGGCTTAAAAAAGAAAAAAAAAAAAAAAAAGGTACCATTTTTCCAAGCAGATTACACTCGACATCTCGTCCTTGGCCGGTGACGCTGCTGGTCCATGCCCTGGACGCGGCGTCGGTGACCGGAGGGAGGAGGAGGAGGAGGAGCGAGGACAGACGCGTTCGTTTATGAGAGGGTATGAGTAGAAAAGTGCATAAACGACAGTCGGAGCTTGAAGTCGGGATAATGGAGTTGGGGCCCACTGCTCTGTTGAGGTGACAGGTGGTCCAGTAACAAATACATATCTCTGACATCGATATTGGGGCTCAGTGCGGAATAAAGAAGTGGGGCCCACTGCTCAGATTCCCGTGTTCTCACGTTACCATTGCTAAGAGAACGGCACCGTTTTTATTCACAGGGAATAAGGATGCCTTTGTGGACCATAAATTTCCATTTCATGGGAACGGGCAAAAACAAATCTTAACAGAAAATTCTCAATTTTCAATTACTACTTTTTTTTCATAAAGAAAACGAAAATTCTTTCTTAGCCCATTTAATACTTTGAATTACATCTTAAATGTAAACTCAATTTTTTTTTTTTGTGACCCAAGGAACTCGTCGCACGGCCGGCAGCCGGAGAGTAAACCTTGGGGAGGCACGCAGGAAACCACCACCCACGCACCCCGGGCAAGGCACCACGCAGCGCTTCAGCCTCCCTACTTCGCAAGGGCTTCGAAACCGGGACCTCCATCGTGGAGTGTTGCAAAGTACTTACGAAAAACAATTTCACCAATTCTAGATATATTAAAAGTCAAATTAACAACCCACATATGTATTTTAACCTAACTTAATGAGATTTCAAAGAATTATCGAATAACTGAAAATTTTGAAAGTTAGCATGGTGAAAAAATGGGGTTATGCAAAAAGAAAAAAGCACTGAGGAAAAAAATTTAATCAAACAAACTTAGTACACTTAAATTTTTAAAATAAAACTCATTTTGAGTTAGTCACAAAATGATCATACTTTTTATTTTTGAATTAATTTGGATCATTATGACTTGAGCAGAATTTATTAAAATTTAAGTTGCGTAAATTAGATATTTAACTCTTTATTTTACTAATTGTATTTATTTTGTTTGGTGTGAGAAATATTTAAATCCTAAAGGTGTTGTTAATAGAAATCTAGGATGTTTGGACTGTAGGTTTATATTCAATGTAATCAACACAAGTTTTCTCATGGGCCGAACTCCTTGGGACAATTGTTTGCCTGAGGAAACTGTGGGTCCCACCAAGCTTGTTGCCCGCTTGCTGCTCAATATGATCAGCACAAGTTTTCTCACGGAAACGGGGATTCCGTGAGACAACCGTAAACCGTGCGTCCCATCAAGCTTTAATATTCAACGTCAAGGGTAGTGCTAAGGGAAGAAGACGAGGAATCCCAAGAGGTGATCTGTTATGTCAAGGGCGAAGAGAAAGACAAGGTTGGCGGGAAGACTTTTAGGATGCGCATAATAAAATTTTTACTTTTTTACTTTTTTATTTTTCTATTCTCCAAAACAGGTTTGGAATAGAAATCCGTTTGATAACGCAATTTGATTTTTCTATTTTTGGAATAGATTTTTATTTCATAAATAGATTTAAAAAAAATCAAAAACTAAATTTTTTAACTTTTTAATTTCTGAAATAAAAATTGAGAAATCAATTTCTTGCCATAAATCAATTTATGTTCCACAAATTTTGTTACGCGCACTCTTAAAAAGTGATAAAGTGATTTCTTTTATAAAGGGCGTCTCAATTTTGGGAATTCAATAAAGGTTAGTTGACTAGAAAACATACTTTATAGAAATTGTATCGAAATGGCTTTATAAAGGCAAAGGTAAATTCCCTGAAAAAACATATTTTATAGAAGGTGTATCCACTTTATAAAGGTAAAGATTGTAACCTTTACCTTTCCAACCTGAAAAACATATTTTATAGAAGGTGCATGCACTTTATAAAGGTAAAGATATAGAGGCGAAGAAGACAAGGCTGACGGGAATCAATAAGAAGTGATAGTGACTTGGGAACTCACTTTATAAAGATGAAGGTAAACTCCCTGAAAAAACATATTATATAGAAGGTGTATCCACTTTATAAAGGTAAAGATTGTAGCCTTCACCTTTACAATCCCAAATCACTTTCATTTTATCGAGTCGCTCGATACATGGACTAGAATTTTTGGACGTCGCCGTTCCAGCTGTGCCCTTCGCCGGTCCTGAGGCTGTCAACGTCATTCCGTGGTGAGAGCTTTGATTATATTAAAGCGAATAAAGCTCGAGTGACGGTCTGTTACATTTTAAAAAAATGACGGTGCCTTCTGCACCATTAATTTCCCTTGAGGCAACTGGTTAACGAGTTTAATCAGTTCCCAAACGTCAAGGCAGCAAATCATTCGGCTTAAACACATTTAAGTCATTCTACAATTCTTGAGCGCTTTGTTTCACCAACTATTGAACGATGCTAGAAAGTTTTAAATTTTTAAAGAAATTATTATTAAGAGATGATTTAAATTTTCTTATGTTGTCAACCTTCATCGGCACCTTTAGATTTCGAAACTTTGGACACTTAGTACTAGGCTTGAAATCTCGCCCATGGCCAGCGAAATTCATAATGCCCTCACCCAAATCAAGTGAAACTTTGGCCATGACGTTAGTGCTAAGCCTGAAATCTCGATACTTAGAAATTATAAGTGAAGCTCACCCAATCTCTTTCATGGATTACTTGTATCTACAATTGAATAATTCATGTTAGCATATGTGCTCACACAACTTTCATCAATTAAACTATCGTTGGACAAATTCCTTCATTTTAAAAATATTAGAAGAGATGGGTTTAATCAACTTTATTTCAAGATGAAATAAATATGTTGACGGATTACAACTAATTCTATGCTAGATAACTTTTATATTTGCTCGAGAATATTAAGAGAGATTGGTACATTTCTTTCTTGAAAGAAAGATTAATTTGAATTTACTGTGTAAAAGAAATAATTTTTGTTTTTGTGTATACACAAAAAAAAATAGAAGAAAGAAGTGAAAGTTCACATTCTACTATTTTCGCGCAGCATAATTAATTTCTGTTTTCGGTGAAAAGCCCGTTGTACTTTCTATCTAAACTGAAATGTGTGGCTGCCGTTGCACCGTTATCAAATTAAAATAACCGTATGGTTATATTAGCAAACTCCTGTTAAAGCTGACTGCGGTTTCGGTCCAGAGGCTCCCAATCCCCTTTCGTAGCGACAGCTTTAATAATATTAAAGCTAACCATGGTTAATGTTAAAGCCGTGGTCAGTATTAAAGCTGACTATGGTTTGGGTCCCGAGGCTCCCAATCTCTTTCAGGGGACGAATATTTTCTCGGGCATAAGTTATTGGAGATGTCCGAGAACTTTTTCACTCTCCGAGTTCTTGGAGAGTGAAAAAGTTCTCGGAGAGTGAGTGAAACTCCGAAAAAGTTGTCGGAGAGTGAAAAGGTTCTCGGAGATGTCGGAGAGAGTTCGTCCCCGAAAAGATACGCAGTGGGTCGCAGCTCTTTCCATTGCCGATTGGCTGATTCGGCAACGGCAAAGGTTTTCGCAGTTGTTCACAGCGGCGGCTTCTCAGAGGAGAATCTGCTCGTAGAAGAAGGGGCTTCTGGGCGCGTGTAACGCGGAGTCCTTACCACCGGGGAAGAAGAGGTAGTAGCAGTGAAGCGACTGAAGGTGGGGAGCGGGCAGGGAGAGCGTGAGTTCCTGACTGAGTTTGAAATAACGAAGCCGAGTTCATCACCAGCATGCCGTGTCTTTGGTTTTGATACTTAACGCCCGAGTTGGTGCCTAACAACTCCTTGAAGTTCCACATACATGGTGAGCATGTTGGCCCCCCTCTGCCAGTGGCAACTCCTTTGCCAAACTCTTTCTCTGCCACCGTTCGGCAACCACTTTGCCCAAAGCCAATTTGGGGTTCTGATTGTAGAGGGCGTTTCATTTAACGGAAAATTGGAAAATGAGTAATTTAGAAAATATTTCGACAATAAATAATCGTTTGTAAAAATAAATGAATGAATGTTTTTAATTTTCCACGAAAATGGTTGAGTATGTATTGTGATCGATTATGAAAACATTTTTTCGTTTATTAATTTTTCTAAATGATATAAGCAATATTTTTTGGGAATTGCTTATAAATCAGTCATTCTCCGCTAAACCACGGCACCTGTAATTTTCTTTTGGAGAGCTTATGCAAAATACAATAAGGCACTTAGCCCAGGACAGGTTGTTTCTTTCTCCTTTCAATTCCGGAAATGCTTCCGCTGCTATGCCAGATCCGGCGCTAAGGTTGCGCGACCCCACCGGTGAGTCACCGGTGGTGACAGAGGATGAGAAACATTGATGACAGCGGCGGGGGCTGGGTGTTGGTATTTGCACGGCGAGAGAGATTGGGGATTGTGAAACTTAGAATGTCCTTCTGTGTCTGCTTAGATATCCTCTGTGGTTAACGAGTTAAAGTGGTTGTGGCCTTTGAATATATGGTACCCTTAGTTATGATCTACTTATAGAAAGTAGATTAAAGATGCCCATCTACGTCTGAATGGGAAGGATCTAAATCTCAATGCATATTGTTTAGGTTTGCTGCTGCTCGGTTGAGGTGATACAATGAACACGGGTTAATTTATAGGTGGATATGATTAAAAGATACATATCTGACATCGAGATTGTTAATCAGCGAGCATCTTATATAGGTGGACGAGTGAAAATACATATGTAGTAACGAGATTCCTGTATTCGCACGTTACCCTCGTCCCATTGGTGAGCCTTCACCTTTTTCCTCCCTCTCTTTTTTTCTGGAGCTGTTTTTCTTTCGTTCTCGGGAGCCGAAGGACGAGCACACGCTCATGAGGATTGTAAATTTTAGATTTAATTCTGCCTTTCGTCTTTTATTGAATCAATAGTTTATTAAAACTGTGTGAATCCTAGAGCTTTCCTCTTGTATTATACATGAGAAACGTTCCCTGTGCAGGTCATCCTAAGATCATGCATCGCCATATCAAGGGAGCTAACTTACTTTGGACTTCGAATTTGGGTCCAAGGTAAAAATGCACTTATTTGATATACTTAAAAAGAGTCCGTATTGATGTTTTGGACCTCAATTGGTTAAGTCTGAGAGGGATTATCACATTCATGCATTTGAAAGTACAATAACTATACCGTTTTTTTTTTTAAACACATCTTCATGCTTCGACTTGAGATATTTGACTTATCACAGATTCGAGCCTTGTATCTTCGGGAGCTCAAAGCACATAGCGATAGGACCGTGGCTGCAGCTTCACTGCTTCTTACTGCGTCCGTTCAAGAGAAAAGTGTCGCCAGACAATGACCGCAAATTGTATCTCAACTTGATCTTCACAGCCACTATCGTCACTGGAATCTTCTGGTCAGTCTTACGGTTCCTAAGGCATATACAGGAGTGATCGCACAAATTTTCTCCTTTGATTAATTAATTAGCAAAGAAGCTAATCTCATCTTTTCTCTATTAAATCTATATGAGCAGACTGGGGTTTGTTGTTTGGACTTCTTGACGCACTCGACAATAATCGGCATCATGAATGGGGCTGCGATTATAATATGCCCGCAGCAGTTGAAGGGCCTCTTTGGACTGACTGGCTTCGCCACCAAAACGGACGCGATATCGGTCTTGCATACCTTCTCGAAGAACCGAGACGAGGTGCGTGACAACTCAGTTATTAAATTATTTTATTATAGTATGAGCGTATATGTTGGTTATGGACCGAACGAAGAAATGTATGCATGCCCGAATGATAAAGGGTGACTAGAACGAACCCTCCTAAGATCACACCTGCCTAAACTGGGTCGCTTCTTGTTGTCAATATAGAAAGGCTAAGGAAAGACTCAAAGGAAAACGCCCCGTGGAACCTAAAATAAAGACATAAATCTTGGCTTTTGCTTTGAAAACGAAAGTTGTTATATGCACTCATTTTTAAGGTCGGTGGAGGCGTAAAAGAAATTATGGGTTGGTTTTCTTTTCTCTTTCCTTGGAATATGCTGATTTAAATTTGAGTATTGGACTTTTGTGCAATGGACAATGAGTCCCGGTGGATGGTGTCGCCCACATGCGACTAGGGTTCCTCAGGCCTATGCTAGAGGCCATCTAGATGCGCTCCTAGGAATTAGTATATTATGAATTTTTGACGGAGAAAATTTGGCTTGTTCACGCTTGCTTTTTAGCTATTCGGGAAGAGAGGAATGGGTCATTTTGTGGGAAGTAAAGACGGAAGTCTGCTAGGGTTTCGGTGATTTGTTTAATGAGAGAGTAGCCATGGAAAAAGATTCGTTTTTGTAAATGCGAGAAAGTAGGGGGGTAACGAGTTAATCTTGAAAGGAAAAAATTTAGGTATGGATCAATTTAAGCTCTGCTATTAGACGTTAAAAGAGTCTTGCCAACTTCTCCCAAATACGGAATACGGGAAAGGGGGGAAAGAAAAGAGGCCAGTAAAGAATGAGATAGATGGATAGATAGGGAGTTGAGGTCGATAAATATACATGATGACCAATTAAAAATTTTAAAAAAATTTGTATCAACGAATATGGTGGATAGAGGGATTTGCACTGAGTTTTGAAGGAATCTCAAAGTGTTGAATATGGTAATTAAGGTGGACTTGACTTAGTCGGAAAGGAAGTGAGAGAATAAGCGAGCAGTCCTAGCAAAGCTCGGGTGCCTTTTGCCATTTGCCATTTGCCATGCGATAGGCTAGAGGACCTAGTGGGGTTCACACGCGAAAACTTGTACTAAATGAGGGTTATTAGTGATGCCCACTAGCAATCACAACGAGCGGACTGAAGAAGAGAGGCCGAAGAGAGGCCATGATTGGAAGAGCATCTTATACTAAGGAGCGGTTATTGGTGTTGCCCGCTGGCAATCACAACGAGCGAACTGAAGAAGAGAGGCCAAAGAGAGGCCAAGATTGGAAGAGCATCTTATACTAAAGGAGTGGTTATTAGTGTTGCCCACTAGCAATCACAAGGAACGCACTGAAGAAGAGAGGCCATGATTAGAAGAGCACCCGAAATTAGCGCACCTGATGCGATATCGCAGGCGAATGGTGTTGGGTTGTTTGCTGTAGTTGAAGGCTGAGAGTGTCTGCAGGCAATATGCTAGGGAGTGTTTACAACGAGAAAGTTGTAACGAGAGGTGGACATGCTCTTGCTATGTGGGAATCCATGTTTGGATGATGTGTTTGTACGACGTTAGTCAACGAGGGGTTGCAACATTTCAGGACGATATAAACTCAATATTGTGTCAATGAGGATGCTAATTGACATGGAAATGGGGTAATTAGCAGTAAGAAAAGAAGGAACAGAAAGAGAGTTAGGATCAATTGGTTTCAGGGTGGGAAGATTCCAGACTAAAAACCTAAAACTTATTCCGTTTATTTCGGTTTCTGGTTTTTGGAACCAAGAACCGAACTAGTCGACCCTGGACTCAATCTGGAAATGAACTGGCCAGTTTTATTCCGGTTTTAGGGTCGACCATGAAACAATTGAGTTTTTTTATGCACGGTCCGAAGAGGCGAGTACATTAGATAAACTATATAGTTGTTTTATGACAATAACTTTTATAAAGTATGAAGCAAGTTGAAGTGTGAACGCCGATCATTCCCTCTATTTGATAATTACTGGTCTGCCCACGGCCACTGCTTAAATCCTTTGCGGCCATTCTCTATCTCGCTCTCAGTCTCTGAGTTCCTGCGTTTCATTCGATCCCTTCGTTGAAAGTAATGTCAACCCCACTTCCAGGCTCCTGGTCATCTCCGATGGCAGCCACCAACACTACAACGCTGCTGCTGGCCACCACCACCCTGGCATCTCCTATGCTGCCAGCTTCTTCTGGGTCTCCTTCGGCCAATTCTCCTTCATCTTGGTCCACCATATTGAGGAAGCACGTGGCAGTGGCGGCGGCGGCAGTTGTGGTGCTGGCGGCAGTGGTGCTGGCGCTGGCGCTGGTGCTGGCGCTGAAATACTGTCTAACTAAGAAGAACAGGAGAATGCAGCTTCGCTCTCCATTCCCTAGCATTCCTCTCGGTTCTGGCACGTGCCATTTTACTCTTGAACAAGTGCAGGCGTTCACCAGCCACTTCTCAGAGGCAAGTCTACTCGGACAAGGTGGTTATGGGCGTGTGTACCGCGGAGTCCTTCCCAATGGGGAAGATGTAGCAGTGAAGCGACTGGACGTGGGGAGCAGACAGGGAGACAGAGTTTCTGAATGAGGTTGAAAAAATAAGCCAAGTTCATCACAAGCATCTCATGTCTTTGGTTGGATACTGCACAGAGGGGTCCGAACGCATCCTTGTGTATGAGTATGTGCCCAACGGGTCCTTGGACTTACACTTACATGGTTAGTTTGGATTTTCAGTACCAATTAATGCTGCGAGCTTTTATGTCGCCCACTCTTTCTTTATCAGTCTAATTTCGGCATCCGATTTAGCATTTGGGGTTATGTGAAAAAAAGAAAGGGAACACTAGTCAGAGAACTTGTCGCCTTTTGCGATTAATGGAAAGGATTCTGATGGAAAGTGATTGTTGCAGGAGAGGGACGACCGACCCTAGATTGGGCGGCTAGACTGAAAGCTGCTGTTGGCTCTGCCAAAGGTTTGGCATATCTTCACGAGGATTGTAAGTTTCAGATGTACTTATTGCCTTTCATCTTTATTGCATCAATAGTTGATTAAAACTGTGAATCCTAAAGCTTCGTTCTTGTATACATGGGATACGTTGCTTCTGCAGGTCATCCTAAGATCTTACATCGCGATGTCAAGGCAGCTAACATACTTCTGAACTCTGAATGTGAGGGAAAGGTAAAACCAAACTTATTTGATAAATTTAAGAATAGAAAATTGATTCTTTCCAATCTCAATTGCTTAACTTTCAGAACAAGTAGATTGCTGAATTCTGAATGCTTGTCTCTCTCAGATTGCAGATTTCGGATTTGCAAAATTTTTCTCTGGATCAGATCCTCGCATGTCCAGGCTGGTGGGCACCTTTGGGTAAGATTTGCTGCGCTTTGTATTTTGATTCGGAGGACAGGGATGTGAGCTGGTTATTAATCTGTCTTAGATGTTTCCAAATGTATGTAAAATGAGCCATTGCTCGCTACTTCACCTAGTGCACTTTATTTGTTAAAGCACAGTTTTGTAGGTACTTCTATGGTTCTTCTTTTCTTTTATGTGGCTTGGCTAGTTCAACAATGTTGAAGCACGGTCTATATTCTTCCCTTTTTAGGTATATTGCTCCAGAATCCATCTTGAGTGGGGAACAAACGGAAAAATCAGACACTTTCTCTTTTGGGATCGTCCTCTTGGAACTGATTACCGGCCGCAGACCTGTGGGCTCAACAGATCATTCTGTGAATGATATTTTGGTTAATTCAGTAAGTCACGCGATTCTCATGTTCCCAATCATAGCCCAGGCTACCTTACTATGGGATTCCGAATTTGATGTTTATAGTTATCGAAGTCGCAACATTGAAATAGAATCATTGTTATGGTCATTACAGGCGAGGCCTCAGCTCACACGAGCTCTGGAAGATGGAAACTTCGACTCTCTTGTTGATCCTATGCTGCAGAACAATTATAACCCCAGTGAGATGGCTCGAATGGTGGCCTGCGCTGCTGCTTGCGTGCGTGAATTGGCACAGTGTCGACCAAAGATGAGTCTGGTAATATTTCAGTGGCCGGAGCTTAATCTTTCTTTTCGTAGATGCGCACTTGCTACATCCATGACTAATGACCGCTTTTTTTGTTCAAGGATTCATGGCTAGTTGATTCAAGATCCGTTAGGTTATCTGGAAATAGGAACTCTGACAATCAGCTTTCGAAAAATTATGTAGATTGTTCGAGTCCTCGAAGGACATCAATCTGCTGCTGACCTTGATGATGGGAGCGGAGCCGGGCCGAGTAACCTTGACCTTGAGGACGGCAACAGCAATTACAGGGAACCTACAGGTGGTTATGGTTTGTCGGGTCCATCTGGCTCGAGTAGCGAGGGTCCTAGCTGCCAAACAGCCCGAGATCTGGAGATGGGGAGGATGTAGCTTACATGTCGTGGCCTTGAATGGTTTCTAAACCTCCTTGTTTTTCACATTTCACCACGGATGGCAAGATAGGCGAAGTAACATGGTCGAACACATAGATAAGTTGTATGGTTTGTTATGTTAAAGTTGTTAGTATTTTCCCGCATTGAAGTCGTCGACTTCGACGTAGTGTGCTGAACTCAGATGCAGATGTAGATAAGTTGTATGGTTTGGTACGGTCACTTTGTTAAAGTTGTTGGAGATATGCGAAGATCATGTTGGAGATATGCAAGGATGGAGCTGAAGATTATGATCGATCAATCCAATATCACAGGAGATTATATTTGATTAATTATATGTCAATCTGTGATTGGATTTGATCTTATGCTTCTCCTCCTTTTCCTTAGTTAGATATTCAATGTATTATAAATAGGGAGTGTAAATGATACACATAAGTATACAAAAAAATAAATTACAAGTTCTCTCTCATTCTTGGCCCATTTTTCCAACTTTGACAGTTGTTAGTATTTTCCTGCACTGACGTCGTCGAAGTCGACGTTGTGTGCTGAACTCAGATGTAGATGTTCGTTCATTTGGTGTAATAGCGAACAAACTTTAAGTCCAAGCCGGGCCCTATTCACCACAGAAAGAGGCAAAAAAAAGCATCGAAAAATATAAATAACAAATTAACATGAACTCGCTTGTTAGGGTCTCATGATTTGTTTAATGGGAGGAACAGCCGCCATCGACCAAGATCTCTTCTATTCGATGGTGGAGTGTAAATAATAGCAAGGAACGCCAATCGGAGCGAGTAGGAAAGGATACCGGCAAACTCGAGTGCCACGTGCCGTGCGAGGGGTGCAGAAGACCTAGTGGGTTAGCACGTGAATTCTCGTAACGTAGCAAGAGGGCTAATGAGTGTCGCACACGAGCAACGACAAGGAGCAGAATGACGTAGAAAGGCTACGGTAGGACTAGCAGCCGAATCCAGCGTGTACTCGATGCCAAGTCGCAGGTGAGAGGTGTCGGTCGTCAGGTTGTCCAAGATCCTTGCGAGAAATTATTGGCTGAAGCCCTGAGGCCAACCCAGCAAAAAACGAGTCCATTTATTTTATGATAAATGTCATAA
Organism: Eucalyptus grandis x Eucalyptus urophylla; assembly: GCA_028830015.1. Classification (NCBI taxonomy): domain Eukaryota; kingdom Viridiplantae; phylum Streptophyta; class Magnoliopsida; order Myrtales; family Myrtaceae; genus Eucalyptus; species Eucalyptus grandis x Eucalyptus urophylla. The sequence continues at coordinate 55,654,384 of CM054190.1, read as the reverse complement.
AAAGGCCCCACAAGTCGATCACTGTCTCCCTTTCTCTTTCTCCCTCCCACACCCCCTTTTTTTTTTTTTTTTTTTTTGTCAGTCCTACTCTATTCCTACTCTACACTCACTTGCGGACTTGGGCCCTGCCTCGTGCAGGGCGTGGGAGTCGCAACCCACTCTCAAACTTACGCGTCCCTATCCCCATCCTCCCTGAGAAGGTGGGGATTTGAACCCCTCACCTCTCCCTTCCATGTTGGAAGGGTGGCCACTAGGGCGAACCCCCAGTGGTTCCTCACCCTCTCTTCCCTCTCTGCACGTCTTCCTCTTTCTCTCTCCCCTTCGCTTGACCCCTTTTCTCATCTGTTTTCTTTTTCTTTTTATTATTAATTTCTTCTTCCTTTCACTCCGACGGGGACGAGCACAAACGCGACCGCCACCTCCTCACCGCCGTCTCAGTCCACCACCTCATTGCCGTCTCAGTCCTCCGTCGCCGAGCTCGAGCTCGGCCGGCGAACTTGAGCCTTAGATTTTGGATCGAAGTCGAGCGAGCCCTAGATTTGTGATCTAGAGCTTAGCTCAACATCAAATCTGGGTTGGTTCAAGGTCGCCAAGGTCGGCTTAGGCAATAGCGAGGTGAAGGCAACAGTGTGGTTCGTCAACGCACATAGGACCTCGACCTCTTGGTCAACGCAGAGGTTGCGGGAGGAGTTAAACAGGAGGCGGTGGCACTGGAGGTCGGAGAAGAAGCGGGCGAAGATGGAGGCATAGATGGAGGCAATGTGCCGGAAGCAATGGCGGTGCGTTTGAGGTCGGGCTTAGGGCGTGCATGGAAACGTTTCTAAGAAACGTTTCCGGCACACTTTTGTACGGAAAGTGTGCCCAGAAACAAAAAAGGAACAGAAACGCGTTTGGTTGCGTTTTTGTTCATTTTTTGTTTTTTTGTTTCTGGAACGAAATAGGAACAGAAAAAAGAAACAAAAAAAAGTTGTTTCTCCAGAAAAGAAACACTTCTCGAAGAAACAAAAGAACAAAAACGACTCTTCTCTCTCTTCTTCTTCTCTTCTTCTTTTCTTCTTTTTTTTCTTATTTTTTCTTTGGCCGGTCGCCGGCCTCGGCCATGGCCGGCGACCGGCCGTCGAGGCTCGGCCTCGCCCAGATCCGGCGAGGCTCGAGCTCGCCGGGGGCCGGCGACGCTCGGCCTCGCCGGATCTGGGCGAGCCCGAGCTCGCCCAGCCAAGGCGAGGCCGAGCCTCGCCCAACCACGGCCAGGCTCGGCCTCGCCGTGGCTGGGCGAGGCTGCCGGCCCCATCGGCCGGTCGCCGGAGGCCGGTGACCGGCCGAAAAAAAGAAAAAATAAAAAGAAAGGAAAAAATAATAAATAATAAAAAATGTTTAAAAAATTAAAAGAAACAAAAAAATAATAAAATTTAACCAAACGTGTTTCTGTTCATTTTTTATTCCCGGACCAAACGTTACCAAACGCGTTCTTTTGTTCAAAAATTGTTCCCCGGAACAGAAACACTTTTTTTTGTTTCTGTTCCCAGGAACAAAAAAAACACAGAAATAAATCCATGCGCACCCTTAAAGTTCAGGTCGAAGAAGGGAAAATGGGTTAGGCGGAGGAGAGAGACAGAAAGACGTGCAGAGAGAGAAGAGAGGGTGAGGGAGGGAGAAGGGAAGACAGAGACTGACTTGTGGGGCTTTTACGACACGTGTCGCAATATAAATGGACTCGTTTTTTGCTGAGTTGACCTCAGAGCTTCAGCTAATATTTTCTCCTTGTTGCAGGGCGAGAGGCGTCCGTACGCAACGTGCACAAAAGTCCGTAAATGAATGGATGAGGAGTTGCCCAAAAAAAAGAAATGGATGAGGAGGGAGGAGAAAATATTGGCTGAGGGAGTACTTACAACGAGAGAGTCATGATGCTATATGGAAATCCATGTTTGATGTTGCGCTGCAACTGACTCATAGGTCGTGACATTTCACTATGACATGAACTCAATAAGAATTATCATGCCGTAAGAATGCTGATTGACGTGAGATGAGATGTGCTACAAAACAAAATAGAAGGGAAATGGTCCATACGTCATAATATTTCATTTCCCAATTATTTTTGGCTTCAGGTTTTATCCCTTTTTGGCCCCTGGTATTGCAAAACCACATTACTTTGGGGCTTATATCACAAAATAGCAATGATGAGCTCGAGCGCATCCTTCGTCCGATTTTGCTTGCTTTGTGTTGTTAATGAAACCCAACATAGGTCCCAATGTTCTTTTTTGCTCAATAATCCATGCGATTATCATCAACTCTAAAGGTAGATTGTGGCAAATCTTTGTGAAGAGGCTCCGAATTTTGAGCGGAAGCAATCGAGTAGCTGTGTTGAGTTTTCGAATTTAAGCTTTGAGGTGAAATGATAGCTTGATTTCGAGCTATTGATTCGTCTGGCCTTTGAGTATGCGTACATAGGATTACCAATTCAAAAGGTTGAATCATAAAGGTGAAAGGGAGCACATGCACATAAAATTCTACAAATACTATAAGCAATTTCGACAGTTAGCCATCTCTCTCTATCTCTCTCTCTCCCAGACACAAAAAGAAAAGAGCAATCAATCTCTGAAGATAAGGAACGTAAAAGTTCAAACACATATCACAAGGAGATTGATTCATAAGAAAACATCGACATGTGACAGTGTTTATGCATGTATATTGGCTCTGCTTTTCCTCGTATCACCACAACAAAATGCACTGAATGCACAAAGTGAGCAAAACCCATCGTCCTTGGCATTTTTGGGATGTTGCTTAGTATTTGTTAGTAACATGTTAATACAATGGTCAAAAACCAACCGTGAAAATATTGAATTGTTAATGCACAGTGGGAAATGGCCTCTGAGCGCGTGTATATAGAATTACCTATTCAAAAGGTCTAAAGGGTACGTACACATAAGATTCCGACAAACACTATAATTAATAAAGCAATTTCAATACGCGTTCTCCCTCTCCCTCACCAAATGGCATGAAAAGAAGTGAGCCGATCCATCTCGGAAAATAAGGGACGTAAAAGTCCACACATGGAGTAAAAGCATATCGCGAGAGGGATTGATCCATATGGAAGCGTTGACCCGTGTTTATACCTGCATGGTTGGCTCTGATTTTCCATGTATTACCATAGCACAATGCACCGAATGGACAAAGAGAGCAAAACCCATCTTCGTTGCCAATGACAACCTTAAAAGACATTTTTGGGGAGTGATTTAGGGCGGGCATGATAACTATTCTATTTCTATTCAAAATTATTTTTCTATTCCAAACCTATCTCTGGAATAGAAATCCATTTAGTAAGGTGATTTTATTTTTCTGTATCTCAAGTAGATTTTTATTTCAGAAATAGGTTTGGAATAGAAATCATAGTATAAATATTTTACTTCTTTATTTCTAGAATAAAAATGAGAAATAAAAACTCTTTTCATCGTTCATTGTCGCTACTAGCCGGTTGTCCATCCGTCGTTGCTGGTTGCTATCCACCGTCTGCCCAATCACCATCCATCCACCCATCGCCACCGCCTGCTACTGTCGTGCACCATCCGCCAACTGCCATCGCTCGGGAGAGAAAATTTTTGTGTCGTTATCAAATGCGTATTTTTACTTAGAAACTCATCCAATAAAGAAATAAAAAAATCTATTTCTCTTTTAGAAATCAATTTTTAGTTAGAATAATTATCATTCGCTCTATTAATATCTATTAGTATTACGTTAATACAACCGTCAAAAACTAACTAAATTGTTAATGATATTAAACATATCAAAAGTAATTTTCCTTTTCCCTTTGGCTTTCTTTGGGGCTCTTTTGCCAAAACGTTGAAACGTGTATTCGTGGATGGGGCTAATCTAGAATCTCCTTTTATTATTATTATTTTTGCTTTTTCTCTATTCGGTCAAAACAACGAATGTCACTCTTCCAATTGCGCGAGATATTACAATAATAGCATGGCCATGTGCAACCTCCCGCAAAAGTTAAGACAGCCTGCAGCTTTATTACAGGTTTGAATATTTTTCTCCCCCTTTTCTATTTTCATTCTCTCGTTTCTAATTACTCTCTCCCTCTCCCTCTCTATATATATGCCCAAATGACATAAAAAGAAAACATCTACTTGTGACAGTGTTTATGCATGTATGATTGGCTCCGCTTTTCCATGTATCACCACAACACAATGCACGAAGTAAGCAAAAACCCATTATCCTTGCCTATAATAACCTTAGAAGCCATTTTTGGGGAATGGCTTAGTATCCATTAGTACATGTTAATACGACGGTCAAAAACTAACTTGAGGATATTGTATAGTCAATATCATCTGATTAAATATATAAAAACTAATTTTTCCTTTTCCCTTTCGCTTTTTCTGGGGTTCTTTTCTATTCAGTCAAAAAAGGCAAATGTCACGTCTCCAATTATGTGAGTACAATAACAGCATGGCCAGGTGCAACCTCCACCAAAGTCAGACATCCTGCAGCTTTTCTAAACGTTGGAATATTTTTCTCCCCCTTTTCTTGTCTCTTTCCTGTTGCAACATAAAGAGCCCCTTTTTTTAATTGGTGAAAAAATATTGTTTTTTCCTAAATTTGAATTAATTAATATAGGCCGGTCAATTAACCGTTTGACTTCCAAGGCAGTTACTTGCCTTCATTGATTGCCGAATGTGCCTTCACATAGTTGAAGCAGTCTTCCCGAGATGCTTAGAAATAGACTAGACGACATTTTCGTCTTCCAATCATTTATCATGGTAGAACCGCCCGGAAAATCTATAACTGAAGAATTTCACTAGCTTTTTTCCTTTAAAAGTAAACAGCGTTTCTTTTTTTCTCCTTCTGTTTTTTTTTTCCCCGATCAAAGCCTTCTTCCTTGCAAAGCACATCTGGAAATGTCATGTTCAACTGTTTTGTAAAAGCACGACCAAAAAAAAAAAAAAGTTTTGTAAAAGGGAAAAAAAAAAGGTAGGTAAAGGGTGACTTTTGTCGATTATAAATTTATAATACAGAATTCTTAACATCTTGTAATTGGGATATGATATGATAGTATAATATTTTTAAGTATAATGCCAATTAAATATTATAATGCTTTTGAAGTATTGCTATCTAAAAGACTATTCCATAACAATATGGACATACAATTGTTTTTTTTTTTGTTTTTTTTTGTGCTGATTAAGATTACAATTGTTGTTAAAGTGTTTGTGGAAGGTCAAGTGATTTTATTTTTTGATTTGAAACTTTTGATATGTATTTTTTAGGATATGCTCATTGGGAGTCCTAAAATTTGCAAAAAGTGTAATCAAATCCTAAAACTTATCAAATGGGTTCAATTAAATTTTTCCGTTAACTCCGTCTAATTTGGCTAATAAAAAATGCTAACATGATTTTGTTTAAAAAATTTCTCTCTCCTAGATGGCTAAAACAACGTAGTTTTGGCCAAAAATCTATTTCTTATATATAATTTTTACTTAAATTAAATTTAAAAGAAGCTAAATTTATTTATAAAAAAAAGGGAACAACAAGTGGTGAGGGTGCGCCCTCGACACCACTGCCCCACCACCATCGAGAAGGGTCGGTGACAAGGGGGAATGGTTGTTGGGCCCCGCTAGGGGTTGATGACCCTTATTGACCACAAGTGAGGGCACTAATAGTGCCCAACCCTCACCAGTGGCGGTTGGCCCTTGCCCAGTTTTGGCCAAGGGTTGTGCCCAAATTTGGGCGAGGGCCAGTAGGGCCTTGCCTACAATCAATGAGGGTTGCAACCCTCGCTGTAATTGTTGTTGTTGTTCTTTTATTTTATTTATTTTTGGTTGTTTTTAATTTAATCTAAGTAAAAATTATATTAAAAATCAAATTTGAGTCAAAATTATGTCGTTTTAGCCATGTTATTGCCATATAGGAGAGAGTTGAACATAGCCACATCGATATTTTCTTTTAGCCAAATTGGACGGAGTTAACGGAGCAAATTTTAGGACTTGATTGTCTTTTTTAAAAATTTTTGAACTCAATTGTACTTTTGAAACAAATTTTAGGACCTTCAATACACATATCCTTATTCTTTTGAAGTGTTATTAAATGGTTAACGTACTGGGAAAAATAAATAACTAAATAAATAAAAATGCCAAACTACAAAGGTAATGTGAAACAGTGTGTTTTGATACCAAGATATAGGAAAACACGCTAAACATGATAGTTAACTTGAAACGGGCTACTAGCCCATGCTTAGATATCTCTAAAACATATCTTAGGTAACCAAATACGCAAGCATAGAGCAGAACATACTTGTTCGCCCGAGGGTTCTTGTTATCAGAAGTAGCGAAAGTTAGCGCTTTTGGGTCATCCATTTCATTGAATTTCTTTTGTCACTCTCACGATCACACAGAGAAGAATGTAGGAAACTGCAAGTGATGCAAAGAGAGAGAGAGAGAGAGAGAGAGAGAGAGAGAAATGGGGATGTTATGTGGTTGCATATATATGTTGAGAGGGAGCCGAGCCAGATTGCATGAAAAGCAAGAAGTCCGGATAACCCGAACTTGAATTAATTGAATTATATCATTGAATATTTTCATATAATTTATGAACTAAATTGAGCATGTACAAAAAATTTATGGATCATATTGAATAAATTAAAAGTTTAGAAACCACATTACATATTAAATAAAGCTCAAAGACCACATTAAATAAATTATAAGTTTAAGAAGCAAATTTTAAATTGTAACCATTTTTGTTATTATTCCTAAAAAAAACACACAAAAGGCTGTGAGTTAAAAGGAGAGAGAGAGAGAGAGAGAGAGAGAGAGTGAAAAGCTTTAGACTTAAAATTCTCGCCCGCACTGAGCGAGTACGAACCTGCTTCATCCAACTCGTCAAATGACACGGCTTTTCATACGAGATGTACATCATTCCACGACTGAGATGCACCAAGCTTACACGTTTGTTGGAAAAAAGCTACTCTCTTTAAACGGTGGAAGAAGGGTTTCTGTCAAGGACGATCTCTTTAATACACAGCCAGTCATACCAAGCCGTGTGGGCCAATCGATCCCACTGAGATGGAATGCTGCAACGAGTCTCTTTTGACCTAGTGCAAAAGCGGGAAACAACGTCGAAAATTCGTGCTCGAAACCACGAGGGCGACCAGGAAGCGGGGAATCCGGCTTTGGGGACGATCCGGCCCTGTCGAGATCAAATGGGGCTTTGGCTTCTTCCCTTCTTCTTTTTCCCTCTCTTCGGATCCTGTCAATGGAAAAAGAGTGTTGCAATGGTATAATGTGGATAAACTTTAGTCAAGTATTATCCTTAAGGCTGCGTTTGGTAGTCCGGATTTGAGTCTGGATAGGATAATTTGTTATCCTATCCGATGTTTGGGAATGTTCACCAGATCGGACAAACCCGGATACATCAGGATAAAACGCCGGATAAAAAATCCGAGGGAGAGGGTGGGATAAGTCCGGATTGGATAAGATTTTTTTTTTTAAGGAAAGAAATAACTTAACAAAAAGAAAAGATATCATAAGCATCTACGTCAAATGGATGCCTCCGTCTCTCCGATTCATTGTCAGCCCTCTTCTTCCACTTCTTCTCCCATCTTCGCATCTCGCTGTTTTCAATGGTAGCCACAATTCCTAGATCTATGGCTTTTCCATGGCATTTAATTAATTGAATTTTCTATTTTTTAATTTTATAATTTAATTGAATATCATATTTATTTTTTAATCTTATCCTGAAGTGCGCCAAACACTTGATAAGATTAGATATGTCCGCCTTTATCATCCAGAGGATTTAATATCCTACTTTATCCTATCCTATCTCGATTATTATCACGACGACCAAACGTAGCCTAAGTGGATCTTGAAGTGACTGAATCGTGGTCCCTGTCCATGGCATAGTGCCAAGGGAAAAAGGGAAAGGGACTCGAATGTCTATTGGGAACTAAATAGGCTTGCCCGCCCTCTTAATGAGTAAAAGTATGATTTTAGGACATTGGACCGACCCAAATTGAGTTGCCAAATTTTATTGAGGTGGAAAAGTTGGGCTAAGATCCTAACTTCAAGAATAAATGCATAAGGAAATCCGGAGAATATTGTAACATAAGATAACAAAGGAAAATTAAAATCAATTAGAATTAAGGAGAGATATAAAGAATTAGGTAATTTATTTCTAGCATTTAAGACATGCCTTTTTAAGAAACATGCTCCTATATATATATATCATAGGGTAGAGTCAAATCTTTTAAATCACCGGCCGCGGTGGCTCCACTGGATAAGGCCCTACTGATCCTCAGCCCAGAGGTGAAGGGTTCAAAACCCAGGGGAGGCACTAGGTGTATTAAGTGTGACTCAAGGGTGGTGGGTCCTCCTGCTTAAGTGTCACCTGGGGTTTACGGCAGCTCCAAATTGATATGGGACATGTGAGAAAGATAGAAATATCGAAAATTATTGTCCCACATTACTTATAATTGTTCTCAAGTCATGTTCATACACAGCCGCGGCAGATTTGTGGGGTCCCAGCAGGGAAAATTTGCCCGTTCAAGTTAATGGCTCACGGGGCACATATTCTACAAAATCTTACTTCTAAAGGCAATTAGACAAGTTAAGAACACCGCAACATAACAATCCATTCGTGCAAAATGCCTAAGCGACTTCATTCCCATCACTCACACGTACGCCATAATTAATTTCAGTACAAACCATCATTTACACGTACGCCATAATTAATTTCAGTACAAACTTGATTTATAAAGGAGAAGAAGATTATTTCCTTCTGCTAACAGGCACATTGGGTGCCACGTTAATGAAAGAACGATCGCCGGTGATATATTCCGTCAAAAAGTCTTGGGATTGAATTTTTGAGTTCAACGAATCCTTTTATAAAAGAAAATTCGAAGTCCAACGTGGACAAAGGACAGGGCCATGTGGCGCTTCTAACTAAACCGACTTCATCTGAGGAAAAATTGCCGAGTCGACCAAGCGGGGGACAACGATCTGCCACAGCAGCTCGCGCAGTCCTCGCTCCCTCGTTGTCGCAAGCTCGACACCAAGTCACTAAGCGCAGTCTTGAGTATCAGTCCCCAAGCCATCGAGCTTTACCCTCTATCTTTTGCATCGCACGCCAACGTCCTAAGCCTAGATTCTGCTTCGCTAACCATGGCAACCTTAGTTATAGTGTTTGCCCACGGGGGCACGCCATATGCGTCGGTTGCGAGCCTCAAGGAGAGAGACAATGACACAAATCGCGGGTTAGTCAAAGGGCAACACTGGGGGCGATGGGCGGAGGCTGGGAGTTGATCCGACTTATCAATCCATAGACAAAGAGAGACACATAAGACTCAATCATTACAACGACAGATTCATTTAAACTACCAAATTAGTGCCATCCTTTTTCACTCAACAATGAATTTCACTGCCAAAAGGATTACCCTTAGTATTACCCTTTGAACACTAATGGCTGAACCTCACAGAAGTTACAAGTCATTAAATTATATAGCCAGGAGAAATAACACAATTCCTACTCTAAAATTTGTTGGCCAAAACTGGAAAGACCAACCAAAACCTAAGTTTCTCACTGGCAAGCCTTTGTGCATTTCACAAAGAGAGAAACTGGCTCCCAACACGAGAAAATTGACCGACCAAAAAAAAAAAAAAAAACACAAGAAAACTGCGACCCTCAGGTTCTTTGCCTACCAAGCAAAAGATTGACAATGATGACAGCACTATGGGCCCTAAGATAAAAGAGCAAATGTCGACAGTAAATTTTTAGGCATTACATTAAATAGACACAAATACCTTTTAAGCTTTTTTAGCTACAAGAAGAAAAGCAAATGTTGCCTGGTGGAATGGAAAATGACATACCAATTGAGGATGGAGGTGATCCTAAAGTTGGTGCACTTATTTACACAAACTCATCAAACCTTCAAGAAAATAACATTGGAAATTCATGGAGCACGGTCTTATTTGACTAATATGAACACAACACAAATGGTAATACAAACAGCTTGTTTAGAGTCCTCACAGAATCGCAAATGATGGTGGTGAAGAAGAGTGTTGATCTCAATCATCCATGCTCTACTTGTGAAGAAGACAATTTTTCTCAACGGAGACACTAAATTGTCACGACTTGACATTGTTTCTAAAAGAAAATGGTATTTAAAAATCCATATGGTAAAGCCCTTAGAGCTTATTCAATTTTGATTCCAATTTTCATCAATTTCACCTTTTTTTTATGCTAAACTAGAATTAATACTAAAATATAGTAAAACTACTCAAAATCTAATTACTAAATTTTTCCTATCTAAATTTTTTTTAATTCTGAAAAATGGGGACCTGGATTGGGTCAAGAGACCCGGTCTGGATGTGGGTCTTACCTGGACCTTGTGACAATTGCATGAAGACGAGTATTAGGTTACGTTGAGCTTGTTTCTTTTTTTGTTCTCAAGAAAAAAAAAAGTATTATTATTTTTTTTACTTTGGAGGATAGGAGAATAACTGACGTATATAAACAAATCTCTGTTCCAAGGAAGAAAAGAATAGAAAAACGGAGAAATTGAAATGTTACGAAATAGACCCTAAGTCTCTATGTCTTCATTTGCTCAAGCAGTGTGTAAAAAGAATCAAATTTGTATATATCTTTCATTGGATAATCCAAGGGTACAATCGTAGAGGACTGACTACTGGAGGTTCGAGGAACACCTTACAAGAAATTATGAATCCATACCTTTTGGCATGTAAAAATTTATTTTGACTCAAAGCGATTGGTGCAGGGTGGGTGGCATTTGTACGAGTGATGTCTAGTTATTGAGCTGGAAATCATTAAATGCCCTGGAATCTCAAACGTTTCATATGTTTCGTCCTCTAAAACCACCGGAGGATGGACGCTCCTTATATGCAGGGCGTGAGAGAATTGTCACGATCACCCCTCCGTCAATAAAAATTAATCAAATGCTCAAAGGGTTTTAAGAGGAGAAAATTACCAAAATAGTACTGAGCCTATACAATTTTTTCAATTTAATTCTAACTATTTTTTTTATCAATTTAATCCTAAATCTTTTGCATTTATATCAATATAGTTCATCTGGCCGAATTTAACCAATAGACATTGACGTGGTCATTTTTTCATATTTTTTTTCTTAATCTTTTTTTTTTTTCCTTTCTTTCTTCCTCTGGCCAGTGAGGTCCACTAGTGAGGCTCGCCCTTGTTGGCACTAGCAAGGGCGAGCCTCGACTCCCCTGGCAAAGCATCACCCTTGTCGTCGCTGGGCAAGGGCAATGTCTCGCCAGCGAACCTCACCCAATCTGGTGAGGTCATGCCTTACTGTTGTTGGGCAAGGTCGTTGCTAGGCAAGCTCGACCTCACCCAGTGACGGCGAGCACGAGCCTCACCAGAGCTACAGGCAAGGTTTGCTAGCAAGGCTCGCCCTCACCACCGCTAGGCGAGATCGAGCTCACCTAGCCATGACAAGGCTAGCCCTCACCTAACAAAGGAGAGGGCAATGCCTCACTAGTGGTGGCCGAGGCTCGCCTTCACCAATGGCCAGTGAGGGCGAGCCTCACCAGTGGTCGGTGAGGTCAACTTTGCTGGCCCTAACCTTTGGCTAGTTGCTGGACCAACTAGAGGAAGAAGGAAAGGGAAAAAAATAGGGATGAAAATAATGATAATAAATAATTAAAAATTGTTACATTAGCATTTGCCGGTCAGCTAGTGCTAGCCAATGTCCACGTCAGCATTGGTCAACTTTGTTGGCCCTAATGTACTGATGTTTATTCAGAAATTGTTGCAAGGTATGGTACATGGCCTGGTGAAACATTTTTGGAGTTGTTAGACTTGCAAAATACCATTACATTGCTTTTCTCAGTGTGAATGTTAAGAGTTATACTATTGCTCGGACATTTACTAAGGTAGTTATATGTGATAAATAACCGAGTACTATGTGCTTCCCAGCAAACTAGCATCATATATTCTGGTCTATCTTTCCAAAATATGAAAATAAAAAGAATCAAGATATTTGTCACTCCAGTCATACGTGTAGAAAAAAGAAGTTATCTGTCTTCTAATATTCTCTGCTGTCTTCACGCAACTCTTCATTTCCCTATATCTCCTAGAACAAGAGAACAGTTCTCATAGCATCGCTAGGGATCCCAACTCCACAGAAGAAATGGATTCAGTAATGGTGGAATTGCTATTTCAATTATGCTTATTAGAAGAGTCGGGTCATACTATTCTTTAGCAAATTTCCTTGTTGCTATGCAGGCTCTCTTTCCTCTTTGTGCATGCTCTAGGTTAATGCATACTTTAAGTTATGTGACATGAAAAGTCTTGGTTACCTTCTCTTTTTGGGGTTTAGGGTACATGACATGGTGAAAAGGGACAGCAACAAGGACCCTACTACTCATCCTAATGTTGCGTTGGCAAAGGTCTTACTAGGCCAGGTGCATTTTCTGTGGGTCTTCCAAAGTTTATTCTTGAATTTCCTTCTTGGTAAGAACTTTTCATTTGCTTTTGTACTTTTAGTCACGATTCTTTCTACTGAAACCTTTCAGGTGGATACGAAATTAGTGAAACAGAGGATGATGACCTCAGTATATGGAGTGACTTTTGCTAGGCCACGTGAGCAGATAAAAAGAAGACTAGAGGAGAAGGGTGTACTTGGTGATGACAGACACCAAAATAGAATTCAGAGCCTAATAACAAAGAGAACTCATGCTAGGTTGAAGTTTTTTTTTCACTTTGCTAGGTCAAAGTTTGTTGCTTGCATAAGTGATTTTCTTGTGTTTGTCACACCAAAAGTTGCTAAGTTGCCATCCTTTCTTCTGATCTTGGTTTGAGCTGATATAGAAGCTTTGGTTTGTTTCTTTCCTTTTTCGTTATAGTTCAAATCTGAAAATGAAAAAAAAAAAAATCCGTTGCAATCTGGAACCAACCTTGGAACCTATGACAGGGTAGGCTCCAGGTTCTTGGTTCTGATGGGTAGGTTTTAGATTTCTCGTACCCGAGGGTAGGTTTCAAGTTCCAAATAGAACCGAACCGAAACCGGGAACCGCTCACCCCTAATTAAAATGATGATTACTTGCTTAAAAGCATTAAGCACGGTAATATATAACTCATATAAATGAAATTACTTGCAGAACATAAAAGCATGAAATTCATGTCATTATAATCAGGCTACACTGTAACTATAACAAAAGAAAATTAAAATATAATAGGAAAAAAAAACAAAAGTATGAATTAAACCCAACATCTTAAATCAAATAACAAAAAAATTTGTCACTACTTTTTGGTTTTTTTTTTTTCAAAATATTTGAAAAACTCCAAGAACAATGAAAAAAAAAATCTAAAAGTAAAACCTAGCCATCCCCCCAAGCTCTCAAAATAGGATAATATCCAAGACTCCTGACATAAAGAAATTGCTTATCTTTTTGCGTAAAATTGAGAAATAAATCACAGAATTCCTAATTTGCCTCCACCTTCTAAGGCTTTTGCGGGGGACATCGTTTTTTTCCTTCGTTTTTTATTATTATTTTCTTCTAGTCTCATTATGATGCATGAGTAAATAGAGATAAATCCAAATATCTTTTCATTAAAAATAACATTATTTGTTGTATAAAATAGATAAAATAACTTTAACTCAATATATGTTAGCAACATGTTAACAGAGCTATCGAAAGAGAACTTCCAAAATAGGAAAAAAAGTCACACAAAAATAAGCTCTAAACTATGCCAATTACAACACATTTACTTTAAATTTTAATTGTGAGACAAAAAATCCCAAAATTTATACTTATATGACATATTTTTCTTAGATTATTTAACTTAAATTTTAAGGTAAATACGTCATAGGGATATAAATTTAAGGTTTTTCGTGTCATAGAACTTTTTGATGTAGGGATAACTGAAAAAAAAAATTGAGGTAAATATGACCTAGAGTTTTCAGTGATTTTTGCTCTCTAAAATATTGAATTGTTCGAATATCAAAATTATTTTTCCTCTTGCTTTTGGCTTTTTTCCTGTGGCCCTACGCTGAGACGCTGAGGGTCGAGCTAATCTAGAATCAAAATTTTCTTTTATTATTATTTGTTATTAATATTATCTTTTGCTTTTCTTTTATTCAGTCAAAACAGCAAAGGTCATGACTCTAATCATGGTAGGCCGGGCCATTCAAAGGACGAAGCGCGTGGTATGTCCCCCAGCCCCCCTCCTTGTCTCTCTGTCTCTCTGTCTCTCCAATTATTGCGGCGTCGCCTTCTACTTTCTACTGTAACGACAACTCTCTTCTTCTTCACCTCCATCCCCACTGATTTGAACATGTTTCTCCCAGACCAAATAGGGCTCAATCAATCGGTAAAAATCTCTCCTTCGGTCCGTCTGTCCCTTCATTAATTCATCAATCGATCAAGATCAAATCAAATCACAAATACCCTTTTTAGGGCCTTGCCGATATGCCGCAGGGAAGACCGATCCCGTCGAGGGAAAAAAAAAAATTACGTCGGCTCTTTTTTCGTGCGTGTGGGTGTTCCCTCTCGAAGATTGCTTAGATCGGGGAGCAATTTCGACGATGGTAGATGCCGGGTGCGGGTACAAGGACTGAAATCGACAAGAAAAAAGCTCCAAACCCTAATTATTTTGCTGGGTCACAGGGTCGGGGATCGTCGCGAAGAAGAGCGAGAAAGGGGATGCAGGAGTTTGAATGGGAGAGAAAGGAGCGCCACGTGTCGTCCACTGAATGGGCCAAATTATTCTATATTCTCTGAGAGAATGTCAGATCACAGTACCAAACCCCAGGGGCAAAATATTGGGGTCTTGGCTATAATAATAGGAAAGTGAGGGCTACAGCTCAATTGTGGTCCCCGCAAAGCCCGAACTCCGACCAGAATTCTATTCACGGGCTTTTCATTTAATAGTGTATTGATTTGTGAAATTTCGCGACACCACGCTCGGCTCATCTAAAAATATAAACAACTAAAAAATGATTGGATTATATCCTCTAATGTATTATGATAATATCAGTCTATTTTAAATTATAAAAATAATAAATAATTATAAATTATTTGGAAGTTTACTTTTTCAAGAAACACTAGCGAAGTCCTAATCTGCTATGTAAAGATATAATTCAGCTCTTCCGTTAACCACAGCCTCTTCACCTTTTCCTCGCTCCTAGAGGCACCGCTCCTTTCTGGGTTGGCTATACAGTGATGGCTTTCTCAGAGGCACATCTACTCAGAGAAGAAGGGGGTTATGGGCAGGTGTACTGCGGAGTCCTTGTCATCGGGGAAGAGGTGGCAGTGAAGCGACTGAAGGCGATGGGCGGACGGGTAGAGCGTGAGATTCTGACTGAGGTTGAAATAATAAAGCCGAGTTCATCACAAGCATGTTGTCTCTTTGCTTGGATACTGCACAGCCGGGTCCGAGAGCATCCTCGTGTACGAGTCGGTGCCCAAGACTTCCACTTGCATGGTGGGTCTAAATTTTCAATACGACTATAATTGTCGTCCCCATTTCCACTTTTGAATTTTCCTCTCTTCTTTTGGCTGCCTTCGGCAATTACGGCACTATTCTCAACTGAAGGTACCGAGCTAGCTTGCGGTTGGGATCAGTGCTATAAGGCGTGCTAGCTTTGCAGTGGACAATTTACCCACTCTCACTACCTCAAGCACTAGTTAAGGAAAGTTAGCGTGATGTCAATCTTCACCACCGTGAGATTCCCAAATTTCCTATCTATATTTGTCTTCTCGACAAAGAGAGAATACGGAGGACAGCACAGAGTCTCCCACCCTAGGACGGATCTTCCACTTTTTTCCTCCTTGAGCCTTTTAAGGATTTGCCCAGGTCTAATACATACCCTCTTCTTTTGGCTGCCTTGGGCAACCACTTTCTCGATATTTCCGATTGCCAGCGAGTTAGATCTATTGCTAAGGTTGCGCAACCCCACCAGTGAACCAGCGATTGAGGAGGAGACAACTAGCTATGATTAAAAAAAAAAAAGCTATGATCTACATAGAGAAATTAAGCTATGATCTACATAGAGAAATTAAGTTAAAGATGCTAATTTACCTCTAAATGGGAAGGATTTAAATCTCAATCCATATTGTTTACATCCAATATACAAAGATAAGCAAAAATATCAAGTCAAATGAAAGAATAAGTTCAATTGATAGTTATTAATTCATCAATCAGACGAGATTAACAAAAGCATAGGGTGAGAGATATAGAAAAAGAGATCAATTAATCATTTGTAATGTCTATCTATTCCTTAATTTCGAATTAAGTGATTTATTTTGAGTAGATTAACATTAAAATAATAAAATAGTAAGAAATTTGAATCAGTAAATTTTGTAAATAAGTCTACGTTGACCGTACATAGAGGCCTGCCAAAATGGAAGATCTGGACGGCCTCATCTTTTGCATGACCAGCTGCCATCACATTCCTCGGAATGAAAATATAAATCGAACATTTCTTCATGAGAATTGGGGTTTAACTTTACATCTGTCTCGATGGCGAAGGATTTCGGCCCTTTTTTCCCTAACAAAAATAGCAAATCTTCTTTACAGGTGTGATTTTTTCATACGTCTTTTAAATCAAATCAAAGTTGCTTTCCTTTGACTTCTTATTTCGGTATCCGAATTAGCATTTGGGGTTATGTGAAAACAGAAAAAAAAATATTAATTAGAATACTAGGCGCTTTGTCCTTCTAATGGAAAGGATTCTGATGGAAAATGAGGGAGGACCGACCCTAGATTGGCCATCTAGACTGAAAATTACTCTGGGATCTGCCTCTCATCTTTATTGAATCAGTAGTTGATTAAAACTGTGAATCCTAGAGCTTTCCTTGGACCGGATGAGTGTCAAGGATCACCGTTGCTACCTTGAATCCGACCTAGTGTTGAATGAGGAAAGTAAGGGTGCGTTTGGTAACGTTTCTGTTCCCGGGAACAATTTTTTAATAGAAATAGTTTTTTTTTTCTTCTGTTCTCGGGAACAATTTCTGAGTATAAGAACACGCTTGACAATTGTAAAAAATTTCTATTCTAGGAATAGAAATGCGTTTGGTAAACTTGTATAATTTTGTTGTTTCTTTTAATTTTTCAATAATTTTATTATATTTTATTATATTTTTCCTTTTTTTTTCTTATTTCTTATTTCTTTTTTTTTCCTTCTTTCTCTTTGTGGCCGGTCGCCGGCCACGGTGGCCATAGCCAAGGCCAGCAACCGGCCAAAAGGAAGAAGAATAAGAAGAAAAGAAAGAGAAGAAAGAGAAGAAAAAAAGAGGAGAGAAAAATTGTTTCCGGGAACAAGAAATAACTTTTTTTTTCTACTTCTTGTTTCTATTCTAAATCTATTTTCGAAAACAAAAATTTTACCAAACGTGTTTATGTTCTTTTTTTATTCTCCGGAACAAAAAATAGAAATTTTTATTCCGGGAACAGAAACAAAATTTGTCAAACAAGCCATAATTTTGTGATTATCTCATTAGCTCGACCCCACTTCTCTCTCTCTACATGCAGATCACTCCCCATTTCGTTGCTTATTTGTTTCTTACCATCGATAAAGAAAGAAAGAAAGAAAGCAAGAAATAACGTGTAAATCATGCGTATAATATGAATATTGAGGACGTACTGCATGCCAAAATGATTAAATCCATAATTCAAGAAATTAAAGAAACTAGGAAATTGCTCGACTGCCGGGTCTTTAGGCAACGCGCTCTCCCCAAACGTACGATATCTCCGTCCATTAGGCTTTCTAATTCCCAGCCCGGGCTCCTGACCGTCTTTTCCAACGGCAGCGACCAACACCACCGCGGCGCTGACGCCCACCACCACCATGGCATCTCCTGTGCCGCCAGCTTCTTCCAGGTCCCCTATGCCCCCTTCCCCGGCATCTCCTTCGTGTCGTTCCACCTTGTTGACCGGGCTCGTGGGGGGTTTTTTCGTTGGTGTGGTCGCGACGGTGGCGCTGTTCGTATGTTGCGGGAAAAAAAGGGGGCAGCCTCAGAGTTCCGGCAAGCGCATTTTCACTCTTGGCGAACTACGAGCGTGCACTAGTGACTTCTCGGAGGCTAAACAAATCGGAGAAGGTGGTTCTGCGCTCGTGTACAAAGGAAACCTTCCCTCCGGAGAAGATGTGGCAGTGAAGCGACTGAAAAAGGAGGACGGCGGAAAGACGGTCCCCGGGTTCGAGACTGAGGTTGAAAATTTAAGCCGAGCCCATCACAAGCATGTCGTGTCTTTGGTTGGATACTGCATAGCCAAAACCGAGCGCATCCTCGTGTATGAGTATGTGCCCAACAAAACCTTGAAATTCCACTTAGATGGTGAGTTCGAATTTTCAGTACCAATTTATGCTGCGCCCTTATATGTTGCCCCCTCTCTTTCTCTATCAGTCTTATTTGGGTATCCGACTTGCATTTGGGGTAAGTGAAAAAAGAAAGGGACAACTAATCGGGGAACTTGGTGCTTTGTGCGTTTAATGGAAAGGATTCTCATGGAAAGTGATCGTTTCAGGAGACAGACGAGGGAACCTAAATTGGCCAAAAAGACTGAAAATTGCTTTGGGATCTGCCAAAGGACTAGCGTATCTTCACGAGTATTGTAGGTTTCCGATGTACTTTTGCCTTTTCTATTTATTTAATCAATAGTTGATTAAAACTGTGAATCCTTGAGCCTCGCTCTTGTATACATGGGAAAAACATTCCTTGTGCAGGTCATCCTAAGATCATACATCGCGATATCAAGGCAACTAACATACTTTTGGACCGTGATTTCGAGGCAAAGGTAAAAACAAACTTATTGGATAAATTTATGAGTCCGCATTGATATTTCCAACTTCAATTGGTTTAACTCTCGGAGTAAGTAGATTAACACCCCTTCTGAATTTTGAATGCTTTTCTCTCTCAGATTGCGGATTTTGGACTTGCAAAATGTATTTCTGAATCAAGGAGTCATGTGACTACCCAGCCGAGGGGCACCTTTGGGTAAGATTTGCTCCATTTGGAGGACTGAGATGTGAGCTGGCTATTAATCTGTCTTAGATGTTTCCAAATGTTTGTAAAATGAGCCATTGTTCGCTAGTTCATCTTGTGCTTCATTTGTTAAAGCACAGCCTTTTAGGTACTTCTGTAGCTTGACTAGTTCAAATATGTCATTGTTCAAATTTGTTGAAATTCAATTTATGGTCTTCCTTGTAGGTATATCGATCTGGAGTACTACCGGAGTAACCAACTAACGGAAAAAACAGACATTTATTCTTTCGGGATGGTGCTCTTGGAGTTGATCACTGGTCGCAAACCTTCGGCTACTATAGAGAATCATGAGGGTCTGTTTAATTGGGTAAGTCATGCAATTGTCATGTTCACAATTATAGGCAAACCTTCGGATTCTATAGAGAATTACGCCCTTATTTTTTTTTTTCTGGGGTCCTGGAGGGGATTCGAACTTACAGGTGGGTTTTTATCATCCAAGTTCAATATTGAGATAGAGTCATTGTTACGGTCATTACAGGTGAGGTCTAAGCTCCCACGATATCTGGAAGATGGAATCTTCGACTCTCTTGTTGATCGTAGGCTGCAGAACGTTTATGACCGCGAGGCGATGGCTCGTATGGTGCGATGCGCTGTCGCTTGTGTATATCATTTGCCGCAGGATCGACCGAAGATGAGTACGGTAATATTTTTAGTACCTGGAGCTTAATATTTCTTTAATAGATGCTGTTTGCGGTTCTTTTTGTTCATTGACTCATGTCTAGTTCATTTAAGATCCGTTGAGCTTACCTGGAAATAGTGCCAACACACAATAGGACACGACACGACACGACATAACATGCCGATCACGTCATTTATCAAAAAATGAAGAATTCCGACATATTGGAACACGTTGTATATTAAATGTATATTTTTATATATACGTGATAAATTATCATTTTTAATTCGTAAATAAATAAATAATAATAAGAGTATTGCATGAATTTATAATAAAAATATTAATCCACCATTTGTTAATATTATTCATTATTTCAATTTAGTAAATTTAATTCCATTTCGATAATCCATAAAACTTGGAGGAAAAAAATCAATCCACATTTCTAGACTCGTGTATCGGAGCATGTCGGAAGGGAAGAGGAAAAAAATAAATTTGAGAGTGAATTATGTGTCACGGGAAGTAAGTCAGAAAAGAAAAGAATGCTAAGTTTTTTTTTTCCCATTTTATTATTTTTATTATTTTTACATATATATTATGATTCATCATTTATTGAAAATTTATATAATTGATCCCGTGCGTATCCGACTTATATGTTGGAATACCGGACTTGAGTTTCAGAAAATATTGGAAGAGTTTTCGACATGTGTTGACCTTGTGTCAAAAAGTGTTGGATAGTGTTTGACATGTGTTCAACACAATATGAAGACTCTCGGAGAATATCGGTGTCTCATGGAAAATAGGAACTCTGACTATCAACTTTTGAAAAAATTGAGCAGATTGTTCGAGCCCTCGAAGGACATCCAGATTTTCTTCCCTCTCTTACCCACCTTAATTTTGGGGAGGGGCCCGGGCCGAGAGCGGACCGCGGCACCAACCAGCGAAGGCCTCGAAATGTCCAGAGAGACGCCATTAGGTAACCAGAAAAACGGCAGCAGCCATCACAGAGAGCCTACACCTGGCTCGAGGAGCGCGGGTCCAAGCCGCCCTACAGCCCAAGGTCTGGAGATGCGAGAGATGTAGACAATCAAGGTTTCAGCGGAGGCGCTCTCGAAGCTCCTTGTTAACGCTTCACCGTGGATGGCAAGACAGGCATTTCATTTTCAAGCATTGACTTTGATAATTTGGTTATTTGGGATTCAAGTTTATTTTGGAGCGGATGGACAGATGCTACTATTGTTTGCGGTAGGTTTAAGTGACTCATGTTGGAACCCAGAGATTATTTTTTAAGTTTGATAGTGTTGGGTGAAATCCTAGTCGATCAGTGCGTTGACATCTTTGGTCGTATGCTGATCCTAGATGTTGATGTTGGTCCATTTTGTGATGGCAACTGCATGTGAAGGTTTCTTCGAAATGAACTAGAGATGTCAATATGGAAATCTATATATAACCCATTTAAATCATAAATTGGTGATAGATGAATTACTTATATTTTGAATAAACTAGTTAAATGAGTTTTTAATGAGTTGGACTTAAAATCCTATTTTTAACTTAAGCCTCACATTCTTTCTTTCCTCTTTTAACTTTATGAAAATGTTTTTTTTTTATAAAACCGAAATTAGAATTATTTTTCATATTTCATTTTTAGTTTCTTTTCCTTTTTTTTTCTTTTTTCTTCCTCCTTCCTTAGTTGGTGGCCGGCATGGCAATAGTTGGTGATTGGCTAGGTGAGGCTCATTTTTGCCGGATTTGGCGAGACTTGAGTTCGCCAATGTTGAGCAAGCTTGAGCTCCTTGATCTGATGAGGCGTTGACTGACGAGGTTGGAGCCTTGCTGGTGTTAGGCAAGCACGATCTCGCCATCTCGTGACAAGTGGTGAGGCGGAGGCCTCGTCGATCTAGCCAGTCTCGAGCTCACTAACGTCCTGTGGCTCGCTGTTGGCCGTTGTCATGCTGTTGTCATAGTTGGCGGTTGGCCGAAGAAGAAGAAAAACAAAAACAAAAAGCAAAAAGTAAAATAAAAGTTATATTTTTTAAAAAATAAAATAAAAATAATTAAAATTCAATTTTAAAAAATAATTAAAAATTAAATTTCTAATTTTTTTTTTTATAAAACTATAAAAATTGTTCATTACATTTGTATTGTATTAAAGTATTTTAGCAATACTATTTTTTTTAAAAATATCATAAGAAATAAGTTTCTTAGATTTAGTTAAAGCATTTTTTGTTTTATTTACTAATTTGTTATTGTTTAGTTTACGTTTTAAATTTGATGTGAAGTTTTTATTCAAGTAATATATGTGAAGAACTTAAAATGAATTAAATGGGTGGAAGTGAATTAACCTAAATTGAGTTAAATATTAATATATTTCGATAATGTAAATAAAATTGGGTATAGATCATCAAATTTACATTGCATGAAAATAAGTTAAAACAGGTTAAATGGATCTATACGGGTTAGATCATTTTCGACTTGATCCAAACTCGACTCAGTCCACCCATTTGATAGCTATAGTCAAGACTAAACACCGAGAGCATTTGACAAAATATTATCTTTTGAAGTTTATTAAATTGAAGGGTGACAATATTCTTTGATGATTAGGAGGGTCTAGACGGTATATATGAAGGATCTCTGGTCAATTAGTTGCCAACCTTATTAAGTATCATTGCAAGCTTTATTTGCTAATGAAATTGCCAAATCTACCTCTTTCTTGTACCTTTAGAATTAGCCTCCCTATAAAATTAGATGGGGGTGAAAAAGGAATGTGAAATCCGTTTTCTTTTTGAACATCAGACGGGGAACTCTTTCTCATCGCAATAGTATTTTGAGAAGAACATAAGTTTCGTTACCTACTTTGCCAAATGATAGGGATGTGCAAAAAAATTGAGAATTGCTCGGACCACCCAGAACAAGACCAGACCTCCCAAAATTAGTGGTTCCTAAAGGAATCGGTTTGGTTCTCGGTTCCAATTTATTGGAACTAGTGGGTACCGGTCCGGTTTCTTGTTCCAAGTATGGATCCGTCCATCTAAATCAATCAAACTGATAATATATATTTAATTTTTAATTTAAAAAATGAAAAATCCTAAATCCCAAGGTTACTTACTAATATTTTATGTTTTGCCCACTTATAACAAGTTTGGTGAGTGTGCTATCTTGCTTACATACTTCCTAGTATACTAAGACAGCGCATGGTAACGTTTCTGTTTCTCGAAATTTCTGTTCTTTTGTTCATTGGAACAAAAAAAAGAACAGAAACCTGTTTGGTAAAACATTTGTTCCCGAGAACAATTTCTCTATTTTTTTGTTCCTGAGAACAGTTTTGAGAAACAAAAAAAAGTAGCTTCTTGTTCCCGGGAACAATTTTTAGAAATAAGCCAAGACCAGACCTCCCAAAATTAGTGGTTCCTAAAGGAATCGGTTTGGTTCTCGGTTCCAATTTATTGGAACTAGTGGGTACCGGTCCGGTTTCTTGTTCCAAGTATGGATCCGTCCATCTAAATCAATCAAACTGATAATATATATTTAATTTTTAATTTAAAAAATGAAAAATCCTAAATCCCAAGGTTACTTACTAATATTTTATGTTTTGCCCACTTATAACAAGTTTGGTGAGTGTGCTATCTTGCTTACATACTTCCTAGTATACTAAGACAGCGCATGGTAACGTTTCTGTTTCTCGAAATTTCTGTTCTTTTGTTCATTGGAACAAAAAAAAGAACAGAAACCTGTTTGGTAAAACATTTGTTCCCGAGAACAATTTCTCTATTTTTTTGTTCCTGAGAACAGTTTTGAGAAACAAAAAAAAGTAGCTTCTTGTTCCCGGGAACAATTTTTAGAAATAAGCCAATTTTTTTTTCTTTTGTTTCTCTCTTGCCAGCCACCTCCAATCGCCCGGAGCCACCACCGACTGCCGCCGCCTGTCACTGGCTGTCGGCCGCCGGCCGCCACCACCCGTTGCCAGCTGCTGATCGCCGGTGGTCGACGGTGGCCAATGGGCTTTGCGACAGCGGTCACCGGTGATGGTTGGCGGCGGGCGGTCGTGTGGCGGCAGCAACGAGAGGCAACGAGCAGCCGGCGGTTGGCGGTCAACGATCCGTGAGCAATAATAAAAAATGAATAAATACAAAAAAGAAATAGCTGCGTTACCAAACACATTTATATTATTTTTCTATTTCAAGAATAGAAATTTTGTGTAGTTACCAAATGGGTTCTTTTACTCAAAAATTGTTCATTGGAATAGAAATAGAAAAGAACTATTTCTGAAAAAAAAAAAAAAAAACTCTTCCCCAACCAAGAAGTGTTGTCATGTGCAACCTAATATTATTGGTTTATTAGCTCTAACTAGGAGTGTCTTTGATGAGGTGATTGCATTGTATAATTCTTTGTTGCATATTATAGTGCTAACGAGTGAAGCTTGGTACAATCGGTTCTATAAAACTCACTTGGGAACTGGACTAGATCAATGGTCCTGTTTCTAGGTAGATTCATGGAATCAATAGAAGGGTTCCGGTTCCAATTTTTTAGAATCGATCTTTAATGGGTGCTTCCCAAATCTAGGGTGGGAACCGCTCACCGAGACCATGCTCGCCCCTACCAAATGATACAAATCTCCACCTTCACTCAAAAAGATAAGTCTAAGGTAATATGCAAGAAGAAATAAAGCACATTCGAATTAAGGACCCCGAAATACTTTTGCTTTGTTTATGTCAAACGATGGTCGCTTTGAATTTAGAGGTGTCCACCCTGAAAAAATGTAATACAAACCTTGTAATTTCTTTTACCTTGCGTTTACTTTACAATCTCATTGTGTCCTTCAATGTGCCTCTTCTTTGTGGCCCTACTTCCGTTGAACGGTGAATAATGTGAAATTTGGGTCGGACGGTGGCAAATTCCTCGGAATCTTTCAAGCAAAGTGTGAGTAGCGGTGGAATTCAATGGCAATGTTATTATCGACAGGTGATGGACTTAATCAATGAGGATCAAATTTGGTGAAAACGGGAAATGTCAATGAATAAACTAATCAAACAACTTGAAGGGAAACAACAATTTACTAGTGGAGTTATTATGAGTCATGTTATCGGCAAGAAACCTTCACCAATTGACAAGGTCCTCGACACCAGCATGGAATTGTCATGTAGTGAAGTTGATATTTGTGATCTATAACTTCTTATAGATAATCATTATTGGATGATAGGAGATTGTGGATATAATGTAACTTCTTGAGCCGCACGTAGTATTAATAAGTTATTTGTTCATTCAAATTCAATATTCGATCGTGAGTAACATATGCTCACATTGCATTCTTTTAGAACCCCTTACAATGAATTGAGGTGCTCCACGTTCCCTACAATTTGCTTTGTCCCTTTCTACGTTGGCCTTTGCTATAAAGCTGCTAATTTAGAATCTTCTTTTATCATTATTTTATTTTTATTTTTGCTTTATTTATTTAATCAAAACAGTAAATGTCATGGATGAAAAAATCAAGAGAAAATTTTAAATAAGAGTCTGAAACGGAGCCGTTTTCTCAAAAAATGATTTAGAGTGGACGTTGTCTCAAATAAAGATATAAAATGACTAGATTAGCATATAATAAGGGCCTGAGCTTGTTTTTTGGGCAAATCTTCGCCAAACAACTTTTTTCGACAAGTAGGGTGTGGGCAATTTTGTCCAAAAAAAATCCAGGTTGGTAAAAATGCTGATTACGGTCCTTGAACAAACAAAAATCCCAAATTGAACTCTCAGTAATTCTTCATGAAATTGTCGAGTCTTCAAGTCTGTCGCCCAACAACAAATCGATCCTCCCCTTGAAAGTCTATTGTCTCGAGCTCCATTATCAACTGGAGGAGCAGGAACGTCAATTCCATCTAATGAGTTTAGAGGGGCTTGGGTTCCTCGAGTCCATCTCAAGTCCTTCATCCACACCAAATGCCTCCTCACCCCGTTGTCAGGAACTCTATCCTCATCAGTAGTTGTATCCATTCCATAGCATCGAAGACAAGAAGAAAACATGGTACAATAGAGAATCGACGGACTTAAGAGTTCAAGCATTGAAGACTTGATGATTTCATGAAGAATAAATGAGAGTTCAATTTGCGATTTTTGTTTGTTTAAGGACTTTTAAGTATTTTTACCTAGCTAGGTATTTTTGGACAAAATTGCCCACACCCTACTCGCCAAAAAAAAGCTATCCGGCGAAGATTTGGCCAAAATACGTTCAGGCCCTTATTTGATATTAACCTAATAACTTCCGATTTTTATTTAAGACAATGTCCACTATGAACCTTTTTTTAAGAAAATAACTCCACTTTTGTTCTTATTTGAAATTTTCTCAAAAATTATTGAGTAGGCGCGCATTGCTACATCAATAAGTTAAGTCTCGTGCCTTTGACTAATTTTGAGAGAGTGAGAGAGAGAGAGAGAGAGAGAGGCCATGTGCACTACTCGTGGATTCCTGACCAACTGCTTGCAGCTTTTTTTACACGTTTGAATATACTATGTTTGTTTTCTTTTCTCGTTTTTTTAAATTCTATTTATTCTTCTTTTTTAAACATCAAAATATGTATATTTTGCCCCCATTGATGATACTGTCTTTTTATTATTATTATTATTATTATTATTATTATTATTATTATTATTATTATTTGATATGGCGACATGCAAAGATAATGCAGACGTTTCCTGGTTACAAAAGAAAGTTGCCTTTTGTTTTATTAATGGTAAAAAGAATCATTTTCCTTAAATTTTAAGTAATTAATTTCGGCCAGCTTAGATTGTAAATAAGATAAAATATGATTGTACAATATTTCCTATGAACTACAAATTCATAATACGTTTGGAGCTTAGCTACCTAAAAGATTCTTTTTCATAGCAAGATATACACAATTGTGACATACAAAAAAAATAAAAGATTATGACTGTTTTCAACACACCCGCCAAAAGTACAATAACTTTTTCCTTTGATCGAAATTTTTTTCACACATTTGCTATGGTGTTTTCAAATTGTTAACGCATGACACAAAAGGGAACAACTTATCCAAACCGCAAATTTATCGTGAGTAGTGTATTTTGATATGCAAATATAGGGCTATGCGGTAAACATGAGAGTTGATTTGAGATAAGTTATTAACAAATTGCTTGTTGACACTTGAGTCTTGTTAATCACTTATTGACTTCTGAATGTTTACTGATAATTAAATATGCATCTAATTTTTTTCATAAATAATATAGATTGGAGTATAAAAAGAACAATAATGATCAATGAAAGATCCACCTATCGTTCCGTTTGGGCTTAGCGCAGTCCAGCCCCATCACCTCAAATTTACAAATACCGCACTCAATTGCTCTGGCTTCGGATTTTAGTTACAGGGATTGTAAGGGCGCGTTTGGTAACGATTCTGTTCCCGGAAGTATATTCTGATTAGAATTGATTTTTTTTTTTATTCTGTTCCCAAAAACTGATTCTAAGCATTTTAAGCCATTTGGTAACTGTCCAAAATTTCTTATTCTAGAATAGAATTGCGTTTGGTTCCGTACTCATTAATTATGTTTCAAATTAATTTCTTTTAATTTTTAAATAATTTTTTTACTTGTTTCCATTTTTCCTTTTCTTTTTCCTTTTTTTTTTCCTTTTTTTTTTTTTTTTTTTTTTTTTTCATTTTTCTCATCTTCTTCTTCTTCTTGTGGCCGGTCGCTGGACCGGCAACCGGCCAGACGAGGGCCGGCGACCTCATCGGAGCGTCGCCGGCCCTCGTCGGCCAAGCCTCGCCGGCAGCTGGGCGAGGCTTGCCTAGCCCCGCCGGTGGCCAAGCCGGCCTCGCCGAGGCTAGGCAAGGCCTGCCAGGCCATCGGCGGGGCTGGGCGAGCCTCGCCTGGCCACTGATAGGGCTAGGCGTCGCGAGGCTTGCCTAGCCCCTGCCCAGCCCCGGCGAGGCGGGCCTCGCTAGATCTGGTGAGGCCGAGCCTTGCCGGTGGCTGGTCAAGCCTTCGGCGAGCTTGCCGGACCTCGCTCTGGTCTGGCGAGCCTCCAGCGGTGGCGGTGGCGGTGGACGGCGGACGGTGGCGGGCGGTGGTGGACGGCGGTCGCGAGATGGTCGAAGGGAAGAAGAAGAGTTCTTGATTTTGATTTTCAAATTCGTTCCCGGAACAAGAATCAATTTTTTTTTTTGTTCTTGATTCTATTCCTAATCTGTTCCCGGGAACAAATTTGTTCCCGAGAACAAAAATTTTACCAAACGCGATTCTAGGCCCAAACTGATTATGGAAACAAAGAATCAGAATTTGGCCCTGTTTGGATGGTTACCAAACAGGGCCTAAGTTTCTTTTTATGGAGTCAATCTTCTCCCCAGCAAGCACAACCTCCATAGACGAAGCTCTTTTCACTTCGTCGCCACCAGTCTCAAGCTCGATTGTAGGAATCGATCCACGACTCGCTCTCGTCGCCCCACCAAAACCAGTAGGATCCCTATCAACCGAGTTGAAATTTGCTCATTCTGACATGTTCAATAACGGAATCGTCACCTGCTGTCTCCTTTCTCCTAGAGAAGTTGTATGAAAAGCCGAAGCTGAAGGGGAGAATAATGCTTGTCCTTTCACGAACTGGATAGTGAGTGGCCAGCACGATGGGCAGACTTACTGCACCAAAAGAAATGATCAATCTCGTTTGTGGCAATGGACTCGGCAATGATCCAGTAAGACAACACATAAGAAGGCAGCAAAACAGAGCATAGATCAAGAGGCAAAATCTAGAATGAATCTAAAATTTAATACTAGAGTTCAATCAGGAAGAAACAACCTGGTTTGTGCTATGGCAATTTATGGTGACGGGACAAAGAACAAAGGTTACTCAGTGACACCCAGCAAAGTCTCGGTAGATTTGGCACAGTGATTCAGTGATGGTGTCCGTGAGGCAACCAGCGTCAGTTGTGCTTTAGCGATAGCGATGGCTCAGCAATAGTGGCGACGTGAACGACAAGGATTGAACAGAGGTGGTGAGTAGGAAATAATTAACATCTTCAAGGGGGTAAGCAAACGCCAGCAGAAGCAGCATGAATGCCCTCTAATGTAATGTGGTTATAGACGAACTGAGAATCCATCATCTTCTCTTGAACTGTATACAATTAGAGAACCGGACTACTAAACCCCTTCAGGGACATCGCCACATAACATGCTCTCTTGCAAAGCAACGCCGTGCAAACTCAGCAAACCTTTGAGCTCGAGGGGCAAAGAAGCTATTGCCTCTCAAATTCAAAGCTTCAAGTCCCCATGAAATTACTGATACTTGCAGGAGCTGAACTCGACGACGGATTACCTTCAAGAGGCAAAATCTCCCAAACCTCAGAATTCGCCAGCGGATTAAGAAACCTTCCAAAGTAACTCCATTCCCTTCGAGATCAAGCATTTGCCAAGAACTAGAGTTTCGGATCTCAAGAGAAATGGCTCCCACTAAAAGGACGCGTGGACCCCTCGAGTGCTATAAGTTGTCACAAAGAGACATTTACAAAAGTGATACTTAAATGCCAAAATCGGAGCAAAATGGATCATTTAAGTGCCACTCCGGCCAAAATATTGACGTGGCGATTTTCCAATGAAGCAAGTACAAAACAGTG
The DNA here is from genome assembly GCA_028830015.1 of Eucalyptus grandis x Eucalyptus urophylla. Classification (NCBI taxonomy): domain Eukaryota; kingdom Viridiplantae; phylum Streptophyta; class Magnoliopsida; order Myrtales; family Myrtaceae; genus Eucalyptus; species Eucalyptus grandis x Eucalyptus urophylla. Next base: position 55,625,150 of record CM054190.1, on the reverse strand, counting down.
TCGTTTTGGTACTGACGTGGTAAAAAAAATAACATAAAAATTAATTAAATTAAATTTAAAATTAAATTTATTTAAAACATTTAAGAGAGGGGGGGGGGGGAGGCGGCTAAGGGTTGAGGGGGGAGGGTCGGCCGGGGTCGCTAGGCCTTGGCCAAGGGCCGGTGACCCCAGCCGACCGGCGGCGAGGGCTCCTCAGTTGCATACCTTTTAAAAAAAATTAATATTTGTATTTGTATTTTTAAATATTTTAAGTAAATTTAGTTCTAAATTAAATTTAATTAATTTTTACATTAATTTATTATCACGTTAGCACCAAAACGACGTCGTTTTTTACTTCACCGGAAATTGCGCACGTCAGCATTTTGGCCGGATTTTGATTGGAGTGGCACTTAAATGATCCATTTCTTTTCAAATATGGCACTTAAGTGTCACTTTCGTAAGTTTTGGCACTTAAGTATCCATTTGTGCCAACTTATGGCACTCGAAGCGATCTTCTGCCCCACTAAAAGAGTCATTCCTCAAGGTTTGATGAGCTGAGGATAATCATGAGGTACTGATTCGTCGCAATGTGGAATTGCACGTTGCTGATGGAGCTTTGCGTGCAGATAAGAATCGAGCACATTGTTTTTGTGAAATTAGAGCAATTGTTCCAAAAGTGAAATGGATCGTTCTGTTGAGCTATAAATTGGATTGCAGGAATAATCTATCTTTCCTTTTCTTGCCAATTTTTTTTTTTAAAAGACAAAAAAAAAAGATGGGAAAATTAGCCGGAAAAATAAGAAAAATTATCCAAAAAGTCTTAAACTTATTGCACTTTTTGTCAATTCGGTTTATCTAATTAATTTTAACTGGAAATCATTAACGTAAATGTCGGTTGTGCTATGTGGGATGATCAGCATTGACATAGACAATTTTAAATAATATTTAAATTGTTTTGAATTTTCTTTGATTTCTTTTCCTTTTTTTTTTCTCTTTTCTTCTTTTCTTTTTTCCCCCTTTTCTCTTCTCTTCTTTTTTTTTTTTTAAATTTTTTTTCTTCTTTCTTTTTCCCTTCTCCAACCGCCACCAAGCCTTGTCAATGGCTGGTAGTGGTCGTTAACCTTGGGCAAGGGACGGCCCACACTCGCCCAATCTAAGCAAAATTGGTCAGGTGGATTCAATTGACAAAAAATGAAAAGATTTATGATTCAACTAGCAGAATTGAAAGGTTTAAGACTAAATTGATAAAAGTGCAATAAATTTATGATTTTTTGGACAATTTTCCTATGAGAATTCTAAATGAGGACTCAATTGGCAAAATTCTATATCGACGAGGCTTGGCAGACGGGGAAAGGGAAAAAGGAAAGAAGAAAAAGAGAAAATAAAAAAATTAATAACTAATTAAAAAAGCATAAAAACATTTTTAAAAATTGTTCACATTAGCACCGCTATGCTATGTAAGACAGCCAGTGTCCATATCAACGATTTCTAACCAAAATTGGCTGGATATACTCAATTGACAAAAAATTAAAAAGGCTTATAGGTGAAATTGAAAGGTGTCGAAGTCAATAGATTTATGATATTTTGGACAATTTTTTCGAATTTTTCTAGGTTAAATAAATTAAAATGAATTGGCCAACATGGCGAGAGATAATGGTTTGGGAGAACCCACACTGATCGAGGATCATTGGTCCAACTTGACATTTCCACTAATCCCGTTTTCCCTTGACTCCCATTCGAAAGGGTCGCAACAATACTTATATATATTATATCCTAGTTTTTTTAGATAACCAAATGCCCAATCATATCTCTAAAGATTGTGTCTTTCTCAAACTATTACTTAAATCTTAAAATATTCAATTAGACCCAGGTCAAATGCAAGAGAACTAAGCAAGATTATTTCTCCTGATAAATTCGGTGCGGTATATCACTGTTAACCTTTTCTTTTCTTTTTTTGTCAAAAGAATTTAACACATCTAATTCAAAGAAATTAACCACCCTAACTTGGCCTTAAATAACAAAAAGTAAAATTGGGATTGAGCACATTTTCTGGCCGATTTTGCCTAATTCGTGTTGCTAATGAACCCAACATGGTCTGAATGTCCTTCTTTGCCCAGTAGCCCAGGCGACTCGATCACTCGAATCGGTCAATGTGACTGGCGAAGAACAGATCGGGGCTTTGGCTCGTGCAAATGGAGTCTTATCATTGGAAGACAGCACATATGTTTGGATTTCGTAAAGCAATTTGGGTAGCCGCTTTGAGTTTTAGGATTCGAAATAGTAGGATTTGAGTTCAAAGAGCAATAGGGGTAATCAACTACTTCTTAACCTGTGTTTTCGAGCTACCGATAGGCAAGCTTTGAGTATATGTACATAAGATTATGAATTCAAAAGGTCTAAATCATAAGACGAAGAGAAAGACCACATGCACATGAGATTTCGGCAAACTTGCGCGAATGATATACAAAGGAGGGGATTGGTTCAATATCGGGAAATGAGAAACGTGAAAGTCTGCGCGATGGCTTAAAAGCATATCGTTGGCGTCCCAAGTCAATAACTTGATTGGGAAAGTGGTTTGATGGCGATCAGCACTGGAGTGCGATGCGGACCCAACACAAAAAAGCCACTCAAACATGACAGCAGACTCCTCATTTTGTCGATTTTTCATCTTTCTCCTTTCGAAACGCCAACATGGACAAGGCAATCGGCAGGTGAGTCGCCATGCATGGCGACACCTGCATGCAAATAGGGTTCCTCAGGGCTGCGCAAGGTGCCGTCTAGATGCTTCGTAGAGCTATTATCTTATGATTACTTGAGGGAGGAATCTTGGCATGTTCACGCTTGTGTAGAGTAAAAGAAGGAACTTTGTCAAAGTTTCAAGATTTGATTGATGGGGAAGTAGCCATCGACAGATATTTGTCTCTGTATTTGTGATAGAAAAAAAAATGGGGCAAAGGGATAGATCTTGGAAGGAAGAAGTTCAGGTATTAATCAGATTCAAGCTCTGTTATTAAACGTCAAAGACTCTTTGCGCTTCCTCCCAAGCACAAATTACGGGAAATGAAAAGAAGACGAGACTATTATGGAATGACATTAATGGATTTGGAAATAAAAAAGCGAATTTGGAAGGTTGCACATAATGAATAAGCTCAACTGGACTGAGTCGGAAAGGAAGCGTGAAGATAAGAGGGCAATCCCTGCAAACTCAGGCGCCTCATGCCATGTGATAGGTCTAAAGGAGCTAAGCTGCGTTTGATTGACCTTCATTTCTTCAAAGATCTTTGGCTTAAGGTATATTTTCTTTGGTTAGTGATTTTTGGTGTAGTTTTTGGCAAAATAACTTAAAATTTTTCTTTAAATAAATAAAAATAAAAGGAGCTACTGTTCATCATCTACAAGGGCTCAAGCAAGGGCTCAGAAGGCCGCTGCGAGCCTAGGAGAGGGCTCTGAGATCATGCAACCTCGGTGGGGCTGTGCCGGGGTCACGTCAACGCTTGACCATCGGCAACCATCAACTCTCGACCATGAGTGATGCGTGACCTCATGATCTCACCTTTTAGTCAAGAGCGAGCTTGACGTCCAAGAAGATGAACTAGGCAAAGACCCAAGCACGGCGACCTTCAGTGGAGACCTAAGCGTAGTAGAACTTCAACAGTCAGACAAGATGAACAGTCACAAGCTAGGGCAAGACTAGAATATACAAATATTAGTGGGTGCAATTTAGAAAGAAAAGAGTTCATTAACCTTAAAAGCTGCCTTCTGAAGGTGCCCAAAGGCGGCAGGTGGGGATTTTCCTTTGACTTTTAGCTTGCTTGCATTTCCCCAAAATGGTCCCCAAAAAAAAAAAAAAGTTCACTGAATTTCCTAATTTTTTCTCAAGGGACTATGAGAAATAAAAAAGATAAACCAAATGCATTCTTTGGTGGGTTCACATGTGATTTCTCGTACCAAGGGAAGGTTATTACTTTTGTACGTGAAAAATAAGAATAAGTAGAATAAAGTTGAGAGGGCATGATGGGACAAGCCGCCATACTCGATGCTATATCTGAGGTCGGTGCTCCGCTGCTGGTAGCAATTGGAGGACGGGATGGTAATTGGAGTTGGAGGCAATACGCAAGCTTAGAGCTCTCAATGGCAGCAAAATCGCTCCCAAAAGTCTTTAAATGAATCGAGGAAGGATGTACAACGACATAGTTATAATGGCCAACGAACTTGATCTTGCTATGCGAGAATCCATGATGAACGAAAATACTTGATCGACTTGTCGTAGAGACAGAGACATCAATCCATAATAGATTGTGAAGTATCATGATGACATGAATCGACACAAGTTATCATGTCATAAGGATACTAATTGACTTGAAAGCCTGATAGAAAAAAAGGGTTAAGTAAAAGTCTCGTTCTCATATTATCAAGCATAAACTTTCCGTGACAAGTTTAAGATTATGTGGGGCACGCATGATAACAATATTATTTTTTATCAAAATTATTTTTTTGATATCGATAACAAGTTTGGAATAGAATTTTTTTTCTCTGGAACAATTTTTTAATCCAAAAATAAATTTGGAATAGAAATAAGAAATAAAACATTTTCACTTCTTTATTTTTGTAATAGAAATGATAAAGACTACCTCTTTCATTGTTCGCAACCACTAATAGTCGACCGCCAACTTGCCACCACCGCTCGAGAAGGAGAAATTTTATGTTGTTACAAATGAATTTCTACTCTATGAATATAAATTTTATATCATTATTAAACGTATATTTTTGTTCAAAAACACATCCAAAGAATAGAAATACTGAAAAAAAAAATTACTTCCTGAAATATAATAGTTATCATTCATGCTCTTATTAAGTGGTTATAGCTAGTTATGTAAGGACTTGTTTGTTAATGTTCTTTGTTTTTGTTTATGAACAAAATTTATGTTTGCGTTTTTGTGCCAAATCTATTTTTTTGTTCCTAGGAACACAATTGGAACAGAAATAAGAAATAAGAAAAACGTGTTTTTTTTTTTCTGGAACAATTTTTAAGAACAAATTTTCTCTCTCCTCTCTTTTTCTTCTCTTTTTTTTCTTCTTTTCTTTTTCTTTTTTCTTTGGCTGGTTGCCGGCCTCAGCCATGGCCGGCGACCTGCCGTCGAGGGCCGGCGACCTCGCCGGAGCGTTGCCGGCCCCCGGCGAGGCCGAGCGTCGCCGGCACGGGGCAAGGCTGGGCGAGCCTCGCCGGCACGGGGCAAGGCTGGGCGAGCCTCGCCGTGGCTAGGCGAGGCCGCTGGCCCTCGTCGGCCGGTCGCCAGCCATGGCCGAGGCCGACGACCGGCCAAAAGAAGAAAAAAAGAAAAAAAGAAAAAAATATTAAAAAATTAAAAGAAACAAAAAAAGAACACAAATTTACCAAACGCATTTCTGTTCATTTTTTTATTTCCGGAACAAGTTTACCAAACGCGTTTTTTTATTCAAAAATTGTTCCCCGGAACATAAACATTTTTTTTTTTTTTATTTCTGTTCCTTGAAACAATTTTTAAACAGAAATGTTACCAAACGCACCTAAGCCGCCTTTTTTGTCCTTTTTTCTAGCCCAAGGCATCGTGAAACCAACCTAATTTGGGCCTTAAATCGCAAAAGGTGAAATTGGGCTTCAGCACATATTCTGGCCGATTTTGCTCAATTCGTGTTGTTATTGAACCCAACAAGGTCCGAATGTTCTTTTTTGCTTAGTAGCCCATGTGACTTGATTACCCAAATTGGTCTACGTGACTGACGAAAAACGAATCGGGGCTTTGGCCCATGGAAATGGAGTCATATCATTGGAAGACCACACAAATACGTTCGGATTTCAGAAAGCAATTGTGGTAGCCCGCTTTGAGTTTTAGGATTTCAAATGGCAGGATTTGAGCTCAAAGAGCAATGGAGGTAGCTACTTCTTGATATGCGAAACGGGAGCTTAATCTCGAGCGATTTGATCAGTGGCCTTTGAGTAAAGTGTACACGAGATCACAGATTCGGAAGGTCTGAATCATAGGGCGAAGAGGATCACGTGCGCGTAAGATTTTGGCCAAACCCTTATAAAATCGACGCATCCTCTATCTAGATAGAAGGATGAGAATCTGGCTTACGTCTAACAACGAGAACACAAAACGTTCTCACATTAGTTAAAGGCCAAAATCCTCAAAAAAATCCAACTTATGCCCACTATAACACATTTACTCTAACACAGTAAATCTCAAATGTGTTCTTGTGTGACACATTCACCCATCCATAAAAGTTCCATCAATGAGCTTCGTTAAAAATATGCCTACTTGGACATCGGAAAACGAACGGTATTGACATGATGCTCAAATAACTTAGTGATATAAAAATTGACGTTATTTTTGTTGAAAAATATTTTCTTATGTAAAAAAAAATATATGATAAATGTGTCTCGGTCGACATAATTTTTTATTTTTTATATTACAAATAAAATTTCGAATAAATGTATTATAATGGGTAAAATTTGAGAATTTTAGTGACTTTTTCCGTTAGTTTAAAGCATGTCGTCGGAGAGACCGATCGGTATTTACCTATGAAAGTATTTTATGCGAACACAGTTGGCTATGTTTCCTTGCATGCTCCCAACAACACAATGCACAAAACGCACGAAAATAACAAAACCCCTTGATGAAAAGCATTTTAGTGAATGGCTTTATTGTTAAATTCTAGATGCAAATGAACATATCAATTCACTTGTTAGAAAAAATGATGATAAATAATATCATCTCATAAATATTGATGATTAATAAACCAATTAAATATTAAAAGTGGACTTATCCTAAAATTTACCTAGTATATCAAAATAGAATTGAGAATATATTAAAATTAACAATCTTATAAGCAAAATTTCGGAACATTAAATATGCGATAGCAAAACTTCCTTATTTATTTATTATCCCATCTCTAAATATATCAAACCTACCCAATTTATTAATCCATAATATCTCTATATGAATTTAATTAAACATAAGTGCACTAAAATATGTTAATATTTCAAGTTTATAATAAATATTTTGGATTACCTTATCATCGAAAGCCACATGAATAATATGGTATACCTCTATCCATATTTAATTTATGATTATATATTATAATGAGTAATCACACATCATCGCTTTTCAGTCTCGAACATACATATTATATCATTTAAATGGCGGTTACTCACTTAAAAGTATTAAGCACAGTAATATATAATTCACATAAATAAAATTACTTACAGAGCACAAAAGCCTAAAATTCATATCATTATAATGAAACTACATTGTAACCTTAACAAAAGAAAATTATAACATAATAGAAGAAAACATGAAAATATGAAATAGACCCAACATCTTGAATCAAATAATAAGTATTTTGTCATTGCTTTTCATTTTTTTTTTCAAATTACTTGAAAAACTCTAAGAACAATGAAAAAACAATCTAAAAGTAAAACCTAGCCGTCCCCCCTAGGCTCTCAAAATAGGATAATATCCAAAACTCCTAACGTAAGGAAATTGCTCATTTTTTTTTTTTTTGCATAACATTGGGGAATAAATAAAAGAATTCCCGATTTACATCCACCTTCTAAGGCTTTTGTGGGCGGCGTCTTTTTTTTTTTCCTTTTTTTTAAATTTTTTTCTCTATGTCTCATTATGATGCATGAGTAAATAGAGGGGAAATCCAAATATTTTCTCATAAAAATTATATTATTTATTACCTAAAATAGATCAAATAACTATAACTTGGTATAGGTTAGCAACATGTTAATAGAGCCATCAAAAGCGAACTTCCAAAATAGAGAGAAAAAAAAGTCACAAAAAAGATCTAAACTATGCCAATTACAACACATTTACCTTAAATTTTAACCGTGAGATAAAAAATCTCAAAATTTATACTCGTATGACATAATTACCTTAGATTATTTTTTTTATAAAGGTAAAAACTCCAACCTTATGCTTATGCGACATATTTAATCTCAAAGTTTATAGTTTTTTATGTCATAGAATTTTTTGATATAAATGTATCAGGTGCAAGTGAAAAAAAAATAGAGGCAAATATGACTTAGAGTTTTCAGTGATTTTTGCTCTCAAAATATTGAATTGTTCCAAGGAGGCCAGCGTCAGGGATAATGCCCGATCAGCGGCGGCGAGCCTGGTGCCACTCGGGAACGAGATTGAGATGCTAGAGGCAAATGAGCAAGGCTTTTGGATAGGCGGAGGCGGAGTCGGAGGCGGAGGTAGAGGCGGAGAGAGGTGGGATGTGCAGAGAAGAAACAGAGGAAGGCTCTGAGCGTTCTTGGTTATTTTACGAGGAGAGAGAGAACCCGCCCATTCAAGTGAGGAGAGAGAAAAATTTTGAGCGGAAGGAATCACTGACCGTCCTTTCTTCTGTAGGAGTCGAGCCGAGCTAGCTGAAAACGAGCTTTTTTCTCATTTTCGAGGAGTCGAGCCGAGCCAGCTGAAAACGAGCTTTTTTCTCATTTTCGAGGGGTCCCGCTCGGGACAAGTGTTGGTATGTGAGTGATTTGTGCGCGCCACGTCAATGGATGACGTGGCGTGCACAAACTACTGAATATTTTCTCATAGCTTGATGGTGTGGGACCACACCGGCACGTGTTGCGTTTTTGTTGCTTTCTTATTTTCCATGTTGGAGCGTGAAACGTATACAGCATTTTCTCCATGTCTAGTCCCAGTGGGACCACCAGGACAATATTGAATTGACAGATTTTATTTTTAATATTATCATGATATTGACAAGTGGGACCACCGGGATAATGGTTGATAGCAATAGGGTTACCCTAATGTTATCAAGTCTCAATCAACTATTGTCTAAATCATCGACAATAATTGATGGACAATAGTTGATTGAGATTTAGACAATGGTTGATTAGACTTGATAACAACAGCGCTAGTGGCTTGACAGCGCTAGTGGCTTGATAACGCTGTCGTTATCAAATTTTAATCAGCCATTGTGATCCTACCAAGTTTCCCATGGGCCTTTTCTTCTTCGCCTCTTCTACCTTTTCTTCTACGTCTTCTTGGGAGAGGTGATCTGGTGATATTCAATGTAAAGGAAAGAAGAGATCTCTTCTTCTAAAGAAAGGATTTCGGATTCCGTGAGAAAACTTGCGGGGGCTGGTCACCCTCTCATTTTCCATTTCCAGTATAAAAGAAAAAGAAAGAAGGGTTCTCTCTCTCAAGGTTCCTGTATGTGATCGGCAAAGGGAGAGCCTCGGGTTATGCGTGCCTCGCACCGTCTCTTGCCAAGCGCCGCGCACTGCCCGGCATCAATACTTTAGTCAATGGGCACTTCATCCTGAGCCATTCTTTCGGCAACGGCAAGGCCTTTTTCAGAGGTTCCCAGCGGTGGCTTCTCAGAGGTAAATCTGCTCGGAGAAGAAGGGGGTTATGGGCGCGTAAACCGCGGAGACCTTACCACCGGGAAAGAAGAGGTGGTAGCAGCGAAGCGACTGAAGGTGGGGGAGCGGACAGGGAGAGCGTGAGTTCCTGACTGGGGTTGAAATAATGAAGCCGAGTTCATCATCAGTATGCCGTGTCTTTGGTTTGGATACTTCACGCACGAGTTGGTGCCTAACAACACCTTGGACTTCCACATACATGGTGAGCATGTTGGCCTCCCTCTGCCTTTGGCAACCCCTTTGCCATATTCTTTCTCTGCCTCCGTTCGGCAACCACTTTGCCGGAAGCCACTTTTTGGGGTTCTAATGTTTAGCGTTTAGTTGGAAACTAGCGGTTTGGAAAATATTTTCCGAAAAAATAATAGCTTTAAAAGTTTAAATAAATGGAATTTTTTTTTCCTTCATTTTCTTATGGAAATAGTTAGGCATAGATTTCTTCAGGCGACGAAAACATTTCGGAAGAATTTTTTCAAATCACCCATTTTTCGTTCCCCGGGATATTTATTTTTATATCTTTAAAGAGAGCTCGAGGCAAATACTATAAGGCACTTAGCCGAACACAGGTTAGCATTTTCTAAGTTAGGTTAGCATATTCTAAGTTCTGGAAATGCACTCGCTGCTATGCCAGATCCAGCTATGGCCCTAAGGTTGTCCGACCCCGCCACCGGTGAGAGAGGACGAGAACAGCGCCGACATTGATGACAGCGGTGCCAAGCGGCAGTGGCTGGCTGTTGGTATTTGCATGGCGAGAGAGATTGGGGACTGTGAAACTTGGAATTTCCTTCGATGTGTCTGCTTAGATATCCTGTGTGGTCAACGAGTTAAAGTGCTTAGATACCCTTAGTTATGATCTACTCAGCGGAAGTAAATAAAAGATGCCGATTTACCCCTGAATGGGAAGGATCTAAATCTCAATCCATATTGTTTATGTTCACTATTTCTTTTTTTAAATTACGTCTATGTAGAACGTATATAGAGCCCTGCCAAAATGAAAGATCTAGACGGTTGCATCTTTGCACGACGATCTCCCATCACAGCCTCCGGATCCTAAGTTGGGGGGAAGGGTTTTGCTGCTTGGTTGAGGTGATAGACTGAACACGGGTTAACTTATAGGTAGATATGATTGGATACATATCTGACGTCGACATTGTTAATCAGCGAACATCTTATATAGGTGGACGAGTGAAAATGCATAAGGAGTAACGAAATTCCTGTATTCGCACGTTACCGTTGTCCCATTGGTCAGAGCCTTCACCTTTTTACTCCCTCTCTTTTTTTTTTCAGGAGCTGTTTTTCTTTCGTTCTCAGGACCCGAAGGACTAGCACATGCTTATGAGGATTGTCAGTTTAGAATTCACTTTTGCCTTTCGTCTTTTATTGAATCAATAATTGACTACAACTGTGAATCCTAGAGCTTTCCTCTTGTATTATACAAGAGAAACGTTCCCAGTGCAGGTCATCCTAATATCAAGGGAGCTAATTTACTTGAGGCTTCGAATTCGAGTCCAAGGTAAAAACAAACATATTTGATATATACTTAAAAAGAGTCCGCCTTGATGTTTTGGACCTCAATTGGTTAACTCTGAGAGCGATTATCGCATTCATGCATTTGAAAGTATAATGAATATACCATATTTTTTTTGAACAAATCTGCATGCTTTGACTTGAGATATTTGGCTTATAACAGATTCGAGCCTTGTATCTTCGGGAGCTCAAAGCACGTAGCTAACCAACCACACACGAGGGATAAAGTATCGAGTTCGACTGCTTTATAGAATGGGGAAAAAGAAAAAGCCTAGCCGTAAGTTTTGTCAATTAGAACATTAACGACGGGCTTCTGGAATCTTGTAATTGAGATAGGAAGGATTCGTATAATAATCTATAATATTTTTGAAGCATAGCTATCAAAGACTATTTCATGGCAATATGGACACATTTTAGTATGCAACATCCCGAGGGTTGACTCTTCCTCTGGAGAATGTATAGGATTTGGCGCTAAACACTAGAGTTGAAGTGAGGCATGCTATCGACTTATGTGTCGAGCTTACAAAGTAGGTTCACTTTCAGATGTTTCCCACTAGCTGGAAAAACAGAAAAAAAGTGACCGAATGCTCGAGCTTTATCTTTAATGGTTGCATCTTTGTCAAACTAATACTAAAATATCCCAGAATTGTCGATTAAGAGAGATTACGGACCACCTAATCATTGTAATCTTTGATAACTCAGAACCCAAATTAATTGAACTTTCGCTGGGTACTTTTCGCTGATCTTTATTTAATTCTGTGGTGAGCATATTAGTGTCTACATGACTTACCATAGATTTCTACGTGAGCATATTGCTCTCTCCCGCTGATTATATCTTTCAACTCTCTCACGCACTCTCTCTCTCTCTTTGTGAGTATCTGTTTCCTCGTTTCAGCCAATTTTTTTTTTTTCTCTCGACAGCAATGTCAACTCCACTTCCGGTCTCCTCGCTGTCTTCACCGGCAGGGACCAACACCACCGTGCCGCCTCTGGTCGCCACCACCACCTCGGCATTTCCTCTACCGTCAGCTTCTTCCGGGTCCCCTCCGCGCACCATATCGGCAGAGGCGGTCGTGGTGCGGGTGGGGGTGGCGGTCGTGGTGGGGGTTGTGGTGGGGGTGGGCTTGCTGTTAATACGTTTCATGAAAAAGGGATGGCGGCTTTGCTCCACATCCTCTAGCAATGATCTCGGTGTCAGCGGGTCCCATTTCCCTTTTGACGCTTTAGAGAAGTCGACTAATGGCTTCTCAGGGGCAAATCTACTTGGAGAAGGTAGTTTTGGGCACGTGTACCGCGGAGTCCTTTCGACCGGAAAAGATGTAGCAGTGAAGCGACTGAAGGTAGGGAGCGTCCAGGGAGAACGTGAGTTTCTAACTGAGGTTGAAATAATAAGCCGAGTCCATCACAAGCATGTCGTGTCTTTGGTTGGATACTGCACAACCGGGTCCGAGCGCATCCTCGTGTACGAGTTGGTGCCTAACAAAACCTTGGCGTTCCACTTACATGGTGAGTTTGGATTTTCAGTACCAATTCACGCCACGATCTTACATACTGCCCCCTCTTTCTTATCAGTCTTAGCACTGAGGGTCATGTGAAAAGAGAAAAGGAGAACTAATCAGAACAGGGGTGACATGGATCTAGAATAGAACTAGGAATCGAACCGGATGGGCTACAGTAATCGGTTCAGGTCCTGATTTTTTCAGTTACCATTTGGTTTTTGGCTAAAAAAAAAGTGAAATCTGTACTATGTGGCTCAATTCTCCAGTAAGAGTCAATCAAATCAGGAATTGATGAAGTTTTATGATTTATGATTTATGTTTTATGTTATTTGTTTTGAACTTTTTATCATTTATTTTATTTAACATGTTCATCTTTTCTTTTTTTTTTTGGTAACACAGGGAACCCCGTAAACCGACAGCTGGCGAACAAACCTTGGGGGAGCGACTCCAAGACCCATGACCACAGTATTCCAGGTAAGAATCCCTAACAACGCCTTTGGGATTCGAACTTCTCCTCTTCGTGAGGGGGAAAGAGCCCAAACCAGCTGCACCACTGAGGGTGGTGGTACGTGTTCATCTTTTATAGATCATCATTATTGCAAATGGAGATCAACGGAGATTTATGTTGTTGCATTTACTTTCATTTTGTTTAACTAAAAATAAAACAATAGAAAAGGAAGAACCAAATGAAAAAAAAAAACCAGCTGCCGGGTAGTAGAGGTGATTGGTTCCTAGTTCGGGTATTAGGGGTGATTGGTTCCTAGTCCAGTCCGATTCCACCTAGGAACCAAGAATCGAACCGGTTCCCAATTTTTGGGACTAAGGAACCACCCAGACCATTAATTTTTTTTTTTTTTTAAACTATAACTTTTCTATAGTTATTATTTTAGAGTTTATTGCTAATTTAATATATATAAGAATTGGTCTGGTTCTTGGTTCCCTTTGGAATTAGGAACTAGACCGAAAATCACCGGTTCTGTTTTTATGGAACCAAAAACTGGACCGATGCCCCCGGGAGCTAGACCAAACTAGCTGGTCCAGTCTAGGTGGTTCCCGGTTCAATCGATCCAATATGCTCACCCCTAGCTGGGTAGACTTGAATTGATCGACTAGGTAGGTTTCAGGGCAGCAAGGTAGGATTTAGGTTCCAAATTTAGGTTCCAAAAATCAAGGAGCTGGTTCTGATTGGATGGGTTCCAGGTGAACCTAGATGGGACTTGGATGCCCTAAATCAGAGAACTTGGCGCTTTGTGCGTTTAATGGAAAGGATTCTGATGGAAAGTGACCGTTGCAGGAGAGGAACAACTGACCCTTAATTGGCCAAGTAGACTGAAAATAGCTTTGGGGGCTGCCGAAGGACTAGCATATCTTCATGAGGGTTGTAAGTTTCAGATGTACTTTTGCCTTTCATCTTTATTGAATCAATAGTTAATTAAGACTGTGAATCAGAGCTCTTGTATATGTGGGAAACATTCCTTGTGCAGGTGATCCTATCATCATACATCAGGATATCAAGGCAGCTAACATACTTGTGGACCTTGAATTCAAGGCAAAGGTATAAGCAAACTTTTTGAATGAAATTAAAAGTCGGCATTGATATTTCCGACTTCAGTTGGTTAACTGTTAGAGCAAGTAGATTGCACCCCCTCTGAATTTTGAATGCTTTTCTCTCTCAGATTGCGGATTTTGGACTTGCAAAATTTACTCCTGATGCAAATAGTCATGTGTCTACCAATGTGAAGGGCACCATTGGGTAAGATTTGCTCCATTAGTATTTTGATTCGGAGGACTGAAATGTGAGCTTGTTATTAATCTGTCTTAGATGTTTCCAAGGGTTTGTAAAATGAGCCATTGCTCCCTCGTTCCTTGTGCTTCATTTGTTGAAGCACAGCCTTTTAGGTACTTCTTTTGCTTGACTAGTCCAAATATGTCTCTGTTCAAATATGTTGAAGCACAGTCTATGTTCTTCTTTGGAGGTACCTCGATCCAGAATACCTTTCGAGTGGGAATTGAACAGAAAAATCGGACATTTTCTCTTTCGGGGTCGTGCTCTTGGAGTTGATTACTGGTCGCAGGGCTATGAATATGGGCGTTAGTCTGGTTAATTCGGTAAGTCGTGCAATTCTTGTGTTCACAATAATAGCCCAAGCTACCTATTACTCCCTCATTTTTTTTTTCTTGGGTCCTGGAGGGGATTCGAATTTATATGTGGTTTTTTTTAATCATCCAAGTGCAATATTGGGATAGAGTCATTGTTATGTTCATTACAGGTGAGGCCTCAGCTCACACGATATCTGGAAGATGGAAAATTCGACTCTCTTGTTGATCCTGGGCTGCGGAATTACGACCGCGTTGAGATGGCTCGTATGGTCCGATGCGCTGCCGCTTGTGTGCTTCCTTCGGGGGAGTGTCGACCGAAGATGAGTAAGGTAATATATTTAGTACCTGGAGCTTAATCTTTCCTTAATAGATTTATGCCACTTGCTACATTCATGACTAAAGACGGTTCTTTTTGTTCACTGACTCTATGTCTAGCCCATTTAAGATATGTGAGGTTACTGGAAATAGGAATTGTGACAGTCAGCTTTTGAAAAAATTCAGCAGATTGTTCGAGCCCTCGAAGGAGATCTGCCTCTTTCTGACCTTAATGGTGGGATGAAACGTGGGCCGGGAAACCGCCAAACCCGTGGGTGGGGAATGCTCAGACTGGGTTACCCGCCAAGGCCTCGAAAAGTCCAAAAAGATGCCAAGAACACGGCAGCAGCCTGGCTCGAGCAGCGCGGGCCCTAGCCGCCCTATAGCCCAAGGATCTGGAGATGGGAAGGATGTAGAGAGACAGTCAAGGTTTCGGCGGAGGCTCTTGAACCTCCTTGTTTATACACTTCACCGTGGATATTTTCAAGCATTTACGTCGAGAATTTGGTTATTTAGGATTTAAGTTTATTTTGGAATATTTTTGTGCCCTGACCTCGTCGAAGTTGAGAATTTGGTTATTTGGGATTTAAGTTTTAATTTGGAGCACTTTCGTGCCCCAACATTGTCGAAATCGTAGTTGATCAATGCGCTTGACTTCTTTGGTCGTATGCTGAACTTAGATGTTGATGTTCATTCATTTTGTGAGGGCGACTGCATGTGAAGGTTTTTTGGAAGTCAAGAATAAACATCAAGAGCGTTTAACAAGATATTATCTTTTGAAGTTTAGTTAAATTGAAGGGTGATAATATTCTTTGATGATTAGGAGGGTCTGGACGGTATATATGAAGGATCTCTAGTCAATTCGTTGCCAACCTTATTAGGAATTATTGCAAGCTTTATTTGGTAATTAAATTGTCAAACCTGCCTCTTTCTGGTATGTTCAGAATTAGTCTCCCTACTGAATTAGATAGGGTCAAGAAGGCATGTGACCTTCGTTCTCTCTTCGGACGTTCGGACGGGGGAATTCTTTCTCATTGTAATAGTATTTTGAGAAGAACGTAAGTTTCATTACCTACTCTCCCAAATAATATAAATCTCCACCCTCACTCGATATAATCAATATACAGAAAAGGTGGGTCTAAGGTAATATGCATCAAGAAATAAAGCACATTCGAATTAAAGATCCCGAAATACTTTCACTTCGTATATGTCGAATGATGGTCGCTCCGAATTTAGAGGTGTCCACCCCAAAAAATGTTATAAAAATCATGTAATTTCTCATTGTGTCCCTCAATGTGCCTCTTCTTTGTGGCCCTACTTCCACTTAACGGTGAATAATGTGAAATTTGGGTTAGGGGTGGCAAATTCCTTAGAATTTTTAAGGCAAAGGGCAATTAGCGAAGTAACTCAATCACAATGTTATTATTGATAGGTGATGACTCAATCAATGAGAATAAATTTGGTGAGAACTAGAAATGTCAATTAATCAATGACTTGAAGGGAATCAACAATTCGCTAGTAGAGTTATCATTAGATACATGTTATTGACGAGAAATCTTCACCAATTGATAGGGTCCTTGACACCAACATGGAACTGCCATGTGGTGGAGTCAATGTTTGTAGATTTGTAACTTTTTATGGATAGCCATTATTGGATGATAGAAGACAGTGCATATAATGTAACTTCTTGAGCCGCAAATAGTTTTAATAAGTTATTTGTTCATTCAAATTCAAGAATCGATCGTGGGTTACATCTGCTCACATTGCATTCTTTTAGAACCCCTCATAATCAGTTGAAGAGCTCCATGTTCTCCACAATTTGCTTGGTTCCTTTTTACTTTGGCTCTTTGCTATAAAGCTGCTAATTTGGAACCTTCTTTTATCATCATCATCTTCGTCATTATTTGATACAGGGACATGCAAAAATAATCATTATTATTTGATATGGGGACATGCAAAAATAATAAATACGTTTCCTAGTTACAAAATAAAGGTGCCTTTTGTTTTATTAATGGTGAAAAAAATCATTTTCCCCTAAATTTTAATTAATTCGGCCTTGCGACATTGACTAATGAACCATTCCAAGGAGGAGAAGTTCGACTTCTAAAGAAGCTACCTGACTTCATTTGATTGTTGAATACGCTAGGACCTAGGTATGTCGTTGAAGTAGTCCTCTCAAGATGCTTGGAAATAAAATAGAGGGCATTCTTGTCTCTTAATAATTACTGTAGTAGAACTACCTAGAAAATATATATCATTAAAGAATTTCAATAGCCTTTTTTTTTTTGTTTTTTTTAAAGGATAAATGGTTTTTTGCTTTTTCGCCTTCTCTTGGTTCTTATGATCAAAGCCTTCCTCCTTGCAAACGCAAATATGCAAATGTCATGCTCGACTGCTTCATTAATTTGTTGATCAGAAATCTTAGCATCTTGTAAATGAGAAAAAATATGATTTTACGATATTTCCTACTAACTGTAAATTCATAATATATCTGGAGCTTAACTACCTAAAAGATTCCTTTTCATAGCAAGGTAAACACAATTTGATATGTAACATACATATAAAAATAAAAGATTACAACCTTTTTCAACATGCCCGCCAAAAGTACAGTAACATTTTCCTTTGATCGAAAATTTTTATACATTTTGCTGGGGCATTTCAAATTGCTCACGCATGACGCAAAAGGGAGCAACTTGTCCAAACCGCAAATTTATCGTAAAGTAATGTATTTTGATAAACAGATATAGGGCTATACGATAAACATGAGAGTTGATTTGAGATAAGTTATTTGAGTCTTATTAATCACTTATTGACACCTGAATCTTTACTGATAATTAGATATGCATTTAATTTTTTTAATAAATAATATAGAATAGAGTATAAAAAGAACGATAATGATCAATGAAAGATCCGCCTATGGAGTCCGGCCACATTCGTTCCGCTTGGGCTTAACGCAGTCCAGCCCCATCACCTCAAATTCACAAATACCGCACTCAATTGCTTTAGCTCCGGATTTCGGTTACAGGGACTGTAGTTATGGAGTCATTCTTCTCTCCAGCAAGCACAACCTCCACAGACGGAGCTCTTTTCGCTTTGCTGCCACCAGTCTCAAGCTCGATTGCAGGAATCGATCCACAACTCGCTCTCGTCGCCCCACCAAAGCCAATAGGATCCCCATCGACCAAGTTGAAATTTGCTCATCCTGACATGTTTATTAATGGAATCGTCACCTACTGTCTCCTTTCTCCTACAGAAGTCGCATGAAAAGCCGAAGCTGAAGGGGAGAATAACGCTTGTCCTGTCACGAACTGGATAGTGAGTGGCCAGCACGATGGGCAGACTTACTGGACCTAAAGAAACGATCAATCTCGTTCACGGCAATGGACTCGGGGATGATCCAGTAAGACAACACTTAAGAAGGCAGCAAAACAGAGCATAGATCAACAGGCAAAATCTAGAATGAATCTAAAATTTAATACTAGAGTTCAATCAGGAAGAAACAACCTAGTTTGTGCTATGGCAATTCAAGGTGACGGGACAAAGAACAACGGTTACTCAGCAACACTCTCAGTGAAGTCTCGGTAGATTTGGCACAACGATTCGGTGACGATGTCTGTGAGGCGACCAGCACGTTGTGGTTTCGGCGATACCAGTGGCTCAGACGAGGATTGAACAAAGGTGGTGAGTGGGAAATGATTAATATCTTCGAGGGGGTAAGCAAACGCCAGCAGAAGCAGTATGAATGCCACCGTAGCTCTAATGTAATTTGGTTATAGACGAACTGAGAATCCATCATCTTCTCTTGAACTGTATACAATTAGAGAACCAGACCACTAAACCCCTTTAGGGACATCGCCACATAACATGCTCTCTTGCAAAGTAACGCCTTGTAAACTCAGCAAACCTTTGAGCTCGAGTGGCAATGAAGCTATTGCTTCTCGAATGCAAAGCTTCAAGTCCCCATGAGATTACTGATACTTGCAGGAGCTGAACTCGAGAACGGATTACCTTCAAGAGGCAAAATCTCCCAAACCTCCAAATTCGCCTACGGATTAAGAAACCTTCCAAGTAACTCCATTCCCTTCGAGATCAAGCATTTGCCAAGAACTACAGTTTCGGATCTCAGCAGAAATGGCTCCCACTGAAAGAGTCATTCCTCGAGGTTTGATGAGCTTGGGACAACCATGAGGTACCGATTCGGTGCGACGTGGAACTGCACGTCGTTGATGGAGCTTTGCATGCAGATAAGAATCGAGCAGATTGTTTTTGTGAAATTTGAGCAATTGTTCCAAAAGTGAATTGGATCATTTTGTTGAGCTACAAATTGGCCGGAACAATCTCTTTTTCCTTTTCTTGCAAAAAAAAAAAAAAATGATGGGAAAATTAGCTGAAAAAATAGGAAAATTTGTCCAAAAAATCTTTAAACCTATTGCACTTTTTGCCAATTGAGTTTATCCAATCAATTTTGAATGAAATTACCGACGTGAATGCTAGCCGTGCTATATAGGATGGTTTAGAGCTAACATAGACAATTTTATATAATATTTTAATATTTTTTCAATTTTTTATTAAATTTTTTTAATTTTAATTTTCTTCTATTTCCTTATTTCCTTTTTATCTTTGATTTTCTTTTATCCCTTTTCTCTTCTCTTTCTTTTTCCCTTTCTCCCTACACCAACCACTGTCAGGCCTTGTCAATGGCCGGCAAAGGTCGTTAACCTTGGGTGAGGGACGGTCCATGCTCACCCTATATGGGCAAAATTGGCCAAATGAACTCAATAAAAAAAAGTGAAAATGTTTATGATTTAAGTGGCAAAGTTGAAGGGTTTAAGACTAAATTGATAAAGTGCAATAAATTTGAGATTTTTTGAACAATTTTCCATGAGAATTCTAAATGAGGACTCAATTAGCAAAATTCTATATCGACGAGGCCTAGCAAAGGGAGAAAGGGAAAAAGAAAAGAAAATAAGAAAATAAGAAAAAGAGAAAATAAAAATTAATAAATAATTAAAAAAAGCATTAAAAATTTTAAAAAAATTGTTCACTTCAAAGCCACTATACCATGTAAGACGGCCGGCGTTTATATCAATGATTTTTTTTTATTTATCAAAATTGGCTGGATTGACTCAATTGGCAAAAAATAAAAAAGGCTTAGGACTTTATTGGCGAAATTAAAAGGTGTCGAAGTCGATAGATTTTTGACTTGTTGAACAATTTTCCCAAATTCTTATAGGTTAATTGAATTAAAATGAAGTGGCCAACATTGCGAGAGATAATGATTTGGGAGAACCCGTGGCGATTGAGGATCATTGGTCCTCAACTCGACATTACCACTAATCCCGTATTCCCTCAACTCCCATTCGGAAGGGTTGCAACAAGACTTATATATATCCTAATTTTTTTTGGGTAACCATTGCCCAATCATATCTCTAAAGATCATGTCTTTCTCAAACTAATACTTAAATATCTTAAAATATTCAATTAGACCTAGGTCATATGCAAGAGAACTAAGCAAGGTTATTTCTCCTTACGAATTCGGTGCTGTATATTACTGTTAACCTTTTCTTTTCTTTTTTGGTCAAAAGAATTTAACACATGTAATTCAAAGAAATTAACCACCCTAACTTGGGCCTTAAATAGGAAAAAGAAAAATTGGGATGGAGCACATCTTCTGGCCGATTCTGCTTAATTCGTGCTGCTAATGAACCCAACATGGTCCAAAGGTCCAGGTGACTTGATCACTCAAATTGGTCAATGTAGCTGGCGAAGAAAAGATCGGGGCTTTGGTTCGTGAAAATGGAGTCTTATCATTGGAAGACAGCACAGGTATGTTTGGATTTCGCAAAGCAATTTGGGTAGCCGCTTTGAGTTGTAGGATTTGAGATAGTAGGATTTGAGCTCTAAGAGCAATAGGGGTAGTCAACTACTTCTTAACCTGTGAAACAGTAGCTTAATTTTTGAGCTACCGATAGGCAAGCTTTGAGTATATGTACATAAGATGACGAATTCAAAAGGTCTAAATCATAAGATGAAGAGGACCACATGCACATGAGATTTTGGTAAACAATATAAAAGTAATATCCACACATTTTCTCTTGCACGAACGATATAGAAAGAAGGGGACTAGTTCAATATCGGAAAATGAGAAAGGCAAAAGTCTGTGCGATGGCTCAAAAGCATGTCGTTGGGCGACCCTAGTCAATAACTTAACTGCGATGTGGACCAGCACACTTTGCCTCTGAAATAGCGGGGAAGGTGGTTTGATGGTCATCAGCACTGGATTGCGATGCGGACCCAACACAAAAAGTCACTCGAACACGACAGCAAACTCCTCATTTTGTCGATTTTTCAAATATTCTTTCTCCTCTCGAGACGCCAACATGGACAAGGGAACGGGCAAGTGAGTCGCCATGGATGACGACAGCTGCATGCAAATAGGGTTCCTCAAAGCTGCGCAAGAGGCCGTCTAGATGCTTCGTATAGCTATTATCTTATGATTATTTGAGGGAGGAATCTTGGCATGTTCACACTTGTGTGGAGTAAAAGAAGGAAGTTTGTTAAAGTTTCAAGATTCGATTGATGGGGAAGTAGCCATCGACAGAGATTTGTTTCTGTGTTCATGACAGAAAAAAATTGGGGCAAAGGGATAGATCTTGGAAGGAGGAAGTTTAGGTACTAATTAGATCTAAGCTCTGTTATTAAACGTCAAAGACTCTTTCCGCCTCCTCCCAAGCACAAATTACGGGAAATATATTAAAAAATAAAAATAAATAAAAACAACAACAAGACGAGACTGTTATGGAATGACATTAATGGATTTGGAAATAAAAAGCGAATTTGGAAGGTCGCATATAGTGAATAAGCTCAATTGGACTGAGTAGTTGCCGGTTGCGGGTAGAAAGACTAAAATGGACAAATAGCTACGAACAACCGACACTTTCCAAGCATTTCCACGATGGTAGTTGCCGGTTGCGGGTAGAAAGACTAAAATGGACAATAAAAAAGCTCCAAACCCTAAGGGCGTGCATGGAAACGCTCCAAAGAAGCGTTTCCGGAACACTTCTGTACGGATTTTGTTCCCGGGAACAAAAAAAGAACAGAAACGCGTTTGGTTGCGTTTCTGTTCTTTTTTTGTTTTTTTGTTTCCGGAACAAAATTGGAACAAAAAAAGAAACATAAAAAAGTTGTTTCTTTAGAAAAGAAACACTTCTTCGAAGGGAAAAAATAACAAAAATGAAAAGAACAACGGAACAAAATTGGAACAACACCGGCTGAAGCTTCTTCTCCTTCGTGTGTGCTCGTGCTCTCGGCTGAAGCTTCGTTCTCGTGCTCTCCCTTTTCCGGCGTCTCTCCCATCTCTCCGGCGGCTCCCACTCGGCTGACTCTCCGGTGACTCCTCACTCCGGCGACTCCAGGTACGTTTCTGGTGCTCCTCTTTCTCCGGTCGACGATGGGCTTAGGCGCGGCAGCTCTGGGACGCTCGCTTGAGGCTGCCGATGGCAAATCTGGGACGGCTCGCTCGACCCTCGAGCGAGCGTTGCTCGCCCAGATCTGCCGCAGATCTGGGACGGCTGCTCGCTCTCGAGCGAGCTGCAGCTCGATCTGCAGCTGCTCGAGCAGCAGCTCGAGCAGCATCTCGAGTAAGGCTCGAGCAGCAGCTGCAGTTGCTCGAGTAGCATCTCGAGCGAGGCTGTGGGGTTTTGTAATTGAAGGCTTTATTAGTATTGGGCTTAAGGCCCATCCGCCCAAGTTGGGCCGAGAAAGCCCGGCCCACGGGAATAGGGCCCGTGGAAGGAGAGAGGTATAAAAGGGAGGAGAGAGAGAGAGATGACACCTCTTGGATAATTAACGTACGTATTCTCCTCTCCCGCGCGCTCTCTCTCTCTCCAAAAGAAAAACAGTAAAGCATACGGCACTTTTTTCTTCCCTTCAAAGGCGATTTTGCTTCACCGGATCGAATAGGACCAAGTTTCTCTTCCTCTGACGGCGTCGGTGTTTAATCTGTGGCTAAAAGGTACGCTCGAATCCGTGGTGTGCTTTAGGATCGGTGATACGTGTTCGTTTTCCCGGGCTTGTCTTCCGCATTGATTTAGGGGTTCGATTTAGTGTCGAATCAGGTTATCGGGGATTAGTCATTCCCAACATTGGTATCAGAGCCCTAGTTCACGTTTTCCCGATCTGTTTTGATGTTTTTGATTGATTTTTCGCAAAAGCAATTCGGCCGTACGGATCGGGGCAAGAAATCCCGACACCCGAGCGTTCTTCGGCCATTTTTCTAAGTTTTCGTAAGTCGAAATCATTTTCTGAACACATGGGGAGAAAGGCGACGTCGAGACGAGTCTGGAGACACGTCGTGCGCTGCCGAGCGACGCTGCACGCGCCCACACGCGCGGCCAGAAGCCGCTGCGCGTGG
This sequence comes from Eucalyptus grandis x Eucalyptus urophylla, assembly GCA_028830015.1. NCBI lineage: Eukaryota > Viridiplantae > Streptophyta > Magnoliopsida > Myrtales > Myrtaceae > Eucalyptus > Eucalyptus grandis x Eucalyptus urophylla. The sequence goes on along the minus strand of CM054190.1, from coordinate 55,601,893 downwards.
GCGCGACGCGCCCGGAAGTGCTGGCTCGCCCAGCGTGTGCGGCACACGCGCCGGTCGGCGAACCGGCGCGTGCGCACCGCCGGCCAGCGAACCGGCACGCGCCGATCCGCGGACCGACGCGTGCTGACTTCATCATAACGTCACCCAACGGTCAATAACCGCTAGGGTGACGTCATCGATGACGTCAGCACGACGACGTTTCGCCGGGGCGGCCACCAGCCGGCGACCCGACCCGACCACGGAGACCCAGCACGTGCGCGGCGCATGCCGGCTGACATCTGCGTGACGTCAGCCCGCGCACGCACGCGGCACGTGCCGTCGGTTAGCCCGAGCCGACCCCCTCCGGCCCGACCGGCCCGACCGGTCTGACCGGTCCAACGACCGTTGACCGTTGACCATCGTTGATCGTTGACCGACGACCGTTGACTTTGACTGTTGACCCGAAAAAAAAAAAAAAAAAAAAAAAAAAAAAAAAAAAAAGAGGAAAAGAATGTGTTTCTTTTTCAATTAAGTCTATATCGATTATTTGTGATTCCTTATTTATTCTGCATTTGTTGCAGGAACATTTCTGCATTTGTTGCAGGAAAAAAAGCCTCCCCTCAGGTTACGCACACCTATTCGCGCAATTACCGATGAACAAAAGGAAATGCTATTTAAGTTGATAGCTGAGCTGACTGATCATCGATGGGAGAGAGGTGACTTAATTGATCACGTTCTTGAAGTCAACGGGAAGATACAAAAGGTCATATGGAATGGTCGTCCTATGTCACAGTCAGAGATGGTGCGATTTTTCATAAACACTCTTCCACCTGAATGGCAAGATATGTTGAATCGCATATGTGATGTCAACGGAGCTGTTTCATATAAGAAAATTGTAATAGATTTTGTAAATGAATATTACTGTATTATGACAACGGGAAAAGATTAAGAAATTGAATAATAGAGGATCTTTCCCAGTTCGTGTGCTGACTTTGTGTTAGTTGTATTGGCTGATATTTGTTAAGTGTGCTTTGTGGACATATTATGTAATGATTACTACCTAATTGTGTTAATTGAAAGCATTATTGTTTTTATTGGATGTCTATTATATATTGCTTTCTGTTATTGCTGGTTGCTGTGGGTAATTAGCTGTGGGTAGTTTTAGAAGTTTTTGTAACTTCATAGAATTGATTTTGCATAAGACAATTATATTTATGATAGTTTTAAGTTAGTTTTTTGGAGGATGATTGGAAACATAGTGACCTTTTGATTCTGAAGCTTTACTTGAAATTATTCATTAATATGATGGGTCTATGTAAATAGGGATGCATAAATGATAGGCATTAATAATTCGTGCATATTTGTCTGATTTGTTCAGATCAATGGCTTCAGCCACAAAGAGCATAGTTGCCGAGCTGAACAAAGGTGAAAAGCTCAATGGTGACAACTATGAAATTTGGCAAATGAAAATCCAGTATGTGCTGGAAGAGCAAGAAGCACTTGAGGCTCTTAACCTGACCATGGTAGAACTTGAAGAGGGAACCACTGCACAGCACAAAAGAGACAAAGAAGCTTTTTCTGCGTGGAAAAGAAAGAACTCTCTAGCTCGCATCACGTTGCTGAGCAGCATGGAAAATGACGTCATGCGAGAGTTTCGGCGTTTTGACAATGCCAAGGAAATGTGGGAGGCAATGGCAGCTAGATTTGGTCATACTTCGGTGACTAGACTGAGGCAGCTCACTATCAGGTTTGACTCTTATAAGAAGTCTCATGGTCAGACCATGAAACAACATCTTAGAAAGATGTCAAACATGATAACTGAGTTGAAAGATGCTGGCCATGTCCTCACAGATGAGCAGCAAGTGCAAGCAGTGATTCGTTCCTTGCCTCAGAGTTGGGAGCATATGAAGGTGCACCTGACTCATAATGAAAATATCAAAACCTTTGAGGATGCAATGCGTCATCTTGAGCTGGAAGAGGACCGCCTGTTGGCGGCTAAGCCGGATGCTGAACTCTATCATGCTAGTTCTAGCTCAAATGGAGCTTCGAGCTCCAAGCGCAAGCGCTCTAACTGGTTTGATAAGGGGAAAGGCAAGGAAGAAGCAGGTCCTTCAGGGAAGAAACCCAAGTTTAACCAACATGAAAGAGGGAAGCGTCCTCGCATGAAAAAGCTTGCAAGGGTGAAATGCTACAACTGTGACAAGAAGGGTCACTATGCTCGCGACTGTCGTGAGCCAAAGAAGGTATGCACCCCTTGTACTTTTCAGAACTTTGCTTTTGTGTCGAGTTCTGTGTTCTTAACTGAGTCTAATCCTTTGTGGACTGTGGATTCAGGCGCGACGGACCATGTAGCGAAGGATAGAGGATCCTTCGTGGAATTCCGACGAGTACCAACTGGAACTAAGTGGATCTATGTGGGAAACAACTATAGAGCTGAAGTGAAAGGAATTGGCACATGCCAATTGAATATGCGTGGTGGACGCACTTTGTTCCTACATGATGTGTTGTATGCTCTGGAGATTCGTCGGAATTTAGTGTTTGTATTAGTGTTGGTTAAATTAGGTTTTAATATGAACTTCTATAGTAGAGGTGTGAATTTGTTTTTTGATACAAATTACTATGGTTGTGGTTATTTTCTGGATGGTTTTATTGTATTAGATATTGATTATGTTAATGCTAATGTTTGTTATTCCCTTCTCACGTCTCCTAATAAATATGATAATGATGTGAATGTGTGGCATGCTAGACTTGGTCACATTGGCCAACAGCGTATGAATAGACTAGCCAAAGAGGGCTTGTTGGGCAATATTGAAAAAGTCGATTTGTTCATATGTAAGCATTGCCCAGAAGGGAAAACGACAAGAAAACCATTTGGAAAAGGAAAAAGAGCTGTTTTTCTTCTGCATTTAATTCATTCTGATATCTGTGGTCCAATGAATGTGAAAGGAAGGCATGGAGCTGTTTATTTCATCACTTTTATTGATGATTATACTCGATTCGGATATGTCTATTTGATTTCTCATAAATCTGAAGCAATAAATTGTTTCAAAAGGTTTATGAACCTGGTAGAGAATCAATTAGACAAGAAAATAAAAGCATTGAGATCCGATCGAGGTCGAGAATATTTATCTAATGAGTTCAGAAAATTATGTGATGAAAAAGGAATAGAAAGACAGTTGTCTATTCCATATACTCCTCAACAAAATGGTGTTGTGGAGAGAAGAAACAGAACCCTACTGGAAATGGTTAGGTCCATGATGGCGCATGCTAACTTACCTATTACTTTTTGGAGTGATGCGTTGTTAACTGCTGCCTATATACTTAACCGTGTGTCTTCCAAATCAGTTACTTCCACTCCATATGAGTTATGGACAGGTAGAAAATCGGACTTAAGTTTTCTTAAGCCATGGGGTTGTGCTGCCTATACACATGAGTCCTCTCACAAATTTGGGAAATTGGGTCCCAGAGGAAAGAAGAGTATTTTCATAAGGTACTTTGAACACTCGAAAGGATATGTGTTCATAGGTGAGCAGGAAAGTGGGAGTATAGTTGAGTTTGAATCACGAGATGTCACATTCCTAGAGGATGAATTTCCTAAGAAGGGCGAAATAGGGGAAGATCGTTCCCTATTTGAGACCTTGGATCAGGATAATGATGTTAGTGGAGTTCGTCCAAGTGGGAGTAATATGAGAAGTGATGAATTGAATTCAACTCATTCTCAATTGCAACCACATGATGAGACGACATTATCATTACCTAATCCAAGTGGGAGCATGATGGGGAATGATGTGCAAAGTGTACAATCTCCCATACGGCGAACAAGTCGCCAAAGTATTCCTCGTCGACGTTTTGACATTGAAGGGGAAACTTTTATGGTTGCTCCACAAGATGAGGATGAGCCAAGAAATATTAATGAGGCTCTGAATTGCCCTAGTAAGGAAAAATGGATTAATGCAATGGAAGAGGAAATGGAGTCAATGAAATCAAACCAAGTCTGGGAACTGGTTGATCTGCCAAAAGGACGCAGAGCTATTGGGAACAAATGGGTTCTCAAAATAAAGCGAAGGCTGATGGCTCGATAGAAAGGCATAAGGCTCGCCTTGTGGCGAAGGGGTATAATCAACAGGAATGAATTGATTATGAATATACGTTTTCTCCTATAGTGAGATTTACCTCGATTCGCATTATTCTGGCAATAGTGGTTAGTCTGGATCTTGAGTTACATCAAATGGATGTAAAGACTGCTTTCCTCAATGGAGAATTAGAGGAAGAAATATATATGGAACAACTTGCTGGTTTCATAGTGAAAGGCCAAGAAGAAAAAGTATGTCGACTTTTGAGGTCGATATATGGTCTTAAGCAGTCATCAAGGCAATGGTATATACGTTTTCATAATGCCATAATAGCATATGATTTTACAATGATTGATGAGGATCATTGTGTATATATCAAAAGATCCAATGATCAATTTGTGATCATATCATTATATGTTGATGATATACTAATTGCCGGAAGCAATATGAAGTTTGTTAAGACTGTCAAGAGTTGGTTGTCTTCCAACTTTGAGATGAAGGACATGGGTGAGGCTGCATACATTCTTGGAGTTAAGATTTCAAGAGATCGTTCAAAGAGATCATTGTCTCTTTCACAAGAAACCTATATAAATAAGGTTCTTGAACGATTTCGTATGCAAGATTGTAAACCCATAGACACTCCTATTGCAAAAGGTGAAGGATTGAGCCATAGACTGTGTCCAAGAACTCCACAAGAGAAGGAACAAATGAAACATGTTCCTTATGCAAGTGCTGTTGGGAGCTTGATGTACGCCATGATGTGTACAAGACCCGACATATGTTTTGCAGTTGAAATGGTGAGTAGATACCAATCCAATCCAGGTCCAGCACATTGGAAGGCCGTTAAGAGAATACTGAGGTATCTGAAGGGAACTGCTGATTACAAGTTGAATTACCAAGGAAAGGATCTGCGACTTGAAGGCTATTCAGATGCTGATTGGGGAGGAGATTTAGATGAAAGAAAATCTACCTCGAGATTTGCTTTCTTACTGAGCAATGGCGCCATATCATGGAGTAGTAAGAAGCAAAGGTGCATAGCCTTATCCACGATGGAAGCTGAGTTCGTGGCATTATCAGTAGCAGTACAAGAAGGAGTTTGGCTTAAGAGATTCTTGGAGCATTTAGGTGTTATTGAGAAAGCTGTGAATCCATTATTGGTTAACTGTGATAGCCAAGTAGCTATAGCGTACACCAAAGATCCAAAATATCATGGCAAGACCAAACATATAGATACCAAGTATAACTTTGTCAAGGATATGGTTGCACGAAAGGATGTGAACTTACAATACATATCTACGCATAGAATGGTAGCAGGTCCTATGACAAAGCCAATACCTAGAGATGTGTTTTGTGGTCATGTAAAATCTCTAGGATTGCGTAGAGTCTGATGTACTAGATTGTAATTTCCCTGAGTTGTTCACATTTATGAACTAGTGTTGTTTCATTATTAATGCCTATGAATCTTTGTATGATATTTATGCATCTTAATACTTAGTGTATTATTATAAGTTGAGGAAGTATGTCGGACAGATAAAAGATTAGCCTACTCACACGGGTAATCGCCTCTATTTACTGTGTGATAAATAGAGATGAGACAATATTTAAGCTTATTATCTAGGTGATAATCAAGAGCTCAAGCTTAAAATACGCATGTCACCTTAACTAAGTGTTAAGATGCGGACATAATATTTGTGATGTCCGAAAGTAAAATACCCCACATATTTTACTTTATCTGTCTAAGATGCTAGATGTGAGTTTTGATGAATTTTGTAAAAGAGTAGATACGTGAACTCAAGTTAGACATTGGGTATGTCTGAACTATCATCTGTACGGTATTGAAAGGTGTAGACATACGCTCCATGGGAAAGGAGTTAGTACCGTAATACGTATTTCATACTACGTATGCATGAGCCGACCAATAAGAGCGGCAAAAAGTTTGATCTCAACTTTTATGACGTGTGAGACTCTTGAGGAAAAGAGTTCCTCAATTTTAGTGCCCTCATGACTTTTACTTATTCTCAAGGTTTCTATTTAGTGTTTGCTATCTTAGGATGTTGCCAATGGTCATGAATTGATTCAATCTAATAGGACATTTCTAGAAAAGCAAGCTAAACTGAAATTGAGAGTTTGAAGGAAAGAGGAAGATCGATTTTGGAGAATCACATTATAGTTTTGTATTTACTGGTCGACCAATTATGACTGTCTTTGTGATAATTATAATTGTGAATACAATATATATATATATATATATATTATCATTGTTTAAAGGAGATCAAGAGAGATATAAATGTGATCGATCGATCTAGGGTACTGCATACTAAGTCTACTCGGAGTGTGACGCCCGTTATGAGCTGCTATAGATTTCTAACAGATGTATAGCAACGAGCTCTCAAAGTATGTTGGTCGCACGGATTATTCACCGGTATGAATGTTGAAAAGAGGTAAAGAGAATCTTGTTCGGCCCACCATGTGCGCGTGGGAGATGAAGGCTTTATTAGTATTGGGCTTAAGGCCCGTCCGCCCAAGTTGGGCCGAGAAAGCCCGGCCCATGGGAATAGGGCCCGTGGAAGGAGAGAGGTATAAAAGGGAGGAGAGAGAGAGAGAGATGACACCTCTTGGATAATTAACGTACGTATTCTCCTCTCCCGCGCGCTCTCTCTCTCTCCAAAAGAAAAACAGTAAAGCATACGGCACTTTTTTCTTTCCTTCAAAGGCGATTTTGCTTCACCGAATCGAACAGGACCAAGTTTCTCTTCCTCTGACGGCGTCGGTGTTTAATCTGTGGCTAAAAGGTACGCTCGAATCCGTGGTGTGCTTTAGGATCGGTGATACGTGTTCGTTTTCCCGGGCTTGTCTTCCGCATTGATTTAGGGGTTCGATTTAGTGTCGAATCCGGTTCTCGGGGATTAGTCATTCCCAACAGTAATCATTTCCATAAGAAGTACTTCATAGAAAGATCAATGTGGGGTTTTGCTTGTTAGACTTTGGGTGTGGCATTTATATATGTATGGCAATAGGTCAGTCGTGCCTTTTGATTCAGCAATTCTTGTTGCCCAGGCGAATTGTTTGGGGAAATCCTGCATCCTCACTGATATATGGCCTCTCACTTTGCCTTTGCCATAGGTTTTGATGACATGGATAGTGTATATGCATCTCCGGACGATTTTAAGAGCTTGAAACAGAGGGACAAGGCGAGAGGAATTCATCTACTGGAGTGCTTTGTCAACAGATGTCATGAAATCGGGGTATTGGAGATTTTTCTCCTCTCTTTTTCCTGAATAAACATTGCCAACAATAATATTCGCCATTTCCTTATGATGTGTTCATGTTAGGTACAATGTGAAGCATGGATCAAGAAAGGAGATCCAAAAGAGGTCATCTGTCATGAGGTGAAGTGAGTTAGGCCTGATTTACTTGTTGTGGGAAGCAGGGGTCTTGGCCCTTTCCAAAGGTATATTGAGCTCTTTTCTGGATTCTGCTTTCAACTGAACATCTCATAAATCGAGAGCCTGCCCCTGTGGAGTCCCCATAGGCTTCAAGATAGCTTGATCTTCCTCTCATGACCTCATCATTGACTTGCTGGGTGAGTGGAAGTTCTCTTACTAGTTGTCACATCTCGCATGTCGATACATCTCTATCGTCTGTTTAGAGTTAGCTAATGTGATGCATATTTCTGGAAACACCTCATTGCTTGATCTTATCATGCTCATAACATCACAGGGTATTTGTCGGCACCGTCAGTGAATTTTGCGCGAAGCATGCTGAGTGCCCTGTCATAACCATCAAAAGGCCCGCAGATGAAGCTCCTCAGGACCCTGTCAACGACTGATTGATTTCCATTTCGTGGATGACCAATTTTATCATGTTAATAGATTGGTCGTTGATTCTTGGCTGGAGACTTTGGGCCATGAATCGAGGATGTATCTGAGTTTGCAAATCATGTGTCGTTCGTGTATGGCTGTTGGCACTTGAATCCTGAACTTCATTTTCTGTGATTTTTGATTGATCAATTCATCTGCAATTTTGTCAAATCAAATGTTGTTGTCTTGTGTATTGCATCGAAAGAAATACCAAACAAAATGAAGCCCAAAAAGATCGATCGAAACGAATGGAGAAACAAGAAAAGAATTTGGAGATTCGTACAAGTCAAATTCCTCATTACAAATGCAAATACAACATCAGCTTAGGCCCCCAATGAACAACCATTTCCTTCCCACTATAACTACACTAAACCCTCTCACCAAATCACTCTTCGATTTAAACCCTAAAAGACCATCACTTCTTATCAGCTCTGTATCAATCGCCTCAAATTGGGTCCTTCCCTAAACAATGGCGACCTTCGCACCGGCCTCCTCGAGCTGCTTCTTCGCGTCCTCCGCCTCGTCCTTGGACACCCCCTCCTTGAACTTCTTCGGCAACCCCTCGATCAGCTCCTTGGCCTCCTTGAGCGCCAGGCTCGTTTGTGCTCTCACCGCCTTGATCACCGCCCTCACTACCTTGATCACCGCCCTCATCGTCATTTCATGAGAATGAGAATGAGAATTCAATATCAAATTTATATGTTATAAAAATAAAAAGTAAAAAAAGTACTTGAAAAAAAATTGATACAAACTTTACTTACAAAATTTTCTATAAAGTATGTCATATGATCATGTTCAAAATGTTTGTCTTCACTCACCATGAACAAAATAAAATTAATGAGCATTTCATGGGAATGGGAATTCAATATCAAGTGTAAGCTTTATTTAAAAAAAGCGTTTTTTTTTTAAATTTAAAATAGAAATTTTGTACAGTTTACCAAACGTGTTTCTGTTCTTTTTCTATTCTAGAAACAGAAATTGACTGTAGTTACCAAACGTGTTTCTGTTCTTTTTTTATTTCAAAAAAAGTTTTTTTTTACACTTACCAAACGCGTTCTTTTGTTCAAAAACTGTTCCTCGAAACAAAAACACTTTTTTTTTTCTGTTCCCAAGAACAAAAAAAAAAAACAGAAGTGTTTCCATGCGCGCCCTAATTTTTTGGCTGGGTCAAACAATCGGTGCTAAGGGGACGCAGAAGCTTGAATGGAGTGATAGGAGCGCCGCGTGTCGTTTCCTGAATGGGCCGGCTTATTTGATATTTTCTGAGCAAAAGTCACGCGTGGCCACAACGCCAAACCAAATACCATTAATAGTGGGGTCTTGGCTATAATAATAGGTTGGTCATGTGCAGCTGTCGTGAGGTACCTACGCCAAAAATTGACCTTTTACCAAATAAGACCTTAACAAGCTTGGGTATGATTTTTAGGAGGCTGGATGGAGCCAAATCGAGTTGCCAAATTTTCTTTAGACCAAAAGTTGGGCCAAGATTCAACCCTCGAGGTCAAGTGGATGAGAGGACATAGATCATTGGGCAGAGTGGAATCTTTACAATTGTAGAGTCAAACAAGCTTTAAATTGATATGGGGCGATTGAGAACGACGGACATATGGAAAGAATTGTCCCACATACTTACAGGTTGTTCTTAGGCCTTTTTTCATATTTCGTTGCATAATAACATTGTCACAAATAATTAATTGAAAATACGGGGCAAATTCGCGTGGCAGGGCAAGGCTAATACCCTGCCCGCCCCGCCCCCTGCCTCACTTAATACCTTGTAGGAAAAATTCGCCCCATTCAAGTTGATGCCTTACGGGGTACAAATTCCTTGTGCCCCGTACCGATCCTTATATTTATGGAATTAATTCTGTTAGTATTAATAACACAAAAAAAAAACAAACTAATTTTTTTACTACAAAAAATCAACACCGATACAACTATAATAAATTTACCTCGAATTAATTTTTTATACTAAAAATCCAAAAACTGATATATTTATGATATATTAACCCTCCATTAATTTTAATTAAATTAGATAATACAACGAAAAACCATAAATTAGTATATATATGACAAATGGAAGATAAAATCTTAAAATGGTATACTCATTAGCTGTAATATGTCATCTAATTCAGTATATAATGGAAACTAATGGAGGGAAAATTTGTTATAGGTATATCAATTTTAGAATTTTTATAATAAAAAATTAATATGAATAAATTTGTTATAAATATATTAATTTTAATTTTTTTTATAATATTAACCCGTTCTTTTATGCTGACATGTGTTCATTAACAAAATCTCACTTCTAAAGGCAATTGGACAAGTTAAGGACGCCGTGACAAGACAACCCAAATATGAAGAAGTTATAAGTGAGGGGGTGGAAATTGCGTGGAAAGAGGGGGAAAGAAAATGTGAGTGAGAGAGATACTTGCGGCGTGGGGCGGACGTTGGGGGAGGGAGAGGAATGAGGAGAGAGAGAAAAAAAATAATAATATATTTTTTTCTTTTAATTTCCGATTTTTCATCTGATAATTTCTTTTTCTGAAATTTCGGGCCGTCACACATAACATGTGAAATAATGCCCATGAGAAAATATAAATTAATATCAAAGTGAATTTAAATTATCGAATCTGGCGACATTCATATGCGACCCTTTAATTTCAATTTAAACGTGCGTACTAAGTTCATGGAATAATAATCCTCGGGGAACATAAATAAAGAACGGGGCCATTCTCGTTAGGTGATCGTCTTCAGTCAAATGACGGAGGCCAGGCGGTTATTAATGACCGCATGTTTTAAACGGAAGCCGGTTGACTGTCAATTGATTTCCATCCTTTCATTTCTTTTTCTTTTTTTAATTTTTATCTTTTCCAAAAAAGAATTAGTAAGAATCCCAGTAGACACGGCCTGCTTTTTCATGCTTTATTTATACGACAAAGGCCTTCGCTTCCTCCGACGTAGTCGCTCGAGAGCTTGAAGACGATCGTGAAGGGGAAGATGAAGGCCAGTCGTGGGCTCGCTTTGCTTCTCTTCGCATTTCTTCTCTTCTCCTCCTCGCTCGCCCGCCGCTTATCGAGTGCTACTGGAGAAGGTAAAAAGCTCACTGTCTTGTATCTTCTTGTCTCAACATTTCAGGATGCTAATTGACATGGAAATGGGTGATTAGCAGTAAGAAAAGAAAGAAAAAAAGAGAGCGGTCCAACTTGGATTGATTGATTTCAAACTAAAAACCTTAAACCTATCCTCGTCCTTGTCGGTTTCTGGTCTTTGGAACCCGAACTGGAAATGAACCGGCCAGTTTTATCTGGTTTTAGGGTCAGCTCAGGAACGTTTGGGTTTTTTTGGGTGCGCATGAGAACATTTCTTGGCTGGGGAACAATTTCTTTTCAGAAATAGTTCTTTTCTATTTCTATTATGGGGAACAATTTTTATGTAAAAAAACCCGTTTGGTAACTACACAAAATTTTTACTCTAGAAATAGAAAAAGAATAGAAATGCGTTTGGTAAAAAACAGTTTCTTTTTTATATTTATTTGTTTTTTATTTTTGCCGGTAGACCGCCGCTACTGCGCGGCGTCCGGCGGCGACCGGCGGCAGCGGTCGGTCGGCCTCCGGCGGCGGCGGCAGCAACGATCTGCCGGCGGCGGCAAAGGTCGGTTGGCCTCCGGCGACCGGCGGCGGCGGCGGTCGTTCGACCGCAGCGGCGGCCGGCGGCAATCGGCGGCGGCGACGGTCGGTTGGCCTCCGGCGATCGGCGGCGGCGGCGGCGGCAACGGTCGGCCGGCGGCGACGGTCGGTTGGCCTCCGGCGGTCGGCCGGCGGCGGCGGCGGCAACGGTCGGCCGGCGGCGACGGTCGGTTGGCCTCCGGCGGTCGGCCGGCGGCGGGGGGCAGTAGTCAACGGCGGTCAATGGCGGTCAGCAAGAGAAGAATAAAAGAAAAAAAAATTAACTTATTTCTTAAACTTGTTCCCGGGAACAAGAAGCAACTTTTTTTTACTTCTCATTTCTATTCCAAAACCATTCCCGGGCTAACTTTTTGTTCCCGGGAACAAAAAACTAACTTGCCGTTATCAAACAAGTTTCTATTCTTTTTTTGTTCCGGGGAAGAGAAGAATAGAAATTTTTGGGCTGGGGAAGGTTACCATGCGCAGCATGCACGGTCCAAAGAGGTGAGGTTAAGTAGCTGTGAAGCGACTGAGGGTAATATGAGACTGAGTTCATCACAAGCGTGTTGTGCCTTCGGTTGGATACTGCGAAACCCCGTCTGAGCGCATCCTCGTGTACGAGTTGGTGCCTAACAACACCCTGGAGTTCAACTTACATGGTGAGCTTGGATTTCCGGTACAAGGGGAGCTTGTATGTTACCCCCTTTCTTTATCGTCTTAATTCAATTTAGGATTTGAGGTTGGGGTAGTTTTCAGACGTGGAATCTAAAACCTACCTTGTTAGATCGGTTCTTAGTTTTGGGTACCCAAAATCTTATTCTATTTGTTGCTGCGAGGCCCGACGGTGCCACCGTCGTGTGATCTCTGAAGAAGGGAAGTCAAAGTTATTCTATTTGTCTTGGAGCCGATCCTTTGTCTGGTCCGCTTCCAAGGTCTAACCAAAAATTAGTTTTTTTTTTCATTTTTTTTAAACCAAGATAAATTACAAGATAAATTGCAAATATAGGAAAATAGTACGAGCAATAAAACAAGCATCAATACATAAGAAACGGATATATTAAGTAGGAGGGAAGTCAAGCTCACTCAAGAATATTAGATCATCTTCTTCCAACTTGAAAAAACAGGTTCTAACAGGATCCCGGTGCCTGGATGGGTTCTATATCTAGAACCTAAAACCTATCTGCACGGTATTGGTTTAAAAAATTTGTAATTGGAAGCCGGATCTGTTTTTATGGGCAGTCCAGTCTGTTCCGGTCCAGTCCTGATCCAAGATAAGAATCAAACTAGTTGCCCAGCCCTATTTGGGGTTATGTGAAAAAAGAAAGGGAAAACTAATAAGAGAACTTGGCATTTGTGTGTTCAAGGGAATGTAGAGGAAGGTTTAGGGTCCAAAATTCGGAGAATCGGTTCCAACAACCGTTCACCCCTGATTTGGACAACTTTGTGCGGAAAGGATTCTGATGGAAATGATCGTTGCAGGAGAGGGACAACCGACGCTAGATTGGCTAACTAGACTGAAAATAGCTGGGGGGTCTGCCAAAGAACTAGCATATCTTATGAGGGTTTTAAGTTTCAGATGCACTTTTGCCTTTCATCTTTATTGGATTAATAGCTGATTAAAACTGTGACTCCTGGAGCTTTGGTCTCGCTGGGTCTTACTTAAGCATCGCGCAATCCCCAAACATATGATATCTCGGTCCTCTAAGGCTTTCTAATTCCCATCTCGGGCTCCTGACGGTCTTTTCTGACAGCAGCGACCTTCATCAATGGGACGTGCTTCGTCATTGCGACACCGCCGCTTGCCACCATCACTGCGACACCGCCGCTCGCCACCACCATGGCATCTCCTGTGCCGCCAGCCTCTTTCAGCTCCCCTGTGCCCCCTTCGCCGGCATCTCCTTCGCATCGTCCCACCTTGTTGACCGGGCTCGGGGTGGGGTTTGCTGTTGGTGTGGTGGCGGTGGCGGTGGCGGTGCTGTTAATATATTACGGGAAAAAAAACAGGCAGCCTCTGGTTCCCACCCCCAGCGCTCCTCACAGTTCCGGCATGCGCATTTTCACTCTTGATGAAATAAATCAGTGCACTGGAAATTTCGCTAGCTTAATCGGACGAGGTGGTTTTGGGCGTGTGTACCATGGTGTCCTTTCCAACGGGAAAGAAGTGGCGGTGAAGAAACTGAAGGAGGGTGACGGACAGAATGACTTTGGGTTCGAGACTGAAGTTGAAAATTTACGCCGAGCCCATCACAAGCATGTCGTCTCTTTGGTTGGATACTGCAAAGCCGAGCCCCAGTGCTTCCTCGTGTATGAGTATGTGCCCAAGAACACCTTGGACTTCCACTTACATGGTCATGGTGAGTTCGAATTTTCAGTACCAATTTATGCTGCGCGCTTATATGTTGCCCCCTCTCTTTCTTTATCAGTCTTTACTAGGGTATCTGACTTAGCATTATGCGAAAAAAGAAAGGGATAACTAATCAGAGAACCCGGCGCTTTGTGTGTTTAATGGAAAGGATTCTGATGGAAAGTGATCGTTTCAGGAGACGGACGACGGACCCTAGATTGGCCAACTAGACTGAAAATTGCTTTGGGGTCTGCCAAAGGACTGGCATATCTTCATGAGGATTGTAAGTTCAGATGTACTTTTGCCTTTTATCTTAATTGAATCAATAGTTGATTAAAACTATCAATCCTTTAGCCTCTCTCTTGCATACATGGAAAACATTCCTTGTGCAGGTCATCCTAAGATCATTCATCGCGATATCAAGGCAACTAACATACTTTTGGACGATGGATTTGAGGCAAAGGTAAAATCAAACCCGTTTGATAAATTTAAGAGTTGGCATTGATATTTCCGACTCCAGTTGGTTAACTCTTAGAGCAAGTAGATTGCACCCCTTCTGAATTATGAATTGTGAATGCTTTTCTTTCTCAGATTGCGGATTTTGGACTTGCAAGATGTATTCCTGAATCAATGAGTCATGTGTCTACCATGCCGAAGGGCACCCTTGCGTAAGATTTGCTCCATTGGTATTTTGATTCGGAGGACTGAGATGTGAGCTGGTTATTAATCTGTCTTAGATGTTTCCAAATGTTTGTAAAATGAGCCATAGTTCTTGTGCTTCATTTGTTAGAGCACAGCCTTTCAGGTACTTCTGTAGCTTGACTCGGTCAGATATGTTACTGTTCAAATTTGTTGAAATTCCATTTATGTTCTTCCTTGTAGGTATTTAGACCCGGAGTACAGCTCGACAAGGAAACTAACGGAAAAATCAGACATTTATTCTTTCGGGGTGGTGCTCTTGGAGTTGATCACTGGTCGCAAACCTACGATTTGTACAGGGAGTGGTGAATGTCTTGTTGATTGGGTAAGTCATGCGATTGTCATGTTCACAATTATAACCCAAGCTACCTATTACACCCTCATTTTTTCTTGGGCCTGGAGGGGATTCGAATTTATAGGTGGTTTTTTATCATCCAAGTGCAATATTGAGATACGAGTCATTGTTACGGTCATTACAGGCGAGGTCTCAACTCACACGATGTCTGGAAGATAGAAACTTCGACTCTCTTGCTGATCCTAGGCTGCGGAACAATTATGAGCGTGATGGGATGGCTCGTATGGTGGTATGCGCTGACGCTTGTGTGCGTCAATCGGCGAAGAATCGACCGAAGATGAGTGAGGTAATATTTTTAGTACCCGGAGCTTAATCTTTCTTTAATAGGTGCATGCCACTTGCTACATTCATGACTAGTCACGGTTCTTTTTGTTCACCGACTCATGTCTAGTTCATTTAAGATCTATTGAGGTTATTTGGAAATAGCGCTATTTAGCGCCAATACTGACATGTGACACGCCGACACACATAATATGCTGACACGTCCTTTTTCATAAAATAGAAAATTCTGACACGTTGGGACACATTTTATATTAAATATATACATATGATAAATTATAATTTTTATAATTATTTTAATCAAATTCGTAAATAAATAAATAATAAAAAAGGGGAAATTCCAAAAAAAAAAAAATGTCTAAAGGGTCATCATTTTCTCAAATAATGGCTTAAATAATGGCTTGAAAAGGAACTTGTTTCAAATAATGACATGAAGTTGTGTTTCAAATAAGAGCCAGGTCAAGGACATTTTCATTTTTCTTTTTTTCCTTCCTTTTTTCTTTCATTTTCTCTGGTTCTTCTTCCTCTTGGCTGGTCGGCCATTAGCGATGCCCGCAAAAGGCTTGGCGAGGGTCACCCATCAACCACATTTGCTAATATTATTCATTATTTTAATTTAACGAATTTAACTCCATTCCTATAATTCATAAAATTTGGAGGCAAAATGAAAAAGAAAAGAAAAGCAATCCATATTGCTAGACTTGTATGTCCAGAAGAGAAGGAAAAAAAAAAGACTCGAGGTGAATTATGTGTCACAGAAAGTGTAGTCGGAAGAGGAGGATAAATTAGGGTTTTCCCCCTTTTATTTTATATATATTGACTCATTATTTATTGAAAAATTTTATAATTGACTTGTGCATATCGGAATTATGCATTGGAATTCCAAACTCGCGTGTTGGAATTCTGGACTCGAGTGTCGGACTCGAGTGTCGGGAGTGTTGATCGAATATTGGATTTTCGACACGTGTTAACCGTGTGTTGAAGAGAATCGAAAAGTGTCAAATAGTGTCAGACATAACACGAAAACTATCCATTACATCGATGTGGATTGTCTCGGGAAATAGCAATAGAGCTTTTTCAGACATTTGCAATTCATGGGCTAATTAGACAACATCTTGCTTCGATCATAGGAGTTGCTAAGAGTAAAATTCGGGAAAAGGAGCCCATTGTATGGGAAATACTGCAAGAAGTTATGCAGGGGCATCCCGTATTGCTAAATAGAGTGCCTACTTTGCATAGATAAGGCATACAGGCATTTCAACCTATTGAGTGTCGGTGCTTCACGGGAAATAGCAACTCTCACTATCAACTTTTTAAAAAATTGAGCAGATCGTTCGAGCCCTCGAAGGATATCTACCACAGCGGAGGCCGGGGGAAAGCTCGGACTGCGGCACTAGTCAAGCTCTCGAAATGTTCAGAAAGATGCTATTAGCTAGCCCAGAACACGGCAGGGGCCATGACGGCGAACCTACATCTGGCTCGAGCAGCGCGGGTCCTAGCCGCCTTACAACCCAAGATCTGCCGATGGGAAGGATGCAAAGAGACGGTCAAGGTTTCGACGGAGTCTCTCGAAGCTCCTTACTTTAACATCTCAACAGCGTTAAAATAGGGGCCTCCGAGAAGGTGGGTCTAAGGCAATATGCAAGAAGAAATAAAGCACATTTGAATTAAGGACCCCGAAACACTTTCACTCCGTCTATGTTGAACGATGGTAGCTCTGAATTTAGGGGTGTCCACTCCGAAAAAATGTAATATGAACCTCATGTTTGATTTCTTTTACCTCACATTTACTTTACAATCTCGTTGTGTCCTTCAATGGGCCTCTTCCTCTTCTTTGTGGCCCTACTTCCGTTGAACGGTGAATAATGTGAAGTCTGGGTCGGACGGTGGCAAATTCCTTAGAATCTTTCGAGCAAAGCGTGAGTGGCGGTGGAATTCAATGGCAATTTTCTTATCAGCAGGTGATGGACTTAATCAATGAGAATCAAATTTGGTGAAAATGGGAGATGTCAATCAATATATTAATCGACAACTTGAAGGAAATTGCTAGTAGAGTTATCATTAATCATATGTTATCGACAAGAAACTTTCACCAATCTACAAGGTCTTCAACACCGGCATGGAACTCTCATGTAGTGAAGTCGATGTATGCAGATTTGCAACTTCTTATAGATAACCATTAGTAAATGATAGGAGACTGTCATGTAGGGAAGTCAATGTATGTGGATTTGTAACTTCTTATAGATAACCATTAGTAAATGTCAGGAGATGGCTGATAAAATTTAACTTTTTGAGCTGCACATAGTGTTAGTAAGTTATTTGTTCATTCAAATTCAACAATTTTTCCTAAAATATAGTAAAACTACTCAAAATCTAATTACTAAATTTTTCCTATCTAAATTTTTTTAATTCTGAAAAATGGGGACCTAGATTGAGTCAGGAGACCCGGTCTGCATGTGGGTCTTACTTGGACCTTGTGTCAATTGCATAAAGACAAGTATTAGGTTATGTTGAGCTTGTTTCTTTTTTTGTTATCGGGAAAATATATATATATATATATATATATATATATATATGTATGTATGTATGTATATATATTTACATTTTGTTATGTTCTAAATCTATTCTCTAGCCATTGATCTACTTCGGAGGATAGGAGAATAACTGACGCACATAAACAAATCTCTGTTCCGAGGAAGAAAAGAATAAAAAAATGGAGAAATTGAAATGTTACTAAATAGACCCTAAGTATCTAAGTCTTCATTTGCTCAAGCAGTGTGTAAAAAGAATCAAATTTGTATATATCCTTAATTGGATAATCCAAGGGTACAATCGTAGAGGACTGAACTACTGGAGATTTTCAGGAACACCTTACAAGAAATTATGAATCCATACCTTTTGGCATGTAAAAATTTATTTTGACTCAAAGCGATTGGTGCAGGATGGGTGGCATTTGTACGAGTGATGTCTAGTTATTGAGCTACAAATCATTAAATGCCCTGGAATCTCGAACGTTTCATATGTTTAGTCCTCTAAAACCACCAGAAAATGGACGCTCCTCATATGCAGGGCGTGAGAGAATTGTCACGATCACCCGTCCGTCAATAAAAATTAATCAAATGCTCAAAGGGTTTTAAGAGGAGAAAATTACCAAAACAGAACTAAGCCTATTACAATTTTTTCAATTCAATTCTAACTTTTTTTTAATCAATTTAGTCTTAAATCTTTTACATTTGTATCAAAATAGTTCATCTGGCAAAATTTAACCAATAAACATTGACGTGGTAATTTTTTCATTTTTTTTTTCTTAATTTTTTTTTTTCCTTTCTTTCTTCCTCTGGCCAGCGAGGTCCACTAGTGAGGCTCGCCCTTGTCGGCACTAGCAAGGGGGAGCCTCGGCTCCCCTGGTGAAGCATCGCCCTTGCTGTCGCTGGGCAAGGGCGACACCTTGCCAGTAGACCTCACCCAAATCTGGTGAGGTCATGCCTTACTGTTGTTGGGCAAGGTCGTTGCTAGGCAAGCTCGACCTCACCCAGTGACAGCAAGCATGAGCCTCACCATGGCTACAGGCAAGGTTGCTTGGCAAGGCTTGCCCTCACCATCGCTAGGCAAGATTGAGCTCATCCAGCCATGGCGAGGCCAGCCCTCACCTAACGAAGGAGAGGGCAATGCCTCACTAGTGGTGGCCAAGGCTTGCCTTCACCAATGGCCAACAAGGGTGACCCTCACCAATGGTCGGTGAGGTCAACTTTGCTGGCCCTAACTTTTGGCTAGTCACCGAACCAACTAGAGGAAGAAGGAAAGGGAAAAAAATAAAGAAGAAAATAATGATAATAAATAATTAAAATTGTTACGTTAGCATTTGCCGGTTAGCCAGTGCTAGCCAAAATCCACGTCGGCATTGGTCAGATAAATTTGGCCAAATAGACTAAATTGGCATAAATGCAAAAGGTTTAAGGCTAAATTAATCCAAAAAAAGGTTTAGCATTGAATTGGAAAGATTGCAATAGTTTTAGGATTGTTTTGGTAATTTTCTTGTTTTAAGACTATACTGGAAACAATTCGCCACCCATCAATCATACTTATGACTTAGTGCAACAACCCATTTCAAAGCTAGTGATATTTAAATTTAAACACTATACCCAAACAATGTGACTAGTTAGTTGCTCCATGTTAGTTTACAACCGACATGTAGATCACTTTTCCACAATCATATATAAGAGAAGATTAATGAAGATTGAAATATTTTGGATGTTATATTGACTATAAAGTGATTGAGAATACATAATTATTAGCTCCACCATATATACAATCATGGAGTGAATTGTTAAACATATTTATAAAATGTAATCATCTTAAATCCATGTTATTGCTCTATTTATGGAGATCCAATTGCTTTGCAATTGGAACATGCTCTCTCGTAGAGACATCATGCACCTGGAAGTTCCAAAGTCAAATGCAAAGCTTCAACCAATGAAAGAGTCATTGGTCCTATCTATATTTTAATGATGCAACGTCTTCAGGATAAAGAAAAAAATAGGCCCTCGAAATAGTGACGATACATCAATGTGCTTTGCTTAGCTTATAAAATGGAAGATTATAGAAGTCTGAAAATTTTATATTCCATCTTTTAAATTCTAAGCGGGTGTTTCTTTGAACTTTTATCTAATTAGGGTTCACTTTTAACATTGCAAGGGAGTATTTTTTTTTTCACACGAAATACCTTACATCTGTAGTAACATATAAACACAAGCAATAAAAGTCACATCAAATTTTCTCATAACTATTCTAAGTTAAATTTATTTATAGTGTCAAAAAAATTAATAAGGTGTAACAATTTAATCATATTACTAATTCAATTTATAGCTCTAATAATTTAATATTGGAATTTGAAGGAGTGCTTGTTTATTAATATTGATTGCTTATCCAAAGTTTTTTTTTCTTTTTGTCACGCGACGCATCACGGGGAGCGTTCTAGGGGATAAAATACCTTCTCCAAAGACCAGGTGGATGAGATGGTCCTTGAATCAAGGTGCATCATTCTTCTCCCCTAGAAATAGGTGATAATCCTCGTTTCCGAAAAAGCCACTTTGCCTCTCAAAAAGCAAGGTAGGTAGGCTTGTGGGCAACACACGCCTCCCGAACAGCACGGACGGATGAAGATCGGGATAGATTGCGATGTGGACCCCACACAAAAAGTCCCACTCGAACACGACACTAAACTCCACATCCTTTTCGATTTTTTAAATGGTCTTTTACTTCTCGAAAGACAAGATGGACAAGGCAACGGTTGGCGACACCCGCATGCAAATGGGGTTCCCCAGAGCTGTGCGAGAAGCCATCTGGATGCCTCATAGAGCTATCATCTTATGCCCGGGGTCGCCCACCCCCGAAGAGGGCCATGGCCTGTGACCCTCCTCCAGATCTGGGCCAGCAGGCCCTTGCCCAAAGCCAGCAAGGATTGCCTAGCTTTGGGAAGGCTTGGGCAACTTCCGCTGACCCTTCCCGACGACTCTGGCAGCGGCCAACACTGAGGCTTGGCCATGTCTGTGGGCGAGTTTGTGTTTTTTGTTGTTGGTTTTTTTTTCTTTTTTAATTTTTAGCTTTCTATTTTATAATAGTATTTTTTTCAAACATGATGCTTGGTGAGTTCCATGTCATTGCCACCTGTCTTAAAAAGGTAATAAAATAAGACATATTAGCATTTTCTGTTAGTTTAATTGGACGGAATTAGTGGAAAAACTCAATTGGATCAATTTAATAAGTTTTAGGATTTAATTCTATTTTTAACAAGTTTTAAGATTCAATTCCACTTTCGTGATAAGTCTTAGGATTTTTAATGAATTTATCCCCGAAATGAAAGAGGGAAGTATGTCAAAGTTTCAAGGTTTGTTTGATGGGAGAGTAGCCATCGACAAATATTTATTTATGTACTTGGGATAGAAAAAAAATTGGGGGCAAAGGGATAACTCTTGGAAGGAAAAAAGTTTAGGTATAAATCAAATTTAAGCTTTGTTATTAAACGTCAAAACACTTTTTCCACCTCTCCCAATTACAAATTATTAGAAAGAACAACTAGTGTAGACTATTATGTACTGAAATTGGCAGATAGTTTCATATAATGATCAAAAGAAAATTTGGAAGTGTTGTATGCAGTAAATAGCGTAGATTGGACGAAGTTGAATAGGATGTGAGAGGAAAGGCAAGGGTGCCACCTACCAAGTGGTAGGTACAAAGAACCACCATATGTGTTTGGTTGAGTTTTCGGAAAATTGCAAAAACATCTTTCCAAAATCCTTTGGCTCAAGGTGTATAGATTTTTGACTTTTTGTGTGATTTTTTGCAAAGGAGCTTTAAAGTTTAAAAAAAAGGTGGAAAAATCCAAGGGCTTAGGCAAGGGTTTGTAGGGCCACTGTGAGCCCAGGAGAGGATTTCGAGGCCGCGCGACCCAAGCACGGCGACACCAGGGTCCCGTGACCCCAAGGGTTGCCTCGTGTGGCAACGCTTGACAAAAGGTGACCATAACGCAATCCCAAAAGTTGCCTCGACGCTCGACCTTCGATTCTTGACCATCGACAATGCTCGATCATCATTGATGCTCGACCGTCGGATCTCGTCGGACAGTCGCAAGCAAGGGTGATGTTGGGGAAGATGAGCCGAGCAAAGACCCAGGCGTTAAAACCTTTGGCAAAGACCCAAGCGCGGAAAACCCAGAACTTCAATGGTCGGGGAAGATGAATAGTCGTGAGCTAGGATAAGACTGAAATATAAAAATATTAGTGGATGTAATTTTGGAAGAAAAATAGTCCGTTAACCCTAGAAGCTGCCTTCCTAAAATATTGACCAAGGTCAAGGTGGGTGGGCACTCATCTTGACCTTTAGCGTTGCCAATGTTGACATTTCCCCAAAGTGGTCCCCAAAAAAAAAAAAAACAAAAGAAAGTTAACCAAACATTCTAACTTTTCACGAAGGACTTTAGAGGACTCAAAATACATTAGAAAAGCTTGACCAAATGCACCCCTAGTGGGTTGGCATGTAATTTCTCATACCAAGGGAAGGTTATTAGTGTTGCATGTGAGCAATAAGTATAAGCAAAATGAAGTAGATTGGCTTTGACGAGACGTGCAGTTGTCTCTAGCATGCTCAATGCCAAATCACAAGTGAGTGATGTTTTGTTGTCGGAAGTAATTGGATGACGAGACGTATTCGTAGGCAATACGCGACCTTAGGGCTCTCAATGGTAAAATCGCTCCCTAGAAGTCCTTAAATGAATCAACAAAGTATATACAAGAGAGAGTTACGATGGGAGACAACATGGTCTTTGCTACGTGGGGAATTCATGGTTAACAAAATCCACAATTGACATGCCGTGAGGCACATCAATCAATAATAGATCACAGCATATCACGATGACACAAACTCAATATAAGTTATCGTGTCGTAAGGATGTTAATCGGCACGAAACCTGCTAGAAAAAGGGTTAGGAGATTGGGCAGACCTTCTTTAACGGGCCTCTATCCAATACTATCAAAGCAGAAACTCTCCATGACATCCTAACAACACATGTCTTGGATTCGTTACTACCTGTCTTCCAATGACATGACTCCCATTTCCACGAGTCAAGGCCGATCTTTTCTTCGCCAGTAACGTAGGCCAATTTTCTTCCAATAAGTAGGCCAATGGGCCACCGTTTTTGTCTCCTTTTCTAGCCACAATATCCCAAAAAACCACCCTAATTTGGGCCTTTAATAGCAAAAAATAAAATTGGGCTTCAGCACATGTGGTGGTCAGAACGAATTGCTCTTTTTGCTCAATAGCCCATGTGTCATGACAACCCAAATTGGCCTGCGTAACTGGCGAAGAACAGATCGGCCTTTGGCTCATGGAAATGGGAGTCATATCATGATTTCGTAAAGCAATTTGGGTGGCTGCTTTGATTTTAGGATTTGAGCTCAAAGAGCAACAGGGTTTACTAATAATTACTTCTTCATCAGTGAAACAGTAGCTTAATTTCCGGGCTATTGATCGGCGGACTTTGAGTGCATGTTTATAAAATTACGAATTCAAAAAGTTTGAATCATAAGGCGAAGAGGAGGACCACACGCACATAAGATTTCGGCACCCACTGTGAAAGTGACATCGACACATTCTCTCCTGCACGTATGTTATACAAAGAAGAGGATTGATTCAACATCAAGAAATAAGAAACGTATGGCTTAAAAGCATATTGTTAGTGATGCTGATCGAAAACTTGCGACAAAAGATATCTATGTATGTGTGATCCGCTTTGTTTTCTCGTGCATCACTGTAAAACAAACATGAGGCACTAAGCACCCGAAAAGGCAAAACACCTTGTGAGAAAAACCTTAATCTTAAAGTGATTTTTGAAAAGAGTTTAGGGGATGGCTTAGTATCCGTTTGTGCATGTTAACAAGACGGTGAAAGGCTTACTTCAAAAATATTGAATTGCTAATGCCATCGCCTTCTGCGATGCGATCTTCCGATTTGGTCTCGCCGATCGACGCTCGGCCACTTCCATGAGTTCCTCTCTGTCCTTTGGTCTACTGTTTGCTTCAACCCTAGTTTGAATATCGCCGTTGGAAATTAAGGAGTTGAGGCAGTCGTAGGGCTACTTCTTTTTTTCGGTGATTTGATTTGGCGTTAGTCTCCGCATTTGTTGGTAGCATATAATGTAGCCAAGTCATACGATAGTTGTTCGAAAATAAATGTCGTCCACAAAAAGAAAATATGCTTAATAAATATAGAATGTTCTTTATGATGAAATTTTATCCTTTTTTTTGTTTCTGCTGAAATTGTAATGCTTGCATTTACTACACCCGAGAGACGAATCTACACCCACATCAACGGTCAAAAGCTCTTTTCAAGATACTTAGTTGTTAAATATATCGAAATTATTTTCCTTTTGCTTTTGGCTTTTTCGGGGCTCTTTGCTAAAATGTTACGTATATCTCGTTAGTGACTACTGAATACTTTCTCTTAAAATTTTCCGTTGGATAGGCCTTTTTTTTGGGTCAAATTAGTAGGCCATTCTTGTCACTGTTAGAAAGTGTCGCACCTTTGCTTAAGGAGGAAACAGGCGAAAGATCCGTCCTAGGATGAGAGATCTTGCGCTATCATCTATATTCCTTCTCTGTCGAGAAAACAAATATAGATAGAGAATTAGGAGGCAAGGTAGACTCTATGTTGGAGCTTGCTCCGGCTATCATCGAATAGACTAGTATAGTAACCACCCGCGTCTGGGGAGAGTGAAAAGCCTACAGGGCTAGCGCCCCTCACGGCACTGCTCACAATCACAAGCTAGCTTTATACCCCTAGTTAGATTGAGCTACACTAGGATCTCCTTTTTATTGTTATTATTATTTTGCTTGTCATGAATGAAAATATATTGATAGGCCTTTTTTTTTTGGTCGAATTAGTAGGCCATTCTTGTCACTGTCAAAAGAATTGCACCTTTAATTAGGAGAGACAGAGCGCGAGTACAATGGCTATGTGCGCTATTCGAGGAATCCACCTTCGCCAAAGTGACACTGATCGCTCGCTTCTTTTTTAATTGTTTGAATATTTTCTCTTTATTTTATTTTCTCATTTCTCAATTCTATTTATTCTCTCTTTTCTAAACATTAAAATATGTATATTTTGCCAATATTGGTAATACTCTCTTTATTATTGGGATTAATACCTCAAAAAATTCTAATTAGCATATATGTGACAAAGTCACTTAAAATAATTTTTTGATCATGAAAAGCCTCAAATTAATATATTTGTGACAAAATTTATCTCATATTAATTTTCATTAAATTAAATTAATATCACGAAAAAATACGAAATGGTATGCCTGTGACCCACGTATTATCCAACTAGGTAATTTAACAGTAAAGTTTAATATAACCTAGCAAAGGGTAAAGTTATCAAAAATATACTGATTTGGGATTTTTGGTGGTAAAAAATTTAGTTTGGGGCAAATTTTTAATAATGCTCATTGATGGAACCTCGATGGAGGGCAATTGTGTCACAAATGTATAAATTTAAAACTTTTATGTTGCAGAAAAAAGTTAAGGGTAAATGTATCATGGTGAGTATAACTTAATTTTTTTGATGGCTTTTGCCTTTTCAATATGGGGACGTGCAAAAATAATGCAAATGTTTCTTTCTTCCAGAATAAAAAGAACCCTTTTTAATTCATTTTCCCCTAAATTTTAATTAATTAATTTCGGCCATTAAAATTGACCAATGAACCATTCCAAGGCGAGAACCCTGGCTTCCAGAAAAGTTGCCCTGCCTTCGCTGATTGCTAAATGTGCCCCACGCTCGGACCCATGTTTATAGTTGAAGCACTCTTCTCAAGATGCTTGGAAATGGACTAGAGGACATTCTTGTCTTTTAATAATTTGCTATGGTAAAACTGCCGGGACAATACATATCATTAAAGAATCTCAATAGCCTTTTTTGGGTTTTGAAAAAAAATAAATGGGTTTTTCTTTTACTCCTTGTTGGCCGGATGAGATGTGGTAGCACAAAAGAAAAAGAAAGTAGAAAATCTGGGTTGTAATATCTAATTTACATCAAACTGGTGTTGAATGTAGATTTGTGGTCTGATTACATTGAAATGTTGTCTAGAGTTCGTGGCACACTTTTCTTGAATCTAAACGGTTTGATTGTCAATTGAAGTTCCCTACATTAAGTTTTTCATGGGTTGAACAAAATTTGCGTTTTTGATGAGATTTATCTTTGATCTTTTATGAAATTCATGCGTATTGCCAAAAATAATGTTCTTGAAGTCTTTGCTACTTATTTACCTCTAATATTTATTAGAGAAGAACTATGTTCATCCAGTTTTGTTGATAGTAAAGATTTTTGGGTGGACTCAAATTTCATGATTTTTTATCTCCTCACACCGAGGAGGTTTTTTACGTAAAAAGTCACATTGTGTTTGCGTGGTTGGTATTTGTTTTGTTGTACTATATCTTTTCTATTAGAATTGCACAAGGAAAGAGATTTTGTTCCATTGTGCTAATCCAATATTATTTAGGTTAGTTATTATTCTCCCAACACTTCTCTTGTTTCTTGTGATCATAGCCCTTCCTCCTTGCGAAAGCACGTATGCAAATGTCATGTTTGATTACTTTATGAATTTGTCAATTACAAATTTGTGACGTAGGCTCATAAACATCTTGTAAATGAGAATAAGACATGACCGTATGATACTGCCTTCAAACTATGAATTTATAATATGTTTGAAGGTTGACTACCTAAAAGATTAGTTTTTCATGAAAGGTAGCACATTTTGATATGTAACGTACATATAGAGCTAGAGATTACAACCATTTTTAATGTGTCATGAAAAGTAAAGTAACTTTTTAACTTTGATTTGAAAATATTTATACATGTATTGTAGTGTTTGAAATTCTTCACGAACAACTATGCGCTAACATGGGAGTTGACTCCAAACAAGTTATTAACCGATTACTTGTTTTTTTTTTTTTTTGGTCAAAACAAAGATGCCATTCATATATCAAAATGATACTTGACAGGTACATAGAAGGCTTAGCAAACAAATTCTAAATAATTGCAAAACAAAATAAGACCTAAAAAACAAATAACAAAGTATAATCTGCAATTAGAAACACGCTCTCATTCCTAAATGAGAGATTTGATATCTAGATTCAGTGATGAGCACACGCCAAGATCTTTCATTCCATTTGCAACGGCTTATGGTGCTTGTCTAGATTCAACGTCATTATCGCAAAGGCACGAACATCAAAATTTTGAAAGAAAACATATAAAATACCTATAAGAAGCTCTCGGATCTTTATCTAGATGTAATTCAAGAGAGTACAGCTCCCAAAACTTGATTGAACGTGGCTCATTCCTAAAGAAGATATTGGACATCGTATTAGATTCAGTGATGAGTTCATGTTAAGATCTTCCATTCCATTTGCAACAGCTTATGGTGCTTGTCTAGATTCAGTGCAAAGACACCAACACTAAGATGTTGAAACAAAACATATCAAATACCTATAAGAAGCTCTTGAATCTTTATCTAGATTTAGTTCAAGAGACACCAACACTGAGATGTTGAAAGTAAACATATCAAATACCAATTAGAAGCTCTTGAATCTTTATCTAGATTTAGTTCAAGAGAGTAAAAATCCAAAAACTTGACCTAAGGTGGCTCCATATCTCTCATGTTACATTTGGTCATATAGATTTCTAATCAAGACATGACTAGAAGTGATAGAATATGATATTTGCAATTTTGCTAAATCATATCAATTATTTGGTGAATCGCAGTAATAGAGTCGGATATATTGACATCATATCATGTATGTCATTTGGTATAGACAATATATAAATGTAAATAAATGTAAAAGTTCATAAATGAAAATAGTGAAAATTCTCCATAACACTCCTGCTTCCTTTAAATTTAATTTCTCTTTTTATTTATTTTTCCTCTATGTCTTAATTATTTTCTTTTTATTTCTTTTCCCCCCTCCATCATTTTCTAATAAATTTTTTATTAAATAGTAAAGTGTACCAATATACCTAAAATATGTAATAAATAAATATATATATGTCGAATTTATATTATAAGATATAATTTAATTCGAATATATAAATAAGAATAAGATTAAATTAAAGAAATTTTTTTTTTTGTTATTTTGAATTTCTTAAATTGGAATTCAAATATCGTTTACAATGAAATATATTTTAAAATTATTAATTTAAGAAGTTTGTTATTTAAGAAAATAAATTTTCTAATATAGATATTAGAAATCCTATTTATCTTTATCTCACATCCTCATAGTATAATTTAATCCGGCCTATATTCCTCTTTTATCCAACTTTATAAATATGTCAGAGTATATCTAGTTTACCTATTTTGATCAACATCCTATTCTTGCTACTAGTATCAAATGCACGATAATATAAATTTTATTATATCCTTAATTTTATCTTAACAGCTAAACGCAGCTTCAAAGATTACAAATTACTTATTGACACATGAATTTTTACTGAATAATCAAATACACATTTTAAAAAAAAAAATTAACAAGTATAGAATAGAGAATAGAAAAAAGAAAATGATAAAAACAATAATGATCAATGAAAGATCCATCTATGGAGTGAGGCCACATTCGTTCCATTCGTTGCTCCGCCATCTTGATTCAGCGGATACACACTCGGCCCTGGGTTGAAGTTCTTCTATGGAGTCATCCTCTTCTCAGCAAGCACAACCTCTACAGACGCAGCTCTCTTCGCTTCGCCGCTGCCACAGTCTCAAGCTCAATAGCAGGAAATCGTACTCGCTCTCATGGCACCACCAAAACCGATAGGATCTTGATCAACCATGTCGAAATTCAGTCATCTGGACATGTTTAATAATGGATTTGTCATCGTACACGGCTTCATAGGAGAATCACCTACATCTGAGAAAACGTCTGGATTTCTTTCTGATCAAGACCAAGGCTAGATTGATTGACAAACCGTCCAGTTCCGAGGTGTAAGTGCTTGATCTTCCTCGTAGTTCAGCCTATGTTCCAGGGGCGTCCCCTGTGCTTTACAAGAAATTGGATTCGAACGAACAGCGATGAAATGGCTGCCCCAAACAGCAGAAAGAGAAGACGACCTGTACGAGCTGGATGGTGACTGGCCGGCGCGATGGGCAGACTTACTGGACCAAAAGAAACAATCAATCTCATTCGTGGCAATAGACTCTGCGATGATCCAGTAAGACAGCAGCAGAAACAGAGCATAGATCAGGTGGCAAAATCTAGAATGAATCTAAAATCTAACACTAGAGTTCAGTCAGGAAGGAAACCTGGTTTTGTGCTATTGCAATGCGTGGCGACGGGACAACAGAACAACGATTACTCGGCAACGCTCCGGCGAAGTCTCGGTAGATTTGGCGCGACGATTCAGTGACGGTGTCCGTGAGGCAACCGCCCTAACTTGGGCCTGAAATAGCAAAAAGTGAAATTGGGCCTGAGCACATCTTCTGGCCGATTTTGCATAATTCGTGTTGTCAAATGAACCCAACAGTAACATGGTCCGAATTGTTCCTTTTTTTGCTCAGTAGTAGCCCACGTGACTTGATTACCCAAATTGATCGATGCGACCGGCGAAGGAACAGATCGGGGCTTTGGCTCGTGGAAATGGATCACATCATTAGAAGACAGCACAAGTACGTTTGGATTTCGTAAAGCACTTTGGGTACCCGCTTGGAGTTTTAGAATTCGAAAATAGTAGAATCTGAGCTCAGGGAGCAACAGAAGCTTAATTTTTGAGCTACTAATAGGCAGATTCAAGTGCATGTACATAAGATTACGAATTTTAAAGGTCTAATCATAAAGCGAAGAGGAGGATTATACGCACATAAGATTTCAGCAAACACTATAAAAGCAATATCAACCACGTGTTCTCTGAACAATATAGGAAAAATTGTCTAAAAAGTTCTAAATTTATTACACTTTTATTAATTAAATTATCAACCTTTTAATTTTATCAATTTAATCTTAAATCTTTTCATTTCTTGCCAATTTAATCCATTCGGCCAATTTTGACCAGAAATTACCGACGTAACACTTTTTAAATAATATTTTGAATTTTTTATGATTTTTTTTTTTTTAAGGTTTCAAATCTAGCCGGCAAACTTTCGTCAGCCATAGGCGAGGGCATTGCGCCCTTTGCCAACTTTGGGCTAGGGCCGTGAGGGCCCCTTGCGTGGGGCCAGCAAGGGCCGGCAAGCCCTTGCCTAGACAAATCTAGCCAGGGTGTTGCGGCCCTTGTTTTTGGACGAGGACTCGTGCGCAATTGGGCCTCGCATGTGGCTGGTAAGGGCTGTTAGCCCTCACTTGTGGCCGACGAGGGTAGGCCAGCAACCCTTGCCAACCAAATCTGAAACCCCCCCCCCCAAAAAAGCAAAAAAAGTAAAATCAAAATAAAAATAAAAAAATCAAAAAAATCAAAATATTATTAAAAAAAGTGTCATATTAACATTTTTCAATCAAAATTGATCGAATGAATTGAATTGATAAGAAATGAAAAATTTTATGACTGAATTAATAAAAATGTAATAGGTTTAGTGTTTTTTGGATAATTTTTTCAAACGATATACAAAGGAGGGGATTGGTTCAATATTGGGAAATAAGAAACGTAAAAAGTCCACGTGATGCCTTAAAAGCATGGAGTTGATGACGCTAATCAATTACTTTATTGGGATGCGGACGAGCACACTCCGCCTCTGAAATAGCGGGGAAGGTGGGCATGTGCGCAGCACACACCTCTGGAACAGCACCGACTGGTTTGATGGTGATCAGCATTGGATTGCGATGCGGACCCAACATAAAAAGTCGCTCAAAACACGACGCTAAACTCCCCATTTCGTCGATTTTTCAGATGTTCTTTCACCTCTCGGAACACCAAGCTAGACAAGGCAATGGGCATGAGTCGCCGTGGATGGCGACACCTGCATGCAAAAGGGTTCCTCAGAGCTGTGCAAGGGGCCATCCAGATGCTTCGTAGAGCTATTATTTTATGATTTCTTGAGGGAGAAATCTTGGCATGTTCACACTTGTGTGAAATAAAGAAGAAATTTTGTCAAAGTTTCAAGTTTTGTTTGACGGGAGAGTAGCCATCGACAGAGATTTGTTTCTGTATTCGTGATAGAAAAATACGCCGGCAAAGGAAACGTTTTAGGTATAAATCAGATTTAAGCTCCATTATTAAACGTAAAAGACTCTTTCCGCCTCCTCCCAATACAAATCATGGGAAAGAACAATGAGATCATACTATTATGGAATGAGATTGATGGATAATTACGTGAAAGAAAAACATAAAATTGGAAGTGTTTTATATAGTAAATAGGTTGATTGGACCAAGTCGGAGGAAGTGAGAGGAGAAGCAAGCAATCCTCACTAGATCGGGTGTCACGTGCTAAGTGGCAAGTGTAGAGGACCACTAGATTGCGTCTAGTTGAGTTATGGGGAAATGCAAAGTCATTTGTCCAAGATTCTTTAGTTCAAGGTGTATTTATTTGACATTTTGTGTGATTTTTTGCAAGGTAGTTTTAAAATTAAAAACGAAAAACAGAAAAAGAATGGGAGCTACTGCTTATTGTCTCCAAGGGCTTAGAGGAGGGCTTGTAGGGCCACCGCGAGCCCAGGAGAGGGTTCCAAGGTCTCACGACCTAAGCAAAGCGACACCGAGGTCGCCTCCGCAGCGACACTTGACAAAAGTCGACCATTGTGCGATCCCGAGAGTCACCTTGATTCTCTACTATCAATTCTTGACCATCGGCAACGCTTGACCATCATCGGCGCTCGACCTCCAGGCCGTGTCTAACAGTTAGGCAAGGGTGACGTTGAAGAAGATGAACTGGGCGAAGACCCGGGCATCGCAACCTTTGGCGAAGACCCAAGTGCAAAAAACCAGAACTTCAACGCTCGGAGAAGAACATCATGAGCGAGGCCAGCATTGGAATATGAAGAAACTAGTGGGGACAATTTTGTAAGAAAAAAAAAAAGTAACTCAGATGTTGCCTCTAAAAGTTTTGAAAGTCCAAGGTAGATTGGTACTTGTCTTGAGCTTTTAGCTTAGTCAATGTCAGCATTTGCTCAAAATGGTTCAAAAGAAATTAACCAATCGTCATAGCCTTTTTATTTCAAGAGACTTCATAGGGTCCACAGTTTATTAGAAAAGCTTAACCAAATGCACATTTGATACGTTCATATGTAATTTCTCATACTAAGAGAAGGTTATTAGTGTTGCGAGTGAACAATCATAATATATAGAATAAATAGAGAGGCTACAATAGGACGAGCAACTATCTCTAGCATACTCAATGCCAAATCATAGATGAGTGGTGCTCTGCTGTTGAAAGCAGTTGAAGGGACGAGACGTAATTTGTAGGCAAGATGCAAGCTTAGAAGAGCTCTCAATGGCAAAATCGCTCCCCAAAGTCCTTAAATGAATTCGGGGAGCATATACAATGAGAGAGTTATGACGGGAGATGAACATGGCCTTGCTATGTGGGAATTCATGACTGATGAAATTCATGGTCAACATATCGTGGAACACATCAGTCGATAATAGATCGCAATAGGATGCTAATCGAAATGAGACTCGCTAGAATAGGGTTTATGAAATTATGGAGACCTCGTTTAACAAGCCCCATTCCAATACTATCAAAGCCAAAACTCCCATGACACCCTAATAAGACATGTCTTCCATTAGTTACTACCAGGCTATAGCCAGTCATATGGGCCACTATTTTTTTGTCCTTTTTGCAGCCCATACTATTGCAAAAAAGCATCCTAATTTGAATGAGTAGAACTCGGCGGTTGAGGTTGGGAAGATGGTAACAATGAAGTTTCTAAAGAAGAGAATCCACATGGAATTGTGGAAGTAGATGATTGTTAAAATTGTGATGAGGAGTTGCCCATGATATTAGATGGACCTAATGGAATTGATGTAGCAATGGACACTCCCGAAGTCGTGGTGGCTTAATTGAGGAATAACCAATGCAAATAAGGGTATTTGGCGATGGTGAGGATAATTGACTAGATTGTGGATTAACAAATCGGAACAAGTGCTCCTGGACAATCACATGGCGAGAGACATATATTCAGCCAGTGTTACGATGCAAACAATGATAGCCACAGTGATGAGGAGATAGCCAATAAAGATGCATTGCATTGTTCTATTATCAAACTTATGGCTAGTGTAAGGGTGCAGCCAATGGTCGCAAGCACATCCAAAAACAAGCAACCGTAAATAATTGAGTTTTTAGCCAACCAATTTCTCATAAGAAGACAATCTACTCAACACTGTTGTAGGCATGCGGTTAATCAAAAAGACCGTAGTGAAGAAAGCATCAATCCAATAAAAATGACGAACGAAGGCTCTAGTAAGCAGTGTGATGCTAGTTTCCACAACATAATGGCGTTTGTGCTCAAACCACCATTTTGTTCATAAGTGTGTGCGCAACAGAGATGTTGTCGTATGCCATGAAGACATAGATAAGGATCAAATTTCTTGCACTCACCACCTCCATCAATTTGAAGGGCCTTGATCTTACAATTGAAATATTTTTCCACTTGGGATATATATTGCACAAAAGTAGAAAAAGCATTAGATTTCATAGTAAGTGGAAAAAGCCATGTGCATCCACTATAAGCATCAATAAATATGATGTAATAACAAAATCCATTAACTAAAGTAACAGGACTTGGTCTCTATAGATCAAAATAAAGTATTTCCAAAGGAGTATTATAGTCGTTGACGATCTAGTAAAGGGAAGACCACGCGACTTGCCCAAGTGACATGACTCATAGAAACTAGATGATGAAGAAATAGGTATTGGCAAATCATGTTTTGAAATAATTGAAGAAGTAACGTAGGCAATCAGATGACACAAGCGCTCATGCTAAATAGAAGCAGAAACTCATTCACTAATGAAGCAGGATGGACCTGCTAATGATTTATTTGAGTGCAAAGGGACCTTATTGGTGGCATGTGCATTATTAAGATAATAGAGATCATTTTTATTTTGATTTTTGAGTAGGAGGTTCCTCGAGGATTGATCTTTAACACAACAAAAAGTAAGATGAAATTCAAGTGACACATTGTTGTCTTTGATAAATTGAAAAACATATAATAGATTCTTCTTGACAGATGGAACATAATGAATAGTTTGTAATTTTAAAGAACTAGTAGGAGAATGTAAGATGGAAGAATTGATATGATATTTGCAAACCTAACCCATTTGCAGTGCGGATTTGATCAATGCCAGAATAGTCGGTCTGAATGTTCAAATTTGCCATGTCGATCATAAGATGATGAGTGGCACTAAAGTTTGGGTACTAGACGACTCACCAATTGAAGAAGCATACATTGCAAATGGAGAGTTGGTATTAGCTTTATAGCCAAAATTAATCATTGGTCGCATTGGAGAGCTGAGTGACCTACACGACCACAAACCTAACAGATGATTCGAGAATAAGAGTAAGCTCCATCTTTAAAATTGGGACCATGACCTCGCCCACACCCTCATCCTCGACCATTGGAGGAAGTATTTAGGGCATCAAATGATTTGACTGCAGCATTCACAATTAGAGAAGACTCTATTGGAGATTCAGTAGTGCGGCTTTGAAGAATAACTTCCTAATTGTAAAGAAAGCCAAGGAAGTCATCGAGAGGTAATGGATTAAGACGAGATGTGATTAAGGTAACAAATGCATCATACTCTGAACCTAGGCCACCAAGGATTAAGCATGTGCAAAATACCCGGGAACCGCCCGGAACCGCCCGGAACCAATGGTTCTTGAGGGAACCAGTCCAATTCCCGGTTCCAATTTACGGGAACCAATGGGTACCGGTCCGGTTCCCGGTACCACATGCGGATCCGCCCGCCTACCCACCCAGACCGGACGAATTAATTTTTAATATTAAAAAAAAAACTAAAACAAAACAAACCCTAACCGAGTGTGACTTCTTTGTCTTCGACTTCTTCGGTTCTGTGACTCTATCTTTGTTCTCTGTCTCTCTTCTCTGTCTCTTCCTCGGTTCCTCCCCGAGTGTCGACGCCGCCATCGTTGTCGCTGCTGTCCTCCCCCTCGCGCCGGCCGCCACCCACCACAGCCTCTGCTTCGCCCAGTAATGACCCGCAACGCCACAGCTCGCCTTCGCGCCGACCACCGCGCTAGCAGCTGCAAGCACCCTTCGCCCGCTCACCCACCGCTGTTGCTTCTACTCCAGGCCCCCTTCGCCAGCAATCCGATGCCTTTGCAACCCCTACAGCCATGACGACCGACGCCAGTAGATCCCGAACCGGTGGCTGCGCCTCCGTCGCTGCTCCGTCGCCCCTCCGCGCAATCCCTACAGTCATTTCGATTCCTTCGTGAGCGTCGACACCACCGCCGCTGCTCTTTCACCGCTGCTATCCGCCTTCTCGCGCCGGCCGCCACAGCCTCTGATCCGCCCAGCACTAATCCACGACGCCGTTGCAGCCCCTACAGTCGCGACGACCGACACCAGCAGATCCCAAACCGGTCACTGCGCCTCCGTCGCTGCTCCACCGCCCCTTCGCGTCGATCGGTTCCATGGAGCCCGGTCCGGTTCCCGGGTGGATCTTGGTTCTAATTTTTCGGAACCGGTCCTTAGCGAGTGGTTCCTTGTTCTAGGTCGGGAACTGCCCGCCGGAACCATGCACACCCCTACCAAGGATGCTAAGAACTAATTGGAAATCAAAGATGGGATAAGCAGCTTCAAAAAGTTGATTTGCAATGTTCTTGGTTTTTGAACAAAGGCTTCCATGGAAAAAGAACCTTTTTTAAGAGATCAAAGTTAATATTCTAATTGATTATGTGAGCTTGAGATCGAGGGGCATAAAGTTTCCCAAGCGAAGTCCAAACATCATGAGCAATCTCAAGACCGACAATGTGTGAGAAAATTAATTCGGTAAGAGTGGAGAGGATGCAGTAGATGATGAGTTGATCTTGATAATGCCATGTACTATGATCCAGGTTATCGGCCAGAATATTAACAATAGCAATGATAGTAGGCATTGAACAAGGATATGAGCCCTCTACAAACCAAAGACACCCATGAAGACGAAATAAACAAAAAATGGTGATTGCCATAGGATGTAATTGTTGTGATCTAACTTGATTTGGAGAACACAGGATATATTGCTGAGAGCAAAAGTTGGTGGCGAAGGGACCAACAAGGATGGAGAGTTAGCAACAATGATGGAGGTAATGGTGTTGGAGGATGTGGAAGAAGACATTGAAATGGAGAAGAGAAGTAAGATGAAAAAAAAAAATAACAATTGGGAAGCTTTAAATTCCATGAAAGAGCTTGAATTTGAGTTTGATCTTACATCCGTATGTGTAGAGATTTGTATTATATTTATAATATGTACATGAACGGGAAAATCACAATTGAAAAGATTTTACAAAAGATAAAAATCTACAATATTAGCATAGATTGTGGAAGATTTACTCTATCAATGGAATTGGCATAGATTGTGAAAAATTGCTCTATCATGGGAGATTTGCTTCATCTCTTTCAAGAGGCAAAAACTCCCAAACCTTAAAATTCACCTAAGGATTAAGAAATCTTCCCATTAAGTCCATTCCACCTTCGAGATAAAAGCATTTGCAAAGAATTATAGTATTAGATAGAAGCAAAAACAACTCCACTAAAAGAGTCATTCCTTGAGGTTTGATGAGGTCGGGACAATCGCGAGCTACCGATTCGGTGCGATGTGGAAATGCATGTTGCTAATGGAGCTTTGTGCATAGATAAGAATCGAGCAAATTGTTTATGTGAAATTAGAGCAACTATGGATTTATAGATAGCTAATTGTTTTAAAAGTGAATTGGATCATTCTATTGAGCTATAAATTTGATTGTCGAAACAATCTCTTTTTTTTTTCTTTCTAGAAAGAAAAATAAAATGGAATAAAAACCTTAAAAATTACAGGAAAATTAGTCAAAAAATAGGAAAAATTGACCAAAAAGTCTTGAACATATTGCACTTTTTGTCAATTGAGTTTGTTCAACTAATTTTGGCTAAAAGTAGCTGACGTGGGCATCGGCCATGCTACATAAGATGGTTGGCATTGATGGGGACAATTTTAAATAATATTTAATATTTTTTTGAACTTTTTATTAATTTTTTTATCTTCTCTTTTCCTTCTTTCCTTCTCTGATTTTTTCTTTTCTTTTTCCCTTTCTCCCTACATCAGCCACCACTAAGCCTCGTTAATGGCTGGTAGAGATTGCTAGCCTCAGGCGACGGACGGCCCATACTCATCTTGGTGAGGGTTGCCCGCGCCTCATCTTGCCAAATTGGCGAGATAGACTCAATTAATAAAATATAAAACGGTTTATATTTCAATTGATAAAGTTGAAAGGTTTACGATTAAATTAGTAAAAGTACAATAAATTTACAATTTTTTGGACAATTTTCAGATGAGAATTCTAAATGAGGACTCAATTGGCAAAATTCTATATCTATGAAGCCCAACAGAGGGAGAAAGGAAAAAAAGAAAGAAGGAAAAGAAAAGAAGGAAAAGTGAAAATAAAAATTAATAAATAATAAATAATTCAAAATAAATATTAAAACATTAATAAAAATTGTTCACATTAGCATTGGTTATGCCACGTAAGACGGTTGACGTCCATGTCAACAATTTCTTACCAAAATTAGCTGGATGGATTCAATTGGCAAAAACTAGAAAAGATTTAGGATTCAATTGAAAAAGTAAAAGGTTTTAGACTAAATTAACAAAAGTGTAATATGTTTATAACTTTTAGAATAATTTTCCCGAATTCTCATAGAGTTAACCGAATTTAAATGAATCACATGATGTCATGCAAGATAATTGTTTAGGAGAAACTGGGCCTATTGAAAACTATTGGTCCTCAACTCGACATTATCTCTAACCTTGTATTTCCCTCACTTCTGTTCAGAAGGGTTGCAACAATACTTATACATACATACATACTAATTTTTTTAGGTCACCGAATGCCCAAGCACATCTCTAATGATCGTGTCTTTCTCAAATTAATACTTAAATATCTTAAAAATTTTCAATTACACCCTTAGTCATATGCAAGAGAATTAAGTAAGATTATTTCTCCAAATGAATTCGGGGCTGTATACCACCGTTGACCCTTTCTTTTTTTGTCGAAGTAATTTAACGCATCTAGTTCAAAGAAATCAGCCACCGTAACTTGGGCCTTCAATAGAAAAAAGTAAAATTGGGCTTGAGTACATCTTCCGGCCGATTTTGCTTAATTGGTGTTGTTAATGAACCTAACAACAACATTGTCCGAATTGTTCTTTTTTGCTCAGTAGCCCACGTGACTTGATTACCCAAACTGGTCGATGTGACTGACGAAGAGCAGATAGGGGCTTTGGCTCGTGGTAATGGAGTCATATCATTGGAAGACAGCACAAGTATGCTTGGATTTCGTAAAGCGATTTTGGTTAGCCGCTTTGAGTTTTAGGATTCGAAATGGTAGGACTTGAGCTCAAAGAACAATGGGGTGGGAAACAGTAGCTTAATTTCAAGCTACTGATTCGCGGGCTTTGATCTCATGCGCGTGATATTACAAATGCAAAACGTCTAAATCATAAGACAAAAAGGAACACATGCACATGAGATTTCGGCAAACACTATGTATTCACGCATTCTCTCTTGCCTGAACGAGATGAAAAGAAGGAGGACCGGTCCACGTCGGGAAATAGAGAACGTCAAAGTTCACGCATGGAGATTAAGACCACATCGTTAGAGAGACTGATGAAAAAAGAAAGTATTTACGAAGCGAAAGTGCTTATGCATGTACGAGATCAACTCCATTTTTTATTTTTATTTTTCCTAATGAATCACTGCAATACCCGATGCAGCGAACGCAAAAAGTGGCAAAGCCCATCGAGCTTGCCAGAGATAACGTTAAAAAGGGGGGAATGGCTTAGTGTCCGTTAGTACATGTTAATAGAACGGTCAAGAGCAAACTTTAAAATATTAAATCGTTCGCCGATATCAAAATTATTTTTCCTTTTGCTTTTGGCATTTTCTGGGGTTCTTTGCTGAAGGGCTGAAGCGTACAACTGGATGGAGATTAAGCACGAATCTCTATTTCCTTTTTTATTATTATCATTTTAATTTTGCCTTTTTAATTCAGTCAAAGTAGCGAATACCAATGCCTCTAATTATGTGAGAGAGAGAGAGAGAGAGAGAGAGAGAGAGTATAATAATAGCACGGCCATGTGAACTTCTCGAGATCCCCACGTACGCCAAAGTAGGACAGCCTGCAGCTATTTCACGTTTGAATATTTTCTCTCTTTTTCTTTTCTCGTTTCTTATTCTATTTATTCTTTATTTTTTGAACTTTAAAAAAATTTATAATTCTCCCAACGTAGCTAATACTCTCTTTACTATTGTTATTATTTCGATACGCCAAACCTACGAAAATAATGCAGATGTTTCCTGGTTACAATATAAAGCAGCCCTTCTTTTAATTGGTGAAGAAAAAATATTGTTTTCTCCTAAATTTAAATTAACTAATATCAGCCGGTCAATTAACCGATGAACTACTCCAAGGCCGAAAAGTTTGACTTCCAGGGAAGTTACCTGCTTTCATGGATCGTTGAATGTGCCTTCACCGGGCAACGTTGAAGCAATCTTCTCAAGAAGCGTGGAAATAGACTCGAGGCCATTCTTGTTTTTTAATCGCTTATTATACTAGAATTGTCGGGAAAATAAATAATTAAAGAATTTCAGATACTTTTTTATTAAGTGTTTTTAAATGGTTAACATAGCACAAAATAAAATAATATTCCAAACCGTAAATTTCATGTAAAGTAGTGTATTTTGTGATCCAAATTCCACGCAAAACATGAAAACTGGCTCAGTTATTATTAATACCCAGATATATCAAAAAATATATACTCGATTTTTTAGGTAATCAAATACCCAAGCATATCTGTAAAGATCGCATTTTCTCAAAATAATATTCAAATATCTTGAAATTTTTATTTATTTGTGTGCAAGAGATTATTCCTCCTAATGAATTTGGCGCTGTCTTTGACCCTTTTTTGTCAAAAGAAATAACACATCTAATTCAAGTAATTATAGTATACTTTGCATGTCATTTAGCTTAACAAAATGTGACAAGTTGGAGGACTTGCCATATTATCAAGGGAAAATGTCCACATCTTTGCGGACATGTTGTTTCTCATTTGTTTCCAGCTTTTTCGGCTTTTACTTGGAGTAACCACTGAAGTCAAGATCGAATGAGATTGACTAAAAATAATAATAATAAAAAATTAGAGAACCACCTAATCCTGACTTGCGGCAACCGATACCAATTAATTAAACTCGTAGGGTATAGGCTGATATTCACTTAACTTGCCCTCTAACCACTCATTTTATAATGGGAGAATCGTGCATTTAAAAGAAAATTGAAGAAATTAGAAGTTTAAGTAACAGCAAGTCAAGGCTTCATTTGTGCTCAAAAAATATTTTTTGAGAAAGCATTTTTTTTCATGTTCCTACGTTTAATTCGCTTAAGAAAATGAGTTATAAAAAACATTTTTTAATCAACAGAAAATATTTTTTTTCCAAAAAACTCTACACTATTTCTAAACCGTTGGCAATAGGGTCAGGTCCCTGCATTCGAGCCTAAGTCCATCAAGGCCAGTGTGGGTCCATTTAAGGTGCACCCACACAACTTTTACAATTAAAATTTTTTGATACTTTTTACTTTTTATCATTCTTCTGTTTCTTTCTTTATTGGATTAATACCTTAAAAAACCCCAAACTGGTACACTTGTGATAAATTTACCCCAAACTATTTTTTTAACCATAAAAAACTCCAAACTGGTACACCTGTGACAAATTTACCCCGACTAACTATAAAAAAACCCTAAACTGGTACATTTATGACAAATTTACCCCAAATTAATTTATTCGACCACAAAAAACCCCAAACTGGTAAATTTGTGATTAATATACCCTCCGAAAAATTAGATTAATACCACAAAAAATCACAAAAATTATAAACTATGACAAACAGAGTGTAAAATCCCAAATTGATATACCGGTCAATTGTCATGTGTTATTTAACTTTATAATTTAACAAGAAAATTTAACTAAAACTAACAGAGGGTAAATTTGTCACAAATATACCAGTTTAAGGTAAATTTGTCAAAGGTATACCAGTTTGGAGTTTTTGGTGGTCAAAAAACTAGTTTAGGGTAAATTTGTCACAGATGTACCAGTTTGGAGTTTTTCAAGGTATTAACCCTTCTTTATTCTTCTTTTCATTCTTTTTCTTTTTCCTCCGCCTGATGCGAGGCCTCAACACAAGTCATGAGAGAGGGTCGGCGAGCCAACCTCTAGTCGCCAGAGGCGAGCGAGGCTCAAGTGTCGCGCTTGAGCCAGTTGGGAGGCCAGCAACATTCGCCCTTGTCAAGATCGTGCGAAGTTTGACCATGCCAGTCATCGGCAATCGTCGGGGCTTGGGGCCGGTGGAGAAGGAAATAAGAAAAGAAAAAGAACGAAGAATATAAAATATTAAAAAAAAATTCGAATTTTTCCGTAAGCCACGTCCACTTGCAGCACCCAACCAAAAGCCACGTCCACTTTCACTTTCTTTTTACATTTTTATGGGTCACTTTGATATTCTTGATAATTAGGAGGATTGAGAAATAAATATGGACGATCTCTGGTCAATTAGTTTGTTAACTTCTTAGGAATCATTGCAAGCTTTATTTGGGAGTGAATGTCAAATGTGATCTCTCCACTATCTACCACTATCTACCACCATCGGCCCTTTTCCGGTGCTTTTACAATTAGCCTGCCAATTAATTCAAGGAAAAAACAAACCCTGAACCGGTTCCTTGCGAAACATTTGACCTAAACTAGTTTTCGTCTCCCGAAAATTTTCGAACTGTAGCTTATCATTTACACTAGTTCCTTCTTTGTAAAATGTGACGACGACTCTCTTCTTCACCTCCATTCCCACTGATTTGAACATGTTTCTCCCTGACGAAATAAGGTTCAATCAATCGGTAAAAATCTCTCCTTCGGTTCGTCCGTCCCTTCATTAATTCATCAATCGATCAAGATCAAATCAAATCACAAATACCCTTTTTAGGGCCTTGCCGATCTGCCTTTTTTATTTTAAGTGAACGAACGAAAAGGTCGCAGGGAAGACCGATCCCGTCGAGGGAAAAAAAAAAATTACGTCGGCTCTTTTCTCGTGCGTGTGGGTGTTCCCTCTTGAAGATTGCTTAGATCAGGGAGCGATTTCGACGATGGTAGATGCCGGGTGCGAGTAGAAGGACTGAAATCGACAAGAAAAAAGCTCCAAACCCTTAATTATTTTGCCGGGTCAAACGATCGGGGATCGTCGAGAAAAAGAGCGAGAAAGGGGATGCAGGAGTTGCAGGAGTTTGAATGGAGAGAAAGGAGCGCCACGTTTCGTCCACTGAATGGGGCCAAATTATTCTATATTCTCTGAGAGAATGTCAGATCACAGTATTCTATTCTTCTATTCACGGGCTTTTCATTTAATAGTGTATTGATTTGTGAAATTTCGCGACACCACTCTCGGCTCATCTAAAAATATAAACAACTAAAAAATGATTGGATCATATCCTCTAATGTATTATGATAATATCAATCTATTTTAAATTATTAAAAAAATTAAATAATAAATAATTATAAATTAGCTGAAAGTTTACTTTTTCAAGAAACACTAGCGAAGTCCTAATCTGCTATATAAAAGATATAATTCAGCGCTTCCGTTAACCACAGCCTCCTCACCTTTTCCTCGCTCCTAGAGGCACCGCTCCTTTCTGGGTTGGCTATACAGTGA
Source organism: Eucalyptus grandis x Eucalyptus urophylla (assembly GCA_028830015.1). NCBI lineage: Eukaryota > Viridiplantae > Streptophyta > Magnoliopsida > Myrtales > Myrtaceae > Eucalyptus > Eucalyptus grandis x Eucalyptus urophylla. The sequence goes on along the minus strand of CM054190.1, from coordinate 55,559,226 downwards.
TGGCTTTCTCAGAGGCACATCTGCTCGGAGAAGAAGAGGGTTATGGGCAGGTGCCTCTGCTCGGAGAAGAAGAGGGTTATGGGCAGGTGTACTGCGGAGTCCCTGTCACCGGGGAAGAGGTGGCAGTGAAGCGACCGAAGGCGGTGGGCAGACGGGGAGAGCTTGAGATTCTGATTGAGGTTGAAATAATAAAGCCGAGTTCATCACAAGCATGTTGTCTCTTTGCTTGGATACTGCGCAGCCGAGTCCGAGAGCATCCTCGTGTACGAGCTGGTGTCCAAGACTTCCACTTGCATGGTGGGTCTGAATTTTCAATACGACTATAATTGTCGTCCCCATTTCTTTGGCAGCCTTCGGCAACCATTTTTGAATTTTCCCCTCTTCTTTTGGCTGCCTTTGGCAACCACGGCACCGTTCTCAACTGAAAGTACTGAGCTAGCTTGCGATTGAGAACAGTCTTGGCGCGTTAGCTTTGCAATGGGCATTTTACTTATTCTCACTATCTCAGACAGGGTTGGCTATTATACCAGTCTACTTGGTGCTAAAGCTAGCATGGTGTCAATCTTCACCACCGTAAGATTCCCAAATTCCATATTTATGTTTGTCTTCTTGATAGAGAGGGAATACGGAGGACGTCTCCCACCCTAGGATGGATCTCCCACCTGAGAGCCTTTTAAGGACTTGCCTAGGTCTAATACGACTTTAATGTCGTCCCCTTTTCTTTTGGCTGCCTTGAGCAACCGCTTTTTCGATATTTTCGATTGCCAACGAGTCAAATCTGTTGCTAAGGTTGCACAACCCCATTAGCGATAGAGGAGGAGACAACTAGCTATGATTAAAAAAAAAAGCTATGATCTACATTGAGAAATTAAGTTAAAGATGCCGATTTACCTCTAAATGGGAAGGATTTAAATCTCAATCCATATTGTTTACATCCAATATACAAAGATAAGCAAAAATATCAAGTCAAATGAAAGAATAAGTTCAATTGATAGTTGTTAATTCATCAATTGAGACTAAAAAAAACATAGAGTGAGAGGTGTAGAAAAAGAGATAAATTAATCATTTGAAATGTCTATCTATTCCTTAATTTCGAATTAAGTGATTTATTAGATAATTCTTGAGTAGATTAACATTAAAATAATAAAATTGTAAGAAATTTGAATCAGTAATTTTGTAAATAAGTCTACGTAGACCGTACATAGAGGCCTGCCAAAATGGAAGATCTGGACGGCCTCATCTTTTGCATGACCAGCTCCCATCACATTCCTCGGAATGGAAATATAAATCGAACATTTCTTCATGAGAATTGGGGTTTACATCTGTCTCGATGGCGAAGGATTTCGGCCCTTTTTTCCCTAACAAAAATAGCAAATCTTCTTTACAAGTGTGATTTTTTCATACGTCTTTTAAATCAAATCAAAGTTGCTTTCCTTTGACTTCTTATTTCGGTATCCAAATTAGCATTTGGGGTTATGTGAAAACAGAAAAATTTTTTATATATATATATATATATATATATATATATTAATTAGAGAACTAGGCGCTTTGTCCTTCTAATGGAAAGGATTCTGATGGAAAATGAGGGAGGACCGACCCTAGACTGGTCATCTAGACTGAAAATTATTCTGGGATCTGCCTCTCATCTTTATTGAATTAGTAGTTGATTAAAACTGTGAATCCTAGAGCTTTCCACTGGATGAGCATCGAGGATCACCGTTGCTATCTCGAATCAGGAAAGTAAGGGTGCGTTTGATAACATTTCTATTCCAGAGAATAATTTTTTAACATAAATAGTTTTTTTTTTTTTGTTTCCGTTCCCGGAAATAATTTCTGAGTATAAGAACGCGCTTGGTAACTACAAAAAATTTCTATTCCAGGAATAGAAATACGTTTGGTAAACTTGTATAATTTTGTTATTTTTTTTTAATTTTTTAATATTTTTATTATATTTTTCCTTTTTTTTTTTTCTTTCTTTCTCTTTGTGGCCGGTCGTCGGCCACGGCGGCCATAGCCAAGGCCGTCGACCAGCCAAAAGGAAGAAGAAGAAGAAGAAAATAAAGAGAAGAAAAAAAGAGGAGAGAGAAAAATTATTTATCAGAATTGTTTCTGGAAATAATAAACAATTTTTTTTCTACTTCTTGTTTCTATTCCAAATATATTCCTGGGAACAAAAAATTTATTCTTTTGTTCTTGAAAACAAAAGTTTTACCAAATGCGGTTCTCTTCTTTTTTTATTTCCCGGGACAAAAAGAACAGAAATTTTTATTCCGGGGAACAAAAACAAAATTTGCCAAACAAGCCCTAATTTTGTGATTATCTCATTAGCTCGACCCCACTTCTCTCTCTCTCTACATGCCGATCACTCCCCATTTCGTCGCTTATTTGTTTCTTACCATCTATAAATAAAGAAAGAAAGAAAGAAAGAAATAACGTGTAAATCATGCGTATAATCTGAATATTGAGGACGTACTGCATGCCAAAATGATTAAATCCATAATTCAATAAATTAAAGAAACTAGTAAATTGCTCGACTGCCGGGTCTTTAGGCAACGCGCACTCCCCAAACATACGATATCTCCGTCCCTTAGGCTTTCTAATTCCCAGCCCGGGCTCCTGACCGTCTTCTCCGACGGCAGCGACCAACAACACAGCGGCGCTGACGCCCACCGCCACCATGGCATCTCCTGTGCCGCCAGCTTCTTCCAGGTCCCCTATGCCCCCTTCGCCGGCATCTTTTTCGTGTCGTTCCACCTTGTTGACCGGGCTCGCGGGGGGTTTTTTCTTTGGTGCGGTCGCGGCGGTGGCGCTGTTCATGTGTTGCAGGAAAAAAAACAGTCAGCCTTGGGCTTCAATCCCCCACGCTCGAACCCCCAGCGTTCCAACCCCCCACGCTCGAACCCCCAGCGTTCCAACCCCCAACGCTCGAACCCCCAGCGTTCCAACCCCCCACGCTCGAACCCCCAGCGTTCCAACCCCCAACGCTCGAACCCCCAGCGTTCCAACCCCCCAGGCTCGAACCCCCAGCGTTCCAACCCCCCACGCTCGAACCCCCAGCGTTCCAACCCCCAACGCTCGAACCCCCAGCGTTCCAACCCCCCACGCTCGAACCCCAGCGTTCCAACCCCCCACGCTCTAACCCCCAGCGTTCCAACCCCCCACACTCGAACCCCCAGCGTTCCAAACCCCAGCGCTCCTCAGACTTTCGGCATTCGCAGTTTCACTTTTGATCAAGTGAAACGGTTCACTGAAAACTTCTCGGCAGATAATGATATCGGAGGAGGTGGTTTTGGGCGCGTGTACAAAGGTTTGTTTCCCAATGGGGAAGGGGATCCAGACAAGGTGGTGGCAGTGAAGCGACTAAATACAGAAGGCCAACAGGGAGAATCTGAGTTCAAGACTGAGGTTGAAAATTTAAGCCGAGCCCATCACAAGCATGTCGTGTCTTTGGTTGGATACTGCATAGCCGGGGCCGAGTGCATCCTCGTGTATGAGTATGTGCCCAACAACAACTTGCACTTCCACTTACATGGTCGTGGTGAGTACGAATTTTCAGTACCAATTTATGCTGCGCGCTTATATGTTGCCCCCTCTTTCTCTATCAGTCTTATTTGGGTATCCGACTTGCATTTGGGGTATGTGAAAAAAGAAAGGGACAACTGTTGACACCTAAATTTTGGCGATTTGTTTAAGGGTTTCTTAATTGCATTGAAAAATTGGGGATTGATTTCTAACCCCTCAACAAAAAAATTTCATTAAAATTGCATCGCACATAGACCTTAGGAGAATTTGTGTCACTAGTCTTATAATCAATCAAAAAATTTTATCAAAAAAATTAGTACAAGAAAATTTCGAAATTAAAAAAGAAAAAAAAAAGAAAAGGGGTAGCTGGGCCTGGGTTTAAACAAACCTTAGGTTGGCCCCTTCCTCCCTTCCTTTTTTTTCTTTCTTTTCCCTCACGCGGCCCACTAGCTCGGCCCATCCACCTTTTCCCTTCAGCCCAACCCGCGCACGAACCGGTCGTCTCCCTCCTGTTGTCCTTCGCACGACGACCTGCAGAGAACAGAAAAATGGAGCAGCGACCGGGGGCAGGGGATCGGGATTGCAGGCGACCAGCATGATCCGCGGGTCAGAAGGGGCAGTCCGGCCGGCAAGCTGGCAGCCGCAGAGGCCATGCGCGCTTGCTGGCCGGGTATAAAACCGGAGAAGGCAACAGCACAGAGGAGGGGGGTCTCGACTGGTTCTTTGGTGGAGAGAGAACAAAGAGTTCGAGAGAGGGAGAATCGGGGGAATCGTCACTACAAAAAATCGAGACCACAGAGAGAGTACCGAGGAGCAAGCGAGAGAAAACACATCAATCACAGAGAGAGGACCCCTCCGAACGGTTGTCCACTGCCATTGATCGTTTCCGGAGAAAAGAGAGCACCGGAGAGCGAGCTTGAAAGAGGGCGAGCTTGAGAGAGAGAGGATTGGGAGAGAGAACGCTTCGCCGTCGCTTGAAGTACGCCTGTTGCTCGCCATCCGAACCAGGTAGACTTCTCGCTTCACTTCGAGGTCTCGGGCCGGAGCTCGCGGCCGACCTGTTCATGCGAGCTTCGGCTACACCAGAACTCCATGAAAGCTCATAGATGTCCTAGTGCATGTTGACAGATGTCCAGGCTTGTGCTCGAGTCTATACCGGTCCTGAGATCCTTCGTTTCTGTTGTGTATGCTAACCGGTTGATGAAATGCGAGTCGGTGGGTATGTTGTGGCTGAAAATGCTTGCTGTGCTCGCATCTGCTCGAGTGTGATATATGTTCTTTAGTGGATTTGTGTTGCTTGTGCATGCTGTGTTGATTTTTACTCGGATTCAAGCCTCGAATGAGCCCGTATGCCTTTTTTTTTAGCTGCTGCGTGCTCAATGTTTGACAAAATGTCTCAAAGAGAACCGAAAAAAAACCTACGTTCAAACTCGGTCTAATTTACACTTGTTCATATATATGTTGGAGGGAAAATTCCAAAATGGGACTCGAAGTGCCATCTTTTTCTCAAATAAGGGTCCGAAGTGAACATTGTTTCAAATAGGGACCCAAAGTGCCATCACTTTCTCAAATAAGGACTTAAAGTGGATGTTATTTCAAATGAGGACCTAAAGTGGTTATGTTTGTTTCAAATAAGGACCTGACTTTTCGGCGATCAAGGGTATTTTTGTCTTTCCATTTTCCGTCTTTTTTTTTTCTTTCCTCTTTTTTTTTTTTGGTTCTTCTTCTTCCTCTTCGCCAGTGGCCAGCTGACCACCAGCGATGCCCATAGAGGGCTAGGCGAGGCCGCCCACGCCGGTCCTTACTAGTAGCTAGCGAGGGCCAACCTCGTCGATGGCCCCTAGGTGAGGGTCGCCACACCCAAGCGACACCATCCCTCACTTGTGGCTAGCGGATGGCCCTCACTGGCGAAGGTGACCCTCACCCAGCCCTTTGTGGGCATCGCCGATGGCTAGCAGCCATCGACAATGAGGAAGAAGAAGAACCAGAAAAAAAAAAAAGAAAAAAAGAAAAGGGAAAATGCCAAATGATGAAAATACCATTGACCGGTCAAAAAATTAGCTAGTCGGCAACTGGCGAGGTGGGGTCCATATTTTGAAACAACCAAAGCCACTTTAGGTTATTATTTGAAACAAAATCCACTTTGGGCTCTTATTTAATAAAATAAGGGCACTTTGGGTCATTTTTTGAAATTTTCCCAAAAAAAAATAAATAAAGAGGAAAGAAAAAAGGTGGAAAATTACAAAAGACAAAAATACCCTTGATCACTGAAAAGTCAGATCCTTATTTGAAACAAACATAACCACTTTAGGTTCTCATTTGAAACAACATCCACTTCAGTCCTTTATTTGAGAAAGTGATGGCATTTCAAGTCCCTATTTGAAACAATGTTCACTTCAGACCCTTATTTGAGAAAAAGAGGGTACTTCGGGTCCCATTTTGGAATTTTCCCTATGTTGGACCATGACTGTCTCGTATGTTTTCATCGCGATTTCATGCGATTTTCGTGAAATAATCATGTGTGTTTGAGCCGGGTGTTCACATCCGAAAATGGTGTAGCAGCCCTCATGGCCGACGCTGATTTGCGACGGTCGGGGTGGTTTGGTGTTAGAAGGGATGCTAAGTGCTTTGGTTATTGTTGTTGTTCGAATTAGTTTTGGTAAAGAAACAAATTTCGGCGAGGAAGGAGAAGGCAGTTTTCGGGAAGGTTGAAGGCGTGCAGGGGGCAAGCCCGAAGGAGAGAACGCGTAGAGAAGAAGACCAAAAGAAAAAAAAAGTAAAATAAAAGAAGAAACAAAAGAAAACGAAAAGTAAAGAAAGAAATGAAAAGCAAAAAAAATTATGGAAAAAGAAAGTCAAAAGGGGCTTCGGGAAAGAGGAATCGCAGAAGCAAATGGCGCAGGGGAGTGCAGTGAGAAAAGACTAACGAAAAGAGTTTTTTTTTTTTAATAATAATAAAAAAAATTAAAAATGAATTTTTTTTTTAATCCAAAAGTGTTGGATCCGGATTTGGGTTTGGTCTACGGGCCGGGTTGGGTTTACCCGGTCCGAACCCATTTTATTGAAGTATTAAATATATATTAAAAATTAAAAAAATAATAAATAAATAAATAAAATCGAAAAAAAAATTTCAAAAAATTCAAAAAATTCAAAAAAATGATAAAAATTCAAAAAGTTTTCTGAAATTTCAAAAAAACTCAGAAAACATTAAAAATTTCGCCTTTTCTTAATTTTAATTAAAAGTTAAAAAAATTAATTAAAATTTAAAAAAAAATTAAAAAAAAATTAAATTAAATTAAGAATTTCGAAAATCCAAAAATGATAGGGTTTGGTTAGGAATTGCTATGTATTGCCCCTTTAGTGTAATTAAGCCTTTATTTTCTTGTATGTTGTTTTTATCGTATATTTAATTTGCGTGTCTTATGTTTAATTTGCACGTGTTTAATTTTAGGGCAAATAGGATCTTGGTAGGTATAATTATTACTTTATTGATTGTGCACCTGCATGCTCACCTCTTATGTTAGCGGATAGGTATGAAATCGATCTAAATTGCCTGATGAAAATCATTTTGTTAAAATGAACAAGATTAGGTACCGAAAATGCACTAATTGGTTAATTAGTGTAATCAAGTCCCCGAACCTAGACTCTCTGGTTGCGTAGGAAGTGAGGCACGCTCCCATGTCTCACTTGGTTTCTAACCGACCCCAATAGGCTAGTGGCGACTCCTTTTGTGCAAAATTCATAAAAAATATCCCAACGTCACGCGGGATATGGGCTTGGGAGAGCCCACGCCTAATCATGGGCCTTAGGCCCGTCCTTTAGGCAATACCCCTAAACCTGCTCCCTCCCCCCGAGGGTAGGTCGCGACAACAACTAATCGGGGAACTTGGTGCTTTGTGCGTTTAATGGAAGGATTCTCATGGAAAGTGATCGTTTCAGGAGCCGGACGACAGGACCTAAATTGGCCAGGAAGACTGGAAATTGCTTTGGGATCTGCCAAAGGACTAGCGTATCTTCACGAGTATTGTAGGTTTCCGATGTACTTTTGGCTTTTCTATTTATTTAATCAATAGTTGATTAAAACTGTGAATCCTTGAGCCTCGCTCTTGTATACGGGGGAAAAACATTCCTTGTGCAGGTCATCCTACGATCATACATCGCAATATCAAGGCAACTAACATACTTTTGGACGATGATTTCGAGGCAAAGGTAAAAACAAACTTATTGGATAAATTTATGAGTCTGCATTGATATTTCCAACTTCAATTGGTTTAACTCTCGGAGCAAGTAGATTACACCCCTTCTAAATTCTGAATTCTGAATGCTTTTCTCTCTCAGATTGCAGATTTTGGACTTGCAAAATGTATTTCTGAATCAAAGACTCATGTGACTACCAACGTGAAGGGCACCGTTGGGTAAGATTTGCTCCATTCGGAGGACCGAGATGTGAGCCGGCTATTAATCTGTCTTAGATGTTTCCAAATGTTTGTAAAATGAGCCATTGTTCGCTAGTTCATCTTGTGCTTCATTTGTTAAAGCACAGCCTTTTAGGTACTTCTGTAGTTTGACTAGTTCTAATATGTTATTGTTCAAATTTGTTGAAATTCAATTTGTGGTCTTCCTTGTAGGTATATCGATCCGGAGTACTGCCGGAGTAACCAACTAACGGAAAAATCAGACATTTATTCTTTCGGGATGGTGCTCTGGGAGTTGATCACTGGTCGCAAACCTTCGGCTACTATAGAGAATCATGAGTGTCTGTTTTATTGGGTGAGTCATGCAATTGTCATGTTCACAATTATAGGCAAACCTTCGGATTCTATAGAGAATTACGCCCTCATTTTTTATTTTTTTTTGGGGTCCTGGAGGGGATTCGAACTTACAGGTGGGTTTTTATCATCCAAGTTCAATATTGAGATAGAGTCATTGTTACGGTCATTACAGGTGAGGTCTAAGCTCCCACGATATCTGGAAGATGGAATCTTCGACTGTCTTGTTGATCGTAGGCTGCAGAACGTTTATGACCGCGAGGCGATGGCTCGTATGGTGCGATGCGCTGTCGCTTGTGTGTATCATTTGCCGCAGGATCGACCGAAGATGAGTACGGTAATATTTTTAGTACCTGGAGCTTAATCTTTCTTTAATAGATGCCGTTTGCGGTACTTTTTGTTCATTGACTCATGTCTAGTTCATTTAAGATCCGTTGAGCTTACCTGGAAATAGTGCCAACACACAATGGGACACGACACGACATAACATGCCGACACGTCATTTATCAAAAAATGAATAATTCCGACATATTGGAACACGTTGTATATTAAATGTATATTTTTATATATACGTGATAAATTATCATTTTTAATTCATAAATAAATAAATAATAATAAGAGTATTGCATGAATTTATAATAAAAATATTAATCCACCATTTGTTAATATTATTCATTATTTCAATTTAGTAAATTTAATTCCATTTCGATAATCCATAAAACTTGGAGGAAAAAAATCAATCCACATTTCTAGACTCGTGTATCGGAGCATGTCGGAAGGGAAGAGGAAAAAAATAAATTTGGGAGTGAATTGTGTGTCACGGGAAGTAAGTCAGAAAAGAAAAGAATGCTAAGTTTTTTTTTTCCCATTTTATTATTTTTACATATATATTATGATCCATCATTTATTGAAAATTTATATAATTGATCCCGTGCGTATCAGACTTATATGTTGGAATACCGGACTCGAGTTTCAGAAAATATCGGAAGAGTTTTCGACATGTGTTGACCTTGTGTCAAAAAGTATTGGATAGTGTTTGACATGTGTTCGACACAATATGAAGACTCTTAGAGAATATCGGTGTCTCATGGGAAATAGGAACTCTGACGATCAACTTTTGAAAAAATTGAGCAGATTGTTCGAGCCCTCGAAGGACATCCAGATTTTCTTCCCTCTCTTACCCACCTTAATTTTGGGGAGGGGCCCGGGCCGAGAGCGGACCGCGGCACCAACCAGCGAAGGCCTCGAAATGTCCAGAGAGACGCCATTAGGTAACCAGAAAAACGGCAGCAGCCATCACAGAGAGCCTACACCTGGCTCGAGGAGCGCGGGTCCAAGCCGCCCTACAGCCCAAGGTCTGGAGATGCGAGAGATGTAGACAATCAAGGTTTCAGCGGAGGCGCTCTCGAAGCTCCTTGTTAACGCTTCACCGTGGATGGCAAGACAGGCATTTCATTTTCAAGCATTGACTTTGATAATTTGGTTATTTGGGATTCAAGTTTATTTTGGAGCGGATGGACAGATGCTACTATTGTTTGCGGTAGGTTTAAGTGACTCATGTTGGAACCCAGAGATTATTTTTTAAGTTTGATAGTGTTGGGTGAAATCCTAGTCGATCAGTGCGTTGACATCTTTGGTCGTATGCTGATCCTAGATGTTGATGTTGGTCCATTTTGTGATGGCAACTGCATGTGAAGGTTTCTTCGAAATGAACTAGAGATGTCAATATGGAAATCTATATATAACCCATTTAAATCATAAATTGGTGATACATGAATTACTTATATTTTGAATAAATTAGTTAAATGAGTTTTTAATGAGTTGGACTTAAAATCATATTTTTAACTTAAGCCTCACATTCTTTCTTTCCTCTTTTAACTTTATGAAAATGTTTTTTTTTTATAAAACCAAAATTAGAATTATTTTTCATATTTCATTTTTAGTTTCTTTTCCTTTCTTTTTTTTTTTCCTTTTTCTTCCTCCTTCCTTAGTTGGTGGCCGGCACGGCAATAGTTGGTGATTGGCTAGGTGAGGCTCATCCTTGCCGGATTTGGCGAGACTCGAGTTCGCCAGTGTTGAGCAAGCTTGAGCTCCTCGATCTGACGAGGCGTTGACTGATGAGGTTGGAGCCTTGCTGGTGTTAGGCAAGCACGATCTCGCCATCTCATGACAAGTGGTGAGGCGGAGGCCTCGTCAATCTAGCCAGTCTCGAGCTCACTAACGTCCTGTGGCTGGCTGTTGGCCGTTGTCGTGCTGTTGTCATAGTTGGCGGTTGGCCGAAGAAGAAGAAAAACAAAAACAAAAAACAAAAAGTAAAATAAATGTTATATTTTTAAAAAGTAAAATAAAAATAATTAAAATTCAATTTTAAAAAATAATTAAAAATTAAATTTCTAATTTTTTTTATAAAACTATAAAAATTGTTCATTACATTTGTATTGTATTAAAGTATTTTAGCAATACTATTTTTGTTTTAAATATCATAAGAAATAAGTTTCTTAGATTTAGTTAAAGGGACATTTTTTGTTTTATTTACTAATTTGTTATTGTTTAGTTTACGTTTTAAATTTGATGTGAAGTTTTTATTCAAGTAATATATGTGAAGAACTTAAAATGAATTAAATGGGTGGAAGTGAATTAACCTAAATTGAGTTAAATATTAATATACTTCGATAATGTAAATAAAATTGGGTATAAATCATCAAATTTACATTCCATGAAAATAAGTTAAAATAGGTTAAATGGATCTATACGGGTCAGATCATTTTCGACTTGATCCAAACTCGACTCAGTCCACCCATTTGATAGCTGTAGTCAGGACTAAACACCGAGAGCATTTGACAAAATATTATCTTTTGAAGTTTATTAAATTGAAGGGTGACAATATTCTTTGATGATTAGGAGGGTCTGGACGGTATATATGAAGGATCTCTGGTCAATTAGTTGCCAACCTTATTAAGTATCATTGCAAGCTTTATTTGCTAATGAAATTGCCAAATCTACCTCTTTCTTGTACCTTTAGAATTAGCCTCCCTATAAAATTAGATGGGGTGAAAATGGAATGTGAAATCCGTTTTCTCTTTGAACATCATACGGGGAACTCTTTCTCATCGCAATAGTATTTTGAGAAGAACATATGTTTCGTTACCTACTTTGCCAAATGATAGGGATGTGCAAAAAAATTGAGAATCGCTCGGACCACCCAGAACCAGACCAGACCTCCCAAAATTAGTGGTTCCTAAAGGAATCGGTTTGGTTCTCGGTTCCAATTTATTGGAACCAGTGGGTACCGGTCCGGTTTCTTGTTCCAAGTATGGATCCGTCCATCTAAATCAATCAAACTGATAATATATATATATATTTAATTTTTAATTTAAAAAATGAAAAATCCTAAATCCCAAGGTTACTTACTAATATTTTATGTTTTGCCCACTTATAACAAGTTTGGTGAGTGTGCTATCTTGCTTACATACTTCCTAGTATACTAAGACAGCGCATGGTAACGTTTCTGTTTCTCGAAATTTCTGTTCTTTTGTTCCTTGGAACAAAAAAAAGAACAGAAACCTATTTGGTAAAATATTTGTTCCCGAGAAAAATTTCTCTATTTTTTTGTTCCTGAGAATAGTTTTGAGAAACAAAAAAAAGTAGCTTCTTATTCTCGGGAACAATTTTTAGAAATAAGCCAATTTTTTTTCTTTTGTTTCTCTCTCTTGCTAGCCACCTCCAATCGCCCGGAGCCACCACTGACTGCCGCCGCCGCCCATTGCCAGCTGCTGATCGCCGGTGGTCAGCGATGGCCAATGGGCTTTGCGACAGCGGTCACCGGTGATGGTTGGCGGCGGGCGGTCGTGCGGCGGCAACAACGAGAGGCAACGAGCAGCCGGTGGTTGGCGGTCAACGATCCGTGAGCAATAATAAAAAATGAATAAATACAAAAAAGAAATAGCTGCGTTACCAAACACATTTATATTCTTTTTCTATTTCAAGAATAGAAATTTTGTGTAATTATCAAACGGGTTCTTTTACTCAAAAATTGTTCATTGGAATAGAAATAGAAAAGAACTATTTCTGAAAAAAAAAAAAAAAAAAAAAAAAAAAAAAAAAAAAAAAAAGAAACTCTTCCCCAACCAAGAAGTGTTGTCATGTGCAACCTAATATTATTGGTTTATTAGCTCTAACTAGGAGTGTCTTTGATGAGGTGATTGCATTGTATAATTCTTTGTTGCATATTATAGTGCTAACGAGTGAAGCTTGGTACAATCGGTTCTATAAAACTCACTTGGGAACCGGACTAGATCAATGGTCCTGTTTCTAGGTAGATACATGGAATCAATAGAAGGCTTCTGGTTCCAATTTTTTAGAATCGATCTTTAATGGGTGGTTCCCAAATCTAGGGTGGGAACCGCTCACCGAGACCATGCTCGCCCCTACCAAATGATACAAATCTCCACCTTCACTCAAAAAGATAAGTCTAAGGTAATATGCAAGAAGAAATAAAGCACATTCGAATTAAGGACCCCGAAATACTTTTGCTTTATTTATGTCAAACGATGGTCGCTTTGAATTTAGAGGTGTCCACCCTGAAAAAATGTAATACAAACCTTGTAATTTCTTTTACCTTGCGTTTACTTTACAATCTCATTGTGTCCTTCAATGTGCCTCTTCTTTGTGGCCCTACTTCCGTTGAACGGTGAATAATGTGAAATTTGGGTCGGACGGTGGCAAATTCCTCGGAATCTTTCAAGCAAAGTGTGAGTAGCGGTGGAATTCAATGGCAATGTTATTATCGACAGGTGATGGACTTAATCAATGAGGATCAAATTTGGTGAAAACGGGAAATGTCAATGAATAAACTAATCAAACAACTTGAAGGGAAACAACAATTTACTAGTGGAGTTATTATGAGTCATGTTATCGGCAAGAAACCTTCACCAATTGACAAGGTCCTCGACACCAGCATGGAATCGTCATGTAGTGAAGTTGATATTTGTGATCTATAACTTCTTATAGATAATCATTATTGGATGATAGGAGATTGTGAATATAATGTAACTTCTTGAGCCGCACGTAGTATTAATAAGTTATTTGTTCATTCAAATTCAATATTCGATCGTGAGTAACATATGCTCACATTGCATTCTTTTAGAACCCCTTACAATGAATTGAGGTGCTCCATGTTCCCTACAATTTGCTTTGTCTCTTTCTACGTTGGCCTTTGCTATAAAGCTGCTAATTTGGAATCTTCTTTTATCATTATTTTATTTTTATTTTTGCTTTATTTATTTAATCAAAACAGTAAATTTCATGGATGAAAAAATCAAGAGAAAATTTTAAATAAAAGTCTGAAACGGAGCCGTTTTCTTAAAAAATGATTTAGAGTGGACGTTGTCTCAAATAAAGATATAAAATGACTAGATTAGCATATAATAAGGGCCAGAGCTTGTTTTTTGGGCAAATCTTCGCCAAACAACTTTTTTCGACAAGTAGGGTGTGGGCGATTTTGTCCAAAAAAAATCCAGCTTGGTAAAAATGCTGATTATGGTCCTTGAACAAACAAAAATCCCAAATTGAACTCTCAGTAATTCTTCATGAAATTGTCGAGTCTTCAAGTCCGTCGCCCAACAACAAATCGATCCTCCCCTTGAAAGTCTATTGTCTCGAGCTCCATTATCAACTGGAGGAGCAGGAACGTCAATTCCATCTAATGAGTTTAGAGGGGCTTGGGTTCCTCGAGTCCATCTCAAGTCCTTCATCCACACCAAATGCCTCCTCACCCCGTTGTCAGGAACTCTATCCTCATCAGTAGTTGTATCCATTCCATAGCATCGAAGACAAGAAGAAAACATGGTACAATAGAGAATCGACGGACTTAAGAGTTCAAGCATTGAAGACTTGATGATTTCATGAAGAATAAATGAGAATTCAATTTGCGATTTTTGTTTGTTTCAGGACTTTTAAGTATTTTTACCTAGCTAGGTATTTTTGGACAAAATTGCCCACACCCTACTCGCCAAAAAAAGCTATCCGGCGAAGATTTGGCCAAAATACGTTCAGGCCCTTATTTGATATTAACCTAATAACTTCCGATTTTTATTTAAGACAATGTCCACTCTGAATTTTTTTTCAAGAAAATAACTCCACTTTTGTTCTTATTTGAAATTTTCTCAAAAATTATTGAGTAGGCGCGCATTGCTACATCAATAAGTTTGCTACATCAATAAGTCAAGTCTCGTGCCTTCGACTAATTTTGAGAGAGTGAGAGAGAGAGAGAGAGAGAGAGAGAGAGAGAGAGAGGCCATGTGCACTACTCGTCGATTCCTGACCAACTGCTTGCAGCTTTTTTTACACGTTTGAATATACTATGTTTGTTTTCTTTTCTCGTTTTTTTAAATTCTATTTATTCTTCTTTTTTAAACATCAAAATATGTATATTTTGCCCCCATTGATGATACTGTCTTTATTATTATTATTATTATTATTTGATATGGCGACATGCAAAGATAATGCAGACGTTTCCTGGTTACAAAAGAAAGTTGCCTTTTGTTTTATTAATGGTAAAAAAATCATTTTCCTTAAATTTTAAGTAATTAATTTCGGCCAGCTTAGATTGTAAATAAGATAAAATATGATTGTACAATATTTCCTATGAACTACAAATTCATAATACGTTTGGAGCTTAGCTACCTAAAAGATTCTTTTTCATAGCAAGATATACACAATTGTGACATACAAAAAAAATAAAAGATTATGACTGTTTTCAACACACCCGCCAAAGGTACAATAACTTTTTCCTTTGATTGAAATTTTTTTCACACATTTGCTATTGTGTTTTCAAATTGTTAACGCATGACACAAAAGGGAACAACTTATCCAAACCGCAAATTTATCGTGAGTAGTGTATTTTGATATGTAACTATAGGGCTATGCGGTAAACATGAGAGTTTATTAGAGATAAGTTATTAACAAATTGCTTGTTGACACTTGAGTCTTGTTAATCACTTATTGACTTCTGAATGTTTACTGATAATTAAATATGCATTTAATTTTTTTCATAAATAATATAGATTGGAGTATAAAAAGAACCATAATGATCAATGAAAGATCCACCTATCGTTCCGTTTGGGCTTAGCGCAGTCCAACCCCATCACCTCAAATTTACAAATACCGCACTCAATTGCTCTGGCTTCGGATTTCAGTTACAGGAATTGTAAGGGCGCGTTTGGTAACGATTCTGTTCCCGGAAGTAGATTCTGATCATAATTGATTTTTTTTTATTCTGCTCCCGGAAACTGATTCTAAGCATTTTAAGCCGTTTGGTAACTGTCCAAAATTTCTTATTCTGGAATAGAATTGCGTTTGGTACCATACTCATTAATTCTGTTCCAAATTAATTTCTTTTAATTTTTAAATAATTTTTTTACTTGTTTCCATTTTTTTCTTTTCATTTTTCCATTTTTTTCTTTTTTTTTTCCTTTTTCTCATCTTCTTCTTCTTCTTGTGGCCAGTCGCCAGACCGGCGACCGGCCAGACGAGGGCCGACGACCTCACTGGAGCGTTGCCGGCCCTTGATGAGACTGGTCCTCGTCGGCCGAGCCTCGCTAGCAGCTGGGCGAGGCTTGCCTAGCCCCGCCGGTGGCCAAGCCGGCCTCGCCGAGGCTAGGCAAGGCCTGCCAGGCCACCGGCGGGGCTGGGTGAGCCTCGCCAGTGGCCAAGCGAGCCTCGCCTGGCCACCGATGGGGCTAGACGTCGCGAGGCTTGCCTAGCCCTTGCCTAGCCCCGGCGAGGCGGGCCTCGCTAGATCTAGTGAGGCTGAGCCTCGCTGGTGGCTGGGCAAGCCTTCCGCGAGCTCGCCGGTGGCTGGGCTTGCCTCCGGCGATCCTCCGGCGATGGCGGTGGCGGTGGAGGGCGGCGGCAGACGACGGACGGTGGCGGGCGGTGGTGGACGACGGTCGCGAGATGGTCGAAGGGAAGAAGAAGAGTTCTTGATTTTGATTCTCAAATTCGTTTCCGGAACAAGAATCAACTTTTTTTTTGTTCTTATTCTATTTCCAATCTGTTCCCGGGAACAAATTTGTTCCCGAGAACAAAAATTTTACCAAACGCGATTCTAGACCCAAACTGATTCTGGAAATAAAGAATCAGAATTTGGCCCTGTTTGGATGGTTACCAAACAGGGCCTAAGTTTCTTTTTATGGAGTCAATCTTCTCCCCAGCAAGCACAACCTCCATAGACGAAGCTCTTTTCACTTCGTCGCCGCCAGTCTCAAGCTCGATTGCAGGAATTGATCCATGACTCGCTCTCGTCGCCCCACCAAAACCAGTAGGATCCCCATCAACCGAGTTGAAATTTGCTCATTCTGACATGTTCAATAACGGAATCGTCACCTGCTGTCTCCTTTCTCCTAGAGAAGTTGTATGAAAAGCCGAAGCTGAAGGGGAGGATAACGCTTGTCCTTTCACGAACTGGATAGTGAGTGGCCAGCACGATGGGCAGACTTACTGCACCAAAAGAAATGATCAATCTCGCTTGTGGCAATGGACTCGGCAATGATCCAGTAAGACAACACATAAGAAGGCAGCAAAACAGAGCATAGATCAAGAGGCAAAATCTAGAATGAATCTAAAATTTAATACTAGAGTTCAATCAGGAAGAAACAACCTGGTTTGTGCTATGGCAATTTATGGTGACGGGAGAAAGAACAAAGGTTACTCAGTGACACCCAGTAAAGTCTCGGTAGATTTGGCACAGTGATTCAGTGATGGTGTCCGTGAGGCAACCAGCGTCAGTTGTGCTTTGGCGATAGCGATGGCTCAGCAATAGTGGCGACGTGAACGACAAGGATTGAACAGAGGTGGTGAGTAGGAAATAATTAACATCTTCAAGGGGGTAAGCAAACGCCAGCAGAAGCAGCATGAATGCCCTCTAATGTAATGTGGTTATAGACGAACTGAGAATCCATCATCTTCTCTTGAACTGTATACAATTAGAGAACCGGACTACTAAACCCCTTCAGGGACATCGCCACATAGCATGCTCTCTTGCAAAGCAACGCCGTGCAAACTCAGCAAACCTTTGAGCTCGAGGGGCAAAGAAGCTATTGCCTCTCAAATTCAAAGCTTCAAGTCCCCATGAAATTACTGATACTTGCAGGAGCTGAACTCGACAACGGATTACCTTCAAGAGGCAAAATCTCCCAAACCTCAGAATTCGCCAGCGGATTAAGAAACCTTCCAAAGTAACTCCATTCCCTTCGAGATCAAGCATTTGCCAAGAACTAGAGTTTCGGATCTCAAGAGAAATGGCTCCCACTAAAAGGACGCGTGGACCCCTTGAGTGCTATAAGTTGTCACAAAGAGACATTTACAAAAGTGATACTTAAATGCCAAAATCGGAGCAAAATGGATCATTTAAGTGCCACTCCGGCCAAAATGCTGACGTGGCAATTTTCCAATGAAGCAAGTACAAAACAGTGTCGTTTTGGTGCTGACGTGGTAAAAAAATAAATATAAAAATTAATTAAATTAAATTTAAAATTAAATTTATTTAAAACATTTAAAAAGGGAGGGGGGGGGGGGGGGGAGGCAGCTAAGGGTTGAGGGGCAAGGGTCGGCCGGGGTCACTAGGCCTTGGCCAAGGGTCGGCATCCCCAGCCGACCAGCGGCGAGGGCTCCTCAGCTGCATACCTTTTAAAAAAAATTAATATTTGTATTTGTATTTTAAAATATTTTAAGTAAATTTAGTTCTAAATTAAATTTAATTAATTTTTACATTAATTTATTATCACGTTAGCACCAAAACGACGTCGTTTTTTACTTCACCGGAAATTGCGCACGTCAGCATTTTGGCCGAATTTTGACTGGAGTGGCGCTTAAATGATCCATTTCTTTTCAAATATGGCACTTAAGTGTCACTTTCGTAAGTTTTGGCACTTTAAGTATCCCTTTGTCCCAATTTATGGCACTCGAAGCGATCTTCTGCCCCACTAAAAGAGTCATTCCTCAAGGTTTGATGAGCTTAGGATAATCATGAGGTACCGATTCGTCGCAATGTGGAATTGCACGTTGCTGATGGAGCTTTGCGTGCAGATAAGAATCGAGCACATTGTTTTTGTGAAATTAGAGCAATTGTTCCAAAAGTGAAATGGATCGTTCTGTTGAGCTATAAATTGGATTGCAGGAATAATCTATCTTTCCTTTTCTTGCCAATTTTTTTTTTAAAAGACAAAAAAAAAAGATGGGAAAATTAGCCGGAAAAATAAGAAAAATTATCCAAAAAGTCTTAAACTTATTGCACTTTTTGTCAATTCGGTTTATCTAATTAATTTTAACTGGAAATCATTGACGTAAATGTCGGTTGTGCTATGTGGGATGATCAACATTGACATAGACAATTTTAAATAATATTTAAATTTTTTTGAATTTTCTTTGATTTTTTTTCCTTTTTTTTTTTTCTCTTTTCTTCTTTTCTTTTTTCCCCCTTTTCTCTTCTCTTCTTTTTTGTTTAATTTTTTTTTCTTCTTTCTTTTTCCCTTCTCCAACCACCACCAAGCCTTGTCAATGGCTGGTAGTGGTCGTTAACCTTGGGCAAGGGACGGCCCACACTCGCCCAATCTAAGCAAAATTGGTCAGGTGAATTCAATTGACAAAAAATGAAAAGATTTATGATTCAACTAGCATAATTGAAATGTTTAAGACTAAATTGATAAAAGTGCAATAAAATTATGATTTTTTGGACAATTTTCCTATGAGAATTCTAAATGAGGACTCAATTGGCAAAATTCTATATCGACGAGGCCTGGCAGAGGGGGAAAGGGAAAAAGGAAAGAAGAAAAAGAGAAAATAAAAAAAATTAATAACTAATTAAAAAAGCTTTAAAACATTTTTAAAAATTATTCACATTAGCACCGCTATGCTATGTAAGACAGCCAGTGTCCATATCAACGATTTCTAACCAAAATTGGCTGGATATACTCAATTGGCAAGTGTCGAAATCAATAGATTTATGATATTTTGGACAATTTTTTCGAATTTTTCTAGGTTAAATAAATTAAAATGAATTGGCCAACATGGCGAGAGATAATGGTTTGGGAGAACCCACACTGATCGAGGATCATTGGTCCAACTTGACATTTCCACTAATCCCGTTTTCCCTTGACTCCCATTCAAAAGGGTCGCAACAATACTTATATATATATATATATATATATTATATCCTAGTTTTTTAGATAACCAAATGCCCAATCATATCTCTAAAGATTGTGTCTTTCTCAAACTATTACTTAAATCTTAAAATATTCAATTAGACCCAGGTCAAATGCAAGAGAACTAAGCAAGATTATTTCTCCTGATAAGTTCGGTGCGGTATATCACTGTTAACCTTTTCTTTTCTTTTTTTGTCAAAAGAATTTAACACATCTAATTCAAAGAAATTAACCACCCTAACTTGGCCTTAAATAACAAAAAGTAAAATTGGGATTGAGCACATTTTCTGGCCGATTTTGCCTAATTCGTGTTGCTAATGAACCCAACATGGTCTGAATGTCCTTCTTTGCCCAGTAGCCCAGGCGACTCGATCACTCGAATCGGTCAATGTGACTGGCGAAGAACAGATCGGGGCTTTGGCTCGTGGAAATGGAGTCTTATCATTGGAAGACAGCACATATGTTTGGATTTCGTAAAGCAATTTGGGTAGCCTCTTTGAGTTTTAGGATTCGAAATAGTAGGATTTGAGTTCAAAGAGCAATGGGGGTAATCAACTACTTCTTAACCTGTGTTTTCGAGCTACCGATAGGCAAGCTTTGAGTATATGTACATAAGATTATGAATTCAAAAGGTCTAAATCATAAGACGAAGAGAAAGACCGCATGCACATGAGATTTCGGCAAACACTATAAAAGTAATATCGACACATTTTCTCTTGCGCGAATGATATACAAAGGAGGGGATTGGTTCAATATCGGGAAATGAGAAACGTGAAAGTCTGCACGATGGCTTAAAAGCATATCGTTGGCGTCCCAAGTCAATAACTTGATTGGGAAAGTGGTTTGATGGCGATCAGCACTGGAGTGCGATGCGGACCCAACACAAAAAAGCCACTCAAACATGACAGCAGACTCCTCATTTTGTCGATTTTTCATCTTTCTCCTTTCGAAACGCCAACATGGACAAGGCAATCGGCAGGTGAGTCGCCATGCATGGCGACACCTGCATGCAAATAGGGTTCCTCAGGGCTGCGCAAGGTGCCGTCTAGATGCTTCGTAGAGCTATTATCTTATGATTACTTGAGGGAGGAATCTTGGCATGTTCACGCTTGTGTAGAGTAAAAGAAGGAACTTTGTCAAAGTTTCAAGATTTGATTGATGGGGAAGTAGCCATCGACAGAGATTTGTCTCTGTATTTGTGATAGAAAAAAAATGGGGCAAAGGGATAGATCTTGGAAGGAAGAAGTTTAGGTATTAATCAGATTCAAGCTCTGTTATTAAACGTCAAAGCCTCTTTCCGCTTCCTCCCAAGCACAAATTACGGGAAATGAAAAGAAAAGAAAAGAAAAAAAAACAAGACAAGACTATTATAGAATGACATTAATGGATTTGGAAATAAAAAGCAAATTTGGAAGGTTGCACATAATGAATAAGCTCAACTGGACTGAGTCGGAAAGGAAGCGTGAAGATAAGAGGGCAATCCCTGCAAACTCAGGCGCCTCATGATTGACCTTCATTTCTTCAAAGATCTTTGGCTTAAGGTATATTTTCTTTGGTTAGTGATTTTTGGTGTAGTTTTTGGCAAAATAACTTAAATTTTTTCGTTAAATAAATGAAAAATAAAAGGAGCTACTGTTCATCATCTACAAGGGCTCAAGCAAGGGCTCAGAAGGCCGCTGCGAGCCTAGGAGAGGGCTCTGAGATCATGCAACCTCGGTGGGGCTGTGCTGGGGTCACGTCAACGCTTGACCATCGGCAACCATCAACTCTCGACCATGAGTGATGCGTGACCTCATGATATCACCTTATAGTCAAGAGCGAGCTTGACGTCCAAGAAGATGAACTAGGCAAAGACCCAAGCACGGCGACCTTCAGTGGAGACCTAAGCGTAGTAGAACTTCAACAGTCAGACAAGATGAACAGTCACAAGCTAGGGCAAGACTAGAATACACAAATATTAGTGGGTGCAATTTAGAAAGAAAAAAGTTCATTAACCTTAAAAGCTGCCTTCTGAAGGGTGGCCACTGGGGGTTCGCCCCAGTGGCCACCCTTCCAACATGGAAGGGGGAGGTAAGGGGTTCAAATCCCCACCTCCTCAGGGGGGGATGGGGGATAGGGACGCGTAAGTTTCGAGCGTGGGTTGCGACTCCCACGCCCTGCAAGAGGTAGGGCACAAGTCTGCGAGTGAGTGTAGAGTAGGAATAGCGTAGGACTGACCAAAAAAAAAAAAAAAAAAGGTGCCCAAAGGCGGCAGGTGGGGATTTTCCTTTGACTTTTAGCTTGCTTGCATTTCCCCAAAATGGTCCCCAAAAAAAAAAAAAAAAAAAAGTTCACTGAATTTCCTAATTTTTTCTCAAGGGACTATGAGAAATAAAAAAGATAAACCAAATGCATTCTTTGGTGGGTTCACATGTGAGTTCTTGTACCAAGGGAAGGTTATTACTGTACGTGAAAAATAAGAATAAGTAGAATAAAGTTGAGAGGGTATGATGGGACAAGCCGCCATACTCGATGCTATATCTGAGGTCGGTGCTCCGCTGCTAGTAGCAATTGGAGGACGGGATGGTAATTGGAGTTGGAGGCAATACGCAAGCTTAGAGCTCTCAATGGCAGCAAAATCGCTCCCAAAAGTCCCTAAATGAATTGAGGAAGGATGTACAACGACATAGTTATAATGGGCAACGAACTTGATCTTGCTATGTGAGAATCCATGATGAACGAAAATACTTGATCGACTTGTCGTAGAGACAAAGACATCAATCCATAATAGATTGTGAAGTATCATGATGACATGAATCGACACAAGTTATCATGTTATAAGGATACTAATTGACTTGAAAGCCTGATAGAAAAAAAGGGTTAAGTAAAAGTCTCGTTCTCATATTATCAAGCATAAACTTTCCATGACAAGTTTAAGATTATGTGGGGCACGCATGATAACAATATTATTTTTTATCAAAATTATTTTTTTGATATCGATAACAAGTTTGGAATATAATTTTTTTTCTCTGGAACAATTTTTTAATCCAAAAATAAATTTGGAATAGAAATAAGAAATAAAACATTTTCACTTCTTTATTTTTGTAATAGAAATGATAAAGACTACCTCTTTCATTGTTCGCAACCACTAATAGTCGACTGCCAACTTGCCACCACAGCTCGAGAAGGAGAAATTTTATGTTGTTACAAATGAATTTCTACTCTATGAATATAAATTTTATATCATTATTAAACGTATATTTTTGTTCAAAAACACATCCAAAGAATAGAAATACTGCAAAAAAAAATTACTTCATGAAATATAATAGTTATCATTCATGCTCTTATTAAGTGGTTATAGCTAGTTATGTAAGGACTTGTTTGTTAATGTTCTTTGTTTCTGTTTATGAACAAAATTTCTGTTTGCATTTTTGTTCCAAATCTATTTTTTTGTTCCCAGGAACACAATTGGAACAGAAATAAGAAATAAGAAGAACGTGTTTTTTCTTTCTGGAACAATTTTTAAGAACAAATTTTCTCTCTCCTCTCTTTTTCTTCTCTTTTTTTTCTTCTTTTCTTTTTCTTTTCTCTTTGGCTGGTCGTCGGCCTCAGCCATGGCCGGCGACCTCGCTGGAGCGTTGCCGGCCCCCCGCGAGGCCGAGCGTCGCCAGCACGGGGCAAGGCTGGGCGAGCCTCGCTGTGGCTAGGCGAGGCCACTAGCCCTCGTCAGCCAGTCGCCAACCATGGCCGAGGCCGACGACCGGCCAAAAGAAGAAAAAAAGAAAAAAATATTAAAAAATTAAAAGAAACAAAAAAAGAACACAAATTTACCAAATGTGTTTCTGTTCATTTTTTTTTAATTTCCGGAACAAGTTTACCAAAAACACGTTTTTTTATTCAAAAATTGTTCCCCGGAACATAAACACTTTTTTCTATTTTTGTTCCCTGAAACAATTTTTAAATAGAAATGTTACCAAACGCGCCCTAAGCCGCCTTTTTTGTCCTTTTTCTAGAGCAAGGCATCGTGAAACCAACCTAATTTGGGCCTTAAATCGCAAAAGGTGAAATTGGGCTTCAGCACATATTCTGGCCGATTTTGCTCAATTCGTGTTGTTATTGAACCCAACAAGGTCCGAATGTTCTTTTTTGCTTAGTAGCCCATGTGACTTGATTACCCAAATTGGTCTACGTGACTGACGAAAAACGAATCGGGGCTTTGGCCCATGGAAATGGAGTCATATCATTGGAAGACCACACAAATACGTTCGGATTTCAGAAAGCAATTGTGGTAGCCCGCTTTGAGTTTTAGGATTTCAAATGGCAGGATTTGAGCTCAAAGAGCAATGGAGGTAGCTACTTCTTGATATGCGAAACGGGAGCTTAATCTCGAGCGATTTGATCAGTGGCCTTTGAGTAAAGTGTACACGAGATCACAGATTCAGAAGGTCTGAATCATAGGGCGAAGAGGATCACATGCGCGTGAGATTTTGGCCAAACCCTTATAAAATCAACACATCCTCTGTCTAGATAGAAGGATGAGAGTCTAGCTTACGTCTAACAACGAGAACGCAAAAATTTCTCATATTAGTTAAAGGGCCAAATCCTCAAAAAAATTCCTAGTTATGCCCACTATAACACATTTACTCTAACACAATAAATCTCAAATGTGTTCTTGTGTGACACATTCACCCATCCGTCGAAGTTCCATCAATGAGCTTTGTTAAAAATATGCCTACTTGGACATCAGAAAGCGAACGGTATTGACATGATGCTCAAATAACTTAGTGATATAAAAATTGACGTTATTTTTGTTGAAATATATTTTCTTATGTAAAAAAAAATTATGATAAATGTGTCTCGATTGACATAATTTGTGATTTTTGATATTACAGGTAAAATTTAGAATAAATGTATTATAATGGGTAAAATTTGAGAATTTTAGTGACTTTTTCCCTTAGTTTAAAGCATGTCGTCGGAGAGACCAATCCATGAGAAGGTATTTACCTATGAAAGTATTTTATGCGAACATAGTTGGCCATGTTTCCTTGCATGCTCCCAACAACACAATGCACAAACCGCACGAAAATGACAAAACCCCTTGATGAAAAGATTTTAGTGAATGGCTTTATTGTCAAATTCTAGATGCAAATGAACATATCAATTCACTTGTTAGAACAAATATTATAATGGTGAGAAATAATATCATCTCATAAATATTGATGATTAATAAACCAATTAAATATTAAAAGTGGATTTATCCTAAAATTTACCTAGTATATCAAAATAGAATTGAGAATATATTAAAATTAACAATCTTATAAGCAAAATTTCGGAACATTAAATATGCGATAGCAAAACTTCCTTATTTATTTATTATCCTATCTCTAAATATATCAAACCTACCCAATTTATCAATCCATAATATCTCTATATGAATATAATTAAACATAAGTGCACTAAAATATGTTAATATTCCAAGTTTATAATAAATATTTTGAAATACCTTATCATCGAAAGCCACATTAATAATATGGTATACCTCTATCCATATTTAATTTGTGGTTATATATTATATGAGTAATCACACATGATCGCTTTTTAGTCTTGAACATACATATTATATCATTTAAATGGCGGTTACTCACTTAAAAGTATTAAGCACAATAATATATAATTCACATAAATGAAATTACTTATAAAGCATAAAAGCCTAAAATTCATATCATTATAATGAAACTACATCGTAACCTGAACAAAAGAAAATTAGAACATGATAGAAGAAAAAATGAAAATATGAAATAGACCCAACATCTTGAATCAAATAATAAGTATATTGTCATTGCTTTTCGTTTTTTTTTTTCAAATTACTTGAAAAACTCTAAGAACAATGAAAAAACAATCTAAAAGTAAAACCTAGCCGTCCCCCCTAGGCTCTCAAAATGGGATATTATCCAAAACTCCTAACATAAGGAAATTGCTCTTTTTTTTTTTTGCATAAAATTGGGGAATAAATAAAAGAATTCCCGATTTACATACACCTTCTAAGGCTTTTGTGGGCAGCGTCTTTTTTTTTTCCCCTTTTTTTAATTATTTTCTCTATGTCTCATTATGATGCATGAGTAAATAGAGGGGAAATCCAAATATTTTCTCATAAAAATTACATTATTTATTACCTAAAATAGATCAAATAACTATACCTTGGTATAGGTTAGCAACACGTTAATAGAGCCATCAAAAGCGATCTTCCAAAATAGAGAAAAAAAAAAGTCACAAAAAAGATCTAAACTATGCCAATTACAACACATTTACCTTAAATTTTAACCGTGAGATAAAAAATCTCAAAATTTATACTCGTATGACATAATTACCTTAGATTATTTTTTTATAAAGCTAAAAACTCCAACCTTATGCTTATATGACATACTTAATCTCAAAGTTTATAGTTTTTTATGTCATAGAATTTTTTGATATGAAAAAAAAAAATAGAGGCAAATATGAGGCAAATATGACTTAGAGTTTTCAGTGATTTTTGCTCTCTAAAATATTGAATTGTTCCAATATCAAAATTATTTTTCCTTTTGCTTCTGGCTTTTTTTCCTAGGGGCCTTCGCTGAGACGCAGAAACAGTGAAAAACGCGGACAGCTGGGGCCTGGGTTGAGCTAAAATCAAAATTTTCTGCTATTATTATCATCATCATCTTTTGCTTTTTTTTATTCTATCAAAACAGCGAAAGTCATGCCTCTAATTGTGGTCGGCCCGTCCATTTAGGGCATGTTTGTTTGTATTTCTTTTTTCTGTTTTTAAACACTTTTTTCTGTTTTTTTGTTCCTAGGAACAAAAAAGGAACAGAAACGCGTTTGGGTGCGTTTATGTTCCTTTTTTGTTTTTTTGTTCCTAGAAACAAAAAGGGAATAGAAATAAGAAACAACAAAAAGTTGTTTCTTATTTCTGAAACAAAACTTAGAAACATTTTTTTATTTTCTTCTTCTTTTTCTTCTTTTTTCTTTCGCCGATCGCCGGCCTCGGCCATGGCCGGCGACCAGCCGACGAGGGCCGATGGCCTCGCCTAGCCACGGCGAGGCTCGTTGGCCCTCGGTGAGGCCGAGCCTCGTCGTAGCTGGGCGAGGGTCGGCCTCGCCTTGGCTAGGCGAGCTTGAGCTCGCCCAAATCCGGCTAGGCCGAGCTCACCCAACGGCCGGCGAGGCTCGCCCAGCCAGGGCGAGGCCGACCTCGCGCTGGGCTGGGTGAGCTCGATCTCGCCCAAATCCAGCTCGGCCTCGCCGGGGGCCGGCAAGCCTCGCCGTGGCTGGGCGAGGCCGCCGGCCCTCGTCGGCCGGTCGCTGGCCATGGCCGAGGCCGGCGACCGGCCAAAAGAAGAAAAAAGAAAAAAGGAAAAATAAGAAAAAAATAGAAAAAATAAAATAAAAATATTAAAAAATAAAAAAATTATACAAATTTACCAAACGTGTTTCCGTTTATTTTTTATTCCCAGAAAAAATTTACCAAACGCGTTTTTTTGTTCAAAAATTGTTTCCCGGAACATAAACAATTTTTTCTATTTCTGTTTCCTGGAATAATTTTTAAACAGAAACACAAATAAATGCACCCTTAACGGACGAAAACGCATCGTATGGATCTCACTTCCCCTGTCTCCCAATTCAAACTTCTGTCTCCTCTTCTCTCTCTCTCTTCAATTATTGCGGTGTCACCTTATACTTTCTACTGTGACAACAACTCTCTCCATTACCTGCATCCCCACTGATTTGCACATGTTCTCCCAGACCATTATTAATTCATCAATCGATCAAGGTCGAATCAAATCACAAATACCCTTTCTAAGGCCTTGCCGATCTGCCTTTTATTTCAAGTGAACGAACGATAAGTTCAGACGGAAAAAAATAAAATTACATAGGCTCTTTTCTTGTGCGCGCGCGTGTTCCCTTTTGAAAATTGCTTAGATCCGGGAGCGATTTCCACGATGGTAGTTGCCGGGTGCGGGTAGAAAGACTAAAATGGACAAGAAAAAAGCTCCAAACCCTAATTTTTTTGCTGGATCAAACGATCGGTGCTAAGGGGATCGAGAAAGGGGATGCAGAAGCTTGAATGGAGTGATAGGAGCGCCGCGTGTCGTTTCCTGAATGGGCCGGCTTATTCAATATTTTCTGAGCGAAAGTCATGCGCGGCCACAATGACAAACCAAATATGATTACTAGTGGGGTGTTGGCCTATGTAGCACCGACATGACACGATACGACACGCCGACATGTCATTTCTTAAAAATAGAGAATTTCGACACGTTATATATTAAATATATTTTATATATAAATACATAAATAAATAATAATAAAAATAGCCTAGAATTAATTTACACGAAAAATATTAAATAATATCATTCATTATTTTAATTTGTTACGATAATACATAAAACTTAGAGGAAAAAAACATTGTTTAAAGAACAATGCTGAAATGATATTTTTAGATTTATTTATTTATCATATATAGCATTTTTTTATTACTTCTTTCATAGTAAAAGACTTTTAAAATGAATGATTTTAATATTTATAACACCCTCTCATCGCGACCCACTACAATCCTTGGGAAAAAGGTCTTCGGGTTCGAAAGGAAGGAAAATGTCGAGTGCGGGGTTTATCAGCCGGGCACGAGCCTCGCGGAGGCGTACGTGATGTGAAGGCTTTACAAGGAGAAGATGAAGGAGAAGATGGCCGCGGTGTTGGGCGATCACGAGGAGAAGAGGACAATGAGTGGAGGAGGGGAGGATATTCCTCTTTGTCTCGAGTGTTAGGGAAGGCCCATGTCCATCCTTCCTCTGTAGAAGCACCGCATATTGCTCCTTAGGAGTAGCTCCTCGTCATGAATGATATTCGGCTTTAGCTGGGACTTTTCTTTTTTTGTTTCTTTCTGCATGTACAAATGTCTATAGCTAAATCTTGTCTCGAGAATTCATGATGGTTTTCCCTTATTTTGGAACTTCATTTGCTCTCGTCGAGAACAAGATTCTCGCTAGTGTAAGTTCATGTGAATGGACAGAAAGGGTGTCATTACTTCAATTTTACTTCTCAAGCAGCTTTCGAGTGCAGTTCTTTTATGTCCTAACGAGTTTTCACTTACTTTTCTCTTAAATGTGATGGTTAGATCCTTTTGGTAAGAGTTGGATCAGTGGCACAATGTAGTTCTACAATACCAACATACTTGCGCGTTCATTAGAATTTCCTTTATTCATAGCTGCTTCTTCAAATCTTTCATGTCCGTCTATAGTTTGACGTTTCTGTGATCGTAATTTTTTTAACGCAATTGTGACCCATTGGAAACAAGGTAAACACAAATCTTAAAGAACGCTGAATCCACAGCGCAACGGCACTCGCAACATCCAATTTGTGAAAAAGAGAAACTTTTCTCAATTTACAAATCAAATAATGGTCATGGGACTATACAAAACCACTCTCTGTGCACATGGAACATTTTTGGTTTACCAGAAGTCTTTAGTTTTGTCTTTCATTTTTAGAAATATTGTTTCCGCTTCGTATGTAGTTTTCACTTAGTTGCAAATATTGTGCTGTTGGCTTAAGTTTTTACTCGTTCATTATAGCAAATACAAATGAAAGTTCCCAAGTCCATGTTTCTGATTCATCTAGACTTCATCTCATCTTCCTCCGGGAAGAGAAAGAAACATGGGAAGGAGAACGCTCAACTCAGTCATGTGGTAAACCCAAAATGCAACGGCGGAAGCGGATATGAGCTCGGGATGCAATTGGCGAGGCCGCTTAGGGTGAGAGAGAGAGGAAGTGGTTCTTAAAGGTGGTGGCAGCGAAGGCGACGTGGTGGAGGCGTCGAATCTGAGCTCAGGATGCTATTGGCGGGGACTATTGAGAGTGACAGAGAGAAAGTGGCTCCTGAAGGTGACAATGGAGGTGGAGGCAACATGCCAGAGATGGTGGGTCTGAGCTCGAGAGGCGAACGGCAGGACTCTTGGGAGCAAGAGGGAGGGAGCATATTAAAAAAAAACAGAGAGAACGGGCTTCTTTTTTCTTGGAAGATGCAGAAGAGAGGAGAGGGAGTGTCCTTTAGTTGAAGAGAGACAGAGAGGAGGGGGTTTTAAACGCGAAATGGAGAGGGAAGACCGAGGAGAGAGGATGCAAAAATTTGAATAATGGATGTCAGATGTATAGCCTGATGAAGTGGGATCACACCGGCACGTGTCGCGTTTTTGTTGCTTTCTTATTTTCCATGTTGGAGCGTGAAACGTATACAGCATTTTCTCCATGTCCGGTCCCAGTGGGACCACCAGGTTAATATTGAATTGACAGATTTTATTTTTAATATTATCATGATATTGACAAGTGAGACCAACCAGGACACTGGTTGATAGCGACAGGATTACCCTAACGTTATCAAGTCTCAATCAATTACTGTCTAAATCTCAATCATTGAGACTTGATAAGGACAGAATAGAGATCATGGACCACTAGCGCTGTCGTTATCAAGTCTTAATCAACCATTGTGATCTTATCAAGTTTCCCATGGGCCTTTTCTTCTTCGCCTCTTCCACCTCTTCTTCTTCTCAAGAAAGGATTTCAGATTCCGTGAGAAAACTTGCGGGGCTGGTCACCCTCTCATTTTCCATTTCCAGTATAAAAGAAAAAGAAAGAAGGGTTCTTTCTCTCTCAAGGTTCCTGTATGTGATCGGCAAAGGGAGAGCCTCGGGTTATGCGTGCCTCGCACCGTCTCTTGCCAAGCGCCGCGCACTGCCCGGCATCAATACTTTAGTCAATGGGCACTTCATCCTGAGCCATTATTTCGGCAACGGTAAGGCCTTTTTCAGAGGTTCCCAGCGGCGGCTTCTCAGAGCTAAATCTGCTCGGAGAAGAAGGGGGTTATGGGCGCGTAAACCGCGGAGTCCTTACCACCGGGAAAGAAGAGGTGGTAGCAGCGAAGCGACTGAAGGTGGGGGAGCGGACAGGGAGAGCGTGAGTTCCTGACTGGGGTTGAAATAATGAAGGCGAGTTCATCAGCAGTATGCCGTGTCTTTGGTTTGGATACTTCACGCACGAGTTGGTGCCTAACAACACCTTGGAGTTCCACATACACGGTGAGCATGTTGGCCTCCCTCTGCCTTTGGCAACCCCTTTGCCATACTCTGTCTCTGCCTCCGTTCGGCAACCACTTTGCCGGAAGCCACTTTTTGGGGTTCTAATGTTTAGCGTTTAGTTGCAAACCAGCGGTTTGGAAAAGATTTTCCGAAAAAATAATAGCTTTAAAAGTTTAAATAAATGGATTTTTTTTTCCTTCATTTTCTTATGGAAATAGTTAGGCATAGATTTCTTCAGGCGACGAAAACATTTCGGAAGAATTTTTTCAAATCACCCATTTTCGTTCCCCGGGATATTTATTTTTATATCTTTAAAGAGAGCTCGAGGCAAATACCATAAGGCACTTAGCCCAACACAGGTTAGCATTTTCTAAGTTAGGTTAGCATATTCTAAGTTCTGGAAATGCACTCGCTGCTATGCCAGATCCAGCTATGGCCCTAAGGTTGTCTGACCCCGCCACCGGTGAGAGAGGACGAGAACAGCGCCGACATTGATGACAGCGGTGCCAAGCGGCAGTGGCTGGCTGTTGGTATTTGCATGGCGAGAGAGATTGGGGATTGTGAAACTTGGAATTTCCTTCGATGTGTCTGCTTAGATATCCTGTGTGGTCAACGAGTTAAAGTGGTTGTGGCCTTTGAATATATGGGGTACCCTTAGTTATGATCTACTCAGCGAAAGTAAATAAAAGATGCCGATTTACCTCTGAATGGGAAGGATCCAAATCTCAATCCATATTGTTTATCTTCATTATTTCTTTTTTTAAATTACGTCTATGTAGAACGTACATAGAGCCCTGCCAAAATGAAAGATCTAGACGGTTGCATCTTTGCACGACGATCTCCCATCACAGCCTCCGGATCCTAAGTTGGGGGCAAGGGTTTTGCTGCTTGGTTGAGGTGATAGACTGAACACGGGTTAACTTATAGGTAGATATGATTGGATACGTATCTGACGTCGACATTGTTAATCAGCGAACATCTTATATAGGTGGACGAGTGAAAATGCGTAAGGAGTAACTAGATTCCTGTATTCGCACGTTACCCTTGTCCCATTGGTCAGAGCCTTAACCTTTTTCCTCCCTCTCTTTTTTTCAGGAGCTGTTTTTCTTTCGTTCTCAGGACCCGAAGGACTAGCACATGCTTATGAGGATTGTAAGTTTAGAATTTACTTTTGCCTTTCGTCTTTTATTGAATCAATAATTGACTAAAACTGTGAATCCTAGAGCTTTCCTCTTGTATTATACATGAGAAACGTTCCCAGTGCAGGTCATCCTAATATCAAGGGAGCTAATTTACTTGTGGCTTCGAATTCGAGTCCAAGGTAAAAACAAACATATACGATATATACTTAAAAAGAGTCCGCCTTGATGTTTTGGACCTCAGTTGGTTAACTCTGAGAGCGATTATTGCATTCATGCATTTGAAAGTATAATGAATATACCATATTTTTTTTGAACAAATGTTCATGCTTTGAATTGAGATATTTGGCTTATAACAGATTCGAGCCTTGTATCTTCGGGAGCTCAAAGCACGTAGCTAACCAACCACACACGAGGGATAAAGTATCGAGTTCGACTGCTTTATAGAATGGGGAAAAAGAAAAAGCCTAGCGGTAAGTTTTGTCAATTAGAACATTAACGACGGGCTTCTGAAATCTTGTAATTGAGATAGGAAGGGATCGTATAATAATCTATAATATTTTTGAAGCATAGCTATCAAAGACTATTTCATGGCAATATGGACACATTTTAGTATGCAACATCCCGAGGGTTGACTCTTCCTCTGGAGAATGTATAGGATTTGGCGCTAAACACTAGAGTTGAAGTGAGGCATGCTATCGACTTATGTGTCGAGCTTACAAAGTAGGTTCACTTTCAGATGTTTCCCACTAGCTGGAAAAACGGAAAAAAAAAAAAAAAAAAAGTGACCGAATGCTCGAGCTTTATCTTTAATGGTTGCATCTTTGTCAAACTAATACTAAAATATCCCAGAATTGTCGATTAAGAGAGAATACGGACCGCCTAATCATCGTGATCTTTGATAACTCAGAACCCAAATTAATTGAACTTTCGCTGGGTACTTTTCGCCGATCTTTATTTAATTCTGTGGTGACCATATTAGTGTCTACATGACTTACCATAGATTTCTACGTGAGCATATTGCTCTCTCCCGCTGATTATATCTTTCAACTCTCTCACGCACTCTCTCTCTCTCTCTCTCTCTCTCTCTCTCAGTATCTGTTTCCCCGTTTCAGCCAATTTTTTTTTTTCTCGACAGCAATGTCAACTCCACTTCCGGTCTCCTCGCTGTCTTCACCGGCAGGGACCAACACCACTGTGCCGCCTCTGGCCGCCACCACCACCTCGGCATTTCCTCTACCGTCAGCTTCTTCCGGGTCCTCTCCGCGCACCATATCGGCAGAGGCGGTCGTGGTGCGGGTGGGGGTGGCGGTCGTGGTGGGGGTGGGCTTGCTGTTAATACGTTGCAAGAAAAAGGGATGGCGGCTTTGCTCCACATCCTCTAGCAATGATCTCGGTGTCAGCGGGCACCATTTCCCTTTTGACGCTTTAGAGAAGTCGACTAATGGCTTCTCAGGGGCAAATCTACTTGGAGAAGGTAGTTTTGGGCACGTGTACCGCGGAGTCCTTTCCACCGGAAAAGATGTAGCAGTGAAGCGACTGAAGGTGGGGAGCGTCCAGGGAGAACGTGAGTTTCTGACTGAGGTTGAAATAATAAGCCGAGTCCATCACAAGCATGTCGTGTCTTTGGTTGGATACTGCACAACCGGGTCCGAGCGCATCCTCGTGTACGAGTTGGTGCCTAACAAAACCTTGGAGTTCCACTTACATGGTGAGTTTGGATTTTCAGTACCAATTCACGCCACGATCTTACATACTGCCCCCTCTTTCTTTATCAGTCTTAGCACTGAGGGTTATGTGAAAAGAGAAAAGGACAACTAATCAGAATAGGGGTGACATGGATCTAGAATAGAACTAGGAATCGAACCGGATGGGCTACAGTAACCGGTCCAGGTCCTGATTTTTTCAGTTACCATTTGGTTTTCGGCTAAAAAAAAAAAGTGAAATTGGTACTATGTGGCTCAATTCTCCAATAAGAGTCGATCAAATCAGGAATTGATTTTATGATTTACGTTTTATGTTATTTGTTTTGAACTTTTTATCATTTATTTTATTTTACGTGTTCATTTTTTTTTTTTTTGTAACACAGGGAATTCCGTCAGCCGACAGCTGGCGAGCAAACCCTGGGAGAGCGACTCCAAGACCCACGACCACAGTACTCCAGGTAAGAATCCCTAACGACGTCTCTGGGATTTGAACTTCTCCTCTTCGTGAGGGGGAGAAAGCCCAAGCCAGCTACGCCGCTAAGGGTGGCGGTACGTGTTCATCTTTTGTAGATCATCATTATTGCAAATGGAGATCAATGGAGATTTCTGTTGTTGCATTTACTTTCATTTTGTTTAACTAAAAATAAAACAATAGAAAAGGAAGAACCAAATGAAAAAAAAAAAAAACAGTTGCCGGGTAGTAGAGGTGATTGGTTCCTAGTTCGGGTATTAGGGGTGATTGGTTCCTAGTTCGGGTATTAGAGGTGATTGGTTCCTAGTCCAGTCCGATTTCACCTAAGAACCAAGAATCAAACCGGTTCCTAATTTTTGGGACTAAGGAACCAACCAGACCATTAATTTTTTTTAAAAAAAAAAACTATAACTTTTCTATAGTTGTTATTTTAAAGTTTATTGCTAATTTAAAAAATATATATGTATTTAAAAAAAAAAAAAGAATTGGTCTGGTTCTTGGTTCCCTTTGGAATTAGGAACTAGACCGAAAATCACCGATTCTGTTTTTATGGAACCAAAAATTGGACCGATGCCCCTGGGAGCTAGACCAAACCGGCTGGTCCGGTCTAGGTGGTTCCCGGTTCAGTCGATCCAATATGCTCACCCCTAGCCGGGTAGACTTGAATTGATCGACTGGGTAGGTTTCAAGGCAGCAAGGTAGGATTTAGGTTCCAAAAATCAAGGAGCTGGTTCTAACTGGATGGGTTCTAGGTGAACCTAGATGGGACCTGGATGCCCTAAATCAAAGAACTTGGCGCTTTGTGCATTTAATGGAAAGGATTCTGATGGAAAGTGACCGTTGCAGGAGAGGAACAACTGACCCTTACTTGGCCAAGTAGACTGAAAATAGCTTTGGGGGCTGCTGAAGGACTAGCATATCTTCATGAGGGTTGTAAGTTTCAGATGTACTTTTTCCTTTCATCTTTATTGAATCAATAGCTAATTAAGACTGTGAATCATAGCTCTTGTATATGTGGGAAACATTCCTTGTGCAGGTGATCCTATCATCATACATCGGGATATCAAGGCAGCTAACATACTTGTGGACTTTGAATTCAAGGCAAAGGTATAAGCAAACTTTTTGGATGAAATTAAAAGTCGGCATTGATATTTCCGACTTCAGTTGGTTAACTGTTAGAGCAAGTAGATTGCACCCCCTCTGAATTCTGAATGCTTTTCTCTCTCAGATTGCGGATTTTGGACTCGCAAAATTTACTCCTGATGCAGATAGTCATGTGTCTACCAATGTGAAGGGCACCATTGGGTAAGATTTGCCCCATTAGTATTTTGATTCGGAGGACTGAAATGTGAGCTTGTTATTAATCTGTCTTAGATGTTTCCAAGTGTCTGTAAAATGAGCCATTGCTCCCTCGTTCCTTGTGCTTCATTTGTTGAAGCACAGCCTTTTACGTATTTCTTTTGCTTGACTAGTCCAAATATGTCTCTGTTCAAATATGTTGAAGCACAGTCTTATGTTCTTCTTTGGAGGTACCTTGATCCAGAATACCTTTCGAGTGGGAATTCAACAGAAAAATCGGACGTTTTCTCTTTCGGGGTCGTGCTCTTGGAGTTGATTACTGGTCGCAGGGCTATGAATATGGGCGTTAGTCTGGTTAATTCGGTAAGTCGTGCAATTCTTGTGTTCACAATAATAGCCCAAGCTACCTATCACTCCCTCATTTTTTTTTTCTTGGGTCCTGGAGGGGATTCGAATTTATACGTGGTTTTTTTTAATCATCCAAGTGCAATATTGGGATAGAGTCATTGTTATGTTCATTACAGGTGAGGCCTCAGCTCACACGATATCTGGAAGATGGAAAATTCGACTCTCTTGTTGATCCTGGGCTGCAAAATTACGACCGCGTTGAGATGGCTCGTATGGTCCGATGCGCTGCCGCTTGTGTGCTTCCTTCGGGGGAGTGTCGACCGAAGATGAGTAAGGTAATATATTTAGTACCTGGAGCTTAATCTTTTCTTTAATAGATTTATGCCACTTGCTACATTCATGACTAAAGACGTTTCTTTTTGTTCATTGACTCTATGTCTAGCTCATTTAAGATATGTGAGGTTACTGGAAATAGGAATTGTGACAATCAGCTTTTGAAAAAATTGAGCAGATTGTTCGAGCCCTCGAAGGAGATCTGCCTCTTTCTGACCTTATTGGTGGGATGAAATGTGGGCCGGGAAACCGCCAAACCCGGGGGCGGGGATTGCTCAGACTATGGTCAAGGCCTCGAAAAGTCCAAAAAGATGCCAGAACACGGCAGCTGTCTTAGGGGTGAGCAGTGGTCTAGGGTCGACCCTGGACTGACCCTAGACCGGCCCAACCCTGCCGGTCCTGGTCCGGTTTCCAAGGGGACTGGGTCGGTCCTTGGTCTTGAAATTCCAAGACCAACATTATACAGGTTGGTCCTCGGTCCTAAGAGTTTTGGGTCGGTCCAACCCTAGACCAACCCTGTATATTATATTATATTGTTTATAATTCTTTTATATATTCAAACTTAAGTAAAATGTCTATTATATTATATTATATTGAGATGTTCTACCAATAGCACTAATAGTAATTTCAATTTAAAACTTTTGTTGAGTATTAATTATGTGTTGTTTGTTTTGTTTTCAAGTGTTTAGAAGTTTAAATGAATTAACAAGATGTGAAGTTATATATTCATGGTTTATATTAAGTATTTTGAACTTTTTATGGTTTCATTGTATTTTTCTAATAAATTTCAGCTGCACTTTGTTTTTCAATTTGTGTCAAATGATAGAAGTTTTTGAAGAGTAGAGTAGTATTGTAGTTGCTACGGTGATTTGCTAGTCAAGTGGTGTGAAGCTAATTTTTTGGTTGAGTGGACTCTACATGATCGAATGCAGGAAAACGTTTTTGCATATGGTGTTATGAATATTAAAGATAGATGATTACAAGAACTTTCCATCTTGTCCCATATCTCGATGAGCGGTTAGCAGATACGAAATTTCTATTATTTTGTCATCTTAAATTTGCTAAATATGTATTGGTATTTATAGTTTAGTTGCATAATGCCGCATTGTCGATGGATGTGTAATTTGAATTTGTAGGTTTGCTTTTTTAGGGAGCATAAAAAATAAGATGAAAAAATTTATCGATCTGTCCTAGGTTAACCCTGGAACCGGACCGAACCCATTGGGTCGGTCCGGTTCTTGATCCCAGGCTCAATAGGGTCTGTCCTCGGTCCTCGGTCCTAAAAATTGAGGACCGACACTGTACGGGTTGGTCCCAGGATTAGGGGGTGGTCCAGACCAACCCGGACCATGCTCACCCCTAAGCAGCCTGGCTCGAGCAGCGCGGGCCTTAGCCGCCCAAGATCTGGAGATGGGAAGGATGTAGAGAGACAGTCAAGATTCCCAGCGGAGGCTCTTGAACCTCCTTGTTTATACACTTCACCGTGGATATTTTCAAGCATTTACGTCGAGAATTTGGTTATTTGGGGTAAGTTTATTTGGGAATATTTTTGATCCTGACCTTGTCGAAGTTGAGAATTTGGTTATTTGGGATTTAAGTTTATTTTGAAGTACTTTCGCGACCCAACATCGTAGAAATCGCAGTTGATCAAGGCGCTTGACTTCCTAGGTCGTATGCTGAACTTAGACGTTGATGTTCGTTCATTTTGTGAGGGCGACTGCATGTGAAGTTTTCTTGGAAGTCAAGAATAAAATCAAGAGCGTTTAACAAGATATTATCTTTTGAAGTTTAGATAAATTGAAGGGTGATAATATTCTTTGATGATTAGGAGGGTCTGGACGGTATATATGAAGGATCTCTGGTCAATTCGTTGCCAACCTTATTAGGAATCATTGCAAGCCTTATTTGGTAATTAAATAGCCAAATCTGCCTCTTTCTGGCATTTTCAGAATTAGCCTCCCTATTGAATTAGATAGGGTCAAGAAGGCATGTGACCTTCGTTCTCTCTTCGGACGTTCGGACGGGGGAATTCTTTCTCATCGTAATAATATTTTAAGAAGAACGTAAGTTTCATTACTTACTCTCCCGAATAATATAAATCTCCACCCTCACTCGATATAATCAATATACAGAAAAGGTGGGTCTAAGGTAATATGCATCAAGAAATAAAGTACATTCGAATTAAAGATCCCGAAATACTTTCACTTCGTATATGTCGAATGATGATCGCTTCGAATTTAGAGGTGTCCACCCCAAAAAATGTTATAAAAATCATGTGATTTCTTTTAGCTCGCATTTACTTTACATTCTCGTTGTGTCCTTCAATGTGCCTCTTCTTTGTGGCCCTACTTCCACTGAACGGTGAATAATGTGAAATTTGGGTTAGGGGTGGCAAATTCCTTAGAATTATTAAGGCAAAGGGCAATTAGCGAAGTAACTCAATCACAATGTTATTATTGATAGATGATGACTCAATCAATGAGAATAAATTTGGTGAGAACTAGAAATGTCAATTAATCAACAACTTGAAGGGAATCAACAATTCGCTAGTAGAGTTATCATCAAATACATGTTATCGACGAGAAATCTTCGCCAATTGATAGGGTCCTTGACACCAACATGGAACCGCCATGTGGTGGAGTCAATGTTTGTAGATTTGTAACTTTTTTATGGATAGCCATTATTGAATGATAGAAGACAGTGCATATAATGTAACTTCTTGAGCCGCAAATAGTTTTAACAAGTTATTTGTTCATTCAAATTCAAGAATCGATCGTGGGTTACATCTGCTCACATTGCATTCTCTTAGAACCCCTCATAATCAGTTGAAGAGCTCCATGTTCTCCACGATTTGCTTGGTCCCTTTTTACTTTGGCTCTTTGCTATAAAGCTGCTAATTTGGAACCTTCTTTTATCATCATCATCATCATCGTCATTATTTGATACGGGGACATGCAAAAATAATCATTATTATTTGATACGGGGATATGCAAAAATAATGAATACGTTTCCTAGTTACAAAATAAAGGTGCCTTTTGTTTTATTAATGGTGAAAAAAATCATTTTCCCCTAAATTTTAATTAATTCGGCCTTGCGACATTGACTAATGAACCAATCCAAGGAGGAGAAGTTCGACTTCTATAGAAGCTACCTGACTTCATTAGATTGTTGAATACGCTAGGACCTAGGTATGTCGTTGAAGTAGTCCTCTCAAGATGCTTGGAAATAAAATAGAGGGCATTCTTGTCTCTTAATAATTACTGTAGTAGAACTACCCAGAAAATATATATCATTAAAGAATTTCAATAGCCTTTTTTTTTTGTTTTTTTTAAAGGATAAATGGATTTTTGCTTTTTCGCCATCTCTTGGTTCTTATGATCAAAGCCTTCCTCCTTGCAAACGCACATATGCAAATGTCATGCTCGACTGCTTCATTAATTTGTTGATCAGAAATCTTAGCATCTTGTAAATGAGAAAAAATATGATTGTACGATATTTCCTACTAACTGTGAATTCATAATATGTTTCGAGCTTAACTACCTAAAAGATTCCTTTTCATAGCAAGGTAAACACAATCTGATATGTAACATACATATAAAAATAAAAGATTACAACCTTTTTCAACATGCCCGCCAAAAGTACAATAATATTTTCCTTTGATCAAAATTTTTTTATACACTTTGCTATAGCATTTCAAATTGTTAACACATGACACAAAAGGGAACAACTTATCCAAACTGCAAATTTATCGTGAAGTAGTGTATTTTGATATGCAGATATAGGGTAACACAATAAACATGAGAGTTGATTTGAGATAAATTATTTGAGTCTTGTTAATCACTTATTGACACCTGAATCTTTACTGATAATTGGATATGTATTTAATTTTTTAATAAATAATATAGAATAGAGTATAAAAAGAAGAATAATGATGAATGAAAGATCCACCTATGGAGTCCGGCCACATTCGTCCCGCTTGGGCTTAACGCAGTCCAGCCCCATCGCCCCAAATTCACAAATTCCGCACTCGATTGCTTTAGCTCCGGATTTCGAAATAAATTTGCGGTTTGTACCAAAAGCGTTTTTTCTCATTTCAATTACAACACTGTATCCCTGTTCTTGCAATTAAAGAATGACCCAAAAGCCGCTGTTATGCGGAAAAATGATTTAGGTACTTAGCTGATAATAGGTGGTTAATACTCTGGAGTGCATTCACCATCTGCTCAAATTTGCTTCTTGTCTTTCCGTATTTGTTTTCTCCAACATTGAAGGGTAAATGCTACACCAATTGGGTGTTTAGAAGAAAAGTCCTTAAGGACCCTTTCCAGTTGTAGTTCTTGAGAGATATCTGAATTGTATGGCTTATCTGAGATGATATTTTCTTCATATTGATTAATCTCCTTAATTTTTGTTGTGGAAATGTAGTTCTAATCTCTAGCCAGTCTTTGTTGTTATTCTGACAATGAGATGATGAATCAGTTATCTCAACTGTTGACAAGATAATATATACGTTAAGCAGAGTCTTGCATGTCATCCAAATTAATTTTATGAAACTAGAGCCTGAAATTTTGTATAACTTAATATTTTGATTTCTCATGAGCATTCATTTTATTTTCAACACTGTATTCATTTTCCAGATGGAAGTTGCTGCAATAAATCTAGTTGCAGCAGAGAAACCTGCTGATGTTTATTCAGAAATTGCTGCAAGGTATGGTACATGGCCTGGTGAAACATTTTTGGTGTTGTTAGACTTGCAAAATACCATTACATTGCTTTTCTCAGTGTGAATGTTAAGAGTTATACTATTGCCCGGACATTTACTAAGGTAGTTATATGTGATAAATAACCGAGTACTATGCGCTTCCCAGCAGACTAGCATCATATATTCCGGTCTATCTTTCCAAAATATGAAAATAAAAAGAATCAAGATATCTGCCACTCCAGTCATACGTGTAGAAAAAAAGAAGTTATCTGTCTTCTAATATTCTCTGCTGTCTTCACGCGACTATTCATTTTCCTATATCTCCTAGAACAAGAGAACGGTTCTCATAGCACCACTAGGGATCCCAACTCCACAGAAGAAATGGAATTGATAATGGTGGAATTGCTATTTCAATTATGCTTATTAGAAGAGTTGGGTCATACTATTCTTTAGCAAATTTCCTTGTTGCTGTGCAGACCCTTTTTCCTCTTTGTGCATGCTCTAGGTTAATGCATACTTTAAGTTATGCGACATGAAAAGTCTTGGTTACCTTCTCTTTTTGGGGTTTAGGGTACATGACATGTTGAAAAGGGACAGCAACAAGGACCCTGCTACTCATCCTAATGTTGCGTTGGCAAAGGTATTACTGGGCCAGGTGCATTTTCTGTGGGTCTTACAAGGTTTATTCTTGAATTTTCCTTCTTGGTAAGAACTTTTCATTTGGTACATTTGCTTTTGTACTTTTAGTCACAGTTCTATCTTCTGAAACCTTTTAGGTGGATAGGAAATTAGTGAAACAGACGGTGATGACCTCAGTATATAGAGTGACTTTTGTTGGGCCACGTAAGCAGATAAAAAGAAGACTAGAGGAGAAGGGTGTACTTGGTGATGACAGACACCAAAATAGAATTCAGAGCCTAATAACAAAGAGAACACATGCTAGGTCGAAGTTTGTTGCTTGCATAAGTGATTTTCTTGTGTTTGTCACACCAAAAGTTGCTGACTTGCCATACTTTTCTTTTTTATCTTGGCTTGAGCTGACATAGAAGCTTTGGTTTGTCTCTTTCCTTTTTCGTTATAGTTTTTTTTTTTTTTTTTATGCTAGAGGAACCACTTTGACCAACAACCGCCACGTAAACCCTCAAGTGACACTAGCCCAGGACCCACCACCAAGGCACCACGCGTAAATCATCTAATAGCCTGCCAGCCTCCCTGCAACTTGTGTTGCAGGGGCTTCGAACTCCTTACCTTCCCCTCAAAGGTCAGGAGCCTACCCAGCAGAGCCACCACGGTCGGTGATCCTTGTTCGTTATAGTTCAAATCTGAAAATGAAAAAAAAAAAAAAAAAAAGAACCTGTTGCAATCTGGAATCAATCATGGAATTTGTAACAAGATAAGCTCCAAGTTCTTGGTTTTGACGGGTAGGTTTTTAGATTCCTCGTACCCGAGAGTAGGTTTTAGGTTCCAAACAGAACCGAATTGGAACCGGGAATTGCTCACCCCTAATTAAAATGATGATTACTTGCTTAAAAGCATTAAGCACGATAATATATAACTCATATAAATGAAATTACTTGCAGAACATAAAAGCCTGAAATTCATGTCATTATAATTAGGCTACACTGTAACTATAACAAAAGAAAATTAAAATATAATAGGAAAAAAAATGAAAGTATGAATTAAACCTAACATCTTGAATCAAATAACAAAAAAAATTGTCACTACTTTTTGGTTTTTTTTTTTTTTCAAAATATTTGAAAAACTCCAAGAACAATGAAAAAAAAAATCTAAAAGTAAAACCTAGCCATCCCCCAAGCTCTCAAAATAGGATAATATCCCGGACTCCTGACATAAAGAAATTGCTTATCTTTTTGCGTAAATTTGGGAAATAAATCACAGAATTCCTAATTTGCCTCCACCTTCTAAAGCTTTTGTGGGTGACATCTTTTTTTTTCCTTCTTTTTGTTATTTTGTTATTATTTTCTTCTAATCTCATTATGATGCATGAGTAAATAGAGATAAATCCAAATATTTTTCATTAAAAATAACATTATTTATTGTATAAAATAGATCAAATAACTTTAACTCAGTATATGTTAGCAACATGTTAACAGAGCTATCGAAAGAGAACTTCCAAAATAGGAAAAAAGTCACACAAAAAAACAGCTCTAAACTATGCCAATTACAACACATTTACTTTAAATTTTAATTGTGAGACAAAAAATCTCAAAATTTATACTTATATGGCATATTTTTCTTAGATTATTTAACTTAATTTTCGTGGTAAATATGTTATAGGGATATAAATTTAAGGTTTTTTGTGTCATAGAATTTTTTAATGTAGGGATAACCGAAAAAAAAAATTGAGGTAAATATGACCTAGAGTTTTCAGTGATTTTTGCTCTCTAAAATATTGAATTGTTCGAATATCAAAATTATTTTTCCTCTTGCTTTTGGCTTTTTTCCTGGGGCCCTTCACTGAGACGCTGAAACAGCGAAAAACGCGTACAGTTGGGGCCCGGGTTGAGCTAATCTAGAATCAAAATTTTCTTTTATTATTATTTGTTATTATTAGTATTATCTTTTGCCTTTCTTTTATTCAGTCGAAACACCGAAGGTCATGACTCTGATCATGGCACGCCGGACCATTCGAAGGAGGAAGCACGTTGTATGGGTCCCACAGCCGCCCCCCCTCGCTCTCCGTCTTTGTCTCTGTCTCTCCAATTATTGCGGCGTTGCCTTCTACTTTCTACTGGGACGACAACTCTCTTCTTCACCTCCATCCCCACTGATTTGAACACGTTTCTCCCCGACGAAATAGGGCTCAATCAATCGGTAAAATTCTCTCCTTCGGTCTGTCCGTCCCTTCATTAATTCATCAATCGATCAAGATCGAATCAAATCACAAATACCCTTTTTTAGGGCCTTGCCGATCTGCCTTTTTATTTTAAGTGAACGAACGAAAAGGTCGCAGGGAAGACCGATTCCGTCGAGGAAAAAAAAAAGATTACGTCGGCTCTTTTCTCGTGCGTGTGGGTGTTCCCTCTTGAAGATTGCTTAGATCCGGGAGCGATTTCGACGATGGTAGATGCCGGTTCCGGGTAGAAACACTAAAATCGACGAGAAAAAAGCTCCAAACCCTAATTTTTTTTACTCGATCGAACGATCGGGGGGATCGTCGAGAAAAAGAGCGAGAAAGAGGATGCAGGAGTTGCAGGAGTTTGAATGGAGAGAAAGG
This sequence comes from Eucalyptus grandis x Eucalyptus urophylla, assembly GCA_028830015.1. Lineage (NCBI taxonomy): Eukaryota > Viridiplantae > Streptophyta > Magnoliopsida > Myrtales > Myrtaceae > Eucalyptus > Eucalyptus grandis x Eucalyptus urophylla. Next base: position 55,515,410 of record CM054190.1, on the reverse strand, counting down.
CGCGCCACGTGTCGTCCACTGAATGGGCCAAATTATTCTATATTCTCTGAGAGAATGTCAGATCACAGTACCAAACCACGAGTAGTGTAGTGGGGTCTACAGCTCAATTGTGGTCCCCACAAAGCCCAAACGCCGACCAGTATTCTATTCACGGGCTTTTCATTTAACAGTGTATTGATTCGTGAAATTTCGCGACACCACTCTCGGCTCATCTAAAAATATAAACAACCAAAAAATGATTGGATTATATCCTATAATGTATTATGATAATATCAATCTATTTTAAATTATATTTAAAAAATTAAATAATAGATAATTATAAATTATTTGAAAGTTTACTTTTTCAAGAAATACTAGCGAAGTCCTAATCTGCTATATAAAGATATAATTCAGCTTTTCCGTTAACCAGAGCCTCTTCACCTTTTCCTCGCTCCTAGAGGCACCGCTCCTTTCTGGGTTGGCTATACAGTGATGGCTTTCTCAAAGGCACATCTGCTCGGACAAGAAGGGGGGGGGGTTATGGGCAGGTGTACTGCGAAGTCCCTGTCACCGGGGAAGAGGTGGCAGTGAAGCGACTGAAGGCGGTGGGCGGACGGGGAGAGCGTAAGATTCTGATTGAGGTTGAAATAATAAAGCCGAGTTCATCACAAGCATGATGTCTCTTTGCTTGGATATTGTGCAGCCGGGTCCGAGAGCATCCTTGTGTACGAGTTGGTGCCCAACCACACCTTGGACTTCCACTTGCATGGCGGGTCTGAATTTTCAATATGACTATAATTGTCGTCCCCATTTCTTTGGCTGCCTTCGGCAACCAATTTTGAATTTTCCCCTCTTCTTTTGGCTGCCTTCGGCAACCACGGCACTGTTCTCAACCGAAGGTACTGAGCTAGCTTGCGATTGAGATCAGTGTTGTAATGCGCATTAGCTTTGCAGTGGGCATTTTACTTATTTTCACTACCTTAGGCAAGGTTGGCTACTATACTAGTCTACTCGGTGCTAACTACGGAAATCTAGTGTAGTGTCAATTTTCACCACCGTGAGATCACCAAATTCTCTATTTATGTTTGTTTCTCGATAGAGAAGGAATACATAAAACGTATCCCACCCTAGGGCGGATCTCCCTTTTGAGAAGCCTTTTAAGGACTTGCATAGGTCTAATACGACTTTAATGTCATCCCCTCTTCTTTTGGCTGCCTTGGGCAACCACTTTCTCAATATTTTTGATTGCCGGCGAGTCAAATCTATTGCTAAGGTTGCGCAACCCCACTAGTGATAGAGGAGGAGACAACTAGCTATGATTAAAAAAAAAGGCTATGATCTACATAGAGAAATTAAGTTAAAGATGCCGATTTACCTCTAAATGGAAAGGATTTAAATCTCAATCCATATTGTTTACACCCGATATACAAAGATAAGCAAAAATATCAAGTCAAATGAAAAAATAAGTTGAATTGATAGTTGTTAATTCATCAATCATTATAGACGAGATTAACAAAAGTATAGAGTGAGAGATGTAGAAAAAGAGATCAATTAATCATTTGTGATGTCTATCTATTCCTTAATTTCGAATTAAGTGATTTATTAGATAATTCTTGAGTATATTAACATTAAAATGAGAAAATAGTAAGAAATTCGAATCAGTAATTTTATAAGTCTACGTAGACCGTACATAGAGGCCTGCCAAAATGGAAGATCTGGACGGCCTCGTCTTTTGCATGACCAGCTCCCATCATATTCCTCGGAATGAAAATATAAATCGAACATTTCTTCATGAGGGGATTACATCTGTCTCGATGGCGAAGGATTTCGGCCCTTTTTTCTCTAACAAAAATAGCAAATCTTCTTTACAAGTGTGATTTTTTCATACGTCCTTTAAATCAAATCAAAGTTGCTTTCCTTTGACGTCTTATTTCGGTATCCAAATTAGCATTTGGGGTTATGTGAAAACAGAAAATATATATATTAATTAGAGAACTAGGCGCTTTGTCCTTCTATTCTGATGGAAAATGAGGGAGGACCAACCCTAGACTAGCCATCTAGACTGAAAATTATTCTGGGATCTGCCTCTCATCTTTATTGAATCGGTAGTTGATTAAAACTGTGAATCCTAGAGCTTTCCTCTGACCGGATGAGCGTTGAGGATCACCGTTGCTACATTGAATCCAACTTGGTGCCGACTGAGGAAAGTAACAATGCATTTGGTAACATTTCTGTTCCGGGGAACAATTTTTGAACGGAAATAATTTTTTTTATTTTTGTTCTCAGGAACAATTTTTGAATATAAGAACGCGCAATTGCAAAAAAATTCTATTCCAGGAATAGAAATACGTTTGATAAATTCGTATAATTTCGTTATTTCTTTTAATTTTTAAATATTTTTATTATATTTTTCCTTTTTTTTCTTATTTCTTATTTCTTTTTTTTTTTTCCTTCTTTCTCTTTGTGGCCGGTCACCGGCCATGGCGGCCACGACCAAGGCTGGCGATTAGCCAAAAGGAAGAAGAAGAAGAAGAAAAGAAAGAGAAGAAAAAAAGAGGAGAGAGAAAAATTGCTTATCGGAATTGTTATTGTTTTTTTTTTTTTGTAATCCAGGGAACCCCGTACAGCTGACAGCCGGCAAGTAAACCTGGGGTGACGCTAGTGGAGGACCCACCACCCCAGCATCACGTGTAAGAATCCTAGCGACGCTTCTAGGATTCGAACTTCTCCCTTTCGTGAGAGGAAGAGAGCCCGAGCCAGCAATACCACCATAGGCGGTGGTGTGTTTATCGGAATTATTTCCAGAAACAAGAAACAACTTTTTTTTTTTATTTCTTGTTTTCGTTCCAAATCTATTTCCAGGAAGAAAAAATCCCGAAGACAAAAAGATAGATTTTTTTGTTCCTGGGAACAAAAGTTTTACCAAACACGTTTTTGTTCTTCTTTTATTTTCTTTTATTCCCCGGAACAAAAGAATAGAAATTTTTGTTCCGAGGAACAGAAATAAAATTTGCCAAACAAGCCCTAATTTTGTCATTATCTCATTGGCTCGACCCCACTTCTCTCTCTCTCCATGCCGATCACTCCCCATTTCGTCGCTGATTTGTTTCTCACCATCTATAAAGAAAGAAAGAAAGAAAGAAAGAAATAACGTGTAAATCATGCGTATAATATGAATATTGAGGACGTACTGCATGCCAAAATGATTAAATCCATAATTCAAGAAATTGAAGAAACTAGGAAATTACGCGCACTCCCCAAACGTACGATATCTCCGTCCATTAGGCTTTCTAATTCCCAGCCCGGGCTCCTGACCGTCTTCTCCGACAGCAGCGACCAACAACACCGCGGCGCTGACGCCCACTGCCACCATGGCATCTCCTGTGCCGCCAGCTTCTTCCTGGTCCCCTATGCCCCCTTCGCCGGCATCTCCTTCGTGTCGTTCCACCTTGTTGAGCGGGCTCATGGGGGGTTTATGCGTTGGTGCGGTCGCGGCGGTGGTGCTGTTCATATTTTGCGGGAAAAAAAACAGGCAGCGTGAAACACCGCCGACTGAGAACAGGCAGCGTGAAACACCGCCGACTCAGAACAGGCAGCATGAAACACCGCCGCCTAACGCTTCAACCGCCAGCGCTCCTCGGAGTGCCGGCAAGCGCATTTTCACTTTTCGCGAAGTAAAAAGTTTCACTAATGACTTCTCGAGTCTACTCGGAAAAGGTGGTTCTGCGAATGTGTACAAGGGTGCCCTTTCCACCGGGGAAGAGGTGGCAGTGAAGCAACTGAAGAAGCCTAGCGAACAGGAGTTCGAGACTGAGGTTGAAAAATTAAGCCGAGCCCATCACAAGCATGTCGTGTCTTTGGTTGGATACTGCATAGAGGAGAGCCAGCAAATCGTGGTGTATGAGTATGTGCCCAAGAACACCTTGAACTTCCACTTACATGGTCATGGTGAGTTCGAATTTTCAGTACCAATTTATGCTGCGCGCTTATATGTTGCCCCCTCTCTTTCTCTATCAGTCTTATTTGGGTATCCGACTTGCATTTGGGGTATGTGAAAAAAGAAGGGGACAACTAATCGGGGAACTTGGTGCTTTGTGCGTTTAATGGAAAGGATTCTCACGGAAAGTGATCGTTTCAGGAGCCGGACGACGGGACCTAAATTGGCCTGAAAGACTGAAAATTGCTTTGGGATCTGCCAAAGGACTAGCGTATCTTCATGAGTATTGTAGGTTTCCGATGTACTTTTGCCTTTTCTATTTATTTAATCAATAGTTGATTATAACTGTGAATCCTTGAGCCTCGCTCTTGTATACATGGGAAAAACATTCCTTGTGCAGGTCATCCTAAGATCATACATCGCGATATCAAGGCAACTAACATACTTTTGGACCGTGATTTCGAGGCAAAGGTAAAAACAAACTTATTGGATAAATTTATGAGTCCGCATTGATATTTCCAACTTCAATTAGTTTAACTCTCGGAGCAAGTAGATTAACACCCCTTCTGAATTCTGAATGCTTTTCTCTCTCAGATTGCGGATTTTGGACTTGCAAAATGTATTTCTGAATCATAGACTCATGTGTCTACCGCGGTGAGGGGCACCCCTGGGTAAGATTTGCTCCATTCGTATTTTGATTTGGAGGACTGAGATGTGAGCTGGCTATTAATCTATCTTAGATATTTCCAAATATTTGTGAAATGAGCCATTGTTCGCTAGTTCATCTTGTGCTTCATTTGTTAAAGCACAGCCTTTTAGGTACTTCTGTAGCTTGACTAGTTCAAATATGTTACTGTTCAAATTTGTTGAAATTTAATTTATGGTCTTCCTTGTAGGTATATCGATCCGGAGTGCTACTACTACCAGAGTCGCCAACTAAAGGAAAAAACAGACATTTATTCTTTCGGGATGGTGCTCTTGGAGTTGATCACTGGTCGCAAACCTACGGAACCTATAGAGGAGGGTCAGGGTGGTCTGTATACCTGGGTAAGTCATGCAATTGTCATGTTCACAATTATAAAGAATTACGCCCTCATTTTTTTTTTCTGGGGTCCTGGAGGGGATTCGAACTTACAGGTGGGTTTTTATCATCCAAGTTCAATATTGAGATAGAGTCACTGTTATGGTCATTACAGGTGTGGTCTCAGCTACAGCTCCCACGAGATCTGAAAGATGGAAACTTCGATTCTCTTGTTGATCCTAGGCTGCAGAACGTTTATGACCGCAGGGAGATGGCTCGTACGGTGCGGTGCGCTGTCGCTTGTGTGTATCATTTTTCGAACGTACGACCGAAGATGAGTGAGGTAACATTTTTAGAACCTGGAGCTTAATCTTTCTTTAATAGATGCCGCTTGCGGTTCTTTTTGTTCATTGACTCATGTCTACTTCATTTAAGATCTGTTGAGGTTACTTGGAAATAGCGCCAACACACAATATGATATGACCCGACATAATATGCCGGTATGTCATTTTTCAAAAAGTAGAGAATTTTGACATATTGTGACACGTTATATATTAAATATATATTTTTATATATACGTGATCAATTATCATTTTTAATTCACAAATAAATAAATAATAATAAAGAGTATAGTATGAATTTACAATAAAAATATTAATCCACCATTGATTAATATCATTCATTATTTCAATTTAGCAAATTTAATTCCATTTAATCCATAAAACTTGGAGGGAAAAAAAATCAATCCACATTTCTAGACTTGTGTGTTGGAGCATGTCGGAAGAGAAGAGAAAATAAATAAATTTGGGAGTGAATTATGCGTCACGGGAAGTGAGTTGAAAAAGAAGAGAAGACTAAGTTTTTTTTTCCATTTTATTATTTTTAATATATTATTATTATTATTACATATATATATATATGTTGATCCATCATTTATTGAAAATTTACATAATTGATCATGTACATATCGAAATAACATGTTGGAATTCCGGACTCGAGTTTTGAAAAGTATCGCAATAGTTGATTAGATGTTGAATTTTCGACATGTGTTGACTTTGTGTCAAAGAGTGTCGGATAGTGTTTGACGTGTGTTTGACACAATACGAAGATTTTTGGAAAATATATGTGTCTGGTGGGAAATAGGAACTCTGACGATCAACTTTTGAAACAATTGAGCAGATTGTTCGAGCGCTCGAAGGACGTCCAGATCTTCCTCAAACTCCTACCCATCTTTTTCTTTGGGGGGGGGGGGGGGGGGGGGGGGGGGGGGCCGAGCTCGGACGCACCAGCCAAGGCCTCGAAATGTCCAGAAAAGACGCCATTAGGTAACCAGAAAAATGGCAGCAGCCATCACAGAGAGCCTACACCTGGCTCGAGGGGAGCGGGTCCTAGCCGCCCTACAGCCCAAGGGGTGGAGATGCGAAAGATGTAGACAATCAAGGTTTCAGCGGAGGCGCTCTCGAAGCTCCTTGTTAACGCTTCACCGTGGATGGCAAGACAGGCATTTGATTTTCAAGCATTGACTTTGCTAATTTGGTTATTTGGGATTCAAGTTTATTTTGGAGCGGATGGACAGATGCTACTATTGTTTGCGGTAGGTTGAAGTGATTCATGTCGGAACCCAAAGATTATTTTTAAAGTTTCGTAGCGTCGGGTGAAATCGCAGTCGATCAATGCGCTGACGTCTTTGGTCGTGTGCTGATCTTAGATGTTGATGTTGGTTGATTTTGTGATGGCGATTGCACGTGAAGGGTTTTTTGAAGTCAAGACTAAACGCCAAGAGCGTTTGACAAAATATTATCTTTTGAAGCTCAGTTAAATTGAAGGGTGATAATATTCTTCGATGATTAGGAGGGTCTGGACGGTATATATGAAGGATCTCTGGTCAATTTGTTGCCAACCTTATTAGGTACCATTGGAAGCTTTATTTGGTAATGAAATTACGAAATCTGCCTCTTTCTGGTACTTTTAGAGTTAGCCTCTTTATAAAATTAGATGGGGTCAAGAAGGCAAGTGAAAATCGTTCTCTCTTCGGACATTCGGACGGCGAAATTCTTTTTCATCGCAGTACGTTTCATTACCTACTCTGCCAAATGATATAAATCTCCACCCTCCCTCGAGATAATCAATATACAAAAAAGGTGGGTCTAAGGTAATATGCAAGGAGAAATAAAGCACATTCGAATTAAGGACACCAAAATACTTTCGCTTCGTTTATGTCGAACGATCTCCGAATGTAGAGGTGTTCACCTCGAAAAAATGAAATGCGAACCATGTAATTTCTTTTACCTCGCATTTACTTTACGGTCTCATTGTGTCCTTCAATGTGCCTCTTCTTTGTGGCCCTACTTCCGTTGAACGGTGAATAATGTGAAATTTGGGTCGGACTGGGGCAAATTCCTTGGATTCTTTCAGGCAAAGCGTGAGTGTCGGTGGAATTCAATGGCAATGTTATTATAGACAGGTGATGGACTAAATCATTGAGGATCAAATTTGATGAAAACAGAAACGTCATTGAATAAATTAATCAACAACTTGAAGGGAATTAACAATTTGTCAGTAGAGTTATCATTAGTCATATGTTATCCATGAGAAATCTTCACCAATCGACAAAGTCCTTGACACCGGCGTGAAACTGTCATGTAGTGGAGTTGATATTTGCGGATTTGTAACTTCTTATAGATAATAATTATTGGATGATAGGAGACGGTGGATATAATGTAACTTCTTGAGCCGCACATGGTATTAGTAAGTTATTTGTTCGTTCAAATTCAACATTCGATCGTGAGTAACATATGCTCACATTGCATTCTTTTAGAACCCCTTACAATCAATTGAAGTGCTCCATGTTCCCTACAATTTGCTTTATTAATGGTGAAAAAAATCATTTTCCCCTAAATTTTAATTAATTAATTTCGGCCTTGCAAAATTGACCAATAAACCATTCCAAGGAGGAGAAATTTGACTTCTAAAGAAGTTACCTGCCTTCATTTGATTGCCGAATGTGCCCTACTCTAAGACTTAGGTATGTCGTTGAAGCAGTCCTCACAAGATGCTTGGAAATAGAATAGAGGGCATTCTTGTTTTTTAATGATTACTGTAGTAGAAGTACAGGGAAAATATGTCATTTAAGAATTTCGATAGCTTTTTTTTTTTTTTTTTTTGCTTTGCTTTGAAAAGGATAAAGGTTCTTATGGTCAAAAGCCTTCCTCCTTGCAAAAGCACATATGCAAATGTCTTGTTTGACTGCTTCATTAATTTGTCGATTGCAAATCTTAGCATCTTGTAAATGAGATAAAATATGATTGTCCATTATTTCCTATGAACTATAAATTCATAATATGTCTAGAACTTAATTACCTAAAAAATTCATTTTCATAGCAAGGTAAACGCAATTTGATGCGTAGCATACAAATATAAATAAAGATTACGTCCAACAACCAAAACTTCAGTGGTTGAAGAACATGAATAGTCGTGAGCGAGGGCAAGACTGGAATATGAAAATATTATTGGGGGCAATATTGGAAGAAAAAAATTTCATTAACTTTCAAAGTTGCCTTCCAAAAATGCTGAATATTAGGGTCTACTCGTTTTGCGAAAAATAATTTATGGGAAAATATTTTTCGGATTTTTCGGTGTTCATTTCATGAAAAATGAACTAGTTGTGGGAATCGTTTTCCACCAAGGAAAAAAAAAAATCTTCTAAAAGAAGGGAAAATATTTTCCACTTTTTAAATTGGGGAAAACATTTTCCTTACTCTCTCCTCTCATAACCTATTAGACCCCTTCTTTCTTGTTTTCTTTTTTAATAATTTGAATTTTAAATTCTTTTTCTTTTTCCTTTTTTTCCACATTCTTCTTGGCCAGCCGTCGGCATGGCCATGGCTGGGGACCGACCACAGGCGAGCTCAAGGCTTGCTAGTGGCGCCGCCGGCCTTGGGCCTTGTGTGGCTCGCCAACCTCTAGCGAGTGGTGAGCTTAGGGCTTGCCGACCTTTGGCGAGCTCGAGCTCACTGCTCACCAGATTGGCGAACACGAGCCTCTGGCTTTGGCCAACGAGCTTGAGTCTTGCCCTCACGCTCGCGCTCAAACCCTAGTGCTTGCTGATTTCTAGCAAGTGCGAGTCTTTGGCGAGGCTAGAGGCCAGCGAGCTCAGGCTCACCGATCTGCTCGCCACTTGCCAAATCGGTGAGCCAGCAAAAGTTGACCTTCAGCCAATCGCTGGCCATCACGTGGCCAACAAATAGCCAAAGAAGAAGAAGATAAAAAGAAAGTAAAATAAAAAAATAAAAAATAATTAAAAATCGATTTAAAAAAGGAAAATCGATTTTTTAAAATATATTTTAAAAATTGATTTTAAAAAATAAAATTATTCAAAAAAATACATAGAGGAAAATATTTTCCTTACCAAACAAAAAAAAAAATCACTTTATTTTTAGGTTTCAGACGAACACAAGAAAATAATGACATTTTTCTGGAAAATGTCTTTTTGAAAAATATTTTTCAAAAACACTATATTTTCTGTGAAACGAACAGAGCTTTAGTTTTTGGTTGGGACTTGTCTTAAGCTTTTAGTTTTGCAAATATTGGCATTTTCCCAAAGTGATACAGAAGCAGTTAACCAAATGTCCTAATTTTTTCGTCAAAGGACTTTAGAAAGCCCAAAATTTATAGGAAAAGACAAACCAAAGAAACCCCTTGGTGGATTCACATGTAGTTTCTCATACTAAGACTCATACTAACAGAATGTTATTAGTATTGCGCGTGAGCAATAAGTATAAGCAGAACAAAGTAGAGAGACTATGATAGGACGAGCAGCGGTCTCTAGCATGCTCAATTCGAAATCGCAATTGAGGAGTGTTCTGCTACCAAAAGCAGTTGGACGACGAGACGTATTCATAAGCAATATGCAAGCTTAGGGCTCTCTATGGCGAAATCACTCCCCAAAAGTCCTCAAATGAATCGAAGGAGTACATACAACGAGAGAGTTACAACGGGAGACGAACATAATTATAGCGAGCGAACATGGCATAACGAGCCTCGTTCCAATACTATCTAAGCCAAAACTCTCCATGACATCCTAACAAGACATGTCTTGGATTAATTACTACGTGGCTATATCCAGTTATATGGGCCCTGTTTTTTGTCCTTTTTTCTAGCCCCTAGTATCGCAATAGACCGCCTAAATTTGGGCTTTAAATCGCAAAAAAAGTAAAATTGGGCTTGAGCCCATCTGCTGGTCAGAACGAACTGCTCTTTTTGCTCAAAAGCCCATGTGTCTTGATTACCCAAATCGGTATATGTGACTGGCGAAGAACGGACCGGGGCTTTGGCTCGTGGAAATTGATTCATCTCATTGGAAAACGACACAGGTATGTTTGGATTTCGTAAAGCAATTTGAGTAGCTGCTTTGAGTTTTGCGATTTGAAAGGGCAAGATTTAGGCTCAAAGAGCAATTGGGGTAATTAACGACTTCTTAATCTGTGAAACGGTAGCTTGAAATTAAGCTACCAATCGGCAGGCTTTGAGTACATATAAGATTATAAATTCAAAAAGCGAAGGAGAGGATGGCACGAAGCAATACCGATGCATTCTCTTTTTCATGAATGATATACGAAGGAGGGGATCGGTTCAACATCGGAAATAAGAGTCGTAAATGTCCGCGAGATGGATTAAAAGTATATGATTAGTGACACTAATTCATAATTCAAAAACAAGTATTGACGTATGTGCGATTGGCTTTGTCCACGGTTCACCAAGCACCTGAAAAGGCGAAACACCTAGGCGACAAAAACTTTAATCTTAAAAGTGATTTTGGAAAAGAGTTTAGGGGGATGGCTTATGGTATCCATCAATGCATGTTAACAGAACGGTCAAAGGATAACTTCCAAAATATTGAATTGCTAATGTCATTTTGATCAAATATATCAAAATTAATTTCACCTTTTGCTTTTGGCGTTTTCCGGGGGCCTCTTCTCTTTGCTAATACGCTGAAACATATAGCTGGATTGAGCTAATCTAGAATCGATTTTTTTTCCCTTTTTTAAATATTATTATTCTTTTGCTTTTTAAAAAAAAAAAATATTCAGCCAAAACAGCGAATGTCATGCCTCTAATTATGAGAGAGAATATAAGAATAGCAATGGCCATGTGCAAGCTTCCCGCGGTCCCCACCTCAGCCAAAGTCAGACCAGCCTGCAGCTTTTCTACACGTTTGAATAATGCTTTCCCCGTTTTTTCTTTTCTCATTTTCTCATTTCTATTTATTCTCTCTCTATTTTTTTAACGTTAATATATATATTTTGCCAACATGGGCAATACTGTCTTTATAATTATTATAATTTCCATGCGGCGACATGCAAAAATAATGCAGACGTTTTCTGGTTACCAAAAAAAAAAAAAATCTCCCTTTTCCTATTAACTGAGAAAAAAGTTGTTTTCCACTGAAATTTAGATAATTAATATCGGCCAGCCGGTTGACCAAGGAGGGAAGTTTGACTTCAAAAAGAGTTGCCTGCCTTCATTGATTGCCGAATGTGCCTGCACTGGTTACGGTTGAAGCAGTCTTCTCAGGATGCTGGTAAATAGACCAGAGGGCATTCTTGTCTTTTGATAATTTACTATGGCAGAACTGCCCGGAAAATAAATAAATTGGAGAATTTCGATAGCTTTTTCTTTTATTTAAGAAAAAAAGGGTTTCTTTTGTCTCCTTCTGTTTTTTCTTTTGATCAAAGCCTTCTTCCTTGCAAAGCACATCTGGAAATGTCATGTTTAACTGCTTCGTAAAAGGGAAATAAAAACTAGGTTGAGGTTAACTTTTGTCACTATTAATTACAACATAAGAGGTTCTAAACATATTATTGGAACAAGATATGATAGCATGATATTTTCTAAGAAGATGCCAATTGAATGTTATAGTACTTTTGAAGCATTGCCATCTAAAAAAGGTCCTATTGCATCCCAACATATACACATTTTGATACGTAACATGCCGATAGAGTGAAGATTACAATTGTGGTTTAACAAAAGGTGAATGTTTCGATTTGAAAAAGTAGATACATTTCTTTTAAATATTTTTAGATGGTCAACGTACTATGCAAATTAAAACAATATTCTGAACTGCAAATTTCATGCAAAGTAGTATGTTTTGATATCTACACATAGGATTACGAGCTAAACAATGGAGTTGACTCGAAACAGGTTATTAACTCATACTTAAATATCTCTAAAAAATATCTTAGGTGACCAAATACCCAGTCATATCTTTAAAGACGGCATCTTTTTCAAACTCATACTTAATTATCTTAAAATATTTCAATTAGACCCTTGTTCACACGCAAGAGAACTAAAGTAAGATTATTTCTCCCAACGAATTCGGTGCTGCATGACACCGTCAAAAAATTTCTTGGTCAAAAAAAAAAATTAATACATCTAATTCGGATAATATTAATATACTTTGCATGTTATTTAGTTTTTTAATAAACTAATAAGCAAGTTGGAGGACTTTGCCATAATTTAGGGGTGGAAAGCGTCCGCATCTTTTGTGGACATATTGTCACTCGTTTGTTTCCAGCTGTTTTTGCCTTTTACTTGGAGTAACCGCTATCGTCAACATTGAATAAGATTGGAGGAAAAAAAAATTAAAAAAAAATTAGAGAACCACCTAATCTGACCTGCTGCTGCATCAGAACCCGAATTAATTAGATTTAGGGTCCCTGCTGATCTTTTCTTAATTTGCAGGCTATAGAATTCAGGTCTCCGAGGTACTTCCGTTTCCTGATTTTTGGATTGTAACTGCTTATAATTATGTGTGATCGGATCCAGAATCTAACATTCTACCCTGCGAGAGCATAGAATTAGGGTTGATCATGGAACCGGACTACTTTTTATTGCTCTATCATATGCGCTATGTTGCAAAAGTTATCAAATGCGACGCCATGATGGCTTGCTTTTGGGTTGGAATGCTCGACATCCATGTTCTCAGCAAAAGTTACCAATCAAGAGACTTGCCGGGTTTGATTATGAACAGGCTCTACCCCCTCGGAACCGATACAAGGCCGGTCAATTTTGGGTTCTCCAAATTCCTTGTCGGAGAACCGAACCGGTCCCCGTCCGAGCCGGCACGGAGCACGCCCAAAAGGTCCTGACGTGTTGGGAACGAGGGAGATTAAAGGACCGGGAAAGGAAGAAAATATCGCCAAATGGGTCGTGCCAAATTCTTGCGGATTTCACGGAGGAATAGCTCTGATCGCACGGATCACATGCCGAAATCGGTCGGCGTGATTGAAGATCGAAAGAGAGAGGGTGAGAGACTCGAATCTCTCCAATTTCGGGCAAGAAAAATTAGCCCAAAAGCCCCCCCACCAACCGAAAGGCGTGTCGAGTTGGGAAGAAAGCGATTGCCGAATTGCAGCACCGAACCGAAGTCGCCCGTCGTCCATTTCACTCTTCACTTAATTTCCCAGGGCCATTTCGGGTATTATCGATAATTAGGAGGGTGTCGCAGTGAATATGGAAAGGATCTCCGGTCAATTCCTCCAGCCAACTAATTAAGGAAGCATTGCCAGCTTTTCCATTTGGGAACGAAATGTCAAATCTCCTCAAATCTGTCCGCCATTCTCCTTTTTTTTTTTTTTTGGGTACTTTCATAATCGGACTTCCGCACGAGGAAGCACAATTTCTGTCCCCCTTGCAAAAAAAATCTCAAATGGGCATCTTTATTGCACGTCCGCATCGAATTGAATGCCTCTTTGGTAGAGAAAGAAATTCCCGACCGGTGTAAAATTACAGAAATGGGTAGCTTTGGGTAGCTTTTTTATTTGGGAATGAAATTTCGGTTAATCCCACTCGCAATCTCTCCGCCATTCTCTACCTTTTTTGGGTACGTTCGCAATCGGAGCCTTCCGAAAGAGTAAGCACGATTTCCATCTCCTCGCAAAAAAAATCTCAAAATCACTACCTTTACCACTCACGTTTGCATCGAATTATTGAAAATCTCTTGGTTTTGGGCCCAAAAAAAGGAAAAATATCCCGACCGATGTGAAATTACGGAAACGGGTCGGAGGTGCGGATTCATCTGGTCGCCAGCTTCCAGCATTGCGGCGTTCTGAAATTGCCGCGACCACATGAAACCTTAGAATTTTTTTTTTTTTTTTTAGGGGGGGAGAGCAAGCCGGCCCGGTTCACACACAAATCGAGGGAGGTGGAGGAGGCATCGGAAGGATACAAAGCGAAGGCCAATAAAAAGAAGGAAGGAAATTAATTAATGAATTTGGGAGGAGCGCGTACGACGCATAAATCGTGGGTAATTTACGCGGGGGGGGTCGGCCCCCCGTGGGGCCCCCCAACCACCTCTTCAAATGTCCCCACTGGACATCACTCCTCATTCTCTCTCTAACTTCTCTCTCTTGTCGTCTTCTCCTTCCTCTCTCTCTCTCTCGCTGATCGCATGTGGCCATGTATCTGAACGCAGCAAGAATCCATTCAAAAGCACCACCACCACCACCCTCTCTCTCCTCACTTTCTCTCTCTAATTCCTCTCTCTAGACTCTCTCTCTCTCTCTCTCTAAATTCTCTCTCTGGGTCTTTGAAAAAAGAGCAAACTTTGATTGAACCGTGCGGGACGGAGACAGGGGAAGACAGAGAGGGACACAGAGAGAGATAAAGCAAAGCTTGGCGGAGCGAAGCTAGCGAACCCCACCTTGCGTTTTCCCTCAGAAAGCAGCTCCTCATCCCTCTCTTCTCTTTCTGGGCTTCCTTTCTCTTGTCGGCATTCCCATACCCATTCCGGCGAGCGATGTCGTCGGCCCCGGCTCCGGCATCCCCGCCGCCCCCGACGACCGCGCCCCCGCCGGCGACCCCCTCCCCCCCTCCCCCCTCCACCACCCCTCCCCCCACTGCCCCGCCGCCGGCGACCCCCTCCCCGCCGCCCCCGGTGACCCCCTCCTCGCCGCCCCAGGCGACGCCCTCCCCCCCGCCGCCGACCACGCCCTCCACCCCGGCCCCCACCACCACCCCGTCTCCCCCCCCGCCGGCCACTACCGGGTCCCCCCCGCCCGGCGCCTCCGCGTCCCCCCCGCCCCCGCCGTCCTCCCCGGGCACGCCCTCCCCTCCGACTGCTAAGAGTCCTCCGCCGCCGACGACGACGACCAAGAGCCCGCCCCCGCCGTCCTCCCCTGGCTCGCCCTCCCCTCCGTCCGGGTCCTCCATATCGACGGGGCTCGTGGTGGGGATCGCCATTGGTGGAGTGGCAGTGCTGGCGGTGCTGACCTTGCTGTTTATATGCTGCAAGAAGAAGAGGAGAAGAGACCGTGACGATGAGTATTATGTGCCCCCTCCACCTCCGCATGGTCCCAAAGGTGACATCTTTTTTCCTTTATCCGCCTTCTTTAAGGGGTGGAGGTGTTCAGACTCCTTTTTCCCTTAACGAAATTCGTTACTATGCGTTTAGATATTGAGCATTTTAGTAATTTGGTGGCTGTGGATTGGACCCAGATCTGTGAAATTTCGCTTGAGAATGTCATTATTCTCAGTTCAGCTAGGATTTATTCACCAGAACTCAAGAGAGGTCACCCAATGTTTGACTTAGGCATTCGAATGCGGTATTCGATCAATGTGACTGCTTAGAATGCATATTCCTCGTCGAATACTTGGTTGATTTTTATTGAGGTAGCCGACTGGTCGACGGACGGAAAATGTTTGTCTTTACCATTAGGTTCGATCTCTATCTTCCTTGCATGTGATGTTTTTTGTCTTGTATCGAAGAGCAAAACCACCAAGTAGAAGAGGCCCCTGTGTGAATTTGAATGCCCCTGAGCGATGTCGTCGAAATATTAAGTAAGGATGTCGGGCGATGCGATCTGTTGGATGGCATTCAAGTCTAGCGTCGCATGAAGTAGGAGTTTTAGTGCATTGGCTGAATCTGTAGTTATTTTTGCCAATCACCAGTTGATCCTTATGGCGGCCCGCCGAGAAATTGGCAACAAAATGTTCCACCACCTGCTGACCATGTCGTCACCATGATACCGAAGCCTACTCCTCCTCCAGCAGTCTTTTCACACCCGCCGCATTCACCTGGTCGTGGTCCTAGTCCGACACCTCCGCCGCCTCCACCTCCGCTTATGAACAGCAGTGGAGGCTCTGGCTCCAACTATTCAGGGCCGGATCAGGCATATCCTCCTCCATCCCCTGGCATGTCTCTTGGTTTCTCCAAAAGCACGTTTACTTATGAGGAACTAGCGATGGCGACTAATGGCTTCTCAGATGCAAATCTACTCGGACAAGGTGGTTTTGGGTATGTGCACCGCGGGGTCCTTCCCAACGGGAAAGAAGTAGCGGTGAAGCAACTGAAGGCTGGAAGTGGACAGGGAGAGCGTGAGTTTCAGGCTGAAGTTGAAATAATCAGCCGAGTTCATCACAAGCATCTCGTGTCTTTGGTTGGATACTGCATGGTCGGAGCCCAGCGCATGCTTGTGTATGAGTTTGTGCCTAACAACACCTTGGAGTTCCACTTACATGGTGAGTTTGGATTTTTAATCCAATTTATGTTGTGAGCATATGTCGCACCCTCTTTCTTTATTGTTTCTTTCGGTATTTGAGTTAGCATTTGGGGTTTATGTGAAAAAAGAAGGGGAAAATTTAACTAGAGAACTTGGTGCTTTGTTCTTTTAATGGAAAGGATTCTGATGGACAATGGTTGTTGCAGGAAAGGGACGGCCGACCATGGATTGGCCAACTAGACTGAGAATTGCTTTGGGGTCTGCCAAAGGACTGGCATATATTCATGAGGATTGTAAGTTTTAGATAAACTTTTGCCTTTTTATCCTCATTGAATCAATAGTTGTTTAAAACTGTGAATGCTAGGGATTTACTCTTATATACATGTGAAAAATTTGTTGTGCAGGTCATCCTAAGATCATACATCGTGATATCAAGGCAGCCAACATACTTCTGGATTTCAAGTTTGAGGCAAAGGTAAAAACAAACTTTTTCGATAAATTTAGAGTTGGCGTTGATAGTTCTGTACACAATTGATTAAATTTCAGAGCAAGTAGATTGAACCCTTTTGGATTTTGAATGATTTTTTGCTCTCAGGTTGCAGATTTTGGACTTGCAAAATTTACTTCTGAAACAAATACTCATGTGTCTACTAGGGTGATGGGCACTTTTGGGTAAGATTTGCGCTGTTCATATTTTGATTCAAAGGATTGGGATATGAGCTAATTGCGTGGTCTGTCTTAGATGTCTCAGCATGTTTGTAAAATGACCAATTGCTTGGTAATTCATCTTTTGCTTCATTGAAGCACAGTTTTCTAGTTACTTCTATAGCTTGTCTAGTTGAAATATGTTAATGGCTTGCAATGCATTAAAGTGTGCGTATATTTATCATCTTTGTCACTGCCCACGTGCTTCTTACTTGTAGGTATCTTGCTCCGGAATACGCCTCGAGTGGGAAACTAACAGAAAAATCAGACGTTTTCTCCTATGGGGTCATGCTCCTAGAATTGATTACTGGTCGCAAACCCGTGGACCAGACACATACTTTTATGGATGATAGTCTGGTTGATTGGGTAAGTCATGCAATTCTCATGTTCACAACCATAGCCCACGCTACCTACAAAACCCTCACTTTTTTCCGGGGTCTCGGATCGTATTTGAAATCTTAAGTTTTTAGTCATCGACATTGCAAGATTGAAATAGAATCATTGTTACGATTTACAGGCAAGGCCTCAGCTCACACGAGCTCTGGAAGATGGAAACTTTGACTCTCTTGTTGATCCTAAGCTGCAGAACAATTATAACCACAATGAGATGGCTCGAATGGTGGCCTGCGCTGCTGCTTGTGTGCGTCATTCAGCACGGCGTCGACCAAGAATGAGTCAGGTAATATTTCAGTACCCGGAGCCTAATCTTTCTTTCATAGATTCCAGTTGCTACATTCATGGCTAATGACAATTCTTTTTGTCATGGACTCATATCAAGCTCATATAAGATCTGTAATGGTATATTGAAATAGGAATTCTGACAATCAATCGGCTTGTGAAAAATTGAGCAGATTGTTCGAGCCCTCGAAGGGGATGTATCTCTCTCTGACCTTAATGAAGGAATCAGACCAGGGCACAGTGGCCTCTATAGTTCCTACGGGAGCTCGGACTACGACACCAGCCAATACAACGAAGACCTCAAAAAGTTCAGGAAGATGGCATTAGCTAGCCAAGAATACGGCAGCAGTGAGTACAGCGAACCTACGAGCGAATATGGCGTGTACCCTTCTGGCTCGAGCAGCGAGAATCCTAGCCGCCAAACAACCAGAGAAATGGAGATGGGAAGGATGAAGAAAGACAGTCGAGGTTTCAGGGGAGGCCCTTGAGCTCATGTTTCGCAGCCTTGTATAGTTTCTACCACTCAATTTTTTTAATGCTCCACCCGGGATTGCAAGACAGGCATGTGATTTTCAAGTATTGACGTAGTTTTTTCCCGTCTTCTCAATTTGAATTTGACAGCTTTTACAATGTAACTAGCAATCGAGAATATAAAAGAATGACAGATTGGCTGGCTGATTCTTTGATTTTTCCGTGTAAGTAGTCGATGATTCCTTTTGGGTCGAAGTATTATCGTTTTGTATTATATTATGCTAGAGTGAAACAGAAGTTGCTTGCATTGTTTTTGAAGTTTTTAAGAATCTGGTCTTGTGAGGGGATTTAAATAAATGTACACCAAGCTGTCAGAATTTTTTTCCTTGGGGTTGTCTTCTGAGTGGAATGATGGTGCCATAGCTGTCACTGATCGATAACCAAAGTTGTTTCTTTGCTTTCTCTGTCTTGTGCCAACAGAAAAAGAAACTTATGTAGAATTGGTTGTTGGGGTAGATGGGCAGGTGCTATTTGGAGTTGACAAGCTTTCACCATTATGAAAGACTTGCCACCATATCTGTTGTAATTGGTTTTATATCCATGTTGCCCTTCTCGTTTGTGGTTGGTTGAAGTGATTCATGGTGATGAAGCACTAAAATGAATTGTAGTTTGGTAGCAACGGGTTTGGAAATTTTCAGCATTTTCGATTAACGCGTCGTGATGGTGATGGCTTCTGTTGCTTCCTGGAGTGATGGCTTCTGTTTCTTCCTGGACTTCGATGTTGATATAATTGTTCGTTCGTTTGTGATTAGGACTGTATTCGGAGGTTCCTTTCAAATCAAGAGTGAACATCAGGAGCTGAACAAAATTTTTCCTTTTGGAATTGAGTTTTTTAATGGGCAAGTGACCCACAAACCCAAATATGCCATAGAGAAAAAGCAAGCACCCTATCCGTTAAGAGTCAAAAGGGTGGTTCTGTGCAAGATGGCTTGGAATCATTTGAAGGGGACAAAATGGTTGGCTTCATTGGCTGGAGGAGAAGATGGCCAGCTCACTATTCTTTTTATAATGTCCATGCACATGGCTCAAGAGAAAAACAAATCTATGATAATGATTTGTAGATTGGCATTTGGTGGCTTGTTAGACCTCACTACCATTTGTCCAAAATCTTGGGCCAGGTCTTCTTTGATTTACAAGGAAAGAGACAAATGAAGGACACGAAGAAAACCTTAAAATAAGGAAAAAGAAGAAAATATAGCCGTTGGCTTAAGAAAAGTTCACATCTTGTGTTTCTTGTTTTAGAGGAGGTGAAATTATACTCCTATCCTCTTGATAAATTGAGCAGTTATCGGTGGGTATGAAACGGGTGTGAAGGCATTATGATATTCATGACTCCAAGGAAAGATCAAATTTAGACAATGCGGCAATGACGGTGACTTATATATGCAGAGCCCTCTCTAGAATAATGACTTTGCTAAGGAGATTTATGATGTTGTCTCTTCTTTCCTTCCGAAAAATGCGGCATTTTTCAACGCGTGATGTATAAGTCAAAAGTGATGCAGGTAATAAAGTAATCAATTATACATATAATAATAAAGTCGTTAATTAAAAGGAAGAAAACATCCACTTTTGTAACGACCGTGTTACTTGGCACAGAGACGTGAGGAAATTTGGGCCGTAAAAAACGAGAGTTTTAGGATTCGAATTTTATGTTGATCAAGGTGCATGTTAAACGGCCAATATAGTTCGTTGATTATACTAAGTTAACTATCGAATCGATAGTATTAGGGGGAAAATACAATTAACATATGTCATGTTTTACCAATGAGCTATTATGTATCTTTACGTTTGATAATACCAATAACGTACTCGAGTTTAAACTTCAGAGGTCCATTTGCTTCTTCACACCATTTATCCTTACATTTCTAATTTATGAAAACATCATTTTCTTTCTAAAAAAATGTCCATCTCCAAAACCCTAAAGTCAATTGAAGCCTAAATCACCTAAACGCTAAACAAGATGCTAAAACGAGGTTGCAAGGAGCAGCCTTTCAATCTTTTCAATGTAGGATTTCACTTAGAGGTAACATAAAGTTGCGTAAGAGATTAAAGGGTCATATGTTTTTAAATGTTTTGTTCATTTTTGGCGGTTTTTTTTTTTTTTGAACCCTGAGGTCCTTGCCATTGCTATTGTTTTCTCGCTGCTGACCTGTATATGGACCAGACTAGTAGTTGCCGATGCTAAAACGAGGTTGCAAGGAGGAGCCTTTCGATCTTTTCAATGTAGGATTTCACTTAGAAATAACATAAAGTTGCGTAAGAGATTAAAGGGGGTCATATGTTTTTAAATGTTTTGTTCATTTTTGGCGGTTTTTTTTTTATTATTGAACCCTTAGGTCCTTGCCATTGCCATTGTTTTCTCGCTGCTAACCTGTACATGGACCAGACTGATAGTTACCTGATGCTAAAACGAGGTTGCAAGGAGGAGTCTTTCAATCTTTTCAATGTAGGATTTCACTTAGAGGTCACATAAAGTTGCGTAAGAGATTAAAGGGTCATATGTTTTTAAATGTTTAGTTCATTTTTGGCGTTTTTTTTTTTAACCCTGAGGTCCTTGCCATTGCCATTGTTTTCTCGCTACTGACTTGTACATGGACCAGACCGGTAGTTGCTTGATGCTAAAACGAGGTTGCAAGGAGGAGCCTTTCGATCTTTTCAATATAGGATTTCACTTAGAGGTAACATAAAGTTGCATAAGAGATTAAAGGGTCGTATATTTTTAAATATTTTGTTCAATTTTGGCGTTTTTTTTTTTTGACCCTGAGGTCCTTTGCCATTGTTTTCTCGCTGCTGGCGTGTACGTGGACCAGACCGGTAGTTGCCTAATGCCCAATCATTTCTTTCTGGTCTTTGTGGTCGGTTTTTTTTCCTCATTGATAATGAAAATTCGTCATGTTGTCCCCATTGAGAAAACATTTGAGTACAGCTCCGGAAAACAGCGAATCTCTGAGCTGCACATTCTATCCTATTTTTTCGATTCCTTAAATAAAAAATAGAACTTTGTCCAACGATAATCAGATTTCTGGAAAAGCTTCTGTACATGCGCAATCCCAAAGGAAGCCCTCTGAACATCCGTTGATCCCTGGCCGAAAAAAGAGGCAGCACCCATTGATCACCAGGGAGAAAGAGAGAGAGGGTTGCTTACGGATTCTCCGAATTCGCAAGAATGGCTTCTCGGAGACGCATGCTTCTCAAGGTCATAATCCTTGGTGACAGCGGGTATGTTGGTGATCAACCCCCTTATTCTTTGTTTCTTCTTTTGTTGTTGGTGTTTATGTGTTTTCTGTTTGAAACCCGAGAAAATTGGAGGTTTAATGATATGATAATCTGAAGGTTGAGGGGATGTGAAATCCTGTTCAATGAGCTCTGATTCTTGAGAAGGAAGATCGGGAAAAGGGAAATTAGAAAGTTTTGAACTTGTCGGGCTCAACTTGTTTGTACTAAATATTTTGCTGGAATTTTGAGGTTAATGAGAATTCGTGTCTAATTCTGTTCTCTTGACAAGGTTAAATTCCCGTCTAAAAGATTTGTTGCGAATGGAACCTCATTTGAAGCTATTGTTATTGTTCTAGATGAATATGATGTTGCAGGGCGTTTGAGTGGCGAGATGATTAGATGGGCAAATGCCAAATCAGAATAGAATTGGATTTTACGCTGCTAGGTTTTGTGATACTTCACTCGCAACCTTGGCAACTATTGAATCTTAAAATTGTTGCACTCATTGCAAGCGATGAGAGCTTGTTCTGTGTTTCTTGTTGCATTGTTACATGCAAATCCATCGTTCTTAATTTGTTTTACTTCTTTAAATTTTGGTCTGTTTTGGTTTTGCAGGGTTGGAAAGACATCTTTGATGAATCAGTATCCTCGAATTTTGATTGGTTCAGTTTGTTATTTCAATCTCAGCTCGTACTTACATGTGTTTTTTTTAAAATCCTTTGTGTTACCCTTTCACTCCACTTCTAGATATGTGAACCGAAAGTTCAGTAATCAGTACAAAGCAACCATCGGGGCAGATTTCCTTACCAAGGAAGTCCAGTTTGAGGATAGACTTTTCACATTGCAGGTGAGCCATGACGTGGAGTATCAAATTAGGAATTTCTCTCTCTTTGCATCTAGATGTTGACATATAGTTTCATAGTTTGACCAGGGCTTGTAGTTTCTTATTTGACGGATGGTTACTTGCAAATATAGTATCAAATTATGGATTTCTTTCTCTTTGTATCTATATGTTGACATGTAGTTTCATAGTTTCACTGGGGCTTGTAGTTTCTTATTTGACAGATACGTACTTGCAAATTTGTGTCATTCATCATGCACTGTAATATATGTATTCTTTAACTTGTAGCAACTGTATATCTGAGTTTCAATGTCTTCTACACTTGCCAGACAGACAAAGACATAATTGTATTTTCTTTGATTTTGATATTGGCTAGACCATGTGTAAGTCTGTCGAATGATTCCTTGGTGTTGAAAATTTACTTTTTCCTGCTTTAGTTTCCTAGGACGTGTCTTGAAAATAAGCTAAACCTAAGCTGTGTAAGCCATTCAGCCAGGTGAATAGTTAGGATGATATTTGTTTGCCCTGACCGGCATTCTCTTGGGAGAACTTGATGTCTAGAATCATGAATTATAACTAGTCCTGCGGTTGGGCTTATATTTGCCAGTCTGGCCATCGAGTAGATAGATGCCCATTATCAATGGAAACAATCATCTGCTTTTGGGAAATATCATGTTTTAGAGTGTGTGGTTGCAAGCCTGCCATTTGTTTCTGTGTTGGAATTCTGAGAGTCGTGGAATTTGGATAAGTATAATAATCAAGAACTTGGAAAAGCTTTGTCTATTTTCTTTCTGTGATTGTTGTATCCTCATTCCTCTCTCGATTGTTTAAAGCTAGTTTGATGAAAGTTGGAGGAGTGGGGAGGGCTCTCAGGACTCTAAAACCTTTTTGTTGATAGTTGGAGTAGTCATGGAGTAGTCAGGACTAGGGAGAGTGTCCAACTTTTAATTCTCTGATTGCCATGTCCTATCTATAGTGTTTGTACCTTGTCAGATGACCTTTGCAAGCTCCGCAGATAGGCAACATATAGTGGATATGAAAAATCGTTTTAAGGAAGCCACATTCTTTAGTGAAATTCATTACATAGAAAGTTTGGCAAGATAACAACTCGTATAGCGGGACATTTCTTTGTGATACTCGTGGTGTTAATACATTCAGATATGGGATACAGCGGGGCAGGAACGGTTCCAAAGTCTCGGTGTTGCCTTTTACCGTGGAGCTGACTGTTGTGTTCTTGTATATGATGTGAATGTGATGAAATCGTTCGACAACCTTAACCACTGGAGAGAGGAGTTTCTCATTCAGGTACCTATCAAACACATCCACATCTGTGTGTTTGCAGTACAAGATATGATAATATAACTTCTGTTGGTGTTTCCAGGCCAGCCCTTCTGACCCTGAGAACTTCCCATTTGTTGTGTTGGGAAACAAGATCGACATTGATGGTGGCAACAGTCGAGTGGTGAGATGTCTATTCATTAATCCAACAGTCTATGGATGTAATTTGATATGACAGAAAAATGCAATTAGGTCTTAGGAAATGTGACTTGCAGATTATTTACATTTTTTCTGGGGTGACTAATGAACAAATTAATGCAATTTAATTTTTCATTTGTATTCACATCCTCGTGCATGTTCATTTTTTTTTTTTGGGTGGGGGGGGGGGCAAGATAAAGTCTCACGTGTACATTTCCCGCCTCTTTCGTGTGGTAGCTTTACTTGTTTTGAACTAGCGCTTACCATGAATCAGTCTTTCCACCAACCAGGTATCTGAGAAGAAAGCGAAAGCATGGTGTGCCTCAAAGGGAAACATTTCTTACTTCGAAACTTCTGCAAAAGAAGGTTTTAATGTTGAAGCAGCTTTCCAATGTATAGCCAAGAATGCCCTTAAGAATGAGCCTGAAGAAGAACTGTGAGTACATTGCTAAAATGTCCGCATGCCTCTTTTTCCGCTTTTAGTTTCTTGTATATGTACCAATTTACTTAAATGACACCGTAGACTATTAGGATCCAGCGAATGCTGCATGTCAAATCAGCTATCATGCTTTCTGGTCTCTCTTTTCATAAGGTTGATCGAGAGAATCAGATTGCTGCTGAACGAGAAGTTTCTCACCATTGTTACTTTTAGAATCAGCTTGGTTTTGATTTTTTTTTATTTTTTTATTTTTTTATTTATTTTTTTATTTTTTTTTATTTTTTTTTTATTTTTATGTTTTGATTAGCCAGTGCCTTTTCGTTATGAATTAGATGGCGAACATATGAAATCATCTAGAGCATTAGAATATGTTTGCAAATTAATAATGCGTGATTAAATTACTGGAGACGTGATGTGCTGTTCTATGGCGTAATTCCTTACATTAATTGAAGTTCCATGATATACACAGCTACCTTCCCAAAATTATAATGCTTATTCCTGAATTCTCTTTTTGACACAGCTACCTTCCCGACACTATTGATGTGGCTGGTGGACAGCAGCAGCGTTCTTCGGGTTGTGAATGTTGAAGAGTATATATGACTTTAAATTTGCTGGTCCCTCGAGAAAAGACTTGCAAAAGACGGCCATCATTTTACTTCTGCCGACTGTGAATCGCCAGTGCACTACCGGTTGTTGAGAGTGCCATGTATATCATTAGCAATGTTCATGAGTTCAGCACAATATTTGTGGTTTCATCGTTCCAAAATCGTGCGTTGTGAAATTGGTTGTGTATAATCTCTAGAATCCGAAGGCTTATGGATCATGCAATCCTTTCTCATTTGATTACTCAGATTACTCAGATGTCCAAGCTGTACACTTAATTTGCTCTCACCGGCGATCATTCCTTTTCCAATCTACCTTTCTCCTCCGGCATTATGGCCACTTAAAAACTCACATAAGCCTCGTTCAATTTTGTGATTTTGACCCTGCAAAATGTTTTAAGGTTTACATATGACTTACAGGCGGAAGAAATGACCAATTTTCTGATCCTGAAATCTCGACCCTAGCTCATGCCAAAGGTTCATGATACCAGATTCTGGTTGCTTTTTGTACAACTAAAACAAGAAAACAAGGTCACAACATGGATTAGATCACCGTCCCACCTATCGACTCCTGCAGCCGGGATAGCGCGCACCTGTTCACAGGTCATGACGTAGCTCAGATCACTGAGACCTTGAGATGAGCCTCTATACGCTCTCAGACATACCAACTATGGACGAGTCCAAATGACTCGAACATTGACGTCGCCATTAACAATTAGCAGGGGGAGAAAGAAGAAATTGGCCGACACCACGGATCCCTGGCGACGCAGAACCAACCTATCATATCAATAGTAGAGCAAACCTCCAATTGCATCAAATATTTCATTACTGCCTGAAAATTTGTGCTGCCAAAAGAGCATCAGCATTCTCGCACAGCACGGAAGAAAAAATCTATGTACTTCTCAAGAAACTAATTCCTACTATGAGAGAACTCTCCTCTGGGATGAATGATTGTTACACGGAAGGATCTCGTTTATGCGTCTACAAAGAGAAATCCTATCAAAACTTTTATCCTTCTATCATGGATTTGCCATCCGAACGGAGCCAGATCCCTTTCTTCGTCGACGTCGCTTCTGGCGAATTCTCCAGAAACTAAAAAATAAGAGGATTCCTGGGAAACAGGAAACAAGCCAATTAAACATAGAACTGTATGATAATGTACTTTTTTCAGTACTTAGATGTACAAAGCTAATTGCACTCACCCGCAACTGCAATCACTGCAGGAGCAAGCCAATGACTAGCAACTAGCACGGGCATATCAAGCTGCATTGGGCGAATAATGACATCAGATGCATCAATAGATTATGGTTGAAGCACCTTTCCAAGTCACCAACATGATGATGAAAGAAATATAAGGACAAATTAAGTTTCTCACCTCATCTCTATAGAATAGACCCAAGTACCCATTCCCACTGGAGTCGCCCTTTCTCTTATCTCTCGACTTGGGATGAGTCTTGGGGAAAACCTCAGCTGTGGAATTGAGACCCCTTCCTAAGTCAATAACTGGATAACCCGGAAGTTTTCTATTTCTTCCTCTAACCTGTAAATTGTAGCCCTTTGTACCCCAAACTTCAAATCTGGAGTCACTCCTGCAGATTAACTCCTTCTCCACGACAGAAGAATACGTTGAAAAATTAACATCGGTTCTGCGAGAAGGTATTTGGTTGTCATCTATGTACAAAGGATTATTCTGTTTCACCGATGGTGAGAAAAGCATAGGATCTCTGATGTTCCCACTGGTGAAATCCAGTATTTTCCTCAAAAGCCAGTAGCAATTGGTAACCATGTGACTACTATCCAAGCAGTTGGAGTCTCCATAAACTGCAACCCGACCTTCTCCAACCTCAACAAGGCCAAGAATTGGGGAGTCTGCCTGGTATATATTAACAGAAGTTCCATAAGATTAAACATATCATGTATGTCCCAAGGTTTAAACTCCGAAATACAGTACAGTTTTAACTTGAAGCAAATAATAACTCAACCTATTCTTACAGCTGGTCACTATTTAATATCATTCTGATTGTCATCACAGAAAGATGTTAAAGCTGATTATCATCGAGCACTTACTAAGTCAACTATATATGAAAGTTAAGGATTCCAGTAACGGCCTCAAAGTTTCAGAACACTTCCTACTCCTCCTTGCAAGAACAAAACCAGAAAAAGATTTTGTATATAGAAAACTTCCTCCTTCACATGGCAAGAAGAAAAGCACTCGGAGGAGCACAAAAACATTTTGCAGTAGAATGTCATTTAATGAAAATATTGCAATGATTAGATTACTGTCTATGACAATGGAAGAGTAAACAGACATATAGAACATCTGATGGTACTTTCCACTAGGTAAACTAAACCTTGGCATACATATCACATACAGAATAAGAATAAAAGCTCAATCGTTACCTTGCTCATCCCAGCAGACAACAGTACATTTTGAGTAGCTCCACTCTCGGAACTATCTTGGAAAGGAAAGCTGTGAACATAGCCACCTCTGGGGAACTTAACTATATCAGTTCCAGATGCATAACGGCTCTGTTCGCCATCCATAGAAAAATCACCATTCAATATCTTATCTCCAAAAGCAATTCCAAATGGAGCTAAAAGATCATTCAGCGCTGGAACATTAGCACCTCCGGTTACTGGCGTCCACCAGCTCCTCGTGTTATCATCAAAAAACCTCATCTTCACCATTGTGTCCACATTATACCAGTCTGCAAACACAGCCACCCCCAATCCAGAGTTAATTACATCACCCCTCAGCTTCTCGATTTCTTCTTCAAAGTATTCATCTTCAAGATCCACCAACAGAAGTGTTCCATACTGGAGAGCGTCAAAGCAGGTAAGAGGTGAGCCAAGTGTTTCTACATAGTACCCAGAATCACGCAACATGTTGAACACCAGGTGGAAATTTGTATGAAGGTGATCCCCATGCCAGTCGAGAATGTCGTTGCGAACATCCAAAGAGTCTCTAGGAATGTAACCTGGAGGATACTTTATACTATGAAACTGATCCCAGAGAATACGTTTTGACCTTGGTGGAGTTGGAACCACTTTCAGTCTTAATTGAAGAACACAGGTGCTACTTCGAGGACTCTTCTCATCTTGAGAAGGAGGACTGTACACCCTAATGGTTACATTCCCCTCTATCTCTCCAGAATACTGGGCTCCTTCTTCCTTGATCTGCATGTGCAAAGCCAGATACCCAGTCCAAGGCCATATGACATCGGAATATGAAAAATGAATACTTAAAAGATTCCCTTCCTCATTTGAAGGATGCCAAGTTGGTGGTCCATCAACATAGCCAATTACACCCATACCATTTAGAATGGTAGCATTAAAAATTACAGGCATTGCCCCTGCATAGAGAGGTTGACGACAAAAGGGCCAGGAGTAAGGACAATCTGAAAAATCAAGAACGCTGGGGAAGATGCTTGCCCGAGGTTGGTAGCTCTTCAGTATTTCATATGATTCTAACCTGAGAAACTCCAAATTAGAGCTAATAATGTAAAGAGCAACAAGGACTGCTAGAGGAATTCTCTAGCTAACACGAGAAATTCAACAGCCATACTGGGTATTTATAAAAACTTACAAAGCGACTCTTCCAGCACCCTGTTCATACATGTTAGGACCAGAAAGCTTTGCAGCTCCTTCCACAAGTGCTTGTTTCATGCTCGCTGGATTTAAAATCTCCCTTCTCTTGCTTTCAGGAATAACACTAACAAGTAAGCATACCACGCCAGCAACTACAGGACTTGCCACGCTAGTTCCTGATAAGCTTTTACAGCCAGTACTGATCTTGGACCCCATGATCTCCCTTCCGTAGGCAACGACATCAGGCTTTACTCGACCATAACTGCACAATCATGAAACCATTTAAAAATCTAGAACAAGCCAAGGCCAAGGTATAAGAGAGATATAACCTCTTGAGAAAGTATGGACAGAACTTCACTTTCAACCGTTCAATTAATTGCAAAGGAGCACTAAATCAAGCAATACATTCATCAATTTTGCCTCCCATCAACTGCTGTTAGGCCCAGAAGTCCTAATGAACAATGAAGCCCAATAGGAATTTTGAATTTCTATTTCCTTTTTTGTGAGAGCAGGACATGAAATGGTGAAAATTTGGAAAGCGTTTTGACTGAAAGACAACCAAATCTGCTTGTACTTCTACAAAGTTTGATAGAGTTTCTTCTCTTTCTTCTCTTTAGGATCAAATTCATAATTTTGCAACGGAGAGCTGATGAACAAAAGGACAAAACTAAACATATTTTCATAACTCTCATTCAGGTACAGAACTTTTATTTTCACATACCAAACACATTTCAAGAAAAAAGTATATGGGAATGGAAAACATTTTAATTCTTGCTTTCTGCAGAGATTACAAAAAAAAAAATCAAAACCAAAAGGCGCAAGCTAAAAGAGTCCTACTCACCAACAAGATAATCAAAATTGCCTTAGTAGTTAAGAAACCCCCACTAATAGCGTTTCTCATAATGCCATGCAACAGAAGAACAATTGGTTTCAGTGAGCTCAAGAAAACAAGCTTATTTCCTTCCTATCATTCTTCAGTCACCAAACAGCTCTTTAGGCAGAAGCATATTAGAAAGAGTCAGCTAACAGACAGGTATTCAATGAATTAATGTCATCACTGGCATATGACATGAACCATGTGCAGCAACAGTTGGATTACTACTCATACAAACAAGGATTTGACTTGAGATGTTAAGTACAGTACAGAAAAATATGATGAAAACTATGCTCACTAAAGACCTAATGCCAAACTCAGCTCAAGAATAGAGAAACAAAACAGTTTTTGTAACCAATTGCAATTCCCATGATTCTTTCCTTCGTTAATCCCATCAAGTTGTCCAAGCAAAACCAAATAGAAAAACACAGTAGACCAATTCTTAAGTAATTTGAAGTAAGCAACATCAATTACCCATGGGGAATCTCCCAAGTACTCATGCCACGTGAGGAAAATGAGGCTATATGGTCGCTGTAATCAATACCGCCAACACCAATAACATCACTCTGATCAGCTGGGTTATTTAAAGTGCCATAAAGTGGTCCATCATTTCCTATTGCTGAAACCATTATTATGTTGTTTGCTGTTATTTCCCAAACCTGGAAAACAGAATTAAGTCAATAACCAATTCTACACCCCATATATACAAGGAAGTATGCTGAAATCTGACAATAAATTTAAACAGAGTACACTACTGAGAAACTCATTTTCGTGACAGCAGAAATGTTTGCAAAGCAGAAATAGGACGAGATCCACCCTCATATGGTTTACAAAGAATTCTGAAAATTAAATCTAAACAATTAAGCAAGACTGATCAACCTTTGAAACATGAAAAAGTAAATGGGAGGGCAGTTTGGACATGCAAAGAACAAGTGAATAAACTTTTTCAGCAGCAGTCCTAAAAAGTCCTAAATATTATTAACAAAAATATCAAGTTGATCCAGACAAAGGATATCGACTAGCCAGGCTACTCTAATTTCTAAAAACCCACATAAAAAGTGATCCTGCCAGTCTGTCGCAGTAATTAAATGTTTTCAACATATAATAAGAGCCTACCTTCTCCACAAATGGGAGATCCAGGTAATCTGGTCCACCAATGCTCAAATTCAGCACATCCATTTTTGTTGCAATAGCATAGTTAAATGCGTCCAGAAACCATGATGTGTATGATACCTGCAGTAGGCTGAATACACAATTATCATCATCTTGCAAATAACATATAAATGTACACTACATACGCCGCAATATACCTATGTGAGGGCAGATAAAACAAAGTGGTCCACAACTAGCCAAACCAGACATCAAATTCTTTAATGTTCCCAAACGCTATGCTATTAAGTTGGCACTTTGCTGTAATCCACAAAGCATTTATGGGTGCACCAACTTACTTAAAATTTTAGCAGTGGATGATCCAAAAGAAGGAATTACCTGTGCATCTGTGAACACACGAAAAGCATAAATTTCAGTATCAGGTGCAAATCCTAAGCACTCTGCATCTACACCAGCAATGACACCGGCAACAAATGTCCCATGTCCAAGATTATCATTCAAGGTATCCTCGTTGGTCCAATTTGTGCGCTCCTGATAGTCAGCCAAATTTGATGTTAGTGGCAATACCAGAGATGGAGCTGAAGAAATCGAACATTTACACTCAGCACACTGCAAAGTTCCATTCGCTTCACCTCTGCAAACTAATGCTTAGCAACCAAAAACAAGTTCCATCAAAATGAGTACCTTTATATTGCGGAAATGTGGATGACCAGCCCGTATACCGGTGTCAAATATTGCCATTTTTACTTTTCTACCAGTATAACCTTTTTCCCAAAGTGTGCCGGCTCCAAACATGGATGTGACTTGAGATCTCTAAACAAGAAGAAATTTAAAATAGAAAGAAAAAGAAAAACAGGTATAAGGCCACGTGAATAAGCAAAAAGAACATCCAGGAATAACTATCATGCATATTCTGCTCTGAAAACACAACGGAAAAAATCCAGATATCCCAAAGTCAGAACATAGATTTATGGAAACCGGAAACAAAGTATAAGATAGCAAATGTACTGGGATTAACAAAGATTCTGTCAATGATGGAGGCATAAAATTCCCCATTTTCAATCCGAAACACACAAGAAATCTTTGATACTATATGGTCAAACGCCAAATTCTGCAGGTCAACACCAAATAAGCGAAGGAAAAAGGATAGAGTATCTTCAAAATCTCAACGGCGTCAGTTATATTTATCAGATCCAGTGAACAATTCAATCCGAACATGCAGACATCAGTCGTTAAAATGACAGCATTTAGTTAGCTAAACACATAATCGTCACACCACGCTTGCTCCCACATTCGCTTAATTAGATTTGAGCAAACCGGAAACCTCGATAACGCAGTTTTGATGCATCTCACCGGCGTCAACAGATGCCGTCTCCAGCTTATCGAAGAGTTGCTAATCGCAGTGGTGTAGTACTCCCCCTCGCCTTCGCTAAACGACATGGACGTGAAAATCTTGCCCGGCCGCTTCATACCGTCAACGAACGCCCCGACCCTCTCGCCGCTCTCTCGGAGCAACCCCCTCCCGTAGCTCAAATCCAGGCTCACGTCCTTCACCAGCCCTAGCCTCCCAATCTCCCCGATCAGACCCTCCCTCGCCGGCCCTTCCTCGATCGACACCAGCCCGAAGTCGGTCGGGTACGCGGACGCCGGGTTCCGCCTCGCGATCCATCGCCAGCCCGGGGACCGCACCCTCGCCTCGAGGTAGGATCGGTGATCCTCGGCGCGCTCGTAGCGGGTGAACCGGACGATGTAGTTGACGCCCGTGCGGTTCGGGGCCGCGGCCGGGGCCGGGCCTAGGGTTTCGGGGGGCCGGGGGGAGGGGACGTAGCGGAGGAGAGAGGCGGCGAGGAGGGCGGCGAGGAGAGCGAGCGGTAGAGAGACTCGACGAGTGGTCATGGCGGGCGGCGGCGGCGGCGGTTGTCAGGGGGACGGTGGGGTCACCGGAGGCTGATCGGCCCGGCGGGGAGCTCGCGACATCGGGAGGAGGCTCCTCGAGCTCCGGCGAGCGGCGGCGATCGGCGGCCGCGGCGGCGGCGGTTGCGCTCTCGCGTTGGGTTTAGCGCCCGAAACGGCGGCCGGTCGTACTTTCGTTTCGTCTTTTCTCGATCCGATAGTGAACGCTCTGCAGAGATCCGGTTTGCCCACGAACGGCTTATTATTATACAGGCGGGAGCCTGTTTTTGCAACTTTTTTTCGTGAATTCGCGATGAAGGGGGGACGAAAAATATATAAATAATTAACGCAAGTATTTTTTTTTTTTTTAAATACTGAATTTTGAACTATAATCCATCGAGTGTTGAAAAAATACCACAAATCGACGTACGGAGAGTTTGAATTCGCAATTTCACTGTATAGGCGTACGGTAAAAGGATGAGAAGAGGAGTTTGAATATTATTATCTTCTACAAGAAATTCGATTTTCCTTCTTTTTTTTATAGAAAAATGTCGATTTAGGTGTCGTGTTCTCGAAATTGTCATTTTTCCTACGATCTTTCCGGTGACTAGAATCCAAACTTGATTTGTGTGTGTTTATCCATTATTTAAATGTAATTTCTTTATAATACCTAAATATTATGTTGAATATTAAAAAAACTCTAAATAAACATCCAAAATGTCGTTATTTCCTCATAAAATGATTCAAAGTCGATTGTAATTTAAAAAAGATTCTGAAATGATTTATCTAATTACAAATAAGGGCTTAGTTCACCGACGGGCCAAATCTTCTTCGGCCAGTGAGTACTGAGTACTTGGATCGTGCGTGCTGATTTGGGCGACATATATTGTCAGGGACTTTTCGTTAAAAAGCATTTTTTTTTTGCATTTTCTTTTCATTTTATTATTCATCACCTTCTTTTCTTCTTTTCTTCCGCACCATGCCAAGCGCGCTCAAGCCGCAAGTGCATATGCGCAGTTGTAGGTCTTCAAGCTCACCTCTAGATTCGAGGACGGCTGCATACCCATGGCCGGAAGCTTGATGGGCCCCAAGCCCTGACAACGAGGTCAAGCTCATGCCTTCAGATCTAGAGCCAAGATATGGCGATGGCTCCTCGTCAAATCTGGCGGCGGCGTGAATGGCGGAGAATGACCTGAACAGCAGATGGTGACGATGGCGCGGTGAGATGACTAGCGAGGCTAAGTTGATGGCTCTAGCAAGATGAGCACGGGACGTGAACTAACACAACTTGGTCAGAACTTCTAGTAGTGACCTGGACCGGTAAAACGTGATGCGAGTGAGCGAATTGGTCGCGATGGACCAAGCTTGAAGAAGATAAATTCTATTTGAAGTTAACCAAAAAAAGGAATTTCCATTTGAAGAAGGCATCTCTTTCTCTTGGTGATGAAGTAAGGTGCTTGCAGTTGCATTAGGTGCTCTCTTTTTCTTTTCGGGTTTTTTAACAACCCCATGCATTTTGTTCGTTTGTTTTTCCTTTATGGAAAGGACAAATTGGAAGGTTCAGAAAGAAGGAAGAACGAAGAAGACGATAAACACAAACCCCAACGCGAGATCACAACATTCCAATATGTCCGACGGACATATTTGAATCAATTCGAATCATGTGGATTTAAGAAAAAATCTTATATTCGTTTTAATCTCTGCTGATTCCTCCGGGCCGCGTTCATTGTAGAGCATCAAAACGAGCTTTTTATGTAAATTACCTACAAAATAATTAAAAACATAAAAAGGAGGGAAAAAATGGAGGAGAAAAAGCAGCTATTGCCGGGACGCCTGCCGCACTCGGCAGATCTACAGTGATGAATACAACATTGTTCATCTGAGTCCCTGCTCTTATGGAAAATTCATGATTTCATTCCGTTAACTGTAGAGGGAGGAAATCAAACCATTTTTTTTTACCATATTGCATTTGAAGCAAAGAGCCAATTAGCATCTATGAACTAGAGAGATTGAATTGATGGCACCTCCATCAACAGCTTTCTAATGCACAAACCTGGATCTATTTTTCTCGCGAAATGTATAAATCACCTGCATCGCGCACTCGGGCACAGCCGAAGAGTCGAAGAAGAATTTCCGTCATCTGCCCTGACCTCCTCCTTCCTTCAAGGAGTGAAAAGATGTGAACCACTGCTTCCAAGGAGCGTCCTTTTGTTGCTCGAGCCATGACAAGAAAGCGCTATCTAGCAAGCAGAACATATTGACATAGAGGAGCTGATATCTGACCGGGACGTATCGGAAGTTGGCGATTTGAACAAGCGGCCAAACTCCACCCTCCAAAATCAAGGCCGGGAGAAAGTCCCTCTTCACGTCTTCCTTCACTTGAGCAACGTTTTTACCAGCGGCAAATCCCATGTAACTGAAGAAAACAAACAAGTCAAAGGGCCCGAAGATGATCCCATCCATTGCCACTTTAGCAGCAACAAACTTGGCAGACTTCGGTGGAAATTGCAACCTGAGTCTTATAAATTTGTCAAGCCCATCATACCTAGAAGAGAATAAGATTGTCAAATGCAGGCATTACCACCTCTTTGCTTAATAATGTACAAAATACTTATTCATGGATGCACGGACTCATTGGTCATCTGAGTTCATCTCCACCCCCATTGGAAGAACAAACACAGGTATCATACAGCAATTAAAATGTGATGATAAGCTAGCTTTCATCGCAGAAAAGTCAACCATTAATGAATACCACAGTCCAGTTTTGTCTCCTGTGAGAATCGTAATCTTCCATATCTGCAATGACCTCACACCAATATTTTTCCCCGCTTTGAATGGCTTATTAATCTTTCATACATAAATGGCAAATCCAGTACTACCCAACACAGAGTCAAAATTCCCCCTGAACCACATTTTGTTTGGAACAATTGCTCTCAAGACCATCACGCTTAATTTGCAAGTTCCAGACTTACACTGTGGTAGTATCACAAAGCTAAGGGCAATTTTCACCTGTCTTTTGTTAAACAAAAATTACTTATTTGACTTTATGGGCAAATGGAAGAAAAAATGATTTTAGAACATAATGACAAAATTCCACGAGTTTAAACAGCCTAAAATGTCCATATGTCCATTTGTTTGAAGATTCAGGTATTCAGTATAGAAATAGGCCAAACCCTAGACAATAAGTGGAAACGCAAATGACAGGATGGTAAATAGCTTAATAGAAGAAGCGACATGATAAAGACTAACCAAAAATGGCCTAGAGGGCCTACAAAGCCGAACCCAAACAAACTTGTAATAGCTGTGCGTTTCCAGTTAACTTTGAATTTAGAATCTGCTTCCTGTAAATTTACACAACAGTTATGGTCTTCCCAGCAAACAAAGATATGTCAGAACAAACTAAGCGGGGCTACAATAATCATAAGATAGACTTTGAAACTAAGCCCATTAGAAGCAGCGAAAGAGTATACAGCAAAGACTAAGGAGACAATTGTGGAACCCCAAAAATCTTGAAGTGCTCAATCAGTACTTAAAACAGCGATATCCAATTAATTCATAACCTTGGCATTGCAAAAGATTGCAAGGCAACAAAAATGGAAGAAAAAGAAACACATCTTATCTATTTTGGTAAATGATGGCTCAAGAAGGACTTTTATTAATTATCCTATAATGCTAGAGATTCGATAAATTGTTGAGTTTTTTCTTTTTCCTTTTTTAATGGACGATCTTCTTCGATTTGCAAGTGCAGCTTGAACTTACCAGTCATACGGAGGGGTAAAATGCAAACAATCTCAAGCATTGGAGCTGACTTAATAGCCTTATGAAATTACATCAACCTGAAACTGCATGTGGAGGACCATGTGCATGGAGAAGTAGATGCTCCAGCCTTCAGAAATAACTGCATCTAATTAGACATCTTTATATGGTCAAATTTATTGACTCCATGTCAGGGTTGTGATTAAAAGAAACTTTCCTAAAAGGGGATAATAAAGAAAATAAAAGGATCTAGAAAAGATCTACTTTGATTGTATGGGTTAAGATTTGCGGTGAATGTTAAGACACTGAAACTATTTTTTTTTAATTCCAGCACAAGACAGTAGTCTCTTCACTACCAAGCAAACTAGAAACGGGGTGATCAAATGATTTAATTGGAACTTTAGGTTGCAGGATCTCAAGTCAAATTTGCATTTGTCATTTAACATCCAGGTTGCTGTCGTTGACGACCAAAACAACAGGAGAATACCGCAGCAACAAAAACACTATCTCTTGACCTAAAAAATTTTTATCAGCAGTATAGTGTCTGACAAGAGTATGGTCCCAAACAAAAAGTACAATATCTCTACGTCCAGATTTACCTGAACCAAATCGGATAAAGAAAGTTCAACAAATAAAGTCAGAACTTGATCTATACATAATAAGGCATGGAAGATGCCATGTCTCAGTTACAGCCCAATTTTGCATTCTTTTAGCTGCTACTGAAGCTACATTTGCCACAGTGAACTACCTTAGCAGGTTCGTGTAGCATCTACATCATGTCGTGTAAGGATGAACTTCATTGGAGGGAAGGAAAGCTCCCACTTTCATGCATCTATAGCAGGTAAACTCTTTAATAGAAGAAAGAACCAAAATGGTCTAATGCACTTCTGATCCTCGAGTTTCTCGGTGATTCCTAGATTTAACTTTAAAGAGTACAATTACTATTTCAATTTGAGACCACATGTTCCTTTTTTTTTTTTTTGGTCAGTCCTACTCTATTCCTACTCTACACTCGCTCTTAGACTTTTACGCTCCTCTTGTAGGGCGTAGGAGTCGAAACCCACTCCTGAAACTTCCCCACATGTTCCTTTCAATGGGTTTGCAAATTTGACGTCTCAAATTGAATGCATCCAACACCGAAAGGAACCTGATATTATCCATATATTAACTTAGACTTCTCCAATAATCCGTCGAGACAGTGCCACAATCCAGAGGAAAAGTCCGTTTCAGCATTGAAAGGAAAAACTAGTCACGGCTTAAAATTTCCCTGGAGTCAAATCATCCTCTCCATTGCACACAAAACGCACGCCGACGCCAAATTAACTAACTAATCCTCCACTGCCAACACCACAAACAGACGATAATCGGAAAAGCTCTAATCAGCAGATGCGATTCAGAAACGGACATCGAACATCGAACGGAGAAAAACCTCTTCAACAGCTCCTATCCGCCGATTCGGCAGGCTCAAATCTCATTGACCTAACGAACGCTAAAACAACGCTTCGCACCGGGCGACACCAGTCGCGGAACCATCGCTCCGGCGAAGCGGCACTCGGAGAGCGCGCGCCAGGCAAATCCAACCGGAGCAAACGCATGCGGACAAGCACCAGAAGCGCAATCGAACGAAAATCCAGCCGGAGAGACGACGCGGACAGAGAGGATAACGACATCATCGGAGAGCGAAAACAAGACACGGAACAAGAGGAAGAAGAAGAAAGAAGAAGACCGCCGCGACGGCGGAGGAGGCGGCGGCGGCGGCGGCGGCGGCGGCGACGGCGGGAGACTCACGGAAATCTGGAGGCGGTTCCGGGCGGTGGAGTGGGTGATGAACTGGGCGGCGACGTCGCCGACGGCCCAGAGGACGCCGGAGCTGATGACCTGCGTCTTCACGGGGTGGAGGGAGAGGCAGCTCTGGTACCATTTCCATACCTTCAACATATCTCTATCTATCTCTAGAGAGAGAAAGAGAGAGAGAAGAGAGAGAAAAGAAAGAGAGAGTTTTGGAGGTTTGGCTTATTTATTGGAGGAAGAAGTTTGCCATTCGGTTTTGGGACTCCGCTGAAAGGTGAAAGAGACGTGATTAACGCTAATTAAAATTAGTGGCTAAAGAGCTTTTGTTTTTTTCTTTTAATTTTCTTTTTTCTGGTGTTATTCAGTGAAGTGTTTTTGTGGGTCCCTTTTGTTGGGTTTAATTGGTTAACAAATTAAAAAAAGTATACTAAGGATGTGCCCGCTCACGGAGGGAGGTTGGCCAGGCCTCTTCATTTCCCTGAATCCAACCTAACGGGGAAGTCCAATGGAGATTTTATCTCATAATCCCAGTTAAATCCCTTGTAAATGGAGGGATTGGGCACTTTGGGATGCCCGATTCATGGTGAAGCAGTTTAAGGACATTGCTCAGGTCTAATATCTGGTGTTATTTAGTGAAGTGTTTTTGTGGGTCCCTTTTGTTGGGTTTAATTAGTTAACAAATTAAAAAAAGTATACTGAGGATGTGGTTGGTTGATTTTGGGGGGCAATTAGGTACCACTCACAATAATTGTACCAAAAAAAAAATCGTCGCCTCACAATATTACAGTGATTTTTTTAATTAATTGAGAAAACCAAATTTTCGGAACGATTGTTATAAGATTTCATTTATCGTTACTGTTAAGTTATTATGTTTTTCGAATAGGGTCAGCTTGACGGTCAACACTTTTCAATTTCAATTTATAGTGAGATTGTGGATATTCAATTGATTTTATAGAGGAATATGTGAAATTTCTCTTTTTGTTATTAGCTATAAGCCTATAAGAATCTTTTACGCTGAAATTTCCGTACCTAGCACCCCCATGATCATCGATTTTTTTTTTTTTAAAAAGTATGATTGGAGGCATTGGTAGATAATGATTGTCGTCTCGTATTATTATTTATTGTCGAATTTTTCTGGGTTGTACTTTTTAATTGTCGACAACAGTTGGATTCCGATTCTTTTTTTATTAATTTTCTCAAATGCGTTAGTTGAGTCTAATCTAGGATTAGTGCAACGGAGAAGGTTAAAAGCAAAAGGTATATTCAATCGGACCGTCGCTTTCTTGGCAATGGATCGCTTTGATTTGGTCAAATTTGGATATCTCATCAGGAAAATGACTCAAATGATCTCAAAATTTTAATTTAATATGTAACATTATCTTTGAATCTATAATTTATTCAATATGATCTCTCAATTGTTAGTAAATATTCAATTTAGTCCTTAAAACTACATAAAAATGTTTAATATCGTGATTTCATTATAATTCAAACTAACCAAGTCTACATCCCTAAAATTTGAATTGTGGATAATAATAATAAAAAAATACACGAGAATTATCCAACTCATATATATATATATATATATATATATATTTTGGTGACTTAAGAAGTTCGTACAGCCGGCAGCCAACAAGTAAATTGAGAGACACCTAAGCGAGATGACCCACCACCCCCGGCATCCCATTTAAGACCAAAAGCGATTGTGAAGAGATTCAAACTCCTTCCCTTCGTGAGGAAGAGATATCCCAACCATCGCGGTCACCAAAGTGGTGATCCAACTCATATATTCATATCAAGCCGAGATATAAAATCCATATCATCAAATAACATGGATATGTTAAAGCCCTAATTTTTTCTTTTTTCTCTCGAAAGTAGATGAATAAAAACTAAACATGTTGGCATCATCATTTTCAATATCCAACTCAACATATAATTATTCATGTCATCAAATGATGCCTAATTTGTTGTTTGAACAAAACAAGATGACCATTTGGATATTATTTAATAGTTCATGGACTATATTGAATAAATTTAAAATTTATAGATGACATTGTATATCAGCCAAAATTTAGAAATTTTTTTATGCAGTTTTCAATATAATCTTCAAACTTGTTGGGGGAAAACGGAAAAGGGAGGAAATTCAACGTTGGTTGAGTTGAGTTATACATTTTTAAGACCATCTCTCACCCAAAAAACGAAAAATAAAAGAAAAAGAGAAGGAAAATCCCATCTTGCCTCTCTTCGAAATTCTCGTGAAGCTGAGTTTTGCATTTCGGATTCCAAATTCAATTTGGATTGGCTTATCCCGATCACGGTACTTACGTGCATGGATCTTACTCATCATTCATGCCAATCGAGTGAGGCAAAGCCGGGTTAGGTTTGAAAGCTTTAACGATTAAATTGAACAGGATTTGGACAAGTGACCTTCCATAAGACGCCAGGCTGAACCAATTGATGTTGCATTAAAATTTCCTAATATTAGAATATCTTGTTATGGAGGATACTAGGGGCTAAAAGCCATGTTGTAGGATATCCAAAAATCTATTTCAATGAATTTTATGTATTGGACAAGCTTGGCCGTAGTCTTCAAGCCAAAATATGCGCTGGTCGGCTGTTGGACTTACGGTCACCGGGCTTTGGTCGAGTCGACATGCCCTATCCGTCGATCGCTACTAAATCCGAGGTGCATTTAAGATCTTTCAATGGGGTGGTCGATGAGTTCATCCCCATGAAAATGGTGACCACGAAGAAACGCGAAAGAATATGTGGCATCATCGTGAGCTTTGATTGTGGTGTTTTCATGTGTTGCAAGTTTTAATTGCAAGCTTGATGCAACATGGTAAATCGACTATTTTGGACCCAATATCACTATATTAGATGTGATCGTGGCTTTGACAACTTGCAAGACCTGTTCAAGCCAACCTAGCCAACAAGGCCCAAAGCATCTATTGGGCAGGTCAAAGCTAACGCTACCTTTCCTTTTGTTTGGCCAATTGCTTGACGAAGATACTTTAACATTTCGTTGCTATGAGTGGACCCTAGTTTTAGATTCAATATACAACTCAACCTACCCGTCAATTAAAGTATACACTTTAACCTATCCAAGCTTGTAATTCTACATATCGTCACACATATTTCTATTCCTATAAGTCACTTCATCTTCAATACCTTGGTATGAGTAAACTTTTTAGACAGGCTTAAGTGTGCGTGTGTATATATATATTTTCAAAAACTCAACTTAACTCGATCATAAAGTAGGTCAAATGTACAATAATCACACTGGCGACCACAACCAAGAGTCGCTAAGCTAGAGCACTAGACTTAGTGGCTAGAGAGGGTCATTTAGGATTGCATGCATATATTAAATTCGAGTAATTAAAAAGAAGAAGGAGAAAAAAAAAGCAGCAAAAAACAAAGTTTCACTTAGTGGTAAGATTAATAAATAGGATGCGATAATAATGAGCTAATTAGATTAGTCTTGACAAAGATATACTGACTCTACTCCATTAATTAAATAAGATAACGCTAGTGAGCCGATTTCGATGTGAATTGCATCTCCAATCTCTTGGAAAAGAAAAGTAAAAAAGAAGAAAATATCCACGTAACATATAACCCGGGCGGCGTGGAACAATTTCCTCCCCACGAATGACGGAGTCCCACGTCAGCACCTGCTCGCTTGAAGTTTCAACAGCCTCAGAATTTATCCGAGAATATCTTATTCCGATAAAAATTTGTGGATAAGAATCTCCGGTGGATTCCGCGACACACACACACTCCGCTACCCTCCATTTTCCTTTTCCTCTGCGAAATCTGATTTTCGTGCTCCATGCACTTCTCCGTCTCTGTGTTAATAAGAGGCCACGCATGTCCATCTTCAACCCCATACTCTGCTTCTTCTCAAGCTCGACAGGTACTGCCCAGTTCACTGCTTTTCTCGATCTTCTTTGATCATGGCTTGTGTGGATGTTTAATGGGGGTTGTAGGGTGATGGGTTGTTATTAATGCTTACAGTAGAGCTGCTGCTTCTTTGTTCTTGTTCTTGTTCTTTTGGAATGTGGGGGGGCTTTGGCAAGATGACATCCCATTGTATTCTGTCGCTTAGCTGCCACTTTCTGATTGCTGTGGAAGTCGGTGGGGATGATTTTGAGGTGAATGTGGATATCAGTTTGCTGAACTTGGCTGCACTTTCTGTCATTTGGGCTTTCGCGTTTAATAAAAGTAGGGGAAATTTTTTGTAGGTAATATTGTCAAATGAACAGTACTGGTGTATCAAGTTTGGAGAAATTCTGGACTTCTCTTTCTATGTTAGTGAAGTAGAATTCTCATTTTATTGAATCTTAAAGCATATTCATGGATTACAAATTCTTGGAGGAAGAGAAAACTTGGTCCTGTTGGCTTCTTTTTTTATTTGGCTCTTGGCGCTTGGCAATTTGGCATTTTTTCTCAACTGATTGCCAGTTGAGTGTGTTTATGCCTTTTTTAACTATCTATTAGGCTTCACGCATTTGGCTTTTAGGTTGTGTCCAAGTTTGTTTGGTTGTTGCTTATTCAGTATGTCACTAGGGCTTTTGTCTTGCCATTAGGATTTTGACCATCTGTGTTGCAAATGTCGCAATTTGACGATTAATTGTCTTGGGGATTCTTTTATTGGAAGTTTTATTTTGAAGGCCCTCTTATGTCGCTTCGAAGATGCTGAGAAAAACATTCATTATTATTAGCTTGGTTACTAACATTATGTTCATACCACGGACTGTCTCGGATAGGATCATTTAATATATTTCTCACATTGCTCACTGAACTAGGTTGGAAATTTGGCAACAATTTCACTGAGCTGGATGGAATAATAGCACACACATGAATTTGAGTAGGCATGCATTGGTACACTAGTATACTCAACAGCCGGTTGGGTGGATTCAGAAGAACCGGTTCATGGTGTGTGCTGCCATTTTGTCAACATGACCAAGCAGCGGGAGGGAACCATTTCAAGCAAGAAGCAAGTCAAATCGTCACCAATCATGGTATATCAACATAACTCTTTCTCACTGACTGACTTCACTATTTTTTTGCATCTGTTTTTCCCTGATTTTGGTTTTCAGAAGCACCTCCTTGCGCCTTGCTATGGTGCTCTAAAATGTTGTTCAAATTGTGATCTTTTCCTTGATATTGTTTTACAGGAAAGGCTTCTTCAGGAGGACAATCACTTTCAATCAGTTTCAAGTTCAGGTAGCTTAGAAAACCAATCCTGCTGTCTCATCTGCTTGAGCAACAACAGTTGTAGGACAGTTCGTTCGAGAACTAAGCTGATGACCATCTTGATAGAAAGGAAGAAACCTCAAGAGGCTCATTCCATTTTCGATTGCTTAACAGAAGAAGGACACAGACCGACTCTCATAACATACACCACTCTTCTGGCTGCTTTTGCCATCCAAAAGCGCTTCGACTCCATCGCTGCACTCATCTCTAAGGTGGAAGAGAGCGGCTTGAAGCCTGATGCAATATTTTTTAATGCTGTGATCAATGCTTTGTCTGAATCTGGAAAGATTGGGGAAGCCATGAAAGCATTCCAGAAAATGAAGGACAGTGAATGTAGGCCTACGACTAGCACATTTAATACTCTAATCAAAGGGTACGGAATCGTGGGTAAGCCCGAAGAAGCATTGAAACTACTAGAGCTTATGAAGAGAGAGGAAAATTTGAAACCGAATGAAAGGACATACAACATTCTAGTCAGAGCTTGGTGTAACAAGAAGAATATCACGGAAGCATGGAATGTCGTATACAGAATGGTCGGGTCCGGCATGCAACCTGATGTTGTCACTTTCAACACGTTGGCCAGAGCTTATGCGCAGAGCGGAGAGACGAGCAAGGCTGAGGGCATGATACTCGACATGCAGAACAACAAAGTTGTGCCAAATGATCGTACATGTGGCATCATTGTAAGCGGTTATTGTAAAGAAGGAAACATGACAGAAGCCATGAGGTTCATGCGCAGAATGAAAGATCTCGGGGTGCATCCGAATCTTGTTGTCTTCAACTCACTTATTAAAGGATTCCTGGACATTACCGATACTGATGGTGTAGATCAGGTGAGTCTTATTTAACTCATCATGTTGTTGATCTGTTGCCTCTCTATATAATGTCGTTGGACATCTCTGAAACTTAATGATATGTGGCATCTTGATTAAGTCTACCTGTGAAAATACAAAGTGAATCACCTTTGCACTTCCCGAATCTTTTCCCTAAAGCTGGAATATTACATAGAAGCATAAACATTACTTAAGTGGTTGTAAAGAGACTCATCTTCATAAATTGTGATCAGGCACTGACATTGATGCAAGAATTTGGGGTAAAACCAGATGTCGTAACATTCAGCACTATAATGAATGCTTGGAGCTCAGCGGCACTTATGGAGAAATGCCAAGAAATCTTCAATGACATGGTGAAGGCTGGGATAGAACCTGACATCCATGCATTTAGCATCCTAGCCAAAGGCTATGCGCGTGCTGGAGAACCTGAGAAAGCTGAGTTGCTGCTGACTTCCATGGCAAAATGTGGATTATTCCCAAATGTTGTGATCTTCACTACCATTGTCAGTGGATGGTGCACTGTCAGCAAAATGGAGCATGCGATGAGGGTGTACAAGAACATGTGCGATGTGGGCATTTCCCCAAACTTGAAAACCTTTGAGACCCTTATCTGGGGATATGGAGAAGCAAAACAGCCATGGAAGGCTGAGGATATGCTTGAAACAATGGAAGAGAAGGGCGTGTTTCCTGAGTTGAGCACTATCCAGCTGGTGGCAGATGCATGGCGCTCGGTTGGTCTAGTGCCCGAGGCCAAAAGAGTCCTGAACAATTACAAGGATAAACTAGACAACCAGTCGAAAACCAAGAAGGATGATATACCCATGCAGAGCTTGGAGA
Source organism: Eucalyptus grandis x Eucalyptus urophylla (assembly GCA_028830015.1). Lineage (NCBI taxonomy): Eukaryota > Viridiplantae > Streptophyta > Magnoliopsida > Myrtales > Myrtaceae > Eucalyptus > Eucalyptus grandis x Eucalyptus urophylla. Next base: position 55,470,552 of record CM054190.1, on the reverse strand, counting down.
AGATATATCAAAAGCCCAAGCTTCATGCTTCTTACTCCAATCCTCTGCCAACATCAGGCTCGGTCGTATCCGACAAAGATGGATCGCCCACCAGAGCCCTTGGAAGCACAATGCTTCCGAAAGGTCGGATTTCTTCGTCCGTGAAAATGGGGAAGGCCACGAAATCCATTCTCCTGAAGAACACATGTTTGATCAGGGTAGAACCGCCTCAATGCCGGAAGCAGCAACATAGTCAGGTCAGGCTTTGCGGTCACTCTGTGAGTTCATACAGGATGGTGGTCTTACATTGACTGGATCGCCGCGACAATGCCAACACCCTTCTCTCCATAGAATTTGGCGAAGTTATATATGATGCCTTTTCTTCAGGCTGTAGATATCAAGGATGCAAGAGTTCTCGACTCGCTGCCGGTTATCTGACTCTTTGGTTTTGGTGCTCTGATTCGATTTGTATGTAATTGTTATGGAGTACCTGTTTACAGATCCTTGTATACAATGGCCCTCAAGGTCAAACATTTGTACTGTTAATTCTCTTGAAAGGAATATAGTTATTCTCGCTGTAATTCATCGATCTTCATAGATGATATAAGGTAATCAGTACTATCTTAATGACAGATGGTAATTTCTAATCAATTCATAGCAAAAAAGTATTGTAAAATGAATTACACATTTTCCGATGTCATTTCCTCATAACACAGATAAATATAGAAGTGAAAAATCTATTTGGAGCTCGCTAAAAGATAGACTATTCTATTTTATCGACAGGGTTGTGAATGATGATTATTAGCTAAAATCATATCGAAGACATTTCTATGTAAAAATGCAGATTTTTCAAACGCTTTCTGAGCAACAAAAGTAATCATTTTCAACCCAATTTTCGCGTTCTTTTTCAGAATTTTAAATGCTAGAATTTCCCTTTTATTCAGCGGGTGGATATTTGAAATCTATTCTTCTCCAATTTTTTCCAAAAATTCATCTAGAAGACGTAAAAAGAAAAAAAAAATTTGAAAAATCGTTAAAAGAGAGACCTTTCTTCTACCTTCTTCTCCTTCTCTCCTTTTATCTTGTAGAAAGCGAGCAGTTCTCACTTCATACCCGCAGCTCTGCTAGAGAGAGAGACAGAAATGGTGGCGTGCCTGCACTTTCTCTCTCCTCCATCCCTCCAAAACCCTAATTTCTCTTCGCCGATTCCATCCGCCCGCGTCGAGACCGCCGCCACCCTCGCTCCTCTCCGCCTCTCCAATCCAGTCGTCCCTCCAATTTCGAGGCCCGCGCGCTTCGCCTCCTCCTTCGTTCCCTCCGGCGCCGGAGCCGGAGCCGGAGCCGGAGCTCGCCGCCGCCGCCCCCGCCCCAGTTGGGAGGCGCTCAAGGGCTCCGACGAGGAGACCGAGCCGGCGGCGCTCGACGCTTCCGGCGGGGACGGCGGGGGCGGGGAGGGGGGAGGGGGCGGCGGCGGGGATGACGGGGGAGTGGAGGAGCAGGAGGGCGGGATCCTGCCGGAATGGCTGAACCTGACCTCCGACGACGCGAAGACGGTCTTCGCGGCGCTCGCGATCTCGCTGGCGTTCAGGTCGTTCGTGGCGGAGCCTAGGTACATCCCCTCGCTGTCCATGTATCCTACTTTCGATGTTGGTGATCGGATTGTGGCGGAGAAGGTATTGGTTCGAAGTTTGATCTTGGCCATTTCGTTTATCCATGGAATGAGTAGAGTTGCTCTCATTGTTCTAGAGTTCATGGATTAGCTTAACGTGAAGAATGTTGTTTATCAGTGGATGAGTTACTTCTTGGAGCTGAGTGCTTGAGACTTTGAGCTGTGTTATTGCTAATCGGCGAAAGATTTCTTCGAAAATGTGAATGAGAAAAGATTGTGTTTTTGACAATCGACGTGATGATTCATTTAGCATGGTAACAAAACTGGGAGAGTCACCAAGCGATACAATCAGTAGTAATAATGCACAAATCGGGAAATTTCTAATTCATAGGAAAGTTGCTCCTCCAAAAATCCAGTCTTGGAATCATGGACAAATTCCAGCATCCTGATTTATGGTAAATGTTTACAAAGACATTGCTGTGTAACCAACATGAATGTTGTTTTTGCCATGGTGTAAAATTAGGCTCTCTTGGTCTTGAAGATGATTGGGAAAAGTAAGGCACCTAACTTTAGGCAATATGTTGTGTCTGTATAAGATATGATCGATATTTTAATGCTGCAGTTAGTGATATTGACTGATAGTATTTTGCGAGTGTCCTTGTGTTGTAAACCAGAAATTTCTGTGAGTGTTGATTGATTTTATTCAGACTTCTGTTGAGAAGGTAGTTAACTGGACATAGGAAGCTAGAGTGTGTGTGGTTAGGTCCTTGATAGAATAGTTAGGTGTTACTTATCTTGATTGTTGCTTTACTTGTGTCTTGTAGGTTTCGTACTTATTTAGAAAGCCATGTGCCAATGACGTAGTGATTTTCAAAAGTCCACCGGTGCTTCAGGAAGTAGGATATACTGATGATGATGTTTTCATCAAAAGAGTGGTTGCAAAGGCAGGTGATGTCGTTGAGGTGAGGCTGCTAAATGATGAATGCGGATTCTTATATTCTGTGTGTTCTGCGTTTTATGCATGAAAGATCAAGGAGTAATTGGAGATCATCTTATTCTCCTTGAATTATGTTTGATAGCATGCTTGTGGTGGGTTCTCTAATTGAGCATACACGTATTTTGTCATTTTCTACCACCCCCTTTTTATCTTTTAAAAACTTAAGTTGTGAAGGATTCGCCTGGACAAATTGGCTTTAATGATGCATGCAAAGTAAACTATTTCTTAAGCAAAAGGGATTCGCTCAACTGATTTAATATATTCTTTCTGCCTTCTCTCTGTTCGGTTTACAGGAATGGAGTTTGATGTAAATTGCTACTATTTCAGGTTCGAGCAGGAAAACTTTTTGTTAATGGAGTTGAGAGAAACGAGGGTTTCATTCTTGAACCACCTTCGTACAACATGACACCTACGGTGAGTACAATGATAGTTAGTGCATTCTTCTTCTTCTTTTTTCCGGTCGGTAGTTAGTGCACTCTTTAATCGACATAAATCTCTCCAAATCCAATCCTATTCTTTACCTGGTCATTTAAGATTAGCTCTTTTTGCCTGACTTCTATATCTGGACAATCCATTTGCCAGCGTGTACCAGAGAACTCAGTGTTCGTAATGGGAGATAATCGGAACAACAGTTATGACTCGCATGTATGGTAAGACCACCTGATCCTCTGAAGTCCTAATCAAGACCGAAAGTCGTCCTCTTTTTGCTAATATGTTGGATTATACTCACAGGGGGCCGCTTCCAGCAAAGAATATAATAGGAAGATCAGTATTTCGCTACTGGCCACCCAATAGAATTGGCGCAACAGTTCTTGAAACAGGCTGTGCTGTTGACAAGCAAGAGACCATTTCACCATCTGAACAGAAGATTCAGCCCGAGGCTTCCGCTCAATGAGGGAAGAGTGGCATTTTTTCAGTATATGATTCTTTAGGGGGAAGTAACTTTAATTTCTTTCCTTGTCCATGCCTCTTGTATTTAATTATTGGTAGGGTTTAAACTGATAAAAATTGATGTAACAACGAGAAATGGAAGCAGATCAGCAGTGCTTCTGCTGCTTGGGCAGTAACGAGCTCAGATCTCCTGCATCTCAATACCTACTTAACTATCATTTGTGATCAGCCAGCGGGTTCAGCAAGGGATCAGCGGCGCCCCCTCCGGAGATTCTCATGAGCTAATTAATCCGAAGAGATTACAAATATTTGGAACTATGATGTCATAATTGCAACATAGAAGAGAGCACAAATAGTACTTCAATGTTGTTTATATTCCAAATTCAGTGGACTGCTGATACAGCATTTTTTCCGCTTTACACTACAAATCAAAGCTCCAGTACATTTCTCACTCCATTGTAAAAGCTATCTATGTATAGAACACTCTGTTTTCTCCTCCGAAAGGGCGAGTAAAAGCAGGTAACTTAAAGCAAGCAAAGCTGACCAGCTAGCATTAGTTCCCTCACCGTCGCACAGAACCCTTCACTAGGGAATTGTGGATCAATCCAGACTGATCAGTCATATGTACATGAATGCTCCTTAAACTTGATGATTCTGTTGCTATTTGGGTTCACAACAAGAGAGCAAGACACGTGCTTTCGATGCTTTGACCTGACAAGCTTTCCTACCACGTTCCCTCGCGACAGGACCTCAAATACTAAGGTCAATGGAACTTCTCCGTTGTTATCAGAATTGGTTAGACTGGCCCCAGCTCCATAAAGCGGAACTTTATCCCCCTCAAGGACCACGGCCACCGTCCTATGGCTCTTTCTTGGTTGATAATACTTCCTAAGCTGTAATCAAGCCACGTGTTCACATTAGCAAGCATCGGTTGCAACTGCGATGGAGTCAATCATGAATGTATCTCGAAGCAAGAAAGACAAATGGTAATTTCACTTTTCAGAATGCCGTGTGCATCTTGTCAACGTTATAATAGCCATGTGATTGACACAAATGCAGGAGAAGATGGTGGGAATTCTTACCTGACCGGTTGCAACTGCAATCTTTGAGAACATAATATTGACAGGTGTAGAGGTGACATGAATGCCAAAAAATGTGGCCTCGTTGTACACGGTCATCCTCACCGAACAATTCATTGTCACCATCTTAGTCGGCACTCCGGTTGAATCTGATCCTTCCCCAACATAGAAGTTATGCACTGTGAGGCTCTGTAGGAAGAGGGAGAGAGAGAATGGTCTGAATACTGAAATATCTGTACCCTTCTGGCCAGTGGTCTAGACAGAAGACAGTCCTCAGAAGCAAAAGACAACACAAAGCGCGCAGTTCCAAGGAAGTAACAAAAAGCGAAATCTTCTTTCCTCCATTTTTTGCACGGTCAAATGATTAACGTGAGAACTAACATGAAGACAAAGCTTAATAACTCATTGTCCACAGAGTTGAAATGATCTGAAGATCACAATTCAGAAGGCGTTTTCTGCCAAAGAATCTTGAACTTTTTGAGAAGAAACTGGAAAGCCAGAAACCAAAATTCGCATTCTCAAATCCAAGGTAAAATTTGCAGATAGCCTTTTAAATAAACACTACTAAGAATCTTAAACTTGACATAAGAATGATAATGGTGACCTAAGACAAGTGGATGGCTAAGAAGTCTCACACTCCCTGACAGGGATTCCTGCAAAGTTACACGCTCGAAGATTTTCACATTCAAGCACTCACCGATGGGAAAAGCCCGAGTGATTGACTAGTCGTATCCTAGAAATTATAAGAACAGGGAAAGTGCCAAAAAAATAATCCAAATCCAAACCGCTGCAACTGGAACTTAGATTCAGCATCCACCAATTAGTATTGCATTTTAGTGAAAAAACTCTACTTTGTGTCTTTCTGGTGTGGGTGTTGTGCATGCGTAGGTGTGTGTGGGGAAGAGAGAAAGAGAGAGAGAGAGAGAGGATATCAGGCAAAAAGCCTCATGTGTCACATTTAATGGACAATAATTCGTTTCCTTAATTCGTTGCCTCTACTCTATAACAGAGAATTAAGGAGCTCTAAGACAATGGATGGGGGAAGAATCAGTCCCTTCTTTCTCCATCTTCACTTCAAAAGAAAATTAAAACCTTTGAAAGCAACTAATAAACCATGGCAAGTAGAGTAACTGCTAGTTAACATTTTAAAATTTGTTTGCTGCAAAAGGAAAAGGCAAAAGATAACGAAAATGGTCAATCAACATGAGTAAATTGGACAATTCACACTCATCCACCAGATAAACAACGATCTACAGTTCTTAAAGACAGTACAAAAGCAAGATCTTATGTTTTGAACTGGAAAAAGCCACAAGTTATGGAAATGTGATATACAAATAATAGCTGATTGATTCCATCTTTAATTACTTAAACATTGCAGGAGTCTCACTAGATCAAACCACATTGGCACTAATTAAAAATATTCAAGCTTCTTGATCAAGAATATGACCAACGTATTAAACAAGATAGAAAACCCAGTAATAAAATATAGCATCTGTGTAGTTGCAGAATCACTTAAATGATTAGCAACGAAAGAATATTAAAAAAACATAGACATTAAGCAAACCTTAACACTGATCTGGGCTCTGTAAGGCCTGCTAGCACCCCAAATGATCAAGCAAAAAACACTAAAAATCACCACAAATCCAAGAACGCCCATCAGAACCTGAAATCTTCTTGAAAGCCCATTATCCCCAAACACATCCTTATAATCACCTTCCTCCTGGATCACATCACACTCAGGCCAACCCTTCTCATTCCTCTTCCTCCCATTACTCCCTTTGGTCCAATAAGAAGACCGAAACGGCCCCGAAAACCGGCTCTCCGAAGAGCCCCGAGAATGGCAGGGATGAGAAGGAGACTCCATGGGGCTGTTATATGCAGGGGTGGCTTGCATCAGGGACGATTTGTCCCCATCATTGGACTCTCTCGAAGGGCTTTGGTAGAAGTAAACTGCGCGCTTTGGGGATCTTGGAGAAGATGGGTCTAGGCTCGTGACATCAGAATCAGACTTGGAGTGCAGCTGCACCATCTTGCAAAACGAAATTTGGTCGGGAGGGGGGTTTTGGAGAAAGACGACGAATTGGCGATGACCCAAGAGAGTCTGCGTCTTCAAGTACACTTTTTGATGGGAACTATCACTTCAAGGTGCAGAAATTCTTGAAATTCGCAGGTTCTTTCCCAGAAAAGATAAAAGATAAAAGCTCAAACCTCTGTTTCAATGATCTAAAGAGAAGAACAAGAACACGGGGTTCTCTTTACAATCCCACGGAAAGCAAAGAAACACCAGAGAGAAGTGAAAGAGTCCCAACCTATACCGCTTCGTAGTCAGTGGAGAGGCCGAATAAATAAAGCAGAGGAAGACAGGTTCACCACTTACTCACATAGAGAGAGAGAGAGAGAGAGAGAGAGAGAGAGAGAGAGAGCATTGATTAGTCAGAGAGAGAGAGAGAGAGAATTGATTCGTCACTGAGCTATGGACCCTCCCATTTTAATGGCGTCTCCAGCTGATGCTATCGATGGCTTGATATGGCAGTTGGGTGGGAGTGAATGCTGCGATGTTTTGCTTAGCCAGAAAGCAGGGGAGGCAATGCTTGCGTCGTTGGGCGGTCATCATCCATATATCACTCCTTCATTTTGCTCAAGGTGGTAAAGATTTTGTATGATAGTCGACTGGTGATGGAGATGGATGGAGATAATCTGACTTCCATAGCAAAGTTTCGAACTTTTTGGAAGAACGATGTGCTATTAATTGATGCAATTCGGTGAAATAACGGAATGTGAACATTTTAAAAAACAATGTTTACATGAATAGAAACGTCATTTCTGAAACGTATCTAAAAATCTTTTTACGTGGAGCGATCCAATTACTAAGAACGGACTGATAGGAGGCATAAAAAAATTAATGGGTATGTGAAGTCCAATGTTCTAGTGCTAAGGACACATGCGGACTTATGCATCAAAATTGAATAGGCCATATCAGACTTGACTTCAGTTGTCAATTGTCTCAAATGATTTATGACTATGATGAACTTGATTCATCTAAATTCAAGTTCAGCTATATATTGCCTAACATTACTAATATCATCAGTCAAGATTGGAGAAATTACCAACATTAAGACCTTTACTGGCCAAAAGAATAATAATATTTTAGACTCTTGGACATTCACTTTCAATTACCAAATGTATGGATCCTAAAAATATCTTGCCTTTATCCATGATTGTTAGCAATTCCACATGATCGTGGGTCGCGATGCAAAAGTAGACACTTTAGTGCAGTGCAGTGAGAGGAAACTTTAAGGCAAAGGACTTTCTTTTTCATATAATCAAACAAAAGATGGAAATTTCCCTGAGTATCATTCAAGCGTCAAAGAGATCTTGATCTTTTTCAGACAGATGGACAGAAATTTCAATAGAGATGGGAATGAATGTCACTACTTGAATTCTGCATCTTCGACTGAAAAGACAAAAGATCTCCATCCTAACATCAACTGATGGATTCATAAATCGCAATGTCTGACATGATGCAGTCTTCAAGCATCGTACCAACCCTTCATATTGTTTCTAGCAAAATCGTTTTTACTCAACAATTATTTTGAAGGTTGACATTTGTCCTTTTTTGATTTATTGACCAATCTTCAAGATGACTTCCATTTCAAGATGTTTCATGTCCGGTGATTGCCCATGGTCATGGATTCCATAATGACCTGTAGAGACCAGGCGCAAAAGGACACGTATAGAACATTCCAACTGGAAAGAAAATTCAACCCATCATATGAAAAGAAACATAGCTTTTCAAATACAAGAATCTGGACATAATAAGTACGCATTCTATGCTATAGTTTTTAAAGCTATAGAATCCAAGTAGTTTGGAAAAGGGTTTCCAAATTCAAGCTTGCTAATGCTGTTGGCCAAGAAAATTTATTGCTAATGCTGAAGGAATTATTTATACTGAACTAATAAAGTGAGGTAGACCTCATAGAAATGGTCGAAAAGTTAATGCGGAAGTTATTAATTCGAAAATGACCTAATAAATGTTGGTAATTGGCTAGCAATCTAATGTGAGAGTTGGTAACTTAAGAAGACTGGTTCTTAAGAATGTTGGGCGCACACCAAACAAACTTTGGTAATTGACTCAAACAAGAGTTGGTAATCTTAGACATCTCCGTAACTTATTCGCAAAGAAATTGGTAAGTGTCACAAAAATAAGAACAATAATTTGACATAAAATGTTCGTGATTATGCAGATAAAAGTTAGTGAAGAGTTAGTAATCTAAATTAATTGATGTTTTAATTAAAAAAATAGAGTTGGGCAAGTATCACATTTCACAAATAAAGGTAATAATTGATTTTAAACGTTCGTAAAATATGGAAATAAAAGTCGGTCCATTGTTGCAAAGGCTGGTTATGTTGAAACTAAGTAATTCAAATAAGAATTGTTAGCTTAAAATTGATTGGTAACTTCATTGAATAAATGTCAGTAAGTTACTCATAACAAGGCTGGTATTTCAAATGAGGGTTGATAACTTCAACATATCAACTAGCGAATGCAAAAGCATTACATCATTATCGACGCGCATTTTCATTTAACAAAGTTCCATCTACAATATTAAAACGACTAATTCACTAACCAGAAAGGACATTGACAGAGAGAGAACAATACATAAATGCTGTATAAGAACTTAGACAAGACTAATAAAAGTACATGCTATTTCGCATGAAGGTTGATAACTTCAACATATCAACTTGCAAATGCAAGCGCACCACACCATTATCAACGTGCATTTTCGTTTAACAAAGTTCTGTTTTCATTATTAAAACAACTAAAAAATGACATTGAAAGATGTGAACGCACTACACCATTATCAACGTGCATTTTCATTTAACAAAGTTCCATCTACAATATTAAAACAACTAAAAAATGAGAATGTGTGTGAGAGAGAGAGAGAGAGAGAGAGAGAGAGAGGAAATTATAGAGGAGTGAGCACAAAATACATAAATGCTACATAAGAATTTAGACCAGACTAACAGTGAATACATACTTAGTGATGATGAGATAAGCGAGAAAAGGTAAACGCTGGGAAGAGGCTTCTTATTTTAGTTGTGGATGAATGTCTTTGCCGGGCTTCTTGGTGAGCATTGACCCTCCCATCCATCCATTCCCAAAACCGACCCCCCACGATGTCACTCTCCCTCCCTGAAAGACCAACAAAAGAAAACATGCACCCCACGTCCATTTCCATCCACATTCAGACAAACAAATTCAGTTCTCAACCCACAACTCCTGCAGAAGATCAACAAAACAAGACCAATCTCCTTACTTGTTCCTCCTTTCCATCTCCTGTTTCTCATTCATTCTCTCCCCCTTTGTCATCCTCCATCTCTTTAACATTCTACAGGGTCCTCCAGATCTTTCTTAGATCGAGTCATCAATGGTTCGGGCCCTCGAACACGAGCGTAGCATGCAGAAGTCGAAATCCTTCCATTTCAAGCGCATATTCGACCGGCACAACCCAGGCCATGCAGTTCTCGATAATGGCTTTGCGGACGGGCTTCAGTTCAGAAGCCAAGGGTCGAGAACCGCGGAATTGATGGAGAACCAAGACATCGGTTGGGTTTTCGATCGGAGTAATGATCCTGTTTCGGGCCTTGAAGGAGACGAAGCAAGAACAGCTAGCTCGCCTGCCAAGGCATCATCATCATCAGGTAGCAAACATATAAGCACAGGATATAGACATAACCACAATTAAACTTCTTCCCTGTGTTGATGAATCTTAATTGGTCTATATCATTGAATTCTTGAAAAATTCAATCTGGAAAATCAAGGTAAATTACAAAAGGTGAACGCAAATTATAAACCAAGGTAAAAATGATGTGACAATGCTGGCGACAAACTAGCGACAGGGATTGACTTTTGGTTCTTTTTCTTGCAGACATGGAGCTGATGAAGGAAAGATTCGCCAAGCTGCTTTTGGGTGAGGACATGTCTGGTGGCGGAAAGGGCGTTTCTTCAGCTTTAGCTCTGTCAAATGCAATCACAAATCTTGCTGGTATTTTCAATTTTGGGTTTCTTCTTTTAAAATTGAGATGTGGCACCTGCTACAAGGAGACCTAGAGCATTGACAACTCATTACAATTATGTAATAAAAAGTATTCATGTCTATTCATGCTTTGTTTTGTGGTAATGCAGCTTCCATTTTCGGAGAGCAACGTCGGTTAGAGCCAATGACTCCAGAGAGGAAGGCTAGATGGAGAAAAGAAATCGATTGGCTTTTATCTGTGACCGATCACATCGTTGAATTTGTTCCCTCGACGCAAAAGTCCCAAGATGGAACCAACATGGAGGTCATCTCTCTCTTTCTTTCTCTGGGAAATGCCTTGTTTGAAGAAAAGAGAATTTCTTTTATAACCAATCCTGACTAGTGCAAATCCCAATTCGCAGGTGATGGTAACGCGACAAAGAAACGATCTGCACATGAACATCCCGGCGCTGCGCAAGCTTGATGCCATGCTAATAGTCAGTTCCTGCAATGGCTTGACTAGCTAAGATAGGAGGAAATTTATCTTCAAAGCTGTATTAACATGGTTTCTTATGATCATGAACAGGGCTATCTGGACAACTTTGGGGGTCAAAACGAGTTCTGGTATGTCTCTAGAAATGATAACGAATCTGAGAAAGGGAAAGCACCGAGGGAAGATGATAAATGGTGGCTACCGACCGTCAAAGTTCCTCCAAACGGCCTATCTGATGGCTCGCGGAAATGGCTGCTGTTCCAGAAGGAATCAGTGAACCAAGTTCTAAAAGCAGCAATGGCCATAAATGCTCAAGTATTGTCAGAAATGTTGATTCCAGAGGACTACATTGAGTCCCTTCCTAAGGTGCGACAAATGCGTAGTCCAATAATTTATCAATGACTCAGCAAATCGCCTGACTGTATATAACATTAGTAATTCATTATCTAAAGTCAAAAGAATAAAAGGAAAGAAATCTTTTTAGCTACATTGCGCAGCCAACTTCTCGGGTTCAAAAGATCTAAACTGAAAAATTGACTATTTTTTTTTTTGGCAGAATGGTAGAGCAAGCCTTGGCGATTCAATCTACAAGTGCATCACAGTGGAGTACTTCGATCCTGATCAATTCTTGTCCACGATGGACTTATCAACAGAACATAAAGTCCTGGACCTCAAGAACAAGATCGAGGCCTCCATTGTGATCTGGATGCGGAAGATGCACCAGAAGGATGGGAAGTCACCATGGGGATCAGCTATAAGCTTGGAGAAGAGGGAACTCTTTGAAGAGAGAGCTGAGACCATCCTCCTCATTATCAAACAGCGGTTCCCCGGGCTACCACAATCCTCTCTCGACACCTCAAAAATCCAATTTAACAAGGTATAGAACAAAACGTAATTTGTGGTAAAATCCTTAGAGACAAAAGGCCAGCACATCATCGAAAGAAACTTCTTTAACAGAACCAGACCAAGAAAACATTTCCAAGAACCGCTTTTTGTACCACCATATAATCTCATTGGTTCACCATTACCTCTGGCTCTGCAAAGTTTATCTATACATTTGCTCACATCAGAAACAGAAACTATGTTTTCTGGCCGATACTTTTGTTTAGTGCTGTTGTATTACCTTCTCCTTGCTAAAACCATCTAATATTGACAGGATGTGGGACAGTCAATCCTCGAGAGTTACTCAAGAGTCATAGAGAGCTTGGCATTCACAGTAATTTCGAGAATAGAGGATGTCCTTTACGCAGACTCTTTGGCCCAAGATCCATCGCTAGCGGAACCGGACCAGTCGCCCTCTAATGACGAGGAAGAGGCAGAAGGCTTGCAAACCGCAGAAACACCGAATTCGAAGACGCTATCCGACTTCATGGGATGGAAATTGGGGAAGGAAGAGAGCATGGTGAAGAGGGATAACTCAATAAGCAATTTAGAAAGTTTTGTTGTAGATGACGGTGGACAGATAGTGAGTAGATCGCCAAATGTTCCTGTCAAGAAGGTTTCTTACTTAGAAAAGCTTGAGAACTTGAGTGGCCTAAAAAGTCCAACGGATCGGCACTGATGATGAGAAAGAGGAGAGACAAAAAAGAAGAAAAGGCAAAGAGAGAGATTCAGATTTTGAAGGTGTAGAATACAGTGAGAGCATATCAAATGTAAATATGCAGATTGTGCAGAATTTTTAGGGACTGGTACATCCTCTAGGGAAGTCTTGGTGTCCAATTCGTTCTTATAGTGTCTGTACCCTATCCGTTCCTCCTCTACTCAGTCTCTTTTGGAGCAAAAGCTATCCATGTAACTGATTAGCTCGATAACTTTCTCACTAATTGGCTAATGAGAATGCGAAGTTCTAATTTTTGTGCAGAAGGAGGACGATATATAATTGGCTAATGAGTTTGCGAAATTCTAATTTTTATGCAGGAGGACGACATCGGTAACCATGCTTTTATCTTCAGTGCATTAGTTAAATTTCGGAGGCCGTGTTTCACAATCCCACTTTCAAGAATTTAAGTGGTCGATAGATAAGACAGTTGAAATTACTAATATAAAGCAATTTCTTAATTACAGGAACACCATCAGTGCTCACACAGGAAGATTTCTCATGGGCCGATCGTTTTGATCCCAAACGATGCAATGACTTAGTTTTCCTGAATCGGTGGAGCGCTTAAAAGCTCTAGGAGAGAATGCTGTATTGTTGAATGTTTTAATGGATACAAATGAGCAGAAAATAACCTAAGAGCTCCTCTCATTACATCCATTGATTGATTCTAAATCTAATGGATGAGATTGCATCTTCCCCCATCTACCAACTACTAGCACTTAAGCCGAGAATGCTCTAGTACTCAACATAATTACCTTCTTGCTCGTCCCTGAAATATTCCAAAAACCATAGGTAACTTTGGATGGTCTTCTTCAATCAAATCAAGCACCGTCCTGTGGTCACGAGAACCTCGAGAACATGACAGACACTGTATGCTTGGGCAGGCATTTCCCTACCATAGCAGGTACATTTATTATTAAGAAATTTTTAGCAGACAGTTCAGCAACGATGTTCTTTTTTCAAAAAGAAAACGAAATACAGAATGTAATGGCATACGATATAGCCAGCCAAAAAGCGTAATGGCATAAGACTTATTAACTGAAATAATGATAAGTTATTCTTCATTGAAAGAAACATGATTAAATGAAGATGCATCCTCTTAAAATGGCAAAAGAAGGAAGAAAGGGACCAGTAGCATGAATTCTATAGGAAAGCATTACATGAATTATTAGATTCCAAGTAGAGTAAAGCCGAGTTACCTTGAACTATCTAGCTTTACAGTTGAGAAGTTCACACAGGTTCTCTTTAACAAATATTTTGTCGACCATCCGATTACGTGTAACATTCAACTGCTAAAATATGTCACCTAAAACTCTGCTGAAGCCTCTATGTTCAATGACCAGTGACCATACAAATTGAGCTATCGGAAAATGACAGTTATTCCTGTAGTGGTGGAAGAAAAAGAAAGGCAAAATTCTACAACACTGATTTGGCAGTTTGCATAAAGTCATGCTCATTCCTTATCAAACTCAAACCAGATCCTCATGCATCATTTCTGCACAGGAATTAAAGCAGCATGATGATTGATGGTGAGGAAGAGAGAAAGATCTTTGTAGAAGTTACCAGAACGGTTCATTAATTTGAACTGTTTAAACTAGACTGAATAAAAAATCTCAACATGCAATCAGCATCCCGAACCAAGAAAAACTGGTTTCCTCAAAAAGTAGCTCCTCCCATAGACTGTCATAAAGGCATTGAAATTCCTGAAAGATGGACAGAGGGAAATATTGTTAAGAACCACAAGTGCAGATTTGCTAACTCTATTTCAATTACATCACACAAATAATCCATATAATCATTTCTGAATGCTCCACAAAATAATGAGTGATGCATGTGCCTCTCATAAGACAAGACATCTGATCAAATTACCTCTAGAAGGCAAGACAATATAAAAAACAGTTTTCCGATTAGAAGGACTTTCAAGGTTATGTTAAAAAAAAAAGAAAAGACTTAAAATCACATTTAAACAGATTCATCTCTTTTATGGGCCAGATAAACAAGCCCCAGCTAGGACACACAAAGGCAGAGAACATCTCATAACAACAAAAGTTGCTCTTGTATTCTCTGATCAGTGACAAGAAACAATATTGCTATTTCATAGCTCGCTTAACTATAATGACACTCTAAACAAGCATGCATGCAGAACACTAGTTCCAACGATTAAGATACTTTGGTTTTATTTGATGTAACCATATTCAGCTCGAACCACTACAAACTTCAGTGGTTCCCAGTAACTTGTAAATTACAGCAGAGCTAATTCCACTGGCCGCACGAAGATCTTTTCAACAAGTGGTAAAAAATTTATCAATAAATTTGAGCAAAAGCTCAACTGTATACAGAGGAAACTTGATGCTGGCGAAAAGAGTATCTATCAAATTCCATCTCCACCAAGTTAATATTAACCCTACATAATCAATTTCCAGATGCTCTGCACAAAAATGAGTCATGCATGTGGCTCTGGTTGGACATGTTATCCGGTCAATTTAAGTCTCCAAGGCAAGATTAAATCTACTTCTCCAATAGCAAGAGTTTACAGGTCACAGGGGGGGGGGGGGAAATAAAGGCCTAAGAGATTCATCTCTTTTATCGACCAGATGAAAAGCTCCAGCCAGGAGACACAAAGGCAGAGAACAAAAGCTCAACTACAAATAGAGGAAACTTGATGCTGTTGAAAAGAGTATGGATGAATCCCATCTCCACCAGGATAGGGAAGTTCAACGCCACTGAACCAAAGTGACAGCGATCCTTTTCCTTACCCCAATGTTAGGGGATACTGCCAATTACCAATGCCAGCTACTAAGTATTTTTCTTTGGCTAGAGAGGAACTAATATTATTTGTTTAGAAAGCCTGCCCAGACTTCTTCCAAAGCAGACTTGGAAGTTTTGAAGTGAAAGATGAACATCACTCAATAAAACATGTTAAAAATTGCCACTTAAAATATCTATATCATGCAGAAGCTTCAGACTCCACGTGAAAGCAGCAAATGAAAGGAGAAATCCAAAAGATAGAACATAAAGAAGGGCTAAGTACATAAAAGCAAACAAGCAGCCAAAGTGACATCTACTTTAAGTATATTCAGCCAAGCACGCTGCTCAGTATTTCCAACAATCATCCTCACCCACAAGCCATTTCTAGATTATAAAGCACCCTTTCACATTTGTCTTTCATTCCTCCAACAAGATCTAAACATTTGCTTCAAATTTGATTTGCCATCCATCAACAACATTCATCCTTCAATAAAGAGAAAGCCTTTATTTTCCGAACCATAGGCGCATCTACATTCTAAGAGCTATGAAGGAGGCAGATCACGCTTGACTCTATCACAACCACACCAAGTAACTTAATCCTTCCATGACAGGAACTTTCTATGGTCCCTATGCACATGTCCATCGCACATAAATAAGTCCTAAAAAGATTATATACCATCGGGCTACCGGGACAATCTAAACCATCTCGGTGGACAATGCTTAAAGAACCAAATCCACAAGACACATCAACATCGCCTAGCTCAGAGCAACTCCGTGTTTTCGCCGGTCGTCTCACACTGGTCATTGAAATCGACAATTCACCAGTCACCACACAACTGAAACATCACTCAATGAAAATATAGGCGGCGATAGTGTAACGGTTACCTTGAGGCACTAATCCCCAGCTCTGGGACTCCATCGCCAAGCTCGACTGGAGCCTCGCCGATGCGATAGCGCTGTGGAGAGGCAACAAGGACTCGACGGCGCCGCCGCTCAACTCCAAGGGCAACCTAACACCACAAAATCACATCACCCCCAAGACGAACATACGAAATGAATCTGGAGACGACCCACGAATTCAACACGAACGCTCGGCGCAGGAGTAGCGGAAAGGCGGGTCCTTTGCTCCTCCTGCGCCGAAAACGAGCGCGGTTTGAGGCAGTTTTTCTTTACCGGGAGAAGGCGCGAGAGAAGCGCCTGGAAGAAGCGGAGGCGGGGGATTGGAAGGGAGCCGAGGGACACGGCGGGGACTGGTTGAGCTTGAGGGAGAGAGGGCGTAGCCGAGAGGATAACCTGGAGACGACCTTCGAAGACGCCATTGCCGGAGGTTTTTGAAGGGTTTTCTTCCCTTTTTTTCCCCTGTGATCTCTTTCTCTCTCTCGAGGCCGCCCAGCTCAGGTTGATGCTTCGGGCGGTTTTGCTAGAGTTACTGGCCTCCGTACGGTTCTTGTGTCACCGACCAATGGCAGTCACTGCATTGTTTTTTGTACTAATGAATCCTTAAATCTGCTCATGAGTCTGCTGGCTTGCCCATGTTTTCCAAACCTCCAAATTATGCCATCTTTGATGACCATTCCCGGAACAGCCATTTTTTTCTTTTATTTCTTGGAATGAAAAAAAATAGAAATTCTTTGATAAAATTTTTGTTTAAAAAAAAAATCCATTTTTTTGATTCCTTAGAACAATTCATAAAATCAATTTCTATTTTATTTTCTTCTCCTATTTTTTTTCTCTTTATCTCTTCCCCTTTCTTCTTCTTTCTTTTGGCTAGTTACCGACCTCGGCTTTGACCGGTGATGCCAAGACATAGTGAGGCTTGTTGGCTCAAGCTTCGCTGTGGTTGGGCAAGGTTGAGCCTTACCAATGGCTAGGCAACCGTCACCTGGCCACCGATGAGACTTAACCTCGTCTAGATCTAGTGAGGTCAAAGCCTAGGCAAGCCTTCGACAAGCTTGCCGGACCTCGCCCAGCCAATTGCCCACCATGACAATGGTCAACGACCTACTATAAAGAATGAGAAAGAAGAAGAGAAAAAGAAAAAGAAAAAAGAGAAAAATAATAAAAAAATAATAAATATCTTACCTAGCGTATTTTTATCTCGAAAATAAAAATTTTGGACGTTATTCAAAATTTGTAGTGAAATTGCATCTTACAGGAGTATTTTCAAACATATTAGTTCACACTGACATTCTGTACTTGAGTTTGGATGGGCTAACAATGTCTAGTTGAGAATGCAATATCTATAGGCCATCGATGTATGACTGCGGATTCGCGGGAGTGCAGAATGAAGCTGCTCCTTCCTCTTCTCAACCAATATCACGGAATTGCGGCTTGCAGCATTTCAGCGAAAGAACTGCAAGTGATGGCGCGAGGATCCCACCGGTAATGCTTAATTAGCTTCTAACATGATTGGACCTACTCAATCCTTCCGCAGATGTCGTTAAACAGTAGCTACAGCATCAGATCAGGGGCCTCTAGTTGCAGTACATGGTAAACCGAGAAAACAAACAGCATGGGAAGCGCAAAATATATGTTCACATTGATAAAATAGGAAGAACCAAGACGCCAGAGATCGAATGTTATCGGCAGTCAGAATTTCAGAATGCATTTTTGACACATTGCTAATGGAGATTACATTAGGAACAGCAGTTGAAACACGAGGTACATTAGATTGGCACTTTGAGCTGGGGCCAACGCTAAGGATATAGAGAAACACAGGCGGCGCATATACTTAAACATGCAGAGGTTGAACCTCTAGGAATCAGTAACTCCTCGGCAGCCTCCAAAAAGCATTTGTAGGATGTCGATCTCCTATAAGGAATGCATTAAACTACACAGCCTCCACACATAATGCTCCTGCAGCAAAAGAACACGAGTGCTCAATAGAAATATTACCCATCTGCTCTTTATGTAGGCATTGAATGAGCAAAGTTGCATTGGATGAATGTGTAATCACGTAAAATGACAAGATAAACAGAAACAGAATGACTTGTTGAGTTATAAAAGCTTAAAACGTGTTCCATCAATGTCAAAGGAGAAGATTAAGAGCAGTCAATATCAGAGAGGCAGCTTGCATTGTCGTCTTAACATCATGCGAATAGCACTGTATTCTGCAACATAACAATGGTCTTGAGATTTGTTTGACTCAAACTGGAATATAACTGAAGAAACCCAAGAGGTGTCTGATCTGACTCTTTCCACCTCAATGCCGAAATCATCTGTCACTGTGTAGTCTGGCAGAAATAACATGTCTCCATTCATGATCCATAGATGACAATGGTTGTCTTTGTTTATCGACTATACTAAAGCACACATCTTGACTATGAACTAAATTAGCAGTCAAGGCACTTTTATGTGACTCTTTCAATCAGTCCTAACAAAACTTAGAAGAAAAAGAATACTAAATAAAATGTCTGTTTCCAAATACAAAATTTTGCATGTCCAAAGCACTAAACTGGTTTCGCTAAGTAATGTGATGGATCTAGATGATCAAGTGTGCTTGTCCAATTAAAATATAGCAATACAATGCTTGGGAACAGAAAACTTCTCACCGCAAGATGATAGCACACAGATTGAAGAAAGAAAAGAATAGTAAAGTGCGTACCCAATCACAGAGCCCGACCTCCTGCGGCTTTTTGTTCTTGTCACTTCCTTACTCCGAGGAGGCTGAAGCACCACCTTGATTGCAGTGTCAAAGATGGCTTTGACATTCTGCACATTTGAACAGTAATTGTTGTTAGCTAGAAGCAGTACAATGAACCATCAGACAGGAGAGCATATTATCCTCCAAGTGACATGTTTCAATTATTTCCAATAAGAATGACCTGTTGAGTCTTAGAGCTGCACTCAATATAAGCTGCAGCACCAATTTGCTTCCTGAGCTCTTCACCCTGTTCATCAAAAGCCTCATGAGCTTTGTACATGAAGAAAAATTGTACATTGTTTAATGTAAATGTCATAGCTTTTCACCTGAGCAGTTGTAATAAAATTATATCCCATGTTATCAGCTACGTATCCTCTGTCATCACGAAGATCTGATGGAAAATGGGAAAGAGCATTTAGCTTGTTTCGGATTGCAAGAATCATGAGCAAGTGCATATCAATGGTTTTTTTTTTTTTTTTTCTGCTGGAAATTGCGGAGTACATGATCTTTCAGGTGAGGCCTACCAAGTTTTGTTCCAACAAGAATAACAGGAACATTTGGTGCAAATCTTCTTAATTCAGGCATCCACTGTAAGAATGTAAAAAGCAAGCAAACTCATAAGTACACAATAAAGTAGATGGTCAGGCTCAAAACTGATTAAATCCATGAAATGTGCTAATCATGGAGAGAAAAATATATATTGCCTCTAGTTGGGGCTTTAAAGAGCCTTTACTTTTGTAGAGCATCACCTAGAAAGCAATATGCTCTAGACAATCTTTTAAATTAAAAAAGTGAGAAAGGAAAAGAAAGAAAGTAGTGTAAAGGCATAAGCGTAGGGATTACTACCTTCTTAAGAACATTTTCATAGCTTGCTCTACTAATTAGTGAAAAAGCCAACACGAAGACATCTGCTCCTCTGTAGCTCAACGGCCTCAACCTGCTATAATCTTCCTGGCCTGGAAGAAAGAAAACTCAACAGGGTTAAACCCACTTTGAGCAATACTCTAAGAAGATTCCAAATGAATAAAAAGAGAAGAAACATAAACTCGTGAGCACCTGCAGTATCCCACAATCCCAAGTTGACTATGTTCCCATCCACAGCCACATTTGCACTGAAGTTATCAAACACTGTGGGTATGTAATCCTGTCACCAAAAGAAACAAGAAAGAAACCCAATAAAATCTATTCAAAGTATAAATCTCCCTCTGCAATCTGCACTTAATAGGTTCTTTCTTTTTGCCTCTTCTTCGCACTACATTGTCAATAGCTCAATCAAAAAAACCTAGAGCTGAGGAAAAAAAGAAAAAAAAAAGAAAGGAAAATCAACTGAAAGTTCCTTTGAACATTGGAAAACACCAAAAACCCATATGCAAAGTCCTTCCAAAATCTCTTCTTTTTCCTCTTAAAGAACTGAAAGAAGGGACTTACAGTAGGGAACTTGTTGCTGGTGTAGCAAATGAGCATGCAAGTCTTGCCCACAGCTCCATCTCCGACAGTGACGCACTTGATGAACTTGGAGGCACTCATCTTTCTTCCCCACAAGAAAACCCCAGTGGAACTATGGGAGAAGCTCTCCAGCCACAGTTGAAACGGATGGACACTTTGAAGGAGGAGAAAGAGAGAAGAGAAGAGGTTGAAGAGGAGGTAGGAGAAAACAGCCAGGCTACACTGCTACAGATTGTCCTGCTGGTTTTAACTATTTGATGAGGAATGAGACAATCGAGATGTTCGTCTTGTAGTTTCAATAAAATGCATTGACAAACAATGCAACCATGTTGAGCGAGAGAGAGAGGGAGTGCTGTCACTGGCGCTTTCTTTGTCCCTCTCCGTGAATTTCAAATCCAACAGGAAATCTTCTTTTTCAAAAAGGGGTGAGCGGGTCCCTCTCTCAAACGGCTCTTGTGCCCATTCTCGTATTTGGCAAATTCACCTAGTATCTGTATGAACCGAACCAGGTCAAGAGCCCAAAGGGTTCGACCTAGGAAAAAAAGCCCAAAGGGGGTCGCTCCATGGCAAGCATCTTCACCGCTTTTGCCAAAGACCTGAATACGAATCCATCATATTTTGCGTAATCTCTTAGTACTTTTTTCAAGAGCACAGAGTTTTTGTATCTCTGTAATTTAATGTGCGGCGATCGTGTCGGACAAAGAGACTGCCATACTAAATGAGATTAGCCGGATTCACAAAACATCAAAACCACCTCATTGATATTTAGAAAAGGTAATGATTTAAAGAGATGTAATGACATCTAAGTCAAAACATTTCATCATTTCATGACTTTTCACCTCAAATTACCCCAATCATTGCGATGCTGTTGCGGTCCAGTTTTCTTTACTCGTCAATCTGCAGGTGGCCTCCCCACTTGGCTCTCTCTCGAGCAAATCTAAGGTCCTCAAGATACATGGCCTCGAATTGAGGAGACAAATTAGAAATTTTCATTTGTTTAAGGAGGGATGAAAGAGAAGAGCAAGTTGAGTGCGAAGATAACCGGCGAGTGTTGTATAGCCGTTGTGAGGAAGAAGAAAACAAGGTTGACAAGCGGAATATTTCGAAAAGGGAAATATAAAGGAACAAAAAAAGAAGAAAACAAGGAAAAGAAGAGGAAAAATCGAAAAGGGGAAAATACAAAATACAAAGTTCAAGACAAATATGAGTCCTAGAGAAAGGGTAGCCGGGCCGATTTAACAATTCTAGAAAGGGTTCATTTTGCCACCCTAAATTGAGAAGATCTCACCCTTGTACTAAATTCTTTTAGCTTACACCCTCTCAATTTAAAACCCTTCTACTTGAGAACTCCTTTAATATCATTGACGTTTATATGCATTATTGAAATTCTACAATCTCCTCAACCGATGTCGTGCACGTTGGCCCTTGCTCATGTATAAAAACTTCCCAACTGAAAAACAATCCAGAAGTGAGAAAGACGACTTATAAGACGAGGACGAGAACCGAATCATTATTCCATTACGTCCATATAACCATACAACATGAGAGTCAAGATATATAGACCCGCTATACTGCGGGTTTAACATAAGGCTAACAGCGGTATGACAACAAACACAGAGTTCAAAGACTCCAAAACCATGCTGCTGTTGAGAGATGCAAAAAACTCAGAGAGCTTTAAGGATTTCATCAGCGCCGGAGACGGTGAACTCTCCCCCGGATTCGATGTTGGCTGCCTTCACCTTGAGATCCTCGACCAAGAGAGCAAATCTCCTGGAGCGAGTACCAAGCCCCTTCTCACTTAGGTCAAGCTCGAGGCCAAGAGCATGGGTGTATTTTGCCGAACCATCTGCCAAGAACTTTACATGCTTGTTCTCGGGGTAAGTCTTCGCCCACGCCTTCATCACAAATGGGTCATTCACTGAAAAATAGGACCAAAATGAGCATCACGATATTCAGGGGAAAAAAACAAAAAACACATGGTAGGACTGAATTACCTAAGACAGACAAATTGCCGTCTGTTCTAAAGCTAGCACGTTTTATTAACTAAAGGATGGCGCAAACTCTTTAATAGACTCCATACAACATCTAGGAGCTGAACTATGGAATCAAATATGGAACTCACACAGCCACATATCCTCGGTACAGTGTGCAGGGTCAACAGTAAAGTCAAGAGAAGCGAAGATATGAGAGCATTAAGCAAAGCCATATTTTCACTGATGATAGTGCAAAGTTTCAATTCAAGCTCTTTCAAGTGTCCTAGGACCCAGATACCGAGTTCTTTTTGGACTAGCTTTCTATAGTTGTTTCCCAAGCAGGATCTTGAACTCACTGCGTCATTAGCAATCCAGCATTTGGTTAATAAGCATAATAGCTTGAGTGAACAGTAAAACCACATGGTCCACCCAGAGAGAGAGAGAGTGTCCAATCACATCTATTTAAAGATTCCCAAGAAGATTCCAGGCCAAGATAATCCTGAAGATAGCGAGCATCTCTCTTGACCACAAGGCACAATTTTAGATGAAATTAGACTTACACCAACTACACTACCAAGCCTGAAGGCAAATGGGTTTAGCTATCCAGGACAGTTTGTAACTATTTAATGGATTTTCAAGAGCGGTAAGTGGAACTTAGCAATGGGATCAACACGGAAAAACATCACACATGATATATTTATCTACTGACTGATGCCTCGTAACAACTGCTCAAAGTCAACTCGTGAATACTCCCAACTAATAATTGGAAAAGCAATCAGGTGACGAAAGCAATGCTACAACAAATGGTCAACTACTGACTAATGCCTCAAAAGAACTGCTCAAAGTCAAAACTGGAGTCCCTTTTGCATTTCCTTGTAATCTCCAGAAAACCAGTACAGTCCCCAATCCCCGTTATTATAAGTTTAAGATTCTTGATGCTTGCCGAAACCATTATATTTGACGAGTCATTGAAGATAGCTTCTTTACCTCGTCACTAACCAGCAGATGCACTACACTACGTTACTCAATCATAAGGACAAAAACATGCCATGCCAATTAGGTGTAACCTTTAAAACAAAGCATCGGCGGATACAGCAAGAAACGCCGAAATTAGACGACAAAGAAAGAGGAACGATTGCCCAGAAGCTCTACCCAAAAAAAAAAAAAAAAAAACGAAAGAAATCGCAGAGAGACAGAAAAGATGGAGAATATACCGCTGAGACAGAGAATCTCATCCACACCCTTGGATTTCAGCAGCTCGGCGTTCTCAATGAAGCCCGGCACGTGCTTCAGACTGCAAATTGAACGATACAAACAACGGTAATACCGCAAGATCGAAGATACAATCGCTAGTTACAATTCCAGCGTTATTCACTCCAAAAACCTCATCTTTAATCGAGCAGGCCGACGAGATTACAACAGCATAATGCACTATTTTCCAAACGAATTCAAGTGCTCACGAATCATGACTCGTTTCGGTCCAAACAAACATCTAACAGCCTCGCCACGACCGTACGAAGCTAATCGCATCGAACACCACTTCCACACTACTCAAGAAATACAGAACATTCTAGAAAACAGAAATGAAACCGTCGATTTAGGCAAAAGAATTTCGAACGACTCGCGCTGCGATTCACGCCCGCTCTCCCTCCCCTCCCGCGCGCGACGGCAAACCGGCGGCGACGCAGGACGAGGGACCGGCGAGAAAGAAAAAAGCAGTCGGCGGTCCTCACCTGCAAGTCGGGGTGAAGGCGCCGGGGACGGCAAAGAGGACGGCCTTCTTGCCGGCGGCGAGGGAGTGCACGGAGACCTGCTGGAGCTGGTCCTGCTCGTCGAAGTAGGCGAGGGTGCCGTCGGGGATGGCGTCGCCGACGGCGATCGGGGCCATGGCCAGACGGTGCGGCGGGGCGACGAGGTGAGACCGGTCGTTGAAGACGAGGCAATCGGAAGGTTCCTCAAAAGGTAGAGCGGAGCGCCTGCAAATTCGGAGCTATGTCTGCATCCCGCATTTATAGAGGGGTCCATCGGATTCGTAGCTAGCATTGAGGCGGATTTTATGGGAGGGTTTGGAGTCCGCGGGGCCCCACGCCCCGGAGGAGGTGGAGATCTGGTGCGGGGGGGACCAGCTCGGTGGAGCGTGGACCCTGCGAGCCGGGCTGCCACGTGTCCGTTGTACCTGTTGTTCAACGGATGAAGGGAGCGTGTCGTATCGGCTGCGATTTTTTTTTCTTTTCTGGTTTTTTTTTTTTTTAAATGGCAGCGTTTCTTAGACGGGGAGAATTAATTAGCAGTGGGAAGTTGTTAATTTCTGCTGCTTTTTTAATCTCCGGAGGCTTTATTTGGTAGGTTTGAATGCAACTTTCCTGTTTTTCCACCTTCTAATTATTTAAAAGTCCGACGTAATTGGAGAGTTATTATTATTAAATGACTCGGCGTTCAGTTGACTTAAATTAAAACGAATGTCAATATGATATAAATGTAACTTAAAATGAGATCCTACCTATTATTATAGAAATTATAAGCTAGACGAGACGTTCATAGATGGAATTATAGATGGGATCAAGAAGATGAGAAGGTAATAAAAAAAAGCTTTTTATTTTATTTTATTTTATTTTATTTGAGAAATGGACTAGAATGAAAAGATATTCTAGAATCCAATTAGTAGTATGTTTATGTGAGCTCGTGAATAGTATTCAAAGACTGATTTGACTTTGTTTACATAAGTTGACGGATTAGATTGAATAACTGAAATTTTAAGGATTGGAACAAATATTTATGAATTGTTTAAATATCATATTAAATGGATTAAAAATTCCAAAGGCGACAGTGCACAATTTGACCGAATTCGGTCCATGTCATTTTTCCTAATTGGTTAATGGTGGAAAGCATTAATTTCTACTTTTACTTCATAAACTTTATTGGGGGTACGTTTGAATGAAACTTCCCTATTTTCCCCCAGTTATATGAGGCCTCCTCAATTGGAGAATTAGTATCGTAAATTGGCCGGCGAGTGTTCGACCGACCCGTTCAACTCGTGTTTGGTAATCCAATCGGGTCTATACGCTAGGGAAGAAAAAGGAATTTGTCTTGGACCTGATAGAAAGGCAAATGTCCACTAACTCTAAATCCTTTGAGTTGGTGATTGCTCAGTGATGTGATGAGTAAGATAAGAAATTAGGAGCAACATTATTTGATCAATTCTAAAATTATTATACAATTAGCAGTTTAGTTCTAAATTTTTGTGCCATATTTCAATATAATCCTTCCAACCTTTTTTTTTTGTTTAAATTGCTAACTTGGTGATTTCTGTCACATTAGGGATTTATGACAATAGTTGATTAGAAAGAATATATTGAAGTTTTACGCAAATATTTAAAACTAATAAGTTAGCAAAAATCAGAAAATTAAGAATTAAATTGATATCCGTATGATAACTTTAGAATTGATTGGACAATTCCCTAGATCGAAAGTTTCTATGGCCGTTGAAAAAAGAGAGCCCCTTTATGAAGATAACACAAATCCGCTTTCACAAAGCAAACAACAATCGGCGACCCCACCTTGAATTTTGACACCAGTCGGGCGGTCTTCCGCCAGTCGCTATAGGCTGCTTCCAGACCATAAAGGTCTAATAGACCGGACATTTGCTCTCAATCCACCACAAAAAATTTAAACGTTCCGCCCGAGCATTCTCAATCCTCAACTTGAGTTGAATCGAGATATGCGAACCACAAAAGTGCTTCGAATCAAAAAAGGTAGGATGACGACGACTACAGATGAATAAGTCGAGGCTGCACATGACAACGCTTCTGTTTCGGGGAAGAGTTCTTTTTTCTTTTTTCTTTTTTTTTTTTTCCAAAAATAGTTCTTTTCTATTTATGTTCCGAAGAATAATTTCTAAGTAAAAGAACCCATCTGGTAACAACGCAAAATTTCTACTCTTAAAATAGAAAAAGAATAGAAATGCGTTTGATAATGCAATAATTTCTTTTTTGTATTTATTCATTTTTTATTCTTGCTCACGGATTGTCATCGCCGGCCGCCGCCATTGCACCATTGCCGGCGACCAGCTGGTGGCGGCGGCAATCGGCGGCGGCAGTGACGGTGGCAACGACAACGGTGGCAGTGACAGCGGCGGCGACTAGCAGCGAAGGCGGTCGACGGCAGTGGCTAACAGCGGCAGCAATGGTGGCCGGTAGTGGGCGGTGGCTCTGGGCGGTTAACGGTGGCCCTTCCCGAGAAGAAGAAGCAACTTTTTTTTTTGCTTCTCGTTTTTGCTCCAAATCTATTCATGGGCTAACTTTCTATTCCTAGTAATAGAAAAAACAATCTATTCTTGGGCTAACTTTCTATTCCCAGTAATAGAAAAATAACTTGGCGTTACCACGTTACCAAATGATTTTTTTTTTTTTGGAGAACAAAAGAACAGAAATCATGAGAAATAGAAACGTTTTCATACGCTACCTGATT
The DNA here is from genome assembly GCA_028830015.1 of Eucalyptus grandis x Eucalyptus urophylla. Classification (NCBI taxonomy): domain Eukaryota; kingdom Viridiplantae; phylum Streptophyta; class Magnoliopsida; order Myrtales; family Myrtaceae; genus Eucalyptus; species Eucalyptus grandis x Eucalyptus urophylla. Next base: position 55,443,613 of record CM054190.1, on the reverse strand, counting down.
CGTTCTTGCCCTCCTAAAAATTTGTTCATCGAATTTCCTTGAATTTTCTATATCTTATTGATAAGTACGTAGTCGATACATCATACTTAGCCGGAACATCAGCATCATGTACCGACCGGGCAGCGAAGATCAAGCATCATCCTCCAGTTCATCCTCGTCCCAAACCTGTCGCTCCTCGCCACCCTCGTAAGCCCAGGCGCATACCAGGTAGTAGAAGAAATTGATCACGTTCAAGACCGCCAGGATCCAGTAGTAGTAGTCGTAGTGACCCTTGTTCGCGTTCGTGGAGATCCATGTCCCGTCCCTGCCGCTCCTGCTCAGGCGGTCCAATATGCTCAGGATCAGGCTCGCCGTAAGGTTGCCCACCGCCACTCCCAGGGCGACAAGAGCCACCGCGATGCTTCCCATGCTCTTGGGAAGCTTGGAGTAGTAGAACTCGAGTTGCCCGATCACGTTGAATGCCTCCGCCAGCCCGGTCAAGCAATGCTGCGGGACAAGCCACATCGCTGACATCTTCAGGACCCCATGTGGGTCCTCGGCGAACCCTGCCCGGATCGCCTCAGCTCGCCGCCTGCGCTCCACGGCAGCCGACATGAACATGCTCGCGCAGGAGATGAAGAGCCCGATCCCCATCCGTTCCTTGAAGGTGAGCCCGCAGGGCCGGTCGGTCAGCCTCGAGACTAGAGGGACGAGGATCCTGTCGTAGATCCCGACCCATATCATGAGGGTCAGGAGGCCGAAGATGATGAAGGAACCTGGCGGGATTGTGATGCCGAAGAGGAAGCGTCGGTCCATGGTGCTTGCCTGGAGGACCGGGAATGCGCCCTGGCTTATGGTCGCGGAGATCATGATGCCGGTGGACCATATGGGAAGGACTCGGATCAGGGCTTTGAGCACCTCGACTTGCTTGATTGTGCAGAGTCTCCACGGATCAATGGCCAATCCATCGGAGTCCAGGTCCTTCTCAGGGTTGTTTATGAGGCAAGCCTTGTTTAGGAACCTGTGGAGAGAGGAATGAAAGATCCACTAGCTGGTAAACTTTGTTGATTCAATTCTCCGTGCCGCCATCATGTCATGTCAAATTTAGACTTAACTGGAGCGGGACGCTTATATCGGTATTGTCCTTCACTTTGAAATCCAAGCACATGATTATCGAAAGGGTTACACGAAAAGATATCCAAACATGTTCAAATTTCGAAGTTCTCATATCCACGGGTTAAGAGATGCTTAAATGTATATGAACATATCTAGGTTTGTAATCTGTTTAAACATGTAAATGTGTCATAAATGGATTAAAATCCCGTACTTGATACGACCACACTTAACAATATGTTGCCTCCATGTTGAGCAAGCAGGTCGTGTCTAAAAATGCCCCTAGAGATGACTGCATGATGATTCCAATGCACAAGGAAGAGAAAAATGCTTGGCTGAGCGGCTGCTTATCCAGAAGCACATTCTAAGTAAACGCTAACCTCAGTTTCTCGCTTGGTGCAGTAACTTTGGAGCCCTTGTGATGGTAATAGATTGCACCAAGGCTCACGTTGGGCAACTCCAAGTGCCTCTTTTTCCAGGCAGCTACTGCGGTCTGAGCCAGGCCAGCGAAGAGGCTCTTGTCTGCCTTCACTTTGACATAGAGTGAAGAGCCCAAGAAGAAGCTCACAACTGAGATAAACATTAGCCCTGCTGGGACCCCAAACCCGATCACCCAACCGTCCGAATCCTGGATGCCGACTATGACAGTCACTGCGATCATGATCGAAACCCCAACCGATGCGTAGTACCAGTTGAAGAACGTCTGCAAGATCCGCCTGTTCTTGGGGTTTTTGGGATTGTCAATCTGATCTGCTCCAAATGCGAGTGCGCAGGATCTGATTCCGCCTGCCCCGATTGACAAAAGGGCGAAAGAAGAAAATAGAAGCAGGAGCTGCGCGGAAGTTGAGGAATTGCACGGTTTGCTCCTTGGGTCGCACGGCGGAGGCCTGGCATTTCGGAGAAGGGCTGTCAACCACAACAAGGTCATGCCCTGATGAAATAAAAACAAATTAACTGAGAACATAAGGAGAACATCATGATCACACACTAGTATAGTGAAAACTGAGTTCGTTGCTTTGGAACGCACAGAATTGGTGCTTACAAGAAGGCTGATGACTGATCCGAACCCGATGACGCGGAAGCGACCCAAGTAAGAGTCGGAAAGAAAAGCGCCTAGAGCGGGCATGAAGCTTGATATGGCCGACCACAAGAAGAGGACATTCGCACCTGAAGCGGCATTGAACTGATACTTATTAATCAAATACAGGATCATATTTGGCTGTAGCCCGACCGCAGCAACTTTCTCCAATATCTCATTTGCTGCATCAACGATTAAGTTTGTGTTATCTATTGTCAGATCATCAAAACAATCTCCAGGAACACATAAACCGAACAAAACTAAAGACTTAGATTATCAAGATTCTCAGAGAACTATAAAATGACTAAGTTCAACACAAGAGCACTCTGCTTGTGACTTGTGAGCAGATGACGAAGAATCGTGTGATCAAGAAGTGACCTATGATGAAGGGAATGGCCTTGAGTCCACCCTTTTTGCGTGTGACCTGTTTCGCTTCGTTGGCTCTGTCTAATGCAATCTCCATGGCTCTCTCTGTGCTATCTCCAGGACTCAGGGCCTGAGATCGAAATTCCTGGAAGAGAGAGAGAGAGAGAGAGATTGTCAGGCAGCTTTTGCCTTGATATCATGGATGAAAATAACGGACGGTTTCAATTGCATAATAATTGGTCATCCGATAGCTTAGATCTTACCAGGTCGGAATTAACATTTGCATGATAATGATTTCTCTTGATGATAAGCTTTCTCTGCTGCTTCTCTAGGACTATAATAAAGCGGAAATGGAACCTGAAGGCAGCTAACCACGAGGGCCGAGACGGGGATGATGCAGAGATTGCACTGATTAGAGGAAGATTTGTGCGTCCAATATCCTAAACTGAACAGCGATCGGACTTAACCTGAAGTGCTGCAGATCGGATCCTGTATGATTCGAGCTTGGTGAGAACAATGGATTTGCAGATGAGGAGACTTCGTTGATTGCAGGGACGAAGAAGATCGGTAGATGAAATGCTTTGTCTTTTTAAGTATTCGAATCTTGGCACCCACTAACATGGGCAAGAACATTAATTGGCTTTCCTTTGCTGTCATAATGTATTGGAAAATTGGCACAAATAGTCACCAAATTTTGATTTAATGTGTAATGTGATACCTAAAATTTTAATTTATTAATATAGTCCTCAAACTTTAGCCCAATCTTCAATGTGGTCCCTAAAATTTTGGTATATATATTTTTAGTTCCTGAACTATATTAAAATGTTCAACACTGTCACTAATCTTGAATTAACAAAAGGAAAATATTGAATATTCTCATATAGCTTGGTGACCATATTGAATGTATCAAAAGTGCAAGGATCACATTACACATTAAGTTACAGCTCAATGATCATATTAAATAAATTAAAAGTTCAAGGACTAGGCTAAAATTCAGGGATTATTTGACTCAATAATTAATGATGTAATTTTTGGTGAGCTGAAATTTCTTTTCTGGGAAACCTTATCCGCTTCTTTCCCCTTTATGAGAGTGGTCTTATTTGTCCTTATGTTGCCTTTACAAGTGAAATATAGGTAAGTAATTTGAAGGAGTCCTTAGTCCTCACTAATTAAGTCTTACCATCATTTATTAGGACGGACAACCAAACGGACCCGCTCTAATATCGAAATTACAAGCATAAACCCTCAAACGAAAATTGGTCTCATTAACAAATGCCCGGGGAGTTGGGAGCACAAATCAAATTAATTGGGAAAGTTATCCAAAGTGTCCTAAACTTATTGATGGTAGCCAATTTAATCTTAAACTTTTTTAATTTTGCAATTTAATCCTACACATTTCAATTATGCAAATTTAATCCTAAACATTTTGATGATTTGCTAGTTTAGCCATAAGCCTTTTAACAATTTGTTAATTTAATCATTTCGGCCAATATTGGCCGATTATCACTGGCATGAAAAATTTACATATTTTCAAAAATTTTCTTTTTCTCTCATTTTTTTTTTTCCTTTTCCCTCTGGTTGGTGCCTCGGTAATGGTTGATGAGGGTCGAGCCTTGCTAATGGCAGGGTGAGTTTGGCCCTCGCTGGATTTGGTGAGGTTAATCCTCCCTAGTGGTAGGGTGAGGCTAGACCTCGTTGCCTAGTCGACCTTGCTTGCCACTAGCGAGGCTAGACCCTAGCCAGATTCGGTAGGGGTGAGCCTTGCCTAAGGCTATGAGATGGACCTTGCCGACTAGAGAAAGAAGGAAAGAAAAAATTATAAAAAAATATTCATGTTACGCCAGCTATGTGAAGGATGATTGACACTAATTTGATAGTCACATTAGTGTTTTTAACCAAAATTGATCGAAATGATTATATTAACATATCGTTAAAAGGTTTAGAATTAAATTGGAACAATTAAAATGTTTAAGACTAAATTAGAAAAATTAAAAATTTTAGAATTGAATTAGCCGTCCTATGTTTTAGGACTTTTTGGGCAAATTTCTTCAAATTAGCTCTATCTAAAATAACTATTTCCTGGAGCAAGAATCAAATAGTTTTTTAATATTTGCTCTGCTAATCTGGGTTGATAATAACTTTACATATTCCTAAAATAAAAAAGGCGGCAATGTATAATCACATAATGAGAAATATAATTACACATTTGAGAAACTATTGTACCCATACTTAACCCAATCCCTCCTTTTTCACCTCAGTTCCAAGAGCTCACTCAAATGGTATTATATAGAGAGTCTTGGAGACAAGTACATCATTCCATTGCATGATAGATGTACATATAGATATAGCTCACTCAAATTGTCAGTACATGATATCTCGCATAATTTATAATTTATTTGACGGAATCAACGAAGTTACATCCAGTTCAAATCAATCCACTTTTGATATTACAATCCTAACGTGTCGTGTTGATTTTGAATTCTATTAAGATGGATTTTGGACCTCATTGTTGGGCGCCTAGTGTGTAAAAAGTCGTTTACAACTAGGAAGATAAAAGTATGATATAAGTGGTGACTCTCCATAAGACAGCAAGGAGGAAGAGAAACGAACTTGGCCTTCAACCTTGGGTGGCATGAAAAGGACTTGTAGCTAAGCGCCATATGCATTGTATTCCTACCGGACCAATCCTTTCACTGCCTAATTGAACCAAAAAAAAAAAAAAAAGCTTTGTGAAAAAAATTAAAACTCCTTATAACCTGCTAATGTTGCTCTTTCATTTCCAAAATGGTACTTCAGAGGCACATAGCAAATTCTAGAAGGCTGTAAAACAAAGCAAAGCTCAAACAGTTGGAAAACAAAAGAAAATTTAGAGATCAAAGCAAAGTTGGTAGGGGTCTTGTACCTTAAGAACAGAATTATGATTGCATTAAAGCAAAACAATTGATGACTTATCGGCAAATTTTACATTATCATCAGTCATCAGCACGCACAGGATCTCTCTCTCTCTCTAGCTATGGCTTTGCCAATCGATGGTGCAAGCCTCCATTTGGTGTCCTCAATACCGTAGCAATATGGAGACAACTAAAATGGGTTAAATCAAAACGAACTTGACTCCAATGAGACTGAGCCCTTTTGCAAGTGCAAGACATCAAAGCTTTTGCGGTCACCATTGAAGTTGGACTTCTAAATGGATAGAGCACGGGAGGATTGAATCCTCGAAAGCATAGGGGCGTATAAAATGAATTGCTTGAAAAGGGAACTACTCAGACTGGATCAGACTGACTAATTTGGTTTGGTTCCAGGGAGTGTCGATCCAGTATCTGGTTCTTAAAAGTAGAACTGGTGTACAAGCAGTCCAATTCCCGGTTTCAAGGGGGAATTAAATCGAACTGGACTAGATTGACTAAATATGATTATATTTTATTATTTCTTTAAAAAATAGTCAAATGTGAATTAAACACTATCTCAGCTTGGTTCCAAGTAGTGGAAAAAAAAAGTAATAGAAAAAAGATAGTGAGAAAAAATAAGTGATCGGTTTTATTGGACCGAATCGGAATCGAACCGAAGTAGTCCCCAATTCTCAATTTTGGGAATTGGTCCTCCCAATCTAATTCCTAGTTCTACCTTGGAATTGAACCGGACCAAGAACCAATCACCGCAACTTAGATCTAGATTGGAAGAGAAATGACCAAAAATCGAAAAAAAAAAGAAAAGAAAAGAAAAGAAGAAGCTAAATTAACAAGAGAGGGAGAAGAGAGAGAGACCTTATTACTATAGCTCAAACTCTCCCCTCCATGATGAGAGGTTGATGGAAACAAAAAAGAGCACAAAGAAGGGGGCATGTAATTGTTTGACATATTATATATTTCTTGTAAGATAATTATCCATTTAATTAAGAACATATTGTATGGATATCAATTTAGTCTAAAACTTTTTCACTTTCTCAATTTAGTCCTAATTTTTTGTGTGAAATTCAATGTAGTATTTCCGATCAATAGTTGCAGGAAATTACTCACAAGATGTTCCGTAATCGTTGGCCGGCCATTCTACATGACATATTGATATGAACAGTTTGTAAATCACCATATTAGTGATTTTTGATAGCAATTGGCCAGAATGATATTATTAGCAAATATAAAGGTACGATTATATTAGCAAAATTGAAAAGTTATGAATTGAAGTAACATTCATAAAATAAATATATTACCGAATTAGTAATTTTCCCGATAATTCATGCACGGTTGAAGTGAGGAGGGTGGGAGGGAGAGACCATGTTATGGATCGATTCTAGCTTGGTAAGTACATACTTCATCAAACAATATATCATTGACACTGAGATTCAACGAGTTATACACTTAGAAGAAACATCGGCATTATGTAGCGAACAAGTAGCAAAGATCAAGCACGAATTATCATTGGAGACCCTCGATGACTCTTTTGATCATCCTCCAATTCATCCTCATCCCAAACCTTTCGCTCCTCACCACCCTCATAAGCCCAAGCGCAGGCGAGGTAGTAGAAGAAATTGATCACGCTCAAACCCCCCAAGATCCAGTAGTAGTAGTCGTAGTGACCCTTGTTCACGTTCGTGGAGAGCCACGTCCCATCCCTGCTGCCCTTGCTCAGGCGGTCCAGGATGGTCACGATCAGACTCGCCACCAAGTTGCCCACTGCCATTCCCAGGGTAAGAAGCGCCACCGCAATGCTTGCCATGCTCTTGGGAAATTTGGAGTAGTAGAAGTTGATTTGCCCAATTGCGTTGAATGCCTCCGCTAGCCCAATCAAGCAATGCTGCGGGACGATCCACTTCGCTGACATCTTCAGGACTCCATTTGGGTTCTCGGCGAACCCTTCTCGGATCGCTTCGGTTCGCCGCTTGTGCTCCACTGCAGCCGACACGAACATGGCCACGCTGGAGATGAGGAGCCCGATCCCCATCCGCTCCTTGAAGGTAAGCCCATGGGGCCGGTTAGTCAACCTCGAGGCTAGGGGGACGATGATCCTGTCGTAGATCCCGATCCATAATGTGAGGGTCAGGAGGCCGAAAACGCTGAAGGAGGCTGCGGGGATACTGATGCCGAAGAGGATGCGTCGGTCCAGGGTATTCGCTTGGAGGGCCGGGAACGAATTCTGGCTTATGGTGACGCCGATCACAATGCCAGTGGACCAAATGGGAAGGACTCTGATCAGGGCTTTGAGCACCTCAACTTGCTTGACTGTGCAGAGTCTCCACGGATCAATGGCCAATCCATTAGAGTCCAGGTCCTTCTCAGGGTTGTTGAAAAGGCAAGCCTTGTTTAGGAACCTGCGGAGGGAGGAATAAGAGATTCAATTTTTCATCCATTAGCTGATAAACTTTGTTGATTCATATCTCCAGGCCGGAATCATGTCGTCAAATTTAGACTTAACCGGAACATAGAAACTTTTGTGAAAAGTGTCAGAACTTTGAAATTCAAGCACAACGTGTATTAGAAAGGTTAAACGAAAAAATATCTTAACGTTATATGCACGGCTATGCTAAAAAATATCTAAATATATGCGAACTCGTCGTGCTGGTGACAATAACAGCTTAACCCCCATTGGCAAATGTTTGTAGACATGTCATAAACGGGTTATAAACCCGTATGCAATTAGACTTAATCTGAATGTACTTAACCACCAATTGCCTCTATGTCGAGCAAGCAGGTCGTGTCTAAAATTGGCTGCCCCATCTGATGCTGCAGAACTACTGCCTTTCTTTAGCGATGACTCCGAGATGATTCCAATGCACAACAAAAAGAAAATCACCGAGCAGGATTACTCTATATGTCCTATGTCTGCTGGCTGAGTGGCATATCCAGAAGCATATTCTGAGTAAATACTTACCTCAGTTGCGCGCTTGGTGTAGTTACTTTCGAGCCCTTGTGATGGTAATAGATCGCATCATGGTCCGTGCTGGGCAACTCCAAGTGCCTCTTTTTCCAGGCAGCTACGGCGGTCTGAGCAAGGCCAGTGAACAGGCTCTTGTCTGCCTTGACTTTGACATAGAGTGAAGAGCCCAAGAAGAAGCTCACAACTGAGATAATCATTAGCCCTGCCGGGACCCCGAACCCGATCACCCAACCGTACGAATTCTGGATGGCGACTATGACAGTCACCGCGATCATGATCGAAACCCCAACTGACGCGTAGTACCAGTTGAAGAACGTCCGCAAGATTCGCCCGTTCCTGGGGTTATCGGGATTGTCGATCTGATCCGCACCGAACGCGATTGAGCATGACCTGATTCCACCCGCCCCGATAGACATGATGGAAAAGGAGGAATACAGAAACAGGAGCTGCGCCGAAGTTGGGAATTCGCATGGTTTGCTCCTTGGGTCGCATGGCGGAGGCCTGGCATCTCGGAGAAGGGCCGTCAACCACAACAGGGTCATGCCCTGATGAAACAAAAACAAATTAACAAAGAACATAAGAAAGAGAACATCATGATCAAACACTAGTGAAGTGAAAGTGAGTTCGTCACTTTAGAACACACACACAAGTGGTGCTTACAAGAAGGCTGATGACCGATGTGAACCCGATGGTGCGGAACCGACCCAAGAAAGAGTCGGAAATAAAAGCGCCTAGGACGGGCGTGAAGTTCGATGTGGCCGACCACAAAAAGAGGACATTTGCACCCGAAGCAGCATTGAAGTGATATTTTCCAATCAAGTAAAAGATCATATTTGGAAGCAGCCCGTACCCAGCAACCTTCTCCAATATCTCATTTGCTGCATCAACATATATTTTTATGATATCTATCGTCAGATCATGAACCCGCTCCAAGAACAAATAAACTGAACAAAACTGAGACTCTATTATCAAGATTCGCAGAGAACCAGAATACGAATAAGTTCAACACAAGAATACTCTGCTTGTGAATTGTGAGCAGATGATAAAGAATTGTGTGATCAAGAAGTGACCTATGATGAAGGGCATGGTCTTGAGTCCACCCTTTTTGCTCGTGACCTGTTTGGCTTCATTGGCTTTGTCTGAAGCAATCTCCATGGTTCTCTCTGTGCTATCTCCAGGCCTCAGGGCCTGAGATTGATATTCCTGGCGAGAGAGAGAGAGAGAGAGAGAGAGAGAGAGAGAGAGAACAAGAGAGATTGTCAGGAAGCTTTTGCCTTATATAGGGATGAAAACAAGGGACGGTTTCATTTCCAGTCCAATTAGTCATCCAATAGCTTAGTTTTCACCATGGTGGAATAAACATTGGCATTATGATAATCCTCTCAATGATTAGCTTTGTCTGGTGCTTCTCATGGAATGTAATAGATTGGAGATGGAATTCAATTGAGACAGCTAACCATGAGGGCTGAGACAACGATGACACCGAAATAGCACTGTATCAAGCAAGAAATGTGCATTGACGGACGTCAAATATCTTAAACAGATTAATGATCGGACTTAACCCGAAGCTCTGCAGATCGGATTTGGCAGAATTTTAGCTCGGCAAAATAATGGCATTGCACATGTCAAGGTTTCGTTGATTGCCGGAACAAAGAATAAGCGCTGCAGATCGGATTTGGCAGAATTTTAGCTCGGCAAAATAATGGAATTGCAGATGTCAAGGCTTCGTTGATTGCGGCAACAAAGAATTGTTAGGCGAAGTTAAAAAATGTCTCAAGATAGGCCCGTCCAACAACCACGGTCAACCACTGGGATTCGCCCTAGTGACCACCCTTCCAACATGGAAGGGGGAGGTGAGGGGTTCAAATCCCCATCTTCTCAGGGGGATGGGGTGGGACTAGTAAGTTTCAAGAGTGGGTTTCGACTCCCACGCCCTGCAAGAGGCAGGGCAAAAGTCTGAGAGTGAGTGTAGAGTAGGCATAGAGTAGGACTGACAAAAAAAAAAAAAACAACCACGGTCCATTTGACCCAAAAAAGAAGAAGAAAAAACACAAACACGGTCCAAGTTAAAGCGAGTAACTCTCTGGCGCACATGCAAGCTTGGTCTTTGAGCTTGTTTGTTCGTGCATTAATTTATCTGCACGCGCCACTTGAAGATGAAGAAATCAGCAAGCGAATATGTTTGTTTCTTTTCTCCCTATGGCCGCTGCACATCAAAGAAATGAATGCCGCTGGATACTTCACTTTGGGGTCCTTACGCGCCACATTAAATGAAGGGATGCGGGAAGAAGACTTTCATGTTGTCACACAGGGAAGATCCCACATGTTAGGTGCAAAAGAAATTGAAGAAGATAAAGGAATGTGGGCTTTGTTCGTCTCTTTCTACTTTCCATTAAATGTGAACCAAGTTACACAGAGCATTTCCGCTTTATCAAAACAATCCACATTCACTAGGCACACGACCAAGCACATGGTCTACACTCATAGTTGTTGTTGTTGTTGTTGTTTTTTTTTTTTTTTTTAATATCCAAGATCCGGCCTAGCACACCTTACGGGCGCTCACTGCCGCCGCTGGCCCGACCGGCTCAACGGAGACCACCAACTATACTTAGAGGGAGGCTAGCACAGGACCCCATCACTATGGTCCCCCACTTAAGACACGTTAGCAATGTGGAGGTTCGAACTTGCGACCTCGGCGATGAGGAGCAAGGCCCTTACTAGCGCAGCTACCTGCCGGTTGGTGTTTCGTCTTTAATAAATCCAAGAATTTCAACTTTGATTATGAAATACGAATGTCTCGACTGTTTCTGTTAATCATTACTCCAATCCCAAAAGCCAACATAATAGGACCAAAATTTATCCCTCTTCTTTTCTTTTGTTTTCTTAGTCAAAGGTAATGTGAACTTGAAAATGAAGATAGAAGAAAAAGACGGACTCAAAGGTAGGTCGAAGTTGCGGCTTGATTTGTCTTTGGCAACTTCTATTCTTCGTAGAAGGCAGAGAAGGAGCGAAGGAGAAGAGTGTCTTTGAGCACCGAGAGAAGAGAGAACTCTGAGACTGTACGGAGGAAAATTGTGCAGAGAGTTCTTCTCGTGAGAGAGTATCGATAGTGATTTAGTTAGTGAAATTCTTGTTAGTAGAATTTGTTTAATTTCTTGATTGTGATTTTTATTAGAATTGTGAGAGGCTGATCAGGTGTAATTGAGAGCTGGGAAATTTCGAGAGAGTGTTTGAGTGCTCGAATGATTGTAATGTCTATTGTATCACTTGTTTTTATAGTGGAATTCTGTATTACTTTCCTCATGAACGTAGGTTCCGATATTACGTAAATTTGGTGTTTGATTTCCTTTCTTTCCTTCTGACTATTTTATCTGATTCATTTGTCTATATTTGCAACAGCTGAAATGCTAAATTTGGTTAAGGATACTAATTTTGGCACATAGGACCGTGAAATACTACCATGGCGAAAATATAACTTCATTTTATACAACAACAGCCTTTTGATGTCACTCTTGTTTATCAATGTGCTTTCCTTTACTGTTATAATTGAAATCAACGGCTACGATGGTGATGTAATTAATGAATCAATATTTATTTTTTTGGAAACCCGGTCTTATATAGAATTAGTCCATGCCCCTATCTCGCTTCTATAAGGGAGATACAGGCAAATTAAAATGGTCCTTAGTCCTCACAAATCGAGTCTCTTATCACTTATTAGGACGGACAATCAATCGGACCCGCTCTAAAATGAAATTACAAGCATAACTATCAAACGAGAAGTTGGTGTCATTAACTTCGGGGGCACAAATCAAATTAGCTCTATTTAAAAATAACAATTTTCTGTGGAGCAAGAATATTAAGAATATGATACTAGCTCTGCTAACCTGGGTCGACAATAATTTTACATATTCCCAAAAAATAAATAAATTGGCGGACAATAATTTACCATTTGAGAAAGTATTGTACCCTCAGTCAACACAATTCCTCCTTTTTCACCTCGATGCCAAGAGTCCATTCAAATTGTATGAATAGAGTGTTGGAGACAAGTAGACCACTCAAATTACATGATAGATATACCTATAGATAGAGAGAGAGAGGTAGATGGTGCAATCCTTTGTCAGTGCATGATATCTCGCATTTTAAGTGGTGTGATCAAAAATAAATTTATTTGATGGAATCAACAAATTTACTTTCGATTCGGTTGATCCAGTTTATTTAATGTTTGAGTCCTAATAAGCCGTGTTGATTACGGATTCCGTTTTGGCAGATTTGGACGTCGTTGTTCGACGTCTGTAGTGTCTGAAAAGTTGTTTTTAACTCGGAAGGACAAAAATATGATGTAAGCGATGACTTCCCACATGATAACAAGGAGGAAGAGAATCAAACTTGTCTTCAACCTTGGTTGGCATGAAAACGATTTCTAGCTAAGCGCCAGATGCATTCTTCCAAGTCTTCTAATTTATCACTCCCACGCAAGGATTCCGACCGGATCATTCCTTTCACTGCCCAATAAAACAAAAAGGGGGGAAAAACTTCTTGAAAAAAAAAAAATTAAAAATTCCTTAGATGCGTGCTGCCGAGGTTCGGATGCATGATAATGTGGTCCGGCCGCGATTTGTCAAAGGACCTTCTTTTGTCAAAATAAAAATTCATTCATTTCCAAAGTGGTCCACGAAAGACAAGTAGCAAACTCTAGAAGTCTGCAAAACAAAGAGAAGCTCCGAAAGCTGGAGAAAAAAAACAAAATCCAGACATCAAAGTGGATCTCAGAGCAAAGCCGGCAGGGGTCTTGTATCATGAGAATAGATTTGTGGCTACATCAAAGTAAAACAATCAGTAACTAATCACGGAATCTTGCTTTGTCATTAATAAAAAGCACATGCTAGGATCTCCTCTATAGCTATGGCTTTGCCAATTGATAGTGTGCACCCACGTTCAGTGTCCTAAACACCATCGTAGTAGGGAGATAGCTAAAATGGGTTAAAAGAAAATGAATCCAATTTCTATGAGATCAAGCCCTTCCACAGGTGTAAGACATAGGGCTTCTGCGATCACCATTGAAGTTGGACTTGTAAATGGATGGAGCATGGAAGAATCAAATCCTCGAAAGCTTAATTGAGGAGAGCTCCCAGATCTATATTAAAAGGGAGATAAGCAAGGACAAAAAAAAAAAAAACAGAAGCAAAATCGACAAGATAGGGAGACAAGGGAGAACCTTATAATCATAGCTAAGACTCTGTTCTCTATGATTGGAGCTTGAAGAAAATGAAAAAGATCACAAAGAAAAGGGCTTGTGGTTTTTTGACATGTTAATATTTATTTGAGAATAATTATCTAATTAGTCCTAAAACATATTCATATATCAATTCCATCTTAAACTTTTCCATTTTATCAATTTAGTTTTAAATCTTTGCTTGAAATTTCAATGTAGTCATTCTGATGAAAAGTTGCTAAAAATTATTGACATGGCATCTAGTAATTGCTAGCCGACCGTCCTATGTGGCATGTTGATGTGACTACTTGTGGATCACCAAATTATCGATTTCCGACGGTAATTGAGCGGAAGGATATTATTGTAATGCAAAAAGGTATGGAATATATAGGGAAAATTAAAAAAATTTGAACTCAATTAGCATTCGTACAATAAATTGACAATCGTATCGATAATTTTCTCCGCAATCCATGCGCAGTTGAAGTTGTTAGGGAAATCCCTTATGATGTTTTGAAGATGACAAAATAAATCAAAGGCTACTAACATGTTTGATGGTTGAGTAATAGACCATGCAGATGATAGAACATGTAAAGGATATTATCAAAGTCTGAAGACTGCTAGACTCAAGACTCAAAATTTGAAGACTGCTAGACTCAAGACTCAAAGTCTGAAGACTGCCAGACTTTAATGTCAAAGTCTGTTCTACATCAGAAGTCTGCTCACTCTGACTAATTCCAGATTGAACGTGAATGATAAACCAGAAGACAGACTCTATACTGAAGCTGAACCAGAAGACAGACTCTATGCTGAAGCTTAATTGGGTACAGACCCAGATTGTAAAGTCTACAGACTCAGATTGTAAAGTCTACAGACTCAGATTGTAAAGTCTAAAGACTCAGATTGTAAAGTCTATGGCTATCAGACTTTACATCTAGATTCGATGAATCGTAACTCAAGCCCAATCATACAACGGCTAGTGATCTGGTTTGGATTCCACATCAAGATTGATTTGATTGAAGACAAGATCTTTCTATACGAAGAAGCTTTACTTATGGAAACCAAGATTTCGTTTGTATGGGCGATCGGAATCAATTTGGGATTTTACCTTTGTCACTCAACGGCTACCAAATCTTCTAGATACAGAGCTGTCCAATGGGTATATTGGAAGACGATTCTCCGGGATGCTGTCCAACGGTTAGTTTGGAAGTGGAGGAGTATTTAAGAAGATGAAGGACCGATGAGCAAGTAAGAGACGGAGCGTAGAATTTATAATTCCAAAGTCTAAGCGACTTTAGATCATATACTTGTCTCTTGAGAGCTTAAACGTTTGTAATCGTGAGAGAAATACCAAGAGAGTGACTTAGTGAGATAGTGTGATCTACTACTAAGTGTTTGCACTCGAAGTTGTAATCTCTTGTTGATTGCATAGTGGAATCCAGCCAAGAAGGCTGTTATCGTGGGAGAGTGGACGTAGGCTTGGATTAAGCCGAACCACTATAAATCTCGTGTTCTTATTCTTTTCCCTAACTCCTTTATTTTATTCATACTAGCACTCTCAATTGGTATCAGAGCCAAGTGCTCGGTTTATAAAAGTGTTTTTACTTTTGAGCTAAAGATTCTTTATGGCTAGTATGTTGGCACCAGGACTTATGGAAGGGCAAAGCAACACAAGGCCACCATATTTCGATGGAAGAAAATACAAGCAGAATGGCCAGAAAAGAACAAAAAAGAAGAAGATGATGAGCAAGAAAATTTATGCTTGATGGAACATTCAGAATCTGAGTCTAACTCAGACAGAGACTCAGAATCAGAGTCTCATTCAGAACCAGACTCAGAATCCGATGAGGAAATCAAGGGGAGAAATCGAATCCAAAAGAAAAGGAAAAGAATCGTGATCATCTCAAAAAGGCAACAAATTGAGGGGGAGCTTTGATCAATTATGGAAAAATCTTTTTTGATTGATCGTGATCTTATTATGGATGGAAGGAAAGGTAAATGTGTCAGAATTTATTCTAAAAAATCTGGTTAATGCATCTTTTATTACCTTTTGTCATTAACAAATCTCATATTGATATTATCATTTTATTATGACAAAAATGGTACGTGAATTTTATGATGCATCCGTGATTTTTATTGGATATTTGCTGATATAATCGAAGTGAGCTATATTGCATATCTTTAATATTCGATAAAAGCTGATTTTTTGGAAATTGTGATTCATGCAAGATATTTGTTATCATTCTCTACGTGAATCCATTATTATCGCTTTTTGATTATGACAAAAAGGGGGAGAAGATATGAATATGCATATGTGCTAATTGGTTGATATTATCTATAGCATAATATTGAGCTGTGATTATTTTCTAAATATTATTATGCTCAATCTATTTGTTATCTTCTGATATCTTATGATTTAAATTAATAAAAGCGTGTTTACAAATCTGCATATTCAGAGATTGTTTTGTCATCATCAAAAAGGGGGAGATTGTTAGGGAAATCCCTTATGATGTTTTGAAGATGACAAAATAAATCAAAGGCTACTAACATGTTTGATGGTTGAGTAATAGACCATGCAGATGATAGAACATGTAAAGGATATTATCAAAGTCTGAAGACTGCTAGACTCAAGACTCAAAGTCTGAAGACTGCCAGACTTTAATGTCAAAGTCTGTTCTACATCAGAAGTCTGCTCACTCTGACTAATTCCAGATTAAACGTGAATGATAAACCAGAAGACAGACTCTATGCTGAAGCTGAACCAGAAGACAGACTCTATGCTGAAGCTTAATTGGGTACAGACCCAGATTGTAAAGTCTACAGACTCAGATTGTAAAGTCTACAGACTCAGATTGTAAAGTCTAAAGACTCAGATTGTAAAGTCTATGGCTATCAGACTTTACATCCAGATTCGATGAATCGTAACTCAAGCCCAATCATACAACGGCTAGTGATCTAGTTTGGATTCCACATCAAGATTGATTTGATTGAAGACAAGATCTTTCTATACGAAGAAGCTTTACTTATGGAAACCAAGATTTCGTTTGTATGGGCGATCGGAATCAATTTGAGATTTTACCTTTGTCACTCAACGGCTACCAAATCTTCTAGATACAGAGCTGTCCAATGGGTATATTGGAAGACGATTCTCCGGGATGCTGTCCAACGGTTAGTTTGGAAGTGGAGGAGTATTTAAGAAGATGAAGGACCGATGAGCAAGTAAGAGACGGAGCGTAGAATTTATAATTCCAAAGTCTAAGCGACTTTAGATCATATACTTGTCTCTTGAGAGCTTAAACGTTTGTAATCGTGAGAGAAATACCAAGAGAGTGACTTAGTGAGATAGTGTGATCTACTACTAAGTGTTTGCACTCGAAGTTGTAATCTCTTGTTGATTGCATAGTGGAATCCAGCCAAGAAGGCTGTTATCGTGGGAGAGTGGACGTAGGCTTGGATTAAGCCGAACCACTATAAATCTCGTGTTCTTATTCTCTTCCCTAACTCCTTTATTTTGTTCATACTAGCACTCTCAGAAGTGAGGAGAGTTGGAGGGAGAGAGGGAGAGCTCGTGTTACAATTGATTCTAGCTTGCCAAGGCACGAATTATTATATACTTGGGGTGCGTTTGGTTCAGCATTTTGAATGCCTATTAGAAAAATGCAAAACAGTTTAGCCTAAAGGAATTTAAGCAAATTCAAATAATGTTTGATAAACTATGCTTTGAAAAGCAACTTTATAAGAAATACCGTTTGGTAGAAAATACATTTGAAAAGCCCTTTGCATGATTAATATTAGTTTTTTTTTTAATTTCATTTGTTTAAAATTGAAAAAAATAATTAATACAAAATTTTAAATATAAATTTTGACAATAATACTAAACAAATCAAATACATATATAATTTTTTTTAAAAAAAAAGACAAAACCCTTCATCGGAATTTTTTAATTTTTATTTGTTTAAAATGGAAAAAAAATAATGTTTGCAACTTTTTAAATATAAATTTGAAAATAATGCTAAAAAATCAAATACATATATATATATATATATATATATATATATATATATATATGTATAATTTTTTTTTAAAAGGACCAAACTCTTTGTCGGAATTTTTTAATTTTTATTTGTTAAAATTGAAAAAAAAAATATATGTAACTTTTTAAATATAAATTTTAACAATAATGCTAAAAAAATCAAATATGTAAATATTTTTTTTAAAAGACCAAAATATATTTATTTTTTAGTATTTATATAATTTTGATTTTTTTAGTATTATTTTGGCATTTAAAAAAATAATAACAAGGGAAAAATTAGAAATTTGAAGAATAAGTTATGATAGTTTTGGAAAAAAAAAAATGTTTCAGCATTTGGCCAAATGCTGAAAGCTCAAAACTAGTCCTTATTAGCATTGGGCTTTCAGCTTTCCCAATGCTAACTTTCACTTGAAAGCTATTTCAAAATGGTTGCCAAACAGTCCAACATTTCCCTAAGAGGCTTTGAAGGCTGAAAGCTCATTGGAAATGCTGAACCAAACGCATCCTTAGAATCCTGTCAAATAAGGCCAATAATTATAAGTTATATCCTCCATCATGATGTCATGATGTCATTTGAATGTTGCCGGATACTGTTGACTTCCTTGCCATTCTCGTAATTGTCGCTTGTAACTTGCGCAGGGGTGTTAGCACCACCCCTAGATGGACAAGAAAGAGGATTTTTTTTAGAGACCCCAAGGTTCTAGACCCAAGATTCAACTCAATAATCAAATGTTGAGTTGTCACTTAAATGTGTGCTTGATGTGGATGTGGCGGTTCTTGTTCAAGTTAACCACTTAGGTAACCTTGAGATGGTCATGCCCAACGCCATTCAGGTGAATCCCTGTTTGTTATATGTGAGGTAAACGGTTTGCGTGTATTTAGAAAAATTAGTCTTGTAAAAGAGGTTTATATACACCCTTTTGATTTCCTCTTTATTCCCCTTTAATCTAATTTGTTAATCCGAATTCAGATTGATTATATCTGCAAGTTTGCTAATTTACGAATAGGCATTCATTCCTTTTGCACTATTTTGCTTCCACTTGAACATAGCAAAAAGTGTTATTTTCTTTAATTCTCAACAAACTCTAAATCATTATCGATTAAATGTTTCGAGTTAAATAAAGGGAATATGACACGAATGGATCATGAACTTTTGCCTAATATGCAACGTGGTTCCCGAACTTTCAATTTGTTCAATATGATCCCTGCACTTTAGCCCTATTGGAGAAACATCCCAAAGTATTTTAATGATTCCAAAAATATTTTTAATATAATATTTATTATGAAAATTGCAAATGTTCGTGACAATTTATTAAAGACAAAAGTGATATTCATAATGAAAGAAGATCACCGTATGTTTTGTTCATAAATAGCACCAATGAGCTTAAAAACCAGCTGATGATGATATTTGTGTCAATGTTGAAGATGTCATTTAATTGGTGATGCTTGTATAATGCCATGTGAGGATGTTTGTTGGAGAAGTTAAAAATAGCTGTTGTCAACTGGAGACGCATTGCAGAACAACCGGAAGTCGTTAGAGAACTAGAAACAACCTTTGTTGGTATTGTTAGAGCTATCGACAATGGGATAGCAATAGCAAGATCTATTCTGGGAAGGCTAGCTAATATTCACAAAGAAAAACAATTGCATGAGCAGTTAAACTTTTAAACAATTGCACAAATAGAAACCTAATGACTATCTACTTCTCTGGACCATCTCCTATGGGAAGATTGAAGATGTTTACATAAAAGAAGATCATTGAGATCTTCACTGTTGTATTCTTATTACCTTGTAATCATGAGAAAGGTTAAGTGTACAAGAGTGATAACAACACCTGAGTTGATAGTGAGATCTATTATTTGATAGGATTAGTGCTCATTGATTATGACTTGTCTTGTTGATTACTAGTGCAATTTAACCCGACTTGTGTTGTTAGTGTTGACAATGGACTTAGGTTTGGTGACAAAGTCAAATCACTATAAATTGTTGTGTGCTCATGTTCATATCACTTTTATATGCTCTAGCACACAAGAACTTTGCGATTCTTGAAATCTCTACTCAACTTGATTTTCCTAGTAGCTACTAATTTCTGCAAAATTGTCAAAGTTTATTAACTCAACCTATTCACTCCCTCCCCCAATTTAGGTTGTATTATTAGCCTCAATAAGCCTAATGTACAATGTCATCCCTGAATTTTTAATTTTTTCAATATGAGTCCTCAACTTTTGGTGAATGTTCAAACTAGTCCCAAGATTATATGAAAATAACCAATGTTATCATTCCATTAATTTAAGTTCAAGGACAACATTAAATATTTTCATATAGTCTAGGGATTAGTTTGGACATGTACCAAAAAATTTATGATTCATATTGAACAAATTAAAAGTTCAAGGACAACATTACACATTGGGCTATAATTCAGGCACCGCACTGCATTTTGGGTCATAGTTCAAGGATCATTTGGATCATTTTCTTTTAAATAAAAGTCAAAGTGCGTCCACTGTAAGATTTAAATAGAGCAAAAAAAGATAAAAAAAAAGTACCAAGTCAATTTAAAAGTCGAGATATCATAAGTGCGACGGCTTGTGTCGGCTTTGATAAATCCTATTCAAATCACATATTTTTCCGTTCAATGGAATCTTAGGAGACCAAGTCAGAGAACCATAGATGCGAAACTTTACTCAGTGTACATGGATAGGAGGAATTGTGTGCACTAATAGATTTGGTTATGTATGTACACCCTAGGAGTACTAAGAACATTTGGTGCAGTTTAATAGGCTATTCGTGTTGTGGACAGGAAGGTTCTTTCGGTTGTTATACCAAGGGTACAAAGTTGGGACTATAGGTGAGTTGGTGTGGAACAAAATATGCAAATGGCTTATTTAGTGAATTTAGGAGTGTGTTTAGTTCCTCGGAAATTTTATGATAAAGAAAAATATTTTCCTTGGAAATTACAAGCATATAACCCTTAAACAAGAAATTGGTCTCATTAACAAATGCCTCATGAGCACAAATCAAATTAATTGGGAAATTTATCCAAAAAGTCATAAACGTATCGTACAGTGGTCAATTTAGTATTAGACTTTTCAATTTTACAATTTAATCCGGTATTTTTCAATTGTGTCAATTTAAATTTAAATTTTTCTTTCTTTTATTTTTTTTTCTTTCCTTCTTCCTCTGGTTAGTGCCTCAGTGATGGTCAATGAGGGTTGAGCCTTGTCAATGGCAAGGTGAGGCTAGTCCTCATGGGATCTGGTGAGGTCAATCCTCACCAGTGGCAGGGCGAAGTTGGACCTTGCTACCTAGTTGACCTCACCTTGCCATCGGTGAGGCTAGACCTTAGCCAGATTCAATAAGGGTGAGCCTGAGATGAACCCTAGCTAATGCTATGTAGGACGGTTGACATTGACTAAATAGCTACATTAGTGTGTTTCGACTAAAATTGACCGAAATGACTAAATTAACATATTATTAAAAGGTTTATGACTAAATTGGCAAATCATCAAAATGTTTATGACTAAATTGAAACAATAAAAATGTTTAAGATCGAATTGATAAAATTGAAAAGTTTATGATTGAATTGACTGCACCATATAATAGGTTTAGGATTTTTTGGGCAAATTTCTCCAAATTAGGCCTATAAAAAATAACAATTTCTTGGAGTAAGAATTAGATAGTTTTTTTGATATTTGCTCTACTAACTTAGGTCAATAATAATTTTACATATTCCAAAAAAAAAATATTTGTGGCAATATATAATTAGATAACGAGAAAAATAATTAGCACATTTGAGAAACTATTGTACCCGCACTCGACACAATCCCTCCTTTTTCACCTTGGTTCCAAGACCTCACTCAAAAAGTATTATAAAGAGAGTCTCGGAGACAAGTACCCATGCCCATGACATGATAGATGTATATATAGATATAGCTCACTCAAATTGTCAATGCATGATATCTCGCATTTTAGGCGGCGTGATAAAAAATACATTCATTTGATAGAATCATCGAAGTTACATCCGGTTCAAATCAATCCACTTTGTTTTATGTTACAGTTCTAATGTGTCATGTTGATTCTGAATTATGTTAAGGCGGATTTTGGACCTCATTGTTGGACGCCTAGTGTGTGAGAAGTCATTTTCAACTAGGAAGATAAAAATATGATATAAGTGATGACTCTCCATAAGATAACAAGGAGGAAGAGAATCAAACTTGGCCTTCAACCTTGGGTGGCATGAAAAGGACTTAGCTAAGCACCATATGCATTGTGTTTCTATCGGACGAATCCTTTCACTGCCTAATTGAAAAAAAAAAGCTTTTTGAAAAAAAAAATTAAAGCTCCTTATAACCTGCTAATGTGGCTCGAGTGCAACTTATCAAAACATGTTTTTTTTTCCCTTGTCAAAAGAAAAGTTCATTCATTTTCAAAATGGTACTTGAGAGACACATGGCAAATTCTAGAAGGTTGTAAAACTAAGCAAAGCTTAGAAAATTGGAAAACAAAACAAAATTTGGAGATGAAAGCAAAGTCGGTAAGGGTCGTGTATCGTAAGAATAGAATTATGATTGCATCAGAGCAAAACGATTGGCGGTTTATTGCCAAATCTTACATTCTCATAAGTGATTAGCATACACTAGGATCTCTCTCTTTAACTATGGCTTTACCAATCAGTGGAGCAAGCCTCCATTTGGCGTCCTCAACACTATTGCAGCATGAAGACAACTAAAATGGGTTGAATCAAAACAAATTTGATCTAGTGAGATCGAGCCCTTTTGCAAGTGCAAGAAGTAAAGCTTTTGCGGTTACCATTGAAGCTGGACTCATAAATGGACGAAACATGGGAGGATTGAATCCCTGAAAGAAAAAGCAAGGAGAGCTCTCGGATCTAAGGGTATGCAAACTGGACCACTCAAAATCGACAACCTCTCGGACTAGACCGGATCAACCAATTTGGTTTGATTCTCGGGAGTGTTGGTCTAGTATCCGATTCTTAAAAGTGAAACCAGTGTTTGGATAGTTATGCTTAGAACCAGGGAAGGCAGGCCGGGTCAGTTTCAGCAAATATGCTATCCCACAATAGGTGAACTTATTTGTTCGGACCTTCAAGGGACTGCATTTTAGTTGTGAACTCCCCGAAAATTTGGATTAGAGCATACAAACACCTAACTTAGTAGAGCTGCATTTCTCAGAGGATCCTATTGGACTAGAGTAGGGTAAGTGTTTAGAGAGATATAGAGAGAATTTTCATAAGCACACACTTTACTTCAAGGGACTCCGCCCTAAACATTATATCCTCTTTGCCTTTTATAGGCATTAAGAGATCAAAAAAAAAAAAAATGCCAAGCTTACAGGTCTTATAAAACACAAAGGCTTCAGGATTCCCGATAAGGAATTATACTAGGTGATATGAGCAATGACTATGAATAGTGATTTCCATATCATATTGTGACAATACTTTGCTACAGTGATTTGTGTTATGGTAACTTTTGTTATAGGTCTATCTGTCATCCCGAGAGTTATAGTCATAATGTGAATTATTAGAGTTATGTCTTGCAAGCCATTTTTGCTCATAACATTGTTCCGTGCCAATGTCATCAAGAGGACAATCGGTACTGTGAGAAGATTCCCTTTGTAAGATTAGGGCACCCCACATACTTTGACTGCTTGAGGTGGATTCTTCTTCATGAATCCTGGAGGGTCCTGGCATGTCAGGAAGCATGACTAGCTGGGGCCAATTTGGTGTTTGGGCATAATGGGAGATTGTGCTAGGGTCCATCCCAAGAGATAAGGACAAGGTCCTTGATCATAGGGATCTTGGGAAAGAGGACCTTCCCATTGGGCATAGAATACATGAGTATAGGATTCTTGAGAGGATTGTGCAGGGTCGTCTGTGTCTATCATTTCTTGCTCTTATGATAGAGGTGTCCTTGGTTCTATACTTGCTCGAATTCCTCAAGTGCTTGTCTAGTTTCGGGTGCAAGACCATAGTAGTCCCATGTGACAGGTGTAAAGTAATTCAATACTTCTTCAGGAATGGTCCATTTTTCTTGGCATAGGACTCTTTGCAGTCATTTGTAGTTGTATTCAACGGATCCAACGCAATCTGAAAATGTCCTATAAATACGAGCTTCTTGGAGATGCGGTTGAGACTTGTATGTTGTGATTCCTATTTCTTCCGGTGCACTGGTGAGGATATCATTGTGTCACACAAAAGTCTATGGTCTCCGGAAAAATACTACTTTGCGTAGTTTTGGTTCTGTTCAAGAGGCATTTCCTAGTTCTTGTACAAAGAGGCGTTTTCAATAAGTAGGAGGATAGAACCAATTAAACACAATCAAGAGGTTTCTATCGCTTTCACTTCCCTCATTACACTAAAGTGTGATTAACTTAATTAACTTGATAATGAATTTTCTGATGGAGAACTCAACAATTATTAAGTACTTATTAGTTAAAAACCAAAACAACCATCGAAACTGGTCAGGGAAATCAACTTCTTTCCATATTAATGGATGGAAAAAATGGATATTTGAAGATTAATCCGAAAGGATAAAGAATTGAGCCTCCATGGAATCTGAATAGATTTGTATGGTATTGCCAGTTGAGGTTTTTAAAGATTCTTAGTGAAGCTGTCATTTTCGATCTATTCAATGATTTACTAAGGATAGTCTAGGCTTGGCCAATCTCGCATTCTTTCAATCTTGTATATTTCCTGTAGAGGAAAAGCATGTTGGAAAATGTACATGTTGATCTTTGCTGTGCTTTTGGTCTGGAGAGAAAATCAATGATAACATTTTTCTTTTCTACAATGTGTTTGATTTCAAAAGAGTATTTCAAAAACCATTTAGCCCGTTAAAGCAGTTAAAAGTGTGGAATCTACTTCTATTTGAATTTGGTCATCTGGACAAAAGATGCTATATTCAGTTCTACCAGCAAATGATGACCAATAAAATGGAATTCAAACTTTTTTATCCCATTCTTTACTGTCAATATTTCTTTGAAAGTAGAATGATAATACATTTCGGTTTGGGAAAATTTTCCACTCTTATAAGTTCAAATGTTTCACTTACCTTTAATTTCTTCAAATAGTATGGTTGCCCAGTATTTGTCACTAGCATTGATCTAAAGGATTCTCTTCTCATTGGATGGTATTTGCAATGGGTGAAGTTTTTGCATAACTTCTTTTAGTTCTGTAACTGCTTTGGTCTGGGCTTTACTCTAATGTGGATAATTTTTCTTCAGCATTAATTGTAGTGGAACAACAATTTAGCAATGTTGGGAACAAAGTCTCGAAGATAATTAATTATCTCAAGAAATTGATAAACTTTATTTGTCGTGAAATTTTCTTCTGGAAATTTTAGCAATTTCTTAGCAATGTGTGGCTCTTGATAGTAGGTACCTTTACTGAGATGCATACCAAGAAATTCAATTTCTGTCTAAACAATGTTTATCTTTCTCTGAGAAAGCATGATTCTATATTTTTTTCATGATGTCAACAAACTGATTGAGAAGTCGACAGTGAGATTCCTCACTAGGGTTGTAAAGCAAAATGTTATCAATGTAAACTATTGCACTTAATAAGATTGGCTAAAAATACAACATGACCTTTTGAAATAAGGATGGGTTTATCTTGAGGCCAAAAGGAATTTTTTTTTTAATTGAAAATATTGGTTTGGAACATTGAATCTTGTCTTGGGTCTGTCTTCAGAATAAATGCCCTAGTGCCAAAATTTGGCTTTGAGGTCAAATTTGGAGTAAATTTGGGCTTTGGATAATCTAGAAAAAAAGAAATTTTGAGAGGGTAAAATGAACTTATCATCTTGGAGGAAGAGGTTGAGAGGTTGGTAATTGATTACTAGTCTCATTTTCCCTCGACTCTGCTTGACCCATTTATCGACATAAAAAACCTCGCAAGCCTATTGGGAATCTGAGATTTCAACAAAGCCTTACGGTTGCAGTTCTAAGCATTCATTCTAAGCAGTATCAAAATGTTCTAGATTCATTCCCATGTGACTCGACTTGATGGAATTTATATCTTTATTCTTTTTCAATGGAAAGCAAACAAAGAACTCTAAATTTTCCACAAAGGATGGTGACACTTTTGAGAGAAGTTAGAGTGAAATTTTGAACAAGATTCTAGCAGTTTTTGCATGATTTGATCCAATAAACTCATTTGGATGGAAAAAAAGCAGTGGGATATTGACCAATTTAGAAAATTGGTCTTTATACTTAAGGCATTTTTCAAGAATGATTCGAAGTTAAGGAATTTGAGTCACAACATCTCAACCGATGATTAGATCTTTATTGGGAAGATTAGATCCAATGAATTTAGTGGTTATAGAATATTGAGAGAAGAGCTAGATGGTTACTTGTGTAGTTTGCATATTTGTAGAAAAAGTATATTCTAAGGCAGAATTGAAATATCGGACACAAGAGGTCTAGTATTTTTTAGAAAGAACCTTAGTGTCTAGAATTAAAGAACTATCACCGATATCTATAAAAGTAATGACTGTGATTGATTTAGCAAATTTTGAGGTGAGGATTTTTATAGAAAAATGAGGACAATGAACTTGACTAGAATATATCTTAGGGTTTTATTCTGAAGAAGTGAGGGATAAATGAAAGAGATCTTTAGAATGTGAATGAGAATCAGTTTCACTAGAGATTTGATAACAATGAATGACACAAAGAATTTGCTCATATAGGTCTTCATCAATGGAAACCACTAATTTAACATCATCATTTTTAGGTGAAACACCAGTTTCAATTTCAATGTGGTTTATTAAGTTGTTTTGGCATTATTTTGCGTGTGAGCAATTTTTGGCGAAATGGCCACTTTTGTTTAAGATGAAGCATCGAGTTAATTTCTTGCGGTATGAGCAATCTTTCCTTCTCCACAAAAATCACAATTTTTTCTTTTTTTGAAAATGCGTAGGTCTATGCTTGGACTTCCCACCAAGTACTTTTTGAAATGGCTTTTCTTTTAGGAAGATTTTCCACAAGAGTCATCACAATCTTTTTTGAAACACTTAATTCTCAAATTTTGACGTGAACATGCTTCGTCAAGTTCTCGATTATCTTCGAGGTAGGTTTTCATCATTTGACGCCTTAGACACAAATAAATCTCTTGTTATATCTCTCCCAAGGGAATATCCACAATCCTCCTTTGCTTATTGAGAAAAGGATCTCTCAACTTGCTGAGATAGCGCTTAGGAATAGAGGCTAGAAAAACTTGTTTCAGGTTCGCATTAGCTCCAAGGCCATAGAAGAGTTTGCGCATTTCTCGATAATGCTTATCCATATGTCTTTTTTTTTTGTTGTTGAAAGAATAGCATTTTCTTTCAAAAAACTCTCTTCTTTTGAGCTTAGATCAATAGATTTGCCAATGAAAAATGATAGCGGAGAGCAATAGCTTGGCCAAAGTCTATTGAGAATAGAAATTACACTTGATCTTGTTCTATAACTAACTGTTATCAATATTTGAGGCTACTTGTGAACCTCATGACAAATTCAAAAGGGATGTCATATTTGTTGTGATTTGTGAGAGTTTGGGCATTTAGCTAAGTATAAAACTCTGCAAATCTTTTTGACCATTTAAAATAAGGAATATCATCAATAATAAAAAAACTGTTTGGAAGATAAAGTTAGATTTTGAGATAGATTATTTGGTTAGATAACCTCTGATTTAAAAGGGTTTGAATCTATCTCATGATCTAGAGGGTTGGCCATGAATATTGAAGGAGTGACTAGTACTGTCACGCTCTGATCCTCGGGCACGCACCCATCCCTTACCTGGTCGATTTATAGCGACGTCCCAGGATGCATTGCCGCCCCCATTCATTTAATATACACATGCAAAAGCATATAAATAATCTCTAGAAAATAAAACAATAGGATAGGAAAGTAGGGCCAATTTTTCATAAAATGTCCTTTTATAAACACACAAGTTTATACACAGAAGCCTACGAAAAGGAATCGACTTTCAACAAAAGGGGAATGTCCTAGGACTAGCTAGTCAGACATGCTCGTCGATTCTTCGGGCTTCACCTTTGGAACTTCGGACCTCAAGTTCCCCATCGTTTTCAACTAGGGGCTTGAAAATGGTTATATAATAACTAATGAGATAACGTCTCAGCAAATTTTACCCCTTGAGACCAGATTAGGAAGCCAATATGCCCTAAAAGTTGCCTAAGCACAACACGAGTCAGATGACTTACCTTGGCCTCAGTTCCATCCTGCAAAACAACGTTATTTACAAATGTCTTATATCATATCACTCAATCAATTCATAACCTCAAATCAAATCATTAATCAATCGACCTAGTTAATTACATGTTATCTCGACCCTTTCTTGATCGGCTCATCTTATTTACTCAAATTCAATGCTGAATTACAGCTCAGTGAGCACGGCCTACACGGTCATCTCAAATACTCAACCCCAACGCTAAATTATGGCTCAACGAACACGGCCTACTAAAACATTGGCGATAATGCTAAATTACGGCTCATCGAGCACGGCTTACTAATTCTTCGGCGATTAATGCTAAAATATGGCTTAGCAA
This sequence comes from Eucalyptus grandis x Eucalyptus urophylla, assembly GCA_028830015.1. Lineage (NCBI taxonomy): Eukaryota > Viridiplantae > Streptophyta > Magnoliopsida > Myrtales > Myrtaceae > Eucalyptus > Eucalyptus grandis x Eucalyptus urophylla. The sequence goes on along the minus strand of CM054190.1, from coordinate 55,415,405 downwards.
GCACAACCGATTCTAAATTCGGTGGTAATGCTAAATTACGACTCAACATGCACAACTGATTTCAAGTTCGGTGGTGGTGCCGAATTACGGCTCAGTAAGCACAACCTAGATTGGGTGGTAACCTACGGTCCAATGGACATAACCGTACTTCGGTGGTTTTCTTGATCTAACCCATAATGTCATATAATTATTCACCTATGGCCAACAACATTACACTTCTCAAATAAATTTCTCAATTAAACATTATCTTGGCCTATTTTCCTCGGGTTAAGAGTACTCGTTAAAAATGATCATGTGTGGTTACACAGTCGGCCTTAGCCAAAATACCATAATTTTACTTTTGAACCTCCCACTATTTTCAATAGTCCCAAAATCGACGCCCGATAATTCTCCCATTATTTACCAAAATTAATTAATTTAGAAATAAAATCCTAAAATCATAATTAATTCCATTCAACACAAATCAATGCTCAAATAAATAAATGGACTGCACCACAATAGTCAGCATAAAATTTCGATCATAAGCTATCTTAGCCTAATTTCCGAAAATTAATTAATTAATTAATTAATTAATTACGAAAAATGTTAAATAAATGCAATAAATCCTGTTAAAAATAATCATGTGTGGCGTACCGATCGGCCGACGGCTTTGTTCAGGGAGAAGTCGAGCTTAATGAAACGGTCTGGATGTCCTTGTCACGACGATGGGTGGCTCATTCACTGATTCATCCGAAAAGTCGACTTTTTACACGAATCTTTGGCGAAAGGTTGGCTAGAGCAGAAATTGAAAGAAGTGAAAACATAGGAGGAAAACGGTCCGGCAGTGGTGTGGTTGCTCCAGTGACTTCCTTGGCTGCTGGTGGTCTTCGAACAGCAAGGATGGAGGGAGAGAGAGATGGCTTGGATGGCAATGAGGGAGAGAGAGAAGGAAGAGATGAGGTTGGAGTTGGAAGGATAAGGAGATAGGGCTCCACACTTGCTTATCTTCCAATGCTTTATCCCCTTGACCCATCCATGACCATGCACACCTTCCTTGGCTCTCAATGAGCCACCAAGGCCCTCTTTGCAACATTGATTTGGTCCAAAATGGCTAGGGGAAGGGGGGCATACGAATTTGAGGGGCTTTGGCTTCAATTGGACATAATTTCACCTTCAATTCAATCTCACCTATGGATCCATCTTGCATTTCAAATACGCGATCAAAAACGATCTCGGCCTTTTTCTAAACAAAAACGGTCTTATGCCAACCTTTTTCTCCCAAAAAGTCTCGGGTTTTAGAAAAATCATTTGAAATTGAGTCAATACTCCCAGAATTTATTATAACATGACAGAATATTTAATTTCTGAAATTGGACTCAAATTTGCGATTAATTTCACTCAGGCGCGTTTTTAGCGTGATCTAGGCTACTATGTAGTTTTTAGAAATTTTTTGTGCAAATGACCCGTGGTCAATTTTCTTCGAGCCACTATGAACCCACTCAACACATTGGCGATTCTCGGTTGTCGTGAAAATCTCGATGATTCAAATACGGACATAGGGTACCAAAACGACAAAAGAATCAGTCTAGTGCCGATCGACAAGAATTTTTCAATTTAGTGGTGTCACCCACGATTAGCCACACATTTCAGTTGAATCGATCTATCTCTGATTTCAAATCGATTTTATACTGTGCCGTAATGGTTCTTGCAGACTAGCACGATCGAGCAGTCGACTTCTAGTCAAATTCTCAAGTCAATTGAATTAAAATATTTTAATGACTTCCCCAGATAATCTAGTTATCTCACGAATGATCGGCTCTAAGAATAGCACTATAAACGCATCAATGAAAGACCCGATTTATTCAATTGAAAACATTACTAGAAATTCAGGATGTCACAGGTACAATAGGAAATGATTCGATAGCAGGGATCAAGGAGGAGGATGAAAGAGATACCAAGTATGGTTTCGAATCTGAATCAATAAGAAGAATCGGTTTTGAATGAGGCTAAATATGGTCTTTCAAGACAGTAGGATCAAGTTGTCTTTCTTCTTGATTGCCTAGATCTCTTAGGAATGATTCCAACGAGTTAGATAACATCATTTGATTTGGCTTCTTCTTTGTGGAAGTCGAAGATTCTTCAGGAATTTTTTCTTTTTCCTTTTCTTTCCTTAGTTGGTCCATTTCTCTAAGGGCGTTACACAGTTCTACCACATCAGTTTTATCTCGTATGGTTGAGATTTCTATAAGAGCAAAAAATATTAAAGTGTTTTGTGATGGTGAAAGATAATACTCAGTTTGTGGTAAGGTTAGGAATGCATTAGAATGTTTGAATTTCCTTCCTCAAGAATTTGGATTTGTCTTTTAAGCATCTCTATTTCCGCCCTTAGACTTTCAAGTGATGGTATCCCAAATATTGTCCATACTCTAGAGCATGAAGCCTTTTCTGGAAGTTTGAAAGCATCTTCTTAGTGGTTTCATCATATTTTTTGAGATCTTTTTGTACATCAACGATTTTGGAATCGATTGTTGTGAAAGTATTATTATGTGCTAAAAGAGTCTCTGGTTGTCAATTTAAAACAGCTTCAGCAACAAGAGTTCTCTTTTGCCTTCCATGTTCGTCCACATAGGTTAGTGCAAGTATTTTTAGGACGTGACGGTACCTTTCTTGTGGATCAACAAATTCTTCAGTAATAGGAAATGAACCTTAGAGCCTTCTTGACCAAGATGGGGAAAGTCTACATCATGGAACATGGAGATAGAAGGATTATCCTTCTTCTGCTTCTCTTGGTTAGGTGGTGTCTCATTTAGGAGTTCTAGTGCGTATGAATTTTTTTTTTCCCACTTTAGGATTGGCTTAGAGAATGGGGAAATGACTGGCTTTTTGTAAGAAGGCGAGGGAGGTGGTGTGAGTGGTAAAGCTAGTGGAGTGGGAGGTGATGATGTGTATGCTGGTGGTGGAGATGAAGTATAAAAAATCATGAATTGGAACTTATTATTTTCACTGAGGATATCAACAGAGGGATCTCCGTTGAAATACCTTTGATATACACTAATTATTTGGTTTTTTTAGGTTTTCACTTGAGCCTTATAGTTAGGTCCACTTCATCAGAAGAATTTGTACATTAAGAACACTAACAGAAAGGATCCCAAAAACAATGACAATATCGGTCTCTGTAGTAATGGACAAAAATTTCCATTATTTTTAAAGTATTTATTGAGCTTCTTTGGATCTGGCTCATAGATTAATTCTGTAATGTAAGGTTCAATCATAAACAAAGTTTGAAAGATGGAAGGGTTTTCTTTATTTTCTTTACCGAATCTGATGGCAACAATGTCATAATTTTCTTTATCACAAATTTAGAATCTGAGGACTAGAGTGACTTATTATTCTAGTATAACTTTTCATAATTGGTAATTCAAGTCTCCATAAGGAGTTTGGCCAACTAATGCAGGATGCCTGATCATTTTGCATGAAGATGAACAAGGTATCTTCATTCCCATTTTGGAAATTTAGATCAAGTGCGTGATTCTGCACTCGATAGACTATCTGGTAGTACAGGGTCGTCGCAATGGAATTAGCAGTTTGGGTGCTCCAGTAAGCTGATTTTGAACCTTCAAGAAGGAATGCAGTTAAGGATATGAAAGAGTAACATTATAGGGTTACAAAGATTGTTCCAGCATTCAAAGTGGTTTGGACAGTATTAATACAAACACGCTGGTATTCTAGGAATGGAGTATCCAATGGGGCCATCCTAGCCATAACTAGCAAGCATTTTTTTGTCATGGAAAGTGAATGCAAGTCAGATAGCTCCATAATGGTTATGAGAATATCCCTATTGGGTCCACTATTTAGGAAATTATAGAGGAATCTGGAAAGTAACAAAATACTATATTTTAGTGACTTGAACGGGATGTTGGTCAAATTTGGAGGATTACACGTACTCTTTCACTTATTTGCGAGTTTGGCGGATAAGATGTTTGATGGAACAGATAAGGGAAAATGATGAAGAGGGTTTAGCAAAAACAAAACATGGGTTCATAAGAGGAAGTTGAGTTTCAGAGATCTTTGTATCATCACTAAGAGAGACCTCATAAAAATAGTCAATTTTAGAAGCATTTGAAACAAGAAAGTCTAAAAGAGAAGAGGAAGATGGAGAGGAAGTAAGTGTAACAGGTGCATTGAGAGTTTTAGGGTTGGTCATGATGATGAGAAGGTGCTTCACCATCTAAGCACATGAAATTGACCAATTTACAAATGAAACCATGACTCTAACACCATTGAGGAGATCTATGCTTAGAACTAGGGAAGATCAAATCAAATCAGTTACAGTAGGTGTGAACTCCAGACCGGATTGGACCGGATAGGATCGGACCTACTAAATATAATTTTTATTTTATTATTTCCTGAAAGAAATTAGCAAAATGTGAATTAAACACTATTTCAGTCTGGTTGCAAATAGTAGGAAAAAAGTAATAGGAAAAAAGTAGTGAGAAAAAATAAGTGACCGGTTCGATTGGATCGGATCGAACCAATGGCTCAGTATGGTCCCTGATTTCGAATTTTGAGAACTGATCCTTCAGTCCGATTCCTAGTTCTAGCTTAAAACTGGATTGGATCGAGAATCAATCATCTAACTTAGATCTAGATTGGAAAGGAAATGACCAAGAACCAAAAAAAATACTAAAAACAAAAACTAAATTAACAAGAGAGGGAGAGGAGAGAGAGACCTTATTACTATATCTCAAACTCTCCCCTCCATAATCAGAGGTTGAAGGAAACAAAAAAGAGCACAAAGAGGGGGGCATGTAATTGTTTGACATGTTATATATTTATTGTAGGATAATTATTCACCTAATCAAAATTATATTGTACGGATGCCAATTTAGTTCAAAAAATTTTCACTTTCTAAATTTAATCCTAAATCTTTGTGTGAAATTCAATATAGTATTTCTGATCAATAGTTGTAAGGAATTACTTACAAGACATTCAGTAATCACCGACCATTATACATGGCACATTGATGTGAACAAATTGTGGATCACCATATTAGTGATTTTTGATAGCAATTGGTTGGAATGATATTATTAGAAACTATAAAGGTATATTGATTATATTAGCAAAATTGAAAAGTTATGAACTAAATTGGCATTCATAATATAAATTTATTACTGATTGGTAATTTTCCCGACAATTCACGCACAGTTGAAGTGAGTAGGGTGGGAGGGAGAGCCCATGTTATGGATTGGTTCTATCTTGCTAAGTACATACTTGGTGTATCATGCATCAAATGATACATCATTGGCATTGAGATTCAACCAGTTACACACTTAGAAAGAAACATAGGTGTTATGTAGCAAACAAGTAGCAAAGATCAAGCATGAATTCTCATTAGAGACCCTTAAAAGTCAAGTTGTCATATGTGTGAGCGCTTGCTTCACCTTTAATAAATCCTATTCAAATCACATAATTTTTCTGTTCAATGAATCTTGAGGGACCAAGTCAAAGAACCATAAATGCGAAACTTTACTCAATGTACATGGATAGGAGGAATTGTGCACACTAATATATTTGATTATAGGCAAAAGAAAACTTCAAGTGCCATAACTTTGCTCAAATGAACGCTTAAATGCCATAATTTACGAAAGGTATACTTAAGTGCCACGTTCGAAGAAAAATGGATCACTTAAGGCGTGCATGGAAACATTCCAAAAAACGTTTCTGGAACACTTTTGTACTTTTTTTGTTCCCGGGAACAAAAAAAGAACAGAAATGCGTTTGGTTGCGTTTCTGTTCTTTTTTTGTTTTTTTGTTCCCGGAACAAAATTGGAGCAAAAAAAAGAAACACAAAAAAGTTGTTTCTGGAGAAAAGAAACACTTCTTCAAAGCCAAAAAGAAACGCTTCTCTTCTTCTCTCTCTTATCTTTTCTTCTTCTTTTCTTCTTCTTTTTTTCTTCTTTTTTCTTTGGCCGGTCGCCGGCCTCGGCCATGGCCGGTGATCGGCCGTCGAGGGCCAGCGACGCCCTCGAGGGTCGACGACCTCGCCGGAGCGTCGCCGGTCCCCGGCGAGGCCTAGCCTCGCCCGCGTCGGCGTGGCCGAGCTCGCCCAGCCAAGGCGAGGCTCGGCCTCGCTCGAGGGGAGATCTTCGGCTAGGGTTTCGGCGAGGGGCTCCGGAGGACGGTGCAACGGCGGCGCTGCACTAGAGGCTCCGGGATTGACACAGGGCGACGCGAGCAAAGACTGGCGGACGGCGACGCGAATGGTGTGGTGAGATCGGGACGGCGTCAAGTTGCGGGCTTCGGGGCGCAGGTGCTCGACTCCGACAGCAGGGCGGCGAGGCTCGGCCTCGCCCACGCCGGCGACGCCGAGCCTCGCCGTGGCTGGGCGAGGCTGCTGGCCGAAAGAAGAAAAAAATAAAAAAGAAAGGAAAAAATGGAAAATAAAATAAAATATTAAAAAATTAAAAGAAACAAAAAAAGAATAAAATTTACCAAACGTGTTTTTATTCATTTTTTATTCCCGGAACAAACGTTACCAAACGCGTTCTTTTGTTCAAAAACCGTTCTCCGGAACAGAAACACTTTTTTTTGTTTCTGTTCCCGGGAACAGAAAAGGAACAGAAACATTACCATGCGAGGCCTTAAGTGCCACTCTGGCCAAAGTCTGACCAAAACGCCAACGTGGCATTTTTCCGGCGAAGCGCGCTCAAAACGATGCCGTTTTGCACGCTGACGTGGTCAAATAATGCAAAAACAACATCGTTTTGGGCTAACATGGTAAAAAATAATAATTAAATTAATTAAATTAAATTTAAAATTAAATTTATTTAAAATATTTAAAAATAATATTTTTAAAATTTAACAAATTAAAAAAATTTAAAAAAATTTTAAAAAAAAAGTGGGGAGGCAGCTGAGGGATCAACCCTTAGCCGCCGCTAGGAAGGGCCGGCGATGGCGGAGGGAGGGTCGGCCGGAGTCGCGGGGCCCTGGCTAGGGGCCGACAACCCCGGCCAATCGACGGCGAGGGTCGCAGCCCTCGCCCAAATCTGGCGAGGGTCGGCGGCCCTCGCTCGACCGGGCCAAGGGCCGTCGCCCTTTAGGGGGTTGCCCTAAAGGGCGACGGCCCTTGGCGTGGCCCTCGTTGGCCGGAGCAATGGCCACTGTCCACTGAGGTGGCCCCCGGCGAGCGGCGGCCCTTGGCCCGACCGGGCGAGGGCCGCCGACCCTCGCCGCCAATCGGCCGGGATCACCAACCCCTGGCCAGGGCTCGGCGACCCAGCCGACCCTCCCCTCGTCGTCGCTAGCCCTTCTCGGCGGTGGCAGGGCGGCGGCAGGACGGTGACGGAGGCGGCTAAGGGCTGATCCCTCAACCGCCTCCCCGCTTTTTTTTTTTTTTAATTATTTTTTAAAATATTTTAACTAAATTTAATTTAATTAATTTTTTATTATTTTTTTACCACGTCAGCCCAAAACGACGCTATTTTTGTATTATTTGGCCACATCAATGTGCAAAACAGCGTCGTTTTGGGCTCCGTTCGCCGAAAAAATGCCACGTCAGCGTTTTGGTCGGACTTTGGCCAGATTAGCACTCAAGTGATCCATTTTACTCCGATTTTGGCACTTAAGTGTACCTCTCGTAAGTTATGGCACTTAAGTGTCCCTTTGTGCAAAGTTATGCCACTCCAGGGGTCCGCACGTCTTTGATTATGTATGTACACCTTAGGAGTACTAAGAACATTTGGTGCAGTTTAATAGGCTATTCATGTTTGGGATAGGAAGGTTCTTTTGGTTTTCATACCAACTACCAAGGGTATGAAGTTGGGACCATGGGCGAGTTAGTGTGGAACAAAATATGAAAATGGCTTATATAGTGACAAGTGCATTTAGTTCCTCGAAAATTTGATGATAAAGGAAAATATTTTCCTTAGAAATTATTTTTAAGAAAAATGGTTATTTTTCATTCCTTTGGTAGTCTAGGGGAAGTGCTTTCCTATCATGAGGGGAAGCCGTTTTCATATATCTAAGCTTATTGCTTTTGGTCCATGGAAAGCAAAATCTGTAGATTGATTAGTTTTTGATCATCTTTACCGAAATATCAGAAAAAATATTACTAGTTTTTGTTCCATGGAAAGCTTATTGTTTTCAATCCATGGAGAACTTATTGGTCTAGAACTGAATTGGTATAAATACAACAGATTTATGGCTTTTATTAACTGTTTATTTTAATTATGCCTTAAATTTACGAACTTTTATATAAAATTACTAACTTAATAATTTTTCTCCAATTAAATTATCATTTCTACTTTCATTTGAGTTTGTCACCAACTTTTATTTTATTTTATGGGAATGTAGTTAACAAGTCGCCAAATAAAAATTAATAACCTAATATAATAACCTAATATAATAGTTGACAAAATTTAAATCATTGGTAAGAAAGTTAACTTAAAATTGGCAAATAAAGTTGGTAAATTCACCACCTCGCTTGGATCCTTTAACATCTCTACTTAAAAGTATACTCAAATCATCCTATGAGATTTTGTCATCAATTATTGATGGATAACACAACAATTATTACACTCAAGAAACATGAATATCCCAAGAACAAATGAATGTAGGGGGACCATCATGATGAGAGTAACAAAGCAATGAACCTAAGAAGAACGTCCACTGCATTTTGGACGGCCAAGGAGGCGAAGATGGCGGCCTCGTTGGAGAGAGAAGACCCACCACCGGCCAGATCAGAGAGGGACCGGATCGCAATGAATGGCATCTTGTGCTGGTGGCAGACCAGAGCAATGGAGGCACTCTCCATGTCAATGGCAGTGGCATTGAACTTCGAGTACAGGAACTGCCTATAAGCACTGTTGTCCACAAACACATTGGCACTCACCCCTCTGTCCACTCTCACCACCATTGGTGCCCTCGGCAAGCATGTCGAGTTCACACATTGCCCCAGTTTCAAGTCCTAGTCGTATCAATGAAGAAAGTAACAGCATAAAGAGCGAATTCATATGTTCCTCAAACCTGTATATTCATGCTCTTTCGGTACCGATTTCCTCGACATACTTGACTTTATAGCAAAACAAGATAGGTTGTGAGCTTCCATGGGTGGGTCGGAATTTACCTTGATCTTCTTCGAGACGGTGAAATAGTGCTTGTCGACGGGGACCCAAAAGGCATGCTGTCGGACTTCGGGGACTCCATCGACAGGGAAGATTTCCTCGGGTTGGTACCAAACATTGTTGAGGAGATTCTGGTCAGCCTGGCCGCTGCCGGTGTGATTGTTGAAACTGGTGATGTTAAGGTACCCGATTTTCCTTGTATAGTCCCCATCTGATTCAAATGCTAGCTCTGAGTCAGGCCCATCCCCAAACCTCTGCTTTCAGTCAGGAAACAGGGAAAAGATTTTAGGACTAGGGCTTGAAGTGATGAACAGCTATCTCTACATTGAAAATTACCTGCCCATTTGAGTAAAGCCCACAAATATGTCCAGATCTGCTTCTAAGTTTATAAGACATGCTCTTTACAGAACTTTTACAGAAGTGATTGTCAAGAAATGGATACTTTACAATCATAGGTAACTTTAGAGAGCAAATAAATTTTTTCCCTTGACGGGACATCACCCGAAAAACTAACACATTGACCCTAAGTTTATGCATATAGCGTTGAACTTACATGACACATTTGCTTATGATTTAACCTAAATTGCTTTCAAGTTTTCTACCAAATTTATTTCCTATATATGCAAAGAACTTTGCATTTAAATAAGGACTCAAATGATAAAAAGTTTGAAAAGATAAATCGTTGAAAATAGACCTGCCAATTCCAAAGACCTGTATGAGCCCAATACTGTGGGATTGTCACATCCCCAATTTGGAGGTTTGGATTTGCATTCCCTGCAATTCCATAGTGAAGCACACCTTTCACATTGAACAGAGTCAAGAGCAACTCTGTGGTTATGCCTGCATTTAGCTTCATACAGCAACAACTTCTCATCAACACCCTCATTTTCTGCTATTGATAAAAGGAAAAGGAACATAAAGGACACACGACGATCAAAATCTTGCGCGCACCATGCTCAACCCCGTCATGACGATTATGACTTTCTCGTTTTCCAACCGTCCAATCCGAAATCTTCTTCCTGTCGAGCAAGATGCAAATCGTATCAACTCACGACACAGATATCAACATACATCTAGACACATCGTGAACCAACGCAAACGTAAGCACACAAAACGGTATTTACCCAAAGGAGCCAACTGCCGGCAATGTTCTTTGGACTAAGACAATATAAATTAGAACCAGAGACGAAAAGAGATGACTCAATCCATGAATAGAAGATACAATAATTTAATATTCATGAGCTTCAGTTACCAGAAATGTCCAAGTAAGGGAGAGTCTCATTGGGGACAAAGCTTGGAGATTGGAGAAGAGGGTTCATCTCGAAGGAGTTGGGCACTACAATCCCAAAGAACGGGCCTTCCCTGTTCACTCCATCCACCATTTTCATCGATCTATGATCAACTGCACCAGAGCTTCTCTTCAACAAGCCCATCACCATAACTAGAAGGACCGCCTCCTTCAAATGTTGAGGACGACCCATCTTCGATAGAGAGGGAGAGAGGGAGAGATGATAAGCAAAGACGAGGAAGGAAGGGATTCTCGACGTGAAGTCTTGCTATTCAAAGAGGATCTGTAAAGAGAAACTATAATCAAGACTTAACATAATTGGATCGTAGGAAAAACCGGTGATAAATACACAATTGATCCAGTTGCGTCGTTGCAGAATAACAAGGAAAAGTCAGCATAAAAATTCTCGGGTCGTAATCAAATGAACAGATCTTAGCTTGACTTTTCCAAGGGAGTTGCTTACTAGGTAGGATTCACTCCCCGTTCAACCTCCCCGCCGAAACACCATCAGTCGAGCATTCCAATGCACACGTGATGGGCTTAACGACGATTGTACTTAGACTTGTCCCGGGGGGATGCTACTAAGAGGCGAAGTCGAGAGACATGACATCGAGGCGTGAAGTCAAACAAGAAAAGTCGACGAGAAGCCAAGGCATGAACAGATGCTCGTAATTGATTGGTCAACACGATGGGGGTGTCCCCTAGGATTCTTCCATGAAAATCGTGCCCACATTTTTTATATGACCAGAATTGTATTTTTTTTTTTAGGGGTCGGAATCAGAATTGTACTTGGATCGCGCAAGAATCCCCTAGAGAATCCGGATCTTTTGACATCTTGCAGCTATTATTGAATTGAGACTCTTTGCGTAGGAAGCTTATACTTCTATCATGCTCATCTGTGCATGAATTTGTACCTAAGCAAGCTGTTTTTACCGGCTAACGTCAAAGGTCGAACCACAAGCACGATCAAGATGCGAAATCTTTATGCGAATCACTAGATGGTACTTGGTAATTCGGAATGAAAGTTGGTGAAACATGAAAAGAAGGCCCGACGTTTCCTTCCTCGACGTCGGATGGCTAATTAGATTGGGGCAGAACGAAAAGGAAAACTGAAAAACAAGCTAAACATGGGATGAGAAGGAACGAGTGGGACGTTAAAATTGTTCACTGTCCTCGCTCGGATTGCTGGGAACGAGTTAATGAAAACGACAAGTCGATAGGTACGTGAATATCAAATTTTGCATTTGGTAACTTCTGAATTGAGAAATTGAATATGGTAAGCACGGTTAGCAGATCCGCTTGTATGTATCGGAAATTCGAGATATTACAATCCAAACCATATAAAATCTACGATTCCGGTTACCATGTGCTGGCGAATAAAAGCACATTAGTCCTAGAATGGATGGTTTACTTTTGATGTTATGGAAAGGATGAATCAATTGAGCTTAGTGCGTGAAAACTAATCCTTGATGGTATTGCTTAATTGCTACACATACATAGAAAAGAAATTACCGGTGCTATATTGTGACGAGCCATTGGGAACTAGGAGGAAAGTTTTTGTATTCAATAACCCTTAATGCAATGAAAGATATGCAAAATACAGTTACTAGATGGAATATATTATAATGACATGCGATCAAAATGTGTCAAATTTGCCTAAGAAATGCGTATGGCCCTATGGGTTTATGTAGTATTTACTCTTGTTTACTTGTTTCAAAGTTTTTCTTAATTTATAGTTAGATCATAGGAGTACAATTAAGTTTTTTTTCCCTCTTTTATGGAATTTAATGGAGTCATAGAGTTTTTAATTGAACCAATTTTGTCATAAACCTTTTGAAGGGAAAGTGCAATCAAATCCTTTCAATCAAGTCTCGTCTGATTTATTTGATGTGATAGTCTAGTATTTGCCAGTCGTCTTATGTGTACAACAACATGCTGTGGGCTGATATTCAACTATCGATGGGGTGAGCATGATTGAGGTAGATAGTTCCCACCTTGGAACTACAAACCGTCCACCAAGAACCAATTCCAAAAAATTGAAATTGGGAATCACTCGTTGATTCTATAGATCCACCCTGAAACTAGACCATTGGTTCAATTCAGTTCTCAAGTGGGTCTATGGAATTGATCCCACCAAGTTTCACGCACTCAATGCAACGTTTTCCAACAAGCCAAAGTCAAGCAAGAAACAAAGAACTTCTCTACTCTTAATTGGAAGGTCGATAAAAAGATTGGATTCATATTAAAGTTGAAAGTCGAGGCCATGAGTCGATGGGTATTAAGTCTGAGAGTTGAGATCATGAGTGAGAGATGGAGAGATAACTTAGACGAAGTGAGAGTAAGACGAGATAAGCACTCAATTAATAGGTGTTGAGCTTTAAATTAAGGATTTCAGGGTTTTCATTTTTCTTAAATTTTTTTATCTAAAATTTTTCTTAATAATTAAATATATAAAAACATAAAAATATATTATCATTTTGATCCAAGTGAGTGGATGGGTAGTTCCTCGCTTGGACCAGACCCATACCCACCGGTTCCCTTGAGAACCACTAGTTTTGGTCCAGTCCTATTTTGAGCAATTTGGGTGGTTCTTGGTTCCTTTGTACACCCCTAACTACCGATGTTATATTTGCTTAGATGAACATCATCTAAAGTTGTTAGTAATATCACCTAGAGTGGGGTAAATAACTTATTTAAAAAAAATTACAAAATAAAGCGGAAATAAAATTGTCAAAAGTAACCGATGGTATTTTTGCTTAGATGAATGGTATTTGAAGTTGCTAGTACCACTTACAGGGAAGAATAGGTGATTTCAAAAATAATTTGATGAAATAAAGTGGAAATAAATTTGTCGAAAACGATGTGGATGTAATCATGAAAAATAAAATATGAATATGATCAGAATATGATAATATCTAGAGGTTTTAGCAATGAACATGGTTAGGGATGAAAAATAGAGCATACAAAGTTTATAGTGATTCGCCATTGTTTAAGTCTACGTTCGCTCTCCCAGTATATTGGCAAGATTCTACTAGATAATCGATGAAAAAATATTGGCAAGATTCTACTAGATAATCAATGAAAAATTATAGATGCAAGTACTGCTCATATTCAAGCATTTTTTCTCAAAGTTGATGATGCTTATACTCAGGCAATAGAGATAACTATCTCATGCCTAAGCACAAACTTATTACTCTACCAACACTTCTCAAAGATTACAAAAATGAAGTGCTCAAAAGACAATTGAAAAATGTGTGAAGCTCTTTTGAAATACAGAAAAAAGATTCTTGATTCATTTCTTTTAGGCTCCTCAGTCTTCTTTTATACTTCTCTCATCTAAGCTTCCCATTGGACTATCTTCAAGAGGATTAATCTTCAAGCCATTAGACAATTGTTGAGAAGATATGGTAGTCATTGAGGTCGCTTAATCATAATAAATGCTGATTTGGTCATCCATACAATCAAATTTAGGTTTACAAATATGAGATGCTTCAACTTTAAAAAGAATTTTAACCTTGAGAATATTGTTAATCAATCTAGATGTCTTGCATAGTTGATTTTTATGCAAAGAGATTCCGTAAGATCACAATCTTTAAGATGGGAATCCATACCAAATCACTATAAGGGAAGAGTAAAATATCTCAAAATAATATCCATGAAGATTATTGAAGAATTGTTGTCACAAGTTGTATAAGTGTTCTACTCATATTTACAGTCATTCAATGTATCCAAACTTTCAGTACTCTGATCATATTCACGTTGCAAGTTGTCATATCCATGTAGTACTTCTGCTCATATTCACCTAGTAAGCTGCACATATCATTAAGTTATTCACGCGTATCATTAAGTTATTCACGCGATAGATACATTTGATTTCTTGGATACATTCAACCGTTCTTCTTAAGGAACTTAGGTTATGAATACTCATAGATCTTGAAGACTTAATATCTTGGCATGTCTAAGATTATATGTCCTTCCACATTGATTCTCCAAGTCAATTAGAATCTTTCCACCACTCATCAAAACAATCCTCATTGAGCAAATATTACCAGAAACATAAAAGAACTCTTGCATTTTTCAAGATTAATATACGACATGGACACTTTTGTCAACTTCAACATACTAGGAAATTTTCTTAACAGCATCATCTCTTGGTCTAGATACTAATGCCCCAAATCAGTTCCCATTCCCAAATCAATCCTATCCATTCGAATCTAGTTCCTTGAGAAACTCAAAATGCTTGGAGGCAAAATTTGTAGTGAAGATGAAGATGACCTCGAGATTCTGCAACAAAAACGACCAAGAGTGGTTGTGTTAGTTTTACATTGAACTCAACTGTCGTCAATTTTTTTTTTTTTAATAAAACACAAGGAAGAAAGCAGCGAATTAGTCAAAGGTATAACTGTAATTGTGGTCCCTTCAAGAGTGTGTTGTATTTTTATAATTTATTTGTGTTAATTGTGTTGGTTTCGTTGCATGTGCTGTGCCGGTGGTCCCTCAATGAAAAAAAATATATATACATTATCCTTTCTTGTAGGGTCTAGGTGAACGATAAATTAGCATTGATCTTCGCTTTAAACGATAGAGATACCGTCCATCGCCACTATTTGGGGGAGGAGGGAGATGGATTTAGTACAAGTATATGTCAATACATTTATCTATGGAGGCTTCGTGAGAGACATTGGGCTAATCCGTAAATTCCAAAGGTTGTATTTTAAGAGTGGAGTTGGGGTTTTTCAGGGAAATTAGGACTTGAATTGGATGGATTAATTTTGAGATTTGGGGATTTGGTATTGATTTGGGGCTTTTATTGCTTGACTAAGAAAGGACGCCATCTAAAATGGCATTGTCGTGTTGAATATCAGACCATCTAAGGTCGTCGCCATTACACATAAATTGGTCTGTTTAAGACTCGATCGAATTATATATAATAGGTTTAGGACTCTTTGTATAAAATTGGGCTAATGCGTAAATTCCAAAGGTTGTATTTTAAGAGTGGAGTTGGGGTTTCTCAGGGAAATTAGGGCTTGAATAGGATGGATTATTTTTTAGATTTGAGGATTTGGGATTGATTTGGGGCTTTTGTTGCTCGACTAAGAAAGGACGCCATCTAAAATGGCGTTGTCGTGTTGAATATCAGACCATCTAAGGTCGTTGCCATTACACATAGATTGGTCGGTTTAAGACTCAATCGAATTATATACAATAGGTTTAGAACTCTTTGTATAATTTCCCCTCATATAGTCATAAAAAATCATATATTCAAACGTTGACTAAGTCTTGCACGTTAAACTACCCGAGCAATTTCTGAAGGAAAAAGAAGTAGGAAGCGCTTGATCATGACAAAGATGGATTGATAACTAATACTAAGTTACTAATCCCTGCAGAGACTTAAATAGCTGCAGGTAAAAAGGTTACATAATCCTACATAATTATATCCGACAATATTATTTTTTTCGAAGAAGAAAAAGGGAGAAAATCACGCCCGAGCATAAGACAGCAGAGACTACACCAATCCAAAGCATGATATATATAGCATCAAGAGCAATCAGCCTTGGGAAATTTTTGTAGCAGAGTGACTGCTCATGATGTTATATAATCACCTAAGATTCTTTAATCTCTCCAAATTTGCCGTCGCAGGTTCTAATTAGAGACTTTATGTCCAGCTTCATTAATGAAATCCTCCTCCGATAGCAGGAGCCCAGTAGTCAGCTCCAGTTTCGTTTCCTACTTGCATTGTGCATTGGATTGGCACCAGGCATAGCCCTCTACTCCTCAGGTCCTTTCCTTCTTCATGGTTAGTGTCCTGACATAATATACGGACGAAAAACTTTGGTTTTTGACAGAATGGTGTTTCTTTTTTTCCCTTTGGTACTCAAATGACAATGAAGCTAGAACAATGAGAAGCGCCAAGGCTGATAAAAAGAATGTAAACATTAGAAATTATTACCTGGTCTAAAGCTCCTTTCCTCTTCATGCAGTTGTCATTCAGCAGCTGCTCAATGGAATAAGGAGTGAGGGGCATTAGAGAGAAACAGTGTTGATTATGTATATCCACCATATAATAAATATACTTATAGGTTCTTAGGTGAATAATGATGGGAAGAATTGCATCCATGGGGTTTTTAAAGTTCAACAACGGCTGCAGTTTATTTCCTAAGTTAAAAAAGAAATTGCATCAACATTTAGTCCCACAATTTTATTCCTTGCATTTTGGTCAGCGATTCCTCATTGTTCTGAATTGGGGACTTGATTGTTGTATCATGATCAAGCTGAATCAAAAGGTAACCACATACCCGACATAGACGATGAAAAATAACACGAGTAATTTGAAGTTTAAGTTCATGTGCTAGAATCATCATCAAATTTATCACAAAATGAGAATGAGGGATCAAAATTAAGTGCCATGCCATCAAACTTTAGAGAATTATTATCCAATTAAAGGATTTGTCATACCAGCTGCCCACGTAACTTATTCACATTTGCCTTACCATGATAAATCTACTTCAAATATGGGCTTAAGTGGATGAACAAATGTTTGAAGCAACGAAACCTAATATAGCCACCTTGTCTAAAGAGGTATGACAAATCTAACATCTTAAGGACGACGACAGAAAAACACAGGAGAGTCTAAAATCTAAACTTGTTTAGGTACTTGGTTGAACTTTATTTCTTTCAAGCGTTTAGACAATGACTGGAGTTGGATACCCTTTAACTTTTGTTAACCTCATTTATCTTTATTTGTTTGAAAGCACAGACAACGAATCAGTTGAAATTTGTTATGCTCAAGATCTTGTGAAGCACATGTGCATACCTGACCAGGGTCTTCAGGAAATATACAATTCCTCTCTCTTTGAACCTAAACATTTAGAAAAGTAATAGGTTTTCATCAGTTATCTATTCAGTGACGATCTGATAACATCTCTGCAAAAACATGCACGTGCATTCACTCCACATGAGAGAGAGAGAGAGAGAGAGAGAGATTATACAGGTTGTTGGTGCCTCATGTTGCCTGATCCATTGCCCAAGTACGGCAAACTCAGTGCCTGTTGATGTTCAGAGAGTATGTTCAGATCAGAACTCCAGCATACCCAAACCCAAAGAAGAATAAATTAAATAACAAAAAGAGTAAAGAGAATATCGGGAATGATACTTTCACTTTCACAGTTTGGTCACAGTAGGTTTATTTTTCCTCTTTCAAAAAAGGAATGAGAAAAAGAAAAAGAAAAGATAAACATCACCTCAATTTGATTTTGAAGGAATCTGATGTAGCCAATGGCCTCTGCCAACACAGAAGCTGTGTCAGTCTGCAAAAGAGAGCAAAAATCCCCCCACACCACAACCCTCCAAAGTCATATTTTTGGCTTTCTTCAATACTGTAATTCATAAGTAAAAGTAACACAAAAAGAGAAGGAAAATAGAAAAGAGACCTAAGTTCAAAGACTTGCAAAGCCATGGACTCTTGTAGAAAGAAAAAGAAGAGATTTGACATGCAGAAAGAGTTTCTCTTTCACCAGAGTTTTCCACCATTAAAGATGTGGGGGTATGATTTGTGTAGACTTAATTTCATAAAACACATTGAAAGAGAGGAAGTATGTGAATTTGAATTTAAAATGCAATCCGCTTCTCTGTATCCAATGCTTTGCAATTGAGTTATATTTTCATATAAATATGAGACTCTTTCCTATTCTAAACTAGCATATGAAAAATTTATAACGCCAGTGTTATAATAATTTTTTTTTAGAAATACTGCTGTCTTTTTTTGTTGAGTAAATGAAGTGCATTACGCTCGTCATTAAACCGAAATGGCTCGAGCTTTTTACCTTGCCAAATGGAGAAACAAGCTGATGCAGAGCAGTGATTCTGTCACCTAATTTCTCCTTCCTCACCTGGTTCAAATCAAGCGAATATAATGCAAATGGAGTCAGTTAGCTCCATAATTACGGTTTGGTGTTATCCCATTTTACTATTTGATTTCTCTTGCTGGAATCTTATTTTATATCCCCTTTTTATGTGACTTCATATAGACAACGCATAACCGGAAGAGGAATAAGGATTTTGAACAAGTCGACAACCGAGAAAGACAACAGTCCACTCACACACATGTTAGATAGCTTTTGTGTGCTTTTGTGTCTGTGTGGATGAGAAAGAGAGAGAGAGAGAGAGAGAGAGAGAGAGAGACCATGGTCATTACCTTGAAGGTGGTAGATTGGGCTGAAGAAGGTTGAGTCCTGGCTTTCTTCTGTGCCCCACCAGTTGCACTGCTTTTACACTGACCAAAAACAAAAACAAAAGAGAGAAATTAAACAAACATAATCAGAACTGTATGCGGCCTGGCCGGTCCAAATAAACACTGTGCAGCGAACGGAAAGTGTTAAAAGAATATGTCTGTTATACATTGTGAACCCCTTTAAGTGATTTGAAGAAACGAGCCCCCTCCCCCCCCCCCCCCCCAAAAAAAAAAAAAAAAAAAAACAGTTATTTCAAGAAAAGAATTTGCTTAATGATAGGCTCTATTGTTTATTGTAAAGACATATGAAAAAGCGAATGATGTATAAACCATCATCTATTCATTTCAAACCCTTTTTACGGCACCTTCAATTAAAAGAGGAAAGGTGAAGACAGATCTCGAAACCCATTCCTAATTCACTAAGTAATGGAAGAGGAATTCAAATATGTTACAAAGAAGCAACTCATACCCCCTTTAATCATTTAGCTTTTTTAAATACTCGTTGATTCATTATAATAAATAACTTTTCGTACAAATTTGTTCTTCATCGAAGAACGCGTCCATATTCTCACGCGATATTGCGGCATAATCTCACCTCGGAAGATTGATCCGGCACTGGATGCTTATTGCCGTCAGATTTCTTGTATGAGAAATCCAGCAAGTTGCTGCTGAAGCTCGTGACACACGATTTCGGAGGTGAAGCCGCGGGGGTTAAAGTAGTGGTAGGCCAAACAGCTGATTTAGATCCATGGAAGTCTTCTCTTGTTGCATGTCCGTACAAGTAGCTGCTTGAGGAATTCTCTTGCTTCACATCAACTGGAGACTGCTCTAGTACTTGTTGATCTCCCCAATTCTCTAATCTCTTCGCTTGAAGTTGGGTAAACGCATTCTTGTCTTCTTCACTCACCAATCCACCCCTTAATTTGGAAGGTTCAAAAAAGAAAATAAGAGATCATCCTCATAAACTTGCGCAATATCTTGTTGCAAATTCCATAATCAATGGAAGTAATCACGAATTCGATTGGCATGGTATGGAGTTCATTAACAATGCGGGGAGGTTGAATTTACATATCTAAGTTGAAGATCGATGTAGACAAGGACAAAAGCATGGGTTGACTAGCGAGCCAGTTAACATTAAGAAGAGAAGATTTGTATGGAGATATGCAAAATCATACTGAAAGAAGGAAAATCACGCAAGATGAAGCATGCGCAGGGACAGATGATCTGCATGCATGCGCTTGTCACCAATTAATCCGGTTTAATATTGTAAAGTTTTGCAAGTCGTGTCAACTAGTCTTTTGAAACCGACATGCCGGACATCGATCCGTTCATATGCTATCCTTCTGTGGATCAAAATATGAATAGCAAAAGAAAGGTATACAAAGATCCTCAACAAAACAAATACATGTCTGTGTGTGTGTGTGTGTGTGTGTGAGGGAGAGAGAGAGAGAGAGAGATGTTTACAAGAGCAGTTGGCCCCAGGACTCAGCTTGAAGCTGCTGATGCTCCTGGCTACTATTTTCAAGCCAAGAAGCGGCAAGGGCTGAAGAAGGATTGGTGGGCATGTACTGGGGAAAGAGATTTGAATGATGATAAGGAGGGATATTTGGGAAGAAAGTAGAAGAAGTGGCTTGTTGTGGACTGGGAGCTCTCAAGCTGTTGATGTTCCACCAACTATTAGGGTTTGCCATCATCTGCTGCTGCACCGGGGATGAGCTCTGCAACACTCTATGCATCCCTTCGATTGATCTCTAACGAAAACAATCTCTCTCTTCACTCTAAACAAAAACTTTTGCCCTAATTATATATGCCCTTCTCTCTTTTCTTTGCCTTTTTCTCTTTCTTTCTTTCTCTCTTTCTCTCTTTCTCTCTTTCTTTCTTGCTTTTACTTGAAGCTCCTAAACAAGACCTTTGTAGAAGCAGGAGGGAGAGAGATGTGGGTCTTTCTCACCTCTCTTGATTGAGAGAGAGAGAGAGAAAGAGAGAGAGAAGAAGGGGTTGAAGAAGCGAGAGAATTCAAATCATGGAGGTTTGAGAAACTTTTGTCTTTGTGTGGTTCTCTCTCTTTCTTTTCTTTATTGCCTTTTACCATCTTCCTTTCCTTTTTATTGTTTTTCCTTTTTTTTTCCTTTAGCTTTTTCTCTACTTTAGCTTTTTCTCAAAGTGGGCAGAAAAAAGGTGTAGTGGGAATTTTGATTTAATTATTATAAGGGGAGACAATTTTTTAATTTGGACAGACCATGGTCACTCTGAGTTTATGTTTGCTCCACTCTATGTGCTCAGGCGTCATGCATGTGGTTGTGAGGCGAGAACCCTAGTTCCTTACTCACCCTTAATTTTAACATACAAGTGATTTTCCTTTTACAAACATTTGGCAGATTTCATTTTGCAAAATTTATATTTCAATTCCTAGGATTCATTCGGTGCAGGGTGTGCATAGTTTGGTCAAGATCTTCTTGGGCCAATAGTAGCTAGTAGGGCCATTAATCACAGCCATGGAATGCATGATAATGCTCGTCGTTTATTACTTTTCGAAAGGTTACGTGGTTTCACCGAAATGAAGAAAAAGACGTAAAAATATTATACCATAAAAATGGAATGAAAAATGAAAAAAAAAAAGTGGCAGATAAACCTAAAGAGTTTAATTTACAAGTGTGTGAAGTGATGCAAAGCACATCAAGATTTGATTTAGATATTTTGTTCGAGAAATATAGAGTTTCTGAATTAGTTATTTATTTTTTACCAAAAAATTAGGTATTTATTTTTGTATTTGTTTGATTTTATAGATTACTTTTTAATTTTAGATATTTACATAGTTATCATATTAGCTTGTTTGATAGATTGTTAGGATTTACTAGTTTATTTCTTCATGATCTAGTTTCCTATTTCGAACTTTTAATTTTATTAGGGTTTTGTTGATTTTTAGTTTGTTATTTAATGTGTAGCAATTTCTATAATTAGGGTTTTACATGTCAAAATTGCAAATGACTTCCATGTAATGAAGTATTACCTCTCCCAAAAAGGCTGAAAAAAATCGAGAAATTCTTCTTTGTGTGCTTTGCTTGCAGAAGCTTCGAGCATAAATTTGCGAGTTTGTGTCGGTTGGTATCAGAGATTGGAAGATCATAAAAACACAATGTCTAATAATAGCGATAATAGCAACAGCTTGACAAAGCTCAAGGGGCACAGGCTTTGTGCATTTCATCATTTTGAAAGATATCAATAGAACCAAGAGCAATAATTCGATTCATACGGTGGACTGTAGACGTGATACAACGGAGTATGGATCTCATTGTAACCTGGCTTGGTCTCCTAAGGCCGGAGAGAACAAAGTGGTGCCATGTGGAAATTGCGCCTGGGGCCAACCGCTCGATGAACCTATTTTGATTTTTGAAAATAAATAAAAAATATTATCAAGTAATACATGAATCCATCACCTTCCAAATTTGGAAGAAGATAAATTCCATATGTTCCATGAATCTCCGTCTTTCCGGCTGTGCTGAAATTTTAAGTTCTATTAGGAAAACAGATCATATATTTAACATTAATCTATTCTTTAGTAATTTGAAATACTTTGACTAGTTTCTCCATGCGTGCTCTTTTCCTAAGTTTATTTTTAGAAAAACACTTTCTCTTGCGCCCAATCATATACGCTTAGAAGACAAAAATCGATAATTCAGACAAAGACTTGACAGATTTAAAGTACGCACCACCACTTTCCGACTAAAATCACGAGAACGAAAATTACGAGAAAACGTGAATAACATTAAGCAATTTGAGGAAAACGAAAACTGCCAAACTCCTTTAAAATCAAAAGAACTCCCTTCTTTCAGCTTTTCACATGCTTTGTTCTTTCAGGGCTTTTAAAGGACATTATCACGACAGTTTCTGTGGTCGTGTCTGCTTTATGATCATGCGAGGTTGTGTAGACGGAAACGATTAAGTGGAATTGTCGTATGACTAATTGGATCTCTAAATGAGGACAAGAAGAGGGAAAAAAAAAATGTTCGAGGACTAACCAGTTTATATGTAGATTTGATTCTAATTGACATGTACTTGTTCTACAACAATCTTCCATCAAAATCGCTGAGCAACAATTTGTTATAGATAATTTGGTTTCATTGAAAATACCATTTGTATAGAGAAAAATTTCGCCACAAGTGACCTCAATAGGTACTGACAATATCTTTTATTTCATTAGCACGTAAAGAAGGTATGCCGCTTGTGTAAATCGTTTGAAGACGGCAACAAATTGATGAGGGCAAGCGGAGAAGAAAATGATGACTAGGATTGTGAAAGTTGAGATCTTGGTCATGTTCTAGTTGTTGTCATCCAAGTGACTAGGGAAAGAAGAATATGCACAGAAATGCTATTGACCATATCTGTTTGTTTGCTTATACTAGTGTGCGGCAAGATAAATTGATGCATGAATAATAAAGAGAAATAATGATCTTTGAGGACACGAGAGTGACATGAGAGACATCAGAAAGTGACGATGACCCGCCACATTTTTCAAGAGGTGATCATCTAAAACTTGGACAGTACCGAAAGGAGCAGAGGGAAAATGACATTCGATTTCTTTAGAGCATTTAAATACTAAATCGTGTAATAATTTAAAGGGAAGTTTCATCAAACACCAAAGTCGACCATTCTCCGATAGCTTATAATCATAATAGTTTCAAAGATGACGAGCTTAATTTATGAGTAATCTAAAGGTCATAATATGTATTATATGGTCTTCTGTACTCAACCATCAAATCAACCAATCAATCAGTCATCAATTATATATAACAAGTCATTGCACAACTACCAATTCCGTATATAATAATTCTAATAAATTGAAGAAATAAAACGAAAAATGTTACATGGGACAGTAGTTGCTCAGACCTCAAAGAAACATGGTTTGAAGTCTAAGTTGGCAGGCTCGTTGCATTTTACGAGAAACATTCCCTTGTTCTTCCCTAGGGTATTACAAACGACAGCTACAAGACAAATAAAAACATTCTTTCTTGAATTGTTTAATTTCCATAATTAAATAAGGCTTTAGATGTTTTATACTCCCTATGCATAATAGAATAAACGCGTTTCGATACAAGAAACAAACAAAGAAACCCTTAAAACCCGAGCGAGCTTAAAAAAAAAAAAAAAATATATATATATATATATATATATATATATATTTTATAATTTGCCATTAAAAAAAAAAAGAAGAGAGATGAATGTTTCCTTTTCATTTTTTTAAGGGTTACGTGGATTTGTGAGAGGGAGGAATGTGTGGTGTCTGGTCCGTACCGCCAAATCCTTGTCGGAGCCTCCATGTCTGTTTTGAGAGGAGACTGGCCTCTTCTCTTTGCCCTATACTCTATTTTAGTCGCTTGCCTTTGGCACATCCTTTCACATGGACAGCTTAGGATGCAGACAAGAACCCTAAGAATCTCTCCCTCTAACACACAAACACGGGGTTGAATCTTCTCATCATCCTTGACTCGATTTAGTTCACACATTTCCTGCGAAATGATATGTCCCAATCACTCATCTACTTTTGGAATATATATACAAAGTGGGTACTATGATTTCTGGATTTATTGAGCCTATGACTATACTTCTATTTTCGATGCCATTGATATCTATGTAATTGACGCGGATGATATAGAAGACAATCCATATTTAAAAACCAACTTGACCTATGAGCTTTTAACAAGCAGAGAAGAATGATGCTCATTCAATTCGCACGAGTCAAGTTTCGTATGTTTGATCGATTCTAGGAACCACATTAAATTTTTGGGTGGTATTATTTAATTTTAGTAATTTTTATAAGGTTGAGATAACAAATTAATTATTTTCCTAGCTTTCTACTATTGTATTTTGATGCAAGTGAAATGTCATCTTGCGTGAATCAAAGTTCACTTATCCGTATTATCATTTAGTCTTTCAGTAAGATGGTTCTCAATTATTTTTTTTAAATATGATGATTTTTTATATCAAAGCAGTCCTATTTACTATTGATATCAATCAGTGCTTAGTCATCATTAGTATAAGTCGCTTTTTTTCAAGTATCTAGCAATCTTGCCCATGCTTCACATAGGCATTATCCTTAAATGTCCTAAATAATTGTTAATTATAACTCATTTTGCATATCTACAAAGTGTGATTGTATGAGAGCGATAATAGATTTCATTGCACTTTGTGTAGCGAAATTAACATTTATATGGTTTACTATACAAATGCTACAACGAATAGTAATAGCATCACATAGAATATTCTACGCAATGCACGAGCAATGAGTGTACCTACCTATAATATACTCGAATAAGCACTAAGTGCACGGTGTACCTAACATAGCATGCTATAGCATAGCATCATACTCCATCATCAACCCACCCTCTTAGCCAAAACCTTGAGTTCTAATTTTCTTGTTATTACCCAATAAATGTAAAGCAATAGCCATTAAAAACCCTAAATTATATCCAGTATGACATACTTACCCCCAAGAATTTTTTTGTGACCCTAACCAAAAGTCCCAAACTTGTACTTGTAACATATTTACCCTTCATCAGAGTTATATCAATGAGAATTGTTTAAAATATGCTTATATAAATGCAAGAAAGCAAACGATATTGACATGATGCCCACGTGACTTGATTGAAGTAAAAACAACATTGTTTCAATTATCATCTAATGTAACCTTAAAGGAGGATAAATGCGTCTCATAGGCAAAATTTTGGAGTTTTTTCTATTACAAGAAAAAAAAGTTTAGGGTAAATGCTCTATTATGGACATAGTCCGGAGTTTTTTATGTCAAAAATAAAGTTCAGGGTAAATGTATCGCAGTGGATAAAATTTGGCATTTTTGTGGCTTTTTGGCTAAAATTTAATATTTGTGAATTAGTTTAAAATCTAAATAAAGATTATTAATAATTCTTTTCTGCCAAATTTTAAATAAAACTTCTATTGAAATCGACGATTATGGGAACTTGGCATGTCGATTCTTTTGGGTTGGGGCGACATGGAATAATGTTATCCATCGAAGGGTGTGTAGTTTTTGTTCCATCTTGGCCATGCATGCTTTCGATCTTCGGATTCCTCGCCCTCAGAAACGCTTCTATAATTCCCCATAAAAGTATGTAATTATACCCTTTCACGATCCCTATGCACCATAAAAATTTTTAAGACCTCTAGTTAAAGTATAATAATACTAGCTTTAATCGCTCCGATCAAAGATGAGAACCTTACCCTTGTGTCTCTCCCCTGATAAGCACTTAATATTGTTTTGTAGTGCCAAAAAGGGGGATGGCTACAGCTCGGCGTAGGTAAAGTCACCTGTCCTATGTGAGAAAAACAAGGAGACAAGCTAGGGTTTTATTGCCTATAATGCGAATTCTATAGGTATATAATATCACCCCCCCTAACCTTGTAGGTGGCAAAAGGTAGGCCGCCTATGATATTTTTATTAAGACTTAGACCCTCCTCCATCAATGGCATTCGTTATTGGCGTGAGTCTTGTTTCTTAATCCAAATTTTCAAAAGAGCCGCGCCTGAGTTGTTTATTAAGTTGCCATATTATATGTTGAGATACATACATACATACATAAATATATAGGCGGAAGTTGAATGTGTCGAAATAGGAATAGATCGCAGAGGTGAGTGGGGGAATTTGAGTCGACACCCAATTTGATCAACTTTGTCTCAATAACTTAAGTCATCGAGATATACGTCGGTCGGATGTATGAATTGTTCATTTTAGCTGGGAGCCTCCGTTGTTTAAGTTAGAAATAAACAATATCTCCTTTTTCTTTCTGGTTTAATTTTTTTTTTTTTTGGCTAAATTGTTAGTCCAAGCTCTCAGGTTTTTACCTTCGATTCTGCTACGTCATATTACTTCTTATCTAATATTTAACTTGATCGTGCGTATTATAGAGTTGACATAAACTTGACCCTTAGTCGTGGTATTGATATTCATTGATAAGGAGAGTCTCGAAAGAACTCTAATAGTAATTATTGTAAACAGCATAGTGTCTGAAGAAAAATTGTCAAAAAATTTTGTGACTTATTATATTTTTGTCAATTCAGTTATAAATTTTTCAATTTTACTAATCAAGTTATATACATTTTCACATTTTGCTAATTTAAATAAAAAATTGATAACGTAAATATTGGTAGTACCACGTAAAACGGCCGACACTGATGTAGACATTTTTTGATAATATTATTTAATAATTTTCTATTTTCTTTTCTTTTCTTTTTTCTTTTGTTCCTTTACTTTTTTTTCTACCAAGTCTAGCAAGATCTAGTGAGAGCCACCGACCCTATCGACCACGCGAGGGTTGACGACCTTTGTTGACCAGAGGGTGAGGGCTAGACACTTACCCATGACTCGCAATGGCTTCATGACCAATGAGGATAACTAGCGACCCTCGGCAGACTTGGTATAAAAAATATATATTAATTAAAATAAATTATTTACAAATCATAAATTCAAAAAAATTATATAAATTGTTTACATTAGAGCCGGCCATACAACATAAGATAGCCATGTCCACGCCAGTAATTTCCAACCAATATTGGCTGAATGTACTCATTGGCAAAACGTGAAATTGCTAAAAACTTAATTGACAAAATTAAAAGGTATTTAGCACTCTTTGGATCATTTTCCCAATTTCTTATGCATGATTTATGTCAATTCAATCTGCTCCCATTTAAGAAGAATCTTTCGGTTGTAACTCAACACTGCCTTCTATGTGAAAGATGCTTTCGACGTTTCCGGAATGTATCGATTAAATTCGGATTTCAAATGTTAATGATAAAAATTTGAGCCAAAAAAGTGAATGTCGCTCCCAACACGCAATTGATAAGTAAGATTTATCAAGTCAAATCACGAAATGCTTTTCATATTTGTAGCACCAAACATGGGAATAAAATAAAAGCCCCCCCAACTCCTTTCCCCCCTTTCCTTTCCACTGACAATGCCACTAACCCTCATCTCCCTTTCATTATTCGACAAATCAAACCAAAAGGTCGAGAGAGGCTACGACCATTCTAGCTTTTCCCCAGTTTCCATGCGATAAAAAGTGAATTTGCATCAATGCAGAAAAGTCAAAGGGCATAGGATTATTTAATCGAGCCCCATTTTGCATTGGTCCCTTTTAATGTTTTAAAAGAGGGTATGATATATAAATAAGCATAGATTAGGATCTGTCTATTGCTAAAAGTTCATCACACTTGATTTAGCTTGCTTTTGTAACTAATCTTATTCGATTTGAGGAGATTACCACTTGACTAGATTGGTCCCCCTATACACATAAAAATAAAAAATAAAAAACAATTTTGTGCACGAAACTTCCACAAATTGTTTATCACCCAACATTTACCACTAAATAGAAAGAAAAAAACCTTTCATTTTTTATTTTCTATGAGAAAAGGAGTCCTAGACGGAGCCGACCTGAGTGCAAGAGCCTATGATAGCTAGTTTATCATGTTAAATAATGAAGATAATGACAAACAAAATCATTCCTTTTTGTAATTTTGAATAGTGTCGAGATTGCGATTGTGGTTATTATTTATATTTATTGCGTAGCTGGAGAATTGCGGGTGTTTTGTTTGTGCAACTGTCACATTCATTGCACCGTCCAGTGGGTGCGTGCACAATCGAATTGTGTATGCTCCATTTGTCTCATTAGACTAAAGTTTACAGAAAAATAAAATGATTATTATTGCTGGCTCTGATGGTGATTTGCAAGACCCTGAACACCTCACTTTTATTTCTTTGAATTTTTTAATTGATCATGGCACTGTGAGATAGCAGCCCGTGCCTGAACAAAAAATTATTTCTAGAAAATTAGATACTTGAGGTTTCCTTTTTCCACATGCTGTTAACCTATTAAATTCCAACTATCATCTTTTGGTAATACCCAAGAAAATGCAAATAATTTGCAATTTTCACTAGACATTAGTGAATAAAAATTAAACTAATCAAGAATAAAATATGATGTATTGGTTTTGATTTGTGTTTTCAATACAATTTCTCAATTGTCGTAGAAGGAAAGATGAGATATTTGTAAAATACTTGATGATAATTTAAATTTTAAATTTTGAAGGTAAAAGAATTCATTGTTCCTTAGAATTCATTGTTACTTGTTAATTTTTTTATTCTTATAATTTATGATAATGTCCATCTAAAGTTATTCGAAGTCATATGATATTTTGAAAATGCGAATGAGTTTATAATTTATTTATTTTTGTAAAAGTTTGTGATCGAAGTGATTATTGATTTTACTTAAGTAATAGTGTAGATTATAAATGGCATGATTGTCGACAATTTCTATTTGTCAAGGCTTCTTCCCGTACCTATGAATTCCATTGGAGTAAAATTAATACACGTTTAGCTTTTCTAGAATGAATCTGAACATAACTAAATCGGTCCTAGTTACTCTTCAGGATAGAGTGGAGGAAAATAGTCATAAGCCCGTTAAATATTTACCAATTCAATCATAAATTTTTTTAAATTTTGCTAATTGAGTCAATCCAATCAATTTTGGATGGAAAGCACTAACATGGCAATCCAACTAGCCGTCCTACATGATGCGGTTGGTATTGACGTGAACAAATTTTCATAATTTTCAAATATTTTTTCTATTATTTAATTTTTCTATTTTTTCCCTTTATTGGTTTAAAGCGCCGGTAGGGTTGCCAACCAATGGTCGAGGATTAGTGACCCCCATCGGCCCTTGGGCGAAGGCCATGAAACCCTTATCGTCCGAGGGCAAGGGTTGTGGTCCTTGTCGGATCTAGCCAGGTAAGGGTGTGGTAGTCCTTACCTAGGCCCTCACCAGCCACAACAAGGGTGGGCTAAGGCCGCGATGCCCAAGGGCTCGCAACGCCATTGCCCAAGGGATGACACAGGTCGTCAGCCTTTGGTTGGTGGTCAATGGAGGTTGCTAGCCCTCAACTAGTGGCTAACGGCCTCATTAGTTATTTGAACTAAAAATAGAAAAGAAAAGAAAAGAAAATATTTTAAAAATTTTGAATTTTTTAAAAATATATATTAAAAATTATCAACATTAGTACCAATCGTGCTATATAGGTTGACCAATGTCCATGTTAGCAATTTCCAACAAAATTGACCAAATTAATTGAATTGGCAAATTGTGAAAATGTTTATAACTCAATTGGCATAACTAAAATATTTAAAACTAAATTAGTAAAAATGCAATAGGTTTAGGATTTTTTGAATAACTTTCCCGCATGAATTTCAAAACCATATCCAGAAGAAAGAACATATTCGAAAAAATTTATACTAAAAAAGTAGTGGATATTGAGCTGTATTTTCTAAAAAATAACCTCAGGACACTACAGTTAAGATCATTAAAAACAATAACATATTTTGGACTTTGAAGAAGAAAAATATTTGAAGAAACTTATCTCTTCTTAAAGTGATACTATTTTATTTAATAAAGTGTCTAAGTGGATCTTATAAAGTATATTAAGAGCTCTTTTTAACATTCTAAGTGAGTCTTATAAAGTATATTAAGAACTCTTTTTAACATTTTTATTTCTAACAAGACATAGAAATCCTCATTTCTCCCCGTGATTATCATCATTCGGACATATCCTCTTTTCCCCCGTGCCAGGCAATTTTTAAGAGTGAATGATGAATTTTCTTGCGATTTATTATTTTATAATTTACATCAGTCCTTTTGAAATTTCATCATCTGTCATGGAGAACTTGGGACACTCATTTGTCAGCTCGTCGGCAGAAAATTTTACATGTGAATTATTTAGATGACAGCTTTCGGTCCTAGTTAATTAACAAGTTTTGACAGGGGAATAATATGTACGTCAACTGCTCAGAAAAGGAATAGTAGGTGAACGATGTTGTACTTGCAACGGCACATGTCCCTTCACATGTCTTAACCACCAAATGGCAGACTTTTGATTTAGTTCGCAAGGAAAATTACTAAAAAAGAATAAAAAATTGTACTAGTATTAAGTTACTACTAAATCTTTCATTTTGATTAATTTAGTTTTGAACTTTTTGATAATTTGTCACTTCAGTTTTGAACATTTTAATTATACTAATTTAGTTTTAAAATTTTTAATGATTTATCAATTTATTCTTAAATTTTTAATAATTTACTAATTTAATCATTCTAACTAATTTTGGTCGAAAATCACTAACGTTACGATATATTCAACACCAACCATTCTACGTGATATAGCTAATGTTGACTTGAACAATTTTTCAGATTTTTCTGATTTTTTTTCTAGTTCTTTTCTTCTTCTCTCTTTTTATCATAACCCTAAACCTTGCCGGCCAATTCTCACTAGCCACAAGCAAAGGTTGGTGACCCTCACCTGGTTGCGCCAGGGGCCTAACCGCCCTAGATGACCACAACTGAGGGAGTTGGCCCTTGCCCATATCTAGGCAAGGGCACCATTGACCTTGCCAACCAAGCTGCTTAGTTAGGCAAGGGCTGTGATGCCCTCACCTTGACTAGGTCAAGGTTACATGGCTCTTGCCTGTGGCTAGCAATCTCGCCGACCTAGGATTAAGGGAAAAAAAAAAGGAAGAAAAGAAGAAAAAAGAAAATAAATAAATAAATTTATGACAGAAATTAAAATGTCCAGTAATGTTGGCTATGTCATGTAGGATGATCGACATTGACTAGGTAGTCACGTAGACAATTTTTAGCCAAAATCAACCAAAATTACTATATTAGTAAATTGTTAAAAGATTTGGGATTAAATTGGCTAAATTGAAAATTTTGGGATTGAATTGGCATAAGTACAATAGGTTTAAGACTTTTTTGGTGATTTTTCGATAGTTCGCATCCACATGCAATTTGCAATCCGATGGTGAACCAAGTCTAATAATTTGAAGAAGAATTCATCTTGTATTGAATTTAAAGTCCGATAGTATAGAGCTTTTCAAATGAACTGAGTTAAGATCCAAACAATAAAGAGCAATAAGCTGCTAGTAGAGCCTAGCAGTTGTTCTTTCTATTAGTTATGGTGTGAACAAGTATTTACTTACAGGATTAGTTGAGTAGGCTTGCGTTATTTGTTTGCTAGTTGATGGCTACATGTGTAGAGAATTGACTACTTAGATTTGGGATTAAATTGGCTAAATTGAAAATTTTGGAACTGAATTGGTATAAGTACAATAGATTTAAGACCTTTTTTGTGATTTTTCGATAGTTCACATCCACATGCAATTTTCAATCCGATGGCGAACCGAGTCTAAGAATTTGAAGAAGAATTCATCTTGTATTGAATTTAAAGTCTAATAGCATAGAGCTTTTCAAACGAACCGAGTTAAGATCCAAACAATACAGAGCAATCAGCTGCTAGTAGAGTCTAGCAGTTGTTCTTTCTATTAGTTGTGGTGTGAACAAGTATTTACTTACGAGATTAGTTGAGTAGGCTTGCGTTATTTGTTTGCTAGTTGATGGCTACATGTGTAGAGAATTGACTACTTAGATGTCCAAGTCTATCATCAAGGCATGCGGCCCTATTTTGGTATAGTTTTCATGCAAATGATGAAATATCAAAAAATATCATTTTTTGAATTGAAAATCTCCGAACACCTTAATTAACTATGCCACAGAGTGTTAAAGTCACTACTTTCGGCAAAGTAAAACGTTATGCTATTCCAACCAATGATGTCAACTTGATGAAGTATGTTTTCAAGGTCTCAATCAAAGCATTTGATCTCGCTCTGGATACTAATGTCGTTGCTACAAAGCGTTATGATTGATTCGAAGCTATTTGGAGGAGTTGTACCGGAGCAATAAGAATGTCAATGCCATGTTTGGGACACCATAAAAAGTGGAAGGTTGGAAAATGGGGCGGGAATTTTCTAAGTTTTCCTCCCTTTTATTCCCATCAAAGCATAAGTGGTGTTACTTGCAAATTTTGCAAAGTGATGTAGGGAACACTCGTCCACCCCAAGCATAGTCCATGGCTAGCATGTTGCTCCACTTAAAAGGCAAGCGTGAGGACAAAAGTTCTAATCGCTGCAAGTCTACAATCCACATTACAACTTACAAGCATGAGTGAAGTTAAAAAAAAAAAAAAAGCAAAGATTTCACGTGCAATCTCCCAACACACACACACACACACACGGGAATTTAAAAGGCAACTTTTTTTTTCTTTTTATCGTTTTGCTTTTTGAGGTTTAATCATATACATTGACTGGCTGAGAGATCATGTCAACTAGATGTCGTGCGGGTTCGATCAAGATTTTCATTGACTTGTCACTTGGTTGAGGAATTTAGTCAATCGCACTTTGGATTGCTCATGATTGCTCCAAAGATTCCATTCTTGTCTACAATTTATAAACTTAAAAAACAAAAAAAAAGTTGCACCGTCCGTCTTTCGATTAATTTAATCTCCTGATTATTTAGACCGATTGGGATTAAAATGGACCTTCACGAAGCTGAATTTGCAACAGGAAAAGCTGACGGGATTAAATGAGTAGGAATAAAACTTAAGCAATCGAAACTAATGTAAAAATGCATAAAATAATAGGCAAAAAGGGAAATTTCAGAAATTAAGAAAGCCACCAATGGCACATTCGCCACCATCCCGTGAGGCTGCCTCGAGCTCAAGCTAAAATTTTGCGGTCATTACGGCTGTGAGAACTCAAATCGAGAACCCATTACCACAATATTCCTAACCTAGCAACCATGGCCATGAGCTCAGGCGGCCCTGGCAGCCATGAACTCGAGCTCCATAGTCACGGTTGTCGTGAGACTTTGAATCGAGCGTCCATTGCCAACACACTCCAAATCTACCACCAATGGCCGATACCATGGCTGCTAGAATCGAAGTGCTGTGGCGAGCTCCTTAGCCAGGGCAGTTGTGCGGCTCCAGATCGAGCGACCATAACCACGAACCTCCGCATCCAGCAGCCATGGCCACGAGCTCGAAACTCAGGTGATCATGGTCGCGAGCCTGAGGCTAGAAGTAGAGGTGTCAAAATTGACCCATTTTTTAACCCATTTCTAGTTAAATGAGTCGTTAATTGGTCAAATCTCATTTCTCAAGGCACCCATAATGGGTTTTAAAAATAAAGAGGCTGAGATATATAGATCTTAAATGGGTCTCAAAGCAAACCCATTTAAGACTTCAGACCCACTTAAAACCCATTTATCATCCCATTAAAAATGAACACATTTATGAAGAGACTCTTTTTTCTCTATTTAACTTTACAAAATATTTTTTTTATAAAAACCGAAATTATAATTATTATTATTATTTTTTATTATTTTTTTTTCTTTCTTCTTCCTCTAGTTGCTAGCACGGTGACCGGCCATGCGAGCCTTGAGCTCGCCGGCGTCAGGCGAGCTCGAGCTTGTCGGATCTGGCGAGGCGAAGGCCTCGCCGATGCTCGGCAAGGCTCAAGCCTCGCCAGATCTGACGAGGGGCGAGCTCAAGCTCGCCTGACGTTGATGAGCCAAAGAAGAAGAAGAACAAAAAAAGAAAAAAAAAATAAAAAAGAAAATGATATTTAAAAAATAAAAAAATAATTAAAATTCTTTTTTTAAAGTAGTTATTTTAAAAATTATTGTGTTGTATAAAACTATTTAGCAATACCATTTTTTTTAAACATATATATATAAGAAATAAGCTTTTTTAAGTTTAGTTAAATTGGTCGAGTATGAGTTGGGTCGGGTATAGGTCGAAAAATTTACATTATGCATAAATGTGTCATAAATGGGTTAATGTGTTAATTTGAATCGGATCATTAATGACCCGACCCAAATCCGACTCGATCCACCCATTTAACACCTCTAGTTAGAAGTGAGAAGAGGCCGAGCTTGTGCAAGGATCGGCTAAGGGTTTTGAAATTTAAGATGTCTTTTTTGAAGAGATAAGGATAAACAACTCCATGGTTGTAGCCAAAAGGGGTGGAGTTTCTACGGACGTTGATGGAACATTAGAGACAGAGAGAGATAGACCATTTTGAAAAATGCCAAAAGAAAAGGTCCACATGTGCACTCCACGTAACCTATTTTTCTTGAAAAAAAAGTCCACATTAGCAAATATTTAATGTCGTCAAGTTCATGTCTATAAAATCCGTCATCGAAACGGCAGAAGGACGAATAATGACACATTATAATAATTGCAATGGCAACGTTAAACTAAATCAGTATGGGGACAGCTTTGAATTTCAAGTAAAAGTAGAGAGATTTACTAATGACATCATCCCTTTTGTTTTATCATATCGCAATCGTCTATAATCAGTTCTCTCTTCTACTTTTGTGTTTTGGCTTCGTCTTCCTTTTTCTCAAAGAGAGATGAGTATGGTTTTATTAATGAAAAATCTAGTTACTAAAAATAAATATTTCTTGGGTATTCCAAGGTAAATTCTGATGTACTTTATTATGCATTTCTTAATATTTAGCAAGGCGACTTGGAAGGAAAAAAAAAAGAACAAGACGATTAAGCATGTCAACCATATATGTTTATTATTATTAGATATTGTATGTGTAAATGTGTGTGTCTAATAGAGAAATTATCCGCATATTAATTGAGGATCCCAAAATTGTGGATTTTTTTTTTTCCGATTGGCCATATTGAATATTATTAAGACATTCCTCAATGCATTTCTGAATATTTGGTTGATGGTTTTGTCACGATGATATGAAGGTAGTCATCTTATGTGGCACACTGCTACATCGGTAATTTTTTATAAGAATTAATTGAAATGGATACATTGAAATTTTACAAAAAGGATTATAACTAAATTAATAAAATTTAAAAATTTAAGATGAATTGGTATCCATACAAAATGTTTAAGACTGGTCGGATAGATTTCTCTAGCACTCACTATGAAGAAATCATGATATGAGCAGATTATCTTTGATAATTTTCTTTGTTGGGTCAAACCATATGATTTGAGTTTATCATGCCCGACTTCCCTTTCACGTTTTCTCCCCCCTTTCTCGTCGGCTTAGTTTCCTAGAATGGCGATGTTGACGGCTCGGGATTTATCATGATGATGACAAGCTACGCGAACTGAGATTTGAAACGTAAAGGAGAAGAGAGTGTTTGACGGGTAACTAAGAGATGGAGACAACACCTTCCCCAAGAAAATGAAAGTTTTTTGAAATTGATGTTTGGTTTGCGTCAAAAACCAGGATACTAATCCAACAACCTTATTCCTCGATTGGAGTTTCATGATAAGGTTTTGTCAGGGTAAAAAAAAAAATCATTTCCACAAGCACCGTTAACCGAGCGGCACGGAGTACTTTCGATTGTAATCATCTCTGCTCTTGGATTGTACTTAGGAAAAAATTTCTACCATTGGTCTATGTACTTTCGCTGTCTTTCTAATCAAGTCCCCATACTCTTCATTTTTCTAATCCGATCTTTCTATTCATGCAAAATACTTAATCGAGTCTCTTCGATGCAAAGTCTAATTGAATATAGTCGATATGAAAGTTTGATAACGTCGGAATACGATGTGGATTGAATGCTGATTACTTGGCCACTGACAATGGAACGTGCATAGTGAATGGATTGATGTTTTTCTTGATCTTTTTATTCTCCCACCTAGTCACTAGCCATGGCGGGTGTCCACAGAGGTAATGTTTAATCCATATCACATCGTATGAGGGCCACGTCGGCTGGATTTGGCAAGATTTTGTGTCAAGGGTACTTGATTAGATAGGTTTGTAAGTAGGACTTGATTGAGAGAAAGCGCATGGGCTTGATTAGAAAATATAGTTAGAGTACCATGATGAAATATAGAACTTTCACATAATGTGATTTTCCAATGTCATAAGTAGTTGATGTTACTCGAATGACCGATATGAAGTTTTAATAATTAATAATTGCTTGAGCATTGGATGAAAGTTGTATTACTATTATCATTCGTATTTCGTACTCTTTAGAAAATATGTCCCTTGTCTAGTATATGTAGTAGTGACATCATAACTTCTTTTCTATTTCCATCAGGGTGGTTTGTCTTGTGGTGAAGGGATTAATAGTCTACCGTGAGGTCACGAATTTATTCAATTCACATTGTGAACAAACCTTACAATTATTAATGCCACGTTGCCTGATTGTAGCGTATCTCTTGGAGGGAGAATCTTCTAACCATCAACATCTTGATAAAGTTGCCACAACAAGCTCATAAACCTTGGACTTTCAAATCGAGAGTAGTGCGCGATAGATATTATTCGGATTGTGCATTCCATAACAAGTGTAAGATCCCTTCGGTAAACCCAAAGAGCTCGCTAGTGGTAGCCGCTCCTTCTCGCCCTTCAATTAAGAAAAAAAAAAAGGAAAAGCAAATCTACCCCGTAAAATGACCTTTCAAGTGTCTCCAAACACTTTTCCTCCACAAAAAAAAAACCAACCCGGTCTATATGCAATCTCCTATGACTTTCTCCCTTGTTCGATGTCCGATAGTGTTAGAAATTAGAATAGTCAACTCATGCTCATCGATGTCACAAGTCTCGGCTCAAAATTCTCGCCGGGTGTGGGGAGGAGGGGCCGACGTCACGAGTGTCGTCACGATGACGTCAAAATAGCAAACCCGAAACAAAACATTAAAGAGAAAAAAAGAAGAAAAAAAAGAGGCCCGAACAAATTTGGCCCAATGAGAATCGCAGGATCTGGGAATGATTACAAGGCGGGGCCAGGCGTTGATCTTAGGCCTGACACAGCAATAACAGGAAAAAATAAAAAGCAAAAAATAAAAAATAATTTCGAGAAAGAAGAAAAAACGAAGAGCGAGGTACCCCCACCTCCAACTTTTGCAAGAGAGGGGAGACAGAGGAATTACGAGCTGGACCACGGGGGAGGGGCCCGGGCGGTCCCGGTCGCCATCATTCTCTCGCCCGGTCGGTCGGTCCAAAGGCCCGAGAAAAGAGAAGACGACGACGTTCGGCCCCTCCACGGCTCTGCGTTCCGACAAGGGCGGTGGGGACCGCCCCCGTCAAACCCCCCCCTCCCCCTCCCTAATCTCCACCTTTGACCTGCCTCCCCTTTTCTTGAGAAAAAAAAAAAAAAAGTTCGGGAAACATGAGGTGGTCTCGAGGATGTCGTACGTCACGGACGATGGACATGGACGGCGACCGGCTGCCCGCTCCCCCCGCCCCACCACGGCCTGTTTTCGTCCGTGGGATGAATCTCACGGTGGAGGAGGAGGAGGAGCGCGACGCCGGTCGTGGCTCGGGTCTTTGTCCGTGGGCCACGGCACGAGGGGGATGCCCCCCTTGTGTATTCTTTGACCTCTTCATTGCTTCCCCCCAAAAAAGCCACCTCTTTCTCTCTCTCTCTCTCTCTGCGCAAATTTTTCTTATTGTGAACACTTGATACTTCTTTATTTTATTGATATCATTATATGTATTGTGTGTGAGCTGGCAATCGACTGATCGATTCACACTGTGTCGATGCAGAAAAAAATGATCAGCCTCTAGTTATTATTGACAAGACTTACTGGATGAGAACAGAGTTTGGTCAATTCGGAATAATTGACGACACCATGAAATTACGGACGATAGACTTTATTAAGACTTGAGAAATTGACAACGCCAAAATGTAATTATTGAGTGATTATGTTTGTTGCGGCTGTCTTAGTATTTTTTTTTTTTTAAAACTTCTCAGTGGATAACTGTTGCCAAATAATAAGAGATCGTGTTACTTTGTATAATTACCGATAAGATTATGAAGCTATTTCTTTATTCAAATTCAATAACTGTTCTATATAAAGGTCGATAGAAGGTTACAAACACTCAAAGTATATTCATTGTAAACCCACTTATATCAATCACAAAACACAATGTCATCGTAAATTTGTCATTTACTTTTACTTTTAAGAAATTTACATGATTAGACATGACGGTCTCTAGTCTCCATACCTTTAAACTTTATTATCACTTACTTTTCCATCTAAAATCAATAAGGGGCTCTTTGCAATTTCAATCAATTCATATCGATCTATTTATTTTATATTCTTAAAAGACATTCATCATTTTCGACAAAACACATTGATTGCTACCGTTCTCGCCCGAGCTCAGTGAATGATCATAGAGTGATGTAGCCTATGACTTTTAAGATAGCCTTAAGGAATTGGGGATGGTGGGGGTCAAATTTGCGACTTCTTATGTCCAAAGCCCAAACAAGTTCAACATCCTACCAACCTTCAAGGGTCGTTGCTACTTCTTTCATCGTTTCCTCTTTCGTTCGGTGGAGGTTTAGGTATTTCCATTTTGCTATTTTTATTTCTAGCTAACAACCCAAGTTATATGGCCCAATCTTCACGTTCTAAGACTATGAGATCGATTGGTACAGTTTTCCTGCAACCACTTTAGATGTTGCAGCCTTTAAGGTACTTGGCAAATGCCCCACCAGTTGCAATACTTCGCAGCACAATTAGAGTTCGAGCATAATCAGACTTGACGGACTCTAAAGCCATCAAAAATTGTCAAAGATTAATATCGATATGGTTTAATGCTCACATCCTGTTTTTCGATCTTGAATTTGCGATGGTCTTACTCAAAAAGCAAAGTTGGAAATATTGCTCAATCAATTTGGGATTGCAAGTTTTGTTGCCAAAAGGCCCATTTAGCACCTTTTACAACCGCTCCCCCCCCCCCCCCCCCCCCAAAAAAAAGTTAGAGATTATGGATAAATTTAGAGTGACTTCAAATTAAATGTCTGCCCTTATATATTTATTTATAGTGGGTCTATTAGATATGAAACAAATTCAATTTGAAAAGCAAATATCTTCACCGGCCAAAAATCCCACTATATTAAAAAGAACATTCAAAGAAGATAAGATGTGATTAAAGATTGAAATGATAACACAACAGTCAGATCAAGCCACCGACTACCTCTCCGCCGTACAACAGTCAGATGATGATGCTCTCCTGATGAAGTTATAGTAGGCCAAAATCAATTGTAATATCAAAGTGATTTATGCATCGCGCTCGAGGGACAAGATAGCTTAACTAAACTGGGCAATGGTACAATTCGGTTTAATGATTTGATTTGCCATACATGTTGGTAACTTACCAAAATTTTTCTGAAATTACCAAGATCTTCTATAGTTCACAAATTAATAATTTTTCTGCTAGCTTACCAAATTTTTTTTGCATATCTCACCAACACTTCAAATTTACTAAGACTTTCAAAGGGTTCAAGGGAGATAATACATCAAGCTATTCGCAAGGGCCAACTTGATCATCTTCCCCAGGGATCCCATTTATTTTACGGAAAATGAATAACTTAAAAAATATTTTCCTAAAAATGATTACTTATATCATTTATAAAAATGAAAGCACGAAAAGTATTTTCATCATTTACGCAAATATTTAAGTGTGAATTATTGTTGGTTATAAAAATATTTTTCATTGACTAACTTTTAAAGTGATATTAGTAATTATTTTCGGGAAGATATTCTTTAAATCGTTCATTTTCCGCGAATCAAATGGAGCCTATGTCTTATATGAAGTTACCAACCGAAAGTAGATTGCTTTATCAACTTATATCAGATTATACCGTCAATTAATTTTGGGTTATCAACTCTTCTTTGAGTTACATTGAAATTATTTTAATCTAAATCAACTTTTCTATTGAGTTACCCATTTTTTATGTGCCTTGGCTAGTAACTACTCACGTTTACTAACTCTTTAAAGAGTTCACTAATCTTAAATAGTATGTCCCAATAACCGTTTTCCCATTAATTACCGCATAGTATTTTATTAGTAACTCTCATTTAAAACTTATCCACTCATATTTTACTATTTTAATTTACCAACTTTTTTTTAATTATTTACGATTTTTTATGGTCATTTCTTAGTGATACCTTAAATATATGAAATAGTTTTAGAAACGGCCAATCTTAATTAACATGACTTACCAACTTTTCTCCAATTAAGTTACCGATAAATTTTTTATTAGAAACTTTCATTTAAGATATTTAATAAGTTTATTTTTTATTGAAAATTTCTCTTATTTGATCTAGCTTTTTATTTTCCTTTTTAAAATTATGCCTTAAATATACAAACTGATATATGAAATTACTATTTTAATCAAATTAATTTATGAACTTTTCTCCAATTAAGTTATCAACTAATTGGCTTACCAACCCTCGTTTGAGTTAGTTATCAGCTTTTATTATTTTTCAATCTCCTGACTTTCCAGTTTAATTATTCAGTCAGGAATGCAGTTGATAAGTCACAAGACATTCGTAAGAAAGTTGATTAAAAATTGGTCAGTTAAGTTGGTGTATCACCAACTCATTTGGATCCTCGAATAGCTCTTATATGGAATGATGTACGCATCAAAAGTAGATACTTAAATCATTCTATGAATTTCATCACCATTTACAGATTGATAACACAACAATTCTTACATTCAACCGACATGAATATCCTAAGGACACATGAATGTGTGCCTTGGGGGGGGGGGGGGGGGGGGGTTCATCATGATAAGAACAACAAAGCAATGAACCTAAGAAGAACATCCACTTCGTTCAGGGCCAACAGGGAGGCGAAGATGTTGACCTCGTCGGTGTAAGAAGACGCACCGGCGAGATCGGCAAGGGATCGGATCGCAATGAATGGTATCTTGTGTTGGCGACAGACCAGAGCAATGGAGGCAGTCTCCACTTCCATGGCTGTGGCATTGAACTTTGAGTACAAGAACTCCCTATAAGCACTGTTGTCCAAAAACACGTTGGCGCTCACCCCTCCCTCCACTATCACCATCGTCGGTGCCCTTGGCAAGCATGTCGAGTTCACACATTGCCCCAGCTTCAAAGACCTAGTCGAGTCAGTAAACAAAGTATCAGCATAAAGAGAGAGTTTATATGTTCCTTAAAAACATATACATTCAAGCTCTTTCGGTGCCGATTCCCTTGACGTGCTAACTTTGAAAACTGTGATCGATTAGATGTTTTCGTGAAACGAGATAGGCTTTGAACTT
Source organism: Eucalyptus grandis x Eucalyptus urophylla (assembly GCA_028830015.1). Classification (NCBI taxonomy): domain Eukaryota; kingdom Viridiplantae; phylum Streptophyta; class Magnoliopsida; order Myrtales; family Myrtaceae; genus Eucalyptus; species Eucalyptus grandis x Eucalyptus urophylla. The sequence continues at coordinate 55,373,845 of CM054190.1, read as the reverse complement.
CAAATGGTTGGCTCGGGACTTACCTCGATTTTCTTCGAGACGTCGGAATAGTGCTTGTCGACAGGACACAAAAGGCATGCTGTCGGACTTCAGGGACTCCATCGACCGGGTAGATTTCCTCGGGTTGGTACCAAACATTGTTGAGGAGATTCTGGTCAGCCTCGCCACTGGTGGCGTGATCATTGAAACTGGCGAAGTTTAGATACCCATATTTCCTTGTATAGTCCCCATACGATTCAAATGCTAGCTCTGCGTCAGGCCCGTCTCCAAACCTCTGCTTTCATTCGGGAATAAGGAAAAAGATTTTAGGAGCATCTCTTTTTAGGGCTTGAAGCGATATGAACAGCAATCTCAATGTTGGGTATTACCTAGCCCATTTGAGAGCAGCCCATACATGGTCAGATCTGCTTTTAACTTTCAAGTTTATAAGACACGTCATGCTTTCTTTATATAGCAATTGCAAAAGTGTTTGTCAAGGATTTGGACATCCTCTCAAATCAGAGGTAACTTTAGGGAGCCAATAATCTCCTGACATGATGACACATCACCTCAAAAAAAAAAAAAAACACATTTAGTGATTGTCGTGACCGATGTTTAGTAGTTTTACGGAATATGTTGACCCTCTTAGTTTACCACCTATCGATTTACTCTTAAATTGTTGTAATTTGAATCTCGGTCCTCGATTTCATGTAAGACTATGTTTGTTTATTGAGAATGAGAAGAGCAAGATGAAAAAAGAGATTTAATTTTTATTCTTTGTAGCGTTTGGCAACTTGAAATAATAAAAAATTCGAAATGAATAATGGGAATGAAAGAGATTCTTCTTCTTTTCATGGGATCTGCTACACCTTCCCCTTCCAATCAGCACCATACCTCTAACAGTCACTCAATTTCATGTAAATAAGGACCCAAATGAAAAGAAGAAAAGTTTGAAATAGATCAATCGTTGGAGATTGACCTGCCAATTCCAAAGGCCTGTATGAGCCCAATTCTGTGGGATTGCCACGTCCCCAATTTGGAGATTTGGATTTGCATTCCCTGCAAGTCCAGAGTGAATCACACCTTTCACATTGAACAGAGTCAAGACTTCGACCCTTATTTCTTTCTTCATACTGTAAAGGGGAGCAAAGCCCCTTTTTTGCTCCTTCTATTGAGAAAACCTAACTAACTGGCATTTCCTTTCCGCTTTCATTGAAAAAAAGACGTCTGACTCTGCGGTTAGGCCTCCATTCGTCTTCATGCAGCAACAACTTCTCATCAGCACTCTCATTTTCCGATATTGAGACGAAAAAACAGGGGACATAAAGGACACATTAAGATCAAAATCTTGCGCGTACTACGCCCATCTCCATCATGGTGATTATCACTTTCTCATTTGCCAGCCGCCCTATCTGAAACCTTCTTTCCACGCCACCAACATTGAAAATATATGTAGAACTGATGGTTTTATGAGATGGGCTTAGGGCCCATCCGCTCAAGTTGGGCCCAAAAAGCCCGGCCCACGGGAATAGGGCCCGTGGAGGGGGAAGGTATAAAAGGGAGGAGAGAGAGAGAGATGGCACTGGTTGGAAAACAGACGTACGTACGTCCCTTTTCCAACGCTCTCTTTTTTCTCTCAAAACTCCAAAAGGAACAGTAAGTACAAGGCATTGTTCTTCCTTCCCTTCAAGTCGTCATCGGATCGAACGGGGCCAGAATTTCTTCCTCTTCTTCGGCATTGGTGTCTAATCTGTGGCTAACAAGGTACGCTCGAATCCGTGGTGTGCTTTACGATCGGTGATACGTGTTTTCCCGGGCTTCGTCTTCCGCATTGATTTAGGGGTTCGATTGAGTGTCGAATTCGGTTTTCGGGGATCAGTCAATCCCAACATTGGTATCAGAGCCCTGTTTCACGTTTTTCCCGATCAATTCTGATGTTTTTGATTGATTTTTTGGCGAAATCCCTTCGGCCGTACGGAACCGGGCGAAAATCCCGACACCCGAGCGCTGTTCGGCCATTTTTCTGAGTTTCCGTAAGTTGGAATAAAATTCTGAAGGCACAGGGTGAAAGGCGACGTCGAGACGAGTCCGGCGACATGTCGTGCGTCGCCGGACGACGCCGCACGCGCCCACACGCGCGGCCACAAGCCGCTGCGCGTGGGCGCCACGCGCCCGAAGCGCTGGCTATGGCCAGCGCGTGCGCCACACGCGCCGGTGACGAACCGGCACGTGCGCGCCGGCGGCCGGCGAAGCGGCACGCGCCGGTCCGCGGACCGACGCGTGCTGACGTCACCCGATGACGTCATCGTGACGTCACCAACGGTCGATAACCGTCGGGGATGACGTCATTGATGACGTCAGCGCCGACGACGGTTGGCCGGCCGGTCACCGGCCGGCGACCCGACCCACCGGCAACCCGACTCGACCCGCGGACGAGGCACGCGCCCGGCACGTGCCGGATGACGTCTGCGTGACGTCATCCCCCGCACGCGCGAGGCACGTGCGGGCGGTCCGTGCGAGCGGTCCGACCGGCCCGTCCGGTCCGACCGGTTCGACCGTCGCGACCGGTCCGACCGGTCCGACCCGCGCTCGTTGACCCGACCGTTGACCCGTTGACCGACGACCGTTGACCGTTGACCGTCCGTTGACCGTTGACCGTCCGTTGACCGTTGACCGTTGACCCGAAAAAAAAAAAAAAAAAAAAAAAAAAAAAAAAAAAAAAAAAAAAAAAAAAAAAGGAATTTGTTTCCTTTTTCAATTATGTCTGTGTGGGTTGTAGGTTATCCATTTTAATTTTGCATTTGTTGCATGAATTTTGGAAAATTATGTATTTTCTCTGATATTAATTATGGATGATAAGTGATCCATTTTTAGTTCTGCATTTGTTGCAGAAACTATGATGCGTAATGCAAGGATACCTGCAATCCCGAGAACGGACGAAGGAAGAGCTAGACTGAAAAGGCTGATGAAAGAGTTAGCTGATTTTCGGTGGCTTGATGGTGATTTAGTATCACATATGGTCAAGGTCAATCAGATGATACAGGAAATCATCAATAATGGTTATCTTATGCCGGATTTTGAGAAGGTGCCGGCTTTGTTGAACACTCTTCCACCTGAATGGCAAGCAGTGTTAGATCGGCTATGGGAGGTCAACGTGGTCCCGGGTTATAGGAGGCTGGTGGAAGCTTTTGTAAGAGAGTACTATAGGATTGAGTTGGCCAAAACTTCAACCCTTAGATTGTGCGCTACGTGGCGCAGAGTGAATGCGCCTTGGTGGCGACATGAGAGCTCTCCAAAAGTTTTTCCATGGTTGGCAAATGTACCTTCAGTTTTCTCAGATGTTTTGGCTGATAGATTAGAAGGGACATTCCCTAATTATTTCTTAGATTAATTATGAGATGTTTTATGGATGTAAATCTCTTTCCAAGTTGATATTTTTTTTTGTATATATTGCTCAGTGTAATGTATAGTTGTATTATGTGAAAGCACTGTTATTATATTGAATGTTAGATAATATTTGCTTTCTGTTACTGCTGATTGCTGTGGGTAGTTAGCTGTGGGTAGTTATAGAAGTTTTTGTAACTTCATAGAATTGATTTTGCATATGACAATCATATTAATGATAGTTTTAAGTTAGGATTTTTGGAGGATGATTGGAAACGTAGTGACCTTTTGATTCTGAAGCCTTACTTGAAATTATTCATTAATATGATGGGTCTATGTAAATAGGGATGCATAAATGATAGGCATTAATTATTCGTGCATGTATGTCTGATGTGTTCAGACTGATGGTTTCAGCAACTAAGAACGTGATTGCTGATATGAACGGCAACTATTGTGAAATATTGAATATGAAGATTCAATATGTGCTGGAAAAGCAAGAAGCACTAGAAGCTCTTGACCATGTTATGGAAGATCTTGAGAATGTTGTGTGCCACCTTAAGCTGGTAGAGGACCGCTTAACGGCATGTGAGCTGAGAATAGATATTTGCAATGCTGGTTCTAGCTCATAAAGAGTTTTGAGCTCTAAGCGCAAGCGTATTGATTCGTTCAATATGTGGGAATGCAAAGGATCAAGTCCTTATTGCAAGAGATCAAGAGTTAATCAACACAAAAGAGGAAAACGTCCTCAAGTAAAGAAAATGTCAAGGGAAGGGTGTTACAATTGTGACAAGAGAGGTCACTATGCTCGCGACTGTCGTGAGCTAAAGAATGTAAACACCTTTTGTACATTTGAGAACTTTGCTTATGTGTCAAGTTCTGAATTATTGGTTGAATCCAATCCTTTGTGGACTGTAGATTCAGGAGAAACAGACGATCTAGCGAAGGATAAAGGATCCTTCGTGGAATTTTGACGAGTACCAACTGGAATTAAGTGTATCTATGTAGGAAATAACTCCAGAGATGAAGTTAAAGGAATTGGCACCGGCCAATTGAATATGCGTGGTGGACGCACCTTATTCCTACACGATATTCTATATGCTCCGGAGATTCGTCGAAATTTAAATGTCTGTTTTGATGTTGGTTAAGCTTGGTTTTAGAATGAACTTCCATAATAAAAGTGTAGATTTGTATTAAGGTGTAGATCTACTATGGTTATGGTCACTTTCTAAATGGTTTTATTGTACTAAACGTTGACTGTGATGATGTCAATACGTTATTCCCTTGTTTCACGTCTTCTATTTTATATGATAATGATGTGAATATGTTGGCATGCTAGACTTGGTCATATGGGCCAACAACATATGAAAAGACTAGCCAAAAAGGGCTTATTGGACAATATTGAAAAAGTTGATTTGTCTATATGTAAGCATTGCCTAGAAGGGAAAATGACAAGGAGACCATTTGGAAAAGGTAAAAGAGCTGAATTTCCTCGGCATTTAATCCATTTGGACGTCTGTGGTTCAATGAATGTGAGAGGAAGGCAAGGGACTGTTTGTTTCATCACTTTTATGGATGATTCTACTCGATTCGGATGTGTCTATTTGATTTCTCATAAATCTGAAGCATAAGTTGTTTTAGAAGGTTTATGAACCTGGTAGAAAATCAATTAGACAGGAAAATAAAGGTATTTAGATCCGATCAAGGTTGAGAATATTTATCTGATAAGTTCAGAAAATTATGTGATGAAAAAGGAATAGAAAGACAGTTGTCTATTCCACATACTCCTCAACAAAATGGTGTTGCAGAGAGAAGAAACAGAACCTTATTGGAATGGTTAGGTCCATGAAGGCGCATGCTAACTTACCCATCACTTTTTGGAGTGATGTGCTGTTAACTGCTGCCTAAATACTTAACCGGGTGCCTTCCAAATCAGTTAGTTCCACTCCATATGAGTTATAGATAGGTAAAAAACCGGACTTAAGTTTACTTAAGCCATGGGGTTATGCTGTCTATACTCATATGTCCTCTCACAAGTTTGGGAAATTGAGTCCCATATAAAAGTAGAGTATTTTAATGAGATACTCCGAACACTCAAAAGGGTAGTGTTCGTAGGTGAGCAGGAAAGTGGGAGAATCACTGAATTTGAATCACAGGATGTCACATTCTTAGTGGATGAATTTCCTAAGAAGGGCGAAATAGGGGAAGATTACTTCCTATTTGAAACCTTGGATCAAGATAATGACCTTAGTGGACTTCGTCCAAGTGGGAGTAATATGAGAAGTGATGAATTAAATTCAACTCATTCTCAATTGCAACCACCTGATGTGACGATATCATCATTACATAATCCAAGTGGGAGCATAATGGGGAATGATGTGCTAAGTGTACAATCTCCCATATGGTGAACAAGTCGCTAAAGTATTCCCCGTCGATGTTTTGACATTGAAAGGGAAACTTTTATGGTTGCTCCACGAGATGAGGATGAGCCAAGAAATATCAATGAGGCTCTGAATTACCCTAGTAAGGAAAAATGGATTAATGCAATGGAAGAGGAAATGGAGTTAATGAAATCAAACCAAGTCTGGGAACTGGTTGATCTGCCAAAAGGACGCAGAGCTATTGGGAACAAATGGGTTCTCAAAATAAAGCAAAAGGTTGATGGCTCAATAGAAAGGCATAAGGCTCGCCTTGTGGCGAAGGGGTATAATCAACAGGAAGGAATTGATTATGAAGATACGTTTTCTCCTGTATTGAGATTTACCTTGATTCGCATAATTCTGGCAATAGTGTTTGGTATGGATCTTGAGTTACGTCAAATGGATGTAAAGACTGCTTTCCTCAATGGAGACTTAGAGGATGAAATATATATGGAACAACCTGTTGGTTTCATAGTGAAAGGCCAAGAAGAAAAGGTATGTCGACTTTGGGGGTCGATATATGGCCTTAAGCAGTCGTCAAGACAATGATATATACGTTTTCATAATGCCATAATGGCATATGACTTTACAATGATAGATGAGGATCATTGTGTATATATCAAAAGATCCAAGGATCAATTTGTGATCATATCATTATATGTTGATGATATACTAATTGCCGGAAGCAATATGGAGCTAGTCAATACTGTCAAAAGTTGGTTGTCTTCCAAATTTTGAATTGAATGATATGGTACTGTAAACCCATTGACGCTCCTATTGCAAAAGGTGAAGGATTGAGCCATAGACTGTGTCCAAGGACTCCACAAGAGAAGGAACAAATGAAACATGTTCCTTATGCTAGTGCTGTTGGAAGCTTTATGTATGCTATGAAGTGTACAAGACCTGACATATGTTTTGTAGTTGGAATGGTGAGTAGTTACCAATCCAATCCAGGTCAAGCACATTAATAAGCCGTTAAGAGAATACTGAGGTATCTAAAGGGGACTGCTGATTATACGCTGAGTTGTTATGGAAAGGATCTGCAACTCTAAGGCTATTCTGATGTTGATTGGGGAGGAGATTTAAATGAAAGGAAATCTACCTCTAGGTTTGTTCTCTTACCGAATAATGGCACCATGTGTTGGAGCAGTAAGAAACAAGAGTATATAGCCTTGTCCACGATGGAATTGAGTTCGTGGCATTATCAGCAGCAGTATAAGAAGATGTTTGGCTTAAGAGTTTTTGGATCATTTAGGTGTTATTGGAAGTGCTGCAGATTTGTTATTAGTTAACTATGATAATCAAGCAGCAAAAGTATACACTAAAGATCCAAAATATCATGTCAAGACCAAACATATAGATACCAAGTATAACTTTGTCATGGATATAATTGCACGAAAAGATGTGAACTTAGAGTACATACTACGCATGGAATGGTAGCAGATCTTATGACAAAGCCAATACCTAGAGATGTGTTTTGTGGCCATGTGAAATCTCTAGGATTGCGTAGAGGATGATGTACTGAATATTGTAATTTCCCTAAGAGTTCACATTTGATGAATTTGTGTTTTCATCATTAATGCCTATGAATCTTTGTTTGATCTTTATGCATCTTAATGCTCAGTGCATTACTTTAAGTTAGAAGAAGTATGTCGGACAGATGAGATTAGCCCACTCACACGGGTAATCGCCTCTATTTACTGTGTGATAAATAGAGATGAGACTGTTTTTAAGCTTATTATCTAGGTGATAATTGAGAGCTCAAGCTTAAAACACGTATGTCGCCTTAACTAGGTGTTAAGATGAGGACATAATACTTACTATGTCCGAAAGTAAAATACCCCACATATTTTACTTTATCTGTCTATGATGCCAGATGTGAGTTCTGATGAATTTAGTGAATGAGTAGATAGGTGAACTCAAGTTAGACATTGGGTATGTCTGAACTATCATCTGTACGGTATTGAACAGTGTAGACATACGCTCCATGGGAAAGGAGTTAATACCGTAATACGTATTTCATACTACGTATGCATGAGACGACCAATAAGAGTGGCAAAAGTTTGATCTCAACTTTTTATGTCGTGTGAGACTCTTGAGGAAGAGAGTTCCTCAATTTCATAGTCCCCTCATGACTCTTACTTATTCTCAAGATTTCTATTTAGTGTTTGCTATCTTAGGATGTTGCCAATGGTCATGTTTTTGATTCGATCTAATGGGACATTTCTAGAAAAGCAAGCTGGACTGAAATTGAGAGTTTGAAGGAAAGAGGAAGATCGATTTAGGGAATCACATTATAGTTTTGTATTCACCGGTTAACCAATTATGACTGCCTTTGTGATAATCATAATTGTGAATACAATATATATATATGTCATTGTTTAAAAGAGATCAAGAGAGATATAAATGTGATCGATCGATCTAGGGTACTGCATACTAAATCTACTCGAAGTGTGATGCCTATTATGAGCTGCTATATATTCCTAACAGATGTATGGCAACGAGCTCTCAAAGTATGCTGGTCGCACGGATTATTCACCGGTATGAATGTTGAATAGAGGAAAAGAGAATTCTGTTCGGCCCACCATGTTAAGAGAAAGTCTATGATGGATTTTTCTCTAATGAGGCTGAGTAGGGCCTGTCCGCCCATGTTGGTTTTACACCACCATGTGCGAGTGGGAGATGATGGTTTTATGAGATGGGCTTAGGGCCCATCCGCTCAAGTTGGGCCCAAAAAGCCCGGCCCACGGGAATAGGGCCCGTGGAGGGGGAAGGTATAAAAGGGAGGAGAGAGAGAGAGATGGCACTGGTTGGAAAACAGACGTACGTACGTCCCTTTTCCAACGCTCTCTTTTTTCTCTCAAAACTCCAAAAGGAACAGTAAGTACAAGGCATTGTTCTTCCTTCCCTTCAAGTCGTCATCGGATCGAACGGGGCCAGAATTTCTTCCTCTTCTTCGGCATTGGTGTCTAATCTGTGGCTAACAAGGTACGCTCGAATCCGTGGTGTGCTTTACGATCGGTGATACGTGTTTTCCCGGGCTTCGTCTTCCGCATTGATTTAGGGGTTCGATTGAGTGTCGAATTCGGTTTTCGGGGATCAGTCAATCCCAACAAGAACATATGGCAAACCATGTGTCGCCCAAAGGAGACGACTATGGCAGTGTTCTTGGGATAAAGAAATCGTGAATAAGAGCCAGAGAACTAGCAAAGGAAAGAAATGACCGAATGTATGAATAATGGATGTGATATGAAGTGTTCTTGATGCTACTGAACAACAGCACCATCGTTGTTCGCTATGCACCGTCCGTCACCCCCCTCCACAAAGAAAAAGCTCAAACTACCACCAACCACGCATAGCCATCGTCAGCCCTCGCACAACCATCGTCAATCACCACGCCGCCTCAGCCATTCTCCCGAAGGCATCACTCAACGAAGCACGAGTGGAGACATGGTGGTCACTATTAACCCACACTGGTCGCCAATATCTCTGGCCAACCATTGATCATCCCCACCTGCCATTCACCATCCTCACTTCTCGCGGTGAAGCCGCGGTCAGTTCGTGCTATATCTGCCCCATTTTCTAGCAAAACAGGATTGAATAGTTTGGGGTTAGCTCGAAGCTCATTCACTGGCACCAACCACGAGTGATGACTTTCCTCACCAATTTCATGCCGTCGAAGCCATTTAGACCGTTGTCATTCGTCATCCCAGAGCAACGAAGGAGCGACTTTGTTCTACCCTGTTTCTTGGCCAAGAAGCTTGAAGTTCTTCCAGCTCGTTCAATCCTCCTCTGCGCACTCCCAATTGTTAGTGATGATGCCACTAAGACCCTCCTTACCAACCGAACAATCAACAATCACAAACAAGTCGCCATATCTATCGATTCTCATCATAGTTGGCATTACTCTATTTCGACCTGCTTCTTGACCAAGAAAGCTTGAAGTGGCCCACGTTCATTTGAAGAACTATCCTCGAGCGTTTCAATAAGAGGGAAGTTCAATAAAATCGGATAACTTATCCTATCCTATATTTGGTCCATTCCCGAAATAGGATAAAGTCGAACACAATATAGATATAACCCAATCAAACTTATCCTAAGGAAAGATATGATAAAAAGTAAGTAGGATTTCTAATATCCATAATATAAAAGTTATTTTTCTCAAATAACAAATATCTTAGATATATTATATATAATATTCTTATATCCATTCTAAAGAGCAAACCCTAACTTAAATAGTGTTAAATGACATTAAATGGCATCCTCCTCCCCTAGTACTCTTGTTCTCCTTTCTTTTTTATCATTTTCTTCCTCATTTATCCTCTTCAATTTTTACTCGAAAGAAATAACTTTTCGCTCATGAGCAACCTTGCCTTGCTCACCGCGTGACGTCATCCTGCTTGCCACTCACCACTTGCTCCACTCGTTACTCAACACCCGTGCCATTAGCTGCTCAACACTTGTGCCGGTCTCCTCTCTTTGCTATCCTTGCTCATTGCTGAGTAAATTAGAAGGAAACAAAGCCCTAATTAGAAACCCTCTTTGCTTGTGAGCAATGCTAGCCGTTCGCCACTCGCCTCTGCCTTTGTTCACTCGCCTCACGACTCACCCTCGTCTCGTGGCTCACCCCTATTGATAGATATGTAATTTAAAATAATAGGTTTGTCTTTTTAGGGAATACAAAAAATAAAACAAAAAATTTATCAGTTGATCTTGAGTTGACTCTAGAATTGGACCGAACTCATAGGATCAATTCGATCCTCAGTCTTAGGCTCAACTGGATCAGTCCTTAATCCCAAAAATTGGGACCAATATTGTGCAAGTTGGTCCCTAGGTTAGGTGCTAGACCGGACCAACGTAGACCATAATTAGTTCTAAAATATAGCGAAATCTCTAAATTTCAAATTATATCCTATCTAACTAGAATTCCAAACGACCAAACACAGCCCAAGTGAACTAAAGAACTCAATGTTTTCGCAAATTTATCCTTTATAATTTTTATTTTTTTTACAATTTACATAGCTGGACATGATTATCTCCAATCTCTATACTTTTAAATTTCCTTACCATTTACTTTCCTGTCCAAAATCAATAAAGGGCCGTTGACAACTTTATTGATTCATATTGATCCATCCATATTTTTCAAGGATATTTCATCATCTTTAGTGAATCACATGATTGCAATCGTTCTCGCATCTCGGCCATAACATCATGGAGCCTATGACTTTTTAGATGGCCCTATGGAATTGGGAATGGTGGGGTCAAACTAGGGACTTCTTAATTATGCCAACCTTCAAGGGTCATCGCTGCTTCTTTTACCTTTTCCTTTTTCGTGTGATGGAGGCTTAGTTTTCACGCAACGACTTTAGGGAATTGATGTTGTGGCTTTTAAGGTACTTGGCAAATACCTCACCAGCTACAGTACTTCGCAGCACAATTACAGTTCAAGCACAGTGGACTCTAAAGTCAGCATGACATGGTCAAAGATTATCGATATGATTTAGCGCTTACGTTCCATTTTTCAATTTTGAATTTGCGATTCTGACGTAATTTTACCCAAAAAGTAACGTTGGAAATATTGCCCACTTAAGTTTTTTCAAGAAAAGAATATGCTTAATGATAGGCTTTATTGTATATAGTAAAAGCATAGAAAAAAGGAAAGATGTATAAACCGCCAATTGTTAATTTCAAACTCGGTAGACGGATAATAGAAGTCTCAAAAATTTTGTACAACGCTTTAGCATCAAAAGATTTTGCTGACTCACCTAGGCATCAAATCAGAAAAAAAAAAAAAAGAGATCACTTAAGTGTATTTGACAAGAAATTCTAACTAAAAATATTATGTGGCTTTATAGTTAAAATTTTAATATGAGTAGGCATTTATTTTTTTAAAAACCAGTCCATGTGACATCCATGTGGCTAGATTGTCTAAAAATGACATCACACCACTCCCAGGCTAAAAACGCGGTTGTTCAACGCTCGTCGTCGCCGCACCTCTGGTATACATTGGGTAGCTGTAGCACGCTTGCCGCCGAACACGACTACCATCGCCATTTGCTACGCGCCATTCGTCACCCCCATCCACAGGAAAAACTCAAACCGCCACCAAGCACACACGACCATGTGCGCCATGATCAATCACCTTGCCGCCTCAGCCGTTCTCCTGAAGGCATCACTCAACCAAGCACAAGAGGAGAAATGGGCAGCCACTATTAACCCACGTCGGTTGCCAATATCTCTACCCAACCATAGATCGTCCCTGATTGCCGTTCATCGTCCTCACTGCTCGCGGCAAAGCTGCGGTCAGTTCGTGTTGTTTCTACTCTATTTTCCAACAAAGAAGGCTTGAAGAGTTTGAGGTTTGACTGAAGCTCATTCCCTGGCGTCAACCACTAGTGACGGCTTTCCTCACCGTTTTCAAGCCGCCGGAGCCACTTCAGACCGGTGTCATTCGTCTTCCCAAAGTACCAGAGGAGCGGCTCTGTTCTACCTTGTTTTTCGGCCAAGATGCTAGAAGTTCTTCCAGCTCATTCAACCCTCCTCCGCCAGCTCTGAATCGTTAGCGGTGATGCCACTAAGACCCTCCTTACCAACTGACCAATCGATGATCGCAGAAAACCGCCATCTCCATCGATTCTCACCGTAGTCGTCATTACCCTGTTTTGACCTACTTCTCGACTAGGAAAGCTCGAAGTGGCCCACACTCACTTGAAGACTTGTCCTCGATAGTTTCAATAAGATGGAGGTTCAATGAAATCATATAAATTATCATATCTTATATTTGGTTCCTTCCCAAAATAAGATAAAATCGGATATAAGACAAATATAACCTTGATAAAATTATCTCAAGGGGAGATAGGATAAAAGTAGGTAGGATTTTTGACATTCATAGTATAAAGTTATTTTACTTGAATAAAAAATTTCTTAAATTATTTAAATTAGACTACTACTTGAACATAAATAATATTTGAATTCTAATATAAAAAATTCAAAATGACAAAAATAACAAAAATTTCATTTTTATTTAGGGAAAAGACCACAAAAAACCCAAAACTTTATCCAAAGTGACAAATTTATCCCAAACTTTTTTTTGTGACATGAAAATTCCCAAACTTTGCAAACTGTGACACATTTACCCCATTAAGAGCATTTTCGTCTTATTCTTTCTATTTTTTTTCTTTTTATTTTTTTCTTCTTCTCTTTGTCGGCTTTGGCGGAGGGAAGCCGGCGCCAGCCAGGGCTACCCTCGCCGGCATCCCGCAAGGGTGGCCCTCGCCTGATGCAAGCGAGAGCGGCCCTCGCTAAATCTGGCGAGGGCACCCCTCGCCGGCATCCTGCAAGGGCTGCCCTCGCTCGACGCCGGCTTCCCTCCGTCGAAGCCGGCGGAGGGAAGAAAGAAGAAAAAAAAAAGTTTTTAAAAGTAAAAAGACGAAAATGTCCCTATGATTTAGGGTAAATGTGTCCCACAAATGAAAGTTCAGGGTAAATGTGTCACAGTTAGCAAACGTCGGGATTTTTCATGTTACAAAAAAAAGTTAGGGATAAATTTGTCACTTTAGGCAAAGTTTGGGGTTTTTGGTAGTTTATCCCTTTTATTTATTCCTAAACTTTAATTTGTATACTCAAATTTCTTTCTATCTTATAATATAAATTCATTATATATATTTAGTGTTTATATTTTTTTGCATATATTAGGCATTTCAGTATTTTAGGTACATTAGTATAGTTTATTATTTAACAAAATCTTATCAAGGAATGATGGAAGGGGAAAAAGAAACAAAAATAGTGAGGGGAAAACTAATATAAAATAAGCAAATAAAGATGAAATACGCAAGAGTATTGTGAGATAGGGGTGTGCAACCGGACCAAGTATACCCAGTTACCGGACCGGCCCACCTGGAAAACAGGGTTGTGAATCGGTTCTCGTTGAAACCGGTTCGGGAATCAATTCCTAAAATTTGGAACCAGTTTAAATCGGTCTGGGAACAGGTTCCAAGTGATTACCCACCCGAAAACCTGTTCCCGGACCGGTTTTGGAACTGGTTCCTGGACCGGTTCTGTAAGTAGAGGTCCAAAACATTTTTTCCCCCTGATTTCTATTTTTACTCTCGGAATCACATGACTTTTTTCCTCTTAGCTCTCTCAAACACGCATGGCACTCCTCCTTTGTCATTCCTCTTCCTCACTTGCTTCTCTCCCTCACCGACTCCCTCTCACACCGTCCGATGGACGGATGGTGTTCGTCACTGCCAAATTTTTGTGTATCACATGGATTTGCTCGCCTAATTTCTCTTTTTTAGGAGGAGTTATGCTTACATAAATAAATAGCTTCATGTAGTTGTGGGAATAAGACTAATATTAGACCCATATTTATTGCTAATTATTTGCCTTATGATTTTATTTATTATAATTAGCCTTATGGATCCTTAATTTTCCGTTTAGTCAAAAAGTTTATATATTTATTTATTACAAGTGCTTAATGTTTCAATACAAATTAAGAGGATTACATTATTTTCTCGCGTATTAATATAAAATTCGAAGTCGTATAGGATATCGAGAAATTGCAAAATAGATTCCAGTGGAAACAGGGTTGACCCTAGAACTGGATCGGAAAAACATGATGGATCGGATACATGGTCTAATACAAACAGGAGGGTATATGATCCAAAAAAGGGGAACCGGTTATAATAGGATCGGATATAGGGTCCAGGTCTAGACCCTACCCACCCTGGACTCGATAACCCCCTACCGTGAGAGATTCTTTCCATTTTTGTTGTAATTTTTAAGTTCATTTATATTGATATATTATTCATACCAAACAATTGACCTAATACAATTTAAAAAATACAGTTTTATTATTGCGATTTACTTAACAGTGCATAAGATATAGTGAAATATTTATATTTCATGTCCTATCCTATCTAACTAAAAATCCAGATGACTAAACGTGGCTCAAGTGAATTCAAGAACTCAATGTTCTTGCAAATTTATATTTTATCTTTATTTTCTGCAATTTACAAGGCTAGACTTGATTATACTTGGTCTCTATACCTTTAAATTTCCTTACCATTTACTTTCCTGTCTAAAATTAACAAAAGACCATTCACAACTTTTATTGATTCATATTGATCCATTCATATTTTTCAAGGATATTTCATCATTTTTAGTGAATCACATCGATTGCGACCGTTCTCGCATCCCAGCCATAACGTCACGGAGCCTATGACTTTTTAGATGGCCTTATGGAATTGGGAATGGTGGGGTCAAATTTGGGACTTCTTAATTATACCAACCTTCAGGGGCCATTGCTACTTCTTTCATCTTTTCCTTTTTCGTGTGATGGAGGCTTAGGTATTTCCATTTTGCTATGGTTCGCTCTTCATCTTTCGGGACTAAGAAACTGATTGGTGCAGTTTTCATGCAACGACTTTAGGGAATAGATGTCGTGGCATTTAAGGTACTTGGCAAATACCTCGCCAGCTACAGTAGTTCACGACTCAATTACAGTTTGAGCACAAAAAGCAATGTCGGAAATATTGCCTGCTATATTTGGGATTGCAAGTTTTATGCCAAAAGGCCCGATTGGCACCTTTTCCAAGTTTTTTTTTTTTTTAAAGAAAAGAAGAAGAAGAAGAAGATTATGGATAAACTCAGAATGACTTCAAATTAAATGTCTACACCTTTAAATTTATTTAAAGTAAGTCTATTTTATATCGACATCTCATAAAAGTCCTAATTCAAACCACAGCTATCAAAGCAAAAGATGAAAATTATAGCAACCACTATCCCAAATATACCGTCCCAATCGATCACCATATGCATAAACATAGTTTCAAGTCTAAAAATTTCACATTCTTTGACGCATATGAAACAAATCCAAACTAAAAACCAAATATTTCCACTGGCCAAAACTCCCATCGCATAAAAAAGAACATTCGAAGGAAATAAAATATGATTAAACATTGAAATGATAACGTGACCATCATAATCATCCATTAAGGGCCTGTTTGTTTATTTTTGTTTTTATTCCTCGGAACAAATTTTTTTGTTCTTTTGTTTCAAGAAACAAAAAAGAACAGAAATGCGTTTGGTAAAACTTTTGTTCTCAGGAAGGAATAGATTTGAAACAGAAACAAGAAGTAGAAAAAAATTGTTTTTTATTCTCGGAACAATTTTTCTTTCTCTTTTTTTTTTTTCTTTCTTCTTCTTTTTCTTCTTCCTTTTGTCGGTCACTGGCCTTGGCCATGGCCGGTGCCGGTGCCGGCGACCGGCCAGACGAGGGCCGGTGACCTCACCGGAGTGTCGCCGGCCCCCGGAGACACCGGGCCATGATGAGGCTCAGCCTCGCTAGGCCAAGGCAAGGCCAACCTTGCGCTGCCTGCGTGAGGTCGGCCTCGTCGGTTGGCTTGAGGCTCACCTGGCCACTGAGGCCACTGGCAAGGCTTGGCCTCGCCCAGATCTGGCGAGGCTGAGCCTCGAGGTTGCCTGGTGAGGTTTCGGCAAGCTCGCTAGAGCTTGCCTAGCCAGTCACCGGCCGCCGCTGTGGCAGGCGATCGGCCACAAAGAGAGAGAAGGAAAAAACAAAAACAAAAAAAAAAAAAGAAGAAAAAAAGGAAAAATATAATAAAAAATGTTGAAAACTAAAAGAAACAACAAAATTATACAAGTTTACCAAACGCATTTCTATTCCTGGATTAGAAATTGCAGTTATCAAGCGCGTTCTTATACTCAGAAATTGTTCCCGGGAACGGAAATAAAAAAAACTATTTATATTCAAAAATTGTTCCCCAAAATAGAAACGTCATTAAATGCATCCTAAGTTTCCATTGCTCTCTCGATTAGTTCATGAAATTCAAACGAGTAAAATTGCAGCATAGAGGACTCATCACGCGAATGGGCTCGACAATAAAGCCTATATGGAAGGTTGGGCCCAAGCCCATCATCCATGCTCACTCTCACGAGCGGCTCGAGAGAAGAGGTTTGGGATGAGACGATGATCGGCAGGAAAGAGATTTGATCCCGGTATGATTTCAAGGTGGAACTAGGAATTAGATAAGTTCCCAAAAATTGAAACTGGGGATCTCAAATGGAACCACTCATTTATTCTTTCCCACTACGGGAAAACATTCAACTAATTTTTTTTTGAAGAAAAATAAAATAAAAAAGTAAAATTAGTTTGTCCATTCCGGTTCAATCTGGTTCCCCCTTGGTATTGGGAACTAGACCATCAGGACATTGATTCCACTTTTAGGAATCGGGAATCGAACCAACACCCTCAGGCACTGGACTAAATTGGCCGATCTAGTCCGCTTCTGACGGTTTTCAATTCGGATGGTTCATTTTGCACACTCCTATACCATAACATATCAGTTAGGGGTGTCAAAAATCAAACTGAAAACCGAACCGAACCAAACCAAAAAATTTGATTTTTTCGATTTGGTTTTCATTTGATTCGATTCTCTTTAAAAATCGAATTTTTTTTTATCGGTCCAGTTTTTATTGGTTAACCAAATCGAATCGAACCGATAAATTGATAAGAGCTTATTTCTTGGAAACGAAAAATATATACAACAGAAAAAAATGAAAAAAAAAAAAACAAATGCAAAAATCGAAAACTAAAAGCTGAAAATCAAAATTGAAAAAACGAATCGAACCGAACCAAAATTTCGATTCGGTTTGATTTGATTTGGGTCTTATTTGGTTCGGTTCAGTTCGATTTTTCAAAAAAAATGAAACCGAACCAAACCGTTGACATCCCTAGTATCAGTTGATGAAATTCGAACCGGGTAAATTGAAGCGTGAAGGACTCAGCCTGAGGATGGGCCCAACAGTAAAGCCCATACGGAAGGTTGGGCCCAAGCCCACTGCCCAAGCTCGCTCGGCGAGTGGCGATTTGGTTTGGGACGAGGCGATGATCGACGGGGAAGGGATTTGACCCCCGAGGCTCGCGCTCGTCGGAGTCGTTCGATTCCTTCGGTCGCTCGGGAGAGTCCATGCAGAGTCCGAGAGACGCCGGAATTCGCACTCCCCCTCTCGAGATCTCCGCCGTCGCCGCCGCCGCCCGTCGCCGCCGCCGCCGATAACCGCCGGTCACCTCCCGTGAGCTTCGCTTCTTCCTCTCTCTCCTCTCTCTCTCTCTCTCTCTCTCTCTCTCTTCCCTACTATCATTTCTGTGATGAAATCGCGCGCGATGTGATGTGACGGCGAGGAGCATAGGCGAGTCGAGATGCGTCGTTTAGGCCGTGGCTCTTGGCGCGGTTGGAGCCGCGGGAATGCCGACCGAGAGAGGTCGAAGAAGCGGCGCGTCACTGTTTCACTGAGTTCGTTGAAGGCCGGCCACGCGATTCGTGGTCCGGGATTTCTCGTTAATCGTCGCCGACGGCGGCCGATGACAGTTGCTAGGTAGCGATTGATGCGTGACGTCGGGCTGTGTGACCGAGCTAAGGTGTGGTGAGATGAGTCGGGAGGATACGGTTCGCAGTTTTGTTTTGATGCGGCGGGCGAGTTCATGAGCGAAATATGGAGAGGGATGATGGGATTTGGTCGGTTCTGCATTGGTGAGAGCATAGCATGAGTTTTTCGACGTGTTATATTGCTTTAGCTCACCCGTTATGGAGATTCAATGCGCAACTCGTGCTCATACGCCAGTTGAGTAGGGAAGGATAGTGACTTTTCGCAGCAGTGCGTGTTCCGGTCGCCGAATTAGTGTATAGATTGCGATGTGCAGTGAGTTTGTTGTCAATTGATTGCTTATGGAGGATCATTTTTTGACCAATGCAATTTCTGGTTGTCTGGCCAAGTACCTTTATAAACTTTGAGTCCAGGTTGGTCTTCACCTGAGAATATGGTGCCCTAATAGCTCTGACGATTGTGCGGGGTTTATGCATGGAAACTTTAGACCAGTTTCCTTTGTTCTGCAGTGTATTGTCCCATATATAGATTTCTTTCATTTCTCTGTCTGCTTTGCTCAATTCGATTCCGTTTTCTGACAGATATCCTCAATATGAGGATGGCTAAGGAAGAAACTTCATGTAGTGCTGTTCAAGTAAGTGTCTTAGCTGCTTCTATGTGTGCATGGCTGCAACCACCTGGATGGGGCTTGGGGGGGTCCTTATTAACCTGGAAGTGCACATAATGGACATTTTGTTCTGTGTCTGTGAACAGGTGATGGATTTGATTTCAGCAGTTAAGGAGCTGCATGTGCTTAACTCGCAGGAGCTCAATAAATTACTGAGAGACTCTGACAATTTTGTAATTGACTATTTATCTGTTGAAGGACCATCAATAAAGGTCAGGAGTCAATCTGTAGGATCTCAGCTGCAGTCCTTTTAATTTTTGAACCTGGTCAGTTCTTGACTCTATTGTTTCAGGTTGATATGGAAAAACTTGCAGGCTGTCTCCCCTTGCACCTTATTGCTGTGCTCATGTCAGCTGAAAGAGATGAAGTTATGTTCAGATACCTATTATCTGGTCTGCGACTCTTGCATTCCTTGTGTGAAGCCCGCCATGCTAAACTGGAACAGGTAGTTTCTCAGCAATATTGTTTAACTAATTGATTTCTCCAATAATCTTGCTTTTGGCTCCTTCCTTTTGTCTGTTCCTATCATATGGTTTTGGCTGTTCCACTTACCATCTTAATAGTATTTGGCATAAATTAAACAAATTATTTGGTCTTCCAGATCAGCATTTTGAATGACATATGTTGTAGTAAAGTTGGATTTTTCTGTATATTTCTTCGGAATTTATGGAAGTGGAGGGTGACTGAAATTTTCAATTTTATGACTCCATGTAAGTACAAATGTCACCATTCAGCAGTTCTAGAATGAAACAAGGAGGTGGTGCCTAGGTTGACTTGTTCCAGACTCTTATTTCCATATCTCTGGCGAAGCAGTATTATATTTTTTTGTTTCAAATATTAGTGAAGAGCCTACTGGTGGATTCGTTGGATTGTTCTTTCTCATATCATTCGTTGGGTTGTTCTTCCATTGTGTCATGGTTTAGGAAATTTATTCTTTCTATTATGTTTGGCAGATTTTGCTGGATGATGTTAAAGTATCAGAACAGATGCTTGATCTGGTCATTTATTTGCTTATCGTCCTCAGTGGATATAAGCAGCAGGTTTCCATCTAATCCTGTTTTTGATGTCTTCCCTGCTGAACGTCTTCATTATGCAACCTTATCAAAAAAAAAAAAAAAAAAAAACGTCTTCATTATGCAAAAGCTTCTCTTATTGGTGTAGGGAAACAATGATCCAAGTCCTCTGCCCCTCCTGCATTCAGCATTAGTAGCATGCGGTCTGCATCTCTTAACAGGATTTATATCTTCACAGTGGCAAGATCTTGCTCACGTATTGCTTGCACACCCTAAGGTATAATTTTTGCCCAATATTTTCTTTCGAGAGTGATCCATGGAATTAGGTTAGCGACAACCAATTGCTTATGAAAGTTATTCTTTTCTCTTTTTGTTCGTCCAGTTTTATATTAGATCAATAATTCATGTACCTTATGGTTCTGCCCCAATGGCAACTGTGCTGATTATAGAAGTTTGTTTTGACAGATTGACATTTTTATGGATGTAGCCTTTCGAGCAGTTTGTATGATGACTAGATCTCTGAGGACCAAGCTGTCACCTCATAGTAATGATTTCTGTGCAAATTTGAATCTGACAGCAGAGCAGATGGTTAACTACCTTTGCCAGCAGTGTGAGGCATCTCTGCAGTTTCTTCATTCATTATGCCAGCAGAAAACATTTCGGGAGCGTGTGCTGCGGAATAAGGTCTCTGAAATGGCAGATTCATGTGTTCAAATTTAGATTTCCTGCAGGATATAATTCATCCTTCAGAAACAAGAGCTTTAAATAGTATTTCCCGCCAGATGGAAGATAAAGGTTCACATGGGCACAGAAGGTTTCATATTTAGCACCTTTAATTAGGTTTCATTAAGGAAGAAGAGGCAGCAAAAATCCTTATGGATAAAGCGTTAGCTTGCGAAACACTTGTAGGCTAATTTCACAAAATCACATAAAGTCTGAGGTTGTACATATAATAAGTTGGTTGTGACTTCTTATCTTCAAAAACAGAGTACCCAGGACATTGGGGTTTTATCAAGGAATCTTCGTTGTGTTTTACTTTAATCAGATATTCAATCTTCTGGCAGGAACTGTGTGGAAGAGGCGGTGTTCTTATTCTGGCTCAATCAATTTTCAATCTAGAGATCACTCCATCTCTGAAACAGTCAGCCGCTGTTGTAGCTGCAGTATCCAGGCTTAAAGCTAAAATGTTATCAATTGTGAGTTGATTGGAAAAGATATTTGTCTTATATTTAATAATGACTTATTAGATAATAATTTATAAGTTGCTCAGTCTATGCCTGGAATTCTTTTGGGCAAATGAGCTGAGATTTACCTGATCGGTGTTGATCTGCAGCTGTTACATCTTTGTGAAGCTGAAAGTATTTCTTACCTGGATGAAGTTGCCAGTTGTCCACAGAGCTTGGATCTTGCAAAATTCGTTGTACTAGAGGTTGGTTTGCATATGCTGGCAGATGTGGTTTTCATAGGACGGATGTTTTTCTGAAGAATGAACTCTTTTAAATTTCTTTTCAGAGGATGCACAATTGTCTTCTTTTTCTTAATCAGTGGTGAAGGATACAGAGAAAATCTAGCACACCATGAATGTACAATGGAAACAGGAAGAAAAACCTAAAGTAAAGCATGAGAAGATTTTGTGGAATCAAAACAAGATCACAAATGTCCTTACAGTCTGTATTTATGTGTAAATATGTTTATCCATCTCTGTAGCTATGTTAGTCATGATCTTTTACTTGTTGATGTCGTAACTTTTTGAGAAGTCTTCCTAGTGACCTGTGTAAGTAAAGCTATTCCCATGACATCTCATATCATTTGCGATGTCATTTAATAGAGGTTCATCTTGCAGATATTCTTGTTAAAAGATTCCCTATTCTAGATTTTATTTTGACACTTCAGTTCTTGAGCTAGGGATCCTTACACTAATAAGCTTCTTTGTGATGAAATGGTGGTTTCTGTGTAGGTTCTCAACTTATTGAAGACTGCACTTGGCAGAAATACTGAATATTCTGCTGCTCATTCTGACAGAAAATATCCATCAGGCCTGTTGCAACTCAATGCAATGCGCTTAGCTGATATCTTTTCCGATGACTCAAACTTTCGAACTTATATCACAACATTCTTTGTAAGATACCTTTTTTAGATCTCTACTGAATATTCAGTTTCTTTTCTTTCATCTTGGTTTCTTCACATCATTGAGAAAAGTGTCAGTTTTCTTTGCTGGTGCCAAAGTGTCATTTTTTTTCTGGTTTTAATGAGTTAAAACACCAAACTGAAAATATGTGAATGCAAAAGTGTCGTTTGGGGTTTTAAAGTGATGCAAAAGCTCCACTCGCAGTAGGTTATCCTGTTTTCTTATGATTATACATGCTGTCCAGAGATGCAAGAAATGACTAATTGGAGTATAATTTTAGGGTTTTGGAAGGATATATTTCTACAACGTGTGGTTATTGTTTGTCCATCACACCACTTAAGTATTATGTTGGTAAGATCTTGAATGTGTCTCTCACATTTTTTTGCAGACTGAAGTTCTCTCTGCAATATTTTCCCTCTCTCATGGTGACTTTTTATCCTCTTGGTGTTGTTCTGATCTCCAAGTAAGGGAAGAGGATGCATCCCTGGATTATGATTTACATGCAGCCACAGGATGGGTTTTGGATGCCTTTTCACCATCAAGCACTTCGAACAAGTTGAACATAGAATATGCATTCATCCCTAATAATATCCGTCAACCTTCATACGCCCATCAGAGGACATCACTTTTTGTCAAAATAATTGCGAACCTCCATTGCTTTATTCCCAACATCTGTGAAGGTTAATTCATAGCCATGATTGCTTAAAGTGCTTCTAACTCAATTTATGTCATACTCCGCTAAAAGCACATTATATTACAGAGCAAGAGAGGAATCTCTTCCTTCACAAGTTTCTGGAGTGCTTGAAGGTGGACACAGACTCGAGTAAACCATCGCCTGAAAGTTCTTATACTTCTGATGCTCCAAGAGCTGACACTGTCTTCAGAAATCTGCGTAAGTGGACTCTGAGGTTATTTGCTTCCATACTTACTTTTTGTTTCTTATGATTGATTTTTATTGTTCAGGTTCATTGTTAAGTCATGCAGAGTCCTTAATTCCAACCTTCTTGAACGAGGAGGATGTACAATTATTGAGGTGATTTTAATGTCATCACTATCATCATTTCCTTTATTCTTTTTTTTCCTGAAGCTTCAGATTTGTTAGCATGTTATTCTGAGTCTCTGACCAAGTATAGTGAGGTGTGATTTTAAATGATCTGCTGTTATGTAGAGTCTGCATGTATCTGTTCATTGTCTCTTTAAAATTCCTATCCGAAGCCTATGATCTCTGGCACGATGCCCATTATCTGTACCTTCCAGGTGTGACATGTTTAATGCTTAAATCCTAGTTAGAAAATTTTTGTCATCTTAACAGAGGCACCAAGTGGATGATGAAAAATAAAAACTGTAAACAAAGAGGCTCTGCATATATAGAGTCTGCTTGGTGGGCAGAGTCAACCAGAGAAAAATAATGCCTCAAAATGAGGCAGCCGCCTGAATGGGG
This sequence comes from Eucalyptus grandis x Eucalyptus urophylla, assembly GCA_028830015.1. Taxonomy (NCBI): domain Eukaryota; kingdom Viridiplantae; phylum Streptophyta; class Magnoliopsida; order Myrtales; family Myrtaceae; genus Eucalyptus; species Eucalyptus grandis x Eucalyptus urophylla. The sequence goes on along the minus strand of CM054190.1, from coordinate 55,350,405 downwards.
CACAACCTTATTTTAGTTTAGTTATCACTCCTTGATTTGGCCGGTATCGATATACCCTTTATATTTTGAAAACAGGGGCTGTTGGTTTTCTTGAATATCCAGAGAAGCTGGATTACTTTACGAATTGTTGGGAGGGATATTGTGTGGGTGGAACCGTGGAAGTTTGCTCCATATGGCTAGCTTTGCAGAAGATCTTAAGCTGACAGTGAATTTTATATCTTCTATCCATGAGCATTCCCAGCCGTGTACTTCCCTATTAATATTCCAACTTAATAGTGCTTCAGTTGCTTACACTCAGCCAAGCAATTTGGTGAGAAGCAATCACATTTTTTTAGTTCTTAAATTTCAAATACATACTATGTTCATTCCTAATATCACAGTATAAAGAGTTCAAGTAAATATAATCAAATGGCAGAATAATATATAAGAAAAGAAATTAAACTGGAAGGGGACAGTTAGATAACATGATGCCACAGATCATCCTTCACTGGTGCTTCTCAACTCATTTCTTATAATATGTAACATGTATGTATACACATTGTGATAGAGTGCTGATATGTGTGACGTATGTGTATAACTATATGTATGGATGTACTGTATCTTCTTCTCTCCTATGGTATTATGGTGATAAATCAATTTCAGAAATTTTGTAGTCTATTCTGTTACTTTTTCTCGATGTCCTTTGACCTTCCATCTTTGCATATTTTCGTGCAGAGTATTCTTTAGCCAGTTACAGCCATTGATCACCCCGAATATGGTTGAAGAGAATGGAGTTCAAGTGAGAATTAGTTTTTCTATACTATTTCTTGTTGTTCTAAACCATACATCGTTTAGAAAGTGCAATAAATTCCTGTTATTTGGAAGTTCTGAACTATGCTGTCGAATTAATCCAGGAAAGCAAAGTGGATGGGTCCAGATCTTGGGATAAGTTTGCTCAAGTCAATATGAGTGACAAATATCAGGTAAATTTTAAGAGTTCATTTAATTTTTGTTCATGTTCTGATTGTCACTTTGGTGAAATAGTTTAGAAATGGGTGATACAAATATCCTTCAATAGCATTGTATTGTACTACAGTTAGATAGGGCTTGCAATTTAGTAGCTAGAATCTTGAGGTCCAAACTCAGAATTGCAAGTAAACCTTGTGAACCTAACTTATGAAACATGAAGTCAATACTTCTTTTCAGCGGTATTGACTGAATGCCATCCTGCTATTAAGGAACGAGAGACGATTTACTTGAATGAAATGTAACGGATCCTATGATATCTATAAATACTACGACTAAGCTAATCCAAGATAAGTAATCATGCCTAGACTTTCCTTTTGAACCTGAACCAGAGACGAAGTAATTTTTGTAGGAAGCTCCGAGTGTGGGGAGACGCTTATATCCTATGCCCAGAAAAGATTCACCTAATCTTAATGGTAGAAGTGGTAACCTGAGAGAGGGCATGTCTGAGAACTCCACTTTCAACGACTTGGAACGACTTCATGTCAGAAGCAAGCATGATGAGCGTAGCAATTTTTTGAGGCGAGGTAGGGGGGAACATGCTAAATTTGGCGGGACTGCCTCTAGAGTTTCAAGAGAAGCTGATGGGGATGTCCAGAATGTGGAAACAAGTGGTTCGGATACAAGCTCCATGAAAGGAAGAAACTCCGCAGATCCCACAGAGAATGGTGATCTTGCACAGCTGGGCAAGCAGGTGACTGTAAGTGGGTCTGGAGCAGGTCAAGAGGATGAGAAGGTTGAAACCCATCATAGTGAAGAAAAGCAGCGAAGAAAACGCAAACGCACTATCATGAATGAGAAACAGATGAAACTCATGGAGGGCGCGCTCTTGCATGAACCAGAAATGCAGCGAAATGCCGTTTTGATTCAAACATGGGCGGATAAATTGAGTTCTTATGTATGTTATCTATTCCTTATGACTTAAATTGATGAAGCATAATTTAGATATGAACACCATAGACTATTTAAGATTGACAAATTTTTCCATCTTTTCACCTTTTCCAGGGTTCTGAAGTTACATCTTCACAGCTAAAGAATTGGTGAGAAGAACTTCTCTAACCTTTTTCAATCTGCCGCTCTGATGATTGAGAAATTTTAATCTTGTGTTCCTGCTGAGAACTTGATCTGATAACCTGGATACTCTAATTATAGGAAATGCACTTGGTTACTCTGTGGAGGCAAATGATTTGGTGGTGCTAGATTTGTACTCTGTTCTATCTTTGGAAACTAAGCATTGTGACATGAAATTTCATGTTGGAAGAAAATGAAAACAATGATAAGGAGTTCCTTGAATGGATATAACGTCTCATATCAGATTAATGGTGAAGAGCTAGCATGCTTGTGCAGATTTATATGCAAAGAGAAACTAAGAATGCTCCGCCGGTGGACAAGGCATAATTGTTGCTCTGAAGTAGCATTTGGGCAACTTGTGGTGCTTTTTAATTGGATTATCTTGAGGAAAACTGATTGTGCTGTTGCCCTGTGTATCAACAGGCTGAACAATCGGAAAGCTAGGCTAGCACGCGCTGCTAAAGATGTCCGAGCCCAGCCAGAAGTTGACGAAGCTATGCCCGATAAGCAGGCTGAACAAGGCCAAGCATTGCAGCCTGAATCACCAGAGAGCCCAAGTAACGAAGTTCCATCAACTTCGAAAGGTAATACTTGGAGCGCATCAAGGAACAGTGCGGAGAAATCTGGGGCTGCCCAATCAGAAGCTGTCAATCCTAGTCCAGCTGAATTAGCTCTTGAGCCTGGCCAACACGTAGCCGTTGTGGATGCGCAAGGAGATGAAATCGGTGAAGGGACGGTGCATCAGGTTTATGGGAAGTGGAATGGGAGAATCTTGGAAGAATCGAAAACGTGCGTCGTGAACATTACCGAGCTCAAGGTTCAGAAATGGTCCCAACTTCCATACCCATCTGAAACCACAGGCAGCTCATTCGAGGAAGCTGAAGCGAAGATTGGTGTGATGAGAGTGTTATGGGATTTGAATAAAATTTCCCCAGTTCGACCTTAGTGAGTTTTGTGACGGTCGAAAAGAAATTTCGGTCGTGAATTGTATTAAATATAGTTTTCTTGCACATCAAGTGCGCGCCTTACTGTCTTAGTGTAGATATCTTTTTCTTTACCAACAACTTGAATTTCACTTCAGTAAAAAGTGAGTTTCCTAGAACGAGTAGAGTCAGCAGGCTTCGGCTAGCTCACTTGACTCGAGCTCCTTCTTTGGCTTATGGATACTCTAGGAGTAGTGAGCTTGATCGAATTCCAAAAGCAGCTTGCTCTGGAATTACGCGCTCCACAGGCGTAACCATCGAAATTACACACTTACGGTCGGAATGTTCGGTTTGAACTTCTTTGCGCAATACTCGGAGTTCCATCGAATCCCCGACAAAGAAAGAGATTGGGAGATTCGAACCAGTGACCGGGAATTCCAAAGTGTAAGGAGTAAGTCTTGTCAAACTTGGCTAACTATTGCATTGACGCATTACTTAGTCCAATAGGTCATAGCTTCCGAAAATGTCAATCTTATTCGATATGATTTTCCTAATCAAAAGGATCCCAATGTTAAATTCAAACCCCTTAATTTCTTTGGACCGTATATAAAAAAACAGAGCCAACCATATCTAACTCTCTTAGTTTGTATCTTTAAAATGTATACATCGCATTTCCCCCATTAAGAAGTTTGCACTTTTGCATCTTGGAGTTTGAGAAATTACATAGAATAGACATTGTGAAAGCGTAGATTTTTCTGAAACACGGTTCAAAGTATAAGATTTCAAAACTAGAGGCTGCAAAGCATTATGAAGTCACTATCTACTCAATCATTATCTAGTGGTTTGAATAGAATGCACAACTAATAGGCAACCTTAGTCAAGAAGTTTCGTACATCTCGATGGGCTAACCAATCTCATCGAGACCTCAATCAACGAGTTGGGCCACCGGCAACCGTTTCGAAGCCCCCCTCTAGCTCAACTGGCTCGACCAATCAATTTATAACTGGGGAAAAAGGTTGGAAGATGGTTATTGTAATTTCCCTAATCTCTTAAAAAGTAGGAGCAAAATAATAATAATAATAATAATAATAATAATAATAATAATAATAGTACAAAGTTTAAAGGCAGGCCCAACTGCATCTGTGTCTCAAAGGCCCAGTGGAACCCAAAATTCCCATTTCATCATTCCCGCGGTCGAGCGTTTTACCTTCGGACGCCGTTGTCGGATCTTCCGCCGCCGCTCCCGGAAGCCATAAAGCCCTAAATCTCCACCGTCGGACGTCGCCGGCGTCGGCGCCGGCCCTGCGCCAAGTGCCTCGGTCGCCGGGAAATGGCGGCGCGTGGGATGACGATGCTCCTGAGGAGGTTCTCGAGCGTTTCGTCGAACCCGCTCCGGGTCTGCGTCGTCGGAAGCGGACCGGCGGGGTTTTACACCGCCGAGAAGGTAAACGCCCTCCCGTTGCGCGCCCGTTGAGACGTTTCGAGTTCGGTTTTCCTGCTCGGTGATGTCGATTTTGCGATCGAGAGGTTCGAGACGAGCTACTGGAATTGTTTATGGACGGAGAACTAGAAATGATTGTAGTGAAATTAGCGATAGCTGCAATTGTAAGTGGACGTGCCCGAACAAAGCTGAGAAAGAAGGAACGTAGAGAATGATTCGCGTGAATATGTCTGTGTGCGGTAGTTAGGGAGTTTTTAGGCCTTAAAGTTTTCATCTTTTGTAGCTCGACAAGTGTGATTGACCCGTATGTAAACATGAACGATCTGGTCTGTGCTATCAGATGCTGAAGAGACACGAAGCCGCACAGGTCGATATAATCGATCGCCTGCCTACGCCTTTTGGGTTAGTCCGCTCTGGCGTGGCGCCCGATCATCCCGAAACAAAGGTGAAGTTTTCTTTCTAGGTCATCTCGATTGATTGTTGTTCTTTTCTTCATAATGCTGGTTTGTGTCGTTTGATATATTTTGAGCAGTGACTGCTAAAGGGATGGTGGGAACTTTCTGTTTTCTGCTTTAATTTTTCATTTTTTGCTAAATAGGAACTGTGTGAAGATAAATGTCGTGATCTTTAAATGCATCAGTTGATATTTTTAGATATGGTTTACAATGAAATGTCACCTTGCGAATGAAGCTTTTCAATTGCTTATGTAACGTTAGTTTTTTTTTTTTCCTCACATTACTTGCCGAGATCCATTTAGTCATGGTTCGGTTATCCATGAATTGCTTTTTATGTAGTCTTTCAATAAATTGTTTGTTTGAGATGTAAATTTCTCTAAATTGAGCTTATTCACCAGAGACTTGCAACAGATCGTGGTTAATCAATTTTCTCGTGTTTGCCATCACGAGCGTTGCTCTTTCTTTGGCAATGTCACTCTCGGTTCGTCTATCTCTCTGCGAGAGCTCCGCGATCTGTACCACGTGGTAATGTTCACTCTAGACCATGATGTGATTGGTGAGCAGCTAAACTTCATGTTTTATAACTGACTTGTTTGATTGCTTTGAGCAGGTTGTACTTGCTTATGGTGCTGAAAGTGACAGAAGCCTTGGCATTCCGGGTGAAGTACGTGATGACAAATGATATTATGTAACATTTTCTTTATTCTGTTCTTGATATTGCAATAGATCTGCCTTGTCTGTATTAGCATGTAAAGAATTGGAAAAGTTTTTTGCCATCGATTATTTATAGGCTATACAGACAAGTGATGATATTACTTTTTTCTTTATTTGGATCTTTTCTAGGACTTATCAGGCATACATTCAGCTCGAAAAGTTGTCTGGTGGTATAATGGCCACCCAGACTGCAGACATTTGGAGTTGGATTTAAAAAATTCTCAGACAGTTGTGATTCTTGGCCAGGTATTTTCATGATCAGTGGATACCTGATGAAGTTGCTGATTGGACTGATAGTTTAACCATATGCTAAGCCCCCCTCCCCCTTCTCTCTCTCTCTCTCTCTCTCTCTCTCTCTCTCTGTGACTTGAGCTTGTCATCATCATTAGCTAGCGACATTAGCTAGCGACATTAGTTGGATGCTGTAGATAAAAGATATTCCTTTTCCATATTTCAGGGCAATGTAGCTCTTGATGTTGCACGTGTTCTTCTGCGGCCTACAGTTGAATTAGCAACAACAGACATTGCTAACCATGCATTAGCTACTTTGCAAGAAAGCTCTATAAGGTTTCTTGTTCATCTTGAGTCTTAGTCTGTTTTACAGACCTGACTTTTTCAATCTTGGATGTCCTTGATGATATAAAATTATTTCAGGAAAGTGTATTTGGTTGGAAGGCGTGGACCAGCCCAAGCAGCTTGTACTGCGAAGGAGCTACGCGAAGTTCTTGGTGACTACTGGCATCTTTTTAAATGAAACATCGAATCTCCTGCATTTTCCCTTTCAAATCTTGGCTTGTGTTTTTCATATAATTAGGGAAATATGAATTTATTTTTGCTGTTGGTCCTGGGTCTAAAGGACAAGTTGTGCATCAATTGCCAGGTATCAAAGATCTTTATGTCGGCATTTCGGAATCTGATTTACTCAAAACCCCAGCGGATGAGGTACTTCTACACATATGCTCACTTTCCTTTTGCTTGAGAAAATATTAATTACTTACATTTATTTTAAAAAAAAAATATTTATTTGTATCCAAGACTGCAAGATCATAGAGTTAAAGAGATTTTCTCATAATAAGAAAAAAAAAAGACTTCGAGATTTTTAATTGATATTGGTAATTCTTGATGGTGTTCCCCACTGATCAACACCTTGACATTATTATTTGGCAAAGGAAGAGCTGAAGAACGACCGGATAAGGAGGAGGGTTCATGAGTTGTTGTCAAAGGCAGCCACCTCGAATCAGTCAAGTCCAAGATCAGATCAACATGAACTCCATTTTGTTTTCTTCCGCAAACCAGATAGGTTTCTGGATGATGGCCATGGGCATGTGACAGCTGTTCAATTGGAGAAGACGGCTCTCAGAGGTAACCTTTTGCTGTTTCGTTTTTGTTATCTCAGTCGGTTCTTGCTCTTCTAGGCTCCATTCCACTGTTGAATGTTGATTGCCTTGCTGTCATTGCGATGGTAACAGTGTGTGTCTTTTGATTTAGCATGGCAGCATGGCCTTCTTATATTTTGATCCGAGAATTAAAGACCTGTTCATGCAATCTCTTTCTGATGTTAGAGCCTCAAAAGATAAATGTGTTTTTTATCTCTTCCTTTGTATCGCTTGGATTTCTGGTAATTGGCTGGACGATGAACCCTTTCAACACAGGAGCCAACAATAAAATGGTCTAATATTATTGACTCGAATTTGGCTTGAAACATGCTGGAGTATTTACTGAGCCTCACTTAGCCTCCTCTGACTTTGTTTTATAGGTAATGGCTCTGGAAAGCAAATTGCAGTTGGGACTGGAGAATTTCAAGATATTGAATGCGAGTATGTTTTCCTCTTATTTGTGCTTTCACTGTTTTTCTGGTAGACTAGTACCATGTGAAAGTTGTAAGGCCAGCTTTGCAACATGGGTGCTTGCGTCATGGGATAAAAATATACAGAGGCTTCTAATGATGTACACCTCACATAATTGATAAAACAAACAACATTTTAGAGCCAACAGCGTGGAAATGATTTCTTTTACAGCTTATCAATATGTCCTTTTATGCATTTATTCAAAGGAAAACAATTGCATAAACTAGGACAGTATACTTGGCATTGATTAACATGGTCTTTCTGTCTCTCTGTTTAGGATGGTAATAAAGAGCATTGGATACAAATCAGTACCAGTTGAAGGCTTACAATTTGATCATCGAGCAGGTAATAGATGAATGAATCCACTGTTACAGAGTGGCTCGCTAACTGATTCCTGCATTTTTTCTCTGGTGTTTAAATATGAATCAATCTGAATTCCTTCAGCCTTCTTATCGAATTCACTGTTGCTGAACACAACCTTTAGAGTTTCAAGAATTTTCTGCTAAATAATTTTGTCCAATTTACAGAAGAAAATGGATTATTTATGCAACATATTGCAGAGTGGTTTCATCTTTTTCGTTGATTTACTTTTCATCTGACCCATATGTGATTAGCAGCATAAGGGATGTTAAACAGAGGAAAATAGGCATCAAATAATTTTCTGATCATGAAATGATGCTTCATCTCCAGGTGTTGTTCCAAATGTTGGGGGCAGAGTTCTGTGTGATACATCTGGTGAGTCAGCAATTGAGGAAGGTCTATATGTCTGTGGATGGTTAAAGAGAGGGCCAACTGGAATTATTGCTACAAACCTTTATTGTGCAGAAGAAACTGTAAGTGTTCTGAGGAAGTTTTAAGTTTTAACCCATTCTCTCAGTTGTCGCTAGCATTGACGATGCTTGAAGCATTCTTTATCCAACTGGAAACTTCTGAAACACATGTCTGGCATCTCTCCGTAATGTTTCCTATGATGAATGTCTTTCAGTAGTAAAATTTCAAATATCCATTGTTATAATGAACTGCATCTAATTCTCATACTGAGGGATATATTCAACATGAAATGTTTAGAGTGTTCTTGTTCAGTGAGTGGAAGCCTGTTCATGTCAATGTGTCTTTAAAATTTCACTAATTGATGTGGCAGGTTGCGAGTATATCTGAGGACATAGATCGTGGGGTATTGGTGCCATCATTGTCTAAACCAGGGAGAGATGGTCTTCTCCAGTTATTAGATGATCGGAATGTCAGAGTTGTGCCATTCAGTACTTGGGAAAAGATAGATTCTGAAGAAAGGAGGGTTGGGAGTTTGAGAAGCAAACCCAGGGAGAAGTTGGCCGCATGGGATGAACTATTGGGCTTCTGTAACTAATCAGCTGTGCTAGGAGATTCTGTCCATTTGACGCAGTTCGGCCAGAAAACAGCACTGAAAGATAATGCTCATCGTGGCTTACTGCTCTTGAAGTGCCATCATTGACAATGCGTTGACAAATTAATTTTGCTGCATCACTTTGGGTGTATTCTGCAATTGGTTTCCAAGAAAAAGCAAATGGTTGTTGCATGCTGAGCGCTGTTTTGCCTTCATCACAGTAACAGGAGACGAGAAGCAGTTTGTTTATTTGATGGTACTGGATTAAATTGTTCAATGCTGCATCATTGTCATAAACTTCAATAATGCGCTCTTTCATGCGCTTCCCTGCTCATACCTTATATCAGTTGTAACGCAGCATTGGCAACAAACGGTGAAATTTTGTTTTATCAGGATTATATGTCGAGGGCCTGCTCAGCATAGTTTCCTCTTTCGCAGCTTTTTCCGCTCTGGTTAGGGCCTTTTAGTTTGCGGGAGACTTTTGTTGCATTCGTGTTTTTTATTACTTGCCATGAAATATACTTCCAACTGTTGAATTTATTCCCATTATGACTTCACTCAAAAATGATAGATGTATGGATGACATTATATGATGTTAAGATGATTTGCACTGGGGAGAGTGGGATTGGTTTCTTTTTCCTCGAATTGAGCTAGACTAGAAAGTGAAAAAGAAGCCAAGATGGATTATTGTTTGGTCGAGGGAGGAGTTGGTGCGGCCCCCAACTTCACTAGCGAGGGCCAGGAAACCTCACCGGCCGAGTAGGTGTAGCACCACCATCCTTCATGTTCAGCACCATGATTTCTCTCCCTTTTTGTTTTGAAATCTCTATCCATTTTTCTTTCAATTTCTTCCCCTTTTTTTTTGAAAAGATTTACCCTTTTTTCTTATCAAAATTTTCAATTTTTTCAAATGTGGGGCTGAGCGTTGCCTCTTGTCTTGAAAATGAAATAATGAAGAATTACATGATCTTTTTTATGTTAATTAAATGAAATGGAATTGACAAAGAGATTCAATTACACTAATATGATAAATTTAAAGCATGATTGCACTATATAAAAATTTTAAAATTCGATTGCATTTGATTTCAAATTTCAAAGGAAGAGAAAAAAGAGAACATTAGTAAGAAAAGCAGGGTAAAAAAAAAAATGACAGAAGAGCATTTTGGCGGGAAATTGGGGGGTAAACGTGGATTACTCCTGATGACCGTTTGAGCTGGTGCATAAAAGACAAGACTCATGAAACGGCTGATATTCAACGGGCTCGAACGGACTTCCGGATCAGCCGTCCGAAACGCTTCCCGGTCAGTAGTCAGTACGCAGTTCACCGAAGTGCCAGCTGAAGTGCGACAGAGTCAACTCGACAGGCAATAATCTGTGACTGCATGGCAGGAGCATGGCTCTCTTGGAGGACTAGATCACGAGGCTCCCACGGGATTCGGAGGGTGGTGATGCAGATGCTGCTGGACCGGGGTACCTCATCGCCGACTACAAGATCGGCATGCCCAGGCACGAGTTCGGCGAGGGCATGAAGAGGGAGGACCTTGTCATCAGCAAGGCGAAAAGGAGCGACAGTTCGGATCAGGTAAATGGCTTGTTTGGAATGTTTGGCCTGCTTTGTAGGTTTCTTATCCTTTACGTGTTTGACGAATGCGTGCACTGCTCCAGCTCGAAAATGGCGAAAAGAGGCGAGCATATCCGTTTGCCTGCGTCTCAGGGTTTGTGGGTGATGAGCAAATAAGGAAACTTCGCATTACATCGCCATTTCTAGGTGACAGGAAACAGAAGAAGCTGCAAAATGAGCCAACAACAGATGATCATGACCGCGTTTCCACATTGGGATTGTCATCTTAGAAATCACAAATTTATCTGCATAATTTCCACGTGATTCACTTAATGTTATTGCAAATAAACTGAGGTATATATGCCTGTGTAATGCGTGTGATGTCCCTGCAATCAAATCGACGTTTTGTTATTCTTTATGAAGTGATGTGAGCAGTTTGATTGAGATGATCTTCATGTTTTTGTTTCCTTCTGCAGATTTATGTTTTCTTTCCTGATGAGGAAAAGGTCGGGATCAAGACGATGAAGACCTACACCAATCGAATGAAATCAGAGAATGTTTTCGGGGCTCTGTTAGTTGTTCAACAGAATTTGACGCCCTTTGCACGGACATGTATAAGCGAGATATCTGCGAAATTCCACCTGGAGGTTTTCCTGTTAAGGTCGGTTTCTGTATTTGAGGTTATAGCTGATATGAGAGGTTCACTTTTGCCAAAGATACCAGTGTCTACTTCTCATTTGTCATGTCCTCCTTCTCCCTATTCTTTCCTAGAAACCCTGATGCTAGATCTTTCAGTATTATACGTAATCTCAATTGCAATTGTTCGGTGAAATGTGTTTACTCCTGTAGCTTGTTGCATAACTTACATTATACGAAAGTGGATAAATATCTGCGAAATTGCACACTGCTGCTGGATAAAGGTCTTCTTAAATTATACAAAAGTGGGAAAAGTAAAACGCAAAGGTAAAAGAAAAGGCAAATTGGTGTTGAGAGAATGCATTGCACTTGCTTACGATCATCATATAATTTGATCGTCGAATCACCAAGTTAAATACAGTAGGACGTTTTAATCAGATTTATAAATTAATCCCCTTTTTGGTAGATTTAAGTCTTGGGCTTTTACAAAATTAGAAGGAAAAGAAAGAAAGCTTTGGATGTGGTTGCTGACACCATCTTCAGTTTAACTAGCTTGGTTGCTTAACCCTTTATTGGTATTGATTCGTAAGTTATCCACTGTGGCCGAATTTGTTTCCAATAATTGTGAAGTCGTGTAAGAACAGTTCTCGATCCTTTTCCTAATTTTAGGCCATGAACAGTTTTTTTATGCATAGACCACCAAATATGACAGTTTCTCGTGAGTATTTGAAATGTCACTCTTGCATTTATCGCAGCAAGATCAGGCATTCGATGTGGCAATGGAGTTCGGGCGTCTGAATCTATTTTAAGAAATATGTTAGGAAATGAATTCGGTGCATTACATAGCATTTGTAGGGGACATAATACCCCGAACTAGAAATATTGTTGATGAAAGATCTCATTAATTTTGTTTAACTGCAATATTGCAGGAGTCCGAGCTGTTGGTCAACATTAAAGAACATGTTCTTGCTCCTGAACATCAGGTGCTTACGACAGAGGAAAAGAAAACCCTGCTGCAAAGATAAACTGGGAAAGAAACTCAGGTGAGGGAGCAAATTTCTTTCTTTCTATCTCTGCAATTGAATGGCTCTTAAGGTGACATTTGGTAGAGCATATTCCTGAGTCAAGCTGAGCCAGCAAGTTGGTATATTGACTAAACGGTCCTGTTAGTCAGCAAGCGTTGTCATGAATATCACTGTCAAAAGCCTGTCCGATTAATCTTGCTGCCTGTATGTCTCATGTTGGTGGTGTTCAGTTGTGCCGTATTCAGGTGACAGATCCAGTAGCAAAGGTATCACGGGTAGTGAGAAAGCAGGTCGATATGTTGCCTACAGATACATCGTGTGACTTGGCTCCAAGCACGTTCTTGTTCCTGGGCAGCGGGTGTTCACGACCCAGGAAATCAAGACACTAGCTATCCTAAGGCCTCTGTGCTGCTCATCCACGAATTGCGCCTTCGCCTCTCTTGTTTCTTGCCAGTTTTAGATCCATAGGTTGTATATAAAACAACTAGGAAACTGTTCAACTAGTGCCTGAAATGTGACCTTCTGTAGAACGGAGCAGATGTAGTTTTCCGTAGTCATTAGAGGATTTTAACTCTGTAGCCTTGTGGAGAATGTTGCTCAGCTAGTTCCCAGGATGTCTACCTTCAGTCTGTGACGTCGTCTCATTTGCGACTCCTCGCCTTTATGAAAACGATGTGGCCTGGCAAATTTTAATTTTTTCTTTTTCCAAATTTTGCAGCTTGTGCTTTTCGACTTTTTCTTGATTTAAATGCTTGGAACCTTTGATATTTTGCTTATATCGATGGGTATATTCACATATATTTATTCAAAATCTTTTATGATGGGGAATCAGGAATGGAAGAAAAAGTTACTTTTTAAACCTTTTCAGAAGTTCTTGCTGAAGATGCTGTTTCATCTCATTCATTTCGTCAACATTAGAAACCCTCGCATAAGTGGTGCACGTGTTAAGCCAAATAAAGCAAAAGATCCTAATAAGCCTGTCGATGTCTCAAACGATAAGATTTGAACGTATATTTGCCGGTTAAAGGCCAGCAAATGCAATCTTTGAGTCTTAAGGAAATTGCTTTTACTTTACACCATGTGAGACCTTTTCCTTCCTTGTGCGAACCATTTGTAGGATTAGACTCAATTTTCTAAAACCAGTGAATATATTTACAATTCTCTTCTCAATGTCGTGCCAGCTAAGGGAATAGTTTACGGGCAAGTTCCATTTGCTGTGGCGGCCCCTATTCCTTCCTTATTCATATCATTATAAGAGAATCAACAGCTTGCTTGTCGGCTAGTAGATAGAATCCCTTATGCCACTCCATTCCCAATTGATAGAAGAACAACCGTCCATCTTATTTTTTTTTTTTATCAAAAACTTATCTGAAACAGAGCAGTTCCAATCGAAGTATATAGATTTGTAAATCGATTTGTATGTATAGCCACTTTAGGCGTGCACGTCGTTATACTTAGTATTGTCTAAAATTGAATGTACCATATGTACTACCATTCTCAGTGCTCTATGTACACGAGCCTTATACTTAAGAATGTATATATGCATATGAAAGAAGTTTTACAGTCCTATCATTCTAAAATATAAGTAACTTAATCACATGATGTTGCCTTTATGTGCATAACACCCCTTTGTTTTGGATCAAGCAATAGCATAAAGTACTTTTGCATTTTCCCAATAAAATTAAAGCATCGTCAAAATTTCAAAATATAAAATATATAACAAGCTTGCCGATGTCTCAAAAGATAAGATTTGAACGTATATTAGCCAGTTAAAAGGCCAGCAATTGCAATCTCTGAGTCTAAGGAAATTGCTTTTACTTTACACTGGTGTGAGACCTTTTCCTTCCTTGTGCGAACCATTTGTAGGACTAGACTCAATTTTCTAAAACCACCAACCAAAAAAATAAAAAATAAAATCTAAAACCAGTGAAGATATTTACAATTCTCTTCTCAATGTCGTGCCTACTAAGGGAGTAGTTTATAGGCAAGTTCCACTTGCTGTGGCGGCCCCTGTTCCTTCCTTATTCATTATAAGAGAATCAATGGCTTGCTTGTCGGCTAGTAGATAGAATCCTTTAGGGGCCACTCCATGCCTAACTGATTGATGAACAGCCATCCATTTTTTTTTTTAATCAAAAACTTATGGAGCAAGGAAGAAGACGAACGAGAGACAGAGCAGTTCCAATTGAAGCATATAGATCCATAAATGAATTTGTATGTATAGCCACTTTAGTCATGCTCGTCGTTATACCTAGTATTGTCAGAAATGGAATATACCATATGCACTGCCATTCTCGGTGCTCTATGTACACGAGCCTTATACTTGAGAGTGTATATGTGCTTATGAAAGAAGTTCTACAATCCTATCATTCTAAAATATAAGTAACTTAATCACATGATGCTGCATTTATGTGGATAACACCCCTTTATTTTGGATCAAGCAATAGCATAAGCACTTTCCCAATAAAATAAAAGTATCATCAAAATTTCAAAATATCATTAAAAATATATTAATGCAAGTTTATGTCCCAAAAGTTTTTCTTCTGGATATCAATAGGGTGTTTGTGACTTTTTGAGTACCCACATAATCCTCATCAAATGTAGTCATCATACTAAGTAATTACTAAAGACACACGATCCGACATTTGCACGTTGTGAGAGTTTGCTGCGTTTGACAGTTGGGATAAAATTCAAGATAAAATAAAATTTATCCAATCCTATGTTTGGTGCCTACTCAAGACAGGATAAATGGGAATATAAGGAGGATATAGACTGGATAAAATTATCCTATGGGGAAGGTGGGATAAAGGTGGATAGGATTTCTAGTATCCACAATTGGAAAGTTATTTTTCTCAAATGAACAACTTTTTAAATTAACAAAATTAAAATTTTATCTCAATATAAATAATATTTGAATTTTAATGTAAGAAATTTAAAATAAAAAATAAAAAATTAGTTATTTTAATTAAATCTTATTTTTATTTATATATATTCTAATTTAATTAGATTTTATAAAATAATTTCAATATATAAATATATATTTACATGTATTATATATTTTAGGCATTTTAGTATTTAGGTTTTATTAGTACAATCTAATGAGAATGATGGGACGGGAAGAAAAAAAAAAAGATATTAATTAATAAAAGAAAGGAAAATAAAATGAAAAAAAACAAATAAAATAAAGTAAGCAAGAGTGTCAAGAAAGATTTTTACTATCTCCATTTGTAAAAATTTTAGTTCATTTTTATTAATGTATCGTTTATACTAAACAATATAAATAATATGATGTGAATATATTCGATTTTATTAGTGCAATCACCAAACAGTGGATATGATATATCAAAATCCTTTGGATTTCATATTCTATCTTGATTAGAAATCCGGACGAGCAAACGTAACCTGAGTTTTCTAGATTAATAAAAGGCCAAAATGCATGTATCCTAAAATTTAAAATTAATCCAAAAATGAAAAGGATAAAGCAAAAATTCCAATTTAGACCATATCAAACGTCTCTTCACAAAAGCAGAATGGCCATGGCAAAAAGCCCTCTTATCAGCTTAGAATATATGTATCTCTTGATCCTGCATCACCAGATAAAGCCCCTTTTGACTCGAAGGAATCCAGAATTCCAATTAGGGTTTTTATAAAGGCATAAAAGGCGGAGCCTTTTTAGGGATTTCCCTCTTCATTTCCTCTCTCTTTCTCTCTCCTTCTGTCAGTGCGGAGATTCTGCAATGAAGCTGAAGCAATTGGAAGGCCTCCTAGGCAATCTCCAACAGTTCTCCAACCCAAAGGTCACTCTCTCTCTCTCTAGCCCTCTCTCTTTCTCTCTCTAGGGTACTGTCAGAGGCTATTGCATCTGCATGTTGGTGCTGTAAGGAGCGAGCGGTTGCTGAGCATCTTTGTTGGGTTCTCGTTGTCGTCGCAGGTGGAGCTGGAACAGTACCCGACCGGACCTCACATTGCTTCTCGCGTGCTTTACACCGTATTTGTCCCGCCCCCACTTGTCCATCTCTCTTGTTCTAGTCGTTCATCGCTGGTGTTGGGTTCTTGATTGTGAGCTGCGTGTTTTTCTTGCTTTTCTTTATCGCGCGGTAGGCGGAGAATTCGTTCGGAGATGTGGGCGACAGGGTCGTAGCTGATTTCGGGTGCGGCTGCGGGACGTTGGGTATTGCGGCGGCTCTCTTGGGTGCAGAGTGAGTGTTCTTGTGTTCTTGAAGCTGGGCGACCGGTTTAAAGAGGACCCCTTTTTGGAGTCATGATCTCATGAGCCGGGTGTCGTCCTCTTATTTTTTCTTGATTGATGTGGACAGGCACGTTGTTGGGATTGATGTCGATTCCCAGTCTCTTGAAATTGCGTCTGCCAATGCGGAGGAGCTTGAGGTACTGGTTCTGATCGGTAATGATAGCTTTGGTCGATTAGCATGGTTCATGCGTGGAGTGCGGGTTCTCTTACCTTGGCTGCGAAGGACTCTGAATTTTGCTCTGCTTGTCAGTGGAGCAATTCTCTTAACTCTTCACTGATGTCGCTAAGAGCAAATGCGAATGTTTCTTTATAACAGTTTGCATTTCATTCTTTTGTTTTGGCCTGAGCAGAATGAATTTGTGATTAACTAGCTAACTGGTTGGTAAGTGATGTAATTTTGCATTTACTATCTAAATGCCTGTGCAGGTGGAATTGAACTTGGTTCAATGTGACCTTGGGAACTTGGATTTTAGGGGTAAGTTACCTTGCTTCATGGAATTTTTTTGTGTCCTGGCATTCCTTGCTTCTTCTCTTTCATCCTACACAATGTACTATTGTTCCGTGTCAAGGCATTGCCTTCTTGATTCTCATCATTATCACTCTTTATACTGTGATATCTACAAGTCAATTCTGGGACAGAGTGGAAGTGGAATATGAAAGCATTTATCTTTGAAGTAAATCGTGCAAATTCTTAACTATTAGCATCGTGCAGATACAGAATAGGAAGAAACTTTACCTCTAGCTCAAATGAGATAAATCAATCAATCAATCATTCTCTCTTCCACAATGATCTTTACTGAATATGTAACCCATTAAGAGTAAGGGTATGTGAGAAGTAGCATTTTGGTTTGCTGGATTTTTTTTTTTTTGGCTGTCTTTCTTGTCAGACAGCCATATTTTCAAAAGATAGCGAGGTCCTCCATGTGGATACATATGTGTCAGTTCACGAAATGGTGATGAGGCAGAGAAAGGCAAGGCCCTCACATGCCATTTGCTTAGTTCTTGCTTTGTCAGTTGACAGGAATTGTTGCCATACTGGATTAATGATTAATGAGATTAAATTTCAGGTGATGTGTACTGAAGATGTATCTAATGTTACCACCATCATTTACCACCATAAGGATTGTGGACATTAGGATTGTATTAGCTCAATTTAGCAAAGGCATTTTTGTGAAATGTTAGATGTGTGGAAAATTGTTGGATTTAGCCGGCACATGGAGATGCTACAACTTCATGAAATAAACCATCCATGAATAGATGCATTTCATATATGGGCTTGTTGGTTGAAGGTGTTCACAATTTCTTGTGTAGTAAATGTTTGTTAAGGAACTTAAGATGCAACGAGGGGCAAAAAGTAACTACTTTACCCGGTTGCTATATTTTATCTTCTGTGCTGCTTTCACTGATCATGTTCACAGAATAGATTCTAAATCATTGGTATCTAGTTCATGAACTGGAAAGATTGTTTCCCAAACTTGCATAGTGGCCAATCCACATGACTTTAAGCAGTATATAATGACCATATTGTAGGCCAGATTGTTGATACTGTCGTAATGAATCCTCCTTTTGGTACCCGGAAAAAGGGGGTGGACATGGAGTTTCTCCGAGTAGCTCTTGCGGTAAGCAAGCAGGATTGTTTCTTGATTATTGCCGTTGTGTACAAATATGGATTGATGTGTTACGTTTGACACCAGGTTGCCTCTCAAGCTGTTTATTCCTTGCATAAAACATCAACAAGAGAAGTGAGTATTGCTGTTAAAGTTTTCTTTGGAACTTTCCACTTTGCATTCATGTGTTTTGTCATTTACACTCCAGCTTTCGACACACCTTTTTGTTTTCCTTTCCCTCTCGGTATTATCTGGTGTGGATTTATTTTGGAGATGCACTGGTTGGAACAGGCTTGTAATTAAAGCTCCCTTTGCTGTTTATTTAAGCCTGCCAGTTTTAGATGAAACCATGTACTGGCAGGAATAGCAGCAAAGGCCCAATTCAAGCATTAATTTTTAATCTGGCCCATTCAACTGGATTGTTATACTAGGTCTGTCTTGGTAGGCCTGGGTCATTCTAATGAGCTGAGTAGAATGGCCCTGGAAAGTATAGCATGATCATAGCCATATTGCTGGAGAATTTGGTTCCAAAGAATATTTTTCAGCTTTCCTTTTACTGATAATCTTAAAAAAATTGTTTTCGGTTTCTGTCGTTCATTTTAATAAATCAGTTACATTGTACTTCAACATCAATAAACTGTGACAAATTTTCGGTACTCATTCTAGCTTGGAAACTAAAGAGAAAACGACATATGTTTTCTGGTTTGATGAGAGACTGTTTTCATTTTTTTTTTTTTTTTAAATTTTGGAGACAAGCCAGGCCTATCAAGTGCAACTCTTGACCATTTTCTGTTTTCTTTGATAGAAAACTAGAAAATTTCAGTGAACAGACAAAACTCGAAATGCATTGTTTCTGATGCTTCTTAAATGTGTGAAGGGTAGCACCTGAGTATATACAAAATGTCAGTATCCTCAAAGCTAGGAAGCACATGTGGGTATTTTTTTTTTCTTTTTTGGTTGACGGGGTGGGGTGGGTGGGAGGATGGGCATCATCTTGTACTGAAACAAACTTCTAAGAAATTTCCTCATTGTAAATGTAATGAATGTCCGACCTTGACTTATAACTATCATGACACGTCAAGTGGGTCAGTACTTTTGTCCTGGTTTATTTATATTTCGTTGGGTCCAGTTGTTTAATGGTACTAGATGCCTGTTGAGGTCCCCGTCATGTTTAAAGATTATCACTTTCCCAACTTGTGTTGGAGAGCTTGTTAGTTTTTCAATTTCGTCACTTGGGATCTGACGTACTAGATGCCTGTTGAGGTCCCCGTCATGTTTAAAGATTATCACTTTCCCAACTTGTGTTGGAGAGCTTGTTAGTTTTTCAATTTCGTCACTTGGGATCTGACGTACTAGATGCCTGTTGAGGTCCCCGTCATGTTTGAAGATTATCACTTTCCCAACTTGTGTTGGAGAGCTTGTTAGTTTTTCAATTTCGTCACTTGGGATCTGACTTGTAGGCACATGAAAACCTGCCATATATTGTCTATTTTCTGTTAACGGAGAGCCTAAGATTTCGCCTCTTTTATTTGTCTAATATTACATCCGTCTCCCATAATGATTCTTATTATCTTTTTTCTTTAATGGCAGCATGTTAAGAGGGCAGCCCTGCGGGACTTCAATGCTAGCAGTGCCGAAGTTTTGTGTGAGGTATGAATTTGCTTTTGCATTAACTCTCTTCCAGAATCCAATGCCACTCTGTTTTGTGTTGTTTTTTGCTTGTATTCTTGTCTAAGAGTGCATCTAGGTTGGAAATTGCATTCATCGCATAATTTTGTTTGAAGCGGTATTTTATTTCTGGTATTCTTCAAATTATGTTCAACAGCTTCGGTATGATGTGCCTCACTTGTACAAGTTTCACAAGAAAAAGGAGGTGGACATTGCTGTGGACCTCTGGCGCTTTGTACCACGAGGAGCTTAGGTGAAACTGGAAAAGCGGTTGCACATTTAATTGAAACCCAGTATAATTAGATACCGAGAAGTAGGATCATTTTTTTTTTCTTGGTAGTCGGAGGACATTTGGATTACACTGAAGATTGTTTCTGTATCATGATCTGTTCATAGCAATGGTAGGCTGTTCACTTCAGCCGCCAAAAATTAAGGACCTTCTCTTGACATTTGTAATTAATTGAAGTAAGAGCTTGTTTCAACCTGTTGCCTGTGCCACATTGATTCATATTACTCCAATGTGCGACTCCTGATCACTCTCACATGGATTGTCTCGAATCCTGTAATACCATACGTGAATAGTTCCTTCCCATGGATTTTTCTGATGACAACCCTATGGGCTAAAGGATTGAGATTCTTCCGATGTCAGTGAGGTAAATTGATGGTTTTATTAGTCTCTCGAGTATCACAACACCAAGTACTCGGAAAGGGCGGTGTTTAAATACGCTTTGCAGCTTATGTGCATGATCTGGAGTGGTTGATTTAGCCCATGTACCGAAGAGGGTTTGGACCATTTCAGAGGGCACCCACCAAGCAAAAAGGTTTGATCACGTTTAACAGACGTGAGAGGTTTTGTCGTTCACCATGGGCACCGCATGTGGTGCTTTGTTGTTCGAGGAAAACAGTGAGCTTCTAGCTGCCAAGCAATGTTGATGGGCTAACTTAAGGGCATTTGTACAATCTGACAGGCCTTTTTCTTGTCGGGTTTCTTCTTTTCTTTTCTCTCTTTTTCAATTAGAGAGTTTCAGTTGTGTCGGTGGTCTCCCTTTAACGAGTTGATTCAAACCAAAATGACTTAAGAGCACCCTTTCTCTAAAAAGAACAATGGAAAACTAGGATTTTTGTTGTCGGGACAAGTATAATTCTGATCTAATCTTAATGTCCTAGCAGGGAAGTTGATGGTCTGCTCATGTGGTTGCATTTCATGATCCGACCAGAAGACACCACTGTCCTTGGCCCCATCAAAGTTCATTCTAACCTTCACTTTCACTTTGTGTTTGATTCTTATTTTATTTTCATATATGTATGTTTCGGTTGATTTTTCAAAAGTGTTATGCCCTTGCAAATTATTGAAATAAACACGATTTGATGTAAAGATTAAATTGCAGACGGAAATATCTAATTAGTTTTAGTATTAAATGGGAAAGGTAAAGAATCAATTGTATCGTGTTGCATGATTGCTTCAAGAAAGTTCTGTGTTGTGAAATAATTTTCTAACAAGGATCAAGCTTGACGAATACACATTAGATATTTCATTTTGCTAAATCACATAAATAATTAATCTATAGAAGAATGGATATACAACAAAAACATTGAGAAAATTCCTATTAGTCATATTATTACTCGCAAGCATCTCAGGGAAAAATTACCAAACAAAACTATTATAATTATACTAATTTAGCCATAAATATTTTTTTGTCAATTTAACCTTAAATCTTTTGCATTTATGCCAGTTCAGCCCATTTGGCCAATTTTGGCCAAGTGGTGTTGATGTGGTAGTGCTAATGCTGATGCAACATTTTAAAAATAATATTTTAATCATTTTTTGAATTTTATTATAATTTTTACTTTTTTTTTCTTTAATTGTTTTGGGTGAGGTGTCCCCATCCTCGGCAGCTCTAGGCCAAGGCATGCTTACCCTTGTTGACTTTAGGCTAGTGTCGCGACGCTTTTGTTAGATTTGGCTAGGCGAGGGCCACAATGGCCTAACTAGATCTAAGCACGTGAGGCAGTCGTGGTCCTCGCCCAATGGCTAGTAAGCTTTTTGAAGCCTGGTTGGCCACCACAAGGAAAAGAAGCCAAAGGAGGAAGAATGAAAAAAGAAAATGAAAAGGAAAAAAGAAATTATAAAAAATTTTAAAATAAGATATTATTAAAAAATTATTTATGTCAGTGTTGACTAGCATCCACGTCAGTGCTGACTAGCCAAAGTTGGCTGGATTGACTGAATTTATACAATTGCAAAATGTTTAAGATTGAATTAACAAAAAAAAAGTTTAAGACTTAATTAGAACAATTATAATAGATTTATGACTTTTTTTTGGTAATTCTCTTGACCTCCTACGACCCTTTTCTTGGCACAATCCCTGCATTCAAGTCATGCCCTTGCTTTATAAACCTTATCTCATTTCGATAATTAGGATGAAATTGACAAATGAATGATCGACTTTATTATAGAGTGTTGCCTTCACACAACATAGCAACTATTTTCAATTCAAATCTAACGACGACCTCGCCAAATGGTGGAATATGAAAACATGCGTCTTCTCTTTCAGCGACGGAAATCTCCAACTCTTTCGAGCTCTCTCTCTCTCTATCTCAAATAGCAAAATCTAGGGCAAGATCTTCCTTTTTATTTTCTTTTTCATGTTCAAAATAGATTATTCTATCCAAAGAAAGAGATCAAGGACATGACTTCCCTCAGAGGAACTTATTATACAAAACAGTGATAATCAGCTCAAACACTCGTAAACATTAATGGTTACTGCGATGAATTACAGCTCATTATGGCTTTAAAGACAATCCCTTTGAGGTCCGACAAAAGGGTATCATTTTTCTAAACTGGGATTAACTAGTTCCGTCGAAATAGACCTGTCCATGAATCAATAATCGCTGGAGAGGGCGTTCCCTTTGTTATGCAACGCATGTCACTGTCGGTGGAGGATGAGAAATGACGTGTTGTTCGACAGTCAACGAGCTGACCTCCATGTTTTTTGGGGTCTCGCAAGAAAGAGGTCAAAGAACCCTAGAAATACCAACCCGTCAATGGATATCATCCGCAAGATCGCATCCTAGCCCGACGCGAAGAACAGAAACCCCCGAATCGCATCGAAAAACACGTGGCGTCGCGCTTTGGGAAGCGCCCTGTCTGTGCCCCTCGAACGAGAATCGACCAGAAAAACAGAAGGGAACCAGAATTCGGTTGATCGCATGCACGACGACCGGTCGAAAAACCTTGGGGGGCGTTCTCGCGGGTGAAAGAGCTAGAGAATAACCTAGTCCACAAGATTTACTTTGCCCCCCCACCAAAAGGGGAAACGACCGGCGTCGTACCAACCCATCCCCCCCCTCTCCCCTCCCCCAAGAACGTCATTAAAAGCCACGACCGAGGAGCCACATCCTCGTACTGTTCAGGCCAATCCAAGAGGCAGGCACAGCTCCTCCTCCCCCTCCTCCTCCTCCTCCTCCTCCTCCTCTCGGCCATGGCGATCGCGCTCCTCCCCGTCAGGGCCCTCTGCCTCCTCCCCCTCCTGTTCCTCTCCGCCCACTCGCAGGCCCTCCCCTTCCGGGGTGGGTTCTTGGGCCGGCTCTTCGCCGCCGAGAACCCCGACGGCGTCGGGCTGAGGAACGCCATCGAGGGCAACGACGGCGGGGTCGCGGGCGACGAGGGGGACCAGACGGAGGTGATCGACACGGACCCGGCGTTCGGGCCCTTGATCTTCGGCAGCGAGTTCGGCAATGGCGGTGGCGGCCTGAAGGCTGCGGAGGAGAGTGAGTTCGAGGGGAAATGGGAGCTCGTGTTGGAGGACTCCGGCGTCTCGGCCATGCACATTCAGCTTCTGCCGAACAACAAGGCCTTGATCTTCGACTCGACGGTGCTCGGGCCGTCCAAGATCCAATTGCCCAAGGGCACACCCTGCCCCGTCCGGCCTAATGCCAAGGAACCCGACTGCTGGGCTCACGCCGACATCTACGACATCGAGACCGGGGCGCTCCGCCCACTCACCGTACTCTCTCTCTCTCTCTCTCTCTCTCTCTCTCTCTCTCTCTCTCTCACAAAAGATTATGTGTGAGATTATGAAATGAGCGTGTAATTATAGTTGCATGAATAATTAACCTTCTTGCCCTCATAAGTGAAAATTTGCATGCATGAACGGCAAAGATAATAGACTTCATATAACGTCATGTAATGCTTATAGTCCATGGCATATTACCGCCACATTAGCATATAAAGTATATTAATGGTCAATTATCTATACAGTCGCTTGGTGCTTGATGTAATTCTTTGAAAAAGAAATCTATATATTATATGTATGAAATGTACATATCTTGCCCTATACCTGTGGTCCTACCAAAAAAAAAAAATTAATCCCATTTCCTATTCTAAGTGAACATTCGTGGAAATTTACGAAATCATCTAAATATGCCAAAATATATAATGGGTGAGTACTACTTTGAGAAAGGCTACCGACAACTTTTTCATGCAAACGCAGGGCACTTCTTGTCATTTCAGCTCTATTCGTCAATCATAACTAGGTCAATCATTACCCTTAAAGTACAAACAATAAGCATTGCTTGACGCACCGATTTTGGTTCGGATACAATATTAGGGCACGATTTACAATTAAACATAAGGAGGTTGTAATCATAATTAATCTGGCCATGCTTTCTTTTCAATTATGGGATCTGACTTGAACTTGTTCCAGAACAATTGCATCCCAAGAGACACTTCTGTCAAGTGGCTTGATCAAATCGCTTCTCCGTCTCTCATTGAGAGATTACATATAGAAATAATTTTTTTGAAAGA
Source organism: Eucalyptus grandis x Eucalyptus urophylla (assembly GCA_028830015.1). Taxonomy (NCBI): domain Eukaryota; kingdom Viridiplantae; phylum Streptophyta; class Magnoliopsida; order Myrtales; family Myrtaceae; genus Eucalyptus; species Eucalyptus grandis x Eucalyptus urophylla. The sequence goes on along the minus strand of CM054190.1, from coordinate 55,326,033 downwards.
ATGTATAAGACTGTAATTTTTGTTCTTTCTCATTTGTGGTTTTCCTAATAAGTGTTTTTCCGTCAATCTTTGAATAGATAATGACGGACCCGTGGTGCTCTTCCGGCGGGCTTGGAGCCGACGGGAACTTCGTAAGCACCGGAGGTTTCGACGCTGGTAGCAAATCGGTTCGGTTTCTTGGCCTCTGCGATAATTGCGATTGGCAGGACACCCCCAATGTGCTTGGCGACGGAAGATGGTAAGATAATCTCTAAATTCTGATTCCCAATTATGTCAATGATAAATCTTCTATATGTGTATATTAAATTTGTTGACCATAGAGAATAATAGGGTCTTCTTTGATTAATTTTACCTTGCAAAGGAGATTAGAATTGAAACTATTTCTTAGCCTTAAACTAAACTTGAATCTCACATGGATTCATCGACAGACCAGTTGACAATATTTTGGAAGTTGTGATTATTGATTACACTAATTTATGATCACCACTAAACAGGTACTCAACTCAGACCAAGCTCGAAGACGGGGCCTTCGTCGTCATGGGCGGCCGCCGCTCCTACAGCTATGAGTTTGTCACCGTCGGCAACCAGATTTCTTCCAAGACAACCTACTCCCGCTTCCTCGACGAGACAACCGACCTCGACGAGAACAACCTCTACCCCTTCGTCAACCTCCTCCCCGACGGCACCCTCTTCGTCTTCGCCAACAGCCGCTCCATCATCCTCGATGCCCGCAATAACAAGGTCGTCCGGGAGCTCCCCCGCCTCATCGGCGGGTCCCGCAGCTACCCGGCCTCGGGGATGTCGGCGCTCCTCCCCATGAAGCTCAAGAACCACGTGGACTCGAGGCGGGTCAAGGCGGAGGTCATCGTGTGCGGCGGCGCGAAGCCGAAGGCGTACCGGGCGGTAGAGAAGAACCAAACGTTCATGCCAGCGCTCCGGGACTGTGCCCGGCTCGTGGTGACCGACCCGAACGCACAGTGGAAGAAGGAGGCCATGCCGTCGCGGAGGGTCATGGGTGATATGCTCATCTTGCCTACCGGAGATCTCCTCATACTAAATGGAGCTGCCAAAGGTACTTCTTCCTTTTAGAACATATAGTTCGTCTTGACTTGGCTGTGAATCTCTTTGTTTTCCTATCATTTCTAACAATCTCCATCATTTTCTATCGAACAGGCACCTCTGCATGGAACTTCGCGGAGGACCCGAACCTTGTCCCGGTCCTCTACTCGCCCGAGAAGCCTGCCGGCAAGCGTTTCCGGGAGCTGAAGGCCGCCACCATCCCCCGCATGTACCACGCCGTCTCCATGGTCCTCCCCGACGGCAGGATCCTCGTCGGAGGCAGCAACACCAACCCGACCTACACCTTCACCGGCGTCAAGTACCCGACCGAGATGCGCCTGGAGAAGTTCTCCCCCCACTACCTCGACCCGGCCCTCCAGCACCTCCGCCCCGAGATTGTCGCCGAGCTCACCGACAAGAAGATGAGGTACAACAGGAGCTTCTACGTCAAGTTCAGGGTCAACTCCGACGGCCGGAAGGTGAGCAAGAAGGACGTGATGGTGACCATGTACGCGCCGCCCTTCACGACGCACGGGTACTCCATGAACCAGAGGCTTCTGCAGCTCCCCAACACCGTGCTGAGGAAGGAGGGCGACGTCTACCACCTCGACACCAAGGCGCCGCCGTCCGGAACGATCGCGCCGCCCGGTGATTACTTGGTGTTCGTGGTGCACAGGGGCGTTCCAAGCGTGGGAATGTGGGCTCGTATCCAGTAAAAAAGAGACGTAGGCCTTGGCTGGCTTGGAGATCAACCTTGTATTTGATTTATTCTTAATGTGTTCCCCCGCCTAAATTGGGTATAAAGGTCACATATGGATTGTGCTGTAGGAATAACCTGGGGAAATCCCAGTTGAATGATCACCGTGGAAAGACAATGTTCATTTCGAAATTTCGAAATCGATGTCCTTCTGTTATAGTATTTAGTGCCCAAACACACAGATTTTTATTTGTTTCCCATGCCGGATAAATTTCAATAAATATTAATGAGTGTTGAAACCGTTGATAATTAAAATGACCGACGACCTCTTTTTCTCGGTGATTTATCGGTAATTTGACCGATACTTACATGAAATTACCAATTCTTTTTTACGGTTTTTGCAAATTCCAAATTTTTGTATCAATATTTACCAACTTGATTGCATGACTAACTAATCTTCGAATTTACTAATTTTTAATATGAATTTACCAGCCTAAACAATAATGAAATATCAACTTTTTTCGAATTAAATTATGCATTAGTTTTGGTTATCAACTTTTGCATATGGCTCGAGCACATGAAATATGCTTCACACCGCTTAAACACTGACGATTTTTTTTTGAGCCATCTACTTGAGTTTTGACTTGTCCATTTGTATATACCGCGCACGTCAGTTTCAATGATTTGGAAAATATTTTTTTGAAACTAATAACTTATATTATTTGAAATAATTAGTGAATGAGAGAAATCTTTGTATTATTGACAATAATTTATATCTAACTATTTCGGCGGATGATGAAAATATTTTTCAGTTATTTATTTTTATAAGGGAAAAAACCACAAAAAACCCTAACTTTTACCTAAAGTGATAAATTTACTTAAAACTTTTTTGTGACATGAAAAACCCTGAAATTTACTAACCGTGACACATTTATCTCAATTTTTTTTTTGTGACACAAAAAATCATGAACTTTTATTCGTGTGACACATTAACCCTAAATCATAGGGGTATTTTGGTCTTTTTACTTTTATTTATTTTTTTTTCTTTTTCTTCCTTCTTCCCTCTGTCAACCATGGCGGAGGGAAGCTGGCGTCCGGTGAGGGCCTCCCTCGCTAGATCTAGCAAGGGAGGCCCTCGCCGGCGCCGGCAAAGAGAAGAAGAAAAAAAAGAAAATGAAAAAACATTAACAAAATATGACGAAAATGCCCTTAATGGGGGTAAATGTGTTACAGTTTGCAAAGTTGGGATTTTTTATGTCACAAAAAAAAAGTTTAGGGTAAATTTGTTACTTTGGACAAAGTTTGGGATTTTTTTTATGGTCTTTTCCCTTTCTATAAGTAATACAAATGATCATTTTTTTGAAAAATATTTTTAAAATAATTCATTTTTTGCAAAACAAATGGAATCTCATGATCCTTGAGATTCGGTGGTGGTCATTAGGTGGATTTGTGTCGACCGGGTCCTGGAGTTGGGCCTTACATGTTATCCAAGCCCAAGTTACATATAGTTATGAGGGTTTGGCCAAACCTCGGCCAAAATTCAGCTGACTAGGATTCCTTATGTGAGGATATTGCCCAAAGCCCGTTCATTTGCTTTTTCGGGCCTTGGTGGGCTTCTCGTCCATTGATCAGTTGACTAAATAGCACTGACATGCGACATGCAACATAACATGACACGCCGACACGTCGTTTTTCAAAAAATAAAAAATTTTGATACATTGAGATATATTGGATATTATACGTATATTTTATTAATAATAAATTATTATTTTTATGATTATTTCAATCAAACTAATCTGACTCAAATTCACAAATAAATATATAATAATAAAATCCTCTAATAAATTTACACTAAAAATATTAATCCACCATTTATTAATACCCTTCATTGTTTCAATTGACAAATTCAACTCAATCTCAATAAATCTGTAAAATTTGGAAAGAAAAAAAAAAGTAATTCACATTCTAGACTTGTGTATTAGATGTGTCAAAAGAAAAAAGAAAAACTTGAGGGTAAATTATGTATCACGAAAAGTGAGAGTCAAAAGAGAAGAAAATAAAATATTAGATTTTTCTTTTTTCCTAATTTGTTGTTTTCATTATTGATTTTTATTTTTTCATATATATATATTGACATTTCATTTATTGATTTTTTTTTAAATTGATCTCGTTTGTCGGAATTATGTGTCAGAAACTCGCGTGTTGGAATTCCGACTCAAGTGTCGAAAAAATTAACCAGATGTCAGATTTTCCGACACGTGTTGACTGGGTATCCGAGAGTATCGTACACGTGTCGAAGTGTCTGACACAACACGAAGGCTCCCGGAAAGTATTGGTGCTTCCTAGCCAATCGGTATAACAGTCTGTAGATCCAATGATCACAGCTAAGGCGAACTTCATTGTCATCTAAATAATAAAAAAGTAGATCAAGGTCCCGGTTTTGATTCAATCTCAACACAAAACGCCGGTGCTTGGTCATTGAAAGAACCATTCATCGAAATTTACCAATTCTCCATATGGAAGATGGTCCGATCGAAACGTAAAGATGAACTTAGTTCGGGACGAATAAACTAGCTCGAAAGAACCAATATAAATTACAAAACGCGTTATAAACTCGTACGTCTAAAATCGAAGTGCGCACGTCTACCCGGATGTTAGCTTTAGGTTGTCAATTCATGACATTACAACTGGCAATTCCTTCCTCTTTTTTCGCACTCTTAGTCTCCGGCACGACGCACTAGTCCCCCCTCCTCGCCGCCAAGATTTAGTCACCAAATTTTTTTTATTTTTCCCACCCTTCAATAGCACCCACCTGGCCTTCAAAAAACAAATAATAATAGTAATTTGATTTTTTGAGATTAGCCGAGAAAAATAGGAAAAATTAACTTTAAACGAAGAACAATCTCCATAAATTTACCAAAAGATGTGATGGATGTATTCAATTCAACGTCGCGATCTGCTTTACTTCATGTGAGGACGGGAGTAATCCCATTGCGATAGGTTTCTTGTTCAAATCGCATTGAATCGGATTTGAAGTAACTTTCATCATAGTCAAGGTGAAAAGGGTGAGGATGGAGCATGATTTCTCAAACATTACTGCTCAAATAAGATTTAAGATTTCATCCTTATTTTGTAGCTCAAAATTGTTAATCATTGTGAGGGGAGCTGGACTGGAGGATAGCATGAGTAGTCCTAGAAAGGGTCAGAATCCAGAGCCCCTCCTGACAGGACCAACACATTTTCAGGACAGCAAGTAAAATATTCATCAGAGGAAGTTCTTCCCTAGAAAAGGCCATATGTGCTAGTCCCTAGTTATATAAAGGCCTCAGAACGAAGGGAAAGAAGGCAACCCTCCTCACAACGCAAACACAAACACAAACACAGAGAGCTTTGATACATTGGGAGAAAGAAGCGCAGAGGAGCAAGATGGCAAGGCTTCCTCTTTTGTTGATAGCTCTCTTCTTCTTCTCCGCCGCCCCCGTGGATCGGTGTCGGGTCGAGGCCTCGTTCTGGGACAGCACGTACTTCACGTGGGGCACTCAGCATGCCTCGGTCTACAACAACGGGAACGACGCTCAGCTTGTGTTGGACAAGATTTCTGGTATTAACAATTTCTCATCTAGACAAAGCATTCCTGTGATAACCTACGTACGATTGAATAAGCATTGCGAGAAGCGCTTCAAGATAGAAATGTACGTGGTAGTCATTACAAGCTGAATGGATAGATTTCTTTTTAAGTTGCTGGGTTTAAGGTCTGACCAGAACACCAGGATGACACTAATCAAAAGCCGACGGTCTGATTATAAATGAAATTTCATTGTGGAGCTGATTATGACTTGTCCTCTAAGAGGAATATCGGTATTGGATTTGCAGGCTCGGCCTTTCAGACCAAGAGTGCGTACCTGTTCGGAACCATCGAAATGCTGATCAAGTTGGTCCCTGGAAATTCTGCCGGGACGGTCACTGCATACTACGTAAGATCCATATCAGACCTTTTATCTATGCAGAAAAGCCCCTGAACTTACAAAAGTTAAAAGGATTCAATCGTGTTTATGCGCATACTGTATGCAGCTATCGTCCACAGGGCCGGAGCATGACGAGATCGACTTCGAATTCCTAGGCAATGTTTCTGGACAACCTTACATCATCCACACGAACATTTTCGCTCAAGGAGTCGGTAACAGAGAGCAGCAGTTCTACCCGTGGTTCGACCCCACGGACAATTTCCACAACTACACCATTCACTGGAACCCCACCGAAGTTGTGTAAGTTCAAGTCACCCGAAGCTCTCGCCAATCTCTTAATTTCGAGATAGATTTGATCTTCTAACTAGGACAAAAGAATGGATAATCATAATAATGACACAGTAGTCCTCATGTAATGCGATTTCGTGTCGAGATCAGGTGGTACGTCGATAGCATCCCGATCCGGGTGTTCAGGAACTACAAGAGCCAGGGGGTCGGGTACCCAAACCAGCAAGGCATGAGGGTGTACTCGAGCCTGTGGAACGCGGACGATTGGGCCACGAGGGGCGGGCTCGTGAAGACCGACTGGAGTTGCGCGCCCTTCGTGGCCCAGTTCCGCAGCTTCCAGGACAGGGCCTGCAAGTGGTATGGGCCCGGCAGCATCTGGCAGTGCGCGGCGGAGACGGCGGAGAACTGGTACACCTCGCCGGCGTACGGGCAGCTCAGCAACGCCCAGCAGGGACAGATGAAGTGGGTGAGGGACAACTACATGATCTATGACTACTGCAAGGACACCACGAGGTTCAACTGGAACATGCCCCCTGAGTGCTCCAAGCCTCAGTACTGATTCATTTTAAGCATTTGCCTCGGACTGAAATTGTTTGCTCTTTGCAAGAGTGATCTCTTTGTATGTTCAATTTGTTTTCCAATGGCTCGACAATAAGGAAACCCATTTGATGTCTCACTTGTATTGGATCGTTATCGCTTTGATTAATGTTTATTTTATGAGGGAATAGATCGTGTCGCTCGAATCTTCCTCTCTTTTTCTTTCTCATTGTTATTGACCTCTTGATGGCGATCATAACTTTAATGAGGCAATATCAATTCGTGATTAGCAAGTCAATGACGCAAATCTTTCACTAGTCTAACTTTGAAGCTTTTTATTCAATGTCTAGATCTTGATACATGGTTTAAATTTTGGTATGATATTCAATGCAATTCCTATACTTTTAAACATTTACATATGATAGAGGAATAATATCAAACATTTATCAATAGTTCAGAAATCATATTGAATAAATTAAAAATTTAATAACAATATTGTATGTTAGATCAAAGTGTATAGACTGTGTTGCACAAATTAAAAATTCGAGGTGACATGACATATCGAATCAAAGTTTGGGGACCAATTATGCCGTTGAACTTCTTTTCTTTTCTTTTTTTTCTTTTGGTTCTTATGTGTACAAGAGGTTGTTTCCATATATCAAATCCATAGCTGTACATTTGCCTTGGACTCAATTGTTTGTTCTTTGCAAGAGGGATCTCTTTGTTGGTTCAATTTGTTTCCAATGATTGGACAATTGAAAAAAAAAACATTTGATGTCTACTTATATTGAATCATTATCACTCAAATTAATATTTATTTTCTTGAGAAATGGATCGTATCGGTAGAATCTTCCTCTCTTTTTCTTTCTCTTTGTTCTCAACCCATCGACTGTTGGAAAAAAAGTGACTACAGTCGACGACGACGGTAATAACTTTAAGGACGCAATATCAATTCTTGATGAGCGAGTCGATGACGCAAATCTTTCCTGAGTCTAACTTTGAAGCTTTCCGTTCACCTTCTAGATGTTGATACATGGTTTGAAGTTTTCACGATTTTTTTTCATACCTCAAAAAGAAAAGAATTTCCAACCGTCCTGACGGGTAGACGTGACAAAATTTGTTTTTCCCCTTTAGAGAAAAAAAAGAAAAAAAGTCTGCAAATGACAAAAGTCCAATTCGGACTGCAAGAAAATTATTGTAAATCGGATGAATTGAATGCCACGCCAAGATTTCCTGTCGGCCGTTGCCACGCTTTCTTCCTCGTTCTTTCTGCGTGTGGTCTCAGTTCTTTCTCATTTAAAGCAAAAAAGAAAACAAGAACTCCTTCAAGAACTCTCTCTCTCTCTCTCTCTCTCTCTCTCTCTATATCTGAACCGAGGCTGAAGCTTGAAACGTGATCAAAAGAGCATCTTGACGAGTACCCAAGAGCTCGACCGGTCCGATGGAGCGTGTTGTGGGCAGCAAGTACAAGCTCGGCCGCAAGATCGGAAGTGGGTCCTTCGGCGAAATCTTCCTCGGTCAGTCCCGTGCGCTCGAGCTCGATCGTGGGTCGCGTCCCTTCCGTCGCGCCGCCGCCGCTGCTTAGTTAGTCTCTGGTGCGGCGGCGCGGCTTGGGTCGCGAGAGCCTCGTCAATTCGATTGACCCTTTGTGATTTTTCGTGTTTTTTTTTTTTTTTGGCAGCTACCCACGTGGATACGTTCGAGATGGTCGCGATCAAGATCGTAAGTCTCGGGCTTGAATTGGCTTCTGGGTCGGTTTTGTTTTGAGTTTGGACGGGACGTGATCCGATGGCAAGCTTGGAGAGTTTGGTCGCGTTCGATTTTTGCCGGAATTTGCCTCTTCTTTTCAGCCTGTGTAGCGTCGGACGAATTCCCTATCGAGAATTCAATCCGTTTCAGCTGAATTTTCACTAGTCCTGAGCTGACTGTGTACTGAGGGCCTCGTATGGGCAGTGATCGAGTGACATTCTTCGTATCCTTATCTTGCAGGAGAATAATCGGACCAAGCATCCTCAGCTACTTTACGAAGCAAAATTGTACAACATTCTTCAAGGCGGGAGTAAGTACCATATTACATGTGCAGCTCATGGATTCGAGGCCTCGTGTAATTAGCTAATTATCTTCTCTCTTTTTTTTTCTTTTTTTTTTCTCTTCATTTCAGGTGGTATTCCTGGCATTAAATGGTCCGGCGTAGATGGAGAGGATAATGTACTCGTTCTTGAGCTACTTGGACCAAGTCTTGAAGATTTATTCGTATACTGTGGGAGGAAGTTTTCTTTGAAAACAGTCTTGATGCTTGCAGATCAAATGGTACATGGAAATTTTGATTAGCATGGATTGTAATCCTCATTTCTTTTGAATCATCAAGCAGCTGCAGGTTTGCTTTTGAAAGTGACGTGTATGGTTACATTTGCTTATCTGGGCCTCTGTTTTATTGCAGATAACAAGGATAGAGTACGTGCACTCCAAAGGGTTTCTGCACAGAGACATTAAACCCGATAACTTTCTGATGGGTCTGGGTAGAAAAGCAAATCAGGTGATGAATGTGTTGCTTTACATGATGTCTGCCACCAACCGCTAGTTGTCATGTGTAGAACCTTTGATCATTCTGGTCCTATATCCTTCTTACCAGGTTTATATTATTGACTTTGGGCTTGCAAAGAGATATCGGGACTCCACAACTAATCGCCATATCCCATACAGGTTTTCCATTATTTCAGTGAATTTTACTTTAGATTGAGTACATCACAACTAAGATCTCGCGTGATGCTATGTAACCTTTTTTTATTATAGCAGAGGTTCACAAAAGTCTGTCTGGGTACTTCGTTATAGATATATTGAAGGAGAATTAATCCCTGGAGAATTATTTATTTTTTATGAGACCATAGTTCTTGTTGCAAATGAATTTATTCTATGTTCAGGGAAAACAAAAATTTAACTGGCACAGCACGTTACGCAAGTTGCAATACTCATCTTGGGATTGGTAAGCTGGATCATGTCATTTTCCTTTTCCTTTTGCAAGCGCATGTTCAGTGACATGAGCAGCCAATGTTAACTAGTTTTATTTTCAGAACAAAGCCGAAGAGATGATTTGGAGTCACTTGGCTATGTACTTCTGTATTTCCTCAGAGGAAGGTATATGTTATTTAGGAAGCACTATGAGGCATCTTTTGGCATGAAGTTACTATCCCAAAAGTACAGATCATGGACATTACAACTAGAGGACATGACTTAAAATCTTTCTTTTTTGCCAGAACTTTTGTTGCATTTCACTTGTTCTAAACTAATATATATCTCAATTCACAGCCTTCCTTGGCAGGGACTGAAAGCAGCTACAAAGAAACAAAAGTATGATAAGATTTGTGAGAAGAAGTTATCTACTCCTATTGAGGTGTGTCAAATGATGTGTATGCCTGTGTCTTTGCTTGCTACAGGTTGGTTTGTTCTAACTTGAGTTGGCTTTCTTTGAAGGTTCTTTGCAAATCTCATCCCGTAGAGTTTGCTTCATTTTTCCATTACTGCCATTCCTTGACGTTTGATCAACGACCAGATTATGGATTTTTGAAGCGTCTATTTCGTGAACTATTTACTCGTGAAGGTATTGTATACTCAATCGGGACAGTCAATTTTAAAATGCAAATCTTTGATTATCTGTATGCCAAAGCACTTGCTCTACTTTTCTTTTAATGTCGTTATCAATCAGGTATGGCTATTTCTCTATCAGGTGCCTTGTGGTTGCGCCATAATTACACAATTTGGCTCAACTTTTGCTGTTCTGATCTCTCCCAGATTTCCCCTGTTTTATTTGTCTGAAATTAGATGTGGTCTGACAACAATGGAATGATCCTTTCTCTTAAGCATTTAAAGAGATTTAGAACACAGTATGTAGGATTCATTTTTGTCAAGGACAAACCAAAAGAAAAGCGTGAATATTATATGCTTTCTTGAAACTGTCTGATGTAAAAGTAATTCATGTAACAGAATGTCAACCAGATGGTATCAAATGAAAATGAAATCTCTAGAAATTATAGATTAGGGATTTCCTCTTATTCCTCACTTAGATAATTGAATTTATCACTTTGGCGTCACTATTCATATGGGAGGCAGGATAAGTTCTTTCTACATATTTAATCTCAACATATGATAAATTTGTTGAAATGCACATGTAACTTTTAACAATATGTGTTACAGGATATCAATTTGATTATGTGTTTGACTGGACGATCCTGAAATACCAACAAGCACAAAAGAGCAAAACTCAGCCTCAATTTTCGGTGGGTAATCTGGACTTTTAATTACTTTATGAGAAGTTTCTGTGACATAAATGCTTTCCAGTATGATCATTTGGCATTGCTTCATTTGCTTCAATCACGTCATCGTTTTCATTATTACATTAGCTATTTAATACACTGCTAGCTGTAGTCTGATAATCCCTTCCTTTCCTCTATTATGCTGATAAGTAGATGGAATGTTGTTTATTACAGCCAGCTCTTGAAGAGAGCAGTAGACGTGCAATGCCAATGAATGTCGACTACCTTCGAGGTCAGTTACTGCTTATGTACTTGGTCTGTTACTGATGTTTAGTAGTGATAGTTGATTGGATCCATAGTGCCATTAATTCATTATGTTTATTTGGAGTCACTATCCTATGAGACCTTCATCAAAGAGCATCGGTTGGACATTGAAAGGGATATTGTTTCCCACCTTCATACTTTAATTATTAAGGGTCATTTTGCATGTTTTGCTTTTAATTAAGTTTTGAAAAACTCTCTTTGTTCAGGATAAGCTTTAGTGATCTCTGTAAACCTTCCTGCTGCTAGTAAACACTCAAGAGACAATTCATTAGACCGTAAGAATGGTCAGCTCTTGAAATTCCTTCTGGAGTTAGAGGACCCTTAAACACTTTAATGTTATTGTACTGGTTTTCTGGGACAATTCATTAGACCGTAAGATGTGATGAAGAGGATGAATGAGAAGCTTGGAAAGAAAGAGAAAATATTTATTCATTGAGAGATGTTAATTGACTCTCTTGCTCATAAATTGAATAAAATCTCCATATGTACGATGACAGATGGCACAAATGCTGCTCATGCAAGTGAGATGGCAGAGCCCGGTGGATCGAGCAATACTGCCGCTACTGTCACTTACCCACAACATCCATCTGCAATGGACAAGAATCTGAGTTCTGACCGTGCTGTCAACAAGAATGTGAGTATTAGCCCAGTTTCTGACCAGCATTTACTCAGGAAAAAGAAGGATAGAGAATGTATATCAGTCTATCCAATTGGTTGGATAAAGGGCGTATGAGAACATCAGATGCGGGTTTTAATTAACTGCACAGTTGAATAATTCTAATAATCTACGTAACATTTTCATGCCAATTTGCCAAGGCTCCTGTTTGTTATTTCATCATTTATAAGTCTGTTCCAAGTATGCCACCCACCAATGATAAAAGCAATTATATGCAATTCTTGTAGATTGTGAGCAATGTGAACATGCCATCTACTTCATTTTCTCTAACTGGAGTCGCAAAAAAGAATATTCCAAAGTCCCAACTGCCGACGGACAATGCGAACCCCACTCATGGCCATGGCAACAAAAATAGACCTTCTAGTAGCTGGATCCCATCATTCCAGAGACTTTCGTCTGCAAAATAGATGATGCGGTAAGATTTGTATATTTTGCTTTAGGATCAGATTATCTTGTCTCTCATCTTAATGATTCATGTATTTCCTTTTAAGTTAATGGAGTATTTTCCACCACATTTTCCTATCCTTATAAAGAAATTGCAGATCTTTTGCTTTGTTTTGTTAACACTACATGACGTTATTTAGTTGTTATCTGATATGGGAATTTGGTTTTACCAACTATGACTTACTGACAAGTACTCAGACTGATTTTTTTAGCAGAGCGTTTGACTTAGGGATTGCTTTAGCAATCTATGTGTGCACAAATATTGAACTTGGTTTGGCCGACGCTCTTGATGCGCATCTGTGGAAGCTGCTCCTTATGCAAGCCCTGCTCTGGATAACCGTGTTATGATGAACGACTTGAAGTCCAAATGCTGTACATTTGCTGTTGAGTTGGTGGATAGCGTTGTTTTCTCTATAAAATCCTGGTGGCATTGTTGGTGTTCAAGGTGACTAGCTGATCGTTGGTCAAGAGTAATAGTGTATAGAGCCTATGTTTCGTTCTTTGTACATAGTTATCGCATGTTTCTCAGTTCTATACACATTTTCCTTGTAACTTGATTGCAATTCGACTTTTCTCCAACTTATTTCAAAATCTGGTTTGTTAATAAGAGAGATATACTTCTTTGCCCTTTTCTGCTTCTCCTTGTGCAATCTGACAATGTTGATTGTGGCTTTGCTTTAATATTTCTGATGTGTGATGTGAAATTTTATGCCCCATTTATATATTCATTTTTGGCACATCTTGCTTGACAAAAAATGGAGGCATGCTGATATCATGTGTGATGGAATAGGGTGTATCCATTGGTCAATCATCAAATCCGTGGTTTTGTCATTGCAGGGATTGAGTTCATCTTCCATTGAGAGGAAATATATGAAGCCTGAAGGCACATGGCCTCCGCAATTTGCCTCCAGAGTTGCGATCATCTGTTATGATTTTTACAAATCGGCAATTGCAGCATGGCCCGGCACTTACTTATGGTGGAAAAGTGTTGAGTAGGTCACTCCCAATTGGAGAGGCCAATGCAATTATGTATATCTGCAGTAGAATATGTATAGTAGTGAGTGTGTAAAAGAAAAAAATATATATATCAAAAGAGATGGGGAGATAAATCAACGTGATTTCCACATCTAGAAAATCAAGGGAGATTGGAAAATAAATCAAAGTGATATTCTCATATATACAAAATCACGAGAGATTATGAGATAAATCTACGTGATTTTGTATCGTATAATTCCTATTTGGGACTGTATTTGCTCCTATGAATAGGAGTCCTCCTCAGCGAAGAAGAGGTTACACAAAACGCAAGAATATCAGAGCAGCGTAGCGGAAGAAACAGTTTTCTTCTTCCAAGAAAAATAGTCATCTTTGAGTGAGTTATCAGATCCACAAATTGAAGACAGAAAGAGATCCACCTTTGGGTGAAGTTGTATCCCATTATTTATCATAGTGGAAGTTTGAAGTGGACTACGGTCCTGTGGTTTTTCCCTTCACCTTGGAGGGTTTTCCACGTTAAAATTCTGGTGTTATTTATTATTCATCTTTACTGCTTTTAGTTAGTATTTTATCATATTTAATTTTCACAGAAATAGTAGCGGGAAAAAAATCTCCCCCTCACGAGCAATTTGGAGAATGTGTCAAACCTGCAAAAGTTCGACAGGCTTGCATCTTCACTGTAGATAGAGATTTTGTCATCATATCTGAGCCGTTGTTATTAGTGTGTATCTTCTTTAGCTGTAGGGCTTTTTCTTCCAACACATCACATATCCAATGATATCTGACGTCAATGTGTTTGGATCTGGAGTGGAAAGTTGCATTTTTGCTGAGGTGTATTGCGCTTTGACTATCTGAATACAAGATATACTCCTCTTGGTTGTGGCCCACTTCTTGTAGAAACTTTTTCATCCACAAGAGTTCTTTACATGCTTCCGTTATCGCAATATACTCTGCTTCAGCAAAAGTCATTAGATATCCCGATGTAGACTTTCTTGAGTCCATGTCCCCTGCCATGTCTGAATCCGAAAAACCTTCTAACACAGTTTTACCATCACCAAAACGTATGCAGTTATTAGATGTACCACGAAGATACCTGAATATCCATTTGACTGCTGCCCAATGTTCCTTACTAGGATTAGATAGAAATCTACTTACCACACCATCTGCATACGTGATATCAAGCCTCGTACATACCATCGCGTACATTAGACTGCCAACCGCCGATGCATAAGGGACTTTTTCCATTTCCTTCTTTTCTGTCTCACTTTTTGGGCACTGATCTAAGCTGAGTTTAAAATGATTTGCAAGTGGAGAACAAACTGCTTTGGATTTATTCATATTAAATCTTTCAAGAACTTTATTAACATACCGTTCTTGAGATAACCAGAGTTTACGATTCTGTCTGTCTCGCAAGATTTCCATCCCAAGAATTTATTTTGCAAGTCCCAAATCCTTCATCGCAAAGCACTTGCTCAATTCCTTCTTTAAGTTGTTGATCTTGCTTTTATCCTGGCCAACAATTAGCATGTCATCAACGTAAAGCAAAAGAATGAGGAAATTACCATTAGTAAATTTCTTGACGAAAACGCAGTGATCAGTGGTTTTGTTGAACCCATTTTCTTCCATGAAGGAATCGAATTTTATGTACCACTGTCTTGGTGCCTGCTTGAGCCCATAAAGACTCTTCCTCAATTTACACACAAGATTTTCTTTGTCTTTGATTTTGAAACCTTATGGCTGATCCATGTAGATCTCATCATTTAGATCTCCATGTAAAAACGCGGTCTTCACGTCAAGTTGCTCGACCTCCAGGTTCGAGCTTGTTGCCAAGCCAAGGACAACTCGGATAGAGGACATTTTAACTACAGGAGAAAATACCTCATCGAAGTCGATATCTTTCTTCTGAGCGAATCCCTTCACAACCAACCTTGCTTTGTATCGTGGCTGTGAGTTACCTTCTTCAGTCTTTAATCTGAACACCCACTTGTTTTTGAGAGCTTTTCTTCCTTGTGGCAACTTGACTAAATCATAAGTATGATTTTCATCTAAAGATTTCATCTCCTCCTGCATAGCTTTTAACCACTCCTCTTTATGCTCGTGGTATATAGCTTCTTGGTAGTTCTCTGGTTCTCCCCCGTCAGTGAGCATCACGTACTCATTGGGAGAATATCTACGACTAGATTGTCGTTCACGAGTTAATCTCCTCAATTGAGGTTCTGATGGGACCTGTTCAACAATTGGTTCAAGTTCAGTTGAAGTAGTCATACCTTCAATCCTAGATTCAACTTGCTTGTTGATAGGAGGAGTGACTGGGCCAAGATCAACTGGGTATTCGTCTGTTGATGGGGATTTCTCATGCTTCTCGAAGTCCTCGATTGTTTGATCTTCAAGAAATACCACGTCCTTGCTTCTGACTATTTTTCGGTTAACAGGATCTCAGAGTCTGTAGCCGAATTCTTCATGTGCATACCCCAAAAAAATACATTGCTTTGATTTTCCATCAAGCTTTGATCTCTCATCCCTTGGAATGTGAACAAATGCTCTACAGCTGAACACCTTCAAGTGACCATAAGAAATATCCTTACTAGTCCAGACACTTTATGGTACATCACTGTTAAGTGGAGCTGAAGGTGATAGGTTGATTAAATCAACCGCTGTTCTCATTGCCTCACCCCAAAAGTGGTTTGGCAGCTTTGCGTTGGAGAGCATACATCTGATTCTTTCACATATGGTTCTATTTATCCGCTCTGCGACACCGTTGTGTTGAGGTGTTTTTGGTACGGATCTTTCTAGTTTGATCCCAAGGTTTTTGCAATAATCTTCAAAAGGTCCTCGGTATTCACCACCGTTGTCAGAGCGTACACACTTCAATCGCTTGCCTGTTTCTCTTTCAACCTTCATATGAAATTGCTTGAAGATTTCCTGCACTTGATCTTTAGTTTTCAAAGCAAATGCCCACACCTTTCTAGAGTGGTCATCAATAAATGTTACAAAATAAAGGGCACCTCCAAGTGTCCTAGTTTGCATTGTGCATACATTAGTATGTATCAGATCTAAAATTTCAGCTTTTCTAGATGGTGGGGAATTGTGAAACGCTACTCTATGTTGTTTTCCCATAATGCAGTCGACACAAGTATTCAATGGTGTACCTTTTATTCCGGGTAGAAGTTGCTTTCTAGTGAGAATCTTAAGTCCTTTCTCACTCATGTGTCCGAGTCGCTTATGCCATAACTCGGTGGTGACTCCTTTTCTAGTTACATTCACCTCTCCTCTACACGGCTTGAATTGTGTGATATAGAGAGAGTTAGTCTTTTCTCCTTTGGCTATCACCAAATTACCTTTGCTGAGCTTCCATTTTCCATCACTAAAGAAATTGATGTAGCCTTCGTCATCAAGCTTGCCGGCAGATATAAGATTGTGGCGTATGTCCGGAACATGTCTCACATCTTTGAGTAGTAGCCTACATCCAACATTAGTCTCCAAATGAATATTACCCATACCAATAATTTTGGACGTACCTTCGTTTCCCATCTTTACGAGTCCAAAATCACCAGTGGTGTAAGAAGTAAAAAGATCTTGACGAGCCGTGACATGGTAGGATGCGCCAGAATCAACTACCCATGTCGAATCTTGGGATGCAAGATTAATGGAATCATCACTTTGAATAATGATCACCTCATCCGCAATATTTGCAGTGTCATTCGTCTGGTTCTCGTTAGCTTTGTTGACGTTATGACTTTTTGATTTTTTCGCCTTTAGCTTTCTGCATTCTCGGATGAAGTGTCCCAATTTACCACAATGATGGCACTTCTTGTCTCGTCAAAAGTTGGATTGGGACCTTCCTCGTTGCTGATTTCGGAAGTTTCGGCTTTTGCTTCTCCCTCTCTGTTCTTGATTTTCTTGTCGATCAATGACAAGAGCCTCGGATGCAGGGTTGACTCCACTCTCTTTTCGCCAGGATTCTTCATTCAACATTCTATCTTTTACCACATCCATGGTAAGCTTGCCGTCAAGAGCCGAGTTGCTGACTGACACAACAAGTGTGTCCCAGCTATTTGGCAAAGAGCTAAGTAGTAGTAATGCCTGCAATTCATCATCTAATGTCATCTTCATAGAATTGAGTTGGTCTACTATACCTTGGAACTCGCTCATGTGTTCCGAGACACTGCTCCCATCTTTGTATTTCAGATTCACGAGCCGCCGCATGTGATTTGCTTTATTTTGCGCCGTTGTTCTTGCGTACATCTTCTCTAATTTTTGCCAAAGAACACCAGCATCATGTTCATTAGCAAAATTTTGAAAAATACTCTTATCAATCCATTGTCGGATTTGAGCGGCACACTTCCGATTGAGCACCATCCATTCGCCATCAGACATTGTCGTTGGTTTGCCACTAGAAGATGATGCCAATTTGGCTTCCACTACAGGATCTGACTCCTCGGACGCTGGTACTGGTACCTCCGTCGGTATCACAATTGGCCTCCAAAGATCTTTAATGTATAGCAGATCCTCCATCTTTGGTTTCCAGATTGCATAATTGAATGCAATCAATTTTATCATGTTGCCAAAATTTTCCTCCATTTAATTCTGCACATAAAAACAATAAATAGAGCAACCAAGCTCTGATACCACTTGTTGGGAAAATATTTGTGGAGAACACCCAGAAAATTTTTTCCCGCTACTATTTCTGTGAAAATTAAATAGGATAAAATACTAACTAAAAGCAGTAAAGATGAATAATAAATAACACCAGAATTTTAACGTGGAAAACCCTCCAAGGTGAAGGGAAAGCCACGGGACCGTAGTCCACTTCAAACTTCCACTATGATAAATAATGGGATACAACTTCACCCAAAGGTGGATCTCTTTTTGTCTTCAATTTGTGGATCTGAACCTCTCACAAACTGGAAAACTCACTCAAAGATGACTCTTTTTCTTGGAAGAAGAAAATTGTTTCTTCCGCTACACTGCTATGATATTCTTGCTTTTTGTGTAACCTCTTCTCCGCTGAGGAGGACTCCTATTCATAGGAGCAAATGCAATCCCAAATAGGAATTATACGATACAAAATCAGTAGATTTATCTCCTAATCTCTCGTGATTTTGTATATATGAGAATATCACTTTGATTTCTTTTCCAATCTCCCTTGATTTTCTAGATGTGGAAATCACGTTGATTTATCTCCCCATCTCTTTTGATATATTTTTTTTTCACAGAAATAGTAGCGGGAAATTTTTTTTTGGGCGTTCTCCACAAATATTTTCCCAACAAAAAGGACCATTCTTTCCCTAAGATATGTAATTGGCCTAATTGGAAGATAATCCTTCAAGAGCTGTTATCTGACTGCCATTCTAAAAGGAATGGGTAAAGTGCCAAAAAAGCGACGCTTCCAAGTAAAGAGCAAGCAATGTATGATAGCAGAGGTTAAGCGAGAAAATTGTCTAAAAAATCTTAAACTTATTACACTTTTGTCAATTCAATAGTAAACATTTCAATTTTGCTAATTGAGTCATAAACGTTTTCACATTTTGCAAATTTAGTCCATTCAACCAAAATTGGCTGACAATTGCTAACTTGAATATCAGCGCTGGTGTAGACATTTTTTATTTGTTTTAGTAAAAAGAAACTCCAAAAGTCTCATTGCAGATTTCTTTGAAATCAGACTCCTTCCATTTGAATCAAAATTGAGCTTCCTCCATTATAGCTCAAAAGCTTCAAGAAAAAGAGAAAACAGGTGGTGATCCCACTGCCCAACTCCTACTCTTTTTGAAGGAAAAGAAAGACTTTTCGTATAGGTGCAAGCCTTAACTATAAGACCTTTGTTCCTATATCACATAATCTTAAGGTAGTAAAAGTGAAGATATTTTGAATGACCTTTGGTAGGTCATTTAACTTTGGAGAAGCCACAGGATTGGCTGAATAAGAGTTGTGGGCCGGTTTTGTTGCCAGATCAGTTAATAAGGATGCTTCCTCAAAGCATCACTCCAATCTGTCAGTTGACAATTATTATTATTATTATTATTTTTTTGGTAAAATCAATTGACAATTATTTACGTTTCTCTAACGTAAAAAAAATCACTTACTATGTGGTGTAGAATTTTGGGGATGAGTAACCACTTTTGCCCCCAAAATGAATGGGCGGATTCATTCAAAGTCAATGTCAACAAAAGTAGACATGGAACTTCCAAACAAATTTGTTGCCCCCAAAAAAAAAAACCAAATCCTAATCAAGGCAAACTCCGATAGATCCAGTTTAATGGGCTAAGAGGGCCCGGGCCCAAATTGACACCAAAACATGAAGCTTGATGGAATTATCGAGTTTGATCTTCATCCAAGACACTCCCTAGCTACCAATCAAATTATAAAAATCACATTTATTCCGAGGTGAAGCAACGTTCGCATTTAACCCCTATAAATCCATGCTTTGTGCTGTTTATTATACAAAATACTATTAAAATAGAGTACACAAAACCGATGTGTAAGCATAGTCTTGTGTCAATGTAGATGAAAAAAATTATTAATGAGTTCTGTATTAGAACTTTGGGCCACTACAAGTTTGGTAAATAAGCTCACGAATTTGATGTGACTTGTTAAATCCCATTTGGAATCCAACTCAACCAACATTTCTAAATTTCCAATCAAACTCGGAATCCTCTTTAGTGACTGGCAAAAGTTTTGTGAAGCTTCTCTAATGACTATAATGATTATATATATTGACTCCTCTTGATCTCAAGTATGAAAGTTCTCTATTTCAAATAGTGTTTTTGAAGTTGTGGCTCTTCATTATCTCGGTTAATGCTTGTGGATTATCTATTACAAAAGATATAAAAAAGAGGCAAAAAGATAAGAACTTGCAGACAGCGCGGGATTATTCCATATTATATATTTAGACTTGGATAAAGTTTTGCCACACTTCTATTCATTTGAAATTTAATGATTGGGTCATTATTTCATATTTACGTAAACATTAAATAATGCCAGACCAAGTTGGAATTGGGAACATTTAATTTATTTAAGAATCATTACCACTTCTCTTCATCTTGTGTGAATCCAGTTAAGACATCTGCTTTACCCAAAAACCAAATTGGACATGTGTTTACCTATGTAGATTATTATTCTTCTTCATGTTGCAATTTTGTGTTTGTTATTACCATAGAGGTGATGCCATAAGTGCCAAGATGCTTTCATGCACATTGTAACAGCTACTTTAAAGTTCTCCTACACGAACTATGGGCATCGACTAGTTTCAAATTCAGTTAACGAAGTAGCAATTTATAAGGTACCTAAAATAAATCATCACATAGTAAATTGACAAAATAATGCACTTGGAGTTCATATAATTTGACTTGACCTCATGAGGTAAGTCAATTAGCAATTCAAAGCCATTAAAACATCTAAACAAAACCAAATTAAAACAAAGAAAATCTGAACAAGGGTACTTGCAGAACTGTCACTAGTCAACATGCAAAGTGAACTTAAAAAGAAGATTTACATCTCTTTGTTACACATATGTACAACAGAATGGGAAGCACCTCTTATCCAAAAAAAAAAAAACAAAAAGTACTCAACAGAGCAAGTGTCCGTTCTTCTCTCGTTTGCAGAAATTTGCCAAATTTGATCAAGCTACTCTATAATGTGTTGAGTTTTCAAATCTCCGGGGGTGGATGCCTATTCATTTTTAATTTCTTCCATTTTGAAACATTAGAAACTTCAAGATAAAGTTGCTGGAGAAGATGGACAAATTGTCCGGTGATTCCGGTCAACCAGATCATTACGATGATGTAAATGAAAAGCCATTAGTTTCTTCTAGCCACTCAGTCGGCCAATTTGTCCAGTCAGTGGAGCTCGTTCAGCTCCAAAGTTTTAAGATTCTCCAGACTTTCAAGGCTTTGAACCTCTGTAACTACAGAATACTCAATTAGAAATTCTTACAGTTTCTTCAAGGTTGATAGGTCTATTAATGTACCCACTTATAGGAAATGTCTAATACATATGGACGGTAAACTTGAGGGAAGCCTTGGGAGGCACTACAGACATGCCCGACAGAGTTCAACTCTCTAGAGATGAGAAGAGGACAACTTTAAAGACTCCAGTCTGTTTAACCTACCAATCCACCGGGGATAGAATCTTCCACAATCTTTTCAAGTTCCTAGTCAACTGGGGGAAGAGAGTTATTGGCTAGCCCAGGACGAATCTCTCAAGCTTTTCAAGTTGGAGAGACCAGAAATGTCATCATCAACACGGTATAAATATTGTAGACATATAAGACTTTTTAGGAGCCTCGATAATTGGTTATCTCAGCACATGTCAATTTCAAGATCTTACAAGATGAATATCTCCAAGATATAATTGGAATTTCTATTAGCAAATTTTCTCTGAGCTCTGCATCTTCTAGCCTTTCCAGCTTCCATACTGCACACGTCTAAATGCTGCAGCCCGTGACCTACCATTTCATCTGCAAGTATTCCGTTAATGCCATCCTCATACAATCTTATGAGCCAATTCAATCCAGCAAGCTAGTTGTTGCGACCCAATTTTTCGGGTTCACCACCTAAAACTAGGTTAATGGATTACTAAGTCTTTAAACTTAGCTCGGGCTCTCCCAAGCCCATACCAATTTGCGACTTAGGTTTGAATTCTTAACATGCAAATGATTTTCAATCAGGAGTCGCCACTAATCTATTTTTGGTGGGTCAATTAGAAACCCAAGTAAAGTAACGGGAGATTTACTTTACTCCTACGAACCAAAGATTTATGAGTTCGGGGACTTGGTTACACCAGACTATCCTAGCGCCCTTTTGGTACCTTTCTATTTCATTTTCAAAAAAATGTTTGGCAATTGAATTGATTTTAATTTAACTTCCTAACATGTGAGGTGATCATACATGTGCGCATACCACCAATTTAACACTCGAGAAAGCAATTAAATAATGCAAAACATACTTCGAAGCAACGATAGCATCTGCATTGTTAAATTAGAATCAACAATCCTAGGTATGATTTCTAATTAACACGCAATTTTAATTTTTTGTTTTCATTTATTTAATGAAAATCATGACTTATGCAATGCATGTCACTATTCTAACATGAAATGATATGATAACATGACCAAAATTGTATGTCATAAATAAGCATGCAATCTATCCTAAAGCATGAAATGAATTCATTCTAATTATATTATATTTTCCATGAAATTTGAAATTAAAGAAATGCAACAATTAAATATGCAATCTAAATTAATCAAATGACCTAATTCTAATGACGGGTAATGCGATGCAATGACATACAAAATTATTTTAACTAAAACGACATGCAACATACAATTTAATATGCGAGCTATATGTCACGCGACATTTATTAAATGACCTAATCTAATTACGGGCAATTTTTAATTAAATGGACCTAACAACAATCAATAAATGATGTGCATTTCATGAACCTAATTCTATATGACATGGACATTTTTATTTTCTTAACAAAACATGCAATTTATCTATGAGAGATTATCTGCCTATAATTGATAAACATGCAATGACATGCAAAGAATGCCCTAATTCAACATGATAAAACATGCATTCTATGGGAGGGGCTATGGCATCCCTTTGTGGAATCGATCTTGTGGTAAGATAAAATTTAAAAACTACTGTGCCTGGGACTTGTGAATTTTATTGGTTTCTTTTCTATTGTGTTCTTCCAACTGTTCAGTTTTGGTCTGTTAGGATTTATCTGGAATTCTCTGCCAACTTTACCTTGAAGTGTCTGGACTCATTACGTGGATCTCAAACTTTCTATGGCTCTCATAACTATATATACAATTTCTCATACATAGCATCTTGTTTTCTTATGTTTTTGTTAGATCAACCCATAGACAAAACACAAGCATAATGGGGTGCGCTCAGTCTTTACGCGAACCACCAATTATCAGAGTATCTAGTCATGTGAATTGAGTCACACATGTTAAGCTTTGGAGCTTCGAGTTGGTTGAATACTTAAATGTAGAGGGTAAAGACATCTAACCATTCATTACAAAGTTCACTTGCTGGAAACTTTATGGGATTGTTGATATGTTTATAGTCCAGACATATAACTTTTTTAGGCACTTGAAGCTCAAATTTTATGTATTGTAATCTTAAAGTGCTAATGCTTTTTAAGATAGATTATATATCGATCCCAAGTTTGTGTTTTGTATGCTGTTGATGTCTGTCTCTCCCTAATCAAATGAAGCAGCTCCACTTCAGTCGGAATACTGGGTAGATATGTTGTAGGTCGGAGCCAAATCTAAGATGTCTCAATTATGCTTTTTGTCTCAGCTTTGTTAAATAGTGGTCCAGTGTACTTTTCTAGGCACCTGTTGTGGAACTGGTACCAGAAATGGTACCCACCGCAAAGTCATGTCCCATCGTGCTCTCTCCATGAGGAGCGGTGATTTTTTTAGAGTCAAACATTCACGTGGCCTATGATAGGATCATAGGTTGCATAAACTTTAGACTATACCCTTTCTCGAAGTACAAGTAGCAAGCATGACATCTTGTCCTAACACAGATGATTTTAAAATTTACTTTTGTTTTCTGGTTTCTTGCTGAAAATTGTTCTTATCTAATTGTGACATCATGCCCATGCATTGTGGCCCTTAATTTGATTTAGTTTCTCCTTTGCTATTTATGACATAAGTTTTGGAGTTCAAGGGGCATTTTCACCATGAACCTGGAATTTTTTGTTTATGCCCTTAGCAGGATGTGACTCACGCCGCCAACATCCAATTGCTTCTTGTGGCAGCATGTAAATGTGCCTCGATTGTGAATTCACCCCCAATCCCACTATTCCATATTGTTAACATCTTTTCTTGAAGCTGAGGGTAGGGTTGGTTTTATTGTGGGTGTGGAGTTTGGTGTTGGGAAAATTGTGGATGGGAACTTTGCAAAGGAACGCTAGACCTTCAAACCTCATGGAGAGAAAGGGCTACTCTTTTGTTCACCATCGTATGTGAAATGTGATATATGGTTTTCGATGCACAATGTTTTTTTTTCGCCATCCTGACAGGGCCATTGATGTATTAACATTCAAGTTATTTGGCTGTTAATTATGTGTGCTGAAGCTGTTATTCGTCTGCTACTTATATAAGTGGGGATGCTTCATTTCCAGGTCAATCATGAAGCATGGAATGTTCAGGTTTTAACATTTGGACAACCTCGTATTGGCAATGCAGTGTTTGCATCTTGCTACAGTGACCGTGTGCCAGATACCATACGTATTACTAATGGACATGATATTGTGCTTCATTTGCCTCTTATTATTCTCGGTTCCCACAGAAGACTTACCATCACTTCCCTAGAGAGGTAAGGCTTTGATCTTGATGGAATATCATCTATGTTATGGGGAATTGTTGCTGATTGACTTTGACGTTTACTTTGCATTTCTTCCAACCTATCTAACCAAGTCTCATTTATTCCGATAATGTATGTACTCTCTTTTTTCAGCGTATAAAAAATAATTGTTCTGTTTTTCATCTTCTTAGCAAAGCAGGGTAGTTTGTAGTGTTCATGACTTTTGAGAAATATTCGAGTAACTCTCATTCCTACAAGAGCCATCTTGAGTTTTTTCATACTGATTCCGAAGTTTTAAGACGCGTAATAATGTTTGCTATATACTCTCTCTCTCTCTCTCTCTCTCTCTCTCTCTCTCTCTCTCTCTTTCCTGATGGCTGATAACCTAGTCTTGACCTAGTCTTAAGCTATGTGCAATTATATACATTTTAATTATTGCGTGTCTGCTAATGCTTATGACTATTGGCGACTAGCTCAAAGAAAGCCATGGATAAACATATTGATGTGAGATAATGTGAAAATGATTTGATTCCACCCGCTACTCTGTTGACTACTCATAATCTTTTCTATGTCAATGTTCACATCTATTTGGAATGTTACCTTTGTTGTAGGTATGGCTGTATAATATAGGATTTGGTAGTCTAGTTTATCAGGTCGAGAAAGTTTGTGATAGCCCTGGAGAAGACCCATCATGTAGCAGGTAATGGGGTAATTTCAGTCGTGGCTACTTGTTCAAGCAATTAGTTTGTGGATTTGTCATGCTAGACACAATGAGTCGTGACTAGGGGTGAGTATGGTCCGGATTGGGCCAGTCCACCCCCTAATCCTAGGATCAACCCGCACAGTGCTGGTCCTCAATTTTTGGGACCAAGAACCGACCCTATTAAGATTGGGACCGAGGATTGGACTGACCCAATAGGTTCGGTCCGGTTCTAGAGTCGACTTGGGACCAATTAATAATTTTTTATTTCATTTTTTATACTCCTTAAAAAAACAATTGAGGAACGGACTGACCCAATGGGTTCGGTCCGATTTCAAGGTCAACCTAGGACTAAACAATAATTTTTTTATTTCATATTGTATACTCCTTGAAAGGGCAACCGATGATTGTATCAGCCTAATGAGTTTGATGATGAGTAAGGTCAGCTAAAAAAGGCAAGCAATGAAGGTCAAGTGGGGTGAGCGTTGAACAAAATGAGCATTGAATGTCGAGCGGGGAACAACAAGCCAAGCGAGCATCGAGCGGCGAGGAGTGACCCAAAGCGAGCGAGGCGAGTGTCGAGTAGCAAGCGAAGAAGTTTTTTTCGATTTTAGCAAATTGAATACTAAGATGACAAATAAGATAGAAGAAAACGAATACTAGAGGAGGATGCCATAAGGTGCCTTTTTGGACGCCGTGAGGACTCTTCACAAAAAACATTTTCCTCTTTCATAAATTATGACTATTGACGCCGTAAAAGACATTAAAAATACAAGTTATTAAAGAACAATGTAAAATTACTTGAACTCCTCACTAAAGAGCTGTTTAATGTTGTTGACACCATTTATTTTAAGATTTTCTCTATATAAAAAAATTATAAATAATATTATATATATAGTTAGGGTTGGTCCAGGTTGAACCGACCCGAAACTCTCAGGATTGAGGATTGACCCACACAATGCTAGTCCAGAAATTCTAGGACCAAGGACCAACCTAATCTCCCTAGGAACCAAATTAGGATCGGCAGGGTTGGGTTGGTCTAGGGTCAATCCAAGGTTGACCCTAGACCGATGCTTACCCCTAGTCGTGACAAACCAGCTTATTCTAGAGAACGTCAGTCCTTTGTTACAAGGAATATACGTGGATGACTGATGAGGGTGCTCGGTAACTGGTAACAGCATCGCGGACCATTTAGTCTACTATGGCGTGGGATTAATGGCTGAGACATGGGGATCATGCAAAATTGTAATGGACGCACAATTGAAGGAATACGAAGGTGAGGACGTCAAAGGAAATCTTTTGCTTTCTAGGAATCCTTCTGCGTCTACATTGAGGCTGCCTTGAGACTCCGATGCCAAGAGCAACTTCAGTTAAAATGCTCCCGGGTCAGCACCTGGTTTCTCAAAGATTATCAGGGACCTCTGTGATGACGGTTATGAAATGGATTCCATCAATCTGTTGGCCACAACCATCACAAGACGCATAAGAGCTCTACTCAAATTCACTCTGAATGTAAATACCACGAAGTTTAATGTGTCATTCTTGTAAATACAACTCCATGATTTCTATTGAATGAATGCGTTCGCTAGTTGACCTCTCAATCTTATCTTGGGCCCGTGGCTTTGTTTACTAGACTTAACCAGTTTTATAAGGTGAAGCAAAGAGTGCTTTGGGAGACCACTCGCTCGTTGACCTCTCAATCTTATCTTGGGCCTGTGGCTTTGTTTACCAGACTTAACCAGTTTTATAAGGTGAAGCAAAGAGTGCTTTGGGAGACCACTTCTCCATCTGGGACCTCACCTTCTATTATGGGCACATTGTCACTAAAGACTTCTTGGGGCAAGTAGTTCAATTGTTGTCTGGCAGGGAGTTATGCTGACTAATTATTACATCAAGCCATCTTGGAAGTAGATGATGACCTTGTCTTGCATCATTTCCACTGGCAACCTTTGCTAAATCTTAATTTTTAGGAGTGAACAATTTATGTCATCTTGGCTTTGACATGTAACACTGATCAGCCTTTGGAACGAGAGTTGTAAGCTTTTACCCCCTTTTCCCCCTTGATATAGAGGAATTGACATTGGTGGAAAGCTAAAGAATTAAGGCTTCGTTCGTTTTGCGGAAAATGATTTTTAGGAAAACGTTTTTCGAATTTTCTAGCGTTCGTTTCACGGAAAATGAATTCCTTAGGGAAAACGTTTTCCATGAAAGGAAAAAAGGTCTTCTAAATTAGGGGAAAATGTTTTATATTTTTCAAAAGTGGAAAACATTTTCCAAACATTTCCCTCTCTTAATCTCTCTTATCTCACACCTCTACAAATCATCACTTCCTCCTCCCCTTTCTTCTTCTTCTTTTATTTTATTATTCGAATTATTTTTAATTTCTTTTTTTTTCTTTTTCTTTTCTTTATTTCCCATGTTCTTCTTTCTTGGCTAGTTGTCGACCATTGCCGGGCGAAACTTGAGCTCGTTAATGTCAAGCTCGCGCTCTGCACTCTTGCTTATCATTTTCTTTATTTTCTCTACCCTACAGTTATACATTATGTAAGCAAATGATTCTACATGCTTTGCTTCTTTTTTCTTTTGTTTATTGGAATACAAAAGATGAGGGGGAGAACATGCCACTCAATTGAAATATTCTCATTAGGGCTGTACATGTTTTGCTTATTTTTCTCATTTGCTTCTTTTTAAAATCCATACGAACATTTTTTAGAATAGATGAGGTTTGGTGACAATGAGAGAACAAAGATATGAAGTAAATTTGCTTGGATTTAAAGGCAAATTTTACCTGCATGGAAAGGGTACCATTACAAATGAAACCATGGCTCTGATACCATGAATGGACCTAGACTTAAAACCAAGGAGAACGGAGTCAATTTCCTGTAGGTATGCCTTCCTACGGTGGGCAAACAACTCTCGTTCATGCCCTTCAGGGACAACCTTTTAGCAGAAAACCACTCTGTCCTTTAGTTCAGAGCCTAGAAACACTCAGAAATGGCAGGATGGTAACATTTCTAACTTTCCGAGCTGCATTTTTTAGAGGATCCAACCGGGCTGGAGAAGAAGAGAAGTTTAGAAGGCCATTGAGAGTTTTCACAAAACACTCACTTTACTTCAAGGAACTCTGCCCAACACATTACATCATCCTTGCCTTTTATAGACAGTGGGAGGTCACACACAAATAAGGACCAAGCTCACATGTCCTGAAACATACAGAGGCTCCAAAAATTTTCGGTAAGGAATTATTCACATGGTATGAATAGTGACAACGAATAGTGATTTCCCTAGCCTACTGCTATAGTAATGCTACAGTGACTTGCTACAGTGACCTATACAGTCAGTAGTCTCGTCCGTCACGAGTATTGTAGTCATAGTCTAAGTCGTTTGAACTATGCATTGCTAGAAGGTGTTCTTCATATTTTTGCTCAAGTCCTACTAGAGGTGTGCAAAAGAACCGGGATCTACCCAGAATCGGACTGGAATCGCCCAGAATCGGTGGTTCTTGAGGGAATCGGTCCGGTTCCCAATTTCAATTTATGGGAACCGGTGGGTACCGGTCCGGTTCCCGGTTCCATGGGCAGATCCGTCCACCCGCTAACCCGAACTGGACCGATTAATTTTTAATATTAAAAATTGGACTTATAAAAAAGGGTTTGATAAGTGGATTGGGACTTTATGGAAATAGCTCTCTCTCTCTCTTGGTTTCAATTTTCTTTTCTTTGGCCTTTCCTGTCTTTGATTTCAGTTATTTGCTAAATTAGAGTGGATATGCATTTACTCCTTCCTGGCTTCATCTCTCAATCATCAACCGTCAGTCATCAGTCTCAATCTCCAACACCCCCTTCTCTTTTTTACGTGCATCATCAACATCACCTTTGTACTTCCATCCCATCCCTCCCTCCCTCTCTCTCTCTCTCTCTCTCTCTCTCTGCTAAAGAGTTTGTCTTCTTGGGTCGTCAATAGTATATTCTCTCTGCAGCTATAAATTTGCATAGATACTCTCTCCAAATGTCCTCATGCTTTTCTTTACTATGTATTAAATTTTCACTGCCCATTGTAGCGCCCAGTGCATATATGAAAATTAGACACAGGAAACAAGTGTATTATTACCTAATATGAGAAAATGAGACTATATGGTTCATGGAATTTTCTTTTGATCTTTGAATGTTGCCTCTTGTAATGCTATGTTGTGTTTTCAATGGTTATTTTTTATCCATCCCTTGAATATTATCTTGGTAATACCAACCTGTTACTATGGTAGTAAACTTGGTTATCAATAGAAATAATTAGCAGCAATCTTTTTTTATATATTTTAGTGCAAATTAGTTTTTTTGTTTTTTGTTTTTGTTTTTTGTTTTACTTAAATTATCAATAGAAAAGGAGACCGGTTCCACGGATCCACCCAGGAACCGGACCGGACCGGACCGGCAATCCGGTTCCCGGGTGGATCCATGCAACAAATGGGTGGATCTTGATTCCAATTTTTCGGAACCGGTCCTTAGCGGGCGGTTCCCAATTCTAGATCGAGAACTGCCTGCTCAGACCATGCACACCCCTAAGTCCTGCAAGTGAATTTGGGGAGAGAATTTGGTTTGACAATGATGCTTCCTCTTGATTCTGGGAGGAGCTTGTAGTGTCAGTATGAATGTTTGGCTGAGGCCGATTGGATGGTTGAGCATAGTAAGATGTGTTCATGCCTAGAGATAAGGACAAAGGTTCTTGATCATAGGGGTATTGGGAAAGAGGTCCTCCCCAGTTAGCATAGGGGTCTTGAGAGGACTATGCAATGTTATTTGTCATTTCATGCTCCTGTGATGTTGCAGCTTGTCTGAATTCCTCAAGTGCTTCCTTAGCTTCTGGTGCTATGCTATAATGATCCCATGCAGTGGGTACATTATAGTTTCATGCATCTTCAATAATGGTTTTTATTTTCTTGGCATAAAACACTTTGGAGTTCTCGGTACTAGTGCTCACAACATCTAACAAGTCCTGGAAAAGATTTGTAAATCCGAGCTTCTGTACTATGCATTTGGGGTTTATAGGATGTAGTTCCTATAAACTGTGGGGCATTGGTAATGTTGCCATTATTTGTGACAAAAGTCCATGGATGTCGAAAAAATAAAATAGTATGGACCTTAGGGTTTGGTTGGGTGGTTCTTAGTTCTTGCTACAAGAGATGTCTCCAGTGAGTAGGAGGATAAAACCAGTTGAGGAAGGCTAAGAGATTTTTGTCATTTTCTTTTTCAATGTTTCCTCTATCGAGTCCAAATATTCTGGTGATGTTGGCAATGAATCTTCTTGTTGGAATCTCAATAGCTATAAAGTACTTATTGGTTAAATACTATAATAACCAACGGAGTTGATCAGGGAAATCATATTCCTTTCAGATTAGAGGATGTATGAACGGATAGTCCGGATTTAATCCAAAAAGATAAAGAATCGAACCTCCATTGAGTCTGAATAGATCTGTGTGACATTGTCACATAGGTTTTCTAGATTTTCAATGAGACTGTCATTTTGGATTTGCTCAACAATCTCTTGAGGGTATCGCCAGCTTGGCCAGTTGTTCACAAAATTCTAAACGCAAGTGAATGTGTCGAACAAGTAATATAATGATAAGAAAGAGTATCGTTCCATGGAGATCGATGATTAATAAACTAATTAAATACTAAAATAAATTAATTCTAAAATTTATCTAACAGATCAAAATATAATTTAGAATAAATTATAAACAAAACTTGGAAACTAAGTGTTTAGAATTTTGTGAACAACTGGCCAAGCTGGCGATACCCTCAGGAGATTGTTAAGCAAATCTAGAATGACAGTCTCACTGAAAATCTGGAAAACCTCATGTGGCAATATCACACAGATCTGTTCAGACTCAATGGAGGTTCGATTCTTTATCCTTTTGATTAAATTCAGATTATCTGTTCATACATCCTCTAATATGGAAGGAATATGATTTCCCTGATCAACTCCGCTAGTTATTATAGTACTTAACCAATAAATACTTAATAGTTATTGAAATTCCAATCGGAAGATTCGTTGCTAACCTCACTAGAATATTTGGACTCGGTAGAGGAAACATTGAAAAAGAAAGTGACAAAAATCTCTTAGCCTTCCTCAACTGGTTTTATCCTCCTACTCACTGGGAGACATCTCTTGCAGCAAGAACTGAGAACCACCCAACCAAACCCTGAGGTCTATACTATTTTGTTTTTCCGACGTCCATGGGCTTCTGTCACAAATAATGGCAACATTACTAATGCCCCACAATTTATAGGAACTACATCCTATAAATCCCAACTGCACAGTACAGAGCATCTGATTTCACCATAACCACTAGATATGAATTTTATATTGTTGTGGATACAAGAACGATATCAAACATGTGATAGCGGAATTTCCTAATCTATTTACTATCATATCTCTAGGTATAGCAAACTTACTCAGTTTATTAATCCACTATATTTCTATGTGAATTAAAATAAACATGAGTGCATTAAAAATTATGAATATTCCAGGCTTACAATGACTCTTTTGGATCACCGTATCACCGAAAGCTACACAAATAACTCGGTATATCTCTATCCACATTTAATTCATGATTATATATTATAATGAGCAATTGCATATTATCATTTCTCAGTCTCAAACATGCAAATTAAATCATTCAAGTGGTGGCTAGTCACTTAAAAGTATTATGCACAATAATATATAACTCACATGAATGAAATCAATTGCAAAATATAAAAATTATGACATTCACATCATCATGGTTAGGCTATATCGTAATCCTAACAAAAGAAAATTAGAACATAGTAGAATAAAAAATAAAAATAAAAATTAAACTCAGCATCTTGAATCAAAGAACAAGAATTCTGTCACCAATTTGGTCTTCTCTTCAAAATACTTGAAAAACTCTCAAAAGAATGAAAAATGATCTAACAAAAACCTAGTTTCTCTCTCTCTGGCTCTCAATGTTCTCCTATTCATAGGATATATCCAATATCCTTATCTCCGAGCAATTGCGCATAAAATTAGGGAGTAAATCAAATGATCTTGATTTGATATCTATCTCACAACGCTTGCAGATAACATTACAGAATAAAATCAAGGATTCCCTAATTTGATATCCATATTCCATTGCTTTTTATTTGAATTCCTAATTTTTTTGCCATTCTTTTATTTATCTTCTCTATATCTTATTATTTTGCATAAATAAGGAAAATTCGAATAATTAGAAGGAAATCCAAATATTTTCTCATAGATATTGCATTAATTGTTGCCTAAAATAGGTAAAATAACTCTATTTTTATAGAGTTATCACTAGTCTCGTATCCTTTCAATCTTATACTTTCCATTGTGACAAAGAGTATGGAAATCATGCCTCATGATGTACATGGTGATTTCTGCCGGTGCCTTTGGTCTTGACAAGAAGTCAGCAAGCACATTCTTCTTTCCGGCAATGTGTTTGGTTTCAAAAAAGTATTTTGAAAACCATTCAGCCCATCGAAGCAGTTCAGAATTTGGAATCTGCTTCTGTTTAAATTTGGTCATTCGAGAAAAATATGCCATGTCTAGTTCTACAAGGAAGTAATGGCCAATGAGATGGAATTCGAACTTCTTTATTCCACTTTTTACTGCCAAGATTTCTTTGAAAGTGAAATGATAATGCATTTCTGTTTGAGAAAATTTTCCACTTTTATAGGCACACAGATATCTCTTACCATCAATTTCTTCAAACGGGATGGTAGCCCAATATTCATCACTAGTGTCGGTTTGGAGAATTCTCTTCCCTGTTGATGGGATTTATAATGGAGGAAGAGTTTGCATAATCTCCTTAAGTTCAACAACTGCTTTAGTCTGAGATTTTCTCCAAGGTAGGGGATTCTTCTTCAGCATTGATTGCAGTGGAATAAGCAGTTTTGCAATATTTGGAACAAGATCCTTGAGATAATTAATTATCCCAAGAAATTGCTGAACTTGTTGTGTTGTAAAATTCTCTTTAAGAAATTTCAACAATTCCTGAGCAATATGTGGCCCTGGGTAGTATGCACCTTTGTTAAGGTGCATACTAAGAAATTCAATTTCCGTCTAGGCAATGTTCATCTTTCTTTGAGAAAGCATAATCCCATGCTTTCTCATAATTTCTGCAAATTGCTCAAGAAGTTGGCAGTGTAACTGCTCATTAGGACTGTAGAGCAGGATATCATCGATATATATTACTGCACTTGACAGGATTGGCTGGAAAATTCAACACATGGCCTTTTAAAAAAAGGATGGTACTACCTTTAAGCCAAAAGAAAGAACTTTCCATTAGAAATGTTGGTTCGGAATACAAAACCCTATTTTAGGTCTGTCTTCAGGATGTATGCCTAATTGCCAAAATCCGGCTTTGAGATCGAATTTGGAGTAGATGTGGGCCTTAGATAATCCAGTAAAGAGGGAATTTCTAGAGGGTAAATGGAATTTATCATCTTGGAGAAAAATGTTAATAGGCTGATAATTAATTATCAATCTCATATTTCCTCTATTTTGCTCAGCACGCTTATTGACATAGAAGGCTTTACAAGCCCATTGAGAATTAGAGATCTCAATAAGGCTTTGTTGCAATAGTTTCAAGCATTCCCTTTGAGCCAAAACCAGGTGTTTTGGTTTTATTCCCATGTGATTCGCCTTGGTTGGATTAATATCTTTATTCTTTTTGAAAGGAATGCGAATAAAGAACTCTAGATTTTCCTATAACGGATGGGAACACTTCTGAGCGAAGTCAGAATGAGATTCCAAACAAGATTCCAACAAATTGTGTATGATCGGATCTAATAAACTCATTTGAATGGAAAAAAGTCTTCGAATATTGACGAATTTAGAGAAATAGTCATTATACTTAAGACATTTTCTAGGAATGATACGAAGTTGAGAAATTTGAGTCATGATGTCCCAACCAATGATCAAATCTTTGTTGGGGAGACTGGATTCGAAGATTCTTGTGGTTATGGAATACTGGGGAAAAAACTGAATAGTTACTGGGGTAGTTTTTACATTCGTGGAAAAAGTATATTTTGAGGTAGAATTGAAATATCGAGCACAAGAAGTCCAATATTCTTTAGGAAGAACTTTAGTATCTAAGATTTAAGAACTTGCACCAGTGTCTATGAGAGTAATGACAGTGATAGGTTTGGCAAACTTGGAAGTGAAGATTTTTACAGGAAAATGGGGACAATGAATTTGGCTTGAAAATATGTCAACGCTTTGTTATGAAGATGTGAGAGATATGTGAAAAATATCTTCAGAATCTGAATCCGAATCAGTTTCACTATGAGTTTGGTAACAAGGTATGACACAAAGAGTTTGTTCATATGGTTCTTCATCCGCAGAGAATAAAGATTCAATATCATCATTTTCAAGAGAAATACCAGTTTCATTCTTAATATGATGTATCAGATGATTCTGACATTTTCTTGCTTGGGGACAATTTTTAGCAAAATGTCCTTTCTGATTGCAGATGATGCATCGATTTGATTTCTTGTGGCCTGAGCGATCTTTCCTTTTACGTAGGTATCACCATTTATTCTTTCTTTGGAAATGCTTAGAGTCATGCTTGGATTTCTTTATCCAAAGCTTCTTAAAATGCTTTTTTTTTCTTGAAGATTTTCCAGAAAAACCATCACAATCTCGCTTAGAGCATTTGATCTTTAACTTCTGGCGAGAACATGCTATATCAAGTTCTCTGTTGTCTGTGATATAGGTCTGGACCATTTGGCGCTTTATACACAAATCATCAAGGCACAAATAGATTTATTGTTGTATTTCTCCCAATGGGATATCCCGGATTCTCCTTTGTCGGCTAAGAAAAGCTCTCTCAATGGTAGCAGAGCCATGGTTTCATTTGTAGTGATATATGTTCCATGCGCTTAGTAGGTGAATCCAGTGCTGAGAAGAACTCTTCACATTATGACAGATCAGCCAGAAATACTAGAAGCACCTGTTTCTCTTGTTGCAACTCCATCTTCTTCGACCCCTTTAGATTTTCGTATTTCAAATGCTTCTAAGATAGACTATCTTTATGAAGTTTCTCTTAGTGATGAAACTAAGATCTCTGAAACTCAACTTCCCTTGATGAACCCCTACTCTGCTTTTGCTAAACCCATTTCGTCATTTTCTCCCATCAGTTCTATTCGCCAGCTCATTCGCCAGACTCTGAAGGAAATAAAAGAGTACGTTTAGTCCTCCAAGTTCGACCAACACCATATTCCTACCACCATAAAAGAGTACTTTGTCACTCTTTAGATCCCTCCAAAATTTCCCAGACAATGGATCCAACAAGGATATTCTCATGTCCATTATGGAGCTGTTCATTTTGCTCTTACTTTTCATGGTTGTAAAGGTTTGTCAGTTGCAGCAAGAATTGCTCTATTGGATACCAAGTTCTTAGAATACTAGCACACTTGCATCGGTACTGTTCAAACCACTTTGAATGCTGGAACAGTCTTTGTGACTTTATATTCAAATTTCAATATTGCCATTTCAGACCCTCAGTTACTCTCTTTTCTGAAAATCCAAGTTCAACTCACTGGAGCTCCTCAAACTGCTGACTCTATAGCAGTAACACTGCACTACCAAACGGTTTACCGAGTACAGAACCATGCTCTCAACTTAAACTTCCACAATGGAAATGAAGATGCTTTGTTCATTTCCATGCAGAATGACCAAGCATCCTACATTCATGTTCCTAGACAGATCCCAAAGGAAAAGTTGGTCAAGCTCCTTCTAGAGACTTAGATCACCAACTATGAAAAGTTGCACCAGAACAACAAGCCTTTCCAGTCTTCAGACTCCGAGTTTTTCAGAAAGAAATATGGAACTGTTTCCATCAAATTCGGCAATGAAAAGGAAGAAAGTCCTTCTATCTTCCAGACTCTCTTTATAATTGAACCATGTGTTCCTGAGTCAATTTCCGAGCTAGATCCAAAAAAGCTTGTTAAATACTTCAAAAGTGATGGACATCATGTTCATTACTACAAGGACCAGTATGGTCATTGCTTTTGGGATCCTTTCTATTAATGCTTTTACTGTACAAATTCTCTTGACGAAGTAGATCCATTTGCAAAACCTCCACCGCGGAGGAAGCATAAGAAGCCAAAAGATCTTATGTACCAAAGGTACTTGGATGGAGACTCCTCTGTTGATACTATTGATGAGCGTGATAAATTTCAGTTTATGGTTTCATATGCACCAACTCAACCACCAGAGTTCACTGCTCCTCCCTTAGTCTCATCAACTCCATCATCATCACCCCCTCCATCTCCTCCTCAGAAAAAAAAAAAAAAAAAAAAACCAGCAATTTCCCCATTTTATAAGCCAATTGTTAAATGGGCAAAGAAACATTCCTACCCACTTGAGGTTCCAGCAGAAACACCACCTAACTCTTCCATCGCTATGTTCCATGAAACATACTTTCCTCATCTTATTCGGGAAATTTCCAAACTCTCGTTTCCCGCACCAGAAGAGTTTATTGATCCATAAGGCAGATATAGGCATATCCCTAAGATACCTGCCCCCACTGATGTGGATGAGCATGGAAGATAGAAATGAACTCCTGTTGCTGAAACCGTCCTAAATTGGCAATCAGAGATTCTTTTAGCACATAACAATGCCTTCAAAGCAATTGCTTCCAAGATTGGGAATGTTCAACAAGATTTGCGAAGATATGATGAAACCACCAAAAAAATGCTTTCAAATTTCCAAAAGAGGCTTCATGCCTTGGAATCTAGACAACATTTGGGGTATCATTACCTTGAAAGTCCTAAGGCGGAAATAGACAAGCTCAAAAGGCAAATCCAGATCCTTGAAGAAGGAATACTCAATCATTTCCAACCACTTTGCGGACAGAGGCGCTCCCTCCTCCACCATTTCAGACATCTATCTTTGCCTCTATCACATATATTCCTGTTATACAAGACAAGACAGATGTAGCTGAAATGCGAAATCGTCTCAGAGAACTAGATTGAATAAGAAAAGAAAAGGGAAAAAAAGAAGATTCTCAAAGAATCCTCTCTTGTTATAAAAGAGCCAGATCAAATGATGCTATCAAACCCATTAGAAAATTTTATCAAAGATTTGGGTAATCAGGAACCGCAGCCTAATCCTATTACTCTACAACCTCCACCACAGATTGATCCTGTCATTCGACAAACCAGGTTCCGTTTCCAACAAAATCAAACTTTCCAAACATCTTTTATACTGAATCAGATTCAGTATCCCTCTCATCTTCATCATCTTTCTTACTCCCTTCCATTGATTCATTTCCTATAGCACCAGTAACTTCATCAATATTCATGGCCGATCCCCCAGACCATGACATGGAATCAAACCCTTCTGAACCAGAGGTCGTCTAGCCAAACAATTCTTTCCAGAATGTGTCCACTTCACGAAAACAAATCTTCTCTATTGATGACATTCCTTATCACAAATGGCCAGAAAGACTTGAGGAATTTCATATTTGGCTAAATACCCGAGCCATTACCAACTAGGACAAGTATGATGTTCTTTTCAATTTTGTCACAAGGTTCACAGGTAGCCTTAAACTTTGGTGGCAATTTATAGGAGAACAAGACCAACTTTATTTTCTACTCTCGCCAAACTTTCAGCATGCCATTATCCTTCTATATCACTTCTCTGTGGGGAAACCTATTGACCTCATAGAACTCAAAAGAAGAGAATTTTTTGAAAATATGTTGTTCTCTTCAGAAAAAACATCTTGATAAGCATTATCGTGAAATGCTTAAGCTCTTTTATCAAATTGGAGCTGATGCAAATTTGAAGCATGTTTTCTTGACCTCTATTCCCAAATAATTATCTCAAATAGTGGAGAGAACCTTTCTCTCCAAGCAAAATAGGATCCAGGATGTTCCATTGGGAGAACTCCAACAAGAAATCCATTTGTGCTTGGAAGAATTGTGTATAAAGCGTCAAATGATCTAGACTTATGTCCATGACAACGGAGAACTTGATAGAGCCTGTTCTCGCCAGAACCTGAAGATCAAATGCTCCAAGAAAGATTGCGATGGTTCTTGTGGAAAATCTTCTAGAAAAAAAAAAACTTCAAAAAGCTCTAGATTAACAAATCCAAGCATGTCTCTAAGTACTTCCAAAGAAAGAAGAAATGACGATACTTATGAAAAAGGAAAGATCGTTCAGGCCATAAAAAGTCAAACCGATGCTTCATCTGTAATCAAAAGGGACATTTTGCCAAAAACTATCCACAGGAAAAAAAATATCATAACCATTTGATACATCATATAAAGAATGAAACTGGTATTTCTCTTGAAAATAATGATATCGAATCTTTATTCTCTATGGATGAAGAACCATGTGAACAAACTCTTTGTGCCATCCCTTGTTACCAAACTCCAAGTAAAACTGATTCAGATTTAGATCCTAAAGATATTTTTCACATATCTTTGACTCCTTCAGAAGAAAGCATTGACGTATTTTCAAGCCAAAATCGTTGTCCCAATTTTCCTGTAAAAATATTCACTTCAAAGTTTGCTAAGTCAATCATTGTCATTGCTTTCATAGGCACTGGAGCAGCTTCTTCAATCTTAGACACTTTCTTCCTGAAAATATTGGACTTCCTATGTCCGGTATTTCAACTCTGCTTCGGAAGATACTTTCTCTACAAATGTGAGAATTACTCCCATAATTGTTCAGTTTTTTCCACAGTGTTCCATAACCACAAAAATCTGTGGCTTTAGTCAAACAAAGATTTGATCATTGGTTGGGATATTATGACTCAGATTTCTCAACTATGCGTCATTCTTGGAAAATGTCTTAAGTATAAAGATCAATTTTCTGAATTTATCAATATTCAAATGAGTCTGTTAGATCCGAGCATGCAAAAGTTGTTGGAATCCTATTCAGAATCCCATTCTGAGTTCGCTCAAAAATGTTCTCATCCTTTATGGAAAAACTCAGAGTTCTTTGTTCGCATTCCTTTAAAAAAGAATGAAGATATCAATCCAATTAATGCGAGTCATATGGGAATGAATCCATAACATTTGGTTTTGGCTCAAAGGGAATGCTCAGAACTATTGCAACAAGGTCTTATTGAGGTCTCACATTCTCAATGGGCTTGTGAAGCCTTCTATGTCAACAAGCGTGCTAAACAAAACCGAGGAAAGATGAGATTGGTAATTAATTACCAGCCTCTTAACCTTTTTCTCCAGGATGACAAATTCCCTTTACCTTCTAGAAATTCTCTTTTTGTTGGATTGTCCGAGGCCCAAATTTTCTCCAAATTTGATTTCAAAGCCGGATTTTGGCAATTGGGCATTCATCTTGAAGACGGACCCAAGACAAGGTTCTGTACTCCAAACCAACATTTCTAATAGAAAGTTTTTTCTTTTGGCCTAAAGGTTGCACCATCTCTCTTTCAAAAAGTAATGTGCCGAATTTTTCAACCAATTCTATCAAGTGCAGTAGTATACATTGACGATATCCTCCTCTACAGTGCAGATGAGCAGTCATACTGCCAACTTCTTGAACAATTCGCAGAAATTGTGAAAAAGCATGGAATCATGCTTTTCCAAAGAAAGATGAACATCGCCCAAACAGAAATCGAATTTCTTGGTATGCACCTTAACAAAGGCACATACTATCTAGGGCTGCATATTGCTCAGGAATTGCTTAAATTTCCTGAATAAAACTTTACCACAAAACAAGTTCAACAATTTCTTGGAATAATTAATTATCTTAGAGATTTTGTTTCACATCTTGCAAAGCTGCCGATTCCATTGCAAACAATGCTGAAAAAGAATCCCCCACCTTGGGGAAAATCTCAGACTAATGCAGTTACTGAACTCATGGAGATTATGCAGACTCTTCCTCCACTACAAATCCCATCAACAGAAAAGAGAATTCTCTAGACCGATGCTAGTAATGAATACTAGGCCGCCATCCTGATTGACGAGATTGATGGTAAGAGGCATCTGTGTGCCTACAAAAGTAGAAAATTTTCTTAAGCTGAAATGCATTATCATTCCACTTTTAAAGAAATTCTGGCGGTAAAAAATGGGATAAAAATGTTCAAATTCCATCTCATTGGTCATCACTTCCTAGTTGAATTGGATATGGCATCTTTCTCTCAGATGACCAAGTTCAAACAGAAACAGGTTCCAAATTCTTAACTGCTTCGATGGGCTGAATGGTTTTCAAAATATTCTTTTGAAACCAAACATATTGCTGGAAAAAAGAATATACTTGCTGATTTCCTGTCAAGACCAAAAGCACCAACATAAATCAACATGTACATCATGAGGCATACTTTCCATACCTCTCATCACAATGACAAGTATAGGATTGAGAAGATAAAAGACTAGCCAAGCTGGCGATACCTCAAGCGATCATTGAACAAATCTAGAATGACAGCCTCACTGAAAATTTGAATAAACTCATGTGGCAATGCCAGATCTGTTTAGACTTAATAGAGGTTCGATTCTTTATCATTTTGGATTAAATGCAAATTATCTGTTCATACATCATATAATCTGGAAGGAAGATGATTTTCCTGATCAACTCAGATGGTTATTATGGTACTTAACCAATAAGTACTTAATAGTTATTGAAGTTCCAACTAGAAGATTCATTGCCAACCTCAACAGAATATTCTCACTTGGCAGAGGAAATATTGAAAATGAGAGTGACAAGAATCTCTTAGATTTTCTCAACTGATTTTATCCTCCCATCCACTGGAAATATCTCTTGCAGAAGGAGCTAACAACCACACAGCCAAACTCTAAAGTGCACACTATTCTGTTCTTTCGACGTCCATGACATTTTTTCACATATAATGGTAACATCATCAATGCCCCCACAGATTGTAGGTACCACATCCTATAAATCTCAACTGGACAGCAAACAAGCTTGGATTCACAAATCTTATCTAGGACCTGTTGGATGTTGTGAACACCAATACTGGGAACTCCAAAGAATTCTGAGCCAGGAGAGCAAGACCATTCCTGAAGATGCGTTAATTTATAATGTACCCACTGCATAGGATCATTATGACCTAGCATTAGAAGCCAAGGAAGACTCGAAGAATTCAAACAAGCTGCATCATCATAGGAGCATGAGATGGCAGACACAGATGACATTGCACAGTTCTCTCAAGACTCTTATGCTAAATGGGGAGGTCCTCTTTCCCAAGACCCCTATGACCAAGGACCTTTGTCCTTATCTCAAGGCTTGGACACATCCTTTTATGCACAACCATCCAATTGGTCTCAGTCAAACATTCCTACCGACACTACAGACGATACTACAGACTGGGAACGAGAAGAGGCATCAACATCATACCCTCAAGAAGACACATCTGCATCATACCAGCTGAACCAGATTCTTTCACCAGATGATCTTGAAGCACTTGAGCAAAAGTATGATGAATGTCTTCTAGCAACAGTACACAGCTCAGATAACTCAGATTGTGACTACAATGCTCGTGATGGAAGAGATCGCTGAACAAGACCAATGTCTGTACAATTTCACTGTAGCAAGTTATTGTTCACTTGTCACTGTAGCAGTAGGCTAGGGAAATCACTGTTCATTGTCACTGTTCATATCATGTGAATAGTTCCCCACCGGAAATTTTTGAAATTTTTGAAGCCTTTGTTTGTTTCAGGACCCGTGAGCTTGGTCCTTGTTTGTGTGTGACCTCTTATTGCCTATAAAAGGCGAGGAGGATGTAATGTGTTGGGGAGAGTCCCTTGAAGTAAAGTGAGTGTTTTGTGAAATTCTCTCTATGGCTTTCTAAACTTCTCCTTCTTCTCCAGCTTGGTAGGATCTTCTAAGAAATGCAGCTCAGATAGTTAGAAATGTTACTATCCCGTTTCTATTTGGGTGTCTCTTGGCTCTGAACTAAAGGTCAGAGTAGTTTTCTGCTAAAAGGCTATCACTTAAGGGCTTGAACGAGAGGTTCACCCACAATGGGAAGGCATACCTGCAGATAACTAACTCCGTCCTCCCTGGTTCTAAGTCTAGGTCCATTCAATGGTAAGTGATGCATGCTTAAGTGGTGAAGTCTTAGAAAATATTTTCCTTACCGAACACCGGAAAATATTCCAAAACATTTTCAGGTTTTAGCCGAACATTAGAAAATATTATCATTTTCTTGAAAAAAATGAATTTTGGGAAAATATTTTCTGGAAATTGCCCATTTTTCGCGAAACGAATGGACCCTAAATTTCCTTCATCATTTCAAAGGATATATTGCTAATTATGACCATTCAAAGCACATTGTGCAAGGGACCAGCTGAGTCCTCCACACCTTATGATAAGTTAGAGTTCGAATGTTGCGATAAAAGCCAGAGTACAACACCAAAGCGTTGGGAAAAATATATTGTCGTCTTATGTATATTTTCCTTTACTTGGTGAGCTAGTTGTCAATTCTATGCATTAATTGAGTTAACCACAGCTTGCTCGCATAGAAAGACCTCGTAAATTTCTCTTACTTGTTGCCGAGAGAAAAAAAAAAAGCTTAGGCTGTCATGTGGGACTTTTTTGGGCAACGGTTCTTCTTATCAATGTTGAAACCTAAAGCTCCATTTCAAGAATAACCAAAAGGTGAATGACAAAGCTTCTGTCTCTGATTAAAACCTACACTTTGGATATATCCTTCATTGTTTAAGGCGTAACGAAGTTAATATTTAAA
The DNA here is from genome assembly GCA_028830015.1 of Eucalyptus grandis x Eucalyptus urophylla. Classification (NCBI taxonomy): domain Eukaryota; kingdom Viridiplantae; phylum Streptophyta; class Magnoliopsida; order Myrtales; family Myrtaceae; genus Eucalyptus; species Eucalyptus grandis x Eucalyptus urophylla. The sequence continues at coordinate 55,283,066 of CM054190.1, read as the reverse complement.
GGGCATGGATATCAGCTTCAAATTGTACAACCGAGCAAGTTCCGAGGATCTCACATAAAAGACCAATGTGTAAATTGACAAGATTAATGCACTTGATTATAGTAAACTAGCATCAATTTGACTTGTCTTTTACCAGAAATTTTATTCACAACCAAAATCGTCAAAAGGGAATATGTCTAAACCGAATCTAACTCATGAAATAGATCAAAAGAAACCATTTCATGAGCATTTTGCAGCCATCCATTTTCAAAATAGAAAGTGGTTGCAAAAAGGCCAGTAATTAACTATACAAGGGTGCATGTTTCAACTCAATTTGCCAAATTGTGATTCTAATTTAGTATAAAGAACACAATTCCAGGAAAACAATAATGAAGTCTGCTAAAATGACCTAGGCCAAGAAGCAATTTGTTTATGTTTCGAAGCTTTCTTGACAACATATTTGGTTGTAAATGTTTGACCTTTCAGGAATTGCATGCACTTCTTATTGGAAAATGTAATCCTTTGCAAAGTATGTCTTCTAAATTTTTCGAGAAGTGGACGAATCTTCTAAGCAATGCCAGACATTGCATCATTTGAACCTCGTCAAGTTGAAACAATCAGGCCTCACACATGTTATCCCCTTTCTGCAAAGTATTTAGACCCGATCAACTTAGATTGGGTATGGCAGGGCCTCCAATCAACAATTCTTCCAGAGATTCTGGTAGTTTGCGAGGAGCAAAATCCACATTAGTCCAATAATCTAGTGCAACTGACTTCAATTTCTTCAAATGAGTCGGATTAAGGAAACTCTCCCTTTTCAAGATTGAAGAATTCTGGAATTCATAGATTCCTCAAACAGTCAAGCACTTGATCTCTGTTATTGCAGATTTTACCATTCTTAGTTCTGATAGTCTATTCATATTTGAGAGATCCATCGCTGTTCTCCTCTACTAGCAAGATTCAACAGATAAATAAGACAAACTTGAGGGAAGCCTTTGGAGGCGCAGCCAATTAGCACACCGGAGTTCTAGTCTTTTGAGTAGAGAAAGCTGACCAATATCTGTTGATCAGGTGGTTACAACAGCAGACGACAAGGTCAAAGACCCCACTTTAATTAATCTCACAATGCACCATGACATAGGATCTTCCACAAGTGGACAATTGTCAAGCCAAATACAAATCATTTTAGCTAGTCAGGTTTAAGAAATCTGAATGTGTCATCGTTGATGAATCAATGTGTAAACAGACGAGAAAACATTGGTACTTGTCATGTTTAAATCAGTGTCAATTTCAAGAACCTCAAAGAGGAATATCTACAAATGTCATTTATAGTTTCCGGTTGCAAACTTTCACCTTGCTGCATCTATTTCTTCAAGCATTTACAGCAACCATAAGGCACTTGGTGTCTTTCCAATGGAACAATTATTCGTCCTCACAACATTCAAACTTTTCATGTTTCCCATCGAGTAGGTAGCTCTTTAAGCGCACACAATTTTTCACCCTGTCCAGACAAGCCCTTCAGGTGTTTCCTCGCAAAAGAATATATGTGTACTGATAAGCAAGTTCTATTGCATGTCAATGAAGAGAACAAACATGCAGATGAAGTGCAATATTCATTCTGTGGCCCCACAAAAAAGATTAATAAACAATCAGGTTTGCTTAAATAGCCCTTTTACACCCCCCCCCCCCCCCCCCCCCCCAAAAAAAACATTATGTATGATGCCATGAATTGCATAATGAATCCTTCTGCCCCTGCTCTGGAAAAAAGTGCCAAACATCCAACTGAAACTTAACATAGAGTTCAACAGATTTGACAATTTCATCATTAGGCAATGACTTCCCTCCCTAATCTTCAAGTTTCTGTCTCTCGACAAATGGATGCACAGTTTGCCACCCCCAAGATTGTGAAAGGAAAAATTAGGCGATAGTAAATGTCATCTTCATTTTGCTTCATTTGGTCTTCATTTGTACAGATGCCTAATTAGCCACAGCTCCCTGCACAGAAAGATTTCTATAAGTTTCTCAAACTCCTCAAACTCTAAAGCCTCTCAGCAACATTAGAAACCAGCAAAATTGAGATGTCTCCCTTTGCAGTTCTTGTCAAACTTCAAACCTAAAAGAGTCCTCTAGTATAACTTGAGGTGAATGGATGGGCTTCCATTGCAGATAATCGCCTAGGCGTAACCATTTCTAGAAGATGTAGGCACTAATGGAGATCATACAAGAGTCACTTACATGATTTTTGACCCCAGCGAGACTCATCTTACGTCCTATGCACCTGGAATACTAAAATATTAGCCTCTGACTATAAGATGATTTATGATACATCAGAGAAGCTAAGTAGCTCCTCTCTCTTGTCACATATGGAAGTTTGCCGTGCGAACTGTTGATGCCGCTACCCAAGTGAAATCTGTCTTTCTTCATTTTATGACTTCTCCATAGCATTTGCAAATCCCACTAAGAAGCACACCTTTCTTGGAAAATAAACTGAACATGAGCATATCAATACAGAGTGTCTATCTTCTTCACAATTGCATCGATGAGTTGATTATGCTGTAAAGTTCCAGGATGAGAACCATAGTTATATGACATTCCAACACACATTCCATTGAATTGTTTACAGCATAACAAAGTTATCTCCAATGCGAGGCAAGGTTATCAACTTTGAAATATGTGAAGCAGCAAATCAACAAGTAACTCTAATAATTTGTTACATATTAAATAAAAACGATGCAATCGACATACATACCTCCAGTTGGGAAACATAAAAGCAAGGAGAAACCATCCAAGAAAAAATACAGCTAAAAAGCAAAACCAAACTAGGGAAAGAGAACGAATATTTGTACATAACTAACAACCCTTTGGTTGTACGGAGGTATCATAACTTCATTACCTTTATCAGATTTGCAGCCATCAACTCGTGAAAAGGTAATTAAAAAGTGCATGTGAAACTTCACTGTTTATATCCGGGAAAGAATTACGTTGCTGAAAAGGGAAAACATTGGCTGTCAGATGAATTAACTTACCTCAATCCGTTTAAAGCTTAAACACGAGGGAATAATTTGTGGACGTGGATCAAGAAGCTTTCAAAAGATAGTGCACTCATTCGTCGTCTTCTTCCTCATATTCAGATTCGTCTTCTTCCTCATATTCAGATTCGTCTTCTTCCTCGTACTCGTCGCTTTCTCCCTCAGATTCAGATTCAAATTCGTCAGTCTTCTTGCTCAGATTCGAATACGTAATCACTGTCTTCTTCCCCAAATTTGACTGACTTCTCCAAGCAAAGCGAAGATATTGCCTCCACGTTTAAATTCCCACAACACTTTATTATAACCTTTTTCAGTCCCTTCAAGCTTGACAGATCAGGCAACTCCTTTAAAGATCCACATTCAAAAATGTTCAATTTTTCCAAAGATTGTGGTAGTTTGCCTTGAATCTCAACCAGATTATCACATTTTGATACACGAAGAAAACAGAGTTTGTTGAAATTACCTAGAAAAGGTAAAGACTCCACCTGTTGAAGATTCCAAAGCTCCAATTGTTGTAGGTTCTCCAAAGGATCACGGCCTTGAATCTCTGAGATTGCACAATCATCGATGTTAAGATATGAAAGTCCCTTCAAATTCGATAGATCCCCCCAGGGAAGATAATGACTCGCAACCGGTCAACTGCAACTGTGATAAACTGGAGGGAAGGCTCGGGAGGCAACGCAGCTTAGGGCAAAAGAGCTCAAGTTCCTTGAGTCGAGGAAGAAGACTACTCATATCCTTGGGTAAGGTGGTAATGTATCCAGACTCCAAAACCAAGGTTGATAAAGTGGAGGGAAGGCTTGGGAGGCAGTCAAGATTAGGGCACTTGAGTGAAAGATCCTTGAGTTGGGGAAGGAGACTTATAATATCTGTTGGTAGGATGGTCACGAATTTGGAGTAAAACAGCAAGGTTGATAAAGTGGAGGGAAGGCTCGGGAGGCAACGCAGGCGAGCGCCCTCGAGTTTAAGTGACTTGAGTCGGGGAAGGACACTACTAAGATCTGTGGGTAAGGTGGCCACGTAATCAGAGCGCAGTTCCGGAAACTCCAGTTTGCTTAAATTCTCAGTCCACTGTGGCATTGGATATTCTTCCGCAGGCCCACCAGATCCCCCACCATCATTACGTGGGTCAAACCCCAGCTTCAATTCCTCTAAATTAACCAGGTTTGAGAGATCTGGAATAGTATTCATGTACAATGTATCCAACTCTAGATTGATGAGACTTTCAGGAAGCCTCGGTACTTCATATATTCTAACAATCACCAATGTCAAGATCCTCAGGCATCGATTTTTGTAGATGCAATCGTCAATTTTCACACCGAAAGCATGCCTAGCTTCGAAATTTATTTCTTCAAGGGTCTCAATCATCCAGAGGGCATTGGGTATTTTGCTTATGGCACTACACATCATATTCAATACTTTCAAATTTTTCCACTTTGTGATAGAATTGGGTAGTTCTTCGATCTTCGTACAAGATATATTCAACTCAATTAGCGATTCCAAATTTCCGATTGTATCCGGAAGGCTCTCCGACGAATTGCAATGTTCCAAAGATGGGTATTCAAGGCTTGCAAGATCTCTACCCACCACTTATGGGAGCCTTTGAAGTTTGTTGCATCCCTCTACATTTAAGGAAACTAAGCGTTTCAATTGACAAATAGACTTGTCAATTTCAGCTAAATTGTAATAGTCTCACATGAGCAAGCGTTCTTAATTTGAATGAGCAGAGAAGTTGGGGGTTCTCTCCAAGCTAAAACAAAAGCGCAGTTCCAAAACTTTCAAATTCTTCATCACCTGTGAAAAGAAAAATCATGCAAAGATCACTTTCAAATATGATAAGATGGAATAATGAGTGTTTTATACCATAAAAGATACCTTCATGTGGTTCCATCCTTGCCAATCGTGCGTAATTCTACTCCAAGACAGATCGAGAATAACCACATCTTCCATAGAGAAATTTGTAATATTAAATTTTGGGGGAAGATCACACCAAGAAAGCCATCGTAATTGTGGAAGGAGATCTGAATTCTCCAAGAAAACATTAGTTGGAAAAACATTTAATGGCGATTCATGCCAAAAAAGCCTCTCTTCTGCATCAAAATAATTCGCCCAACAGTCAACTTGAAGAAACCTTAGATCTGAAAGGCTCTTAAAGGCCTCATAGGTAAAATGGAACTGCCCCTCACAGTCAAACCTGAGACGAAGAGCTTCAACATCTTTTTTTCCCTGCTTAAAGGAAAAATTTAGGAACAAAAAAGTTAAAGGGAAACACTTCAAGATCACCATTTTAAGGGGTTGAGTTGAGTATTACCATTCATCTAATATTGAAAGAGCAAAAATATTAATTGAGTGGGTCACAATGGCGCTAGAGAACACAGAAAATAATTGCACTTTTTAAAAAGAAAATGTCCATAAGTAACTTGGAGATTTATTGTATGGGGGATTTTACCTCAGGTCTCCTCAGCAAATCCAATGCTTTCTTGGGATCCCACACCCTGCTTTGCTTCTCTATTTTCATTTTACTTTCTTGACGAACTATTTCTCTTCCAAGGTCTCTGAATTGGTCATGCATCCACACTTTATTATACTCTATAATCTTTATCAAAGACATGTTCTGCAAAACTTCAATGGCTTCTTCCGGAAATTTAGATTCATCCCAAAAATAAACAACAATGTCTTTGTCATATCCGATGAAAAGGCAAGCTATATCAAGGAATGTATCTTGTTGTCAAACATCTAATGCATCATAGCTTATTTTCAACTTACTCTGAACTGCTGCAGGAGGAACATTTTCCAACTTTTTCAATGTGAGATCCCACTTTTCCTTTTTAGTGCAACATAAAAGTGAGCCTATGACCTCAAGAGCTAGTGGAAGACCTCTAGCAATGCCTATTGCCCTCTTGGATTGGTTGATACACTCATCCAAAGGATAATCTTTTCTAAAGGCATGTTTGCTAAATAGTTGAAGAGATTGATCAAGATCCATGCCGCTAAGCTCATAAATGCAGTCCACTTCAGGAACCTCAAGAATATCTTTGTTTCTTGTAGTAATAATAATTTTGCTCCCTCTGCCTAACCAATCACGTTTACCTACAAGTGCATTAATATGATTCACTTCTTCCACATCATCAAGAAGAAGGAGGACTCTTTTATTAAACAACCTGTCTTTAATCATCCGAGTTCCTTCATTAATGTGTTTTATATCCATGCATTTCGTTTTGAGGATGACAGAGATGAGCTGATTCTGTAAGCATTGAATGCCATTACCTTTTGATGTTTCTCGAATATCTTGAAGAAAGCAACAATTCTCAAAGTCGTGTGAAAGCTTATTGTAGATCATTTGGGCAGTAGTTGTCTTTCCGATGCCACCCATCCCGTGGATTCCTATAATTCGTGTTTCACTTGTCCCAGCACCTATCATCTCCATGATCGCATCCATGTGGTTGTCGACATTGACCAAGCACTCTGATACCACCAGATAAGCCTTTTTCAACTCACTGAAAACCTTTTGGGTAACTTTCCTTGCGAACTCACCTTCTCGCCTAGAGTTAGTTGGAGACAAAAGACAATGAGTTAGAAAATTGTGTAAACATTAAACTAATTATGAGAAGACCAAATTGAATTCGAAATGTGTTACTTCAAGGATTTATTCCATTGTAAATGAATTAGTGTTGGTACTTAAATGAAGTGAACTGGAAAAAATGTTGCTTGGAATAAAATGGGAAAATTTTGATTTCTGCAATACAACTTCAATAACACGGAATTCAATTTCAACAAGGCTAACACAAATCCAGAAAAAAAAAATCATATGCAATGCAATGGGTTTTAATGATCAAGGCACTTGAGATGGAATGCTAACAGAAGTCACCTATCGGTCTTGTTGTGCAGGTCCCATCCGTTTATCGCCCCAACTGCACTGAGAGCAGCCTTCCACTCACGGATAGTATCTTCGCCATATCATTGCTTCTCTTCATGCAAAATAAAGGCCTATGCATAACCCCCAATTTGGTGTCGAACCATTGAAGGGGTCACATCATAAAAAATGGGCATGATTATTTGTCTTCCATTTTTCTAGCACTCGACCATCTGGACTAGCTCCTTGAGACACCATACGCTCGAGGCATAACCTTCTGAAAATATAGGTATTGAGATCTTCGACTGCTTAATTGCTTGGAGAAGTTCCGGGGAAAACTCTTCCCCAACACAGAGCTCTTCATCATCTTTAAATGTGCGGATTCCCGCATCTTTAAGACTAGTGTAAAGAAAGTCAGTAAAACCTGCTCGAGTATCTAGCCCTCTGAAGCTCAAGAATACTTCATAGTCATGTCCCGATGAAGTAGCCACTTCTTGACCTTCTGTTGACGCATCAGTAGAAGAAGCGCCTCTTGCTGTTCCATCATTTCCACGAGCACGCCGTCTCCTTGCACTCTCCTCCGTTGATCTCGCTTGATCTCCTCTTCGAGAAAAAAGTCGAAACAGGATAGCAGCAAAAGCAGCGGCAGCCAGAGATGGTAAAAACTTCCGAGCCATGAGATCTCTGTACTAAGAATGATTCATTGCGGCCAATCAAAGTTGACAAAATGCCAGGGTTCTTTTCAAACACCAAAAAGTGGGGCCTTGGAGGCTCACCTCATATCTGGCTTCGACTGCGGCAAGGAGCTCTCGAGGTGAAATATCGACGGGTTCCTTCGCCGGGGCTCAACGAAGGGTGCGATCAGCGGCACTGCGGTGGCGCTTCGGGGGACAGGTTCGCGAGATCTGCGCGCACAACTTCAAAAGAAAATCCTGGATTTTCTAAAGAGATGGGGGAGCAATTGATTTGCTTTCGGTGACTAAAACAACATATTAAAGGAAACTCTTCTCTCTCGTTCTTTTTGTATTATTGAATTTTAACTCATCCTGCATCTACGGCTTACTTCACACTCGCTTCTTTGCCTGTACATATTATTATATAGAGCTCTCTCTCTCTCTCTCTCTCTCTCTCTCTCTCTCTATTCATCGAGCGGTTATTGTCTGTGCACCGATGCATGTAAGCCCAACTTGTGCACCGATAGATCAGGTGAATTCTCCATTGGGCCCACCTTATTTATCGGTATTTTCTTTTTTTGGTTGAAAGATAAATTTTTGTATTTATCATAATCGAATATGGGAAGAAGATAGAAAAACTTCCAAGCAAATAAATCCCAAAAGAACTGCAAAACAAAACTAAACCTAGAAACCAAAAGATTGCAACCTACAGCTTACATTCTTATCCCCAAAGACTATATCTATTATGGCTCTCCTCAAAAGTTCTTGGCTAACTAGCACCGACACTGACACACGACATGTGACACGACACGACACGTCATTTCTCAACAGAGAATTCCGATACGTTGGGACACAATACGTTGGGACACATTGTATATTAAATATATATTTTTATATATACATAATAAATTATCATTTTTATGATTATTACAATCAAATTAATTTGAATCAAATTCATAAATAAATAAATAAACCTAGAATGAATATACACAAAAAACATTAATCCTCCATTTATTAATATCATTTATTATTTCAATTTGACAAATTCAACTTTATTTCAATAATTCATAGAACTTGGAGAAAAAAAAAAGCGATTCATATTATGGACTCGCATGTTAGATATGTTGGAAGATGAAAAAAAAAAAAACTTAAGGAGTGAATTGCGTATCGCGAGAGTGAGAATCAAAATAGAAAAGAAAACTAAGTTTTTCTTCTTTCTCCATTTATTATTTTTATTATTGTGTTTTATTTTTTCACATATATATATTTTGACCTCTCATTTATTGAATTTTTAAAATTGACATCGATATCAGAATTATATGTCAGAAACTCGTATGTCAAAATTTCGACTCGAGTGTCGGAGAGTGTCAAGAAAATTGACTAGGTGTCGGATTTTTCCGACACGTGTTGACTGAGTGTCGGAGAGTGTCGGACACGTGTAGAAGTGTCCGACATGACACGAAAGCTCTTGGAGAGTATTGGTGCTTCATAGGTTCTTGGCAATTGCATGGGTGATGTGAACGCACCAACACTAGCAAGACCTTCGAATTTCGATCGGCATAGATGTTGATTGGTCTGAACATATTGATACTTGATAAGGATAACATGGGGGAGCCAAGGAGGAAAAGAAAAATCTCACGGTATCCGAAGGCGCAAAACTGCTCCATTCCGAAATTAATAAGCTCTTAAGTCTTTTCAAATGTACATCCAAACCCGGAGGCATAAAACGGTCCCGTTCTAAAATTAATAAGCTCTTAAGTCTTTCCAAATGTACATTCGAACCTGACAAAAAGAAATTTCAAGATTGAAGTTATTAATCATGATGACTCGATAAGTTAAAAAGAAGACTTTTGAAAAGTATCAAATTTCTTGAATTGAGAGCGACGGAAGATCAAATTTGTTCTTTGATAGCTTTAGTTTTGACTATACCCTCTAAAATTTTGTTTTAGTAACTCGAAAGTCCAAAAGTCTTGTTGTAGATTTTTTTTTTAATCAGGCTCCTTCCGTTCGAATCGAAATTGAGCTTTCTCCCCATTGGCGCCTCAGGGAAGAAGAGAAAATTAGTGGGATCCACTGCCTAACTCTTGCTCTTTTTAAAGGAAAAGAAAAATGCGAGCCTTAACTATCAAAGACCTTTGTTCCTTCACCACAAAAATATCAAGAAAATAAGAAAGAAATATTTTTTTAAATGACTTTTGGGTCGGTCATTGAACTTAGAGGCTACAGGATTGGCTAAATATGTAGAGAGAGTTGTGGGCCAGTTTGCTGCAAAATTTGTCAATAAGGATGATTCCTTGAAGCATCACTCCAACCGACCGAAGTTGACAATTATCCACTTTTCGTAACGTGGAAAATCACTCTAGACTATGTTGTGCATTAATTTTGGGATTAGAATCGACTTTTGCGCCCCCCCCCCCCCCCCCCCCCCACCCCACCCCACCCCACCCAATAAATGGCGGATTCATTCAAAGTCAAAATCAACAAAAGCATACATCAAATTATGACAATTGATAGGTGTATTAGTTTGAAGTTTTATCGTCTGTTTGTCATATGTGTACTAATTTGTGCTTTTTCGTAGCATTAATCTAATTTAATGAAAACTAATAGAGATTAAATTTGTCACAAATATTTTTTTGATCACAAAATTAGTTTGGAGTAAATTTGTCATGGACGTATCAGTGAGCTCGGCCTCGCCAAGCCGCTCGCCCAGCCAAGGCTCGACCGATGAGACACGGCCTCACTGAGGGCCAGCTACACTCTAGTGAGGTCGTCAACCCTCATCTAGCCAATCACCAGTCATTCCAAGCCAGTGACTGGCCACCTTGAAGAAGAAGAAAAAGGGAAGAAAGAAAGGAAAAAAATAAAATTATTTAAAAAATAAAAAAATGATTTGAAGTAGGAATTGAAATTTTGCTATATATAGAATACATATTTGATTTCGTCTTTTAATTCATTATTTAGTATTTATATTTATAGTTTATACTATAGTTTATTATTTGCTATTTAATAAAAATTTGATTAGCTAATATTTTTTATTACTTGGTATAAATATAATTAATCAATAGAATTTCTATGATTTGATAGAATTTTAGAATGGAATAGAATTCTAAATTCGAATTCTTTTGAAATTGAAAATATAATAAAATATAATATGATTTCTTCACTAATAACAAGACAATTATATTGGTGAGTGGTCCATGATAATTCAATATCAAATTTACACTAATCTAAAAAGGTAATTGAAAAAGAATTGGAATAAAAATTTTATGCAATTACCAAACGCATTTCTGTTCTTTTTGTATTCCAGAATAAAAAAATTTGTGCAGTTATCAAACGCTTACTTTTGCTCAAAAATTGTTCCGGAAAACAGAATAAAAAAAATCATTTCTGATCAAAAATTGTTATCGGAAGCAAAATGGTTACCAAACGCGCCCTTAATAAGGAAGGAAAACATGGGGGAAGCACATAGAGCTAAGAAGGACAAATAAAATTTTGCTAGATTTGGAGGTGCAAAAATGTTCCATTATAAAACTCATAAATCCATGAATCTTTACAAACATAGATCCAGGTGCGTGATGGGAAATTATAAGATTGAACTTATTATTCACAATAACACGATGACTTTTGAGAAACATTAAATTCCTTGAATTGAGACCAATGAAAGATCAAATTTGTTTTTAGATGGCTTTAGCTTTGATTATACTCCAATAAACTTTTGCTTTAGTAATCGAAAGTCCAAAAGTGTCGTTAGGGATTTTTGAAATCAGACCTCCGTCAATCTTACTTTATTCTTTATAGGTGTGGTTATTAATTTCTTCTTTTTCCTCCATCAATCTCCAATTATAATGGTGCATATAGTGGCAAAAAAAAAAAACCTATGCTTTCCATCTATGCCCATTAGATAACAGTTTTACCCCATCTTACTCATTAAAGAGAATAGTATTTATCAAGGATACAATGAATATTTCAGGGGGAGGACATCGCATTCAAGTTTTGGGCATTATATAAGTATAAATAAATAACGTTTATCCTTTACCAAAAAAAATAAATAAATAAATAAATAAATAAATAACGTTTATGACTTTTTTGGTCGGTTATACGTTATTCCTACTCTAACTCTCACTCTCAGACTTTTGTCTTACCTCCTTGTAAGGCGTGGGAGTTGAAACTTACTCCCGAAACTACATCGTCCCCACCCTAACCCCCTGAGAATGTAGGGATTCGAACCCTCCACTTCCCCCTTCCATGTTTAAAGGGTGACTACTGGGGTAAACCCCAGTGGTTAAATAACGTTTAGGACTTCAATAGAGCTTCTTCCGACCATAGAAATTTACGAACTCTAATTCCACAACATTTGCAAAAGCTGCGTCCATGTCTATATAGTACTGATAACCGCCCAATTAATCTTTTAGATTGCCATGAGTTTTGAAACTACTTTTGTTTCAAATATATTGTGTTTATCTTTATATTTTGGGTTCAAAATTTTCATTATATATTTTACTTTATTCTATAGGACGAGTAGCAATGGTAAGGATTTTCGTACGAGGGGAAGTCTCGTCTCTTCCACAAGAGAGCTGCGGTCGAAGCTATTTTGGTTGCAAAAATAGCGGTTCCCCATATAATAGGCAAAGTGGGTCTTGTTAAGGGCCACCAAAAAAAAACAGAAGTCTTGCTGGTGCTGCTTAGAAGACCTCATTGTCTAAGTAAGTCTTTCTTTAATGGTTTGATCTATAATTGAAGCAGTTGGCGACCTGAATCGCACCAATAATTCAAACTTGTCAAGCTAACATATAAATTCGTACTTCATTGACCAAGAACAGTAACCACGCGCTTGTGGTTTTCGTAGAAGCAACGAAAAGGAATAACACCAACAAAGAAAAAGAAGAAAAAGACAAGTGCCATTATACGTCAAACAGCGGACCAAGATAGAAACTTTGAACTAATCTATTGAACTTAATTGTCGAGTCTACAATATGGCCATCTTCCTTCAATAGTTAATTAACTTGATAGAGTTGAAAGGTCAGGACATTGTTAAAGAAAATTAAAATTTCATCACATTTTAATATTAAATGGAATGCTTATAACCTCCATGATAAAATTGAAGGTTCAGGACATTTTTAATAGCAAGTGGGAAGTTCTAGGTTCTTTAGAATATCAGGCTAATGAGATCTGAAAAACTTTCACTTTTTCCAGAAGTGATTTTTATTTAAAAAAAGGAAAGAAAAGAAAATGAGAACTATTCACATATTCATGCTTGTATAGTATTTATCTTTATAAATCTATATATTCACTTGCTAAAATGTTAAATTAAGAAAAATGAGAACTCTTTTATTAGACGGCCTATCTTCAATCGTTAATCCCTTCATTAACAATAATTGTATCTGCCAATTTCCTTTATTTTTGAAGTTTCTCGAATATTGGAAAAGAAAGCAACACTGTTGAATCATGTGAAAGCTGATAAAGATGATTTCGGCAATAGCAGACCATCCAATGCCACACGTTCCAAGGATATTATAGACAATATTGAGGCAAAAAGAATGTCATGCAAATAAGAAGATACAAGGAAAGTCAGGATTGGCTAAATATGCAGAGAGTCGGGGAACACTTTGCTAGAATTGGTCAATAAGAACATGGCAACGTCACTCCAGCCTATCAAATTTGATAATGCAGTTGTTCTTAACACCTAATGCACAAAATAAGGGTCTTTAGTGAGATAATATGGATGGATCCTTCCAAATTTTTCAACACCTAATGCATATAATAAGGTTCGTCACCAATTCCAAGATGCTTCCCTCGTAATATATTGATATATTTGGATGGTCCTAGATAAACAGCGTTGGGCATTTCTTTCTAAAGTTTGTTCACATGGCATAAAGTCCAAGTCTTTAAAAAAAAGCATGAGCAGAAGGCTCTAAGCTCATGGACTTCGATTAAAAAAAGACTTGCTTCCTATCAAATCTCATGGAGCTCTTTCAGATGATGTTTTCAAAAGATGCAGCTTTCAACGAAATAAGTACCAAAAAAGTGTTAAACCTATTATCTAATGTTATGCTTCTCAAAACGGTTAATATGTATCATTTATAGAAAACTTGCAACACAATTTGTAAATTTTAAATTATAGAGATAAAACTGCGCATTCCATTGTACTTCCAATCATATATATTTATGTAATTTACCACAATGTTAGCTATTACAACAATCAATGAATTATTAACTTACAGACTAGTTTTTATGTTTACTACTCAAAGCTAAATCTAGCAATGAGATGGTAAAATCATTATTTCATTGACCATGTATTAATAGCTGACCAGATTTATAAATGTCACTACTTGTAAAATTGAAACAATTTTACATTGTAGTAGGAACTTGATTTACTAGTGAAATAATGCGGTTAAATTCTTCCATGTTTTTGAATGAGGTCCATCCGCAATTCCAAGATATGCTTCCTTCATATCCTTCGCTAATCCTAACCGCAGTGGTTGATAGGGGTGATCGGGTCCAGGGTGGGTGGGGTCTAGACCTAGACCCTGTACCCGACCCTGTTATAACCGGTTTCTCTTTTCTGAACCCTATACCCAACCGTGTTTGTATTAGACCCTATACCCAACCGTGTTTGTATTAGACCCTGTACCCAACCCACCATGTTTTTCCGATCCGGTTCCAGGGTCAACTCTATTTCCACTAGAACCTGTTTTGCAATCTCCCGATATCCTATATGACTTCGAATTTTATATTGATACGTGAGAAAATAACGTAATCATCATAATTTGTATTGAAACATTAAGCACTTATAATAAATAAATACATGAAATTTTTGACTAAATGAAAATTTAAAGATCCACAAGGCTAATTATAATAAATAAAATCATAAGGCAAAGAATTAGCAACAAACATGGGTTTAATTGTGACATCCCAAATTTTCAACCATGTTTTCTACTGAATAAATCGGGCTTTTCATTGACACGTCTATAGGGTTGTTCTCAGAGCTGATCACTCTCGAGATAACTAGACTATTTAGAGAAGTCATTAAGGATTTTAAGGCAAATAGACTTGAGAATTCGATCAGGAATCAGCTGCTCAACCGTGTTCATCTGCTGAGATTATTACAGCATATACGTAAATTGATTAGAGATCAGAGATAGGTCAGTTCGACAGAGATGTGTGGCTAATCGTAGGTGACACCACTAAATTCGAAAATTTTCGTCGGCCAGCACTAGACTGATTTCTCTATCATTTTGGTACCCTTGTGTCTATATTTGAATTCTCGAAATTTCCACGACAATCGAGAGTCACTAATGTGTCGAGTGGGTTCATTGTGACTCAAAGAAAATCGACCATGGGTCATTTGCACTGGAAATCTCTGAAAACTACTCGGTAGTTTAGGTCACGCTAAAAATGCGTCGAATGGAGATTAACCGTGAATTCAAATCAGATTTCAAAAATTAAAAGTTCTGTAGTGTCACGAACTATTTTAGGAACGTCGACTCATCCTCCGAACCGAGATTTTTGAGGAAAATTGTTCAGACATCGCGGAAAAATTAGCGGAAATTCATATTAGCCGAATTGAAGAGATTTTCGACTTGCAAATCAAGCTACTTGGTGAAGGGGAATTGTAGAAATTATGTGAGCATTTTTTACATCAAATTTGGACATCAAATTGAAGAATTTGGATGGAAATTGAAGCTTAAATTGAAGAATTCGAATCTATGGTAAGGGCAGCATTTATTGACATCAAAAATTGAATAATTTGGTGGAAATTACACTAGAAAGTATTGGGGAGACTTAGTGATGTGCATGGAGACAAAAGGGAGACCAAGCCATTAATGGAAGAGATGAGAATTCTTGACTTTTGGCCCCAGCCATGGCTTCCTCAGCACGTTCGACGCCGCCTCTCCCTCCTTCGGGCTTCTCTCTCTCTTTATCTCTCTCTCTCTCTCTGCTTTGCTTGTATTTCGTTTCCCTTGCCCACTCATCTCTTTAGTTATTCTCTGCAACCGAAGCGGCCCATCGTCACGCCCATTTTCCCACCGAATTCCCTCTGCCTCACGCCTCCACCGAGGCTTCCATCTCCATCTCTGCTCATGCCAACACGCCACCACCCTTGTCCTCTGCAGTTTTGTTGACAAGATTTTTCAAACGCCTACTCAAGCCGCTCTCCTCCACTTGCATTTGTCCTCGGTTTCAGTTGCTTCGGTTTACTCTTTAATTGTTTTCCCTCACCCCACTCATCGACAGCTGCTTCCCCTTTGCATCTTCTTTGAGCAGCTCCCATCTTCGAAGATTGTGTTGCAGGCGTCCCAATCAACCGCCAGCTCCATTCAGCCACCAAAGATCGAAGCTGCTTCACCGCGCGTCGTCCACGCAGTAGTTCCTTCCGCGTGTCTTCGGCCCATCTCCACCAAGCCCATCAAACAGCCCACCCTCCTTAGTCTTTTGCTCTGTTGGGCCGTGCAGCTCATCGATCGGCCGAGCATCCAAGCCCTTTTTGAGTCCCGCAGCCCATCCTTGGCTTTGGAGTTCAGCCCATGGATTCAGCAATTTAGACCCAAAATCTCCATCAAGTCCAGCCCACTTTTAGTCCATCAACTTCAGCAGGCCCAAGTCCACAAGCTCAACCCATCTTCAATTGCATTTCAGCAGTCCAGTCTTGAAGCCCAAGCTCGCGAAGCCAAGCCCAAATCAAAAACAAATCTCAGTTTGGGTTGAGATTTGTTGGGTCAAGTTTAGGCCCGGTACAAGCCCGTTGGTGTTGTCGCGAGCCCAAGTTTCGGCCGCCGTCACGCTTTCATTGCGGTGATCCGGTCTTCACTTTGCACAAGTGAGGTTTGCTCACTAATCCCTTCTTAGTAGGCTAATGATGCTTAGGGGTTGATTAGATTTAATTAAGTGCAATTATGTGGATAGATTATGTTAAAGTAATTAAATTAGAGACTTATTGATGCATGTTAGGCATTTGGTTAGGGTAATTAGCAAGTAGAAATGTACTTGTATCTATTAAATGCATCTTGGGATTTTTCCCAATCCATGTTGGCTTCCAATCAAGCATTACGAGCCTAAATTGGATTTATTATATTTATTTAATAATTTTTGGAATTATTTATTTATTTATTTTTTTCCGGAAATTAGGCAGGGATAGCCGATGACCGGAATTTTATGCTGATTGTTGTGGTGCAGTCCATTTATTTATTTGAGCATTGATTTATGCTGAATTAAATTAATTATGATTTTAGGATTTTATTCCTATATTAATTAATCTTGGTTATTAGTTGAAAAATAATCGGGCGTCAGTTTACAGCGCCAAAAATATGTAATGAACTGTTGAAACTAATGGGATATTTGAAAAATGTGAAATTATGATATTTTAGCTAAGGCCAACCATGTCCCCTTACACGACTATTTTATCGATAATGATAAAAGATGGAATTGATTGAATGATCAGGATAGTATACTATATCATCCTACGGGCTCTTATATATTAGCTTAGCGAGAGTAGTATACAGGTGTATTATATCAACCTGTGGGCGATATGTCAGCTTAGCGCGAGCAGTGTACTCGTATACAATATCAACCTACGGGCGATATGTTAGCTTAGCGATAGCAGTATACCTTAACCCTATCAACTTAGTATGAGCTATACTATCTATTTGTCAGCTTAGAGCGAGCAGTCCTGATATGAACGGACTTATAGATAGTATGAGGTGAGCCGACCAAAAAAGGGATCGACAAAGTCGATCGATCGATGATTTGATCTGATTGATGTGATATGATGTGATCATGTATATTTGATATATATATACTGACTTGTAGGAAAGAACTGAGGCCAAGGTAAGTCCTCTGATCCGTGTTGTGCTTAGGCAGCCTCTAGAGTGTATTGGCTTCCTAATCGGGTCTTATGGGGTAGAACTTGTTAAGACGTAATCTCATCCCGATTGTGGGACAACATTTTAGGTCCTTAGAAGCAGCAGACCTGGATTTTGAAGATCTCGGAAGTCTGATGCAGTCTACTGAAGGCTCTAGTTGGAGTGTGGAGGATGATGAGGAGGAGGACGAGGACCCGTAGTTTGTGGAACCCCCACCCCTACATGTAGACCTTGTTTCTGAACTTGTTTAAGTTGAATCTGACTTAGTAGTCTACCTCATATATATGTGCACTAATTTGCAATGTATATAAGTGTGGTTGTTTTTGAAAGTTTGGAATTTAATCATACTTTCCTATCACATTGCTTTATTGTTTGGGGATTTTTATATGCTTTCGCATGCGTATTAAAAAGAGAGGGTCGGCGATGCGTCCTGGGATGTCACCATTTAATCGATCAAGGTGAGGGATGAGTGCGTGCCCGAGGATCGGGGTGTGACACTAATATTATTCTTATTTCCACAACTACTACATAAAGCTACTCATTTATGCAAACATAACTCCTCCTACAAAAAAGAAATTAGGTGAGCCAATCCATGTGATACACAACAATTTGGCGGCGACGAACACCATTTGTCCATTGGACAGTGCAAGAGGTGAGAGTGCTAGTATGAACAAAATAAAGGAGTTAGGGAAGAAAATAAGAACACAAGATTTATAGTGGTTCGGCTTAATCCAAGCCTACGTCCACTCTCCCACGCTAACAGCCTTCTTGGCTGGATTCCACTATGCAATCAACAAGAGATTACAACTTCGAGTGCAAACACTTAGTAGTAGATCACACTATCTCACTAAGTCACTCTTTTGGTATTTCTCTCACGATTACAAACGTTTAAGCTCTCAAGAGACAAGTATATGATCTAAAGTCGCTCAGACTTTGGAATTATAAATTCTACGCTCCGTCTCTTACTTGCTCATCGGTCCATGATCTCCTTAAATACTCCTCCACTTCCAAACTACCCGTTGGACAGTATCCCAGAGAATCGTCTTCCAATATACCCATTGGACAGCTCTGTATCTAGAAGATTTGGTAGCCGTTGAGTGACAAAGGTAAAATCCCAAATTGATTCCGATCGCCCATACAAACGAAATCTTGGTTTCCATAAATAAAGCTTCTTCGTGTAGAAAGTTCTTGTCTTCAAGATCCAATCGTCAATCAATTAGATTGAATCAATCAAATCAATCTTGATGTGGAATCCAAACCAGATCACTAGCCGTTGTATGATTGGGCTTGAGTTACGTTCTGTCGAGTCTGGATGTAAAGTCTGATAGCAATAGACTTTACAATCTGAGTCTGTAGACTTTACAATCTGAGTCTGAACATATCTGCTTCTGAACAGATTTAGCTTTAAGGTCTGTACCTAGTTCAGCTTCAGCATAGAGTCTGTCTTCTGGTTCAGCTTCAGCATAGAGTCTATCTTCTGGTTCATCATTCACGTTCAGTCTGGAATTAGTCAGAGTGAGCAGACTTCTGATGTAGAATAGACTTTGACACTAAAGTCTGACAGTCTTCAGACTTTGAGTCTTGAGTTTGGCAGTCTTCAGACTTTGACACAGAAGTCTGGAAATCTTCAGAATATACTTTGGACATATGTTACGTTCAGTCTTCTGGTCGTCTTCTGACTTTGATAATATCCTCTACATGTTCTAACATCTGCATGGTCTATTACTCAACCATCAAACATGTTAGTAGCCTTTGATTTATTTTGTCATCTTCAAAACATCATAAGGGATTTCCCTAACAAGAGGAAGCCGATGAGGGAGGGAAGCAAGTGAGGAAGAGGAATGACAAAGGAGGAGTGTTATGCGTGTTTGAGAGAGTCCAGAGGAAAAAGCATCATGTGATTACGGGAGTAAGAATAGAAATCGGGGGGAAAAAAAGAGTTTTGGACCTCTACTTACAAAACCGGTTTGGGAACCGGTTCCCAGGTGGGTAATCACTTAGAACCTGTTCCTAGACCGGTTTAAACCGGTTCTAAATTTTGAAAAACGGTTCCTGACCCTATTTTCCGGGTGGGCCGGTCCAGGAACCGGGTATACCCGATCCGGTTGCACACCCCTAGTGGTTGAGAGCCCTAGATCGACATGGTTAGCCATCAGACAAAGCATTAGGACAAGGCCCTAAGGTTGGTGAAAGAGAGGTTGGACATGGACAAAGATGGTCTGAGAAACCGGCCCTTGTTGCGAGGGGCAATTTTTTCGACGTCTCATCCCTGTGTTCTCTTGCGTTTGAGACGGGCCTATCGTGTTGGGTCATCTAAAAGCCCACGAAGAGTTCGCAACGTGTGTGAATGGCTAGACATCGTTCGAACGAAACCCAACATGCCACGTGTCGGCCCAAGGAATGTGGAGAGACGATTCAAAATGTGAGATAGCATCCTCAGTCCTCTTCTTTTCTTCGTTTTGGAGGGGTGAAATGGCACGATGAGAAGATGTGTCCCTTATGTCTATGGAAATCCTAGTAATTACAAAGGGTTCATTTTAGTTTTTTAGCATCTGTAGTAAGCAAATCATACACTTTTAGTAACGTAGAAACTCATTCCCAATGGATATATATATATACTTACGCTAATCTCGTGAACCGACGTGTTGTTGAATTCAAAGTACACATACTAATCCGTACTATGAGGTTTTGAGTTACAAATACTCGCACTAATCTTAGGAATTTTCTCCTGAAAGTCCCGTGAGAAATATTGTGATGCTATAGGAGCACCACATTAGCATAAAGTCAAAGTAGTCGGAGAACGGTAAAATTCATTCAACTATATTTCTTTAAAAAAAGAAGGTAGAAGTTCAAAAATTAATGACTCTTGGTGCTTAATGATGGGTTGGCACTATTTTCCAATTAGATTTTGAACCGTCTCTTGTATGATCTTCTTATCCCAATTCAATTGCGCACCATTTAGGAGTCCAACTCAATCTTTAGTATGGTCTTGATTCAAGTAGATAGACCCCACCTCACTAGACCAAGTTGGCATAGCAAACCATGCACGAATGCAATAGTTACATGACAAGCACCGGTGCAGCCATTTTATCCACTTTAACTATAATAATTCAGATAAATAGATTCAATTATGTCAATTTAATTACCAGTCTAGTTACTAGATTAACGTATATCAAATATCCTCCTTTTTATCTTATTTAATGTTGAATCTATCTTCGCTTGCTTATTGAAAACATTCCATTGAACCCAATTATCCAATACGATGTTTCAAAGATAAACACAAAAACCTCTATATTATTTCATCATATTGCATTTGGTAAATGAAAGTCACTGAAGATATATGGACCTTTGCTTTCTCTTGTTAACATGGACTCATTTCTCTAGGAAGAAAGATGTCCGTACACAAGCGAGGGTTTTTTGGGGACTATTTCCCCCGAATGCTCAATATAGTGAATTTTCGGAATCTAATTGTTCTCAGTAGGGATGTGCAACGGAAACCGCCCAAACCAGGAACCGGCCGGACTGGACCAGACCGGTCGGTTTCGGGCGGTTCTAGAGGGTCTCAGTCTGGTCTCAGGTTCCTATTTTTGGAACCGGTGACCGGTTGGTCCAGTTCCCGATTTTGAGGTTAGAACTAGACCAACCAGACTGGACCAATATATATATATATATATATTAGTTTCTAAACTAATTTGCAATACCCATTACCATATTCATTTTTCCTCAAAGCTAATCACTTTTTTGCGTTTCTCTAGACTCTATAGTAAGCATCACATCAGCTTTTCTTTTCTAAATTTTGCAATTCTTATTTTCCTTTTCCCTCTTGAAACCTAAATGGCTAAACCCCTCTCTTTATTTTTATTTTTTTAGTTTCTACTCTAATGTATAGTAACCATCACATCAACTTTCATTTTCCCAAATTTTACAACCCAATTCAGCGGCAATTCTCGCTATCTTTCCCTCTCAAAACCGTAAGCCCTCCCCCTTGCTCGCTCAATGCCTTGCCCAACGCCCCCAACGCCTCACCAATGGATGGTATTGAACAATGGCCAAACTATGTGTTGAATTTTTGTTGAGTTTGGATTCTGTTTTTCTTTTGTTTTTTGCCTCTCTAATAACATTTATGTTCATGAGAATGAAGGTGAGTGTGTGAAATATGTTTGGAAAGAAAAACTTCTCTGATATTTCAAATGTGTGGATTTTTAGCTTATTTTTTTGTTTCATAACAGTGCAAGGACATAGAATATGATGCAGGATTTTAATTTTTGTTTCCACAAAGTGGACGTTTATAATTTAATAGGGCGTCACTTTGTTGGTCACAAAGTGAATAAGAAAACTTGACTGGATCATAATCTCGTGCGTTATTTTACTAGTAATTACTATTTTTTTTTTTTGTTAAATGAAATGAAAACAAGTGATGGTTCATTGGAACCGGACCGGTTGGTCCGGTCTGATTCTCGGGTCCAAGACAACCAGTCTGGTTTGTCTTGGTCCACGGTCCAGAAAAGTGGGAATCGGTCCTCCCGGTCCGGTTCCCGGTTCTTGGGTGGAACCGGACCGAACTGGGAACCGATCACCCCTAGTTCTCAATCTATCTTAGAGTGGAATTACACATTAACTGAAAGGGATAGAGCCATACAAAGGTGAGTTACTATGCTACTTGACATTTATTAGCATCCGATTTTATGAGATCGAACACACCAATAATTCACGTGATTCTTCTTTCGCAGATAGCAAAGAATTTCAAAGTTCTAAGTCTGATCGGCTGCCCTTGCTTGAAGGGGACCCCTAATTTCTCTGCACATGCAAATTTAGGAGATTTTATCCTACAAGAATGTAGAAACTCGAGTGACAAATCAGTAAATCAATTTGGTCAATCACGAGCGCTTGGTGAAAATACCAAATAACGTCTACAGGAGCTCATCTCTGACGATCTCCCCGATTGTCACGATCGAACATGAAGGCAAACTTCCAGATCTCTCAAACCCGATTGACTTTTAAGAGGGTTGAGTGTCAGGCTTTCGTGGAGGTGCTCGACCTCCTGAGCTTCCGGAAGATCTGATGGCCATGGCGGATTGGGTGGGAGGTTGATCGTGCTGGCGCAAGACACCGGAGAGGCCTCTCACCGCACCGAAATCCCGACACATCCAGTATGGAATGGCGCAAGCAAACATCGAACCTCGTCATCATCATCCTCCTCCTCTGCCTCGCCATTCCAATCGGCGTCGGCAGTTGCTGCAGCAGCGTCCTTCACTAGCGGCGCAAGCGACGGCCTCAAGCTCCTCCTCGTCGATCGGCTCTGCTGAGCTACGGCTACTCCTCCTCCTCCTCGAACCCGTCAGATGGGGCATTGTCAGAAGACGCCTACTACTTTTAGGGTCTCGCTACGGCAATCGGCGGAGATCAACCAGATCGATCAGTAGAGGTCATCACTGCTTGTTGTAGAGAGAAAGAGAGAGAGGGATTGCGCTTTTTCGTATTATTGTTTGGAATAGTTTTTTTCGCTTTTATTATAATTTTTTATGGAGTGGCTTTTTTTTAATTCATTTTTGTTTTATGTGAGTGGTGCAAAAATTTTCCCGCCAGCCAGTGTCACGACCAAGAGGTTTCCAAAGGTAAAGGGCCGTGCCTTGCCGTTGAGGACTTCCTGCGATCGTTGAGATTCCTGACAAGACTTCTTCCGGAACTTTTCAAGGGCAGGCGATATGGTAATTGAGTCACATTCTAGAAGTCTCTAGTTATTTATGTCGGTAGATGGTAGTTGTCATTCGTGTCGGTAGATGAGGCGGTGCGATCTCGTCCACTGGATGAAAAGCCGATCAACGGATGTAATCTGAGGGCCTTTAGTATAAGAAGGGGTGCCCTCCCCGTCATTTGGAACCATCCAATCCTTTCAACAATACAAAGCTTCTTTCTTTCCAGAGCTCCTCTCTCTAGAGACTTTCTCTCTCTATGATCCGAGTGTGCAAGCGAACGTGCAATTGATTGAGCAACGCTTGGCTTAGGTGATCCAAAAAGTGCCTGAGTCGCAGCATGGTCACGATCCCAATTGATCGGCCCGTGACAAGTGGTATCAAAGCAAAGGAGGGATCCGTTTTAAGAGATTAAGGAGCGCCAATTGTTCGAGAGAATGTCAAGCCAAGATGCTATTATGGATGGAGAGGCCGTGCAAGTCAAGGAGACCCATGGCCGAACGAAGAAAAGAGAAGCCTCGATGGACGTCATAGCTGTGTTGGATGAGAAGCTCACGAAGGTTCGGATTGCCATGGTCAAATTCATGAAAGGTCTTGACGACGTGAGAGACTGGATCATGGAGGTTGAGGCCTCGCTCCGTGAAGACTTCACGACTGGCATCAACGGAGCTACAGCTCCGTTGCACGACAAGGACGAAGCCTTTGAAGCATCGATCGATGTGTTGCAGGAGCACGTCCAAGTGGTTGAGGAAGAAATCCCTCATAGGAATGAGGTCGAAGCCATGAAGGCAGAGATCCAAGAGCTTAAGACCGAGCTCGCCCTATGCAAACGGAGCATCACCAATGGAGCGATGCCCACACAAGCGGTGCCCAAGCTTGAGGTGCCGAAGCCTAAAGAGTTCAAAAGCGACCGATCCGCCAAGGAGGTGGACAACTTCGTGTGGAGCATGGAGCAATACTTTGGCGCCGTCAACATTCAAGACGAGTCAATTGATCAAGGTAAGAACCGCTTCGATGTTCCATACTAATAATGCAATGCTTTGGTGGCGCAATAGGTGCGATGAGACGAAGCGTGGCGCCGATCCCGTGGACACATGGGATGATTTCGTGGGGGAGTTTTGAGACTATTTCTTCCTAGAGTTTGCTTAACAAGAAGCCCGTAGCAAGCTTCATCGCCTCGGACAAAGGGGCATGATCTGAGAGTACGTGAAAGAGTTTACGGAGCTCAAACTTCAAATCCACAACCTTGGAGAGGAAGAGGCTCTCGAAGCATTCAGGGATGGATTGAAACCGTGGGCGCAACTCGAGCTCAAGCAACGAGATGTGACGAGTCTCACAAGAGCGCTAAGTGTGGCCGAATCTCTCGTCAACCTCACCAAAGCTGAACCGAAGAATAGAGCAAGAGATTGGAGGTTGGATCGATCATCCGAGGACGAAGGAAGAAGCACTCCCCGAGGCGCGCATGATCAAGGCGGCCAAGTCAAGACATGGGGAGAAGGAACTTCCAAGCCGTCCTTTCAAAAGGGTCAACCAACGGACTGTACGATGAATAAGTTCGATCAACCCCCGCCTTCTCCTTACTTCATTTGCAAAGGTCTGCATTGGACCTAAAAGTGCCCCAAGAAGGGAAAAATCAATGCCCTCCTTGCCATCGAAGAAGTAGAGGAGGAGCCCAAAGAAGAGAAGCGGCAAATCTGGCTTGGAGCTGTGAAGGTCATCAACACCGTCCAAGCTCGATCTCCATCTAAAGAGAAGGAAGCTACACCAAACATGGACATGTTCTTCATGGAGGTCGAAGTGTGTGGTCGAGTGCTTTACGCCTTGGTTGACACTAGAGGCTTAAAAATGTTTATGTCGACCGAGGTGGCAAAGGCCTTGGGACTTCGCGTGAAGCCAACTGGGAAGACGTTCAAATCCATCAACTCAGATGGCCTCCATGGCGTAGGATTGACTCCCGATGTGGACGTCCGAATCGGCGGATGGAATGGCAAGCTGTCGTTCAAGGTAATTCCTCTTAATGATTATGATCTCATTTTGGGAATGCAATTCTTTGATAGCGTGAAATCCATGATCGACATTAGGACCAAGTGTATTATGATCCTCGATCCAAAATGTCCGGCGATAATCCCCATGATGAAAGGGGTGGTCGACACCAAGACCATCGCGACGATCCGACGCCTTGATAAGAGCTTGAAGGCCGAGAAGCGCATGCACAAGCCGCCATCCATGGAGAAGCCAAAGGTAGAGTTGGATCCTACTCCAACACATGCCATGCCGATTCAAGCGCTCTTCCCTAAGGTTGAGTACTCACCGTGTAATACACCCAAGCCAAAGATGGAGCCGTGTGCCAAACCCGAGCTGAAGATAGAGGGGTGTGGTCCATCATTTGTGAGCATCCGAGCAACGCAAAACCAAAGGAAGAGAGCTCGTGCTTGTGCCAAGAAGGCCACCCATCGAGCTATGAGCGACGAGGGCGTCACTCGAATGAGTGGGGGAGAATGTTAATAATTTTTATGATTTTTTTCCTTTTTTTTTTAGGTTATTTGAGAGGGCGGTGAGAATTGCTAACCGACAAGGGCTTATCAGCCCTCGCCTACCCAAATCTAGTAAGGGCGTCGCGGCCTTCATCGATTTTGTGCAATAAAGGTGAACCCTTGCGCGAAGCCAGTGAGCACTCTCTCCAAAAACCTTTAAAAAAATAAAGAAAATGGAAAAAAAATCATAAAATATTATTAAGCATCAATATCGACCATGCTACGTAAAACACAAGAATCCACCTGTCCAATCAATTTTGGGTAAATGGACTCAATTGGTTATGGGAAGAAAAGAAGAGAAAAAGAAAGAAAATAAAAGAGAAAAAGGGGAAGAAAGAAGGAAGAGAAAAAGGGCTTATTTCCTATGTCAACGAATTCCAATCAATCTTGGCAAATGGACTCAATTGGCTAAGGGAAGAAAGGAGGAAGAAAAAAAGAAAGAAAAGAAAAAGGGCTTGTTTCTTGAATTGTTCTTAGAAATAAAGAAACAATTTATTCCTGGGAATAATTTGTTCCTGATTCCTAGGAAAAAAAACGTACACAAATGAATTTGATTGAGAAACAGGAATGTTACCAAATCTCTCATGGAGTTGGGAAGGGAGAGAGAAAGTTTTGACCCGGATATTAGAAAAAGGTAATATTTAGGGTGTGTTTTCGGGAACAGATTCTAATCAGAAATTATTATTTTTTATTCTGTTTTCGGAAATAATTTCTGAACAAAAAAACGCATTTGGTAACTGTACACAATTTCTGATTCTGGAATAGAAAAAAAACATAAATGCGTTTGGTAATTACATAATATTTCTATTCCAATTCTAAAATTTTATCAGATTATAGAAATTCCATTGATTAATTATATTTATACTAAGTAATAAACATATTAACTAATCAAATTTTTATTAAATAGTAAATAATAAACTATAGTATAAACTATAAATACTAAATAATAAATTAAAATACAAAATTAAATATGTATTCTATAAATAGCAAAATTCCAATTCATACTTCAAATCATTTTTTTGTTTTTAAAATGATTTATTAATTTTTTTCTCTTTTTTTTTCTTTTTTTCCTTTCTTCCTCCCCTTCTTCTTCTTCTTCTTCTTCAAGGTGGCCGGTCGCCAGTCTTCTTCAAGGTGGCCAATCGCCGGCCTTGGGACAACCGGTGACCAGCTAGACGAGGGCTGGCAACCTCATCGAACCATCGCCGATCCTCGGCGAGGCTGGCCCTCGTCGGCTGAGCCTCGCCGGCAGCTGGGTAAGCCTTGCCTAGCCCCACTAAGGCTTGGCCTCACCGGTGGTTGGGCTTGCCAGAGCTCATCAAACCGGTTGCCGACAACCGACGGCGATGGGCGGCGGACAGCAGCAGATAACAACCGACGGCGATGGGCGGCGGACAGCAGCAGATAACAACCGCGGTGGTGGCGGTAGATGAAAAAGAAGAAAACAGAAGAAGAAGAAGAAGAAGAAGAAGAAGAAAATGACTTGACTCTTAAATTTATTTCCAGAAACAAAAATTAACTTTTTTTTTATTCTTGATTATGTTTTAAATATACTTCCGGGAACAAAAAAATAGAAATTTGTTCCTAGAAACAAAAATTTTACCAAACACGATTCTGTTCCAAAATTACCCCCGAAAACAAAAAATCAGAATTAGGGCCTGCTTGGATGGCTACCAAACAGGCATTTAATTTGCCATGGAGGCGGGGAGAGGGAGAGGGAGAGAGAAAGTTCTGAATTAACGGATATCACTAGCCTGAGCATATGTAGAGCCAAGAAATTTCAAAGTTGAGACAACGTGAATGGGAAGAACGTTTGAATAATTGCTGCACAAGTTAAAAATTTGTACGTCTTTCTTTTCCATTCGGCTAAGTGCACGTTCTCACAAATAGGATCGGGGCCATCCCCAGTGAGGCCTAACGCAAACCACTAACAGATTCGAAACCACAATTTGTATGGGAACTTGGAGATCCCCTCGCAACTTTCGTCTGGAGGCACTTGCTTACAGTGTCGATAATCCCGAACAGAGGTTGTATCAAGATGGTGCTGTATGCCGGAACAATATCATGCCAGCATGCTTTGTGAGTCCGCTTTGCACACGACTAGTCTCTGTCCCTTTCAAAAACATCTCCCCCATGAGATGGACTTCACCGCAAGTACCAAACTTCAGTCCAAAATTGCAGCTTTTCCCGTTTAATTATTTCCGGAATGCCAATATGGGTCTATTGAATCCGGCATTGGTCCCTGACAAACCGGAGGTAAGGTCCTCTACCGTCCTAAAGCCTATCTGCAAAAGCACCAATAGTCAGCCACACATCATAAATATATTTGATAAGAAACAACAAAAGTGATGCTGTTTTGGTTATAAATACAGAAACAAGGACTCGACCTAACCTTATCAAGAAGTATGTCCTGAAAATCCTCTGGTGGATACTCGATCTCTTCATAATTCTCCACTGTTGCCTGCAGAAACAGTAAAAAGAAAAAAACGAGCCTAAGCATATCTACAAACACCGAGACGAACGATACCAATAGAAACAGGTTGAAAGGTCTCAGCATAGATATCAGTCTCCACTGATTAAAAAGCAAACTGGAATCAACTACTTTGAAAGCGGTTTCCAGATCAACCGAATTCTTTATCATACCTTGGACACCAAGCGATTTTTTTCATATGAACGCCAAGGTTGAGGCTCCAAGATAAAAATGCCACCCTGCTCAAAGGGAGATGCAGTAGCACAAGTTTCAGCAGTTATCCCAAATAATGCGTGAGATAGACAAAGGTTACAAAAAAATCATTGTAAGGCTAGTCATATGCTTGTAATCTATAGGTTCAGATGGGATGGACTTCTCTAGTGTCATCTATGCTTAACCATCATTTTCTCTTAATCCCATGGCTTACATTTAGTAAAGCAACAAAAAGAGGCTAGTATGAAAAGTTAACATTCCATATTAAGCAATACAGAAACTATTGCCTGAGAAAACATTAGAAAATGAAGTTTCCTCCATGAAATCCACAATTTCTTATTATTACCAATTCAAGATTTCTCTATGCATTAATCCATGAAGCACATAAGACAGTACACTAGGATGATTTACTGCTATGATGGGCAAGCAATGCAAAATGATCAAATTCTTAAAACTGAACTGCATTTGGGTGTTCCATGACTTCAAGCGACAAACATAATCCCCGTAAGGAGTACTAGTAAACCTAGAGAGATTCTGGCCACATCCAATGGCACTTCTGAAGCCTAGAAGGAAAGGCTAGTTATGACACAGCCAGGAAAGAGATAAGAAATCATCTCACAGAAGGTGAGCAACAAACGAAACAGGAAAGGATACAAGAAAAGACACAGAAAGACTCATCAGGAGACATTTTTCAGTGCAGTTTCACCAATTTAGTTTTTTAAGTGCTTGTGGAAAATTCACTTAAATTGGAATGATTGATTCCAAGTATAGATCAACTTAATAGATCCTCTAAATTTTCAATATGAAGACTGAACAGACCATGCTATATGCATCTTTTGTAGAAAAGATGCATCAACTAAACAAGATGTGCAGGCTTTACCTGTCTAAGAAGTTGCCAGATCTTTGAAAACAAAGTAATTATCCCCTCGTCACCCCAATTCAGATGAATCCACTTCGTCACGCTCAAACTGCAGCAAGGAAAAAAGATGTCTTCTAGTTAATAACATAAAAGAAAATGAAGCCAAAAATGATACGTCATGGGCATAAAACATGTGATAAATCACTTTGATCCACTAAAGTAAGGTAATCTGAGTTAGTTAGATACATATAAAAACCTAACTTCTTTGAAATATTTCAAGTAACTAGATGCAGAAAAAGAAATTAAGTTTCATAGGAGGAAGAGTGAGCTATAACTTCACATCAACCATCTACTATTCTAAGATAAACAATCAACTTTTAATACTGACGAGTCACATGCAGTATTCAAAAATATGTCCAGCTTTAATTCGGATTTAACTTACACATATTTCCTCTAAGATAATTAATTTCTATGGGTTTCACTTATCAAAAAGTTTGGCCCTGATATAAGAGCTAATTGTTTATTGAAACAAGAATGGAATGGAAAATCAAGCTGTAAACATTAAATTGCAACGAAAGGTTGATTGAGAATAATGAAAAAGTACACCTTCTTACATGTGATTTAAAATGCATTGCAGACATGATTTCTAGTACTGTTAAATATCCATAATTGTCCTTTCTTTAAAACCATGACTTTAAGACTCTGCTACCCTAATTTTTCTAAATGTGCTCAAACTACAATTCCTTGTCATACAAAAGCTACCAAAACAAGTCACTTACCAAAGAATGGTATCATAGCTTTCATGAGCATCAGCCCGAGCTAGAACAAAATTTTCCCGCCGGAAAGACACAACCTCAAAGAGATCTCTCTTCTCTGAAAAAGAATGGTTCTTTGTACATTTCCTTGTTTCCCCATCTTTTGACAAGTTAAGGTCCTGTGCATAATCATCTGGTCTCTCTTCAGCCCTTGATTCCAAAGTCTTTGAATCACTCTTACCAGCAGATTGCATTCTTGCAGCTTTCTTGAGGATCCAATGTGCATCCTCAATTCGGTCTAAAAACAAGGAAATATTAATCCAGCACGAATAGAAAATCTCCCATCACAATAAATGAATGTTATGATTCGAAGAGCACCACCAGGATACCGAATTCATTACATGCCAAGCAAGGAGAGCAGATATATTTGACATGATTCAGCATATGTCCGGAATGTGTTCTTACAGTTCTCATCTCGAATTGTAATGGTATTTAGGCCAATTTAATATGGTTAATCCTACAATCTCAACAGTCAACTTACCAAGGGGAGGGGAGGGTTGGCCAACCCCCACCCCCCCCCCCCCCCCAAAAAAAAAAAAAAAAAAAAACACCACCAAAAAAAGGTTGGTGTATTGTTTGTTGATATCTACTATATTCATTAAGATTTTCATGTAAAATTCTGTATCTTGCCATCCGCAACTTATATTTTGCCAAATTTCTTAGCTCGCCCCACTAAAGGTAAGACTATGTCCAACAATCAAATATGGGCTTCGCTATATGATAAGCAAATTTATGATCTAGTAAACATATTGGGACCTGGCACTTGCTTAGGGGGTCAAGCACAGGTTTGACATGCTTTTTTCTTTACAATCGGCTGAGATCCTTCACATATTAAGGTTTCTATCATCCATCATCAAGAGGCATCATCACCAGACCTTATTATCGTGACCAAGGCACTCACATTTCTGGCCTCCGTCTTCTTAATATAGAATCTGTTAACTGTAGGGCATATGAATTGGAGAACATATGTTCTCCCTACAAAAGAAGAATCTTGTCACCTATATGATCATGATCTTACACAAAGAGCATGTAGCAAAACAAAAAATGACAATCGGCCAATAGTTCAACCAGCCAGACCTACTTCTATCATCAAAAGGGGGAGGGGAAAACTGTCAATAAAGCCAGATATTAGGATCATTTTGCAAGCATTGAAAAGTCAGATTGCTTCCCAAGACACTTCTTAAGACGGACAAAAGGCAATCATATATGTAGAGTGAGGAAATGCTACAATTGAATTTCAACTATTTAACAAATCTTTACAATATGCTGGTAACTTGATATGAGAAGTGACTATTTCCAGCATTGCCGAATGAGTGCAAGAAAAACTTTTTGCTGTCTTTGCACGTATAACATTGTTATGTTAATTGCTCTAAGCAAAATAACCTAGACTTTTAAGAACCGTCACTGTAACTTAATAAAAAGAGAGAACAAAAGTGAACTCCATATTCAAATTCGTGTAAGACTCTTCAAGGAGGGACTTGAAATTCGGAGAATCTTACTTGAGTCGATGTCAATTCCCAAAATGCTCCGGCAGCAAAACTTTTGTGCTGTAGAAGATTGAAAAAGATTATGTTATATAAGTGCTAGATTAGAACCAGTTAAAAGAAATAAACAAAGAAAGGGAGGAGAAAACATCATAACCTAAACTGCAGAAGAAGTCTCAAGATATTAATGAGGTAAACGATCGACGCATAAAATGCAGATTTGCTCACTCATAGTCATATCCACCATTCTTTTGTTAAAGTTGCTTTTCGTTCTTCGTCTTCTTTCAATTTTAGATGAAATATCTTCCTCTCACAACCGAAACAAGTATTAAATCTCACAGCTCCGATATGTCATCATCGATACATCAGAAAGCTTTCCAAGAAAGTAACGTGTAATTTGTAAGACGAACCGCCGTCTTCATAAAACAAGTATCGGAAGGATTGCAGGGGGATATTGAATACTAAATGGAGTAATCTTCCTTAAAAAATTACGCGAGATATTCTCGAGGGACTGGAGACCTAGTATCTGCTAACAAGAACAGGTCCAGACAGCATATATGTAGCTTCCAAGCATAGAATGCAAACAGTCATCGAAAAAGCTAACGATCTCCATACTCACATCAAAGACAAGAATCATCAGAACCAAAGCATAGGCGAATGAAGCACGAGGACTCAAACGCTAACAATCCACTCACCGATGCGGATAGTGAGGAGCCCGTTGTTGCAGCCGACGTCGAGACAATCCTTGCCTTGGAACCACTCCCGCTTCAAGACCTTCAACCGCGGATCTTCATCCAATCCCTGACTTATCTGCCGAACAAAAATGAAAAAAAAAAAAAAAAGGAACGAAAGAGACGGAAATCGCCGTCGAAACGAGTGAGAACCACGCCGGGACAGACGAAGGGAAGGGAGGGGGCGTCGTGTAGAGAAATTACGCGATAGCCGTAGTAGTATCTGTAGTTGCCGAAGGGAGAGAACTCCTCGCGGTTCCGCTTCCTCGGCTTCTTCTTCCCCTGCTCCCGCTCCGCCGCCGCCATTCCTCCTCCCATCTCGCTCGCCTCAATCGCTTCCTCCGCCACAGAGAGAGAGAGAGAGACAGAGAGAGAGATTGGCGATGGAGGAGGATCGGTCTAGGGTTTCTGGTGCGGAAACGGTCCCGCCGGAGAGAGACTTCTGTAGCGTAAGGAGGAGGCCGAGAAGAAGAAGAAGCAACGCGCCGCCGCGGAGCTGACCGGTCGGAAGCTATCGGGGGCTCGATTCGTCGGCTTACACCGGTTCGACCCGGTTCGACCGCTAAGTCGATCGTGCTCCTCCGGTTCCAACATGAAGATTTTTTTATTATTAACAAAGTGAGAAATTATTAATTGTCGATAGATTGTTTCTTTTTTTTGGTAACGAAAAAAAAAAACCGTCCGGTAAAGGTAATTCTCTTGAAGTGTTTATATTCTTCTGTATTCGTTTTCAATTAATGCGAAATAAAACCGTCGAAAGAAATCGATCAAAAATAAGTATTGCTAATAAGTAAATCGAGCAATCGCGGTCATTATGTTATTAAACAAAATAAATGTACCCTTATCTTTCCTTCTCGTAAAGTGCGTATCTTGTGTTGTATTCATTTTCAGTCCGTATGAAGTATACTGTTAAAGGAAATCAATCAAAAATAAAAATATTCTCCACAAGTAAATCGAGCAACGATAGTCTTCATTGATATGATCATGGGCTCGGCGGTCCGAAAGGCCCGCCCAAACTAACAAGTCTCGAATCATAAATCAAGCAAGACTAGGGAAGTGATTCCTTTCTTGGGCCGAAACCTACATACATAAGTTCACCCGGCCCGCCCAAGCTTGTCGTTTATTCGAATAAATATTCTACAATTGTTGAGTTAGTATCATAAAAAACCCCAAATCAATACCCCTAGATTATGAAAAACTCTAAACCGATACACTCACGACAAATTCACCTAAAACTAATTTTTTTTATCATAAAAAATCCCAAACTAATACATTTATGACATATTTACTCTTCATTAATATTCATTAAATTAGATTAACATCGAGGAACATCACAAATTAGTATATATGTGACAAATAGATAGAAACTCTAAATGGATATTCCCGTTAACTAGCAAATTTCATCTAACTCAATAATTTAGCGATAAAATTTAACTGAAATTAACATAAAGTAAATTTAGCACGTATACTATTTAAAATAAATTTATCACAATTGTATCAGTTGAAGTTTTTCGTGATATGAATTCATAATTGTTTAAACAATAGGTGGGCTTGCATGAGCAATTGTTTTACTAGGCCCGAGCTCGACTGCACCGGTCCACTAAGGCCCGCCTAAGCCCGGTCTTTTATTTTTTGGTTGGAAGCCTAGTTTTTTTTTTTTTTTTTTTTTTTTGCTATTAGTCATATTCAATTTCTACTCTAACTCTTACTTCCAGACTTTTATCTTGCCTCCTTATAAGGCGTGGGAGTCAAAATCCACACTTGAAATTAAATCGTCCACACTTCAATCCTCCTGAGAATGTGGAGATTCGAACCCCCCACCTCCCCATTTCATATTAAAAGCATGGTCACTGGGGCAAACCTCAGTAGTTGAAGCCCAGTCATTTTAAGAGTACAAACTTGGTATTTTATTCAAGTAATACCCGGGCTTGTTAAGGGGCATTTAGGGCCGATCAAATATGACTTCTCTAATGCATTCTAGACTTATTAAAAGCCCAATCAAGTTTCAAGGAAGTGGCGAAAGTGCCGTCGCCCAAGTCGGCGCCTCGAAAAAGACACAGTTTCGGACTTGCGAATGCAAATCCCGGTTGAATTAGAGAAACCATAGTCTTTATAAATAGCCTGCTTTTCTATATATCCCACAAGAACCACATTCTGAGACACATCACGAAACACTCTCGCACACACCCAACATGAAAACCAACGCAGACTTCACCGGAGAACCGCCGTTGTGCGCGGCGGGCTGTGGCTTCTATGGAGCCCGAGAGCACCACGACCTCTGCTCCAAGTGCTACGCCGCTTTCCTCAAAGACCAAGTTGCGAAATCCGCTGCTGCCGCCGCCGCCGCCAAGGCAGCCATGGGACGACAACCGTCGAACTCGGCTTCCAGGGTCGCGGCTTCTTTAGATGATATGGCTGCTTTGTTTAGCGATCTGACTGTCGACACTTCAACCCCAATGACGAGCAAGAAGAAGAATAGGTGCGCAGCATGCAGCAAGCGCGTCGGTTTACTAGGATTCGAGTGCCGCTGCGGCAACGTGTTCTGCGGGGCACATCGGTACCCGGAAGAACACGGTTGCGATGTTGATTTCAAGACCGCGGCGAGGCGGAGATTGTCCAAGGAGAATCCTGTTTGCAAGGCCGACAAGATGGATTTTAGAATTTGATATTCATGAGTTGTTCTTCTGTTTTTTTGGTCTTTTCCCTTAATTTCTGGAACCCTTTTGGTGTACCAGAGAGTCGCGTGATGAGAATTCTTGTTCTTTAACAGGTTTTCTATCAATCTTCACGAGAATATCGTATTAACATTTTTCATGGTCAGATATCTTTTACTCATCAAAATTAGATATTATCGCATCAATCCAAGAACTCATAATATGATTTTAAGTCTGAATTCTGATTTGTTTGATTCATGATAAACGGAAATAGTCAAGAACATATCTGAGTGAGATTCCTACGTCACCCACCATTTTTTAACACTGTCAAATTTCCAACGTTGCGTTATTGCCAACGTGGCGGGAAATTGACGGATGAAGTATGAGTCCAGGGTAGCTAATGACGACGTGTTGAATTTTGTGTGAATCTGATTTAACATGTCATAGTATTTTTCCAAAATTTAAGTAACCATTATTTTATCTTATTTTATTTATTTATATGTTTTGGTAATGCACAGTCGAGATGCAATTTTTTTTTCTTTAAACGTAAATCTTTCATAAGATTTAAATTACTTTGTACCGTAGACACTTAAATGGACATAATATAAATCTCATATTAAATTAATATAAAGCCTCGATTGAAAGTTTAACGCAGTACTTTATTCTTAAATATTGACAATATACCTTCTTATAATGAGTGGATGGCACATGCAAATACAACAAGTTCATCATGTATTCCCATAATAAAGAGCAATACAAAACTGGCTACCAATAATTTTCTTTCTTGATGAAGAACCAAGCAGAAGAAACTCTCATCACTCAACTCCTTGATCCAACAAAAAAAAAAAGCCAAGAACAAGAAAGTAGAAAAAAGTATTAAAAAAAAAAATCTAAACCTATCGCATTGATGTCAATTTAATCATAAAATTTTTACATTTATGTTAATTTTGGTTGGATAATCACTGATATAGGCGAAATGGATGATGGCTTGTCCATGTCAATGATTCTCTGGTCAAAATTTACACTTCAATCATGAAGATGATCAACAAGAAGAACCAGTGCGCAGTGTGCGACAAGCGCATCGATTTACTAGGGTTCGAGTGCCGTTGTGGCAATGTGTTCTGCAGGGCATATCGCTATCCAAATGAGCATGCTTGCAACGTTGATTTCAAGACGGCGGCAAGGTGAAGATTGTCCGGGGAGAATCCTCTTTGCAAGCCAATAAGACGGATTTTAGGATTTGATATGCATAAGTTGTTCTCTTCTTTAATTTCTACGAACTATTTTGTCGAATCAAAAAGTTCTTGTTCTTTAACAAGTTTTCTATCCATCTTTATGAGAATATATGATGAAATCAGGCATTGTTGTATCAATATAATAACTTAAATCAAAGTTAGCGACAGAGTAATTGATACCTCAATAAAAAAATGAAAAAGGCGTTACAAAAATTACGTTTAACGGAGCCTAAGGCAAGTATTAATTACTCATAATAACTTTTTTTTGTGCAAATTAACAAATGATTTGTTGTCCCTTGCTTATCTTAGTTTGCAAATTTTTTTATTTCCTACCAAAACAGTGTCTAATTGGGGGAAGCTATTGGGGCTCGCTTCGGCCTCAAAATCCACCGTTAAGACTACGGGTGTCAACAATAGCCAACCTACCCAAACCTACTTGACCCTTACAAACCCAACTCAAAATTTTCGGGACTTTTAGGGTCAAGTCTCATTTAGGTTCGAGTAGTGAATGAAAAAATAAGTATCTTGATAGTTGGGGTCGGTTCAGGTCATACACTCGAATGACCCAAGATACATTATATAAATAGAAAAGAAACCCTAAACATATGACCGCTATTACTATAAAGTTACTAACCGAGCGAGAAATTGCTAATTACTGATAAATTGAAAGTTACTTCTAATGATATAAGTTACTAAATACATGGAAAAATGTACAAATACTTACCTTGTCATACGAAATAATTGCACGCTTATTTTTTCTCATAGAGTGTGTATTTTGTGCTGTATTCATTTTCAATCCATACGAGAGATACCGCTGAAGGAAATCGATAGAAAATAAAATATTATCGGTAAGTAAATCGAATAATGCGTGTCTTAATTGATATAATCATGGGCTTGGGCGGGCTAGGCAAGCGATTCCCAGTAGAATTACAGAAACTTTAGTCTTTAAAAAGCCTGCTTTCCTATATATCCCACAAAAATCACATTCTAAGACACATCAAGAAACGCACTCGCTCGCATCCAACATGAAAACCAACAGAGACTTCATCGGAGAACCACCGTTTTGCGCAGCGGGTTGCGGCTTCTATGGAGCCCGAGAGCACCACGGCCTCTGCTCCAAGTGCTACGCCGGTTTCCTCAGAGACCAAGTCGCGAAATCCGCCGCCGCCGCCGAGATGGCCACGGGACGACAACCGTCGAACTCGGCTTCCAGGTCGCCGTTTCTCTAGATGATTTGGCTGCTTTGGTGGGCAATCTGACTGTCAACACTTCAACACCAACAATGAGCAAGAAGAAGAATAGGTGCACATTGTGCAACAAGCACGTCGGTTTACTAGGGTTCGAGTGCGGCTGCGGCGACCTGTTCTGCAGGGCGCATCGGTATCCAGAAGAACACGGCTGCGATGTCGATTTCAGGAGGGCGGCGAAGCGGAGATTGTCCGAGGAGAATCCTCTTTGCAGGGCTGACAAGATGGATTTAAGGATTTGATATTCATGAGTTGTTCTTCTTTTCTTTTCTTTTCGTTTCCCTAAATTTCTAGGAACTCCTTTGGTGGATCAAAGTATTGGGTCATGAGGATTCTTGATCTTTAACAAGTTTTCTATTGATCTTTATGAGAATATCAGATGAACTTTTTTCATGGTCAGGTGTCTTTTATTCATCAAAATCAGGTATTATTGTATCAATATAAGAACTTATAATATGATCTAATTCTAAATTCTCATTTGTTTGATGCAAGATAGATGGAAATAATCAAGAACAGATCAGAGTGACATTCCATTCTCCACGTTCCTTCCAATGTTCACTACCGTCCGTTAACTCTATCAAATTACCGACATGACGTTACTGCCAACGTGGGACGACATCGACACGTGGTGCTCAAACATAAATTTTTCGTTTTTTTTCTTGAAAATTAGGTTCCATGTTAAATCATTGAATGGGAAAAGCATAAGTCAAAGGTAGTAACATGTTTTTTTTTTTTTTCCAACACGTTGAATTTAGTGTGAATCTGAATTTGTATCTGAATCTTGAAATGTTTAACAAAGGCCCAGATAAAAGTGGATTAGGATACAGGTTTATATTAATTCGGCGTGTTTGAAGATATTGTGGAATAATAAGTAATTTTACCGTATTTTTGGCTTGGTAATCTCCATTATTTTCTTTTTATTTATTTTTTTGGCAATACACAGTCGAATCAAGAGTGCGCACCATTGATGCATTCTTTTTTCCCCTTTAAACGTCCATCTTTCATAAAAATTTTAAATGGATATAATATAGTTCTCTTAGTCAGTAGATATAAAGCCTCGATTGAAATTATTTCACATTATTTATAGTCTTTAATATTGACAATATATATACCATCTTATCATGAGTGAACGACACATACAAATACAACATGTTCATCATTAATTCCCATGATAAAGAGCAATACAAAACTAGCTACCAAAAATTTTCTTGATGAAGAGCCAAGAACAAGAAACTCTCATCACTCAACTCTCTTGATCCAACAAAAAAGCCAAGAACAAGACACAAGGAAAAGGGACAAAAAAAGTTCTAAGGCTATGTTTGGTCATTCGGATTTCTAAATAAAATAGGATTAGATAAATTATGATATGAAATTCAAATTTTTTTTATATATTACAGTATTAAAGTCAGATATTTTCACATCATATCATATATATTTTTTATATAAACAACATATCAGTGTAAACGAACATGAAAGTTCAAAAACAAATATGGTAAAAATTTCTCGCAACACTATTACCTAATTTATTTTTATTTACTTCTTTATTTTTTTCTTTTTTAATTATTTTCTTTTTTATTTCTTTTTCCCCTTCCATCATTCTTTAATAAAATTTTATTAAATAGTAAACTATACTAATATACCTAAAATAAAAAATACACAAAATATGTAATAAATATAAATATATATTTATATTTATTTTTGTTATTTTGGATTCACATAATATTTAAAATAATATTTATATTGAAATATGATTTCAATATATTAAATTAATAAGTTCGTTATTCAAGAAAATTGCTTTTTTATCTTGAATATTAATAATTCTATCCATTTTTATCCCACTTCCCCCGTGAGATAATTTTATCTAACTTATATCCCTCTTATATATGACTTTATCCAATCACAAGATAGAATACATTTTATCTTATCTCAAATTTTATTTTAACTGTTAAACACAAACTAAATCTATTGCATCAGTGCTAATGTAGTTCTAAATATTTTAGTTTGATTAATTTAATTTTAAACCTTTTGCATTATCACTAATATTGGTGCTAATTCAGCAATTTTTTGACTAAAATTTGCCACAAATGCAAAAGGTTTACGACTAAATAGTCCAATCAAAAAATTTAAGAGTAAATTGATACAAATGCAATAGGTTTAAAATCTTTGTAGTACTTACACCCGAGAAACAATGATATATACATATGTCAAATCCTAAACTCCATCATGTCCGCCATGCTAAGGGGGAATTCTCATTCACAGCCGTCTCGAAATCGGCCATGCATGCGTGCTCCTCCGAGTACCAATGTGTCCCGCAGAAAAAAACGCCACATCCGCACTCAAACCGTATCAACCCGACGTGCATCTACTTTTGTTCTTCTCGATCGTCTCTGTGGCCGAAGCATCGATGGTCGGTCCACCCATGTAAGCCTCTGAATCTTCCAACAAAATGGCGATGGTTTGGCCCGCGCCCACGCTGGCGGCAGCGGACTTCACGACTTGGTCTTTGAGAAAAACAGCACAGCAACCTGGAGCCGAGATTTCGAAGCTCTCTTGGCTCCACAAAAGCCGCAACCTCTCGTCCAAATTGGTAATTCTAAGTTCAAAGATAGCGTGTTTCATTCCATGTTCTAACATGCCCTTTGGACAAAGATCTCTGAATTCTGGTAGATTCGTCTTTCGAAGTCCTAAGAAGTGAATCTTTTTCGGAATCACGGTTTGAGAATTGGCAAACGCTTGCTCGTGCAATTCCTATAACCACAAAGAAGTTGCTATTATACATGCTGTAGATATCACTGTTGATGCTTACAATTAGCTACTGTGGAGGGTCATATAGATATCTGCAAAAACATACCCCTTCATGAAACAGCCTAGAAAGAAAAGAATGATCGACAGGGTTTCCAGCTGACTATTTCTACGCATGTGGGAAGGAAGAAAAAAAAAAGATTTCGCGATCACACACTAACTACAAAAAGGGAATTTTTTTTCTTTTTTATATAAATCCCACCGGGAACTGTGTTATAAGGATTCATCTGGCTCGAGTATCTTATTGGATTGCTACAAGCTTGGAGTGGTCTATCCCATGTCTCATTCTAATTCCTTGAGAAAGTCGATATTATCAACAAAGACCTGCAAATTAACAGAAAGAAACCCACATCAGTTATCCGGATGAGAAGAACCAGAAGATGCTTCAAGCCAGACAGAGAGAGAGTGCAGAATACTAATGGATGCGTCTCAAATAAAATCAACAACATGCATGTGCCAGGGAAATTACTGCAAGATACAAAGATCTGAAGAGGAAAAAGAAAATGGACAGTATGACTGTTGCGGTCACCCATTGTCAGGTAAGGTATGGCTTTTCTAATCTAACACCAACCCTTCAAAGGAAGTTCGTGTATGTGCCCCTAAACCAATATACCGAAAAATATGTTTTCCTTGGTGACAGCTTTGCCAGTGTCAAAACTCACAGATGAGGGACTAAGCCTGTCACATCTTGCAGCAGCAAATAACCAGTAAAAGTCATTTGAGTCTGTTGAGTAGATATCTCCTCCTATACTGACAGTTCAACCAATCAAGTGCATAAGTTAGACACGTCATGAAGTATCACACACCGATTTCCAACCATCAGGATCCAGGCATGCTGTAATCTTTGTACTGATGCCAGGCAATGGTCCAGGTTCCCGGGTAACCTTGCCACCACAGAGCTTAATTGCCTCGGCTGTTTTGTAAACATCATCAGTGCCTATCGCAATCTGCCAGAGATGAATACATTAGTCTCAGCTTATAAACTTGATTATGCATGTAAAGAAGAAATTATTCAATTTCTGTAGTCCTAAGCATACTTCAACAAAAAAGTGAATACAGAAACCGTAAATACAATTTTTAAATTTATTCTAAGGGAACTAAGACCATATACTAAACCAATCGAAAGAAGGGAGACTCTGTACCTGAGCATAGGCATTGCCTTTGTCATATTCGGTGACGCCATAATTATATGTCAACTCCAACACAGCATTCTTATCTTCAGGGCCATAGCCCAACATTGCTATGGTATACTAGAATAGAAGAATTTAATGTCAGAAAGGCAGAGAAGGAGACACATACAAAAAATAGAAACAAACACATTTCCAACAGTTTAAGGATGCATAATAATTTTGCACTCGAGAAGAACTTGACGGTACAGAGAAATCATGTAATATAAGTATCTCGCTACAAAAAGTTTCAACTCATAAAAAACTTCAAACAACTTACAGCTCTTGGTAAAATAAGGATACATGACTATACAGGTCAGACATCATCAATCTTCAAATTTGATATATGGCAAACATATTATAAGATGATACTGCAAATAAAAGGATATTGAGCTACCTTGTACTCGGGATT
The DNA here is from genome assembly GCA_028830015.1 of Eucalyptus grandis x Eucalyptus urophylla. Lineage (NCBI taxonomy): Eukaryota > Viridiplantae > Streptophyta > Magnoliopsida > Myrtales > Myrtaceae > Eucalyptus > Eucalyptus grandis x Eucalyptus urophylla. Next base: position 55,241,356 of record CM054190.1, on the reverse strand, counting down.
ATCTCTGGTGCGAAGAAGCTCCATACCAAAAGCCTGGTAGACATGACAAAATTTATATAAAAAGTAAATACCGAGAACTGGAAGTGAAATAAAAACAACTTAAAGAAAGACACGCATAAAAACAATGAGACCCTGCATTTTGGATGTAGCATCCAAAAAATAGTGCGTACTTATCTCACCTTCTCGTAGAAACTTATTGATCGATCAAGATCGCCTACTCGAAGCATTACTTGACAAAGTGGCTCCGGAGTGGGACCTCTCTCCAAAAGTTCAAACTTATAACCATCAGGATCTTCAATAAATGCAATGACTGTGCTGCCCCCTTTGACTGGACCTGGTTCTCGAGTTACCTTGCCACCTTTGGCTTTTATGAGTTCCACAGTCTTGGCAATCTAATCAACATATCACAATGTAAGCAACTATCCAACCCATAGCTGCACCAGGCATCTGACAAGCATTATTGAGCTATCCACATGACTTTTAGAAGGCGTGATGCGACCATAATCTCTATTGGTATGAAATTTGAGAGGCAAGCAAAAATTCAAGCCAGTCAGAAGCATCTCAAGTCCTACATATTGCTATCATGTTTAAGTCGAGTTTGTCAAGCAACAATTGAAGTCATTTCCAGATCATAAGTACTTGGCCTCAATGCCTCATGATTCATTAGCCCAATCGAGTACTTACTTTTCAGTTGTTTTGAACATTTTATGTAAGACATAAGTGAAGGAACCTGACAACTCTTTCATCAAATTACATATTGCTTTTGCTGATATAAATTAGAATCAAAACTTCATTTGGATAATCACAACAAGTGGGAACCATTTGCAAGAAAATTATGTATCTCATTTGGTAGATCTTAAGAATGAAAGGGGTTGGATCACACTGCAACTGAAGAGGAGACAAATCGTAGTCGGCGGCTACGATGACTTGAGTCAGACTAATTACATTAACATGGCTCTACATGACGGAATACATCATCAAAAATTGCAGAGAAGGGGCTGGTGTCATGATGCACCTGTCATTTTGGTGTCTAGCACAGAGCCTACCTCTGAAGTTTGTTAAAGATTGTCCAACCACACCATCAAAAAAACTTACAAGAAGAGTTCTTTGCTAGAACTTACATCATCAACTGCGATGCCAAAATGGCCAAAAGCAGTCCCAATGTCATACTTGTCAACTCCATAATCTGGCCATACCATAAATTAGATAACATCAAAGACCAACAAAATGATCAGTGAATTACGATGCAAAGCTCACCAAAGATGAGTAATCAGCAATTTACATGCCATAATTCAGAGTGTGTGTGTGTGTGTGAATGGAGCAAACTATTCATGTGGTGGGTTATCTTACTATAAGTGAGTTCAATCACAAAGTGGGAATCTTCTGGTCCATAGCCAAGGAATGCATTTGTATATTTTTCTTCTGGTATGTCACGTTTACGCAACAGCTTCATTCCCAGGCATTCTGTGTAAAATCTGCACAAAACAGACATCTTTATGGATCCAAGTTTTCTGTTGTGAACTTAGACAGGAAGGGGAAATAGAGGAAAAGTGACATGTATCTCAATCAGGAATGAGAATACACACTTTATGGTTCTGTCCAAATCCCCCACGCGGTAGACAACATGAAGCAGTCTTCTTTTGTCTTGTTTAACCCAATCCAGAATATTCTCTTGGGTGGCAGTTGTGCTTGCTTGTGAGATATTTCCAGGGGTACTGGCAGCCGTGACACTGCTCTGTCCTCCTAACAACCTAGAGGCTCTCATACCAAACGATTGAGACTGGGATACCACTGAACAAGAATTCAGAATTCAGCAAAGAACTTCAGGTTGGTATAACAGTTATAAACTCATGGAAACAGATAATTTCTCTTTTCACTGATCTATGATATGGGAGAACGTAAAATAACCATTTCCTTATCTCAGCAAATTCTACAAGCGAAAGGAATTCATGGCATTGCAGACTGCAGTGTGGTTTCAACTGGTGATAATGAACAAACAAACTTATCCGTAAACACAAAAGTACTCAGCCATACATAATGGAAGCTAAAATGTCAAAAACAAGAATAAAATTCGGGCTTTGATAGTCATCAACATTCCTGCACTTCAAACTTACAAATTCAGATGAAGAAGACGACGATAAATCTACCACACACCCCGAATTCAAAATGCTAGTAGCTAGTTGAATGCATACTCAACGAGCAACTGCTACCTTTTCTTACTTATCCATTCATCCCTCGACGAGTCATTGCTTCCAAAGAAGCAAGTTACCCTTTTTAACACATTCATTCAAGCGAACACATCTCTCGAATCACCTTTCAATCAACCCACTTGCACGAACACTCATTCGGACCGCAGAGTCAAAACCCAAGTTTTTTTAACCAGCAAAACCGAGTCTTTATCAAACACACACCCACCGAGAGGATTACACAAGGAATCTAACCCATACCCACAATCACATAAGCCTAGGCGGACCCCCCAATCGCGCCGGAAAGCTACAAAAACCAATCCGGCACGCGAGCAAACAGACCGAACCCGAATAGGAATAGGGCTTTAAAAAAAAAAAAAAAAAAAAGAGCAAAGCCGGAGAGAGAACGTACCGCTGCCGAGGTGAGAGAAAGCGAGCCTCCGGGAAGGGACGTGGCGAGGGGAGGGGGAAGGGCCCAACCGGGAAGTGGCGGAGAAGCGGAAGGAGGAGAGGGAAGGCCGAATCGAGGAGGCCATGGGGATTATCCTCACCATTCAATCCCTCCCTCCGTTGCCTCCAGCAATCCCGTTCGTCTCTCTGTCTCTCTCTCTCTCTCTCTCTGTGGAAAATCAGTAGGAATTGGAGCTCTGGAACGTTCAGTATGTGAAGCAGGAGAGGAGGAAGAAGAAGAAGAAGAGAGAGAGAGACAGTGTGAAGGTGGTAGATAAGTTTTTGGGAGAGAGAGAGGGTTTTTGGTTCTTGTCTTTTGTCTTTTGTTTTTTGTTTTTTGTTTTTTGTTTTGTTTAATTTTGATTGATTGGCTTTTGTTTGTCAGTCCGATTTTATAATAGTCCCGTGTCAAAAAGAAAATATATGTGAGCAGTAATCCAGGTGAGCCTCCACCTGTCTCGTGAAAAAACAAGCGATTTTACGCGTCCCGTGTCCAACATGGAAGGGGGAGGTGAGGGGTTCAAATCCCCACCTCCTCAGGGGGGGATGGGGGGGATGGGGGTAGGGACGCGTAAGTTTCGAGCGTGGGTTGCGACTCCCACGCCCTGCAAGAGGCAGGGCACAAGTCTGCGAGTGAGTGTAGAGTAGGAATAGAGTAGGACTGACCAAAAAAAAAAAAAAAGAAACACATTTTCTGAAAATTACATATCAACAAACATATTTTCTAAAAATTACATATCAACCCACCTGTAGATAGTCGTGATGGTTGGGCTTCACTATCTCATTGCTGAGGGAACAAGTTCAAATCTCCGAATACTCGCGACTTAAGCAAGGATCCTAAAAGTGGTTTACTAGGCCAGCCCCCGAAGGTTTACGTCTAAAGGGCCGCATAGAGCTTTTTCCTATCAATAAAGATTCTTGATAAATGAAAAAATATATTTTTTTTTTGTTCCAAATCATGATTTTTGCAAAAATTAATTTTAAATTATTTAATTTTTACGAAACAAATATTTTAAATTTATTTTTACAATGTCATCTGGATGCAAGTACTTATTAAAAATAATATATACGAAAACTACGTAATTTGTGTACTTTTTTTTTTTTTGCTAGAAACGTAAGTTGTGTACTTGGTATTTATCTAATCTAGCGTGGATAATTTTTTAAATGATGAATTAGGAACTTTTTTTTTTCTGGACAGAATGAGTGATTGACACGAGTAATGGAATTTTTTTCCGTAAGGTGTAAAAATGAGAGAATAAATGTGATAAACAAGGGAATAAAGGGGGGAATAAATAAAAGGGAGAAAAAGTAAATAAGAAAAGACAAAAGGATGTGGAGTGAGGGGAGGGGGTGGATTTTGATTCGTTTGTGCTCTGCGTCTGCATGACGAGGTTCCCGATGAGGGCCAAGGCCGAGGGAATATGCGGCAATTCTTAACGGAATTTTCCTCATTTTCTCGCTCGTTTGTCTTATTATTTTCGAGTAGGCCTCTTTACTTTTGATTTTCACATAATTCATACCCTTAAATTTACAAAAGCATTCCAAATTCCACCCCTATGAAACTTTCATGATATCCCATCGAATGTCATGTTAAGGATAATTGATTTTAGAATGAATAGATTTAGACTTGGAACTTGGAATTTCTTATTGACAATTGGTTTAAAATTTTTGGAACTTGAAACCCACTCTCTTTGCCTTGGAACCTACCATGTTTTCCTAGTTCGGTTACAAAGGCACCATATGGCAATGTTCCTATTTATTTTTTCTTTTGTTCTCCGAAATAAATAAATAAATAAATTAATATCCATTCAGTAATGTCGATTAATTTTTCTATATCCCAAAATAATTTTTTAAAAAAAAAGTGACTATGGAATAGATTTGAAATAAAAACAATAAGTAGAAAAAAATAATTTTTTATTTCCAAAAACAATTTTTAGAAATAAGTCATTTTCTTGCTTTTCTTTTTTATTTTCTTCTTCTTCCTCATTGCCTACCACCTGTTGTTGTCCATCGCCCCTCGCATGTTGCCAATCGTTGCCCCCCCCCGCCATTGTAGGTTGCCGCCCCTTGCCTACCCACCATTGACCGACCACTCGCTCGTTGCCCCCTACAACTAGCTAGAGGAGAAAGAAGAAGAGAGAAGAAAAAAAAATCTCTAAAATTTTTTTAAAAATTAAAATAAATTTTATATTGCAAAAAAACTTGTGGGGCATACCAAACACGTTCCTTTTCTTTTTATATTTAAGGAATATAAATTTTGTACAGTTACCAAATGTGTTGTTTTACTTAGAAACTTTTTCAAATAGTAGAAATAGAAAAAAAAAACTATTTCTGAAAATAAATTATTCCTAAGAACATAAATATTATCAAACACTCCTAAAGTCTATCCACGGACTTGTTTTTCTTTTTGTTTCTTACTTTTGTTTCAATTTTTGCGACAAAATGATGAGCAACAAAACATTTTAGAGGAAAAGAGGAACGAGGGCAAGTGAGTAAAGGCAAGTCAAGAATGAGCAAGGGTTGTGAGACTTAAACAAGCGAGGGTGAGCAAGCAAAGGCAAGTCAAGAACGAGCGAGGGTTGTGGAAGCTTGAACGAGCAAGGGTGAGTCTCGAGCAAGCTAGGAGGAGAGTGAGCCGCGAGCAAGAGAGAGACGTGAAGTGTCTAAGCAAGGTTGGAAAGAACCAAAAAAAAAAAAAAAAAAATTGGAGAGAGAGATGGAAAAAGATGCCAAGAGAAAAATTATGGTTTTTAGAATTTATGAATCGTTCTAAATTCAATTTGGTTCTTGAGTAGTTCTTTATTCAAAACTGGAAACCGGATTGGTTCCAATCGGAACCTGAAATCGGCTCAATTTTTACGGCAATATGTGTCATTTCCCGCGTAGAACCGGTCCAATCATACAACCCTAGTCGACGTATTATACTTGGCCAGTGCCCTTCATTCTCATTCGATCGATCAATTGTTTGTTATGTAACCTTAGTCCACTGTAATTGTGTTGTCAGACAATATAACTTATACATTTGGTGACAAGTTATTGAAAATTATAGCATCTCAAAGTTGGGTAATGTAATTTCTTGAAAAGTTAATCGTGAGACAGCTATAATGTTTTTCGAGCATGTTATATATAAGTTATTAAAGCCTCTTCTCGGAGTTGTGAATGTTGCGAAAAAGTAGTACCCGAGGTGGGCCAAATGTGTGGTGCACGGCCCATACGTTTCGATGAATTATGGGCCTACTTCTCATGCTCTAAAGATAATTTAGGAAATGTGTCGCAAGAAGAAAAAAGAGAATGAAAGAAAAACACATAAAATCACTATTACCGCCAAAAGTCAAATGTACAAATTGCCAAAAGATAAATAGGAAAAAAAAAAGAATAAGAAGGCTTTGGATAAGTTTGGTAACCATTTTATTTTCAGGAACAATTTTCGCTCAAAAATAATTTTTTCTGATTATGTTCCTTAGACGAGTTTCTAAACATTCAAACGCATTTGGTAATTATCCAAAATTTTTATTTCTAGAATAGAAATACCTTTGATACAATTCTCTTTTTTTTTTTTTGTGATTTAGAATTTAATTTAATGTTTTAATAATTTTATTACATCTCTCTCTCTCTCTCTCTCTCTCTCCTCAGCCATGGCAATGGCCAGTGATTGGCCAGACAAGAGCTGGCGCCGGTGATTGGCTAGGGGAAGAGAAAGAGGAAGAGAAAAAGAAAGAAAAAAGAAAAAAACAAATAGTTTGGGTTTGATTTTGCCTAGGAGCAAAGAAGCAATTTTTCTTTTACTTATTAATTCTATTTCAAATATATTTTTGAGAACAAATATGTTTCCAGAAACAAAAATGTTATCAAATAGATTTTTATTTTTATTTTTATTTTTATTTTGGTTCTAGAAAAAAAAAATGCACTATTTAACGTGTTATCAAATAGACCTTTATACATCTTTAAGTGTTAAAGCTTTTGATACTTGAAATTTAGACTCATTTTGTGGGAAATAAATAATTCAAAAAATATATTTTTTTTAAAATGATCATTTGTGTCACTTACGAAAAATAAATAAATACAAAATACTTTTATCTTTCATGAAAATATTTTGATATAATTATTTTAAACAATACAAGTGATTGTTTTTAGGAAAATATTTTTCAAATAACTAATTCTTAGCAAAACAAACGGATCATATTGATTTTTTTAAATATAAAAGATTACAATTTTGGTGTTTTACTTTCTGTGTATAACAGCAAAAGAGGAACAACAAAAGATATTTTAAGAGAACTCCAAAAGTAGGGATTGACAGAGTACTCTCTTATTAGACCAAATCTATAAAAATGTTTTCAAATCATTTATTTTTCACAAAATAAATAGAGTATTACCAAAAAAAAAATCAATTTCTTTTTAAAATATGTACTTAGAATTTTGGTTTTTCTTACTTTCTGTGTATAACCGCAAAAGAGGAACAACAAAGGATATTTTAAGAGAAGCCCAAAAGTAGGGATTGCAAGCGTGCTCTTTATCATGCCAATTCTATGTTCCTACTCCGTTCTCTGAGATATTCATGAAATGTGTCCCAAAAAAGGAAAAAAAAGGGTAAGAAAAAGAAACAGAAGATCAACAATAATGCAAAAGTCAAATCTACAATTTCCCAGAAAAAAAAAAAGACAGCAAAAGAGCCTATACATCTTCTGGTTTTAGCCTTAGGTTCTGATTCTCAGAGTCTTGAGATCTTCTGTCTCTGTTAGCAAACCATTGAGCTGTTCTTCTGGCAATTGGCAGCCACAGCCTTCTCATCCTCTCCTCCCTTGATGACCCCCAACCATTTTCTTGTGAGGAAGCCTCTTTGGTGTACCTGCTCTTCATGTTCAATTCTCCAAGCCTCGACACCCCTGTGATCTCGGACATCGACCTCTTCTCATCCAGCACCAGATACTTCGACCTGCCCATCGCCGTCGGAGGAGGAAGGCCCGCAGTCGGGGCCGGGCTAGTCAAGCTCTTCGGGCCAGGCTTGCTCTCGAACAGTCTCTTCAGCTCCATCTCTTCCCTGATCTTCCCAATTTGGCCCTCGTCGTTGGCTCTGCTGGTTTTGGACTGGCCAGGATTTGCCTCCAGGGAAGAGAACCTGTTGCTTGACACGGAGCTCAGCATTTCTGAATTCAGGAACATCAGGTCCGAAGAGCTCACATTGCTCCACCTGTTCTTGAAGAACCCGTCAGGCACCAGGATCCTGTGATTGAACTTGTGCAGGTCGCCTCTCGGGTCCTGATCGGCATTTCTGGCCGCATCCCGGATTGAGACCTCGTCTTCCCTGTCGGCCTTGAACATCCTCCTTAAGCTTCTCCCGATGCCGAACCTGGAAGACCCGCGATTACCCTCCTCCCTTTGGACGAAGAGAAGCTCCGGATTCGAGTCATCGTGTCGGCTGGATTGGTTCCGAAGCCTCATGCTGCTTGAGTAGGTGAAGATCGCCGGGTCCTCCACGCTCAGCCTAAGCCTGCAGATGGGGCAGCTGGAGTGGTTCTCGAGCCAGCGGTCGATGCACTCGATGTGGAAGGCGTGCTTGCACTGAGGCAGCAGCCGGAGGATCTCGACGTCCTCGAACTTGGAGAGGCACACCGCGCACTCGAGCCCTTCTTTCGATCCCCTGAGCGAGGAAAACCTGAAGAAAGGGAGCGACTCAATCGCCGTCTTGTCGATGCCTGATAACTGCGATCTCGACCTCGTGAGCCAAAGAAGGGCTTCCGGGTCGCTATGGATGGCCGATCTGCTGGAGAGACAGTACTTGGCATAGACAAGGAGGATGCAAGCAATCAAGAACATCAGGGAGAGTATTGCCATGACAACCCCGAGGCTCGACTGGACATTCGAGTCATCCTGCGAGATAACCGCTCCCTGGGGTGGGATTTGCGCCTCGACGTGCAAGAAGAAGACCCAACAGAAGATCAAGACGTAGACGTGGGCTCGATTCATGTGTGGATCGGGAGCTGACACTTCGGCCTCGAATGTCAAAAACTCGAAACTGTATACGTGCAGAAACCTTCCTAGAGGTTCTAAATAGAGAATCCTTCTCTGGTTCAGCGAGATCTCCTCATTTGTTCTCACGCTGTTTTATGTCTGTCCAAACTCGTTGAAATCTATTCTCCAGAGGAAGCTTTATTAAAGTTGGAAATTCATGTAGTGACGTAGAGATGGAAGGACTTAGTTTATAAAAACAGATTGGTCAATGACAATGCAAAGACAGTTTCAAAATTCAGAATCAACTGATGCAGCATAAAAAGAATAGATTTATCCCCATGTGAAAGGAGCTAATTGAACTGCAACTCGATATGTTCATTCACCTGAGTGGCAACTGTTCCAAAGTCCTAAATGCAGTTTTGCCCTTCTTTTATCCTTGATTTGCTCTACATCCAATAAATTAAGCTCCCAGCATCAACCACCCCTTTTGACACACCATGGAATGACGATTGGAAAGCGGCTTCATCCTCTAGGTTAAGATATTTCCTTGGTCAACACATTTTCGAAACAAATAATTTTTTATTATTTATAATTATTCGACGTGCCTTGAGAAAAATCATTTAAAGCCCTAATATAAAAAGGCTTGGACGGCTTATCGAATGACTTTGTGATTGACCAAGTGGTTTAAAGGGCGTTGCAAATTTCTCCTTTTCAGTCTCATAAAACGAAAAAAGAAAGAAGAAATTGTCTTCCCTTTCTATATGTCCACCCCAGAAAACAAGAAATGTAAAGGATGCAAATAAGAATAGTCAATGTTTGGGGCGTGCGAAGAGGTAAGCAATTTGAAGAAGTCCTCCAGCCTTTGGGCTCAAGAAGCAGGGTGAGATCACTGCATAGGCCATCGTCCTCATCCAGGCAAAAGACAACCGAGACCGTAAGCAAACGCCAATCTCGATCTACCTTAGTTGTCGTCGATGCTAACATTATCAAAATCGAACAAGCAACAAACAAATTCAAACCGTTGACTTAGGCAGTCTACGAAAATAAGCAATACAAGTGGAGGACGCTAAATTGAGCTAATGACGCCGCATGTTGTTTGCTCGATGGGGAGAGATTATTTAAACCCATGTTAATGTATCTTCACGACAGAAGACAAAACAATAAAATTAGCAACTTGGAAGTTATGTTAAGACGTTTGAGATTCAAGATTCTTCGTGCAACGTGTCGTTATTTAGTTTTTTTTTTTTTTTTTTTTTTGGTGCAACAACGTATGTGGACAGAAATCATCCCTAACATGCTCTGCCCAGCTTTGTTCAGAATTGCTTTTTTATGTACTGAGGGAAACTGAAGCAAGTATCAAACAGGTCATGTCAGATTGGTGTATCTTGGTTGACTGACATGCTGGCCTTGAAGAACAAGAGACAGACATGGGGGGTATGATATCCATGTGAATTCGATGATTGGAACCAACTGTTCAAATCTTATAAAATTCACGTGGTACCTACCAAATTGATTTGTTCAAAGTAAACGCATTGAGTACACATACATCTCATCTCATATTCATATTAGAAATATTCTGGCAACATGGTATTCTCGTCCAATTGCTCGGTTTTGCTCTTTGTTCCTATTAAGAAAAATTACGATTTGCATTCGATATTTGAAAAAGATAAACACTTTACTCCCGGCAACCCTTATTTTTTCTGTCTATTACTTTTGGCCGTGTTTCTATGCCCATTTATGAAATCAATCTTTTGCCCTTTTATCTTCTAATTTTGTTGACACATATGACATCCTTAGTTAATAAAATTAGAGAAACTCATGCCGAGAATTACAAGGATAATGTTTGCACGTTAACGTAGTTTATAACGTTATTTATACCAATAATCATAATCATTATTAGAAAGTAGATGCCATTTAACTGATGATATGAGGGTTGACTAACATATAAATTACACGGCGATTGGCGTGATTATTAGAAAACAATAGATAAAATGAGTGCTTATGCCCATCTTACAAGATGTAATCCTTAACTTATCAAATTATTTCGTTCTTATACCATTCTAGGTCGTGCGTACTATACATGACCAATTATAGAAGAGACAAAACAAAAAAAAACAAAAAATTGTCTACTTGTCTTAATTATCGGTCTGATCATGTGCAACACTTTTTTACTAAGAAGAACGATCAGCGAGAATAAACACGAACACAAACATGCGGCGACACTTTCTCCGGACGCACATGAGCAAGACGAACGAGCGGGGAAATAACAGAGGAGGTCGCCAAGGCATTATGACGCAAGGATGACAGATAATTCACGCGTGATGAATACGAATATCTTTTGTCCATGCTGAGAGATAACGGGTAGGATTTATTTTTGGGGAAAAGTGCCAAAAAAGTCATAAACATTTTGTCTTTGTGCCGATTTAGTCCTAAACCTTTTTTTTGTGCCGATTTAGTCCTAAACATTTGTACGTTGTGCCAATTCAGTCAATTCCGGTCAATTTTGGCCGGATTTTGCTGATTGGACGCCGACCGGCTAACGTGACCTGATCAGCGCTGACGTGGACACATTTTAATAATATTTTAATATTTTTGATTTTTTTGATTTTTTAAAATTTTCTTTTTTTTTTCTTCTCCTCTTCTTCTTCCAGCCGGTCGCCGAACCTCGACGACCGGCCAGAGGCGACGGCTGGCCAAGGCGAGGCCGCCCTCGTCGGCCACCTCACGGGCGAGGGTTGAGCCTCGCTCTGGGTGGCGAGGCGAGAGGTCGAGCCTCGAGCCTCGCCCTCGCCGGCCATGGGCGAGGTGGGAGGCCCGAGAGCGAGATCCGAACTGTGAGAGAGAAAAAAAGCCTTGAGGCAGGGCAGATCTGAAGAGAAAGGGAGACCCCAACCGCGTGAGGCCTCCGCCGCCCGACGCCTCCTGTCGTTGTCGTCCTGCCTGCCACCCAACACGAGGCTCGACCCTCGCCCGCAAGGTGGCCGGCCGGCAGTCGCCTCTGGCCGGTCACCAGGAAGAGGAGAAGAAAAAAAGAAAAAAAAATTTAAAAAAATCAAAAATATTAAAATATTATTAAAAATATGTAAACGTCAGCACCGAAGCACCGATTAGGCCACGTCAGCCGGTCGACATCCAGTCAACAAAATTCGACTAAAATTGGCCGGAAAGGACTGAATTGGCACAACGTACAAATGTTTAGGACTAAATTGGCACCAAAAAAAGGTTTATGACTTTTTTGGCACTTTTCCTTTTATTTTTGTATTATGTTACCGAGACAGATAAAATTGGAATTATCTCGGATACTCCATTTGTCCGAGTACAGTATTGCAATAACAAAAAAGGAACGACTAAGATCACGATCGAGACCGGCAATCTGTTACCGCATCTGCTTGATTTACCAATTTTATGAACCAATCTTAATAAGGTTGCATCGGGTAAATGTAATCCCATCCCTGATATAATATTCTAGTTTCTACATTTAGTATCCGTCCGTCTATATCGCAACAAAAGAGTCGAATTATAAGGAGAAACTGCCGGTAACAGAAATCTCCAATTGCCGTCAGCTAATGTTTTGCCATTTAACTATAGCGTTGTCACTTGCCTTAGCACCTTTACCAGTAGGTAGTAAGTGAGATTGAGTTTTCGAATCCTTTTCTACTTAGGTGACAGTAGAAAGATTGCAATCGATCTAACAATTGCATCTCAATCAGTTGGTCCCAAAGATTCCCTATTATTAACTGTTAGAAAATCAATTCCGACAAGAACTATAATAATCCCTGCACATATGGAATTCTCACTACAAGAACCATATTCATCAGCCGTTAGAAAATCAATTCCAACGACTAACAATGCCTTCAGACTCTGGGTATCCAAAGCTTGCTCAATAGGAGAAACACTAACTAACAAGAGCTATCATCATCCCTACATATGCTTTTGGGACACAATGCTTGATAAAAGTGAATGGAGGAGCAGCTCCAAACCTCTGCATATTTTAAGAAGCCAAGCGAACTTGGCTTTGCTCAAGCCTCAAGCATATGAACCAGTTCTTGTATGTGAATACAGAAAGCGGCCAATTGCAGCGCCTGCATTGAGATTCAACTCCGTGGCCCTGAAAAAAGAGTCCTTCAACCCCATTCTAGCAATTAGGTTATCAAGTCAGAGTTAACTGATCTTCAGATAGATGGAATCAATTCGAAATACATAATGCAGAATCCAAACTATTAAATATCACTACTTGACAAGAACACGATTCTAGATTCTAGAACATTATTACATACAGAAACTAGGGGAGCGGGTTACTGCAGAAATTAATTAAACATAAGCAGGCTAAAAAGTACATCGCCAATGAGGTAAATTAGCGAGGAAGTGAGGGAATCTCACTAATATACAAAGCAACACCCTGTTTTCTTGATCAGAGGCCAGAGATAGTAGCCAACAGGGGGCTATCTGGTAAAGCATCAGCTCTGAGCAGAGGCAGCAGGATTGTTGTTTGGGAACGTTGACAAACCAGCACCACCATCTGGATTAGCTGGCTCCTCTGCTGCATGACGGACAAACTCTTCAGGGGACATGTGGGAACCATGACAAGCGCAAACAATCTTGATTTGGTTCAAACTGAATCTGTAAGTAACACCTGAAATGGTCCTTCCATTTGGGCCAGGTCCAGTAGTAGAAACCCAAGGGAGATTTGGATAGGAACCACATCCACCAAATTTCACTTCTGCAGCAATACCCGGCTTGATAGTAGTATAGTCTATGGAAAAGCCTTCGGCTGTTCCCTTCACATCTTCTTCTGTCCGAGTAGAGGAAGCTTCTTCAGACCTGTGCTGTTTCTCCTCACCTTTGACCAGTTCGGGCATTCTCCCACCATATTGGGTGACCTCAGGTGAAGTACGAGAAACCACTTGATTGGAGGCTGCAACAATTATAGAGATGCATTATCATATGCTAACCTATTAATACAGGCAGACATGAAACACAAGAAGCAGAGAAAGGGAAAACCTTTCATGTTACATATTATGCATAATGAAAACAGATAGTCACAACACCCATCACCCCATCACCAATATCATATGCTATCCCTTTAATATAGCACGAGTATACAGTCTACGAAAGGTCAAAGCCTGAGATGTTAAGGTCTCATTTGTGAATTATGGTCAGATGCTCATAACAACTATGAGTAGTTCAAATATTTGAGGTAGCAATAGCTCATCAGGGCCTTTCATAATAGTGCTTGAGCAGCAACAAAATACAGCCCAAAGATTACTAAACCTTAAGTGAAAAGAATAACTAAACCTACCACAAAGGCTATACAGGTCATGAAACATTCTAGACTAGCGATCCTAATCACAAGAATGCCTGTCATGATTATGAGGTACAAAGACACAATTTTGGAATGGGGACATGTATTCTCATAGCAATATTCCATAAAGAAAACACCGCAATATTGTAACCTTGAAATACTCTGACCTAGCATTAAATTTACCTAAGTTAGGTGGAACTTTGCCTACGTATGAAGAATGCGGCTGTTGAGCATGAGGAATCAAACCCCATGGGTGATCCTTATCCATTGTAGGAAGTTGAACTGATGGGTACCCAAACATCATTGGCAAATTAGCTGAAGTCACTGGCTGTATAACTCCGGCAGGTGGATAACCAGTTGGGCCTGGTGTAGCTGTAGAGTTAGAGTCCCTTGGAGGGACTGATTGGGACCCATTTACCATGTTCATCGGTTGGATAGAGAATGGAATGCCATAACCTGGGTTCCCAAGTTTGAACTCATTTTCTGATGGAGTATGAAATCTCTTCTGGTTTTGCAACTCCGCAGGCCTACGATCAGAGAACCCATGAGCTTCTTTTGCAAGCTCTGGATTGAACCGTTTAGAGCCGTCATCATGGTGTTGGGCCAATCTTGAAGTTGAGCCCTCAACTTCTGAATCTGCCACATCTTCATTATCAGCAGCTGAACCATCTTCTGTTGTTATGGAGATGTACGAACTTTTAGGCTTGTCATGCACATCACCATAATTAACTTCTCTTCCATGCTTATTTTGATAATTTATCTCATCAAAAGGCATTCTCCTTTTATTGCTCGTCTCTGTTTGGGTTTCTCCATTGCTTTCAGAAGGCCTGTAGATCCCAGCAACCCATTGTCCTTTTCCACTCAAATTCACAGAAGCATCTGCATCACTGGATGCCTTTGAAAGATCGCTGAAGAAGTTTTCCGGAGGTTTTGCTGAATCACTTTGAGATCCAGCTCCAGAGTCCTGCTTTTGTGAACCACTTTGTAGAAAATCTTTAAAATCACCAACTATTCTACTCCCCCTATCTTCTTCTGCCGTTGAGTCTGAGGTACCAGTACCACTTTTGCCCTTTAGTTTCCCAGCAGATCCACCACAAGAGAGACCCAAACCAAGGTCAAGGCCATTCTCGTCCTCCATCTTATCAGGGAAGAAGTGCTTTTCTAGAGCGATGGGGATCAGAATCCTTCAGTTATTCAGATTCTTTGTTATCCCAACATCATGATGCAGCATTCCATAATTTTGGCCTGAACAACATCATCCATCCACAATCAAGACATGAGAGACAAGAAGGGTGACAAGAAAAGGACACTGGGTCCAAAGAAGTACATGCACAAATCAATGGGTAGAAGCTAGAAGCAAGAATTCGTTTGATGCATAAAAGATCAAGAACTCATGCACCTGCATGAGGATATACACACAAAAGCATGTACAGCAGGCCTGTACATGCATACATGCGCTCGCAAGATGCATTTCTATTATTGAATATATCAATGGCAAGAAATGTAGCAAGACTGACATGCTTTAAGCCATGGATATCAGCTTGTTTATGATCTAGTCATGGTTTTCCTGCCGACACGGGTATGACAAGAAGCGGACTCACTGACAGCAACCTGTTTCTTATCCTAATAGACAGAACCAAACCCGCGTTCCATTAAGCCAAAATAGGGGGTTCTACAAACAAACCACGCTCCAAACCCATATAAACCGGGTACAAAATCAGCTCGACCTTCCCCAATCCCAACCCCCAAGGCTATTTTTCACAGCTTAAGCAATCCGAGACGAATGCAAAGCTCCTCATTTGCCAGGAAAGGAAATATCGAACACAAGAACACAATTACTCAGAACATAATAATAGAAATGGTCGCACTTGAACCAAACCGTCCCCATCAAAACCAATTCACTAACCACGCCGCCACATGCCGAACCCCCCCAGGCAACACGACCACAACCCAATCCAATCCAAGCCAAGCCATTGGGCTTTCACAATCCGAGGATCCCTCCGCGATCGCCTCGAACCGGGGCGCAAGAACGGCCAAGAACAGCGAAACCCCAACCACAAAAAAAGAGAGAACAAACAATGCGTAACCCGGAAACACCATCCAGCAGCACAGCACGCATCGATCGAGCTCAAAATACCGTAAAAAAAAAAAAGGGAAATAAAAAAACAACGAGCCGATCATCGGAAACCGGAAAAAGCTCGTCAACATGCAAGGCCCAATCTTTTTTCTTCCCCATTTTTTTCCTCCTTCTCCCTCCCTCCCTTCCATTGATCTACAAGCAAATCGCGCAGAGAGAGAGAGATAGAGAGAGAGAGAGAGAGAGAGAGAGGGAAGACCTCGAATCGGAGAGGAAGGAAGGCGCAATCCAAATCCGAACCCTAGCGCCAACCGGTGCGATTCAGATAGAGAGAGAGAGAGAGAGAGGGAGAGAGGGAGAGAGAGAAGGGAGTGGATTGTGCAACTGCAGTGGAAAAAGAATGGCTAGGAACCAGGGCCCCCCGCTTTTCTTCTGCAATTTCTCTCTCTCTCTCTCTACTATTTTGGGCATGTGTTTTCCGTGAAAGATTATCCTTCTTCTTCTTCTTCTTCTTCCTTTTTTTAATTTAACTCAAATCAATCATTCAACTCCGACCTTTAAGTTAAGGGAAAAAAAAATACAAACCAACGTAGCCGCCAAAACTTTCCGAAATAATGCAAAGACCGAAGGGGAAAAAAAAAGAAGACCCGATCGTCTTGAATTTTGGTTTGACGTGAGATTTCATTCGTTCCCTAAACATTCGATGTAGTCCTTTTTAATCAGACGGAGGAGAAGATTGCCATATGTACCTCAGTGACCGTGGAATGTGACCATACGGTGCCTTGACTTTTTATGATAAAAGCAAATCAGTCATTCGATTCTATTTACAAGTTTTTTGTAATTAAACTATTTAGGATTGTTTCAAATATTAAAGCTAATATCACCAAAAATCTTAAATTTGTATATTTTAGTCATATTTATCTCAAACTAATTTACATGCTACAAAACTACCAAACTTGTATATTGATGTCAAGTCTGTATGATGCTAGATCCGGATGGCGATGATAGGCCTTCCGGAAGAAAATGGAAATCCAAAGATCCATTCTTCCAAAAATGGCAGGAGAGGGACCCTTCTCTCTTGGGCCACTAGGAGAGGATGAAGAATGATACCAAAACCACCGACCAAGGTGACGTGGATGGTAGGGCCTTGGACCTCCCCGGTGGAGGCCAAGGTTTGAATCCCCTGCAAAGCAGGGAGGCAGTCTTAGCTACTACATGGTGACTTAAGCGTGACGTCGGGGTGGTGGTTTCCCCGCTAGCGTCGCCGGGGGGTTTACGGCGCACTGCCGGTGCAAGCTGGTTCCTCCTGTCCAAAAAAAAAAAAAAAAAAAAAGAATGATACCAATTTTTTGTGTCTTATGGCTCTTCTCAAAAATCAAAATCATTATTTTCAAAAAAACCATTTGAATAGAAGATCACAGCCTCTTTCTCCTATCAAACCATGCTACAAACCCATCCTCAAATGGGCCAAGAAAAATTCGACTTATGATCCAAACATTTTTCAATTATGCAAATCAACATAAAAAAAAAATCCCCTTGAGCCATTTATCCCCTCCCACATTTGCATGTTTAATGAGTCTAAATTTCCACCTTTGGAAAAATTCACAAGTCCAACTAGGTACAGTCACCAACCCAACATTCCCAATCCCATTAAAATTAATTCTAGTGAAACTACTAGAGAGCTCGATCCCCAGAATCCAATCAGTTGAAGTAAAAAGACTTTAGAAACAAATCAAAGAACTCCAAACCAGCCAAGAGAGGAAGCACAACTCTCTTCTTCTACCTCTATCTTTGATTAATTATTTTCCTCTTCATGGGAAAAAATTTCATTCCTTCTTTTGAGTTCTATCACTACTCCATCCCTTCTATCTCTTTCTAGCTTAAACCAGACCACAGGCATGACGTGAGGGCCATCAAAGAAAGGTTCTTGGCATAACAAAAATTGAAATCTACAGCCAAATCAGCAGAAGAATCAACAAAATCAAAATAGTTTGAGGCTCCACCATTTGACCCTCCATCTTCATACATGATTTCCAACCCCTCAGTGTTACCATGGTAGGCTGTGATAGAATCCAATCTATACAAGATTCATACTCTGAAGCCTCTGGGTCTAAGTCAAACACTACATCATCTACTTCCATGGACAATGAGCAAGCTCAACCTATTCTTGAACAAGTCCGCATTAGCTTCATGATGTAACCTGAAGAAGGAGATGAAGAAAACATGACAATTTTCCCTTGTAGAATACCAATTGTGGAAATAAAACCTCCAATCTCACCTTCACACTTGATGATATCTCAAATCACAAGTGGCATGCTAGGCTACAAGAGCTCTATGCTTGGATGAACACCAAAGTTATTGATCCAGAAAATGACCAGTTCATATTCTATACAGTTCATTGCCAAATTTATAGGCAGCTTGCTAGATCAGTCGTTGGCTCTTACTCCAACAAATTAGAATATGTTCTTGGCACGAGATTTTGACAAGATAATTTGACACATTTACTTCATTGGGAGGCTAGAGGACCTCGTAGAGCTAAAAAGGAAAGAATTCTCTGAGAGAAAATGCTATTCTTATGAGCAAAAAGATCTTATAGACATTGCCAAGAAATAATGAAGCTTTACTATGCCCTTAGTGAAGATTTAGCTCTCAAACCAATTTTCTTATCATCTATGTCAAAGCAAATTGACAATATGGTTGACAAGTATTTTCAATCAAAGAATCAAAGAACTCTAGATGCTTCCCTCGGAGAAATCCAATGAGAGATTTATGAAGCCCTAGCAAATTATGTCTCAGGAAAAAGGCATTCGAGGAATTCTTAAAAAATAATAAGATGCTTGGCAAAGCCTACAGAAGACTGTCTCCAAATCAAATGTGGCCATAGAGATTCTTCATGTGATTGTCCAAACAAAAAACAAAAGCAATTCCGAAAGCATTCTTCCAAAAGATAGAAAAGAAAATAGAAGTTTCTTAAAAAGAATTGTCGATACCATTAGAGAGATATATCTGACAAAAAGAAGAAGAAAGATCACTGCTTTATCTATGGTCATAAATGACATTTTGCAAAAAATTATCCACAAGCCTACAAAAGAAGTATACATCTTGTGGATGCCATCTATAAGAAAACCGGTCTCTCTTTGGCAGAAGATGATCTTTAGTTAGTCTTCTCTCTTGAAGATGAACTTTCCAACAAAACTATTTACGTCATAGAAACTTTAAAAAAAAAAAAAATAGTGAAGATGAAGGAGATGATATTGCCCAAAATGGCATGTTCTTTTTTGATGAAGCATCATCCCCTCTAGTAAGCCAAAACCAATTCTCATCCATCCAGGTTACAAAAGAAAAACCTCTTTCTTTCAAGCCATATGTTCCTATCTAGCTCATTTCATCCTAGTCCTCTAAACCCATTCCTCTCATTGTACTCATAGACACTAATGCAAACTCATTTATCCTTGATCCAAAGATTTTTCTTAAAGAATATTGGGAACATCATACTTGATATTCTACTTCTGCATCTGGAAATACTTTTCCTACCCAAATAAGGTTTAAACCCATCAAAATCCAATTCTTTCCTCAATGCACAATTACTACTCGGATTATCATATCCCGATTGCCAAATCAAGACATCATCATTGGCTAGGATATCTTAACTCAGATCCCAAATCTTGGGATTATGCCCGACGGGCTTAAGTTTCAAACGCAATTCCAAGATTTTGCAAAGATTAAGAGACTCTATTTGATCTAGCTTGAAACCCTTAATATGAGCCTCCAAACCCTTTTGGAGTCATGTGCCGAAAACCACTTAGAGTTTCTTGCCAAATGTTTCAATCATTTGTGGAAAAACCAAGAGATTTTCATTAAATTGCCCTTTAAGAAGAATGAGGACGTCAACCCAACAAGAGCAAGCTACACAAGATTGAATCCATTAGATATTCAAACTGGTACATTCATGTCACATTTACCCTAAATTGATATACTAATGCACCATGTCACATTTACCCAAAACTGATGTATTTGTGATGTATTTACCCTCATTTATGATAAATTTGGGACTTTTTTAGGCAATTGCAGTAACGTTTTTGTGATATAAAAATTAATTAAAGGTAAATGTGGTGTCAATATACTAGTTTGGAGTAGATGTGGTGCGAATGTACTAATTTGAGAGTTTTTGTAATACAAAAATTTATTTTGGGTAAATATGGTATGAGTGTACCGATCTAATCATACATATCAAGACATATCTCTTATGTATATTTTAGCTTATGATCTTTATAATAATAAAAGTTACATTTGACCATGTGAGCTTTTTTTGTGAGATATGATAAGGTCAGATAGGAAAATGATGGAATATGTGATAGAGTGATTTGACTATGAAAATTATTAAGACTACAAGAATATTTATTTATAACCCAACAACCTTTTTGGGTCGAGCTTCATATGTAGGCTCAGATAGAGCAAAGAAGAAACTGTATGCAAATTGGGCAATACAACTTAATTCCACTATTAAATAAGTTTATTTACACTCAAACTTTAATTAATTGTTTTCTATAGGATGAAACTTTTTTCTTTTACTTTTTTCTCCAAAAAAAAAAGCAAGTAATTTTGTTCAGATTAATATTCTCACAATTAATTGACTTTAAATTACGTGAGGTCTTGATGCATCATCAGCCATTTATTATTCAATTTCATGCCGTGCCTACAAAAAAGTTGTAGACATAAAAAAAGAGACTAACTTTTTTGTTAGGGTTAATACCTTGAAAAACCCTAAACTGGTACACTTGTGACAAATTTACCCCAAATTATTTTTTTGACCACCAAAAACCCCAAACTGGTATACCTTTGACAAATTTACCCTAAACTGGTACACTTGTGACAAATTTACCCTCTATTAGTTTTAGTTAAATTTTCTTGTTAAATTATAAAGTTAAATAACACGTGACAATTGACCGGTATATCAATTTGGGATTTTACATTCTGTTTGTCATAATTTATAATTTTTGTGATTTTTTGTGGTATTAATCTAATTTTTCGGAGGGTATATTAGTCACAAATTTATTAGTTTGGGGTTTTTTGTGGTCGAATAAATTAATTTGGGGTACATTTGTCATAAATGTACCAGTTTATGGTTTTTTATAGTTAGTCGGGGGTAAATTTGTCACAGGTGTACCAGTTTGGAGTTTTTCATGGTCAAAAAAATAGTTTGGGGTAAATTTGTCACAAGTGTACCAGTTTAGGGTTTTTCAAGGTATTAACCCTTTTTGTTATTATTAATAAGTGATGGGAAAATTACTAAAAATTTTCTAAACTTACCGTATTATTATCAATCCAATTCTAGACATTTTAAATTCATTCACCTAATTTTGACCGAAAATTACTAACATATGTGCCGACTGTCTTAAGTAAAGAGATGCCGGAGGACCATGTTAGATGGCGTCTCAAGTTCCCAAACTCGTTCTTAGAACAACCAGAAGGAATTGCAAGGGGTTTAGCTATCATGTGACGTGAAGATTTTGTCTTATAAGCAATTTCCAACTCCAAAGAACTCATTGACTTGGAATGCAAGGATCCTACCAATGGAAGACAAATGAGGATTACTCCCCTTCACGTTCCAACGAGTTTTCGAGAGAGACTTATCCTATGTCAACAGGTATGGAGTATCCGAGCAAACAACCAACTCCTGTGGATGTGCATGGGAGATTATAATGAAATCTTGTACAATTGGGAGAAGGTAGGAAAAAAGAGGCAGACTACTATAGGATTGTCACTTTTTAATATTTTTTGAATGATTGTTCTTGTGCATATGCATGAACTAACAATAAATAAGGCTGGTCAAAAAGAGGTTGGATATGATTTTATGCACAATAAACGGAAGATTGCTTTTCCTAATATAGAGGTTCTGGCTTTATTTATTGTGGGATCGAGTCATAGCACAATTTTATTTACCCCGCATACAGCTTACAATAGACGAAAGAAAGAGTTCAAGTTTAAATCCTATTAGATAAAAGATTAAAAATGTGGGGATATCATAAAAAGAACTTGGAAGAAACTTCTATTGCATCATAGAAATTTCTAAAAGAAAATACAAGAGATTTCTAAGAAACTCACACTATGGAGCAAAAAGAGTTTTCTAATATATCGCATCAAATGGGGGGTCTCAAGAGGAAATTAATTGAGATTACCAATAGAGCCCCTAGATCTTTTTGTAAGGAGGAATCCCAAGAAATTGTGGAACATACGGAGAAATTGTGCAAACAGGAGGAGATATATTGAGATTTGAGATCTCGGATTAATTGGCACCAATAAGGTAACATAAACACCATCCATGCCATGATAGTGCCAAGGAGACTGTTGGCCACTATTACCGCTGAAATTGATGAAAATAGGCAAAAGATTGCTTCAAGTACCATAAGTTGGCACAAAAGGACACTTAAGTATCAAAACTTACAAAAGTAACACTTAAGTGCCACATTTTAAGAAAAGTGGAACACTTAAGCGCTGTCTCCGGCGAAACCGGCCGGAAATCATACGTAGCAATTAAATATTAATATTTTTCGCCAATGTGGCTCACTAGAGAGCTGACTCAGCTCTAATTCACCAAAAACGACGTCATTTCTATAGTTGGCCAAAATAGAGCCATTAAATCAACCAAAACGATGTCGTCTCCCCAATTACCCTAAATCTAAAACCCTAAATCGGGCAAAATGCCATTGAAGCGCTGGAGTCTTAATCCCAAACCCTAATTGATTTGCCCCAAATTCTACAGTCGAATATTGGAAACGAAGAGTAGGACTTTCAGCAATGGCTCAAATTTCTCCTGCCGAAGTGAAGGAGAAGGCAATCGTTTTTATTTTTGTAGGTTACCAAGTCTAAGAAGAATATCGTGGACTCGAATGAATTCTGCGAGAAGATTCTATTGATGTGCCCGATATAGAGAAGGATTGAAGTGCGAATATTTCAAATGGGTTGATGCGAAATTCTCTCACCAAGCCACAAAGGTGATATTGGACATACTTGATAGATGTCATCAACCTCCATCTATGCTTGTGGACGACTTGGACAATGTTGACTCAATACAAGCTCAAGCATATTCTGCTAACCATTTGAAGAATGAGTTTCAAGGATGAAAATTGAACGGAAGTGTTAGTAAGCGTTTATTGTGTTACTATTTTTTTTTTATCTATCCTACTTTAGAATGAAATATAAAGTACTGGAAAATAAAAAGAAGTTTATTCGACTGTCATAATTGTAAATTAGTTGAGAAATGTACTTGTTTTGAATGAAATGTAACTTATTTTTTTTGGAAGATGATAATAAATTTTGTGTTGTCTACAAAATCGTTATGACAATTTTTTTTTTTTTTTTACTTTCATATGTATTATGTATTACTTCTTTACTTGTGGGGAGGTCAAGGAAAGGGAATAAATGAATGAATGAATAAGATACTGTTTGTATTATATTTTTACTTTTTCTCGAATATAAATCGATGATGATGGAATGTATATTGGGTCGATGTAATGTGGTGACTTCTTTACTTGAACCGAATGTAAACCAGCAGCAAATATTGAATTGAATGGAGTAGGAATCCTAATACCCTCAAACAACATATAAGGGATTTCTACTGCTCTCTTTACAAATAACGAGATTGAGGGATTTTTAGCCCATTCTAAAACAATGCCCCAACCTAGTTGATGGTGAAATTAATGACTGTTTGTTGGCCACTATAATACTAGAGGAAGTAAAAGATGTTTTCCAATTAGGTGCTCTAAAAGCCTAGAGCTTGATGGACTTAATGGACAATTCAATCAACATTACTGAGAGGAAATCAAGATGAATTTGTTTCAGTTATGTCATATTTCTTTAAGTCAAATTCGCTCAACTCTCTCCTAAACAAAACACATATTTCTCTCATTCCTAAAGTTAAAAATCCAAATTGTATAAGTCAATTTAGACCTATTAGCTTTTGTAATTTTAGTTATAAAATCATATCGAATGTATTAGGAAACAGGCTGAAACCTTGGCTTCCCGAGTTAATGGTCACAAAACAAAGTGCATTTATCAAAGAACGGCAGATTCAAATAATATTCTAATTGTTCATGAAGTGTTACATAACTTGAGGATCAAAATAAGAAAAAAGAAAAAGAAAAGAAGAGAAAGAAGAGGTTTCAGAGTATTTTGAAATCAGATATGCAGAAGGCCTATGATAGGGTAAAATTGGATTTATTGAGCAATGAATCGTCTTCATCATGCAGTGTGTGTCAATTGTATTTTTTAGTGTAAAAGTTAATTGAGAATCATTGCAATAATTCCTACCAACCTGCGAGATTAGATAAGAAGATTCACTTTTCTCTCATCTATTCATTCTTATGGCTAATGTTTTATCATGGATGATGCATAAAGCTGTTGAAAAAGGGAGCCTTAAAGGAATTACACTCAATACTATTGTCCTACCTTGTCACATTTATTATTTGTTGATGATGCCATATTTTTTCTAGATGGGATAATCAAATAATGCCAAAATTTGGTAGCTATTTTAAACTAATATTGCTTTGCAATGAAACTTGAATAAATCAAGAGTATCATTCAATAACTGCTGCCTTCAGACCTTATAAAGTAATATGGCATAAGAGTTATAAATTCCGATTATAGACAAGACAAAGAAATTGCGAATATCGAGAGTGTCAAAACTTAGCACAATGGGACACTTAAGGCACGTTTAGTGACATTTCTGTTTTGAGAAATAGAATGCGTTTGATAACTACAATTTCTAAATAATGTGTTTCTATTTTTATTTTCTAGAACAATTTCTAAATAAAAGAATGTGTTTGGTAATTACACAAAATTTATATTCTTGGATTAGAAAAAGAATAGGAGTACATTTGGTAAAATCCACAATTTTTTATTTTTTTTATACTGTAGAATTTCTTTTAATTTTCTAATATTTTTTTTAGATTTTCCTTTTTTTCTCTCTTTGCCAACCCTCGGCAACCGCTACCACCGCCCGCCATCAGCAGAGGCAAGCAACAGCATGCAATGAGGGTGGCAAATAGTAAGGAAGAAGAAGAAAAGAAAAGAAAAAACTAATTTTTAGAAATTGTTCCCGAGAATAATAAGTTACTTTTTTATTTTTCTTATTTTTGTTCCAAATCTATTCTCTAACTACTTTTTTATTTTGTAAAATAGAAAAATTAGTTAATATTACCAAATAGATTTTTGTTCTTTTTTTGTTTAAGGGAACAAAAGGCCAAAAGAATAAAAAAAATTGGCAAGTTGTTATACGCCCTCTTAATTGTCCAAAGTTTCAAAAAGTATAACTTAAGTGTCAAAATCGAAAAAAAATGAAACACTTAAATACGAATGTCGAGAAATTTCGATCAAATTGCTGATGTGACATTTTTTCATAAGATAGATGTAAAATGACACCATTTTGACGCTGACGTTGCCTAAAAATTGAATCTTAATATGAATATTAATTAAAATAATTTATTTTAAAAAAAGATTTACTGCAACATTCGACAATGACTTGCACAACCTTTGTTGCCTGCCGCCCCATTATCATTGGAAAAAGTCAGCAACGATGGGGTGAAGGTCGGCCAAGGTCATCGGCCCCTAGGCAATGGCTAGCAACCTTAGTCGACCACTGGTGAGGCTAAAGGCTACAACCCTTACGCCAAATTTGGGTGAGGGCTTGTGGCCAAAGGCCACCATTAGCTAGGGTGAGCCCTCGCCCCACTGTCATCGACCCTTTTCGGTGATGGTGGGGCAGCTACAGCAAGGCTGAAGCCCTTGCCAAACCTGTCCGCCTTTTTTAAAATAATTTAGTTTTTAACTAATATTAAATTAATAAATTTAGGGGAAAAACGACATCGTTTTGCTCCTTTATTGCCGAGTTGGCTTCTAGCGAGTCACGTAAACCACATATGTTATTAAAAAAATGTCACGTTAGATTTCCAACTACTCTTATTGGATTTGGCATTGAAGTGTCCCACATATTTAATGAAAAAGTTGCACTTGAGGATACCTTTTGAAACTTTTGGCATTATAGTGTCTATTTATGCCATGTTTTGACACTCTCGATGTACTTTATCCCAAAGAAATATCTTAGCATTCCATCCAAATGGGATTAATCGAAGAAAGAAATGTTTGCATGGATATTAGCTATAGTGAATATAAAGCTTGAGGGCTGGAAAGAAAAGATCCTGTCAAAAGCAGATAAAGAAACATTAATTAAAAGTGTGGTGCAAGCTCTGTCTCATCAATGTTAATACTCAAGATACCCAACTCTGTATGTAATGCCATGGAACAATGGATTGCTTCTTTCGAGTGGAAAAAAAAAAGACTCAAAAAGAGGGATAAACTAGGAGAAATTGGATGTGTTGAAATCTAGAAAAGATGAAGGAGGCATCGATTTCAAATATCTACAAATTTTTAACAAAGCCATGCTAAGCAAGTAGGCCTAGAGACTAACTGAAACCTAAATCTAGCAACTTTACATAACAAAATCCTGAAAGGAGTATACTTCCCAAATGGAGAATTGCGGAAAGCGAGCAAATGGCATCGACCACCGTGAGGTTGGCAAAGCATCTCAATGGGAGGAGATACAATAGCATTGGAGATAAAATGGATGATAGGTGACGAAAAATCTATAAACATCTAGGAGGATAAATGGCTCAAAACCAAAAGGATTGGAGGCCCTGGAAACAAGAATAACCTGTAATGGTGGCAAAATTAATTAGTGATAAAATGAGGGGATGGAATGAACCTATGATCCAAAATCTCTTCGAAGATGGAATTGTTAATGAAATCCTCTCAATCCATATTTGTCCTAGACCTAAGGAAGATAGGCTATGCTGGATAGGGAACAAAGCAATCTCCTACATAGTGAAAAGTGGCTACAACAAGTCAAGCTCCAAAAATACAAAACCATATTTCAACAAAGCATCAATGTTATATTAGTCCCCCGAAACATTATGAACTAAAATACGGAACCAAGCGACTCCCCCCAAACTAAAAATATTCTTGTCGAGTATATGCCAAAATGCACTACCAATAAGAGAAAATTTCTTCAAGAGAAAAGTGTTACTCGACCCTCTTTGACCCTTTTTGTTTCAGCTAGCTAGAGATTGTAAATCACATGTTCTTGCTTTGTGAATTGATGGAAATAATCTGGGTAGATCCAAGAATTAACCTTGATAAGAGCTCCCTCAACATCACCATAATGGATAAATGGCTTATGGACTTCTTTGAAGTAAGAGTCGACTCACTTGAAGAAGAATTGCTCACAACCGTGCTTTGGCTGATTTGGAAATCTCGCAATAAAAGAGTCTTCAGAGCACTTCCTCAGACTCTAGCTACATAATTGATGCAGCTCAAACACAAATCAAGGGATTTAGAAGATGGAATTCAAAGAAGGGAAAACAAAAACTTGAAAATTGGAATGCACTTGTCAAGTGGAACCTGCCAATCAGAAGATCCTTGAAGCTCAACATGGACTATTCTTGGGCAAACAACAAGAAGTCAAGTTCAATTGTTGGTTTGGTGTGCAATTCTTGTGGGATGGCTATCGATGGCTTTGCAAAGGAAGTTCAAGCCTCTTCTCCACTACAAGCCAAAGCCCTAGCTATTCTACATGAAGTACATTATTTAAAAAAAAAAAAAAAAAAGAGGTGCATGTGGGGGAAGTACAAGAAGTGGAAACAAGATGGGAGTCTCGCCAAGCCCTTAGTCGAGGGTAAAGCCATATCATACCATAATTTTTCCTATCATGATCACGGCGTTTAATACTTCAGGGTCAAGGGGTGGAGCTCCTCAGCACTCATGTATAGTTGACACAAGTTTGAATGATTGATAGTTGGATTCCCTCTTGTAATTAGGTTCAACATAAGAAATGACCATCTTGAGGTAGATATGGGGGTCCTCCTTTCCATGAACTGTGACCAGTTTTCCTTGACCACGAATTTTACACTTTGATAGAGGCTTGAAAGTACTGCTCAAGGATCCATGGGCGACCTAAAAGGAAGTTGAACCCGGTAGGGATGTCCACTACCTGGAATAGGATTTTAAACACAATCGGACATATTTGGACATCAAGGTCGATTTCATCAATCGTTTCTTTTTTTTGTTTCATCAAATGCCTAGATGGAAGTCTTGGCAACTTGAATATTGGATGTCTCTATTTTAAGACGATGTAGCATCGCCAACAAACATATGTTTAGGGTGGATCTATTGTCAATTAATACTCGAGTAATGTGGGAAGCTTTGAACTTAACTGGTATGTAGAGGCCCTTAGTGTATCCCTTACCCTTTTCAGGGAGCTCTTCATCAGAGAGTGCCTCTTAGTCTTTTATAAGGATAGTCCCAACAAATTCCTCAAGTTTATTATACTCAATTGTCTTGGGGACACGTACTTCCCTCAGAACTTTATTAGAGATTTTTTATGTCTGATAGACGTCTAAGTAACTCTAGTGGAGAGATTTGAGCTGGTAACTTTGGCAATTGATCTACCATGTTGTATTTACTTGCTTTGATTATAGTTAGGAACTCCTTAGCTTTTTCACCTAGACCTTATGACTTGGCCGACATCTAGCTCATAGGACCAAATAATTTCCTTGTTGCTATCATATGCATAAGGTTCGGATACCTCAATGACCATCTATTCATTTGCTACTATCAACTTCGCTACTTACCTTTCTTGGATAGAGATGCTCTCGAGTGAAGGCGTATCTTTGAAGGTGGAGCCTATCCCATTTCTTCCCATGCTTAGTGTAGAAAATGTGTCATCATAGTCAATAATGACTTGAGAGATGGTAGAGATTATGCCGGAGTAGTCAGCGTAAACAATGATCCTGACCTCCGTCATCTTTCACACTCTTTTTTTCATTGTCGCTAAGGATAATACTTCACTGCGCAAGTAATGTCTAGCCTTTACTAGCCCCTTATAGACATCGATGGTGTACTCTTGCATTCTTGATCTGGCCAATGTTGAAATTGAATACAGCTTTCACTTTGTCCGTGTGGTCAAGGAGAGTTGTTCTGGACGTTTGGTTTGCGACTTGGAATGAGAATGCCTTAATATCTAGCAGCTTTTGGATCTGATGCTCAAGGATGAAGCACTCATTAGTTGTGTGCCCTACTTCCCTTATGTGGTAATCACAATTCTTAGATGTGTCACAATTAGAGAAGTTTTCCGCATTGGGTCGCCACTGCATGGTTGAGAGAGAGTTCTTTTTCTGGAGGATTATTAGCACTCGTGATGTGAATTAAAGAAGTGAGGAAAATTGTCTCTTGTTGTAACGTTGGAAAGGCTGGTGATCGGCGACTTGTTGCTGTCACCCGCCCAATTGAATTGTCAAGGAACGACTGGCATTCATGGTGTAAGTCGCAATGAAATCCACTAGAGACTCTTTATCTTTTTTTCATGCCAAGTCTTTTGCTAGCAAGAGTGGGTTAAGTGAACCACTTATCTCTCAACTTGATTGCAACCCATCCTCCCATGGGGATGAGTTGGCTGAATGTGTTAGCGGTATTGTCAACCATCAACATCTGGAACTCGAGTGGGAGAGTCTTGAAGAAGAGCTTCATTAGCTCATTGTTAGTGGGTTCCGGCGTGATTTACCCAGCTAGATTTCTCCATCTTGTGACATACTTTTAATGACTTTGTTTTTTACTTCTCGATGCATTGAAGATCCTCATGAGAGAGGGTGATGTTAAGGTTGAACTTATACTGTTTGGCGAATACGTCGGCCACTTACCCCTCTAAGTCTCAATGAGGTTCACACTCTTTTTATGTATTAGCTTAGGACGAGCCCAATCAAGCTCGTTGGGAAAAATTGGATCATGAAAGGCTTGTTAGTCGTTGCTGATGTATTGTGTCATCTACACATGGTACATGTGCGGATAAGCCTTTTGGGTAGAAGGTGCTGTCGCATTCTCGAACTCCGACATTTTGAACTTCTTTTGCACCTTAACCTTTATGTAGACGGATAGATCCAACGAAGGCGAACTTTGTGACACTCACAACAACCTTAGTCTTTCTTCTAGCTTTGCGAAGCATTTATTATGCTCGGTTGTTGGGACACTCGTGGGCTTGGCTTTTTCTATTGTGACTTGAGACAGGTCATTCTCCAATAGGGGCACATCATCATCAGCCTGGACGGCCGTGGTAACAATACTTCAATCGAGGTTGAAGCGGGAGTAAGCTTATTGTAATTACCCTCATTACAAATAGATGAAAAAATATGAGCAGGGAAGATAAACAGAACATTGGTCTCATGGTAAGGGTCGAACCGTTTTTTATGTATAAAAAAAGGACTCCATAAATATTGATACTAGGACATTCCTAAACATCCAAATCTGGAATTGAAATGACAAAACAAAATACTAAACATTGAATAAAGGTCCCAAGACATCAAGACAAGGAAATAGATGCAACACTCTAAATAGACGAAACTTCCTAAACATTGATGCTAAGGAACAAGATCACTCATTGAACCACCCGGCATGCCATAGGTATGCCTCAAGAGTGGGGTTATTTCGGAAATTTATCCACTAAGAGTATTCCCTATCAAGGGATTATTTTTCTAAGACCTCAAATCTTTGTAGGGGTGCCTAAAATCATTTATTTCGAATAATTACATGAGGCGCTCAAATCCTTTTATATGAGAAAAGAACCACACTTGGAAAATTTCTAAGGAGGCTCACATGATTTTCTACCCATTTGCTTTAAAACAATCGAGGGACGGGATTGTTTTCATCTAAACCATGTTTACATAACCTAGCTCAGTACAAATTTGATCAATTACTCATGCAATTGAAGGATTGATGGCATTTTTTTGATGAGGAGAAACGATTGACCCATCACTTGATTTTCAAAACATTCAATTAAAAAAGATAGTGGACAAGCATTATAGTTGGCTTTGAGAATCCTCTTTACTAACTGAGTTCAAACACAAGGCCAATACCAATTAGTGGCCTAACGAGTTCATCCTTCAGAGGCATCTCGATGGCGATGCTATACTTCTTTAGAGTTGGAGTTAGTTCAATCTTCCCGAATATAAAGGTGGATGTTTTTGGATACCAGAAGTGTGGTATTGTCTGCATGGCACCGGAGTGGACATTGATTTGAAGTAATGGGAGGAGGTGACCGATCCTTGCTTCGACGTGTCCTCGGTCAAATTGATCTAACCAACCCCACCATTTTATGAGCTCTTTCTCAAGAGTGGGAATGAACTGGACATCGACTCTCCCCATTATATATAAACTGGTACCAACTGACTAGGGGCGTGCATGGTCCGGGTGGGCGGTTCCCGACCTAGAACCAGGAACCGCCCGTTAAGAACCAGTTTCGAAAAATTGGAACCGGGAATCGCCCACTAGTTGTATGGATCCACCCGGGAATCGAACCGCCGGTTCGGTCCAATTCCCGGGTGGATCCGTAGAACCATTCCAACCTCAACATAAAAAAGTGAAGCTTGAAATAAAATAAAATAAATAAAAATTCTTCTCTTGTCAATGCGATCAAATATAGGTGATTTCTAAGCTGGAACATGCCCATTAACCAACCAGAATCCCTAACAAGAAACTATAACCGCGACATGTATCTCAACGAAGTAATGCACAATCAACACCAGCTAAAATGCACATGTAAATTAATACAGCAATCAGAAACATAGGCACATTCGCAATGCATATCAACAAGTGAATTAAAACGCGGAGATTTCGGTTCAGTTCTTTCTCGAGGCGGAGGTGGGAGGCGACCATAAGTTACCAGCCAGTTGCTGTCAAGAAGCGAGAGCCACTGGTGGAAGATCTTCTTAACGAAATCGGAGTTCGATTTCAGAGCCGAAGGAGAGGAAGTTCGGGGAGATTTTAAATATATTATTGTAATATAACCGGTTCGGTCCGGGTGGGCGGGTGGGCGGATCCGCCCATGTAACCAAGAACCGGACCGGTACCTATCGGTTCTCATAAATTGGAACCGGGAACCAGACCAGTTCCCTTAGGAACCACCGAGTCTGAGCGGTCTGAGCGGGTCCCGATTCTTTTGCACATCCCTACAACTGACCTGCCTAAATTGCCATGAATCGACGTGAATAAACTAAATAGTTAAAGGGATAAAGATTTTATATTACTAAAAAATGAAGGCAACTACATAGACATGCATATGATACGTGTGGTCTAACTTCTAACTAAGAAGGTTCAATGATGTGAGATGCGGACTCCTAGAATGCCATAACTTGGCACAAAGAGACATTTAAGTATCATAACTTACAAAAGTGACACTTGAGTACCAAAATCAGAAAGAAATTGATCACTTAAGTGCCACTCTGGCCAAAATCCGGCCAAAACGCTGACGTGTGCAATTTTCGACGAAGTAAGTGCAAAACGACGCCATTTTGCACGCTGACATGACCAAATAATGCAAAAACGGCGTCATTTTAGGCTGACGTGATAAAAAAAATAATATAAAAATTAATTAAATTTATTTAAAATGTTTAAAAATAATAATTTTTAATATTAAACAATTTAAAAAATTATTTTAAAAAAAAAGTGGGGGAGGTGGCTGAGGGCCACTGCCTCCTTGCCGCTACCGGGAAGGGCCGGCGACGGGGGTCGGTGACCCCGGCCAACCGGCGACGAGGGCCACGACCCTCGCCCAAATTTGTGGCGAGGGCTCGCGGCCCTCGTCCAAATCCGGCGAGAGTCGGTGGCCCTTGGCCCGACCGGGCGAGGGTCGCCGACCCTCGCTGAATTTGGGCGAGGGTCAATTTGGGGCGAGGGCTTGCGAGCCCTCGTTGCCGATCGACCAGGGTCGCCGGCCCCTGGCCAAAGCCCGACCACCTCGGCCGACCCTCCCCCCTCTATTGTTGGCCCTTCTTGGCGGCGCCCTTAGCTGCCTCCCCTACTTTTCTTTTCTTTTTTATTATTTTTTTAAAATTAAATATTATTATTTTTAAATATTTTAATTTAATTTAATTATTTTTTATATTATTTTTATATCACGTCAGCCCAAAACAACCTCATTTTTGCATTATTTGACCACGTCAACATGCAAAACGGCATCATTTTGCACTTATTTCGTTGGAAATTGCACACGTCAATGTTGTGACTAGATTTTAGTCAAAGTGGCACTTAAGTGATATATTTTTCTTCAAATGTGGTACTTTCGTAAGTTATGACATTTAAGTATCCATTTGTGCCAAGTTATAGCATTTGAATATATCTTTTGCCCAATGATATTAATTGATGATTTGATTGTCACAGTCTCACGTTCATGTTAGGTCCCCTTAATTTGGGCTTTATTTTAAGATATTTTAGAAAAAAGAAAAAGAAATCTCTACATCATGATCTCGCATTTAAAGTTGTATCTTTCTTAACACAATCCTAAAATATCTTGTGGTGGTCTAAGTTTGGTGGCATGATTGTGTGTGACATAGTGTAGTGTTTAAAATATTCAAGTATGTACAACAATTTATAATTAAACATTATTATAACGAAACTGGCATTTATTTCTATTCTGTGATCCTACGAGATAACCAAGTTAGGGGAATATTTAAACAAGGAAAAAAAAAGGCTTAACTCCACAAAAAAATATCTCTAACAGAGTCACCAAGCTATCGCGGATGTCATGACCTCTACCCTTCACTATGTTGCACTATTGGTACTAAGTTTAAGTCTTAGTCCAGGCTTATTCTAAGCCCACGAATTCGTGATTTATAATTCTAGTTTTTAATCTAAAAGTCATTTTTATTTCAAAGTCATCATTAATCGGTTTATGATAGGTCTATTAAAAACCTAAGTAAAATATTAGAAAAAACACTTCTCAATACATAACCAAATAAATTAGGATTGAAAACTCAATTACATTAATTAATCAGTTAATACCCTCCCGACACCTAATTTTATTTAAACTGCAAAGTTTGATTTTTTGAAGCATTTTTCATGCATTTTTAAGAGAAAACTACCCAAAAACCATTTTTTTTTAGCATTTTTCCTAATTTTTAGAAAAATAAAATTTTTGAGTATTTTTCTATTTTTATATTTATTTTATTTTTTAAGAAATATCTTTTGTAATTATTTTTACTCCGAAATTGGGACTCTGGCTGGGCCCCAAGGCCCGGTCAGTGTGGTCTACTGTGGGCCTTCGGGTCAGGCCATGGATAAAAAGCCTGGGGAAAGAAATGGGCTCAATAATTTAAGCCTGATTCGGCCACAACCAGGACCAAATTCAAGCCCACTCAACGAAATTAAACCAAAACTCAACAGGCCAGACTAAGAGCCCACCAATGACAATGGCTGAGTGCTCAAACTCCCCATATTAAACCAATCCAAGCCCAAAGCCCATTGACCGAAATCAACAAAATTTGGCCCAAAACTCACTGAACTTAACTTAATGCCATCCGGCCCGAGCCGAGCTCCGCGACCCGACACTGTGGTGTCTCTCGTTCCGTTTGTTCCCGTGGTAGCTTCTTACAACTCACCAAAGATGCTTTGTCAAGAACTTTCATGGCCAAGCAACACCTGATTCCTGCCAACTCTGAAAGATAAAACACTTTCAGTATCTCCACGACCCATTCTCTTCAACAGCCTGAAATGGCTAAGACCCAATACCACCCAGATAGATCAGATCGCTTCCCACCGTAGACCGTTGCTCTATATGTACTGTTTTTTCCACTCGCAGTAGCTATTGCTTTAGCAGTAGCTCAGGCACTTCCACTAGCCTTGACAAGTCAGTTTTTACCATCACAGATTTCGCTGAAGTTGGATTAAATTTCAGCTATGGAAAAAGCTTCTTTTATTGTGAGGCCTGAGAAAGGTGGCTCCTTTAATGGATTATCTGACATGGGGTCTAAATCAATATTCTTCTTTGGCAAATTCCACAACGAGCTTTCTTCCACACTTTTCTGTAAGGATATGCTTTAGTCCAACTTGTTGCCCACTTGCAGGTCATGCTCTGGGAGCAAGTAGCACTGATTTGCTTGTCTTTGTTGCTTTTTAGGGGTGAAGGCCTCTGTAGTTTTCATTCCTGCATTTTGACTCTAGACCATCTTTCTGTCTGCATTTCCAGGAAGCATTTCCAGGAAAGAGCTCGCACCCGGGTTGAAGACCATGCTCAGAAAGGCAATCTTGGTAAATTGAGCGAGCCACACAAACCCATCTCTGAGAGCCGAGATTCATTCCGAGGCAGGCAATTATTCTTCTTGACTTGGGTGATCAAACACTCCCGCCGCCACTCAAAGTCTTGCCACGTTTGAACGACTGTTTTACACTGAATATGCTTGCAGATGGTCCAGTCCAGCGAAAATGTAATCAAAGAACAAGATAAGTTGTACAAAGCAAGTCCCAATATGACACGTAACCAAACCAAAAGAGAAGCCACAAAATATTAAATGACCATGCATCGAACAATAGTGCACAATTTTAGCACCTTCGATGGAATAATAAAACAGAATATTGAACAAGATCGCAAAATAGAACATACCAAATGAGAGGATCACCAATGAGGAGACACGGGGAAAGGAAAAAGAAAGGGAAAGAAAAAACGGGTTCCTGAGAATCACAAGCAAAACACAGCTCCAAGTTTCAGGAAAGATAAAGCAACAGTGCACGCAGAAGGTCGACGAAATACGTGATACAGCATAAGAAAAGAAATGGCACTTTATGCAGTCCAACCAACTGCAAAAATAAAACAAATTAAACCAAATAGGAAACTACACAGTAATATTAAAGTAGAATCGCAAATAAAGACATACCTTTTGCCAAGAATGCTAATGCCATAAAAACCCAGATGCTAGAATTTAACCAAGAATGGACATTGAGGCAGAAAACCAGCAAGACGAACAGAACGCCAACTAGAAGGGAAGCCCAAAAGGGAAATTTTTCTTCCGGCTGTTTAAGGTACGAAGGACAGATGGAAATGATTTTAAATAAGAGAAACTACTAACTAATTGAACACATCTTCACTCAAAAACTTAAACTAATAAGTTATGAGTCGATTGAAATATTCTTTTTAATTTTTGGAACCGTGTTTTCAACTTCGTATCTCAAAACTATGACTTGATTTATAATAGGCTGCCATATTAAGCCAATGCATATGTATGAGGCACTCGTATTTTGTATGATAAAGGTCTCCTTTTGCTCGGCTCTTGCCATTCTTGAGGGACTATATAGGTTCTTGAAAATGAATTCTACCTTTTCTTTTGTGAGAGTGAAGAAACATTTCTTAACTCAAATCCATGAACCTATTATAATTATAAAATATAACTAACGACGAGAAGAGACACATATGAAATCACATGATCAATAGATATGATCGAATCAGTTTATGTAGAGTCAAGTTTGGGCAATAATTTGCTACAAGAGAGAGAGGGTGCCATCTTTCTTGCGTACATCACTTTCAAAGAGAAACGAAAGAAACTCTTTTTTGTGTATTCTTCATTTTTGTCTTAATGAAAGGAAAGAAACTCTTTACCGACCTGAATGAAAAAAAAAAAATGTGTTACTTCCTCTCACATTTGATGTGATTTATCTCGCACTCTCAACAGGCATCAAATTGTTTGGTTGTATAATCCTCACATATGTTATATAAGTGATTTAATAAGCATGCCATCAGTTGGTGCTATCTCTGAGAGTAAGGATGCAGCATCTATAACCACAAGAAAGATGAATTAGTAGGTTCAATCGAGAGTGATTCTTCAATCTACTTCAATCTTCCATATTCCCGTCAACCGACATTCGTCAACACTAATATATAGATTGCGTTTATTAAGAAACTAAAGAGCTCTTATCTAGTCAGCGTTAATTGCATTCAGCAAGTTCATAATTTTCAATTTATTGAAAATAAGCTAAGCATGACAAGACATCTAAACATGAACCTTTACTCATCAATTTTAAAGAAGAAAAATGAGCAGGTCCTAGCTGCGAACAGACCCAAAATTTTCAGAGCAATATTATGCACTGGTCATCCAAACTTTATCAATAGAATTGTGTGACAGCTGATCTTTAATTACATGAACGCTACAAAGCAAACAAAACTTTAGGGGACATCAACAGCCCAAAAAAGCAGTCATTTCAACTCTGACTCTTCGCTCTTGTCAAAAAAAAAAAAAAAAAAACTCTTGACTCTTCGCCGGAATCCAAATTATGACCCTTGTATCACAATGACCGGTAGCATACATTAAAATTCTTTAGTAAGCTTTCATTCTGCATGTTCTTCAATCAAATGGCAAAAAGCCACCAGCTTTGCTTCCTCCGCTCCCAAACCAAGTTGGACAGCTGCACTACAAGTAGCAAATCAGCTGGTTTCAACGAGTGCTTCACCTCTACCAACTGCTTATACTCCTACTTTCCTCTTTTCTTGTTTGCAGCATTCTTTTTCCTCGATGCCTCTCTCTTCTCCTCCCTTCAGCAAACCGAAGCACGCAATATAATTATGTAGTAGATAACTTGGCATAAACAAGAGAATATACATGATCAATCGAGATCAACAGACCACAAAAATTTTGTTATATTCAATCATGACTGTCTATGTATTCTGTGGGTTATAAACTTCAAAATCAAGCTCGTAGCATATGCAAAATTCGACTTCTCCACATGAATAAATTAGAATAGAGAAAGGCTCGAGACTGTTTTTACCTCATTTTAGATATTTCCACTCGGGATGGGAATTTCCTTTTAGTTCTTTTCTCTCTGCATGAGACCAAAGCAAGCAATATGAGTCTACGGATGACTTGACATGAGCAAGAAATTCATGTGTCAAGAAATTCACGATTAAAATTGACTACAAGTGAATCACTAAATCTAGTCATCTCTGTCTATGAGAGTTCAGTGGAGAAAACATCACAGACAAGCTGATGGCAGATGTAAAGGCCAGCTCCTCTGCAATAAAAGAATACAAACATACAAAAACAGACCTTGCTCCGGACATTTCATCTCTGGGAGGCCATTTCCCTTTAATCTCCTTAGAGTTGGATGGTGATTTTCTTTTCTTACTTTTCACATCACCATTCTCCACAACAACATTATTTTCAGCAGCTTCTGTCTGATTCTGAGGTTCCTCAACTGTATCCTTTTTGCTGCTATCTTCCTCAGGCCCTGAAACTTGTTCCGCTGTTTCTGATGGTTCAGTAGGTACTGAAGTTGGCTTTGAATTGCTCATTTTCTTCAGCTGTCATGAAGAGAGACGAAGAATACAAAACCAAATTGTACTGTTCAGTTACAGGAGAGGTACACGCAAATAACTCATGATATTATACAAAATGACAGAGCATCTTATACGTGGACCAACTTTCAGTCAAATACTCCGAACACCAAACAATCTACTCATCCTATCAAGATCCTAATTGAGTAAAGCTAATCAAATGACATTTCAACAAAGATAACCACAAGTAATGTAGAAACACATACCTTTGCCACAAAAAATCCATCCATATTATGAACATGAGGGTAGAAACGCCTTGTCTTCTCCAGAGAAGGGTGAAATCGATGCTCCCTAAACCGGATAAACCTGCAAGTGCGAGCATAATGAATGATTCTGTTTAGTGAATCGGTTGCAACCAAGAGCACAAAAGCATACCCAGGACGCCCAAAGTCCAATCCACAAGGTACAAGTTTAACATCCCTTCTCCTCAAAGCATAGTCAATTACTGCTTCATTCTGTAAAATAGAAGTTATTTAACATCCAAAAGAACGCAAAATAACATGGATATATCTAAGAATAATACCTCTGGAATCATGATAGAGCATGTGGAGTATACTATATAACCACCAGATTTTGAATTGGCATCCACCATGTCAATTGCCGCAAGTAACAATTGCTGCACATGAGTAGATTAATCACATGAAAGAAGCTTTAACCAGTAAAACTTAATAAGTGATAATTTAGGCAGGTGAGGAACTCGTAAACCATAAAGCTTACTATTGAATTTTATCTTTTATTTTTTTTGGAGGGGGGTGGGTGCTGCGGGGAGAGGCGTTTCAAGAAGTATTGATCTAGGACAAAGAAGACATGCTTGTTGCAAGTTTTCAGGTATTTTTACTGCTATCTCATGAAGTTCTACAAACAATCAGATGTACGCATTTTGTGATCAACTTTGACTCGTGAAATATTTGGAGGTCCTAATCGAAATGTAAATCAACTCAAACATCAATTAGATATGCCCAGAAGAAGTCATACCTTCTGCAGAAATGCACACTTTTGTATATCTTCAAGGCTTTTGGAGGTTTTGACAGATTCATCTTTCGATATAACCTTCAAAGTGTTAAATAACACATTAGCTTCACAGAGCCGTGATGGCCAATGAAGTGTACAGAAACAGAAGAGGTGCAATCTAAGTATGATTTCTTACCCCAGTCCCACTGCAAGGTGCATCTAACAATACTCTATCAACTGAATTTACACCTAAAATTTTGGGTAGCTGCAAAAGAAGACACACAAAAATGACATGAGAAGCCATTTGAGACTTGATTGATCGTAAATTATACTGAATCAATGATCAATGCTAAAGATATCTATTGCGTATAATCCATTCAGCAGAAATCTATGGGTTCTCAATCGTGCATCCATTACCAAAATCAATATTGCATTGCAATGTACATTCGAATTGTAGATCTGGTCCACCTTTATAATAATGGGGACCAGCAATTTTTTTCTTTGACAGAAAGTCATCTATAGCAGCAAAGAGTCATCTGAGGATCAACAAAAGATTATTTAGTTAAAATAAGTTGCAGGAAAAAGCCATACACAGTAATTCGTAACCAGATTCTTTCCTTATATACAGAAGAAAGAAACATGTCCTCATCCAAAACACGGCTCTAAAGCTTCATAATCTCAAGGCTCTGAAAGTCCATATCCATAAAAATATATTGTAAAGAGGCCAGTAAGAAGAACTGACCTCCTTCCCATCATAATTGGATACTATTGTATTCGTCACACCCATCCGATGCAAATTAGCAGTGAGAGACTTCAGCCTTGGTGCCTTCATCTCATTTGCAAAAACCACACCTAGTAAAATGGTGCCAATAAATGCTGTCAGATTCACAAAACAGAGCATGCTTATGGGACCAATAGTTTTTTCATCCCCTGAAAAAGAAAAAAATTAGGCTTCCACTATCATCACTCACCAAAAAAAGCCATATGTTCTTACCTCCAAGACAACACAGAATGTGAAAGTATACATACTCCGAATTTAATAAAATATGGAAGATCAAGTCAACTAATCACCAATGCCAATGGAGGACATACCAGCTTTGTTTCCTAGAGAACCAAATATCCAATCATAACTATTTCTAAGGAGTTTCAAGGATATTGCTAAGGAGGTCACGCACCCTAAACAGGCATTAAGGACTCTATTGCAGGGATAATTGGAAAAAGAACAAAAAGTGAACCTGGAAGCAAGAGGATGGAGGATTGTGACAACAACCTTTGAGGATTACAAAGGACATGCTAGATGAAAATCAACTGCTTAAATAACAATTAGCTTATTTTCCTAATTAAATTAGGAATCTTTCTATAAGAGTTGAAAGACGTATTTCTTATTCAGTTTTAAATATGATTTTTTCCAGCTTTATTTGACTTAGCATATCGTGTTTCCTATCTAAGAGTTTCCAATATTCATTGATTAGTATATTAAGTCTAATTATAGCAATTGATTGGTATTGAACAGCGAGATACAATTCTTCTCTAGCGTGAACCTTAAGAAAAGCTCAGGAAGCTTTTGGTGCGATGCCTAGACTTTAACATTTTCTTCCAAAATTTCTTTCCCAATCTTTTCTTCTTTTCTTTTTAAATCAGATTTTCCCAATCTTTACAGCAAAAGCATGTCTACAAACTTACATCAAATTCATCCACAACTTTCGTGTGGGTACTCTTCATATTCTAGAAGAAGTGTCTCCAGATCTAATTCTTATCCAATCAGATTTTCCTACGTCCCAGGTCCTCACAAAAGAAATAAGCTATATAATCATGCAGTTCACACAGCAGGACTGCTACTTTTGGATCAATCTTTAAATAAAGAATACAGAGTAATTTAGCTGACTTTTTGATTTGATATCCCATAAACAACCAGCAAATAGGATTTTGGGTGCACCCATGTGGAGTTTCTTACAATAGCACACGCCAGAAAGCACCAAATCAGAACTTCACCATGTAATGTACAGGTTGTCACAAGATAAATGTATGTTGCCAAAGAATGTGTGATCAATGTGAAGTGCATAAAACATTCATGTCCAGCACATGTCTATTCACATTGATCGAATTAAAACAGAAGCCAAAACTTACCACTATTTTTCATTAGAGCTGCAATATATGTTGTTTTACCTCCAGGTGCAGCTCTGCATCATGTGAAGATTGTACTCAAATATTAACACATGTAAACAAGATTGACTTGCAAGGCAAGGAGTGTTATTAACCATGGACAAAAGAAAGAAATAATGATATAATTGTACTGCAATCAGTTAAGCAATCTACTGTGCCTCATCTTGCCTGCATGGACACACTAAAGTGACCCAACATGTGGCACCAATTCAAATTCCACCAATTAGGCAAACAAGTGCACATAGCTATGCCTCCAATATGGAGTCATTCTCTCAAAACTTTCAAGACTCAGGTTCTTAAAGAGCAATGAGAATTGAATTCATCGTGGAAACTAAAGTGAAAAGCTAGAAGCTTAGACATAGTTATATCAAGTACTTCAGAATATCTTACGCCATGTCAACAATTCGTTCTTTTTCTTGTGGAGCAAGTGCCATCACGGGCAAAAACGAACTTGCACTTTGCAGCTGCAAAATTTAAAAAGGTCCTTATTGCATCACAAAAGATAATGCCAGAGAAAACCTCAAATGCAAATACTAGGAAATGATCTACCATGTAGAATCCCGCCATATATTCAGGAGTTGCACCGATAGGCACTTGTGAATCGTAAACAACTAAACCAACCTGAGAATCCATCAGAAAATACAGTCAAAAAATGATAATGACATGTGATGAGAGGTACACACACACACACACACACACACAAAGATCTTGATGACTAGGTGATGATTTACCTTCGACCACTTGCTTAATGGATCCAAGTTTACTCCTCTGTTAATTAAAACATCAGCCAGATCCCGTCTCCTTGTCTACAAGAAATGCCAACAACTTTTTCATTAGAATGCAGATAATAAGAAGAGAAATATCATCTAGCAAGTACACTCAAGAAAAAGAAATTGCATTTTCTAACAGCAGGAAGACCCAAAAAAGGAGGAAGACTATCCTGATTACATCAAACAAGCAATGCACTTCTTTTGTTTTACCTTTAAAGTATTTGTACGTAGACATATAGGTCGAGGTTTCTCAAATGCTTCAATAAGTTCCATAAGCTCAACTGGCGGGAACATCTGCAGAGTAACAGAAATCAAAGCACAGAACACTTAGAGCACAAAGTAGTTTTTTTTCTTTATACAAAGAAAAGGAGTACCGAGATGTAAAACTGAAAAAACCAGATAGGAGAAGAAATGGTATTAACATAGAAATATCATTCATGACTCCATTGTTTGTATTGATAAAGCAGTTCGATCACCTCCATCAAAGCCCCAATAAGGAAGTCATTGTAACCATAATAGGAAGCTAGATCCTTTTTAAGTTGCTCAACATAGTCCTTCCTCGTCGTTCCCTCTTGCTTCAGCACCTTAAAATTCGACAACACTCGAACAACTGACAGAAAATTTTCATGAACAAGACTTCAAAAGATTGATAATAAGAAAAAAGTAGGAAAAATATATAACGAGCGCATTACTGACTTTCTCTTATCCTCCTCTGCATATTTGGAAGATCGGGTGGCCTAAGAGCCTCTTCCTCAAGTTCCTAAATTACAAGAATTCGCGTAGAGGAGGAATTAGACAACAATAATAAGTTGACTAACACATTCCTGCAGAAGAAATGTCACCACCATATCAAAAACATAACATAGATCAGCACAGCGGCAATGCCAATAGCACCTCACGAATTTCGCACGGGAGTCGCATAGAGAATCGAGAAGTACCTCCTCAGTTGGCAATCTGAACTCATCAGATTCCTCTCTGATGTTAAGCTGCATTTCGGCCCCCGCTTCTTCCTCTATCCTAGCCCTTTCTTCATCGATAGCTCTCGACTTCTGCTCAATATCCGACTCATCGGAATCGGAATCTGAACCGGAATCTGAATCCTCATCCGAACCGGAAGCTTTATCTGGACAAGGCAAATGCTTTTAGCAGCAGCACGCGATTGGAAACGCTCAAGAGAAAAACATCCCATCTGTAAACACGTTAACGGACCTTCATCTCCACTTCCTTGGAGAAAATCATCGGCCAGCGGATCATCATCTCCATCGGAGGATACTTCGGAACCAGAATCGCCAGTTCCGTCTTGCTCGTGCTCTTCGACGCCTTCTCTCTGATCGTCTGATTCTTCGAGGACGTCGTCTTTCTTCGACCGCTTCTCAGCAAACAAATCGTTCTTCAGCTTCTTTCTAGGCGGGGGCTTCGCCGCACTCGCACCCTTCTTCTTCTTACTAAGAGCCGGGGCACCCATCGATCTGCAAAAGGCACCAACACTAGAGCTTTACAGAACTTGAACACCGTTCGACGAACACGACGAGCGCCATTGACGGTGCGGAACTGGAGAGAGGACGGACGAGAATGCGTACCTGATGAGCAGGGCAGTCGGCGCGGCGGCTAGAAGAAGGAGAAGAAGCGACGGAGAGGGATTTGGAGTTTCCGGTGTTCGCCGGCGAGGGGTTTAGGGTTTACCGGTGGAGAAAGACGACTCGCGCTCGTCCCTGGTAAAAGGCATTTGCCAGAAATCTTGTGTTACATTAATTAGAGTTTGTTTTGAGATTTTTTTTTTTTTTTGTGCTGGAGGAACCGGCTTGCAGCCGACAACCGCCGTAAATAGCCAAGTCACACTTAAGCAGGAGGACCCACTACCACGAGTCACACTTAATACACCTATTGTCGTAAATGGCCCGAGTCACACTTAATACACTTATTGTCGTAAATGGCCAAGTCACACTTAAGCAGGAGGACCCACTACCGGTGGCTCCGGTGGTTTGTTTTGAGATTTTCATTTGGGAAATTCTTTTTAATTCCCATCACGTACTCTTGGGTATGGCAAAGCCAAGCTATCGTCACCAGAGTTCTGTAGACTGTTGCAAAATGTAATAATATTATGGATTAATATCTGAAAAATCCCAAACTGATACATTTGTAATAAATTTATTTTAAATTATTTTTTTAAACATAAAAAACCCTAAATCGATATATTTATGACAAATTTACTCCGACTGACCATAAAAAAAATTATA
Source organism: Eucalyptus grandis x Eucalyptus urophylla (assembly GCA_028830015.1). Lineage (NCBI taxonomy): Eukaryota > Viridiplantae > Streptophyta > Magnoliopsida > Myrtales > Myrtaceae > Eucalyptus > Eucalyptus grandis x Eucalyptus urophylla. Next base: position 55,197,076 of record CM054190.1, on the reverse strand, counting down.
AACTTGTACATTTATAACAAATTTATCCCAAACTAATTTATTCGACCGCAAAAAACTCAAAACTGATAAATTTGTGATAAACATTCTCTCCACTAAATTGGATTAATACCACAAAAAAATCACAAAAATTGTAAACTATGATATACGAAGCATAATATCCCAAATTGATATACCAGTTAACTTTCACGTGTCATTTAACTTAATAATTTAACGGTAAAATTTAACGAAAATTAACAAAGGGTAAATTTGTCACAAGTATATCATTTTAGGGTAAATTTGTCAAAGGTATACCAGTTTGGGGTTTTTTGTGGTAAAAAAAAATAGTTTGGAGTAAATTTGTCACAGGTGTACTAGTTTGAGGTTTTTCAGAGTATTAACCCTAATATTATCCCTCAACTTTCCATAATAGAGTATACAATTTACAAGTTTCAATAGTTAAGTGTTTCCAGATTTTGGAGAATCTTTTCAACTCCATTTGTTTGTTTCGCAGAAAAATGTGTGATTTGGAAAAATATTTTCCTAATAATGATTTTTTGTATCGCTTACAAATGATAATAAATTAAAATTTCATTGATCAATTATATCAAACCATACAAACTATCACTTTCAGGAAAATATTGTTCAAAATCATATATTTTCCACAAAACAAATGCATATTTATTTCAATTCCTTTCCCAAATCAACAATATAAATATATATATATATATATATATATATATATATATATATATATATGTTATCTCTTTTTATTACATTTTTTGCCTTTATACATATTAAGATGGCTTCATTTAAGTACACTTTAGCTTATGATGTTTATAATAGTAAAAGTAAGACCTCATTCAAAGTTTTATTAGGTCGATATTACCACTATTCAGGTTTGAGTGTTTTAATAACGATATATAGGAACATTATCAATCTATCTATGAATACAAGTACCTATATTAATTTAAATATTGTACCTAATTTTCTAGATATATAAAATTTTCATGTTTTCTTAATAAATCATTCATTACGTGCAGGGTAGAATAATTTGACCGTGAAAAATTAGAAGAGGCACCAGACCACCAACGTTTCTGGGTCGGGCTAGGCCCATGGGTAAAGGAAATGGAGATTCAAAGAGAGAAAGGAAAAACCATATTAGAATCGGGCAATCCAATACCCACATTCAAGCTCGGATTCTTCGGGTCTCGAGTAGAAATTTAAAATGATTTCGCTATTAAATAAGAGCGTATTTAGTAACCATTCTATTTCGATGAACAATTTTTTAATAGAAATTGTTTTTTCTATTTCTATTCCCGATAATAATTTCTAAGTATAAGAACGTGCTTACTAACTACAAAAAATTTATATTCCAAAAATAGAAATACGTTTGGTAAACTTGTGTAATTTTGTTGTTTCTTTTAATTTTTCAATATTTTTATTATACCTTTTTTCTCTTTTTTTTTTTCTCTCTTTTTTTCCTTCTACCTCCTTTGTGGCTAGTGGCGGCCAGCGACTGGCTAGGCGAGGTCCAGCAAGCTCACCAAAGCCTCACCAAACCATCGCTAGGGCCGACGAGCTCACTAGTGGCCTCGATGGCCAGGTGAGCCTCGCCAAGCTATCGGCGAGGCTCAACTTCGCCCAGGCAGCGCGAGGTTGCCGGCCCTCGTCAGCCAGTTGCCGACCATGGGTGAGGTCGCCGACCCTCGTCGGCCGGTCGTCAGCCATGGCCGAGGCCGGCAACCGGCCAAAAGGAAGAAGAAGGAAAGAAAAGAAGAGAGAGAGAGATTGTTTATCGGAATTGTTTTCGGGAACAAGAAATTACTTTTTTCTACTTTTTGTTTTTGTTCTAAATCTATTTCTGGGAATAAAAGTTTTACCAAATGCGTTTCTGTTCTTTTTTAGTTTCCTAGAACAAAAGAACATAAAATTTTGTTTCGAGAAACGGAAACACTTTTTAACAAATAGGTCCTAAGTTTTTATAGGCTCGGCCTTTAATTAAGTGTTTCCCATTAGATGAATTTTTTTACCTTCTTTCTCCTAAAAGAAATTGTCACGGATTTTGAGATTTTCACAATCAACTAACTTATGGACTTTATTTTTTTCACAAGAAATGAATAAATTGAAAATTTTATTTTTTTAAAATGATCATTTGTGTCACTTAAAATAATTAGTCAATGAAAAATATATTTATTATTGACGATAATCTATGTCTTAACATTTCCGTAGATGAAAGAATTTTTTGTTCATTCACTTTTTAAAGTGATATAAGTAATCATTTTTTAATAATTTTTTCAAATATATTTATTTTCCAGCAAAACAAACAAAGCCTAAATTATATAATGTCTTAATGCATCATCAGCCATTTTAATTTTCAATCACAAGCCATGCCCGCAAAAGAATAAATTCGATAAATTTACGTACGGACTCTCCTTTCCCCTCTAAACCATACTCGATTGATATATTTGCCTAAGCTATAGCTTGATTTGGCTAGTGAAAAATGAATCGGTGTGATTGAATATTATGTCGTGCTTGAAGAACCTCACCAAGCTTGTGAATCGGGCAAAAACCTCACAATATTCTTGTACCGATATCGTCGTAGACAATCTAAAACAAATGAGCTAACTCCCTTGTCTAAATCTATCCCTCTCGAGAGACAAATAAATAAATAAATAAAATTCATTTAACTTGCTCCATCTCGACAAGCTTGATCCATTATCCAAATGGCCAAGTCCATTCCAAAACGACAGTTGGACTGTCGAACCCCACAGATGGACATTCAAGCCAATCGGAAGCATACTTTTCAGCCAATTTCTTTTCCTTCTTTTTTTTTGGCGACTCGGGAATAACCGTACAGTCGGCAGCCGGCAACATAAACTCGGGGCGGCCCCACAATTAGAGAGAGAAAGGCCCAAGCTAGCACGCCCACAAGCGGGGTGGGAAAAGAGGAGAAGGAAAAGGAATTCCAGCCAATTTCTTGTTTCCGTTGAAAGCGAAAAGTTCAGATTTTTTTAGTAAGCGTCAAAAGCCTCTCGGTGACCATGAAAGGCTCAGCGATACCCACAAATCCAATATCATCAAAATCTCACACGACAGCCAAACATGTTCGAGGGGAGTGGGAATGTCTCGAGGGTGAGGATCGAAGACATATATTTTCCTCTAAAGTAGATAATAAGAAATTGATTACATAAATTATAAAAAAAATGGATTAATTAATTTAATGCACACCCATTTTTTTTTCCTTTTGACACCTCTCTTATTATCTTGGATTGGCCACATTATCTTTTATGGTCGCACTCTTTATTTAAGAATATTACTAACCTTTTTTTTTCCCTTTTCTTATCAACAACCTATTATTCCATGTTTCAAGGAAAACATAATATTCTCTTTTCTTTTTTTTAATGAAAGCAAAGATAGCATTCCGCATAATAATGCTTTAGGGAGCGTTTTCTTTTGAGTTTGCATGATAATAATGGATATTTAGAATTTTTAATATACTTAACTTTGTCATATTTTAAAATTTTTTGATGATATGCTTTAGAAAATCGTACACCGAATAATTGAAAGTTATGCAATTACAATATACATAGTATAATGTAGTGACAAATATGAACTTATAATTAAATCAAATGCATTCATTAAAATTTGTAGATGATTCTTTTTTCTCTTATTTGTGCTTAGATTATTTTGGAATAATGGTTTGCTAGTACAAAATAAAAATAAAAAAAGAAATGCACAGCTCATTTGTAAAATAATCAATTGTTTATCTGCAAATAAACTATATTTTTGGGAAAGTGGTAAGCCAATTTCGTCCTAAATGGGAAAAAACAGAAAAAAAGAAAGAAAAAAATAAGAAGAAGAAACTGAAAAGGAAGGAACAAAAATGTAAAAATTTATCTTAAATTAAGAGTAAACACTACATTGGACCTATTGTTTGAGAGGGGCATGCATAATTGTCTTCTAGTAAAAGTAAACCCAACCAAAACGAAGGAAAAATAAGATATTATCTTAAATCAATAATGGGACCCAGAAGGAGTAATGTGGTCAATTTAAGGAGGCAGGGACGTTAGAAGTCAAAAATAGAAGGGAAAAGCACGAGCCTCAATTTAATGATCCTTATTTGGAAAAAAAATTCAAAGTAAAGGCTAAAGTGAGGTCATTTTCTCCAAAAATGGCCTAGAGTTTAACTTGTCTCAAAATAAACCTTAAAGCTGCCAATTTACTCTTCCCAAATTGATTAACTGACCAAATTTTGCTAATCAACGAGCCCATGCATCTCACATGCACATCACGTACATCTTTTTTGCATCTATGCACGCGAGAAACACAAGCTCACTACTTGACAAAGATTTGGCCAGCCACTGAACAAGAGGCCTTAGAGATTAAGTTGGCCACTTTAGGGTTTTATATTAGACAATATCCACTCTCAACCTTCTTTTTCTTGAGAAATTATAAAGTTAAATGTAAGCAAGCATTCTAAATAAATTATACAGAAAAAGATGTTGACCATGATTTATTATTATAAGCATACCTCTTATAGAAGTTGTCACATAGGAAAAAAAAAAAGATTTAGGTGCCCTCGAGACTACCATGTCGTTATCAGGCAACCCAATCGTAACACAATATGTTTAAAAACTTTATAATTTGATGATTAATTTAGAAGCATTGCACATGGTCGCCCCAAAAGAATCCATTTAATCCTTGGTGACCAGTGAAGATTTGGCCGGCCACTGGGTAAGAGGCCTTAGAGATTAAGTTGGCCACTTTAAGGTTGTATATTATATAATATCCATTACAAACCTTCTTTTGAAAAAAAAAAAAATTGAAATATTCCCTTCTTTTTTTCTCTCTCTTCCCTAACCCAAACTAGAAGTGAGGGTTCCAACTTCCATCTAGGTTTAACATGAAATCTGCAACCTACCATCATAAGAGGTTCTCTAATTTTTTACTAGATCCCACCCCTTCACAAGTTTTAGAGTCAATTCTAAGGTCTATCAAGTTTCATATATATTCTTAATTGAACGATTACAGTAAATTATTACTTCTAATGACTATCATTTATTATAATCTATTGATCACAACTCATATTTAAATACATAAAAATTATAAAATATTAGCAAAGTAAAAATTTTAATCATGGATATCGCCGGAAATGGAAAGTTGGATAAATCATTTCAGATTATGCACTCACTATTGATGCGATTGAATGTTACGGGATCCCACGAAAATATAAAACAAGAAAAATAAAAACTTGTTATAGGTGGAACCTACCCATTAGGAATAAGTCTTTTAATTTTTGGAATTTAGAACCTACCTACCTTATATGTTCTAAAACATTTATGGGATTTCTGATTCTATCCTAAAATCATGCCCACCTAATGCAAACTCCCTCTCAACCTGATGTTCGATTGATAACGGTGATAATAGATTCTTTTTTCTTGCTATATCGGAAGACTACAAAGCCCAGTGGCCTTCAGAAAACCCCCGGCGGTCCCCCCTTTTGATTTTTCTAACCTAATAATCTAACGTTCAACGCCCATGATCGAGGTGCCGGTCAAACCACCATATGTCAGTTCAATATAAATAAACATTTTGAAGAAATTACACAGAAAACGATGTTGACCATGATTAAAAAAAAAAGAAAAAAGAAGAAGAAGATGTAGATGCCCTCGAGACACAGCCCAATCATAACACGCTATGTTTAAAAACTCCATAACTCGATGATTAATTTAGGAGCGGCGCACATAGTCGCTCCAAAGCGACCGGTGAAGTCATCTTAACATATTTCATTAAATGAAATAAACAGAAAAAAGAAAAAAGACGATACTCATCATCAAGATTTGGATTAAATGAATTCAGACGAGCCGTGCACCTCATGTTATTACCATTGTAATTTTGAATGTGGATTTTTATGGTCGCAATTACCATCATCACCATCATATTTTTATGTGGCCTAGATTCGAAATACCATAATCTGAGGAAGCGATAAGCTCGCAAGCTCGGGAGCAAAAAAAAATGAGATGAGATCTCCAACCCGATCCCACGTATTTCCTTCCAAGATTTTTTTTTTTTTTTTTTGGTCAGACCTTCCAAGATTTGAGCTGTAAGGGAATTATCTCATCGGCCATTCCCCATTCGACCGTTCTTTTCGCTTACTTTCTTACCTTAGAAAGTAAGGATAATAACAGGCTGGACTAATCGGATAAGAATAATATTTAAATAGCACAAGTTAAATGAATTGCAAATAATTTTTTTTTCCTTTCTCAAGCGAGCAAGCGGAGAGTGATTTTATACACGTCATGGTCCATATCCGACTTTTCAAACTTGTTTATCGGCTGGACTGGCTTGCCTTGCGTACTGCTTTGGCCTTTCCTCCTCTCTCTCTTTCGATTTTTCCTCGTTATCTTGTCCAGTTCCCATTATAAATTTGGATTTCCTGGAGCGGATGTCATCACCTCGTTGACCCTGTTGAGGTTTTCGATTCCTGTGCAACTCCCATTCTGTCTTCCTGCAACTCCTCAGCGGATGTAGGGGAGACCGAGTGACCTGCCCAGATACAGAGCAGTCACGTGTGGTAATCGAGAGAGGGAACGAGGGAGAGAGACAGGGAGCTGGAATGGCGGGCGGAGGATTTGTGGAAGCCGGGCAGCTGAAAAGGGCGCATCTTTACGAGTACCGGATCACTGGGTATTTCGTATTCGCCTGCATTATTGCGGCCCTTGGCGGATCGCTTTTTGGGTACGATCTGGGCGTTTCGGGTGAGTCTTTTTCCTCTCTGTCTCCTCTTGTTTCGGCCTTTTGCTTGGATTTTGAATACGTCTGCTGCGGCGTTTCGTGAATTGAGAAGCTTTATCTCGGGAAAGATAGCATTTTTTTGGTGTTTGTGGAGGATAAATGCGGAATCTTGATTGAAGGGCTGATGCAAAAAGGGTTGCTTTTTGTCCGGGAAGTGGGAGCGAATATGCAGGGAAGCGGAGAGATTTCTGAAAGTACTGATTTTACTGGGCGTTCATGTCAGCCAATGCTGTCCTTGGTCGTGTGTTTGGTAGTAATCTGGATTCCTTGACGTATGCATTTCATCATTCTCGATTCCTCTGGTCCGAAACAGAATAAAATTTAGGAAGAGAATCGCCCTTTGAATTTACCCAGAAACGGACTGTCTTGAAAATTAGCAGATGCTAATGGCTGTGCTGGGAAGAAGAAAATCCCTTCTTCAACCTGAGTTGTTTAAAAAAACGACGACCAATGATCTTGATACTTGCATTCGTTTCAGGCGGAGTGACCTCCATGGACGATTTCCTGAAGGAGTTCTTCCCAAAGGTGTACCGGAGGAAGCAAGCGCATCTGAACGAGACCGATTACTGCAAGTACGACAACCAGATCCTGACGCTCTTCACTTCTTCTCTCTACTTTGCGGGCCTGGTCTCGACCTTCGCGGCCTCGCACGTGACGAGAAGGAAAGGCAGAAGAGCAAGTATCATCGTGGGATCGATCAGTTTCTTCTTGGGAGCGGTCCTCAACGCGGCTGCTGTCAACATATGGATGCTGATCATCGGTCGCATATTTCTCGGCTGTGGCATTGGATTTGGAAACCAAGTAAGCAAACTGAGAGACAGAGCTTAATGAGTTTGGTTTGATTGTAAAAACGTAACACTGTCTGACAGATTCGACTTGTACTATGTCCTCGAACCTATGTCCTATAAGATTGCAATGCTTCACACGTCATTTTCGATACCAATTGTTGCAGGCGGTCCCTCTATATCTCTCGGAAATGGCACCAGCAAAGATCCGAGGGGCAGTGAACCAGTTGTTCCAGCTAACGACGTGCCTGGGGATATTGATCGCGAACCTGATAAATTACGGGACCGAGAAGATTCACCCTTGGGGTTGGAGACTGTCTCTCGGCCTCGCGACGGTCCCTGCGGTGCTCATGTTTGTCGGCGGCCTGTTCCTCCCAGAGACTCCAAACAGCCTCGTCGAGCAAGGCCGGATGGACGAGGGGAGGAAGGTGTTGGAGAAAGTGCGGGGCACCAAGAATGTGGATGCGGAGTTTGAGGACCTCATTGAGGCCAGCGAGGCCGCACGGGCCATCAAGGATCCGTTCAGGAACCTCCTGCGGCGCAAGAATCGGCCCCAGTTGGTGATTGGGGCCCTGGGGATCCCGGCCTTCCAGCAGCTCACCGGCATGAACTCCATCCTCTTCTATGCTCCCGTGATCTTCCAAAGCCTGGGCTTTGGCGCGGGGGCTTCTCTGTACTCATCCGCTCTGACCAGCTCGGCATTGGTCATTGCTGCACTGATCTCGATGGCCTTCGTCGATAAGTTCGGCAGGAGGGCTTTCTTCCTAGAAGCTGGCACCGAAATGATATGTTACTTGGTGAGTGAGCATTTCGTAGCAACTGTTGAACGGCTCAAAAAAGGCGATAGATTCTACTGGCTCGTGCTTTGTTAATTCTGATAGATTAATCGGAGACATTTTCCCCTGTCAGGTTGCCGTGGCCATAACCTTGGCGCTGAAATTCGGGCAAGGAGTGGAGCTGCCCAAGGGGATTGGAGTATTCCTCGTGATCATCATCTGCCTTTTCGTGCTGGCCTATGGGAGGTCCTGGGGGCCGCTGGGGTGGCTCGTGCCGAGCGAGATCTTTCCCCTCGAGACCAGGTCGGCAGGCCAGAGCATGGTCGTGTGCGTTAACCTCTTCTTCACCGCGCTGATCGCCCAGTGCTTCCTCGCCTCCCTGTGCCACCTAAAGTACGGGATCTTCTTGCTGTTTGCGGGGTTGATCGTGATAATGAGCTGCTTCATCTTCTTCCTCTTGCCGGAGACGAAGCAAGTCCCAATAGAGGAGGTGTACCTGCTCTGGCAGAATCATTGGTTCTGGAAGAAATACGTCAACTACGAGCACAGCAGCACGTAAGCGGAGTTGGAAAACGAAGCACCATGAATCTGGTGCATCCCAAAGGAAATTGTCTTGTTCTCTAGTCCATACTCTATACTGTTTCACAATAAGGTCTGACGTTTTGGTACTTGTAATTCTTCATGATTTTGTGCTCAAAGCTTTTCAAAGTCTTTCTGGATAGTGCATTGTTTTCATTCAAAAATGATAAACCGTGTACAAATGGCAAGTTCAAACCCCCGAGTTAATATCAGTCGCTGACATTCAAGAATGAATTGATAGCATATTGGCAGGACAGCGAAAGTTAAGATGCATCCGCTCATATTTGATTCATCGCAATGACGGTTCTGATATATGAGGGATGGGCTCCAATGGCCGGCGAATTTACCGAAATTTTCTGAAAAGAGATGATTAGTCCATTCAGTGAGATCGTTATAACGAAGACGAAAGCCGTAGGAATCCCCTACTATGGTGAGCTTCTGTAAAATAAGCCGGCCAAAATTTGTTCGTCTACTGAAGTATTTTGATGACGCTTCTGCTATGCACTCTTCGAACTTGGAAAAGGCGCGTGAATAGCTCGCCTGATGGTGGGTCTTTGCCCGGTTGGAGCTGTGGACAAAATACAGTATTCCTTGAACTAGACTTTTGGAACTGATTGATAAATTGGGAAGCGGCTCAATTCATAGCACGAGAGAGTGTTCACTGCGATCACGAAGTGGAGGGCTCGACTCTTCGCATCAGCAGTTCCACGACCTCGCCTCGTTCTAGTTTTTTACCGGCCATTCCACCCGTGTGTGCTTCAGTACTCTCTTGGAGGTCAGAAAGGAAGGGAAAAAGAAAGATTTGGATCCTACAATTCAACATGATATCATGAGCTATTCAAATTTGACATCTCGAAAGTCGTGATCTGTCTCACAGAAGGCCATTTGCTCTCACTTGAGGATCGTGATTTTGTACTGAATCCTAAGCTTAACTGAGTCATGGCGGAATTCGATCGCCATGAGCTGTCTGGCATCTCATGTGGGAGAGATCATGCTTGTGACACACCGACCTTGAGCCATGAATCCGATTGAATGTTCTTGTATTCATAAATCTCGACACTCAGGCTTATATCATGTGAAATTGGAACATCACGTGATATTTCACATGATATAGATATTAGAAGAGGGGCGGTTTAAACGGGGTTCAAACATGAGATGTATGGGCCTTTTCATCATAATTTGGGCCTATGATTGGGCCAATATGGATCTCGGGCTTTTTGTAATAGATATATATATATATATATATATATATATATATATATATATTAATTTTGTCATTTTTTGAAAGGGATATTAGCAATGGAAGCTCTAAAACTTGTCACGAAATGCAAATGCAATCAAGTCCTAAAACTTGTCATATTTGTGTAATCAAATCTTTCTGTTAACATCTTTACCAAAAAAAAAAAATCTTTCTGTTAACACCGTTAATTTACATAACGGAAAATACCGACGTAACATTTTAAAATAAATTTATCTCTCGTACATGGCATTTTTTTTATTGTTTTCTTCTATTAATAAACTAATAAAGCTAAAATTTTATTTAAAAAACAAAAGTGAAAAAGAAAAAGAGAAAGGTGGGGTAGGAACTTGCCAATGGACACTACAACGCAGCCACCCATTGTCGAAGGAGTTGGCGACCCTCCTTAGCCTCGAGCCGGGATGCCCAAATTTGGGTGACACTAGCACTCACCTAGGCTTAGCAAGTGTCGCCAACTCGCACCTAGGGTCGGCATCTCATATTTGGGTGGGTACCTAGATTGAGGCCTTGCTAGCTATCTCCAGGGGTCGGCAAGGCCTCACTTAGGGCAAGCAATGGTTGTCGGCCTCAGGTCAGGGTTAGCGTCTTCTAGATTTGGGCGCCCTCACCTCAGCCTAGCAAAGGTCACCGGCCCTAGACTGGGGCAAGGCTGACAAGACTTCGCCCAAAGCTAGCAAGGATTGGCGACCTCCTTCAGCACCTTCGACGATGGGCAACGGTGTTGCCTTATTGGCATGGCCCTACCCTGCCCTTTCCTTTTTGTTTTTCAATTTGTTCTTTTAAATAAAATTTTAGCTTTTTTTTTTTAGTTTTTAAAATAAAATAATAAAAAAGCCAAGAAGGAGAGAGAAATTAATCTAAATATACTATTTTAGCATATTCCATTAAACATATTGACAGTGTTAGCGGAAGGATTTGACTATATCAGTTTAACAAGTTTTAGGACTTACTTATACTTTTTGAAAATTTTATGATTCAATTACATTTTGGCAACAAGTTTTAAGTTTTTTTTAGTTAATTTAACCAATTTTGAAATGTTAACACTTTTTTTGGAGTGACGATGTATCAGACTTAGTGCACTTTAGATCTCACAATTGATATTTACATCGGATCAATTACTATGTACAAAGTCTCATGCATGTTGTGACTATAAATGTTTTGCCCTTAAAATACATTATTGTTTTATTTTTTACCTTAAAACATTACTAACTTTGGTCAACTTCCTCCAAAAGCTTGTTTAATCTTCCTTATTCATATTTCATCCTACGATATTTAAGATGATTGGTGAAGAACCTTTAGATCAATTAAAATGTCATCAATGAGACTTGATTTAAATTCTTCTCGACTTTTTCTTTTAACTTTCGCTATTATTCCATCTGTCTCAGCACCTGTTTGAAGTACGTGTTATTACAATATAACGATAGGTATTATTACTCTAAAATTAAGAATTATCGAAAAATTAGAAAGGTACCATTTCCTAAAAAAGAAACCAAATTTCACTTTGAGTTGATCCAAAGACTCTTGTAGTCTAGTTCATCTTCCTCCGTACTACATTAGTTTGATTCCATTCCATCTTAAGTCCAACATGAACCGAATTGAACTGTGCTCATCCTTACTCTAACAGGTCGAGTTGGACAAATGAGATCCACTTGATCAAACGGCATACAGCGTGCACTTGGCCCGAGAGAGCGGTGAGGAGGCCACAAAATCATGGGCATCAGACATAATCATGGCCCACCTAAGATCCAATGCCCATATGAATCATATATGATACGTGAGTCCCTAACACTCCTTTATCGAAAGGAGAGGCAAAAATCAGCATTCCAAAAATCAGTCTCAATCATGCCCAATTCCCCTCACGTGGGTCACGAAGCGGGGGCAATTATCCTCCGTAATCTCATGATCTCTCGCTATCGGATTGAAATGCGACGCATTCCGGCCGTTCGATAGGTTTCAATCTGGACGGTTTTGATTTTCTTGCTTTTCAATCATATGGGGAAAAGCCTGAGAGATACTATGCCCTATAGGGACCATAGGCTCGCACCCCCATGAAGTCGGCCTAATCGTGGATTTCGAGGAAAAAGAGGTAACGTGAAAAATAATTGACGTAAAGGCATGTTCGTTTCACGAAAAATAATTTTCGAAGAAACGTTTTCCGAATTTTCTGGTGTTTGTTTCACGAAAAATGAATTCCTTTGGGAAAATATTTTCCATCAAAGGAAAAAAAGTCTTTTCACTTTATCTCTCTTATTTCACATCTCTACAAATCCTTACTTCCTCCTTCCCTTTCTTCTTTTTCTTTCCTTTTTTTATTTGAATTCTTTTTCATTTTTATTTTTCTTTTTTAATTCGAATTATTTTTAATTTCTTTTTTTTTTTCTTTTCTTTGTTTTCTATCTTTTTCTTTCTTGACTAATCATCGGACCAAGTGAACCTCAAACTTGTCGATCTCAAACTCGCGCTTGTCGATTTGGCGAGCCTTGAGCTTGGTGCTTGCGCTCGCCAATCTGGGGAGCGAAAAATATTTTTCTTATCGAACACTAGAAAATATTTTCCGAAACATTTTCAGATTTTAACTGAACACTAAAAAATATTGTCATTTTTTTGAAAAATGACTTCTGGAAAAATATTTTCCAAAAATGACCCATTTTCCGCGAAACAAACGGACCCTAAGATAGATGGGATTTCCTAGTTGCATAAGTGAATGTTGCCATTCCGGATTTCACCAATTGCATGCCAACTGTTATGATTTGAGAGGCCACTCCCATATATCAAAGGCTTGGACTTGGCCAGTTTTGTAAGGCTTGTGGAGCGCTCCATGAGGCTTCAAAGAACCAAACCCCTGCGTACGTATCCCTATGCTGATAATTGATCGCAAGAGAATCAAATCTACACACAAGACAAAACTTACATATCATGCAAAACTTTGTGCATCTTTTATAAATCATAATGCTCGAGTCCACGAGCCAACATACCCTACTTGTCTCGATTCTCATACGATAAAGTGTACTGATATGTTGATCACAATAATTCTCCGATGTCGGAGTTTTGTGTGTATCCATATTTGGACAAATGCTCCCTTCCATTACCAATCATTGATTCAAAAATAATGTTTAAACATCTCTATGAGCATTTAGACAGAATTCACATTGTCAACAACTAAATATTACTTTTCTTTTTTAGAGGTTACTTCAACAGTATCATCTTTTGATTGGCCAACCAAAAAAACACATAATCATCTCCCGAATTCAGAGTCAGATTTGCGAGAAACATGTGAACCATGTTTTGATTTTCACGAACTTCAACGTCAAGTTTTGTTAAATCTGAATTATAATTATGGACTTCCATAAAATCACATCAAACATAATCAAGTGAGCTAATGTCATATCAAGCCTCTTTCATGCCTTTCTTGCTTTCCCATTGCCAATCTCTTTCACTTTTAGTGAGATTGAAATCAAACCAAATCCCAAGAAACTGTTTGGTTTGGTTTGCGAACTGTTCTTGAATCAGACCAAATCGCCAAAAAAAATAGCTTTGGTTTGATTTGGTTTGATCGGTTGAAAAGCTTTTGTTCACTCCTAACTTCAGGATAGACCTAATAAATCATGACATGTATTCATTTTTTCAACCTAATTTGCAAAATCCGAAGCTGTACCTCTAGCATGTTTGTATCTAACATGCATAAGTGTCTAAAACTAGATAGAAGCCGAAGGAATTCGCTGTTCAAATAGACAATATGGTTCAGGCAAGAAGTACACAGATTGAACATTGAACTCAATGTAGTATCTTCATGATTGAGCTCAATGGATATAAGAGTCCTGATTTCGGTAGCTAAACCCTTGTCTGCTGATGCAGCCCAAATGACTGAATATTGTCGTCTTGACATTGACCGGCGGTTTCTATCACAAGCGCTAAGAGGAGGAAGGGTCTGCCGGTCTTTGCGACCGCCCTAGACATTAACACAGAAATTCCAGACCCGTGATCGGAATGTTTGATGAGACATGACTACTACTCGTTTTGAGACCCGATGTAAGTTGGACTAAAACCGGAGTTGTCCAATACCGAAAGGGAAAGAGTTATTCGGTATACTGAGATTAAGAAGCAGCTCTCGGTACGGCTACACTTAACTGTGCTCTTTTCGAACTAAAGCCTCCACTCGATACCATCAATAAAGTGAAAATGGAGATCGATGGAAGAAGCAAAACTCGGAGCTTTCTTCCCCACAAGGTTCTAGATCATAAAATGGTACACAAGACGTCATGAAATGAAAATAGACACCTGCTAATTGGATTAGAATCATTCAAAGAAGAAAACGACCGGGCCTTCATACAATTATTAGCTCTAGTTAACTTTCTTTGGATATTTAGTTAACTTTCATTATCATAACATTTAGGGAAAATGGCATAAATGGTCCCTGAACATTGGTTCGATTTGCAATGTTATCCTTAAACTTTTAATTTGTTCAATATACTTATCAAACTTTAGTTCAACGTGCTATGTTGTCTTTAAACTTTTAATTTGTTTTATACAGTCCATAAACCTTTGATACATGTTTAATTTAGTCCCTGAATTATATGAAAATATTCAATTTCTTCATTCAATCAATTCGAATTAATGGAATTTTTTTATTTGACTTCCACTACAATACGTTTGAATGGTGGACAAAATAATAACATTACATATGGGTTATCTACGTAAGATACTCCACTCAAATCAATATATAATAATCCACATCATCAAATAACATGGATAATCAATTTTCCAAGTAGAACAAATTAAACAAATAAAAAAAGATTATTATATCCTAATTTGAGTTGAATATCCTACATAGATAGCCCACGTGAAATACTTTTTTCTTTTTCACCGTTCAAACTTTTTGAATTTGAAGGCAAATCAATAAATTCCATTAACTCGAATTAATAAGATGACAATATTGAATATGTTCATTTAGTTGAGGGACTAAATTGAACATATACAAAAAGTTTAAATATCATATCAAACAAATTAAAAGTTCACAAACCACATTACAAATTATGCCACAGTTCATGGACCTATTGTGTAATAATCCAAACATATATTCCCCTGGGATTCTAGCCATGCAAAACGGAAGTAGCGGTTACCCTAAATAATTCCACCTTCCCACCGATCCAAAAGATCCTCGTTACGGCTCGCCCCCACCTCCCCGGCAAGACCACATCAATTCGCCAGTCCACACCGTACCAGGATTGCTCAGAAAAGAACCAGTCGATTTCTCAATTGTTTGCAGGCCAAATTCCATAATTGGAGAGACCCCCAAAGCGTCCCTCCACGCGAGCCATTCGTATTGGCAAAGCACGAAAGCAGGACGTGGGCTCGGAACGAAGCTAAATCGTCCATGGCAAAATCATTGCTCGCGACAACTCATGCTGGACATACCGTATCGATCCCGCGTCATGCTCCGGATTCCTCACGCGGACCGAGAACAGCTCCGGGAAACCAAGCTCGCCCCGCCCGGAAAAATCGCCTCCCGGGGGCGAGTCCTCTCCCGAGATCTCCCCCTTCGCTTCGATTCTTCGGGTGCTCGGAGCATGGAAGCCGCCTTCAAATCAAAGCTATTTTCGGAGCTCCGTTTGATGGGATATCATCATTTATTCTTTATGGAGGGTTCTTTCTGTTTTTGCCTTGATTTCATCGTTTGCGCGTCGTTCTGGTGAGACAACGAAAGGAGAGGCCCCGTGAAATGGACATGGACAAACATGTCTTGTCTTCGATGCAAAAAAAAAAAAAAAAAAATCGGAGTATCGACGTGACAAAAGAACAGAGACAGAAACGGTGTTCGTCCCCACCCCTACACCCCTCTCGGAAATGTGAGACAACGAATGCATCATCATAAATCGAGAAGATATTATTTCGAAGCACGGCCAGCACCTGCAGTCATTCCGCCTCAGAAAATGCATAGAGAAAATGCTCATTTTCCATTCGTCATGTCATGTGGTATGTCGCTTTTGGAGGCCCGATTCGATATACCCTTCAGGTTTCATGCCCTTTCATCATGACCTATTTTGATACCTACGTCTTCCCTTAGCAATAATGAAAGGGGAATCCGAACTTCTGGCGAGCGACAAGTCCCTTGTGGATACACCCAGGTGGCTCCGCCGAATTGCAATTGGATATGACTCCTTTCAGAGGTTGGGCGGCTTGACCATCGAAGCTACTCTTCTCGTAATTTGGGAACGCCGTAAAAAATGTGACCCTTCATTCGATAAGAGAAGGGAGGGGGGAAGGGGGTGGTTGGTTGTTTTCGCTTATAATTGAGATCTCTATCATAGGACTGACGTTTCGGTACAAAAGGATAATGTTTTATGATTGTCTAACAGCTTGCTGTGCAATCGCTTTCGCGAGAGGGACTTAGGCAGATGGCAGCCGTTAACTTTGTGAGTCTTAAGTGAGTCTCACATATGGCAAGCAAAAAAAAAAAAAAATCTTAAATTTATTACATTTATATTAATTTAATCTTAAACATTTTGATTAGACAAATTTAATCACAAACCTATTCATATTAGTATTAATTGAGTCTATCTAGTCAATTGAGGTAAGAAATTATTAACATGGATGCCGGCTGTTCTATGCGGCATGGCTAACACTAAAGTGGATATTTTTAAAAAAATTTAAATTTTCTTTCAAAATTTGTATTAATTTTATCTTTTTTTTTCCTTCTTTTCTTTCCATTCTCTTTTTTTATTTTTTTTGTTTTTTTTTCCTTATTTCCCTTCGCCAGTTGCCAGCCTCCGCGAAGGTCGACGAGGGCAAGGGCGTCTAGGCCCTCGAGCGTGCTAATGGACAGTGACCTTTACCAGCCTTCACAAAGGCTAGCAATTGGCAAATGGAAATAAGGAAAAAGGAAAAAAGAGAAAAGAAAGAAAAAATAATTAAAGAATTCAAAAATATTTAAAAATAAGAAAAAAAGTCCACATTAATGCTAGTTGTGTCACGTCAGACGGCCGGTGTTTGCATAAGCAATTTCCAACCCAAATTGGCCTGACAAACTCAATTGATACCAAAGTGAAAAGATTTAGGATTAAATTGGAATCTGATGTGTTACAATGGGTGGAAGAACTCATACCAAAAAGTTAGTTGTCAGATGCGGATAAAGTCCCACATCAGGCAACTAAGGAGATATTCTAGGGCAGCTAGCTTTTCAAGATGAGTCCTTTCACCTGTTATAACGCATCAATAACCATATAATAAGTTTACAACTTGTTTGGTACTTTTCCCTCATGTGGATAGCACAAGATTAACGGTTTCTACGCTCCGAATCCAGATTGGTATTTTTAGTGATTTTGGAACATGATAAGAATCTTAGGCCCTAATTGCTGTTCGTTGAGTAAAAATGTGCATGTTCTCAAGATATGGGTGGAAACAAATAGAAGGATTTGTTCAACAAGGACATGAAAACATACTTGTGAATCTGGGAGAAAAAAGATGAGATCCTTCATCTCTCTCGGCGTTTCCGTTCGATGATCCATCCATGCAAAATCACTATTCCACGAGAATAATTAAATAAACGGTCTTGAATGAGGATTGAGGATTGTCTCTTGCCCGCTCATGGATCCAGCGGTGTTCGAAAGGTTAACTTATTGTGGAATCTCCGAATCTATATTTATCTTCAACTCTCAAAAGTAGTTTGTCGGTTAAGATTAGTAGTAAGCATGATCCGAATTGGGCCGGTTCAACAACTAGCCAACCCGCATAATGTTGGTCTCCAATTTTTTAGACTGAAGATCGACCCTATTGAGCATAAGACCGAATCAGTCGATGTGGTTTTTTGTTTTTGTTTTATTTTTGTATTCATTGAAAGAATAAATGTACTTTTTAAAATTACATATTCATCGACAATGCAATATTAACAGTGAATGTCGAAACAAATTTGACAGAAATCTAAGATAAGATAACATAGAAATTTTCACTTGCAAAAAGCAACAAATCATAATACACGCCACGTAAAATAAAATAAATAATAAAAAGTCCAAAATACGTAACATAAAAGATGAAATATAGATCTATCTATCTTGTCCTTTCATAAAGGATTACTTCAAATTTTGAATACCTAAAAAAAAGCAAACAACAATCACGGTCAAAACATAACAATAATTTTAAAGTGAAATTACTATTAGTGCAATAGATAGAATATTTCACCACTTATGATTGATAATAATCTCCTCTGGTAAGAATCTATATCTTAAAAAAAAAAAAAAAAAAGCATTCGTTCATTAGATATACCAAGGAACTAACAAGAAGAAAGAAATATGCATGACTTGGACTTACCCAATTCAGACTTTTTGGCATTCTAAATGCCCTATTCAACATAAATAGGCTTACCCAATCCAAATCACCCAGCCGTCCTCAGTCCTTCAGGCAAAACTAATGTGGCGTAACCATCACTATAACCAAATCAACAACTCATAGTTGCCTTATTGTCTGCAACCCTCAAATTCATTTAATTCAAAGGAGAAAATCACTAAAACCTTAAATCTAATTTATCCAAAATATGGAGACATAGCGAAAAACTCCATTCCAACAAAACTTAGCCTAACGTCCACAATGCCTTGTGAGAGATGAATCGGCCAAATAAGAAATAGATATGAAACAATGAAAAGAATCAGATAATTGCCTTTAGCAATGGAGATACAACTGATTTAGTCACCGGAGGCAGGGGCGCAAAAGGGAGGGGAGGAGATCTATTGTTGAGTTCAAATGAGTAGAGAGAAGATGGGGAGACTGCCCCAAAGAGATGGAAATAGAAGATTTCAATGATAATATAAGATTGAGGGAGAGAGAGTGAGAGTGAGACTGCAAGAGGGAAACAACGGAAGAAGAGAAGGGGCAATTACAATTATACACCTAGAGTTTGGGGAAAAAAGAGAGAGATAATTACAAGGTTAGTCCAAATTGCACTAATCCCAAAGCCCTAGAACCAAAATCGATGCAGTTCCCTTAAGAACTAGACCATGATTGATTGGGCTGGGTCGGTCTAGGTTCAATCCTAGATTGGTGCTCACTCTAGTTATGACGCCCTTCCTCATCCCTAGGTGCCTAGGTAGTGAGAACCAGACTCACATCGCTAGCTCAGAACGCCAGGGGTCATAGTCATTATTGATTTATCACTTTTTGATGTTTCTAATTAAAACCGAACATAAGACTTCGGTTTCAACGGAAGATAAATAAATGCTCGAATGTGGACATATCTAAGACAAGACATGAAGGGTTGCTATTTCCATTAGTATATAATTTCAAAACCAAAATGGATATATGATAAAATTGTTTATTTACAATGGAATGGTATACAAAATCAATAGATATCAATGAATACAAATAGGATTTATGGCTACGCAAATCGTTGAGAGTAGATATAGATCTAAACTAAGACGAACAATAGTAAGGGGATTTATTGAAGCCATTGAATTTAGAATATGGTAAAGTAGCTCCTGGATAGTAGAGTTGGCAAAATGGGTCATAAACCCATATTATGACCCATTTTTAGTTAAATTGGTCATATACGGGTCAAGTTAAAGTTAAATATGGGTCAGAAATGGATCTAAGAAAGTAAAGCACAAAAAGAAATGGGTCTAAATGGCTTACTACTAGGAAACCCACTTTAAACCCATGGGCCATGGCATTCCCTCTTTAACTTCATAAAAATGTTTTTTTAATAAAAAATCAAAATTATAATTATTTTTCATATTTCAATTTTCATTTCTTTTTCTTTTTTCTTTCTTTTTCTTCCTTCCTTGGCCGGTGACCGACGATAGGCCAGGCGAGGCTCGAGCTCGCCGACACGCGAGCTCGAGGTCACTAATGACTATCGAGGCTCGAGCCTTGCTAGATCTGGCGAGACTCAAGCTCACTGGCTTCAGGTGGGGCCTCGGCCTCGCCAGATTGACAAGATTGAGCCCCGCCTAACGCCGGTGAGCTCGAGTCTCACTAGATCTGCGAGATCGAGCCCCGCTCAATGCCGGCGAGCTCGAGGCTCAGCCTTGCCAGTTGTCGGTGAGGCTAAGCCTCGTCGGATTTGGCAAGATTGAGCCTCGCCTGACACTGGCTCAGCCTCAACCTCACCAAATCCGGCAAACTTGATCTCCCCTGTGGTCGGTCGCCGGCCGTCATCATGGCCGGTGGCCAGCTGAAGAAGAAGAAAAAAGAAAAAATAATTATTAAAAATTAAAAATTATATTTTTAAAAATAAAAAATATATATTTTAAATTTAAAAAATAATTAAGAATTATTTTAAAAAATATTTTAAAAATAATTATAAAAAATTTCTATTAAATTTATATTGTATAAAAGTGTTTTAGCAATACTTTTTTTTTTTATAAAAAAAATCATAAAAATGAGCTTTTTTTAGGTTTAGCTAAAAAAAATTTATATTACAGTTTTTAGTTACTCAATAGTATGTTCACTTCAAATAAGAGAAGCATGTGCATAGTCTAATTCTTTATAAATATTTCAATTTATAGGTTTTTTTTTAACTTTTTTATTTTATTTACTATTTTTAATTTAATTTGAAGTTGTAATCTAATTAGCATATAATAGATGTGGATTTTCCTAGAATATTAATAGGTTTTAGCAATACGGGTTGGGTCAAGTATGGATTGGGTATAAGTCGAATCGGGTATAGATCACTTGATTTACACTACATAAATATTGGTCAAAACAGATTAAATATGTTAAATATGAGTCGACCCATTTTCGACCTTACCTAAACCCGGCCTGACCCACCTATTTAACGGTTTTACTGAACGGGGAACTACTCATTTTATAGGTGTCGTAATGCCTCTATTTGCAATATTTTTATTTATTATTTTAGAAATTTGTAATTCTTCCATTTTATTGGACGGAATTTTAATGGATTAGATTTATAATAAATGGGAGTTCTTAACTTTTCATAACATCCGTACAATCTGTACGAAGTACTTGAAGTCCGACAAAGTACCTTTCCTGCAATCTTTCCAGAGTTGTAAATTAATTACAAAAGAATAACATAACTAATCGCGTAGCTGACCAAAAAAAAACAAATATCGCGTAGAGTCTCTCTCTCTCTCTCTCTCTCTCTCTCTCTCTATCTCAGGTGACCGTCAGTCTGATATTTCAACTCCATAGAGAGTAGCGCTCCAAGGAAGTGGCAAACGGCGAGGAGAAGCAGCGGCAGCTCGCGCGGATCGAGAAAGCAGAGGTTTTTTTTGGGGATCTTACGTTGGTCTCATGATCAAGGTCCCGATTAACATGTGCTGCATAACAAGGACAGTGTGCCCGTCACATGATGCGGACAAGGCGCCAAAACATGAACACGATCTGTCCGAAAATTACGAGGTCCCCATCATCATCATCATCATCATCGGTCGGTGGCTCCCCCCGTTCGCATAAGAAGCCGCACCCTCCCCCTCTACACATCTGTATATAAGCCCCCCGATTCCCTTCCCACCACGCAGATTTGAAACCCCATGGCTGGTCCTAAAAACAGCTCGCCCCCCTCGCCCTCCCAGTCGACGACCAAGCCGCGCCCCAAGAGAGCCCGGGACAGCAGCAAGCACCCGGTCTACCGGGGCGTCCGGATGCGGGCCTGGGGCAGGTGGGTGTCCGAGATCCGCGAGCCCAGGAAGAAGAACCGGATCTGGCTGGGCACCTTCGCCACCCCGGAGATGGCTGCGCGGGCCCACGACGTGGCTGCGCTGAGCATCAAGGGCCGCGCAGCTACCCTCAACTTCCCCGAGCTCGCAGAGTCGCTGCCCCGGCCGGCCTCCAACTCGGCGCGTGACATCCAGGCCGCCGCCGCCAAAGCTGCTTCCATGGCTTGTCCGCATTCAATGCAGTCGTCGTCGCTGTCCCCGTCCTCGTCCTCATCGTCCCCATCATCATCATCAATGCCGATGCCATCGTCTTCATCGTCATCAATGATCGACACGTTATGGCCGCCGGCAGATGAGTCGACGACGGAGGAACTGACCGAGATAGTCGAGCTGCCGAGCCTCGGTACGAGCTTCGAGTCGCCAGAGTCGGGGAGCGAGCTTGTGTTCGCAGACTCGTTGGACTGCTGGGTGTATCCGCAACTTCAGGACGAGGATTCCGGTCTCTTCAGCGATCAATGGTTAATGGCGGAGAGCGCGATCAACGCCGGTTTTGAGGACTCTTTGTGGGATTACTAATGTCAGTAGCACGTCTCTCTCCATGCGCATCTGTTCTCTCTTTCCTTTTTTTTTCTCTTTCAAGTTGTTTCACGTTCCCCTTCACGTTTCCCTTCACGTTTCCCTTTAGTTCTACATATTCGAATACGACCAACTGTATATTTTTTGTAGAATGTCCAAGTTTTTTCGTGCAGTGCTGAGTTCCGCACGCTGCACTTATGAAATGTACAATTTCTATCAGAGAAAGGATGCTTGTAGTCCTGCCAGAGATAGGAAACGGACAAAATAGTCAACATCTTCGGCAAGTGTTCTTGCTGATGAAATTTCATCGTAAATTAATGATTTTTTGGAAGAAAATTATATATATTATAAAGATACACCTCCTGGGCGTGACATAATGTAGCATAATGAAAAAGAAAAAAAAAGGACCTAAAAGAATCGGCTAGTTAGGAGGTTTGACTATTGTTAGTCGTGACTCGTCATCCACTAATCTTGCAAAATTTACCGCTAAAAAGCCTCCTTCTGACTTTAGTGTAAGGCCAACGGATATATTCTTAAATTCCCTTAGTTTACCATTAAAATAATCCGCATTTTATAGGATTAATCATGAATCAATTGACTTAGCATCAATCATAAGTCGAATTTCAATCAACTTACCAATCCCAAGCAATATTCATGTATTAGATCATCGTACAAACAGTGGATTAGGGATGCAAACTTTTAGCTTAACAAATAAGGGACGTAATTTTAACAAGACATTGTCCAAAAAATCCTCAACAAGTTGTATGGAGGCCAATTAGGTCATAAACCTTTTAATTATGTCAATTTAATCCTAAATCTTTTGACAATTTGTCAATTTAGTCCAAAACCCTTCGATTTTGCCAATTTAGTCACAAACATTTTGATGATTTGCTAAATAGTTTTAAACATTTTGACGATTTGTCAATGTAGTCTTTTTGACCGAATATCCAAATAGTAGGTTTGTCAATTATCAAAATGTTTAGGATTAAATTTGTATAATTAAAAGGTTTATTATTAAATTGGCAAATCGTCAAAAGGTTTAGGAATAAATTGGCACAATTAAAATGTTTATAACTAAATGGATCATCATATAGCAGATTTTGAACAATTATCCCTAAGTTTAACTCTTGTTGTGATTGAGAATGAGTCGGGTCTTTTTTTACTAGGGTTTGACGAGGAACGAGCCCTTGCAAGCTTGCATGGAGTTTTAATTACACGAGAAGAAAACTATGTTAAAAACTCACACGAGGGTGCGGCTACTCATGATGTACTAAAAGCAACAATTGTAACCTCAGTTACAATTAGCCATTATAAAAATTTATATGGTGGCATGGAATAAGGTAGAAGCAAGCAATGCAAGGACTTTAGTTTCAATTTAATTAGCGCCACCTCATGCAATGGAAGATATCTCAGATTCTTAGGTGACCCTTTTCCTTTGAAAAGACAAAAGGTGAAATTAGTAATGTTATTTCTCACTTTGTTGTTTCTTGTTAGAACTTAAAGCCAAGTGATTAGTGACGAGTTCCCTCATTGAGAAAAGGTAAGAGCATGATAATTGAGAATGTAGTACTGTTACCTTCATCATTGCGACCTAGAATCCTAGACGTCATTGCTTTCGTTCTTGATCGATTGCGATGAAAGGAGAAATTTACTTCTTTTTTTCGCTTTTCAAAGATTGAAATATTGGTGTTCTAAGACTGTTTTGTTGTGATCTCTTCCCTCTGTTGTGTTCTTGTTACCTTTTGGTTTTCCCTGGAATCACGGCATCCTTATACTCTCTTTGACTTGACTATCTTTTTGAGTGTTTGTCCCTTGTAGGGGCTGGGCCTCCTTCCTTATATACATCTACAAAATCTATTTATTTCTTAGCTTTACCAAAAAATATATATATATATATATTAGTGTACTAAGACACGTTGAAAGGAAGATATTATCTCTTCGAAACAAAAGAGAACAAAACAAAAGCAAGACTAAATTCACTGGATCAATAAATATGATCTGTTGAATCTTTAAGACTTTGCATGAGATCCACGTGATTTAACGAATAATACACATTGCGCCAAGTGCATCCAATAACTTCACATCTAGAAAAAAGTGATGATAAATGATTTTCTTTTGATGATGTATATTTATTGGGTGGTTGAAATGACTTAATTTGATTAATGTTTATATTGATAGGATCATTTTATTCTTAATATCCATTGTCATTTACCACGTTATTTGAGAAGTGAATTATATAACTCTATTATATAAAAGTGCCTTTTCCTCATGATTTTGTCTCAAGGAAAATAAAGAGAGGAAATTATCAAAAAATCAAAAACCCGTTGTATGGATATTAATTCAGTTATAAACTTCTTAATTTGTCAATTTAATCCTACAAATTTACTTGAAAATCAAACATAATCCTTTCGACTAACTTTCTTGGAAATTGTTGACATGATGATCCAATCATTACAGTGGTCTTATGCAGATTTATTGTCACATTAGCGATTTTCAGCGAAAGTTGACTAAGAACTACATTAAAATCTTAAGTAAAGATGTAGAGCTAAATTGATAAAATTAAAGATTTTAATATCGAATTAGCCTGCATAAAAAGAAGAAGAAGGGTCTCGTTTTCCACGTCGCTCAACGTGTTTCATGAAAGCACGAAAGGTGGTCTTCAACGTCAACGTCGTGTCATGGATCTCGACAAGCAAACGCCATAAGTTTCACTGTACCAACGAACCACGAAAAACGAAGTAAAAAGTTTGATGTGATCCCTAATGCTTTTCAATTGTCGAAGCAAAGCACCGAACCCTACTTTCCGTTCGATTCTGCGACCACTCTCGATCGGCAACGAGTCCGCTGCTTCCGGAGCTTTGCCTTCAAACCTTTGGAATGATCACGAAAGAAGCATAGCCGCAACAGCAGACAGTCCAAATTGCATTTGTCTTGCTGATAAACCTCTGTCTGAGCAGCATTTGTACTCTGTGCAGCACTTTGCTGTACTCTGTGCGGCACTTCTCGCACCATATTCCGAGTCAATTATGCAAGTTTCTCTTTGCACAACGGTTGCCGACGAGATCTAGAGACGCGCCTTTCACGTGTTAGTGAGTTACCACCGACGTGTCTAGCGCTGTGAATTTGAAACGCGGTCGCTATCGACTCAGTGAGAAATAGCAGACGCGTACTTGTAAGGTCCATCCGGCGTTGGTTAGCGAAAATAAGATCTCCGTCGGGATCCCTTCTGATTTAGCACCGGGGGGGGGGGGGGGGGGGGGGGGGGACCGGGTGATGGAAACCCTACGAAATACAGTACGATGGACCATTGGATGGACATCGACATGTACATTGCGAGCGAGCAGAACATTATGGGTACGCTCGTTTATGTATCTCCATGACTTACAGGTGGGAACTGACCTGCCATAACAGGGCTTGACCACGTGAAATCTACCATACGCTAACAAGATTAGGGTTTGCCGTATTCGCGCGTTCTTGGCACCATGCATAAATCATTTTCCGGTCTTTATCTTTCTATTCACAAACCAAACGAGTAGTTTGTCGATTTTATGTATGGCTTATGCATTTTCAGTGTGGTGATAGACTAGTCAGTGCGCAAGGAGAAATTACCAAAATGGTCCTAAATTTATTACAAATTTTCCAATTCGGTCTATTTGGCTAATTTGACTAGTCAACACTGATATGTCAATTTTCAATAAATTTTTATTTTTTTTCCCTTTTCTCTCTCTTTTTTGTTTTTTTCTTTCCTTCTTCCTTTGGCCGATCACTGAACCGGCCAAAGGCTAGGGCCAACGAGGGTGAGCCTCGGCCACCCCTAGTGAGGCCTTGCTGTTGTGGCGTAGGGTGAAGCTAGCCCTCACCCTTGTCATAGCTAGATGAGCTCAACCTCATCCAACGACAATCAGGCTAACCCTGGCCCTCGCCATCATGGTGTCAGGTGAGGTCGAGCCTCCCTAGTGGCCAATAAGGTTGACCTCACCAACCCTTGCCTCTCATCAGTTCAGTGATGGGCCAAAGGAAGAAGGAAAGAAAAAAAAATAAAAACAAAAAAAGAAAACAATATTTAAAAAATTAATATGTCAGCAGTAATCGGCCAAAATTGATTTGATAGACTGAATTAACATAAATATAAAAGGTTTATGACTCAATTGATAAAAATAAGTTTATGATTGCATTGGAAAGATTACAATAAGTTAGGACTAATTTAGTAATTTTGTCGGTGCGCAAATATTTGGCATGGGACGGTAGGTGACGAGCAATTTCAAAGGGCACAATCATCAGGGTTTTGACTCGTCCTTATCCTTTAATCTTTTCGAAAAGAAAAAGGGAGGGGAAGAGAGCTTTATGCATATGTTATGCTGCAAAATGCAGATCTCCTGTGCATGAGGGCATCCTCGGATTCTAAACAAAAGACGCCGTACCAGCAGAAACAGGAGATGATCAGCCTTTGTATGCCCTCCAATTGGCAGCTTGAAGTCTTTCGGTCAAACGACTTATCATGTGTGTTCGAAGATTCAGTGGAGGTTCAGATAAAGCGCTCGACGGTCGCCAGTCGCAAAGCAATCGCGAGCGAGGCTGAAAAGGGCTATAACCTAGTCCTGAATTCGGAAAATCGGTCAGCCACTGCGACATTCGTGTTGATTAGACGCACGTAAGAAGCATTCACGTCACGCCAGTTGAGGTGCGAACGCATGAGAGAAAAATTGTCCACAAAGTCTTAAACTAATCATAAAACATAAAATTTTCGATTTTATCAATTTAGTTGTAAACATTTCACTGATTTTTCAGTACAATTATTTCGGCCAATTTTAATTTGAACTTATCGATGTGGACGCCGATCATTCTACACAATATAAAAAATGCTGACGTGAATAATTTTTTTTCCAAATATATTTTACCTTCCTTCTTCACGACCATCACTAAGGTCTGACGTATGGTGGAAGAAGATGGAAAAAAAATATTTTAAAAATTTCAGAAAAATTATAAAAATACAAAAAAGTGTTTATGTAAGCACCATTCATGTTATATAAGATGATCGATATCCATGTCTGCGATTGTTTGTCAAAATTGGCCTTAATTGTCAAAATGTTAAGAACTTAATTAACCAAATTAAAATATTTATGACTGAATTAGTATTTATACAATAAATTTAAGATTTTTCTAGTAATTTTACCGGTGCGCTCTACCTCCATGCATGCATGTGACGTACATGTTCTTCTCCCTATGAACTTGATTTGTTGATGGGAGGTTCCTTCTACAGTTCAAGTTACTCTTGTCTTGATTGAGTAATCTGTCCATAGGCGATGATCACTATCTCATCTCATTACTCATCCGGTTCGGCAACCTCGGGAGTGTTGTCCTGTATGGAAGGGTTCCTCTAGAAAACCCAATTTGACATGAAGGTGTTAGAGAAGCTAATAAGCATCGAAGCATATCTTCACTTGAAAGTTTAAGTTTTAGATAAGTCAGCTGTAGCTTTCCAATTCTCCAAAACAATACTGTGATGCGATGAATGCTCCAATCAATCTTGACCCACATTACAGTTACTGATCAACATCCCCCCCACGTGCTTCGCATGCCCGTTCCTTCCAACTTCACATCATGCTGTCTTCTTGCTAAAAGGAGTGGACGAGATGGAAGGAAACATTGACGATAACAGCAAAAGCATCTTTGCCACATTTTTCGCATTTGACAAAGCTCTCTTTTAGCTGTTCCGACCACAAAGAGAACTTCACTTAGAATTCTCTTGTCATCGAGGAATAGAGGGCAAATTGTCTAGGTTTTGGCTCTTTTGAAGGAAAGCTACGGATCCATGAATTTCTTAGGCCGTTCCACTTCCGAATGTTGGAATCCCGGATCGACCACTGCTTGATCTTAGGGGATTACTACAAGAAATATCGTTGAGGTTTGCACCCAATATCAAATGCCATTCCCACGTTTAAAACCTACGACTTAGATCATAAGCACTTTTGCATCCTCGTAACCCCACCTATTCACAGAAATTGGTTATTGTCCTTCCTCAAATTGCCCTTCCCCCGGAAAAAAAAGGGAACTACAAATCCCAACACACATTCTTTTCTCATCTAGCTCGGCCTCCATGGCTGCAAGCCGTGATCTCCCTAGGAGAGAGGAGTGAGAGTCGGTTGTCCGGCAGAGGGGCATCGGAAGCAGCATCACTGATATAGCGGCGGCGGCAGCGGCAACGACATGGGGAGGAGAGAGAGACAGTAATGATGCATGTGTGACTGCGCTAGAGGGAAGGTGGGGGAAGAGTGATAGGGAGTAAAAAAGGATGGGTATAGGGTTTGGAAAATACCTCTTTCCAGTTTGAAAGAGATGCGAATTAATGATTTTTTAGGTTAATACTACGAAAAATCCCAAACTAGTATACGCATGATAAATTTACTCCAATAAAAAAGCCTCGAACTAATATGCCTATGACAAATTTACCCTCCATTAAATGTCAAATTACTGAGTTAGACGACAAGCGACAGGTGACAAATGTACCAGCTTGGGGTTTTGTCTTTCGTTACTAATTTGTGATTTTTTGTAATAGTAATCCAATTTAACAAAAACTAACATATGATAAATTTGTCGCAAATGTATCGATTTAAGATTTTTGTAGTAAAAAAATTAGTATGGATAAATTTGTCATGGATATATTAGTTTGAAAATTTTGATGGTCAAAAAATTAGTTTAAGTAAATTTTTCATAGATATACAAGTTCGAGATTTTTTTGTGGTATTAGCCATTTTTTAAAAGTGATTATGGTTTTTTTTATATAGATGGACAATTGAAGGACTTTTTCGTAATTATTCCTTTATTAAAGTATGCATTATGTGAAAAAGTAAACTCAAGAAAAGGTGTGAGTCTTCTTCGTAAATATCTCTTTATTTTACTATACAAGGTGCGAAAAAGTAAACTCAAGAAAAAGGTGTGGGTCATTCGTTGCATGGACATGAGCTGGTTATCCAAGCTATTAGGCTGCGTTTGGTAGTCCGAATTTGAGTACGGAATTTGTCATTTGAGACCCATTAATTCATATGGTGAGTGGAGGGATTTTGGTTAAATAATATAAATATCCTAACTTTTGACTCGTACAATATTTCACGTTTGCACGAAAGTTCCTTGTACCTGATTGGCAAACCGTTCTCATCCCAGATAAGGTGTAATTGACCACATCAATGATATTTTTACCTAAACCTTTTCCATCATATATGGTGTCCGAATCAAGTCGACGAAGTAATCATTCAAGTTGTTGAAACTTGGAACTCGTCACATGATAATTTCTCATTTCGCAAACCGTCAATTCACTTTGTATTCGAGATGGGTTTTGTGAATTGTATTTCTAGACTAAACTTATAACAATTGCTTTCAGTTTTGTAGATAAGAAAATTATGAACCCTGTCTTCTTGCACAAGTGGAGATGAGGTAGATGGGACACTAGCACACCACATGCTTCCAAGGATGATCCATCAAGAAGCTGCCGACCACCTAACGTGCGCCGGGCGACGAGGTTCTTTTCAATGCGACCGCGGTCACACGACCCTTATGGATGCACAATTGGGCTCACATTCTTCCGTAACTTGTTCTTTTCTACAAAAAGGCGGACCACCGGATCAGATGATAGCCCATGCTTTGACCCGAGGATGGATGGAGACCAAATTATCGATTGAGGCGGGGAGCAAAAGGTGGTGTCGGACAAGGACACACCGCTGGACGGGCGTCGTCCGTCCTTCGATGTTTGGGGTAAAAAAGTTCCCCATTCTACCGCGTTTTGGTAAGGAGCGCAGTGTCGACAGCGGTTGGTGGGAACAGACTTTGCATTATTTTCCTTAAAGCTGAGGGCCTTAATAAACGTGTGAATTCATGTTGCCCCACGAGCTAATATTCACTTTGGCTTTTTATGCACTGGCTGTCCTTCGTGGGGGCCAAAGCTTCGATTTTACCTTCTCAAAGACAGAGGGACCACGTGCATATGCGAGTGAGCGATAGCCACGCATCTAGTCCGGTCAACAAAAACATACTAGGCTTGTCACGCAGTGATTATTCATATCTTTAAGTACAATCATATATTGAAAAGACATTTTACCTCTCCTAACAAATTTTAAACTTACTCAAGCCCCACGAGCTTCAACCCCAACCTGTTACATCTGTCGACACCGTCCCCACCCTTATTTCCACACTCATCATCATCTCCCTCTTCCACCGTTCATACTAGTCTCTGGCTCATCCCACGCCCCCTGTCCAACGTCCCGTTGAATGGACCTCTGTACATGGGAATGATGGTAACTCCCAACGTTGGTCTAAGATCAGAGCCGCCACGGGTGATTTTAATTGAGATTGCCAATAGCCTTGTTACGGCAGCCACCATGAGCAGCCTCGATCGAGGTCGCCCATGGTTGCGACAAGGTTCGTGACCTTAGGTTGACCTGGATGACCTCGATCTTAAGTTGTCTACATCTTGGAAAAGGCCGGCAACCTCGGATCAAGGTCCATGCCATTGCCCTGCGACATCAGCTGAGACCACCCTTGAGAGAAAGATGGGGACAGCTAGCCAGGTAGTGGCAAAAGACGGCTGCGACCAATGGATCTTAGGTTTTTCGTTGGTTTTGGGCGAGTCTGAGAATTTAGGATTTTATTATGGGTATTTTTAAAAGTAAAATGAACACTTTTTAAATAGGGATACAAGAATGATTGATGTGAAGATGTAAAGTGGTTTTCGAACATAAAAGTCAAATATGCATTCGATTTTTTCAAAAATAGAGATGTGTAAGCGGTCATAAGTGAAATTTGGTGTATGTATTTGGTAATCTTCATTTTGGCTTTATATGGAAGACTTTTTTTTTTTGTTGTTATGAAATTTTCCTCAGCTAATCTTCATCGATGCACACCCAACTCATGTATATCGACTACGGTTTTGCCCACATGAAGGCGACCGTGATCAAATACAAAATCTGCTGCATCCGAGCTAGGTGCTTCGTGACTAAGTCGAACAAAATTAATTATCGTTCTTTCTTCAATTGGTAATATAATTATCCTACATCTGCAAGCAAGTCCCATGCGACAACCTGGCTAAACCAGGGGAAGTTGTCGTTCAAAGGAAAATCAAATGGCGGGCTAGTGGGCCGGGCCGAGAGATGTTAAAAACAGCATAGGCAGGAGACCAACATCATATGGTTAGCCCGACAACGATGAGCAAAACCAGGCCCAAGACAACATATCCAACAAAATGCAACGTTGTATGGCTACTTGTAAAGGTTTCTAGTCGAAATATTGGCCTTGGGTAAATAATAAAAATAATTATAGAAAGTTTCAGTGTAAATTGCAATATTAAGGTTCCATTTATTTTTACGTAAAATGAATGATTTGAAAAATATTGTTCAAAAATACATGTATGGCTTATGAACATAAATGAACAAAAAATGTTTAGAAAACTTGTTATCAATGACAAAAATATTTTTCATTGATTAATTATTTTAAGTGATACAAGTTTTAAAAAATATTTTTTAAATTATTAATTTTTTGCGGAACAAGCAGAGTCCAAAATTAATTATTCTTCCCTCCGTCGTCTTCACCTACCATGATGAAAGTTCATTGGGGCTTCCTCCCTGGGCTTTTTTAGTGCTCAAAGCATCGATATGTGCGTGGGGGCTATGATTGTTTGGACCACCCGGTACTTATAATTGGATGTGTGGTATGACTTTCTAATATTGAACAAGACGAGGGGTACTTTTGTCAAGAAAATTTAAGGGCCCTAAAAGGAATCTGGTTTTTTTAAGGTGAGGGATGCAATGGACACTTGCAATGCCACTTAACACATCATTCGCATTGAGATCACGGGATTAGTTAATAATAAATTTATCAAAATGGATCATAAATCCATTTCTTAACTTATATTTAATGAGTTGAATTGTTATATGAATTAATTATATTTAATAGATGTGCCATAGACCAATTTAAAATAGTAAAGCCAAAAATAATATTGGTGTTAGATGAGTTCATAATTTGCTTAGATCCAATTCACATCTATAATTTTATCTAGCCCTCACATAATATGGCACTTGCTCGCTTGCTCTGCACTCTTGCCTTAGTTTGTGCATATTCATAATTCTAGAAAAAAAAAAGGGGCAGTATGTTAATATGAATTTCCACGTTTTCTTTCAATTATACTCCACTTCTTTGTATTATTATTCTTTGGGGTTGGGCACCCCTCTCTCCCAATTCATCATAGGCCTCACAAAACGACATGAGCACGCATGTCAACACTTATTTTTTTTCCCTCTCTAATTTTAATAAATGAAATGGGGGAGACGTGTCAACAAAAAATATTATTGAAAAGAAAAACTAAGAAAATTTTGAAATTTTGCCAGATTTCGAGCAATTTTATCAATTGGGGATTTCAAGGTATGAGCAAAACGCAAGTGGCCAAAGACTTTCGTCTGATGGGTCCAGGTGGTAACGCAGGATCTTGACGGCAATCTCTGGGAGCGCGTGATTGGCGCCGTGACGATCCAAGAACCTCGCTGATTTTGGGGAAATAAATAACTCATGGACATAAACGTTTTCATAAATGCAAATTAAATCCTAAATTTTCAAAACGAGTAATTAAAATCCCTTTGATTAATAGTATTAGAAAGGATGCGGCTATTCGGGAATGATATCAACATAATCTTTTTCTTTGGCTAAAGAATAATATCCACTATTTAAAAAGTTGCAATCAACTTCTCCGTATATTCTTTATTGTTTAAATATTATCACTCAAGAACCACTAGTGGGCAGCTGAGCTGGTAAGGGCTTTGCTCCTCATCGCCGAGGTCGCAAGTTCAAACCTCCACGTTGCTAACGTGTTTTAAGTGGGGGGCCATGGTGGTGAGATCCTGTGCTAGCTTCTTTCTAGGTATAGTAAGTGTTGGGCTGGCGGCTAGCTTCTCTCTAGGTATAGTAAGTGGTCTCCGTTGGGCTGGCGGCGGCCGTGAGCACCCGTAAAGTGTGCTGGTGGTGAGGTCCTGTGCTAGCTTCTTTCTAGGTATAGTAAGTGGTCTCCGTTGGGCTGGCGGCTAGCTTCTCTCTAGGTATAGTAAGTGGTCTCCGTTGGGCTGGCGGTGGCCGTGAGCACCCGTAAAGTGTGCTGGGCCGAATCCTGGATATCAAAAAAATGATATAAAAAGAAAATCATTCTTCTTGATGCTCTTTATATGGAAAATGTAATTTTTATGTAATAAAAATAGGAAACCTATTAAATAAGTTTCCCATTTTGAAGATGGAAAACTTTTGGTTGAGGTTTGACTATCTATTTTTCAAGCTAACGACGCAAGCTAACGACGCAGTCAGCCAAACATTTTCCTATCAAAAATTGCATGTGTGGCAGTTCTAAATTAGATTTTTGATATAGGGTCACCCTTTAATTGATGTTTATGTCTTAATTGCACAGATAGAAAGATTTAGGAAGTTCGATGAAAAGTTAGGACCCAACTACCCTAATTGAGAGGTTTGGAGCTTGATTCCATTCCATATATAAGATTTAGGATTTCTGTGAAATTTTTTCCTTTTTCAACTTCTAGGCGCTTCGAAAGGACCACTTCGTCGGCCAATCCACGGCAAAGCATCGAGATTTCCACTTAAAAAATTTAAGCAGCCCGACATTTCATGCTTCGTACCCGGTTTGGCGGCCGAATGGCAGGGGCCTAGGAACTTTTCTCAACAAGAAATCAAACGCAACCGATAAGGGAGCACTTTGGAATGAGACAGGATGCAAAGAGGAGGAGGTCGGCAAAGGCATGAAAATTGCAGGCCGACTAGTCCAACCTTTTGACGCTTGAAAAGCTGTTCGATTGCAAAGATAGGGAATAGCTTGTTCTTACCCTCTTTTAGGTCATGGTATGGCCATTGGACACCTTTTGCTTTTGTCCATTTCATAGGAATAATTCAACTTGACTCAACTTGACTGGTACGCTTTTGAGAATTGTAGGTTCATTTGTCACCTATAAACTTCACCTAAATGGGAAATTTGGATAAAGAGAACTACAAACTTGCATAGGCATGAGCTGAACACTGGCTTCCAAAACATTTCCATCGGTCAAAAGATTAGAAAAGAAAAATGGGGTTACTTTTATCATTTAACTGATAAAATCGATCAAGAGGAGGGAAGGGCGAATCCACGAATACACTTGATTTGGTCCAATCTCTTGCGTGCAAGCTGGTTACCTTATTTTTGTGATTACCAAGTTTATGGAGTGAACTTACCAATAAATACAGGAAAACTGCTTTATAGCAACAAACTACGGGCAAACTGCTTTATAGCAAAGTCATCTACATTGGCAAAATATTCTAATTTTATCTGTTCATGGTCTTTCAAGTAGTCAAATCTTTATGGTATTGACACACACACACACATATATGTCCATTGTCGTGCCCTAGATCATAAAAAAAGAGGAGAAAAAAGTGCTTGAAGTTCTAGATTTTTTGCTTGGAGTACAATCAAGTTCTACACTTTTTAATTGATTCCATTGAGTCATAAACCTTTTTAGGAAAGTACTATCAAGTCCTTTTAATAAACAATACCTAAAATTGCCGACGTGCTACTTAAAATTCGCCAGGTTGACATCTTTAGATTATATATTTCAACAAAATTTTAAGACTCAACTGCATTTTTAAGCGAATGTTTATGACTTAATTCAAACGATTGAAAGGTTTATGACTCGATTGTACTTTTCAGAAAGTTAGGGACTCGATTGAAACAATCGAAAAATTTATGACTCGATCACATTTCATAAATAAGATTTAGGACTTGCCATGCAATTTTTTTTTATTTTTTTTTACAGAAAAGGGATAAACCCTTTGAAGTTTGAATCAGTCACTTAAGATTATCAAATCATATACAATCGCATTTGAATGATTGATGACTGCTATAGGTGAGGTTGGCAAATGGCAGCTAAACAAGATTATAATGGAATTAGTTGACAAGCCAAAGGAGGAATTAAAATAAGGGGGTTGGTTGTACAGAGACTTCTTGAATGATATATTGAAAGAAGCTTTTGAATTTGATGATCTGGGCCTTATCATTGCCAGATTGTGCCCATATA
Source organism: Eucalyptus grandis x Eucalyptus urophylla (assembly GCA_028830015.1). NCBI lineage: Eukaryota > Viridiplantae > Streptophyta > Magnoliopsida > Myrtales > Myrtaceae > Eucalyptus > Eucalyptus grandis x Eucalyptus urophylla. Next base: position 55,161,640 of record CM054190.1, on the reverse strand, counting down.
TATTAAATTCAATTCCACACACATCTAGGCTCCAAACAAGCTTGTTCGCATGACATATGGCTCCTATGAACATACATAAATAGATGGACAACAAAGAAATTTACCCTGATAAAGATGATTGGAAAGTAATCAATGAATCTCTTACCTTTTAAATTCGAAATGACAGTCGGACATTCCATAGATCTCTCATCTTTTCTTCTATGAAAATCGAAATAATTTTTGAGACAATGGTCAAAATCTTGAATACTATTTTATTTTCCATTAATTTTATCGTTTTTACTATTTCTCTCCACACAACGAGTGTTCTATTTTTATATGTTTTACTTTTCTACCTCTGCCGCAATCATATAACTTCCTTAATTTTTGGGTTTCTTGACGCACTCTAAAGTTGTATTTGTTTTATGGAAAAGAAATGATTTGAAACATATTTTTCTTAAAGTAATCGATTGTATCGCTCGAAATAATTATTCAATGAAAAATATTTACATACAAGAATTTATGTCTAAATATTTTCATCTCTATGAAAATATATTTTTTTTCCATTCATTTTTGTAAAATGACACAAATAACGACTTTTAGGGAAATATTTTTCAAATTGTTTGTTTTTTGCAAAACAAACGCACATCAAGAGTAAAATCTCATGTACACCCATGAAATCTCATGGGGAGGTGGACCATTCAAGGTGCGCAACAACTAACTCGATTACAACCTGACTACCAAGGGCGCATTTGATAACATTTTTGTTTCGAGAACAATTTTCGATGAGATATATATTTTTTTTTCTGTTTCCGAGAATAATTTTTGAGTATATGAACGCGCTTGGTAACTACAAAAAAAATTTATTCCAGAAATAAAAATGCGTTTGGTAAACTTGTATAATTTTGTTGTTTCTTTTAATTTTTGAATATTTTGATTATATTTTTCCTTCTTCCTCCTTTGCGGCCGGTCGCCGGCCATCGCCGTTGCCAGTAATCGGCTAGGCGAGGTCCGGCGAGCTTGCTAGAGCCTCACTGGTGGCCTCGGTGGCTAGGTGAGCCTCACCAGGCCATCGGCGAGGCTTGACCTCGCCGAGGGCCAGCAAAGCTCCGATGAGGTCACCGACCCTTGTCGGTCGGTCGCCGACCATGGCCGAGGCTGGCGACCGTCCAAAAGGAAGAAGAAGGAGAGAAAAGAAAAGAAGAAAAAAGAAGAGAGAAAAATTGATTCTTGAAATTAATCCCGAGAACAAAAAGATAGATTTTTTGTTCACGGGAACAAAAGTTTTACCAAATATGTTTTTGTTCTTTTTTTGTTCCCCAAAACAAAAGAACAGAAATTTTTGTTTCAGGAAACAGAAACACTTTTTAACAAACAGACCCCAAACTTTAAAAAATAAAAAATAAAAAAACACTCATGTCGTCAATAAGATGGAAGAGAAACTAAACTTGAGCAATTAGAGCATATAATGATGGATGTAAAAGATAAATCACTCTAGCCTAAAGTGCACCTTTCTCACCATTAAAGATCTAAAAGATAAATCATGTCGTTCCATAAATGGTGTAAGCTTTTAAGGTAATTGGTACCACTTACAACTGACAATGATAGAATAGCCATGAGCCTAGGAAAAGAAAGAAATTGGATGCGTTACTGGCTAAACCGCCAGCTTAGGTAAACTTCAACCCTCTTTGTTTCCCAGCTAATTGGCATATTAATCAAGAAAAGTCGCTAATCATGCCAAATTAGTGAGCAAGCAAGCAGGTAAAACCAGTTGGACTTGGCTTTTCTCTGGTTTGTAATGATGGAGACCTTTTACCAAATATTCACGTTCGGGGCTGAAAATTTTCACAAACAAGGGTTTTTGCATTTCTGGAAAAGGTCTTCTTTTGTATGCCATGCTCAAATTTGGGGGTCATTATTAATTTTTTTTCCCTTTTAGAGTTTCATGAAATTGTCCACATTTTTGTAGAATTATTACCTTTACTAAAAGTTGTGCCTTCTTCCATCAATCAAACAACTTCATTTGGGACCACAAAAAAAGTATTTAAAAGGTAAAAAAATAGAAATTGCAAGAACACTTGTACCTTTTCTCTTCTCAACAAAAGCATTGCACTACATCTGCGCGCAACAATAATTCTGCTCATACACATCGTTCTGTAGTAACTTCCACTATTAAAAAGTTTATGGATTTGGATTTAATATGAAAATCGTGATACACAAGTACATCTCTTTGTTTAAGCCTATGCTAGAGGCACTTCTTTCCAGTGAATTCCGCCTATTTAGATGGTATTTGGCATGGATTACGACAGGTAGGATTTGGCATAATAAATTTTGTTGTGCCGAACAAAATTGACGACATTGACTCGGTCAAATCCAACGATGGAAGTATTCCGCCATCTTATGATCGATATATATATAAACTTTTTCATTCGATAGCGGCTGGGATTTCGCAGCAAAAATTTTGCTAATTAGGAAGAAATGTAGTAGGAAGGGGTCCATATAGAAATTGTCGGTGCGCGCACTCAATTGACAAAACGAACGACAAACCTGTGAACGCAGCTTGGCAACAATTTCCAACGCTACCAAAGTCAACAATCCCAAGTCAAGTTGACTCTGTCTCTCTCTGTCTCTCTCTCTCTCTAAGCTCCATTGGATAGGCTGCTGCTCCTTTCCCACCACCACAATGCATAATCAAAATCCCTCAGATTCCCATTATCCTAATCCACGATTAAATTAACCTTAATCCCTGTCCTAATAAAACCCCCGTCTCCACAAGATTCCTGTGCTCCCCCCACATTACTCTCCCCCCACTGGTTAAAGCCTGCACCTTTTTCTTCTCCTTCTCTCTCCTCTCTCTTCTCTCTCTCTCTGCGTGGTGCGTGTCAATGCATGATGACGACCCTGTATCTTCCTTAGAATTCAAGCAAGAGCAAAACCCACGACGCCTTTCTCTCTCCAAAAGCGACCCTCCATCGTTCCCTACCGAGTGAAGCTCCGTTCGATCGGGCACCGACTCGACGCCGCGCCGGGGTGAATTGGGTAGCCGTCGTCCGCCATGGTCGACCGCCTGCCGTCTCCGTTCGGGGATCCGGCTCCGACCCTTTCCGACGCGGAGCTCCGGGAGACCGCCTACGAGCTCCTCGTCGCCGCCTGCCGGAGCTCCGGCTCCCGGCCGCTGACCTACATCTCCCAGTCGGAGCGGTCGTCGGCCGGGGCCGCGGGGGCGGCTGCGGCTGCGGCGGCTGCGGCGGCGCAGGGTCCGGCGGCCGCGCCGTCGCTGCAGAGGTCGCTGACGTCGACGGCCGCGAGCAAGGTGAAGAAGGCGCTGGGGCTGAAGCGGACGGAGACGGTGAGCCAGAGGAGGGGCGGGGACGCGGCGGCGGCGGCGGGGAGCCAGGGCCGGGCCAAGAGGCCGGTCACGGTGGGGGAGATGGTTAGGGTTCAGATGAAGGTGTCCGAGCAGGTTGACTCGAAGGTTAGGCGTGCTTTGCTGAGGGTCGCTGCCGGACAGGTGCGAATGCTATGTTTCCCTGAAGCATGTGTTCTTCGCAGGGTTTGAATTCAAAATTTTGGTGTGTAATTGAGTTGATATTGTTGAAATGCGTGAAATTTTAGTTACTAGTGAGCCATTTTTAGGGCATGATGAGGCAAAGAGAAGTTACTTGAAAGAGTTCACTGGTTTTACATGATTTCGGCAATTAGGAATGATTGGAAAAAAAAATGTTTGGAGAATAATGGTGGTTCTCTCTCTTCAGTTATAATTTGCAATCTTAGCTCTTCTTGTTAATCTTCATTGTAAGTAATTAAGTGCCAAATGGAAGTTTAGCGTAATTAGCTCTTTCCCCCTTTGCTCTATGTTCCCAGCTTAATTTTTGCACTGTTTTATTGTTAGTTTATTGATGGGATAAGGGGTAGCTGCTCCATCATTCATCACATTGAACTGAGGATTATATTCTCAATTTTGTCGAGTTTTCTTGGCCACTTCTCTATTTGGGATTAAGTATATCCTTTTAATGCTCATTAATCTGTTCATAGTCTTTCCTGATGCAACTTCAATGAGAAAACTCTGTTTATCCAATTGTTTCAGCTTGGAAGAAGGATGGAATCGGTAGTTCTTCCATTAGAGCTGTTACAGCAGTACAAGTTGTCGGATTTTCGCAACCCACAGGAATACGAAGCTTGGCAAAGGAGACATCTGAAGGTTCTCGAAGCAGGATTGCTTCTGCATCCACACCTGCCTTTAAGTAAGACCGACACTACTTCACAGCGTCTCCGGAAATTAATCCGTGCTGCCTTAGAAAATCCCAGAGAAAGCGAAAGGAATGGTGAAGCAGTGCAGCTCCTTCGGAGCAATGTGATGTCTCTTGCTTGCAGATCTTTCGATGGGAGTGCCTCAGAGACTTGTCATTGGGCTGATGGCTTCCCATTCAATCTTAGGCTGTATCAATTGCTCCTAGAAGCATGTTTTGATATTAATGATGAAACATCCATGATCGAAGAGGTTGATGAGGTTTTGGAACTCATTAAGAAAACCTGGGTAATTCTTGGGATGAACCAGGCCCTACATAATCTTTGTTTCGCATGGGTCTTGTTCCTGCGGTTTGTAGCAACTGGGCAAGCAGAAAATGACCTGCTATTTGCTGCTGGTAATTTGTTGATGGAAGTTGAAAGTGATGCAAAGCAGATGAACGATGAAAACTACTCGATGGTTTTAAGTTCTACATTGAATTCAATATTGAATTGGGCTGAGAAGAGGCTTCTTGCATACCACGATACGTTCCACAGTGGTAATATTGATGTGATGCAGAGTTTCATGTTGCTATGTGTGTCATCAGTGAGAATTTTAGCTGAAGGTACCTCTCACGAGCAGCGCAGGAAAAAGAATGATACTGATGTAGCTTGCGACAGGGTTGAGGCTTACATAAGATCATCTCTTCGCATGGTCTATTCTCAGGCAAGTCTAATCTTTTCTTACCCGTCATGCATCATTAACATTATTGTGATAGAAGGACATGCCAATGGCAGCTACACAAACGAATCTATCTGCAGTTCTATTATGTTGATGCTTTTTGTTGTGAGATTTCTGCTGGAATCTAGTTCTATTCAGATGAGTGGGCAAGTTTTATACGACTCAACCTTTTTGATAGACAATTCCAACTATCTCTTTTATATTTAATAAAAGGACTGCTCCTTTCTACATTGTATTGTGGTCTGACGAATTAACAATTTAATTCTATATTCTGTAATATCTTAGAATGAAGTGCATGGTTAGTCCTGTAGATGTTTGTAGGAACTGTTTTTATTTGACTCAGTAAGCTGTAATTTCTTGGGAACCCGTTACAGTCTTTCTTCCTTCATGCTACTATCTAGTAAGTCCTGTAGCTATTAGTGAGAGCTTTTCCTTTGACTCAGTTGTATTTTCTTCTAAGCTCATTACTGTCTTTGCTCTTCATGCTACGTTCATCACTGGGATGAAATTCCTTTTCTGATTCTCAAGATTGTAAATTTTTGGAGGATATGGACCCATATGCATAGCAAGACGCATAAGAACAAACAGAACAAACACTTAATCCTATGAATATCTTGAACCTACGATGGCTGTCAGTTAATTTTCTGCAGTCTTTTCAATTTAAGAATATTTAGTGGTGAGGGACACTAATAAGGCTTTAGATAGATCTTGTGCAAGCATTTGAGGATGCAGTCTAGCTTTAATATAAGAATGCTGTTGGAAGTACAAATTGTTTCCTTTATTTGATTGAAAACTTTTTCCTTTGTACGTTCAAGACAGAAAAAGGAGAAGATAAGGAAAATATGTAAAAGCCAGCATAATGCTCTCCCTTTCCTCTCTATCCTCGCTCAAGACATTAGAGAACTTGTTGTTAATGAGAAGGAGCTGTTTAGCCCAATATTGAAGAGGTGGCATCCACTTGCAGCAGGTGTTGCGGTGGCAACCCTTCATTCTTGCTATGGGAATGACTTGAACAGGTTCATTTCGGGTATCGAGGAGTTGACACCTGAGGCTATGCAAGTTCTAATTGCAGCAGATAAACTGGAGAAAGATCTTGTCCAAGTAGCAGTTGAAGATTCGGTGGACAGTGAGGATGGTGGAAAGTCTATAATACAGGAGATGCCTCCCTTCGAGGCTGAATCTGTAATAACCAATCTGGTGATGTCGTGGATAAAAACAAGAGTTGACAGATTGGGAGAGTGGGTTGACCGGAATCTGCAACAAGAGGTACGTCACTGATGGTCTGCAGAATGCAGGGAACATAATGCACTGTTGTTATTCCTGTCAATTCTTGTTTGTTAGTTTCTAAATTTGTCTCACATGTGCCATTTACAACCAATACACGAATCGGTATATATATCATTTGATGCATGCTGGCATGAAGGACTCATCCTTCCTGTTGACTCATCATTCTTGTCATTATTCTTTGTAGCAAGATGCATTTCTGAATACTTTAAATGTTCAGTTAATGTATATCTATATAGGTTCATGCCTTGCCAACTTCTTTATTTGTAGGTTTGGAGTCCAAATGCTAATAAAGAACAATTTGCTCCTTCTGCCGTGGAAGTTCTCCGGATAGTTGATGAGACTTTGGAAGCATTTTTCCTGTTGCCCATACCAATGTATCAAAGCTTGCTTCCTCAACTAATTAGTGGGCTTGATGGATGTCTTCAACAATATATGTTGAAAGTAAAAACTGGCTGTGGTAAGTACTGTGGACTGTAAAATGACTTCAAAGACTTCACATCTTTTTTACGGAGTACTAGAGAAGACCTATAGAGATGGCAGTTGGACTTTTGCAATTAACTCAAGGTTAATTTATGTTGTTATCTGCAGGAACAAAGAATAAATTCATCCCTGCAATGCCTGCTCTAACTCGATGTACCACGGGATCTAAATACAATCGTGTGTCCAAGAAGAAGGAAAAGGAAATAATTGCTCAGAGGAGGAAATCCCAGGTTGGGATTACCAATGGGGATGACTTCTTTGGAGTACCTCAGCTGTGTGTTCGCGTTAACACACTACAGCACTTCAGGACACAACTGGAGGTTTTGTCAAAGAAGACACTCATGTTTCTTAAAAGTTCTGACCCCGCTCACGCAGACGCTATCGCAGATGGAAAGAGAATTAGATTTGAGCTTTCTGCCGCTGCTTGTGTGGAAGGAATCCAACAACTTTGTGAGACGATAGCTTATAAGGTGATCTTTCACAACCTAAGTCATGGGCTTTGGGACGCTTTATATGTCGGGGATGTTGCTTCTTCTAGGATTGAGCCTTTCCTTCAGGATCTTGAACAGTATTTAGAGACATTATCGTCATTGGTGCATGATCGAGTGAGGACGCGTGTTATAACAGATGTCATGAGAGCTTCCTTTGAAGGGTTTCTATTAGTTTTGCTAGCCGGAGGACCTTGCCGTGCATTCTCTCTTGAAGACTCACAGATTGTAGATGAAGATTTTAAGCTCCTTGAAGAGTTATTCTGGTCTAATGGGGATGGGCTGCCAGCTGATCTGATCGATAAATTTTCAGCCACAGTTAAAAATATTCTTCCACTCTTTCACGCCAATACTGAGAGTCTGATCATGCGGTTCAAACAGATCTCACAGGAAACTTATGGCTCCTCTGCCAAATCCAAGCCACCGCTGCCTCCGACTCCAAGTCAATGGAGTCCTAACGAACCAAACACTATTTTACGAGTTTTATGTTACAGGAATGACCAGTCGGCAACAAAGTTCCTCAAGAAAACCTACAGCTTTCCCAAGAAACTATGACCATTCAATGTGGAGCTATCATTTTGTGTCGCATGTCTTGCTGTAAGGCTTGTTGCTGGACCATTCCTATTGCTTTGTGTAATATGGACAAATTGAGTTCTTGCACTTTTGCATGAGGAGGGCTTCTTTGGTGAGGGTCTTTGGGAGACCAGATGCATCTCTTGTATAGCTGTCATTGGTTTGTTTACTCAAGGTGGCTCAACAATAACAAGATTTTGAGCCCATTGGTTGTATCATCAGGTCATCCACTCATAAGGGGGCTCTAGTGAGATTGGGAATGGGGAGCTCACAAGGGATAATGTGAGGACATGGTGTCGGCATTGGCATCAGTTGACTCTGTGTTCCCCGAAAAAATTCCTCCTGGGGAGTGCTTCAGGCAACTAAATGTTAACATTTACATGGTGTGACCGTATGGTTTCCTTCTTTACTTTCATATTTTATTAGGATACGATAGATCAGATTATACAAACGTAAAGAGTCAAATATAGGTATTGTGTACTACGGTTTGCAACAGCGGCTGTGAGAAACTGAGTCGGTATTGGTTAGCTTCCCATTTTGTGTATGATTAGCATTCACATATACTGTTCTGTATCATACATCTCTTTCCAGAAAATTGAGTGTTGAGGTTTGGGTTGGTTTATCGATACGTAGCAAGATGCTACTTGATCAATCGCACTTCCAGACACTTGTTCGCCTTATTCATGTGCCCTCTTATCTCGAGCTCAACAGTTGTGGCCCTGAATGTCCGATCCCAGAGTCCACAGGTTTAACGGACTTTCTCGGAGCATGTAATAGAAAATTTGATCCCCCAACTGGGTATGCACGTGTGTTGTTTCTTCGAGGAGAACTGCCTGTGTTGTTTCCTTGTACTGGTGAATTGTGTGATCATGTCGATGGACATGTTGGAGACAGGAGTCATGAGTCATGACGCGATCCATCCTTGTGTATGAAGCTTGTTGCCTGATTTCCTTCATCAATCATTATGAAACCATTCATTCGAAGTCGCCGCGCCTTAGGCGTTACACTTGCTCGTGGCTGTGAAAGCGGTGGTTCGGCCGATACGAGAATTGTAAAGATCTGGTAACTATAGTTGCTTGCATTGAGCTAAACTCATATTGGGGATGCCTCTCTTGGTTATGGAAATCATACGAAAATGAGATAGAAGAGAGTCCATTGATTATTAGCTAATAAAAAGAAAGTTGTTTAAGTCCATTCCTTCAATTGTTAGAATGATTTCCCCTTAACTTTTCCAGAATTGGGAAAATTGAGACTATAAAGTCCGCCTAAGTTTCTTCTTTTCGGACACTCCGAAGTGACTTAGACTGTGGATTGGATTGAACCTTGGCGTGAAAACTTATTAGATGACAACCACGTTTTGGTGCCTCGGGTAACGGCCTTAGTGCAACAGCACTTCTTTGAATATGTGCATTCTCGTAGAATCAATCCTACAAGTACATGCTTGCTAGTCTTTAGTAATTATCCATCGTGCATAAAACAAGGGATTTACCTCATCTGGCATAAATTAATTGGGTGTTCGAAAAGTCTTTATTGTTCTGTAATATAAAAGAATAATCGTGACTTCATCTCCAACTTCACATTAGACTTGATATCCTTTTCTTTTTATAGAAGATGAATTAACGTGATCCTGTAAACTATTCGAATTTCCCATGTATTAAGATTATGTAAAATACTTCTCCAATCCTGAATCTTAAAATCCCGATTTCTGATTTTTCCATTCCCAAGCGACACAAAACTCGCCGCGTAAGTGGGCCTCAAGCGCAAGATCAGCTCCCGTCCTCAGAGCCCAATGAACACTTGAAAAAGCGATCCAGCCCAATACGACGGAGGCCCATTTTAAGGCCCATCAAACCTCCCTCTACACCGACTCGGACCAGTAACAACCTCAAGTTCCTCCATTTTTCAGGTATTTCTCCGTAGTCCGTCCTCCTTCTTCTTCTTCCTTCGGCTTCTGCCCTATCCCGTCCCTTCTTCTCCATATACCCGAAGCCTCCCGCCCGATCGGCCATAGCCATAATCAATCCAACCAGCTCGTGCTCAAAGGTATCGATTCACCCTCTCTCTCTCTCTCTCTCTCTCTCTCTAGGTTTCGATCGGTCGAATTCCAGGTCGAGTTTCGCCGCGCTGTTTGGGGGACTAGGCACGGCTGGTTTTGGATTACGTTTGTGCAAAGGGGTTTTTGAGAGCCTTGCGTGCTTCGAGGCGCTGCTCGAGTTGGTTTGGTCGAACCCTAGAATCGGAATCTGGATTTGAGCTCGGGGTTTTGATTGCAACCCTAGGGTAAGTTGAGCGATTTCGAGCTGCGGATTGGGCTCCGTCGCGGTGTTCCTTGGCGGTTGCGAATTTTTTGGTGTTCCGCTTTGTTTTTGACTGGATGAAAGTTACCGTTTTTCTCTGCTCTGTGTTGGGATGTTGTGTGTTTTGGGTGTATCGTGGAGAAGTCTTGCGCTGCGCGTGATTTGGTTTCGTTAAGCTGTTTTAGCTGTTTTGCAACCCTAGTCTAAATTGGGCGATTTTGAGCTGCGGATTGGGCTCCGTCGTGGTATTCCTTGGCGGTTGCGATTTTTGCTGTTCCGCCTTTGTTATTTACTGGATTAAAGTTACTAGCTTTCACCGCTCTATGTTGGGATGTTGTTTTTTTTTTTTTTTTGGGGGGGGGGGGGTGGTTTATCGCAGAGAAGTCTTGCGCCGATGAAGCATACCACGTGATTTGGTTTGGTTTTGTTTAGCTTTTTGCAACCCTAGTCTAAATTGGGCGATTTTGAGCTGCAGATTGGGCTCCAGTGTGGTGTTCCTTGGCAGTTGCGATTTTTGCTGTTCCATTTTTACTTTTTTTGGGTTAACTGGATTAAAGTTGTTTTCTCTGCTCTATGTTGGGATGTTGTGTTTTTTTGCGGGGTTATTGTGGAGAAGTCTTGTGCTGATGAAGCATACTGTGTGATTTGGTTTCATGTAGCTGTTTATTTTGCTCGTTCTATACTGTAAGGTTATGTGGAGATTGAAGAAGGGTTGAGGCTTATGTGATTCATGGCCTAGGGATTATGGTGTTGCAGTTGTTTGACTCTGATGCTTGTACTCTACTTTTGGAGTCGGATGCTAATGGAGTTTAATTATGTTTACTCATTTTTTGGATCTTTCAAAGCGCCCGATGTGTGTGCCACTAGATGGTGCCCAATTGTGATTTTTTTCCAGGTTAATCTTCATTTGAATGGATTTCATGTTTTCTGCTAATTGCTGAGGATTTTTCTTTGTATTTGGGTGTTTCAGGTTTTGGGGACTCCTGGCTTTCCGTTGTGTGACAAGGAAGCATGGCATCTTTGAATGAGCTGTTGCCTCCAGCGAAGACAACAGCAGCCACTTTTTATGACCACTCAAATGATCCCTGGTTCAAGCAGCGTTTCAGCTCTTCTGATCCTGAACGAACCACTGTGGTCAAGCACAACCCTGTGCCGCCATACTTGAAACGCCAGGGTTTTGTGCCTCGAAAAGTTGAGGATTTTGGAGATGGAGGTGCATTTCCTGAGATCCATATCGCCCAGTACCCTCTGGATATGGGCAGGGATAAATCTGGGAAGCCTGGATCTAAAATTCTGCCAGTGACTGTTGATGCTCATGGAAATGTCGCTTATGATGCTATTGTTAAGCAGAATGAAAATGCAAGGAAGGTTGTTCACAGCCAGCATAAAGATCTCATTCCAAAGATTCTGAGAGATGAGGATGAGAAAGAAGAGGATGAAGATATGGAGAGGGAGATCGAAGAAATAACTCAGGAAACAAAGAATGCACTAGAGAAGATTGTTAATGTGAGATTGAGTGCAGCACAGCCGAAAAATGTGCCCAAGCAATCATCAGATTCAAAGTTCATTAAGTATAAGCCATCTCAGCAGTCTGCTGCATTTAATTCTGGTGCAAAGGAGAGGATTATAAGGATGGTCGAGATGCCTGTGGACCCCCTCGAGCCACCCAAGTTTAAACATAAGAGGGTCCCGAAGGCCTCTGGATCCCCGCCTGTGCCGATTATGCATTCTCCGCCTCGCCCTGTTACTGTAAAAGATCAACAGGATTGGAAGATCCCACCTTGTATCTCAAATTGGAAAAACCCTAAGGGTTACACTATCCCACTAGACAAGCGTCTTGCTGCTGATGGACGAGGCCTCCAGGAAGTACAGATCAATGACAATTTTGCCAAGCTTTCTGAGGCTCTTTATGTTTCTGAACAGAAGGCCAGGGAGGCAGTTGCCATGAGATCTAAGGTGCAGAAAGAAATGCAGATGAAGGAAAATGAGAGGAGAGAACAGGAGCTCCGCGCTTTGGCTGAAAAGGCTCGTTCAGAGAGAACCGGTGCAGCAGCCCCAGCTGCCGTTTCTATGCCTCCCGAGAAAAATGGCATGGATGGCGTGGAAATGAGAGGGCATTATGAGCGTGAAGGAGAAAGAGATCGAGATTATCCCAAGGAAACGAGAGAAGAAAAGGAAGAAAGGCTGCAACGTGAGAAAATTCGTGAGGAGCGGCGTCGAGAGAGGGAGAGGGAGAGAAGATTGGAGGCTAAGGATGCTGCTATGGGAAAGAAAAGCAAAATCACTAGAGACAGAGATAGGGATATTAGTGAGAAGGTTGCATTGGGAATGGCTTCAGCTGGAGCAGGTAGAGGAGGAGAGATCATGTACGACCAGAGGCTCTTTAACCAAGAGAAAGGCATGGATTCTGGGTTTGCAACTGATGACCAGTACAACGTATATGATAAAGGACTGTTCACCGCTCAGCCCACACTTTCAACTCTCTATAGGCCTAAGAAGGACCTTGATTCTGAAGTGTATGGAGGTGCGGATGAGCAGCTGGATAAGATTATGAAGACGGAGCGCTTCAAGCCAGATAAGGCATTCTCCGGCACAGCTGAGAGAGGCGGTCCAAGGGACAGGCCAGTTGAGTTTGAGAGGGAAGCTGCTGAAGAGGCTGATCCATTTGGTCTGGATCAGTTCTTGACAGAGGTGAAGGGGGGCAAGAAACCAACCGATAAGATCGGCTCTGGAGGGACAATGAGGGCTAGTGCAGGCTCGTCGATGCGCGATGGTTATGGGGGAGGTTCCAGCCGAACACGCATTGGCTTTGAGAAGGGACGATAAACTATGTTCTGCTAATCTTTGCTTGTGCAAGCATCTGAATTAACATCTTTGTGTTTGTATGGTGAAGTTATTTCCTTGGCGTGTGCTGTGGATCCGAATTTGCTTAAATAGAGGAAGCAGGAAGAAGTATTTCAGAACCTCTGGATTTTCTTAGCCATAATTTGAGTTGCATTATGATGATCAGCACTCTCTTCTAGCTGCTGTGAATTCACCATGGTTTGATTTTGTGATCGAATTACTCAGAGCTTGTGTTTCGCTGACCGTTTTATGCTGCACGGATTATCTGTTTGAAACAGAAAGATGTAGCGAAAAGCAAGTGCCTAAAACTGTTGAACATCTGACCCGTTATTTCAGAGGCTTTAAAATCTTCAATTGTATGGAGGTTTATGGCGATCATATATCAAAGCAATTAGCCTCTCCAGTGACTGTAGACCGGATTGTGAGGACTGTCCCCGTAAAGGTTGGGCCGTGCTACTAAGTTCAAGGGAAGAGCCAATTTTTCCAATGGGATGCTCTTTCATATATGTTGCCGCTCCTGGTCAAAACTCAAAAGCAATCTGTAGCCACCCGATAGCTCGAATTCACGGTTCTATGCTTACCGATTCATAAGAGTTAAGAGTTGAAAACATTCGTTGGAAACAGATTTTTTTTTCCTTTGGGTCAGAGGTTTGGAAATAGAAATCGGGAGCCTATAATTGTTGGTTTTGACTGTAACATTATAAGTGCTAGGCCGTTTTGCTTGAACGTCTACCCTTCGTGATCTTGACGTGAGAGCAGCTCTGCCAGGTTACTAGAGATAAAATTGTCTAAGTTACTTAAGTGATTATTATCTGAGAAGGTAAATTAAGACGATCAAATCATGTGCGTGATTGCATACAGATGATTAGGGAAAACCCTGAGAAAAAATGCCCTATTAACCCTGTCATATATCATATCATTAGGAAATAAGAAAGCACAAATCCTTGGAACAAGGTGAAGATGAGTCAGCTGTCGTCCAAACTATAAAGACAAACTTATATCATCATTTGAACACTGTCCTTAAACGCAGAAGAAATCGTTTTAAATACACATCCAACCAACAAAAGCATCCCATATCCATCCTTTTGCCTTAAAATGTTGGCACATACTCAACGGCAAAGGCTTCGGCTTGGCAATAGGAAAACCCAGCAGCAAGGGACTAGGATCCAGAAAAACTTTTGGGAAAGATTAAGAAAGTTGACAAAACTGAAGCTTTCAACCTGTTCAGAAAGCAGGAATCTGGCTGTGCTCAGGGTTTTCGGTCCAAAAAACATTCCTCAGAAGAAAACTGAATCAGTCTGCAAAAGGTTCCTGTAAAATTGCAGTAAACGGTAATGCCTATGAAAACCGAGAATACTTTCTCCAACTATGGGCCCAGGAAACATTGCTCGCACATAAGCTGCAAATCTTCTCTGGCTCTTAGCCACATCACATCTCCCTGTGTGAAGCAGCTGCATCTATGAGAAACTGAGGACCGCTAAGCAAATATTTTCGAATCAATTTGCTGAATGTTTGGGAAGATTTTCTTCAATGTGGTGAAGTAATTTGGAGATTTTGCCTGAAAAAAAGAAAGCAGGTTTAAAGATCTGGAAGCTCAGAGATTAAAATATGGTCAACTACTGTATGACCAAAACTAAAAAATTATTCAATAATCCATCTTTCTTTTGTCTCTGTCAAAAGCAACCGACTTAAATATTTGCAGTGGTTCCAAAACAATATATGCAAATGGTAATATATTTTTAAGATATTCATATGAGATGCCTGACATTTATGAAGCCATGAAGGCGAACAGGTTTAGATCAATCATTGAACAAGAAATCAACTCAGCAAGACCAGGAGTGATGGGCTATATTCCCTATCAACAATGCTATTTTCTTAAAACAAATTCTCAACTTCCCTTTAACATTTTCCTTGATAAGACATCTAGAGCTAAATCAAAACTGAGTCCTGTCCCATCCTATTTCATTTTTTTATGGGGTCAAACCATTTCATTTAAAAAACCACAGCAAGGAAACTCATAATGACCATGGAAACTGCAGCAATACCAGTAATATAGGAAGAACGTGCCATGTAAGCATTTTTAGTGGGAAAATAGCAAAATTGCTTTAACTACGCTATAATTCAGGGATAAATTCTCTAAGCAGTCTAAACGTATGGTGCTCACTATGACTGTTTCAATTGAAGTACATGACATATCATACACAAAATCAAAAGACTACATGACATATTGCGTAATCATAAAATATCAACCCAAGGGGGGATGCGACCAACATAAGAAAAATACTCTGAAATACATCCTTTTATGGAAATGATAGCGCAGCAAGATAAAGACATCTTGACCAAAACAAATCAATCAGTCAAGTTGCAGATAACATACACATGGATTGTTCTCGAGGTAGAGAGTGGTGAGTTTCTCTGTTGAACCTGCCACAGCTTCAGCAATAGTTTCAAGTGATTCTATCTGATTGTCATTAAGCCATAAATCTTCTAGCCTGCAAATGATATCAGAAGAAAAAACAGACATGCAACCAACACACCACTCAGAAGAAAAGTCTAAGCTGCAATCAACAGTCAAATCAGGAAAAAAAAAAAAAAATACATCTTCCACCACGTGAAACTGTGATCATGCGGAAAATCTTAATAAACATTGATACCTTGTCAGGTTCTGAATGTCATCAATAGACTTCAGTTTATTTGATGACAGGTCTAATACACGAAGATTGACTAAGGTTGACAAGCCTTCCATTTTTGCGATGCCGTTGTGGCTCAAGTACAATTCCTCAAGAGCAATGCATCCCTACAAATTTTGTCCTTATCGTTACTCAAATGTCATTGATAATGTAAGAATTCCCGCATTATAATTGCAGAAATGCTCAGCTTGAGGACAAAACAACAGGCCACAGTGTACCTCAAATCCTGCCATAGAGGTCAAACGATTGCTTTGCAAGCTAATCTTCTCGATGCATTTCAGCCCACATAAATTGACTGTTTTGATACGATTCCTTCCCAGCCACAACTCTTGTAACTTAACTAAATTTTGCAAGTTCTCCATCACCTGAAACAGAAGCTTCACATCTCATCACCCAAAAACTACTAAAGAGAGTTCAAATAGACCATTGCGTCTTATGTACCGATGGGTATGCCTTCTTCAGCAAATACAACCATGACTTGTATCCATGCTAGGGAAAGAAGACATTCGACTAGGTACACAATTTGACGTAACAGAATTGAGGTTTGCAATTAAGATCAGTTAAATATTTATTCCCAACAATTGGTTATCTAAAGGTAAGAACAATCACCCTCAATCTGTTAGAACCAAGTTCAAGAATCTGAAGGTCAGTGAAGTGATCGATCTCCTCAATTTTCGATACTTCATTCTTTGATACATAGAGCTCCTTGAGAGTGCTGGAGACCTTAGACAACCCACTTAATGAAGGAATCTCATTGAAAGAGACATCGAAAACCAAAAGCCTCTTGAATATATGGGCACCAGGTAGCTTTGTTAGTTTGTTATCCCTAAGCACCAGTTCCTGCAGAATCAAAACTTCCTGTTACTCCAAAGAACCAAAAAGGAGAAAAACCTACATGTAATACAAAAATTCCGGCTTTTTCCTTAATCAGTCCAAGAAAGAAAACGAATGTGGATTTTACAGCAACATAGCAAATGCCACAAACTCTGTATAATAAGAAATATACACTAGAAAAGGGATCTTTTTTTTTTTTTTTTTTTGGGGTAGTGGATGAGGTTCAATCACTAGTGTTGCCCTGAAAGAAAAGGCAGCCAGCATTCTATAACAACAGCTACAACCGCATAATTGCAAACAAGATACAGACCTTGGCAAGTTTCTTTTGAGGGTCAGCTAGAGGGACTCCCTATCCCCAACAAGAATCACTTTCGCCCTCCACTTTCTACCTTTCCGAGCCATCCTGTCAACAGTTTTGCTATAAGTTCTTCTCCGAGTTTCGCTTCATACACTTAGCCCCAACTTAAGCACTACAAACTCATCGCAAAATGCAGCACCTTTATGGAATCAGTCGCACCAAAGCCCCAAAACGGGATCAACCTCGATAGATGCTCTACCTATTCATTTTCCTTCCAATCTTTTATCAAGGTGGTCAACCAGCGCGCCCGTTACAAAATCCTTTGCCTACCCTCCACTAATGCTTCAACACACATTTTCTCAGTAAAGTTGCCGCCCCAAAAGCGAAACAAGCACTTCCTTCTTCGCCAAAAAAAAAAAAAAAAATTCCAATCCTCACCGAGCAACAACATCACATACGCAAGCAATCGATCGCATAAGAAGAGAATCGAGTACCTCGAGGCCGGACAACGCCTCCCAGCCCGAAATCGCCGCGGCGGCAGCGTCGTCGATCAGATTCTGGCGGAGCGAGAGCTTCTTCAGGTTCGAGAGCTGCCCGATTCGCGGGTCGAGGCTCGCGAGGCGGTTCGCCGTCAAGTCCAGCTCGGTCAGGGTCGGGGGGAGCTCGACGGAGGTGAGGTCGTGGAGCTGGCAGCTCGTGAGGTCGAGGACCGCCGCCGCCGCCGCGAGCCCCTCGTCCTCCGCCGTCGCGGTCGCCGGATCGTCGCCGGCCGGCGCCGATTCGGTGCGGCTTTCCTCCATGCCTTCGCGATGATCGATCGAACGATCGAGAGAGAGAGAGAGAGAGAGAGTACGAGGAGAGGAAGAGGAATCTTCTGCAGTTCGTTTCGGTTTTCTGCTTCTGTTTGTTCGCTTAATCATTGCGTGGAAGAAGGCATTGGGCCGATGGGCCCATTTTTCTCCTTGGGCTTCCTAAAGCCCAATTGGCCCTTACCATCAAGTTCCATGTAATTGTTAAAAAAAGTTAAAAAAAACAAAATTCTGGGGTCCGTTTGTTTCAAGGAATATATTGATCGTGTTCCTTATAAAAAAAATTGAGTAAAAATAATTTCATCATTCGTGAAAATATTTAGATATCAAAATTTTCGTTGATAATAAAATATTTTAATTGATTAATTTTTTAGAAAAATTAAACGATTATTTTTAGGACAATATTTTTTAAATCATTCATTTTTCAAAAAAAAAAATAAACACACCGTTAAGATAATTGAGCACCTATTAATAATATTCCATGATTTATGGTGTATTTTTTTCATAGAAAACTTAAGATTTGGAAAATAAATCTAAAAAGATATTTTTATTTATTTATTTTTATAAGCGATACGGGAGATTATTTTCTCAAAAATATTTTCTAAATTTTGATTTTTTTGTGAAATAAAGGCATCTTTAAATATTATAACCAGGGAACAAGCTACTGACTTGTCTAAGGACGGTGTAAGGGTCTATGGGGTATCTAAGCGTAAGTATTGTCCTTCTAGCAAAAACTTTGAACTTTCCTCCCAAGATATTCTAGAAACATTGGACTAAATATGTCCAAACGACTTGCAAGACTAGGGAAAAGTATATGAACAAGTGAAATAAACCAAATATAAGGAGCAAGGAAAGAGAATTTGCTTGATCTATTTATAATGGTTCGGTCCAAACTCGATGCCTACATCCACTCCCCAAATCTCACTGGGAATTTAAATTCTCTATCTCAAAAATTAATTTATAATTTAGTAAATGAAAAGTTAAATACTACCACACAACTTTTATTCGTAACTCGTATAAGTGAGCATCTCTCAACAAACAATAGAAAGCCACTTCCCTCCCCCACCCCTAAGAATGTGGAAATTTAAACTATCCACCTCCTTCTCCTAATGTGGGAGGGATAATTATTAGCACAAATCCAATGATTCATAATTCTTCTTAATTAGATATATTTCATAATTGTAAAAAGCAAAGAAAAAAAAAATAGAACTTTCACCCTTGAAAATTATGCGCTCGACAGACTGAGCATGTCATTAGAAGACTCATGGAGGAAATGGATAGGAGAATCGCCCCGATTGAGAGACTCCATGCTGTTTTCTCATTTTCTCTTTGTTGGAAAGACAAAGATAGACAGAAAATTAGAGATAGGTGATAAAGGTAGATACTAAGTCAGAATTTCGATTCTGACTACTACGGGTAAACATATATAATAGCTTTCTACGTCTGAAATAAATGTGGGTGGGTTAAATATCCATAGCTAGATTGACACACCTTACGACACTATTGTCAAGACAGGTTGATCCATATAACCCCTGAAAATTATGCGAGCGGCGCTTAGAGAGTTAACGACAACGGCGGCGGGGTTGTCGTGACTGCACTGGAAATGTTTCTTGGAGCATTGGCAAACGTTGCCGATCGTGTTTTCCTCGCGGCGATCACCCTGATCGACCCGAGCGCTGCGCGCTGAAATCGTGTAGCGCATGATCTCGTTTCGCCACCTTCAACGTGGGCTCTCCAAGTTCAGCTCAAGAAGACGGCTCTCCACCTCTTGCGCTCTCGATCACGGCGGCACCCACGAAGCCAATGCGTCTTCCGTCGCTTCCCTCCTCGCGCAATCTCGACAGCAGCCCGATTCGCCGAGCTCGACCCAAGCCCACGCCAAGATGGTGGCGACCCTCTTGTCCGGATGCGATGACAGGCGAGGGTTGAGCCGGATACACGCCCACGTGATCCGCTCCCGCTTGTTGGACTCGAATCCCGTCGCGTTCCACTGGAACAACATCATAAGAGCGTACGCGAGGCTAGACGCCCCGAGAAAGGCGCTGCTCGTGTACGCGTTCATGGCGAGGGCGGGCGTTCCGCCGGATTCTTACACTCTTCCGATTGTCTTGAAGGCGGTGTGCCAATCTTTCGATTTTGAAGCCGGCAGGCAGGTCCATGGTGTCGCCGTGAAATATGGGTTGGGGTGTAATGAGTTCTGCGAGAGCGGGTTCATCAGTTTGTACGCCAAGGCGGGAGATTTCGGTGATGCGCGCAAGGTGTTTGATGAAAATGCTGACAGAAAGTTGGGTTCTTGGAATGCCATGATAGCAGGTCTTGCCCAAGGTGGGCGCTCCAGGGAGGCTATTGACCTGTTTATAGAGATGCGGAGAAGTGGCTTCGTGTTGGATGACGTGACTTTGGTCAGCGTAACATCAGCTTGTGGAAGCATTGGGGACCTAGATTTGGCACTTCAATTGCACAAATATGTTTTTCAGGCTAAAAATAGTGAGAAAGCTGATATTTTGATGTTCAACTCCCTTATTGACCTGTACGGTAAATGTGGTCGGATGGACTTAGCATACAAAGTTTTCCTAGGGATGGAGGAAAGAAACGTATCATCCTGGACTTCTATGATCGTGGGTTATGCGATGCACGGGCTGGTAAGTGATGCTCTTGAATGCTTCCATTGCATGAGAGAGGCTGGCGTGAAGCCTAATTTTGTGACCTTTGTTGGAGTACTTAGTGCTTGTGTACATGGAGGGATGGTGCAAGAGGGAAAATGTTACTTTGATATGATGCAGAAATATTATGGAATAAGACCTCGTTTACAGCATTATGGTTGCATGGTTGATCTGTTTGGTCGAGCTGGAAGGTTTCATGAGGCTAAAGAAATGGTGGAAGGGATGCCGATGAAGGCAAATTTAATTATTTATGGATGTCTGTTGGGTGCTTGTGAAAAGCATGAGAACGTGGAAATTGGTGAATGGGTGGCTAAGCATTTGCAAGAGTTGGAACCGTGGAATGACGGTGTTTATGTGGTATTATCTAATATTTATGCCAGCAGAGGTATGTGGAAAGACGTGGAGGAAATGAGAGTGGTGATGAAGCAGAGAAGACTTGCTAAGCTTCCAGGTTATAGCTTGGCAACAAATTCAGAATGATAGTTGATAGATTGAAGTTCTCAGTTTTCATAGCTATTCGAAATAGTAGTTAGTTGATGGCACCCTGGAATTATCAAAGTTTAGTTCTCACATTCTTCACAAGTATCTTTTTCTTCTTTGGAAAGCCATAGTGATGAAAGTTTTTGTGCGGTTTGGAGGATAATCTTTTTTTACCCTTGTATTGCAAGAGCCAGCAATGCGATAGTGGCTAGCTGATTTTATTCTAACTTAATAAGAAGGAAATGAATTCATGAGCACATCTTGGTGAGGTACTGTATCAAGGATAGGTTCTTTTGGGTTTTCTCTTACTGGGAAAAGCATTAAATGAGTCAATCACGTCAGATAAGAAGCTATGAAGGGACCATGCATGATATACATTAATGAATTGACGTTCACGGTGCTAATAGTATGTGAGCTGCTTCAGACAAGGCAGAGACTGGAAATCTGATGAATTTAGTGGAGAAAAGTGGCGAGGTTTCTTATGGGAGGTTGCTCATAGTTTCAGTCTGCTCTATAGGACATTCTTTTTGTCTCTTCCATATTAACTGCTTCAATTATTTTATTTGCAGCTCTTTCAGATTAATTAATAGCACTCACCTTTCGCATCTGTTCTTATTTATTATGAGAATCAATTGATGTATTAGCTCACTATTTTGGCTTTCAAGCTGCAATTAATTCCAATATTGCCTCTTTCTTGCAATGAAAAGAGAAAAGGAGAATTGGGGGACATTATAACTTCACTGACTTGCCGACTACCCGAGAATGCTTGAATGAAGCACTTTTTCCAGATTCTTGCTTTATAAGATCTGGACGCAATGCCTATTTTCTAGAGCCCATTCTGTCAGATGAGTCATATTCCTCCTGGCAGATCTGTTGGTCCTGGTTTACAGTCAATTCATACCGGATGGTATCAGAAGAGAAATTTACAGCTCTCAGTTAGTTATCTTCCCTTGCAGACCATTAATTAATATAATTGAAGAGATGACTGTTACAAACAATGTTCCTCCGATCATTTGGTTGACAGCCAGGTGCCACATCTCCAATCATGCTATTACACATGTATATAAGTTTTTTTTATTTGGTCGGACACATGTATATAAGTTGGAAAACACAATTTTTGCATCAGAACTGGCTTCTAGGCTCACACATTACTAGAAAAAGTTCTTCCCTCTCTGCAGAAGGACTAAAGCGTGTCGAATTGCAAAATAACATTGAAGGTTGACAAATGGAGCCATTCAATTTCAGATTTGAATTCTTGTGAGTAGGGACGAAGTTACTGTTTTTCAAGTCAAGTCTCTTCCGTGTGGTATTTTGTGGTAATGGAATATAACAGGAACACTTTGGAAGGGACTGGAATTTAATTGCATCGTATAGGTGACTTTCCGCCGTTGGATACAAAAGATGTGCAACTTGTTGACCTGCGCTCTTTCACAGCTGCCCAATTTATTGGAAATATCCTATCAATGCATTTGGTGCGAGAAAGACAAACATGACAAGTGGGATTTATGCCCCTTGTGTGGATAGAGCAGCCTCCATTCTTTCTGCCATGCGTTGGAGAGCAGAACCATAGAACTCTGTCAGACCTATCTCAGTCCCTCCTTCAATTGGATTTGCAACAAAGGACCAAGTTATAGCTGTTGCTTCTTTTTCAGCATCTTTCACATGTGTGAGTTCAGTTGTTGCCCCTAAAGATTTGAACCCCATCATATTACTATCCATGATCTCATAGCTGAAGCTTTTGTTGATAGGATCGATAGCGAGCAGCTTCTCCAGCGCCCAGTTGGTGACCGCCTCCTCCGAACCGTCCTTGGAGATTTTCGTGACAGCAGAATATCGGACGCAGCCAGGCTGATCCGATACGCCTTCGACTCCATAGCACACATCTATCATGGGGAGCCACTCGTGGAGGGTGAAAAAAATCCTGCAGAAGCGGCCATATCTGGTCCGGACTGGAGCCTCTCAGTCGGGCACTAACCTTTATTTCCCACTTCTTGCCATAGCAATGCAGGCTTCAGGCTTCAGCAGTTAGCATTTAGCATTTGATTTTTTTTTTGAACACAATTTAGCATTTGATTGAACAATACTGAAATAGTGAAAGCATTAGTTGTAAGTGTTGGACAATGCTCATAGGTTGGCTTCAGTTGGTCAGTGGATGTTCGTGGGCGGGTGCTATGGGGTCCCATGAACATGTGAGATATACTCAGAGCACTTCTCGTCAGTTTGTGAAGAGACATTCTGGAAGTGGCACGGGAATCATGCAGGCCCAAAAGAAAAATAATTGTTTAAAAATGACGAGCCTCGACGATCAAACAATATAAATGTGATTAAATGAAAACTAATAAACTTAGGGCATGTTTTGTAACGATTCTGTTTTCGGAACAGATTCTGATTAGAAATGATTTATTTATTTATTTTGTTCCCTGGAATAATTTCTGAGTAAAAGAATGCATTTGGTAACTGCATAAAATTTCTATTCCAATTCTAAAATTTTATCAAATTATAGAAATTCTATAGATTAATTATATTTATACTAAGTAACAAAAATATTAACTAATCAAAATTTTATCAAATAGTAAATAATAAACTATATTATAAACTATAAATATAAATACTAAACAATAAATTAAAATACAAAATTAAATATGTATTCTATAAATAGCAGAATTTCAATTCATACTTCAAATCATTTTTAAAATTTTTTTAAATAATTTTATTAATTTTTTCTTTTTTCTTTTTTTTTTTCCCTTTCTTCCTCCCCTTCTTCTTCAAGGTGGCTAGTCACCAGCCTTGGAACGACCGGCGATCGGCCAAACGAGGGCCGACGACCTCACTAGAATGTCGTTGACCCTTAGCAAGGCTGGCCCTTGTCGGCCGAGCCTTGCTGACAGCTGAGCGAGGCTGGCCTAGCCTCGCCGAGGCTTGACCTTGTCGGTGGCTAGGCAGCCTCGCCAGGGCTAGGCTCGGCCTGCCTGGCCACTGGCAAGGCTTGGCCTCACTAGATTGTGAGGCGCGCCTAGCCCCGCTGAGCCTTGGCCTCGCCGATGGCTGGGCTTGCCTTCGGCGAGCTCGCTGGACCAGTTGCCGGCGACCAACGGTGGTGGGTAGCGGACAGTAACCACGGCAGTGGCGGTAGATGAAGAAGAAGAAAAGGGAAGAAGAAGAAGAAGAAGAAGAAGAAGAAGAACTTGATTCTTAGATTTGTTCTCGGGAACAAAAGCATTTTTTTTTTAAATTCTTGATTTTGTTCCAAATCTACTTTCGGGAACAAAAAAATAGAAATTTGTTGTCAGGAACAAAATTTTTACCAAATATGATTATGTTCCAAAACTACTCCCAAGAACAAAAAATTAGAATCATGGCATGTTTTGATAGTTACCAAACAAGCCCTTAGACACGAGAAAATAATTGATTATGGTTGATTGTAATTAATTTAGGGGATTTTTTTTAAATATTTTTCCTTTAATTGATTCTAATTGATTGTGATTGATTTTTTTTGCTTTAGATAGTCATCTTGTAAATGTATTCTTCATTTGTTAGGAACTGAATATTATATTTGCCTGTCATCACAATTCTCAACTGCTAGCAAGGGAAACAATCATCCCGCCGAGTAGTGTTTTTAAATCTTTAGTGGTCGCTGCCTCTCTTTCACTATACAAGCTTCAGACTTCATCAACCAGTAATGAACTAATTGATTGTGATTGATAATTTTTACTTTAGATAGTCATCCTGTAAATGTATTCTTCATTTGTTAGGAACTGAATATTACATTTGCTTGTCATCACAATTCTTAACTGCTAGCAAGGGAAACAATCATCCCGCCGAGTAGTGTTTTTTTAAATCTTTAGTGGTCATTGCCTTTCTTTCACTATGTAGGCTTCAGACTTTAGCAACCAGTAATGAAGTAGCTAACTTAACGGAGTTGTTAATAGGCACTTCTCAGCATGTTCAAATACTGAAAGCACATATACGGAAGAGCCGCCTCTCTACTGGTTTTCCATAGTCACTGTTCATCGTTCTGGTGTGGAGCTATTTCCCGTGGCTGTAGCCATCGGAATAGGCTGATTTTCGGAGGGAAGCTTCATCTCAACCTCCTTTACATCTCCACCTAAGGATTTTGCTAGAGATGGCCTACATTCGGAGACATCTTCTGCCTTAAGGCGGGCTGTTCTCTAGTTTTGGATTTGGTGTTTTCCTTCTGGTTTTCTGCACGATTTGGGAGATCTATGGGTGGAATGGGCTGATTTTTGGAAGAGAGTCTCCCCTCACCTATATCTTCTTCCCCACCGAAGGATTTCTGCTGGGCTGGCCTAGTTTTCGAGATCCACTTCACTCCAGGTGTGCGCGCAGGCTATGCGTTTGGTCTGGCTATCGCGAGTTGAGGGAGTTTTGTCTGGAGGTTCGACTTCTCCTTTGGTGGCTACGGTCATGCAGGCTTTATATGACGACCCTCCAATTGGCAATCTCCTAGATTAGCTGCTTCCCCAATATTCATTGGTTCGACTCTGCTGCTATGGTTTTTCTTTGCATTTTTTCTAGGCGCGTTTGTCGTTGGAGTTCTACTGTGAGTTCAATGCTAGATTGGCCCCTGCAGTACTGTGTAGTGTGGTTAAAGATAGCAGGTTCAGTTCCCTGTATTCGATGGTGTTTTCCTTGGCTGTGTTCAGGGTGCAGTCCAGGTGTTTGTGAATATGGCTTCAGCCGCTGTTGAGGCTGGAATCGCCCCAGCAACCCGTCCTTTGGCTGCTATCTCTAAGGGGCATTCAGATCCCTCTCATGGTGCTGCCTCTCTTTCAAATCAACCTGGTATCACTGTGGCTTCCTCGTCCGATCCTATAGAATCGAAGAACAAGCTGAAAGCCCCGCTGGAGCCTTCTGCTCACCCCCACCGGTCCAGAGGCAGGAATCGAAAGTGGTTTGCTTCCAAGTGTCCTGTGCATCCTCTAGCTGGTCACCCTAATGCCCCAGCACGTTCTTGGGCAAATGTCGCCCGGCTTGCAATGAAAGGCTCGGATTTATCCTACGTTCCTGCCACATTTGTTGATGGCAAAGCTATTGTGAATTTGCTGGATGAAGCTCTTGATGTAATGGACCTAAAGTGGCATCAATGTTTGGTGGGATACCTGGTTGGTAGGAGGAAACTCCCATTCAGCCTCATGGAGCAATCTCTAGAGAATGCGTGGGGGTTCTAAGCTTGTGGAAATCCTCGCCAATGACCAAGGATTCCTATTCCTCCACATTCCGGACCCGATGTTTTAGAGAAAAATTCTAGAAGATGGTTTGATCACGGCGGCTAAAGTGCCTCTTATTCTTAGGCAATGGTAGCTACTCATGGACCTCAAGAGGGAGAACCAATCCTCTATTCTGATTTGGATTCGGTTGAGGAATTTACCATTTGATTGTTAGACGATACCGGCGATAAGTGCCATCGCGAGTGTGGTTGGTAAACCGCTATATGTTGATCAACGAGTGGACCAAATGAAAATGGTCTCATTTGTTAGAATTTGTGTGGAGATCAAGACAGATCAACCGAGATGCAAGACTACTGAAGTGGTCTTAAAGGGAGTTTCTCAGTTGATGACCATCGAATACGAATGGCTGCCAGCTGAATGCACAGACTGTGATGCGTTTGGGCATAACTGTTGAGCTCCTCCCCGCATGCACAACCCCGTTGGACAGACTAGAGCTCCGAAGCAGCATTTGGTCGAGTCTGTTTCGCCAACTGCTGTGGTTTCGGTTCAGCAGAAGACTGCTATCCCTGCTTTGGTTGCTGAAGTGATGGTTCCCGCACTGCAACAGGCCTTGATTGATCCTACTCCGCATCAGGTCTTGGGCGATTCGGCTCCCTCAACCCCTACAGTGGCCCGCGTTCCTGATTCGGTGATTGCAGAATCACTGACTGCTCCGGAACAGCCTTGGAAGCAGGCGAAGGGTAAAAAGAAGAAGCAGTTGGCCTTCAGGATTATAGGATTGGAGAATCCTCCCGCCCATCCAATGTTGGCATTGAAGAACAGACTCGTTCGCTGAAGGCACCTGCTGCCAATCTGTCCATTGCTGGGTTGAAGATCAGACCCATCCACTAAAGGCTCCTGCCGTGGATTCGTTGCCTCCCAGACCTGCACAACAATTGCTTAGAGGATTAAGTGCTCCCCCAAAGGTGGGCCTTTCCCTTGTAGTTGATTCCCAATGAGATCAAGGCACTTCTTCCCATGACCTCGATATGGAGTCGGAGGTTGTAGCCACCATTGAATGCTCGAATGAGGACGACATTGTCTCCCCTGGCGTGTCAAACCCACCATAGAGGGTTCTCCCAATGAAGGTGGAGACCATTCAGGAGAGATTGCTTGCTTTAGTTCCCGACCCGGGTCTTGAGGTGAAGACTGGAGGGCCGGCAAATTCTCGCTGGAAGCCTCCTAAGCAGAGGTAGGCTCCTTTGCCTTCCCTTTCCTTTTGTTAGCCTAGATTGGTAGTATATATATATATATATATATATATATATATATATATATATGTTGTTCGGATTTTGGAATATTAGAGGTCTCATGGACCCTTTGAGGAGAGCCGAGGTCAAGAAACTCGCTTTTTCTAACGGCCTCTGTATGGTCGGCTTATTGGAAACCAAAGTGCCGAAGCACCTCTTTCGATCCATGTCTACTGGGCTTTTGGCTGGGTGGAAGTGGATGGCCAATTATGATTATTCTCTTAAAGGTAATATTTGGATTGGCTGGGACCCTACTCTGATTAACTTTGAATTAATCTCTTCCAAAGAGCAAGTGATCCATGGTAGAGTGGAGCTTCTTACGTCTGGATTATGTTGCTGCACTTCGGTGATTTATACTCTGCACACGTTCATATCACGTAGGCCTTTGTGGGTGGACCTGGTGAGGATGAGTTCTTGCGTCCAGGATTTGGCCTAGATGGTTGCTCGAGACTTTAACACCATCAAAGACCCTTCTAATAGGATAGGGGGCTCTAACGCCTGGCCACCCTGTTTTGACGATTTTAATAAGTGTTTTACTCAGGTGGAACTAGAATATTTAAGGTATGTTATACTTCGGTTTACTTGGTCCACATCTTCTGGGGCTAACCGCAAGGCGAGGAAAATTGAAAAGGTGTTAGTGAATGCCAATTGGAGCTTTTAGTTCTCTTATTCGGAAGCGATGTTTCTGACTTCCGGAATTTCTGACCATTCTCCTATGGTGGTTAAAGTGACACAACCAATTTTTTGAAAGAAATCTTTCAAATTCTTTGATTTCTGGATGGAGCACCCGTCCTTTTAGGACATTGTGGCACAAGTGTGGGATGCCCCGACTAAAGGGGTCCCTATGTACAGGCTGGTTAGCATATTGAAGGCTTTAAAAAGCTGGCTAAGCAGCTAAATAGAGATTCTTTCTCCAACTTATCTGAGAAGGTTGCTGAGTCCAGGAATGCTTTTAGGTTAGCCCAACTTGACCTACAACAAGACCCG
This sequence comes from Eucalyptus grandis x Eucalyptus urophylla, assembly GCA_028830015.1. Lineage (NCBI taxonomy): Eukaryota > Viridiplantae > Streptophyta > Magnoliopsida > Myrtales > Myrtaceae > Eucalyptus > Eucalyptus grandis x Eucalyptus urophylla. The sequence goes on along the minus strand of CM054190.1, from coordinate 55,133,487 downwards.
ACTAACGATCTCTTGGCAGAGTTAGAAAAGAATCATCGTAAGACCTTTGTGAAGCTGAGGAGTCAGGAAGAGTCATTCTTTAGACAAAAATCTAGGATCAGATGGCTCGAGAATGGTGATAGGAATACTAAGTACTTTTACCACTTCGTCACTACAAGACAGCTGAGGAACAAGATTCTTTCGGTTCTTGATAGGAATGGTAACTTGGTCACCGAACCAAGCCTAGTGTAGAACACTTTCGTCTCCCACTTTAAGGAGCTTTTCGCTGCGCAATCCCTTTCTTCCAACCTTGCATTGCTAGACCTGCAGCAAGTTATTCGATGCCCTCTCAATGAGGAGCATATTAATGTCCTTTCCCATCCTTTCTCAGACAGTGAAATTCATGATACTTTCTTCTCCTTAGCCTGTAGGAAGGCTCCTGGGCCAGATGGGTTTGGTGTGGAATTTTTCAAGAGCAATTGGGAGCTAGTAGGGCCTTTGGTTATTGAAGCAGTTAAGGACTTCTTCGTCATGGGGAGACTTGTGAGGGAGATTAACAACACCATCCTTGTGTTGATCCCTAAAGTGCCTAATGCAACTTCGGTCAATGATTATAAACCTATTGCCTGCTGCAATACGATTTATAAATGTATCACCAAGGTCTTAGCTAATCGCGTTGTCGTAGTTCTTCATGACACTATCAGCCCTTCTCAGAATGCATTCGTTAAGGGTCGTCGCATCCAGGATAATATTCTTCTTGAACAGGAATTATTTGCTGGTTTCCATCGTTAGCCATATTCCCCTAAATGTGCTTTTAAGGTTGATTTTCAAAAGGCCTATGACACGGTTGATGGGACTTTCTTGAAATGGTCATGTGTGCATTTCGATTCCTGAACCATATTATTATGCTCATTATGGAATGTGTACATTCTCCTAAGTTTTCGATTTCCTTGAATGGGGAACTCCATGGCTTCTTCCCTAGTATACGTGGCCTTCACCAAGGGGATCTCATGTCCCTTTACCTCTTTGGTTATGGAAGTCTTCTCAGGCATCCTCAGTGCGTGTGCAGCGCAACCTGGGTTCAAATTCTTCTGGAGATGCAAGGCTACAAGATTATCTCATCTTTTTTTCACAGATGATGTCTTTCTCTTTTGTCAAGTGGATATGAGTTCCATCTCTCTTCTAAAAGATGGTCTACATACTTTCTCGACATGGAGCGGATTGAAGCCAAACAATAGCAAGAGTGAGATATTTCTTACAGGTGGCTCGGAGGAGTTACGGAGTGAGATCAAGGATGCCTTTGGTTTCGTTGAAGGAAAGCTGCCAGTGTGTTATTTGGGAGTTCCTATTATATCCTTGAGGCTCGGCAAGGCGAGCTGTGTGTCCTTAGTTGATCGTATTATGGCCAGGGTCCAATCCTGGACTCAGCGCTTTCTATCTTTTGCTGGTAGGATTCAGCTAATAAGGTTAGTCCTTCATGCCATCCAAGCTTATTGGGCAAGTGTTTTCACCATTCTTGTTGCAGTTCTGATCACATTGAGCTGATCCTTTGATAATTCCTTTGGAAGGGCCCTGACCTTGGAAATGGTGGCGCTAAAGTATCCTGGGAAGATGTGTGCCTTCTAAAGGATGAATAAGAACTTGGAATTCGCAGATTGCGAGAATTCAACAAGGTAGCGATGCTCAAGCATATTTGGATTCTATTTATAGACAAGGAGTCCTTATGGTGCAAGTGGATCCACTCAACCTTTTTGAAATGGAAGAGTTTCTGGGTAGTGGGGATGCTGACCTATTGTTCTCGAGCTTGGAAGAGAATCATTCACCTGAGATTCGAGTTTCACTCTTCCTCCAATGGAGAATTGGAGATGACCAATCAATCTCCTTTTGGTTTGATCACTGGCACCAGATAGGTCATTTACATATTTTTTGCTCAGATCAAATGATATTAAATTCTGGTTTATCCAGGTTTGCCACGGTGGCTGACCTTTTCTCATCGGCGGGACAGGATTTCAAGACAGTAGTTGAATCTTGGGATTATTCCCTCCCTCTCCTCTCTAAAGCACCGGATCGCTTTATTTAGAGCGACGACACTTCTGGTCCATTCTCAGTCGCCTCGGCTTGGCATATTATCAGAAGAAGGAAGGATAGGGTTAATTAGGCATCCTTTATCTAGAATAAGGTTATCACCCCGAGATATCAATTCAATCTTTGGCTTATTATAAAAAACCATCTTCCCACCTAAGCCCTACTTATGTCACATGGCGGAATTGGGAGAGAGGTTTGTGCTTTTTGTAGGTTGATGCTGGATTCCATCGATCATCTCTACTTCGGGTGTCGCATCATTGCTAGCATGGCTTTCTTTTGGGCAGCTAAATGCAATCTTCCTGGGTGAAACAAGACATGGTCTGAAAACCTTTAGTAGGCGATGAAATTCCTCTCTAGTAAAGACTTTTATCGCTTCATTGGCTGCTTTTCTTTTTGTGTTATTTGCCACCTTATTTGGAGGGACAAAAACAACATTCTCTTCAGAGATCACACGGTCGCGGTTGCAGTGATTAAAAATCATCTCATCAAAGTGGTGAAGGACAAGGCCTTAACTTTCAGAAACGTTGAGGATAATCCAAGAAATAGAAGACTCCAGCGTAACTAGGGGATAGATCCTTGCATTTTCTCTCCTCATCCGGCGGATCTTTAGTGTTCTTTGGAATGGTTCAGAGACAACTTGTGGTTAGGTCACAGCCGCTGGCTTCTCGGGCGCTTGCTATATGAAGGCCTTTTGCCTTCTTCCTTTGGCTGGGGCAAAGTACTTTTAATCAAATAAAGATCGGCATATAAGCTATTTCCTAGGTTGACAACCAAAGACAATGTGGTGGATCTTGTTTAGAGGACATTGGTTGCAAGATCCCATGCTAAGTTGTGTGCACGTTGGTTGTTTGTTTGTAAGAAAATAAAAATAAAAATAAAAGGTGCTTTTTCCATGTCTCACTTAGGAAAGTTGGGAGGAGATTGACAACTTTTATTCTAGGCTGCTTAAAGAAAAAGAATGGATTGTGGGCTAAACCCACAATAACTGCATGCAGGTGCACAAGTTTGGCGCAGTTTAATTAGCACTAACCTCTTTATTTTATTTATTAATTTTATTTCGTACAATTATCTTATGAACTTTTATTAGTTGAAATGTTATATTTTTCATTCAGTATTTTTGAAAATTATGAAATTTAGAATTTTATTTTAGAAAAATAGTTGTTTGTTATTATCTTTTATTCCGAATTTTATATATCTTTTGAAGATAACCTTTGAAAATTACCTTGTTCAGTTTGCAACTTTTCCCGAAGGGATATCTTTGTTCACTTTGCAACTTTTCATAAAGTGATACATTTGTTTACTTTGCAACCTTTTCTAAAGGGTTGCCTCTATTCATTAAAACTGAGATAAATATGTTAGTTTCGGCATGAATGTGTATTAAGTTTTTTCAAGTTTTCTTTTCAAAATTACAATCATCATTTCAATTGTTCCTTTTTAGAGACCTTGGTACCATTAGCAATATTGTAAGGCAAATAAATCATTAAAGAAAGTGATATCATGTCTTAAAGCCTAACTTAATTTTTCTATCTAATTTGAAGTCATATTTTTCCAAAAATTTTAAGGATTTATTCGTTCAATAATGGAGTCAAAGATGATGAAAGTCTACGATCAAATTGAACTATTCGACAAGAATAACTTTGCTCTTTGGAGGGACAAGATGATGTTCCTACTCACTACTCTGAAAATATCCTACATACTGGGTCCTAAGTTTGTGCCTATAGAGGATCTGCAGCCTACTACTGAAGGAGGATGAATTGCTATGCTGTGGACACATTATGAATGTAATATCCAATTAATTGCATGACTTATTCACTAAGATGAGTTAGCTAGAGAAATCTAGAACATACTGTAATTCAAGTACAAAGAGGAGGAGCAAGATACTAATAAATATTTAATCGCGAAATATTTTGATTTCAAGTCTAGTGATACCAAACCCCTTGTTAGGATAAGTCCATGAATTATGGGTTCTTGTCAACAAAATTTGTACTCTCAAAATTAATATTTCAGAAACTTTTCAAGTCGGAGCAATTATTGCAAAATTGCCTCCAAGTTGGAAAGATTAAAAAAAAAAAAAACTGATGCACAAGTCAGAGGACATCACCTTGAAGCAAATAAAAAAACATCTTTGTATTAAGAAAGAGTCACATTTACATGATACTACCATTATGTATGATTCCAAGGTGAATGCTGTGGAAAGAAAACGTAAAATCGACCAAAACTTCAAAGTAAGAAACGGGCATGAATTTAAGAGAACACAAAAGAATAAATAGGGTTGTTGTTTTGTTTGTAGCAAACGGAGACACAATGCTAAGGATTACATTCACTGCAAGAGCATATCAAATGGCAAGAACATTTCAACCATGAAGGCAGATGCAAATTTGATTGAAGAAAACTATGTGGCCAAGATTTCAATCATGTTGTCAAACATGAAAATTTCTTAAATTAATGATCTAATGGCTATGGTTTCTGAAATCAATTCTAATGTAGTCCAATTCAATTAGTGGTTAAATTTTGGAGCAACAGTTCATGTGTGTAAAGATAAGTACATATTCATGTAATTTGAAGAGATTATCGATTCAAATATTAAAGAGGTCCTCATGACGAATAATGCTCTTGCAAAGGTTGCTAGCAAGGGCATGGTGGAGATAAACTTTACTTTTAAAAAGAAGATTACTCTTCTTAATATGTAATTTATACTTGAAATTAGAAAGAACATAGTTTCTATTGTTTACTTTGTAAAATGGGGGTTTCGGGTTCTGTTTAATCTCAACAAGGTTATCCTGTCAAAGAATGAGATGTTTGTTGGCAATAGGTTATGCAAATGACAACATGTACCAACTAAGTATCAATAACAATATTATTATTTCTGTTTATATTGTTGAGTCTCCACATCTATGGCATAGTAGGTTGGTACATGTAGATATTCATTATTTAGATTTGATAAGTTTTAATGGCGAATTTGATAAATGTGAAATTTGTGTGTAGTCCAAATTAACTAAGAAACAATTTCCTAGTATTAAAAGAAATTCAAATTGATTGGATTTGATTCATAGTGATATATGTGAATTCAATGGAATGCTAAATCGTGGTGGTAAAGTTATTTTATTGACTTTGTGGACGATTGTAGTAGATATTTATATGTTTATCTCATGATCTTAAAGGATGAAGGCATTTACCATGTTTAAGAAATATAAGATTGAAGGAGAAAATCAATTAAAAAAAATCAAAGTTCTATATTCAGATAGAGGTAGAGAATATTTTTTAAATAAATTTTCTTCATTTTGTGAAAAATATGGTATCATTCATCAAGTTTAGACACCACATACTCCACAACAAAATGGTTTGGTTGAAAGAAAAAATCGATCTCTTGAAAAAATGATTAATTATATGCTTTCAAATTTAAAGCCACCAATTACTCTTTGGGGAGAAGCATTGCTTACTACATGTTATATTTATAATAGAATATCATCCAAGAGAAATAACATAACCCCTTATCAATTATGGAAATGTAGAAAACCAAACATGTCATACATTGAAGTGTGGGGGTATTTGGCATGCTATTGAGTACTAGACCCCAAGAGAACAAAACTTAGACCTAAAGCTATCAAAAGTGTTTTCGTTAGATATGCCCAAAACTGTAAAGCTTATATAAGCTTCTTGACTTAGAGTCCATTGTCATTGGAGAATCGAGAAATGTTGAATTCTTTGAGAATAAATGTTCCAGGGGTTTCGAAATTATTGAAAATAATTCAAAACCTGTAAAAACTCAAATAGATTCTCATGAGAAAAAGAAGAAGAAGAAGTGATTCTAAAGACATGGCTGAATCGGGAAGAAGCACTAAAGCTAGAAAATTAAAAGACTTAGGCTTGGGTTTTATTACTCATGTTTTTCTTAATGAATGAGACAAAGATAATAATGTAATAAATAAATATCATTTAGTATTAAATTTAGACGACAATCCTAAATGTTTTAATCACGTTACGTCTTATAGAGATGCTTTTTTTGGGAAAGAAGTTGTAAATGATGAAATGGACTCAATTATGTCCAATAATATTTGAGTATTAGTAGATTTACCAAAATAATCCAAGACTATAAATGGGTTTTTTTTAAAGAAATTATCATTCCGATAATTCTATCCAAGCTTTTAAGGCTATACTAGTGGCCAATGGATATAGACAAAAGGAAGGAATAGATCCTTTTGATATGTTCACTCTTGTACCACGTATAATTTCTATTTGAATTCTTTTCTATACGCTTATCAGTATTTATGATTTTTGGATTCATCAAATAGATGTTAAGATTGCTTTCTTGAATGGAGACTTAAACGAGAAAATTCACATGGAATAACCAAAGGGTTTGGTTCTTCCTGAAATTGGAAGGAAGGTATGTAAATTGATTACATCTCTTTGAGGGCTTAAGCAAGCTCCTAAACAGTGGCATGGAAAATTTAATTCAGTCATATTGTCTAATGGTTTCATATACAATACTGATAAGCGTATATACTCTAAATTCACTAAAGACTATGGTGTCTTAGTGTGTTTGCATATTAATGATACATTCATCTTTGGAACGAACATGACTAGATTTGTTGAGATTAAAAAGTATCTAACTTCCATGTTTAAAATGAAATATTTGGGTGAAGTAGTTACTATCTTAGGTATTAAAGTTAAAAAAATACATAGTAGAGTTTATTGTTTGAGCCAATGTGATTACATTGAAAGATATTCAATCTCAACATCTTTGTTTCAAGGAAATTAGTACTCCATTGGATTCCTGTACTAAATTAAATTACAATACCAATAGAGCATTAAGACAACTTGAATATGCAAGTGTTAGAGGGTCTTTAATATATGCAATGCGTTATATGAGCTTATTTTGTATGCAAATTGAGTAGGTATACTAGTAATTTAAGTATAGAACATTCGAAAGCAATTACCAGAACTTTTGATTATCTTAAGAGAACTAAAAATTTAGGATTATTCGATAATAATTATCCAACCGTATTAAAATAATACATCGACGCTAGTTGGATTACAAGTATGGGTGATAAACATTCTACTTCTTGATGGATATTCACAAAAAAAGAGAGCTTGCAAAGTGAACAAAGATAACATTTCGAAAAAGTTGCAAAGTGAATAAAGGTATTCTTTCGGAAAAAGTTGTAAACTGAATATGTATATTTTTAAAAGTTATCTTGAAAAGACACATAAAATTTGAAATAAAAAATAATTATAATCAATTTTTTAGGAATAAAATTTTGAATTTCATAATTTCCAAAAATACTAAATGAACAAATATAACATTTTGACTAATAAAGGTTAACAAGATAAATGTATAAAATAAAAATAAAAAATAAAATAAAGGGGTTAGTGCTAATCAGACCATGCCAAAATCGTGCACCCTCGTGTGAATATTGTGTGTTTAACCCACAACCCATTCTTTTCCTTTGAACAAATTAGAAGAAGCTTATACAAATGATTTGGAAATCATTTTTTTAAGTTAAAGATAAGAAAACTTTTTTCTTTTGACTAAAAGGAAAATTTTTGTTAATTTATTTTCCTAAACGATCCAAACGCAAAAAATGAAACCACAATCCAAAAACCATAGAACCAATCAGAAATTCATGCACGGCAATCCGGGGCATTGGCAAGGACAAGACAAAAGTGTGAGGAAACTTCCAGACGACGAACTCATACCACAGAACCGGCCAACAACAACAACAACAAGGCGAAAAAAAATGCATCTTCACCCGCCAAGTCTAAAAGCTACTCACTACGCACGTCCAAAGTTGAGCGGCATCATCCACAGCGATCCCGGATCGAAACTATTGCTTTGGCCCCCACGCGATCGCTCGACGGGATAGGACGCGGGGGGCCCCGATCCCAGCCTCGGACCGCATTTCGTGGGCATTAATTGGCAACGCCGATGCGGCAATAATGGCGAAAGATCTTCAAAATAAACAAAAGACCGTGATGATGATGATGGTGATGGTGGGAATGATGATTTCCCCCACTTATCTTCCTCCTCGCACGGTGGGACGACTTTTGGCCCCTCCCCGCTCGCTCCTTAAACCGTTCCAAACCCAGACCCCTGCCACCCCCCATTTTTCAGAGAATGTCATCGCCCGGGTTTTCAGGATCGAAAGCCGTGGCCGAGGGTCGGACGAGGAGGAGGATGCCGCGCTGCGAATTTCGCACCGTGCGGAATTGGGCCCCCTTCGCTCGGGCCTCCGCCTCCTCCTCCTCCAAACCCAGACCCCTACTACCACCCCCCAATAATGGCGAAAGATCTTCAAATTTTTCCCCTTCTGTGCCCGAGTCCACAAGGCTGTGCACGGGTCCATCAAGGTTGAACCCGGGAACCTCGGTTCCCATGCTTGGGTCCACTGAGGCTAGACCCAAGACCCTAGTGCCTGTGTTTGGTTCCGTGATTGCCCATGTATAAACTACTAAAGCTCGAACAGTGTGTGTCTATTTAAGAAAATCAAATTATGTTTGCACTCGAAACAACATAAAATACTTTTCAGTTCATTTTTAAGTTTTAACCAAATACCGGAAATATTGTCATCTTATTAAAAAATGACTTTCCTCGAAATATTTTCTAGAAATATTATATATTCTGTGAAATAATCATAGCCTCAAGATTATGTCGGTCATGTATGATCACATCTTCAGTTTGAGCAAATATAACTCTCGCTCATTTTTCTGGCAAAAAGGAAAAATTCCTTCAAAAGCGTACATATATATAAGTGCAATTTGGACGTACAAGATGGTGCTCTAAATAGAATGCAAACGGGGAATAGTGACCAATCTTATGAAACCGAATCCGACGAACAAAAATTATCAACTTTTATAAATTATATCAAATGTCTCCCATACGAATTATTGCGAAAATATTAGAGAGCTACTACGTACTATTGCACACCGCATCACTCAGCTCCAAGACTACCATACGAGCACAGAAGCAAATCATCAGATTCAGACGAGATCAGTGTGCTTGACCGAGAAGAGCCTTCTCCATGCTCCTGGCCATGACCTGCAAGGCCGACTCGAACCACTGGTCCAAGTCCTTGTGTTTCCAGCCGTTCACGGGCTCGACCTCATACCGCCACATGATGCAACACCCCTCTTCCTTAGGCACGACTCGGCCTGTGGCTACGTAGGAGTTGAACCTGATATTGCTGTCTATGATGGTATAGCTTAATGTCTTGGCGACTGGGTCGATCGACAACAGCTTCTCCTTCGCCCAATACAGGGTGCTTGTCTTGGCCTGACCGATGGCCCGGTCGAACGGGGCATTATTGAACCCAGCACAGTAACGGATGCACCCGGGCTGGCCAAGGACGCCCTCGACCCCAGTGCATGCAGTGAGGGTCGGGAACCACCTTTTGAGGCCAAAGAAGTCCTCCACGAAGGGCCATATTTGGTCTGCCTTTGGACCTGCCAAGTCTGCACAAGCTTGGCCTTGCCATTTTGGTTGGGTTTGGTTCTTCTCAGAAGTCACATGATCAATGTTTGCAGACTCCATTTTGGCTTTGTTAGTTCTTCAAACAAAGTGGAGAGAGAGAGAGAGAGAGAGAGAGAGAGAGAGAGACCGCCGGGAGGGGGGGGGGGGGGGGGTGGGGGGAGGCTTGTGTTTTTGAGCTGCGGACATCAAGGTTTATATAGAGAGTGAGAGAGGATGTTGAAGAATTGAAGTTTTGTAATCCGAAAATGAAAATGCCTTCCTACAAGTAGCACATAGTGCTTGTTACCAAGAAAATCAAATATTTAATTAAAAGTATCAAGATTCGCAATCTTGACCCACTTGCCTAGTACCTTCTTTCGAGAAGATCACCACGAGTTTGAATCAATCAATATATTCAGTTGAGTTTACCTCTACTTAAAAGTTTAAGTCAATGAATTATGGTACAACTATGATATATTAACTGTTGTACATCATATCAATTCTTCAATGAGAAACTTCTTTAACACAACTCACATATGTATCCTAACACAAATAATGAAAGCATGGTTGTCAGGATGTGGATGGAAATATTGGTGTTAGATATATAGATATATTTAGGAGATTTTGTGTATTTATCTTACTTGATTTTGGTTTATTGTAATCAATGTTTTACAATATGACTAGATAGATCTAGTCATCTTGTAAAGCCCATGTACTATTCATTTGGTTATAAAAACAATATAACATTTTTGAGTTATCATAATTTAGTTTCAGAGCCATCATTGAACGCAATATCAAGTTTGTTTCTAATAATGTGCATTGGTTGCTTTTCTCTATTGAGTGTGTTTCTAACAATGCGTATAGGCTTCGTTTCTTCACCCTGTCGTCATGATGCCAACTGTATAAGCCGCATCACTCCACGTAGTCATCACGAAGCCAGTCGTATAGGCCATGTTGCTTCCGTTCCTCTACCAAGCCTGTATCTTTTGCTATTTGCTTTGGAGAATAGACAACACTACTAGATTCTCCGACAAAAAAAAATCCTAAAATTTCACGGCAAAAGGATGTTGGACGCCCCCACAAATGCTGCCACGTCTCGAAGACACTGAAGCCCGTCGCCTTTTTAGGTGCTTTTCCAACGCTTTTAGCTGGCTCTTTTGACAATACATTCCATGTTTTCCATGAATAAAACCATGCGCATTGAAATAAATTACATTTCATTAAATATTTTATTTTTTGTGGCACCGTTAGACGTATTTCTATTTCATATGTTGAATCTTTTCTCCAAACTCAAGTTGACCTATGCGTTAGAAATATAGATATTTATGGGATTTTATATTTCTCTTAATTGATTTCGATTGATTCTAATTGATATTTTGCTACTATAGAAAGCCATCTCATAAATGTATTCTTTATTTAGTATGGATTGAATGATATTTTTCTATCGTCACAATTCTACTCATAGCTCCTCAACAAACCTAAGATTGTCCTGGCTCCTCAACAAACCTAAGATTGTCCTGAGAGATCCGCCCACATGAGGTCAGCGCAACAAAACAGATGTTGACATGAGTTTGCTAAACCCATTCGATGATCCCTTGCACGCTTGTGTCACGATGAGGTGCTAATTCTTGAAAGCACGACCGTTTGCTTCTGATTCTATCATTATGAGAAAAGCAAGAAATGGCCTAGCCATGATGCATTGATTCTGCAAAGAAATGGTATCATGATTATTGCAGAACGTGAGTGATCAAACAATAAAATAAACAGAATAAGGAAATAAATGAGATACCAAATTTACGTAGTTCGGTTATAATGATATGTGTTTGCGGGGAGAATAGTGATGAATTCCACTATAAATCAATTGATACATGGAGATTATATACTTGAATCACTCAAATACTCGTGGTATTTTTTAAACCCCAATTACACCCAATAACGCACGTAGTATTTAAACACCACAATTCTTCACAAAATAATCTCTCAATCTTATGAAGGAATTATATGCAAATCTTATCACAAAATTTAATCAACTTCAACACTATAACTTATTGGATGTAATTTATGAACAAATTTCGTTGCACGAACAACAAGAAGATCCGTTGCCAAGCACCTGAGCACCTTCGGACTTTCCTCATGATAGAGCAACCACGGCACACGAAAGATGGCGCTTCCCTCACTCATAGTGTCAAAGTTGGATAGCTCACCTCTTCTTCAGCCTCAACGAGCCCAACGCGATGCTTGAAGCTCGCACGCACACGATAAAATGCTGCTAAGTGGAGTCGCCACCATAGAGCTTCCAATCGAAGTTCACGGAGACCAGATGCTGGTGGTCGGCATTAAGCTCGCAAAGTAGGGAACTGCTGACGTGCGCTTTGGTCAAGGTCATTGAACCTGACAATCGCATTTTCCCACTCCATGTTATCAAGAACGACAGTGAGAGGGAAGAAGGCTCATGCTTAGGGTTTCTATGAGGTGTAGGTGTTTCTGTTTTCCGAAGTTGGGTGTGTTTATGAAGGTTTCTGCAACTTGGAGTAGGTTCTCCTTCCGTTTCATTCAATAACCTTTAATTTGCAATCCCGTATGCATATGATGCAACTCTCTTCTCTAACACAGCTGAGAAGCTAACAATTAGGTTTTAATCAGAAAAGGTGGTTAGAGCTGCCATACTTTTATGATCATTAGTGCTGTCTAAACACAACTATCTCTTTGACTTCTTTGGTTATTTTCTCACTTTGCTTCGCTTCATTTACTGATTCAAAGTGATGACATCCACTTATGTCTACATTCTGTAAGAGTTTTCCTAATGTATGCTACATTAATTGACATTGTAATTTACCGTTTTATGGGGTTTGGTTTAAGGTGAGATAGAAGGTTTCTTAATTAGTATAATATGAGGCTGACTAGTGTGAGTCGAGTTGAGCATGGCCTGTAATGAGAGGACCTGGTTGGAAACTCTACAAATAGTGCTCAAGTTTCTTCTCTAATCCTAATTCTTATACATATCCTCACATAATGAGCGTTAACGTAGCACTAAAGGATGAGGGAGCTGTCTTATTAAGCCAGTGATACAGAAAGCAATAGATGAAAAGGACTTGCGTGTGAATCATTGTTTTTCCATTTCTGCATCAAAAACGATGGATCCCAAAACATGTGCAATAATCTTTCTATTCAATCATCTATACTCTTGTTCTGGTTATGGAGATCTTGAGATTGCACATTTTGCATCTAACATGTGGTATCGAAGCAAACATAACCATAGAACTTGAACGCATAGAACTTTTGCCTTAATTTTATGATTTCGTGATTTTTTGTTCAATAAAAATCAAATTAAATAACAAATCTAGACTGGGCTCGTCGAGATGAGCAATATCTTGGGCGGTGCGTCGCCGGGGGAGGCCATACATGCCCCCAAGTGCCACTAGGGCGTCGGAGGCATGCCCCACGCACCCTCACGCACCCCCATGCGTGGGGCGTGGCTCGCGCTTGCAACGCATGCGAGTGCTGACGTCACAATGATGTCAGCGACCTAGGCCTGACCCAACTCGATAAGTGATCGACTCGACTGACCTAACCCGAGGACTCGACCCGACCCGATCAACCGATCGGATTGGATGATCAACCCAGGAACCGATTAGACCACCACCGATCGGACTGGTTTTGACCAAACTTTACACTCTCGCGTGAGCTTCACGCGCCGTGCACTCAAGCGGCGCGTGTAGATGCGTGGAATCTTCGATGGGCGCGTGGCTGGCGGCGTTAGGTCTGTATGATCATCCTTTATGTTGTGTATTTATTTTAAATGTTTGATAATTTTATGGATGTGAAAATACACACGGAACCCTAAATACGAGTATTTTTAGTGTATTTTTGCGTATTTTTCTTATATTTTTATGTGATTTTGAAAATACAGGTGTTGGGTTACTGGTATGTTATCACATAAACATTATAAATATGTGATTCATTAATAATATACAATAACATTTAATTTTTATTAATGAATAAAGCAGTGTAATTAACATAATATATGATTTTAGTGATTTACTGCCCCTATCACTAAAGTTAAAATCACATGTATATAATGTATCTAAGAAGCAAAATTTATATCCCTGGTATGAGAAAGTTTCAAGAATTCAATTGAGTAGTGACCGCCAAAATGGCACGCTTGATTAGGTTTAAGAAATATCAGTCTAGTATAATAATTGGAATGTCTCATAGTCTAATGCGTGGTCATACTCCCAAAGGAGGTGATTGTGTATCAGTTCACGGAGGGATATATGATGATGTGGTAGAGAAGTGACTTATTCTCGTGATTCATATGCCCAAAAACAATGAATTCACGAAAGTTTAGAATATATTCACATAACCGCTATTATGTGGGGAGTGTACAACTGCATATCATGTATTCTGTCCAAAAGTGATTATATGATTTTGCGTGTAACTTTCTAGATGTGTAATTGTACGTCAAGTTACACAGTGCTCACATGGTGCCAGTTATATATATTCTTTGTTTTTTAGTCACATTTTCTATTGAGATTTTTGAGATTTTTACTGCTTCACATTTTAAGTTGTGGACATATGATTTGTTGTTTAGGAAAATAACAATAGAATTTGATATTGTCCATGACGCGTTCTATTTAAGAACACTTAAAAAGTGGTTTACCAACTGACTGCACTGCTAAAAGATGATAAAAGCCTTAGTGGCTTGAAATTATGTCTTATATAAGACCAAAATTATGACACATCTGCAAAGATTGTATTTAAATCCTAATGATATATACGTCTCATATAAGGTTAAAAATGTTGTTTCCAAAAGTTTTTTGTCTAAGGAATAATCTCAAATATGTCTAAAGAAAGAGTAGAAAATGTGCTAATGTTGATATTTTGTCTACTCTTAACGGTTATCTAAAGATTTTTATAGAATATTGTGGAAGTAAAACGACCGAGATAAATAATAAAACAGTTAGAATTAGTGTTAAAGGTTGATAGGCCTAACCGTGGCGGTGAGTATTTTGGCAAATGTGGTAATGCTGAATAGCTTAAAGGGTTATTTGTCAAATACTTGGTAAATTCTTGGGGTAGTAATTTAATTTACTATGCCTGAAAATCCTAACAAAATGATTTGGCTGAAAAGCATAATTGCACCATAATCAACATGATGATGAGTATGCTGAGTAAGACTAATTTATTTGGTCTTCTGTGGGTTAATATTTTGAAAACAACTCTTTTCACATATAAAAACGTGTTTCTTACCAAAGTTGTTTTCTAAACTTCTTTTGAATTGTGGACTAGACGTAAATTTTAACTTGGTTCATATTAAAATTTAGAGGTGTCATATAGAAGTGAGGTTGTACAATCTAATATTAAGTGCGTTGCAAGAAATTATTTTGTATCTTACTTAGATTATTCAAATGGGTATTGATTTTATGATTCTAATGAAAGTATAAGAATTATGGAATCACATACAGTAAAGTTTCTAGAGTTCGACGTAATTGTAGAGGATAGATGCTCTCAAATTATTAAGGATAATAGTACGATGGAAGTTATTGTGTCTTTGTTTTTGCTTATACAGACAATTGTGTAATCTACTATACCATATGCTAAACTTGTTGAAGTTCAAAGTACTATTCTTGATATAATTTATGATGAAATTTCTCAAACCTCTTAAGTGTAGAATGAAGTGGTTGTATCATGAGACCTGTTATGATAAGATGATCAGTTGTATCATCAGGCTATATAGTTTATCTGTGAGAGCATGACTGCAATATCTACTATATAGTTGATTTAGCGACTTATATAAATGTTATTTATTATCCTCAATTAAGTATGTGATTAAATGCCATAAAAATACGATATACAATCTATGAAACATCATAGTGTTTGGAAACTTACTGATTTACTTTGGAAACTTACTGATTTACCTAAAGATCACAAGTTCATTAGTTGTAAATAGATGTACAAAACTAAAATGATTTCAAAGAAAGATGTGGAATTTAAAGCTAAACTGGTAACTAAAGTTTTCACTTTGAAAAAGAGGTGGATAATTAATAGTGAAGAAAAAATTATTTTTTGGTAAAAGTGAAGAAATAATTGTTTCTTTCTAGTATTTTTAAATATTCTTTCAGGGTGAATGTGTCATTAATAACTTTTTTTGATATGGAGTTACGCCAAATAGATACTATATTTTTAAATGGACACGTTGATAACAAAATCTATATAGTGCAACCGGAGGATTTTACAGCAAATAATTCAAGTAAACTTGTGTATAGACTAAAAAGTCTTATTTATGGTTTTAAGCAAGTTTTCAGACAATATTATTAAAGTTTCATAGTATTGTTATTTTGTTCAAGTGAACAAAATAATTCAATATATATATATTGTGCAAGATCAAGATCAGTGGGAAGAAATTTATTTTTCTCATACTCTATGTACATGATATTTTGCTAACGAGTAGTGATCTTGAGGCATTTTTTGTCCTTTGTATTGAGGTCCATAAAGATTGTTCTCGCCATATATATCGGATTTATCTCAGAGAACATTTGCTGATCGTATTTTGGAAATATTCAATATACATCATTGCAAGTCAGGAATTGCTCCTGTCATTAAGAGTGATGGACTGAATCCATTACATTGTCTTTATTTAGATATTGAGAAAATCTAGTTAAAGGGTGTATGTCGCGACCAAATTTTCGGGTGTGAACCACCTAAAATTAGGCTAATGGATTACTAAGCCTAAACTTAGTTTGGGCTCTCTCAAGCTCATACCAATTCGCAACTTAGGTTCACGTTCTTAACATGCAAATGAATTTTATCTAGAAGTCGCCACTAATCAGTTTGTGCTAGATTGATTAAACACCTAAGTAAAATAATGAGATAATTATTTTACTTCTACGAACCAGAGATTTTGGATACAGGGACTTGGTTACGCTAGATTTCTCTAACGCCCTTTCGGTACCTTTCTCTTTTATTTTGAAAAATGTTTGGCAAGCAACTTAAATTGATTTTAATTTCCTAACACGTGAGGTGACCATTCGGGTGCACAAACCACCAATTTAGCACTCAAGAAAGCAAATGAAAAAATTGCAAAATTTATCTCAAAGCAACGGAAGCATCTACGTTGTTAGATCAAAATTCACATCAGCAATCCTAAATATGATTTCTAATTAACAAGCAATCATTCAATTTTTGCTTTCACTTTTTAATGAGAATATAATCCATATGCAATGCAATGCTTCTAATATAACATGAAATAATATGGCATGGCAAAATGTAATTTCTTAATGAACATGCAATAATTAAATATGCAATCTAAATTAACCAAAATGACCTAATTCTAATGACAGACAATTTCTAATTAAATGAACCTAGCAATAATCCCTAGATGACGTGCATTTCATGATCCTAATTCTACATGACGTGCACAGGATTTTTATTTCTGTTTTTTTTAACGAAAATTCATAATTGAAATCACTAAAGAAAATAAAAGTCTAGAGTAAAATGCTATCTATTCTAAATGCCTTCTAAACATGCACTTAAAAAAAATAACTAACCTATCATGCAATTCATCTAAAGATCTATCTAGACCTATAATTAAACATGCAATTTTATCTAATATGCAATGACGTGCAGAGAATGCCCTAATTCTAATTTTTTCCTTTTCTTTTTATGAAATTCGAAATTAAAATTAGACATGCAATTTAGATAATAATAGAACTAAAAAAAAAACATCTTAAATGAATACACTTTTTCTTTTTCTTTTTCATGATTCAAAATAAAATCCCTATTCTAATCATGCAAGATAATTAAAAAAACAAACCTAATCCTAATTCAAACTTTTTTTGGATTTTTTTTATTAAAATAAAATCACCACAGCAAATCAAACAATATAAGATTGATATCCAAAAATTGGCGAACTATATCTCGTGCATCCAAAAATTGGCGAGCCATATCTCGCGCATGAGATCGGGTTGACCAATTTTAAAATTAAATCGCGAATCGAATCTTGAGCATGAGATCAGATTATCAATTTTTGCAAGGGATTGCGAGTCGGATTTCAAGCGTGAAAATCGGACTGTCAATCCCTAATTTGAGGGGCACTTCATGTTGGAATCTCAATCACATATCAATGAATAATTACATTAAAAAAAGCTATAAAAAACTATAAACTATATAAAAATAATAAAGAACTATCTAATCTGATTTTTTTTGTCTTCCTTTCCACGCACAGTTGTGGATCTCCAAGGGGAGCCGGCTAATCAGTCCAGCAAAAGGGATCCGGCAAGGGCGGTTGCAGGCAATGCAGGGATGTGGAGCGCGGCTACTGGGCATCATGGACGGGGCACCTAGTCGTCAAGTGACCGATTTACTGCTCGTAGAGGTTCGAGCAGTTGGGGGAGCGAAGCAGATGGCGAGATCGGGTACGGCAGGGGCTCTGGGTGTGGGAGTCGCGGATCAAGTAGGACCAGTGTTGGGCGGATCAGCGTTGGCAGAAGCTCTGGGCAGCAGGGCACAGGGATTTGGCGGTAATGTCAAATTGCGTGAGCGTGTCAAGGGGTCAGTGGGTCCTCGGCTCCTAGGCGATACTCAATGGGGTGAAGCGGAGGGTCGCGATGAGCTTCAATGGGCCGGAGGTTGTGGTCGAGGTAGGTCGCGGGGCTGTGCGTCGCCACGGGACCGGCTGGTGTGGCGAGGGTGTTCGCGGACAGAAGTGTGGTGGGGGCAGGACGATAGATCTTGGCAGTGGGTCGCGCAAGGGAGACAGACCAGCAAGGGAGCAGCTACGTGCGTTGACGGTGGGGCTGGATGTCGTAGTGAAACTGGCGAAACAGCATTGGAGGAGCATCGGGCGGTCGTGGATGGAGTAGCAATAGGTGTCGAGGATGGAGCATAGCGTGGGCAGCGAGCTTGGGGAGATGATGAACAATAAGGGTCAAATCCCTCCCCTTCTGTCTCTGTATTCTCTCTCTACCTTTTCTTTTTTCCTTTTCCCTTCTTTTTTTTCCTTTCGACGAAGAGAACCCCCTTCTTCTCCTCATACATTGTTGCTTTTATAGGGGGTAAGAGATAGGTTTTCGATTTCCCCTTCAAATCTACATCCGCGATACTTTTTCACCAACTTATCACATATTGATCATAATTCAAGATTACGATAAATTTTCCTCGAAATCCAAATCTTACAAAGATAAATCATAATATTTTTTCACACACATGCCCTATCCAAAAGATTCATATCCTGGAAAAATTTTAAAATTTTTATTTTCCCACGAAATAATTTTCAATCAATAAAAAACATGGCTTTGGCCAACTTGCTCGCTTTGTGGGCTTAGTCCAACTAATTTGAACCCATCCGCACGGTCCAATAAATAAAATGCAAATTAAAATAAAATGCACCTAAATCTATATGCTATGTAATTAATATATATTTATAAAATTAAACCCTAATTTTTAATGCGATAAATGACTAAACGGGTTGTTAAAATTTAGGTGTCAACAGTGTACCTTATGTCAGTATACTTAAAAGTATAATGTATGCTCAAATTTGCATTAGACTAAATATCGTCTTTGCAACAAAACCTCTAGGTAGAAATTAATCAAATTCAAGACACGATCACTAGATTGTTGCAAAGAAGGTTTTAAGCTATTTAAAGATGATAAGAGATTATATGCTAATTTACAAGCATGTTCAATTCTTGTAACTAGTAGGGTATTCAGGTATAAACTTTGCTGGCTATTAGAATGATATGTGATTAATAACGGAATACATATTTATATTAGCAGAAAGTACAGTAAATAAAGTTCTATGTCATCTTCTACTATGTAAGCAACATTAGTAACATTCTTTTAGGTTGTTACTTGGGCTATTAGGCTCTGGAACCTCATTAGGAAGTTAACAGTTTTTTATTTTATGGATAGGCCCATACAACTACATTGTGACAATAACTTTGCAATGTTGTTTATTAATAATAACAAAAGTCTCAATGGGTCTAAATACATGAAGGTCAAGTTTTTGACCATAAAGGAATCAATACATAATGGTGACATTGCAGTAGATCATATTTCTGTAGATGATATGGTTGCAGATCTACTAACTAAAGGCCTACGCTCGTGTGTTTTTGAGCGACATGTCATTAGCATGGGCCTAGAAGTATCTTAGGATACCGTTAATTAGTTGGAGCTGTGTTTTATTTTTTCTCGAATAAAGTTAACATTTGTATTTGTTACAATTTAGTAACATTGTAATATATATCAACTTTTACATTCGATAAAGTGTTCTTTGAATGAATTGTTATTATATTGTATATATATTGAAAAAAGTCTCAAGATATTATATAAACCTTGAGTAAAGACTAGGGGCATTCGGTTATTAGCCTTGTGCATATGTCTTACTATACATAAAGAAATGTTAACTGTAAAGACAAGGCATATGTGGGTTCATTGAAACTATAAAGACATCCTTTAGTTGCACAAGTTTTTTTTTTTTCGCTTAAGGTAAGAGAATTGTGACTGACAAATGGGATTTCTCTATGAGAAATGTTACTCATTTGCCACACTATCATATTGAATCCATATCAATAAAGTTGAAAGTACTCGTGACTGTGGGAAGCTCTGTGTGTATACATGCAATTACCGTCATGATTTGGTGTTTGAGATTTTATGGGATATGATTGACTATTAAGAATTATCTCTAGACCGATATGCGCACATACAATACAATTTCAATTAATATAACACAAGTGGGAGAATGTAAGAGTTTTCCTGATATGGGCTACAGTTGACATTATAATTTACTATTTTACAAGATTTGGTCTAAGGTGAGATAGAAGATTCTTAATTAGTCTAATATAAAGCTGGCTAGTATGGGTTGAGTTGAGCCTAGCCCGTAATAAGAGAGCCTGGTTGGAAACTCTATAAATAGTGCTCAAGTATCTCCTCTAACCATAATTCTCATATGTATCATCACATAAGAGTGTTAACCTATCGTTAAAGAGTGAGGGGGCCGTCTCATTGAATTAGTGATACAGAGGGCAATAGAAGAGAATGACTTGCACGTGGATCATCGTTTTTCCGCTTTCACATCAAGAACGATATATACCAAAACAGATGCGATAATCTTTCTACTTAATCATCTATGCTTTTGTTATGGTTATGGAGATCTTAGATGCACATTTTGCATCCAACACATTCTACTCCAATCTGCTTGTTAGTGGTGAGATTCGATAGCTATACAAATTTTCCTTTTTGAGCTTACCCACCATAATGTGGAGACACCCCGATTTGCATGCTCTACCCGAAACAGCATCTAAAGATGGAAAAATAAAGATATATGCGACTCAAATGCTCTACTTGAACATGTATACTTGTGCATGACTATCGCGCACTCATTTAATAAGTTGGATACACCATTTTCACGTATCTTCTTGGTCTTGTCTCTGGTATTGTAGCCCTATTCATCCTAGATATCAGATCATGCAGTGACTGTTACTATTTCGGGCATCGATGCCATAGGATGACACTACAAGGTAAACAAGAATCAGATCAAGATTTATTACCCTTTGCTTGATAAGGCAGCTTGTATTCTTTCAGCCATGACTCGAAGAGCAGCACTGTAGAACTCCGTCAAATCTTTCTCCGTCCATCCTTCAATGGGATTCACTGTGAAAGACCAGCTCATTCCACATCCATCTTCTTCTTCTGCATCTCTCACCTCCGTTAGTTTCATTGTGGCAACCAAGGATTTGAACCCGACATTATTGCAGTCCACGATCTCATAAGTTGAAGCTTTTGTTGACAGGGTCAGTCGCAAGCAGCTTCTCCATAGCCCAGTCGGTGAAAACATCCTCGGAACCATCGGCGGAGCTTCTTGTGCCAGAGCAGTATCGGACGCATCTGGGCTCACCCGACACGCCCTCGACTCCATAGCACGTGTCTATCGTGGGGACCCACTTGTGCAGGCTGAAGAAATCCTCCGGGAAGGGCCATACTTGGTCAGAACCTGAGCCTCGCACCAGGGCTCTAACCTTTCCTCCCCATTTTTCCTTTGCTTCACTGGCCACAGCAAATGCAGGCTTCATGCTTCAGCAATTAGCAATTAGCAATTAGCAATTAGCATTTAGCAATTAGCATTTAGCAGCAGTGGAACAACATTAAAATAGGGAAAAGCTTCAGTTGTCGGGGTATGAGAAGGCATAAGCTTGGATTGTCATGGGAATCAATGTGTTGGACAATGCTCTTAGGTTGACATCAGTTGGTCAGTGGATGTATATGGGGGCGGTGCTGTAGGAGCACAATAACATGTCGAAACACTGAGAGCATTTCTTGTCAGTGTGTGAAGAGGGATATTCTGGAATTGGCATGGGAATCGTGTAGGCTCTTTCTCTCTATCTCTCTTTCGTGTAGTTTGATATTATTGGAATCTTGGAAACTCTTACCTAATTATGACACTTGTCGATATAAAAGGTGGTATTCATAGGGTTTGATCCTTTGATCAAAGTGAAGGCCAAAACTTGTCCTCTTTCATAAAATCTGAACTTAAGATTTGTGATGCCAACACACATAAAATTCAAGCATTTACTCGTCTTCGTGTTCAAAATTCAACGAATTTTGAGAAAAGCGTTTTCTTGAAATAATTATTGCTAATTATCGCTAAGGGCATGTATGATTGCGTATGATTGCATCATCATACGCTGTTATGAATTCAAAAGATCCATGCAATGTTCTGCAATTCGCTTACATGGAATCCTCTATCGTTATTACAACTGTTCACGTGAACTTCTAACGCAAACTGATGAAATATTTTTTAGGACTCTTGCTTAGCATGCTCATTAATTGGGATAATCGTCATTTCAAGTCTCAAAACTTATCAATTCGTAATTTTGATCCTAAAACTTTCATCTTTGTATATTTGAATCCAAAACTTGTACCTTTTCTCCACTTATGAGAGCGAAAAAAAAACTCATTTAATTATTTGTTGACACCTAATATTTTAAAAAAATAATAAATAAAATAAAAATTCGGTTTTGGAAATTTTTTGTTAAAAATATATCTTCATTTCAAAATTAAAAAAAAAATCAGTTTTTTATTTGATTTTGGAGCCTTTTTATTGTTGGAGTCGTTGAGTGAATATCTCACTCGCAAAAACAACTTTGAGCCTTCCTCTATAAATAAAGGGCGAGGTTTCGAAATCAAGGGGGGGCGAATTCAGAAAAATTGACAAGAAAAATTCAAAAAGGTTCTTCCTTCGAAAGGGAGAAATCTGTCTTCTCTCTTCCTTTTGCAAAAGCAAAAGCTCCTTTTGCAATTTGACTTTTTTTCTTCACTTTTCTGCTTTTTGCTTCTTCCTTTCTTCCTGCTTTTTGCTAAGAAGAACCGGAGGGAAGGCCATTTTCTTAGTTGATGCTCCTCGACGAAGCTTGCCCCGATGCTGTCACCGATTTGCAGAGCCTGAGTGCCTCGACGCCGCCTCCACTGTCGGTCTTGTAGCCCACAACGCTACCGCACCTGCACGAGCACCGCACGCCACCGTTAGCTGTCCCTCTCGCCTGCTCCAACACGCCAACCCCGAGTCTTCCGCCTGAGGAGCTGCTACACGCCCGAGCGACCTCCTTGCTGCTTGGTTTTCTCCTCCGCCCGAGACCGAGCGAAGCCATCAACTATTTGCCGAGGCGATCCTCTGTTTTGTTGCAGGTCTACCTCGCCGGACCTCCGACGGACAGCCCCAGCTCCGGCCATCACGACCCATCATCGAACCACCGTCGCTGGACATCGCCTGATATCACCGGAGCTCTGACTCCAGCCATCTCCTTCACCCGTGCCTGCCCTTTGTCGACACTTTTGTCCACTCCTAGGTAGTTTGTTTCTCTTACTTTTTACTAATTTTATATTATATTATGTTGTTTATTTTGTTGTTATTGTTCAATTTAGAATATTGAGATGTGCTTTTCTTTTATAAGTCTCGTAGGCATTAACTGTAGGTATTTAATCCCAAATTAAGGTAATTATTAATTTGACCCGTAAGACTTGGGGTCATTTTTTTTAATTACTTTAATTTTAGGAATTTTTATAGCATTTCAATTATTAAATCATTATAGAGTTAAAATAATTGTTAATTTAATCCGTGAGACAACGGATTATTTTTTCGGTTATTTTAAGTCTTATCTTCATTCCTTTAAAATAATTGCTTGTTTGGAAAGATTAAAAAAAAATCAAAAAGTACATAAAAATCTAAATATTGCATTAGAGCAATTAGGTTTAGTAAATTAGGACTGCATTTTTTGGGTCAGTAAATTAGAATTGCATTTATAGCTTTACCAAAAAAAAAAATTGCATTTGTAGGATTGTAAGTTTTAGATTATACTTTTAGATGGGTGATTTTTGTTAGGGCTAATTTTAAATACTGTTGGCATGTCTTGATTTCTTTATATAGCTTTTAAGATAATATATAGTTCAAGTTAAATTGATTCCTAAAATAAATTAGAATATCATTCACTTTAGTTAGTCTAATTAGTTTTTTTTTTTAATTCCGAATTTCAATAAAAAGAATCCAAAAAATATTAGGTACATATTAATTAATTTGCATAATAGGTTTAATTAGAATATTGTCATATCTAGAACTTAGGTACTTAGGTCCATACACATTTCATATTATAGCAACACAGGAACAAAAAATGTTATGCATGCCATATGAGTTATAGTTTTTTTTTTAATAAAAAAGAAAATGCTAAAAGATGATCATTGCACCATTAAGTTGCTTTCTTGTCAATAAAAAACATCATGTCATTAAAAAAAAGAAAATGATTTCCTTGGTTAGTTAATAGGTTAATTCATAATTAATCTCATATCATCATTATTTAGCATAGGTTGTATATATGCATTAAAAAATGAATCATCATTAAAATAAAATCATAAAAGAGCATGCATGTAGAAATACCACGTCATTCATTCCATATCATGTAGCACATGCATACTTAGGATTATATAAATTAAATTGCATACATATAGTGATAAGTTTAAGTCATACCATATGAATTACATCTCGCATGTCATTAAAATAAATTCATGTATATTAAGTTAGATTAAGATTGCATAATAATAAAAATTAGGTGTCATGTCATTTAGAAATCATGTTGAGTGCTTGCATTTTTATTAGCATTTTTTTTATTGAATATTACTTTATTGATTGTGCACCCGCATGACCACCATTTGCATGTTAGTAGCTTAAGTTAAAATTAATCAACATTGCCTGCAAAATATTTTTGAAATTAAAATAGAAAGGTATCGAAAGTGCGTTAGAGTAATCTAGTGTAACCATATCCCCGGACCTATTAAATCTTTGGTTCGCAAAAGTAAAGTATTCTCTTATACTTTACTCGGGTTTCTAACCAACCCTAATTGGTTAGTGGCGGCTCCAAATTGAGTATATTGCATGTTTAAATATATTAATTTCTTAACATTAAGTCACGATTGGTAGGACTTGGGAGAGTCCATGTCAAGTCTTCGGACTTAGTAATCCATTAGCCTTCTTTAAGTAATTCACCTTCAAAAGAATCTCGGGAAGGTCGCGACAGCTTGGCGACTCCGCTGGGAACATAGTTAAAACTTATAGTGGACATAGGCCTGTGTTTTTTTTTAAATATTTTGTTTGGTAGCATGGATACCAGGTACGTCCCTGATTTAAGTGTTAAATGTTCTTGCAGATGGGAGGTATAAGGGGAGTAGTCTTTGCTAACCATTGTTTTGCGGGTTGGAGTTAAGGATGAATGGTTGAATTTAAATTATAGAAGTGTTGTTTGCAATTAAACTGTTGTACATGTTTTATTGTTTTTAGCACTACACTATTACACGCACAACCTGCTACTGAATCTGGGTTGCGATAGGATTCTTAGGATGGTGTTGAGAATGATACTCCCTCTAAAACGAGACTGCTATATAGAGGTTGACATTCTCTTCCCCGAAAATTCTTCATGGTGTCAAATGTGTTTGTCCATATCCGCGAGACTGTGTGACTATTGGACATTCCATTCAACTGAGCCGGGGTTAGGAGGACCTGAGACGTTAATGCGAGACTGCAACGGTCAGATCATCCTCTTAGCTCCATTTTGTTAAGCCATCTAGATAGAAATCGAGCCTCACATTTCATGCGTGTGTCTATGTGATTGTCATCCATTACCAGTGAAAGTAAGTTGTTTAAATTCTCACTACTGCAATTTACTTACTTGCAATTTTGTTGGTCCATGACATTAGTTTTCGTCGTTGGTCTTATTTTATATGCAATGGGGAAAACCGACGTACAATTCATTTCCACTCCCAAAAAAGAGCTCAAGAGGTGGTTGGACCAATTAGAACAAGATGGTTAGAGATATGTGAAAGCTAGGATCGCCCGACTTGCTAGAGATCAACATCCACTCTGGTGTTATACAGGCGTTGCCTCACTTCTGGTGTCCACAAACTTCCACCTTTGTGTTTGGTGAGTTCGAATTGACTCCAACACTTGAAGAATATAGTGTTGCCATTGGAATGCCCCTGGAAAAGGAGCTTGTTAGGCCACCTATCGATATAGATTCCATCTCTGAATTATCTCAATTTTTAAAAATCGAAGCCAAAAGAGTAAGGAAAGTTGTCAAAGCCAACTGTTTTGCATGTCCATTTTCACTCTTAGAAAAATGTTTTGCAAACCAACCAAGGATTTCAAAAGCCAGGATTTTCATGTTAGCATTTTTTGAACTAATCGTTTTTCCTTATCGAAAAAATGCCTTTAATCCTGCAATTTCATGGGTGGTTAATCGGGTTTGCGACGGGCTGAATTATGTGAATATGATTTTAGCTGAAACATTTTTGTCATTAACCCCTTTCAAACAAAATTAGGAAAGGACAATGCGTGCCCTCCCTGAACTTTTGCAAATATGGTTTTTCTCCCACATAAGATGGTTTGGGCATCTTATAAAACAATTCAAGATAGACGATTCTCGGCATCCCATACAAAAATTTGCAGTTCTAGAACGTTTTTCCCCACATAAACAGTATGCCCATTGGATTAACTTTTTGAAAAACCCTAATCCTAAGGCATTCTTATGGCATACTAAATGGCTCCACATTGAGGAAGCTCGTTTTTCTCACAAACATGATGGACTAATCCCACTGCTGGGCCTTTCCGGTGCTACTTCCTATTATCCACATAGAGTGGCCCGTTAGAACAAAGCTCTTCAAGAAATTCCCCCACCTCTCAGGATAGATTTGTCCCAAGTTCGTTTCATTCGAAATGATTACGACTACTTCAACGAAATCTAGGAGATCATTACTACATGGAGTGAATGTCATTCAAAGAAGATTTTGGTACCCATGAGACTGAAGGGCGAGGAGGAGATTCACCATGCATCGGCGTTCTACATCCAACAACACCGCATTCCTACCGCGTTGCGACCAGTAGTCCTTGATGTGACTGAGAAGCCCACCCAACGAGCACAAATTGAGCATCTTAAGCGGAAAGTGGAAATGCTCGAAGCTGAAAATAATAAGCTTCGCAAGGCATTGGGTTCCCGAAAGCATATAAATGAGATATTTTGTTTTCTTAGTTCAATTTCTAGGGACTTTTATTTCAATTCAGTGTTTTCAGTTTTAGTTTGATGTTTAGGGACTTGAATTTCATTTCTTAGTTCAATGTGAGGAAGTTTGGTTCAATGTTTAAAATAAATCTTGAATAAAATCAGGCGATTAGATCATTGTCATGGACCAATCTCATTTGTTATAATACTTACCGTATTTTTTTTCCTTAGGTAACAACACGGCTAATCCAAGATCACCAATTCGTACTCGTTCTAGAGCAACAATGGCTGATAACACCGAACAAACACGTGTTGCTGAACAAACTCGCATCGCTTTCCTTGAATCGGAGATGAAACAAGTCCTGAATGTTCTTGAGTAGCTATCTAAGCAGATCGACTCTCTCCAAGCAAATACTGCCCCACCAGCTTCGCAGGTTGAAGTGGTGTTACCACAACATGCTCCTGTGGCCGATCCGAAAGATAAAGGCAAGAATACGTTCGCAATTGGGACATCAACCTCTAATGATGCTTCCAAGGAGAAAATTACTGACGTGCCTCAAATTGTTGTTGATGAGGAGGTACAAGTGATACACTCGGCTATACCGAAGACAGAACAAGAAAAACACATGGCAAAAATCGAGGAGAAACTCAAGCAGCTGCAGGGTTCGTTTATCCAAGGCTCAACTGATTTGTCCCACTATGCAAAGGTCAAGATGCCGAAGAAGTTCAAAATGACAGACTTTGAAAAGTATGATGGCACCTCTTGCCCAAAAATCCATCTGCAGACTTATGTGGTCAGGATGACCCAATATGTTGATAACATCCCTTTGATGATTCAACAATTTCAAGCAAGCTTGACAGGACCGGCGCTTCAATGGTACATTATGAAGAAGATTAATCTGCTAGGGACTTGGGAGGATTTGACCGATGCCTTCTTCAAGCAATATAAGTATAATATTGATGTCACCCCATCTCGAGAAGATTTACTTCGCACTGAAAAAAAGAGGACGGAATCTTTCAAGGCATATGTCACGAGATGGAGGACCGTAGCTACTCAGATTACTTCGGAGCCCACAAAAAAAGAGTTGATGGATTTGTTCATGAAAACACTCCCGCTTGAATATCGAAATCGGATGTTAGAATCGATTGCCAAGTCGTTCAATCAGCTAATCCCTATTGGTGAGCGAATTGAAATAGCATTACATGATGGATGGGCATCTGATCAAACCAACTCGTATAGGAGAGTCTCAGTCAAGAAGGATAAGGAGCCTGTAGCGGAAGTTAATGCAACATATGTTCAACCCCCTCGCCCCGTCTTGAACACTCAACAGGGAGGAGCACGACCATTCTTCGGCCAGTAGAAGAGCTCTTCCAGGCGTCAATTTACGCCTCTTCCTAATCCATTATTCAAGATCTTGCCAAACCTTCAGAAGAAAGGATTACTCGCTAAGGAACCTAAGCGACCTAATCCCAAGCGTTTTCCCAACTATGATCCTTCCAAGACATGTGCTTACCATATGGGGGAGGTGGTTCTGTTGACGATTGCTATACATTGCGACACAAAATCCAAAATCTGTTGGATGCTAAGGTGGTCTCATTCTGTGATGCACAGCCAAACATCTAGAATAATCCACTCCCTGACCACTCAGAAGCTGTGAATGCCATTTTTAGTTTTGATGCTGGTCGAAAGAAGAGCTTGAGAGTACATGCGGATGATGTTTATAATGGTTTAGTTCGAGCTGGATACTACTCAGACGTAGAAGAGCCTACCATGTCTCAAAAGGTGCAAAGAGTCAAGGCAATGTCCAAGAAGGGAATGATTGTCTACGCGGATCCTGCTGATACCATTTCGACCATCACTCTAATCATTATTGATCTGGAAGAGGAGGTTTCTGATTTTGAAGATGAGTTTACTGGTTTAAACATTGGAGCTAACGATCCCCTAGCTCTTGACATGCCATCGTTGGAAGATGCGTCGGATGAAGATGGATTAATCATCAACGATGTGCCACCACCAGATGATGAAGAATTGATTCTTGATGTTACACAACCTTATGCTTACACAAATAATAAGGCGGTACCATGGTGTTACGATGCGGAGATAGATGTGGTCACTCGATCGGGACGCACTTATGCTTAGGCCAACTCACAACCTGTCAAGCCAGTCACTGATGAGGAGGCTAAAGTATTCTTAGTTGTAATTAAGGCAAGCGAGTATGGCGTAGTGGACCAACTTTGTAAAATGCCGGCACAAGTCTCCATATTAGAGTTACTTTTGACATCGGAGAAACATCAAAAAGCCTTGATGAAAGTCCTTAACGAAGTACACGTCCCAAAGTCCATTGAACCTGAGAAGTTGGGGGAATTCGTGGGGGCCATTTTGTTAAACGACCAGATTACTTTCTCAAATGATAAAATCCCAGATGAAGGAAGAGGACACGGCAAAGCCTTTTATATCTCAGCCAAGTGTCGAAACACTTTGGTGTCCCATGTACTCATTGATAATGGATCGGCTTTAAACATATGCCCTCTTGCAACTTTAAAACGTCTTGGGTATGATTTGGGGAAAATTCACGCGGCTAAAACCTCTGTTCGAGCGTTTGATGGAACCAAAAAAGAAGCAGTTGGGGAAGTTGATTTAGACTTGCAAATAGGGCCAGTGTTATTTAATGCAGTTTTTCAGGTCCTGGACATACCTACAGCCTTCAACTTTTTGTTAGGTCGTCCATGGCTTCATGCAGCAAGGGCAGTTTCTTCAAGTCTTCATCAGAAAGTGAAGTTTGTGACGAAATGGAAGCTCATTACAGTTCAAGGAGAGGATGAGTTCAAGATTTATCACGAGACAGCTATCCCTTATATTGAACCAGATTGCAAAGAAGAGTCCAGTTTTCAAGCATTTGAGTTAGTTTCGACCATTCATGTCTCTGAAGGCACTACCTTACCCACTCCAAAGTTATCAAAGCCGTCAATCATGGTAGGCAAGACCATGGTTGGGAGTGGTTTTGTTCCAGGTAATAGTTTAGGCCGACATGGTCAAGGCACTCGCCAACTAATCGAGGCCGGGCGGAATTCATATACTACTGGATTAGGCTATCGTGGTAGAGGTGGACGATCTTGTAGAGGAAGAGGAAGAGGACAAGGACAAACTGGCTTCATTATACCCCATATTAGGACCACATTCCCTGGGCCTGCGAAGATGATGCATGAGGAAGAAGGGGCAATCGATACCTGTGTTCAGTACTCCAAGCCTCCAGGTGCTGACATTGATGTTATTCCTATCGGACGAGGAGAGGCAGACAAGCTAGTTGCAAACACCATTCGATCCGCCGGAAAAGATGACGCACTTGGAGGAATGGTTGAATTGTTCAAAGAGAATTTAGTGTTTGCCATCGATGAAGTTCGAGAGTAGGAGAATTTTAACTATTCGCACATGAGTTTTTTTTATTGCTTTCCGTATTTGCATTTCCATTCCTAGGATTTCTATCATTTCAATAATGTAATTTTTTTTTCATCCAATAAAACACGTGAAAATTTTCATGTTTTTGAGGGCATGTTGAAGTACACTAAACTAGCCCGATGATGATATCCAGTCGATAAAAGAAAAGAAAAATCCAAGGAGAATTCTGAGGCCTAGGCTTCATCATGCTTCCTCGTGTCAAAATGTTTTTTAAAAGAAATGGTTTTTGCCAAAGAATGAATAAAAAAAAAAAAATCTAGGTTACCCTGTTTGTCTTTCTGATCCATCTACTTTCTGTTTCAGGAATGATCATATAGCATGCAAAGGTGTGGGAATGGTCCAATTCAATGCAAAAAGTGCTAATAATGGTAATCCCGAAGACTCAATCAAAGATTCCATTGAGGTGCAATGTAGCTGTGAACAACATGAAAAAGCCAAAGCTCTTACGTTCGAGCAGACCATCACTATTAATTTAGGTGATATTGAAGAAGCCAAAGAGGTGAAAATTAGGGCAAGTCTCCCCAAAGATGAGGCCGAGCACCTAACTCAGCTACTGAAAGAATATCAGGATATCTTTGCATGGACCTATGCAGATATGCCTGGTTTAGACCGGTCAATTGTGGAGCATTGCCTACCTACTGATCCGAACGTGCCACCTAAGAAGCAAAGGTTACGGAGAACTAAGCCCGAGCTCTCAAAGAAGATAGAGGAGGAAGTGATGAAGCTATTGAAGGTGGGATTCATTGAAGTCTCACAATACCTCGAATGGGTGGCCAACATTGTTCCGGTAATGAAGAAGGACGGTAGGGTTCGAGTTTGTGTTGATTATCGGGATTTGAACAAGGCTAGTCCGAAAGATGATTTTTCGTTACCACACATAGACATCCTTGTGGATAGTACCACTGGTTTTAAACTATTCTCATTTATGGATGATTTTTCCGGATATAATTAGATAAGGATGAAGGAAGAAGACAAGGAAAAGACTGCCTTTATCACCCATGGGGAACCTTTCATTATAAGGTTATGACCTTCGGACTAAAAAATGCCGGGGCAACTTGCTAGCGAGCCATTATAGCACTGTTTCATGACATGATGCATCAAGAAATTAAGGTCTATGTTGATGATATGATTGCAAAGACTCGACCTGGGAAAAGCCACGTCAAGACCTTGAAGAAGCTATTCGATCGGCTTCGTGCGTTCAAGCTTCGACTAAATCCCGCTAAGTGTGCATTCGGAGCAACATCCAGTAAATTACTCGGATTCATTGTGAGCAGTAAAGGGATTGAAATCGACCCAGCTAAAGCTAAGGCCATTTGTGAGTTGCGACCTCTGTTAACGGCGAAAGAAGTCTGGAGCCTTTTGGGGAGGTTGAATTACATTGCTCGATTCATTTCCCAACTTTCTGAAACCACCAAGCCATTCTTCAAGCTCCTAAAGAAGAATGCACGAGTCAACTGGGATGATGAATGTCTAGAAGCGTTCGACAAGTTGAAGTGTTACTTGATGAATCTACCAATGCTTATCTCGCCATCATCGGGGCATCCTTTAATTCTCTACCTCACCATTCATAGTGAGTCACTAGGTGCAATGTTGGCTCAAAAAAGTCCTGTTGACAGAAAAGAACGAGCCATTTATTACTTGAGCAAGAAGTTTACTGTATCAGAGCTGAAGTATCCTGATGTCGAAAAGACTTGTGTGGCTTTGGTGTGGGTATTGCATAGATTGCGACAATACACACTGCATTACCAGATTTTCCTCATGACTGAGAATGACCCCATCAAGTATTTACTTGATCAACCAACTTTGGTGGGTAAATTGGCCAAATGGAAAATTTTAATTTTTGAATTTGATGTGCAATTCATGCCACAAAAGTCGGTTAAGGGACGAGTGATCGCTGACCTATTGGCTGAGAATTCAGGAGTCCCTAATGACTATGATAGTTTCCTTGATGACCGTGTCTTGAATGTAAATGAAGACTTGTGGAAGATGTTCTTTGATGGAGCTATAAACTTGTCTGGTTCTGGTACTGGGGCAGTTCTGATATCTCTAGATGGACAACACCATCCGGTGGCTGCAAAATTGATATTCCCATGCACTAACAATGTGGCTGAGTATGAAGCTTGCATCATCGAGCTTCAGGCCACACTTAGGATAGGTGTGGCCAAGTTAAAAGTGTTAGGAGACTCCACACTAATCATAATCTAGACCGTAGGTGAATGGAAGACCAAGGAGGCCAAGTTGCTCCCATACCACACGTATTTAGACGATCTCGTGGAAAAGTTCAAGGAAGTTTCGTTTGAGTACTTGCCAAGGTCTCATAATCAATTTGCAGACGCACTTGCGACGTTGTCTTCTATGCTACAAGTCACTGATGGATTAGAGGTTGAGCCTCTGAAAATAGAGGTTTTACCGAAACCAACTTATTGCATAGTAGTGATAGAAGAACCATATGGAAAACCATGGTACCATGACATCATGACCTACATTAAAAAACGAGAGTTCCCAAAAGGTAGCAATCCAGCTAACCGAAAGCATCTCATGAAACTTGCCTCCAAATTCTTTATTAGTGGGGATACATTATACAAACAGTCCTTCGACTCCATCCTACTTAGATGTGTCAATGCTAAGGAAGCCACTCGGTTGATGGAAGAAATACATGAAGGAGTGTGTGGTCCTCACATGAGCGGCCACATGTTAGTAAAGAAGATTATGAGACTAGGTTACTTCTAGCTGACCTTGGAGACTGATTGCATTCAACATGTTCGGAGTTGTCACCGTTGTCAGATTTATGGAGACAAGATAAATGTTCCTCCAAATGAGCTGCATCAACTGTCAAAATCATGGCCTTTTTCGATGTGGGGCATCGATGTAATCGGCCCAATTAATACGAAAGCCTCGAATGGTCCTTGTTTCATCCTTGTCGCTATCGATTATTTCACAAAATGGATAGAGGCAGCATCCTATGCAATTGTCACCACAAAGAATGTCGTGAAGTTTGTGCGACGGGATATTATTGCCCGTTATGGCGTGCCTGAAGCCATTATCACAGATAACGGGACAAACCTAAACAACTTGTCAATGATTTGTTCAAGGAGTTCAAAATTCGTCATTTGAATTCATCGTCCTATCGCCCTCAGATGAATAGTGCGGTTGAAGCAACGAATAAGAACATCAAGAAAATTTTGGCAAAGACAGCTAATAATTATCGTGACTGGCATGAGAGACTTCCTTACGCTCTGATGGCATATAGGACTTCAGTTCGTACCTCTACTGGGGCAACTCCTTTTTCTCTGGTGTATGGCATGGAAGTAGTCCTGCCAGTTGAAATAGAAATCCCTTCTCTAAGAGTTTTGTCTCAGTCTAAGCTGACGGAAGCTGAATGGGCACAACAGAGGTATGACCAACTCAATTTGATTGATGAAAAGCGACTGAAGGCCATATGTCATGGTCAATGTTATCAACAGCGGGTGGCCAAGTCCTTTAATCGGAAGGTTCGCCCAGGTGTTTCAAGGTCCATGATTTGGTGCTACGCAAGATGCTACCAATTATCCTTGATCCTCGTGACAAGTTCACTCCAAATTACAGTGGGCCATACATCGTGAAGAAAGTACTTCCTGGAGGTGCTTTAATCTTGGCAGAAATAGATGGACGTGAATTCACGAATCCTGTAAATTCTGATGCTGTAAAGAAATACTATCCATGAATAAAAGGGCTCGTAAAAACCTTTTCCTTACTCAAAGTTGATCAAATCTCTAGTGTATAATGTTGCATGTTTTATTTTTGCAGGGGCAAAGAATGGATATGAGCAACGGTGTCTTGTTAAGGAACCTCTATGAGCTTCCTTACAAAGAGGAGCTAGACATGGACACTTAATAATTTTGACTTTATGATCCCAAGTGCAAGAATAGAGCACGGCATTTTTTGTCATTATAGAATGCTTTCACATGATGTTATGAAATTTGTCAATTCCACTTGAAATTTATCAAGATGGACAATTCAGTGAAAGATGTTGAGTTACTTGAGCATGCTAAATGAGGTGTGAAAGGCAAGCCTAATCCCATACACAGTCCCCTGTCTATACATTGTGAGGTGAGTATGGAAACATTTTGTGTTTCAAGATGAAGAGTTTTCTTGCAGGAAGTATGACAACTAAAATGACGAGGGGCAGTCCATTTCTCTACAGTGAACCCTTGTTTAACCCTTCTTTGAGCCTAAATACTTGAAGAACTTCTTTCATACTACCCCTGTCAAGAACCACCCCACATCGGGGCAAATGGAGGTAAGTTGACATTGAAGGAGAGTGAAATGAATGGAAGTTTTCTTGCTCTCACTTGCATCAATCTTCAAGTCATGCTATTACATTGAATTCATGTGGTAATTTAAGTGCCTTAGGATGACGAAGAGCGTTTATTTCACTATCCTACACACTTGTATCCTTTGCATAGCCCACTTGAGCCTGCAATTTCATTTCTTTAAACCCAGTTGGTGATCATCCCCCACACTGGGGCAAGGCAAGAGACAGATCATCCCCCACACTGGGGCAAGGCAAGAGACAAATAAAATTAAAAAATCGAAAAATATATTAAAATATTATTAAAAATTGTCCACTCTGGCCATGCCACATTAGCCAACTGGTGTCTAGGTCAACAAAATTAGCTAGACAGACTGAATTGGCATTAAATTAAAAGATTTAGAATTAAATTGGCGTCAATAAAAGATTTAGGACTAAATTAGTACCAATACGAAACTTTTCCCAATCTTCCTCTTTTAATGAAACTAAAAGAAGCCACGCCCTATAAACCTAATCTACAAAAGAAAGAAATGCATGGTAGTTTTCTATGTAATAACTTGTATCTCACTCCTCTTTTTGCTTTTTAATTATGTACCTAATCTCAGGACAGTGGGTTTTAGCAAATAAATTAACAAAATTATCTTTGGGCAGTGGTTTATCAATACAATTAGGATTTGAGGTTGAGATAGTATCACAATTAAGTTATCCTTTTTTTTTCCGATTAGTTTTAATTAGCATCTGAATTTAATTTTAGTTATCTTCCTCATTAATAATTTAAGTATGAATATTCTCATTTTTGCAACAAGTTCTCTCTTATTTATATCTTAGTAGTGTAGTTACAATGCTACGTTGCATCTGACTATTAACTATACACTTAACCCCATCATAGGCATGTAGGTTTAAGTTCAGTGTAGTTTTCCCTTGGTTAGGATTTAATTGTTATAGCTTTGTTTGTCCTGGTTTAATGCATTTCCTTTTTTATAATAATCTATCTTCTGACGCAACCAAATCACAGTCTTCCAACTTAGGTGTCACCTACCAATTATACGAATTTTTTTCAATGTAAAAAGCTACGTTGCATCTAACTATTAACTATACACTTAACCCCGTTATAGGCATGTAGGTTTAAGTTTGGTGTAATTTTCCCTTGTTTAGGATTTAAGTGTTATAGCTTTGTTTGTCCCGGTTTAATGCATTTCCTTTTTAAGTAATACTTTAAGTATGAATACTCTAATTTTTACAACAAATTCTCTCTTATTTATATCTTAGTCGTGTAGTTACAATGCTACGTTGCATCTAACTATTAACTATACACTTAACCCCCTTATAGGCATGTAGGTTTAAGTTCGGTGTAGTTTATAGGCATGTAGGTTTAAGTTTGGTGTAGTTTATAGACATGTAGGTTTAAGTTCGGTGTAGTTTTCCCTTTGTTAGGATTTAATTGTTATAGTTTTGTTTGTCCTGGTTTAATGCATTTCCTTTTTAAGTAATAATTTAAGTATGAATATTCTAATTTTCGCAACAAGTTCTCTCTTATTTATATCTTAGTCGTGTAGTTACAATGCTACGTTGCATCTAACTATTAACTATACGCTTAACCCCCTTATAGGCATGTAGGTTTAAGTTCGGTGTAGTTTTCCCTTGGCTAGGATTTAATTGTTATAGCTTTGTTTGTCTTGGTTTAATGCATTTCCTTTTTTGTGATAATCTATCTTCTGATGCAACCAAATTATGGTCTTCCAACTTAGGTGTCACCTACCAATCATACGAATTTTTTTCAATGTAAAATTTTATAGGACTTATCATTATATCTTTTGATTTACGTGTCAACTGTTAATTTCTTAATTTTGCTTCTAGTGTTTTTCAAAGGACTTCTAATGCTCCTAACTTCATACTTTTAGCACGGTAAAAATACAGAAGTGGGGCATTAAGATAGGAAAATTCTCAATCAATTACAAACATATTGTACAAATGCTAATTCATCCTTAAATTTTCAAATTACCAACTTAGTCTTAAACATTTATGGTTGTTTCTATCAATTTTCACTGAAAATTGATGATGTCATGGTCCACTCATCACCAACTATTTTATGTGACACATTGCTACATTAGTAATTTCCTACAAAAATTGAACGAAGAGACTATATTTGAATTTTCAAGCAAAAGTTAAGGATTAAAATAGCAAAATTACAAAATTTAAAACTGATTTAATATCCATATAATAAATTTAAAATTGATTTGATAATTTTCTGGAATTAAGACCACCTTACATCTTGTCTTTTGTCGAGTTGATAATCCTCTCTTTGCTTTTGCTTTTGCTTTTGGTTTTTTTTTTTTTTTTTCATTTATGCAGACAAAACTTAGCATACGACATTTCATTGTGTCATTCCCCTTTCCATCGGTTGTCATGGGTCATCCATTGTGAGTTGGCGTTCGTACGAGAGTCCAATTAATTCCGATAACGTCCTGAAAATGACGGGACATTGCACTCCAATCGGGACCACATGTGAAACAATGGATAACATACGTTAAACATGCATTTGAAATTCCATCATATATTTTGCTAGTGTGGTTGCAGATTGCCTTAACCTTAAAAGAATAATATCACAAATCCATGAATTTTGATTTAATGATCACTAAATTTTGATCAAATATGTAGTTTTGTCACAGCACTTTTAATCTATTCAATATGATCATTGAATTATTTGTAAAATGTTCAATGCAGTCTTTTTGTTTGTATCGATTTCACATGGTCTAAGGAATAAAATGAACATTATTAATATTTCAGAAGTGGGTTAATGACCATTTTGACAGCTCTAAATGCAAGGACGGCATTGCCCATTGGGCCAAAATTCAAAAACTAGATTACATATATAAAAGGTTCATAGATGGTATTGCACATCAAATTAAAGTTGTGACACCATTTGTGTCATTTTCCCGGTAAAGCATCCAAGTCTAATTGGGTCCCACATAATACAACGATTTTCTCATTGGACTCTGTTTGCTTTCCATTACTTGTATGGCTATGGAACTAAAAACTCAAATTCATACCATGAAAGCCAAATGGGCTTTCAAAATATATCAAGTTACACTTATCATCTTGAACACAGCGTGTCTTGCTCGTGTAGTGATTATCATTTACTAAATATCAAATCCCCAAAATGGGACTGGGAAATTGGAAATGACAAAAATTAGTTATTTTTATGAACGATTGTTGCTTTCTATTTTCGCTTTATTAAGAAATATGTGAATTATGGTAAAACCTCTGCCCACTTGAAAATATTTTTTAATTGTTTATTTTGATCACACAAATAAATAGATGAATTTTTTTTTCATTCATTGACGAAAATATTTAAAAATAAATGATTATTGATGATAAACATATTTTTATTAACTAATTATTTCAAATGATATAAGTGATCGTTTTCATGAAAATATATTTAAATTATTTATTTTCAGCAAAATAGATAGGGCCTAATTTCGATATATTTCAACTCAGTCTATGGGAATTTGGTAAATCACTAATGAAGTAAATCGGATAAAACCGTTGCACGATGATCACATCACATGTCATCTTGGCACAGTGTCATCCACTGAGTCAAGAAATGTCGTCTTCGGTGTTTGTTCGAGAATCGCACAAATGAAGACAGTTGAAGGGGGCACATGTCGCGTCATTACTTTAGTCTCACACGCCATAAACACTTTCATAAAGCGAAGAGCACGAGGCATGATTTTTTCGGAGGACTAGGAAAAGGTACAAGGTTGTATTGTATGATCGAGAATGAGCCATTAGTCCATTCCAAGCTACTTTTCTAACTGTTATCTCCACTCTATGTGGTGCAACCTGTTCACCCCCTCCTTAGTATTTGTCAATGATATATTTATATTTTATATGTAAACCGGATCGGTTTGTGTGTAAATATCAAATATGAGATATGCAATTGAATGGCATTAGGAATATCGAATTTAAACTATTAGTTGTGCATGGTGGGAACTTATCACGTTATAAAGTGGTACAACTTGGGAACCACTTTTTGAACCTTATTAGAATAAAGTGCTACGTGGAGGGCACCTCAAGTGGTGCGATCGTCTGTGTATGATAGAGTTAGCTATATTGTATGTATCACCGAATATCATATTTCTGATCCATTATTAATTATATTTAGGATCCGTAGAGAATATAATTACTTACTTAATCAGTGATTTGCTTACTCGACATTGAAGCTGATTCACCAACAGTGTTTGAAGAGTAGTCTGGATTGGGAGATAGGATATTGAGGTCCTAGGATAGGACTGCTCAATAAAATCTGAGTGGATTTTCGAGGTGTACCGCGTTGTAACTCGATGGCGACTACTCTAAGCCTTGAAGACGTGTTGGTGGTGGGTGCGGATAAAGCACCGGAATGAGGGACGAGGGCAATAACTGTTGACAATGGACGAGGATAGATGCTGCGATGGTGACACGAATAAACGGCACAGCTTTATGCGAACAAAAATGTGAAAGAGTCCCCATATTAAAACTTGAGTTTGCACAAAGTCTAAGACCAAAAGATTGACTCTGATAAAAAAAAAAAGTACTGTATTACTTGACACTAATGTGTTACAATCAAGGGATATTTATACTAAGAACAATGTGTATAGGAAAGTAATTAATTTAATATAACAAAAAAAACTAGTTATTTTAGAAAATAACAAGAATTATAGAATCAATTACAGTTTCAGAATGTTCTAACAAATATTCTAACATATTGAATCAACTAGCAAAATCATATGTATACAAGACTCTCATTTGTCATCCAATATATTAAATCAAATCTTATGTTAAATGTCAATGTTATTTTTTTATACAAAGTGGGCTTAAAATATATCATGTCAAAAACATGGGAGATAATATTGAATAATCAATGTGAACATAGCACTCACGCATAGGATGAGAATCCCGCATAAATGTCTAAACACTATAGTCTAAAACATCTCACATGGAGTCTATCAAATCCTTAAAGATATGGACATGTTGGGGTCACTTCCGCACCAGTTTCATCGCATGTAAGGTCATCTTCTGAGAATGATCTCTCCCAAACTATGTCAAGGAGAGAGACGTGGGTTGGGTGGGTATAACTTTAACTTTTCATCTTAAGATCTGACCAATTGTCACGGACTAAATGCGAGAGAGGAAATCGACCAAATTATATGGTAGTCGACCAACAAAGAGAGAGGAAACATCTTTCACGTAAGTGATAGGCACCATGATAGTGTTCACCTCTGATCCAAACAGTAGAGGACACTAATGCCATTCGTGCTGTGGACAGACTCCTAACCATAGCTTTCAGAAGAGGATCGACAAAAGCTGGTGCATTGGTTCTCCATGATTGTAGAAGTAAGAGGATGCACGAGATACTATGTTAGAAAGACCAACTTAAAAGCTCGACAGTAGTCTCACAAAACCTAACATGATGTTAGAGCTGGATTCTACACTCAGATTATTTCCCCCATTCATAAAATTCCACATACCCTTCCTAATTCGACCTGTACACCAGTGGGTCTTTTATTATCCCCATCCTTTGACTACGGTTCATATGCTCTCTTCCTCCATTTATAAGTTTAATTTTTTGGAATAGTTGGTATTGATATCACAAAATCTTTCAAGCTCCTGGAGATCTTTTTCTCGAGTTCCAGACTTTTGATTAATATATAAATTACACTCCAAATTATAAAAATGCTCTAATGTAGGGAACAAAATATTCTCTTGCATCTCTTTTTTACATCAACAATACTTTAATACATCTCTTGTGAGAAAAATACCTTCAAATTTTAGGCTATGTTCAAGGGACCAGGCATGGCCCAAAAGTTAGGCTGAAAGAATCTCTCTCTATCCACACCGATACCAAATCCATCCCCACCGCCACTTGTCTCCCTCCTCCTCCTCATTTCATCTCTGATCAAGGCTTCTTATGCCCATGACGGCTGGCCGGCTTGAACGACGATGAAGGCACCTGCAACGGCAAGTGTGTGACCGTCACGCACTACAAAGGAGACATAGCATTCCTCTGTAAGTATGGCAAGGACCAAACGTAAGCGTCAGGCAACATGATAGTGTTTCACCTCCAGCAGAGGACACTAATAGTATTTAGCGGTATGGACAGATTCCTAGCCATAGCTATCGAAAAGAGGATCGAGGAAAGCTGGTGCATTGGTTGTCCATGATTGTAAAAGGAATGAGGATGGACGAGATATCATCATATTTGAA
This sequence comes from Eucalyptus grandis x Eucalyptus urophylla, assembly GCA_028830015.1. Classification (NCBI taxonomy): domain Eukaryota; kingdom Viridiplantae; phylum Streptophyta; class Magnoliopsida; order Myrtales; family Myrtaceae; genus Eucalyptus; species Eucalyptus grandis x Eucalyptus urophylla. The sequence continues at coordinate 55,092,448 of CM054190.1, read as the reverse complement.
AGACCTACTTAAAAGCTCAAAAACAGTTCCAACAAACCCAACATGATATTAGAGTTGAGTTTTGCCCAGATTATTTCCCCCATTTGTAAAATTCCACGGGCCCTTCCTAATTTGGCTTGTACATCAGTAGTTGTTTTATCATCCCACCTTTCTTGATTATGGGTTTATATGATCTCTATATATATAATTTTCCTCCATCTATAAGTTTAAGTTTTTAAAACAATCATAAAATCTTTCAAGCTCCTGGAGATCTTTCTCTCAGGTTCCAAACTTTTGATTAATAAACAAATCACACTCCAAACTATAAAAATGCTCCACTATAGAGAAGAAAAATGTTCTCCTACATCTATTTTATACATCAACAATATTTTAATAGGTCTGTTTGCAATAACAATATCTTCAAACTTTTGGGCTATGTTCGAGAGACCAGGCTTGGCCCAAAAGTTAGATGGAAAGAATCTTTCTCTATCCATAGTGATACCAACTCCATCCTCACCACCATCAATCTCCCTCCTCCTCCTCATTTCATCTCCGATTGGGGCTTCTCATGGCCATGATGACTGGTCGGCCTGGACAGTGACGAAGCCACCCCCAACAACAAGAGGAGATATGGCATTCCTCTGTAGGTATGGCAAATGGCAATGACCAAAGCCCAAAACTTCACCAACGTATTTCAGATACTTAACTAGGTTTTATTTCTTCCTCAACCTCTAATTTCTATCTTATGTATGGACTTTCCATCTAATGGTGCCCCCTTTTATGGGCTAGTAATGGAATTATTATCATTCAGCAAAAAAAAAACAAAAAAAAAAAACTAGTGAGAATATTTAGAAGTCACCGAATGTAAAGTAACCGATGATTATTGAGCCTCAATTAGTAATGAGAAGTTCATTTCTCTTACGATAATTTAAGATAAATGAATATTTCAAGATTATTGACTGGTGTTATGAACTCTAAAAATTAAATTACAACAAAATTGGTTGAATTACAATTTGTTGGAGTTATATCAAAAAGGGGAAGAACTATAAAGTATGACTTTTAATGCAAAATTACAACATTGTTAAAAGGAATAAGCATCTCTTAAGATAAAATCGTTTACCTTATAGGAAGCAATATATAATCTATCTTTAAAATGAGCACTTTGAATTGAAACGAAGGTTCGGGAATTAGCTTGTTGCATCATAGATGTCAAATAAAGTCCACGGATCATGTTCTATATTAGTAAAGTAGGTTTTAGTGTTGTAAATCACCTTTTAATCCATAAATTTCTAGTAAGTATAATAATCGTCTTATACTTTCGAAATGAAAAATCCAGTACAAAGATTTCGCTCTGGAGCGAAAACAGACACGTGCAATTATCGCGCTCCCTGGTTCAGACAACTGGACAAGACCTTTGACGTGATCGAACCCGAACGGGCAAACGTCGCAGCATACCCAGCGAATCTCGCTTCTGAAAATTATGCGCGCGACGCATGCTCATGTCAGAAAGTTAACGACAAAGGCGGGGTTGTCGTGACTGTACTGGAAATGTTTCTAGGAGCATTAGCGAACGTTGCCGATCGTGTTTTCCTTGCGGCGATCGTTGCTTTGATCGACTCGAGAGCTGCGCGCTGAAATCGTGTAGCGCATGATCTCGTTTCGCCACCTTCGACGTGGGCTCTCCAACTTCACCTCAAGAAGACGGCTCTGGACCTCTTGCGCTCTCGATCACGGCGGCGCCCACGAAGCCAATGCGTCTTCCGTCGCTTCCCTCCTCGCGCAATCTCGACAGCAGCCCGATTCGCCGAGCTCGACCCAAGCCCACGCCAAGATGGTGGCGACCCTCTTGTCCGAATGCGATGACAGGCGAGGGTTGAGCCGGATACACGCCCACGTGATCCGCTCCCGCTTGTTGGACTCGAATCCCGTCGCGTTTCGCTAGAGCAACATCATAAGAGCGTACGCGAGGCTAGACGCCCCGAGAAAGGCGTTGCTCGTGTACGCTTTCATGGCGAGAGCGGGCGTTCCGCCGGATTCTTACACTCTTCCGATTGTCTTGAAAACGGTGTGCCAATCTTTTGATTTTGAAGCCGGCAGGCAGCTCCATGGTGTCGCCGTGAAACATGGGTTGGAGTGTAATGAGTTCTGCGAAAGCGGGTTCATCAGTTTGTACGCCAAGGCGGGAGATTTCGGTGATGAGCGCAAGGCGTTTGATGAAAATGCTGACAGAAAGTTGGGTTCTTGGAATGCCATGATAGCAGGTCTTGCCCAAGGTGAGCGCTCCAGGGAAGCTATCGACCTGTTTATAGAGATGCGGAGAAGTGGCTTCGTGTTGGATGACGTGACTTTGGTCAGTGTAACATCGGCTTGTGGAAGCATTGGGGACCTAGATTTGGCACTTCAATTGCACAAATATGTTTTTCAGGCTAAAAAATAGTGAGAAAGCTGATATTTTGATGTTCAACTCCCTTATTGACCTGTACGGTAAATGTGGTCGGATGGACTTAGCATACAAAGTTTTCCTTGGGATGGAGGAAAGAAACGTATCATCCTGGACTTCTATGATCGTGGGTTATGCGATGCACAGGCTGGTAAGTGATGCTCTTGAATGCTTCCGTTGCATGAGGGAGGCTGGCGTGAAGCCTAATTTTGTGACCTTTGTTGGAGTACTTAGTGCTTGCGTACATGGAGGGATGGTGCAAGAGGGAAAACGTTACTTTGATATGATGCAGAAATATTATGGAATAAGGCCTCGTTTACAGCATTATGGTTGCATGGTTGATCTGTTTGGTCGAGCTGGAAGGTTTGATGAGGCTAAAGAAATGGTGGAAGGGATGCCGATGAAGGCAAATTCGATTATTTATGGATGTCTGTTGGGTGCTTGTGAAAAGCACGAGAACGTGGAATTTGGTGAATGGGTGGCTAAGCATTTGCAAGAGTTGGAACCGTGGAACAACGGTGTTTATGTGGTATTATCTAATATTTATGCCAGCAGAGGTATGTGGAAAGAAGTGGAGGAAATGAGAGTGGTGATGAAGCAGAGAAGACTTGCTAAGCTTCCAGGTTATAGCTTGGCAACAAATTCAGAATGATAGTTGATAGATTGAAGTTCTCGGTTTTCATAACTATGCGAAATAGTGGTTAGTTGATGACACCCTGGAATTTTCAAAGTTTAGTTCCCACAATCTTCACAAGTGTCCTTTTCTTCTTTGGAAAGCCATAGTGATGAAAGTTTTTGTGTGGTTTGGAGGAAAGTCTTTTTTTGCCCTTGTATTGCAAGAGCCAACAATGCAATAGTGTCTAGCTGATTTTAGCCTAACTTAATAAGAAGGAAACCAATTCATGAGCACATCTTGGTGAGGTACTGTATCAAGAAGAATCTTTTGGATTTTCTCTTACTGGGAAAAAGCATTAAATGACTCGATCAAGTCAGCTAAGAAGCTATGAAGGGACAGTGCATGATGCATTAATGAATTGACGTTCACGGTGCTATTAGTATGTGAGCTGCTTCAGACAAGGCAGAGACTGGAATCTGATGAATTTAGTGGAGAAAAGCAGCAAGGTTTCTTATGGCAGGTTGCTCATAGTTTCTAGAGCCCATTCTGTCAGATGAGTCATATTCCTCCTGGCAGATCTGTTGGTCCCGGTTTACAGTCAATTCATTCTGGATGGTATCAGAAGAGGAATTTACAGCTATCAGTTAGTTATCTCCCTTGCAGACCATTAATTAATATAATTGAAGAGATGACTGTTACGGACAATGTTCCTCCGATCATTTGGTTAACAGCCAGATGCCACATCTCCAATCATGCTATTGCACATGTTATAAGTTGGAAAAAACAATATTTGTATCAGAACTGGCTTCTAGGCTCACATATTACTAGAAAAAGTTCTTCCCTCTCTGCAGAAGGACTAAAGTGTCTGTTGAATTGCAAAATAACATTGAAGGTTGACACATGGAGCCATTCAATTTCAGATTAGAATTCTTGTAAGTAGGGACGAAGTTACTGTTTTTCAAGTCAAGTTTCTTCTGTGTGGTATTTTGTGGTAATGGAATATAACAGGAACACTTTGGAAGAGACTGAAATTTAATTGCATTGCATAGGTGACTTTCCGCCGTTGGATACAGAAGGTGTGCAACTTGTTGAGCTGCGCTCTTTCACAGTTGCCCAGATTATTGGAAATATCCTATCAATGCATTTGTGCAAGAAAGACAAACATGACAAGTGAGATTTATGCCCCTTGTGTGGATAGAGCAGCCTCCATTCTTTCTGCCGTGCGTTGGAGAGCAGAACCATAGAACTCTGTCAGACCTTTCTCAGTCCATCCTTCAATTGGATTTGCAACAAAGGACCAAGTTATAGCGGTTGCTTCTTTTTCAGCATCTTTCACTTGTGAGTTCAGTTGTTGCCACTAAAGATTTGAACCCATTCATATTACTATCCACGATCTCATAGCTGAAGCTTTTGTTGACAGGATTGATAGCGAGCAACTTCTCCAGAGCCCAGTTGGTGACCACCTCCTCCGTACCGTCCTTGGAGATTTTCGTGACAGCCGAATATCGTATGCAGCCAGGCTGACCCGATACACCTCCAACTCCGTAGCACACATCTATCATGGGGAGAGCCACTCGTGGAGGTTGAAAAAATCCTGCAGAAGTGGCCATATCTGGTCCGGACTGGAGCCTCTCACTCGGGCACTAACCTTTATTTCCCATTTCTTCTCTGCTTCACAGGCCATAGCAATGCAGGCTTCAGGCTTAAGCAGTTAGCATTTAGCATTTAGCATTTGATTGAACAATACTGAAATAGTGAAAGCATTAGTTGTCAGTGTACGAGAAAATATAAGTGTTGGACAATGCTCATAGGTTGGCTTCAGTTGGTCAGTGGATGTTCGTGGGCGGGTGCTATGGGGTCCCATGAACATGTGGGATATACTCAGAGCACTTCTCGTCAGTTTGTGAAGAGACATTCTGGAAGTGGCACGGGAATCATGCAGGCCCAAAAGAAAAATAATTGTTTAAAAATGACGAGCCTCGACGATCAAACAATATAAATGTGATTAAATGAAAACTAATAAACTTAGACACGAGAAAATAATTGATTCCGATTGATTGTAATTAATTTAGGGGGTTTTTGTTTATTTTTCTTAATTGATTCTAATGGATTGTGATTGATATTTTTCTACTTTAGATAGTCATACTGTAAATGTATTCTTCATTTGGTAGGAACTGAATATTATATTTTCCTTTCGTCACAATTCTCAACTACTAGCAAGAGAAACAATCATGCCGCCGAGTAGTGTTTTTAAATCTTTAGTGATCGTTGCCTATCTCTCACTATGCAGGCTTCAGACTTCAGCAATCAGTAATGAAGTAGCTGACTTAACAGAGTTGTTTTTAAACCGATTTATTGATCCCTTGCATGCTTATGTCCCTATGAGGTGCTGATTCGTTGAAAGCACGCCGGTTGCTTCCGATTCTATCGTTTTAAGAAAGCATGAGACAGCCTAGCCATGGACTGATTCTGCAAAAGGACGGTGTCCCGATGCTTCAGCAAAGTAGTTTTCATCGGATAAAGATCTGCACATCAGCTTTTTCCTAGGCTGACAACCGGAGACAATGTGGTGGATCTTGTTTAGATGATATAGGTTGCAAGATTCCATGCTGCGTTGTGTGCATGTTGTTTGTTTGTTTTTTTTTTTTCAAAGGTGCTTTTTCCATGTCTCACTTAGGAAAGTCAGGAGGAGATTGACAACTTTTCTTTTAGTTTGTTTAAAGAAAAAGAATGGGTTGTGGGTTAGACCCACAATAACTGCGTGTAGGGTGCACAAGTTTGGCGCAATTTAATTAGCACTAACCTCTTTATTTTATTTATTAATTTTATTTCGTCCAATTATCTTATTAACCTTTATTAGTTGAAATGTTATATTTTTCATTAAAAAATTTTGGAAATTATGAAATTTAGAATTTTATTTTAGAGAAATAGTTGTTTTTTATTATTTTTCATTCCGAATTTTCTATATCTTTCGAAGATAACATTTGAAAATTACCTTGTTCAATTTGCAACTTTTCCCGAAGGGATATCTCTGTTCACTTTGCAACTTTTCATGAAGTAATGCATTTGTTTACTTTGCAACCTTTTCTAAAGGGTTGCCTCTATTCATTAAAACCGAGATAAATATGTTAGTTTCGGTATGAATGTGTATTAAGTTTTCGAGTTTTCTTTTCAAAATTACAATCATCATTTCAATTCTTCTTTTTTAGAGACCTTTGAGCAATATTATAATTGCTATCTAATATTCTTAATTGAGACTTTATAATATCTTAGATGATAATTGCTAATTACCATTAGCAACATTGTGAGGCAAATAAATTCTTAAAGAAAGTGATATCATGTCTTAAAGCCTAACTTCATTTTTCTATCTAATTCGAAGTCATATTTTTCCAAAAATTTTAAGGATTTATTCATTCAATAATGGAGTCAAAGACAATGAAAGTCTAGTCAAACTAAACTAGTTTGACAAGAATAACTTTGCTCTCTAAGGGACAAGATGATGTTCCTACTCACTACTCTTAAAATATCCTACATACTAGGTCCTAAGTTTGCGCCTGTAGAGGATCTATAGCCTACTACTGAAGGAGGATGAATTGCTATGTTGTGGACACATTATGAATATACTATCCGATTAATTGCATGACTTATTCATTGAGATGAAGTCAGCTAGAGAAATCTGGAATATACTGCAATTCAAGTACAAAGAGGAGGAGCAAGGTACCAATAAATATTTAATCGCGAAATATTTTTATTTCAAGTTTAGTGATACCAAACCCCTTGTTAGAATAAGTCCTTGAATTACGGGTCTTTGTTAACAAAATTTGTACTCTCAAAATTAATATTTCGGAAGCTTTTCAAGTTGGATCAATTATTGCAAAATTGCCTCTAAGTTGGAAAGATTATGGAAAAACCGATGCACAAGTCAGAGGACATCACCTTGAAGCAAATAAAAAAACATCTTTGTATTGAGGAAGAGTCACATTTACATGATACTACCATTATGTATGATTCCAAGGTGAATGCTGTGGAAAGAAAACGTAAAATCAATCAAAAATTCAAAGTAAGAAACGAGCATAAATTTAAGAGGACACAAAAGATTAAAAGGGTTGTTGTTTTGTTTGTAGCAAACAGAGACACAATGCTAAGGATTACATTCACCACAAGAGCATATCCAATGACAAGAACATTTCAACCATGAAGGCAAATGTAAATTTGAGTAAAGAAAATCATGTGGCCAAGATTTCAATCATGTTGTCAAACATGAAAATTTGTTAAAGTAATGATCTAATGGCTATGGTTTCTGAAATCAACTTTACTGCAGTCCAATCCAATTAGTGGTTAAATTCAGGAGCAACATTTCATGTTTGTAACGATAAATACATGTTCATGTAATTTGAAGAGATTATCGATTCAAATGTTCAAGAGGTCCTGATGGCGAATAATGCTCTTGCAAAGGTTGCTAGCAAGGGCATGGTGGAGATAGACTTTACTTTTAGAAAGAAGATTACTCTTCTTAATATGTAATTTATACATGAAATTAGAAAGAACATAGTTTCTATTGTTTACTTTGTAAAAGGGGGGTTTCGGGTTCTGTTTTAATACCAACAAGGTTATCTTATCAAGAATGAGATGTTTGCTGGCAATAGGTTATGCAAATGACAACATGTACCAACTAAGTATCAATAACAATATTGCTATTTCTATTTATATTGTTGAGTCTCCACATCTATGGCATAGTAGGTTGGTACATGTAGATATTCATTATTTAAAGAATATGAAAAATTTAGATTTGATAAATTTTAATGGCGAATTTGATAAATTTGAAATTTGCGTGTAGTCCAAATTAACTAAGAAACCCTTTCCTAGTGTTAAAAGAAATTCAAATTTATTGGATTTGACTCATAGTGATATATGTGAATTCAATGGAATGCTAAATCGTGGTGGTCAAGTTATTCTATTGACTTTGTGGACGATTGTAGTAGATATTTATATGTTTATCTCATGATCTTAAAGGGTGAAGACATTTACCATGTTTAAGAAATATAAGATTGAAGGAGAGAATTGATTAAAAAAAATAAATCAAAGTTCTATATTTAGATAGAGGTGGAGAATATTTTTTAAATAAATTTTCTTCATTTTGTGAAAAATATGGTATTATTCATCAAGTTTATACACCACATACTCCACAACAAAATGGTTTGGTTGAAAGAAAAAATTGATATCTTGAAGAAATGATTAATTATATGCTTTCAAATTCAAAGCCACCAATTACTCTTTGGGGGAGAAGCATTGCTTACTACTTGTTATATTTATAATAGAATATCATCCAAGAGAAATAGCATAACCCCTTATGAATTATGGAAAGGTAGAAAACCAAATATGTCATACAGTGAAGTATGGGGGAATTTGGCATGCTACTGAGTACTAGACCCCAAGAGAACAAAACTTGGACCTAAAGTTATCAAAAGTGTTTTTATTGGATATGCCAAAAACTAGAAAGTATAGGCTTCTTGACTTGGAGTCCATTGTCATTGGAGAATCAAGAAATGTTGAATTCTTTGAGAATAAATGTTCCAAGGGTTCTGAAATTATTGAAAATAATTCAAAACATGTAAAAACTCAATTAGATTCTCACAAGAAAAAAAAAAGTGATTCTAAAGACATAGCTGAATCAGGAAGAAGCACTAAAGCTAGAAAATTAAAAGACTCAGGCCCGGGTTTTATTCCTCATGTTTTTTCTTATTGAATGAGACAAAGATAATAATGTATAAGTACATATCATTTAGTATTAAATTTAGAAGACGATCCTAAATGTTTTAATCATGTTACGTCTTATAGAGATGCTTCTTTTTGGAAAGAAGTTGTAAATGAAGTAGACTCAATTATGTCCAATAATATTTGAGTATTTGTAGATTTACCAAAATAATCCAAGATTATAAATGGGTTTTTTTTGGAAGAAAATATCATTATGATATTTTATCCAAGCTTTTAAGGCTATACTAGTGGCCAATGGATATAGACAAAAGGAAGGAATAGATCCTTTTGATATGTTCACTCTTGTACCACGTATGATTTCTATTTGAATTCTTTTCTCTTTAGCTTCCATTTATGATTTTTGTGTTCATCAAATGAATGTTAAGATTGCTTTCTTGAATGCAGACTTAAACGAGAAAATTCACATGGAATAACCAAAGGGTTTGGTTCTTCCTGAAAATGAAAGGAAGGTATGTAAATTGATTACATCTCTTTGAGGGCTTAAGCAAGCTCCTAAATAGTGGCATGACGAATTTAATTTAGTCATATTATCTAATGGTTTCATATACAATACTGATAAGCGTATATACTCTAAATTCACTAAAGAAGTCTTAGTGTGTTTGCATATTAATGATACGTTCATCTTTGGAACGAACATGACTAGATTTGTTGAGATTAAAAAGTATCTAACTTCCATCTTTAAAATGAAATATTTGAGTGAAGTAGTTATTATCTTAGGTATTAAGGTTAAAAATCATAGTAGAGTTTATTGTTTGAGCCAATGTGATTACATTGAAAGATATTCAATCTCAACATCTTTGTATCAAGGAAATTAGTACTCCATTTGATTCCGGTACTAAATTAAATTACAATACTAGTAGAGCCTTAACACAACTTGAATATGCAAGTGTTATAGGGTCTTTAACATATGCGATGCGTTTTATGAGCTTATTCTGTATGCAAATTGAGTAGGTATACTAGTAATTTAAGTATAGAACATTAGAAAGCAATTACCAAAACTTTTGATTATCTTAAGAGAACTAAAAATTTAGGATTATTCAATAATAATTATCCAGCCGTATTAAAATAATACATCGATGCTAGTTGGATTACAAGTACGGGTGATAAACATTCTACTTCTTGATGGATATTCACAAAGCAAAAAAAAAAAAAAAGAAGAGAGAGAGAGAGAGAGAGAGAGCTAGCAAAGTGAACAAAGATAACATTTCGAAAAAAGTTGCAAAGTGAATAAAGGTATTCTTTTGGAAAAAGTTATAAACTGAATTTTAAAAGTTATCTTGAAAAGACATATAAAATTTGAAATAAAAAATAATTATAATTAATTTTTTAGGAATAAAATTTTGAATTTCATAATTTTTAAAAATACTAAATGAACAAATATAACATTTTGACTAATAAAGGTTAACAAGATAAATGTATAAATTAAAATTAAAAAAATAAGATAAATGGGTTAGTACTAATTAGACCACGCCAAAATCGCACACCCTCATGTGAATATTGTGGCTTTAGCCCACAACCCATTCTTTTCCTTTGAACAAATTAGAAGAAGCTTATACAAATGATTTGGAAATTTTTTTAAAGTTAAAGATAAGAAATTTTTTTTCTTTTGACTATAAGGAAAAATTTTCTTAATTCATTTTTCTAAACGATCCAAACGAAAAAAATGAAACCACAATCCAAAAATCATAGAACCTATCGGAAATTCACGCACGGCAATCTCGCGCATTGGCAAGGACAAGACAAAAGTGCGAGGAAACTTCCGGATGACGAACTCGTACCGCAGAACCGACCAACAACAACAGCAGCAACAAGGCGAAAAAAATGCATCTTCACCCACCAAGTCTAAAAGCTACTCACTACGCACGTCCAAAGTTGAGCGGCATCGTCCACAGCGATCCCGGATCGAAACTATTGCTTTCGCCCCCACGCGATCGCTCGACGGGATAGGACGCGGGGGGCCCGATCCCAGCCTCAGACAGCATTTCGTGGGCATTAATTGGCAACGCCGGTGCGGCAATAATGGCGAACGATCTTCAAAATAAACAAAAGACCGTGATGATGATGGTGGTGGTGGGAATGATGATTTCCCCCACTTATCTTCCTCCTCGCACGGTGGGACGACTTTGGCCCCCTCCCCGCTCGCTCCTTAAACCGTTCCAAACCCAGACCCCTGCCACCCCCCATTTTTCAGAGAATGTCATCGCCCGGGTTTTCAGGATCGAAAGCCGTGGCCGAGGGTCGGACGAGGAGGAGGATGCCGCGCTGCGAATTTCGCACCGTGCGGAATTGGGCCCCCTTCGCTCGGGCCTCCGCCTCCTCCTCCTCCAAACCCAGACCCCTACTACCACCCCCCAATAATGGCGAAAGATCTTCAAATTTTTCCCCTTCTGTGCCCAACTCCACAAGGCTGTGCACGGGTCCATCAAGGTTGAACCCGGGAACCTCGGTTCCCATGCTTGGGTCCACTGAGGCTAGACCCAAGACCCTAGTGCCTGTGTTTGGTTCCGTGATTGCCCATGTATAAACTACTAAAGCTCGAATAGTGTGTGTCTATTTAAGAAAATCAAATTATGTTTGTACTCGAAACAACATAAAATACTTTTCAGTTTATTTTTAAGTTTTAACCAAATACCGGAAAATATTGTCATCTTATTAAAAAATGACTTTCCTCGAAATATTTTCTAGAAATATTATATATTCTGTGAAATAATCATAGCCTCAAGATTATGTCGGTCATGTATGATCACATCTTCAGTTTGAGCAAATATAACTCTCGCTCATTTTTCTGACAAAAAGGAAAAATTCCTTCAAAAGCGTACATATATATAAGTGCAATTTGGACGTACAAGATGGTGCTCTAAATCCAATGCAAATGGGGAATAGTGACCAATCTTATGAAACCGAATCCGACGAACACAAAATATCAACTTTTATAAATTATATCAAATGTCTCCCATACGAATTATTGCGAAAATATTAGAGAGCTACTACGTACTATTGCACACCGCATCACTCAGCTCCAAGACTACCATACGAGCACAGAAGCAAATCATCAGATTCAGACGAGATCAGTGTGCTTGACCGAGAAGAGCCTTCTCCATGCTCCTGGCCATGACCTGCAAGGCCGACTCGAACCACTGGTCCAAGTCCTTGTGTTTCCAGCCGTTCACGGGCTCGACCTCATACCGCCACATGATGCAACACCCCTCTTCCTTAGGCACGACTCGGCCTGTGGCTACGTAGGAGTTGAACCTTATATTGCTGTCTATGATGGTATAGCTTAATGTCTTGGCGACTGGGTCGATCGACAACAGCTTCTCCTTCGCCCAATACAGGGTGCTTGTCTTGGCCTGACCGATGGCCCGGTCGAACGGGGCATTATTGAACCCAGCACAGTAACGGATGCACCCGGGCTGGCCAAGGACGCCCTCGACCCCAGTGCAAGCAGTGAGGGTCGGGAACCACCTTTTGAGACCAAAGAAGTCCTCCACGAAGGGCCATATTTGGTCTGCCTTTGGACCTGCCAAGTCTGCACAAGCTTGGCCTTGCCATTTTGGTTGGGTTTGGTTCTTCTCAGAAGTCACATGATCAATGTTTGCAGACTCCATTTTGGCTTTGTTAGTTCTTCAAACAAAGTGGAGAGAGAGAGAGAGAGAGAGAGAGAGACCGCCGGGGGGGGGGGGGGGGGGGGGGAGGCTTGTGTTTTTTAGCTGCGGACATTAAGGTTTATGTAGAGAGTGAGAGAGGATGTTGAAGAATTGAAGTTTTGTAATCCGAAAATGAAAATGCCTTCCTACAAGTAGCACATATTGCTTGTTACCAAGAAAATCAAATATTTGATTAAAAGTATCAAGATTCGCAATCTCAACCCACTTGCCTAGTACCTTCTTTCGAGAAGATCACCACAAGTCTGAATCAATCAATATATTTAGTTGAGTCTACCTCTACTTAAAAGTTTAAGTCAATGAATTATGGTACAACTATGATATATTAACTGTTGTACATCATATCAATTCTTCAATGAGAAACTTCTTTAACACAACTCACATATGTATCCTAACACAAATATTGAAAGCATGGTTGTCAGGATGTGGATAGAAATATTGGTGTTAGATATATAGATATATTTAGGAGATTTTGTGTATTTCTCTTACTTGATTTTGGTTTATTGTAATCAATGTTTTACAATATGACTAGATAGATCTAGTCATCTTGTAAAGTCCATATACTATTCATTTGGCTATAAAAACAATATTACATTTTTAAGTTATCATAATTTAGTTTCAGAGCCATCATTGAACGCAATATCAAGTTTGTTTCTAATAATGTGCATTGGTTGCTTTTCTCTATTGAGTGTGTTTCTAACAATGCGCATAGGCTTAGTTTCTTCACCCTGTCGTCGTGATGCCAACTGTATAAGCCGCATCACTCCACGTAGTCATCACGAAGCCAGTCGTATAGGCCATGTTGCTTCCGTTCCTCTACCAAGCCTGTATCTTTTGCTATTTGCTTTGGAGAATAGACAACACTACTAGATTCTCCGACAAAAAAAATCCTAAAATTTCACGGCAAAAGGATGTCGGACGCCCCCACAAATGCTGCCACGTCTCGAAGACACTGAAGCCCGTCGCCTTGTTAGGTGCTTTTCCAACGCTTTTAGCTGGCTCTTTTGACAATACATTCCATGTTTTCCATGAATAAAACCATGCACATTGAAATAAATTACATTTCATTAAATATTATATTCTTTGTGGCACCGTTAGAAGTATTTCTATTTCATATGTTGAATCTTTTCTCCAAACTCAAGTTGACCTATGCGTTAGAAATATAGATATATTTATGGGATTTTATATTTCTCTTAATTGATTTTGATTGATTCTAATTGATATTTTGCTACTATAGAAAGCCATCTCATAAATGTATTCTTTATTTAGTATGGATTGAATGTTATATTTTTCTATCGTCACAATTCTACTCATGGCTCCTCAACAAACCTAAGATTGTCCTAAGAGATCCGCCCACATGAGGTCAGCGCAACAAAACAGATGTTGACATGAGTCTGCTAAACCCATTCGATGATCCCTTGCATGCTTGTGTCACGATGAGGTGATAATTCTTGAAAGCACGACCGTTTGCTTATGATTCTATCATTATGAGAAAAGCAAGAAACGGCCTAGCCATGATGCATTGATTCTGCAAAGAAATGGTATCATGATTATTGTAGAACGTGAGTGATCAAACAATAAAATAAACAGAACAAGAAAATAAATGAGACACCAAATTTACGTAGTTTGGTTATAATGATATGTGTCTGCAGGGAGAACAGTGATGAATTCCACTATAAATCAATTGATACATGGAGATTATATACTTGAATCACTCAAATACTCGTGGTATATTTTAAACCCCAATTATACCCAATAACGCACGTAGTATTTAAACACCACAATTCTTCACAAAATAATATCTCAATCTTATGAAAGAGTAGAAAATGTGCTAATGTTGATATTTTGTCTACTCTTTACGATTATCTAAAGATTTTTATAGAATATTGTGGAAGTAAAACGACCGAGATAAAGAATAAAACAGTTAGAGTTAGTGTTAAAGGTTGTCAGGCCTAACCGTGACGGTGAGTATTTTGGCAAGTATGGTAATGCTGAATAGCTTAAAGGGTTATTTGTCAAATACTTGGTAAATTCTGGGGTGGTAACTTAATTTACTATGCTTGAAAATCCTGACAAAATGATTTGGCCGAAAGGCATAATTGCACCATAATCAACATGATGATGAGTATGATGAGTAAGACTAATTATCCGGTCTTCTGTGGGTTGATATTTTGAAAACAACTCTTTACATACAAAAACATGTTTCTTACCAAAGTTGTTTTCTAAACTTCTTTTGAATTGTGGACTAGACGTACATTTTAACTTGGTTCATATTAAAATTTAGAGGTGTCATGTAGAAGTGAGGTTGTACAATCTAATATTAAGTGCGTTGCAAGAAATTATTTTGTATCTTACCTAGATTGTTCAAATGAGTATTGATTTTATGATCCTAATGAAAGTATAAGAATTATGGAATCACATACAATAAAGTTTCTAGAGTTCGACGTAATTGTAGAGGATGGCTGCTCTCAAATTATTAAGGATAATAGTACAATGGAAGTTAATGTGTCTTTATTTTTGCTTATACAGACAATTGTGTAATCTCCTATACTATAGGCTAAACTTGTTGAAGTTCAAGGTACTATTCTTGATATAATTTATGATGAAATTTCTCAAACCTCTCAAGTGTAGAATGAAGTGGTTGTATCGGGAGATTTGTTATGGTATGACGATCAGTTGTATCATCAGGCTATATAGTCTATCTGTGAGTGCATGACTGCAATATCTATTACATAGTTGATTTAGCGACTCATATAAATGTTATTTATTGTCCTCAATTAAGTATGTGATTAAATGTCATAAAAAGGTGATATACAATCTATGAAACATCATAGTGTTTGGAAACTTACTGATTTACCTAAAGATCACAAGTTCATTAGTTGCAAATAGATGTACAAACTAAAATGATTTCAAAGAAAGATTGTGGAGTTTAAAGCTAAACTGGTAACTAAAGTTTTCACTTTGAAAAAGATGTGGATAATTAATAGTGAAGAAATAATTGTTTTTTTTTTTTTGGTTGGTAAAAGTGAAGAAATAATTGTATATTTCTAGTATTTTTAAAGATTCTTTTAGAGTGAATGTGTCATTAATATCGCTTTTTGATATGGAGTTACGTCAAATAGATACTATTTTTTTTAAATGGACACGTTGATAACAAATTCTATATAGTGCAACTGGAGGGTTTTGCAGCAAATAATTCAAGTAAACTTGTGTATAGACTGAAAAGTGTTATTTATAGTTTTAAGCAAGTTTTCAGACAATATTATTAAAGTTTCATAGTGTTGTTATTTTGTTCACTTGAACAAAATAATTCTATATATATTGCAAGATCAAGATCGGTGGGAAGAAATTTATTTTTCTCATATTCTATGTACATGATATTTTGCTTACAAGTAGTGATCTTGAGGCATTTTTTGTCCTTTGTATTGAGGTCCATAAAGATTATTCTCGCCATATATATCAGATTTATCTCAGAGAACATTTGGTAATCGTATTTTGGAAATATTCAATATACATCATTGCAAGTCAGGAATTGCTCATGTAATTAAGAGTGATGGACTGAATCCATTACATTGTCTTTATTTAGATATTGAGAAAATCTAGTTAAAGGGTGTATGTCGCGACCAAATTTTCGGGTGTGAACCACCTAAAATTAGACTAATGGATTACTAAGCCTAAACTTAGTTCGGGCTCTCCCAAGCCCATACCAATTTGCGACTTAGGTTCACGTTCTTAACATGCAAATGGATTTTATCTAGGAGTCGCCACTAATCAGTTTGTGGTAGGTCGATTAGACACCTAAGTAAAATAATGGGAGAATTATTTTACTTCTACGAATCAGAGATTTTGGATATGGGGACTTGATTACGCTAGATTTCTCTAACGCTCTTTCGGTACCTTTCTCTTTTATTTTGAAAAATGTTAGGTAAGCAACTTGAATTGATTTTAATTTCCTAACATGTGAGGTGACCATTCGGGTGCGCAAACCACCAATATAGCACTCAAGAAAGCAAATGAATAAATTGCAGAACTTACCTCAAAGCAACGGAAGCATCTGCGTTGTTAGATCATAATTCACATCAGCAATCCTAAATATGATTTCTAATTAACAAGCAATCATTCAATTTTTGCTTTCACTTTTTAACGAGAATATAATCCATATGAAATGCAATGCTTCTAATATAATATGAAATAATATGGCATGGCAAAATGTGATTTCTTAATGAACATGCAATCTAAATTAACCAAAATGACCTAATTCTAATGACAGACAATTTCTAATTAAATGAACCTAGCAATAATCCTTAGATGACGTGTATTTCATGAACCTAATTCTACATGACGTGCACATGATTTTTAGTTCTGTTTTT
Source organism: Eucalyptus grandis x Eucalyptus urophylla (assembly GCA_028830015.1). NCBI lineage: Eukaryota > Viridiplantae > Streptophyta > Magnoliopsida > Myrtales > Myrtaceae > Eucalyptus > Eucalyptus grandis x Eucalyptus urophylla. The sequence continues at coordinate 55,075,603 of CM054190.1, read as the reverse complement.
TTTTAACAAAAATTCATAATTGAAATCACTAAAGAAAATAAAAGTCTAGAGTAAAATGCTATCTATTCTAAATGCCTTCTAAACATGCACTTTAAAAAAAACAACTAACCTATCATGCAATTCATCTAAAGATCTATCTAGACCTAAAATTAAACATGCAATTTTATCTAATATGCAATGACGTGCAAAGAATGCCCTAATTCTAATTTTTTCCTTTTTTTTTATAAAATTCAAAATTAAAATTAGACATGCAATTTAGATAATAATAGAAATAAAAAAAACTAACATCTTAAATGAATGAACTTTTTCTTTTTCTTTTTCATGATTCAAAATAAAGTCCCTATTCTAATCATGCAAGATAATTAAAAAAACAAACCTAATCCTAATTCAAACTTTTTTTGGATTTTTTTTTATGAAAATAAAATCATCACAGGAAATCAAACAATATAAGATTGATATCCAAAAATTCGCGAACCATATCTCGCGCATGAGATCGGGTTAACTAATTTTAAAATTAAATCGCGAATCGAATCTCGAGCATGAGATCAGATTGTCGATTTTTGCAAGGGATTGCAAGTCGGATTTCAGGTGCGATAATTGGACTATCAATCCCCAATTTGAGGGGCACTTCATGTTGGAATCTCAATCATGTATCAATGAATAATTACATTAAAAAAAACTATAAAAAAACTATAAACTATATAAAAATAATAAAGAATTACCTAATCTGATTTTTTTTGTCTTTTCTTTTTTCTTCTTCCTTTCCACGCATAGTTGTGGATCTCCAAGGGGAGCCGGCTAATCAGTCCAACAAAGGGGATCCGGCAAGGGCGGTTGCAGGCGACGTGGGGACGTGGAGCGCGGCTACTGGGCGTCATGGACGGGGCACCTAGTCGTCGAGTCACCGATTTGCTGCTCGTAGAGATTCGAGTAGTAGGGGGAGCGGAGCAGATGGCGAGATCGGGTACGGCAGGGGCTCCGAGTGCAGGAGTTGCGGATCGAGCAGGACCAGCGTTGGGCAGATCAGCATCGGCAAAAGCTCCGAGCAGCAGGGCACAGGGATTCGGCGATAGCGTCAAATCGCGTGAGCACATCAAGGGGTCAGTGGGTCCTCAGCTCCTGGGTGATGGGCAATGCTAAGTGGGGCGGAGCGGTGGGTCGTGACGAGCTTCAGCGGGCCAGAGGTTGCGGTCGAGGTAGGTCGCGGGGTTGTGCGTCGCCGCGGGACCGGCTGGTGTGGTGAGGGTGTTCGCGGACGGAAGTGCGGTGGGGGCAGGACAGCAGATCTCGGCAGTGGGTCGCGCAAGGGAGACGGACCAGCAAGGGAGCAGCTACGTACGTCGATGGTGGGGCCGGATGTTGTAGTGAAACTGGTGGAATAGCAGTGGAGGAGCACCGGGCGGTCTTTTTCCTTCTTTTTTTTCCTTTCGACGAAGAGAACCCCCTTTTCTCCTCGTACACTGTTTCTTTTTATAGGGGGTAGGAGATAGGTTTTTGATTTCCCCTTCAAATCTACATCTGTGATACTTTTTCACCAACTTATCACATATTTATAAGAATTCAAGATTACGATAAATTTTCCTCGAAATCCAAATCTTACAGAGATAAATCGTAATATTTTTTCACACACATGCCCTATCCAAAAGATTCATATCCTGGAAAAATTTTAAAATTTTTATTTTCCCACGAGATAATTTTCAATCAATAAAAAACATAGGCTTTGGCCAACTTGCTTGCTTTGTGGGCTTAGTCCAACTAATTTGAACCCATCTGCACCGGTCCAATAAATAAAATGCACCTAAATCTATATGCTATGTAATTAATATATATATAATAAAATTAAACTCTAATTTTTAATGCGATAAATGACTAAACGGGTCGTCAAAATTTAGGTGTCAACAGTGTACCTTATGTCAGTACACTTAAAAGTATAATGTATGTTAAATTTGCATTAGACTAAATATCGTCTTTGCAATGAAACTTCTAGGTAGAAATTAATTAAATTCAGGACACAATCTCTAGGTTGTTGCCAAGAAGGTTTTAAGGTATTTAAAGAGGATAAGAAATTATATGCTAATTTACAAGCATGTTCAATTCTTGTAGCTAGTAGGGTATTCAGATGTAAACTTTGCCGGCTGTTAGAATGACATGTGATTAATAACAGAATACATATTTATATTAGCAGAAAGTATAGTAAATAAAGTTCTATGTCATCTTCTACTATGTAAGCAACATTAGTAACATTCTTTTAGGTTGTTACTTGGGCTAGTAGGCTTTGGAACCTTATTAGGAAGTTAACAGTTTTTTATTTTATGGATAGGCCCATACAGCGACATTGTGACAATAACTCTACCGTGTTGTTTATTAATAATAACAAAAGTCTCAAAGGGTCTAAATACATGGAGGTCAAGTTTTTGACCATAAAGGAATCAATACAAATGGTGACATTGCAGTAGATCATATTCCTGCAGATGATATGGTTGCAGATCTAATAACTAAAGGCCTATGCTCATGTGTTTTTGAGCGACATGTCATTAGCATGGGCCTAGAAGTATCTTGGGATACCGTTATTTAGTTGGAGCTGCGTTTTATTTTTTTTCGAATAAAGTTAACATTTGTATTTGTTACAATTTAGTAACATTTTAATATATATATATATATATATATATATATATTGATAAAAGTCTCAAGATATTATATAAACCTTGAGTGAAGGCTAGGGGCATTCTGTTATTAATCTTGTGCATATGTCTTATTATACATAAAGAAATGTTAACCGTAAAGACAAGACATATGTGAGTTAATTGGAACCATAAAGACATTATCTAGTTGCACAAGTTTTTTAAATGCTTAAGGTAAGAGAATTGTGACTGACAAATGAGATTTCTCTATGAGAAATGTTATTCATTTGCCACACTATCATATTGAATCCATATCAATAAAGTTGAAAGCACTCGTGACCGTGGGAAGCTTTGTATGTATACATGCAGTTACCATCATGATTTGGTGTTTGAGATTTTATGGAATATGATTGACTATTAAGAATTATCTCTAGATCGATATGCGCACATACAATATAATTTCAATTAATATAACCTAAGTGGGAGAATGTAAGAGTTTTCCTGATATGGGCTACAATTGACATTATAATTTATTGTTTTACAAGATTTGGTCTAAGGTGAGATAGAAGGTTTCTTAATTAGTCTAATATAGAGCTGGCTAGTATGGGTTGAGTTGAGCCTAGCCCGTAATGAGAGGGCCTGGTTGGAAACTCTATAAATAGTATTTAAGTATCTCATCTAACCATAATTCTTATATATATCCTCACATAAGAAGCGTTAACTTAGCGTTAAAGGGTGAGGGGACTGTCTCATTGAACTAGTGATACAGAGGGCAATAGAAGAGAATGACTTGCACGTGGATCATCGTTTTTCCGCTTCCGCATCAAGAACGATGTATCCCAAAACAGATGCGATAATCTTTCTACTTAATCATCTATGCTTTTGTTCTGGTTATGGAGATCTTGGAATTGCACATTTTGCATCCAACACATTCTACTCCGGTCTGCTTGTTAGTGGTGAGATTTGATAGCTATACAAATTTTCCTTTTTGAGCTTACCCACCATAAAGTGGAGACACCCCGATTTGCATGCTCTACCCGAAACAGCATCTAAAGATGGAAAAATAAAGATATACGCAATTCAAATGCTCTACTTGAACATGTATACTTGTGCACGACTATCGCGCACTCATTTAATAAGTTGGATACACCATTTTCACGTATCTTCTTGGTTTGGTCTCTGGTATTGTAGCCCTATTCATCCTAGATATCAGATCATGCAGTGACTGTTACTATTGCGGGCATCAATGCCATAGGATGGCACTACAAGGTAAACAAGAATCAGATCAAGATTTATTACCCTTAGCTCGGTAAGGCAGCTTCTATTCTTTCAGCCATGACTCGAAGAGCAGCACTGTAGAACTCCGTCAAATCTTTCTCCATCCATCCTTCAATAGGATTCACTGTGAAAGACCAGCTCATTCCACATCCATCTTCTTCTTCTGCATCTCTCACTGCGGTCAGCTTCATTGTGGCATCCAAGGATTTGAACCCGACATTATTGCAGTCCACGATCTCATAAGTGAAGCTTTTGTTGACAGGGTCAGTCGCAAGCAGCTTCTCCAGAGCCCAGTCAGTGAAAACATCCTCGGAACCATCGGCGGAGCTTCTTGTGCCAGAGCAGTATCGGACGTATCCGGGCTCACCCGACACGCCCTCGACTCCATAGCACGTGTCTATCGTGGGGACCCACTTGTGCAGGCTGAAGAAATCCTCCAGGAGGGGCCATACTTGGTCAGGACCTGAGCCTCGCACCAGGGCTCTAACCTTTCCTCCCCATTTTTCCTTTGCTTCACTGGCCACAGCAAATGCAGGCTTCAGGCTTAAGCAATTAGCAATTAGCAATTAGCAGCAGTGGAACAACATTAAAATAGGGAAAAGCTTCAGTTGTCGGGGTATGAGAAGGCATAAGCTTGGATTGTCATGGGAATCAATGTGTTGGACAATGCTCTTAGGTTGACTTCAGTTGGTCAGTGGATGTATATGGGGGCGGTGCTGTAGGAGCACAATAACATGTCGAAACACTGAGAGCATTTCTTGTCAGTGTGTGAAGAGGGATATTCTGGAATTGGCATGGGAATCATGTAGGTTCTTTCTCTCTATCTCTCTTTCGTGTAGTTTGATATTATTGGAATCTTGGAAACTCTTACCTAATTATGACACTTGTCGATATAAAAGGTGGTATTCATAGGCTTTGATCCTTTGATCAAAGTGAAGGCCAAAACTTGTCCTCTTTCATAAAATCTCAACTTAAGATTTGTGATGGCAACGCACATAAAATTCAAGCATTTACAGCATTTACTCGTCTTCATGTTTAAAATTCAACGAGTTTTGAGAAAAGCGTTTTCTTGAAATAATTATTGCTAATTATTGGTAAGGGCATGTATGATTGCGTATGATTGCATCATCATACGCTGTTATGAATTCGAAAGATCCATGCAATGTTCTGCAATTCGCTTACATGGAATCTTCTATCGTTATTACAACTGTTCACGTGAACTTCTAACGCAAACTGATGAAATATTTTTTAGGTCTCTTGCTTAGCATGCTCATTAATTGGGATAATCGTCATTTCAAGTCTCAAAACTTATCAATTCGTAATTTCGATCCTAAAACTTTCATCTTCGTATATTTGAATCCAAAACTTGTACCTTTTCTCCACTTATGAGAGCGAAAAAAAAAATACTCATTTAATTATTCAAGACGCTTTCTTACACTGTCGGTCGTAAGAAGTTCTTACGCACACTTATGAGAGCGAAGCACACTCTTACGCACTCGCTTGTGGGAGCCGAGCTCACTTCCACTGATGGGAGTATTTGGCTATTTCTATTCCTAAGCAGGTGGTCTTCCTTAGAAATATCTTCCTATATAATTCTAGAAAATACTAGATGTGGCTAATTTATTAACCACTCATTTCTACACTCTTCATAAAATATTTTATGAAAAAACATTTAGATATTTTTCCTAAAAAAATCTAGAGTTCGAGGAGAAGAGGGTGTTAGAAAAAATTAAGAAAAATGAAACGAAACTTTGAGGTGTTGTCGACGCCCGAAATTTTCGTCGACATTTTAATCATCCATCACTTGCAAAAATAAAAAAAAAATAAAGAGCCAAAAAGAAAACAAAGAAAAGAAAACAAAAAGAAAAAAGCAAACAAAAGAAAACAAAAAGAAAAAATGAAATGAAATGAAAAGAAAAAAAATAGAAATAAAAAGAAAACAAAAAGAAAAAAGAGAGAAAACAAAAAGAAAACAAAGAAAGAAGAAAAAAAAGAATATAAAAGGAGGGGGGCTTCTTTTTTCCGCAGGATCTCGCTCACTCCTGTTCTCTCTAGCGAAATTTTCTTTTTGGGGGCGCTCGGATTCTCCATTGGAGGGGCTCTCTGTTCCCGCGGACTCTCTCTCTCCTCTCGGAGGCTCTCTCTGGAGCTGGCGACGCTCGCACTCTCTCTCGAAAGAGGATTCTCGCTGGTGGTTTTTTTGATTGGGCGGTTCTCGTCGAAGGCTAGGGTTTTCCTCCGTCGGTGCGCGATTGGAGGTGTGTCCTCTATTCAGCGAGGAGTTTGCTCGAGGATCCGGTTTCCGAAACTGATCGGCGTCGGTAGCAGCGACGGGAGCAGCGGTAGAGCTTGATTCGACCTCTTCCATTCGTTATCAACTGCTTGCTCGCCTCGGCTCTGACTCCGTGCTCCGAGCTCCGAGGATAGAGATCCGAAGTTTGATCGACAGCGGTGATGACAGCGGCTTTCGATCATCTTCTTGTTCATCATCTACCATCCGGACTCCCTCAAACCTTAGAAGACAGAGCAATTGCCGATTGAAGAGTTGGAAGTGCGAGGCTCGGATTCGTACCAAATTCAGAGAAGGCTCAACAACGATTTCCCTCTTAATTGAGTCATTTCCGAGGGTTTTTCCTCTCAGATCTCGTCGCCGATTCAATCGAACTCTCATAAGGAGTTTGGATCAGTCATTACTCGAAGAACAGCTTCAATCATCTGAAGACAGACGCAGCAAAGCAGAGACAATTTTTTCAGAGTTCTTGAAGAGGCTGACTGATAAAGTTGTTGAGATTAGGTTTAGATTAGGACCTTGAAGATGGAGAAGGCGTGAAGATGGTGGAGGTCGATGTCCATTCCGACCATTTTCATGTAATACTCATTTTCCCGACATATGTCTCGGGCTCCATTTGTTGTATAAAACTCGACGAGTTGCGGGTTTTTTTTCTCTTTTTCCCATATATTTCTCTTTTATACTTTCTTTTAGAATTGCATGAATAGGTTTACCGCTTTCTCTTGATTGTTTACTTCATGTCTTGCAATTTCAATTTCATTGATTGTTTTCTTTTCATTTTTTTAAGAAATAGAATAGAATGAAAGTAATCCACCACGCATGATCATTTAGTATAGAATTGACGATCCTGAAAATATAAAAAAAAATGCATGGACATGTTAGGAAAAACACAACATACTGTTTAGGTACCGAAAGGGCGCTAATAGCAATATTAGTGTAACCCAAGTTCCCGAATCTAGATATCTGGTTGCGTAGGAATTGAGGGAATACTCCTGACCCTCAATTGGGTTTCTAGCCGACCCCCAAAAAATGAGGCTAGTGGCGACTCCTATATATTTTTAGGTTGTTAAATACCTAGATCATATAAATAAATCTGCTGTCACGCGGGGTACGAGCTTGGGAGAGCTTGTGATCTCAAGATCAAGTATCCCTAAACCCGACCTTTCCCCTCCTTGGATACCATTTCGAGGGGCGGCGAGATCGGGTCGCGACAGGCTTGGCGACTCCGCTGGGGACTGGTTACTAGGTTAAGAGGACTTGAAGCCGTTTAAAAATGGTTGTTGTGTTTTAACTAACATGTCTTATGTAGGATCGCCTGCATGTCAAAGTCGCGTGGAAAATTAGGTTAGTCACTAACCTCGTGTTAAATGGTTTTGTAGGTGGGAGTTATAAGGGGATGCATGCTTATAAACCATTTGTTTTGCAGGTTGTGTAAGGATGAATGAATGTATGTGGATTTATATTGAAGTGTTGGATGTTTAAATTTAAATGCCTGTTTACCAGCTTTAGCAGGACACCGCACACACAACCGCGGTCTAAAACCCCGATCGCCCAATTTAGGACCTTAGGAGGGTTTATGGGTGGAATTTGCGAGTGGATGCTCGTGGTAATCCATTACTTACATAAACCCGCTCATCCCAACCGATAAAAATAGTACTGACCGACGATAGTAGCGGTGGGTAAACTATTTTTGTCCTTTGGGATGAGGACCTTGAGCCTTTAGTACCCTCACCTTAGGCATCAAAACCTCACAGTTTCATGCGACATGTGATTTGTGCTTGTCATGTGTCTGGTGGGTAAGATATCGTTCCTTCTTCATCGTGCTTATTTTTTACTTTCCATATTTCAATTATGCAACTTTATATTTCAGCGACGATATGTTTAATCATGTATGCCCTTTTAGGTTTAGATTAGATGGGTAGACCTAAGTGGACATGATCCCTGTGCCTGGGAATCTCAAGACTTTATGGGAGAATCTCGACCCAAGACATCAAGACTATGTGGAAAAGCGCATAGACTTCCTCCCGACTTTATTAAAAGTCGAACCACATGTTGCAATGGTCAAAGCATTGGCTCATTTTTGGAATCCTGCGACTTCTACTTTCGTGTTTAATCAATATGAATTGACCCCTACAATTGAGGAGTTTCAGAAAGCCATTGGATTAGGTAAAGCTTCTTTAGGTTTTGTCACTCCTTCTATTGGCCAAAATCCAATTTCCCTTCTAAGTCAATTCCTTAATATCCCTTATGATAAAATTGATGCTATTCTTAATGGAAACTCTCCTGCCATGCCTTATAATTTCCTTGAAAAACATTTTCGTAGCCTTGAGCCTAAATCTGGGAACCAAATTCCTCGTGTCTTCCTACTCATATTCTTTGGTTTTGTGATATTCCCATATACCCAAAAAACAATGGATCCTTTAGTCACACATATTGTCAACCAAGTGTGCGCATTTAATTGTTTCACACATATGATCCTTGCTGAAACTTTTGTGTCTCTTAATCGGTTTAAAGCAAATGGTCTAGGAACTCTTAGAGCCCCATTAGGACTTCTCCAAATTTGGCTCTTTTCACATATCAAAGAGTTTGCCCCTCACATGAAGATTATTGATGTCACAAAACATCATCATCCAATTCTTAGATTTTCCCAACGAAACGAATCCTTTCCATCATGGTCTTTCTCTATGTGGTTCCATTTCCTTAAAAATCTCAACCATAGCTTAATTCAATGGCATGCTCGGTGGCTTGGGAATCCCGAGGTGCGCCTTTTTAGTGGAGTTGACAATCCAATGGGACTGACGGGTTTAATGTCATATTACCCTTTAAGGGTACTTCACCAATATCGCGCGCTTCAAACGATCCCGCTAATCCTCAAGCTGGGGTTATATCGTATTGATTATCACAATGAAGTCATCAAGGAAAGCCAAATTGACCATATCAAGGCCGCAATTCAAGCTGCTATTGGGATTTGGTACTCCCATTCCTCGCATCACGTGGTTGCCATCGATGAAGCTGATTTGGAAGGAGAGATGAAGATCCATCAAGCTACCATTGATTACATATACCGTCAAGTAGAACCTGAGCTCAAGGTTCAGTTGCCGGATGTTCCCGAGCCTCAAAGACTTCAACAAGCTCATATTCAGGAGCAAGAAAACAATGTCTTGATCGATGAGGAATGCTTGGCCCATGAAAACAAGCGTCTCCGCACGATCTCGCCTAGTACTTAGGTTTTCATTTCATATGCTTTTCTTGTAAAGGGATTTCATTTGTGTTTCCCTCCTTTCTATTGAGATTTACTTGTATTCATTTTCATATCCCATGTAAACATCACATGTAAAGTCGAACTACTTTGTAAGCTTCAAGAAAGCAAGGTTTTGTTTTCCCTTGTAATTGTTCGATTGAAATGAATGAAATTCATGAACATTTTTCATGTAACTTCTAGAAAAGGGGCATTCTAATTAAATATTTGTCGTCGTTCCTTTTCAATTGTATAATTTCTTTTGAGGAAATTTTGATAAGAGAATGTTATATGATACTGGGATCATATACACTTCTTATCATTATTTCATCTCAAGAAAATATAAAATTGACTAGGGTTTGTACTTTAATGGTTTCTTTTGATTAGTACTAATCCGAATCATTTTCTTTTACAGGAGGTTTTGAAAAACGGCTGAAGAAAGATTTGTTATACGAACTCGCCGCCAAACAAAGATGGAAAACGAAGATACCCGAGCCCGTGTCATTAATATTGAGAATCAAATGGCACAAATGATGAACGTTATTGGCCGATCTCTCCAGCCAGGTCAAAAGCTTGACATCTACTTCTTCTACCATGAATATTCCTACCGCGCCCCCCGAGGTGCCGATAGTAGAGCCCATGGCAAAAGGGTCTGTGGAAGAGATTCCCACTGCAATCCCGATAGTTATCGGTCCAGAGCCTTCATCTAAAGAGATTCCGACTTCACACTTCGATGAAGAGAATTCAAGGCACCTAGTAAAGATCGAAGAACGCCTCTGCATGCTGCAAGGCTACCGGTTGCAGGGGTTTGATAAACTGTCACCCTTTGCCAAAGTTATGGTCCCTGAATTCTATAAGGAGCCGGAGTTCACAAGGAAATACGACGGTATCGGATGTCCGAAGACTCATTTGAAGTACTACCTGGGCAAGATGGCCCGTTATTCAGATAATCCCCCACTCTTGATCAATTCATTTCAGGATAGCCTGGTTGGTCCTGTGTTAACCTGGTTTATAGAGTTGGACATGGAGAAAGTCCATACTTGGGAAGATCTCGTTGATGAATTCCTTCAGCAATACAAATTCAATACTGAAATTGCTCCGACTCGAGAGAAATTGGTTCGGGTTGAGAAAAGAAGAACTTAATCATTTAGGGCCTACGCTCAAAGGTGGAGGGTCATTGCGTCTCAAGTGAAACCGCCATTGTCTGAGAAAGAGACCATGAAATTGCTGCTTCAGGCTATGCCCCGTGATGTTTTTGAGAAGATGTACAACCAGAATTTTATGAACTTTGCTACATTTGTAGAGTTGGGAGAACGCATCGAGGGGATTATGCAAGAAGGAAGGTTGTCTGAGAATACAAATCGTTGATATACCCCGAAGAGGGATAAAGAATCGACTGTGGAGATTGCCTATGTACAAAATTCATCTTCTCAGAAGCCGTATAATCCTCAAATTCATAAACCTGCCATGGAAGTAGGGGGTTCTTCCAGAAATTTTGAGCACAAAGGAAAAGCCCATCAAAGGCAATTTACTTCACTGGCTAGGCCCATGTCCCAACTACTTCTAATGCTAATCGAAAATCATCTTGTTGCAAAAGAGATCCCAAGGAATAATCCACCAAAGTTTGCCAGATTCGACCTTAATAAGACATGTGAATATCATATAGGTGAAAAAGGTCATAATGTAGGTAATTGTTTTGTGCTCCGTTATAAGATCCAGAATTTGCTGGATAAAAAGTTGCTCACCTTCAAGGATTCAGCACCGAATGTCCAACAAAATCCTCTTCCAAAGCATTCTGAAAATGTCAACATGATTTATGGGGATGTTGACAAAGATATACCCCTGATGAATGTCCAAGAGATAGAGTAGAGCATGCCATTCAATGATCACCAGCTGAAAGGTCACATTGTTCATGATGAAGAAGACTTTATTTCAGTTTTGCCAAAGGATAAAGAGGTCTACTCATATAACACAAAAGATGATGAATACAAAACTTCCCATTCAGACCGTGAATTTGTGAAGAAAGCCCGTGAGAAGGGTGAAGTGGGAGACACCTTGGGACAACCAAGTGGAAAATATGACTTTATGGTCAAGTATACTCCTCCTCCAAGTTATTTCCAAGACCCTAAGGGTATCGTCCCTAATGGATGGGGAGAGGAATTCGAAAATGATTTCATGGCTATGATCGAACCTGTTGTGATTGATCTGACTAAAGGGAAAATTCCATGTGGGAGTGATACAACTGCTAAGAATGTTATTGAAGTCAGCTCATTGGTTGATAATTTTGGAGCCATTAAGATCTCAAACACGGGTTTTGGTCCCGTTGTGATCGAGTTGCCACCAGAATTAGGTGAATGTTCCAACACTAAAGTGATTCCTACTTTTGACACTAGGGTGGTCCCTTGGAATTATAATACAAATGAAATCGACGCCGTCACCCGATCGGGTCGAATCTACCCACCACGTGAAGGTAAGGAAAAGAAGGCCGTAACTGATGAGGAAGCTGAACAACTCCTCAAAACACTAAAGACAAGTGAGGTTGAAGTGATTGATCAATTGCGCAAGATGCCTACGCAGATTTCTCTATTGGAGCTCTTCAAGACCTTTGAAAAGCATAGAAATGCTCTTCTCAAAATTTTAAATGAAGTTCATGTACCCGAGGCTATTGGAGAAGTACAGTTGGAGGAGTTTGTGGGTGCAATACTTCTAAGAGATCAAATTACTTTCTCTGAGAGAGACCTCCCTCCTGAGGGCCAAGCACACACTAAGGCGTTATATGTGTCTGCTCAACATTTTGAGACGAAGATTTCGAAGGTCCTGATTGATAATGGCTCTGCCTTGAACATTTGCCCTTTATCCACCCTTTATAAATTGGGGATAGGAATGGAAAATGTCTCTTCTCCAACAATTCCTGTTCGAGCCTTTGATGGGATGAAGAGAGAAACAATAGGGGAAATCGATTTACCACTGACAATTGGCCCTATTACCATGACTCACAAGTTTCAAGTACTGGATATCCCGAGCAACTTTAGCTTGCTACTGGGACGGCCTTGGATCCATGCTGCAAGAATTATTCCTTCTAGTCTTCATCAGATGATGAAACTTCCTATCGATGGAAAGATTGTGACTATTTGATGTGAAAGAGATGTGGAGACTTTCCATAACACGGCCATACCTTTCATTGAGCCTGAGGTCAAGGGAGAGTCGAGCTATCACTCGTTTGAGATGGTGTCTGTCACTCATGTGCCTGTTGGGTCGATTATCAGAAAGCCTCGGTTCTCAGAGGCCTCCCTGATGGCAAGTAGAGAATTGCTCAAAAATGGTTTTGCTATGGGGAAAGGTTTGGGTAAATCAGCCCAAGGCATGCCAGATCCTATTAAAGTGGTCAAAATCAACAAGCGTGAAGGCTTGGGCTATCAAAGTGACCGTAAGGGTCAAGGTAACCGCAAAGGCCCAAATATCAAAGGTAAAAGCTACCAACGTCTCTTGCCTCCACCTTTGAAGGATTTCTTTCCTAGTCCACCTAAGCTCTTGCAAGAAGAAGAGGTCAATGTCTATCACTTTGCTAATTTGTTTGATGATGGTCTAGTTGGCACTATTAGTGAGGATGAAGAGCCTACAATTTCCACTGTGTAAGGGATGTTTCTAGTTCTTGCATTTAATTTTTAGTTGTATTCGATTCATTTTTCCCCTGCGAGGGAATTTTATTCATTTCTCCCCTGCGAGGGAATTTCATTCATTTCTCCCCTGCGAGGGAATTCTATTCATTTCATTCGTTTGTGTTTGTAATAATCTGGATCATAAACTTTCTAGATCCAAGATGATATACGTTGTAATGCAATTTTCGCATATCAATAAAATTCATGTTTTGTTAATAGACGTGTGAGGCCCAAATTAGTCCTATGATGATGCTTTGAGGCCTGAGCCTCCACACAATCTATAGTTTCTACATGTTTTAATGGGACGAGGACGTCCAATGACATGAGGACTAGTTCCCGATAAGTTTTCAAAAAAAAAAAAATGAATTTGAAAACAAGTTTTTCATGACATTTACATACATTGTATTCATTATTTGTACATATACTAACCTTTTTTTTTTCAATTGCATCTCAGGCATGACATTTCACATCTCGATAATCATTTACATGGCTCGGATTCACATTCAAAAGATTTTGACGAACTCGATTATTCTGACTCAGAGAATGAAGATGATCCTCGAGGTATTGAAAAAGAATGGCTAAGACATGAAGAGTCCAAACCTTGTACCACCGAACAACCGGTCACTGTAAATTTGGGAGATGCAGACAACCCTAAAGAAACCAAGATTGGGGCAGGTCTCTCTCAAGCAGATGCCAATAGACTAATTGGGCTTTTGAAAGAATATCGAGATATTTTTGCTTGGTCGTATGCTGATATGCCGGGTTTAGATCCTGAGATCGTGGAACATGCGTTACCACTTGATCTTAATATTCTACCAAAGAAGCAAAAGCTTAGAAGGACAAAACCTGAATTGTCGAAGAAGATTGAAGAAGAAGTCATGAAGCTCTTAAATGTTGGTTTCATTGAAGTCACCCAATATGCAGATTGGATTGCTAATATAGTCCTAGTTATGAAGAAGGATGGACGAGTCCGAGTATGTGTTGATTACCGTGATCTAAATAAGGCAAGCCTTAAGGATGATTTTCCTTTGCCGCACATTGATGTTTTAGTTGACAGTACTGCTGGATTTGAATTGTTCTCCTTCATGGATGGATTTTCTGGTTATAACCAGATTCGAATGAAAGAGGATGATAAGACTAAAACTTCATTCATCACCCCGTGGGGAACATTTTGCTACAAAGTTATGCCCTTTGGCTTAAAGAATGCAGGGGCAACATATCAAAGAGCCATGGTGACACTATTCCATGACATGATGCATAAGGAGATTGAAGTTTATGTTGATGACATGATTGCAAAGTCAAGACAAGGTGAAGATCATGTTGAAATCTTAAGAAGATTATTTGATCGATTGAGGAAATTCAAGCTGAGACTTAACCCCGCAAAATGCATATTTGGGGCGACGTCTGGAAAGCTTCTTGGATTTATGGTTAGTAACAAGGGTATCGAGATAGATCCCTCTAAGGTGAAGGCCATATGCGATTTAAAGCCTCCTTCTATCATTAAAGAAGTCCGAAGCTTATTGGGAAGATTGAATTATGTTGCGAGATTTATCTCTCAATTGTTAGAAACTGCTAAGCCATTCTTCAAGCTATTAAAGAAGAACGCTAAGGTCAACTGGGATGAAGAATGTCAGAAATCATTTGAAGAACTGAAGTAATATCTTTCGCAATCTCCTGTACTTGTACCACCTATCCAAGGCGTGCCTCTGATCTTGTATCTCACCATTCATGAGGAGTCTTTAGGAGCCATGTTAGCACAAAAAAGACCAAGGGATGGAATAGAAGGTGCCATATATTACCTCAGTAAGAAGTTTACTACTTCCGAGATTTGATATTCTAACGTGGAAAAGACCTGTGTGGCCTTGATTTGGGTTTTACACATACTGAGACAATACACTTTGCATCACCACATCCTTTTGGTGACTGAGAATGACCCGATCAAATATCTTTTGGAAAAGCCTGCATTGGTTGGAAGGCTCGCTAAATGGCAAATATTACTCTTTGAGTTTAATATTCAAAGCATGGCACAAAAGTCCATCAAAGGGCGAGCTATAGCTAATATGTTAGCTGAAAATCCCGAGAAATCTAATGATTGGGATGAAATCAATGAACGGATTTATTTGGTCTCGCTTGATAAGTGGACCATGTACTTTGATGGTGCAGTTAACCTTTTTGGTTCTGGCACTGGGGCAGTTTTAATATCCCCAGAAGGTCAACATTATCCAGTAGCTGCAAAGCTGGTATTCCCTTGTACCAACAATATTTCTGAATATGAAGCATGCATCATTGGCTTGCAATTAGCCATCGATATGAAAGTCAGAAAGCTTTAAGTTTATGGTGATTCTGCACTCATCATCCACCAGACGGAAGGTGAATGGCAAACACGGGATGTAAAATTAATCCCTTACCATGAATATCTCGAAGACTTGGTCAAGGAATTTGATGAGATCTCTTTTGATTATCTGCCGAGATCACAAAATCAGTTTGTTGATGCCTTGGCAACTTTATCTTCGATGTTGCAAGTAACTGACGATTTAAGTGTTGATCCTTTGCAAATCGACGTTTTGAAAAAGCCTGCTTATTGCCTGATGATAGAAGAAGAACCTGATGGTCAACCCTGGTATTATGACATCATGAATTACCTTCGAGAAGGCAAATTCCCCCAAGGTAGTCAAACCAATGATCGAAAATACTTGATGAAGTTGGCATCCAAATTCTTCCTCAGTGGAGGAGCCCTCAATAAAAGGTCTTTTGATTCAGTTTTATTGAAATGCGTGGACGCACAAGAAGCTAAACTCCTGATGAAAGAAATATATGAAGGAGAGTGTGGTCCACATATGAACGGTCATCTTTTGGCTAGAAAAGTTATGAGGCTCGGTTATTAGTGGTTGACCGTGGAAGCCGATTATATTCAGCATGTGAGGTGTTGTCATCAATGCCAAATCTATGGAGATAAAATCAATGCTCCTCCTAATGAGTTACATCAAATGTCCGAGTCCTGGCCCTTTTCAATGTGGGGCATCGACATCATCGGACCAATTAATCCTAAAGCATTGAATGGACATCGTTTTATCTTAGTAGCAATTGATTACTTCACCAAATGGATTGAAGCCAATTCTTATGCCCATGTTACTACAAAGAGTGTGGCAAAATTCATCCGTCATGATATCATCGCTCGATATGGAGTTCCTAAAGCGATCATCACAGATAATGGATCAAACTTGAACAATAAAGTGGTGGATGATTTACTTGGAGAATTCCACATTCGCCATTTGAATTCTTCTCCTTACCGCCCACAAATGAATGGAGCTGTGGAAGCGGCAAATAAGAATATCAAGAAGATTTTAGCCAAAATGGCAGAAAATTATCGTGATTGGCATGATCGGTTGCCATATGCTTTGTTTGCTTATCGAGCTTCAATTCGTACTTCGATTGGGGCAACACCGTTCTCATTGGTTTATGGGATGGAAGCTGTATTACCCGTGGAAGTGGAAATTCCTTCACTGAGGGTACTTTCTCAAATCAAGCTCTCTGAAGCTGAATGGGTTCAACAAAGATTTGAACAACTTAATATGATCGATGAAAAGAGGGTAAAAGCCTTATGCCATGGACAAAGCTATCAGAAGAGAGTAGCTAGGTCATTTAATCGCAAGGTTAGACCAAGACATTTTGAGATCAACGATCTTGTTTTGAGAAAGGTTTTACCTATCATTCCAGATCCTCGTGGGAAGTTTACTCCAAATTATGAAGGTCCATATATTGTAAAGAAAGTGCTACCTGGTGGGGCACTAATCCTTGTAGAAATGGATGGTCATGAATTACCAAGACTTGTAAATGCTGATGCTGTCGATAAGTATTATCCATGAATAAAGTGAAAGGCCTTTGAGCCATTTTTGGATTGAATCTGAGCCATTTTAGGATGTTTGCATCATGCGTTTTCATGCATACATATTGCATCTTCATGTTTGTTCATTTTGCAGGATCTCTGACGAAGATTCTACCTATCTGCAAGATGTTCATTTCAAGAGTGCAAAATTTCCAAAAGTGTCCATTTTTCTTTAGAACTTAGAAGTGACCATGTCCCTTAGAATGCCAAAAAGTCAGTTTAAACTTTAGAATCGGTTAGAACTCTAGAAGTACAGTTAGAACTCTAGCAATGAACCCATGTGCTAAGCAAAGCATGTTCTATCTACAAATTTTGTCAAACCTTACTTCCAAAAATCTCCCCAGTAGGGTCAAGGAAACATGTCATTTTAGACAAAATTTCATTATATTTTCATTTCCCCAAGGAGTTGAATTTAACTAAAGTGAGTTTTGGAAAACTTGAAAAGGATTGTTAACTATGCTAGGTGGTAGTGCCTAAAATGATGAGAGGCAACCCCATTACCAAACACGTCCTTATACACTCCTTGAGAGAATTGAGTGAAAAAAACCATGTCTTAGGGCATAGGATTCATTCACAGTGAATACATGATTTGAGATGATAAAGGCATTTCATTTCTCAATCCCCAAACACTATTTATATCCCTTGCAAGCCACTTCGAGCCAAATAAGGAGCATTTCAAAATAACCCTGTCAAGAACAACCCCACATTAGGGCAAAATAGGGGGTCTTGGTTGAAAATCATGGAGCAAAAGATTAAGAAATATTTTATTGCTTTCACTTGTGTCAATCTTCTTGTGCTAGCTTCAGGTGATTTCTTGTTGAAACTCGAAGCATCCCAAAGTGACGAAGAGCATTCCGTTCACTACCACAAACACAATTATCCATTGCTTAGCCAATTTGAGCCTTATGCAATTCTTTCATAACCCCAGGTGATGATTATCTCCCCACACTGGGGCAAGGCACATGATTTACCACCAAAATTGAGAATATTGGTAAATGCCACTCAAGAGTCCTAGATGCTCAAAAGAGAATGAAAACTAGGAAGCATGAAAAAACAGTGTGCTTGGTAAAAGCAAGGCCAATGCCCATGAAAAAATGCAAAGAAAGCAAGAATGCAAAAAAGAGCGAAATCCATGATCATGCAAAAGATCATTCGTTAAAAAATAAAAGAAATGTCTTGCAAGAAAAAACATGTATTGCAAGCAATATCATTAGAACAAAGAGCGAAGCTCTCATGTCTCAAGACAAATTACCAAAAGGACTCTCGAGATAGATTAAATTTCAAGAGTCGAATTTTTGAAAAGTCATGTGATGGTAATAATGCCAAGATAATCACTCACTTTTTTAACCCTTTGATATCTGAAAAATTTTTCAAGCCTTTTCAAGCCTCATCTGAACCAATATTACAACCCTTATCTGAAGTCTCTTCCGATTGGGATGGTTCGAGTTGAAAGGAGAATATCACATAGGAGCTACCGCTAGAAGGAGTGGAAGCAATCCTTTCTTATCTTATCTTCAAGGTTCTTGACTTGTAAACCTGAAGAAGGTATTGATTGAATATTCATTTCTTGGCCTCAAAGTGCATACCCTTTGTGTAAGCCCATGACCAAGCTATCATTACAGTCCCTTTAAAAGATCTTTTGATCAATGGATTGTTTTCACTGTGAACGTTTCCGAAAACCTTAGACATAGGTTGAGTGAGACTTCTCTAGTGAGATTTAAACAATTTTCCCATATCAATGGTTGGGAACAAAAGCCCTTTTTGAGAGCTAGTGTGAAAGACCCCTTTTGATTAGGATGTTTCCACTTAGCATATTTGATTTAACCCTTAGATGGTTAATCAAATATCATTTTTGTTAAAATCTTCTCTGAAAGAATTTGGCAATCAATGTTATTGCGCAAGATTGGTTCTCCAGCAATTTCGAAACTCATAGCCGGTCGAAAAGGACCTCTTCTCGGTCAAAGCCCATTATTACACGATAAGACCCTTTTCCTGGTCGAAAGGACCTCTTCTCGGTCAAAGCCCATTATTACACGGTAAGACCCTTTTCCTGGTCGAAAGGACCTTTTCCCGATCGAAGTCCGTTTTTATACGGTAAGACATCACATACATCACATCCGGTCGAAACCCGTTTTTACACGGTGAGACATCACATCCAGTCGAAACCCGTTTTTATACGGTAAGACATCACACACATCACATCCGATCGAAACCCGTTTTTACATGGTTAGACATCATATCTAGTCAAAACCCGTTTTTATACGGTAAGACATCACATACATCACATCCGGTCGAAACCCGTTTTTACACGGTGAGACATCACATCCAGTCGAAACCCGTTTTTATACGGTAAGACATCACACACATCACATCCGATCGAAACCCGTTTTTACACGGTTAGACATCATATCCAGTCAAAACCCGTTTTTATACGGTAAGACATCACATACATCACATCCGGTCGAAACTCGTTTTTACACGGTGAGACATCACATCCAGTCGAAACACGTTTTTATACGGTAAGACATCACATACATCACATCCGATCGAAACCCGTTTTTACACGGTGAGACATCACATCCAGTCAAAACCCGTTTTTATACAGTAAGACATCACATACATCACATCCGGTCGAAACCCGTTTTTATACGATAAGACATCACATACATCACATCCGGTTGAAACCCGTTTTTACATGGTGAGACATCACATCCAGTCAAAACCCGTTTTTATACGGTGAGATATCACATCCAGTCAAAATCCGTTTTTACACGGTGAGACCTTTCTCCCAATCTAAACCATATGGTTTGTAGGTTATCTTTAAACCATTCCTTTTCCTTTTAGTGATTTCATTGTCTTCATTCCATTCCACGAGAGAGAGAAACTGAAATAGAGCAAATAAACCCCAACAAGAGTTCAGATACCTTGATGAGCAAATGTAAGTATTAGGTACGTCCCTAACCAACCATCATTGCTTTTGTCATTTTCTATTTTTCAAAACCGAATCGACTAAAAATTTCAGGTGTCAATTTTGTCTTTGAGTGGAACCTCTTCGAGCTCCCACCCAAAGAGGGGCAGCTGTCGACACCCGAAATTTTCGTTGACATTTTAATCATCCATCGCTTGCAAAAATATAAAAAAATAAAGAGCCAAAAAGAAAAAAACAAAACAAAACAAAAAGAAAAAAGAAAACAAAAAGAAAAAATGAAATGAAATGAAAAGAAAAAAAATAGAAATAAAAAGAAAACAAAAAGAAAAAAGAGAGAAAACAAAAAGAAAACAAAGAAAGAAGAAAAAAAAAAGAATATAAAAGGAGGGGGGCTTCTTTTTTCCGTGGGATCTTGCTCACTCCTGTTCTCTCTAGCGAAATTTTCTTTTTGGGGGCGCGCGGATTCTCCATTGGAGGGGCTCTCTGTTCCCGCGGACTCTCTCTCTCCTCTCAGAGGCTCTCTCTGGAGCTGGCAACGCTCGCACTCTCTCTCGAAAGAGGATTCTCGCTGGTGGTTTTTTTGATTGGGCGGTTCTCGTCAAAGGCTAGGGTTTTCCTCCGTCGGTGCGCGATTGGAGGTGTGTCCTCTATTCGGCGAGGAGTCTGCTCGAGGATCTGGTTTCCAAAACTAATCGGTGTCGGTAGCAGCGATGGGAGCAACAGTAGAGCTTGATTTGACCTCTTCCGTTCGTTATCAACCACTTGCTCGCCTCGACTCTGACTCCGTGCTCCGAGCTCCGAGGATAGAGATCCGAAGTTTGATCGACAGCGGTGATGACAGCGGCTTCCGATCATCTTCTTGTTCATCATCTACCGTCGGGACTCCCTCAAACCTTAGAAGACGGAGCAATTGCCGATTGAAGAGTTGGAAGTGCGAGGCTCGGATCCGCACCGAATTCAGAGAAGGCTCAACAACAATTTCCCTCTTAATCGAGTCATTTCCGAGGGTTTTTCCTCTCAGATCTCGTCGCCGATTCAATCGAACTCTCATAAGGAGTTTGGATCAGTCATTACTCGAAGAACAGCTTCAATCATTTGAAGACAGACGCAGCAAAGCAGAGACAATTTTTTCAGAGTTCTTGAAGAGGCTGACTGATAAAGTTGTTGAGATTAGGTTTAGATTAGAACCTTGAAGATGGAGAAGGCGTGAAGATGGTGGAGGTCGATGTCCATTCCGACCATTTTCATGTAATACTCATTTTCCCGACATATGTCTCGGGCTCCATTTGTTGTATAAAACTCGACGAGTTGCGGGTTTTTTTTCTCTTTTTCCCATATATTTCTCTTTTATACTTTCTTTTAGAATTGCATGAATAGGTTTACCGCTTTCTCTTGATTGTTTACTTCATGTCTTGCAATTTCAATTTCATTGATTGTTTTCTTTTCATTTTTTTAAGAAATAGAATAGAATGAAAGTAATCCACCACGCATGATCATTTAGTATAGAATTGACGATCCTGAAAATATAAAAAAAATGCATGGACATGTTAGGAAAAACACAACATACTGTTTAGGTACCGAAAGGGCGCTAATAGTAATATTAGCGTAACCCAAGTCCCCGAACCTAGATATCTAGTTGCGTAGGAATCGAGGGAATACTTCCGACCCTCAATTGGGTTTCTAGCCGACCCCCAAAAAATGAGGCTAGTGGCAACTCCTATATATTTTTAGGTTGTTAAATACCTAGATCATATAAATAAATCCGCTGTCACGCGGGGTACGAGCTTGGGAGAGCTCGTGATCTCGAGATCAAGTATCCCTAAACCCGACCTTTCCCCTCCTTGGATACCATTTCGAGGGGCGGTGAGATCGGGTCGCGACAGGTGTGAATATTTTTCCTTTAAGGAATTATTTGTCCCACAAGATCGCTAATGGTTATTAGCAAAAATTCTACAGGATACAACTAAGTTTCAAACTGAAAATGTCACGGAGCAATTCTAAAACTTCTACAAGAGCTCTCAAAAGTAAACAATTTGAGAATAAACGTTGTATCTTTTCTAGAAAGAGAAGAAAATTGAAAATGAAATATATTAAACCAGAAACATTGAATATATAAAGCGCAACCCTTTTGCGAACAAACATACTGTTTCGAAAGGATATTATTGGCAAAGTTTGAAGACTTTCACACTTATATATTGCCTCACACAGGCATCTTTTTTCATGTGTCTTTGTTCAAACAATCAACAGAGAGGCGATACATCTTTTTCGGGACAAGGACCCCTGGAGTGCCAAAAGTTGGCACAAAGGGACACTTAAGTGCCAAAAGTTACGAAAGGTACACTTAAGTGCCAAAATCGGAGCAAAATGGATCACTTGAGTGCCAATCCGGCCAAAATCCGGCCAAAATGCCGACGTGGCATTTTTCCGGCGAACCGAGCCAAAAACGACGCCGTTTTGCATGCTGACATGGCCAAATAATGCAAAAACGGCGTCGTTTTGGACTCATGGGATAAAAAAATAATAAATAAATTAAATTTAAAATTAGATTTAGTTAAAATATTAAAAAATCATAATTTTAAAATTAGATTTAGTCAGAATATTTATAAAATAATAATTTTAAAATTAAATTTAGTTAAAATACTTAAAAATTAAAAATTTTAAAATTTAAAATTTTAAAATTTAAAATTTTAAAAATAATTCAAAAATAATTAATTTAAAATTATATTTAGTTAAAATATTGAAAAAATAATAATTTTAAAATTAAATTTAGTTAACATATTAAAAAATAATAATTTTAAAATTAAAAATTAAAAAAAATTAAAAAAAATTAAAATTAGATTTAGTTAAAAATTTTAAAAAATAATTTAAAATTTAATTTAGTTAAAATATTAAAAATTAAAAATTTTAAAATAATTTTTTTTAAAAATAAAAAATAATAATTTTAAATTAGATTTAGTTAAAATATTAAAAAATAATAATTTTAAATTAAATTTAGCAAAATATTAAAAAATTATAATTTAAAAATTAAAAAATTAAAAAAAAAATTAATAAAATTAATAAAATTAATAAAAAGGGGGGCCGGTGGTTGAGGGAGCCTTAGCCATCGCCCCCCCTTTTTTTAAATTTTTTTAATTTTAAAATTATTATTTTTTAATATTTTAGCTAAATTTAATTTTAAAATTATTTTTTAAAAATATTTTAACTAAAAATAATTTTAAAATTATTTTTTTATTTTTATAAATTTTATTTTTTTAAAATTTTAACTAATTTTAATTTTAATTTTTTTTAATTTTTAACTAAATCTCATTTGAAAATTATTTTTTTAATTATTTAAATTTTTTAATTTTAAAATTATTATTTTTTAATATTTAACTAAATTTAATTTTAAAATTATTATTTTTTCAATATTTTAACTAAATGTAATTTTAAATTAATTATTATTTGAATGATTTTTATATTTTTTTATTTTAAAATTATTATTTTTTAATATTTTAACTAAATTTAATTTTAAATTTATTATTTTTTAAATATTTTAACTAAATCTAATTTTAAAATTTTTATTTTTTAATATTTTAACTAAATCTAATTTTAAATTTAATTTATTTAATTTATTTATTATTTTTTTACCACGTCAGCCCAAAACGACGCCGTTTTTGCATTATTTGCCACGTCAGCGTGCAAAACGGCGTCGTTTTGGGTTCATTTCGCCGGAAATTCGTCGGAAAAATGCCACGTCAGCCTTTTGGCCGGATTTTGGCCGGAGTGGCACTTAAGTGATCCGTTTTTTTTCGAATGTGGCACTTAAGTGTACCTTTCGTAACTTTTGGCACTTAAGTGTCCCTTTGTGCTAACTTTTGGCACTTGAAGCGTTCTTATTCCCATCTTTTTCTTTAATAGAAGATAATAAAAGGTGACACGGAAAAATCGACTTTTCATATTGTATTGGTCTAAGTTAGTGTGCGGTTATGAATTCAGTTCATGACCCCATTGTATTTGAGAGTCGGCCAAAATTCCTTCATCGGATCAAGATGAATCACGATATGGTTACATACAGTAAAAGGCAATCTGAAATTAGCTCAAGTACATATATAAGTGAATTTGGACATATGAAATAGTGCTCTAATTCCAATGGGAACGGGGAATAATGACCAAACTTACAAATTATTGCAAAGCAATTAGAGAGCTAATACGTGCTATTGCCCAGACTTTCACTACTATTGCACACCGCATCACAAAGCTTCAAGAATATCACACACGAGCACAAAAGCAAAATCATCGGATTCAGATGAGATCAGTTCCGGAATCCGATCGGTTTGCTTGACCAAGAAGAGCCTCCTTCATCCTCTCGGCCATGACCCGCAAGCCCGACCCAATGAACTGGTCCAGGTCCTCGGGTTTCCAGCCGCTCACGGACTCGACCTCATAGTCCCACACCATTCGACAACCATCTTCCTTAGGCATGACTCGGACCTTGGAGACGTAGGAGTTGAACCCGACATTGCTGTCTACGATGCTATAGCTGAACATCTTCTCGGCCGGGTCGATTGACAGCAGCTTCTGCTTCGTCCAGTTCAGGGTTGCTGCTGCCTCGGTGCCGCCACTGATGTCCCGTTCCTGGTCGACTGGGGTCCTGAACCCGGCGCAGTAGCGGACGCACCCAGGCTGGCCTGAGACGCCCTCGACGGGGTTGCAGGTGGTGAGGGTTGGGAACCACTTGTCTAGGCCGAAGAAGTCCTCCAAGAAGGCCCATATTTGGTCCGCCTTTGGACCTGCCAAGTCCGCACGAGCTTGCCCTTGCCATTTTGGTTGGTTTTGGTTCATCTCAGAAGCCACAGAATCGATGTTTGCGGACTCCACGCTGAGGAATGCCAAATTAATGCGAGGTACAATAGTATCTAGTTGCACAAGATCGAGAGCGAGATCAAGAGAGAGATATGAAAGGCTAGTGAAAGATTATGTTTCTAAGCTACAGACATGAGCGTCTATATATAGAGGGGGACATCGATTTTATTAATTCAGTTTTAAATCTCTTTAAAAAAGAGAACGAGGAAAAAAGAAAAAAAATTGAGAAAATATTAAATAATTATTAAAAATTATCTACGTCAACATCGCTTGATCAAAATTGACTGGATAGACTGGATTGGTATAAATTTAAAATTTTTATGACTCAATTGGCGAAAAAAAATGATTAAAACTGAATTGGAATAATTTTATGATTTTTTGGTAATTTTTTTTTACAACTTACATCTCATATGATAACCCTAGCACTTCCCTATGTACCCACGGCCATGATATGGCTCTACCGTGTTGTAGTTTTTTATGAGACTAAAAAAACGTTTTGAACAGAATTGAAATTGGACTTAAAGTTGGTATTTTTTTTATAATATCAAAAAATGTTTATGGTAGAATAGACACTGGTTTGGAAATTTCTTATAAGACGGAAAAATGTTTAGGATATGGTTGGGATTGAAGACGAAGTTTTGGGCTTTATTTTATTTATTTATTTATTTTTCAAGATGGTAGGCCTATAAGATCGTGCTTCCGTTGAAAAAGAGCACTTATTGCAAGGCATCATCATTCTCTCGTGGCGATAATGGGTCTTTGTCGGGAGAGAACTGTGGGAGCTCCAACCATGCGTCAGTGCTTGCGTGAGATTACGGTGACCTCGGGAAAGAGATGAATGAATCACGTTTTCTTTGACTGAAAACGTGAAAGTTTTGGCAAATTTTGACGAGCAAGTCGCGATGGGACACTAAACTATCTAATCGATTATTTTGAAAAACGAAACTTAAGGCTAAAAGCATGGCTCGTCTGGTGAGAGCATGATATTTTCCCTTGTAATGATGTGTTTGTTTGAGCAAAATACTTTTTTACGAATCAATTTATGTGTTTGGTTTGCCAAAAATAATCTGTCAACGGAAAATCATTTATGATTAAAATAGATATGCATGCTTAAAGTTAGGAAAATAAATTCTTTAATTTGAAAAGAGGTAAACATTTTCCCAAAGAGTATTTTTCTTTGTCATAAAATTTTCCTCGAAACAAACACACCTTAAGATTGAAAAATACATTGAATGACATGATTCTAATTATATCTCACATGTACATTTTCTCAACACCTAATTACACCACGAGGTAATTGATCATGTGTATAACCTAATCTTCCTCCCCCCCTCCCCCCTAACCCCCTAATCTTCCTCGAGAAAAATGTAAAAAAAAAAAAAAACCCTAAAACTTTTGTATTAGTATCAATTTAGTCATAAACCTTTTATTAGTGTCAATTTAATCTTAAACCTTTTGATTTAATGACAATTCAGTCATTCTAACTAATTTTGGTTGACGTGGACACCGATCAGTTAATATGAATAATTTTTAGTAATATTTTAATATTTTTCAATTTTTCTTTTTTATTTTTATTTTTCTTTTCTTTCCTTTTTCCTTTTCATTTTATTTGTCTTTTTCCTTTTTCTTTTTTCCTTCTCCTCCCCCTTCCTCCAGCTAATTGCTGACTCGAGTCCTTGCCAAAGATCGCGAGGGTAGCCTCGTGCTGGGCTGCAAGGCTCGCCCTTGCAAAATCTAGCAAGGCTAGCTTGAGGCCATCCAAGCCACGATGGCAGCCTTGTGCTAGGCTAGCAAGACTCACCTTTGCCGGTCGTGGGCAAAGCTCGACCTAGCCAAATCCAACAAGGTTGAGCATCGCCAGTGGCCAGTGAGGCTTGCCAGAGAGCAACGAGGTTGACGTTGATCTCGTTGGCTATCACCTCTAATCGATCGCTAAGGTTTGGCGACTGGCTAGAGTAAGAGGAAGAGAAGGAAAAGGAAAGGAAAAGAAAAGAAAAGGAAAAATAAAATTAAAAAATCGAAAAATATATTAAAATATTATTAAAAATTGTCCACTCTGGCCATGCCACATTAGCCAACCGGTGTCCAGGTCAACAAAATTAGCTAGACAAATTGAATTGATATTAAATTAAAAGGTTTAGAATTAAATTGGCATCATAAAAAGATTTAGAACTAAATTAATACCAATACGAAACTTTTCCCAATCTTCCTCTTTTAATGAAACTAAAAGAAGCCACGTCCTATAAACCTAATCTATAAAAGAAAGAAATGTATGGTAGTTTTCTATGTAATAACTTGTATCTCACTCCTCCTTTTACTTTTTAATTATGTACCTAATCTCAGGACAGTGGGTTTTAGCAAATAAATTAACAAAATTATCTTTGGGCAGTGGTTTATCAATACAATTGGGATTTGAGGTTGAGATAGCATCACAATTAAGTTATCTTGTTTTTTTCCGATTAGTTTTAATTAGCATCTGAATTTAATTTTAGTTATCTTCCTCATTAATAATTTAAGTATGAATATTCTCATTTTTGCAACAAGTTCTCTCTTATTTACATCTTAGTAGTGTAGTTACAATGCTATGTTGCATCTAACTATTAACTATACACTTAACCCCGTTATAGGCATGTAGATTTAAGTTTGGTGTAGTTTTCCCTTGGTTAGGATTTAATTGTTATAGCTTTGTTTGTCCTAGTTTAATGCATTTCCTTTTTTTAGAATAATCTATATTCTGATGCAACCAAATCACGGTCTTCCAACTTAGGTGTCACCTACCAATTATACAATTTTTTTTCAATGTAAAAAGCTACGTTGCATCTAACTATACACTTAACCCGTTATAGGCATGTAGGTTTAAGTTTGGTGTAGTTTTCCCTTGGTTAGGATTTAAGTGTTCTAGCTTTGTTTGTCCCGGTTTAATGCATTTCCTTTTTAAGTAATAATTTAAGTATGAATACTCTAATTTTTGCAACGAGTTCTCTCTTATTTATACCTTAGTCATGTAGTTACAATGCTACGTTGCATCTAACTATTAACTATACACTTAACCCCCTTATAGGCATGTAGGTTTAAGTTTGGTGTAGTTTATAGGCATGTAGGTTTAAGTTTGCTGTAGTTTATAGGCATGTAGGTTTAAGTTTGCTGTAGTTTATAGGCATGTAGGTTTAAGTTCGGTGTAGTTTTCCCTTGGTTAGGATTTAATTGTTACAGCTTTGTTTGTCCGGGTTTAATGCATTTCCTTTTTAAGTAATAATTTGAGTATGAATATTCTAATTTTTGCAACAACTTCTCTCTTATTTATATCTTAGTCGTGTAGTTACAATGCTACGTTGCATCTAACTATTAACTATACGCTTAGCCCCCTTATAGGCATGTAGGTTTAAGTTCGGTGTAGTTTTCCCTTGGCTAGGATTTAATTGTTATAGCTTTGTTTGTCTTGGTTTAATGCATTTCCTTTTTTGTGATAATCTATCTTCTGATACAACCAAATTATGGTCTTCCAACTTAGGTGTCACCTACCAATTATACGAATTTTTTTCAATGTAAAATTTTATAGGACTTATTATTATATCTTTTGATTTACGTGTCAACTGTTAATTTCTTAATTTTGCTTCTAGTGTTTTTCAAAGGACTTCTAATGCTCTTAAGACAGGAACGAATGCTAATTCATCCTTAATTTTTCAAATTACCAACTTAATCTTAAACATTTATGGTCGTTTCTATCAATTTTCACTGAAAATTGATGATGTCACAGCCCACTCATTACCAACTATTTTATGTGACACATTGCTACATCAGTAATTTCCTACAAAAATCAAACCAAGAGACTATATTTGAATTTTCATGCAAAAATTAAGGATTAAAATAGCAAAATTACAAAATTTAGAACTGATTCAATATCCATACAATAAATTTAGAATTGATTTGATAATTTTCTGGAATTAAGACCACCTTACATCTTGTCTTTTGTCGAGTTGGTAATCCTCTCTTTGCTTTTGCTTTTGGTTTTTTTAATCATTTATGCAGACAAAACTTATCATATGACAGTTCATTGTCATTCCCCTTTCCATCGGTTGTCATGGGTCATCCTTTGTGCGTTGTGCGTTGGCATTCGTACGATAGTCCCATTAATTCCGATAACGTCCTGAAAATGACGGGACATTGCACTCCAATCGAGACCACATGTGAAACAATGGATAACATATGTTAAACATGCATTTGAAATTCCATCATATATTTTGCTAGTGTGGTTGCAGATTGCCTTAGCCTTAAAAGAATAATATCACAAATCCATGAATTTTGATTTAATGATCACTAAATTTTGATCAAATATGTAATTTTGTCGCAGCACTTTTAATCTATTAAATATGATCATTGAATTATTTGTAAAATGTTCAATGCAGTCTTTTTATTTGTATCGGTTTCACATGGCCTAAGGAATAAAATGAATATTACTAATATTTCAGAAGTGGGTTAATGACCATTTTGACAGCTCTAAATGCAAGGATGGCATTGCCCATTGGGCCAAAATTCAAAAACCACATTGCATATATAAAAGGTTCATAGATGACATTGTACATCGAATTAAAGTTGTGACACCATTTATGTCATTTTCCTGGTAAAGCATCCAAGTCCAATTGGGTCCCACATAATACAACGATATTCTCATTGGACTATGTTTGCTTTCCATTACTTGTATGGCTATGGAATTAATAATTCAAATTCGTACCATGGGAGCCCAATGGGCTTTCAAAATATATCAAGTTACACTTATCATCTTGAACACGGTGTGTCTTGCTCGTGTAGTGATTGTCATTTACTAAATATCAAATCCCCAAAATGGGACTAGGAAATTGGAAATGAAAAAAGTTAGTTATTTTTTAAGAACAATTGATGCTTTCTATTTTCGCTTTATTAAGAAATATGTGAATTATGGTAAAACCTCTGCCCACTTGAAAATGCTTTTTAATTGTTTATGTTGCTCACACAAACAAATAGACGAATTTTTTTTTTTCATTTATTGACTAAAATATTAAAACATAAATGATTATTGATAATAAAAATATTTTTATTAACTAATAATTTCAAATGATATAAGTGATCATTTTTATGAAAATATTTTTAAATTATTTATTTTCAGTAAAATAGATAGGGCCTAATTTCGATATATTTCAACTCAGTCGATGGGAATTTGGTAAATCATTAATGAAGTAAATCGGATAAAACCGTTGCACGATTATCAGATCACATGACATCTTGGCACAGTGTCATCCACTGAGTCAAGAAATGTCGTCTTCGGTGTTTGTTCGAGAATCGCGCAAATGAAGACAGTTGAAGGGGGCGCATGTCGCATCATTACTTTGGCCTCGCACGCTATAAACGCTTTCATAAAGCGAAGAGCACGAGGCATGATTTTTTCGGAGGACTAGGAAAAGGTACGAGGTTGTATTGTATGATCGAGAATGAGCCATTAGTCCCATTCGAAGCTACTTTTCTAACTGTTATCTCCACTCTATGTGGTGCAACCTGTTCACCCCCTCCTTAGTATTTGTCAATGATATATTTATATTTTATATGTAAACCGGATCGGTTTGTGTGTAAATATCAAATATGAGATATGCAATTGAATGGCATTAGGTGTATCGAATTTAAATTATTAACTGTGCATGGTGGGAACTTATCACGTTATAAAGTGGTACACTTTGGGAATCACTTTTTGAACCTTATTAGAATAAAGTGCTACGTGGAGGGCACCTCAATTGGTGCGATCGTCTGTGTATGATAGAGTTAGCTATATTGTATGTATTACCGAATAGCATATTTCTGATCCATTATTAATTATATTTAGGATCCGTAGAGAATATAATTACTTACTTAATCAGTGATTTGCTTACTCGACATTGAAGCTGATTCACCAACAGTGTTTGAAGAGTAGTCTGGATTGGGAGCTAGGATACTGAGGTCCTAGGATAGGACTGCTCAATAAAATCTGAGTGGATTTTCGAGGTGTACCGCGTTGTAACTCGACGGCGACTACTATAAGCCTTGAAGACGTGTTGGTGGTGGGTGCGGATAAAGCACCGGAGTGAGGGACGAGGGCAATAACTGTTGACAATGGACGAGGATAGATGCTGCGATGGTGACACGAATAAACGGCACAGCTCTATGCGGACAAAAACGTGAAAGAGTCCCCATATTAAAACTTGAGTTCGCACAAAGTCTGAGACCAAAAGATTGACTCTGATAAATAAATAAATAAAAAGTACTGTATTACTTGACACTAATGTGTTATAATCAAGGGATATTTATACTAAGAACAATGTGTATAGGAAAGTAATTAATTTAATATAACAAAAAAAAAACTAGTTATTTTAGAAAATAACAAGAATTACAGAATCAATTACAGTTTTAGAATGTTCTAACAAATATTCTAACATATTGAATCAACTAGCAAAATCATATGTATACAAGACTCTCATTTGTCATCCAATATATTAAATCAAATCTTATGTTAAATGTCAACGTTATTTTTTTATACAAAGTGGGCTTAAAATATATCATGTCAAAAACATGGGAGGTAAGATTGAATAATCAATGTGAACATAGCACTCACGCATAGGATGAGAATCCCGCATAAATATCTAAACACTATAGTCTAAAAAATCTCACATGGAGTCTATCAAATCCTTAAAGATATGGACATGTTGGGGTCACTTCCGCACCAGTTTCATCGCATGTAAGGTCATCTTATGAGAATGATCTCTCCCAAACTATGTCAAGGAGAGAGACGTGGGTTGGGTGGGTATAACTTTAAATTTTCATCTTAAGATCTGACCAATCGTCACGGACTAAATGCGAGAGAGGAAATCGACCAAATTATATGGTAGTCGACCAACAAAGAGAGAGGAAACACCTTTCACGTAAGTGATAGGCACCATGATAGTGTTCACCTCTGATCCAACCAATAGAAGACACTAATACCATTAGTGCTGTGGACAGATTCCTAACCATAGTTTTCAGAAGAGGATCGACAAAAGCTGGTGCATTGGTTCTCCATGATTGTAGAAGTAAGAGAATGCATGAGATACTATGCTAGAAAGACCAACTTAAAAGCTCGACAGTAGTCTCACAAAACCTAACATGATGTTAGAGATGGATTCTACACTCAGATTATTTCCCCCATTCATAAAATTCCACATACCCTTCCTAATTCGACCTGCACACCAGTGGGTCTTTTATTATCCCCATCCTTTGACTACGGTTCATATGCTCTCTTCCTCCATTTATAAGTTTAAGATATCACAAAATCTTTCAAGCTCCTGGAGATCTTTTTCTTGAGTTCCAAACTTTTGATTAATATATAAATTACACTCCAAATTATAAAAATGCTCTAATGTAGGGAACAAAATATTCTCTTGGATCTCTTTTTTACATCAACAATACTTTAATACATCTCTTGTGAGAACAATACCTTCAAATTTTGGGCTATGTTCAAGGGACCAGGCTTGGCCCAAAAGTTAGGCGAAAAGAATCTCTCTCTGTCCACACCGATACCAAATCCATCCCCACTGCCACTTGTCTCCCTCCTCCTCCTCATTTCATCTCTGATCAGGGCTTCTTATGCCCATGATGGCTGGCCGGCTTGAACGACGATGAAGGCACCCGGAACGGCAAGTGTGTGACTGTCACGCACTACAAAGGAGACATAGCATTCCTCTGTAAGTATGGCAAGGACCAAACGTAAGCGTTAGGCAACATGATAGTGTTTCACCTCCAGCAGAGGACACTAATAGCATTTAGCAGTATGGACAGATTCCTAGCCATAGCTATCGAAAAGAGGATCAAGGAAAGCTGGTGTACTGGTTGTCCATGATTGTAAAAGGAATGAGGATGGACGAGATATCATCATATTTGAAAGACCTACTTAAAAGATCAAAAACAGTTCCAACAAACCTAACATGATATTAGAGTTGGGTTTTGCCTAGATTATTTCCCCCATTTGTAAAATTCCACGGGCCCTTCCTAATTTGGCTTGTACGTCAATAATTGTTTTATCATCCCACGTTTCTTGATTATGGGTTTATATGATCTCTATATATGTGATTTTCCTCCATCTATAAGTTTAAGTTTTTAAAACAATCATAAAATCTTTCAAGCTCCTGGAGATCTTTCTCTCAGGTTCCAAACTTTTGATTAATAAACAAATCACACTCCAAACTATAAAAATTCTCCACTGTAGAGAAGAAAAATGTTCTCCTGCATCTATTTTATACATCAACAATATTTTAAAAGGTCTGTTTGCAATAACAATACCTTCAAATTTTTGGGCTATGTTGGAGAGACCAGGCTTGGCCCAAAAGTTAGGTGGAAAGAATCTTTCTCTATCCATAGTCATACCAACTCCACCCTCACCACCATCAATCTGCCTCCTCCTCCTCATTTCATCTCCGATCGGGGCTTCTCATGGCCATGATGACCAATCAGCCTGAACGGTGACGAAGCCACCCCCAACAGCAAGAGGAGATATGGCATTCCTCTGTAGGTATGGCAAATGGCAATGACCAAAGCCCAAAACTTCACCAACATATTTCAAATACTTAACTGGGTTTTATTTCTTCTTCAGCCTCTAATTTCTATCTTATGTATGGACTTTCCATCTAATGGCGCCACTTTTATGGCTAGTAATGGAATTATTATCATTCGGCAAAAAAAAAAAAAAAACTAGTGAGAATATTTAGAAGTCACCGAATGTAAAGTAACCGATGATTATTGACCCTCAATTAGAAATGAGTAGTTCATTTCTCTTACGATAATTTAAGATAAATGACTATTTCAAGATTATTGAATGGTGTTATGAACTCTAAAAATTAAATTAGAACAAAATTGGTCGAATTACAATTTGTTGGAGTTATATCAAAAATGGGAAGACCTATAAAGTATGACTTGTAATGCAAAATTACAACATTGTTAAAAGGAATAAGCATCTCTTAAGACAAAATCGTTTACCTTATAGGAAGCAATATAATCTATCTTTAAAATGAGCGCTTTAAATTGAAACGAAGATTCGGGAATTAGCTTGTTGCATCATAGATGTCAAATAAAGTCCACAGATCATGTTCTATATTAGCAAAGTAGGTTTTAGTGTTGTAAATCACCTTTTAATCCATAAATTTCTAGTAAGTATAATAATCGTCTTATACTTTCGAGATGAAAAATCCAGTACAAAGATTTCGCTCTGGAGCGAAAACAGACACGTGCAATTATCCCGCTCCCTGGTTCAGACAACTGGACAAGACCTTTTACGTGATCGAACCCGAACGGGCAAACGTCGCAGCATACCCAGCGAATCTCGCTTCTGAAAATTATGCGCGCGACGCATGCTCATGTCAGAAAGTTAACGACAAAGGCGGGGTTGTCGTGACTGTACTGGAAATGTTTCTAGGAGCATTAGCGAACGTTGCCGATCGTGTTTTCCTTGCGGCGATCGTTGCTTTGATCGACTCGAGAGCTGCGCGCTGAAATCGTGTAGCGCATGATCTCGTTTCGCCACCTTCGACGTGGGCTCTCCAACTTCAGCTCAAGAAGACGGCTCTCCACCTCTTGCGCTCTCGATCACGGCGGCACCCACGAAGCCAATGCGTCTTCCGTCGCTTCCCTCCTCGCGCAATCTCGACAGCAGCCCGATTCGCCGAGCTCGACCCAAGCCCACGCCAAGATGGTGGCGACCCTCTTGTCCGAATGCGATGACAGGCGAGGGTTGAGCCGGATACACGCCCCCGTGATCCGCTCCCGCTTGTTGGACTCGAATCCCGTCGCGTTTCGCTAGAACAACATCATAAGAGCGTACGCGAGGCTAGACGCCCCGAGAAAGGCGTTGCTTGTGTACGCTTTCATGGCGAGAGCGGGCGTTCCGCCGGATTCTTACACTCTTCCGATTGTCTTGAAAACGGTGTGCCAATCTTTTGATTTTGAAGCCGGCAGGCAGGTCCATGGTGTCGCCGTGAAACATGGGTTGGAGTGTAATGAGTTCTGCGAAAGCGGGTTCATCAGTTTGTACGCCAAGGCGGGAGATTTCGGTGATGCGCGCAAGGCGTTTGATGAAAATGCTGACAGAAAGTTGGGTTCTTGGAATGCCATGATAGCAGGTCTTGCCCAAGGTGGGCGCTCCAGGGAAGCTATCGACCTGTTTATAGAGATGCGGAGAAGTGGTTTCGTGTTGGATGACGTGACTTTGGTCAGTGTAACATCGGCTTGTGGAAGCATTGGGGACCTAGATTTGGCACTTCAATTGCACAAATATGTTTTTCAGGCTAAAAAATAGTGAGAAAGCTGATATTTTGATGTTCCAACTCCCTTATTGACCTGTACGGTAAATGTGGTCGGATGGACTTAGCATACAAAGTTTTCCTTGGGATGGAGGAAAGAAACGTATCATCCTGGACTTCTATGATCGTGGGTTATGCGATGCACCGGCTGGTAAGTGATGCTCTTGAATGCTTCCGTTGCATGAGGGAGGCTGGCGTGAAGCCTAATTTTGTGACCTTTGTTGGAGTACTTAGTGCTTGCGTACATGGAGGGATGGTGCAAGAGGGAAAACGTTACTTTGATATGATGCAGAAATATTATGGAATAAGGCATCGTTTACAGCATTATGGTTGCATGGTTGATCTGTTTGGTCGAGCTGGAAGGTTTGATGAGGCTAAAGAAATGGTGGAAGGGATGCCGATGAAGGCAAATTCGATTATTTATGGATGTCTGTTGGGTGCTTGTGAGAAGCACGAGAACGTGGAAATTGGTGAATGGGTGGCTAAGCATTTGCAAGAGTTGGAACCGTGGAACGACGGTGTTTATGTGGTATTATCTAATATTTATGCCAGCAGAGGTATGTGGAAAGAAGTGGAGGAAATGAGAGTGGTGATGAAGCAGAGAAGACTTGCTAAGCTTCCAGGTTATAGCTTGGCAACAAATTCAGAATGATAGTTGATAGATTGAAGTTCTCGGTTTTCATAACTATGTGAAATAGTGGTTAGTTGATGACGTGAAATAGTGGTTAGTTGATGACACCCTGGAATATTCAAAGTTTAGTTCCCACAATCTTCACAAGTGTCCTTTTCTTCTTTGGAAAGCCATAGCGATGAAAGTTTGTGTGGTTTGGAGGAAAGTCTTTTTTTGCCCTTGTATTGCAAGACCCAACAATGCAATAGTGTCTAGCTGATTTTAGCCTAACTTAATAAGAAGGAAACCAATTCATGAGCACATCTTGGTGAGGTACTGTATCAAGAAGAATCTTTTGGATTTTCTCTTACTGGGAAAAAGCATTAAATGACTCGATCACGTCAGATAAGAAGCTATGATAATGAGTTGACGTTCACGGTGCTAATAGTATGTGAGCTGCTTCAGACAAGGCAGAGACTGGAAATCTGATGAATTTAGTGGAGAAAAGCGGCAAGGTTTCTTATGGCAGGTTGCTCATAGTTTCAGTCTGCTCTTTAGGACATTCTTTTTGTCTCTTCCATATTAACTGCTTCAATTATTTTATTTGCAGCTCTTTCAGATTAATTAATAGCACTCACCTTTCGCGTCTGTTCTTATTTATTATGAGAATCAATTGGTGTATTAGCTCACTATTTTGGCTTTCAAGCTGCAATTAATTCCAATATTGCCTCTTTCTTCCAATGAAAAGAGAAAAGGAGGAGTGGGGGACATTAACTTCACTGACTTGCCGGCTACCCCAGAATGCTTGAATGAAGCACCTTTTCCAGATTCTTGCTTTATAAGATCTGGACACAATGCCTATTTTCTAGAGCCCATTCTGTCAGATGAGTCATATTCCTCCTGGCAGATCTGTTGGTCCCGGTTTACAGTCAATTCATTCTGGATGGTATCAGAAGAGGAATTTACAGCTATCAGTTAGTTATCTCCCTTGCAGACCATCAATTAATATAATTGAAGAGATGACTGTTACAGACAATGTTCCTCCGATCATTTGGTTAACAGCCAGATGCCACATCTCCAATCATGCTATTGCACATGTATATAAGTTGGAAAACACAATATTTGTATCAGAACTGGCTTCTAGGCTCACATATTACTAGAAAAAGTTCTTCCCTCTCTGCAGAAGGACTAAAGTGTCTGTTGAATTGCAAAATAACATTGAAGGTTGATACATGGAGCCATTCAATTTCAGATT
Source organism: Eucalyptus grandis x Eucalyptus urophylla (assembly GCA_028830015.1). NCBI lineage: Eukaryota > Viridiplantae > Streptophyta > Magnoliopsida > Myrtales > Myrtaceae > Eucalyptus > Eucalyptus grandis x Eucalyptus urophylla. The sequence continues at coordinate 55,038,667 of CM054190.1, read as the reverse complement.
AGAATTCTTGTAAGTAGGGACGAAGTTACTGTTTTTCAAGTCAAGTTTCTTCTGTGTGGTATTTTGTGGTAATGGAATATAACAGGAACACTTTGGAAGAGACTGGAATTTAATTGCACTGCGTAGGTGACTTTCCGCCGTTGGATACAGAAGGTGTGCAACTTGTTGAGCTGCGCTCTTTCACAGTTGCCCAGATTATTGGAAATATCCTATCAATGCATTTGTACAAGAAAGACAAACATGACAAGTGAGATTTATGCCCCTTGTGTGGATAGAGCAGCCTCCATTCTTTCTGCCATGCGTTGGAGAGCAGAACCATAGAACTCTGTCAGACCTTTCTCAGTCCATCCTTCAATTGGATTTGCAACAAAGGACCAAGTTATGGCGGTTGCTTCTTTTTCAGCATCTTTCACTTGTGTGAGTTCAGTTGTTGCCACTAAAGATTTGAACCCATTCATATTACTATCCACGATCTCATAGCTGAAGCTTTTGTTGACAGGATTGATAGCGAGCAGCTTCTCCAGAGCCAAGTTGGTGACCGTCTCCTCCGAACTGTCCTTGGAGATTTTCGTGACAGCAGAATATCGTATGCAGCCAGGCTGACCCGATACGCCTCCAACTTCGTAGCACACATCTATCATGGGGAGAGCCACTCGTGGAGGTTGAAAAAATCCTGCAGAAGTGGCCATATCTGGTCCGGACTGGAGCCTCTCACTTCGGCACTAACGATTATTTCCCATTTCTTCTCTGCTTCACAGGCCATAGCAATGCAGGCTTCAGGCTTAAGCAGTTAGCATTTAGCATTTGATTGAACAATACTGAAATAGTGAAAGCATTAGTTGTCAATGTAAGAGAAAATACAAGTGTTGGAACTAATCATCAGTTTTTTAGATGTTGGAGAAAGCCTGATGCTAGATGCAGAAGATGTCACAAGTTGGGTCACATGGAAGCCATCTGCAAAGAAAAAAATTACCAGCAAGCAGGAAAAGCCCAGGTAGTAGTGAATGAAACTGAGGAAGAGCACTTATTTGTAGCTTCTTTTTCTGAATATTCTGTTGGGAATGATGCATGGCTGGTGGATAGTGGCTGTACCAATCATATGACTGGCAATTCGAAGCTGTTTAGGAGTCTAGATAGGTTAGTCAGGTCCAGAGTCAGAATTGGCAATGGACAGTATATCGAAGTGCAATGGAAGGGTACAGTGGCTATTGAAGGAAATCAGGAGGTGAAGCTGATCAGTGATGTTCTCTTTGTGCCAAATATTGACCATAATTTGTTAAGTGTTGGTCAATTAGTTGAGAAGGGCTATAAAGTGAAATTCGAAGGGAAGGAATGTCTTATTAATAATGCAGATAGCAAAGAAATGCTAAGAATTCCAATGGAGGACAAGAGTTTCATGTTCAAGCCACAAGAGATGCAACAAATGGCTTTAAAATGCAAAGAAGAAAATGCAGAGATATGGCATAAAAGACTTGGGCATGTTCACAGGAAGAGCATGTTGTTTATGCAGAGAAATAGCTTGGCAGATGACTTGCCAAGTTTGGAAGAGGAATTTCCACACTGCAAAACTTGTCTTCTTGGCAAGCAAGCCAGATTTCCTTTCAAAGGAGGAGGCTGGAGAGCATGTGAGAAGCTGCAATTAGTCCACACAGATTTATGTGGACCTATGTCTGAGTCTTCTCTCAATGGTAGCAGGTATTTCATTACCTTCATTGATGATATGACTAGGATGAGTTGGATTTATTTTCTGCAAGCCAAGTCTGAAGTTGCTGATGTGTTTGTGAAGTTTAAAGCCTTAGTTGAGAATCAGAGTGGGAAGAAAATTAAAATGCTCAGGTCTGATAATGGTTCTGAGTATACTGCTCACAAGTTTAAGTTGAATTGTGAGCAAGCAGGAATTGTGCAGCAGTTCACTGCTCCCTATTCACCTCAACAGAATGGGGTCGGTGAGAGGAAAAATAGAAGTATTATGGAGATGGCCAGATGTATGATGCAGGAGAAGATGTTGCCTAAGAAGTTCTGGGCTGAAGCAGCTAATACTGCAGTGTTCCTGTTGAACAGATTACCCACAAAGGCCTTAGAGAGGTCAACACCTTTTGAAGTCTGGTATGGTGTTAAACCTTATGTGAAAAATTTGAAGGTTTTTGGGTGTTTGTGTTACACTCATGTTCCTGAGGTCAAGAGGGACAAGTTGGATAAGAAGGCAGAGCTTGGAATCTTCATCGGGTACAGTCTCCAATCAAAGGCTTACAGAATTTTTCACCCTATAACAGAGAAGGTGATTGTAAGCAGAGATGTTGTTTTTCTAGAGGAAGATGAGTGGAATTGGATGGAAGGAAAGAGTGCAGAACAGCAACAGTTCGAAAAACAACCTGCAACAGATGTAGAAGTTGATAAAGTTATAGATGGATTGGAAGACAGTGTTGATGATTTACCAGTGAGAGGCACAAGGTCACTTGCTGAAATCTATGAAAGAAGCAATGTGGCAATGCTCGAACCATCTAACTTTGTGGAAGCTAAGGAGGATCAGAGGTGGATTGCAGCAATGCAGGAGGAGATTTCAATGATCCAGAAAAACCACACATGGGAGCTTGTTGACAGACCATCTGATAAGAATGTGATTGGGGGTTAAGTGGGTGTTTAGAACAAAACTTAATACTGATGGTTCTGTTAATAAATACAAAGCTAGACTGGTGGTGAAAGGCTATGCACAAATATGGGGAGTAGACTATTCTGAAACATTTGCTCATGTTGTACAACTTGATACAATAAGGCTACTGTTAGCTATTGCAACAGAGAAGGGGTGGCCTATATTTCAGTTAGATGTCAAGTCTGCATTTCTGAATGGAGAGCTTGATGAGGAAATTTTTGTTGAACAACCTGAAGGCTTTAGTATCAAAGGGCAAGAAGATAGTGTATACAGGTTGAAGAAAGCTCTATATGGACTGAAGCAGGCTTCAAGAGCTTGGTATGGGAAGATAGATCGATATTTGCAAGATTTTGGCTTTGTGAAAAGCTTAAGTGAGTTCACTCTTTATGTCAAGAAGGTGAATCACAGTATTGTAATTCTGTCACTTTATGTAGATGATCTATTAGTGACAAGGAATGATATGGAATTAATAGAGAAGGTGAAGCAAGATTTATTTGCAGTTTTTGAGATGTCAGACTTGGGAAAGATGGCTTATTTTTTGGGTTTGGAAGTCAAACAGGCTTCATATGAGATCTTCATCTGTCAGAAAAAATACATGAAGGAAATTCTAAAGAAGTTTCAGATGGAAGATTGTCGAAATGTAAGCACTCCTATGGTTGCTAAAGAGAAGCTGCAGAAGAATGATGGAACAGATGCAGTAGATGCTTCTATGTATAGAAGTCTGATTGGGTGTCTCATGTATCTTACATCAACTAGACCAGATATTCTATTTGCTGTGAGTGTTTTATCCAGGTTTATGAGTAGTCCTAGTCAGTTACATTTGATTGCAGCAAAAAGGGTATTGAGATATCTCAAAGGAACATTGTTCTTTGGTGTGAAGTTTAAGAAATGTCAAAAGTTTAATTTGCAAGGATTTTCTGATAGTGACTGGGCTGGTTCAGTAGATGACATGAAGAGTATGTCTGGATATTGTTTCAGTTTTGGTTCTGCTTGTTTCTCTTGGTGTTCCAAAAAGCAAGAGATTGTAGCTCAGTCTACTGCAGAGGCTGAGTTTATAGCAGCTACTGTAGCTGCAAATCAAGCTTTGTGGCTGAAGAAGATAATGAAGGATTTGTGGTTGAATTCCAGTGATTGCATTGAAGTTAATGTGAATAATCAGGCTGTGTTAGCAATATCTCAGAATCCAGTTTTCCATGGCAAAACCAAGCATTTCAAAGTTAAATTTTTCTTTCTGCGTGAGGTGCAACAAAGTCGCGAAGTTAAATTGGTCTATTGCAGATCTGAAGATCAACTTGCAGATATGTTCACAAAACCACTTCAAGCTGGAAGATTTGAAGTATTAAGAAAGAAAATTGGAGTATGCAGCAGCAACTGATCCAAGGAGGAGTTTGTTGGATTAATAATGTCTCAGTTGCTGTTTTATGTTTCTTTTTTTTTTTTGTTCTGTTTTTTTACTCTGTTTTCCTCTGTTTTTTTTTATTAAAAAACAGCCAAGTTCAATTTAGTTATTTATTTAGTGTTTTTGTTATTTTCTAGGAAGTTAATAGCACGTTTGTGTGTAGTTATGTGTTGCACGTACGTGAGCAGTTTTTGCTTTGTTTAAGTTATCCTGTACTTGACAATTTCCTTTAGAACAGACGTATGCAAGTTTGTGTTCTGTTTCTCTGCGCTTCTCTTCCTCATCTGAAAAATATAGCTTCTGGTTTTCTATTTTTTTGTTTACTGTTTTGATCAGTAACAACAGAAAGCATTAGTTGTCAGTGCACGAGAAAATATAAGTGTTGGACAATGCTCATAGGTTGGCTTCAGTTGGTCAGTGGATGTTCGTGGGCGGGTGCCATGGGGTCCCATGAACATGTGAAATACACTCAGAGCACTTCTCGTCAGTTTGTGAAGAGACGTTCTGGAAGTGGCACGGGAATCATGCAGGCCCAAAAGAAAAATATTTGTTTAAAAATGACGAGCCTCGACGATCGAACGATATAAATGTGATTAAATGAAAACTAATAAACTTAGACACGAGAAAATAATTGATTCCGATTGATTGTAATTAATTTAGGGGGTTTTTGTATATTTTTCTTAATTGATTCCAATTGATTGTGATTGATATTTTTCTACTTTAGATAGTCATCCTGTAAATGTATTCTTCATTTGGTAGGAACTGAAAATTATATTTTCCTGTCATCACAATTCTCAACTACTAGCAAGAGAAACAATCATCCCGCCTAGTAGTGTTTTTAAATCTTTAGTGGTCGTTGTCTCTCTCACTATGCAGGCTTCAGACTTCAGCAACCAGGAATGAAGTAGCTGACTTAACGGAGTTGTTAATAGGCACTTCTCAGCATGTTCAAATACTGAAAGCACATATACGGTGCGTTGGCAGTGCACCAAAACAGATGTTGACATGAGCCGTAATTAATGTTAAACCGATTTGTTGATCCCTTGCATGCTCATGTCCCTATGGGGTGCTGATTCGTTGAAAGCACGCCGGTTGTTTCCGATTCTATCGTTTTGAGAAAAGCATGAGACAGCCTAGCCATGATGGACTGATTCTGCAGAAGGACGGTGTCCTGATGCTTCGGCAAAGTAATTTTCATCAGATAAAGATCAGCATATCAGCTGTTTCCTAGGTTGACAACCGGAGACAATGTGGTGGATCTTGTTTAGAGGATATAGGTTGCAAGATTCCATGCTGCGTTGTGACGTTGGTCGTTTGTTTTGTTGGTTGGTTGTTTGTAAAAAAAATAAAAGGTGATTTTTTCATGTCTCACTTAAGAAAGTTGGGAGGAGATGGGCAACTTTTCTTCTAGTTTGTTTAAAGAAAAAGAATGGCTCGTGGGTTAGACCCACAATAACTGCATGTGGTGCGCAAGTTTGGCACGGTTTAATTAGCACTAACCTCTTTATTTTTATTTATTAATATTTCATACAGTTATCTTATTAAGATTTATTTCATTTAGTATTTTTGGAAATTATGAAATTTGAAAATTACCTTGTTCAGTTTGAAAATTTTCCCAAGGGATATTTTTGTTCACGTTGGTGCCTGGTGCCTGACTAGTCGACGCTGGGTTTGTAGGAATCACAAGACAAGGCTGGCGTTTGCCAGTTTCGAAGAGAGCCCATGAAATTTAGAGTATGACGGCAATGGTTGATGGTGTCTTGCGTGCGACGCCAGGGATGGTTCGGACACGATCGTGCTGCTGCGGCGTGCTCATATGCGGTTTGGACTGGCTTTTTCTTTGTGTCCCTTTATGCTTGTGCGGCCTCTAAAGTCGACCCAGAGAGAAAGACCCTCTCTCTTTGAATCTGTGTGAAGCCCTCTCAACGTGGTCGTGTGTATCTCGGATGTGGCTGCTTCCTTGACAGCACCATACGATCTCAAGGGAACAGTTCGTGCATGACCTCGAGGAGGCGCTGCAATGGATCATGGCCTCGTGGCGGCACGAAGGGCAGAAAGTGATGTAAAGCTCAGCCGTGGTTGCCGCCGCGATAGGCTCAGCCACATGATGTTTGGCCAAACATCCCCTCTCTCTCTCTCTCTCTCTCTCTCTCTCTCTCTCTCACATGTGTTTTCTCTCTATATTGTGGCCATATATTCAACGCGTGGCCCCCCTTGCTTTGATCGTGAAGAGTTCCTTGTCAGAGGGCTGGGTTACGACGAAAGAAAGCAAATCTTATTTCCTCTTCTAATTGCCTAGAAGATATCATGATTTGTCCTCTCTTTTTTTCACTCATTTTGACGGGGAGTCCATCTTTTGGCGATTCGTCCATATTTCTTTCCTTTTGATCGTGCATGCTGAATATTCTCTATCGATTTTATTTCTTTCAACTAAATATCAGCTCACGAATTGGTTGATTCCATATATTGTGCTGAGAATAAACGCTTTGTTTGTAAAAAGGAAAGACTCATATTTTTAATTGTCAAAAATTCAAGATTGTGCACACGCAACCACAAAGGAATCGATGAAGTATATTCCACAATTTTGTAAGAAAATATTTAGAGTCTCATTCTCCTTCGCAAGCTGATGTGAAACTTCTGGTTCTGGTCGTCATTCATTGCCCAGATATTCCTACAACATTGCTAGAATAAGAATATCCAAGGAAATTACTTTTAATGCTCCGCTTTCTTCATTGGACCAAATTCAATCGGTTCGACAACCTATCACGATTTACATCGTGGTTGAAATTGCAATATACACGGCCTCCATTGTTTCTAAACATTACCCGTGTGCAATTCTCGACTCCATTAATAATGTCCATGGGCCGGGCCAATTCGCTTTCTCCGTAAGCTTAGTCCAACTCGTTAAATTAAAGCTCAGAACCATTAAGTTAAATCCATCCGTCACCGGTCCAATACAAATGCAATAATAATAATAATAAATGCTCCTAAAACTATATATTATGCAATTTAATTCTAATATTTTTGTTTAAGGGTTAAAAATTAATCCCTCATTTTTTAATGCGGTAAACAACTAATTGAGTTGTCAAAATTTAGGTATTAATACTCTGCATTTGTCTGAAATAGCATTATTCGACCTGTCAAATTTAATTGAAAGATACCCAAACTCAAGTTAGGTATGTTTCGCGAAAAACATTCTTCAGAAAAATTAGCTAGCGAAAAATGATTTCTTAATTAATGGAAAACCAATCTTTAGATTCAAGAAAATGATTTTATCTTTTAAAAAAATTAGAAATCATTTTTCAAAATATGATTAGATATCAACGCTTGGACCCAAACTTTATGCTTGGGCACCAGGATCCCATCGCTGGTTCCCAAACCTCGCTATCCAGAACTAGATCTCTGGCGCCCGGGCTTGGGCTCAAGTTCATTGAGACTCAACTTTAGATCTCGATGTCTGTGCTCAAATCTCTAACGCCCCTGCCTAGGTCCATCAAGGCCGAGCTCAGGACCCCTGCACTTGTGCTCGAGTCCATCAAGGCCAGGCCCAAAGCCTTAGTGCCCGTACTCGATACCTCGACACCCAAGGTTGAGTCCACCAAAGCCAAGCTCGGATCCCCAACACTTGAGCTTGGTTCCACAAAGGTCGTGCCCAAGTCCACAAAGGCTGTGCATGGGTCCATCAAGGTTGAGCCCGGGAACCCCGATTCCCATGCTTGGGTCCGCTAAGGCTAGACCTAAGACCCTAGTGCCTGTGTTCGGTTCCGCGATTGCCCATGTGTAAATTACTAAAGCTCGAATATTGTATGTCTATTTAAGAAAATCAAATTATATTTTCACAAGAAATGAAATAAAATATTTTTCAGTTCATTTTCAAGTTTTAATCAAATACTGGAAAATATCGTCATCTTTTTAGAAAATGACTTTCTTAGAATATTTTCTAGAAATGTTATATATTCCGTGAAATAATTATAGCCTCAAGATTATGTCGGTCATGTATGATCACATCTTCAATTTGAGCAAATATAACTCTCGCTCATTTTTCTGGCAAAAAGGAAAAATTCCTCCAGTCGGCCGAATCCAATGCAAATGGGGAATAGTGATTAGTGACCAATCTTATGAAACCGAACCCGACGAATAAAAATTATCAACTTTTATAAATTATATCAAATGTCTCCCATACGAATTATCGCGAAAATATCAGAGAGCTACTACGTACTATTGCACACCGCATCAATCAGCCCCGAGACTACCATACGAGTACAGAAGCAAATCATCAGATTCAGACGAGATCAGTTTGCTTGACCGAGAAGAGCCTTCTCCATGCTCCTGGCCATGACCTGCAAGGCCGACTCGAACCACTGGTCCAAGTCCTCGTGTTTCCAGCCGTTCACGGGCTCGACCTCATACCGCCACATGATGCAACACCCCTCTTCCTTAGGCACGACTCGGCCTGTGGCTACGTAGGAGTTGAACCCGATATTGCTGTCTATGATGGTATAGCTTAATGTCTTGGCGACTGGGTCGATCGACAACAGCTTCTCCTTCGCCCAATACAGGGTGCTTGTCTTGGCCTGGCCGATGGCCCGGTCGAACGGGGCATTATTGAACCCAGCACAGTAACGGATGCACCCAGGCTGGCCAGGGACGCCCTCGACCCCGGTGCAAGCAGTGAGGGTCGGGAACCACCTTTTGAGGCCAAAGAAGTCCTCCACGAAGGGCCATATTTGGTCTGCCTTTGGACCTGCCAAGTCTGCACAAGCTTGGCCTTGCCATTTTGGTTGGGTTTGGTTCATCTCAGAAGTCACATGATCAATGTTTGCAGACTCCATTTTGGCTTTGTTAGTTCTTCAAACAAAGTGGAGAGAGAGAGAGAGAGAGAGAGAGAGAGAGATGAAGGCAAATTAGGCTTGTGTTTTTGAGCTGCGGACATCAAGGTTTATATAGAGAGTGAGAGAGCATGTTGAAGACTTGAAGTTTTGTAATCCGAAGATGCCTTCCTACAAGTAACACATATTGCTTGTTACCAAGAAAATCAAATATTTGATTAAAAGTATCAAGAATCGCAATCTTGACCAACTTGCCCAGTACCTTCTTTCGGGGAGATCGCCACAAGTCTGAATTCATCAATAATCCAATTAAGTCTACCTCTACCTAAAAATTTAAGTCAATAAGTTATTATTCAACTATGATATATTAACTGTTGTACATCATATCAATTTTTTAATGTAAAATTTCTATAACACAACTCACATGTGTATCCTAACACAAATACTAAAAGAATGGTTGTCAGGATGTGCATGAGAATATTGGTGTTAGATATATAGATATATTTAGGAGATTTTGTGTATTTCTCTTACTTGATTGGTGATTGTAATTAATGTTTTGCTACTTTAGATAGTCATATTGTGAAGCCTATGTACTATTCATTTGGTAATAAAAAGAATATTACATCTTTAAGTCATCATAATTTAGTGTCAGAGCCATCATTGAACGAAATATGGAGTTTGTTTCTAACAATGTGCATTGGTCGCTTTTCTCTACAGACTGTGTTTCTAACAATGCGCATAGGCTTCGTTTCTTCACCCTATCGTCATGTGTGAACCGCATCACTCCACGTAGCCATCACGAAGCCAGTCGTATAGGCCATGTTGCTTCCGTTCCTCTACCAAGCCTGTATCTTTTGCTATTTGCTTTGGAAAATAGACAACACTACTAGATTCATTACTCTCCGACAAATTAAATCCTAAAATTTCACGGCAAAAGAATGTCGGACGCCCCCATACATGCTGCCACGTCTCGAAGACACTGAAGCCCGTCGCCTTGTAGGTGCTTTTCCGACGCTTTTAGCTGGCTCTTTTGACAATACATTCGATGTTTTCCACGAATAAAACTATGCACATTGAAATAAATTGCATTTCATTAAATATTATATTCTTTGTGGCACCGTTGGACGTATTTCTACTTCATCTGTTGGATCTTTTCTCCAAACTCAAGTTGACCTCTGCATTAGAAATATAGATATATTTATGGGATTTTTGTATATTTCTCTTAATTGATTTTGATTGATTCTAATTGATATTTTGCTAATATAGAAAACCATGTCATAAATGTATTCTTCATTTAGTATGGATTGAATGTTATATTTTTCTATCATGACAATTCTACTCATGGCTCCTCGACAAACCTAAAATTGTCCTAAGAGATCCGCCCACATGAGGTCAGTGCACCAAAACAGATGTTGACATGAGCCCTTATTAATGCTAAACCCATTTGATGATCCCTTGCACACTTGTGTCGCAATGAGGTGCTAATTCGTGAAAGCACGGCCAGTTGCCTCTGATTCTATCATTATGAGAAAAGCATGAAATAGCCTAGCCATGATGCATTAACTCTGCAAAGGAATGGTATCATGATTATTGCAGAACGCGAGCAATCGAACAATAAAATAGACAGAACAAGAAAATAAATGAGACACTAAATTTACACGGTTCAATCATGGTGATCTATGTCTGCAGGGAGAGCGGTGACGAATTCCACTATAAATCAAGCGATACATGGAGATTATATACTCGAATTACTTAAATACTCACGGTGTTTTTAAAACTCCAATTACACCCAATAACGCGCGTAGTATTTAAACCTCACAATTCTTCGTGAAATAATCTCTCGATCTCATGATGGAATTATAAGCAAATCTTATCACAACATTTAATCAACTTCAACACTATAACATATTGGATGTAATTTATGAACAAATTTCGCTGCACGAACAACAAGAAGACCCGTTGCCAAGCATCTGAGCGCCTTTGGACGTTCCTCATGATAGAGCAACCACGGCACATGAAAGATGGCGCTTCCCTCACTCAATAGTGTCAAAGTTGGACAGCTCACCTCTTCTTCAGCCTCAACGAGCCCAACGCGATGCTTGAAGCTCGCACGCACACGATAAAATGCTGCCAAGCGGAGTCGCCGCCTAGAGCTTCCAACCGAAGTTCATGGAGACCAGATGGTGGCGGTCGGCATTAAGCTCGCAAAGTAGGGAGCTGCTGACGTGCGCTTTGGTCAAGGTCACCGAACCTGACAATCGCATTTTCGTACTCCATGTTATCACGAACGACAGTGAGAGGGAGGAAGGCTCAGGCTTAGGCTCAGGCTTATGGAGTCATGAAAAAGACAGGACATCGCACTCCAATCAAGACCACATGGGAAACAATTGATAACATGTGTTAAACATGTATTTGAAATCCCATCATCCATTTTCCTAGTGTTGTTGCATTTTGTCTTAGCCTTAAAAGAATGATATCACAAATCCATGATTTTTGATTTGATGATCACTAAATTTTTATCAAATATGTAATCTTATCACAACACTTTTAATTTATTCAATATAATCATTAAACTATTTGTAAAATGTTCAATGGAGTCTTTTCGTTTATATTGATTTCACATAGCCTAAGGAATAAAATGAACATAAACTAATATTTCAAAAGTGGGTTAATGACCACTATATTAAATCAAATCTTATGTTAAATGTAAACGTTATTGTTTGATACAAAGTGGTTGTAAAATATATCATGTCAAAACATGGGAGGTAAGATTGAATAATCAATGTGAACATAGCACTCACGCATAGGATGAGAATCCCGCATAAATATCTAAACACTATAGTCTAAAAAATCTCACATGGAGTCTATCAAATCCTTAAAGATATGGACATGTTGGGGTCACTTCCGCACAAATTTCATTGCATAAGGTCATCTCATGAGAATGATCTCTCTCAAACTATGTCAAGGAGAGAGACGTGGGTTGGGTGGGTGTAACTTTAACTTTTCATCTTATGATGTGACCAATCGTTGGGGACTAAATGCGAGAGAGGAAATTGACAAAATTATGTGGTAATCAACCAACAAAAAGAGAGGAAATGTCTTTCACGTAAGTGATAGGCACCATGATAGTGTTCACCTCTGATCCGACCAGTAGAGGACACTAATACCATTCAGTGATATGGACAGATTCCTAACCATAGCTATCGGAAGAGGATTGACAAAAGCTGGTGCATTGGTTCTCCATGATCGTAGAAGGAAGAGGATGGACAAGATACTATGTTAGAAAGACTAACTTAAAAGCTTGACAGTAGTTCCATAAAATCTAACATGATATTAGTACCATGTTCTGCCCTCATATTATTTCTCCCCCATTCATAAAATTCCACATACCCTTCCTAATACGACATGTACACAAGTGGGTCTTTTATTATTTCCGTCCCTTGACTACGGGTTCATATGCTCTCTATATATATAGTCTTCCTGCATTTATAAGTTTAATTTTTTGGAATAGTTGGTATTGATATTGCAAAATCTTTTAGGCTCCTGGAGATCTTTTTCTTGAGTTCCAAACTTTTGATTAATAAATAAATTACACTCCAAATTATAAAAATGCTCTAATGTAGGGAAGAAAATATTCTCTTGCATCTCTTTTTTACATTAACAATAATTTAATACGTCTCTTGCGACAACAATACCTTCAAATTTTGGGCTATGTTCAAGGGATTGGGCTTGGCCCAAAATTTAGGTGGAAAGAATCTCTCTTTGTCCACACTGATACCAAATCCATCCCCACTGCCACTTGTTTCCCTCCTCCTCCTCCTCCTCATTTCATCTCTGATCGAGGCTTCTTATGGCCATGATGGCTGGCCGGCTTGAACGGCGATGAAGGCACCTGCAACGGCAAGTGTGTGACCATCACGCACCACAAAGGAGACATAGCATTCCTCTGGAAGTGTGGCAAGGACCAAACGTAAGCATCAAGCAACATAATAGTTTTCACCTCCAATAGAGGACACTAATAGTATTTAGTGGTATGGACAGATTCCTAGCCATAGCTATCGAAAGAGGATCAACGAAAGCTGGTGCATTGGTTCTCCATGATTGTAAAAGGGAGGAGGATGGACGAGATATCATCATATTAGAATAACCTACTTAAAAGCTCGGCAGCAGTTCCAATAAACCAAACATGATATTAGAGTTGGGTTTTGCCCCAGATTATTTCCCCCATTCGCAAAATTCCACAGGCCCTTCCTAAATTGGCTTGTACGTCAGTAATTATTTTATCATCCCGCGTTCCTTGATTATGGATTCATATGATCTCTATATATATGGTCTTCCTCCATCTATAAGTTTAAGTTTTTAAAACAATTGGTTTAGTCTAATAAAATCTTTTAGGCTCCTAGCGATCTTTCTCTCAGGTTCCAAACTTTTGATTAATAAACAAATCACACTCAAAATTATAAAAATACTCTACTGTAGAGAAGAAAAATGTTCTCCTGCATCTCTTTTTTACATCAACAGTATTTTAATACGTCTCTTTGCAATAACAATACCTTCAAATTTTTGGGCTATGTTTGAGAGACCAGGCTTGGCCCAAAATTTAGGTGGAAAGAATCTTTCTCTGTCCACAGTGATACCAACTCCATCCTCACCACCATCAATCTCCCACCTCCTCCTCATTTCATCTCCGATCGGGGCTTCTCATGGCCATGACGACCGGCCGGCTTGAACGATGTCGAAGCCACCCCCAACAACAAGTGCGTGACCGTCATGCACGACAAAGGAGACATGGCATTCCTCTGTAGGTATGGCAATGACCAAACCCCAAAACTTAACGCCAACGTATTTCAGATACTTGATTGGAAAATTACAACATTATGAATAACTAACTACTAGTGAGAATATTTAGAAGTCACCAAATGTAAAGTAACTGAGGATTATTGACCCTCAATTAGTAATGATAAGTTCATTTCTCTTACGATAATTTAAGATAAATGACTATTTCAAGATTATTGATTGGTGTTATGAACTCTAAAAATTAGATTACAACAAGATCGGTCAAATTACAATTTGTTGGAGTTATATCAAAAAGGGGAAGAACTATAAAGTATGACTTTTAATGCACAATTACAACATTGTTAAAAGGAGTAAGCATCTCTTAAGAAACCGAAAACTTCTCGAAGAAAACTTCTCTTGGAAGCATGGCAAACTCCTCATGTAAGTAATCTTTATTCTGTCTTTTGATCAGTGCAGTAGTGTTTGGTTAAAGTGGAGGATTGCCTGCGCTTTTCCTTTTAGCGCTCCCCCACCCCCCCCCCCCCCCCCACTCTCTTTTGGTCCTCTTTACGTTCCTAGCATTTTGTCTCTTTTTTTAGCACATTTACTAACATTAAGGGCACGTTTGGTAACGATTTTGTTGCCAAGAGTAGATTCTGATCAGAAATGATTCTTTTTTATTATGTTCCCGAGAATAAATTCTAAGCATTTTAAGCCGTTTGGTAACTGTTCAAAATTTCTGATTCTGGAATAGAATTGCATTTGGTATCATGCTCATTGATTCTGTTCCAAATCAATTTCTTTTAATTTTTAAATAAATATTTTACTTTTTTCCTTTTTTTTTTCTTTTTCTCCTATTATTCTTCTTCTTCTCGTGGCTGGTCGCCAGATTGACGACCAGTAACCTCACTAGAGCGTCATCGGCCCTCGGCGAGGCCAGCCCTCGTTGGCCGAGCCTCGCCAGCAACTGGGCGAGGCTCGCCCAGCCCCGCCGAGCCTTGCAGGTGGCCGGGTTGACCTCACCGGGGCTGGGCGAGCCTCACCTAGCCACCGGCAGGGCTAGGCGTCATGAGGCTTGCCCAGCCTCGCTGATGGCTGGGCTTGCCTTCGGCGAGCTCGCCGGACCTCACCCTGGCCTGGCGAGCCTCCGACGACCGGTGGCGGCGAACAATGGTGGGCAGCGATCGCGAGATGGTGATTGATGAAGAAGAAGAAGAAAAGAGAAGAAAAAGAGTTGGTTTTGATTCTCAGATTTATTCCTAGAACAAGAATCAACTTTTTTATTATTTATTCTTGATTCTACTCCAAATCTGTTTTCAAGAACAAAAATTTTACCAAACGCGATTTTGTTCCAAAACTACTTCCGGAAATAAAAAAAATCAAAATCAAGTACTATTTGGCACATTGCCAAACAACCCCTAATGTACCTTGGAATCCCCCTTTTCCAAGATCTCCTGTTCAGGACTTTCATTATGGAATCTTTAGATTTTTCACTTTTATTATCCTAATTTCGTAGTTTTCACATTTTTAGTTTTTTTTTGTTTAATGCAGCGTACTAATAATTTCTTGAAAAATCCCAGTGTAATCTTTTTTACTAATTTTTATAATATGAAATTGACAAAAAAGTATCAAAGGGACAGCGCAGGTGTGAAACGGTGCAAACAACTATCTCTCTTCTTCGTAGAGATTTTCAGGATCGATTGTCCATATCGTGTGTCGTAATCATACTTATAAATTGTTTTTCGTGTTAGCATGAGATATCGTAATTTTGATTTCATTCGTGTGAGATTCGTGGAGTGTGTTGAACTAGCCATATATTAAAAGTGGGATCTTTAGTGTGACTTTTATTTTAGATCTATTTTGAATTTGCGACTGGCTCACTTTTATTTATGTTAAATTCATTTGATAGACCGACCAAAAAAATAATTCATATAGTAGTCTTCGAAGACAACATAACGGCATCTATATATTAAAAGTACATGTTAAAAATCTTATTTAGTGTTGGGACAATATCCACAATTCCGAAAGGTGAGAGATGAAGGGTTATCAATAAATAGATATTGTAAATTGCAAGATTGAATTTCCAAAGCAAAAAGAACTTTTCCATATCATGGTTTGTCTTACTTTTTGCTTAATCTAAATTTCACGGTAGACCCAATTTGATTTCTTCATAAATCGAAATGCTTGGAACTTTCATAATATATGAATTTTCAGGATAAGTGTATTGAAAATTCTAAAACTTATCATAAAAATACAATCAAGTTATTTCGTTAACTCAATCAAACTTAATTAACAGAAAATATTAATATGATTTCTTTTGTTTATTTCTTTATCGTACATGGCAATGACATGACAAAAATGATGTCTTTTTTATTCAAATTTTCTTGTTAGATTATATTTAAATTAAATTAAAATATAAGTTAAATTAGAAAAAAAAAAATAGTGCTCCACCATCACTTGGTAGAATCGGTAACACTTGCCTGCCCTTACCCTTTGGCTATCACTAACGGTTGACCTCTTGTCACGTAAAAAATAGAAAATATTAAAAAAAATCAACATTTTCCATTAATTAAATTGGACCAAACTAATGAAAATACTTTAGATAAGTTTATTTTATAAATTTATAATTCAATTATACTTTAATGTCACCTTCAATCGGTACACTTTTCATGTGGGCCCCGCCCCCCCGGGGGGCCGCCGGAGCTTAGATGTGATGTCGCGGGTAATTTCAAATAAAATTTGAATTTTAAAGGATATTTATAACGTTTGAAATGAAAAATTCAGTACAAAGATTTCGCTCTGGAGCGAAAACAGACACGTGCAATTATCCCGCTCCCTGGTTCAGACAACTGGACAAGACCTTCGACGCGATCGAACCCGAACGGGGAGAAGCAAACGTCGCAGCATTCCCAGTTTCACGCTTCCCTCCGCATTTTCTCTCCCCCGTACCGAAACTCCAAAACCGCGAGAAAACGAAAGGAAAAGGAGTCGCCCACTTTCCATCTCGATTCCATAATTTTCCCGGAAAATTCAAACACCGCCAGAACAAAATCGCACAGCAGTAGCTCCACTTCAGTGTCTCCGTCGCGGTCGATCGCCATGAGCACTCCTCCACCTTCTTCCGCTCCCGCCTACGCAGTTCGTGCCGCTTCCTCTTCCCGTCGAGGACGCGATACGCCGAATCTGCAGTGACCAGAACCAGCCTCCCCCGAACGCGTGGACTCGGAGGAAGCTCGCCGCGCTCGGCGAGGAGGCTGCGCTCCGGGTCCTGAGGGCGACCGCCGCGACGAATATCAAGTGGTCCATCGACGGTCTGATCTCCCGCATTGTCGAGAACGGCGCCGGCTCTCCTACCTCGCCGTCTCCGTCGAAGATCGGTCGCGTCTCCTTGAGTGATCAAAGCCCGGCCCGTTCGCCTGTGATGAATTCGCGCGGTCAGTGATGTTCTTTTTAGCGCGCGAGTTCCCATTTTTTTTTTGGTTGTCGTGTGGAGGTCGTGCTGGTGGTTTTTGTGCTCGTGATTCGGAGAAATTAGAGAAAATGGGGACGGTCAATCATCGTAAATTCCGAAGTTGCATCGTCATCGACATTTGGCGGTGTCCACATCCTTTTTTTTTTTGGTCAGAAGTGAAAGCATTTCATTATAGATTTGTTTTTGGAGGAGTGATGTTCGGAGAGATGATAGTGATGGCAGTGGTGACTGATGATGTAATATGACTATATTTACTGTTAAAAAATATAAAAAAATCTTGGAAAAAAAGGGAGAAATTTCAAAGAACAGAGCAATCTGCTGGCAAGATTTCTTTCCTTTTTTGGGTCATATGCGGGCAAGATTAAAAAGGGTAAGAACCAATTTTCATTTTTACGATAGAGAAATGAGCAAACTCTACAGTAGATCCAAAATCTTCAACCAAAAAGAAAGAAAAAGAAGGAAAGTTTAGCAAATTTAGGAGAAAATTCGAGAAGATAGAGAGAGAGGCTCAAATTCGTTCCAATTTAAGGGTGATCGAGTTCAAGGTGGGTAGGGTCTAGATTTGAACCTTATACCCGATCATGTTATAACCGATTCCTCTTTTTTGGACCCTATACCCGACCTTATTTGTATTGGACATTGTATTCGACCCACGAAGTTTTTCCAATCTGTTTCTAGGGTCAATCATGTTTCTACTAGAACTTATTTTACAATCTCTCGATATCCTATATAACTTTGAATTTTATATTAATACGTGAGAAAATAACGTAATCTTCATAATTTGTATTGAAACATTAAACACTTGTAATAAATAAATACATGAACTATTTGACTAAACCAAAAATTAAGGATCCACAAGGCTAATTATAATAAATGAAATCATAAGGCAAAGAATTAATAACAAACATAGATCCAATATTAATCTTATTCTCACAATTATTACATGAAGCTACTCATTTATGCAAGTATAACTCCTCTTACAAAAGAGAAATTAGACAAGCCAATCCATGTGATACACAAGAATTTGGCGATGACGAAACCGTCCGTCCATCAGACGGTGCGAGAGGGAACCAATGAGGAAGGGAAGCAACCGAGGAAGATGAATGACAAAGGAGGAGTGATGTGCGTGTTTGAAAGAGTCAAGAGGAAAAACGCCGTGTGATTATAAGAGTAAGAATAGAAATCAGTGGAAAAAAAAAGGGTTTTGGAACTCCACTTACGAACTCGGTCCAGGAACCGGTTCCAAAATCGGTCTAGGAATCGATTTTCGGATGGGTAATCATTCGGAACTTATTCGCAGACCAGTTTAAACTAGTTACGAATTTTGGGAACCGGTTCCTGACCCTATTTTTTGGGTGGGCTGGTCCGGGAACTAGATATACCCGATTTGGTTGCACACTCCTAAGTTCCATGATCAAGCAAAATGGAGGAGGAACCCCGCCGTGGTTGCGGCCGGCTTGCCAAGATACGGTTGGTTCTTAGCGCCTATTACCTTCATTTCTCTCACTTCGCATCTCGTCACAGCGAATGATCTCTCCCAAACATGTCAAGGAGAGAGACGTGAGTTGGGTGTAACTTTAACTTTTCATCTTTAAAATCTGACCATTCCCCGTGAACCAAATGAGAGAGGAAATAATTCACGTAAGCATGAGGCACCATGAGTGCTTTCTTTGAGTAAGCAAGTTGCCACCTTAGCCTCTGCCCCGTAAACCCTAGGAAAATTTTGCTAGTGTTCAACTCTAACTGTACCATTAGAAGACGCTAATACCATTTAGCGCTATAAACAGATTCCTAGCCATAGCCATCAGATGTGGATTGATGGAAGCCGGTGCATTGGTTCTCCATGATTGTAAAAGGAAGGGGGTGGACGAGATACCGTGTTAGAAAGATTGATGTAAAAGCTCGACAATGGTCTCACGAAACCTAACATGGTATCAAAGTCGAGTTTTGTCCTAGATTATTTCGTGTGTGCGACCTCCATTCATAAAATTGCACATGTCCTTCCTAACTTGGCTTACAAGTTAGTGGATGTTTTAGTATCCCACGTCCCTTGACTACAAGTTCATATGACAAAGGAACCTTTTAGAACAATTGGTATTGACCTCACAAAATTTGTCAAGCTCTTGGGGATTTTCTCTCTACTTCCATCTTTTGATTACACTCTTAATTATAAAAATGAGAATATTCTCTTGCATATCTCCTACGACAAAGGAACCTTTAAATTTTGGGCTAAGTTCGAGGGACTGGGCCCGAAAGTTAGGTGGAAAGAATTTGTCTCTCTCCACACTTATACCAACTCCATCCTCACCACCATCCGTCTCCCTCCTCCTTATTTCATCTCTGAATGGGGCTTCTCATGGCCACAACGGCACCATCGCCATGATCGGCTAGCCTGAACGGCAACAAAGGCACCCGCAACGGCAAGTGTGTGACCATCACGCATTACAAAGGAGACATAGCATTCCTCTGTGAGTATGGCAACGGAATGTGGGACAAGGGCAATAACTGTGGACAATGGACGAGGATAGATGCTGCGATGGTGACACGAATAAACAGAACAGCCCTATGCGGACAAAAATGTGAAAGAGTCCCCATAGTAGAACTTGAGTTCGCACAAAGTCTGAGACCAAAAGATTGACTCTGATAAATAATAAGAAGAAAAGTACTGTATTACTTGACACTAATGTGTTACAATCAAGGGATATTTATACTATGAAAAATGTGTATAGGAAAGTAATTAATTAATATAACAAAAAAAAACTAGTTATTTTAGAAAATAACAAGAATTGCAAAATAAGTTACAGTTTCAGAATGTTCTAACAAATATTCTAACATATTGAATCAACTAGTAGAATCATATGTATATGAGACTCTCATTTGTCATCCAATATATTAAATCAAATCTTATGTTAAATGTCAACATTATTTTTTGATACAAAGTGGGCTTAAAATATATCATGTCAAAAACATGGGAGGTAAGATTGAATAATCAATGTGAACATAGCACTCACGCATAGGATGAGAATCCCGCATAAATGTCTAAACACTACAGTCTAAAAAATCTCACATGGAGTCTATCAAATCCTTAAAGATATGGACATGTTGGGGTCACTTCCGCACCAGTTTCATCGCACGTAAGGTCATCTCATGAGAATGATCTCTCCCAAACTATGTCAAGGAGAGAGACGTGGGTTGGGTGGGTGTAACTTTAACTTTTCGTCTTAAGCTTCTTGTGACAAGTCAGTTCATTTTTTCATGAACAAACCTAAAAGATCAACAAGTTTTGGTGCCATGTGCAAGATATCATAATAGTCGTCCATATATAATAAGACGTAAAAGAAGACTACCTGAAAATCATTGTACATGATTTTGGGATATTTCACCAAGTGAGATATGCAGGACTCAAAAAGGCATGAGGAGATGAAAATTCTCTTGATGATGTATGACTGGCAATCTTCCTACCGTAGTTATGCCCTTCGAAAGTTCCATTTCCACAGGTCCTGAGCTGAATCTGATGAGATCCGGAGAAATCCATAATAAGCGAAAGAGCTTAGTAGTTAAAGTAAGTTCACCCGTGAGGGAACGAGAATCGCCAAGAACAAGGCATGCCATTGATTAAATCTGTAATGTCACCGAGCATATTTTGGACAGCATCTCCAGTGCATGTGCAGCGGCAAGAACCTTCAACAAGGCCTTCTCAATTCAGTCGTCAACCAATATGTGTCGACCGCTTACAAACCTTTGCAATTCTACCTATAAGATTCAGATCAGCACCCGACCACTTTCTAAAGGTGAAAAGAGATGATAATTTGAGCAGATGAAGGAAAAGAAAAGGATCAAAAGTACCATCGACTACTGTAATGTCGCCGAGCACATTTTTGACAGCATCCTTAGTGCATGCTTAGCAGCAGGAACCTACAATAAGGCCCTCTCGATTCAGTCGTCAACCAATAAATGTCAACTGCTTTGACAAACCTTTTCGATTCTACCTATAAGAATCAGATCAGCATACGCCCACTTTATGAAGGCGAAAAGAGACAATAAATTGGGCAGATGAATGAAAAGAAAAATGTCGCGATGTTTCCTCGCCCGGAATCAAGAAAGTGGCATTGCCAAGAATCTTTCACAGAAGACGTTTTCTTGAACCACGTCTGGGCTGAAAAGATACGAACAAGAAATATTCAGGATAAAATACCATGTCCACACAATTTTCAGACTTCATCGAACGAGACTGGAGAAATAACACGAGAGGAAAGAGATAGTTACATAAAGCATGGCCCTGTCATGATCTCATCCTCATCGCCGAACCACGATGATAAACATGAACCAGCACTTGATTCTTTCGGCCAATACCCAGACAAAGAGAAAATTGTGAAGCGATCGATATGGATCTTGAACATAACCGGAGTCCAAGAGAAAATTATGAAGCAGGTCGAA
Organism: Eucalyptus grandis x Eucalyptus urophylla; assembly: GCA_028830015.1. NCBI lineage: Eukaryota > Viridiplantae > Streptophyta > Magnoliopsida > Myrtales > Myrtaceae > Eucalyptus > Eucalyptus grandis x Eucalyptus urophylla. The sequence goes on along the minus strand of CM054190.1, from coordinate 55,017,104 downwards.
GCCTTCGAATTCCAACTGCAATCTCGTTATATAAGAGAGTCGAGACTTACAGGGATCTCGCTACGCAATGACTGCAAGAGAGGACCGAAAGCGTGGGAGCGTTGGGGGGAAGGAGATGGAGCGACGGAGGGACGTGGAGGAGCGGGGCAAAGAGGTGCTTAAATGGTGAAGAAAATGGCGGTGAAATTTGAAAGACGGCCGCCTCGCGTCATTCTTTGGGAGACCGTTAAATGGCGGTTGGTTGGTAGTTGGCACTCCAAAAATTATGATTTTTATTGAAACAGAATTAGGTTGATTCTTAATTTTCTGGCCGATGTTATTTGTAAAATTTAAATCTTTAAATTGTGTTGTCCATTCTATTAGCAACAATTTTTTCGTGAATAATATTACTAACACGATAATGTCATCTTGATATAACGGTTTTTTTGCCATTTTGTTTAACATATCTTCTGATATGAGACTGAAAAAAGTATTGGTAGAATTAAAAAAAAAATATTCCGAAAAGTGTCCCAATATTGCACTTTGTGTTTTCTAATTTCGAAATTTGATACTTCGCATTCCCTACGCTCAGAATCTGGCATTATGAGGCAGTTTCTCTGTGCAGAGGGGCTCCTTGTTGGATGCGAGATAGATTGAGATACACTTTCAAACCTCATAAGCTTTTTGACCCCAAAAAAAGAAAAATCCTCATAACCTTTTCTAGGGAAAATTTCATATTTACCCCCCTCAAACTAGAGGTTGGTGCATGTTCAACCCCGAATTTTAAAAAGTTGCATTTGATCTTCCCGAACTTACGTTCTATCAAGGCGGGTCAAATATATTTTCTATGTTTTGAAGCTTTCATAATTTTTTAATTTCTTGTTCTTGAATTTAGCACTTTAGATTAGTAGTAATAATGAGTTCAATCATTCAATCATGATAATTTCGAGCGATTTGGAAATCTTGCATCTCTTTATAACTAATAAGCACAAATTTTTTATTACATATTCCTATTTTATGTATATTCTTTTAAAATATTTCATAATTCTTTTTTTTAATTGATCCTACTCTACTCCTACTTTAAATCTCAGATTCATACTTGTACCATGCTTTCTCTCAAGATGTGCGAGTCAAAACATACACGTGACATTAACTTGTCCCCATCTTAATTTCCTAAGAATGCAAAGATTCAAGCCCCTCACCTTCCTTCCTCACGGCTAAGAATGTGGAAATTTACACCGTTCACCTCCTGTTATTAGCGCAAATCCAGTGATTCAAAATTCTTCTTAATTACATATAGTTCATAATTGTAAAAAAGAAAGGAAAAAAAAAAAGTAAGAACTTTCACCCCTGAAAATTATGCGCGCGACGCATGCTCATGTCAGAAAGTTAACGACAAAGGCGGGGTTGTCGTGACTGTACTGGAAATGTTTCTAGGAGCATTAGCGAACGTTGCCGATCGTGTTTTCCTTGCGGCGATCGTTGCTTTGATCGACTCGAGAGCTGCGCGCTGAAATCGTGTAGCGCATGATCTCGTTTCGCCACCTTCGACGTGAGCTCTCCAACTTCAGCTCAAGAAGACGGCTCTCCACCTCTTGCGCTCTCGATCACGGCGGCACCCACGAAGCCAATGCGTCTTCCGTCGCTTCCCTCGCGCAATCTCGACAGCAGCCCGATTCGCCGAGCTCGACCCAAGCCCACGCCAAGATGGTGGCGACCCTTTTGTCCGAATGCGATGACAGGCGAGGGTTGAGCCGGATACACGCCCATGTGATCCGCTTCCGCTTGTTGGACTCGAATCCCGTCGCGTTTCACTAGAACAACGTCATAAGAGCGTACGCGAGGCTAGACGCCCCGAGAAAGGCGTTGCTTGTGTACGCTTTCATGGCGAGAGCGGGCGTTCCGCCGGATTCTTACACTCTTCCGATTGTCTAGAAAACGGTGTGCCAATCTTTTGATTTTGAAGCCGGCAGGCAGGTCCATGGTGTCGCCGTGAAACATGGGTTGGAGTGTAATGAGTTCTGCGAGAGCGGGTTCATCAGTTTGTACGCCAAGGCGGGAGATTTCGGTGATGCGCGCAAGGCGTTTGATGAAAATGCTGACAGAAAGTTGGGTTCTTGGAATGCCATGATAGCAGGTCTTGCCCAAGGTGGGCGCTCCAGGGAAGCTATCGACCTGTTTATAGAGATGCGGAGAAGTGGTTTCGTGTTGGATGACGTGACTTTGGTCAGTGTAACATCGGCTTGTGGAAGCATTGGGGACCTAGATTTGGCACTTCAATTGCACAAATATGTTTTTCAGGCTAAAAAATAGTGAGAAAGCTGATATTTTGATGTTCAACTCCCTTATTGACCTGTACGGTAAATGTGGTCGGATGGACTTAGCATACAAAGTTTTCCTTGGGATGGAGGAAAGAAACGTATCATCCTGGACTTCTATGATCGTGGGTTATGCGATGCACGGGCTGGTAAGTGATGCTCTTGAATGCTTCCGTTGCATGAGGGAGGCTGGCGTGAAGCCTAATTTTGTGACCTTTGTTGGAGTACTTAGTGCTTGCGTACATGGAGGGATGGTGCAAGAGGGAAAACGTTACTTTGATATGATGCAGAAATATTATGGAATAAGGCCTCGTTTACAGCATTATGGTTGCATGGTTGATCTGTTTGGTCGAGCTGGAAGGTTTGATGAGGCTAAAGAAATGGTGGAAGGGATGCCGATGAAGGCAAATTCGATTATTTATGGATGTCTGTTGGGTGCTTGTGAGAAGCACGAGAACGTGGAAATTGGTGAATGGGTGGCTAAGCATTTGCAAGAGTTGGAACCGTGGAACGACGGTGTTTATGTGGTATTATCTAATATTTATGCCAGCAGAGGTATGTGGAAAGAAGTGGAGGAAATGAGAGTGGTGATGAAGCAGAGAAGACTTGCTAAGCTTCCAGGTTATAGCTTGGCAACAAATTCAGAATGATAGTTGATAGATTGAAGTTCTCGGTTTTCATAACTATGCGAAATAGTGGTTAGTTGATGACACCCTGGAATTTTCAAAGTTTAGTTCCCACAATCTTCACAAGTGTCCTTTTCTTCTTTGGAAAGCCATAGTGATGAAAGTTTTTGTGTGGTTTGGAGGAAAGTCTTTTTTTGCCCTTGTATTGCAAGAGCCAACAATGCAATAGTGTCTAGCTGATTTTAGCCTAACTTAATAAGAAGGAAACCAATTCATGAGCACATCTTGGTGAGGTACTGTATCAAGAAGAATCTTTTGGATTTTCTCTTACTGGGAAAAAAGCATTAAATGACTTGATCACGTCAGATAAGAAGCTATGAAGGGACAGTGCATGATGCATTAATGAATTGACGTTCACGGTGCTAATAGTATGTGAGCTGCTTCAGACAAGGCAGAGACTGGAAATCTGATGAATTTAGTGGAGAAAAGCAGCAAGGTTTCTTATGGCAGGTTGCTCATAGTTTCTAGAGCCCATTCTGTCAGATGAGTCATATTCCTCCTGGCAGATCTGTTGGTCCCGGTTTACAGTCAATTCATTCTGGATGGTATCAGAAGAGGAATTTACAGCTATCAGTTAGTTATCTCCCTTGCAGACCATTAATTAATATAATTGAAGAGATGACTGTTACAGACAATGTTCCTCCGATCATTTGGTTAACAGCCAGATGCCACATCTCCAATCATGCTATTGCACATGTATATAAGAGCGCAGCTCAACAAGTTGCACACCTTCTGTATCCAACGGCAGAAAGTCACCTATGCAATGCAATTAAATTCCAGTCTCTTCCAAAGTGTTCCTGTTATATTCCATTACCACAAAATACCACACAGAAGAAACTTGACTTGAAAAACAGTAACTTCGTCCCTACTTACAAGAATTCTAATCTGAAATTGAATGGCTCCATGTGTCAACCTTCAATGTTATTTTGCAATTCAACAGACACTTTAGTCCTTCTGCAGAGAGGGAAGAACTTTTTCTAGTAATATGTGAGCCTAGAAGCCAGTTCTGATACAAATATTGTGTTTTCCTTCACAGTTGCCCAGATTATTGGAAATATCCTATCAATGCATTTGTGCAAGAAAGACAAACATGACAAGTGAGATTTATGCCCCTTGTGTGGATAGAGCAGCCTCCATTCTTTCTGCCATGCGTTGGAGAGCAGAACCATAGAACTCTGTCAGACCTTTCTCAGTCCATCCTTCAATTGGATTTGCAACAAAGGACCAAGTTATAGCGGTTGCTTCTTTTTCAGCATCTTTCACTTGTGTGAGTTCAGTTGTTGCCACTAAAGATTTGAACCCATTCATATTACTATCCACGATCTCATTGCTGAAGCTTTTGTTGACAGGATTGATAGCGAGCAGCTTCTCCAGAGCCCAGTTGGTGACCATCTCCTCCGAACCGTCCTTGGAGATTTTAATGACAGCAGAATATCGTATGCAGCCAAGCTGACCCGATACGCCTCCAACTCCGTAGCACACATCATCATGGGGAGAGCCACTCGTGGAGGTTGAAAAAATCCTGCAGAAGTGGCCATATCTGGTCCGGACTGGAGCCTCTCACTCAGGCACTAACCTTTATTTCCCATTTCTTCTCTGCTTCACAGGCCATAGCAATGCAGGCTTCAGAACAATACTGAAATAGTGAAAGCATTAGTTGTCAGTGCACGAGAAAATATAAGCGTTGGACAATGCTCATAGGTTGGCTTCAGTTGGTCAGTGGATGTTCATGGGCGGGTGCTATGGGGTCCCATGAACATGTGGGATATACTCAGAGCACTTCTGCCATGCGTTGGAGAGCAGAACCATAGAACTCTGTCATGCGTTGGAGAGCAGAACCATAGAACTCTGTCAGACCTTTCTCAGTCCATCCTTCAATTGGATTTGCAACAAAGGACCAAGTTATAGCGGTTGCTTCTTTTTCAGCATCTTTCACTTGTGTGAGTTCAGTTGTTGCCACTAAAGATTTGAACCCATTCATATTACTATCCACGATCTCATAGTTGAAGCTTTTGTTGACAGGATTGATAGCGAGCAGCTTCTCCAGAGCCCAGTTGGTGACCATCTCCTCCGAACCGTCCTTGGAGATTTTAATGACAGCAGAATATCGTATGCAGCCAGGCTGACCTGATACGCCTCCAACTCCGTAGCACACATCATCATGGGGAGAGCCACTCGTGGAGGTTGAAAAAATCCTGCAGAAGTGGCCATATCTGGTCCGGACTGGAGCCTCTCACTCAGGCACTAACCTTTATTTCCCATTTCTTCTCTGCTTCACAGGCCATAGCAATGCAGGCTTCAGAACAATACTGAAATAGTGAAAGCATTAGTTGTCAGTGCACGAGAAAATATAAGCGTTGGACAATGCTCATAGGTTGGCTTCAGTTGGTCAGTGGATGTTCGTGGGCGGGTGCTATGGGGTCCCATGAACATGTGGGATATACTCAGAGCACTTCTCGTCAGTTTGTGAAGAGACATTCTGGAAGTGGCACGGGAATCATGCAGGCCCAAAAGAAAAATAATTGTTTAAAAATGACGAGCCTCGACGATGAACCAATATAAATGTGATTAAATGAAAACTAATAAACTTAGACATGAGAAAATAATTGATTCCGATTGATTGTAATTAATTTAGGGGGTTTTTGTTTATTTTTCTTAATTGATTCTAATTGATTGTGATTGATATTTTTCTACTTTAGATAGTCATCCTGTAAATGTATTCTTCATTTGGTAGGAACTGAAAATTATATTTTCCTGTCATCACAATTCTCAACTACTAGCAAGAGTAACAATCATGCCGCCGAGTAGTGTTTTTAAATCTTTAGTGGTCGTTGCCTATCTCTCACTATGCAGGCTTCAGACTTCAGCAACCAGTAATGAAGTAGCTGACTTAACGGAGTTGTTAATAGGCACTTCTCAGCATGTTCAAATACTGAAAGCACATATACGGTGTGTTGGCAGTGCACCAAAACAGATGTTGACATGAGCGGTAATTAATGTTAAACCGATTTATTGATCCCTTGCATGCTTATGTCCCTATGAGGTGCTGATTCGTTGAAAGCATGCCGGTTGCTTCCGATTCTATCGTTTTGAGAAAAGCATGATGGACTGATTCTGCAAAAGGACGGTGTCCTGATGCTTCAGCAAAGTAGTTTGCATCGGATAAAGATCAGCACATCAGCTTTTTCCTAGGCTGACAACCGGAGACAATGTGGTGGATCTTGTTTAGATGATATAGGTTGCCAGATTCCATGCTGCGTTGTGTGCACGTTGGTTGTTTGTTTGTTTTTTTTTTTTTTTAAAGGTGCTTTTTCCATATCTCACTTAGGAAAGTCAGGAGGAGATTGGCAACTTTTCTTTTAGTTTGTTTAAAGAAAAAGAATGAGTTGTGGGTTAGACCCACAATAACTGCATGCGGATGCACAAGTTTGGCGCAGTTTAATTAGCACTAACCTCTTTATTTTATTTATTAATTTTATTTCGTATAGTTATCTTATTAACCTTTATTAGTTGAAATGTTATATTTTTCATTAAAAAAATTTGCAAATTATGAAATTTATAATTTTATTTTAGAGAAATAGTTGTTTTTTATTATTTTTTATTCCGAATTTTATATATCTTTCGAAGATAACATTTGAAAATTACCTTGTTCAATTTGCAACTTTTCCCGAAGGGATATCTTTGTTCACTTTGCAACTTTTCATGAAGTGATGCATTTGTTTACTTTGCAACCTTTTCTAAAGGGTTGCCTCTATTCATTAAAACTGAGATAAATATGTTAGTTTCGGCATGAATGTGTATTAAGTTTTTTTGAGTTTTCTTTTCAAAATTACAATCATCATTTCAATTGTCTTCTTTGAGAGACCTTAGAGCAATATTAGAATTGCTATCCCATACTCTTAATCGAGACTTTGTAATATCTTAGAGATAGTAGAGCAAATAAATCCTTAAAGAAAGTAATATCATGTCTTAAAGCCTGACTTTATTTTTCTATCAATTCGAAATCATATTTTTCCAAAAAAATTAAGGATTTATTCATTCAATAATGGAGTCAAAGACAATGAAAGTCTATGATCAAACTGGACTAGTTTGACAAGAATAACTTTGCTTTCAGAGGGACAAGATGATGTTCCTACTCACTACTCTGAAGATATCCTACATACTAGGTCCTAAGTTTGCGCCCATAGAGGATCTACAGCCTTCTACTAAAGGAGGACAACCAAGTGTGGAAACCATTAAAAGGGTTAACTAGGAGAAGAAGAAACGTGTAGATGATGAATTGCTATGTTGTGGACACATTCTGAATATACTATCCGATTAATTGCATGACTTATTCACTGAGATGAAGTCAGCTAGAGAAATCTAGAATATATTGTAATTCAAGTACAAAGAGGAGGAGCAAGTGTACCAATAAATATTTAATCACGAAGTATTTTGATTTCAAGTTTAGTGATACCAAACCCCTTGTTACAATAAGTCCATGAATTACAGGTTCTTGTCAACAAAATTTGTACTCTCAAAATTGATATTTTGGAAGCTTTTCAAGTTGGAGCAATTATTGCAAAATTGCCTCCAAGTTGGAAAGATTATGGAAAAACAGATGCACAAGTCAGAGGACATCACCTTGAGGCAAATACAAAAAAATCTTTGTATTGAGGAAGAGTCACATTTACATGATAATACCATTATGTATGATTCCAAGGTGAATGCTGTGAAAAGAATAAAAAGGGTTGTTGTTTTGTTCATGGCAAACAAAGACACAATGCTAAGAATTGCATTCATTGTAAGAGCATATCAAAGGACAAGAAGATTTCAACTGTGAAGGTAGATGCAAATTTGATTGAAGAAAATTATGTGACCAAGATTTCAATCATGTTGTCAAACATGAAAATTTCTTAAATTAATGATATAATGGCTATGGTTTTTGAAATCAACTCTACTACAGCCCATTCTAGTTAGTGGTTAAATTCTGGAGCAACAGTTCATGTGTGTAAAGATAAGTACATGTTCAAGTAATTTGAAGTGATTATCAACTCAAATGTTCAAGAGGTCCTAATGGCGAATAATGCTCTTGCAAAGGTTGCTAGCAAGGGTGTGACATCCAGATTTCGAGTTTTAATTTCGACTAGATAAATAGGGCCGTTTTCGTTCAGTTGAAGCCAGAGATTGTGAAATTGGGATGCAAGTACGCCATAGTGGTAAGGAAAAATACCAATTTGACTGATGAGGTGTTGAATGAATTAATGGGGGTCAATTTTATTTAATTCAAGTGGGATTAAGATTCAATTGGAAGAGAATTAAGTGGAATTGAAGAAATTGTTGCACAAAGTTTTATGCCCCGGCGGAAAATGAAATTGGACCCATTGAAGTAGGTTGTAGAGGAAATGAGTTAGTGGAAGATGAGATGGGATGATGTCATGTTGGTTGGGCCAAGGAGAATGAGATTTGGACAAGTGGAGGGTGGATATTGGCTCTTGGAAAGGCACCCATCAACATCATCTTCAAGCTTGGGACTTGGGAGGAGAGAGAAAGGGAGAGCTTCGACCGGAAGCTAGCCGCTCGACGCCGCCCCTTCGCACGCTCGCTTGGCCGTCCGCCTCCGCTGTTCATCGCCGTCGCAGTCACTCGTCCGTTCGTCACCGCCGAGCCAGCCCGCCCATCGCCGTTCGCCGTGCCGTCCGCGTGCCTCGCCCGCTCGCCCAACCAGCCGAAGACCAGCGAAAGTTGCAGCATCGTCGGAGAAGCTGCTTGCCACCCACGCTCTGCTCGCCGTCGCCGGAGTCGCCGTCCTCGCCTCGCGTTGCCCGTCGCCGCTCGCCGTCTCGCGCTCTACCGCTGCCCGCACTCACCCATGCTTGGCCGACATCCAGAGCTGTTGTCCAGCTCGTGCAGGAATCGCTGGAGCTCCCTCCGCTACCTCCAGCCACCGTGAGACCCTGTCGTTGGCCGCACGGCACCGCCGCAGCTCCTCCGCCATTCCTCTGCCCAACCGGCGCCGGATCCGCCGTTCTCGGCCCCAAATCAGTAGCTGGAAAAATGGGTATGGCAGCCCGCCCGTTTTGGCCGCCTTCACGAGCCCGGATGCTGGGCCCGCTTTGAGGAAAGTTGTTCTCCTCGGCGTCCCCGTCGTTTTGGTCCGCTATGCTCGCTAATCCGGTGAGTTTAACTCACTAAACTTTGATTAGAGGGTTAATGATGCTTTATGGGTGCTTAGTTAATGTTAAGTGTTATTAGGTGGTTAGTTTAATTTAATTAAGTGTAGATTATATTAAAGTGTTTGATTAACTTAAATTGTGTTTAATTTAAGGTTAAGTGAGTGGTTACATTAATATAAATTGTGATGTGACATAAAGGAATTTACTTTTGATTTATTTAAATATTTCGAAATTTTTTAATAATTTAATAATATTATATTATTCGAAATTATTAAAATATTATTATTTAATTATTTTCGGAATAAATTTAATTAATTATTAAATTCCGAAAATTTTGTTAGAACCCTAAATTCTCAGAATTTCGTGTCGGTCGCTGCTGTGTAGTCAGATTTTGAAATTGATGATTGGATATTATAAATTGAGTGTGAATTGTGAAAAGTATTGATTTTATTTAGAAAATTCCAAGTGTCGAGTTTGGCATTGAAATTGGATTGTTAATGGTTAATATCATAATTGGATTATGTGAGTGAAATGTAAAGTATCCAGGGATCGGTATCGAATTGTCGTGTGCTAGTTGAAAGGCTCGGGTCGCAGTAGTGGCTAGGCCGACTGAACCTTTATTCTTCTAGAAATGCCGTCGATAGAATGACGTGGCTTGGTCGCAATAGTGGCGGGACCGACTGGACCTTTATTCTTCTAGAAATGCCGTCGATAGAATGACGTGGCTTGGTCGCAGTAGTGGCGGGACCGACTGGACCTTTATTCTTCTAGAAATGCCGTCGATAGAATGACGTGGCTTGGTCGCAGTAGTGGCGGGACCGACTGGACCTTTATTCTTCTAGAAACGCCGTCGATAGAATGATGTGGCTTGGTCGCAGTAGTGGCGGGACCGACTGGACCTTTATTCTTCTAGAAATGCCGTAATGTTAGTAGATAGCCGACCCGCGAGTAGGCTATGCCCTTGTGTGGCAGTGAATAATAATTGGAATGCGTGCTAAGTGCGATCGTGATTTATATGAAAGTGATGGCGTTCCAATTATTTAAATTATTATTATTACCTGAGATTGTGTGATACAAATTGTGCTAACCTGCGTGCAGGAATTGAGGCGAGGTAAGTTCTCTGTGTGATGTGGCTAGGCCACCCTTGGGCGTATTTTCTTTTTAATAGGGGTTTAGGGGGTTAAACTTGCTGAGACATCGTCTCATCCCGGTTGTGGGATTAAAATTTCAGGTCCCTGGTGGACGGAGTGACCATATAGCTTTGGTTGGCCTTGAGGAGTTGCAGAGGTGAAGTCATAAGATTGGAGAACGTGTCCAACTTGTAGGTCGTAGGACAATTCCTTTTTAAGAGCCGGTCTTTTGTAGACTTTTGGCCGTAGACCTCTGTTTGTAATTCTGTTGAATTATGGAAGTGTTATATTGTGGTTTTGCTTCCTGCTTTTCTATCCCGTATTTTATTGTCAGGGGTTTTATAATACGTTCCGCTTGCGCATTAATAAATGAATGGGGTCGGCGACACTACCTGGGAATGTCGCATTTGCATGACCATGGTGGGATGGTTGCGCGCTCGAGATTCGGGGCGTGACAAAGTTCATGGGGGAGATAGACTTTACTTTTAGAAAGAAGATTACTCTTCTTAATATGTAATTTATACCTAAAATTAGAAAGAACATAGTTTCTATATTTTACTTTGTAAAAGGGGGGTTTCGGGTTCTGTTTTAATCCCAACAAGGTTATCTTATTGAAGAATGAGGTGTTTGTTGGCAATAGATTATGCAAATAACGACGTGTATCAACTAAATATCAATAACAATATTGTTATTTTTGTTTATATTGTTGAGTCTCCACATTTATGGCATAGTAGGTTGGTACATGTAGATATTCATTATTTAAAGAATATGAAAAATTTAGATTTGCTAAATTTTAATGGTGAATTTGATAAATGTGAAATTTGTGCACAGTCCAAATTAATTAAGAAACCATCTCCTAGTGTTAAAAGAAATTCAAATTTATTGGATTTGACTCATAGTGATATATGTGAATTCAATGGAATGCTAAATCATGAGGGTAAAGTTATTTTGTTGACTTTGTGGATGATTGCAATAGGTATTTATATGTTTATCTCATGATCTTGAAGGATGAAGGCATTTACCATGTTTAAGAAATATAAGATTGAAGTAGAAAATCAATTAAAAAAGAAAATCAAAGTTCTATATTCAGCTAGAGGTGGAGAATATTTTTTAAATAAATTTTCTTCATTTTGTGAAAAATATGGTATTATCCATCAACTTTAGACACCACATACTCCACAACAAAATGGTTTGGTTGAAAGAAAAAAATCAATCTCTTGAAAAAATGATTAATTATATGCTTTCAAATTCAAAGCCACCAATTACTCTTTGGGGAGAAGCATTGCTTACTACATGTTATATTTATAATAGGATCATCCAAGAGAAATGGCATAACCCCTTATGAATTATGGAAAGGTAGAAAACCAAACATGTCATACATTGAAGTGTGGGGGTATTTGGCATGCTATTGAGTACTAGATCCCAAGAGAACAAAACTTGGACCTAAAGCTATCAGAAGTGTTTTCGTTGGATATGCCAAAAACTATAAAGATTATATAAGCTTCTTGACTTAGAGTCCATTGTCATCGAAGAATCGAAAAATGTTGAATTCTTTGAGAATAAATGTTCCACGGGTTCTGAAATTATTGGAAATAATTCAAAACCTACAAAAACTCAAATAGATTCTCATGAGGAAAAAAAAAATGATTTTAAAGACATGGATGAATCGAGAAGAAGCACTAGAGCTAGAAAATTAAAAGACTTAGGCCTGGATTTTATTACTCATGTTTTTCTTATTGCAGGAGACAAAGATAATAATGTGATAAATAAATACCCTTTAGTATTAAATTTAGAAGACAATCCCGAATGTTTTAATCATGTTACGTCTTATAGAGATGTTTCCTTTTGGAAAGAAGTTGTAAATGATGAAATTGCCACAATTATGTCCAATAATACTTGAGTATTAGTAGATTTACCAAAATAATCCAAGACTATAAATGGGTTTCTTTGAAGAAAATATCATTCCAATGATTCTATCCAAACTTTTAAGGCTATACTAGTGGCCAATGGATATAGACAAAAGGAAGGAATGGATCCTTTTGATATGTTCACTCCTATACCACGTATAATTTCTATTTGAATTCTTTTCTCTTTAGCTTCCATTTATGATTTTTGTGTTCATCAAATGGATGTTAAGATTGCTTTCTTGAATGGAGACTTAGACAAGAAAATTCACATGGAATAACCAGAGGGTTTCGTTCTTTCTGAAAATGAAAGGAAGTATGTAAATTGATTACATCTCTTTGAGGGCTTTAAGCAAGCTCCTAAGTAGTGGCACGAAAAATTTAATTCAGTCATATTGTCTAATAGTTTCATATACAATACTGATAAGCGTATATACTCTAAATTCACTAAAGACTATGGTGTCTTAGTGTGTTTGCATATTAATGATATGCTCATCTTTGGAACGAACTAGAATTGTTGAGATTAAAGAGTATCTAACTTCCATGTTTAAAATGAAATATTTGGGTGAAGTAGATACTATCTTAGGTATTAAGGTTAAAAAACACAATAGAGGTTATTGTTTGAGTCAATGTGATTACATTGAAAAATATTCAATCTCAACATCTTTGTTTCAAGGAAATTAGTACTCCATTTGATTCAAGTACTAAATTAAATTACAAAACCAGTAAAGCATTAACACAACTTAAATATGCAAGTGTTATAGGGTCTTTTATATGCAATGCATTATACGAAACTTGATATAACTTGTTCTATATGCAAATTGAATAGGTATACTACTAATCTACGTATAGAACATTGGAAAGCAATTATCAAGACTTTTGATTATCTTAAGAGAACTAAAAATTTAGGATTATTCCATAATAATTATCCAGCCATATTAAAATAATACACCGACGCTAGTTGGATTACAAGTGTGGGTGATAAACATTCTACTTCTTGATGGATATTCACAATAGGTAGAGGTGTTGTATCTTGGATGAGCAAGAAAATGATATATACGACTCATTCAACATTGGAATTTGAATTTGTTGCTTTAGCAGCAACTGGAAAATAAACTAAATGGATTAGGAATTTATAATTTGATATCAAATTATGGCCTAATCATATATCTTCTATTTTTACCATTGCGATAGTTAGGCTACTTTGGCAAGAGCTTATAGTAGCACTTATAATGGAAAGTCTAGACATATTAATTTTAGAAATCAATGTGTGAGGCAATCGATAAAAATGGTACCATAACAATTGTTTAGCTGAGGTCAAGTAATAATCTAGCCAATCTCTTGACAAAAACTAACCATAAGATATGGTAAAAATAACCTCACAAGAAATGGAGCTGAAACCCTTTATTTAAAATTACTAATAATGGTAACACAATCTTTTTCTAAAACATCATTAGTTATAAGGTTTAATTGGTAAAAAAAATTTATTGAAAGTAATTGTTGGGTACTGACGTTAGCCTTAATATGAGAAGTCGGTATTATATGTTCTATTTTGTAGGCTAAATTGAATTTTTAATGAAGTATACAACAAATTTGTAATGTGCTAATAGTAATAGAAACACATGGTAGATACTTTACTTATATGAGCTTAAACGTGGGGCTGTCTCTTACAAAAATTGGGCTTGTTTTTAGAGAGCTCATGAAATAGGTACAAGCACAATGGCATAATAGTGCTGAGTAAAATAAATATTCTCACTAAAACAAGAGGTTAATATATGTGCGATATGGCCGATTCGATTATTTAAGGTACAAGTGTAAAGTTGAACTCTTGTCACTTTAATAGAGTGTTGAGATACTTGCACTAAGTAAAAGTTTAACTCGAAATAGACTTTTATGTATGTATATTAATCTTATCAAAATGTTGGTTGTATATTTTTGAAATTTTTGTCTTACAAGCAAAGTGGATAATTGTCGGTTGTTTGTTTGTAAAAGAAAGCCCTTCCATTGTGAAGCAAGTTAGCCTCTATTTTTTCTTGGTCCCTTCCTCAAAATGTGCTTTTTCCATTTCCCATATAGAAAAATTGGGAGGAGATTGATCACTTTATAAGTATAAGCTTCTTCTAATCTATTCAAAGGAAAATAATGGGTTGTGGGCTAAACCCACAATATTCATGTACGGGTGCGCAATTTTGGCGTGGTCTAATTAGCACTATCCCCTTCATTTTATTTTTTTACTTTTATTTCGTACCTTTATCTTTTATCTTTTTCTTTTTTTGGTGACCAAGGAACTACCGGAGATCACCCTTCGGGGATCACACGACCCTCCAGTGCTCGGTGGCACCATCAGGCTTCAAACCTTTATCTTGTTAACCTTTATAAGTCAAAAGGCTATATTTGTTCGTTTAGTATTTTTGGAAATTATGAAATTCAGAATTCTATTTCTAAAATATTAATTATTATTATTATTTATTTCAAATTTTATATGTCTTTTCAAGATAACTTTTAAAAATATACTTATTCAGTTTACAACTTTTTCCGAAAGAATACCTTTATTCACTTTGCAACTTTTTTCAAAATGTTATCTTTGTTCACTTTGTAAGCTCTCTTGAATGGTTGTTTTTGTTCATGAGCAATGTAACAATAAAAGTGCGTTTGGTAATGATTATGTTCTCGGGAATAGATTATGATCAGAAATGATTTTTTTTTTATTCTAATCCCGAGAACAATTTCTAAGCAAAAGAACGCATTTGATAACTATACAAAATTTCTGATTCTGAAATAGAAAAAGAACATAAATGTGTTTGGTAACTACATAAAATTTCTATTCAAATTCTAAAATTTATCAAATTATAAAAATTCTATTGATTAATTACATATATACTAAGTAATAAACATATTAACTAATCAATTTTTCATTAAATAGTAAATAATAAACTATAATATAAACTATAAATAAAAATACTAAATAATAAATAATAAATTAAAATACAAAATTAAATATGTATTCTATATATAGCAAAATTTCCATTCATACTTCAAATCATTTTTTTTATTTTTTAAATAATTTTATTAATTTTTTTCCTTTTTTTTTTTTCCTTTCTCCCTCCCCTTCTTCTTCTTCTTCCTTCTCTTCAAGGTGGCCGGTCGTCGGCCTTGAGACGATCGACGACCGGCCAGATAAGGGCCGGCGACCTCACTGAAGCGTCGTCGACCCTCAACGAGGCCATGCCTCGTCAGCCGAGCCTCGCCAGCAGTTGGGCGAGGCTCAGCCAAGCCCTGGCTAGGCGAGGCCGCCTCGCAGTGGCCCAGTGAGGTCAAACCCCACCGGCGGTTGGGCGAGCTCGGCCTCGCCAGATTTAGGCGAGGTAGAGCCTCACCCAACCATGGTTGGGCTCGCCGATGGCCGGGGGAGGCCCGCCTCGCCGGCAGCTAGGCGAGCCTCCAACGAGCTTGCCAGGCCTCCAGTGGCAGTGGGCGGCAGACAGCAACGTTCGACGAGGGCTGGCGGCGGCGGCAACACTTGAAGAACAAGAGAAGGAAAAAGAATTAAAAAAAAAAAAAAGAGAAGGAAAAAGGAAAAATTAGATAGATTTGATTCTAGATTTGTATAGATTTGATTCTAGATTTGTTCCCGGGAACAAAGAATCAATTTTTTTTTTATTCTTAATTCTACTCCAAATCTGTTCCTGGAAACAAAATTTTTACCAAATGCGATTCTGTTCCAAAACTACTCTCGAGAACAAAAAATCAGAATCATGGCCTGTTTGGATGGTTACTAAACAGGCCCTAATGGTGCCATTATTACTTGAAGATGACGATGCAATTTCAACCATTACTTTTGCTTCAAGAGGAACAAGTTACTAGATTTGTTTAAATATCAAAACAAGGAAAATTGTTCAATGGGTTGCACCAGAAACTGAGAGTCCGTTCGTTTCAAGGAAAATTGGTCATTTCTGGAAAATATTTTCCCAGAAGTCATTTTGCAGGAAAATGACAATATTTTATTGTATTTTGCTAAAACCTGAAAACGTTTCGGAAAATATTTTCTAGTGTTCGGTAAGAAAAATATTTTTTAAGATTTCACTACTTAGGCATGCATCACTTACCAACCTATAAATCCATCAAATATGAACTTGCCTTTAAATCCAGGCAAACTTCTTTTCATATCTTTGTTCCAGAAATGTTCATATGGATTTTAAAAATAAGCAAAAGAGAAAAGAAGCATAGCATGTATAGCCCTCATGAGAATCTTCCAATTGAGTGGCATGTTCTCCCCCTGCGTTTTTTGTGTTCTAATAAACAAAAGAAAAAAGAAGCAAAGCATGTAAAGCCCTTTACTTGAGCTACAATTGCAAGGTAGAATAAATAAAGAAAAGGATAAGCAAGAGTGCGGAGCGTGAGCTTGAGATTGACGAGCTCGAGGTTTGCTTGGCAACGGCCAACGACTAGCCAAGAAAGAAGAAGATGAGAAACAAAGAAAAAAAAGAAAAAAGAAATAGAAAAGAAAAAGGATAATTCGAATTAAAAAAGAAAAAGAAAATTAAAAAATAATTCGAACAAAAAAAGAAAAGAAGAAAAAGAAAGGGGAGGAGGAAGTGAGGATTTGTAGAGGTGTGAGACAAAAGAGATCAAGTGAGGAAAATATTTTTCACTTTTCAAAAGTGGAAAATATTTGCCCTTAATTTAGAAGACTTTTTTCCTTTCATGGAAAACATTTTTCCCAAGGAATTCATTTTCCGTGAAACGAATACCGGAAAATCGGGAAAACATTTTCCCGGAAATTATTTTCCGCAAAATGAACGGAGCCTGAGAGTTAGAAATTTTTCCTTTTCTTTTTCCTCCTCACCTCGCATGTTCTCGTGATCTCCAACCCAACTTTTTTCATGGCATCTTTCAGTGCCAGGTATAATTCTTTCTTTCCAATTTTATAAATTTAGTGTTTAATTGCTATAATAAACATGAGAGTTACAAAGTAATGGAAACATTAAAAATACAATAAACTCATCAAATCACATTCTACAAGGTTAACTCTAAATTTCCTTTAGTGAACTTCTTTAGGATATGTTTGTATTTTTCAATTTGAAAAAATGCTTGTTCGGAATAACCATTACGACAACGGTAGCTAGTTTGGCCATAATCACTTTTGAGCAAGCCAAGAAGGGGTAATTGTACCCAAAAAAAAAATTGAGAGAGGGAAATCTAGGTGATTGACCATAGTGAGCTACCTCCATCATAGTGCTTATTTCGAACAAGCATATTCTCAAATTGAAAAATACAAACATATTCTAAAGAAACATACTAAAGAGATTTAGAGTTAACATGATAAAATGTGATTTGAATTAGTTTACTACATTTCTAATGTTCTCTTAACTTCGTAATATTCTCAAAAGAACATGTGAGGTTAAGATGGCAAAAAAGAAAATTCTGATGTTCTTTTCCGGTGCAGCCCATTGAGCAATTTTCCCTTTCTTCTTATTTATACAAATCCGATAGCCGGTTCTTCTGAAGTGAAAGTGGTGTTGCACCGTCATCTTCAAGCAATAATGGCACCGTTACTCTAGAATCATTATTTGTTCATTAAGACCCAGATAAATATATCAGTTTCTACGTGAATGCATATTAAGTCTTTTCCAGTTTTCTTTCCAAAATTACAGCCATCATTTCAATTGTTTCCCTTAAAAGACTCTAGAACAATACTAGAATTGTTATAAAGTATTTTCAATGGAGATTTTGTTATATCTTGAATAATATTTGCAGCCTACAGGTAATCATTAGTAACAATGTGGAGTAAATAAATCATTAAGTCTAACTTTATTGTTCTATTTAATTCGAAGTCATATTTTTCTTTCTACTAAAAAAACCTATTCCAATTCACATTCCAACAGTGCACAAAATTGACAAAGTTAGAAATTGTGATTTTCTCCTCACTAATTTTGACTAGCTTCTTGAATATGTCTCTGATATCTTCGTACTCTTGGAGCAGGTGCGCATGAATGGTGCGGGGCTGGACACTAGGAAAATGACACTCAAGTGGACATATTGCCGCGTTAAATGGAGGGCTCTTGAATCCGCCACGAACCTCATCGTACCAACGCATGCAAAAAGTAGAGTCAAAATTGACATGGATACTCCGCATTTGTCCGACATAGCATTGTTCGACCTGTCCAAGTTAATTGAAAGTACCTCAACTCAAGTTAGGTATGTTTCACGAAAAACATTCTTCGGAAAAATGAGCTAGCAAAAAATGTTTTCTTGATCAATGAAAAACCTATCTTTAGATTCAAGAAAATAATTTTATCTTTAAAAATATAAATCATTTTTCAAAATGTAATTAGATATCGACGCTTGAACCCAAACTATACGCTTGGGCACCAAAATCCCAACGTTGGTTCCCAAAGCTCAACGTGCAAAACTAGATCTCTAGCACTCGGGTTTGGGCTCGAGTTCATTGAGACTCGACTATAGATCTCAATGTTTGTGCTCGAATCTCCAGTGCCCCTGCCCAGGTCCATCAAAGCCGAGCTCAGGACCCCGGCACTTGTGCTCGGGTCCATCAAAGCTAGGCCCAAAGCCTTATTGAGTACCCGGCCTCGAGTCCACCAAAGCCAAGCTCGGATCCCCAACACTCGAGCTTGGTTCCACAAAGGTCGTGCCCGAGTCCACAAAGGCTGTGCATTGGTCCATCAAGGTTGAGCCCGGGAACCCCAGTTCCCATGCTTGGGTCCATTGAGGCTAGACCCAAGACCCTAGTGCCCGTGTTTGGTTTCACGATTGCTCATGTGTGTGTCTATTTAAGAAAATCAAATTATATTTCTCACGAAACAACATAAATAATTTTCAGTTCATTTTCAAGTTTTAACCAAATACCGGAAAATATTGTCATCTTATTAGAAATGACTTCCCTCAAAATATTTTCTAGAAATGT
Source organism: Eucalyptus grandis x Eucalyptus urophylla (assembly GCA_028830015.1). Classification (NCBI taxonomy): domain Eukaryota; kingdom Viridiplantae; phylum Streptophyta; class Magnoliopsida; order Myrtales; family Myrtaceae; genus Eucalyptus; species Eucalyptus grandis x Eucalyptus urophylla. Next base: position 54,998,007 of record CM054190.1, on the reverse strand, counting down.
TATATATTCCGTGAATAATCATAGCTTCAAGATTATGTCGGTCATGTATGATCACATCTTCAGTTTGAGCAAATATAACTCTCGCTCTTTTTTCTGGCAAAAAGGAAAAATTCCTTCAAAAGTGTATGTATATATATATGAGTGCAATTTGGACGTACAAGATGGTGCTCCCAATGCAAATGGGGAATAGTGACCAATCTTATGAAACCGAATCCGACGAATAAAAATTATCAACTTTTATAAATTATATCAAACGTCTCCCATACAAATTATTGCGAAAATATTAGAGAGCTACTGCGTACTATTGCACACCGCATCACTCAGCTCCAAGACTACCATACGAGCACAGAAGCAAATCATCAGATTCAGACGAGATCAGTTTGCCTGACCGAGAAGAGCCTTCTCCATGCTCCTCGCCATGACCTGCAAGGCCGACTCGAACCACTGGTCCAAGTCCTCGTGTTTCCAGCCGTTCACGGGCTCGACCTCATACCGCCACATGATGCAACACCCCTCTTCCTTAGGCACGACTCGGCCTGTGGCTACGTAGGAGTTGAACCCGATATTGCTGTCTATGATGGTATAGCTTAATGTCTTGGCGACTGGGTCGATCGACAACAGCTTCTCCTTCGCCCAATACAGGGTGCTTGTCTTGGCCTGACCGATGGCCCGGTCAAACGGGGCATTATTGAACCCAGCACAGTAACGGATGCACCCGGGCTGGCCAGGGACGCCCTCGACCCCGGTGCAAGCAGTGAGGGTCGGGAACCACCTTTTGAGGCCAAAGAAGTCCTCCACGAAGGGCCATATTTGGTCTGCCTTTGGACCTGCCAAGTCTGCACAAGCTTGGCCTTGCCATTTTGGTTGGGTTTGGTTCATCTCATAAGTCACATGATCAATGTTTGCAGACTCCATTTTGGCTTTGTTAGTTCTTCAAACAAAGTGGAGAGAGAGAGAGAGAGAGAGAGAGAGAGAGAGAGATGAAGGCAAATTAGGTTTGTGTTTTTGAGCTGCGGACGTCAATCTTTATATAGAGAGTGAGAGAGCATGTTGAGGACTTGAAGTTTTGTAATCCGAAAATGCCTTCCTACAAGTAGCACATATTGTTTTTTACTAGGAAAATCAAATTTTTGATTAAAAGTATCAAGAATCGCAATCTTGACCCATTTTGCCAGTATCTTCTTTTGAGGAGATCACCACAAGTCCAAATTTATCAATATATCCAGTTGAGTCTACTTTTACTTAAAAGTTTAAGTTAATGAATTATGGTCCAACTATGATATATTAATTGTTGTACACCATATCAATTCTTCAATATGAAACGTCTCTAGTGTTCTAACACAAATACTAAAAGCATGATTGTCACGATGTGCATGGAAATATTAGTGTCAGATATATAGATATATTTAGGAGATTTTGTGTATTTCTCTTACTTGATTCTAATTGATTGTAATTAATGTTTTGCTACTTTAGATAGTCATATTATAAAGCCTATGTACTATCATTTGGTTTTAAAGAGAATATTACATTTTTAAGTCATCATAATTTAGTGTCAGAGCCACCATTGAACGCAATATCGAGTTTGTTTCTAACAATGCATTGGTTGCTTTCCTCTATCGTCATGATGTCAACAATATAAGTCGCATCACTCCACGCAGCCATCACGAAGTCAGTCCTATAGGCCATGTTGCTTCCGTTCCTCTACCAAGTCCAAGCCTGTATCTTTTGCTATTTGCTTTGGAAAATAGACAACACTACTAGATTCATTACTCTCCGACAAATTAAATCCTAAAATTTCACGGCAAAAGGATGTCGGACGCCACCACACATGCTGCCACGTCTCGAAGACACTGAAGCCCGTCGCCTTGTAGGTGCTTTTCCGACGCTTTTAACTGGCTCTTTTGACAATAAATTCGATGTTTTCCACGAATAAAACTATGCACATTGAAATAAATTGCATTTCATTAAATATTATATTCTTTGTGGCACCGTTGGATGTATTTCTACTTCATTTGTTGGATCTTTTCTCCAAACTCAAGTTGACCTCTGCATTAGAAATATAGATATATTTATGGGATTTTTGTTTATTTCTCTTAATTGATTTTGTTTGATTCTAATTGATATTTTGCTACTATAGAAGGCCTGTCATAAATGTGTTCTTCATTTAGTATGGATTGAATGTTATATTTTTCTATCGTCACAATTCTACTCATGGCTCCTTGACAAACCTAAAATTGTCCTAAGAGATCCACCCACATGAGGTCAGTGCACCAAAACAGATGTTGATATGAGCCCTTATCAATGCTAAACCCATTCGATGATCCCTTGCACACTCGTGTCGCGATGAGGTGCTAATTAGTGAAAGCACAACCAGTTGCTTCTAATTCTATCATTCTAAGAAAAGCATGAAACAGCCTAGCCATGATGCATTGACTCTGCAAAGGAATGGTATCATGATTATTGCAAGACACGAGCAATCGAACAATAAAATAGATAGAAGAAGAAAATAAATAGGATACCAAATTTACATGGTTCGGTCATAGTGACTTGCGTTTACAGGGAAAACAATAACGAATTCTACTATAAATCAAGCGATACATTGAGATTATATACTCAAATCACTCAAATACTCACAGTGTTTTTAAAACCCTAATTACACCAAATAACACACGTAATATTTAAACCTCACAATTCTTCACGAAATAATCTCTCAATCTCATGGAGGAATTATATGCAAATCTTTTCACAAAATTTAATCAACTTCAACACTATAATTTATTATATGTAATTTATGAACAAATTTCGCTGCACGAACGACAAGAAGACCCGTTGCCAAGCATCTGAGCGCCTTTGGACGTTCCTCATGATAGAGCAACCACGGCACATGAAAGATGGCGCTTCCCTCACTCAATAGTGTCAAAGTTGGACAGCTCACCTCTTCTTCAGCCTCAACGAGCCCAACGCGATGCTTGAAGCTCGCACGCACACGATAAAATGCTGCCAAGCGGAGTCGCTGCCTAGAGCTTCCAACCGAAGTTCATGGAGACCGGATGGTGGTGGTCGGCATTAAGCTCGCAAAGTAGGGAGCTGCTGACGTGCGCTTTGGTCAAGGTCACCGAACCTGACAATCGCATTTTCGCACTCCATGTTATCAGGAACGACAGTGAGAGGGAGGAAGGCTCAGGCTTAGGGTTTCTACGAGGTGTAGGTATTTCTGTTTTTCGAAGTTGGGTGTGAGTTTATGAAGGCTTCTGCAACTTGAAGCAGGTTCTGCTTCCGTTTCATTCAATAACCTTTAATTTGCATTCCCGTATGCATGTGATGCAACTCTCTTCTCTAACACAGCTGAGAAGCTAACGATTAGGTTTTAATCAAAAAAGGTGCTTAGAGCTGCCATACTTTTATGATTACTAGTGCTGTCTAAACACAGCTTTCTCTTTGCCTTCTTTGGTCATTTTCTCACTTTGCTTCGCTTCATTTACTGATTCAAAGCGATGGCATCCACTTCTGTACTCTGGTCTGCTTGTTAGTGGTGAGATTCAACAGCTATACAAATTTTCTTTTTTGAACTTACCCACCATAAAGCGGAGACACCCCGATTTGCATGCTCTACCCGAAACAGCATCTAAAGATGGAAAAGTGAGGATATATGCGACTCAAATGCTCTACTTGAACATGTATACTTGTACACGACTATTGCGCACTCATTTAATAAGTTGGATACACCATTTTCACGTATCTTCTTGGTCTGGTCTCCAGTGTTGTAGCCTATTCATCCTAGATATCAGATCATGCAGTGACTGTTACTATTGCGGGCATCAATGCCATAGGATGATACTACAAGGTAAACAAGAATCAGATCAAGATTTATTACCCTTTGCTCGATAAGGCAGCTTCTATTCTTTCAGCCATGACTCGAAGAGCAGCACTGTAGAACTCCGTCAAATCTTTCTCCGTCCATCCTTCAATCGGATTCACTGTGAAAGACTAGCTCATTCCACATCCATCTTCTTCTTCTGCATCTCTCACCGCCGTCAGTTTCATTGTGGCAGCCAAGGATTTGAACCCGACATTATTGCAGTCCACGATCTCATAAGTGAAGCTTTTGTTGACAGGGTCAGTCGCAAGCAGCTTCTCCAGAGCCCAGTCAGTGAAAACATCCTCGGAACCATCGGCGGAGCTTCTTGCGCCAGCGCAGTATCGGACGCATCCGGGCTCACCCGACACGCCCTCGACTCCATAGCACGTGTCTATCGTGGTGACCCACTTGTGCAGGCTGAAGAAATCCTCCAGGAGGGGCCATAGTTGGTCAGGACCTGAGCCTCCCACCAGGGCTCAGGTCCTGACCAAGTATGAGAAGGCATAACCTTGGATAGTCATGGGAATCAATGTGCTGGACAATGCTCTTAGGTTGACTTCAGTCGGTCAGTGGATGTACATGGGGGCGTTGCTATAGGAGCACAAGAACATGTCGAAACACTGAGAGCATTTCTTGTCAGTGTGAGAAGAGGGATATTCTGGAATTGGCATGGGAATCATTTAGGCTCTTTCTCTCTATCTCTCTCTCTCGTGTTGTTTGATATTATTGGAATCTTGGAAACTCTTACCTAATTATGACACTTGTCTATATAAAAGGTGGTATTCATATCCTTTGATCAAAGTGAAGGCCAAAACTTGTCCATTTTCATAAAATCTCAACTAAAGATTTGTGATGCCAACTGTTGACACCTAAATTTTGGCTACCCATTTAGTCATTTATTGCATTAAGAAATTAGGGATTAATTTTAATCCCTAAATATATATATAAATTAATTAATTAATTGCATAGCATTTAGTTGTAGGTACATTTGTCTTTTATTTGCATTTACTGGACCGGTGGTAGATAGGTCGAATTAGTGGTTTTGGGTTTTAAATTAGCAAGCTGGGCTAGGCCCACGAAATGAGAAAATTAACCCAAGCCCGTTGTTATGTTTAATTAATTATCTTGTGAAAAATTAAGATTTGATGCGATATTATCATGATTTTTGAAAATTAAAAAAATCGCATTGTAATCTTATTTTTTATCAATCGATAATGAAATCGGGAGAGAATATTTTTGAGATAAGGATTTTTGTGATCAAGAGGTTATAAGCAATATTCGGAAGATGAAAATATTAACGAAAAAGATCCTGTTTCATTTCGCCTATAAAAGGATACGTACGGATCAATTGAGTGGAGGGTTCTCTTCGTCGAAAAAAAAAACAAAAAAATGTCAAGTGAAAAGCGAGAGGCAAAGGAAGAGGGTTTCGGTTTTTGGGATAGGAAAGGGAGAGAAGTGTGCAGAAAAAGTGACGTGAGAGAGACAGGTGAGAGAGAGAAAGAGGGAAAAGATAAAAGTAAAAAGGAAGAAGTGAGGGGACGTTTACTGTTCATCGTCTCCCTCACACTCGCCGACTCCGCTTTGCCCTCCATCTGCCGGACCCGATTCCGCCTTCCGTTTGCTGCCGACGACCCCGCGTCTGCCTCCCGCCGAGCACCAGTCTGCGTCTATTCCTCCCCGCCTCCGATCAAGTGACCTGGATCGCAAGCCAGGAGGACCCACGCCGCTCAATCCGACCCGCTGCTACTGCTCCGCCCGAAGCCAGGCAGACCCGCGCTGCTCGTTCCCCTCGACGTCCTGCCGACCCGCGCCGCTTCGCCCTTGCCCCGACGACCCGACGTCACCTGCCCTGTTCATTGTGCTGCTGCTCCAGTGCCTATCTCCTTCGCCGTCTTCTGCTGAAGCCGCGCTGGTCCCTGCCGCCCACGCAAGCCGCGACACCGGCAGCCCGACGAAGCCGTCGCCGTGTCGATCCGCGACGCCCGAGCTGCTGCACCCTCTGTTGCAGCGTCACCGGGCCAGGGTGCCCCTGCCTTTCATCTCTGCTCGCAGCTGCGCAGACGCCACCACCGCACAACCCAACGCCCCTGCTCGCAGCACCGCTCCAGATCTGGAGCCTGAGCCACCATACGCCCGTCTGATGGCCCAGCGTCCCTTGTAGCCCGCACCTCCGCGCCGGTCCGTGACCAGTCGCTGCTGCAGACCCGGTGGTCCGCTCGACGCCAGCAGGCCCCGAACCCGTCGCTATTGCCTCTGCCTTTGCTCGACCTCCCAGCGATCCGACGCCCCTGTCCGCGAAGCCGCCGCCGATTCCCCTCGCCAGCCCGGAGCTCCGATCACGACGCCCTCCGACGATCAGAACCCGCTGCCCGAAGATCAGCCGCACGAGCAAGCCGCGAGTGAAGAAAGCAAGAAAAGAAAAATAAAAGAAAAAGAAAAAGAAATTAGGTAGTTTTATTTTCTTTTTATATTTACTTTATTTTGTTTATATTATGTAGTTTAGTTATTTAATTGGATCCCAATGTTCACTTTATGAGTCTTGTAGGCATTATCCGCAGGGTCTTCCCCATAATTATTATAATTATTAATTTGACCCGTAAGATGTCGGGTCATTTTTTTAATTATTTTAATTCTTGGAATTTGTTGATAGTACTTTAATTGTTGAATCAATATAACTATTAATTTGATCCGTAAGAATTCAGATAAGATTTTTAATTATCTTGATCTTTTTGTTGTGATAATTAGGGTTAGGATAATCGTTAATTTGACCTGTGAGACAATAGGTTATTTTTCCGATTATTTTAATCCTTTATTTGATTGAATATCTTAATTGTTTAGATTTAGTTGATAATTGCTTTTTTTTTTAAAACCACTAAAAATATCTAAAAATATTTGAATTAGGATTCAATTTGTTTTAGAATATTTTTTCGTTATCTTGCATATCTAGAATAAGGATTTTATTCCGAATTTAGAAAATATAAAAACAAAAAAAAAAAGCGCATTCATTTAGGTTGTTAGTTTTATCATTATTTGAATTGCATGTGAAATTTTAATTTCGAAATTAATATAAAAACACAAAAAATCATCATGCGTTGAATTAGGGCATTTTTTGCACGTCATCGCATATTAAATAAATTGCATGTTAGATTAAAATAATATCTTAGTTTAAATTAGGATTTAATGTGACTTAATCCTTAGCTTAATTAGATAGAATTTTAATCTAGCTAGATCATTTTTGCATTTTTAAATAGAAATATCAAATGCAAGTCATTTAGTTTTTATTAGGTTCATTTAATTAAAACTTCCTCGTCATTAGACTAAGTCATTTAATAAATGTCGCATGACATATAACTCGCATACTAAATTGTATGCTGCATGTTATCTTAGTTTAAATAGTTTTGTATGTCATTGCATCGCATTGCATGTCATTAGAATTAGGTCATTTAGATTGCATTTCTTCATGTCATATAGTTTAGGTCATGCTGTTATGTCATATTAGATTATTAGCATGCATCGCATAATTTTCATTAAGAAAAGCGAAAACAAAAATTGAAATTGCGTGTTAATTAGAAATCATATCTAGGGTTGCTGATATGAATTCTGATTTAACAATGCAGATGCTTTCGTTGCTTCTAGGTATGTTTTGCAATACTTAATTGCTTTCTTGAGTGTTAAATTGGTGGTATGCGCACATGTATGATCACCTCACATGTTAGGAAGTTAAATTAAAATCAATTCAATTGCCAAACATTTTTTTTGAAAATGAAATAAAAAGGTACCGAAATGGCACTAGGATAGTCTGGTGTAACCAAGTCCCCGAACTCATAAATCTCTGATTCGTAGGAGTAAAGTAAATCTCCCGTTACTTTACTTGGATTTCTAATCGACCCACCAAAAATAGATTAGTGGCGACTCCTGATTGAAAATCATTTGCATGTTAAGAATTTAAACCTAAGTCGCGAATTGGTATGGGCTTGGGAGAGCTCGAGCTAAGCTTAAAGACTTAGTAATCCATTAACCTAGTTTTAGGTGGTGAACCCGCGAAAATTAGGTCACGACACCAACGCACATAAAATTCAAGCATTTACTCGTATTTGTGTTTAAAATTCAACGAGTTTTGAGAAAAGTGTTTTCTTGGAATGTTTGTTGCTAATTATCGCTAAGGGCTTGTATGATTGCGTATGATTGCGTCATCATACGCTGTTATGGATTCAAAAGATCCATGCAATGTCCTGCAATTCGCTTACATGGAATCCTCTATCGTTATTACAACTTTTCACGTGAACTTCTAATGCAAACTGGTGAAATATTTTTTAGGTCTCTTGCTTAGCATGCTCATTAATTGGGATAATCGTCATTTCAAGTCTCAAAACTTATCGATTCGTAATTTCGATCCTAAAACTTTCATCTTCGTATATTTGAATCCAAAACTTGTACCTTTTCTCCACTTATGAGAGCGAAAAAAAAAAATACTCATTTAATTATTCAAGATGCTTTCTTAAACTGTCGGTCGTAAGAAGTTCTTACGCACACTTATGAGAGCGAAGTACACTCTTACGCACTCGCTTGTGGGAGCCAAGCTCACTTCCACTGATGGAAGTATTTGGCTATTTATAAGCAGGTGGTCTTCCTTAAAAATATCTTCCTATGTAATTCTAAAAAATACTAGATGTGGCTAATTTATTAACCACTCATTTCTACACTCTTCATAAAATATTTTATGAAAAAACATTTAGATATTTCTCCTAAAAAAGAAAATCTAGAGTTCTAGGAGAAGAGGGTGTTAGAAAAAAATTAGGAAAAATGGAACGAAACTTTGAGGTGTGAATATTTTGCCTTTAGGAATTATTTTTCCCACAAGATCGCTAATGATTATTAGCAAAATTCTACAGGATACAACTAAGTTTCAAACTGAAAATGTCACAGAGCAATTCTAAAACTTCTACAAGAACTCTGGAAAGGAAACAATTTGAGAATAAACGTTGTATCTTTTCTAGAAAGAGAAGAAAATTGAAAATGAAATATATTAAACCAGAAACATTGAATATATAAAAGCGAAACCCTTTTGTGAACAACATACTGTTTCAAAAGGATATTATTTGCAAAGTTTGAAGAATTCCATACTTATATATTGCCTCACACAGGCATCTTTTTTATGTGTCTTTGTTCAAACAATCAGCAGAGAGGCGATACATCTTTTTCTTTAATAGAAGGTAATAAAAGGTGACACAGAAAAATCGACTTTTCATATCGTATTGGTCTAAGTTAGTGTGCGGATATGAATTCAGTTCATGACCCCATTGTATTTGAGAGTCGGCCAAAATTCCTTCATCGGATCAAGATGAATCACGATATGGTTACATACAGTAAAAGGCAATCTGAAATTAGCTCAAGTACATATATAAGTGAATTTGGACATATGAAATGGTGCTCTAATTCCAATGGGAACGGGAATAATGACCAAACTTTCAAATTATTGGAAAGCAATTAGAGAGCTAATACGTGCTATTGCCCAGACTTTCACTACTATTGCCCACCGCATCACAAAGCTTCAAGACTATCACACACGAGCACAAAAGCAAAATCATCGGATTCAGATGAGATCAGTTCCGGAATCCGATCGGTTTGCTTGACCAAGAAGAGCCTCCTTCATCCTCTCGGCCATGACCCGCAAGCCCGACCCAATGAACTGGTCCAGGTCCTCGGGTTTCCAGCCGCTCACAGGCTCGACCTCATAGTCCCACACCATTCGACAACCGTCTTCCTTAGGCATGACTCGGACCGTGGAGACGTAGGAGTTGAACCCGACATTGCTGTCGACGATGCTATAGCTGAACATCTTCTCGGCCGGGTCGATTGACAGCAGCTTCTGCTTCGTCCAGTTCAGGGTTGTTGCTGCCTCAGTGCCGCCACCGATGTCCCGTTCCTGGTCGACTGGGGTTCTGAACCCGGCGCAGTAGCGGACGCACCCAGGCTGGCCCGAGACGCCCTCGACGGGGGTGCAGGTGGCGAGGGTTGGGAACCATTTGTCAAGGCCGAAGAAGTCCTCCAAGAAGGGCCATATTTGGTCCGCCTTTGGACCTGCCAAGTCCGCACAAGCTTGCCCTTGCCATTTTGGTTGGTTTTGGTTCATCTCAGAAGCCACAGGATTGATGTTAGCGGACTCCATGCTGAGGAATGCCAAATTAATGCGAGGTACAATAATATCTAGTTGCACAAGATCGAGATCGAGACCAAGAGAGAGATATGAAGGCTAGTGAAAGCTTGTGTTTCTAAGCTGCAGACATGAGCGTCTATATATAGAGGGAGAGAGCAATTATATCAATTCAGTTTTAAATCTCTTTCAAAAAGAGAAAGAGAAAAAAAGAAAAAAATTGAGAAAATATTAAATAATTAATAAAAATTATCCACGTCGACACCAATTGACAAAAATTGACTAGATAGATGGAATTTGTATAAATTTAAAAGTTTTATGACTCAATTGGCGAAAAAAAATGGTTAGAACTAAATTGGTATAATTTCATGATTTTTTGGTAATTTTCCCTTACAACTTACATTGCATACAATAACCCTAGCACTATCCTATGTACCCATGGCCATGATATGGGATTGGACTTAAATTTGGTTTTTTTTATGATATCAAAAAATGTTTATGATAGAATAAAAACTGGTCTGGGAATTTCTTATAAGACGGAAAAATGTTTAGAATATAGTTGGGATTGAAGACCAAGTTTTGGGATTCTTTTTCTTTTTCTTTTTCTTTTTTCAAGATGGTAGGCCTATAAGATCGTGCTTCCATTGAAAAAGAGCACTTATTGCAAGGCATCATCATTCTCTCGTGGCAATAATTGGTCTTTGTCGAGTAGGGGTGAGCATGGTCCGGGTTGGTCCGGGCCACCCCCTAACCCTAGGACCCACCCGTACAGTGTCGGTCCTCAATTTTTAGGACCGAGAACCGACCCTATTGAGACTAGGACCAAGGACCAGACGACCCAATGGGTTCGGTCCGGTTCCAGGGTCAACCCGGGACCGATCGATAATTTTTTTCGTCTTATTTTTTATACTCCATAAAAAAAGCAAACCTACAAATTCAAATTACACATCCGTCGACAATGCGGCATTATGCAACTAAACTATAAATACCAATACATATTTAGCAAATTTAAGATGACACAATAATAGAAATTTCGTACCTGCTAACCGCTCATCGAGATATGAGACAAGATGGAAAGTTCTTGTAATAATCTATCTTTAATATTCATAACACCATATGCAAAAGCGTTTTCCTGCATTTGATCATGTAGAGTCCACTCAACCAAAAAATGAGCTTCACACCACTTGACTAGCATTTGATCATGTAGAGTCCACTCAACCAAAAAATGAGCTTCACACCACTTGACTAGCAAATCACCGTAGCAATTGCAGTACTACTCTACTCTTCAAAAACTTCTACCATTTGACACAAATTGAAAAGCAAAGTGCAGCTGAAATTCATTAGTAAAATACAATTAAACCATTAAAAGTTCAAAACACTTAATATAAACCATGAACATATAACTTCACATCTTGTTAATTCACTTAAACTTCTAAACACCTGAAAACAAAACAAATGACACATAATTAATACTCAACAAAAGTTTTAAATTGAAATTACTATTAGTGCTATTGATAGAACATCTCAATATAATATAATATAACAGACATTTTACTTAGGTTTGAATATATAAAAGAATTATAAATAATATAATATAATATATAGGGTTGGTTCAGGGTTTGACCGACCTAAAACTCTTAGGACTGATGACCAACCCGTACAGTGTTGGTCCTGGAATTTCAGGACCAGTGACCGACCTAGTCCCCTTGGGAACTAGACCAGGACCGGCAGGGTTGGGCCGGTCCAAGATCGGTCCAGGGTCGACCCTAGACCGCTGCTCACCCCTATTGTCGGGAGAGAACTGTGGGAGCTCCAACCATGCGTCAGTGCTTGCGTGAGATTACAGTGACCTCGAGAAAGAGATGAATGAATCACATTTTCTTTGGCTGAAAACGTGAAAGTTTTGGCAAATTTTGACGAGCAAGTCGCAATGGGACACTCAACCATCTAATCGATTAGTTTGAAAAACCAAACTTAAGGCTAAAAGCATGGCTCGTCTGGTGAGAGCATGATATTTTCCCTTGTAGGGATGTGTTTGTTTGAGCAAAATACTTTTTCACGAATCAATTTATGTGTTTGATTTGCAAAAAATAATATGTCCATGAAAAATCATTTATGGTTAAAAAAGATATGCATGCTTAAAGTTAGGAAAATAAATTCTTTAACTTGAAAAGAGGTACACATTTTTCCAAAGAGTACTTTCCTTTGTCATAAAATTTTCCTCGAAACAAACACACCTTAAGATTGAAAAATACATTGAATGATATGATTCTAATTATATCTCACACGTTCATTTTCTCAATACCTAATTACACCACGAGGCAATTGATCATGTGTATAACCTAATCTTCCTCCCCCCTCCCCCCAACACCCTAATCTTCCTCGAGAAAATTGTCAAAAAAAAATCCTAAACCTTTTGTATTAGTGTCCATTTAGTCATAAATATTTTATTAGTGTCAATTAATCTTAAACATTTTAATTTGTTGCCAATTTAATCCTAAACCTTTTGACTTAATGATAATTCAGTTTTTCTAATTAATTTTGGTTGATGTGGACACCGATTAGTTAATATGGATAATTTTTAAGAATATTTTAATACTTTCAATATTTATTTTCTTTTCTTTTTCCTTTTCGTTTTCTTTGTCTTTTTTCTTTTCTATTTTTTTCCTTTTCTTTTTTCCTTCTCCTCCCCCTTCCTCCAGTCAATGGCTGGCTCAAGTCCTCGCCAAAGGTCGCGATGGTAGCCTCGTGCTGGGCAGCAAGACTCGCCCTTGCAAAATCTAGCAAGGCTAGCTTGAGGCCATCCAAGCCGCGATGGCGGCCTTATGCTAGGCTAGCAAGGCTCGCCTTTGTTGGCCGTGGGCGAAGCTTGACCTAGCCAAATCCGACAAGGTTGAGCATCGCCAGTGGCCAGTGAGGCTTGCTAGAGAGCAACAAGGTTGACCTTGATCTTGTTGGTTGTTACCTCTAACCGATTGCCGAGGTTCGGCGACCGGCTAGAGTAAGGGGAAGAGAAGGAAAAGAAAAAGAAAAATAAAATTTAAAAACGAAAATTATATTAAAATATTATTAAAAATTGCCCACTCCGGCCATGCCACATTAGCCAATCGGTATCCAAGTCAACAAAATTTGGCCAAAATTAGCTGGAAAGACTGAATTTGCATCAAATTAAAAGGCTTAGAATTAAATTGGCATCAATAAAAGATTTAGGACTAAATTAGTACCAATACGAAACTTTTCCCAATCTTCCTCTTTTAATGAAACTAAAAGATGCCACGCCCTATAATCCTAATCTACAAAAGAAAGAAATGTATGGTAGTTTTCTATGTAATAACTTGTATCTCACTCCTCCTTTAACTTTTTAATTATGTGCCTAATCTCAAGACGGTGGTTTTTAGCAAATAAATGAAAAAAATTATCTTTGGGCAGTGGTTTATCAATACAATTGGGATTTGAGGTTGAGATAGTATCACAATTAAGTTATCTTGTTTTTTTTTTTTTTCAATTAGTTTTAATTAGCATCTGAATTTAATTTTAGCTATCTTCCCTAATAATTTAAGTATGAATATTCTCATTTTTGCAACAAGTTCTCTCTTATTTATATCTTAGTCGTGTAGTTACAATGCTACGTTGCATCTAACTATTAACTATACACTTAACCCCCTTATAGGCATGTAGGTTTAAGTTCGGTGTAGTTTTCCCTTGGTTAGGATTTGATTGTTATAGCTTTGTTTGTCCTGGTTTAATGCATTTCCTTTTTAAGTAATAATTTAAGAATGAATATTCTAATTTTTGCAACAAGTTCTCTCTTATTTATATCTTAGTCGTGTAGTTACAATGCTACGTTGCATCTAACTATTAACTATACACTTAACCCCCTTATAGGCATGTAGGTTTAAGTTCGGTGTAGTTTTCCCTTGGTTAGGATTTAATTGTTATAGCTTTGTTTGTCCTGATTTAATGCATTTCCTTTTTTGTGATAATCTATCTACTGATGCAACCATATTACGGTCTTCCAACTTAGGTGTCACCTACCAATTATACGAATTTTTTTCAATGTAAAATGCTACGTTGCATCTAACTATTAACTATACACTTAACCCCCATTATAGGCATGTAGGTTTCAGTTCGGTGTAGCTTTCCCTTGGTTAGGATTTAATTGTTATAGCTTCATTTGTCCTGGCTTAATGCATTTCATTTTTAAGTAATAATTTAAGTATGAATATTCTAATTTTTGCAACAAGTTCTCTCTTATTTATATCTTAGTCGTGTAGTTACAATGCTACATTGCATCTAACTATTAACTATACACTTAACCCCCTTATAGGCGTGTAGATTTAAGTTCGGTGTAGTTTATAGGCACATTGGTTTAAGTCTGGTGTAGTTTTCCCTTGGTTAGGATTTAATTGTTATAGCTTTCTTTGTCCCGGTTTAATGCATTTCCTTTTTTGTGATAATCTATCTTCTAATACAACCAAATCACGGTCTTCCAACTTAGGTGTGACCTACCAATTATACGAATTTTTTTCAATGTAAAATTTTATAGGACTTATCATTATATATTTTGAATTACGTGTCAACTGTTAATTTCTTAATTTTGCTTCTAGTGTTTTTGAAAGGACTTCTAATGCTTCTAACTTTGTACATTTAGCATGGTAAAAATATTGAAGTGGGGAATTAAGACAGGAAAATTCTTGATCAATTACAAACATATTGTACGAATGCTAATTCATCCTTAATTTTTCAAATTACCAACTTAGTCTTAAACACTTATGGTCGTTTCTATCAATTTTCACTGAAAATTGATGATGTGACAGTCCACTCATCACCAACTATTTTATGTGACACATTGCTACATCTGTAATTTTCTACAAAAATCGAACGAAAAAATTATATTTGAATTTTCACGCAAAAGTTAAGGATTAAAATAGCAAAATTACAAAATTTAGAACTGATTTAATATCCATACAATAAATTTAGAATTGATTGGATAATTTTCTGGAATTAAGACTACCTTACATTTTGTCTTTTGTCGAGTTGATAATCCTCTCTTTGCTTTTGCTTTTGGTTTTTCATTTATGCAGACAAAACTTAACATATGACATTTCATTGTCATTCCCCTTTCTATCAGTTGTCATGGGTCATCCGTTGTACGTTGGCGTTCGTACAAGAGTCCAATTAATTCCGATAACGTCCTAAAAATGATGGGACATCGCACTCCAATCGAGACCACATGTGAAACAATGGATAACATATGTTAAACATGCATTTGAAATCCCATCGTATATTTTCCTGGTGTGGTTGTAGATTGCCTAAGCCTTAAAAGAATAATATCACAAATCCATGAATTTTGATTTAATGATTATTAAATTTTGATCAAATATGTAATTTTGTCGCAACACTTTTAATCTATTCAATATGATCATTGAATTATTTGTAAAATGTTCAATTCAGTCTTTTTGTTTGTATCGGTTTCACATAGCCTAAGGAATAAAATGAACATATACTAATATTTCAAAAGTGGGTTAATGACCATTTTGACAGCTTTAAATGCAATGACGACATTGCTCATTGGGCCAAAGTTCAGAAAACACATTGCATAAATAAAAAGTTCATAGATGACATCGTACATAAGATTAAAGTTGTGACACCATTTGTGTTTTCTATGTAGTAACTTGTATCTCACTCCTCCTTTTACTTTTAAATTATGTGCCTAATCTCAGGACGGTGGTTTTTAGCAAATAAATGACAAATTATCTTAGGGCAGTGGTTTATCAGTACAATTGGGATTTGAGATTGAGATAGTATCACAATTAAGTTATCTTGTTTTTTTTTTTTTTTATTAGTTTGAATTAGCATCTGAATTTTATTTTAGTTATCTTCCTCATTAATAATTTAAGTATGAATATTCTAATTTTTGCAACAAGTTCTCTCTTATTATATCTTAGTCTAGTAGTTACAATGCTACATTGCATCTAACTATTAACTATACACTTAACCCAGTTATAGGCATGTAGGTTTAAGTTCGGCGTAGTTTTCCCTTGGTTAGGATTTACTTGTTATAGCTTTATTTGTCCTGGTCTAATGCATTTCCTTTTTTGTAATAATCTATCTTCTGATACGACCAAATTACGGTCTTCCAACTCAGGTGTCACTTACCAATTATAGGAATTTTTTTCAATGTAAAATTTTATAGGACTTATCATTATATCTTTTGATTTACGTGTCAACTGTTAATTTCTTAATTTTTCTTCTAGTGTTTTTCAAAGGACTTCTAATGCTCTTAACTTTGTACTTTTAGCATGATAAAAATACTGAGGTGGGGAATTAAGACAGGAAAATTCTCAATCAATTACAAATATATTGTACAAATGCTAATTCATCCTTAATTTTTCAAATTACCAACTTAATCTTAAACATTTATGGTTGTTTCTATCAATTTTCACTAAAAATTAATGATGTGACGGTCCACTTATCACCAGCTATCTTATGTGGCACATTGCTACATCAGTAATTTCTTACAAAAATCGAACGAAAAGACTATATTTGAATTTCACACGAAAATTAAGGATTAAAATAGCAAAATTATAAAATTTAAAACTGATTTAATATCCATACAACAAAATTTAGAATTAATTGGATAATTTTCCGGAATTAAGGCACCTTACATCTTGTCTTTTGTCAAGTTGGTAATCATCTCTTTGCTTTTGCTTTTGCTTTTGCTTTTCCTTTTGGTTTTTTTTTTTTTTTTATCATTTATGCGGACAAAACTTAGCATATGACATTTCATTGTGTCATTCCCCTTTGCATCAGTTGTCATGGGTCATCCTGAAAAAGACGGGACATTGCACTCCAATCGAGACCACATGTGAAACAATGGATAACATATGTTAAACATGCATTTGAAATCCCATCATATATTTTCCTAGTGTGGTTGCAGATTGCCTTAGCCTTAAAAGAATAATATCAAAAATCCATGAATTTTGATTTAATGATCACTAAATTTTGATCAAATATGTAATTTTGTCATAGCACTTTTAATCTATTCAATATGATCATTGAATTATTTGTAAAATGTTCAATTCAGTCTTTTTGTTTGTATCGGTTTCACATAGCCTAAGGAATAAAATGAACATATACTAATATTTCAAAAGTGGGTTAATGACCATTTTGACAGCTTTAAATGCAATGACGACATTGCTCATTGGGCCAAAGTTCAGAAAACGCATTGCATAAATAAAAAGTTCATAGATGACATCGTACATAAGATTAAAGTTGTGACACCATTTGTGTTTTCTATATAATAACTTGTATCTCACTCCTCCTTTTACTTTTAAATTATGTGCCTAATCTCAGGACGGTGGTTTTTAGCAAATAAATGAACAAAATTATCTTAGGGCAGTGGTTTATCAGTACAATTGGGATTGAGATTGAGATAGTATCACAATTAAGTTATCTTGTTTTTTTTTTTTTTGATTAGTTTGAATTAGCATCTGAATTTTATTTTAGTTATCTTCCTCATTAATAATTTAAGTATGAATATTTTAATTTTTGCAACAAGTTCTCTCTTATTTATATCTTAGTCAAGTAGTTACAATGCTACATTGCATCTAACTATTAACTATACACTTAACCCCATTATAGGCATGTAGGTTTAAGTTCGGCGTAGTTTTCCCTTGGTTAGGATTTACTTGTTATAGCTTTATTTGTCCTGGTCTAATGCATTTCTTTTTTTGTAATAATCTATCTTCTGATACGACCAAATTACGGTCTTCCAACTCAGGTGTCACTTACCAATTATAGGAATTTTTTTCAATGTAAAATTTTATAGGACTTATCATTATATCTTTTGATTTACATGTCAACTGTTAATTTCTTAATTTTTCTTCTAGTGTTTTTCAAAGGACTTCTAATGCTCTTAACTTTGTACTTTTAGCACGATAAAAATACTGAGGTGGGGAATAAGACAGGAAAATTCTCAATCAATTACAAATATATTGTACGAATGCTAATTCATCCTTAATTTTTCAAATTACCAACTTAATCTTAAACATTTATGGTTGTTTCTATCAATTTTCACTAAAAATTAATGATGTGACGGTCCACTTATCACCAACTATCTTATGTGGCACATTGCTACATCAGTAATTTCTTACAAAAAATCGAACGAAAAGACTATATTTGAATTTCACACGAAAATTAAGGATTAAAATAGCAAAATTATAAAATTTAAAACTGATTTAATATCCATACAACAAAATTTAGAATTAATTGGATAATTTTCTGGAATTAAGGCACCTTACATCTTGTCTTTTGTCAAGTTGGTAATCATCTCTTTGCTTTTGCTTTTGCTTTTGCTTTTGCTTTTCCTTTTGGTTTTTTTTTTTTATCATTTATGCGGACAAAACTTAGCATATGACATTTCATTGTGTCATTCCCCTTTCCATCAGTTGTCATGGGTCATCCTGAAAAAGACGGGACATTGCACTCCAATCGAGACCACATGTGAAACAATGGATAACATATGTTAAACATGCATTTGAAATCCTATCATATATTTTCCTAGTGTGGTTGCAGATTGCCTTAGCCTTAAAAGAATAATATCAAAAATCCATGAATTTTGATTTAATGATCACTAAATTTTGATCAAATATGTAATTTTGTCATAGCACTTTTAATCTATTCAATATGATCATTGAATTATTTGTAAAATGTTCAATGTAGTATTTTTGTTCGTATCGATTTCACATAGCCTAAGGAATAAAATGAACATATACTAATATTTCAAAAGTGGGTTAATGACCATTTTGACAGCTCTAAATGCAAGGATGGCATTGCCCATTGGGCCGAAATTCAAAAAACACATTGCATATATAAAAGGTTCATAGATGATATTATACATTGAATTAAAGATGTTACACCATTTGTTTCATTTTCCCGGTAAAGCATCCAAGTCAAATTGGGTCCCACATGATACAACTATTTTCTCATTCGACTCCGTTTGCTTTCCATTACTTGTATGGCTATGGAATTAATAATTCAAATTCAAACCATGGGAGCCAAATGGGCTTTCAAAATATATCAAGTTGCACTTATCATCTTGAACACAGTGTGTCTTGCTTGTGTAGTGATTATCATTTACTAAATATCAAATCCCCAAAATGGGACTGGGAAATTGGAAATGACAAAAGTTAGTTATTTTTTAAGAATGGTTGATGCTTTCTATTTTCGCTTTATTAAGAAATATGTTAATTATGGTAAAACCTTGCCCACTTGAAAACATTTTTTGATCATTTATTATGCTCACACAAATAAATAGATGATTTTTTTTATTATACACAAAAATGTTTAAATATAAAATGGCTGTCGATAATGAAAATATTTTCATTAACTAATTATTTCAAATGATATAAGCGATCATTTTTATGAAAATATTTTTAAAATTATTTATTTTCACCAAAATAAATATGGCCTAATTTGATATATTTCTACTCAGTCAATGGGAATTTAGTAAATCATTAATGAAGGAAATCGGATAAAACCGTTGCACGATGATCACATCACGTGCCATCTTGGCTCAGTGTCATCCACTTAGTCAAGAAATGTCGTCTTCGTTATTTATTCGAGAATCGCACAAATGAAGACAGTTGAGGGGGGCACACGTCGCGTCATTACTTTGGTCTCACACGCCATAAATGCTTTCATAAAGCGAAGAGCACGAGGCATGATTTTTTCGGAGGACTAGGAAAAGGTACGAGGTTGTATTGTATGATCGAGAATGAGCCATTAGTCCATTCGAAGCTACTTTTCTAACTTTTATCTCCACTCTATGTGGTGCAACCTGTTCACCCCCTCCTTAGTATTTGTCAATGATATATTTATATTTTATATGTACCGGATCGGTTTGTGTGTAAATATCAAATATGAGATATGCAATTGAATGGCATTAGGTGTATCGAATTTAAACTATTAGTTGTGCATGGTGGGAACTTATCACGGGATAAAGTGCTACACCTTGGGAACCACTTTTTGAACCTTATTAGAATAAAGTGCTACATGGAGGGCACCTCAATTAGTGCGATCGTCTGTGTATGATAGGATATTGAGGTCCTAGGATAGGAGTGCTCAATGGAATCTAAGTGGATTTTTGAGGTGTACCACGTTATAACTCAACGGCGACTACTCTGAGCCTTAAGTGATAGGCACCATGATAGTGTCCACCTCTGACCTGACCAGTAGAGGACACTAATACCATTCAGCATTGTGGACAGATTCCTAACCATAGCTATCGGAAGAGGATCGACAAAAGCTGGTGCATTGGTTCTCCATAATTTTAAAAGGAAGAGAATGGACGAGATACCATGTCAGAAAGACCAACTTAAAACCTCAACAATAGTCCCACAAAACTTAATATGATATTAAACCTGGTTCTGTCCTCAGATTATTTCCCTCATTCGTAAAATTCCACATACCCTTCCTAATTCGGCTTGTACAGGAGTGGGTCTTTTATTATCCCCGTCCTTGACTACGGGGTCATAAGCTCTCTATGTATATAGTCTCCCTTCCTTTCTAAGTTTAATTTTTTGGAATAGTTGGTATTGACCTTGCAAAATGTTTCAGGCTCCTGGAGATCTTTCTCTCGGGTTTCGAACTTTTGATTTATAAATAAATTACACTCCGCAGTTTAAAAATGCTCTAATGTAGAGAGAAAATATTCTCTTGCATCTCTTTTTTACATCAACAATATTTTAATATGTCTCTTGCAATAACAATACCTTCAAGTTTTGGGCTATGTTCAAGGGACGGGGCTTGGCCCAAAAGTTAGGTGGAAAGAATCTCTCTCTGTCCACACTGATACCAAATCCATCCTCACCCCCACTTGTCTCCCTCCTCCTCCTCATTTCATCTCTGATCGGGGATTCTCATGGCCATGACGGCCGGCCGGCCTGAACAGCAATGAAGGCACCCGCAATGGCAAGTGTGTGACCATCACGCACTACAAAGGAGACATATAGTATTCCTCTGTAAGTATGGCAAGGACCAAACGTAAGCATTAGGCAAAATGATAGTGTTCACCTCTAGTATTTAGCGGTATGGACAGATTCCAAGCCATAGCTATCGAAAGAGGATCAACAAAAGTTGGTGCATTGGTTCTCCATGATTGTAAAAGGAAGAAGGATGGACAAGAGACCATCATATTAGAAAGACCTGCTTAAAAGCTCCGCAATAGTTCCAACAAACCTAACATGATATTAGAGTCAGGTTTTGCCCTAGATTATTTCCCCCTTTTGTAAAATTCCATGGCGCCTTCTTAATTTGGCTTGTACGTCAGTAGTTGTTTTATCATCCCACATTCCTTGATTATGGGTTTATATGAGCTCTATATATATGGTCTTCCTCTATCTATAAGTTTAAGTTTTTCGAAAAGTTGGCGTTGGTCTCGTTAAATCTTTCAAGCTCTTGGAGATCTTTCTCGAGTTCCAAACTTTTGATTAATAAACATATTACCCTCCAAATTATAAAAATGCTCTACTGTAGAGAAGACAAATATTCTCCTGCATCTCTTTTTTACATCAACAATATTTTAATACGTCTCTTTGCAACAACAATACCTTCAAACTTTGGGCTATGTTCGAGGGACCAGGCTTGGCCCAAAAGTTAGGTGGAAAGAGTCTCTCTCTGTCCAGTGACACCAACTCCATCCTCACAGCCATCAATATCCTCCTCATTTCATCTCTGATTGGGGCTTCTCATGGCCATGATGACTAGCTGGCCTGAACGGCACGAAGCCACCCACAACGGCAAGTGTGTGACCGTCATGCACGACAAAGGAGACATGGCACTGTAGGTATGGCAATGACCAAACCCCAAAACTTAATGCCAACGTATTTCAGATACGTGACAGGAAAATTACAACATTATGAATAACTAACTACTAGTGAGAATATTCAGAAGTCATCGAATGTAAAGTAATTGATGATTATTGACCCTCAACTAGTAATGATAAGTTCATGTCCCTTACGATAATTTAAGACAAATGACTATTTCAAGGTTATTACAAGATCGGTCAAATTACAATTTGTTGGAGTTATATCAAAAAGGGCAAGAACTATAAAGTATGACTTTTAATGCAAAATGACAACATTGTTAAAAGGAGTAAGCATCTCTTGAGACGAAATCGTTCACCTTATAGGAAGCAATATAATTTATCTTTAAAATGAGCAATTTAAATTGAAACTAAGGTTTGGGAATTAGCTTGTTGCATCGTAGATGTCAAATAAAGTCCACAGATCATGTTCTATATTAGCAAAATAGGTTTTAGTGTTGTAAATTACCTTTTAATCCATAAATTTCTTGTAAGTATAACAATCGTCTTATAAGTCATGAATCACTGTTTTCAATCGTATATTGCCTTTGTACTCCATGACTTGCTGCGCTATAACATGTCATTTTGAGAAAACTTCTCTCGGAAGCATGGCAAACTTCTCAGAGAAGTAATAAGTAATCTTTATTCTGTCTTTTGATCAATGCAGTAGTGCTTGGTTAAAGTGGAGGATTGCCTGCGCTTTTCCTTTTAGCACCCTCTTTTCTTTTCTCCTCTTTCCGTTCCTAGCATTTTGTCTCTTTTTTTAGCACTTCTAATAATATTAATGTGCCTTGGAATCCCCCTTCTCCAAGATCTCCCGTTCAGTAGGCAAGATTTCTTTTTTTTTTTTGGGGGGTCATATGCAGTCAATATTAAAAAGGGTGAGAAACAATTTTCTTTTTTTTTTTTTTTTCGATAGAGAAATGAGAAAACTCTGCAGTAGATGCAAAATCTTCAACCAAAAAAGAAAGAAAAAGAAGGAAAATCTAGCAAATTTAGGAGGAAACTCTGCAAGAGAGGCTCAGATTCGTTCCATGATCAGGCAAAATGGAGGAGGAACCCCTGCAAGGTACGGTTGGTTCTCAACGCCTGTCGCCTTCATTTCTCTCACCTCGCGTCTCGTCACAGCAAATGATCTCTCCCAAACATGTCCAGGAGAGAGACGTGAGTTGGGTGTAACTTAAACTCTTTATTTTTAAAACCTGACCAATCGTTGTGGACTAAATGAGAGAGGAAATATCATTCACGTAAGCATTAGGCACCATGAGTGCTTTCTTTGAGTAAGCAAGTTACCACCTTGGCCTCTGCCTGGTAACCCAAGGAAAATTTTGCTAATGTTCACCTCTAACCGGACCATTAGAGGACATTAATACCATTTGGCACTATGGATAGATTCCAAGCCATAGCTATTGAATGAGGATTGACGGAAGCCGGTGCATTGGTTCTCCATGATTATAGAAGTAAGAGGGTGGACGAGATATCATGTTGAAAAAACTGACTTAAAAACTCAACAGTGGCATTACAAAACCTAACATGGTATCAAAGCCAAGTTCTGCTCTAGAAATTTTCGTGTGTGCGACTTCCATTCGTAAAATTCCACATGTCCTTAATTTGGCTTACAAGTGAGTGGGTGTTTTAGTATCCCACGTCTTTTGACTACAAGTTCATATGCTCTATATATATGGTACTCCTCTAATTATAAGTCTTATCTTTTAGAATAATTGGTAGTAGGAGTAGGCATGGTCCGAGTGGGCGGTTCCCAGCCTAAAACCAGAAACTGCCCGCTCAAGACCAGTTTTAGAAATGGGAACCAGGAACTGCCCGTTAGTTGTATGAATCCACCCGAGAACTGGATCGCCGGTTCGCTCTAGTTCCCCAGTGGATCCACAGAACCGGTCCAACCTTTGCACCTTCCCCTTTTTGCCCTTCTCACATTTGCTTATTCTAGTTGTCCCGCCCATGGAAGCTTTTAGCCTCCTCAAGCACTAGTGTTGCGGCGGCATTGGCGGCGATGACGACAGTGGGTGACAGCAGCAGTGGCCACCACTTT
The DNA here is from genome assembly GCA_028830015.1 of Eucalyptus grandis x Eucalyptus urophylla. NCBI lineage: Eukaryota > Viridiplantae > Streptophyta > Magnoliopsida > Myrtales > Myrtaceae > Eucalyptus > Eucalyptus grandis x Eucalyptus urophylla. The sequence goes on along the minus strand of CM054190.1, from coordinate 54,974,078 downwards.
CGTCCCGGCCACCATCACCATCTTCACCACTACCTCCACTATCTCTCACTCCTCCCTTGAGACTGACAACGAGGAGGTTGACAGGGATGATGGGCCGTTCTTTGACCTGGAGTTCACCCCTATCCCCGAAGACGAGGACGATGGGGAGAAGCCCGAGGAGGGGGAGGAGGAAGAGGGGAGGCAGAAACGGGACAAGCTCAGCAACGACAAGTACGATAGTGACAATGAATGCGGAGGTGGTGACAAGGATGGTGACAACGTGGAGAGAGAGTTCAAATTCAAGGGGGAAAAGAGAATCAACTCACCATTTCACCGAGCTAGCTGCTTTCAGACTAGGACTCAAAGGGAGATAACTAGATTCGGAGGTGAATCGAAGAGGAAGAGGGAGTGGGGGAGAGTTTCAAATTGAGAGAGACGAGATGGAATAGGAGAGCAGTGAACTGAAACAAGATAGAGATCGAAGCCCTAAATTTTAGATTTATTAATTTAAATTTTTGTAATATTAAAATTAATATATTGTTATAATATAATTGGTTTAGTCCGGGTGAGGAGATGGGCGGATTTGCCTATGGAACTAGGAACCGAACCGATACCCACCGATTCTCATAAATTGGAATTAGGAACCTAATTGGTTTCCTTAAGAACCACCAATTACGAGTAGTTCCGATCCAGTTCTAGGTAGTCCATGTGATTCCCGGTTATTTTGCACACCCCTAATTGATGTTGACCTCACAAAATCTGTCATGCTCTTGGGATCTCTCTCTAATTCCAACTTTTGATTGATAAAGAAATTAGATTCTTGATGATATAAATGCACTAATGCAATGAAGAAAAATATTCTCTTGCATCTCTTTTTACATCAGCAATAGTTTTAATATTTCTCTTGCAACAAAGGTACCTTCAAATTTGGGGCTAAGTTCGATGGATTGGGCTTGGCCCGAAGGTTAGGTGGAAAGAATCTCTCTCCACACTGATACCAACTCCATCCTCATTGCCATCCATCTCCCACCTCCTCATTTCATCTATGATCAGGGCTTCTCATGGCCACAACGGCACCATCGCCATTTACCAGTCAGCCTGAACTGCGACAAAGGCACCTGCAATGGCAAGTGTGTGACCATCATGCATTACAAAGGAAAAGTAGCATTCCTTTGTGAGTATGGTGAAGACCAAACCTCGGAAGTCAACCCCAATGTATTTCGGATACTTGATTGGAAAATTACAACATTAAAAATAATTGCTAGTGAGAATATTCAAAGGTCATGTGATGTAAAGTGATTGACAATTATTGACTATCAATTAGTAATAATAAGTTCTGTCTCTTGGGATAATCTAAGATAGATTATTATTTCATGATGATTGACTCTTGTTGCGAATTGTAATAACTAGATTACAATGAGATTAGTCAAGTTACAATTGTTGGGGTTATATCACTAAGTGCAAGAACTATAAAAGTATGACTTTTAATGCAAAAATCCGATATTGTTAAAAGGAGTAAACACTTCTTAAGATGATGCCGCTTATCTTATAGAAAGTGATATGATTATCTTTAAAAGAAGCAGTTTATCTTGAAACTAAGGTTCACGAATTAGCTTGTTGCATTGTGAATGTAAAATGAAGTCCATGGATCATGTTCTATATTAGTAGAATAAGTGTCGGTGTAGCCATAAATTACCCTTTAATCCATAAGTTTTTATAAATATCAACAATCAAAATCTTTAAATTGCAAATCGCTGTTTTTCGATCAATAATTGCCTTAATACTCCATGACTTGCTGTGCTACATGTCATTTTGACTTAAAAAAAATAACTTCTCTGAGAAAACTTTTCTTGGAAGCATGCTTAATTCTCAGAGAAGTAAATCTTTATCCGGTCTTTTGATCAGTCCAGTAGCGCTTTGGTTAAAGTAGAGGATGTTGCCTGTGCTTTTCCTTTTAGCAGCCCCCTTTCTTTTGACCTCTTTCCGTTCCTAGCTTTTTGTCGCTTTTTCTAGCACTTCTAATAACATTATTGTACCTTGGAATCCCCCTTTTCCAGGATCTCCCGTTCAGGACTTTCATCACGGAATCTTTAGATTTTTCACTTTTATTATCCTAATTTTGTAGTTTTCACATTCTAGTTTTTTTTTTTTTTTAATGCGACGAACTCATCATTTCTTGAAAAATCGTAGCTTTGCGGGTAATCTTTTTTTTAGTAATTTTTGTAATATGAAATTGACAAAAAAGTATCAAAGCCACGGCACTCGTGTGAAATGATGCAAACAACTATCTCTTTTCTTTGTGGAGATTTTCAAGATCTATTGCTCATATCGCGTGTCGTTATCGTGCTCCTGAATTATTTTTCGTATTAGCATGAGATGTTTCAATTTCAATTCCATTCATGTGGGATCTGTAGAGTGCGTTGAATCGGTCATATATTAAAAGTGGTAAGGGTACTTTTATGTTTGTTAAATTCATTTAGTAGTCTTCGAGAATAAGATAAACGGCATCTATATATTAAATGTATATGTTAAAAACTTATTTAATGTTGAGACAATAAGCACACTTCCGAAAAGTGAGAGAAGGAGGGGTTATCAACAAATAGATATTGGAAATTGCAATATTGATTTTCCAAAGCAAAACGAACTTTCTGCATATCATGGTTTGTCTCACTTTTTGCTCAATCTAAATTTCGCGGAAGATGCAGTTTGATGTTTTCATAAATCAAAATGCTTGGAATTTTCATAATTTATGAATTTGTGGGATGAGTGCATTGGAAATTTTAAAATTTGTCATAAAAGTATAATCGAGTTATTCCGTTAACTCCGTCCAACTTTAGTAAATGAAAAAATTGACGTGGTTCTTTTAATAATTTTCTTTAGTGGGCATGAGTACAAAGACCATTTGGGCTTCATTTCTCAAGTCTAAAATTTCCTCTTGGATTTCTTATGCCTAAAACAACATCGTTTTGGTCAATATTTTATTTTCAATACATTTGATTCAAAATAAATTAAAATAAAAGTTAAATTAGAAAAAAGAGTGCCCCACCATCATTGGGAAGAGCCGACGACACCCGTCTAGATTTGGACAAGGGTTGTGGCCCTTTGCCTCTTGCCAAGGGCTACCACTAGCAGTTGATCTCTTGCCATGTGGAAGATATAAAATAAGATTAATATCACAAAAAATTTCAAACTGATGCGCTTATGATAAATTACCAAAAAAATAATTTTTTAACCACGAAAAACCCTCAAATTAATATATTTATGATAAATTTATCCACGAACTAATTCTTTGATTGCTAAAAACCTTAAATCGATACATTTGTGACAAATGTACATTTCATTAAATTTGATTAATACAATAAAAAAAATCATAAAATTAGTACAACTATGATAAATGGAGAGTAAAATCCTAAATTGGTAAACTAGTTAACTATTAAATGTCATTCAACTTAGCAATTTGACTGTAAAATTTATCGGAAATTAACAAATGGTAAATTTGTCACTAGTATATCAGTTTATGGTAAAATTATTAAAGACGTACCAGTTTGGGACTTTTTATAGTAAAAAAAATTAGTTTATAGTAAATTTGTCATAAGTGTCTCAATTTGGGATTTTTTATAATATTAATTCTAAAAAATATTTAAAAATCATTTTTTTCATTAATTAAGTCTGACGATATTGACTAAAAGACTCAATTACATTAATCTGATAAGTTTTGAAACTTGATTAAAAAAAATTATTTATAAATTTTAGGGTTCAGTTACATTTTTGTGATATTTTCATAACATTTTTTTTTATCGGTCTTACTTTAATCCTACTATAACTCTCACTTTCAAATTTTTGTCCTGCATCTTTGCAAGTGTGCGAGTGAAGCCTATAATGAAGCTAAGGGCTTGTTTGTTTATTTGTGTTCTTGTCTCCGAAACAAAAATTTCCGTTCTTTTGTTCCGGGAAATAAAAAAGAACAAAAACGCGTTTGTTTTGGGCGCGTTTGATAACGTTTCTGTTAAAAAATTGTTCCAGGGAACAAAAATACAAAAAACTATTTATGTTCCGGGGAACAATTTTTTACTAGAAAGACGCATTTGGTAAACTTGTTCCGGGAATAAAAAATGAATAGAAACACGTTTGGTAAATTTATATTCTTTTTTTGTTTCTTTTAATTTTTTAATATTTTAATTTTAATTTTCCTTTTTTCCTTTCTTTTTTCTTTTTTTCTTCTTTTGGCCGGCAGCCTCGCCCAACCACGGCGAGGCTCGGCCTCCGAGCCTCACCGGTGGCTGTGCGAGCTCGGCCTCGCCTAGCCAAGGCGCGGCCGAGCCTCGCCAAGGGTCGGCGACGCTTGGCATCGCCGGGGGCCAGCGACGCTCCGACGAGGTCGCCAACCCTCGACTGCATCGCCGGCCCTCGACGGCCAGTCGCCGGCCATGGTCGAGGCTGGCGACCGGCCAAAGAAAAAAGAAGAAGAAAAGAGAAGAGAGAGAAGTGTTTCTTCAAAAGTGTTTCTGGAACAAAAAACAACTTTTTTTTTTGTTTCTCATTTCCGTTCTTTTTTTGTTCTGAGAACAAAAAAACGGATTTTGAACAAAAACGCAAACAAACGCGTTTTTGTTCTTTTTTTGTTCCTGGGAACAAAAAAACAAAAAATATGTTCTTAAACAGAAAAAAGAAACGAAAACATGCACGCCCTCACACTTTTGTTCCTTGGAACATATTTGGAATAAACATAAGAAGTAGAAAAAACTTGTTTTTTGTTCCAAAAAACAATTTCGAGAATCACTTTTTTTTTCTTCTCCTTTTTCTTCTTCTTTTTTCTTTCCTTCTTCCTTTTGATCGATCGTTGGCCTCGACCATGGTTGATGACCAGTCGTCGAGGGCTGATGACCTCGCCGGAACATCGTCGGCCTCCGGTGAGGCTGAGCTCGCCTAGCCAAGGCGAGGCCGACCTCATGCCACCTAGGTGAGGCCGAGCCTCGCCAGTAGTCTCAATGGCTAGGCGAGGTCATTAGCGAGGCTCAACCTTGCCCAAGCACCGTGAGGTTAGCCTTGCGCCAGCCGACGAGGCCGAGCCTTGCCCAATCATGATGAGGTCACCGACCCTTGTCGGCTGGTTGCTGGCAATCGGCCAAAATGAAGAAATAAGAAAAAACTGAAAATTATTAAAAAAATTAAAAGAAACAAAAAAAAATTATATAAATTTACCAAATGCATTTCTATACTTGGAGTATAAATTTTTTGTAGTTATCAAGCGCGTCCTAAATTCAGAAATTGTTCCTTGGAACAAAAACAAAAAAAAACTATTTATGTTCATAAATTGTTTCCAGGAACAAAAACGTTACCAAACATGCCTTAAGGACATGTTTATTTATTTGTGTTTCTATTTCCTGAAGTAAAAATTTCTGTTCTTTTGTTCTTGGGAGCAAAAAAAGAACAAAAATGCGTTTGTTTACACTTTTGTTCCCGCAAACAAAAAAATAGTTTTTTGTTTCTGAGAACAGATTTGGAACAGAGATAAGAAATATAAAAAACTTGTTCTTTGTTCTCAAAAACAATTCCAAGAAACACTTTTTTTTTTCTTTTCATTTTTCTTCTTCTTTTTTCTTTCCTTCTTCCTTTTGGCCAGTCGTCAGTTCCAGCCATGGCCGGCGACTAGCCATCGAGAGTTGACAACCTCGTTGGAGCGTTGCCAGCCCCCGACGAGGCCAACCTCACACCGCCTAGGCGAGGTCGAGCCTTGTCGGTGGCCTCGGTGACCAGGCGAGGTCACCGGTGAGGCTCGACCTCGCTCAAGCGACGCAAAGTCAACCTCTCGCCGGGGGCCGGCGACTGGCCAAAAGGAAGAAAGAAGAAAAAAAAGAAGGAAAAATATAATAAAAATATTGAAAAATTAAAAGAAACAAAAAAATTGTACAAGTTTACCAAATGCATTTCTATTCCCAGAATAGATATTTTTTACAGTTACCAAGCGCGTTCTTATACTAAAAAATTGTTCCCTATAACAGAAACAAAAAAATTATTTATGTTTAAAAATTGTTTCTCGAAACAAAAATGTTACCAAATACATCCTAAAATATCCTCATTTCAACTCATCTTGAAAAAGTGAGGATTGGAGTGCTCACCTCCATCTTTTCATGTGAGAAATATGGCCATTGAAATAAACTTCAATAGCTTATTATCGTGACACTTTCAATCTATGCACTTTTCATTGCGGGCTTATGTTGGCTTAGGGTTGATCTCGCGGGAAATTTCAAATAAAATTTGAATTTTAAAGGATGTTCATAACTTTCGAAATAAAAAATCCAGTGCAAAGATTTCGCTCTCGAGCGAAAATAGACAGGTGCAATTATCCGGCTGTCTGGTTCAGACAACTAGACAAGACCTTTGACGTGATCGAGTCCGAACGGGCAAACGTCGCAGCATTCCCAGAGTTTCCTGCTCGTCTCTGCATTTTCCTCTCTCCCGTGCCGGAACTCCAGAAAACCGCGAGAAAACGAAAAAGAAAATGAGTCGTCCATTTTCCATCTCGATTCCAGATTTTCCCGGAAAATTTTAAACACCGCCAGAACAAAATAGCACGGCAGTCCCTCCACACCTCTCTATTGCACGGACTCACTCGTCGATCGCCATGAACACTCCTCCACCTTCTTCCGCTCCGCCTTCGCAGTTCGTGCCGCTTCCTCTTCCCGTCGAGGACGCGATACGCCGAATCTGCAGTGATCAGAACCAGCCTCGACGGTCTGATCTCCCGCATTATCGAGAACGGCGCCGGCGCCGGCTCTCCTCCCTCGCCGTCTCCGACGAAGATCGCTTGCATCTCCCTGAGTGATCAAAGCCCGGCCCGTTCGCCTGTGATGAATTCGCGCGTGAGAGTTCCCATTTTTTTCTTTTTTTTTGGTCGTTGTCACGTGGAGGTCGTGCTGGTGATGTCTGCGCTCGTGATTCGCAGAAATTAGAGAAAAAGGGAACGGTGAATCGTCACAAATTCCGAAGTTGCATCGTCATCGCCATTTGGCGGCGTCAACATCCTGTTTTTTTTTTGGTCAAAGCGTCAACATCCTGTTTAGATTACCCGATTTGGTTTGTTTTTGGAGCAGTAAGATGTTCGGAGAGATGATAGTGACGGTAGTAGTGACCATCTGATGATAAACGGACTGGATTTTGTTTTGTCAACACTAAATAAAATTACCATATTGAGAATAATTGGAAAATTACAGCATTATGAATAATTGCTAGTGAGAATATTCAAAAGTCACCTGATGTAAAGTGATCGACGGTTATTGACTGTCAATTAGTAATGATGAATTCTGTCTCTTACAATAATCAAAGATAAGATTATTATTTCATGGTGATTGACTCGAGTTACAAATTGTAATGACTAGATTACGATGAGATCAGTCAAATTACAATTGTTGGGGTTATATCACTAAGTGCAAAAACTAACAAAATATGACTTTTAATGCAAAAATATTGTAAAAGGAGTAAACATCTCTTAAGATGATATTGTTTATCTTATAGGAAGTAATATGATTATCTTTAAAAGGAGCAGTTCATCTTGAAACTAGCATTGGCAAATTAACTTGTTGCTTTGTGGGTGTAAAACGAAGTCAATGGATCATGTTTTATATTAGTAGAGTAAGTTTCAGTATAATCGTAAATGACCTTTTAATCCATAAACTTTTGTAAATATCGACAATTAAAGTCTTATAAGTCGCGAATTGTTGTTTTTTTGATTGATAATTGCCTTAATACTTCATGACTTGCTGTGCTACATGTCATTTTGAGTTAAAACAAACTTCTCTGAGAAAACTTCTCTTGGAAGCATGCTTACGTCTCAGAGAAGTAGTCTATAAAACAAACTTCTCTGAGAAAACTTCTCTTGGAAGCATGCTTGCGTCTCAGAGAAGTAATCTTTATCCAATCTTTTGATCAGTGCAGTAGTGATTGGCTAAAGTAGAGGATTTTGCCTGCGCTTTTCCTTTTAGCCGCCCCCTTACTTTTGTCCTCTTTCCATTCCTAGCTTTTTATCTATTCTTTTAGCACTTCTAATAACATTATTGTACCTTGGAATCCCCATTTTCCAAGATCTCCCGTTCAGGACTTTCATCATGGAATCTTTAGATTTTTCACTTTTATTATCCTAATTTTGTAGTTTTTACATTTTTGTTTTTTTTTTCGTTTAATGCAATGTACTCATAATTTCTTGAAAAATGGCAGGTAATCCTTTTTACTCATTTTTGTAATATGAAATTGACAAGAAAGTATCAAAGCAACGATGCTCATGTGAAACGGTGCAAACAATTATCTCTCTTCTTTGCAAAGGTTTTCAAGATTGATTATTCATATTGCATGTTGTAATCTTACTTATAAATTGTTTTTCGTGCTAGCATGAGAAGTCAGAATTCCGATTTCATTTAGGTGAGATCCGTGGAGTGTGTTGAACTGGCCATATACTAAGTGTGATTTTTATTTTAAATCTGTTGTGAATTCATGGCTTGCCCACTTTTATTTTGTTAATTTTATTTAGTAGTCTTTGAGAATAAGATAACGACATCTATAAATTAAAAGTTAGTGTACTAGAAATCTTAAAACTTGTTACAAAAGTGTAATTGAATTATAAAATTTATAAAAAATGCAGTTAAATCCTAAAATTTACTGAATTAGTGCAATCAAGTTATAACGGAAAATGTTGACATGACTTTTTTTAATTATTTTCTTTATCCTTGTGATTTTTGAAGTAATTTAGTTATTATGATGTTATTTTAGTAAAAAAAATGATTTTTATTACAAATTTTATTTAAAATCTAAAACAAAGAGAGTTCTCCACTATCACTAGAAAAGACTGGCAGCCCTCCCCTAAATCTAAGCAAGAGTTGCAGCCATTATCCTTCGGCTGCCACTAGCCCAAACCACGTTAAAGATAGAAAACTTAAAAATAAATCAGCATTTTCTAATTAGCCTAATTGAATAGAATTAATGAAAGGATTCAGTTGTACCGATTTGATAAATTTTAAAATTTGATTGTGTTTTTTATAAATTTTTAAAACTCAATTGCATTATCATAATAAATTTTGAAACTTATTTTTAATTTTTTTTACACGTTAAATAACTTTTATTAATAGTGAATAATCTTTCAAATTTTCACCGGGTGTTGCTGAAAAAACTAAAGAAGCAGGCCTCCCGTAGAAATAGATATTATCTCGCGGGAAATTTCAAAAATAAATTTTGATTTTTTTTTTGGGACGAAATAATAAATTTTTTGAATTTGAAAGGATGTTTTGGTAACTTTCGAAATGAAAAATCCAGTACAAAGATTTCGCTCTGGAGCGAAAACAGGCACGGGCAATTATCCGGCTCCCTGGTTCAGACAACTAGACAAGACCCCTGACGTGATCGAACCCCAACGGGAAACTCCAGAAAACCGCGAGAAAACGGAAAGAAAAGGAGTCCCCCACTTTCCATTTCGATTCCAGATTTCCCGGAAAATTCAAACACCGCCAGAACAAAATAGCACGGCAGTCGCTCCGCTTCAGTGCCTCCGTCGCGGTCGATCGCCATGAACGCTCCTCCTCCTCCTCCTTCGTCTCCTTCTGCTCCGCCTTCGCTGTTCGTGCCGCTTCCTCTCCCCGTCGAGGACGCCATACGCCGAATCTGCAGTGACCAGAACCAGCCTCCCCCGAACGCGCGGACTCGGAGGAAGCTCGCCGCGCTCGGCGAGGAGGCCGCGCTCCGGGTCCTGAGGGCGACCGCCGCGACGAAGATCAAGTGGTCCATCGACGGCCTGATCTGCCACATTATCGAAAACGGCGCCGGCTCTCCTCTCTCGCCGTCTCCCTCGAAGACCGCTCGCATGTCCCTGAGTGATCAAAGCCCGGCCCGTTCGCCTGTGATGAACTCGCGCGGTCAGTGATGTTCCTTTTCGTGTGTGTGAGTTCCCATTTTTTGTTGTTGTTGTTGTTGTTGTTGTTGTAAAGTGTGGAGGTCGTGTTGGTGGTTCTTGTGCTTGTAATTTGGAGAAATAAGAGGAAAAGGGGACGGTCAATCGTCGGAAATTCGGAAGTTGCATCGCCATCGCCATTTGGTGTTGTCAACATCCTTTTTAGATTATACGATTTGATTTGTTTTTGGAGGAGTGAGATGTTCGGAGAGATGATGGTGACTGGTGAGCAAAGACATGAATGGCTGCATGAGGTGAGGCAAGCCTCTGCTTTTTATATGATAATTTTTTCCTTTTTTTTAGTGAGAGCGACTGAACTATATGTTTTATCGTCTATTGACTTTGTCTGCTAGTGCTAGTGTTTGTTGTAGCGAAATGGAAAACTTGCTTCCTACATATCATGTCGTCTTCCTGTGTATTATGATGAACATGGACTGTTCAAAGTATGCTCAAAGTATGTGTAAAAGAATCTGCTGATACGGTGGTTTTCCTTGTTTTTTGTTTGTTGTCCTGTTTTTGCTGGTTGCTTGTGTTATTGTTTGGAAATTGAGCGAGGAAAAAAAGTAGTGCTCAAAACTGTATCTTCTTTTCATCTTCTGGCGCTAGTTGTTGGGCATGATAGTTTGTTCAAAGTTTGTACAGAAAATTTGAGCCGGGTATTTTTCTGCTAGACAATGGATTTGCAAGCTCTCCTGTGCGAGATCAACAGATTGGAAGTCAGAGACGCCTTCCAATTTGGGAAACTGGCAGTGGACCAGCAGTTAGTCCCCACATGAAGGCATTAAGCGAACTGGAGTTTAGAAAAGCATTTCTCATTCTAAACTACATTGGGGAGTAAGTTTGCTTCTGAGTTGCTCTATCTGAATGTTGTCAGCTGTGCATATTTAGACTATTGAGCTGCTATTTTATGCAGAGGCAATCTTGAAGATGCCATAGACAGTGATACGATTCGACGGCTGAAAGATCTCAGAATGTTCGAATTTGAGGCAGCAGTCTGGAATGCCATCGGACAGTATCGTGTCAAGAAAGATGACCGTTGTCTGGTAACCATTAGGAAGCTATTTCATTTGTCTATTGTTTCCAAAACTAGTCCCTTCTATTCATTTTGGAAATTGTCCCTTGATTGTTGGGAGGCAGATTGTTATGAAGTGACTTGGACTATGGATCATTTTGATATGTGGAATAAAATTGGAAATGTGGAATGGTATTATTTAGGGAAGTGATATGAGAGGCATTGGCCAATATAGTATATTTAGTTTGAGCATGATATGCTGGCCACATGATTTGGCGAAATGTCCTAAATCAAAAACTCTTATCTGATAATGGCCATAATAATGCACAAATGTGCGTGCATGCGCGCTTGAGAGAGAGAGGGAGAGCTCCTCATATATATAATATGTTAGATTAGTGAAGAAGTCAGCCATGAGAGAGAGAGAGAGAGAGAGAGAGAGAGAGAGAGAGAGAGAGAGAGAGAGAGAGAGAGAGAGAGAGAGAGAGAGGGAGAGCTCCTCATATATATAATATGTTAGATTAGTGAGGAGGGAGGGAGGGAGAGCTCCTCACATATATAATATGTTAGATTAGTGAAGAAGTCAGCCATGAGAGAGAGAGAGAGAGAGAGAGAGAGAGAGAGAGAGAGAGAGAGAGAGAGAGAGAGAGAGAGAGAGAGAGAGAGAGAGAGAGAGAGTCAGCCATTTACTTCATCTTATTTCATCTTTGTATTTCTTTGTTTGACTAGACAAGTTAAATTTGCAGATATTTTTAAAGAGAATGAAAGGTCAATATGTATGTGTTAATTTTATTCTATTTTAAAGTGGAAAGGGATTTATATCCAAAATTTTTTGAACATTTTTCTTTTTATCTATCTTAATATTCTTAATAATTTAGATTAATTTGTCACCTGAAACTTTTTTGGTGTTTTTGTTGTTGCTTCTTTCAGTATGTTGACTGGGCTTGTGAAAGGACGCATTTCTACCATTGTCATGTTTCACCTCAGGGGTGTTATCGTTTTAAAGTAAGTTTCTTGGCTTTTATCTGTAAGACTTGCATTCTGACTCTTCGGTTATATCAGCTATGGCTCTTTCTTCCCAGCTAAGTTGTGGAAATGATTTCGTCAGAGTGGGGGATTAGTGCATCACCTTAGACATTTTTTCCTCTTTTTGTGCTCACCCTGTATATTGTAGTTATCAGCCTGTTTCATGTACATGGATATGAGTTTAATTTTAGCAATTGGATGATCTGTTAATTGAAAAGATTGTAAGTGGCATTGGTTGGTTGGTGCACCTTAGCAGAATGCTGACTCGCACCTTTGTAACTGTGTTTTCTGTATTTGGCTGTTGGTGCTTTGCAGTTGTCTAATATGATCGAGTCATTTAGAGTTGAAAATGCAAATGAACAGTGTGCTTTGAGTGGTGGTTGTTGGATAGGAGCTGTGTCCTCCCTTTCATATCTCTGCATGTCTGATACTTTTCACCACTATAAAGAATGTGTGTATTGTTTTCCTCTGTGCCATCTATTAATTTCACCATTCAGCTTCTTTTAGTGCCAAAAAAGTGGTTTAACTCATTGGATCCTGGTATCAATTGCCCAAGGGCATTTGGTGAGCATGAGAAGGTTTTAATTATCAAAGTAGTGATTACACATGTTACAAGTGAAGCAATGCATTCGGATATTACAAAGTTTCCTTATTTGGTTGTTAAGAAAGTTCCCTATGGACACTTTTGAACAAAATCCTTATGATTTTAGCTTCTTAATGATGATGCTCGAGACTGTATGTGCATTCAGGGACCTTACCTTGATAAGACAAGAACACTTCTGCAAAAGGCATTAGGAGATGAAAATGTTCTCCTTGTCAAGTTGGCAGACAAGAATACGGATGATACTGATACTATGTATAAAAAGATTGCAAAGGAAGGGATTCCTGTTGGTTTGCGTCGATACAAGTTCTTTGGTAATTTTCGTTGCTCATGCTCTGTGTGCAGTTTTGTTTGTTGTGTGTATGGTCTTATACTTTTATTTTAATGTTTTTCAGAAGATGTGAATTTGTAAGCAATTTGTATTATCAAATAAGACAACCATGATAAAAGGAAGCAGAAGAATGGGTCATGACATTGTATTTTGGCTAATTATAAATTATTGACAGCTTTCTACTGTTATTTAATGTTGAAATGGAAAATATAGCTTTACACAAGCATGAATTTGCAGTTTGTTTATAGTAATTTATTCTTTTGTTCCACGCTTCCTTTGCCTTTTCTCTCTTTAGGTAATGTAGATTTTGTTGGGAATGACTTTTCCTATTAACTCTAGTTTTATAAAATCTTATTGATCTCACAATGTTGACTTGGATAGTCATCACATGTAACTTTTCAGAATATATGAATGTTGACATGTATAATCATTGCGATTTTTATATAGTATTAAAAAAATATTTCTCTTTTCCATTTTCAAAATTTCAGTGCAAATTTAAAAGCATGAAAAGTAATTTTTTTAAGTGTAGTAGATGTATACTTATGTGCATTATGTATTCATTTCCTGACTGCTTGAATTCTTGGGACAAGCAGTTTCGCAGCATTAAATGAGAGCAAAAGTTAAGCATTCAATTTTATTGTTATTTTGCCAAAATTTCTGTATTTTCTCAAATTTGTTGGGAAAACTTGTATCCTAACTAGATGAATCTTGGTTGTAATCATGTTTCTTGTTTTCCATTCAACATTGATTTTTACCCATTTATGTTCCTAAGTAAAATGCAGGAGTGGGGATTACATGCCTCTGCTAGCTTTTGTCTTTTGACACCATGCAATACACAATGCTCTTCCCCCAGTCTGTATACGTTTTCTGGAAATTTTTTATTCTCGGCTTGCATCTAGAACCAGATGCGCAGTCATGATAATTGCATCCGCACATACAAGTGTTCATATGCTGGTTATCTTGGTTTCTATTTCACAAAGTATTTTTCTTTTTTTGTTATTACTTGTGTGGCATGCATAAGGGAGATGAACCAATCTTAGTTTTTGGAGCCTTGTTTGCTGCAATGAGAGCTTAAATACATATGGAACTGCTGATAAAATTTTCATCCTTGCTGATATGGTAATTAATCAGTGTTTAAGGATGGAGGCAAAGAAGAGAAAAAGAGAGACCCTACTACATCACCTGTAAAGTGTTACTTTGTTTGCATGGAGTGCGAGGCACTTAAAGAAAAGAAAACAGTACATGAAGCGAGATGCTTCTTCATGCATGCACATACAGTGTCCAGCATATCCCGCTACATGATACGGTTTGTTGCTGTAGAAGTTTTTCATCTGAACTTTGCTTGAACTATATTATATCCTAATGACATGCATCTGTTAATAAACAGGTTGTCTCTTATCTTGTCCAAGACTATTAGCTTGGAAGTTGACTGGAATCGTGTTACGATTGAGAGAATTGAGGACAAGGATTGCAAGGTGTTATCTTTTGATTATTTTGTGAATGAAAACTTGGTGTCATTTAAAGCTATACTTGTTGTTCGCTCCAACACTTAGTATGGTCAATTTCCTGTCTAATAGCAGAATAAAGAGGGAAATTGCATCTATGATAAGAAGGGAAAACCACTTATACATACTGATGGGACTGGATTTGTATCCGAGGACATAGCTTTGAAGTGTGTTGGAAATATTTTCAAGGGAAGAGGTGTGATTGCTTTTGCTTTTAAGGTTTGTGACCTGTGGATATGAGTATCATCTGAGTGGTATCTTCCTCTTGCTATGCAAGAAAAACTGATCTCCAAAAAATAATTATGACAAATAAAAAAGAAAAACTGATAGTATGTAATAATGTCATTTATGGTTAATTGTGCGTGATGTCTTTAGATAGTATAGTCATGATGACACTATAATGACAATACTACATTTGGCAATAGGATGATGTTGCCTGGGTACGATGAATTACTGGACTGTCTAGTACTAGTAGTATTTTGGTTATGGGATGCAATCCCGTAAATAAATTTGAACGAAATGCAGATCTAAGCAGTACATAATGTGAATTTGCAGCTTAGGTGTTGTGGATCATAGTTTGGTGAGTTTTTACCGCAACAAAGCATTGTTAGTCGATACTATTAGTGATCAATTTCCTTCTTACATGTAATAGTGAATATATCTTTTCATAAGCCTTGAATAGTCACCTTTGTGTTTCATGCCTTTGTTGATATTGTTAGTGACAAATGTTCTGAAAATATAATATCTTGCTTTAGGCCTTTCTTTCCCCTCATTTAAATGGAGACGTTCCAAATAGTCCCAAGTAGAAGAATAGAATTAAACTAATCTGTCTCCCCTTTTGGGGAGTTCTTTGAGATATGTTCAGTGCCATGGGGCCTACAAGAATTTGTTGTTTTCTTCTCCTTTATATAGTGCATTATTTACGGAAAACTTGTTAAGAAGGCATATGACTGAATACATTTTCGTCCCGTCTCTCATTTTTGTAGTTTTAAGTTAATTTCCTAGAAATTTGTATTTATAATTGTTCTAGATGCTATTTGCCTCTGATTTGGTCTTTTTTTTTTTAAATTTATTTTTTTTATCCTAGAGATTTGCTGGCTGCGGTGATGATGAGCAGATACCTAGGGAGAGCATTTGTGAACCGGTAGTTGATGGGATTTTTTTTTTTTTTTTTTTTTTTTTGTTTTGTGCTGGTGCTTGATTGTCGTATAGTACGTGTTGAACTTTTTGCTCTTTACACTTCTCTTGTAGCCTTTGCTGATCCAATGCCGTCTATTCAATGATGGTAGAGCTGTCAAGGGAACTCTTCTCCTCAATAAGCAAGTAAGGATTTTGCAGTGTTATACTGCTGTATCTAAATATTGGAGCGTTGTCATGTCCTCTCATGTACTTTTGCTTTCAATTTATTTAATATTTTAAAGACTAGAATTTTCTCTTACAAAGTCCTGTTTAATAAAAAAACAATGTGGTATAAATTGCTGGAAGTGAAATTGATCTTTTTATTCTTTGTTTATGATTTTATACATTTGTCAGTTGGTCCTCCAATTTATTCTTTGTTTATGATTTTATACATTTGTGTAAGATTTACTAGTTTTTTATGCTATTTAATTATACTCTAGACTAGTTTCACGAGCCCAAATGAAAGTCAATTTGGTGGTTGACATGAAAGAAATTCTCTCCAACTTCATTTATGCTGCCTTTAGTGATAATGTATCAGTATGAGAGTGCAATAGAAGTCTCATGTGTTCTAGTGGGAATTTCCTCTATCCATCATGCTCACAAGAGGAAGCATAAGAGGAATGCGGTTTGTCAAGTTGGTCATTTTATATGTAGAAAATTGGTTAGATCATTGATGTTGTTGGAGTGTTTTGGTTGCTTAGGAAACTTTACATTGCATTATTTAGTATCGTTTCAGCTTTGAGCTGTAAATGTGAGTCTAGTTATTAGTTTTTTAGTTGCAATAATTCTCCATATTGCGATATATTTCATTGTTTCTATCGGTTCATTTGTATCTTCCATTCTAATTGTTTTGGCCGAATTTTAATCTGTAGCTCCCTCCTCATACAATTCATATTCGACCGTCGATGATCAAGGTTGAAAAGGACCCGGAGCTTTCAGATATCAGGACTGTCAATGCGCTCGAAATAGTACATACAAGGTACAGCCAACATATTTTGCCAGCAGGCTATCATTGTTTTAATTAATTCTCTTGGGGTTCTTATGGTACCTGTGACCCCTAGTACTGTGATCACAGTGTTATCTGTGGGTTTGTTGCCTGGCTATGCTATTGATTTGTTGATCATTGTGTTAGGATTTTCCTTTGGAGTTAGCTGGTTAAAAGACCTTTACATAAACAGACTGAAAAGTTAGCAGCTTTTCTGTTCTTTCAGCAGTTTAATTTGAACATGGGACGTGTTTTTCTTGTGAATTACTAAATCCCATTGCTTTTTGTTTGGAGCTTTTTCTGCCATCCAATTTTACCTTTTCGAAAGAACTGATTAGACCTTGGTCCTCATTGATGCAGTAATAAACCAAAGCCTGCATATCTTTCAAAGATTTTGATTGCACTTTTAAGCTATGGTGGGGTCCCTAATGAATTTCTTTTGGACATGGTGGAATGTGCTTTGGGAGATGCAAATAGTGTCTTCTCTAGTAAACGAGCAGCTCTAAGAGGTAGTATTCTTCTGAACATTTGGACTGTTGAAATATTGTCTATTCTTAGAACAGTCCAAAAAGAGATTTTTCTCCAATTTTTTTTTTATTTACTTAGATGTGCTTCTTTTATTTTTCTTGATTCGAAATATGCATAAGTAAAAAAATGCATCTCTATTCAACTTTGCTGCTTTTACATCCCCTGGGTGCGTATTTCGTTCAATTGCTATTTGATGTGTAAACATTTTCCCTTGTGTTTTCCTTTTGTTCTTTTACCGTATGAACAGTTTCGGTGAATCATGGTGAGAAGGATGGTTTCACCGCAGCCAGAATGATCTTATCTGGGATTCCTCTGGACGAAACATACCTACAGAATCGTCTGTCCAGCCTGATGAACGATGAAAAGAAGAGTTTGAAAGGAGGAAGGATTCCTATTCCGGATTCTTACTATCTAATGGGGACAGCCGATCCCACAGGAATTCTTAAAAGTGATGAAGTTTGTATTATCCTGTATGTACTCGTAATCTCATCTTTCTGTGCTTGATTTATCATTTAGCATGAGTCTGCTAAAGAAAACTCAAGAAAAATGGTCATTCTTGTAATTTTAATTTTAGAGTGCATCCCTTGGTTTTTGATGGCTTGGTATGGTTATGGAATAATTTTTAACCATGCCATAGGGTAAAATTCAAAATTTAGGTCTCCATATGGTTTGGCTTATTTGACTAACCTAACATTGTACTTTTATCCAAATTCAAAGAATTTCATAGAAATAAAATGAATTCTGTGAGGACCCCATGCAAGTGATTTTGCCTGTTCAAAGATCATTAAAAAGTAGTATTTTATATTTTGGAAATAGATCTCTTTTGGCAAAATTTGGTCAATGATCATGCTTACTTATAGGCAGTGGCTTGGTTAAGGGAACCCACCGGAGTCATAGTGAAAGCGAGTCTTTATAGGGTAATTGTCACTGCTTATGGACCTGAACCTGAAAAACAGATAAAGCAGCTAAACTATAAGACAAGTAAGCCTTCCCAGACCATACAAGTGTTCGACAAGCCCATGCAAAAGGTTTGGTTAAGATATGATAGATTCTGCCAAGTATACAAATGGAACCTAACCATACATGCCCTCCAATTATATCTTGCAAATCACCCACACTAACATTCCATCCTTCTCCTCCAAAAGGAGATTTTAGTAAATAACCAAATATAACACTTGGGCTAAGGGTCAAGTTGGTAATTTTTCTTACAACTCCCCCTCCCGGAGCCCAGGTATCATATACACCTCCAAAATAAAGGCACCTATACCTGACAAGATTAAGTGAATACCCAAAATTGTGGTCATTTTATTTCTATCTTTCCATTAGAATTTTATGAGTGTAATATGGTTTGGCTGGCATTTGACATCTAGCAATCGGTTTGGCCCTCTCCTGGGGGATGTCAAAGCTAGGACTCCTTTTTATCTGGCAGGATCTACTTTCATGTTGATTAGTATCTTCATTATGATCCATTAGAGTGTCCTGTTTTATAGGTCTTTTGTCTTATAAGGCAACCGATTAAAAGATTTGCTATTGTTCCTGTTTCCAAATAAAATCATGTTTTATGGTTTAAGTAAAAGGTCAGTCTTCACAACTATTAGATACGCATAGTTTTTTATTTTATTTTAATTGTTAAAATAATCATCATCCTATCCTACTTTTCTAATGCCATTTGTAAGTGCTTTTGCTTATTCATTTAATCAGCTTGCCAATTAATAACTGTAGCTATGCTTGTCTGGGGCTTAGATGTTTAATTTAGTTACATGCCTCCATATCTGGTCCTTGGATTTAGACATCAATGGTGTTATATTGCTTTGATGACATCCCATCTCTGGTTCTGTTCTTGTTAACCCATGTTTGAGATTGATATTCACAACTTTGGTGAAAAGGTGTAATTACTTATTGGGCTTTGATGTTATAATGCTGTTTCAGGTGTCTTTACTATTTAATAGTTTGCTTGAATCATCAATGCAGTGATAGTGGACAAATTTCAGGGAAGGTATTAGTATACCGCTATCCTGGTTTGCACTTCGGAGATATTCATCTTTTGAACGCTACATATGTGGAAGCTCTGGAAACAAAAGTTGGAAATTCAAAGTATGCTATATTTTTCCCTACTAGTGGACCGCGCTCCTTGGCCGATGAAATAGCTGGTGGGGATTTTGATGGGGATATGTATTGGGTTTCACGGAACCCTCAGGTTGGTGTTTATATGAGATTTGCTCATTCTTGTTAGATGTCTTGTATTACATTTGGTTGACGTCCTTTGCTAGCTAATGATGATACAACCTTGGACCCCCTTCCCCTTCCCCCACAACAGGAATTAGTCTTTTTATTTTTCTTTTTGCAGTTTCAAAATCCTTTCATGATTTTCCTCTTTCTAGTGAGGTTTTGGTAGTTGGATGGTATTTTTCACCATCCTTTTTCTCATTGGACAATTTTTCTGCAGTTTCAATCATTCTGTTCCTGTAAATGTCTCGTGCAATATAGCATTGGAATTATGTGTGGTACCTCATGACTGCAGAGTTTGAGATTTTCCTACGGTTCAAAATTTCCCTTGGTTTAAGTTTGATGCATTTTTTTCTTTAAACTATACCCAGAATAGTTGTATGTCATTGTAACTGGGTTCCAACTTGGCTAAGCAGTTGTTTTATGGCCAATGGAAAAGGAATTAATATGGTCACTTAAGTTATTAGAAGTTTAACGAAAAAAGTTATATGAAATTCATACATGTTATTTACTATTGTGACAGACCTATAGGAGAAGATGAGCCTGAACTTAATTCCTGAACAACAGGGAAAACTGTTCATGTCCATGTTTGCTTTCATTGGTTTGGCTTTGCTCTAAGGAATGTATAATGGCCTTTTCAGCCACTCTTTATGCATGTGCCTGTTCCTCTTTCATCTCTCCTTTGGCGTACAGGCCTAGACTTTGAAAGTAATTTTAAACTGAGTGGAATAACATGAATGACCAACTGGGGCGTTTTACTGGAACAGGATTTCCATCCTTAATGTCCTTGGATAATTTCTACTTCTAAGATGTTTTGCTGTTGCTTTTTCTTGAATCTCTTGGATAACATGGATTTGGCGGAATGGAAATGCAGTCTTTCACTTCTGTTCCTGCTGGAAATGCAGCCTTTCTCTGCAATGTTGTCTAGTACAACAAAGGAAATAGCAAGTAGACCTATAGCCCATTGAATCGTGACTATATCCACTATTCTGATATTCAAATTTGATAGAGATTAATTTGTTAGAGTAGATCTTTTCTTTATTTCCTATTTATTTGGACCCTGCAAGAATCTGTTGATGTTGCTGATTTCATTTTCTTGTTCCTAACACACCTAAGTTGGCAAGGAGATGTTCATTCACATGCTAACTGTCCAAGCCAAGCATCTTAAGAAGGATGGGAGCACCTGTCAAACAGCCAATATAAGAGAGCTTGTTATTTAATTACCAATGCACTGTCTCTCGTGTTATTTGTAATTGATGCATTGGAAATGAAAACATTTCTTTATTAAAGGATTGCGGCACTCATTAACAAGACCCGTCTAAAAATCTTTGTTATTATATCTTGCAGTTGTAGATACCTGGATCAACTGTCCTTTTTTTTTCCCTTTTCTTTTGCATCAAGGGTGAATCATGAGTCAGTGACTATGTTCCTGATAATGGACTCGTTGGTGCATCATGTACCATTCTTGTTCTGTCATTTTGTGAGGCCTGCCTTGCAGTGGTTGCCTTGGTTATAGTTTGGCAGTGATCATTTAACTATCTACAAAATTTGTTGATTCCGAATTGCCGAATGATGTCAGTTAAATCTTTCAAACAACCCCTAATTGAGCATGCAATTCATTTGTCAGCTGTTGAAGTACTTCACACCGAGCCAGCCATGGGTATCTGCTTCTGCAGCACAAGATATGAACTGCAAGAAGCCAATTGACTTGTCTTTTGAGGAGTTGGAAGATGAGCTGATTGATTTATGGTTGAACACTAGATTTAACCCAAGGTAGGCGCTTGAATATGCATTTGCTTTTTGGTCAGTGCCATAAGTCTGAGACTCCATAGTGGGGAACTATTTGTGATTGAAGAGAATGATCTAAGAACTTGGGAAAAAAAAGAAAGTTCTTGCAAATTATTTCTGTAAAATACCTCACAAAAATATGAATTTTCCCTCCTTTGGCTGCATTTTAAAGATTGAACAGCAAAAGATTTATGATTTCTTCACATGATATTCCTTGCTGCCTCTGCAAGAGCAAAATTATCATCGTCTGTTCTCCGATTATACCTGGAAAACAAAAAACAGTCAACCTAGCTGCATAGACTTGCGCTTATTGCTCACTGTTCTAGCCAAATCTACTTCAAAATGGTTGTCCCCATTTCCATGCTCATTCTCTTTTTTTCAACCATTGCTGCAAACGCACCTCACACGTGTATTACGCACGAATGCACGCACGCTGACACACACTTACACAGAAGCAACATACTAAGATTAAGAAGATGGAGATATTCAATGTCGATTCTTCACTGCATATTTTTTGGGTGGGCTGATATAATAAATTTGGAGTTTGTTGATCAAAGTGGGTGAGTAACATAGATGGATATAATAGTGAAAACGTAGCGTCCCCCCTTTGTGTTAGACGGCGTCTCCCCTCAAAGGACCCGTTTGGTTTAGCATTTAGAAGGGGCTTTGGGGGCTCTAAAGGGGTTTGGCCAATTGTGTTATGGAAGCATTCGTCTTCGCTTTCTTGCACTTGTATTTTCCGTTGCCAAAATATATTTTAGGTTTTTTGCCCTAAATTTACTATAGTTTGCTTCTTTTCATTTAGACTTAGAATCGTAGTGTTCATTGAAAAGCTTTTTCATGAAAGTACTTTTCCTTTGAAAACTTGGACTTCAGGTCTCTGGTTTTAACGACTTTTTCATTCTTTGATGGAGGTTGGTCATTTCAGCTTTCAAAACTTCCAGTTATTTTATTAAATAGGTTAAGAAGCTCAATGTTTGCTGTTGCATCACTATGCTGAATTTGCCGTCAATGAAGTGTTGTTTATATATGATGCAATCATGATATTTTTTCCAAGTACTTCTCATGTGCTTCGTGTATTATTTATGTTTGCTGGACCTGATTAAAAGCTAGGCATGTGCCAGTAAGTAGAGGCATAATTTGGGTATTATATTATTGATGAGGAAAGATTTATAGCCTAGTGTCATTAAGCTGGCTCCAGGTTTTTCCATCTTAAAATGTCAGATGAAAAACACGATTCGTTATTTGATGATTATCTTGGTGAAAACATAAGATGATCATGAAGATTAATGTAATCTACTTATGGCACTTGATTGTGCTGCATATATGGCATTGCTCGGGAAAAATTGACATTGTCTATGGTGTTTTCAGTTACACAGTTGGTGTTGCAGCTGATAGTTGGCAGGCATTGATGGATCGTTTTCTAACACTTGGTAGTGATCAAGTTGATGAAAAACATCGGGTGGAGAGAAACCTTTGTCAGTTGATTGACATATATTATGATGCCATAGATGCTCCTAAGAATAGTGGACTCAAGGTCAGTTTCTTATTTCGTGTTTTTTGTTATTTAAGTATCGGACAAGATAAGATTTTGGGTCTCTCGATTCACTTGTATTTGCTTCAATTCTTTACAAGTCTAATGATGTACTTGGTATTATTATTTAGAGCTTAATCTACCATTTCATGAGCATGCAATAGATACTGAAGTGCCCTGGGGCATGCTCTGCTAAATTTGTATATTTTCATAGTGCTTACTGTGAGTTGGATAAAAACTTTGCGTGATGCATCTTTGTTGCTTAGCATATAAATATGTGATTTTTTCTGTTTGCCTCTTTTTATTTTTTTCAAATCTTCTTTAGCTTGGTCATGTGATAGGCCTATTTGATGGTAGTGTTTCTTGGAAAGCTAAATAGCGACTCTTTCTTTTGTATTTGAGACCAGATTGAAGTTCCCAAGTCTTTAAAGGCAGAAACTTTCCCACATTACATGGGAAAGGATAAATCCATTTCCTTTCACTCCAATTCTATCCTTGGAGTGATTTTTGATAAGGTAGAATCATACCAGGCAGATATTCCGACTGGCAAAGGTGAGATTTTGCCTTACTCTCAAGACCTTTTGTGAAGTTGCATGATAAATAAGTATGGGAATGGGATAACGCTCATTCAAACTGGCTGCTCTCACTTGGCTCTTCATACAATATGAAGCCTGGTGATATTTTGATTATGCAAGTAGAAAGTTGATATGAGATCACTCCTTCACCTCTTGGCCTAAGAAAATGGAAAGTACTCTTTCTCGATGGAGTCGGTTAATGAGGACTTCATCATATCAACAAGTCAATGAGTTTAATGAACAAATTTTGTGTGGTCAAATAACATCTTCTGCTGGTACTTATTGCTTCTTAATATTGATCAGCTCCAATTTTTGTTTTCGTCTTTGCTGTTGAAATTTGCGGGAACTGACTTCTCCTTCCGCTAAATTTAGGGATTTGGAAGCTCCCCTATTTTGATGTGGAAACCCCGAGGGACTGCCGAATGGAGTGGGAAAGACGTTACACGGAATATAGAAGTGAGATGGTGGCTGCTTTAGGGGAAGGTGCAGAAGGCAAGAATTCTTCCGCCGACAATGTTATAAACAAATATAAACAGGTTTATTCATCTAGTCTCTTCTCATTCATGATTTCCAGTCGTAGTCAGCAGGGTTCTGGAAAGCAAAGTTATAGAGGACACAGACATTCTGTGTACTTCCTGCGAGGGAGAGACCTGATTCTAGGAAAGTTCATTTTTGCACAATTCTTCTGGTGCAGTTGCTATATGGTGCACCGGAGTTTGAAGAGAGCCCGAGGAAGGAGGAAGATATTTTTAACGAGGCTCTCGCAATCTATAACATTACATATGACTATGCGATGCGACGGAATGACGTTGGCAAATGCGGATTTGCTTGGAGAGTGGCGGGTCCTGCACTCTGCCGGATTTATGCCATTAAGCAGGAGCAGAAGTTAATTGTCTGCCTGCCCTCAGTTCTAAAAGAAATCTTCAGTTGAAACCTAACATTGGCGCGGACAGATGTAAATCCGAGCTACGGGTGTATAATTAGGTTTGTCGGTTGCCTCGTCGGTGGAGAAAAGTGCTGTGAAAACCGTGGAAATCGTTTGTGCCATGCATCATGTACGTACGTACGTGTTAGGCTTATTAGATGTATTACAGTGCATAATCCACTTCGAAAGAATTGAACGAGGAGCCTTATGAGGTGAAAATCTCATGTACTGTTCTGTAGAGTGACATTAGGGGTGACTTATTTGTCAATTCTAACCAAACTGTCTAACCAAACTGTCTTTATGTAAAGTTACTAACGATAGACTAGCCTCTTGATTTGGAATCACTATGTATATAGTCTTAGTGAGAGGGGCAAGGGCTAAGGGGAGTATGTTAATGTCATGTGACGGAACTTGGTTTGGTTTAGCATAAATATAATTATTTATCCTTTAGACCTCTTATTTTTTACAGTAGAAAAGTTATTTTTTGAAGTGCATTTGTTTTGTGAAAAATGAATATTTTTTAAAATGCTTTTGGTAAACTCAATAACTGTCAAATGTTATCTAATTTGATAATTTAATGGATATGAATGAAGAGTAAATTTATCATAGATATATCAGTTTATTTATGATATAATTCCTAAAGATTTTAGATAGAAGATTCGTGTGCTAGGCTTGACTCGGGTTCAATCGGGCCGGGTTTTCTTATTAGAAGCCCTTACCGAAGCCTGTCCAAGTCCGAGCATTAAGGTCAGGCCTACATATCAACCGAAGCCCACCCGTGGTAAACCTTTGGGCCGCACTGAGATCGGGCTCGGGCTCAAATGAGCCGGGTTTTCTCATCAAACGCCCTGCCCAAACCCGTCCAAGAATGTCCTCGGGCCGGGCTCGGGTGGGTCCACGGGCGGTCGGGCCCATAACTGTACGGACGCCCTTTTTCCTCTCATATTCGTGTCCATAGCTAAGTCTGCCGTTGCATGGCGTCAAAAGGGGACGAGTCGCGTGCCTTGCATGCGTGCATGCACTCGACATCGCGCCGACTGCCATTGCCACCGCTCGACACCTGTGCTCGCAACTCTCTCTTCTGTCGGTGAGCTGCTACTAGATCATCGCCGCGATGACTGAGGAGAGCTGACTCGTCGCCGGTGATGCTCGCAGCAGAACAGGGTGGATCACTCTTCATCTTCATCTTCATCTTCATCTTCGTCTTCAGGCTTCACTGCGCCGTTCGGATATCTATCTACGCGGGAGTTTTTGTCTCCGCCGTTGATTGTGGCGGCATCGAGGTCGAGCGGCGGCTTTGATCGGGAGGAGAGAGGAAGACTGCCGTGAATATGGAGAGCACGATGAAGGAGCTGAGGGAAGGCGCGCCCGTGCTCGAGCCGAAATCCAAAGTGGGCGGTGGGGTCGAGGACGTTTACGGCGAGGATCGTGCCACTGAGGACCTGTTCGTCACTCCATGGGTTCTCTCTGTTGCGAGGTTTGCTTTCTTAGATCATTTGACGCTTTACATGTTTGAATGTGGAGTGTTTGGTTTGGAGTTAGCTTGTTAACGGGGAAATGATTATAGGAGGGGGAGAGAGAGAGAGATTTGTTTTTGAAATAATTCAGAGGTAATTTAACAAGTTTTACATGGTGCAGTGGGGTATCTCTGTTGAGAGATCCTCGCTACAACAAGGGACTTGCTTTTACAGAGAGAGAGAGGGACGCTCATTATTTGCGTGGTCTTCTGCCTCCAACAGTTGCTTCTCAACGTCTTCAGGTTGCTTCATCATCATCAACCTATTATTTTTTTTAGTATGGCTATTCCTACGTTATTAACATTCTTGTGTCAATCTCCTTTGATCGCTATCAATTTTGCTGACCAGGAGAAGAAGTTGTTGCATAATCTCCGGCAATATCAGCTTCCGCTGCAAAAGTACATTGCAATTATGGACCTCCGGGTACCCCCCGCCACCATGTCTAATCTTGTTCTGGTTTCTCAGCGTTTGTGAACGACGCATCCATGCTTGCATATATGTTCGCATATGTGGTGATTGTAAAGCGTAATGGGATGAACTTGCGTTTTCTTATTTGGACAAGTTGCACTTGAGTAGGATATGATCATTCTGGAATTTTGGATTGTATGACGGGTTCTTGTCAGTATTACCTTATTGCCCTTTACCGTAATTTGGAAGTATTCCCATAAATTTACGAGGCACATTGAGCTTTCAATGCTTCTATTGTAGTAATTGGCTTACTTGTCCTTGTTATCGGGATGTGGCAGTTAACCCTACATATTTCGGTTTGCAGGAGAGGAATGAAAGGCTCTTCTATAAGCTTCTAATCGACAACGTTGAGGAGTTGCTCCCTGTCGTCTATACTCCAACTGTTGGTGAGGCTTGCCAGAAATATGGGAGCATCTTCAGGCGCCCTGAGGGTCTCTTCATAAGTCTAAAAGAAAGGTGTTATTTTTGCCTACTTTGCGGGTTGTCCCACTAAAATGCAGCTCTGATACTGATCAACATGTAGCAGAGGTAAGGTTCTCGAGGCACTGAAAAACTGGCCTGAAAGGAGCATTCAGGTTGTTGTTGTGACTGATGGCGAGAGGATCTTGGGACTTGGCGATCTTGGCTGCCAGGTGATGCTACTGTTTCAACTTTATGCTGATGAATTATGATGAGTAATATTTGAGTCTTCTTGCAAAAAATTTTCATTAGGGGATGGGCATTCCTGTTGGGAAATTGGCTTTGTACACAGCCCTTGGAGGAGTCCGTCCTTCAGCAGTAAGTGTTTATTGGAAACAGTTCTGTCCACAACCTTCCGAGTCCACCTTTAGAATTTCTTTAGTGTAAAAGTTATTTCTTAAATTTGTTTCAACCTTTTATCTTTGTGGAAAGAAGTCCAAACTCAAATTTTTGAAGTTAACCTAGCAAGCCTCGTTGCTCCCTCGCCAAAATTTGCTCTAAGATGTTCTCTGTGACTAAGAATTCACATATTGGACTCTCTTTCAAGTGTTTACCAGTGACAATTGATGTGGGAACGAACAATGAGGATTTGTTGAAGGATGAGTTTTACATTGGCCTCAGACAGAGAAGGGCAATTGGACAGGTCCTTTTTTAATATATTATGCCTTACAGAGTCGGCAGTCATGTAAGTTTAACAATGAATGTCAAGGCAGATAACATCATCTTTGCAGGAGTACTCAGATCTTTTGCATGAGTTCATGAATGCTGTCAAGCAGAATTATGGAGAAGAAGTTCTCATACAGGTAAGGATCTTTTCCAAGTTAGGTCATGAAGAAGTTTCTAAAATATTGTGATTTCTGATGTTATCGGATACTAATATTTCATTAAGCTATGCAGTTTGAGGATTTTGCAAACCACAATGCTTTTGAACTGCTTACAAAGTATGGTACAACTCATCTTGTGTTCAATGATGACATACAGGTATAATGCATTGTTCTATATGGATTTCGTTTTCACTTGCGATCCCAAATAGTAAACGATACACATTCTGTTCAGGGGACAGCAGCAGTAGTTCTTGCAGGACTGCTCGCAGCACTCAAAGTTGTCGGCAGCTCTTTGGCAGATCACACTTTCTTGTTCTTTGGTGCCGGAGAAGTGGGTTTTCCTTCTACTCATGTTTTTCCTCTTAACTGAAGCTTACTGGAAGAATTAGTACATGATGTCCATCTCTTCAAGATGGCAGTTTAATTTCCCTTGTCTTGGTATTAAGTTAAGATCCTTAATAGATTCCACCCTAGATGTGATCAACTCGATCTAACATTGACGATATGCTCAAAGCAGGCAGGGACTGGCGTAGCAGAACTCATAGCTCTCGAGATGTCGAAGCAGGTACTCATCTATTGTTCTGGTTTGGAGATTCCTCATGGTTAGGTTTTCATATCATCCACAACGAGTCAGAGACCATCTTCTTATCTCATTAATTGTAATGTGGATTTATGGTCATTGCAGGCAGAAGCTCCAGTGGAGGAGACTCGGAAAAACATTTGGCTAGTTGATTCAAAGGTTACAGATATTTTGATGAATACTAGCTGCTTCAGTTGCAAAAGAAATCCAAAAGAAGTCTCGATATATCATAGTTTCCTCGTATCTTTTATGGCAGGGGCTGATCGTTAATTCTCGGAAGGGTTCACTTCAACACTTTAAGAAGCCCTGGGCTCATCAACATGAACCTGTCGAGGATCTTCTGAGTGCTGTCAAGGTGGGAAAACTATTCCTTGCTAGTTCTGTTACATTCCCTTTGAAAGTGACTGTTTGTCTTTATTTCCGTTCACTCATCACGCATTTACCGTCCTTCTCAGGCACTCAAGCCCACGATTTTGATTGGATCAGCTGGAGTAGGAAGAGCTTTCACAAAGGAGGTTGTTGAGACCATGACCTCTTATACCGAGGTATGTTCATCCTTAAATCAAAGCCTATGGAAATGTTATCCAGGGAATAACATTACTGCTTTGCCTCTCTTCTACACCGTTAACAAAATGAACTGTAATTTTTGTCGATCCGTAACGTAGAGACCTCTTATTATGGCCTTATCCAATCCAACCTCCAAGTCCGAGTGCACGGCAGAAGAAGCTTACTCCTGGAGCAAGGTAAATGTAAAGCTCTTCTGTTAACATGTAGTACCTCATCCTGCGCCCTCTGATAACCATATCACAATAACCCAACCGCAGGGTCGTGCTGTATTTGCTAGCGGAAGCCCGTTCCACCCGGTTGAGTACAACAGCAGGGTTTTTGTACCAGGCCAGGTAAACCTTGTCTTCAGGGTTCATCCCTTGTCTCCTTCTTTAGTTATTTATCTCTTCTCGTGCTTGTATAGAGTTCTGGACTTTGCTTTTTCTTGTACTCCAGGCCAACAATGCTTACGTCTTCCCTGGGTTCGGGCTGGGTTTGGTCATCTCAGGGTCACTTCGTGTACATGATCAAATGCTTCTAGCCGCCTGTAAGTAATCTGCTAATTCATGTCGCGCCATTACTTACATGGTTATTAATTAGTGAGGCTCAAGTGAAATAAGCAGGCTACTATCAGTCTAAAGTTTGTTTCTGTGTGTCATAACATAGCGGAGGCGTTAGCTAGTCAAGTGTCACCGGAGGACTTTGAGAAGGGGTTGATCTATCCCCCTTTGAGAAACATCAGAAAGATTTCTGCGCAAGTAGCAGCCAACGTAGCTGAAGTGGCTTACGATCTCGGTAAGTGCACTGTGGCAAATGCTACTCACAGTTCCATCCACGTGGACATATTTATTTCTCTCCTGCTTAGCCCATTGTGTTTTCAACCCATTCCAGGCTTAGCGACGCGCCTACCTCGTCCAGGAAATCTTGTCGAGTACGCAGAAAGTTGCATGTACAGTCCAGTCTACCGAAACTATCGTTGAAAGGCAACCGTCCGCCTGTCGAATCGCAGGAGAGTTGGTGCTTTGAGATGTATGGGGCGTGTCCTTTTCTGTTCTTTTCTTAAAAGAGTCCTAAAAAGTTGCAGTTGTGAAATAACGTTTCGGAGAACGTAATTAGGGTTTTTTGGCGGGTATTCCATGGAAGACAATCTTCTGCTTCTCGCTGGCAAACTTTAAGCTCCTTCCCTTGTGTATACATTTAAATCAACAAGAGCATCGCCGTATCTTTGGGACTAGTAGTTTTGACATAAGATGGGAGGAAACCTGCACATGACGTAATTTCGAGCAAATTTAGGATTTGATGCTGATATGAATTTGACATAAGATGGGAGGAAATCTGCACATGACGTAATTTCGAGCAAATTTAGGATTTGATGCTAACTCAATTATAAATTATTATTTTATCAGTTCTAAACTTATCACATAAATGTTAATTCTGAATTATAATTTCTTTTTATTTTAATTTTTTGTATGAAATTTTGATGTGGTCATTCCGATCAATTGTTGTTAAAATTTTTTGACATATTATTGACATGGCCGTGTCATATAGGATAGCTGTTGATGATTGGATCATTAGTTAATGTAGAAAGGCTGATGATGATTGGATTATCAATTAGTAATTATTTGAAGATTGATCAGAATGACTACATCAAAATCTCACTTAAAGATTTAATATTAAATTGACAAAATTATAATGATTAGAATTGAATTGATTTAAGTTTAAGTTTAGAATTGATTGAATCAAGTTTAAGTTTAAGTTTAGAATTGATTGAATAATTTTCATGATTTGCTAATGGGCACGGCGTTCAACGACTATTGGAGCAGCTAATGACAAATACAGCGCCCAAATCCTCGTAGGAAAAGCCCGCAGAAAAAAGGTTGCAGCCCCGATTGGGAAGACAACTTACTTGGGAGGTTCTCCTCGGACGTACACGTCGGCAGGCACTCGACGAGACAATCATGGTTAGGATACACGAAGAATCCAACCTGCATTTCGTATGAACATGAGAATGAATAGGATTGTTTAAACAGGGATATCAGCAAAAGAGAAAAAGGGAAAAGAGCCATCAAGAATGGAGAAGGCAATGAATGAAAGATGCTCAGGAGGGAAGGGAAGACGATCAGGGAGGGAAGGGAAAACGATCAGGGATCGTATGTGAAGATAATCTCAACTCGAGTGGGAATTTCCAAGAAAATTGTCGAAAAAGTTCTAAACATATTATGTTTCAGCCAATTAAATAATAAAATTTTCAATTTTACCAATTGATTCCTAATTTTTTCACATTTTATCAATTGAGTCAATCCGGCCAAGTTTGACCGGAAATTACTAACGTGGACGAGCAGCGTTGATTTGGCACTTTTAAAGATAATATTTTAATAATATTTTAATAATTTTTTGAATTTTTATCTTTAGCGGGCAGGGGAAGGGCCAGCGACCCTTGCCAGCCATAGGCGAGGGCCTTGATGCCCTCCTCTAGGGCTAACGAGAGTCCACTGGCCACTCTTGCTGGCCCTCTCTCCAAAACCCTAAAAAAAAATGTAAAAAAAATGAAAAAGAAAAAGAAAAGACAAAAGTATAAAAAATTCAAAAATTATTAAAATATTATTTTAAAAGTGTAAACGCCACCCGTCCATGTTAGTAATTTTTAACCAAAATTGGCCAGATAAACTCAATTGACAAAATGTGAAAATGTTTAGGACTTAATTAATAAAATGGAAATGTTTATGATTGAATTAGGAAAAGTATAATAGATTTAGGATTTTTTGGACATTCTTCCCGGGAATTTTCTAAGACTTTGGTCACACATTCTCAAAACCTAGGACCATTATCTGGATCAGCTTACGACTATCCAAGATTGGCTTTTACTGTACTTTTACTCTTCCTAGTACTGCTCTCTTTCCCGGTTGAAGTTGCTATGACTTTGATTCCCAATCAATTGGACTAATTTCAATAGATTCAAAGCAGGTTCAAAATTATTTATAAGGAGAAACGAGAGAGAGAGAGAGAGAGAGAGAGAGAGAGAGAGAGAGAGAGAGAGGATCATTGCATTGAATGTCTTTAAAACATATTACGAAAGTGTAATTGAGTCTTAAAATTTTCAAAAAGTTTAATTAAGTCATAAAATTAGTCAAATTGATCCAATTAAATTCTTCACTTAATTGCAATTTTTGAAAGTTTTAGAACTCTATTGCATTTTTGTGGCAAATTTTAGGACTTCACAGGCTTTTTGAAAGATTTAGGACTTGATTATACTTTCGTGAAAAGACTTGATTACGTTTTTTGAAAATTTTAGAATTCAATTATATTTCCGTAAAAAGCTTTAAGGCTTTTAATGCACTTATATATATATAAATAGAGAAGACCATACAAATAATTACATGACACCTATTAGATTCCTAGGGAAGTCATTTTAGGGTAATAGATTGCAGATGCATATTTTAAATCTTTGGAAGTGAGTTGTCAGCTTAAATTAAGATATAGACCACAATTAGTTCTAATTTAAAAACCCGCATTAAATGGGTTTAGATGGGTTTTTAAAATGAACTGACTTCATTTATAAGCAAGAGCTGAGAGGGTGCAACAAAAGATATTCCGATGGAGTTTGGGACAGGCTACCGATCTATAGTAGCCTGCCATAAGAAAATCCCCGACCTTCATGTTCAAAGCTTTCCTCATGCCAATTGATTTATACAAAGCTTGATCTCTGGCAAGCCTCGCCGGTCATTGGTGAGGCTCGAGTCCTCACCAGTGGTTGTGAGGGCGGCCTCGCCCAGATGGCAATCGGCTGGAGGAAGGAGGAGGGGAAGGGAAAAAAAGAAAAAAGAAAAAGAAAATAAATAAATTAATAAATAATTCGAAAAATATTAAAATATTATTAGCCGATCGGCATTCACGTCAGTAATATTTGGCCAAAATTAGTTGGAAAGATTGAATTGGTGATAGATTATAATATTTAGGACTAAATTGACACCAAATCAAACGTTTTAGGTTTAAGTTGATACCAATAAAATGTTTAGGGATTAAATTAGTACCAAATCAAACAGTATAGAACCACTAGGATTCGCCCCAGTGGCCATCCTTTCAATATGGAAGGGGGAGGTGAGGGGTTCAAATCCCCACATTCTCAGGGGGGGATGGGGTGGGGACGAGTAAGTTTTAGGAGTGGGTCTCGACTCCGACACCCTGTAAGAGGCAGGGCAAAAGTCTGAGAGTGAGTGTAGAATAGGCATAGAATATGACTGACAAAAAAAAAACAGTATAGAATTAAATTTGCACCAATAAAAAATTTGGGATTAAATTGGCATCAATGCAAAAAATTTAGGACTTTTCTTATACTTAAAACTTTTCTTGTGGAATTCATTGGAAGTGATGACTTAAAATCATTCTACTTCTACTTCAAGCAAAAAAAACAATGATAATAAGTTTTTACTCATATTCATATTGTATATCCTTTTTTTTTCCTGCCGATCAAAACGAAAAATGCCTTTATCTACATATTTAAGTAAAAAATGGGTTTTATCTCACTTTTTGATTTCTCATTTAGCCCTCAGTTACATATTAATTTAATATTTTAATGTAATTAAACTTGAAAGAGAACAACGGAAAACAGGCCAAAGAAAAGATAATGGACAAAAGAAAAGGCCTATTATATTTCATCGTTTCTACAGTGCCCTTGAATCAATGTTTGTTTTAATCATTGAAAGAATATGAAGATATTATTTGATGTTTGCCTCTTGGAAAAATTATAACAATCAGAAAATGACTTTCAATATTTCTACATACAATTGAAAGGATGGTCTTATTACTATCCATTATGACGTTGCATAGGGAATGAAGATGACCGTATAGGTGTATAATGCGGACATCATAACTATATCTCTTTTTTAACGCTAAGTTACTATCCGTTCCAATTAGATTTCGCTTTACAATTTTAGTATGGAAAAGATAAAATAATCTTTTGTTGGATTAAAATAAATTATAAGTATTTTTTGTAAAAAGGAGAATTTTTAAAATAGACAAGGGATCGACATTGGCCCAAACAGGTACTAGGCCTAGGCTTGGCGTGCGGGCCGAAAAGGTTAGCCCTGCCCAGCTTGACATGCAAGGCACCGGCGTGACGCGAGAAGACGTCGAGCTTCAAGCTTCAAGGAAACCATGTTCATCACTGGCAAGTCTACCAACTCTGAGACAATTTTTTTTTATAGAGAACATGGCAGCTGCTACACATTCTGAAATTGGACATGGGTTAGACTATCGATTGCAGATCTAGTCGCGTTTTGAATTGTTTTCTCTAATTCAGAAAGCTTAAAAGAAGATTAGGAACTATCTTGCAGAGTAGTACACACAATGCCATAGAAATGAAATTACTGAGTAAAAAATATGAAAATGCTATGTTCAAATTCTCTGAGCTACTCTCGGCCTTGTTTTCTTGTTAAGGAAGTGACAACTTGATCTTGTTGAGCTTAACCACGATAGTTTTCATGTCCATTCTTTCCTCGGGCAAATCCTTTGAACATTCTAGTCCTAACTCTAGTATTATTAAGACTATGCTATGGAATTTCGAAAGCGTCGGATCTTCATGTTTCGTGCGAAGGATTTTGCTATCCACAATGTCAAGCACTCTCTCTGGAATTGTTGCACCTACCCATTGCCTCAAGTTGACATCCGTATTGAACATTTCACCGGTTGGCTTCTTCCCAGTATTCACTTCCAACAACAATATGCTGAAGCTGTATACATCTCCTTTTGTCAAGACTTTCCCTTCTGAACCATACTCTGCAAGCATCATAGTTTGTGACCATCATCAATTGATCTATTTCTTTTTGGAACATAAGTAATAATATCAAGAGGCACACGAGTGCTAATATATCTCTATTACATTATACCATTATATTGACAATCAAAGGCTTGAATTAGCTAATATTCGACAAATGTACCTGGAGTAATGTAACCAATTGTGCCGAGAGTTCAGGTTTGTGTTTCGAGCTTGTTCTCAGCCAAAATCTTGGCAATTCCAAAGTCACAGACTTGTGCAACTAGGTCCTCATTTAGAAGAATATTGCTAGGCTTCAAATCGCAATGCGCAATGGGCTTTGGTTGGCCATGGTGGAGATACTTGATCGCCGTTGCGACATCGACCATTATCTTCACTCGCTGATGGAGATCCAAGTTGTAGTTGCTGGAGTACAGCCACTTCTCCAAGCTGCCACAAGGCACGTATTGCAGCACCAAAGCTCTCAGATTGGCATTCGTGCATGTGCTGATCACCTTGACGAGATTGTGGTGCCGGATCATACGAAAAGCATCACATTCAGCGTCAAAAATTTTCAGAGCGCCTTCAATATGGAGATTCAATACTTTAACTGCGATGTCTATCCCGTTGGCTAGAGTCCCTTTATATACAGAGCTAAAGCTTCCTACTCCGAGCAAATTGCTTTCACTGAAATTAATTGTTAGTAGCCAAGCAAAGCTCCTGAAATGATATCATCGGGTGGTCAATTCTAGTTAAGTTTTCCATAGAAATTGAAGCTTTTTTTTACTGTTGTTCCCACGCTTTCTAAGCAAGCAAATGAAGAGGACTAAAAGTATAGTTGATACAATTGGCACAATAATGTATAGTATATGGAGCCGCTTGTCCCTTGATGATTTCGTTCCATTTACTTTGCAACGTGGGACTTGAAAAATCGCATTTCCACAAAGTGCTTCATTCCCAATAAAAGAAAGAGCTGAGAAATTTCCAAAGGGCCCACCATTAGGAATTTCTCTTGATAGCTTATTAAAGGACAAGTTCAAAGTTTGCAGATATGCAAGTCCTTCCATGGACTCAGGTATCGTGCCCAATAGCCCAATAACTCATTGTAGGAGAGATCAAGGAAATCCAACCCTTTGAGATGGCCGATTGATTGCGGTATCGATCCTTGAAACAAGTTCCTTGACAAGTTGAGAGAAGCGAGGCTCTCAAACTCCTGAATGGAACTTGGTATGGCACTAGTAAGTCGGTTCCAAGAAAGATCGATGCTCTCTATAGCTCTCATCTTCCCTATTTCAAGCGGTAGTCCTCCACTGAAAGAATTGAGTGACAGATTGAGGAAGATGAGTTCTTGAA
The DNA here is from genome assembly GCA_028830015.1 of Eucalyptus grandis x Eucalyptus urophylla. Lineage (NCBI taxonomy): Eukaryota > Viridiplantae > Streptophyta > Magnoliopsida > Myrtales > Myrtaceae > Eucalyptus > Eucalyptus grandis x Eucalyptus urophylla. The sequence goes on along the minus strand of CM054190.1, from coordinate 54,938,454 downwards.
GGCCCCACAGACTAGACGGTATAACCGATGTCATGTTATTCAAGCTTATTAGAAACTTTTGAAGGCTGCTAAGGTTTTCAATGCAATTTGGGATTGATCCCGATATCCTATTTTGCCCGAGCACCAACTCTCCTAAACCTGTCAAGTTGCATATCTCATTGGGGATCGGTCCTTCGAGATGGTTGTTATCAAGATGCAGCCTTTGCAACCTTTCTAGTCCTCCGATCGATGATGGGATGTGGCAGTGAAGAGCATTATTGCTCAAGTCTAGCAAAGTCAATCTCTTCAAGAAACCCATTTCCTCAGGAATACGACCTCTTATTTGACAATTGGGAGCACTTAGAATTTGTAGGGAACTGGAGAAGTTTTTGATAGATTCTAGTATGGAGCCATGAAGCGGGTTGCCTTCCAACGACAAGACTCACAGTGACGGACAATCAGATAAAGCAGAGAGAAAACCAAGCTCCGAACCATAAGTCTCTCCTGTTAGCTGATTTAACGCAATATCAAGGACTTCGAGGTTCTTCAAGTTGCCCAAACCCCTATGTATGGGTCCACTGAGTTGGTTGTTCTCGACATAAAAAATGATTAGGTTTGAAAAATTTGAGAAATACTGCGGGATATTGCCACTAAAGCCATTGCTAAATAGATGTAGACCTTTCAAATTCAGAAGGCTTAGATCTCTACTTGAGGGAAGGCTTCCAGAGAGGGAATTTATCATCAATTGAAGCTCTTGGAGGGAAGAAATATTAAAAACCTCGAGGCATTTCGCCGGTTAGCAAATTTTCCGCAAGGGCCATTTGTTGCAGATTGACCAATTTGCCAATCTCACTTGGAATCTCCCCTTCAATGTTGTTAGCTGCTATTTGTAGCTTGCAAGCTCGACATGTTACCGATGGTTCGAGGAATCCTGCCAATCAAGTTGTTAACAGCAATATAGAGCTTTTGCAGCTTGTGCAAGCTGCCTATATCTCGAGGAATGCTTCCCTGAAAACAATTGTATGACAACCACAATATGATAAGCTCTTTGCATTGGGTTAGCATCTCTGGTAGCGGGCCGCTAAATTGATTTTGATGCACTGAAAGCATTTGAATGTTAGGCCAGCGATAGCAAAGATCGAAGGGAAGACTTCCAGAGAGATAATTATCATTCAAATTGACCGATGTGAGTGATCTATTGAAAAGTGCTGAAAGAATCAAACCTGTGAGACTGGCGTTGGCCAATGTAATGACTTGCAATGTGGATATGTTGCCCAGGAAGCTTGGAATTTGACCCCGTAAGTCGTTTGAGCTAAGATTCAGTTGTTGCAACTTAGGGAAGACACCAAATTCTCTCGGTATGCCACCCGTTTGCCTGTTCGTCGCGAGTGACAAGACTTCAAGGTTCTAGCACTGGGTTAAGATAGGAGGAATCTCCTTCGAACTGGTTCGATTCGAGTATAAGTTCTTTCAAGCGGCGTAAATAGCCAATTTCTATTAGAATCATGCCATAAAAACTGTTGTTACGGAGATCAAGAGAAGCCAGGAGAGAAAGATTGCCAAGGTAGGGAGAGAGTCTTCCCCGGAGACCCATGTACGAGAGGTCTAAAGCTGTGACTCTCTGCCTGCGGTTGTTGCAAACGACACCACTCCATTCACAGAAATTTGCTTCCACGGTCCAATTACCACTTTTAATGGTGTTCGTCGGGTCGACTTCCATCATCGATTTGAAGTGGAGGATAGCCTCTTGATCAATGAAGTTGCTGGAACAGAAGATGGGTTGAAACATCAATAGGGAAGCCAATAGAACATCAACAAATGCTAAAAAGATGAACTTCTCCATAATGAACAGAGTCTCTTTTGATTGCATCAATAGATAGTTTGCTAATTTCGACTTGTTCTTATTGTTTAATATCAAAACCTACCAAATGGTTGTCTCGATCAAAAAAAAAAAGAAAAAAAAAGAAAAGAAAAAAGAAAGAGAAAACAATGTAAAGAAAGATTGACTATAAAATGATATCCCTCAATCATGTCTATGGCCCGCTGTTTACATTTGCACGTTCACACTTACTTTCAACTCTATGAGGGCACAAATAGACCTTTGGACCAATGCTCCAAGGCACGAATGTGAAAAGGTTTTGTGATAATTGTCGTTGCCTTCCCATAGGGGCAATATCAAGTGTCTCGTTGGAAGTTGACTAATTGAAAGTTCCTACCGCTAGAAGAGATAATGTTATTAGTAGTCTGTCAAATTTTATCTATGCTTCATGTCATATTTGAACTTCAAATTGATTCAATTAAATCACTTTTGATTAATGTGAAATATCTTCCCGCAACTTTTAGTCGGTCTAATTAGATCTAAAATATATTTAATATGTTTTTTCCTTTCATTTATTAATTTAAATGAAATATGTCATGGATAACAATTTTATGAAGCTAGAATTTGATGGAGAAAATTACATGGACTCTGTGCATGTCATGGTGACTTTAAATTGTAAAATTATAATACCCGTTCCTTCGCCTTTACCTAGATTTTGGCAAAACATCATTAAGGAAGCCAACAAAACATCAACAAATGCTAATCAACAAATGCTAAAAAGATGAACTTCTCCATAATGATTAGAGCCTCTTTTGATTGCATCAATAGATGGTTCTTTAATTTTGACCCGTTCTTAGTGTTCAATACCAAAACCTACCAAATGGTTGTTTCAATTAGAAAAAAAGAAAGAAAGAAAAAGAAAATAATGTAAAGAAAGATTGACTATCAAATGATGTCCCTTACTCATATCTATGGTCCATTCTTTACGTTTACACATTCAATCTTACTTTCAACTCTATGAGGGTACAAATAGACCTTTGGCCCAATGCTCCAAGGCACGGATGTGAAAAGGTTATGTGATAATTGTCGTGACCTTCTTGTAGGGGCAACATCAAGTGGGTCATTGCAAGTTGACTAATTAAAAGTTCCTACTACTAGAAGAGATAATATTACTAGTAGTCTATCAAATTTTATTCATGCTTCACGTCCTATTTGAACTTTCAATCGATTCAATTAAATCACTTTTGGTTAATGTGAAATATCTTCTCGTAATTTTCAGTAGGTCTAATTAGATCCATAATATATTTAATATGTTTTTTGTCATCCTTTCATTTATTAATTTAAATGAAATATGTCACAGATAACAATTTTATGAAGCTAGTGTTTGATGGAGAAAATTATGTGGACCTTGTGCGTGTTATGGTGACTTTAAATTGTAGAAATATAATACCCATTCCTTTCCTCTCACCCAGATCTGGCAAAACATCATTAGTGAAGCCAACAAAACATCAACAAATGCTAAAAAGATGAACTTTTCCATAATGAACAGTCTCTTTTGTTTGCATCAATAGACGGTTCGCTAATTTCGACCTGTTCTTAGTGTTCAATACCAAAACCTAATAGTTGTCTCGATTAGAAAAAAGAGAGAAAAAAAGAAAAAGAAAGCAAAGTAAAGAAAGACTAACTATCAAATGATGTCCCTCACTCATGTCAATGGCTCATTCTTACATTTACATGTTCACACTTACTTTCTACTCTATGAGGGTACAAATAAACCTTTCGATCAATGCTCCAAGGCATGAATGTGAAAAGGTTTTGTGATAATTGTCGTGACATTCCTGTAGGGGCAATATCAAGTGTCTTGATGGAAGTTGACTAATTGAAAGCTCTTACTCCCGAAAGAGATAATGTTAGACGTGCGGACCCCTGGAGTGCCTTAACTTTGGCCAAAGGGACACTTAAGTGCCATAACTTACAAAAGGTACACTTAAATGCCAAAATCGGAGTAAAATAGATAACTTGAGTGCCAATCCAGCCAAAATTCAGCCAAAATATTAATGTGGCACTTTTTCGGTGAACCGAGCCCAAAACGACGCCGTTTTGCACGCTAACGTGGCCAAAACGACATCGTTTTGGGCTGACGTGGCAAAAAAATAAAATAAAATAATTAATTAAATTAAATCTATTTAAAATATTTAAAAATAATAATTTTAAAATTAAATTTAGTTAAAATATTTTAAATTAATAATTTTAAAATTAAATTCAGTTGAAATATTAAAAAAATTAATAATTAAAAAAATTAAAAAAAAAAAAGGAAAGTGGGGGAGGCGGCTGAGGGATTAGCCCTCAGCCCCTGTCACCGCTGCTAGGAAGGGCCGCGACGGCGGGCCCTGGCTAGGGGCTGGCAACCTTGGCTGACCGGCGGCGAGGGCTGCGAGCCCTCACCAAAGATCTGGGGAGGGTCGCGGCCCTTGCCCAGATCCGGCGAGGGCTCGCAAGTCCTCGTCTCTGGTCGGCCGGGGTCGCTGGCCCTTGGCCAGGGCCCGGTGACCCCGGTCGACCCTCCCCCTGCCGTCGCTGGCCCTTCCCGGCAGCGGCGGCAGCGGCTGAGGGCTAATCCCTCAGCCGCCTCCCCCACTTTCCTTTTTTTTTTTAAATCTTTAAATTTTAAAATTTTTTAAATTTTTTAAATTTTTTTAATATTTCAACTAAATTTAATTTTAAATTATTATTTTTAAATATTTTAACTAAATTTAATTTTTAAATATTTTAACTAAATTTAATTTTTAAATATTTTAACTAAATTTAATTTTTAAATATTTTAACTAAATTTAATTTAATTAATTTAATTTTTTATTTTACCACGTCAGCCCAAAACGACGCCGTTTTGGCCACGTCATCGTGCAAAACGACGTTGTTTTGGGCGAGCTTCGCCGGAAAAACGTCACGTTGGCGTTTTAGCCGGACTTTAGCCGGAGTGGCACTTAAGTGATCCATTTTTCTTCGAATGTGGCACTTAAGTGTACCTTTTGTAAGTTATGGCAGTTAAGTGTCCCTTTGGCCAAAGTTATGGCACTTGAAGCGTTCTTTTGCCGATAATGCTACTAGAAGTCTATCAAATTTTGTCCATGCTTCATGTCATATTTGAACTTTCAACAATTCAATTAAATCACTTTTGATTAATGTGAAATGCCTTCCTGCAACTTTCAATCTGTCTAATTAGATCCATAATATATTTAATATGTTTTTTTGCCATCCTTCTATTTATTAATTTAAATGAAATATGTCATGAATAACAATTTTATGAAGGTGGTGTTTGATGGAGAAAATTACACGGACTTTGTGCATCTCATGGTGACTTCAAATTATTATAATATCCACTCCTTCACTCTCGCCAAGATTCAACGAAACATCAATAAGAAAGCCAATAGAACATCAACAAATAGTAAAAAGATAGAATTCTCCATAATTTGATTACATCAATAAACAGTTCGCTAATTTTGACCTGTTTGTAGTGTTCAATATCAAAACCTACAAATAATTGTCTCAATTAGAAAAAAAGAAAAAGAAAAAGAAAAAAAATGTAAAGAAAGACTGACTATCAAATGATGTCTTTCAATCACATCTGTGGCCCGTTCTTTACGTTTTTGTACCTTATGCATTGATCAATGACACAATACTTGTAAAATAAATAAGTTAAACACATTTGCGAGATAGAAAAAAAATGATTGAGATGTCGAAAGCAAAATGCTCTCTTTGTTTTATATAATAATGTTTGAAGTTTTTTGCCCATTATTAAGCACTTTGAGGTACTCATTAACATTATCGTTAAATTCAGAGTATCGCACTTATGCTTCATAGCAACGCTATCTATGTCAAAATATGAGAAAAAACTTTCAAAAAATTAGAAATATGTTTATATCTTTGAATCTTTTGTGCTAAACGGTAGGAGGTATTGAAATAATAAAAAGAAAATAAACTTATAAGTCGTTGAATAAGACAAGATTCTTTGGTTTATTCATGTGACCTTGATTTCTACCGGAATTACGGTCCAATACGTTTGTTTCCGATAGAAATTTTCCAGAAGTACAATGAACTTGGTCATTTCATTAGAACGCACATGACCATAAATGTGAAGAAACTAACCTTGGCATGGGTTGACGTAAGTTAGACCTTTCGCTCATATTATATCCACAAATGTGGGGGCACAACCGTTGAGCTTGTAGTTGCATATAACAAAATTGGAAAAATCACACTAACAATGTCATTCGTTTATGTACTATGCTCATTTTTGTGTCACAACTTTTCTACCAGTTACTATAATTGCATAACTTATATATATATATATATAAGTCCCCTTGAGTGACTTTGCCAACATATCTTCGACGACGAATTTCCATGTAAATTTATTTTAATAAAGACATATCTGACGGGATTTGTATTTTAAGAGAGTTAAGTCTAAAGTGGAAAATCGACTAAATGACGAGACTTGTGGGCTCTAAAATTACTGACACAATGCATAAGAATTGATCAAAGAGAATAACTCTCTCTCTCTCTCCCTCCCTCCCTCTCCCTCCCTCCATTCTTTATATCTGGTGTGTCCATTAACTTGTAATTTTTTTAAACGCTACTTGTGATTTCTTAGTAACAATTTATGTCTAAACAATTCAATAAATGATGAAAATATTTTTCATTGATTCATTTTTATAAGTGACTCAAATGATCATTTTTCAAAGGAAATATTTTTCAAATCGTTAATTTCCCGTGAAACAAATGCATCATTTGACTTTGAGTGAAGTTGCTAAACGACAAGCTCGAATTTGGCAATCAAAACTGTTTTTAGATCAGATACTAAGCTCAACATATTTGACTCGCAACTATACATATTTGCACAAACCATTTGCTGCTGTGAGAATGCTACATAATCTATGTCAATTTATCTTGTCCAAAAAAAAAAAAAATCTATGTCAATTTATCGTAATAGTATCTTCCTTAAATATTTGATCTAAGTGTACCTCTTAGATTCGTATCTTGCTCGAATTAGATTATTCTCGAGTCAAGAAAATATTTTGATGCTCCATCTATGAAAGTAGCAAAACGTGTATGCACTAATTCACTATTACATTATAAACAACGTTGTATTAATGCAGAAATATTTCGTGCTCCATTTTATTAAATATTTCAATGACAATTCGCACAATTCGCACATGGCTTATCATCTGGTCATTAATTACGTCGGTCAAACATACCTTTGATTGAATGACCTAAGAACTTTGTAAAATATTGGTGTTTGTCTGATCTGGATTTGCTCAACATGCAAAACTATCTGAACGTCTATTCGATAAACTGCAATATCCTGTAGATAGATTTTAAAGAGTGACGTGTTGCATTTTTCATTTTTATGAATGCTTTTATTAACGAGGGCATTTGGAGCACTTGTTAATTATATTTTATTTGAAACCGCACAACCTATTAGATCAGAGTGTAGCGACTATTTGTGTCATTATTCATTTACAAAAATTATTATTATTTGATTGCTTACCAACTGTTCCTAGAGCTTTTTAATAACAATATCCTCATGTTATCGCTGTGCGGATATTTTCCATTTGTGGCCAGCCTTTTTCATGAAATTAATTGCACTCATTGACAATTTGGACTTCAAATTAAGGTGGACTTAGTGTTTTCGAGTCATGGTTATTTGATGCTGCCGAACTCGAAATCATCCTCCAATGACGATTTTCTATTTTGGATAGACATCAATGACAAGAATCATTATAGACAAGCAAAATTTTGAAAATTGCAACCACCAATAAATGTGATAATAATTATTACGGATTTTGCATTTTCACATGATATCATCAAATAATTAATTATTATGAACTTAAAAAATTATGGGATGGAAGTGGCAAAATGAATCCTTGATTCATTTTTGGACTCATTTTGTTCGGATAGTAGGAAAAATGGGTTACTCAAGCTTTCATAGAATAGGCTGAGATGGATTTTAATAGACACAATCTAATCAAATATGATGGGTTTTAATGTGCATGAATCATTTTTTAATTTTATTATTATTAATATAAAGGGCTGACAAAAAATAAGTGTTGCCTTTGCTGTCAACACCTCGATCCACTGTCACTGATAACTTCACAATGGTGGACATCGGAGGAAAGCGATCTCAGTGGCGGTCCCCTATGTTGGTCACCGTTCTCTCTTTCGCCCTGGTCAAAATCTCACCCCCCCCCCCCGCCCCCCCAAAATCCCTTCCTTGAGCTTTTTATTAACAATAAAAGGTAGGGCACTGCCTTGTTATTGCTAACAGAAGTTAAATAAGTGGCCTACCTCTTTAGAAGTTCAAGGCAGTGTTTCAATTCCAGTTGGGTGCAAAAGCCGTCGAAATGAAGCAATAATGACTTGTTATTGCTAACAGAAGTTAAATAAGTGCCCTACCTCTTTAGAAGTTCAAGGCAGTGTTTCAATTTCATTGTCATTTCGACGGCTTTTGCACTTTTCTAGGATCCCTGGAGGACTACAACAACTTAAAAATCATTGGGACTAGTGGACAATGGAACATATTCTGTGGATGCTGTATGGGATTAATCCAATAGAAATGACGACGCGGAGACAACTGTTAATTATTGATGGCTTGAGTTTGATTTGAGCCTCGATTTATGGTCCCCTAATGATCTCGGACCGAGCACGAGAAGGATCAGCTCTAGGGCATGTGTTATAGAGAGAGAGAGAGAGAGAGAGAGAGAGGTGGAGACAGCTGTTAATTATTGATGGCTCGAGGTTGATTCGAGTCCTCGATCCACGATTGAGCCGAGACCCTAACAATCTCGGACTGAGCACAAGAAAACCCAGATCTAGGGCATGTGTCAGAGAGAGAAACGTGGCTGCCGCCGGCAGCGGCTGCAGTGGCGTTCATCGGGTGCTCTCCTTGCCGTGGGTATGGGCAGAGAGAGAAAGAGAGAGGGACGTCACGTGGCACAAATCCAATGACTAAATGAATGGAGACAGTACACGAACGTAGAACATAGCATATCCCCTCATCACCGGACGAATGACATAAACCCTCGAGAAGCCACTGAACGAAAACATTGCTCTCAATGAATGCTGGAAACCTGCCCATCTATGTCAATCACTTTAGTCTGCTGCCTCAGCGTAAAAGCTTGAAAGATGAAGAGACGATGCATCCAAAGTCGATGCGTGCTCAAAACTTTTGAATTGTCAACATGGACCACCCGACGAAAGAGTTAAGAGTGCCAGAATTTAGAGAGAGAGAGAGAAGGCCTTACAGAATATCGTTCTTGACCATTCCCTATGACTCAATGGAGCCTGGACTTGATTGCAAAAGCAAAGCAAAAGTATAGATTTGACAAACGGAAGCAAAAAAAAACAGCAACTCAAATTCAAAAAAAGAAGAATAGAGAATCACTTTCTAAATATGGAGAATAGCAGGAGACCAATTAGATTCAAGCAAAGAGCTCACTTCATATATCATTTAAACATGTTTTTGTGCATGATGACAATGCATGTTAAGCCTTTTCTGTGGTCAGAGATCCCAGAACACGTTCAAAGTTTAGTATCCAAAAGTTGACCAATAAGAGCTGAGTGATAACAAAAGCACTAGAACAGCAATTTTATTGTTTGATATTCATAAATTCGTCTGTGTAGAAATTAATGTTGGTCATCAAAACATCATACCATCTTCAACAACCGTGTTTAATATGGAAATTTTTCCTGACCAATGTCAAGAGTATATACTCTTTCGCTACTAATGGGCCACTGATATTAGAAAGAGCCAAGAGAGTGCAATAAAAGAAACTCTGGTGGAGTATGGGACAGGTTAACAATATATAGTAGCCTGCCATAAGAAACTCTGGTGGAGTTTGGGACAGGTTAACAATTTATAGTAGCCTGCCATAAGATAATCTCCAACCTTCATGTTCAAAGTTTTCCTCATGCCAATCTATCTATATAGACTGTTATTAAAGCATATTACCTGAAAATACAATTGCTCCATCGTTCTAGCATATCACCAAGATTCACTATGAATGCTCCATACAAAATAGTCACAGAAAGAATGTTACTTTTCAGGATAACCATGAGATTTTTCTGTCCTGCATTTGTGAGGGATTATGTATAACTAAATCTAAGCAATAATCTAAACAACTAAAAGAGGGTAATTACATAAGTAATCGTAGAATGCATATGATTGATGGTAATTCTCTGACTGTTAACCTGCTCAAAATTAACCAGGAAAGAATGGTGGAATATCATTGTATGCATGTGTGTAAGAGTGTTTTCTCTTAGAGGGAGGGAGGGAGGTTCATCAGAAAGGCACCAGAAGGATTAAATTGATCAAAGTTAATATGTACACTTAGATGCAAATTGCAGAAAGGAAAGGATATGTGGATGAGGGCGCCTCTCTAAGTTAATAAATGGAAACCATCTTTATCACCCATCTGACAATATTACTTTCTCTCTAAACTGGCATATTGCTGCCTTTGTACAAACAAGAACTATAGTAGCAAATCAGGGTCAGACAGGGAAGGATTTTTGTCAAAAGGTTGTCACAAGTATTAGGGTAGTAATCCACCCAACATTGGCATGAAGCAATCTTCCAATCATGCGTGTAAGGGGAAACAGTGCACATTCCCCAATAAACCACAAGTACAAGATTAAAACAAAGTTATTGCAAGTTATATTTGTAAGCCATGAACCATAAGAATATAAATCCTAACATGATGATCTTCCACCAAAAGCATTACTCTAAATATGAGATCTCCAACATATAATCATCTCAAATTCACAATTATGATGCAGTTGGGCTTTACCCTCTCATATGTTGCACATATTCCCATGTTGGAGGTTTAGCATCCTTGTTCTTGCAAATCTGAATAGGTTTAAAAAGTTTCAACCATTATAACTAGGCATAAAGTCTGCACCAACAGTTTTATAGGAGAAAATTTCATATTTGGAGACCTAGGACATCATCTGTCGCCAACGAGGTAATAAATCCAAAGTCCAAATGTGCCCCAGCTCTATATATTCCTTTAAAGGGATCAAAGAATAGACCTAAACAAAGAAAGGAATTTCCACCGGATGAGAAGAAAAATTTGCAGGATTTATTATAAAATTTATTGAAGTAAAATCTACCTTCATAGTGCAACAAGCACAAGGTCACAATAGGCTCACCGAGTATTGCTGGTATTTAAAAAAATCAGCCTCCAGATCAAGTGATAGAGCAATGATTCTTGCAACTACTTTTGCCACATTTCTGAGTGTGCACATTTACAAATCAAGGAATTACCAAATTGACTACCATCGCTCTGTTCATAGATCATCTAGGCATTACTCTTAGATCCAAGAGTCAAATGATTTAAGAGTTGGAGACCCTATTGACTGTAATATCAGCCATCCCACTGTAAGCAATTAGACACTTGCGTTGAGGCTCTTGGTCAGTGTGATTAATGGTAAATCTCGACAGCTAAAATCTTGTTCATATTGCAGCATAGTAGCTTTGGAACAATACCCCACAAAATTGTCTAATCAGCCGCTACAAATGACCAGAAGAGTTTTACTTTGGCCAACATAGGACAAGAGCCCAAGAGAGCATATTCAGTTCAGACGTCTGAGGCAATTTAACTCCCACTGGCCACCTTCAAAATTACAAGAATTTGGCAATATCTGATGCATCTATGTCCATTTTAAGAAGCAAAATCTTCAGACACAAACCGTTTATCTGATTTGCAGGGTGGAGGACCTGATCGAACAGAGGAGTGTAGCTTTGGTGCTTCTCGTTCCTCACCAGCTTCATTTTCTCGCTCAAAGGCAGACCGAAGAACCGCCTGCTCTGGACGAACACCTCCTCCATCAAGTCCTGGCTGACTCCATGATTGATCACGTAGAAAAAGCCGGAATCCAAGCACGCCTGAGGCCAACGGATTGGATTCATCCGTCAGCGTCCCCCTCGACTCGAAAAATCTCGGTTTCCTTGGTTTCATGTACCAGAGATCGAACTGAAATAGCGGAAAAAGGCGGGAGAATCGAAGACTTGTTTGAGTAGGGACGCTGACCGTCGGATATCGGAGCTCGAGAGGTCGATGAGGTTGAGAGTGGAAGCCGGAACTCCGGCAACGTCGACGGCGTTCGCGTCGTCCATGCTCGCCGTCCGTTCTCCTGACTGATTTCACGGTGATGATGACGACCGACGAAGATCGACGCCGGACGGGAATTTGAGTTGCGGGTGATGGAAGACCCGGGGCATAGAAAAAGAAGAGGAAAAACGACGGCGTGGGACGTTTAAAGAATCAGCACAGATATTCGGTGCGGCTATCGGTGACGTCCTCGTTCCCCCGTCCTAATGCTTTCTACAAATTTTAAAGCATTTTTGCTGAGTAATTATTCTATTCGATATAAATAATCATTTAAAAAAAATCATTTATTTATAACAAAATAAACAACCCTTAAAAATATTTATATTTACATGCATGTTTATTCTTTTTAATTTATTCTTGTGATATTTAATTTTTGAATGGCTAAGAAAAATACAGATTTTAGGAAAGCTGTTCCATTTTCTATTGCCCTTTCAAATTAGCAAGTCCTTATCTCAAATGAAAAGACGTTTGAACGATATGACTCCATGAAGCGTATTAATCACATTCCACCAATCATATGAATTACATGCATGCTCATCCAAGTACAAAATATGCACGAATGCCTACACTTTAACTGACGCTTTATGTAATGTAACAAGCAACTATAAAATGAGTCGATACAAAAGGGGCAAGTAGAGGCCAATGTGGCTAAAGTGGCTTACCATCTCGGTAAATGCACTTGCCACTGCTGCTCGTAGTCCCATCCACATGGAAATTTTTGGTCTCTCTTCCTCAGCCCGTTAAATTTTCAATCCTTTGTAGGCTTAGCGACACGCCCACCTCGTCCAGAAATATCTTGTCAAGCACGCAGAAAGTAGCATGTACAGTCCAATCTATGAAACTATCGTGGAAAAGCTGACAGACCCATCCGTTGAATCGCAGGAGAGTCAGCGCTCAGACGTGTGTGGCATTTCCTTTTCATTTCCTTTCTTAAAGTGTGGCATGTACAAACAGCTAATTTAGGGGCAAAATAAGGCGGAAGCGGCTGAGCTATTGCCTCCATGCATAAACATAAACAGATTGTTGGTTGTATATGATGTAAAAACACCATTGGATGCTCTTCTCTAAGCTCATTATGCCCATTCGTACGAGTTCTCAAAGTATACCCCTACTTCAGGCAAGTGCGGATTGACAGACTTCCACTCTTGCTGGCAAACTCTAAGCTCCTTCGCTTCTGTATACGTTTAAATCAGCATGAGTATCGTCTAATCTTTGGGACAAGTAGGTCTGACACTGGACGGGCGGAAACCTGCAAATTCATGCAATTTTGAACAAACTTAGGATCCCATGCTGGTGTAAATTTGCTAATTTGCACCGTGTCTAACAACAAATGGAGTAGCTATTTTATACGCAGCACCCAAATCCCCACGCAAAAAGGATCCAACCCTGTAAGGAAAGCACGCGAGCATGTGGTTGATCATTTCAATTCATCAGATATGGGACAGGTCAATGCCTAGTTCACGAGTAAACATATTTTCCTCATGAAACATGGAGTTAAACTTGATGCAGTCCTCTTAACAGTGCTTGAATGATCCTTGGATATGCAATATCCACTTCAACATGCATTCAAAGCAGAGCGCCAGCCAAGCACAATGCATAAAGACATTCAAATTGGGGAGGAGAACTAGCTCTTAGGACTGAGAACTGATAAGAGATGAAGTAGAATTGTGGTATCTTGTTGATATATAGGAAAGTAACTAATTTGCAGAAGACAACTCACTTCGGAGGATTTTCCTCAGACATACATGTTGGCAAGCACTCAATGAGACAATCATGGTTAGGCTCCAGGAAGGATGCAATCTGCATTTTGTGAGAACATGAGCATAAATAGAATCTTTTTTTAACAGAAATATTAGCAAAAGAAGTCAATAAGAATGGAGAACGTAATGAATGAAAGATGCTAACTAGGGAAGGCAAAACAATTAGGCTTCTTTTGCAAAATCTAATGCGGATCATCCTTGATGATAATCTCAAGTTGAGAAGAATTTCCTAAGAGTATGATCACAAGTTCAACTGACTTTCCCCTAGATCGTGATCTCAAAACTAGGACCTTTTTTTGAATCAGCTTACAACTGTCCAAGATCAGCTTCAACTGCCCTTTCTCTGGTTGGAGTACTCACAACTTGGGTCACCAATCAATCAGAATTTTTTCAATACATTCAACAATGCTTAAAAGTTCTCTTAAAGGCATCTGAAGAATATTTCAAAAGATGAGGAGAAATGCATATTCGTGTGGGTGGGTGGGTGGGTGGGTGGAAAGAGAGAAGGCCTTACAGAATACCGTTCTTGACCATTCCCTATAACTCGATGGAGCGTGGACCTGATTGCAAAAGCAAAGCAAAAGTATAGATTTGACAAACTGAAGCAAAAAAAGAAACAGCAACTCAAATTCAAAAAAAGAAAGAATAGAGAATGACTTGCTAAATATAGAGAATAGCAGGACACCAACTAGATTCAAGCAAAAAGCTCATTTCATATATCATTTAAACATGTTCTTGTGCATGATGACAATGCAAGTTAAGCCGTTTCTGTCATCAGAGATCCCAGAACACATGCAAAGTTTAGTATCCAAAAGTTGACCAATAAGAGCAGAGTGATAGTAAAAGCACTAGAATAGCAAATTTATTGTTTGATATTCATAAATTTGTCTCTGCGTACAAATTAATGTAGGTCACCAAGATATCATACCATCTTCAACAACCGTATTTAACATGGAAATTTTTCCTGACCAATGTCAAGAGTAGATGCTCTTTTGCTACTAATGGGTCACTGATATCAGAAAGAGCCAAGAGAGTGCAACAGAAGAAATTATGTTGGAGTTTGGGACAGGTTAACAATATATAGTAGCCTGCCATAAGATAATCTCCAACCTTCATGTTCAAAGCTTTCCTCTTGCCAATTTATCTATATAGACTGTTATTAAAGCATATTACCTGAAAATACAATTGCTCCATCATTCTAGCATATCACCAAGATTCACTATGAATGCTCTGTACAAAATAGTCACAGAAAGAATGTTACTTTCAGGATTACTGTTAGAGTTTTCTGTTCCGTATTTGTGATGATTATGTATAACTGAATCTAAGCAATAATCTAAACAACTAAAAGAGGGTAATTACATAAGTAATTTTAGAACGCATATGATGCATGGTAGTTCTATGACTGTTGACCTGCTCAAAATTAACCAGGAAAGAATGGTGGAATACCATTGTGAGAATGTGTGTAAGAGTGTTTTCTTGAAGAGGGAGGGAGGGAGGGAGGGAGGTTCATCAGCAAGGCATCAGAAGGATTAAACTGATCGAAGTTAATATGTACACTTAGATGCAAATTGCAGAAAGGAATATAAATGTGGATGAGGGCACCTCTCTAAGTTAATAAATGGAAATCCATCTTTATCACCCATCTGACAATATTACTCTCTCTAAACTAGTATATCGCTGCCTTTGTACAATCAAGAACTATAGTAGCAGATCAGGGTCAGACAAAGAAGCATTTTTTGTCAAAAAGTTGTCACAAGTATTGGGGTAATATTCCACCTAATACTGACATGAAGTAATCTTTTAATCATGCGTACAAGGGGAAACAGTGCACATTCCCCAATAAACCAGAAGTACAAGATTAAAACAAAGTTATTGCAAGTTATATTTGTAAGCCATGAATCATAAGAATCTAAACCCTAACATGATGATCTTCCACCAAAAGCATTACTCTAAATATGAGATCTCTAACATAATCATCTCAAATTCACCATTGTAATGCAGTTGGGCTTTACCCTCTCATAGGTTGGACATATTCCCATTTCAGAGGTTTAGCATCCTTGTTCTTGCAAATCTGAATAAGTTCAAAAAGTTTCATGCATTAGAACTAGGCATAAAGTCTGCACCAACAGTTTTATAGGAGAAAATTTCATACTTGGAGACCCGGGACATCATCTGTTGCCAACAAGGTAATAAATCCAAAGTCCGAATGTGCCCCAGCTCCATATATTCCTTTAAAGGGATCAGAGACTAGACCTAAACAAAGAAAAGAATTTCCACCGGATGAGAAGAAAAATTTGCAGGGTTTAATATAAAGTTTATTGAAGTAAAATCTACCTTCATAGTGCAACAAGCGCAAGGTCGCAATAGGCTCACCAAGTATTTCTGGCTTCTCAAAAAAATCAGCCTCCAGATCAAGTGCTAGAGCAATGATCCTTGTAACTGCTTTTGCCACATTTCTGAGTGTGCACATTTACAAATAAAAAAAAAATTACGAAATTGACTACCAGCAACAAATTACACTTAATCTTGCCACAAAGATCATCTAGGCATTACTCTTGAATCTAAAAGTCAAATGATTTAGAGTTGGAGACCCTATTGACTGTAATATCAGCCATCCCATTGTAAGCAATTAGACACTTGCGTTGAGGCTCTTGGTCAGTGTGATTAATGGTAAATTTCAACGGCTAAAAATAAGTGGTTCATATTGTAGCATAGTAGCTTTGGAACAATACCCCACAAAATTGTTTAATCGGCCACTACAAATAACCAGAAGAGTTTTACTTTGGCCAACATAGGATGAGAGACCAAGAGAGCATATTCAGTTCAGAAGTCAGAGGCAATTTAACTCCCATTGGGCCACCTTCAAAATTGCTCCATATCATCTATAGTAAAAACTCACAATGCTTGACAATGAAATTTTTCCATCGTTTGCCTCCATCTTGGCAATATATCTAGTCAAAATACAACAATGAAACCAAAATAAACATCCACAATCAACAACTGATTTATGTCAGACAGAAATTACGTTAAACAGCAGTTTACCCTCAGAAGGCCAGAGGTTTGGTCCAAAATGAGGCTTCTGCGCACGAGGATCGTCCTCTGGTACTTCCACTCCTATGTAGTATCCCTCCTTATAATCTCCTATAAAACGTCAATAAATTCATTACTGGTCGAACAATCTTCAGAAGATGATAAGCAGATAGGTAATAACAAGTTTCAGCCAAAACTTTGTCTTCGAGCTTAGCACTTCGAACAACTAGCTCCTTCTTCCGTGTCAGTTCTCTCCAAGAATACAATAAAAAATAGGAATAATAACTAATTCATCTTCGTTTTCTAGGACCTGCTACTCAACCACCACCTGACTCCAAGAAGCTATCAAAATCACCAGCTATTCATCAACGTCCATTTTAAGCAGTAAAATCTTCAGCAAGATGATCAGACACAAACCGTTTATCTGATTTGCAGGGTCGAGGACCTGATCGAACAGAGGAGTGTAGCCTCGGTGCTTCTCGTTCCTCAGCAGCTTCATCTTCTCGCTCAAAGGCAGACCGAAGAACCGCCTGCTCTGGACGAACACCTCCTCCATCAAGTCCTGGCTGACTCCATGATTGATCACGTAGAAAAAGCCGGAATCCAAGCACGCCTGAGGCCAACGGATTGGATTCATCCGTCAGCGTCCCTCTCGACTAAAAAAAAACCTCGGTTTCCCCGGTTTCATGTACCGGAAATCGAACTGAAAATAGCGGAAAAAGGCGGAAGAATCGAAGACCTGTTTGAGCAGGGAAACCGACCGTCGGATATCGGAGCTCGAGAGGTCGATAAGATTGAGACTTGAAGCCGGAACTCCGGCGAGGTCGACGGCGTTCGCGTCATCCATGCTCGCCGTCCCGTTCGCCTGACTGATTTCACGGTGATGATGACGACCGACGATGATCGAGGCCGGACGGGAATTTGAGTTGCAGGTGATGGATGAGAAGTGGCTGAAAAAGAATGAGAGAAAACGACGGCGTAGGACAAATAAAGAATTGGCCAAGGCATACGGTGCGGCCATCAGTGACGCCTTCGTTCCCCGTCTCAATCCTTTCTATAAATTTTAAAGCATTTTTTCTGTCTTATTATTCCATTCGATATAACTAATCGTTTTTAAGAAAACACTTTTTAATTTATTATACGAAATAAATGGATCTTTAAATTGGAAAGACCTTTAAAATATTTATATTTACATGCATGTTTATTGTTTTTAATTTACTCTTGTGATACTTCATTTTTGAATGGTTAAGAAAAACACAGGTTCTAGGAGAGCCATTCCATTGCTCTTACATACTAGTAAGGCCTTATCTCAAATGAAAAGATTTTTGAAGGATATCAATAATTAGTATTTTAAAATCTCTTATTTAATTCATTAGATAAGATGTCGTTGTCTTAATGCTCTATTTTATGTAATGCAACTATAAAATGCGTCAATACAAATAGGGATCAGCATCAAGACTGATTCAACCCAAGAACGTATTGAATTAGTCTAGACTAACTGGTTTAAGGTTGAATTTAAGGAAAATCAGTACGATTTCCACTTCAACAAACTTAGAACCAGCCTAAGATTGGCTTGGTTCCTAGTTCCAAGGTCAATATCGCCAATTCTACCCAAGAAGGGGACGCCTTGCACATTTCTTGGCACCAACTGGTTTATCTCATTTTTGCATGGTTAAAAAAAACACAGGTTCTAGGAGAGCTATTCCATTGCTCTTGCATACTAGCAAGGCCTTATCTCAAATGAAAAGACTTTTGAAGGATATCAATGATTAGTATTTTTAAATCTCTTATTCAATTCATTAGATAAGATGTCATTGTCTTCATGCTCTATGTTATGTAATGCAACTATAAAATGAGTTAATACAAATAGGGATCAGCATCAAGACTACTTCAACCCAGGAATCGTATTGAATTAGTCTAGACCAATTGGTTTAAGGTTGAATTTAAGGATAATTAGTATGATTTCCACTTCAACGAACTTAGAACCAACCTAAGATCGGCTTGGTTCTTAGTTCCAAGGTCAAAATCGCCAATTCTACCCAAGAATCGACATAAACAGGTTCCTCGGGTTGAACCGAAAATTGAATTATGGTCTTCATCGTGAATAGACAACCACATTTCTATAATTCTTTGTGAGAGAGGTGAGGAGTTCGAATCCCTTGTAACGCAAGGAGGCTGGTGGAGAGACTTGGTGACTTACCTGGTGGCATGGGATGGTGATTTCCCCATGTTGCCCCCAGGTTCTTCTCGCCGGCTGTTGGTTTACAGAGTTTCCTGGGTCATCAAAAAAAAAAAAAAACAACCACATATCTATTTCACCAAATATGCTATGAAGTGAAAAGGTGGAACTATTACGCTTTATTGTAGGAATTTAAATTTTTTACACAAAATATAAAAAGTGGACTAATTTCCAAGTAGAACCAAGAATCAATGGGATCAAGAAGCACTGGTTCCATAACCAATCGATTTAGTTCCCAGTATCAAAAATTTGAAAACTGAAACAGACCTACTCGAGATTGTCATGATTTTGAGTGTAATAGGTGGAATAATAAATGTCATAACATCCGTTTCCACTACATATTTCCATTTCAATCTCTTGCATAATCTATTAAGTCTTTAGAATACAAGAAAGCTAGAAGAGTATAATTAACTAGTTAACTGCTAATTTGACTCACTATCACTTTACTCAGGCGTCGGGAGACTTTGCACCTACATTGAGGACAAAGAGCTAAAGAGGTAACCAAGTCTTTGTCTAATGCTCTGTTTCAAATGCTTGTTCCTGCAGTTTAACGTAGCGGGAGCGTTAGCCAGTCAAGCGCGTCACGGGAGGACTTCGAGATTGGACTGATCTAATCCACCTTTGAGAAAGATCAGAAAGATTTTTTGGAAAGTAGCAGCCAGCGTAGTAGCTAAAGCGGCTCACAATCTCAGATTGTGCTCTTGCTAATGCTACTCCTAGTCCCACTCACACGGAAAAGCCTGCTCTCCCCTTCTTAGCCCGTCATATATTCAATCCTTTGAGGGCTTAGCGACACGACTACCTCATCCAAAAATCTTGCCAAATAACCAAAAGTTGCATTTACAGTCCAATCTTCCGAAACTATGGTAAAGAAGCAACTGTTCGTCCGTTAAATCGCGGTAAAGTTGGTGCCAAGAAATGTGCAAGGCGTCCCCTTTTTATTTCCTTTCTTAAAGAGTTACATGTACAAGCTGCTAATTCAGGAGCCAAATCATAGAAGTAGAGGTGAGCGTCGGTCTAGGGTCCCTGGACCGGCCCAACCCTATCAGTCTGGGTCTGGTTCCCAAAGACATTGGGTCGGTTCTTGGTCCTAGAATTCCTGGACCAATACTATGCGAATTGATTCACGGTCCTAAGAGTTCCGGATTGGTTCAACCCGAACCAACCCTGACTATATATATAATATTATTTACAAATTTTTTATATAGAGAAAACCTTAAAATAAACAGCGTCACTAACATTAAATAAATCTTTAGTGAAAAGTTCAAGTAATTTTACATTGTTCTTTAATAACTTAGATTTTTAATGTCTTTTATAGTGTCAATAGTTATAATAAACAAAAGAGGAAAATTTTTTTTGAAGAGTCCTTATAACATTCAAAAAAGCATAAACAACTCTTTATGGCATCTTTCTCTAGTATACATTATCTTCTATCTTATTTGTCCTCTTAGTCTTCAATTTACCAAAATCGAAAGAAACAACTTTTTCGCTCGCCATTCAACACTTGCCTCGCTCACTTTGGGTCACTCGTGCTGCTCACCGCTCAATACTCGATTGGCTTGTTGCTCCCTGCTCGACATTCGATACTTATTCTGTTCGACGCCACCCCACTTGACCCTTACCGTTTGCCTTTCTCAGCTGACCTCGCTCATCATCGAACCCATTGGGTCGGTACGATCGTTGGTTGCCCTTTCAAGGAATACCAAAAATGAAATAAAAAATTATTGGTTGGTCTTGATGGACCTTGAAATCGGACCGAACTCATTGGGTCAGTTCAGTTGTTAGTCACTTTTTTAAGGAGTACAAAAAATAAAATAAAAAATTATCGATTGATCCCAAATTGACCTTGGAACCCGACCGAACTTATTGGGTCGGTTCGGTCTTCGGTCCCAAGCTCAATAGGGTCGGCCCTCGATCCTAAAAATTAAGGATCAACATTGTGTGGGTTGGTCCTAGAGTTGGGGGTGGATCGGCCCAACTTAGATCATGCTCACCCCTACATAGAAGCAATAAGACCTAAGTACGGCTGAAGCCGCTGAACCATTACTTCCATGCATACACATAAGCAGATTATTAATTGTGTATGCATATATATGTACGCGTATGTACCCCATTCGACGCTCTTCTCTAAGCTCATCATGCAATTCTTTACGAGCTCTTAAAGCATACCCTCTACTGGACAAGTGCTGGTTGACAGGCTCCTGCTCCTCACAGGCAAACTCTAAGCCCCTTCCTTTCTGTATACATCTAAATCAGCATGAGTATCGCTGTATCTTTGGGCCAAGAAGGTCTGACATACGATGGGAGAAAACCTGCACGTGAATCAATTTTGAAGAAATTTAGTTTAGGATCTGATGCTGGCGTAAATTTGCTAATTTGCACCATGTCTAATAATTACTGAAGTCTCGATCAAAAAACAAATAAAAATTAATACCTGGAGTAGCTATGATAAATACAACACCTAGATCCCCATGTGAAATGGTTCCAACCCCATGTGAGCATGCAACGATCGTATCAATTGATCAGATAAGGTATAGCTCAATGCCTAGTTCAAGAATAAACATTTTTCTTCATGAAAAATTTAGTTAAAACTTAGAGGGAGTCCTTTTAACATTAACAAAAAGTCCAAGCATATGAATTTGGACCATCCTTGGACATGCAATATTTACTTCGACATTCACGTTCAACGCAGAGCATCGACACTCAAACAAAATGCATAAAGTCAATCATTTGAATCGGGGAGGAGAAGAACTAGACCTTAGGGCCGAGATTTGACATCATAAGAAATACAATAGCGACGTGTTGATGATATATAGGAAAGAAACTGATCCACGGAAGACAGCTTACTTGGGAGGATTTTCCTCTGACATACATGTTGGCAAACACTGGACGAGACAATCATGGTTAGGCTCCAGGGAGAAAGCAATCTGCATTTCGTGAGAACATGAGCATAAATAATACTTTTAACAGAGATTTTAGCCCTCCTCCTCCCCCACCCCCCCCCCCCCCCCCGGGTCCCCCCCCCAAAAAAAAAAAAAAAAACTCATAAAGAAAGGTGAAGTTAGCGGATGAAATATGCTAACAAGGGAAAGAAAAACAATTAGACTTATTTTTCAGAAAGTAATGTGGATTATCCCTGAAGATAATCTTGAGTTGAGAGGGATTCCCTAAGAGTTTAATCAGCTGGTCAACTGACTTGCCACTAAACCGTGATCTCAAACCTAGTGCCACTTTCCAATCAGCTTACAACTGTCTTAGATTGGCTTCAATTATACTCTACTCTTCCTAGTACCCCAACCAATCGGATTTTTTTCAATAGACTCGACAAACTTCAAATTTCTCTTGATGGCTTTTGCTGAATTTTTCAAAAGAAGACAAGAATAAGCAGGCATGGGGAGAGAGCCAAAAGGCCTTACAGAATACCGTTCTTGACCGTTCCCTACAACTCGATGGAGCGTGGATCTGATTGCAAAAGCAAAACAAAAGTATAAATTAGTATAAATTTGACAAAAAGAAGCAAAAAACCAGCAAGTCAAATTCTTAAAAAGAAATAATAGAGAATGACCTTGCTAATTATGGAGAATGCAGGACACCTAATAGATTAATGCAAAAAGTTCATTTCCTATATTACTAAACAAATTCTCAAGCATGATGACATTGCATGTTAAGCCTTGTCTGTGGTCAGCAATCGCAGAACACTCACAAGGATTAGTATCGAAAAGTTGACCAATAAGTGCAATAATAACAAAAACTCTAGGATAATTCTTTTCTGGTTTATCATTCATAAAGTGGACTCTGTGTAGAAAGTAATGCTGGTCATCAACATATCATTCCATTTCAACAACCGTGTTTAACTTGGACTTTTTCGCCAAAGCAACTCGGTCAGTAATTAGGCAATGTCAAGAGCAGATGCTCTTGCACTACTAATGGGCTACAAATATCAAACAAGAGCCAAGAGGGTACGACAGAGGAAATTCTGGTGGAGT
This sequence comes from Eucalyptus grandis x Eucalyptus urophylla, assembly GCA_028830015.1. Classification (NCBI taxonomy): domain Eukaryota; kingdom Viridiplantae; phylum Streptophyta; class Magnoliopsida; order Myrtales; family Myrtaceae; genus Eucalyptus; species Eucalyptus grandis x Eucalyptus urophylla. The sequence goes on along the minus strand of CM054190.1, from coordinate 54,915,481 downwards.
TTGGGACAGGTTACCAATCTATAGTAGCTTGCTTTAGAAAATCTCCAACCTTCGTATTCAAAGCTTTCCCCATGCCAATTTATTTGGATAGACTTCTATTAAAGCATATTACCTGAAAATACAATTGCTCCATCGTTCTAGCATATCACCAAGATTCACTATGAACGCTCTGTACCAAATAGCCATGGAAGAATGTTACTTTTTAGGATTATCGTGAGATTTTTATGTTCTGTTGAAAAGTAATGCGGAATAAAAAAGATGCTTGAGCAATGAGATATTCTCTCCCGAAATTTTTCCCTCTCAAACTTCTTGCAACTGGACATATATCGTGAGACAGGTTCTAATAATTGTAGAATGTGTATAATGCTTGGTAGTTCTATGACCGTGGACCTGCACATGATCAATCAGGAAAGAATGGTAGAAAACCATCGTGTGAGTGTGTGTGAGGGTGTTTGAGAGAGAGGGAGGGAGGGAGGAAGGGAGGATCATCATCAAGGCATCAAAAGGATTAAACTTATCAAAGTTATTATGTATACTTATACAGATGCAAATCACAGATAGGAAAGGAGAAGTGGATGAGGGCACCTCTCTAAGTTTCTAAATTGAAACCCATTTTTATCACCCATCTGACAACAATACTTTCACTCTAAACTGGCATATCGCTGCCTTCATATGAACAAGAACTATAGTAGCAGATCAGGGTCAGACAGACAATGATGTTTGTCAAAAAGTTGTGACTAGTCTGGGGGTAGTATCCCACTCAACATCGGCAGGAAGCAATCTTCCAATAATGCGTACAAGGGGAAACATGTTATCGTGTACATGCTCCAATAAATCAAAAGTACAAGATTAAAAGCAAAGTTATTCCAAGTTAAATTTGTAATCCACAAATCACTAGAATTAAAATCCTAACACGATGGCTTCCACCAAAAGTGTCCAAGTTACTCTAAATATGAGATCTCGAACATATTCATCTCAACTTCTGTTGGGCTTTACCCTTTCAAAGGTTGCACATATTCCCACGCCTGAGGTTTAGCATCCTTGTTCTTGCAAATCCGAATAAGTTTAAAAAGTTCCCTGCATTATAACCATGCATAGAGTCTGCACCAACAGTTTTACAGGAGAATATTCATACTTGGAGACCCGGGACATCATCTGTTGCCAACAAGGTAATAAACCCAAAGTCCGAATGTGCCCCAGCTCCATATATCCCTTTAGAGGGATCTGAGATTAGACCTAAAGGAATATCAAGAGGATGAGAAGAAAGAATTGTTGGCTTTATTTTGTAGTTCATTGAAATAAAATCTACCTTCATGGTGCAACAAGCGCAAGATCGGAATAGGCTTGCCGAGTATTTCTGGCTTGTCAAAAAAATCAGCCCCCAGATCAAGTGCTAGAGCAATGATCCTTGCAACTACTTTCGCCACATTTCTGATGAGCATATTTACAAATAAAAAAATAACCAAGATTAACTACCATCACTTTTTTATATCAACAGATTGCACTTGATCTTGCCACACAGATCATCTAGGCATTACTGTTGAGATATAACCAGATCCAAAAAACCTCCTTGGGCAGTAGAAGAACTTGGCACAATACGATGCAAGTGGAAGGGGAAGATGGTGACCATTGGGGTACTGGAAAAGCCCCGAATTTCCATCAGAGAAACAGAACATCTCCGTATTATCTTTTACTCAGATGAAATAATCTTTCACATCTTGCAACCCACAACAAAATTTAATGCCCGTGGCTCTTTATCATCTATAGCAAAAACTCACAATGCCTGACTATAAATTTCTCCATCGTCTGCCTCCATCTTGGCAATATCTCTAGTGAAAACACAACATTGAGACCAAAATAAGTACATATCACCAGCAACGGTTTGAAGTTGCACAGATATCATATTAAGCAACTGGTTACCCTCAGAAGGCCAGAGGTTTGGTCCAAAATGAGGCTTCTGTGCATCAGGATCATCCCCTGGTACTTCCACTCCTATGTAGTATCCCTCCTTATAATCTCCTAGAAAACGTCCATGGAATCATTACTATTCTACTGATCTTCAGAAAATGATAACCATATAAATAATGACAAGTTTCATCTAAATCCTTGTTGTATTGCTCATGGCTTTGTGTTAGCACTTCAAAGTTCAAACAACTCGTTCCTATTTCTGTGTCAGCTCTGATGAAGTATCCTCACTCCTCCCAGTATAAAATTACAACCAAGAATAATAACTAAGTTATCGTATCTTCCTTTTCTAAGAGCTGCTACTCAGCCGCCAGCTGATTACAGGAAGCTATCAAAATCACCAGCTATTCATCTAAATCTGCCTTAAGCAGCAAAATCTTCAGTAATCTGACACCGAAAAAACGGAACAAATGAAATCATCAGACACAAACCCTGAATCTGATTCCCAGCATCGAGGACCTCATCCAACAGAGGAGTGCGGCCTCTGTGCTTCTCGTTCCTCAACAGCTTCATCTTCTCGCTCAAGGGCAAGCCGAAGAACCACCTGCTCTGGACGAAGACCTCCTCCATTAAATCCTAGCCGATTCCGTGATTGATCACGTAGAAAAAGCCAGAATCCAAGCACGCCTGAGGCCAACGGATCGAATTAATCCGCCAGCATCGTCACGAATCAAAAAACCTTAGCTTCCCCGGTTCCGGTACCGGCAATCGAATCGGAACATCGGAAAGACTGGAGAGAATCGAGGACCTATTTGAGCAGAGACACCGACTGCCGGATATCAGAACCCGAGAGATCGATGCGATTGAGAGTCGGGGTCGGAACTCCCGCGACTTCGACGGCGTTCGCGTCGTCCATGCTCGCCGACGCTGCTCCGCCTGGCAGGTCGTTGCTCGCTTGCTGAGATCGCCGTCCGTTCACCCGTCTGATTCCGCGGCGGTGATGAGGACGGCTGACGGTGACGGGATTCTGAGTTGCCGGTAGCTGGTGGAGGGACTAGGGGGGGTTTGAAAAGAAGAAGAAAACGACGGCGTCTATTAATAAAAAAACCTCAGCGAAGATATTTGACGCGGCATTATCATTTTGACAAAAGGTCAGCAAATTTTAAAGCATATTTCATCGCCTACGGCATGGGTTCGGCGTAGAACAGGGAACTGCACCGAACCGGCCGCAAAAACTAATCTGGTTCGAGTTTCCCACAGTTATCGATCCAATGCCAGAAAAAGTGGAACTGGTACAGTGCGGTTTGATTCCCAGTTTCTCGGTCAGAACCAAATCGAGAATCGGGAATCCATAAATTGTGGTTACATGCTTTGAACTTTTTATTATTTATTTTATTTTACCTTAATAAATGAAAATTTGTGTCATTGGGTTCACTTCGTTGAGGAAGAAAAAAATGAAAAAAAAAAAAAATTTACCAATTCCCAAATAAACTATAAAACCGATTGACAAAATAAATTTTAGATTTGAGGGTACGCAAATTAGGTTCTAACTTCCAAATAATAAGGAATGAAATCCGGCGGGTTAAGTTTGAACTAGAAACTTTCAAGTCAAACCTAAATTGAGTTGGAGCAGTTGGCTGAGTGGTTAAGGGTTTAAGGGTTTAAGCATCTCGCCTGCCGTCCGAGATGAGAGAAGCCTTACCCCATGCTCTCTCTTTCAAAATGGATTATAAAAATTTTTCTTAACCTATATTGATACTTATGTTAGTATTTTGATGGGAACGACTCGAAATTCTATCATTGAGATATTGCACAGTTTCCTCACGGAAGAGAATGCCCTGACTCGATAAAACTTCAATTAAAATTTCCAAGCAGTGTCATCAAGTGTACCTGAAATCTTGAGAGACCCGGCTCTTTTGTTTTCAAGAATGGATGAGTAGAATGAGCTCTGCCCTCAAACCTTTATATACTATCATTTCTTGATATTTATTTGCAGCTTGATGAATTGAGAAGCACGCCATACTACTTTTGGGGGGCCTGGGTTCATGTAAGGCATGTCACTAAAACTATAAATTTTATGGCCAATTGCAAGATTTTTCCGTTTTATTAGTTGCTGAAGCACGTTTTAATTTAATACCAATTTAGTGAAATGTGTTCTTGCAGAAATTACTTATCCTTAAATGCTAGTATGTATTGTTTGAAACAATTTGGCTTTTCTTTTAAGTGCGCTCATTGAACGAGTGAAAAGAGAAAACGGCTGAAACCGGCAGAGGCAATAACACTGGGTTGTGCCTTAGTTGAGAATTTACTTCTTCATATCTTGCATTAGGCACTTAATGATTGTTGTCTTCTTCATTTCTTACTTGCAGGATGATCTTAGTCGAGCAAAGATAGATTGTTTGCTATTGAGACAGAAATGTTGATTGTTTGCATTTGCTTTATTTCTTTCCCTTGTGATCTTTGTAAGAAATTTTATTTTTCTCTCGACAATGTTGAATTAATATGTACTTAAATTTGCTGATGAATTGGACTAAGTTTGGCATTCTTATCGGATGGGGCTCGTTCCTTGTCCTGCATTCATTTCATGTGTAGACCCATAAGGAATTATGAAAAATATGTTTAACATAACCTCTACACCCAAAAAAAAAAAAAATCTTCAAAACCTGACCCGATCGCTCAAGTCGTATGCCATTTGGGTCTCAAGTTGGTTCTGTAGTGTTTCCGTTCAAGTCGGATATCAACCGAACTGATGACATTCCTATCTTTGGACTATCCAATATTAAGGAGACCCTCTCTTAAGAATATCTCACATGGGGCGGATATTTCCACACAAAGTTACCAAGGGTCAAGAAGAATGGCAGTTTGCACACTTTATGGAAAGTGATTTTAGGCAACTCATCATGTGGGATGGGCATCTAGGAGGCACCAAGTCCGCCACGAACAAATGGCTTCGATGCAGTCAACTTCTTGATCGTTACATGATGTGATGGTTACACTTGATGCAAATAACGGATTTTTTAGTTTTCAAAACTTGAGAGAATTTGGTATGAAAGGGCGATATCGGAATGCTCACCTTTCTACATGTATAATTGAACCAATGGACCTATAAATTTGATTTTCTCTAGTCAATTGACCTCTAGGTTATTATTTGATTTCCCCATAACATCTCATTTAGATCATTATAGGTGACCTCAACCTATGAAAGGGAAGACCCTAAGCCATACACCATGGGACGGATTTTTTTAGAAACTGCATTTTGCTTATCATTTTCTATCTTTCACTCATGAAACTGAATAGTCAGATAGCGCAGGGGCGAGGCACATTACACGACCACCATCAATTAAATCTTTGTGAAAGAAGAATAACACAAGGCAAACCGAAGAACCGCTTGCTCTGGACGAACACCTCCTCCATCAAGTTCTGGCTGACCCCATGATTGATCACGTAGAAAAAGCCGGAATCCAAGCACGCCTGAGGCCAACGGATTAGATTCATCCGTTAGTGTCCCTCTCGACTCGAAAAAACCTCGGTTTCCTCGGTTTTATGTACCGGAAATCGAATTGAAAATAGCAGAAAAGGCGGGAGAATAAAAAACCTGCTTCAGGAGGGACACCGACTCTTGGATATCGGAGCTCGAGAGGTCGATGAGGTCGAGAGCAGAAGTCAGAACTCCATCGACGTCGATGGCGTTCGTGTCATCCATGCTCGCCGTCCGTTCGCCTGACTGATTTCATGGTGATGACGACGACCGACGATGATCGAGGCCGGAAGGGAATTTGAGCTGCAGGTGATGGAGGACACGGGGCTGAGGAAAGAAGAGGAAAAACGACGGTGCGGGACGAATAAAGAATCAGCAAAGATATTCGGTGCGGCCATCAGATCTTAATGCTTTCTACAAATTTTAAAGTATTTTTGCTGACTAATTATTCCATTCGATATAATTAATCATTTAAAAAAATTATTTTTTAATTTATTAATTTTCTATGAAATAAATAGACTTTAAAATTTGAAAAACTTTTAAAAAATTTATATTTACATGTATGTTTATCATTTTTAATTTACTCTTGTGATATTTTATTTTTGAATGGTTAAGAAAAATACAAGTTCTAGGAGAACTATTCCATTTCGGTTGCTCTTGTAGACTAGCAAGGCCTTATCTCAAATTAAAAGACTTTTGAACAATATGAACTCCTTGAAGCGTATCAATTACATTCTACCAATCATATGAATTACGCATGCTCATCAAAGTACAAAAAATGCACAAATTCCTACACTTTAACTAACGCTTTGTGTCATGTGATGCAAGCAACAATAAAATGAGTTGATACAAATAGGGGTGAGCATTGAGATCAATTCAACCTAGAAATCGAACTGAATTAATCTAGACCGATTGGTTTAAGGTTAATTTTAAGGAGAATCGATACGATTTCCAATTCAACGAACTTAGAACCAGCTTCGGATCAGCTTGGTTCCTAGTCCAAGGTTAAAATCGCCAATTCTACTAAAAGAACCAATCTAAACAGGTTCCTTGGGTTGAACCGAATTCGAGAGATCAATGTGGTGGAGAACCAAGTTCGGAACTCCAGTGACTTCGACGGCATTCGCATCCTCCATGCTCGCCAACGCCGCTCCGCCTGGCAGGTCGTTGCTCTCTTGCTGAGATCGCCGTCCTTTCACCCGTCTGATTTTGCGGCAATGATGACGACGACTGACGATGATCGAAGACGGACGGGATTTTGAGTTGCAGGTGACTGGAGGGAGTGGGGGGTTTGAAAAGAAGAAGAAAACGACGACGTCTATTACTAAAAAATGGTCAGCCAAGATATTTGGTGCGGCCCTACCCTTTTGACGGAAAGTCAGCAAATTTCAAAGCATTTTTCATCTGCTACGGCATGGGTTCAGTGGAGAACAAGGAACCGCACCGAACCGGCCCTAATAACTAGTCCAGTTGGAGTTTCCCGCAGTTATCTATCCGATTCCAAAAAAAAAAAAAAAAAAAATGAAACTGGTACCGTGCGGTTCAATTCCCAATTTCTGGGTCAAAACCAGATCGAGAATCGAGAATCAATGAATTGTGGTTGCATGCTTTGAACTTTTTATTATTTATTTTATTTTACAGTTATAAATGAAAATTTTTGTCATTGGGTTCACTTCGTTAAGGAAGAAAAAAATGAAACTAATAAAAAGTCGCCAGCTCCCGAATAAATTATAAAATCGATTGACAAAATAAGTTTTAGATTTCAGGGTACGCAAATTAAGTTCTAACTTCCAAACAATAAGAAATCAAATGCGACGGGGTAAGCTTCAACTTGAAACTTTCAAGTTAAACCTAAATTGAGTCGAAACAGTTGGCTGAGTGGTTAAGAGTTTAAGCATCTCGCCCGCTATCTGAAACGAGAGAAGCCTCACCTGATGCTAGACTTTTCAAAATGGATTAAAAAATTATTTCTTAACCCATATTGATACTTATGTCAGTACTTTGACGAGAACAGTTCGAAATTCTGTCAATGAGATATTGCACAGTTTCCTCACGGATGAGAATGCCCCAACACGCTGAAACTTCAATTAAAATTCCCAAGCAGTGTCATCAAGTTGTACCTGAAACCTTGAGAGAGTTGGCTCTTTTGTTTTCAAGAATGGATGAGTAGAATGAGCTCCAGCCCTCAAACCTTTATATACTGTCATACCTTGATATTGATTTGCAGCTCACACCTACTACTTTTTGGGGGGGTTTGGGTACATGTAAGGCACATCATTAAAACTATAAATTTTACGGCCAATTGCAAGATTTTCACATTCTATTAGTTGCTGAAGCGTGTTTTAATTTGATACCAATTTGGTGAAATGTGTTCTTACATAAATTACTTATCCATAAATGCTAGCGTGTATTGTTCGAAACAATTTGGCTTTTCTTTTAAGTGTTTTCATTGAACGAGTGAAAAGAGAAAAAGACTGAAACGGGTAGAGGCAATAACACTGAGTTGTGCCTTAGTTGAGAATTTACCTTCTTCATATCTTGCATTTGGCACTTAATGATTGTTCTCTTCTTCATTTCTTACTTGCAGGATGACCTTAGTTGAGTAAAGATAGATTGTTTGCTATTAAGACGGAAATGTCGATTGTTTGCTTTTGCTTTCTTTCTTCCCGTTGTGGTCTTTGTAAGAAAGTTTGTTTTTCTCTGGACGATGTTGAATTAATTTGTACTTAAATTTGTTGACGAACTGGACTAAGTTTGGCATTCTTATGGGATGGCAAGTTCCTTGTCCTGCATTCATTTTGGAATTTAAGGTCTTTGGAGATGTGTGATGTGTAGATCCATAAGGGATTATGAAAAACATGTTTAACTTAACCTCTGCACACACAAATATATATATATCAAAACCTGAGCCAATCCCTAAGGTTATATGCCATTTGGGTCTCAGGTCGATTCTATAGTGTTTCAATTCGGGTCAAATATCAACCAAACTTATGACACTCCTATCTTGGACTATCCAATATTAAACAGCCCTCCCCTCTGTCTGGTTGTTGTAGCCAAAGGAAGAAGGAAGGAGGAGGAGGGAAGAGGAAGGAGGAAAAAAAATTATTAATAAAATAATTCGAAAAAATAAAATATTCTTAAAAAATTATCGCCGGCAGCCACGTCAGTGCTGGCCAATCAATTTTGGCCGGATGGACTAAATTAGCACAATTACAAAAGATTTATGACTTAATTGACAAAAAAAAATAGGTTTACGATTGAATTGACACAATTACAATAGTTTTATAACTTTTTTAGTATTTTTCTCTCTTTGTATTGTATAAAGTTTTTTGTTTTGCCAATCAAAACAAAAAAATGCGCTTCATCTACATATTTAAGTCAAAAATGGGTTTATCTCACTTTTTGATTTTCATTTAGCCCTTAGTTATGTATTACTTTAATATTTTAATATAATTAAACTTGAGAGAGAACAATGGTGTCGCGACCTATTTTTTCGGGGTTTGAACCACCTAGGGTTTTGGCTAATGGATTGTTAAGCCTAGACTTAACTCGGGCTCTCCCAAGCCCATACCAATTCGCGACTTAGGTTCAAGTTCTTATTTTCAATCAGGAGTCGCCACTAATCTATTTTTTGGTGGGTCGATTAGAAACCCAAATAAAGTAACAGGAGATTTACTTTATTCTTACGGACCAGAGATTTGGGTACGGGGACTTGGTTACGCTAAATTTCTCTAACGCCCTTTCGGTACCATTTCTTTTATTTTGAAAAAATGTTTTTTTGCAAGCAGCTTGGGTTTATTTTAAATCTATTTCCCTAACATGTGAGGTTACCATGCGCGTGCACAAACCACCAATTTAACACCAAGATAAACAATAAATAAATTGCAAACACTTACCTCAAAGCAACGAAAGCATCTGCAATGTTAAGTTAAAAACCGCATCAACAACCCTAGATATGATTTCTAATTAACACGCAATTTCCTTTTTTATTTTTTTTCACTTTTTTAATGAAAATCATGCAATATGCAATGCAATATTAACTAAATGACCTAATTCTAATGACATGCAATTTCTAATTAAATAGGCCTAGCAAAAATACTAAATGACATGCATCCCAGTGAATCTAGCCCTAATGATGTGCATATGACATTTTTTCTTTTTCCTAAAAGAATGCATTTTATCATAAATAATAAAACTAATTTAACCTATGACATTTTTTGTATTTTTCATGAAATTCGAAATTTGGTGAAATGTAAAAATTACCTAATTAGATTAAGATCCTATTTAATTTATATTAGGAATTAGGTTGAGCCATATCATAATTTAAACTAAAATATGATCTTAACCTAAATAATCCTAAAATGCAATATATCTAAAAATGCCTAAACTTATAATAACTAAAAAAATGATCTAAATTAAACTAAGTGCCATTTAACCCTATTATGCAATGACATGCAAAATATGCCCTAATTCTACATGACAAGTGTATGATGATTTTTTATTGTGTTTTTGTTTTCTTTCTTCTTTTTTTTTTTACATTTCGAAATTAATAATTGCCAAGTAATTAAGCATGCAATTAAAATCTAGCAACCTAAATTGATTTATTTGAATTTGGATTTTTTTGATTTTTTCTCAAATTTGAAATAAAATTCCTATTCTAAACATGTAAACCCTAAGACATGCAATATTCTAACTCAAATATATCTCGAGATAAACAAGGCAATTAAAACGAGACAATTCATTCAAAATCATCAAAAATCGCACATCATTCGGATCAAGAGATAATATTTCGCTAATAAAATCGATAAATTGATCTTAAGCCTTAAAGATCAAATTATCAATTTTACTCCCACTTGATTAATTATTTCATCTAAAGCCTTATAGATGAAATAAAAAATCACGGCGTGGTTGCGAATCAAGTGACATATTGAGATTTCCAATTATGCATAGAGAAATATTTCAAACAAAGAAACCAAGATATAAAATAAGATAAGATAAAATAATTCAGCCTAATAAAATAAAGCAAATCTACCTAATTCGATTTTTTTCCTTTTTTAATAAAAGAAAATCTTGACCACCGGTTTGGGACTCCGGCGAAGGGTTCCGGCGAGGAGAGCTCGTCGGCTAGGGTTCCGGCGAGGGCAAACCGGTGGTGGAAGAGCTCCGGCAACAAGAGGAACGGCGGAGACTGGCGTGGGGGGCTCGCGGGTCACTGCCAATTGCGAACAGCAAGTGCTGTGCAGAGGGTTCGGCTCCGAGCGGCGTCGGGGAACTCGTGGAAGCGCGGTGGTGGCCGGCAGGTTTCGGGGGTCGCTGGCGTCGCGGGAGGAAGTCGTGCACGGCGGTCGTCGGCGCTGGGTCGCAGCGAGGGAGCCGGAGGCGCTACAGTAGAGGATGGAACGGCTCGGCAGGGGCGGCTCGGCGTCGTCTCGGGCTCGGGCGGAGCGGCGGTGCTGCTCGTGGAGGCGGTTCAGCAGGGGAGCTCGGGAGGCGCGGTGGTGACCGGTAGGTTTCGGTCCGGCAGGAGACGCAGCGGAGGTGATGCAGACCGAAGACCAGCGATGCAGGGACCGGCAGTGCAGCAAAACCCTCGGAGAAGATGAACAGTAGAAGTCTTTTCAGTTATTTCTTTTTCTTTTTTCTTTTTCTCTTTCCCCCTCTGCTGCACGTCCCTTCTCTCTTTTCCTCTGCGCACTTTTTCTCTTGTGCCCCCCTGTTCTCACGTCCAATCTCTCCTTTCCCTTTTCTCTGACTTTTTTTTTTTGTGTTTCTTTTCTCGACGAACCCTAGAGAAGCTCCCCTTTGTATGGCCGTGTGGATTGATATGTGTGGCCTCCCCAAACAAATTGCATGCGAGGTATTATATAGGTCTAAAAAATGTATCGCTACGGTATATATTTTTTCCTTTTTATTCTCGCATGATACCCCTAAATATATCGTTGAAACATATCCACCTTGTGCAATATTCTCCTTTTGTATTTTTCACATATTCTATCCAAAATTTTCCTTTTTGCTCCAAAATACATCATTTGGTGTATATTGCCTAAATGTGTGAAGAATCTGAAAGGAATATGTGAAAAATTTTGCACTCGCTGTCGGTCCAATAAAATAAACAAAAATGTTCCTAGACTATATGCCATGTGATTTTATTTTTTCAGGGATAAAATTAACCCCTAATTTTTTTAAATGTTTAAATGGGTCGCCAAAATTTAGGTGTCAACAAATGGAAAACAGGCCAAAGAGAGAGATAATAGATAAAGAAAAGGCCTATTATATTTCATCATTTCTATAGTGCCCTTGTGTCACGCCCCGATCCTCCGAGCGCGCGAACATCCCACTCTAGTCGATACAAATGCGACTTCCCAGGACACGTCGCCGACCCATTCATTTATATTGTACATGCGGAAGCGAAACAAATCCCCTGACAACATCTAACTTGTGATAGAAAAGCAGGCAATCAATCACAACCAAACAAGCTTTCTTATAAACACATAGGTTTATATACAACACTGGATTGTCTACAAAATAGATCGGCTCTACAAAAAGGGAACTGTCCTATGACCAACTTGTCAGACACGTTTGCCGATTCTTCAGCCTCCATCTTCCGAACTTCATGACTTCCGGTCTTCCACGACCGTCATCTAGGGACCTGAAATATTATCCCACAACCGGGATGAGACTACGTCTCAGCGAGTCCTACCCTCTACAACTCAATTAGGAAGAAAATACGCCTCAAGGCGCTCTAGCCACACAAATAGGATAGATGACTTACCTCGCCTCAGTTCCTTCCTGCACATTAGTTTAATCAATAGATATTGACAACCACATCATCCAAACAATTCAATTACTCGGATCGATTCAGCGATCAATCGACTTAGTCCATTACATGTCATCGAAATCATCACACGGTCATTCTGACTATTCATTCTCGCTCTCAATCACGGTCTTATAGGCAAGTCTATATGTAGTGGCATTACGGCCCCACTCGGCAATGTTATATGTAGTGGCATTACGGCCCCACTCAGCAATACATATGTAGTGGCATTACGGCCCCACTCGGCAATGTTATATGTAGTGGCATCACGGCCCCACTCGGCAATATTATATGTAGTGGCATCACGGCCCCACTCGGCAATGTTATATGTAGTGGCATCACGGCCCCACTCGGCAATGTTATATGTAGTGGCATCACGGCCCCACTTGGCAATGTTTTATGTAGTGGCATCATGGCCCCACTCGGCATAATTTAGATTTAGTGGCTTTCTAGGTTCAACTCACAACCTCTCACGGTCATTTTCCCATCAAAACCAACACTAATCAACTTTGGGATAAATCCCCACATAAACATCCATTCAATCAATCGATACAAACTGGACCTACCAACCAATTACAGTGCCAAAAGCCAACACCGGGTATTTTCAAGTTAAATACCAAAACTTCATCAATATCACTCAATTCCACACTTTTGGAATAATTAACCATAACCATCAATCACTCAATTTCTCAATTTAAGCTTACAATTAACACAAACCGACCGCACTGCTGCGATCAGCGCGAAATTCTAACGACCGGCCATCCCGGCATAATTTTCGAAATTATTAAATAATTAAATTTAATTCCGAAAATTAAATAATTAAATATTATTTTATAATAATATAATTTAACAAAATAATATTTATAAATTCGAAATAATTATTTAATTAAAAATAATTAATTAGGGCTTAAACTAGATTACACTAATTTAAACATACAATTAGCCCTAATTAAACATCCATTAAGCTAATCATACAACTAATCTAATTTACATTAAAATAATCTAATCTAACCACCTAAACCTAATTAGACTAATCTAAACACCCTTTAAGCATCATTAATTCACTAAGCAAGAATTAGAGGATAAACTCACTGGTTTTGCGCGCCGGTGAGTTCACGGCGACCACGACACCAAGGCGGTCGATAAACCCCAAAGCGGCGACACCAAAGGAGGCCGGGAAGGGCTTGAAAACGGGCCACAAAGTCTCCAAAACCTTGCTGTCTTCTGCTTCTGATCTGGGCTGAACTGCAGAGAAGAAACCAGCAACTTCAACGGCGAAAACGGGCCGATCGGAGCTCTGGCAAGCGGGTGGTTGGCAACCGGCGGCTCCCGGGGGTCTTGGGGATCTTATAGGAGGTTGGGATGGGCAAAGGAAGGGTCGGAAAGGGGCGAAACAGCAAGAAAACGCGGAACAGGCGGAGCAGGGCGGAGCTAGATGGTTCGGCGAGCGGCAGCTTCTCTCAGGATTGCGGGACGACCGGAGAATCGTTCCGGCGAGCTACGGGATGCTCCGGAACGGGCTGGATGTCCTCGTCATGGACGTGGGTGGAGCGTTCGCTGATTCATCCGGGAAGTCGACTTTTAACTCGAATCTTTGGCGAAAGGTCGGCTGGAGCAGAAACTGAAACGAGGAGAAAACAGAGGAAGAAATGGAGTCCGATGGGCATGCGACGGTGGAGGGCTGTTGCTGCTCGGTTTCTCTGGTTTTTGCTGAGCTTCTCTCCTTCAACAATAATGGAGAAAGCCACAAATTAAGGGAGAAGAAGGCTGCTGAGCAAGGGGGTCTCCTTGGGCTTTTTAGAGCTCAACACTTGCTATTCTCTCATTGGCTTTGCCCCCACCATGACATCACATGACCTCAGCCACTCTCTCTCCTCAAGCATCTTCCACAACCTTGCCAATAGGTGCAAAATAGCTCTCCCCCCATGGCATACGAATTTGTTACATTTCCCTCTTCAATCTCAATCAATTTCATCCAATTCTCAACCAAACACATCCAATTGAAGCCCAATTAAATCCATCAAGGTATCCTCGTCTGTCTCATGACTTTTACCCGTCAAATGATCCAACTTGCATCTCAAAGATTCGATTAAAAACGGTCCTCTGACAATCCCGAACAAAAACGACATTACTTTGCTTTTCCGCCAAAAATCTCGGTTTGTAGAAAAATCTTCTGGAGATGAGTCGACATTCCTCAAATGAATTGTGACTTGACAGAACTTCCAATTTCTGTAATCGGGTTCAATTTCACGGTTAAATTCAATCTGGCGCGACTTTAACGCGTCCTAATCTACCGGGTAGCTTTTAGGAATTTTCTGTGCAATTGACCCATGGAACCACAAAGTGCATCTTCGACACATTGGCAACTCTTGATTGTCGTAGAAATCTCGAGGTTTCAAATACGGACACAGGGTACCAAAATGATAGAGAAATCCGTCTAGTGCCGATCAACAAGAATTGTGCAATTAGGTGGAATCACCCACACTGAATTACATGGTTCTGTTGAATCGACCTATCTCCGGTCTCTAATCGGTCTATGCCATAATGACCCTTGCAGATTAGTACGGTCAACCAGTCGTTTCTTGGTCGAATTATCAAGTCTATTGCGTTTAGATTCCTTAACGGCTTCACCTGATAGACTAGTTATTTCGTGAGTGATCAGCTCAGAGAAGAAAGCTATAGACGCGAAGATGAAATGCCCGACTTATCTAATTGAAACCAGAATTGGAAAATCGGGATGTCACACCTTGAATAAATGTTTGTTTTAATCATTGAAAGAATAAGAAGATATTACTTGATGTTTGCCTCTTGGAAAAGAATTATAACAATAGAAAATGACTTTCAACTTCTTTATTTCTCCGTGCAATTGAAAGGATAGTCTTATTACTATCCATCATGACGTTGCATAGGGAATGAAGATGACCATATAGGCGTGTAATGTGGGCAAGATAACTATATTTACTTTTTTAAGGCCAAGCTATTGTATGTTCCACTTAGTTTGATTTCGCTTTACGATTTCAATATGGAAAAGTTAAAATAATCTTTTGTTGGATTAAAATAAATTATAAGTATTTTTTGTAAAATTAAAAGGAAAATTTTAAAACAGAAAAGGGGTCAAAATTGGCCGAAATAGGTACCGGGCCAAGGTTTGGCATGCGAGTCAAAAAGGCCTGGCCCTGCCCAACTTGACATGCAAGGCTCATATGCTGTGCCTAGTGTGACGCGAGAAGATGTCGACCTTCAAGGAAACAATGTTCCTCACCGGCAAATCTACCAACTCTTAAACAAACTTTTTGCGTAGAGAACATGGCAGCTGCTACACCTTCTGAAGTTGGACATGAGTTAGACTTTCAATTGCAAATCTAATCGCATTTGGAATTGTTTTCCTCTTATTCAAAAAGCTTAAAAGAAGATTAGGAACTATCTTGTAGAATCGTACACACAATGCAATAGAAATGAAATTACTGAGTACAAAATATGAAGTGCTATGTTGAAATTCTCTAAGCTGCTCTTGGCCTTGTTTTCTTGTCAAGGAAGTGACAACTTGATCTTGTTGAGCTTAACCAAGGTAGTTTTCATGTCCATTCTTTCCTCGGGCAAGTCCTTTGAACATTCTAGTCCTAACTCTAGTATCAATAAGACTATGCTATTGAATTTCGAAAGCGTAAGATCTTCATGTTTCATGCAAAGGATTTTGCTATCCACAATGTCAAGCACTCTCTCCGGAATTGCTGCACCTACCCATTGCCTCAAGTTGATATCCGCATTGAACATTTTACCGGTTGGCTTCTTCCCAATAATCACTTCCAACAACAATATGCCGAAGCTATAGACATCTCCCCTTGTCGAGACTTTTCCTTCCGAACCATACTCTGCAAGCATCATAGTTTGTGACATAAGAACATCGGTGATTGATCTATTTCTTTTTGGGACATAAGTAATAAGATCAAGAGGCAAATGAGTGCTAATATATCTCTATTACATTATACCGTTATATTGGCAATCAAAGGCTTGAATTAGCTAATATTCGACAAATGTACCTGGAGCAATGTAACCAATCATGCCGAGAGTTCGGGTTTGTGTTTCAAGCTTGTTCTCAGCCAAAATCTTGGTAATTCCAAAGTCCCAGACTTGTGCAACCAGGTCCTCATTTAGAAGAATATTGCTAGGCTTCAGATCGCAGTGCACTATGGGTTCTAGTTGGCCATGGTGGAGATACTCGATCGCCGTTGCGACGTCGACCATTATCTTCACTTGCTGATGGAGATCCAAGTTGCAGTTGTTGGAGTACAGCCACTTCTCCAAGCTCCCACAAGGCACGTATTGCAACACCAAAGCTCTCAAATTAGCGTTCGTGCAAGAGTTGATCACCTTGACGAGATTGCGGTGCCGGATCATACGGAAAGCGTTGCATTCTGCATCAAAAATTTTCAGAGCACCTTCGATATGGAGATTTAGTACTTTGACTGCGATGTTTGTCCCGTTGGCCAGAGTCCCTTTATATACAAAGCTAAAGCTTCCTGCTCCGAGCAAATTGCTTTCGCTAAAGTTGTTAGTGGCCAAACAAAGCTCCTAATATGGTATCATTGGATGGTCAATTCTAGGCAAGTTCACCATCAAAACTGAAGCTTTTTCACTAGTATTCCCACGCTTTCTAAGCAAGCAAATGACAAGGACTAAAAGTATAGTTGATGCAATTGGCACAATAATGTATAGTATATGGAGCCGCTTGTCCCTTGATGATCTCCCATTTAGTTTGCAACCTGCGACTTGAAAAATTGCATTTCCACAAAGTGCTTCATTTCCAATGAAAGAGAGAGCCAAGAAATTTCTAAAGGGCCCACCATTAGGAATCTCTCCTAATAGCTTATTAAAGGACAAGTTCAAAACTTGTAGATATGCAAGTGCTTCCAAGGACTCAGGTATTGTGCCTGATAACTCATTGTAGGAGAGATCGAGGAATTCCAACCCTTTGAGATGACCGATTGATTTTGGTATCGATCCTTGAAACGAGTTCCTTGACAAGTTTAGAGAAGCAAGGCTCTCAAACTCCTGGATGGAACTCGGTATGGCACCAGTAAGTCGGTTCCAAGAAAGATCGATGCTCTCTATAGCTCTCATCTTCCCTATTTCAAGTGGTAGTCCTCCATTGAAAGAATTGAGTGACAGATTTAGGAAGATGAGTTCTTGAAGGCCCCACAGACTAACTGGTATAACCGATGTCATGTTATTCGAGCTTATGAGAAACTTTTGAAGGCTGCTAAGGTTTTCAATGCAATTCGGGATTGATCCCGATATCTTGTTTTGCTGGAGCACCAACTCTCCTAAAACTGTCAAGTTGCATATCTCATTGGGGATCGGTCCTTCGAGATGGTTGTTATCAAGATACAACCTTTGCAACCTTTCTAGTCCTCCGATCGATGATGGGATATTGTAGTCTAGAAAATTATTGCTCAACCTTATGAAAGTCAATCTCTTCAAGAAACCCATTTCCTCGGGAATACGACCTCTTATTTGACAATTGGGAGCACTTAGAATTTGTAGGGAACTGGAGAAGTTTTTGATAGATTCTGGTATGAAGCCACGAAGCGGGTTGCCTCCCAACCTCAAGTATCGCAGCGATGGACAATTAGATAAAGCAGAGAGAAAATCGAGCTCCGAACCGTAAGTCTCTCCTGTTAGCTTATTAGACCCAATTGAAAGGGATTCGAGGTTCTTCAAGTTGCCCAAACCTGTAGGTATGGATCCGCTGAGTTGATTGTCCTCGACATCCAAAAGGATTAGGTTTGAAAAATTCGAGAAACTCTCAGGATGTTGCCACCAAAGCCATTGCTTGCTAGATATAGTTCTTCCAAATTCGGAAGGCTTAGATCTCTACCTGAGGGAAGGCTTCTAGAGAGGGAATTTTCCGACAAAGCAAGCACCTTGAGCGAAGAAATATTAAAAACCTCTTGAGGCACTTCGCCGGTTAGACAATTTTCCGCAAGGACTAGTGTTTGCAAATTGACCAAATTGCCAATCTTGCTCGGAATCTCCCCTTCAATGGGGTTAGCTCCTATTTCTAGTTCGTGCAAGCTCGACAAGTTACCGATGGTTCGAGGAATCGTGCCAGTCAAGTTGTTAACAGAAATATAGAGCTTTTGTAGCTTTTGCAGGCTACCTATATCTCGAGGAATGCTTCCCTGAAAACGATTGTATGACAATCGCAATATGATAAGCTCTTTGCATTGGGTTAGCGTCTTTGGTAGCAGGCCGCTGAATTGATTTTGACGCAGTGAAAGAATCTGAATGTTAGGCCAGTAGTAGCAAAGATCGGAGGGAAGACTTCCAGAGAGATAATTATCCCTCAAATTGACCCACGTGAGCGATCTATTGAAAAGTGCTGAAGGAATCGAACCTGTGAGAGTGGCGTTGGCCAATATAATGACTTGCAACGTGGATATGTTGCCCAAGGAGCTTGGAATTTGACCCCGTAAGTCGTTTGAGCTGAGATTTAGTTGTTGCAACTTAGGGAAGACGCCAAATTCTCTTGGTATAACACCCGTTAGTCTATTCGTTGCAAGGGACATGACTTCAAGGCTCTGGCACTGGGTTAAGATAGGAGGAATGTTTCCTTCGAACTGGTTCGATTCGAGTATAAGAGTTTTCAGGCAGTGTAAATGGCCAATTTCTATCAGAATCATGCCATAAAAATTGTTGTCGCGAAGATCAAGAGAAGCAAGGAGAGAAAGATTCCCAAGGTAGGGCGAGAGTCTTCCTTGGAGACCCATGTGCGAGAGGTCTAAAGCTGTGACTCTTTGTCTGCGGTTGCTACAAACGACACCAATCCATTCACAAAAATTTGCTTCCACGGTCCAATTGCCTCCTTTGATGGTGTTCGTTGGGTCGACTTCCATTGTCGATTTGAAGTGGAGGAGAGCCTCTTGATCACTGAAGTTGCTGGAACAAATGACAGGCTGACACATCAATAAGGAAGCCAACAGAACATCAACAAATGCTAAAAAGATGAACTTCTCCATAATAAATAGAGTTTCTTTTGATTGCATCGATAGATGGTTCGCTAATTTCGATCTGTTCTTAGTGTTCAATACCAAGACCTATCAAATGGTTGTCTCAATCAGAAAAAAGAAAAAGAAAACAATGTAAAGAAAGACTAACTATCAAATGATGTCCCTCAATCATGTCTATGGCCTGTTCTTCACGTTTACACATTCACACTTACTTTCAACTTGTGAGGATACAAATGGACCTTTCATCAATGCTCCAAAGAACGAATGTCAAAAGGTTTTGTGACAACTGTCATGACCTTTCTGTAGGGCCAATATCAAGTGTCTCGTGGAAAGTTGACTAATTAAAAGTTCTCATTGGCCGGAAGAGATAATATTACTAGTAGTCTATCAAAGTTTATCCATGCTTCACGTCATATTTGAACTTTCAATTAATTCAATTAAATCACATATGATTAAATTCGAAATATCTACCTGCAACTTTCAATTGGTCTGATTAGACCCATAATATATTTAAAATGTTTTTTGACATCCTTTCATTAATTTAAATGAAATATGTACTAGACAACAATTTTATGAAGCTGATGTTTTATGGAGAAAAATACGCGAACTTTGTGTGTGCCCATATCTGGCAAAACATCAATAGGGAAGCCAACAGAACATCAACAAATGCTAAAAAGATGAACTTCTCCATAATAAATAGAGTCTCTTTTGATTGCATCAATAGATGGTTCGCTAATTTCGATATGTTCTTAGTGTTCAATACCAAGACCTACCAAATGATTGTCTCAATCAGAAAAAAGAAAAATAAAATAATGTAAAGAAAGACTAACTATTAAATGATGTCCCTCTATCATGTCTATGGCCCATTCTTCACGTTCACACATTCACACTTACTTTCAACTTTGTGAGGATACAAATGGAACTTTCATCAATGCTCCAAAGAACGAATGTCAAAAGGTTTTGTGACAACTGTCATGACCTTTCCGTAGGGGCAATATCAAGTGTCTCGTGGAAAGTTGACTAATTAAAAGTTCTCATTGGCTGGAAGAGATAATATTACTAGTAGTCTATCAAATTTTATCCATGCTTCACGTCATATTTGAACTTTCAATTAATTCAATTAAATCACATTTAATTAATGCTAAATATCTTCCTGCAACTTTCAATTGGCCTAATTGGATCCGTAATATATTTAATATGGTTTTTGGCATCCTTTCATTTATTAATTTAAATGAAATATGTAATGGTCAACAATTTTATGAAGCTGATGTTTTATGGAGAAAATTACACGAACTTTGCGCGTGCCCATATCCGGCAAAACATCAATAGGGAAGCCAACTGAACATCAACAAATGCTAAAAATATGAACTTCTCCATAATAAATAGTCTCTTTTGATTGCATCAACAAATGGTTCGCTAATTTCGATCTGTTCTTAGTGTTCAATACCAAGACCTACGAAATGGTTGTCTCAATCAAAAAAAAGAAAAAGTAAACAATGTAAAGAAAGACTAACTATCAAATGAGGTCCCTCAATCATGTTTATGGCCCATTCTTCACATTTACACATTCACACTTACTTGCAGCTTTGTGAGGATACAAATTGAACTTTCATCAATGCTCCAAAGAACGAATGTCAAAAGGTTTTGTGATAACTGTCGTGACCTTCTCGTAGGGGCAATATCAAGTGTCTCGCGGAAAGTTCCTACCGCTAGAAAGAGATAATGTTACTAGTAATCTATCAAATTTTATCCATGCCTCATGTCATATTTGAACTTTCAATTAAGTCAATTAAATCACATTTCATTGATGTGAAATATCTTCCTACAACTTTCAATTGGTCTAACTAGATCCGTGATATATTTAATATGTTTTTTGTGATCCTTTCATTTATTAATTTAAATGAAATATGTCATGGAAATGAAGCTGATGTTTGATGGAGAAAATTACGCGGACTTTGTGCGTGTCATGGTGACTTTAAATTGGAAAAATATAATACCCATTCCTTTGCCCTTGCCTAGATCTAGTGAAACATCAATAGGAAAGCCAATAGAACATCAACAAATGCTAAAAAGATTAAATTCTCCGTAATGAATAAAGTCTCTTTTGATTGCATCAATAGACGGTTCGCTAATTTCGACTTGTTCTTAGTTCTCAATACCAAAACCTACCAAATGGTTGTCTCAATCAAAAGAAAGAAAAAGAAAACAATGTAAAGAAAGACTAATGTCCCTCAATCATGTCTATGGCCTGTTCTTCACTTTTACACGCTCACACTTACTTTCAACATTGTGAGGGTATAGATAGACCTTTGACCAATGCTCCAAAGCATGAATGTGAAAAGGTTTTGTGATAACTGTCGTGACCTTTCCCTAGGGGCAATATCAAGTGTCTCGTGGAAAGTTGACTAATTGAAAGTTCTCATTGGCTGGAAGAGATAATAGTACTAGTAGTCTATCAAATTTTATCCATGCTTCACGTCATATTTGAACTTTCAATTAATTCAATTAAATCACATTTGATTAAATTCGAAATATCTGCTCGCAACTTTCAATTGGTTTAATTAGATCCGTAATATATTTAATATGTTTTTTATCATCCTTTCATTTATTAATTTAAATGAAATACGTAATGGACAACAATTTTATGAAGCTGATGTTTTATGGAGAAAATTACGCGAACTTTGTGCGTGCCCATATCCGGCAAAACATCAATAGAGAAGCCAACAGAACATCAACAAATGCTAAAAAGATGAACTTCTCCATAATAAATAGAGTCTCTTTTGATTGCTTGATTGCATCAATAGATGGTTCGCTAATTTCGATATGTTCTTAGTGTTCAATACCAAGACCTACCAAATGGTTGTCTCAATCAGAAAAAAGAAAAAGAAAACAATGCAAAGAAAGATTAACTATCAAATGATGTCCCTCAATCATGTCTATGGCCTGTTCTTCACGTTTGCACATTCACACTTACTTTCAACTTTGTGAGGATATAAATTGACCTTTCATCAATGCTCCAAAGAACGAATGTCAAAAGGTTTTGTGATAACTGTCGTGACCTTCTCGTAGGGGCAATATCAAGTGTCTCGCGGAGAGTTCCTACCGCTGGAAGAGATAATGTTAGTAGTAATCTATCCAATTTTATCCATGCCTCATGTCATATTTGAACTTTCAATTAAGTCAATTAAATCACATTTCATTGATGTGAAATATCTTCCTACAACTTTCTATTGGTCTAACTAGATCCGTGATATATTTAATATGTTTTTTGTGATCCTTTCATTTATTAATTTAAATGAAATATGTCATGGAAATGAAGCTGATGTTTGATGGAGAAAATTACGCGGACTTTGTGTGTGTCATGGTGACTTTAAATTGGAAAAATATAATACCCATTCCTTTGCCCTTGCCTAGATTAGGTGAAACATCAATAGGAAAGCCAATAGAACATCAACAAATGCTAAAAAGATGAAATTCTCCATAATGAATAAAGTCTCTTTTGATTGCATCAACAGACGGCTCGCTAATTTCGACTTGTTCTTAGTGCGCAATTCCAAAGCCTACAAAATGGTTGTCTCAATCATAAGAAAGAAAAAGAAAACAATGTAAAGAAAGACTAATGTCCCTCAATCACGTCTATGGCCCGTTCTTCATGTTTACACGTTCACACTTACTTTCAACTTTGTAAGGGTACAAATGGACCTTTGACCACTGCTCCAAAGCACGAATGTCAAAAGGTTTTGTGACAACTGTCATGACCTTTCCGTAGGGGCAATATCAAGTGTCTTGTGGAAAGTTGACAGATTAAAAGTTCTCATTGGCCGGAAGAGATAATATTACTAGTAGTCTATCAAATTTTATCCATGCTTCATGTCATATTTGAACTTTCAATTAATTCAATTAAATCACATTTGATTAAATTTGAAATATCTACCTGCAACTTTCAATTGGTCTAATTAGATCCGTAATATATTTAATATGTTTTTTTGTCATCCTTTCATTTATTAATTTAAATGAAATATGTAATGGACAACAATTTTATGAAGCTGATGTTTTATGGAGAAAATTATGCGAACTTTGTGCGTGCCCATATCCGGCAAAACATCAATAGGGAAGCCAACAGAACATCAACAAATGCTAAAAAGATGAACTTCTCCATAATAAATAGTCTCTTTTGATTGCATCAATAGATGGTTCTCTAATTTCGATATGTTCTTAGTGTTCAATACCAAGACCTACCAAATGGTTGTCTCAATCAGAAAAAAGAAAAAGAAAACAATGCAAAGAAAGATTAACTATCAAATGATGTCCCTCAATCATGTCTATGGCCTGTTCTTCACGTTTGCACATTCACACTTACTTTCAACTTTGTGAGGATACAAATTGACCTTTCATCAATGCTCCAAAGAACGAATGTCAAAAGGTTTTGTGATAACTATCGTGACCTTCTCGTAGGGGCAATATCAAGTGTCTTGCGGAAAGTTCCTACCACTAGAAGAGATAATGTTACTAGTAATCTATCAAATTTTATCCATGCCTCATGTCATATTTGAACTTTCAATTAAGTCAATTAAATCACATTTCATTGATGTGAAATATCTTCCTACAACTTTCAATTGGTCTAACTAGATCCGTGATATATTTAATATGTTTTTTGTGATCCTTTCATTTATTAATTTAAATGAAATATGTCATGGAAATGAAGCTGATGTTTTATGGAGAAAATTACGCAGACTTTGTGCGTGTCATGGTGACTTTAAATTGGAAAAATATAATACCCATTCCTTTGCCCTTGCCTAGATCTGGTGAAACATCAATAGGAAAGCCAATAGAACATCAACAAATGCTAAAAAGATGAAATTCTCCATAATGAATAAATTCTCTTTTGATTGCATCAATAGACGGTTCGCTAATTTCGACTTGTTCTTAGTTCTCAATACCAAAACCTACCAAATGGTTGTCTCAATCATAAGAAAGAAAAAGAAAACAATGTAAAGAAAGACTAATGTCCCTCAATCACGTCTATGGCCTGTTCTTCACTTTTACACGCTCACACTTACTTTCAACTTTGTGAGGGTATAAATAGACCTTTGACCAATGCTCCAAAGCACGAATGTGAAAAGGTTTTGTGATAACTGTCGTGACCTTCCCGCAGGGACAATATCAAGTGTCTTGTGGAAAGTTGACTAATTGAAAGTTCTCATTAGCCGGAAGAGATAATATTACTAGTAGTCTATCAAATTTTATCCATGCTTCATGTCATATTTGAACTTTCAATTAATTCAATTAAATCACATTTGATTAATGCTAAATATCTTCCTGCAACTTTCAATTGGTCTAATTGGATCCGTGATATATTTAATATGTTTTTTGTCATCCTTTCATTTATTAATTTAAATGAAATATGTAATGGTCAACAATTTTATGAAGCTGATGTTTTATGGAGAAAATTACGCGAACTTTGTGCGTGCCCATATCTGGCAAAACATCAATAGGGAAGCCAACAGAACATCAACAAATGCTAAAAAGATGAACTTCTCCATAATAAATAGAGTCTCTTTTGATTGCATCAATAGATGGTTTTTTAATTTCGATCTGTTCTTAGTGTTCAATACCAAGACCTACCAAATGGTTGTCTCAATCAAAAAAAAGAAAAAGAAAACAATATAAAGAAAGACTAACTATCAAATGATGTCCCTCAATCATGTCTATGGCCTGTTCTTCACATTTACACATTCACACTTACTTGCAGCTTTGTGAGGATACAAATGGACCTTTCGTCAATGCTCCAAGGAACGAATGTCAAAAGGTTTTGTGATAACTGCCGTGACCTTCTCGTAGGGGCAATATCAAGTGTCTCTCGGAAAGTTCCTACCGCTGGAAGAGATAATGTTACTAGTAATCTATCAAATTTTATCCATGCCTCATGTCATATTTGAACTTTCAATTAAGTCAATTAAATCACATTTCATTGATGTGAAATATCTTCCTACAACTTTCAATTGGTCTAACTAGATCCGTGATATATTTAATATGTTTTTTGTGATCCTTTCATTTATTAATTTAAATGAAATATGTCATGGAAATGAAGCTGATGTTTGATGGAGAAAATTACGCGGACTTTGTGCGTGTCATGGTGACTTTAAATTGGAAAAATATAATACCCATTCCTTTGCCCTTGCCTAGATCTAGTGAAACATCAATAGGAAAGCCAATAGAACATCAACAAATGCTAAAAAGATGAAATTCTCCATAATGAATAAGTCTCTTTTGATTGCATCAATAGACGGTTCGCTAATTTCGACTTGTTCTTAGTTCTCAATACCAAAACCTACCAAATGGTTGTCTCAATCAAAAGAAAGAAAAAGAAAACAATGTAAAGAAAGACTAATGTCCCTCAATCACGTCTATGGCCTGTTCTTCACTTTTACACGCTCACACTTACTTTCAACTTTGTGAGGGTATAGATAGACCTTTGACCAATGCTCCAAAGCACGAATGTGAAAAGGTTTTGTGATAACTGTCGTGACCTTTCCCTAGGGGCAATATCAAGTGTCTCGTGGAAAGTTGACTAATTAAAAGTTCTCATTGGCCGGAAGAGATAAGGTTACTTATAGTCTACCAAATTCATCCATACTTCATGTCATATTTGAACTTTCAATTAATTCAATTAAATCACATTTGATTAATGCGAAATATCTTCCTGCAACTTTCAATTGGTCTAATTAGATCCGTAATATATTTAATATGTTTTCTTGTCATCTTTTTATTTATTAATTTAAATGAAATATGTAATGGAAATGAGGCTGATGTTTGATGGAGAAAGTTACGTGGACTTTGTACGTGTCATGGTTACTTTAAATTGTAAAATTATGATATCCATTCCTTTGTCCTCGCCCATATCTAGCAAAACATTAACAGGGAAGCCAACAAAACACCAACAAATGCTAAAAAGATGAACTTCTTCATAATGATTAGAGTCTCTTTTGATTGCATCAATAGATGGTTCGTTAATTTCGACCTGTTCTTAGTGTTCAATACCAAGACCTACCAAATGGTTGTCTCAATCAGAAAAAAGAAAAAGAAAACAATGTAAAGAAAAACTATCAAATAATGTCCCTCAATCATGTCTATGGCTCGTTCTTCACGTTTACACATTCACTTACTTTCAATTTTGTGAGGATACAAATGGACCTTTGATCAATTCTCCAAAGCACGAATGTCAAAAGGTTTTGTGATAACTGTCGTGACCTTCTCGCAGGGGCAATATTAAGTGTCTCGTAGAAAATTCCTACTACGGGAAGAGATGATGTTACTAGTAAGCTACAAAATTTTATCCATGCCTCATGTCATATTTGAACTTTCAATAAATTCAATTAAATCACATTTTATTGATGTGAAATATCTTCCCGCAACTTTCAATTGGTCTAACTAGATTCGTAATATATTTAAAATGTTTTTTGTGATCCTTTCATTTATTAGTTTAAATGAAATATGTCATGGAAATGAAGCTGATGTTTGATGGAGAAAATTACGTGGACTTTGTGCGTGTCATGGTGACTTTAAATTGTAAAATTATAATACCCGTTCCTTCACCCTCGCCCATATCTGGCAAAACATCAATGTTGACACCTAAATTTTTGCATTAACAAAAATGGGTTAATTTTTACCCCAAAAAATAGAAATCGTGTGACATATAGTTTAGAAACATTTATGTTATTTTGTTAGACCGATGGTGAGGGCAAGATTTTTCACATATTCATGTAATATATACTTAAGGACATATTCTCGAGCAGAAAGGAAATTTTCGGATGGAATACGCGAAAAATACAAAAGAGAATATTGCTTGGGTTGCAATAATATATTAAGGGGAATTATGCACAGGTAAAATGAGAAATAAAATATATCACGAAGATCCAATTTTTGGCCTATAAAAGAGATCGCGTACGGACAAAGGAGGGGGAATTCGGAAATTTTTTAGGGCAAAATACGTGTGGAAGTCTTGGGGCTTTTCCTAGGGTTTTCTTTGAATTTTTTTTGGGAAGGGGAAAAAGTCACGTCGTGCGGCAGTGAGTGACGTGAGAGAGAGAGAGAGAGAGAAAAAAATAATAAAAAAAGAGGAGAGAGAATCGTCTTCTTCCTCCCGCAGCTGCCCTGTTCGTGCCGGCCTTGCGCCCGCACCGGCCGCGCGCCGACGCCGCGCCTCCGTCGCGCTGCGCCACCGGTCTCGTCGCTCCGCCTCAGCCCTCGCCGACGACCGCGGCGCTCTCCGACGCCCAACAGATCTGCCCTGATCCACACGAGCTCGCGCCGCTGCTCTGCACTTCCGCCGGCCACCCCTGCTCCCGCTCCGACTGACCCGTGACGCCCTTGGACGCCGAGCTTCTTCACGTCCAGTCGACGCCGCAACCCATCTGCTCCCGCGGCTCCGTCAGTCGACGCCGCGACCCGTCTGCTCCCGCGGCCCCGCCAGTCGACGCGGCGACCCGACGAGCCGCGATCCGCGCTCAGCTCCGTCGCCCCTGCGAAACTGCTGCTGCCTCGTCGATCCGCTCCATCAGCCCGACGAAGCCCACCGCGCCTCAGCCGACCTCCGTCCCCGATCTGCCTCACCGGAGCTGCTGCCCGACGCCGTTGCTCACCCCCTCGCCGGTGCCCGAACGCCGACTGCTTCGCTTGAGCGCCCCTGCTCCACCGGTCTCTGCTGCCCGCTGCTCCGCTCGTCTGCCGGTCCACCCTCGCCGGAACTCCGACGCCCGCCGCCGCCCCTCACCGGAACGCCGGCGACCACCACGTTGCTGCAAGATCATCAGAGACAAACCGTTTATCTGATTTGCAGGGTCGAGGACCTGATCGAACAGAGTAGTGTAGCCTCGGTGCTTCTCGTTCCTCAGCAGCTTCATCTTCTCGCTCAAAGGCAGACCGAAGAACCGCCTGCTCTGGACGAACACCTCCTCCATGAAGTCCTGGCTGACTCCATGATTGATCACGTAAAAAAAGCCGGAATCCAAGCACGCCTGAGGCCAGCGGATTGGATTCATTCGTCAGCGTCCCTCTCGATTCAAAAAAACCTCGGTTTCCTCGGTTTCATGCACCGGAAATCGAACTGAAAATAGCGGAAAAAGGCGGGAGAATCGAAGACCTGTTTGAGCAGGGACACCGACCGTCGGATATCGGAGCTCGAGAGGTCGATAAGATTGAGAGTGGAAGTTGGAACTCCGGCAACATCGACGGCGTTCGCGTCATCCATGCTCACTGTCCCGTTCGCCTGACTGATTTCACGGTGCTGATGACGACCGACGATGATCAAGGCCGGACGGGAATTTGAGTTGCAGGTAATAGATGAGAAGTGGCTGAAAAAGAATGAGAGAAAACGACGGCGTAGGACGAATAAAGAATCGGCAAAGGCATACGGTGCGGCCATCAGTGACGCCTTCGTTCCCGTCTTAATGCTTTTTATAAATTTTAAAGCATTTTTAATTTTTTTTAATTTTTTATACAAAATAACGGATCTTAAAATTGGAAATAATTTTAAAATATTTACATTTACATGCATGTTTATTGTTTTTAATTTACTCTTGTGATACTCCATTTTTGCATGGTTAAAAAAAACACAGATTCTAGGAGAGCTATTCCATTGCTCTTGCATACTAGTAGGGCCTTATCTCAAATGAAAAGACTTTTGAAAGATATCAATGATTAGTATTTTAAAATCTCTTATTTAATTCATTAGATAAGATGTCATTGTCTTGATGCTCTATGTTATGTAATGCAACTATAAAATGAGTCAATACAAATAGGGGTCAGCATCAAGACTGATTCAACCCAGTTTTCGTATTGAATTAGTCTAGAACAACTGGTGTAAGGTTGAATTTAAGGAGAATCAGTACGATTTCCACTTTAACAAACTTAGAACTAGCCTAAGATCGGCTTGGTTCCTATTCCAAGGTCAATATCGCCAATTCTACCCAAGAACTGACATAAACAGGTTCCTCGGGTTGAACCGAAAATTGAATTATGGTCTTCACCATGAATAAACAACCACATATCTATTTCACCAAATATGTTAGGGAAAATTTCAAATAAGGACATAAAGTGAATCTATTTTCTCAAATAAGAACCAAAAGTGAACTTTGTGTCAAATAAATACCTGAAGTTGACTCATTGTTTCAAATAAGGACACGAAGTGAATTTTGTGTCAAATAAGGACTTGAAGTGATCAAGTTAATGTCTATTGAGGACCTTAGTTTGCCGGCAGACATTTTTCAACGATGAAAATTGATGCAATTTTGTCAGAAATTTGTGATTGGAAAAAAAGGGAAAATTCTAAATTAATTAAGTTTAGGTTATTCATTTAGATGTTTACACTTTCTTCTTTCTTCTCCCCCGCTGCTCCTCAACCAAATCGCTGCCCAATCATCGTTGCAACTTGATTCTCGTCGCTCCCCACCTTGCCCGACCGGCGGCTAATTTGGGTCTCCGCAAACAAAGAAAGAAGCATCTGGTTTTCTTCTTGTTTTTCAATTCATGCCTCAATCGGCGAAAAATTTGGGTCTTCGACTTTGCGGAGGATGGGTACAGGAAATGGGGAGAACTTCGGTCTTTGACTTTGCAGATGATGGGCACAAGGAATGGGGAGACCGTAGAAAACCTAGGGTTTTTTTTTTTTTCCGTTTTAGGATTTATTAATTTTCCCTATATTTTTTTTTTAGACAAAATTGCCCAAACTCCAATCGTTGGAAATGTCACATGCTTGATAGCCGTCGAATATTTGGTTGACCAGCAAGCTCAAGTTCTTATTTGGAATTGATTCCCACTACATCGGGTCCTTATTTGAGACAATGGGTCTTTATCTAACACAAAGTTCATTTAAGGTCATTCTTTGAGAAAATTGGTCAACTTCGGGTCCTTATTTGGAATTTTCCCAATATGTTATGAAGTGAAAAGGTGGAACTCTCACACTCAGAGCCACGATTTCGTTTTTAATGTTATCCATTCCATGCGCTTGACAGGTGAATCCAGAACTGAGAAGATTTCTTCACATCATGTCTACAGAACCAGAAATCCTCGAAGCACCAGTCTCCCTTACACCTTCATCTTCAGCTTCAACCCCTCCAGAGTTTCGTGTTTCTAATGCTTCTAAGATAGACTATCTTTATGAAGTCTCTCTTAGTGATGAAACAAAAATTTCTGAAACCCAGCTACCCCTCATGAACCCTTATTCTGCTTTTGCCAAACCAACCACATCATTCTCACCCATTCGCTCTATTCGCCAGCTTATTCACCAGACCCCAAAGCAAGTAAAGGAGTATGTCCAGTCCTCCAAATTCGACCAACATCCTATTCCTGCTACTGAAAAGGAATACTTTGTTACTCTCCAGATCCCTCCAGAATTTCCCCGACAATGGGCCCAACAGGGATACACTCATGTCCATTATGGAGCTGTACGTCTTGCTCTAACTTTTCATGGTCGAAAAGGTTTGCCAGTTGTGGCAAGAATAGCATTGCTAGATACCAGGTTTTTGCAATACCAACATGCTTGCATTGGTACTGTTCAAACTACTTTGAATGCAGGAACAGTCTTTGTCACTCTGTACCCCAACTTCAACATCGCCCTTTCAGATCCTCAGTTACTTTCTTTTATGAAAGTCCAAGTTCAACTTACTGGAGCCCCCCAAACTGCTGACTCTGTAGCTGCAACCTTACATTACCAGATGGTTTATCGAGTGCAAAACCATGCACTTGACCTCAACTTCAACAATGGTAATGAAGACGCCTTGTTCATTTCTATGCAAAATGACCAGGCATCATGTATCCATGTTCCTAGGCAGATTCCAAAGGATACGTTGGCCAAGCTTCTTCCGGAGACTTGGATAACCAATTATGAAAAGCTACATCAACACAACAAGCCTTTCCAGTCTACGGACTCCGAGTTCGTAAGAAAAAAGGATGGAACTGTTTCCATCAAATTCGGCAAGGAAAAGGAAGAAAGTCCTTCTATCTTCCAAACCCTCTTCATGATTGAACCATGTATTCCTCAATATATTTCTGAGCCAGATCCAAAAAAGCATGTTCGACACTTTAATGGTGATGGACATCCTGTTCATTACTATAAAGACAATGATGGTCATTGTTTTTGGGATCCCTTTTGTCAATGTTCTCACTGTATAAATTCCCCCAACAAGGTAGATCCTTGTTCACCTCGACGAAAGAGGCCAAAAGATAAGATGTTCCAAAGGTACTTAGACGGAGATTCCTCCGTTGACACTCTTGGTGAATGTGACAAATACCAATTCATGGTTTCCTATGCACCACCTCCACCACCAGAGTCTAGTACCACATCTCAAGTCTCACCAGATCCACCAAAAACACCACCACCATCTCCTCCTCAGAAAAAGCAAGCCCTCTCTCCATTCTATAAGCCAATTCTTAAGTGGGCTAAGAAGCATTCTTACCCCCTCGAAGTTCCAGAAGAAACACCATCTACTTCTTCTATTGCTATGTTTCAGGATACTGACTTTCCTCCTCTGGTCAAGGAAGGATCAAAACTCTCGTTCCCTGCTACAGAAGAGTTTATTGATCCTCATGGCAGATAACGCCATGTTCCTAAAGTTCCTACTCCCACTGATGTGGATGAACATGGGAGACAGAAAAAAACCTCTGCTGCTGAAGCCGTCCTAAATTGGCAATCAGAGACTTTGTTAGCACAAAACAATGCCTTCAAGTCAATTGATTCCAAAATTGGAAATGTGCAACAAGATCTCCGAAGATATGATGAGAGTACCAAGAAGATACTTTCTGAGTTCCAGAAAAGGCTTCATGCCTTGGAATCAGGACAACATCTTGGGTACCACTACCTTGAAAGTCCAAAACCAGAGATAGAGAAGCTCAAGAAGCAAATTCAACTTCTTGAAGAAGGAAGGTTCAGACCTTTTGATCCACTAGCACCTCCTGTTCGAACTGGGTACGTACCTCCAGCACCACGAGTATCTGTTTTTGCCAATATTCCAGAAGATACCTCCAGAAGAGAACCAGATATGGCAAAAATACGAAATCGTCTCAAAGCCCTGCAGAAGGAAAAAGGGAAACAAAAGACAGAATCAAGCTCAATTGTTATAAGAGAGAAGCCAGACCAGATGATGTTATCAAATCCATTAGAATCCTTTTTGAAGGATTTGGGTAAGCAAGAAATTGATCCTAATACCTAACAGCCTGAGCCTGATCTTGTTATCCCAGAAAAACAGATTCTGCTAGCTGAACAAACTTCCTCTACAACATCAGACTCATCATCCCTTTCTTCTTTCTCAGATCATACCACTGATTCTCCCCCTATTGTTCCACCAACCTCACAAATATTTATGGCAGACACTCCTCCAGATTATGACTATGAAATGGAATCAAACTATGCTGATCCAGAATTTGGACAGACAAGTAATCCCACCAGAAACGATTCCACCAGACATGTGTCTATGGCATCAAAACAATTCTTCTCCATTGATGATATTCCTTATCCAAAATGGCCAGAAAGACTTGAAGAGTTTCATACTTGGTTGAGTACACAATCCATTACCAACCATGATATGAATGATGTCCTTTACAATTTTGTTACAAGATTCACAGGGAGCCTTAAATTCTGGTGGCAGTCACTCACGGAACAAGACCAAATCACGTTCCTAATGTCACCAAATTTCAGCCATGCCCTTACTTATTTATATCATGTCTTTGTGGGAACCCCGGGAGATCTCAAAGAGCTGAAAAGAAGAGAATTTTTCGAAAGAAGATGTTGCTCCCTTCAGAAAAAGCATCTTGATAAGCATTATCGACTAATGCTTCAGCTCTTTTACCAAATTGGAGCAGATCCAAATTTAAAGCATGTCTTCCTTACTTCTATCCCCAAAGAACTATCACAGATGGTTGAAAGATCTTTCTTTGGAAAGCAAAGAAGAATTCAAGACGTTCCTCTGGGAGAAATTCAGCAAGAAGTCCATCTATGTCTTGAAGAATTATGCTTAAAGCGTCGGATGGTCCGGACATACATCACAGATGACAAGCGTCTTGAAGGAGCCTGTTCCTCTCAGAAGTTAAAGATCAAATGCTCCAAACAAGATTGTGATGGTACTTGTGGCCAGTATTCCCGAAAGAAAAAGCACTACAAGAAATACTCAATTAAGAAATCCAAACACGGTTCCAAGCATTTCCGGAAAAAGAAAAAATGGAGATACCTACGCAAAAGGAAGGATCGCACAGGCCATACGAAGTCAAGTCGTTGCTACATCTGCAACAAAAAAGGACGTTTTGCCAAAAATTGTCCTCAGGCGAAAAAAGGTCAGATTCATCTAATAGAGAATGAAACAGGTTTTTCACTTGAAAATGATGATATTGAATCCTTATTCTCTGCTAATGATGAACCAATTGAACAAACTCTTTGTGCCATTCCTTTTTACCAAACTTCTAGTGACTCTGAGTCTGACTCAGAATCTGAAGATATTTTTCACATATCTCCCACATCTTCAGAGCCAAATCCTGACATATTCTCAAGTCATACTCACTGTCCCCATTTCCCTGTTAAAATCCTCACCTCGAAGTTTGCCAAACCTATCAACGTCATTGCTCTTATTGACACGGGAGCAAGTTGTTCCATTCTAGACACAAAAGTTCTACCTGAAGAATTCTGGACTCCTTACATCCGATACTTTAATTCTGCTTCAGGAGATACTTTCTCCATGAATGTCAGAACCACACCAGTCACTGTCCAGTTTTTTCCTCAGTGTTCCATAACCACAAAAATTTTTGGATCAAGCCTTCCCAATAAAGATTTGATAATTGGGTGGGATATCATGACTCAAATCTCTCAACTTCGAATCATTCCTGGAAAAGGACTCAGATTTAAAGACCAATTCTCTGAGTTCGTCAATATTCAAAGACTCTTTTCCATTGAGATGAGTTTACTAGATCTAATCATGCAAAAGTTGCTTGAATCTTGTTCAGAATCTCACTCAGAATTTGCCCAGAAATGCTCTCATCCTTTATGGGAAAACCCTGAGTTCTTTGTCCGCCTTCCCTTCAAAAAGAATGAAGACATAAATCCGACCAAGGCAAGTCATATGGGAATGAAGCCAGAACACTTGGCTTTAGCTCAAAGGGAATGCTCAGAACTATTACAGCAAGGCCTTATTGAAATCTCAAATTCCCAATGGGCTTGTGAAGCTTTTTATGTCAATAAACGTGCTGAGCAAAACAGGGGAAAAATGAGATTGGTAATCAACTATCAACCTCTCAACCTCTTTCTCCAAGATGACAAATTCCCTTTACCATCCAGAGATTCTCTCTTTACTGGTTTAACCAAAGCCCACATTTATTCCAAATTCGATCTCAAAGCCGGATTTTGGCAATTGGGCATCCATCCTGAAGACAGATCCAAAACAGGATTATGTATCCCAAACCAGCACTTCCAGTGGAAAGTTCTTCCTTTTGGTTTAAAGGTAGCACCATCCCTTTTCCAAAAGGCAATGTGTCGTATTTTCCAACCAATATTATCAAGTGCAGCTGTATATATCGACGACATTCTGCTCTACAGCCCTGATGAACAGTCACACTATCAACTCCTTGAACAGTTTGCAGAAATAGTGAGAAAGCATGGCATTATGCTCTCTCAAAGAAAGATGAACATTGCCCAAACAGAAATTGAATTTCTTGGTATGCACCTCAACAAAGGTACATACTACCCTGGGCCACATATTGCTCAAGAATTATTGAAGTTTCCTGAAGATAACTTCACGACAAAACAAGTCCAGCAATTTCTTGGGATAATTAATTATCTCAGAGATTTCGTCCCCAATATTGCAAAGCTTCTGATCCCTTTGCAATCCATGCTAAAAAAGAACTCCCCACCTTGGGGAAAAACTCAGACCAAAGCAGTCACTGAGCTTAAGGAGATTATGCAGAATCTCCCGCCACTGCAAATACCATCAACAGGTAAAAGAATTCTTCAAACTGACGCCAGTGATGAATACTGGGCAGCCGTTCTATTCGAAGAAATTGATGGTAAGAGACTCCTCTGTGCCCATAAGAGTGGAAAGTTTTCTCAAGCTGAAATGCATTACCATTCCACTTTCAAAGAAATCTTAGCAATAAAAAATGGAATCAAAAAGTTTGAATTTCATCTCATTGGCCACCATTTCCTGGTGGAATTAGACATGGCATCTTTCCCTTAGATGACCAAGTTTAAGCAAAAGCAAATTCCAAATTCCCAACTGCTTCGATGGGCTGAATGGTTTTCAAAATACTCCTTTGACACTAAGCATATTCCTGGAAAGAAGAATGTACTTGCTGACTTCTTATCAAGGCCAAAAGCACCAGCTGAGATCAACATGTATATCAAAAGGCCTGCTTTCCATATGCTCAACTATGGAGTAAAATACAAAATCGAGAACATCAAAGATTCACAAAGTTGGAAATATCCCCAGGAGATTATTCAGCAAATCCAGAACGATAGCCTTGCGGAGAACTTGGAGAACCTCATGTGGCAAAGCCACACAGACCTATTCAGATTCAATGGAGGTTCGATTCTTTATCCTTTTGGGTTAAATATGAATTATCCCTTTATTCATCCTCTTATCTGGAAGGAAGATGATTTTCCTGAACAGCTCAAAACGTTATTATGGTACTTGACCAATAAGTATCTGATAGCTTTTGAAATCCCAACCAAAAGATTCATTGCTAACCTCACAAGGATATTTCTGCTCGGAAGAAACATTGAAAAAGAATGTGATAGAAATCTTTTAGAATTTCTAAATTGGTTCTATCATCCTACATGTTGGAAACAAGATCTAGAAAGAGAACTTAGATCTATGACGCCAAACCCTGAAGTCCATATCATCCTGTTTTTTCGACGTCCTTGGAATTTTTGCAGAAACAATGGTAGTATTCTCGATGTACCACTGGAAATAGGAACCACATCCTATAAACCTAACTTGAACAGTCGTGAAGCCCGGATTTACAAATCTTATCCTAGATCTGTTCGACTCTGTGAACATGAATATCGAGAACTCCAGAGAATTCTTTGCCAGGAGAACAAGACCATTCCCGAAGATGTTTGGAATAATGCACCCACTACGTGGGATCATTATGACCTAGCACCAGAAGCTAAGGAAGCATTCGGACAATACAGACAAGCCTCATCGACCCAAGAACCTGAAATGACAAGCGAAGATGACATTGTCCAATCCACCCAGGACCCCTATGACCAATCCACCTAGGACCCCTATGCACGCTTTGGAGGACCTCTGTCCCAGGATCCCTACGAACAATTCCAAAGCATGGACGTATCTTTCTATGCAGATCCATCCAACTGGCCCTAGCCAAGAATTCCTGATCAGGATGGAAATACGAACTGGGCTGAAGAGGAAGCATCACACTGGGCTCATGAACAAGCATCCTCATCACGAAGGCTGAATCAGATCCTCTCACCAGAAGACCTTGAAGCTCTTGAATAGAAGTACGAGGCACATCTCCTAGAAGATAGCTCGGATGACTCAGTTTGTAGCTACAATGCTCGTGACGGAAGAGACCGTTGAGTCCGTACATTTTCACTGTAGCAAATCACTGTTCACTTTTACTGTAGCACTAGGCTAGGGAATGTACTGTTCACAGTACAGTTACTGTTCATAGTGTGCGAATAATTCCCTTTCGGTGCCCTTGTTTGTTTCCGGACCCGTGAGCTAGGTCCCTATGTGTCCTTGTGACCTCTTATTGCCTATATAAGGCAAGGAGGGTGTAATGTTTTGGGGCAGAGTCCCTTGAAGTAAAGTGTGTGCTTTGTGGAAATCTCTCTATGGCTTTCTAAATCTCCCCTTCTTCTCCAGCCTGGTAGGATCCTTCAAGAAATGTAGCTTGGGTGGGTTAGAAACGTTTCCATCCTGGCATCTCTGAGTGTCTCTAGGCTCTGAACTAAAGGGCTGAGTGGTTTCCTGCTAAAAGGCTGTCCCTGAAGGGCTTGAACGAGAACGTTCGCTCACTGTGGGATGCATACCTGCAGGAAATTTACTCTCCTTCCCTGGTTCTAAGTCTAGGTCCATTCATGGTATCAGAGCACAAAATATAAAAAGCGGACTAATTTCCAAGTTGAACCAAGAATCACTGGGACTAGAAAGCACCGGTTCCATAACCAATCAATTTAGTTCCCAGTATCAAAAATTTGAAAACTAAAACAAACTTACTCAAGATTGTCACGATTTTGAGTGTAATGGGTGGAACAATAAATGTCATAACATCTGTTTCCACTACATATTTCCATTTCAATCTCTTGCATAATCTATTACGTCTTTAAAATACAAGAAAGCTAAAAGAGCGTAATTAACTAGTTAACTACTAATTTAACTCACTATTACTCTACTCGGGCGTCAGGAGATTTTGCACCTACATTGAGGACAAAGAGCTAAAGAGGTAGCCAAGTCTTTGTCTAATGCTCTGTTTCCAATGCTTGTTCCTGTGGTTTAACGTAGCGGAAGCGTTAGCCAGTCAAGCGCGTCACGGGAGGACTTCGAGATCGGACTAATCTAATCCACCTTTGAGAAAGATCAGAAATATTTTTTGGAAAGTAGCAGCCAGCGTAGCTAAAGCGGCTTGTAATCTCAGATTGTGCTCTTGCTAATGCTACTCCCAGTCCCACTCACACGGAAATGCCTGCTCTCTCCTTCTTTGCCCGTCATATATTCAATCCTTTGT
Source organism: Eucalyptus grandis x Eucalyptus urophylla (assembly GCA_028830015.1). NCBI lineage: Eukaryota > Viridiplantae > Streptophyta > Magnoliopsida > Myrtales > Myrtaceae > Eucalyptus > Eucalyptus grandis x Eucalyptus urophylla. The sequence goes on along the minus strand of CM054190.1, from coordinate 54,877,548 downwards.
GAGCTTAGCGACACGACTAACTCATCCAAAAATCTTGTCGAATAGCCAAAAGTTACATGTATAGTCCAACCGACCGAAACTATCCTAAAGAAGCAACCGTTCGTCCGTTGAATCGCAGGAAAGTAGGTGCCAAGAAATGTGCAAGGCGTCCCCTTTTTTATTTCCTTTCTTAAAGATTTGCATGTACAAACTGCTAATTTAGGAGCTAAATCATGGAAGCAAGAAGACCGAAGTAAGGCTGAAGCCGCTGAACTATTACTTCCATGCATAAACATCAGCAGATTATTAATTGTGTATGCATATGTATGTAAGCGCATGTACCCCATTCGACACTCTTCTCTAAGCTCATCATGTACTTCTTTACGAGCTTTCAAAGCATACCCTCTATTGGACAAGTGCTGGTTGACAGGCTCCAGCTCCTCACTGGCAAACTAGGTAGCACCGACACGCGACACGCAACACGCGACACGACACAACACGACACGCGACACGCCATTTCTCAAAAAGTAGAGAATTCCGACACGTTCCGACACGTTAAATATTAAATAAATATTTTTATATATACATGATTAAATATTATATTTAAATTAATTTATTCAAATTCATAAATAAAAAGCAATAAAAAAAGAGCCTATAATAAATCTATACTAATAACATTAATAAATTTATTCATAAAAAATTGAAAAGACATTTTTTTTACTTTAACAAAAGTTATCGATGAAATAATTAGCTAATGAAAGATTAAAGTCAAAATAAATTTATATTTTTCTATGATGATCTAAATTTATCATTATTTACTATCTAGTGCTTATTTTTTTAAATAACTTTTTAACCTATCTATTCATTTATTTTTTTAGCCTTATCATGTATTAATAAAGTTATTTAATGTTTCATACTTCTTTTTAGGATTTAAATGGGTCCCACCCATTTATTTCATCACACGTTTGTTGATACCTAAATTTTGATTAATCATTTAGTAATTAATTACATGAAAATTTAGGGATTAATCTTTAACCCCTAAGAAAAATAGTAAAATTGCATTTTCATGTAGTCGCATTTGCATCGATACTAAAAGGCAACAAGACGCAGCGGCTCGTGGTCGATTACATGCACAAAAAGACGGTCCCTCTCCACTGGTCTGAGCACGCAAAAGAGCGAAAGTCAAAAAAAAAAGAGGAAGGAAGTTCTTGCACGTCTGTTGTCTCTCCCTCATTAATGCATGCGCATGCACACACAAATTCGGCGGGCGTGCAGACTCTAGAGGAACCCTTAGAGAAGCAAAATGAGCCCATGAAATAATATTATATAATATGCTCTCTCTCAAGTGTGAGTTGTCAGGAGAAGCAACGAGAAATTTGCTGAAGGAGGAAGCAAATAACAAGCAAGGAAAAGTCAAAAGTTGTGGCTATTCTATAGAAGGGAGGGGCAAGTAGCTATATAAGAAACCCCAAGCATGCGAAGAAAGAAGAATCCATGAACCTGCATTTTCTTCCCCTCATTAATGCATGCACATGCACGCATGAGTGGGGGACGTGAAAATTCTACAGACACATGCAAAAAGATGGGCTGACATTTTATATTACTTTCCTTCCTAGAGAGCAAATTGGCTGGAGCAGAAAGAAGTTCCTACACGTCCATTGTCTCACGCTCATTAATGCATGCACATGCATGCACACAATTCGGCGGACGTAAGGAGCCTCAAAGAAGCAAGATGAACTCATAAAATATTATAAAATAGGTGAATTGTCAGGCGGTGGCCACCATATTTGAAAAAAGAATAACCAAACTTGAACAAGCAAGGAAAAGTTGCGGCTGCCTCCTGTTCACCTGTTCACGCTTAAGTCAGATGTTGTCTATAAATAAGCAAGGATCCTCGGGAGAGAAGGGGAGGAAGATTCACTGGAGAGGTTTTGTGAGAGATTAAAAAGAGAGAGTCCGTAGAGAGACACACGAGTGGAGAGAAAGGAAAAGATTAAAAAAAGAAGAGATGCTCGTCGAGAGAACCAAAGAAAAATGAAGTGAGGGGGGAAGTGAAAGGAGAGAGGAGGAGATTAAAAGATAGGGGGTTTGTCAGAAAAAGAAACAAATCAGGTACAAGAGCTGAACAGAAACAGAAAAAGTACTCTGAAAAGAAGAGAGAAAGAGAGAGGAGGAGAACGAAAAATTCATTTGAGAAGGTCTGCGAGGGGAGCGAAAAAGAAAAATTTTCATTGTGAAAGGCTTCTCTTTCGTTCAAACGAGTGAAGGGAAGGGAGTGTGTAAGAGAGTGTGTCAGAGAAAAACCAAAAAAAAGAAAATATGAAGTCAGGGGGAGGAGATTAAAAAAGGAAAAAAGAGAGAGAGAGACGGCAGAGACTGAAGACAGAAAAGAGAGAGAGGGGGAAAAAGAAAAAAAAAGAAAAGCAAAAAGCAAAGACAAGACCCCTACTGTTCATCTTCTCCAGGGGTTCTTCGCTGCTGGATTTCCACCGGTTTCTGCTACTCCACCTGCGTCCGTGCCGCTGCGCTCGTCGGTGCACCAGCAGCCGAGCCACCGCACCACCGGCCGCCCCCCGTGCGAGCACCGCCCACGAGCTCGCACCGCCCCTCGTCGCCCCTATTGTGGTCGCGACAACCACACAGCAACCTGCGCCGCGCCTGCACCTCCGTCCGACGCCGCGAGCAGCACCTCCAAGCCAGCACCACTACATTCCGCTGCTCGTCGTGACAGCAACCGCTCGAGCCCGCCATTTCTCTCCACCACCGCTCAGTCCTTCGCCCGAACACCAGCAGCCCGTGAAGCCACCGTCTTTGCCCGCGCCTGCAACTCCGTCCGATGCCGTGAGCACCCTCCTCAGAGCGTCGGCCTCCCCCTCGCGCTGTGACCGACCCCCGCACAGCATCACCGTGCCCCGCCTGCTGTCCTCCGCGCCAGCCGCCCTGCTGCTGCTTCGTCACTCGGCGGCCCGCCTTGCTTTCCCTCACCCGTGACGCCACAGTTTGCGCCTCCGCCAGCTTCCGCCACTGCTCGCTGCCGCTGCAACTCGCGAGACCCGACGCCCCCTGCTCGCCTGTCACCACTGCAGCTTCACTCGGAGTCGGCCTCGCACCATCAACCGCTCGCGACTCCTGCTCCCTCCTCGCCGCATGTTCGCTGCCCCTTCGCCGGAGCTCCTCCGACGACCGTGTCCACCGCCCACTGTTGCCCGTCGCAACAGCAGCCACCCCGGCCTTGAGCTGAGTCCCTGTCTAGGTCCATAAAGCACCACTTGTTGAGGCAAATTTGGAAAAAGTCCAAATTAGGTAAGTTTATTTTATTTTATTAGGTAGATCTGTTTTATTTTATGTTATTTTATCTTTAATATTTCGTTTTTTTATGTTATGTTATTTTATGTTTTCGTTTCTTTATTTGAATTAGTTCTTGATGCATGTTTGAAAATCCCCGACGTATCACCTAATTCGCAACCGCATAATGATTTTTTTTTTTATTTCATCTATAAGGCTTTAGATGAAATAATTAATCGCGCGGGAATAAAATTGATATTTTGGTCTTTAAGGCTTAAGATCAATTTATTGATTTTATTAGCGAAAAAAAACCATGGAGGATTTAGTACCTTTTTATTGTTTTGTTTATCTCAAAAATACAAAAAAAATTGCATTTGCTTTTCATGTAGGTTCGAATTAGGTTTATTTCCTGTTTTATGGTTTACATATTTAGAATAGGAATTTTATTTCGAATTAAAAAGAATAAGAAAATCAAATCGATCAATTTAGGTTGCTAGTTTTAACTTAAGTTTCATGCTTAATTACTTGGCAATTTTTAATTTCGGAATTAATACAAAAACATGAAAAAAAAATGCAAGTTAGATCAGGGCTAGGGTTAGCATATTTAGCTATTTCGTTTTAAAAAAAATAAATAATAACAAAAATCCAAAAAAAAATGCATTTAGGATATTAGTTTTTTTTAAGAATCGCATGTGCCAATTTAGAATAGGATTTTTGATTTCAAATTTAAAAAAAAAAAATCCCAAGAAAATTTAATTAGTTTAGGATGCTAGTTTTTTTGTAGGTTGCATAATAGGTTTTTTTTAAAATGCATGTTTTAGAAGAGATAACATGTCCCTTTAATTTTCACTCTAGTAGTTTCTTTAGTGTTTTTTTTTTTAATTACGAATTTTCATAAAAAAAAAAATCATCATGCATTTTAGAATAGAATTGCATGTCTCATTTTAAGTTTAGATCGATTTGCATCTTAGGTTAGAAATTGCTAGATTAAAATAACGTCTTAGTTTAAATTAGGATTTAGCATGACTTAATCCTAAGTTTAAGTTGGATGGAATTTTAATTTAGTTAGGTAATTTTTGCATTTTCCTAATTCCGAATTTCATGAAAAATACACAAAAAAGGATGTCTTAGAATAAATTAGTTTTATTTTCCAGGATAGATTGCATGCTTATTAAGAAAACACAAAAACATAGCATTTGCATCATATAGTTTAGGCCATATTATCAGGTCCTATTATTCCATGTTAAATTAATAGTATGCATTGCATAAAGCATGATTTTCATTAAAAAAAAAGTGAAAACCAAAAAGAAGAAATTGCGTGTTAATTAGAAATCATATCTAAGATTGTTGATGTGAATTCTGATTTAATCTTGCAGATGCTTTCGTTGTTACGAGGTAAGTCCTGCAATTTATTCATCGCTTTCTTGGGTGTTAAATTGGTGGTTTGCGCACCTGCATGATCGCCTCACATGTTAGGGAAATAAATTTAAAATCAATTTAATCTGCCTACAAAACATTTTTTGAAAATAAAAGAGAAAGGTACCGAAAGGGCGTTAGAGAAATCTAGTGTAACCAAGTCCCCGAACTCACAATCTCTGGTTCGTAGGAGTGAAGTAATTCTCCCATTACTTTACTTGGGTTTCTAATCTACCCACCAAAAATAGATTAGTGGCGACTCCAGGATGAAAATCATCTGCATATTAAAAACTCAAACCATAAGTCGCGAATTGGTATGGGCTTAGGAGAGCTCGAGCTAAGTCTAGGCTTAGCAATCCATTAACCTAAATCGTAGGTGGTGCACCTGAAATTTAGGTCGCGACAACGTTTTCTTCCCCCACCCTCACCCACCCTTGCGCCTGTCACTTCCCCTGCACCTGCGCCTGTCGCTTCCCCTGCACGAGGCTTTCTTTCCCCTGCACGAGATTTTCTTTTCCCCAGAAGCCGTCGACGCCTCGTCTCTCTCCTTTCTCTTCTCCCTAAAAATAGCCCAAAGGGCAAAAACCCTAGCAATCACCATATTTTTCCTCTCCTTTGCTCGATTTGATGTCTCCACCTCTCTCGCCGCTGCCTCGCCTCCGTTCTTTCCTTTGCCGTCGAAGCCTCGCGTCCAGCCCTCCATTGCGGTGTTGCGGTTTTTCATCTCGGCGTTGCAGTCAGCGATCGCAGCCGACCAAGACGATCAAGAAGGCTTCTCGGCGCAGTCGGCAGTCGTAGCCTTCTCCGGCGTTGCAGTCGGTGGTCGCAGCCCTCCCTCGCGTGAGCGACGGCTCCCTCACCCTTGCCTCCACCCTCCATCACCTTCTTCCTTCGCACCTGCAGATCCGCCATCCGGACATGCTCCGACGCGCGTGTCGAAAAAAGTTGACCACGTGTCGAAAACTCCGACACGCGTTGACCGCGTGTCCGAGCGTGTCCGAACGTGTCCGAGCGTGTCGGACACATGTCGGGGTGTCCGACACGACACGGAGGCCTTTTGAACGTGTCTGTGCTACCTAGCTGGCAAACTCTAAGCTCCTTCCCTTCTGTATACATCTGAATCAGCATGGGTATCGCTGCATCTCTGGGCCAAGTAGGTCTAACATAAGATGGGAGGAAACCTGCACGTGAATCAATTTTGAAGAAATTTAGTTTAGGATCTGATGTTAGACAAAACAATTCATATGCGGAAGCCAAGATCGTTTATAGACACCTCCAGCCATTGTTCTTGTTCTCGTTCGTCTGAAAAACCTGAAAATACAAAGAAAATTGGGCACACACTACTAACCCAATTCACATTCCTATTGATGGTGTATTATGAATGAGAGAGTTTGAGTTAGACATTGTAGCTGCCCGTTAGAATGAACGATCGTTCTTTTATAAACCGTCTTCCATCAAGGCGGTTACCAAATGGGCGGTTGTCACGAAAATGTATGTATGTGGAAAAACTGTATGTTGAATAACCGCTAGTTTAGAGAGAAAATGAAGGTCCGGAAATGTAGAATCATAAAAATAAATAACATTCTCCCACTTAATCCCATCATTTTCATCATATGGATTATCTAACTAATTCCACAAAAACTTTATGCTTAAAAGAAAATGAACAATCATTCCTTTATAAACCGTCTTCCATCAAGGCGGTTACCAAATGGGCGGTTGTCACGAAAAGGTATGTATGTTGAAAAACTGTATGTTGAATAACCGCCACTTTAAAGAGAAAATGAGGGTCCGGAAATGTGAGATCACAAAAATAAATAACATTCTCCCACTTGATCCCATCATTTTCATCATATGGATTATCCAACTAATTCCACGAAAACTTTATGCTTAAAAGAAAAAAAACAAAACACATGGATCATGGCGACATGTCCTTTAAGAGCGAGTAATATCTTCCATGTATCACAATGCATCTTATTCTTTTAATGTCAGCCTATATGTGACAACATATCTTAATGAATAAACCCTATGTTTATTCCACAACCAAGGTTAAATGTTATCCTCATAAACAACATAATGTGTACACCAAAATTGAGAATCAACATTACAACTGAATAAGAGTTTCATACAACAGAAATTGTCCAAATGACGACAAATTACATTATGGGACCTACTCCCATACTTGTCACATGATCCTTATACTTTATTGGTGGTATGTCTTTAGTTAAAGGATCAGCTATCATCAATTTAGTGCTAACGTGTTCAATGACCACTTTATTCTTCTTAACACGTTCCCTTATGGCTAAATACTTAATGTCGATGTGCTTACTTCGACTGCCACTTTTGGCATTTTTAGCCATAAAAACCGCAGCTAAATTGTCACAATATATTCTTAATGACCTAGAAATAGAATCAACAATTCTAAGCCCAGTAATGAAACTCTTCAACCATACACCATGTGAGGTAGCCTCAAAACAAGAAACGAACTCAGCCTCCATAGTGGAAGTAGCAGTTAAAGTCTGCTTGGCACTTCTCCATGATACGGCTCCGCCAGCTAACATAAAAATATATCAAGATGTTGATTTTTGTGAATCAACGTAGCCCGCGAAACCCGTATCCACATAACCGACTACTTCCAAGTTGTCAGTTCGTCTATATATAAGCATGTAGTCTTTGGCACCTTGAAGGTATCTCATAACTTTCTTTGCAGCTCTCCAGTGGTCTAAACTTGGATTACTCTGATATCTTCCCAACATTCCCACAGCAAAAGCGGTGTCAGATCGAGTGCAAACCTGAGCATACATTAAGCTTCCAACAGCAGAAGCATATGGAATGTTATACATTTGTTCCCTTTCTAGATCGTTCTTCAGGCATTGGTTCAAATTGAACCTATCACCCTTCACAATAGGTGTTATACTTGGTGAACAATCTTTCATCCGAAATCTCTCTAAGACTTTATTGATATAAGTTTCTTGAGATAGTCGTAAAATTCCTCGAGGTCTATCTCTTTGAATCTTAATGCCAATGACATAAGATGCCTCACCCATATCCTTCATATCAAAACTCTTAGAGAGAAATTGTTTCACCTCATGTAGCAACCCCTTATCATTGGTTGCAAGTAATATATCATCCACATACAGCACAAGGAAACAAATTTTGCTCCCACTGACCTTCTAGTATATACATTGATCCATGACATTCTCTACAAAACCGAATGAAGAGATGACTTCATGGAACCTTAAGTACCATTGGCGGGATGCTTGTTTCAGGCCATATATAGATTTCTTAAGCTTGCACACCAAATGCTCACCTTTACTAGAGATGAATCCTTTAGGTTGTTTCATGTAAACCTCCTCCTCTAGCTCTCCATCGAGGAACACCTTTTTCACATCCATCTGATGTAATTCCATATCAAAATGGGCAACCAATGCCAAAACAATACGAAGAGAATCTTTCTTAGATATAGGAGAAAATGTCTCCATGTAATCGATTCATTCCTTTTGAGTGAATCCTTTGGCACGAGTCTAGCTTTATATCTTTCAATGTTATCCAATGAATCCTTCTTAGTTTTGAAGACCCATTTACAACCAATGGCCTTCGCACCATCAGGTAACTGAACAAAATCCCAGACTTTGTTAGATGCCATAGAACTCATCTCTTCCTTCATGGCATTGTACCACAAATTGGATTTATCACTTTCCATGGCTTGTGAAAACATTTCGGGATCATTCTCAGCTCCAATATTGTAGTCAGACTTTTGTAAATACACAATATAATTACTAGGAATTGCTGATTTCCTTATTCTAGCATATCTTCTTAATGTTGCATCAACATTCTCTTGAGGAGAGTGTTGTTCAACTGGTTGTTTAACAGTTTTTGGTAATTGCTGAACAACTGGATCTACTAGATCAATACCAGCAGGTTGTGGAACTTCAACGATTGGCTGTTCAATAAACGGTTGAACTGAAGGGACATTATGAGCAACCACCAACCTTAAACTTGAGGTGGAAGGTTGAGTATATGTATGATCTCTCTTAGGATCAAGGTCATTCGATCGATCGCTCCCACTAATTAAGTCATTTTCAAAAAATTTAGCGTTTCGTGATTCCACAATCCTAGTGGTGTGAGATGGATAATAAAACCTATATCCCTTAGACCTTTCGGCATATCCAATGAAATACCCACTTATGGTCCTTGGGTCCAATTTCTTTTTTTGTGGATTGTAAATTCTCACTTCAAACGGGCATCCCTAAATACGTACATGTTGCAAACTCGGTTTCCAACCTTTAAATAACTCAAAAGGTGTCTTTGGAATAGCCTTGGTCGGAACTCAGTTTAATAAGTACACTACCGTCTTAAGTGCTTCAGTCCATAAGGACTTAGGAAGTTTGGAGCTACTAAGCATACTTCACACCATGTCCAATAAAGTTTAGTTTCTTCTTTCCGCTACACCGTTTTAGTCTAGAGAACCAGGCATAGTATATTGGGCAACTATCCCATACTCTTGAAGAAACTTTGCAAATGGACCAGGTGCTTGTCCATCTTCAGTGTATCTACCATAGAATTCTCCACCTCTATTTGATCTCACGATCTTAATTTGCTTATCGCATTGTTTCTCTACTTCTACCTTAAATACCTTAAAGGCATCTAATGCTTCATATTTATTATGAATCAAGTAGAGATACATATAACGTAAGTAATCGTCTATGAAAGAGATGGAGTATTTCTGACCATAATAGTCCATATCCAGACTACATATATCCGTATGTATGATTTCTAATATTTCTATACTCCTCTTGGCACCTTTCTTTGACTTGTTAGTCTGTTTTCCCTTTATGCAGTCTATACAAGTATCACAATCAGTAAAATCTAAAGTATTGAGTACTCCATCATTTACTAATCGCTTAATTCTTTCTATGGAGATATGTCCCAATCTCCGGTGCCACAACATAGAGGAATGTTCTTTCACAACACATTGTTTCATACCGGCGTTATCATGAACATGCATCGCATCATAATAGGCATTGTCTTGCAAATTAATTCGAAAAAGACAATCAGAAAAAGTACCACTCCCAACAATTTCAGATTTAAATAATAAACAGAATGTCAAATCTGCAAAGTTAAAAGAGTAACCCAAAGGTACAAGTCTTGAAACTGAAATTAAGTTTCTAGAGAAATTAGGAACATAAAAGGTCATTTCCAAATTTAAAACAAAGCCACTATTGAGAACTAGTCTGCATGTCCCAATAGCTTCCATATGCGAATGCATCTTGTTTCCTGAATAGATGCTTTGTTCACTTCCCACTAGCTTCTTGTGGTTTTGAAAACCTTGCAAGGAATTCGAAAATGTGGATTGTAGATCCATAATTAATCCACCAAGTGTTGTGACTTACATCAGCCATATTAGATTCATAATAAACACAAGAGATTGAATTACCTTTCTTCTCAAGCCAAGCCTTAAATCTGACACAATCCTTCTTTATATGCCCCTTCTGTTTACAGAAGAAACATTTGGATTGTTTCTTAATGTCAGCTTTGGGAGGTATTTTACCTTTTCCCTTATGCTTGCCATGGCCCTTATTCTTTCATTGTGTTGCCAAATGAGCACCTTCTCCCAATTCCATAATCAGTCTTTCCTCCTCTTGAACACACATGGTCATGAGTTCATTAATTGACCATTTATTTTTATGTGTATTGTAAGAGATCTTGAAAAGTGCATACTGTTGTGGAAGAGTGGTCAGAATATAATACATAAGAAAGGATTCAGATATCTCAACCTCAAGGTTCTTAAGCTGAGCCACAATATCCCTCATTTGCATGATGTGCTCACACACACCTTTAACATTAGTGAGCTTCATTGATGAAAACTTCATAATTAGGGTCATGGCATGCGCCTTCTCAGAACTCTCAAACTGCGCATCTATGGCCTCAAATAAAGCCTTAGCATTGCTATGCTGAGCAACCGAACCACGAATATTAGGAGATATCTTAGCCCTTATAAGCATAGCACAAACGCGGTTAGACCGCTCCCATTGGTTATAAATGGCTATCTCAGTTGCAGTGCTCGAATAAGTAGGAGTAGTTGGTTCGTCTTTCCTTATAGCATAGTCAATGTCCATCCACCCTAATTGAAGAAGAACTGACTCCTTCCAAACTTTATAGTTTTTACCATTCAGTATGGGAACATCAAACTTAAATTCAGAGAAATTCACAGGTTGCAAAGCTACATATCAAATAATCATGCTTATGTCACAAAATTTAAGGCATAATATACATAAATCATGTTTTACCAATGTAAACATATCATGAATATGAATCACTTAACATAAAAATTGTATGTGGGCTAAGTTTTTAATTTAAATAGATTCATAATTACTTCATGAAGAAACTGCCATATTATATGCCTTTTCTTAATCCATGTGGGTAAATTAAGAAAATAATATGATATTTCTTCATAATTAAGCATATTAATATAATTAATTACAATCAATGTCCATTTCTAAATATGATCCAGAGGCTCTTAATATATAATTTAATTAATTAAAGATGTTGTGGCCACTCTCTAATTAATTAAATATATGGATCATTGGACATTTAATTTCATGCATAAAATATTCATAAAAATGCATGAAATGACATAATAAATAAATACATCAAGGGCAGAACAATAAATAAATAAATTGGCCAAGGGCAAGATTGCAAAAATATGAAAAGTTTGGGGCCAAAAAGTAAAAACAACCGCGGTAGAGGGGATGACAGGCATGTGCTGAGCACGTGCCCTGTCCACCGCTCAACGCACGCGCCTACAACTGTTGTAGGCAGTTCTGCGTGCGTGAACCTACGCTCCAGCGGTTGGCGCGCGTGTGGAAGCGCGTGGTGCATGGGTTCCACACGCCTGCAACTGCAGCGCGCCCGTGGACCCCACGCACCTTCTTCCTCGCACGACAGAAGCCTTTCTGCCGATTTTTTGCCATTTTCAGCCGCGATTTCACCACCGTTTCTTCTCCGGCAGCCCATCTAAGACCGAAATAAATGATGGGTTTTGAAGAGCATGCCGGCACGACTACATGGGTCCAAGTTACGGTGAAAATGACCAAGAAATTAGCCTCAAATCAAACGAAAAGCTCCACACACACAAATCCTCAACCACCATGACTTCCGCCGCCCAATTAGCCTCCGGCAAACACCGATATACCGGAAAAACTCATGGCTAATGTTCCTTATGGCGGTGCGACCGTGCAGGTCTGAAATCAAGGGGTGGGTCACCGGAATTTGCGAGTTTCTCTTTTGGCCTCAAAACTCCGAATTACTGTTCATCTCTAAAATGCCCGAAAAATACACCAAAAATCCGAGAAAAACAAGGCAGAGGCATTAAACACGCTATGATACCAAATGTTAGACAAAATAATTCATATGCGGAAGCTAGGATCGTTTATAGACAAACCTCCAGCCATTGTTTTTTGTTCTCGTTCGTCTGAAAAACCTGAAAATACAAAGAAAATTGGGCACACGCTACTAACCCAATTCACTCTCGTACTGATGGTGTATTCTGAATGAGAGAGTTTGAGTTAGACCTTGTAGTTGCCCGTTAGAATGAACGATCGTTCCTTTATAAACCGTCTTCCATCAAGGCGGTTACCAAATGGGCGGTTGTCACGAAAATGTATGTATGTGGAAAAACTGTATGTTGAATAACCGCCAGTTTAAAGAGAAAATGAGGATCCGGAAATGTGGGATCACAAAAATAAATAACATCTGATGCTGGAGTAAATTTGCTAATTTGCACCATGTCTAATAACTATTGGAGACTCGATCGAAAAACAAATAAAAATTAATAACTGGAGTAGCTATGATAAATACAACACCCAGATCCCCACGCGAAATTGTTCCAACCCCATGTGAGGATGCGATGATCGTATCAATTGATCAAATAAGGGATAGCTCAATGCCTAGTTCCAAAATAAACATTTTTCTTCATGAAACATGGAGTTAAAACTTAGATGGAGTCCTCTTAACATAAACAAAAAGTCCAAACATTTTATGATCCTTGGTAATGCGACATCCACTTCGACAATCACGTACACAGCAGAACATCGACACCCAAAAACGCATAAAGTCTGTCATTTGAATCAAGGAGGAGAAGAACTAGATCTTAGGGCCGAGATTTGACGACATAGGAAATACAATAGCGACATCTTGATGATATAAGCAGAGCATCGACACCCAAACAAAACGCATAAAGTCTGTCATTTGAATCAAGGAGGAGAAGAACTAGATCTTAGGGCCGAGATTTGACGACATAGGAAATACAATAGCGACATCTTGATGATATATAGGAAAGAAACTATTCTACGAAAGACAGCTTACTTGGGAGGATTTTATTTTCTCTCTAAACTGGAATATCACTGCCTTTGTAGGAACAAGAACTATAGTAGCATCAAACAATCAATGTTTTTTGTCAAAAAGTTGTGACCAGTACCGGGGTAGTATAACACTCAACATTGGCATGTAGCAATCTTCCAATCATGCGTATAAGGGAGCATGTTATCGTGTACATGCTCCAATACACCAAAAGTAAAATATTAAAAGCAAAGTTAGTCCAAGTTAAGTTTGTAATCCACAGATCACTAGAATGTAAATCCTAACATGATGGCTTCCACCAAAAGTGTCCAAGTTACTCTAAATATGAGATCTCGAACATAATCATCTCAGGTTCTGTTGGGCTTTACCCTTTCAAAGGTTGCACATATTCCCATGTGAGGTTTAGCATCCTTATTCTTGCAAATCTGAATAAGTTTAAAAAGTTGCATGAATCATAACTGTGCATAGAGCTGTACCAACAGTTTTACAAGAGAACATTTCATACTTGAAGACCTGGGACATCATCTGTTGCCAACAGGGTAATAAACCCAAAGTCGGAATGTGCCCCAGCTCCATTATTCCTTTAGAAGGATCAGAGATTAGACCTAAACAAAGAAAGGAATATCAACCGGATGGGAAGGAAAAATTGTCGGGTTTATTTTGTAGTTCATTGTGGTAAAATCTACCTTCATAGTGCAACAAGCGCAAGATCAGAATAGGCTTGCCGAGTATTTCTGGCTTGTCAAAAAAATCAGCCTCCAGATCAAGTGCTAGAGCAATGATCCTTGCAACTACTTTCGCCACATTTCTGATGGGAATATTCACAAATCAAAAAATTACCAAATTAACTACCATCACTTTTTTATATCAACAGGTTGCACTTGATCTTATCACATAGATCATCTAGGCATTACTCTTGAGATATAACCAGATACAAAAGTCAACTGATTGGAAGATCCTATGCAATGAAAACTGTGACTACAATATCAGCCCTACCACTATAAGTAGACATTTGAGTTGAGGCTCTTGGTCAGTGTGATTAACAGTAAATCTTGACAGCTGAAAATATTTAATTCAAATTGCGGCAGGGTAGCTTTTGAACAATTTCCTAGAAATTGTTGAATGAGCAGTTACATATAACTTGAAGAGATTTACACTTTGGCCAACATAGAATGAGAGCCCAAGAGAGCTTAAGCAATTTGGCAGTGAGGGGCAATTTAACCCCCTCGGGCATTAAGGGAACTTAGCAAAATTTGATGCAACAGGAAGGGGAAGATGGTCACCATTAGGATACTGGAAAAGGCCCAAATTTCCAGTCAGAGAAACAAAACATCTCCGTATTATCTTTTACTCAGATGAAATAATCTTCCACATCTTGTGACTCACAACAAAATTTAATGCCCGTGGCTCTTTATCATCCATAGCAAAAACTCATAATGCCTAACTATGAAATTTCTCCATTGTCTGCCTCCATCTTGTCAATATCTCTATTGAAAACACAACAATGAAACCAAAATAAGAACATATCACCAGCAACAATTTGAAGTTGCACAGATATCATTTTAAGCAACTGGTTACCCTCAGAAGGCCAGAGGTTTGGTCCAAAATGAGGCTTCTGTGCATCAGGATCATCCTCTGGTACTTCCGCTCCTATGTAGTATCCCTCCTTATAATCATCTATAAAACGTCCATGGAATCATTACTACTCGACTGATCTTCAGAAAATGATAACCATAGAAATAATAACAAGTTTCATCTAAATCCTTGTTGTATTGCTCATGGTTTTGTGTTAGCACTTCAAACAACTCGCTCCTCTTTCTGTGTCAGATGGTGATGAAGTATCCTCACTCCTCCCAGAATATAATTGCAACCAGGAATGAAAACTAACTAATTGCATCTTCCGTTTCTAAGAGCTGCTACTCAACCACCAGCCACCAGCTGATTACAGGAAGCTATCAGAATCATCAGCTGTTCATCTAAATCCACTATAAGCAGCGAAATATTCAGTAATCTGACACCGAAAAAAACGGAACAAATGAAATTCATCAGACACAAACCCTGAATCTGATTCGCAGCATCGAGTACCTCATGGAACTAAGGAGTATAGCCTCGGTGCTTCTCGTTCCTCAACAGCTCCATCTTCTCACCCAAAGGCAAGCCGAAGAACCGCCTGCTCTGGACGGAGACCTCCTCCATTCAGTCCTAGCCGATTCCATGATTGATCACGTAGAAAAAGCCAGAATCCAAGCACGCCTGAGGCCAACGGATTGGATTCATCCGCCAGCATCGTCACGAATCGAAAAACCTTAGTTTCCTCGGTCTTCGGTACCGGAAATCGAATTGGAACATCGGAAAGACTCGAGAGAATCGAGGACCTGTTTGAGCAGAGACACCGACTGCCGGTTATCAGAACACGAGAGATTGATGCGATTGAGAGTCGAGGTCGGAACTCCGGCGACTTCGACGGCGTTCGCGTCATCCATGCTCGACGACGCTGCTCCGCCTGGCAGGTCGTTGCTCGCTTGCTGAGATTGCCGTCCGTTCACCTGTCTGATTCCGCGGCGATGATGACGACGGCTGACGGTGACTGGATTCGGAGTTGTCGGTAGGTGATGGAGGGAGTAGGGGGGTTTGAAAAGAAGAAGAAAACGACGGCGTTTATTAATAAAAAAAAAAAAAACTCAGCAAAGATATTTGGTGCGGCATTATCCTTTTGACAGAAGCTCAGCAAATTTTAAAGCATATTTCATCGCCTACGGCATGGGTTCGGCGTAGAACAGGGAACTGCACCGAACCGGCCGCAAAAACTAATCTGATTCGAGTTTCCCGCAGTTATCGATCCAATGCTAGAAAAAGTGGAACCGGTACTCTATGGTTTGATTCCCAATTGCTCGGTCAGAGCCAAATCGAGAATCGGGAATCCATAAATTGTGGTTACATGCTTTGAACTTTTTATTATTTATTTTATTTTATATTTAATAAATGAAATTTTTTGTCATTGGGTTCACTTCATTGAGAAAGAAAAAAATGAAACAAAAAAAAATTTGCCAGTTCCCAAATAAACTATAAAACCAATTGAAAAATAAATTTTAGATTTCAAGGTATGCAAATTAGGTTCCAACTTCCAAATAATAAGGAATCAAATCCGGCGGGTTAAGTTTGAACTAGAAACTTTCATGTCAAACACAGTTGGCCAAGTGGTTAGGGGTTTAAGGGTTTAAGCATCTCACCTGCTATCCGAGATGAGAGAAGCCTTACCCGATGTTAGATCTTTCAAAATGGATTATAGAATTATTTCTTAACCCATATTGATACTTACGTCAGGATTTTGACGAGGACAACTTGAAATTTTGTCAATGAGATATTGCACAATTTCCTCACAGAAAAAAAATACCTTGACTCACTAAAACTTTAAGTAAAATTCCCAAGCAATGTTATCAAGTTCTACCTAAAACCTTGAGAGACCCGGCTATTTTGTTTTCAAGAATGGATGAGTAGAATGAGCTCCAACCCTCAAACCTTTATATACTATCATATCTTGATATTTATTTGCAGCTTGATGAATTGAGAAGCACGCCATACTACTTTTGGGGGGCTTGGGTTCATGTAAGGCATGTCACTAAAACTACAAATTTTAATTGCAAGATCTTTACGTTTTATTAGTTTTTAAGTGCGTTTTAATTTGATACCAATTTGGTGAAATGTGTTCTTGCAGAAATTACTTATGCTTAAATGCTAGTATGTATTGTTTGAAATAATTTGGCTTTTCTTTTAAGTGCGCTCATTGAATGAGCGAAGAGAAAAAGAGTGAAACGCGTGGAGGCAATAACACCGAGTTGTGCCTTAGTTGAGAATTTAATTTTTCATATCTTGCATTAGGCACTTAATGATTGTTGTCTTCTTCATTTCTTACTTGCAGGATGACCTTAGTCGAGCAAAGATAGATTGTTTGCTATTGAGACAGAAATATTGATTGTTTGCATTTGCTTTATTTCTTCTCCTTCTTGTCTTTGTAAGAAAGTTTCTTTTTCTCTGGACAAAGTTGAATTAATTTGTACTTAAATTTGCTGACGAAATGGTCTAAGTTTGGCATTCTTATCGGAGGTGACAAGTTCCTTGTCCTGCATTCATTTAATGTGTAGACCCATAAGGGATTATGAAAAATATGTTTAACATAACCTCTGCACCAAAAAAAAAAAAAAATCTTCAAAACCTGACCCGATCACCCATGTTGTATGCTATTTTGTTGGAAGATATGCAACTTGACAGAATATTTGATTGATTCTAATCCAATTTGTATAGATCAATTATGATTAGATCTAGAATAGATTGATTTGTAGGATCATTAATTTCCTTGTTCACTCTTACTCTTGTATTATAATTGCCGAAGATGTACATTGATTCAATTCATTGAAGACAATAGAATACACAAAAATATTCTCTCCAATCTCGAGTTCTTCAATCTCTCTGCTTTTCTTCATCTTCTTACATGGTATCAGAGCGGTAATGAAGTTCTGATTTGCTTCCACTTTCTTTATCTCATCCTCTGTCGAGAGCTCCAAATACCTTCTCTTCGTTCTTTCCGTCGAGATTGTCAATCCTGCACAAAATTGACATCTCAGTATTTTTTCTACCATGACAAATAACTTACCTTCAGCCTTTGATGAGCATTCGCAGGATGAAAATCCCGTGCAAACTACAGAAAGCCGGGACACTATCTCCGTTGGAGACGCCGCCAGATCTCACGAACAACCTGTTCAAACTCAAGAAAGTTATAATCCTCTGGCTCAGTCAATTCTGGGGCAACCCTACTCGGTTCCGCCCATTCCAAGCCAACCAATAGTGGGCCATCCTTACCAGTGGCCACTGTTTCAGATGCAGCCCAACCCATGGTTGTTTGGGCCTAGCCTGAATACATCATCGCCAGGAGTTCAAGGGCCATGGGCCTCTGGCCAACCCGTCGGCAGCCCACCAACCATAAGCGGGGCAAGCGTGATCGACAGGTCGGGTGGAGCAAATATGGGGCTAACAGATGCGGGTCATGGAGCTGGTTCGAATCCGGGTATGGGAGCAAATCCCTACCCGAATTTCTCACTCGGATTTTTGCCGTTTCCAAGATCGATTTTCACCGGACGGCCAGAATCCGGCAACCCCCTATTCGTTTCCACCGCTGACGGACCTAAACTAAAGTTAATCAGCTAGCAACTTACCGAGCATGAAAACTACTCCAGGTGGTCGCAGGAATTTTGGCGAGCATTGGTGACTAAGGACAAAGATGGATTCATCGACGGGACCATTGTTGTTCCTTCGGACGAGCGTCTGGCGTGCCACTGGAGGAAATGCAATCAGCTCGTCCGAACCTGGATCGGCAACTGCATCTCCCCAGAGGTCGCAGCCGGACTTCCACACACAAAAGATGCTCAAAGGATGTGGGAGAATATAAAAGAAATGTACGGCAAACTCGACCGTGCCAAAAAAATTTCACTCATGCAGGAACTGAGCAATTTAAAACAGGGGAACATGACGGTCACGGCTTGTTTCAACAAGCTATCGTCTTTGTGGAACGAACTGGAAGCCATCGAGGAAAAGCTCGAGGGACCAGAATCCACTTTACAGCAATATCGTCGATCAAAGAAAGGGAAAAGGCTACGTGTTTCTTACTGATTTTGAACGAGACTTACTTTACCTTTCGTTCACAGATCCTAGCCATGGACCCTGTCCCTCCGATCGGACGGATCACCAGTTGGTTGTGCAGGAGGGGAGCCAACATCTCGCATCGCTGGAGCATGCAAGGAACGGCGACAACATCGCTCTTGCAGCCCGTGGCAAGCGGAGAGACGGATCCGTGAAAACCCTAAATAGAGAGAGAGACAGAAGAGGCGGATTAGGCTTTGGAGGCGGATTAGGGTTCGAAGGAGGAGATGTTGCCCGCTCCTTTAAAAGGGACGGCATCAACGGCCAAGATCTAATCCGCGGATCGGACGGGCCAAATCATGGGCGCGGATCGGAAGGGCCAGATCGTGCATGCGGATCGGACGATCTTCTTGGCCCTGAAGGCGCGAATGGATCCGACGGTGGATATGATTCCGCGACTAAAGGAGTGGACAGCTAGATATTTGCCACGTCATCAAAGAATTTTCGACCGAATTTTAAGGCAAAGGGTAAAATGTTTTGCGATTATTGCAAACGTTCTAACCATATGATTGACAACTGTTGGAAATTACATGGAAGGCTCGGAGAAAAGGAGAAAAAAATATCAGCTGCCTATTAAGTGACTGGACCTACTGGCCAAAGTACTGACCAACCTATCTCTTATGGTCAATATCAACAATTGATGCATGCTCTACAGAAATTGGAAACCTCAAACAAAGGAGGAAGTTTTTCAGGTATCTCACATTGCCTCATTAATTCGATTTCAAGAAAGGCATGGATTATTGATTCAGGTGCTAGCGATCACATTATTTGTGATAAGGGATTTTTTACAAGTATGAATGAGGCATTAATGTTTCCTGTCACTGTGCAATTACCCAACAGGAATGTCACACATGTGAATGTGATAGGAACAGTACAGCTTAGTCCTCAAATTATACTTGAGAATGTTCTTTATGTCCCAGAATTCCAATTTAATCTTATTTCTATCTCAAGAGTATGCAAGGTGAATTCATGACGGGTATTCTTTGATGCTGACACATGCTTCTTTTAGGCTCTTTCAACTGGCAGACTGATGGGCTTGGGTAGTCATTATGAAGGCCTTTATTTCTGGACACATTTTCCAAGTAATTTCAGTTTTTCTAGTGCATCTTTCAATAAGACATCATTGTGTAATTTGACTACCAATGAAAAGAATTTTATTATGCACTTAAGAATGGGCCATAATACTTTCTTTCCTTATGCACAATGCTCCGTATGCCCCCTTGCCAAACAGTCACATAATCCATTTCCTTTAGGGAATACTCGTACAAATGAAATTTTATCATTGATTCATGTGGATATCTGGGGGCCTTACCATACAGCGAATCATGATGGATCTCTTTTTTTCTCACCATATTAGATGATTGCTCTCGTGCAACATGGATTTTCTTAATGCAATCTAAAGACCAGGCTTATTCTCATTTGAAGACATTTATTACTCTTTCAAAAAATCAATTCGGAAAGTCTATTAAAAGGATCCAAACTGATAATGGAAGGGAATTCTTCAGCCATGATTGCATCTCATTATTTTCATCTCATGGAATTCAACATGAAAGATCTTGTATATACAACCCCACAACAAAATGGGGTAGTTGAGTGCAAACACAGGCATCTTCTGGAAGTTGCTAGAGCTCTGAAATTTCAAGCAGCAATTCCAGATGAATATTGGGAAGAATGTGTTGTTATAGCAACTTATCTTATCAACCGAATGGCTACTCGGGTATTAAATGGGAAGACACCTTTTGAAGTATTATTTGGCAAGGCACCGGAGCAGACACATCTCAAAGTCTTCGGGTGTCTCTGTTATGCAGCTATAATGGGCCCTCGAGACAAACTGGATCCTCGTGCACGTCGCTGCGTATTCTTGGGGTATCCTAACCTTCATAAGGGATATAGAGTCATAGAGCTATCTACAAAGGAATTCTTTGTAAGTAGAGATATTTTATTTCATGAAAATGTCTTTCCTTTCAATGAAAAAACACTTTCACATGAAGAATCCAGTACAGTGAGCATTCCCCGTCGCTCTGTGTCAGATGATCTGGATCTTGATTATATACCATTAGCAGTATCTACTCATAATCATTATGTGCAAATGAATCCTTCAGTAGCAAAACCTATTTCTGATGAGGATCAGGTTCCAGAAAATGTCTCAGGGAATTCACTTGCAGATTTTTCTGCTAATGAAGAAATGGAAGAAACCTTTCCTGCTTCAGCCAGGGAAACAACATCTTCACCTCCGAGAGTAGATCCTCCACGACGTTCTGGTCGAGCTACACGACCTTCTACCTGGACCAAAGATTATGTATGTTCTGCTCTCAACTCACCAGGTATCAACTATCCAGTTTCATCCTATGTTTCCTTCCATAATTTGTCATCAGAACATAGATGCTGTATCAGTAGATTATCGGAGGATAAGGAACCTACCAGCTATAATGAAGCATCTGATGATCCAAGATGGTAGAAGGCCATGGAAGCTTAATTACAGTCCTTGATTGACAATAAGACCTGGGATCTTGTCACATTGTTACCAAATTGTAAACCAATTAGCTGTAAATGGGTGTACAAGATCAAATATCGAGCTAATGGCTCCGTTGAAAGATTCAAGGCACACTTGGTTGCCAAAGGCTTCACTCAGTGGGAAGGGTTCGATTATCACGAAAAATTCTCACCTGTCTTCAAAGACGTCACAATACGTTCATTTTTTACAGTTGCAGCTGTTAGTGACTGCTCCTTACACCGGATGGACGTTCACAACGCCTTCCTCCATGGAGATTTAGATGAAGAAATTTATATGGACGTTCCTCAGGGATTACGGAGATAGGGGGAGAAGAAAGTGTGTCACCTCCGAAAATCCCTTTATGGGTTGAAACAAGCTTCCAGGCAATGGTATGCCAAATTTATAAGCGCTCTTACAACAGTAGGCTTCCAACAGTCCCGACATGATTATGCCTTATTCACGCGAACTGAAGGTATGTCATCCATCTATTTGATGATATATGTTGATGATATTCTCATTATGAGAAATGATGAGACTACCATAGGAGATTTTAAGAAGCATCTGCATGCATTTTTCACATTAAAGACAAAGAAGCACCAAAGTACTTTCTTGGTATTGAATTGCCCGTTCTGAACAAGGGATTTCGCTTAGTCAACGAAAATTCATATTGGAGATTATTTCAGAAATAGGTTTGTCAGGTTGCAAGCCAGCTGTTATTCCTATTGAATAGAACACTAAATTGACAACCGTAGATTATGATAAGGGAACTTCTCAAGAAGATGACTTCATTTTGGAAGATCCTTCAAGCTATCAAAGGCTTGTTGGAAAGCTCATATACCTAACAATGACTAGGCCTGACATCTCTTATGCAGTGCAAACTCTTAGTCAGTTCATGCACAGTCCAAAGCAATCACATTTGAATGCTGCATTTAAAGTCGTGAAATATCTAAAGAAGTGTCCAGGTCTTAGAATACTCTTGCTAGAAAATGTAACATGGAGATGACAGCATATTGTGATGCAGACTATGCAACTTGTCCCATGAGTCGAAGATCTGTCACTGGATATTGCATTAAATTAGGAGATTCTTTACTCTCTTGGAAGACTAAAAAACAGCTCACTGTTTCTCTATCTTCAACTGAAACAGAGTATCGAGCTATGGCCAAAACCACTTGTTAAATAGCATGGATTCGGGGTCTTCTTAAGGATCTTGGAATACAGGTACAAGGGGCAACAAAGCTATTCTGTGACAATGATGCAGCTTTGAAACTTGCAGCAAACCCCATAGTGCATGAAAGAACCAAGCATATAGAGGTAGCTGCCACTTTACACGAGACAAGATTTTAGAAGGAGTCATTGAAGCAAGAGGAATTGGGACAACAGAACAGCCTGCAGACATCTTCACCAAACCTCTATGTCAGAGACACCACGCATATCTTCTGAACAAGCTAGGTGTCTTAGACATATACAAGCCACCAGCTTGAGGGGGAGTGTTGGAAGATACACAGCTTGACAGAATATTTGATTGATTCTAATCCGATTTGTACAGATCAATTAAGATTAAATCTAGAATAGATTGATTTGTAGGATCATTAATTTCCTTGTTAACTCTTACTCTTGTATTATAATTGCCGAAGATGTACATCGATTCAATTCATTGAAGACAATAGAATACACAAAAATATTCTCTCCAATCTCAAGTTCTTCAATCTCTCTGCTTTTCTTCATCTTCTTACACATTTGGGTCTCAGGTTGGTTCTGTAATGTTTTCGTTCAGGTCGGATATCAACCGAATTGATGACACTCTTATCTTGGACTATCCAATATTAAGCAGACCCTCTCTTAAGAATATCTTACATGGGGCGGATATTTCCACACAAAGTTATAAAGGGTCAAGAAGAATGGCAGTTTGCACACTGTCATATATTTTGGGTAATTGAAGCGCGTCAAGGTTTGGAATTGCAACCTCTAATATCTAGTTTTTGTCGCCAATCACAAGCTTTATTAAGCTATATTAAAAAAAAAAATATGCCACTTTTGCCTCGGATTTCTTATCCAACATTTCATTTGGTTTGTTCAATCCGGAGGACATTGCTAAAAAACCGGATAAAATAATACATTATCCTATTTAGACTTAAATTCAGACCACCAAACACACAGTCTAGACGCAAATTGCAAAAAAAGAAAAGAGAAGTGGATGAGGGCTTTCAAATCCATCTTTATCACCCATTGGCAATAATACTTTCTCTCTATACTGGCATAACATTGCCTTTATATGAACAAGAATTATAGTAGCAGATCATCATCAGACAAAGAAGGACTTTTTGTCAAAAAGTTGTTACTAGTAGTGGGGTAGTATTCCGCTCACATTGGCATGAAATAATAAACTTTCAATCACGCGTGTGAGGAGTAGTGTGAGGGTTACTGTGTTGACAACTAGTTTAAGGCTAGAGAAGAGCTCCACGAACACTGTAGTGGGATTTTTCACCCACCCTCAACTCACTCCATGTGTGGAGAGATACTATAGTCTCCTACCCAGTAATAACCAATACCGAAGTACTGACGTGGAGTCTACCTTCC
This sequence comes from Eucalyptus grandis x Eucalyptus urophylla, assembly GCA_028830015.1. Lineage (NCBI taxonomy): Eukaryota > Viridiplantae > Streptophyta > Magnoliopsida > Myrtales > Myrtaceae > Eucalyptus > Eucalyptus grandis x Eucalyptus urophylla. The sequence goes on along the minus strand of CM054190.1, from coordinate 54,853,745 downwards.
CCACCAAAGAGGCCCCCGAGTTCCCACTCAAGCTTTTCTTCCCAGATGAGTGGGAATATGGAAGGTGACATTGTAGGGTGGATCTCTCACCTGTCTCTTCTCTTTTGAGCCTTTTAAGGATCTGCTCAAGTCCAAGTATTTCATTCACATTGGCATGAAGTAATCTTCCAATCATGCGTGTACGGGACGAGTGGTTCAGGATTCAAAAAGAAGTTATTCCAAGTTGTTTTTGGAAAGCATGGATCCCTAGAATATAAATCCTAACATGATGATCTTCCACCAATAGCATTCAAATGACTCTAAATATGAGATCTCCAACATTATCATCTCAAATTCACATTTATAATTGGCCTTACCTTTTTAAAGGTTGCACATCTTCCCATGTTTGAGGTTTAACATCCTTGTTCTTGCAAATCTGAAATAGTTTAAACAGTTCCAGGTATTATTACTATTCATAAAGTCTGCACCAACAATTTCAAAGGAGGATAGTTCATACTTGGAGACTTAGACACCATCTGTCGCCAACAAGGTAATAAACCTGAAGTCCGAATGTGCCCCAACTCCATATATTCCTTTAGAGGGATCAGAGACTAGACCTAAACAAAGAAAGGACTATCAACCGGATGAGAAGAAAGGGTTGCAGGGTTTATCATGTAGTTTAGTGAAGTAAAATTTACCTTCACAGTGCAACAAGCACAAGTTCGCAATAGCTTGCTGAGTATTTCTTGCTTATCAAAACAATTAGCCTCCAGAGCAAGTGCTGTAGCAATAATCCTTGTGACTATTTTCGCCACATTTCTGAACGTGCATGTTACCAAATTAACGACCATCACCTTTTGATACCAGCAAACTACACTTAACCTTGCCACATAGATCATCTAGGCACTACTCTTGAGATATCCAAAAGTCAAATGATTTTGAGTTGGAGACCCTATGCAATGAAAATTGCGACTGTCATATCAACCCTACCACTATAAGCAAGTAGACACTTGAGTTGAGGCTCTTGGTCAGCGTGATTAATGGTAAATTTCAATAGCTAAAAATATTTTATTTAAATTGCAGCATAGTAGCTTTGAAATGATCCCCTAGAAAATCATTTAATCAGCAATCAAAAACTCCACTTGGGCCACCTTGAAAATCACAAGAACTCGGCACTATCTGATGCAAGTGGAAGGGGAAGATGGTGACCATTGGGGTACATGAAAAAGCCCCAAATACCCAGTCAGAGAAATAGAAGATCTCTGTATTATATTTTCCTTGGATGGAGTAAAATTTCACATCCTGGAACTTGCAAGAAGAATTAATGTGTATAGCTCTTTATCATCAAAGCAAAAACTCACAATGCTTGACTATGAAATTTCTCCATCGTTTGCCTCCATCTTGACAATATACCTAGTGATGATAAAATAGCGAAACCAAAAAAGGCATTCTGTCATCAGCAACTATTTTGGGGTGGACAGAGATAGTAGTAAGCAACCGTCTACCTCAGAAGGCCAGATGTTTGGTCCGAAATAAGGCTTCTACGCATCAGGATCATCCTCCGATACTTCCACTCCCATGTGGAATCCCTCATAATCTCCTATAAGCCGTCAATGGAATCATTACTGCTCAAACAATCTTCAGAAATGATAAGCAGATTGAATATAACAAGTTTCAGCTAAATGTTTGGCATAGAGCTCATGGATATCCGTATCAGTTCTGATGATATGTCCTCACTTCCCTTTCGAAGGCAGTTACTCTTCTGATTACAGGAAGCTATCAAAATCACCAGGTATTCATCCAAATCCTTTTTAATCAGCAATGTCTTCAGTAATTCGACACCCAAAAGGAACAGATAAAGTCATCAAAATAAACCGTTAATTTGATTCCTAGGATCGAGGACTTAAATCAAACTGAGGAGCATACCCTCTATTCTTCTTGTTCCTCGACAGCCTCATCTTCCCACTCAATGGCAAACCAAAGAACCGCTCGCTCTAGACGAAGACCTCCTCCTTCAAATCCTACCTTATTTCATGATTGATCATGACACTTAAATTTTGGTTGAATATTTAGGATTAAATTGCATAGAAAATTAGGGACTAATATGGCTGTAACAAAAATGATTTTCGCATCACCTAGGTATTAATACTATTTACATCTACTAAATTTTATTTTCTATTTTATTTTCCTTTATCTTACCCTATTTTCGGATAATTATTTAAAAAAAAAAAGATTTTCAAAAAAAGGGTGCCAACGGGGGCTGCTCCCCCTCTTTCTTCCCTTCTCCTTTCTAGGGGTGAGCAGTGGTCTAGGGTCAACCCTGGACCAACCCTGAACCGGCCCAACCCTGCCGGTCCCGGTCCGGTTTCCAAGGGGACTGGGTTGGTCCTTGGTCCTGAAATTCCATGACCAACACTGTGCGGGTTGGTCCTCAGTCCTAAGAGTTTTGGGTCGGTCCAACCCTGGACCAACCCTGTATATTATATTATATTATATTATATTATATTATATTATTTATAATTCTCTTATATATTCTGTTATATTATATTTATATTGAAATGTTCTATCAATAGTACTAATAGTAATTTCAATTTAAAACTTTTGTTGAGTATTAATTAAGTGCCGTTTGTTTTGTTTTTAGGTGTTTAGAAGTTCAAGTGAATTAACAAGATGTAAAGTTATATATTCATGGTTTATATTAATTATTTTGAACTTTTTATGGTTTCATTGTATTTTACTAATGAATTTCAGCTGCACTTTGCTTTTCAATTTGTGTCAAATGGTAGAAGTTTTTGAAGAGTAGAGTAGTATTGTAGTTGCTACGGTGATTTGCTAGTCAAGTGGTGTGAAGCTCATTTTTTGGTTGAGTGGACTCTACATGATCAAATGCAAGAAAACGTTTTTGCATATGGTGTTATGAATATTAAAGATAGATGATTACAAGAACTTTCCATATTGTCCCATATCTCGATGAGCGGTTAGCATGTACGAAATTTCTATTATTGTGTCATCTTAAATTTGCTAAATACGTATTGGTATTTATAGTTTAGTTGCACAATGTCACATTGTTGATGGATGTGTAATTTGAATTTGTAAGTTTGCTTTTTTAGGGAGTATAAAAAATAAGACGAAAAAAATTATCGATCGGTCCTGGGTTGACCCTAGAACCAGACCGCGCTCATTGGGTCGGTCCGGTCCTTGGTCCCAGGCTCAATAGGGTCGGTCCTCGGTCCTAAAAATTGAGGACCGACACTGTACGGGTTGGCCTAGGGTTAAGGGGTGGCCCGGACCAACCTGGACCATGCTCACCCCTACTCCTTTCATCCCCACACGGGCCTGAGGTCCATTACCCGATTTTTTTTTCCTTTGGCCCGGCCCCCTCCCCTTTTCGTTTTCCTCCTCCTTCCCTCTGCAGCTCACGCGCGTGAAGGACGCCTTACCGAGGCAGAGCAGGGTAGACCGACGACGGAGGAGGCACGCCATCAATGCCGCCGGACGGAGCAGCGTAAAATCCGGCGAGAAAACCGAACGGATGGGACGCGTCTTTAATACCGAGCAGGCCTTAGCGGAGAATAGGGGATGGGACACTAGTTCGGCCTCACCAAGGCCGGTCGGCGCGCCGAGGACCGACGACCGGACCACCTCCGTCGACCGGCCTCCTCGGCCTATAAATAGGACTTTCGCAAGCCAAAGGAGGAGACAACACGAAGAGAGAGACTTCGGAGGGACGTCCAAGAAGCCCGAGAGATCTGAGCGAGCGAGAGAAGCTTGAGATCTAAGAGAGAGGGAGCTCGAGCAGAGACTGAGAGTGAGTGGCGAGGTGAAGTCGCCGGTCGCCGGCACGCCTTGTTCCCGTCGAAGCTGCGGTAGGTACCACTTTTGTTGAGTTGGGGTCGGTTTCCCGAGGATCCCCGGGAACGAGCGAGGTGGACGGACGCAGCCCGATCTACTGATCTCGTCCGCCATCTGACGTCTTCGAGCTAGGTAGGGGAACGCCGTCGACGGCCCCTCTTTTCTTTCCTTTTGTTCTCTGTTTCGGGCTCGCCTGACCGGGCTGCCGTTGCCCGGTCCGAGCGAGTTCTGGCCTTCCTCATGTGTGTTCTGTTGGTTTCGAGGTATAGTCCGCTGATTGCCGTGAGTCTCGACTTGAATCCGAGCGCGGTTGGTCGCGTTTCTCACCCCCACATACGACGCCCGTTACGTGTTTGCTGAGATGCCCGATACATGCACGCTCGCGTTCTTTGCTTTTGGTCGAGGTGTGCTGTGTGTCGTTCATACCATGCTGGAGTTGCCCCCTGCGTATGCATTGTGGACTGGTCGTGGTCTGAGTTTGAGATTCGGACACATACAAAATCCCCTCTTAGTCGATGCTTGACGCATGAAATGCCTGTGGAGGATGTTGGAAAAATATGGATTCGATATGGATTTGAATTGGGTAAAACAATGAAATTATATTTTTAGAGCAATTAAGCCAGATTTTGAGACATAATATTATTGTCTTTAAGATTTATTTGTCCTCACAAAGTTGTTAATAGTCACTGATAAATATTCTCCAGGATATAACAAAGTCTCAAAATGAAAATGCTAGATAGAAATTCTAGTATTTTTCTACGTATTTTAATAAATAAAATTTTGAATTTTTTCATAATTTCCGAAAATTATCAATAAACAAAACAACCTTTGAATTAATTAAAGTTAATAAGATAACAGTACGAAAAAATATATATAACAAAAGGATTAGTACTAATTAAATCACGGGCGCATCAAGTGCTAAATGCATCTAATAATCGCACACGCTAATATGGTGGGGTCTAGCTCACACTCCCCATACTTATTAATTAGTCTAATTCCTCCCATTTTTCTATGTGAGACAACGAAACATACATTCAATTCTTTTTTATAAACAAACTTCCAACAGAGAATTGGTGCTATTGCTTTCGATTTTTTGTCCATTGCGAGCGCTCGTTGCTTGTTAGACGCGTCTTGCGTGTCGTGTTTCCACAAAACGATCGATTCTCGGTCGGCAAAGGGTTGTGGCGATGGTCACGGCCATGGATGACGGCCATGTGACGGTCGGTCATGGCTCCAAGTGCCCAAGTTTTTTTTAAATATACTATACTGGTGTTTTCTGGGCGTTTGAGCTAACGGGTCTTCTCGGTCCGTCGGAAGTTGGAGTTCGCATTTGGAGGAGGGCTCGGTGAGCGGCTCTCGTATGGGGAGGAACGGAAAAATAAAAGGAAGGGAATAAAAAGAAAAAGGAAAGAAAACAGAAGGGGGAGAGGCAACAATATTATATAATAAAAAGGGTCCCTTCTGTCTGTCGGTCAACAAAGTAGGCCTACTCTCTTCTGGTCTGCAACGTGCAGGGAGAGATAGAAAGTGAGGAAAGAGGGAAAGAAAAGTATAAAAGAAAGTGAGGAGAGACAGAGGGGGGGGGGGGGGGGGGCGGGATGCGGGGGCACCTCTAGCCCCCACAGGCGCGACCTAATCGGACTGGCTTGCAGGCATCACGACCCGGGTCAGCTTTTGTTTTATTGTTATTTTAATAAAAAATCCGAATTTTTTTAAATAAAAAATTGCAAAAATGATTTACATTTTCCAAAAAAATAAGAAAATGCCTAAAAGATGGTTTTTATTCTCCATAAATGCATGGAAAATCTTTGGAAGTCCAAAAAACCAAGATTAAGTACCGATAATGCATTAATTAATTAACTACAATCAAGTCCCCGATCCTAATTTTTCTTATTGCGCAGAAGTAAAATGTTTCTTCCAATATTTTACTTAGATTTCTAATTAATCCACCCAAAATCGATAAGTGGCTATTTTTATTTGAAATTGATTTGTAAGTTAAAAACTCGAATTATAAGTCGTGAATTGATAGGGTTGGGAGAGCTCCTCAAGTGGAATAAACATGTGGAACTTCATGATTGCACAAAAAGAAATTACCCACAATCCCTCCGACATCAGACTTGCACAACTTGAACATCGCTACAAGGAAGAACAGATTGCACAACATAGATCTGATGATTCAGACTATGACTACAACACCCGAGATGAAAGATAGGCCCATAGCAAGGTTACTGTAGCACAGGTCACTATAGCAATGTACTGTAGTATAGGCTAGGGAAATCACTGTTCACAGTCATTGTTCATATCACTTAGAATAATTCTCGATCGGATTTTCCGAAGCCTCTATTTTGTCTCAAGACCCGTGGGTTTGGTCTTTGTTTTTTGTGACCTCTTAATGCTTATAAAAGGTAAATAGGATGTAATGTGTTAGGCGGAGTCTCATGAAGTAAAGTGAGTATTTATGAAAATCATCTTCATGTCTTTCTAAACACTTCCTCTTCGCCCACTATGAGAAAGCATACCAGTAGCAACTTACCTGGTCTTCCCTAGTTCTAATCATAGGTCCCCTCAATGGTATCAGAGCCATTAGGCTCTGTCACACCCGCACGTAAGGGCGCCAAAAGGTCATGACAACTTGGCGATTCCACTGGAATTTTTTTTTTTTTTGGTGGAATTAGGCTTTTTTGTCTTGTTTAAATGTTTCCCTAACTTGTATTTTTTTGTGCATGTTAGTAGCTTAGGGATCAATTTTAATTTCATTAAAATAAAATATTTTGTGATTATAAACCGCTGTGCATGCTTTAATGTTTTAGTATTACACGTGGCACACACAATTTGGCTGCCATAGGATATTTTAGCATGGTATTAAGAACGATACCATCTCAAACATGAGACTGCAATGTAGAGAAAAAATTAGAATCCAAGCATGTGACATAGAGAAAAAGCCAAAAACCAAGCATGCCTGAGGCTAATGGATTGGATCCATCCGCCCGTGTCATCATAGATCAAAACCTTGCATACCTCAGCTTTCATCATCGGAAACCGAACTAAAATTGATATTGCTAGTACGAGTACCTAGAGGGGGGTGAATAGGTTTATAAAAATTTTCTTGAAGATTGCACAATACTTAGACAGATGAAGGATTTGCAATAATTAAAAAATCAATCGTAAGACTGAGTAAAGGAAAGAGAGAATTGAACACGCGGTTTATAGTGGTTCGGCTTGATTCAAGCCTACGTCCACTCTTCTGCACTAACAGCCAATTGGCTGGATTCCACTATGAACAAAGAGATGTTACAGTGTTGATCTTCCTTGATTTCTCGATGTAGATGATCTACTACACTCGCTCAAGGTGTCACCCAGTATAAACACTCTCTGTGTATACAATTTCGCTCGAACTGTATCGACTAACAATCAAGGTTCTTCAGACTCTTGAATTTTTCTATCAATCACTCACATAAAACAACTAGAACGTCTTCCTTTTATACTCCTTTATGCCATCATAGCCGTTGGCACTTACCAAAGGAATTCCTCCAATCTACCTGTTGGACGGAATCAATTAAGAAGATCATCCGAGCTATTTAAGGAATCTGATGATAGCCCATCAATCCTATTCGCCCATACAATCAGGATCTTGGTTTCCAAGAATAGAACATTCCAAGAATGTTTCGTCGATCATCGAATCTTCAATTGATCTTAGATAAGAATCAAAGAACCCGAAATGATTATCCAACCAAGGGATCTTTTCCAAAGGATAGGATCGAATCCTCAACCATATACTTCGGCTTTGGATTTCCTTCGTCACTGGATTAGAAAGACTGTCAGTGAGAATAGTCTTAAGTCTTGAGTCTTGAGTCTTGAGATTACAAAGTCTTGAGACTTTAAACTGTCGATATCCAGACTAGACTGATAGAAATGTTTTGTCAGCTTCAAAATATTCTGGAAAGATTTCTCCAACAATCTCCCCCTTTTTGATGGTGACAAAACTTTCTTGTAGATTTGAACAACTTTGACCTGCAAAAACATTTCTCAAGCAATATGGCTAACTTATAAAGATTAATAAAACAACCAGACTCTGCATCCACAGCAAATTGGTTAGTCTTTCATGAGTAATACCATATAACAATACTTGATATAAATGTAACCAGTCAAGCATCAAAATCCACAGCTAATTCAGTCAAATCTAAATTCACACCCAAGTTCAAGTTCTCAAGTCATACTCAAAAATAAACATAACCACAAAAGTCAAAGTTTTTTAAAAATTGTTGGTTCAAATTGGTTCTCCCCCTTTTTGTCATCATTAAAAAGGGTGAGAAAGGAGTCATGTCTGCTTGGGAATGCGCACGATCTGGAAATCTCCCATTAACTGGACTAAGCCTTCTAGCCTCTTCAAGTCCTCCCTTAGATGAGCTACCTCCTCTCCTTTAGCATTGGCTTGAAGTTGCAGAGCGAGGTCTTTCATCTTGTCCTCCAGGGTGACTGAAGATGCTTGTCCAGCATTCTTCATGGCTTGAATTTCACAGTCCAGAGCATATATCTAGCCACGCATTTCCAGAAGAATATCCATGATGCGATGAAAATCTGCAGAATTGTCCGTCTGTGTACTGGCATGAGCTTTCTTAGATGGAGTAAATGTAGACGATGGCGCTTCTGTATAGTCTTGCAGATTTGGTGTCGACGTATCACCTTCTTCAGGCAATTGAGAAGCCTGAAATTCTTCTGGGTCTGCTGGAGATTGTCTTGGACCTTCACTATCGGCAGCATGAGGTGTGGACCTTTCTTGCTCGCCAACTCCCCCTGTCTCTAGGACATCCAAAGGGAAGAGTGATGATCATGCTCTCGATTTCCCTTCTCTCCAGATTCAGCAGCAGACTTTTCTTTCTCTTCTTCAGCTTCTTTCTCCTTCTCTCTCTGCTCTTCTTCTTCTCTGCTCTTGGTTTGCTCTTCTTCTTCTCTCTGTTTCTTCTGAAGTTCTGTCGGCTGAGACACAGAACGTCTGGTTCTTGTCAGTGCATGGATAGTAGGATCTTCATCCTCTTCATCTTCATCCTCCAGGATGAGAGTTCTTTTCTTCTTTTTCGATGGGGCACCAATGGCCTCCTTTCCTTTTCTCTTTGAAGCAGACTGAACTGGAGATTTCATTCTGAATTTCTCCATTGCCTTGGAAAGTTCTTGCAGACGCATCTTTGTTAACATCTTCAAACCTACCACCATCTTATCACACGGTTGAACACAAAGTGTTTGTGGCGGTTCAATAGTCATGTGTCTGAAGATCTTGGTCACCAGACCAGGATAAGGCAATTGTCCTTTGTCTTTCAACATTGCTCTGTACATATGGAAGAGAATAGTGTGTGGGAGGGAGAACTTCCGTCCTGAGTTGATCGCGTACATCAACTTTGCTTCAAAAAGAGACACGGAAGTCTTTGACGTAGACTTCAGTTTGAGACAGTTGATTACAATCTTATGAAGCACAATGTTGATGGCATTCATCCTGGAATAGGTAACTTTCTTCTCTGCGTTCCTATCTTTGACAAGTTCCAGAGTAGTACGAGCAGGTGAGACTTTGATTGATAGATAACGTCCTCGTTCAACTCCAACTATGTCCGCCAACATATTCACATCTACCACGTAGACTTGGTCTCGTACACTGAATGAAATTCTATTCGCATCCAGAAAGCTAAGATTTGAATAGAAATAAGCGGTCAGATGAGCATACCCGTCCGTAGAGTCAGAGCAAAAATTCTCAAGTTGAAACAAATTCAACTTTTCTCTTAAGTTCATGTTGATGGCGTCCAGGAAGTCAAAATCGACACTTCTAGGGTTTATCACCCCTCTTTTCAACAGCCTGAAATACACTTTTTCCTGATCCTTGGATTTGAACAAATCCATCCGATTTCCTTTCACCTTTGCTGCCACTCCCATTTTCGGTTGAAATTCAAGGAACATTCTGTCATCATCGTTCCCTTCAATTAAATTTTGTCCTGGCATACGAGGATCACTTGGAATGTTCGCAAGTGCGTCCTCTGCTTTTCCTTTCGGGGCAATTCCCAATTCCTCCATTTTCCTCAGAAAAAGATACTCATTTCCATAATTTTTGTCCTTAAGGAAGTCATCTATATATTTCAAAGGAGTACCGGTGTTTTTCAACGCACGATAAAGTTTATAGATAAAGGAGGGTTTTTGGACTCTTACTGGGTCGGCATCCTCGATTATCTCTTCTTCCAGAAGATGACTTGCACCTTGTGGGGCAGGAGGCGTTGAATGACGTGGATGAGAGCGAATCGGACTTTGTCGCTGACTTATTAAGTCTTCTTCCTCAGTGAGATCGAAGTGAGTCGGTCCCTTCTCTATTCTTTGTGGTCCCCTGCTTGCGATTCTTGATGATTTCCTCGAAAAATACATCTTTCTTTGTCGATTGGAAGATTCCTTCCCTTGCTTTCCCAAGAAAAATGACCACTTTCTCGACGACGAACAAGCAGTAGAAACAGTATCGGGAGGAGAGTGCCTTTTAGGGTTTTGAAGATTGAGAAAAGAAAAACTGTATATATATAACTCAGTTTTGAAAAGGGAAGTTCAATCGGTGCAAGGAAAGTGTACGAACACTTCTTTTCAAAATCAATAACTGCCAAAATTATTCCTTTTTTAAAAAGACAAGTCTTCAAATTTCACGCGGATTATAGAATAACCGAACGAAAGATTGTACCTTTTCGAGTTTAGATAAAATAACTAAACGAAAATTCGTACCTTTTAGATAAAATACAACTTACAGTCTATAGCCACGAATGTCTGAGTCTGAGGATTTAAAGACTGAAAGATTAGAGTCTTAGAGTTGGTGAGTCTCTAGACTTTAACTTCTTCAAGCTTCAAAATGTTGAGTCTTGAACGGATAAAGTCGAATTGATTTTTCTCCAAAGGCTTTGTGAATATATCTGCTAGTTGACTCTTTGAATCAACAAATTGAATCGAGATTTCTCCATTTTGAATATGATCTCTAATGAAGTAATGTCGAATCTCAATATGCTTTGCTCTTGAATGAAGGATTGGATTTTTGGTGAGATTGATCGCACTGGTGTTGTCACATCTGATTTCTGTGCATGAGTCTTCAATCCCAAAGTCTTGTAGCTGTTGTTTTATCCATAGAATTTGCGAACAGCAGCTTCCAAGAGCTACATACTCTGCTTCTGTCGTTGAGAGAGCTACAGTGCTTTGCTTCCTCGAAAACCAAGACACTGTCCTGTTTCCAAGCAGTTGACAAGTTCCAGAAGTGCTTTTTCTATCGACTCTGCAACCGGCCAGATCTGCATCTGAGTATCCTAGAAGATTAAAGTCTCCCTTCTTGGGATACCAGAGACCGATGCTTGAAGATGAGGCAACGTATTTGATAATACGTTTTGCAGCACTGAGATGGGATTCTCTAGGATCTGATTGAAACCTAGCACAAATGCAAACACTCAACAAAATATCAGGTCTAGAAGCAGTAAGATAAAGAAGTGAACCGATCATGCTCCTGTACAGCTTTTGATCTACTTTCTTCCCTTCTTCATCCTTGTCTATCTTCTGAGAACATGACATTGGTATGTCGGTCTTTTTGCACTTTTCCAATCCAAACCTTTTGACAAGATCATTCGCATATTTTTCTTGATGAATAAAAGTTCCTTCCTTCATTTGTTTCACTTGGAGTCCAAGAAAGAATGTTAACTCTCCCATCATACTCATTTCAAACTCATCCTGCATAGACTCAGAAAATTTCTTGCATAGACTTTCATTTGGTGATCCAAAATAATATCGTCCACATATATTTGAACAAGTAAAAAGCTTTTGTTTTCCTTTTTGATAAACAAAGTAGTATCTACTTTACCTTTGACAAAACCATTCTGTAATAAAAACTTACTTAGTCTGTCGTACCAAGCTCGAGGTGCTTGCTTTAAACCATACAAGGCCTTTTTCAGTCTGAAGACTGAGTCTGGCTTCTTTGGGTCTTCAAACCCAGGTGGTTGTTCCACATAAACTTCCTCATGGATGAATCCATTTAGGAATGCACTTTTGACGTCCATTTGGAATAACCTGAAATTTTTATAACAAGCAAACGCAAGTAATAGACGAATAGCTTCTAACCTTGCTACTGGAGCATAAGTCTCATCATAGTCTATTCCTTCTTCTTGCGTATATCCTTTGGCCACGAGTCTTGCTTTGTTTCGTACGACTTTTCCTTCTTCATTCATCTTGTTCCTGAATACCCATTTGGCTCCAATAACAGTTTTACCTTTTGGTTTAGATGTCAATTCCCAGACATCATTGATGTTGAACTGTCTGAGTTCTTCTTGCATAGCTTCGATCCAACTTTCATCAGATAAAGCTTCTTCTATGCTTTTTGGTTTAATTTCAGAAATGAGAGCCACAGCACTAGATTATTCACGCCTTTTTGATCTGGTGCGGATTCCTTCATTGATTTCGCCAATAATGAGATCTTTGGGATGACTGGATTTATGCTTCCAATTACTGGTTGATCTGCCTGGTTGATGATCTCTTTCTTTATTTGAATCTTCATGAGTTTCTTGATGTTGGACTTCCAGAGACTGAGATGCTTCTTTAGTTGTAAGCGTTGGAAGGTCTGGAGTGGGTTCAGACTCTTCATACTGAGTCTGGCTGGATTCATCTTGCATTGAGTCTTGGAATTTGACATTCATTGATTCCTCCACCGACTGGCTTTTCTTGTTATAGACTCTGTAGGCTTTGCTTGATGTAGAATATCCAAGGAAGATGCCTTCATCTGATCTTTCTTCAAACTTACCAACTCGATCATTTGCATTTTTCAAAATAAAGCATTTGCAACCAAACACATGAAAGTATGAAACAATAGGCTTCTTACCTTTGAACAATTCATAGGGGGTTTTCTCTAAAATAGGTCTTAAAAAGACTCTATTTATAATATAGCATGCTATTGAAACAGCTTCAGCCCAAAATCGTGAAGAAATTTTGCTTTCAATTAAAAGTGTTCTAGCCATTTCTTGAAGAGATCTATTCTTTCTTTCCACAACTCCATTTTGCTCTGGAGTATATGGAGAGGAAAACATATGATTAAAACCAGATTTATCACAAAATTTCGTAAAATCTTGATTTTCAAATTCACTTCCATGATCTGTTCTTATGCTTGAGATTGCACATCCTTTTTCATTTTGAACCTTTTTGGCAAATTTTTCAAAATACGAAAAGGTTTCTGACTTACTTGCAAGGAAATATACCCAAGTAAAGCGGGAGTAATCATCCACAATTACTAGGCAATATTTCTTACCTCCAATGCTCTGGGTTCTGGTCGGTCCGAAGAGATCCATATGAAGCAACTGTAGTACATGATTAGTAGAGACATGATTTATTGGCTTAAATGAATTTCTTACCTGCTTTCCCAGAATGCATGGAGTGCATGAATCAGACTTTTGGTATGGCAATTTAGGTAGACCTCGAACAAGCTTCTTTGATGAGATTTTGGCTAATTGTTTCATGTTGACATGGCCAAGCTTTCTGTGCCATAAGACTGCTTCATCTTGAATTGAGATTAGGCATTGTGCTTCATTTGGTTTTACATCAAGGAGGTAGATATTTCCATGCCTTCGACCCATGAAAGACTGAGTTGAGTCTTTGCTAATTCCAGAACATATGCCTTCTTGAAAGGAGATCTTGAAACCAGTATCACACAATTGGCTAATGCTTAGAAGATTGTAGTTGAGTCCTTCCACTAGAGAGACATTGCTTATTGTGAGATTTCCAATTTTCACAGTTCCAAATCCCACAATGCTTCCTTTGCTGTTTCCTCCAAATGAAACTTTTCCACCATTCACTTGAACAAGCTTTATGAAGCAATTTGAGTCTCCTGTCATGTGTCTTGAACATCCGCTGTCAAGATACCACTTAACTTTCTTTTTGACAGAGACCTACATTAAAAGAGAGTCTCAAGCTTTCTTTGGTACCCAAATTTTCTTGGGTCCTTTGGCGTTAGTAGAATGAGCATTACTAGGCCATACTTTCTTAACAGGCTTCCAAACCATAGGACACTCTTTTTTAAAATGATCCTGACTGTTACACTTTGAACACCTTAGAGCATTTCGACCTACAGACTTTACAAAGACTTTCTCGAAATGATTTTTGTAAGCCTCTTTTGACGGTCTTTTCTTAATTCTTTCTTTTACTTTTGGAAAATCAATCAAAGGAATTGTTTCTGCTGTCATACCTAAACCAGACTTATTGAAGTAAGGTCTTTGGACTGAAAGAACTTTTTCAAGTTTTTCAGACACTATTGAAAATTTCTTTGAAATATTTGATAAGTCAGTTTTTAAGAAAGTATTTTCTTTTGAAAGTTTATCTTCATTCTCCTTAAGAGTAGAAACATTCAAGTCTAAACTTTTCACTTTTTCTTCCAAAATATTTTCCTTTTGTTTTAAAACTGAGTTTTCCTTTTTAAGTTCGGAAATCTTTTTGAGAGAAGTCTTAAGACTAAAACATAGTTCATCAATGTATTTAGAGACTTTGACAGGGATTTTATAATCACTTACCTCAAATTCACTGTCTGAGTCTGATCTAGAGTCTGAGTCTGATTGTGCCATCAGACACAGGTTGGCATATTCCTCATCACTTTCTTCACACTCTGTATCGCTCCAAGTTTCGGCTTTGAGAGCTTTTCGAGACTTTTCAGCTTTTCCTCTCTTCTTCTTCAGGAGAGGACAATTTGGTCTGATGTGTCCCTTTTTCTTACATTCGAAGCAAACTACATCTTTGTTTGGTTCCTCATTATCAACAACCTTGGTTTGCTGTTTCTGAAGACTTTGTTTCCTTGAGTTGAACCTTCTTCCTTTTCTATTCAGCTTTCTGAACTTTCTAATCATTAGAGCAAGCTCCTCATCGTCCAGATCTTCTTCAGAGTCTGTATCATCAGAATCATCGTTAGATTTTAATGCAATGGATTTCTTACCTCTTGGATCTTCGTCTTCATTAATTCGTTCCACTTCGTAAGACTGAAGAGTTCCAATCAGCTCGTCTACAGATAATGGCATAATTCTTTGCGTCTCTCTTATTGAAGTCTTTATATGATTCCAATCCTTGGAGAGTCCACGCAGCAGTTTGTTCACCTTCATAGGATCAGAAATTTTCTGTCCTTGATTTTCAAGGCCATTGACAATATCTGTAAAACGGCTAAACATGTCAGTTATAGATTCTCCTAGTTTCATTTTGAAGGCTTCATATTGACCAAGGAGAATGTTAATTCTGATCTCCTTCACTCGGTCTGTCCCTTCATAAGTGATATGTAATCTGTCCCAGACTTCTTTTGCTGTGACACAAGAAGATATTCTGTTATATTCAGTTGGTGATAAAGCACAATATAAAGAGTAAATTGCTTTTGCATCGAGTGCTTGTCTCTTGTTTATCTCTTCTTGAGACATTCCGCTGATATCAACAGTTTCTTTCCCTCTTTCGGATACTGATGCAGCAGTGGGAGTAATTCCTCTTTCCACCACATCCCATTCCAGAGGATCCTTTGACCGTAGAAAAGCTTTCATCTTGTTTTTCCAGATGTTGTAATCCTTTCCATCAAAGTAAGGTGGTCTGGTATTGCTTTGCCCTTCCACCAGCCCTGGTGCTAGCATACTAGCCATGGATCTTTTACTCTGAAGTAAAACACTTCAAATAAAGTAAGAACACGAGCTCTGATACCAATTGATATTGCTAGTACGAGTACCTAGAGGGGGGTGAATAGGTTTATAAAAATTTTCTTGAAGATTGCACAATACTTAGACAGATGAAGGATTTGCAATAATTAAAAAATCAATCGTAAGACTGAGTAAAGGAAAGAGAGAATTGAACACGCGGTTTATAGTGGTTCGGCTTGATTCAAGCCTACGTCCACTCTTCTGCACTGACAGCCAATTGGCTGGATTCCACTATGAACAAAGAGATGTTACAGTGTTGATCTTCCTTGATTTCTCGATGTAGATGATCTACTACACTCGCTCAAGGTGTCACCAAGTATAAACACTCTCTGTGTATACAATTTCGCTCGAACTGTATCGACTAACAATCAAGGTTCTTCAGACTCTTGAATTTTTCTATCAATCACTCACATAAAACAACTAGAACGTCTTCCTTTTATACTCCTTTATGCCATCATAGCCGTTGGCACTTACCAAAGGAATTCCTCCAATCTACCCGTTGGACGGAATCAATTAAGAAGATCATCCGAGCTATTTAAGGAATCTGATGATAGCCCATCAATCCTGTTCGCCCATACAATCAGGATCTTGGTTTCCAAGAATAGAACATTCCAAGAATGTTTCGTCGATCATCGGATCTTCAATTGATCTTAGATAAGAATCAAAGAACCCGAAATGATTATCCAACCAAGGGATCTTTTCCAGAGGATAGGATCGAATCCTCAACCATATACTTCGGCTTTGGATTTCCTTCGTCACTGGATTAGAAAGACTGTCAGTGAGAATAGTCTTGAGTCTTGAGTCTTGAGTCTTGAGATTACAAAGTCTTGAGACTTTAAACTGTCGATATCCAGACTAGACTGATAGAAATGTTTTGTCAGCTTCAAAATATTCTGGAAAGATTTCTCCAACAAAAATAACGGACAAATTGACCTGTTTGAGCAGCGACGCCGACTGTGGAATATCGGAGCTCGAGAGATCAATGCGGTCTCAAGAGTCCAAGTCGGGACTCCAGCATTTGCGTCAGTCATGCTTGCTGTTGCTTCTCCGCCTAGCACTGTCATGGCTCGTTCGCTTGCTAAGATCACCGTTTGTTCACCTGTCCAAACTCACAAATGACGACGGCAACAACCGACGATGATCGAAGAAGGACGGGATTTTGAGTTGCAAGCGATGGAGGAGGAGACGGGGGATTGAAAAGGAAGAAGTAAAGGACACCATTGGACGAACAAAACAATCAGCAAAGATATTACAAGGCGGCAATATCCTTTTGAAATCAAGTCGGGTGACGTCTTGGTTCCATATTTTAGTGCCTGGCATGAATTTCAAAGCATTTCGAGTCTACATCATGGCTGATAGAAGGCATTCTATGTCCTTTTCATATGCCGATGAATCATATCCTCGAACCTTGTACATCACATCATGACATATACATACATATACATATATATATATGTATATATGTGTGTGTGTGTCTCAGCATGGTAAATCAAGAAATAATGGAAGCTTTTTTTTAATCAGTTTTATTCTAACTCTTAATTCACTTTCAGAATTTTGTCCTATCTCTTTACAGAGCGTGGGAGTCAAAATCCATACCCAAAGCTAATTATCCTCACCCCAACCTCCCTGAAAATGTGGAGATTCGATCTCCCACTTCCCCTTTCCCATGTAGAGAGGGTAGCCATTAGGGTTTGCCCCAATGATTAAATATTGGTAGTAGATAAAAAAGCCTTTTTTTCCATTTGTTTGAGTTGGACATTTTGGGATGAAATATATGCTTTTAGGATATAGATCACGTATATTCTGTGTGTTTGATCTCCCACTTCCCCCTTCCCATGTAGAAAGGGTAGCCATTAGGGTTTGCCCCAATGATTAAATATTGGTAGTAGATAAAAAAGCTGTTTTTTTTCCATTTATTGGACATTTTGGGGTGTGTGTGTGTGTGTGTGTGTGTGTGTGTGTGTGTGTGTGTGTGTGTCTTCCCATGTAGAAAGGGTAGCCATTAGGGTTTGCCCCAATGATTAAATATTGGTAGTAGATAAAAAGCCTTTTTTTCCATTTGTTGGACATTTTGGGATGAAATATTTTTGACATGAATTAAAGTAGGGACAATTAAGAATATCCATAAATGGATCTTAAGTAGAAAATGCATATTGAGTGTCTTTCTTTCTCCCACCAGCAAAAGATAATAATCATGAACCAATTAAAATCCAAAAACCTACAAAATAATTACCAAAACAATCCTAAACATGTTACAATTATTCCAATTTAGTCATAATTTTTGTTGGGCTAATTCAGTCCTAAGCCTTTTGCAATTGTGTCAATTCAGTCCATTTGGCTAAATTTGGCTTGCCAACGCTAACTTTGCGTAGCAGATGGATACTTATGTCAGTATTTTGACGAGAACATCTCGAAATTCTATCAACAAGATGTTGTATAGTTTCCTCATGGAAGAGAATGCCCTGACTCGCTAAAACTTCAATTAAAATTACCAAGCAGTGTCATCAAGTTGTACTTGAAACCTTGAGAGACCTGGCTCTTTTGTTTTCAAGAATGGATGAGTAGAATGAGCTCCAACCTTCAAACCTTTCTATACTGTCATATTTTGATATTTATTGCAGCTTGATGAATTGAGAAGCACACCATACTACTTTTGGGGGGCTTGGGTTCATGTAAAGCACATCATTAAAACTATAAATTTTACAACCAATTGCAAGATTTTCATTTTATTAGTTGCTGAAGTGCGTTTTAATTTGATACCAAGTTGGTGAAATGTATTCTTACAGAAATTACTTATCGTTAAATGCTAGTATGTATTGTTTGGAACAATTTGGCTTTTCTTTTAAGTGCACTCATTGAACAAGTGAAAAGAGAAAAAGAGTGAAACAAGCGGAGATAATAACAATGAATTGTGCCTTAGTTGAGAATTTACTTCGTCATATCTTGCATTAGGCACTTAATGATTGTTGTCTTCTTCATTTCTTACTTTGCAGGATGACATTAGTTGAGCAAAGATAGTTTGTTTGCTATTGAGATGGAAATGTTGATTGTTTGCTTTTGCTTTATTTCTTTCCCTTAGTGGTCTTTGTTAGGAAGTTTGTTTTTCTCTGGACAATGTTGAATTAATTTGTCCTTAAATTTGTTGACGGACTGGACTAAGTTTGGCATTCTTATGGGTGTGGCAAGTTCCTTGTCTTGCATTCATTTTGGAATGTAAGTTCTTTGGAGGTGTGTGATGTGTAGACCCATAAAGGATTATCAAAAACATGTTTAACTTTAACCTTTGCACAAAAAAAAAAAAAAAGAAGAAGAAAAAAACACTTCAAAACTTGACCCGATCACTCAAGTTATATGCCATTTGGGTCTCAGGCCGATTCCGTAGTGTTTAAGTTCGGGTCGGATATCAACTGAACTATTGACACTCCTTCCTTGGACTATCCAATATTAAACAGACCCTCTCTTAAGAATATCTGACATGGGGCGGATATTTGCACACAAAGTTATCAAGGGTCAAGAAGAATGGTGGCTTGCACACTTTATGGAAAGTAATTTTTAGGCAACTTGTCATTTGGGACAGGCATCTAAGGGTGCATTTGGTAACCATTTTATTCCCAAGAATAATTTTTGATCAAAAATGATTTTTCCTGATTTTCTTCCCTGGAGAAGTTTCTAAACATTTGAAAACGTTTGATAACTGTGCAAAATTTATGTTCTTGAGGTAGAAATGTGTTTGATAAAATCTTAAATTCTTTTGTGAATTAGAATTTTTTAAACTTTTTATTACCTTTATTATATTTTTCTCTTTTTCTCTTTTTTTTTCTTTTCTTTTTTATTTTCCTTTTCCATCTCTCTTCTACCTCTCTAGCTAACCATCGGCAAGACTAGCAAAGCTCGACCTTGCCTAGCTGGCGCGAGGCTGGCCTCACCCTAGCCTGGCTAGGCCGAGTCTCGCGGCAAGGCTTGGCCAGGTCGAGCCTCGCCGATGGCTGGGCGAGGTCAAGCCTCACCAGGCCTCGCCCGAGCCTAGTGAGGCTTCGACAAGCTCGTCAGATCTCGCCTAGCTGATCGCCAGCCACGACGGGCTCCAGCAAGATCATCGGACCTCGCCCAACTAGTCGTCGGCCATCGCTATGGCCGATGATCGACAATAAGGAAGAAGAAGAGAAAAGGAAAAGAAGAAAATAAAAGAGAAAAAAAAATTGGTTTCATTCTAGAATTGTTCTCAGGAACAATAAACAAATTTTTTTTTTTATTTCTTGATTATGTGCCAAATTTATTTCCAATGATTTTTTGTTCTCTGAAACAAAAAATTTACCAAACAGATTTCTAATCTTTTTTTTTTTTCGGGGAACGAAAGAATAGAATCACGCACTGTTTAGAGTGTTACCAAATAGGCCCGAGGAGGCACCAAGTCTGCCACAAACAAATGGCTTCAATGCAATCAACTTCTTGATTGTCATATGATGTGATGGTTACACGTGATGCAAATAATGGATTTTTTAGTTTTCAAAACCCAAGAGATTGTGGTATGAAAGGGTGATATAGGGATGCTCACCCTTCAACATGTATAATTGCACAGGTAGACCTATAAATTTGATTTTCTCTAGTCAATTGACCTCTAGGTTATTATTTGATTTCCCCATAACATCTCATTTAGATCAGTATAGCTTACCTCAACGTATGAAAGGGAAGACCCTAAGCCATAGACCATGGGACGGATTTTTTTAGAAACTGCATTTTGCTTATCATTTTCATCTTTCACTCTTGAAACTGAAAAGTTAGATTGCGCAAGGGTGAGGCACACTACACAACCCACCATCAATTAAATCTTTGTGAAAGACTAATGACACAAGGCAACGGTTCATAGTTAGAAGATCGAAGTGATCACAAGCAACCATCACTTAGTAGATCTTTTGAGGAGGAAAATGTCCAAATTGAATTGATGTTTAGGTATCCCATCTTGTTGTAATACTACTCAAATAAAACTTTTGTAAAATTCATTGGAAGTGATGACTTCAAATCATTCTCCTTGTACTTCAAGGAAAAAAACAATGATAATAAGTTTTTACTTTTTGATTTAAGTCAAAAATGGGTTTTATCTCACTTTTTTTTTCTGTCGATCAAAACAGAAAATGCCCTTCATCTACATATTTAAGTCCAAAATGGGTTTTATCTCATTTTTTGATTTCCTATTTAGCCCTTAGTTACGTAGTACTTTAATATTTTAATGTAAAAACAGGCCAAAGAAAGAGATAACAGACAAAAGAAAAGGCCTATTGTATTTCATCGTTTCTATAGTGCCCTTGAGTTAATGTTTGTTTTAATCATTGAAAGAATAAGAAGATATCATTTGATATCTGCCTTCTGGAAAAGAATTATAACAATTAGAAAATGACTTTCGATATTTTATTTCTCCATGCAATCGAAATGATAGTCTTATGACTATCCATTATGACTTGCATAGGGAATCAAGATGACCGTATAGGCGTCTAATGTGGGCATGATAACTATATTTTCTTTTTGAAGGTCAAGCTACTGTCTATTCCACTTAATTTGATTTCGCTTTACAATTTCAATATGGAAAAGTTAAAATAATCATTTGTTGGTTTAAAATAAATTATAAGTATTTTTTGTAAAATAAAAGGAAAATTTCAAAACGACATTGGCCCAAATAGGTACCGGGCCCAGGCTTGGCATGTGGGCTGGAAAGGCCCGGCCCTGCCCAGCTTGACACGCAAGGCTCATGGCCTATGCCTGCCGCAACGCGAGAAAATGTTGAGCTTCAAGGAAACAATGTTTGTGACTGGCAAATCTACCAGCTCTCAAACAAAGTTTTTACTTGGAGAACTTGGCAACTGCTACACCTTCTGAAGTTGGACATGAGTTAGACTCTTGATTGCAGATCTAGTCGCATTTTGAATTGTTTTCCTCTAATTCAGAAAGCTTAAAAGAAGATTAGGAACAATCTTGCAGAGTCATACACACAATGCGATGGAAATGAAATTACTGAGTACAAAATATGAAAATGCCGTGTTCAAATTCTCTGAGTTGCTCTCGGCCTTGTTTTCTTGTCAAGGAAGTGACAACTTGATCTTGCTGAGCTTAACCACAACAGTTTCCATGTCCATTCTTTCCTCGGGCAAGTCCTTTGAACATTCTAGTCCTAACTCTAGTATCAATAAGACTATGCACTTGACTTTCGAAAGCATCGGATCTTCATGTTTCATGCGAAGGATTTTGCTATCCACAATGTCAAGCACTCTTTTTGGAATTGCTGCACCTACCCATTGCCTCAAGCTGATATCCACCTTGAACATTTCATCGGTTGGCTTCTTCCCAGTAATCACTTCCAACAATAATATGCCGAAGCTGTATACGTCTCCTTTTGTCGAGACTTTTCCTTCCAAACCATACTCTACAAGCATCGTAGTTAGTGACATAAGAAAATTGGCAATTGATCTATTTCTTCTTGGGACATAAGTAATTAGATCAAGAGGCATACAAGTGCTAATATATCTCTATTACATTATACTGTTATATTGGCAATCAAAGGCTTGAATTAGCTAATATTCGACAAATGTACCTGGAGCAATGTAACCAATCGTGCCGAGAGTTCGGGTCTGTGTTTCAAGCTTGTTCTCAGCCAAAATCTTGGCAATTCCAAAGTCGCAAACTTGTGCGACCAGGTCCTCGTTTAGAAGAATATTGCTAGGCTTCAGATCGCAGTGCACAATAGGTTCTGGTTGGCCATGGTGGAGATACTCAATCGCCATTGCGATGTCGACCATTATCTTCACTCGCTGATGGAGATCCAAGTTGTAGTTGTTGGAGTACAACCACTTCTCCAAGCTCCCACAAGGCACGTACTGCAACACCAGAGCTCTCATATTGGCATTCGTGCAGGTGCTAATCACCTTGACGAGATTGCGGTGCCGAATCATACGGAAAGCATCGCATTCTGCGTCAAAACTTTTCAGAGCGCCTTCAATATGGAGATTCAATACCTTGACCGCAATGGCTGTCCCATTAGCCAGAGTCCCTTTATATACAGAGCTAAAGCTTCCTACTCCGAGCAAATTGCTTTCGCTAAAGTTGCTAGTAGCCAAGCAAAGCTCCCGATATGATATCATTGGGTGGTCAATTCGAGGCAAGTTCTCCATCGAAACTGAAGCTTTTTTACTAGTGTTCCCATGCTTTCTAAGCAAGCAAATGACGAGGACTAAAAGTATAGCTAATACAATTGGCACAATAATGTATAGTATATGGAGCCACTTGTCCCTTGATGATTTCATTCCATTTACTTTGCAACGTGGGACTTGAAAAATCGCATTTCCACAAAGTGCTTCATTCCCAATGAAAGAGAGAGCCGAGAAATTTCCAAAGGATCCGCCATTAGGAATCTCTCCCGATAGCTTATTAAAGGACAAGTTCAAATTTTGTAGATATGCAAGTCCTTCCAAGGACTCAGGTATCGTGCCTGATAACTCATTGTAGGAGAGGTCAAGGAAACCCAACCCTTTAAGATGGCCGATCGATTGAGGTATCGATCCTTGAAAAGAGTTCCTCGACAAGTTGAGAGAAGCAAGGCTCTCAAACTCCTGGATGGAACTCGGTATAGCACCAATAAGTCGGTTCCAAGAAAGATCGATGCTCTCTATAGCTCTCATCTTCCCTATTTCAAGTGGTAGTCCTCCATTGAAAGAATTGAGTGACAGATTGAGGAAGATGAGTTCTTGAAGGCCCCATAGACTAAATGGTATAACTGATGTCATGTTATTCGAGCTTATGAGAAACTTTTGAAGGCTGCTAAGGTTTCCAATGCAATTCGGTATTGATCCCGATATCCTATTTTGCCGGAGGAGCAGCTCTCCTAAACCTGTCAAGTTGCATATCTCATCAGGGATCGGTCCTTCAAGATGGTTGTTATCAAGATATAGCCTTTGCAACCTTTCAAGTCCTCCGATCGATGATGGGATGTTGCAATCTAAAGCATTATTGCTCAACTCTAGGAAAGTCAATCTCTTCAAGAAACCCATTTCCTTGGGAATACGACCTCTTATTTGAGAATTGTGAGCAATTAGAATTTGTAGGGAACTAGATAAGTTTTTGATAGCTGCTGGTATGTAGCCACGAAGCGGGTTGCCTTCCAACCCCAATTCTCGCAACGACGGACAATTAG
This sequence comes from Eucalyptus grandis x Eucalyptus urophylla, assembly GCA_028830015.1. Lineage (NCBI taxonomy): Eukaryota > Viridiplantae > Streptophyta > Magnoliopsida > Myrtales > Myrtaceae > Eucalyptus > Eucalyptus grandis x Eucalyptus urophylla. The sequence continues at coordinate 54,830,039 of CM054190.1, read as the reverse complement.
ATAAAGTAGAGAGAAAACCGAGCTCCGAACCATAAGTCTCTCCTGTTAGCTGATTACCCCCAATATCAAAGACTTCGAGATTCTTCAAATTGCCCAATCCCTTATGTATGGGTCCGCTGAGTTGATTTTCCTCGACACCAAAAAGGATTAGGTTCGAAAAATTCGAGAAATACTGTGGGATGTTGCCGCCAAAGCCATTGTTTCCTAGATATAGACCTTCCAAATTCGGAAGGCTTAGATCTCTACCTGAGGGAAGGCTTCCAGAGAGGGAATTGTCCCTCAAACCAAGCAATCGGAGTGAAGAAATATTAAAAACCTCTTGAGGCACTTCGCCGGTCAGCAAATTTTTCGAAAGGTCGATTAGTTGTAGATTGACCAAATTGCCAATCTCACTCGGAATCACCCCTTCAATGTGGTTAGATCCTATGTCTAGCTTGTGCAAGCTTGAGATGTTACCGATGGTTCGAGGAATCGTGCCGGTCAAGTTGTTAACAGCAATAAAGAGCTTTTGCAACTTTTGCAAGCTACCTATATCTCGAGGAATGCTTCCCTGAAAATGATTGTATGACAACCCCAATATCATAAGCTCTTTGCATTGGGTTAGCGTCTCAGGTAGCAGGCCGCTGAATTGATTTATATTCAGTGCAAGCATCTGAATGTTAGGCCAACGGTAGCAAAGATCGAAGGGAAGAGTTCCAGAGAGATAATTATATGTCAAATTGACCCACGTGAGCGATCTATTGAAAAGTACTGAAGGAATCGAACCTGTGAGAGTGGTGTTGACCAATCTAATGACTTGCAATGTGGATATGTTGCCCAGGAAGCTTGGAATTTGACCCCGTAAGTCGTTTGAGCTAAGATTCAGTTGTTGCAACTTAGGGAAGGAGCCAAATTCTCTTGGTATGCCACCCGTTAGCATGTTCGTCGCAAGTGACATGACTTCAAGGTTCCGGCATTGGGTTAAGATAGGAGGAATGTTTCCTTCGAACTGGTTCAATTCCAGTATAAGTTCTTTCAGGTGGCGTAAATGACCAATTTCTATCAGAATCATGCCATAAAAACTATTGTTGCGGAGATCAAGAGAAGCCAGGAGAGAAAGATTGCCAAGGTAGGGAGAAAGTCTTCCCTGGAGACCCATGTGTGAGAGGTCTAAAGACACGACTCTCTGCCTGCGGTTACTACAAACGACACCAATCCATTCACAAAAATTTGCTTCCACGGTCCAATTGCTGCCTTTGATGTTGTTTGTCGGGTCGACTTCCATCATGGATTTGAAGTGGAGGAGAGCCTCTTGATCAGTGAAGTTGCTAGAACAGATGACGGGCTGAAACATCAATAGGGAAACCAACAGAACATCAACAAATGCTAAAAAGATGAACTTCTCCATAATCAACAGAGTCTCTTTTGATTGCATCAATAGACGGTTCGCTAATTTTAACCCGTTCTTAGTGTTCACTACCAAAACCTACTAAATGGTTGTCTCAATTAGGAAAAAAAATGAAAACAATATAAAGAAAGACTAACTATCAAAAGATGTCCCTCAATCACATCTAATTCAGTAAATGGCTCGTTCTTCACGTTTACACATTCACACTTACTTTCAACTTTGTGAGGGTACAAATGGACCTTTGACCAATGCTCCAAAGCACGAATGTGGAAAGGTTTTGTGATAACTGCCGTGACCTTCTCGTAGGGGCAATATCAAGGGTCTTGTGGGAAGTTGACTAATTGAAATATCCTACTATTGGAAGAGATAATGTCACTAGTAGTCTGTCAAATTTTATCCATGCTTCATGTCTTATTTGAACTTTCAATCAATTCAATTAAATCACTTTTGATTAATGTGAAATATCTTCCCGTAACTTTCAATTGGTCTAGTTAAATCCGTAATATATTTAATATTTTTTTGTCATCCTTTCATTTATTAATTTAAATGAAATATGTCTTGGATAACAATTTTATGACGCTGATGTTTGACGAAGAAAACGATGCGGACTTTGCGCATGTCATGGTGACTTTAAATTGTAAAATTATAATACCCGTTCCTTCACCCTTACCCAGATCTAGCGAAACATCAATAGGGAAGCCAACAGAACATCAACAAATGCTAAAAAGATGAATTTTTCCAAAATAAATATAGTCTCCTTTGATTGCATCAATAAACGGTTTGCTAATTTCGACTTGTTCTTAGTATTCAATACCAAAGCCTATCAAATGGTTGTCTCAATTAGGAAAAAAAAATGAAAAAGAAAACAATTTAAAGAAAGACGAACTATCAAATGATGTCCCTCAATCACGTCTATGGCCTGTTCTTTACGTCTACACATTCACACTTACTTTCAACTCTGCGTGGGTATCAATAGACCTTTGGAACAACGCTTCAAGGCACAACACGCTCACACTTACTTCCAATTCTGTGAGGGTACAAATAGACCTTTGACCAATGCTCCAAAGCGCAAATGTGAAAAGGTTTTTTGATAATTGTCGTGACCTTCCCACAGGGACGATATCAAGTGTCTCGTGTGAAGTTGACTAATTAAAATTTCCTATTGCTAGAAGAGATAATGTTAAATGAAATATTTCATGAATTACAATTTTACGAAGCTAATGTTTGATGGAGAAAATTAGGCAGACTCTGTGCATGTCATGGTGACTTTAAATTATAAAATTATAATACCTATTCCTTTACCCTCGCCCAGATCTGGCGAAACAACAATAGTGAAGCCAACAAAACATCAACACATGCTAAAAAGATGAACTTCTTCATAACGAACAGTCTCTTTTAATTGCATCAATAGATGGTTTGCTAATTTCGACCTGCTCTTAGTGTTCAATACCAAAACCTATCAAACGGTTGTCTCAATAAATAAAAATAAAAATAAAAATAAACACTGTAAACAAACACTAACTATCAAATGATGTCCCTCAATTACGTCTATGGCCCGTTCTTTACATCTACAAGTTCACACTTACTTTCAACTCTGTGTGGGTATAAATAGACCTTTGGAACAATGCTTCAAGGCACAACACGTTCACACTTCCAATTCTGTGAGGGTACGAATAGACCTTTGGACAAATGCTCCAAGGCACAAATGTGAAAAGGTTTTATGATAATTGTCATGACCTTCCCACAGGGACGATATCAAGTGTCTCGTGTGAAGTTGACTAATTAAAATTTCCTGTTGCTAGAAGAGACAATGTTAAATGAAATATTTCGTGGATTACAATTTTACGAAGCCGATGTTTGATGGAGAAAATTAGGCAGACTCTGTGCGTGTCATGGTGACTTTAAATTATAAAATTATAATACCTATTCCTTTGCCCTCGCCCAGATCTGGCGAAACATCAATAGGGAAGCCAACAAAACATCAACACATGCTAAAAAGATGAACTTCTTCATAACGAACAGAGTCTCTTTTAATTGCATCAATAGACAGTTTGCTAATTTCGACCTGCTCTTAGTGTTCAATACCAAAACCTACCAAACGGTTGTCTCAATAAATAGAAATAAAAATAAAAATAAACAATGTAAAGAAGGACTAACTATCAAATGATGTCCCTCAATCACGTCTATGGCCTGTTCTTTACATCTACAAGTTCACACTTACTTTCAACTCTGTGTGGGTATAAATAGACCTTTGGAACAATGCTTCAAGGCACAACACATTCAAAATTACTTCCAATTCTGTGAGGGTACAAATAGACCTTTGGACCAATGCTCCAAGGCGCAAATGTGAAAAGGTATTATGATAATTGTCGTGACCTTCCCACAGGGACGATATCAAGTGTCTCGTGTGAAGTTGACTAATTAAAATTTCCTATTGCTGGAAGAGATAATGTTAAATGAAATATTTCATGAATTACTATTTTACGAAGCTGATGTTTGATGGAGAAAATTAGGCAGACTCTGTGCGTGTCATGGTGATCTTAAATTATAAAATTATAATACCTATTCATTTGCCCTCGCCCAGATCTGGCGAACCATCAATAGGGAAGCCAACAAAACATCAACACGTGCTAAAAGATGAACTTCTTCATAACGAACAGAGTCTCTTTTAATCGCATCAATAGATGGTTTGCTAATTTCGACCTGCTCTTAGTGTTCAATACCAAAACCTACCAAACGGTTGTCTCAATAAATAAAAATAAAAATAAACATTGTAAAGAAGGACTAACGATCAAATGATGTCCCTCAATCACGTCTATGGCCCATTCTTTACATCTACAAGTTCACACTTACTTTCAACTCTGTGTGGGTATAAATAGACCTTTGAAACAATGCTTCAAGGCACAACACGTTCACACTTCCAATTCTGTGAGGGTACGAATAGACCTTTGGACCAATGCTCCAAGGCACAAATGTGAAAAGGTTTTATGATAATTGTCGTGACCTTCCCACAGGGACGATATCAAGTGTCTCGTGTGAAGTTGACTAATTAAAATTTCCTATTGCTGGAAGAGACAATGTTAAATGAAATATTTCGTGGATTACAATTTTACGAAGCTGATGTTTGATGGAGAAAATTAGGCAGACTCTGTGCGTGTCATGGTGACTTTAAATTATAAAATTATAATACCTATTCCTTTGCCCTCGCCCAGATCTGGCGAAACATCAATAGGGAAGCCAACAAAGCATCAACACATGCTAAAAAGATGAACTTCTTCATAACGAACAAAGTCTCTTTTAATTGCATCAATAGATAGTTTGCTAATTTCGACCTGCTCTTAGTGTTCAATACCAAAACCTACCAAATGGCTGTCTCAATAAATAGAAATAAAAATAAAAATAAACAATGTAAAGAAGGACTAACTATCAAATGATGTCCCTCAATCACGTCTATGGCCCGTTCTTTACATCTGCAAGTTCACACTTACTTTCAACTCTGTGTGGGTATCAATAGACCTTTGGAACAATACTTCAAGGCACAACACATTCAAACTTACTTCCAATTCTGTGAGGGTACAAATAGACCTTTGGACCCATGCTCCAAGGCGCAAATGTGAAAAGGTTTTATGATAATTGTCCTGACCTTCCCACAGGGACGATATCAAGTGTCTCGTGTGAAGTTGACTAATTAAAATTTCCTATTGCTGGAAGAGATAATGTTAAATGAAATATTTCATGAATTACTATTTTACGAAGCTGATGTTTGATGGAGAAAATTAGGCAGACTCTGTGCGTGTCATGGTGATCTTAAATTATAAAATTATAATACCTATTCATTTGCCCTCGCCCAGATCTGGCGAACCATCAATAGGGAAGCCAACAAAACAACAACACGTGCTAAAAGATGAACTTCTTCATAACGAACAGATCTCTTTTAATTGCATCAATAGATGGTTTGCTAATTTCGACTTGCTCTTAGTGTTCAATACCAAAACCTACCAAACGGCTGTCTCAATAAATAGAAATAAAAATAAAAATAAACAATGTAAAGAAGGACTAACTATCAAATGATGTCCCTCAATCACGTCTATGGCCCGTTCTTTACATCTGCAAGTTCACACTTACTTTCAACTCTGTGTGGGTATCAATAGACCTTTGGAACAATACTTCAAGGCACAACACATTCAAACTTACTTCCAATTCTGTGAGGGTACAAATAGACCTTTGGACCAATGCTCCAAGGCGCAAATGTGAAAAGGTTTTATGATAATTGTCATGACCTTCCCACAGGGACGATATCAAGTGTCTCGTGTGAAGTTGACTAATTAAAACTTCCTATTGCTGGAAGAGATAATGTTAAATGAAATATTTCATGAATTACAATTTTACGAAGCTGATGTTTGATGAAGAAAATTAGGCAGACTCTATGGGTGTCATGGTGATCTTAAATTATAAAATTATAATACCTATTCCTTTGCCCTCGCCCACATCTGGCAAACCATCAATAGGGAAGCCAACAAAACATCAACACGTGCTAAAAGATGAACTTCTTCATAACGAACAGAGTCTCTTTTAATCGCATCAATAGATGGTTTGCTAATTTCGACCTGCTCTTAGTGTTCAATACCAAAACCTACCAAACGGTTGTCTCAATAAATAAAAATAAAAATAAAAATAAAAATAAAAATAAACATTGTAAAGAAGGACTAACGATCAAATGGTGTCCCTCAATCACGTCTATGGCCCATTCTTTACATCTACAAGTTCACACTTACTTTCAACTCTGTGTGGGTATAAATAGACCTTTGAAACAATGCTTCAAGGCACAACACGTTCACACTTCCAATTCTGTGAGGGTACGAATAGACCTTTGGACCAATGCTCCAAGGCACAAATGTGAAAAGGTTTTATGATAATTGTCGTGACCTTCCCACAGGGACGATATCAAGTGTCTCGTGTGAAGTTGACTAATTAAAATTTCCTCTTGCTGGAAGAGACAATGTTAAATGAAATATTTCGTGGATTACAATTTTACGAAGCTGATGTTTGATGGAGAAAATTAGGCAGACTCTGTGCGTGTCATGGTGACTTTAAATTATAAAATTATAATACCTATTCCTTTGCCCTCGCCCAGATCTGGCGAAACATCAATAGGGAAGCCAACAAAGCATCAACGCATGCTAAAAAGATGAACTTCTTGATAACGAACAGAGTCTCTTTTAATTGCATCAATAGATAGTTTGCTAATTTCGACCTGCTCTTAGTGTTCAATACCAAAACCTACCAAACGGCTGTCTCAATAAATAGAAATAAAAATAAAAAAATAAACACTGTAAAGAAGGACTAACTATCAAATGATGTCCCTCAATCACGTCTATGGCCTGTTCTTTACATCTACAAGTTCACACTTACTTTCAACTCTGTGTGGATATAAATAGACCTTTGGAACAATGCTTCAAGGCACAACACGTTCAAACTTACTTCCAATCCTGTGAGGGTACAAATAGACCTTTGGACCAATGCTCCAAGGCGCCAATGTGAAAAGGTTTTATGATAATTGTTGTGACCCTCCCACAGGGACGATATCAAGTGTCTCGTGTGAAGTTGACTAATTAAAATTTCCTATTGCTGGAAGAGATAATGTTAAATGAAATATTTCATGAATTACAATTTTACGAAGCTGATGTTTGATGGAGAAAATTAGGCAGACTCTGTGCGTGTCATGGTGATCTTAAATTATAAAATTATAATACCTATTCCTTTGCCCTCGCCCAGATCTGGCGAAACATCAATAGGGAAGCCAACAAAGCGTCAACACATGCTAAAAAGATGAACATCTTCATAAGGAACAGAGTCTCTTTTAATTGCATCAATAGATAGTTTGCTAATTTCAACCTGCTCTTAGTGTTCAATACCAAAACCTACCAAACGGCTGTCTCAATAAATAGAAATAAAAATAAAAATAAACACTTAAAGAAGGACTAACTATCAAATGATGTCCCTCAATCACTTCTATGGCCCGTTCTTTACATCTACAAGTTCACACTTACTTTCAACTCTATGTGGGTATAAATAGACCTTTGGAACAATGCTTCAAGGCACAACACATTCACACTTCCAATTGTGTGACGGTACGAATAGACCTTTGGACCAATGCTCCAAGGCGCAAATGTGAAAAGGTTTTATGATAATTGTCATGACCTTCCCACAGGGACGATATCAAGTGTCTCGTGTGAAGTTGACTAATTAAAATTTCCTGTTGCTAGAAGAGACTATGTTAAATGAAATATTACGTGGATTACAATTTTACGAAGCTGATGTTTGATGGAGAAAATTAGGCAGACTCTGTGCGTGTCATGGTGACTTTAAATTATAAAATTATAATACCTATTCATTTGCCCTCGCCCAGATCTGGCGAAACATCAACAGGGAAGCCAACAAAACATCAACACGTGGTGAAAGATGAACTTCTTCATAACGAACAGAGTCTCTTTTAATTGCATCAATAGATAGTTTGCTAATTTCAACCTGCTCTTTGTTTTCAATACCAACACCTACCAAACGGCTGTCTCAATAAATAAAAATAAAAATAAACACTGTAAAGAAAGACTAACTATCAAATGATGTCCCTCAATCACTTCTCTGGCCCGTTCTTTACATCTACAAGTTCACACTTACTTTCAACTCTGTGTAGGTATAAATAGACCTTTGAAACAATGCTTCAAGGCACAACACGTTCACACTTCCATTTCTGTGAGGGTACGAATAGAACTTTGGACCAATGCTCCAAGGCACAAATGTGAAAAGGTTTTATGATAATTGTCATGACCTTCCCACAGGGATCATGTGTCTCGTGTGAAGTTGACTAATTAAAATTTCCTATTGCTGGAAGAGACAATGTTAAATGAAATATTTCGTGGATTACAATTTTACGAAGCTGATGTTTGATGGAGAAAATTAGGCAGACTCTGTGCGTATCATGGTGACTTTAAATTATAAAATTATAAAATCCATTACTTCTCTCTCGTCCAGATCAGGTTAAACATCAATACGGAAGCCAACAAAACATCAACAAATGCTAAAAAAATGAACTTCTCCATAACGAACAGAGTCTCTTTTGATTGCATCAATAGACGGTTTGCTAATTTCGACATGTTCTTAGTGTTCAGTACCAAAACATACCAAATGGTTGTCTCAATCATAAGATAGAAAGAAATAAATAAATAAATAAAACACTGTAAAGAATAACTATCAAATGTTGTCCCTCAATGACGTCTATGGCCCGTTCTTTACGTCTATGCATTCACACTTACTTTCAACTTTGTGTGGGTATAAATAGACCTTTGGAACAATGCTCCAAGGCACAACACGTTCACACTTACTTCCAATTTTGTGAGGGTACAAATAGACCTTTGGATCAATGCTCCAAGGCGCAAATGTGAAAAGGTTTTATGATAATTGTCGTGACCTTCCCACATGGACAATATCAAGTGTCTCGTGCGAAGTTGACTGATTAAAATTTCCTATTGCTGGAAGAGATAATGTTAAATGAATTATTTCGTGGATTACAATTTTATGAAGCTGATGTTTGATGGAGAAAATTAGGCAGACTCTGTGCGTGTCATGGTGATCTTAAATTATAAAATTATAATACCTATTCCTTTGCCCTCGCCCAGATCTGGCGAAACATCAATAGGGAAGCCAACAAAGCGTCAACACATGCTAAAAAGATGAACATCTTCATAAGGAACAGAGTCTCTTTTAATTGCATCAATAGATAGTTTGCTAATTTCAACCTGCTCTTAGTGTTCAATACCAAAACCTACCAAACGGCTGTCTCAATAAATAGAAATAAAAATAAAAATAAACACTTAAAGAAGGACTAACTATCAAATGATGTCCCTCAATCACTTCTATGGCCCGTTCTTTACATCTACAAGTTCACACTTACTTTCAACTCTATGTGGGTATAAATAGACCTTTGGAACAATGCTTCAAGGCACAACACATTCACACTTCCAATTGTGTGACGGTACGAATAGACCTTTGGACCAATGCTCCAAGGCGCAAATGTGAAAAGGTTTTATGATAATTGTCATGACCTTCCCACAGGGACGATATCAAGTGTCTCGTGTGAAGTTGACTAATTAAAATTTCCTGTTGCTAGAAGAGACTATGTTAAATGAAATATTACGTGGATTACAATTTTACGAAGCTGATGTTTGATGGAGAAAATTAGGCAGACTCTGTGCGTGTCATGGTGACTTTAAATTATAAAATTATAATACCTATTCCTTTGCCCTCGCCCAGATCTGGCGAAACATCAACAGGGAAGCCAACAAAACATCAACACGTGGTGAAAGATGAACTTCTTCATAACGAACAGAGTCTCTTTTAATTGCATCAATAGACAGTTTGCTAATTTCAACCTGCTCTTTGTTTTCAATACCAACACCTACCAAACGGCTGTCTCAATAAATAAAAATAAAAATAAACACTGTAAAGAAAGACTAACTATCAAATGATGTCCCTCAATCATGTCTCTGGCCCGTTCTTTACATCTACAAGTTCACACTTACTTTCAACTCTGTGTAGGTATAAATAGACCTTTGAAACAATGCTTCAAGGCACAACACGTTCACACTTCCATTTCTGTGAGGGTACGAATAGAACTTTGGACCAATGCTCCAAGGCACAAATGTGAAAAGGTTTTATGATAATTGTCATGACCTTCCCACAGGGATCATGTGTCTCGTGTGAAGTTGACTAATTAAAATTTCCTATTGCTGGAAGAGACAATGTTAAATGAAATATTTCGTGGATTACAATTTTACGAAGCTGATGTTTGATGGAGAAAATTAGGCAGACTCTGTGCGTATCATGGTGACTTTAAATTATAAAATTATAAAATCCATTACTTCTCTCTCGTCCAGATCAGGTTAAACATCAATACGGAAGCCAACAAAACATCAACAAATGCTAAAAAAATGAACTTCTCCATAACGAACAGAGTCTCTTTTGATTGCATCAATAGACGGTTTGCTAATTTCGACATGTTCTTAGTGTTCAGTACCAAAACATACCAAATGGTTGTCTCAATCATAAGATAGAAAGAAATAAATAAATAAATAAAACACTGTAAAGAATAACTATCAAATGTTGTCCCTCAATGACGTCTATGGCCCGTTCTTTACGTCTATGCATTCACACTTACTTTCAACTTTGTGTGGGTATAAATAGACCTTTGGAACAATGCTCCAAGGCACAACACGTTCACACTTACTTCCAATTTTGTGAGGGTACAAATAGACCTTTGGATCAATGCTCCAAGGCGCAAATGTGAAAAGGTTTTATGATAATTGTCGTGACCTTCCCACATGGACAATATCAAGTGTCTCGTGCGAAGTTGACTGATTAAAATTTCCTATTGCTGGAAGAGATAATGTTAAATGAATTATTTCGTGGATTACAATTTTATGAAGCTGATGTTTGATGGAGAAAATTGGGCAGACTCTGTGCGTGTCATGGTGATCTTAAATTATAAAATTATAATACCTATTCCTTTGCCCTCGCCCAGATCTGGCGAACCATCAATAGGGAAGCCAACAAAACATCAACACATGCTAAAAAGATGCACTTCTTCACAACTAACAGAGTCTCTTTTAAGTGTATCAATAGATAGTTTGCTAATTTTGACCTGCTCTTAGTGTTCAATACCAAAACCTACCAAACGGCTGTCTCAATCAAAAAATAAAAATAAAAATAAAAATAAGCATTGTAAAGAAAGACTAACTATCAAATGATGTCCCTCAATCACGTCTATGGCCCATTCTTTACATCTACAAGTTCACACTTACTTTCAACTCTGTGTGGGTATAAATAGACCTTTGAAACAATGCTTCAAGGCACAACACGTTCACACTTCCAATTCTGTGAGGGTACGAATAGACCTTTGGACCAATGCTCCAAGGCACAAATGTGAAAAGGTTTTATGATAATTGTCGTGACCTTCCCACAGGGACGATATCAAGTGTCTCGTGTGAAGTTGACTAATTAAAATTTCCTCTTGCTGGAAGAGATAATGTTACTAGTAGTCTATCATATTTGAACTTTCAAGATTCAATTAAATCATTTTTTTATTAATGTGAAATATCTTCCTACAACTTTCAGCGGGTCTAATCAGATCCATCATTTATCTAATATTTTTTGTCAACCCTTCATTTATTAGCTTAAATGAAATATTTCGTGGATTACAATTTTATGAAGCTGATGTTTGATGTAGAAAATTACGCGGACCTTGTGCATGTCATGACGACGTTAAATTGTAAAATTATAATACCCATTTCTTCGCCCTAGCCTAGATCTAGCAAAACATCAATAGATAAGCCAACAGAATATAAACGAATGCTAAAAAGATGAACTTCGCCATAATGAATAGAGTTTCTTTTGATTGCATCAATAGACGGTTTGCTAATTTGACATGTTCTTAGTGTTCAATACCAAAATTTGCCAAATGGTTGTCTCAATTAGAAAAAGAAAAAGAAAAAGAAAAAGAAAACAATGTAAAGGAAGACTAACTATCAAATGATATCCCTCAATCACGTCTAATTCAGTAAATGGTCCGTTCTTTACATTTGCATGTTCACACTTATTTTCAACTCTGTGAGGGCACAAAAGGACCTCTGGACCAATGCTCTAAGGCACGAATGTGAAAAGGTTTTGTGGTAACTGTCGTGACCTTCTCAGAGGGGCAATATCAAGTGTCTCATGGGAAGTTGACTAATTGAAAGTTCCTACTACTAAAAGAGATACTTTTACTAGTAGCTTGTCAAATTTTATCCATGCTTCATGTCGTATTTGAACTTTCAATCGATTCAGTTAATCACTTTTGATTAATGTGAAATATCTTCCCTCAACTTTTAGTTGGTCTAATTAGATCCGTAATATATTTAATATGTTTTTTGTCATCCTTTCATCTATTAATTTAAATTAAATATGTCATGGATAACAATTTTATGAAGCTAATGTTTAATGGAGAAAATTCCATGGACTTTGTGCATGTCATGGTGACTTTAAATTGTAAAATTACCTGTTCCTTCGCCCTCGCCCAAATCTGGTGAAACATCAATAGGGAAGCAAACAGAACATCAACAAATGCTAAAATGATGAATTTCTCCATAATGAATAGAGTCTCTTTTGATTACATCAATAGATGGTTCGCTAATTTCGACCTGTTCTTAGTATTCAATACCGAAACATACCAAATGGCTATCTCAATTAGAAACCAAAAAAAAAGGAAAAAGAAAACAATGTGAAGAAAGACTAACTATAAAATGATATCCCTCAATCATGTCTAATTCAGTAAATGGCCCATTCTTTATGTTTACACTTTCACACTTACTTTCAACTTTGTAAGGAGACAAATGGATCTTGGGACCAATACTCCAAGGCACGAATGTGAAAAGGTTTTATGATAACTGTCGTGACCTTCCTGTAGGGGCAATATCAAGTGTCTCATGGGAAGCTAACTAATTGCAAGTTCCTACTGCTGGAAGAGACAATGTTACTAGTAGTCTGTCAAATTTTATCCATGCTTCTTGTCATATTTGAACTTTCAATTGATTCAATTAAATCACTTTTATTAATGTGAAATATCTTTTGGCAACTTTTAGTTGGTCTGATTAGATCAGTAATATATTTAAAATGTTTTTTTGCCATCCTTTCATTTATTAATTTAAATAAAATATGCCATGGATAACAATTTTGTGAAGCTAATGTTTTTTCATAGAGAAAATGGCGCGGACTTTGTGCGTGTCACAGTGACTTTAAATTGTAAAATTATAATACCCATTCCTTCGCCCTTGCCCAAATTTGGCGAGGGCCAACCTTGCTGTCGCGACACTGGGAGAGCTCGCCCTTGCCGTCACGACACTGGGCTAGGTCTCACCTAGCCATGGCGAGGCTTGCCCTTGTCAGATTTGGTGAGGGTCAGCCTTGCCGTTGCAGCGCTAAGGACTCACCCTTGCCATCGTGACGCTAGGAAAGGTCTCATCTAGCCATGGAAAGGCTTGCCCTCACCCAAATTTGGTGAGGGCCAGCCTTGCTGTCACGACGGGGAGGGCGAGCTCACCTGCAATGGCGAGGCCTTGCCAGCCAGACACTAGACTAGCCAGAAGAAGAAAAAAGAAAAAAGAGAAAAAAAGGAAAAAAATAAAAAAATAAAATCGAAAAAATAAAATATTGTTAAAAAAAGTCGCATCAGCCTCAGTCGGACAGTCGACATCTACATCAACATTAACCAGTTAAATTTGATCAAACCGATTGAATTGGCACAACTGTAAAAGGTTTATAACTGAATTGGCAGAAAAAAAAAGTTTTAGGACTGAACTGGAAAAATTGCAATAGGTTTTGGATTATTTTGATAATTTTTCCTTCTTATTTACATGCATGATTTCTTATGTTAGTTCATTTTGAAGGGTTGAGAAAAATATAGTCTTCCAGAGTTATTCCATTTTGTGTTACTCTTATTCAGGTGCTTGCGGACTAGTAAGGCTTATCTCAAATGAAGAGATATTTGAATGGTATGAAATCGCAGAACTGTGTCAATTACATTATGCAAATCATATGAATTACTTACATGCCCATAAAAAGTACAAAAGCTGAATGAATTCCTACACTTTAATTGACTCTTTATGTTACATTATGCAAGCAACATTAATATGAATAGATACAAGTAGGGGTGAGCATCAAGCTCGGTCCATCTAGGGGATCAGACCGAACCAACCTAGACTGATTAGTTTAAGGCCGATTCTTAGCAGAATCAGTTCAATTCCACGAACCTAGGACAAGCTTAGTCCCGGCTTCCAAGGCCAAAACCACCAGTTCTACCCAAAACCCAATTCCTCCGGTTCGGTTCCTTGGTTAAATCGATTTCGAAGTTCTTCTAAAAAAAAAAAATAATTGTACACCCAACAAAAATCAAATCATGGTCTTCATCATGAATAAACAACAACATAATCACTTCACCAATGTTTTTTTTTTTTAAGTGAAAAGATGCTACTTTTTTATTCTATAATAAGAATATGATTTTTCACTTGGATGGGATAAAATTTACATCCTGGAACTAGCAAGAAAAATTAATGCCTATGGCTCTGTATCATCTACAGTAAAAACTCACAAAAAACAAAATTTTCCATCGCCTGCCTCCATCTTGGAATATATCTAGTCAAAACACAACAATGAAACCAAAATAAGCATCCACGTTCAACAACTGATTTAAGTTGGACTGAAATTACATTAAACAGCGGCTTACCCTCAGAAGGCCAGAGGTTTGTTCCAAAATGAGGCTTGCGCACGAGGATCATCCTCTGGTACTTCCACTCCTATGTGGTATTCCTCCTTATAATCTCCTACAAAACGTCAATAAATTCATTACTACTCGAACAATCTTCAGAAGATGATAAGCAGATAGGTACTAACAAGTTTCAGCCAAATCGTTGTCTTAGAGCTTAGCACTTCAAACAACTAGTTCCTACTTCCATGTCAGTTGTCTCCAAGAACACAACTAAAATAGGAATAATAACTTATTCGTCTTCCTTTTCTAGGACTTGCTACTCAACCACCAGCTGATTCCAAGAAGCTATCAAAATCCCCAGCTATTCATCTATGTCCATTTTAAGCAGCAAAATCTTAAGACACAAACCGCTTATCTGATTTGCAGGGTCGAGGACCTGATCGAACAGAGGAGTGTAGCCTCGGTGCTTCTCATTCCTCAGCAGCTTCATCTTCTCGCTCAAAGGCTAACCGAAGAACCGCCTACTCTGGACGAAGACCTCCTGCATCAAGTCCTGGCTGACTCCATGATTGGCCACGTAGAAAAAGCCGGAATCCAAGCACGCCTGAGGCCAATGGATCGGATTCATCCGTTAGCATCGTCACAATAAAAAAACCTTAGCTTCCTCGGTTCCGGTACCGGTAATCGAATCGGAACATCGGAAAGACTCAAGAGAATCGAGGACCTGTTTGAGCAGAGACACCGACTGCCGGATAGAGCTGTACCAAGAGTTTTGTAGGAGAACATTTCATACTTGAAGACCTGGGACATCATCTGTTGCCAACAGGGTAATAAACCCAAAGTTGGAATGTTCCCCGGCTCCATATATTCCTTTAGAAGGATCAGAGATTAGACCTAAACAAAGAAAGGAATATCAACAGAATGAGAAGAAAAAAAATGTTGGGTTTATTTTGTAGTTCATTGTGGTAAAATCTACCTTCATAGTGCAACAAGCGCAAGATCGGAATAGGCTCACCGAGTATTTCTGGCTTGTCAAAAAAAATCAGCCTCCAAATCAAGTGCTAGAGCAATGATCCTTGCAACTACTTTCCCCACATTTCTGATGAGAATATTCACAAATCAAAAAATTACCAAATTAAGTAGCATCACTTTTTTATATCAACAGGTTGCACTTGATCTTGCCACATAGATCATCTAGGCATTACTAACCAGATCCAAAAGTCAACTGATTGGGAGATCCTATGCAATGAAAATTGTGACTACAATATCAGCTGTAGTACTATAAGTAGACACTTGAGTTGAGGCTCTTGGTCAGTGTGATTAATAGTAAATCTTGACAGCTGAAAATATTTTATTCAAATTGCGGCAGAGTAGCTTTTGAACAATTTCCTGGAAATTGTTCAATGAGCAGTTACAAATAACTTGAAGAGATTTACACTTTGGCCAACATAGCATAAGAGCCCAAGAGAGCATAGCAGTTTGGCAATCAGGAGCAGTTTAACCCCCTCGGGCATTAAAAGATCTTGGCAAAATTTGATGCGAGTGGAAGGGGAAGATGGTCACCATTAGGGTACTGGAAAAGGCCCAAATTTCCTGTCAGAGAAACAGAACACCTCCGTATTATCTTTTACTCAGATGAAATAATCTTTCACATCTTGCAACTCACAACAAAATTTAATGCCCGTGGCTCTTTATCATCTATAGCAAAAACTCACAATGCCTGACTATGAAATTTCTCCATTGACTGCCTCCATCTTGGCAACATCTCTAGTGAAAACACAACAGTGAAACCAAAATAAGTACATATCACCAGCAACAATTTGAAGTTGTACAGATATCATATTAAGCAACTGGTTACCCTCAGAAGGCCAGAGGTTTGGTCCAAAATGAGGCCTCTGCACATCAGGGTCATCCTCTGGGACTTCCTTTCCTATATGGTATCCCTCCTTATAATCTCCTATATCACGTCAACGAAATCATTACTACTAGACTGATCTTCAACAACTGATAACCATATAAATAATAACAGTTTCATCTAAATCCTCGTTGTATTGCTCATGGTTTTGTGTTAGCACTTCAAACAACTCGCTCCTATTTCTGTGTCAGCTCTGATGAAGTATCCTTACTCCTCCCAGAATATACTTACAAGCAGGAATAATAACTAACTAATTGCATCTTCATTTTCTAAGAGCAGCTACTCAACCACCAGCCACCAGCTGATTACAGGAAGCTATCAAAATCATCAGCTGTTCATCTAAATCCACTATAAGCAGCAAAATCTTCAGTAATCTGACTCCGAAAAAAAGGGAACAAATGAAATCATCAGACACAAACCCTGAATCTAAGTCGCAGCATCGAGGAACTCATGGAACAGAGGAGTATAGCCTCGGTGCTTCTCGTTCCTCAACAGCTTCATCTTCTCGCTCAAAGGCAAGCTGAAGAACCGCCTGCTCTGGGCAAAGACCTCCTCCATTAAATCCCAGCCGATTCCGTGATTGATCACGTAGAAAAAGCCAGAATCCAAGCACGCCTGAGGCCAATGGATCGGATTCATCCGTCAGTGTCGGCTCAACTCAATTAGTTTTCTCGCTGTCGGTACCGGAAATCGAATCGGAACATTGGAAAGACTCGAGAGAATCGAGGACCTGTCTGAGCAGGGACACCGACTGTCGGATATCGGAACTTGAGAGATCGATGCGGTGGAGAGCCGAGGTCGGAACTCCGGCGACTTCGACGGCGTTCGCGTCATCCATGCTCGCCGACGCCGCTCCGCCTTGCAGGTCGTTGCTCGCTTGCTGAGATCGCCGTCCGTTCAGTCGTCTGATTTCGCGGTGGTGATGACGACGACTGACGATGGCGGAGGACGGACGGGATTCCGAGCTGCAGGTGGGTGATGGAGGGAGTGAGGGGTTTAAAAAGAAGAAGAAAACGACGGCGTCTATGTATATAAAAAGTCAGCGAAGATATTTGGTGCGGCATTATCCTTTTGACAAAAAAGTAAGCAAATTTTAAAGCATTTTTCATCTGCTACGGCATGGGTTCGACGTAGAACAGGGAACTGCACCGAACCGGCCAAGAGAACTAGTCTCATTCAAGTCCCCCGCATTTATCGATCCGATTCTAAAAAAGTAGAATCTGTATATGGTTCGATTCCTAGTTTCTCGGTCAAAATCACATCGAGAATCGGGAATCAATGAATTGTGGTTACATACTTTCAACTTTTTTATTATTTATTTTATTTTACATTGATAAATGAAAATTTTTGTCATTGGGTTCACTTCATTAAGGAAGAAAAAAATGAAACAAAAAAAAAAATTGCCTTCTTGAATAAACTATAAAACCAATTGACAAAATAGATTTCAGGCTACACAAATTAGGATCTAACTTCCAAATAATAAGGAATCAAATATGATGGGATAAGTTTCAACTTGACCTAAATTGAGTGGAAGCAGTTGCCCGAGCGGTTGAGGGTTTAAGCATCTTGCCCGCTATCCGAGATCAAAGAAGCCTTACCCAATGCTAGACCTTTCAAAATGAATTGTAAAATCATTTCTTAACCCATATTGATACTTATGTCAATATTTTGACAAGAACAGCTCAAAATTCTGTCAATGAGATGTTGCATAGTTTCCTCATGGAAAAGAATGCCTTGACTCGCTGAAACTTCAATTGAAATTCCCGAGTAGTGTCGTCAAGTTGTACCAGAAACCTTGAGAGACTTGGCTCTTTTATTTTCAAGAATGGATGAGTAGAACGAGCTCTAGCCTTCAAACCTTTATATACGGTCATATCTTGATATTCATTTGCAGTTTGATGAATTGAGAAGCATGCCATACTACTTTTGGGAGGGGGCTTGGGTTCATGTAAGGCGTATCATTAAAACTATAAATATCACGGCCAATTGCAAGATTTTTACGTTTTATTAGTTGTTGAAGTGTGTTATAATTTGATACCAATTTGGTGAAATGTGTTCTTGAATAAATTACTCCTTAAATGCTAGTATGTATTGTTTGAAACAACTGGGCTTTTCTTTTAAGTGCGCTCATTGAATGAGTGAAAAGAGAAAAAGAGTGAAACGGACGAAGGCAATAACACTGAGTTGTGTCTTAGTTGAGAATTTTTTTTTTTGATACCCAAGGAACCTCGTCAGCCGTTCGTCGCCTTACGACAGTACATAGCCGCCAAGTAAACCTTGGAGTGACGCTAGCGGAGGACCCACCACCCCGACGTCACGCTTAAATCGCCGATGCTTCCCCTAGGGTTTGATCCCCTCACCTTTCCCCCAAGGCAAGGGGTTCTTATCCAGCGGAGCCACCAAGGCCGGTGGTAACTTAGTTGAGAATTTACATCTTCATATCTTGCATTAGGCACTTAATGATTGTTGTCTTCTTCATTTCTTACTTGCGGGATGGCCTTAGTTGAGCAAAGATAGATTGTTTGCTATTGAGACAAAAATGTTGATTGTTTGCTTTTGCTTTCTTTCTTCCCCTTGTGGTCTTTGTAAGAAAGTTTGTTTTTCTCTCGACAATCTTGAATTAATTTGTACTTAAATTTGTTGACGAATTGGACTAAGTTTGGCATTCTTATGGGATGGCAAGTTCCTTGTCCCGCATTCATTTTGGAATTTAAGGCCTTTGGAGATGTGTGATGTGTAGACCCATAAGGAATTATGAAAAACATGTTTAACTTAACTTCTCACACACCAAAAAAAAAAAAAAACTTCAAAACTTGACCCAATCCCTCAGATTATATGTCATTTGGGTCTTAGGTCAGTTCAATAGTGTTTCCGTTAGGGTCAGATATCAACCGAATTGATGACACTCCTACCTTGGACCATCCAATATTTACCAGCCCTCTCCTCTGGCCGGTTGTCGTAGCCAAAGGAAGAAGGAGTGAGGGCAAAAAATAGATAAAAATAAAATAAAAATACAATTAATAAACTAATTCAAAAAATAAAATATTATTAAAAAATTATCGGATGGACTAAATTGGCACAATTGCAAATGATTTATGACTCAATTGACCAAAATATAATTTTATGATTGAATTGACACAATTGTAATAGATTTAAGACTTTTTTGGTAATTTTCCCTATTCATATTGTATAACTTTTTTTTTCTGCTGATCAAAACAAAAAATGCCCTTCATCTATATTTAAGTCAAAAATGGGTTTTATCTCATATTTAATGTAATTAAACTTGAAAGAAAATAATGGAAAACGGGCCAAAGAAAGAGATAATAGACAAAGAAAAGGCCTACTATATTTCATCGTTTCTATAGTGTCCTTGAATAAATGTTTGTTTTAATCATTGAAAGAATAAGAAGAAATTATTTGACGTTTGCCTCTTGGAAAAGAATTATAACAATTATAAAATGACTTTCAATATTTTATTTCTCCATGCAATTAAAAGGATAGTCTTATTACTATCCATTATGATGTTGCAAAGAGAATGAAGATGACCGTATAAGTGTGTAATGCATGCATGATAACTGTATTTTCTTTTTAATGGCCAAGCTACTGTCTGTTTCATTTAGTTTGATTTCACTTTACAATTTCAATATGGAAAAGTTAAAATAATCTTTTATTGGATTAAAATAAATTATAAGTATTTTTTTTGTAAAAATAAAAGGAAAATTTTAAAAAAGAAAAGGGATCGAAATTGGCCCCAAATAAATGTTGGGCCCAGGCTTGGCATGTGGGCCGAGAAGGCCTGGCCTTGCCCAACTTGACACGTAAGGCTCATGGGCTATGCCAAGCGTGACGCGAGTAGACGTCGAGCTTCAAGGAAATAATGTTCGTCACTGGCAAATCTACCAACTCTCAAATAAAGTTTTTACTTAGAAAACATGGTTGCTGCTACAGCTTATGAAGTCGGACATAATTTAGACTCTCGATTGCAGATCTAGTCATGTTTTGAATTGTTTTCCTCTGGTTCAGAAAGCTTAAAAGAAGAATAGGAACTATCTTGCAGAGTCATACACACAATGCAATAGAAATGAAATTACTGAGTACCAAATATGAAAATGCTATGTTCAAATTCTCTGAGCTACTCTCAGCCTTGTTTTCTTGTCAAGGAAGTGACAACTTGATCTTGTTGAGCTTAACCACGACAGTTTTCATGTCCATTCTTTCCTCGGGCAAGTCCTTCGAACATTCTAGTCCTAACTCTAGTATCAATAGGACTATGCTATTGAATTTCGAAAGCGTCAGATCTTTATGCCTTGTGCCAAGGATTTTGCGATCCACAATGTCAAGCACTCTCTCTGGAATTGCTGCCCCTACCCATTGCCTCAAGCTAATATCCGCATTGAACATTTCACTGGTTGGCTTCTTCTCAGTAATCACTTCCAACAACAATATGCCAAAGCTGTATACATCTCCCTTTGTCGAGACTTTTCCTTTCGAACCATACTCTGCAAGCATCATAGTTTGTGACATAAGCACATTAGCAATTGATCTATTTCTTTTTGGGACATAAGTAATAAAATCAAGAGGCATACGAGTGCTAATATATCTCTATTACATTATACCATCATATTGGCAATCAAAGGCTTGAATTAGCTAGTATTCAACAAATGTACCTGGAGCAATGTAACCAATCGTGCCAAGAGTCCGGGTTTGTGTTTCAAGTTTGTTCTCGGCCAAAATCTTGGCAATTCCAAAGTCGCAGACTTGTGCAACCAAGTTCTCATTTAGAAGAATATTGCTAGGCTTCAGATCGCAGTGCACAATGGGTTTCGATTGGCCATGGTGGAGATACTCAATCGCCGTTGCAACATCAACCATTATCTTCACTCGCTGATGGAGATCCAAGTTGTAGTTGTTGGAGTACAGCCACTTCTCCAAGCTCCCACAAGGCACGTATTGCAACACCAAAGCTCTCAGATTGGCATTGGTGCAGGTGCTGATCACCCTGACAAGATTGCGGTGCCGGATCATACGGAAAACATTGCATTCTGTGTCAAAACTTTTCAAAACACCTTCGCTATGGAGATTCAATAATTTGACTGCAATGTCTGTCCCGTTGGCCAAAGTCCCTTTATATACAGAGCTAAAGCTTCCTACTCCAAGCAAATTGCTTTCGCTGAAATTATTAGTAGCCAAGCAAAGCTCCCGATATGATATCATCGGGTGGTCAATTCTTGGCAAGTTCTCCATCAAAACTAAAGCTTTTCTACTAGTGTTCCCATGCTTTCTAAGCAAGCAAATGACGAGGACTAAAAGTATAGCCAATACAATTGGCACAATAATGTATAGTATATGGAGCCACTTGTCCCTTGATGATTTCATTCCATTTACTTTGCAATGGGGGACTTGAAAAATGGCATTTCCACAAAGTGCTTCATTCCCAATGAAAGAGAGAGCCGAGAAATTTCCAAAGGGCCCGCCATTAGGAATCTCTCCTGATAGCTTATTAAAGGACAAGTTCAAAGTTTGTAGATGTGCAAGTGCTTCCATGGACTCAGGTATCGTGCCCGATAACTCATTGTAGGAGAGATCGAGGAAATCCAACCCTTTGAGATGGCCGATAAATTGCGGTATCGATCCTTGAAACAAGTTCCTTGACAAGTTGAGAGAAGCAAGGCTCTCAAAATCCTTAATGGAACTCGGTATGGCACCAGTAAATCGGTTCCAAGAAAGATCGATGCTCACTATAACTCTCATCTTCCCTATTTCAAGTGGTAGTCCTCCACTAAAAGAATTGAGTGACAGATTGAGGAAGATGAGTTCTTGAAGGCTCCACAAACTAGACGGTATAACCGATGTCATGTTATTCGAGCTTATTAGAAACTTTTGAAGGCTGCTAAGGTTTTCAATGCAATTCGGGATTGATCCCGATATCCTATTTTGCTCGAGCAGCAACTCTCCTAAACCTGTCAAGTTGCATATCTCATCGGGGATCGGTCCTTCGAGATGATTGTTATCCAGATACAGTTGTTGCAACCTTTCTAGTCCTCCGATTGATGATGGGATGTTGCCATCCAGAGCATTATTACTCAAATTTAGGTAAGTCAATCTCTTCAAGAAACCCATTTCCTCAGGAATACGACCTCTTATTTGACAATCGGGAGCACTTAGAACTTGTAGGGAACTGGAGAAGTTTTTTATAGACTCTGGTATGATGCCATGAAGCGGGTTGCCTGCCAACGACAAGTGTCGCAGCAATGGACAATTAGATAAAGCAGAGAGAAAACTGAGCTCCGAACCGTAAGTCTCTCCCGTTAGTTGATTAAGCTCAATTGCAAAGCAATCGAGGTTCTTCAAGTTGCCCAAACCCGTAGGTATGGGTCCGCTGAGTTGATTTTCCGAGACATCGAAGAGGATTAGGTTCGATGAATTTGAGAAATACAGGGGGATGTTGCCGCCAAAGCCATTGCTTCCTAGATTTAGTTTTTCCAAATTCGGAAGGCTTAGATCTCTACCTGAGGGAAGGCTTCCGGAGAGGGAATTGTCCCTCAAATTAAGCACTCGGAGCGAAGAAATATTCAAAACCTCTTGAGGCACTTCGCCGGTTAGCAAATTTTCCTTAAAGTTCATTACTTGCAGATTGACCAAATTGCCAATCTCACTCGGAATCTCCCCTTCAATCTGGTTAGATCCTATCTCCAGCCCATGCAAACTTGACATGTTACCGATGGTTCGAGGAATCGTGCCAGTCAAGTTGTTAACAAAAATATAGAGCTTCTGTAGCTTTTGCAAGCTACCTATATCTCGAGGAATGCTTCCCTGAAAATGATTGTATGACAACCACAATATGATAAGCTCTTTGCATTGGGCTAGCGTCTCTGGTAGCAGGCCGCTGAATTGATTTTGATCCAGTGAAAGCATCTGAATGTTAGGCCAACGGTAGCAAAGATCGGAGGGAAGACTTCTAGAGAGATAATTATCCGTCAAATTGACCTACGTGAGCGATCTATTGAAAAGTGCCGAAGGAATCGAACCTGTGAGAGTGGCGTTGGCCAATATAATGACTTGCAATGTGGATATGTTGCCCAAGAAGCTTGGAATTTGACCCCCTAAGTCGTTTGAACTAAGATCCAGTTGTTGCAACTTAGGGAAGGTGCCGAATTCTCTTGGTATGCCACCTGTTAGCCAGTTCATCGCGAGTGACATGACTTCGAGGTTTCGGCACTGGGTCAAGATAGGAGGAATGTTTCCTTTGAATTGGTTCGATTCGAGTATAAGTTCTTTCAGGCGGTGTAAATGACCAATTTCTATCAGAATCATGCCATAAAAACTATTGTTCCGGAGATCAAGAGAAGCCAGGAGAGAAAGATTGCCAAGGTAGGGAGAGAGTCTTCCTTGGAGACCCATGTGCGAGAGGTCTAAAGCTATGACTCTCTGCTTGCGGTTGCTGCAAACGACACCAATCCATTCACAGAAATTTGCTTCCACGGTCCAATTGCCACCTTTGATGGTGTTTGTCGGGTCGACTTCCATCTTCGATTTGAAGTGGAGGAGAGCCTCTTGATCAGTGAAGTTGCTAGAACAAATGATGGGCTGAAACATCAATAGGGAAGCCAACAGAACATCAACAAATGCTAAAAAGATGAATTTCTCCATAATGAATAGTCACTTTTGATTGCATCGATTTGCTAATTTCGACGTGTTCTTGGTGTTCAATACCAAAACCTACCAAATGATTGTCTCAATTAGAAAAAGAAAAAAAGAAAGAAGGATTCACTATCAAATGATGTCCCTCAATCACATCTATGGCCCATTCCTTATGTTCACACGTTCACACTTACTATGCTCCAAGGCATGAATGTGAAAAGGTTTTGTGATAATTGTCGTGGCCTTCCTATAGGGACAATATCAAGTGTCTCGTGGGATGTTGACTAATTGAGAGTTCCTACTGTTGGAAGAGATAATGTTAGTAATAGTCTGTCAAAATCTCTCTCTCTCTCTCTCTCTCTCTCTCTCTCTCTCTCTCTCTCTCTCCATTCTTTATATCTAGCGTGTCCATTAACTTGTGACTTTTTGAAACCCTAATTGTGATTTCTTGGTAACAATTTATGTCTAAACAATTCAATAAATGATGAAAATATTTTTCATTAATTCATTTTTATAAGTGACTTAAATGATCATTTTTCAAAAGAAATATTTTCTAAATCATCAATTTTCCATGAAACAAATGCATCCTTTAACTTTGAGCAAAGTTGCTAAATGACAAGCTCGCATTTAGCAATTAAAACCGTTTTTAGATCAAATACTAAGCTCAACATATTTGACTCGCAACTATAAATGTTTTCACAAACCATTTGCTGCTGTGAGAATGCTACATAATCTATGTCAATATATCGTAATAGTATCTTCCTTAAATACTTTATCTAAGTGTACCTCTTAGATTCGTATCTTGCTCGAATTAGATTATTCTCGAGTCAAGAAAATATTTTGATGCTCTATCTATGAAAGTATCAAAACATGTATGCGCTAATTCATTATTACATTATAAACAGCGTTGTATTAATGCAGAAATATTTCGTGCTCCATTTCAATTCGCACAATTCGCACATGGCTAATCATCGGGTCATTAATTATGTTGGTTAAACATATCTTTGATTGAATTTGTAAAATATTGGTGTTTGTCTGATCTGGATTTTCTCAACATGCAAAACCATTTGAACGTCTATTCGATAAACTGCAATATCCGGTAGATAGATTTTAAAGAGTGAGGTGTGTGCATTTTTCATTTTTGTGGATGCTTTTATTAACGAGGGCATTTGGAGCACTTGTTAATTATATTTTATTTGAAACCGCGCTATATTAGATTAGAGTTCAACAACTATTTGTGTCATTATTCTTTTACAAAAATATTCTTATTTGATTGCTTACCAACCGTTCCTAGAGCTTTTTATTAACAATATCCTCATGTTATTGCTGTGCGGATATTTTCCATTTTTACCCAGCCTTTTGCAAGAAATTAATTGCACTCAATAATAATTTGGACTTCAAATTAAGGTGGACTTAGTGCTTTCGAGTCATGGTTGTTTGATGCTGCCGAACTTGGAATCATCATCCAATGACGATTTTCTATTTTGGATAGACACCAATAACAAGAATCATTATAGACAAGCAAAATTTAAAAATTGCAACCACCAATAAAAGTGATAATAATTATTATGGACTTTACATTTTCACGTGACATCATCAAATTAATTAATTATTACGGACTTCAAAAATTATGGGATGGAAGTGGTAAAACAAATCCTTAATTCATTTTTGGACTCATTTTGTTCGGATCGTGGGAAAAATGGGTTGCTCAAGCTTTCATATAATAGGCTGAGATGTTTTAAGAGACACAATCTAATCAAATATGATGGGTTTTAATGTGCATGAATCATCAGAGGAAAGCGACCTCAGTGGCGGTCCCCTATGTTGGCCACCATTGTCTCTTTCGCCCTAGTCATGATCTCTCTCTCTCCCCCCACACGGGACCTTCTCCCTTCCTTGATCCGTTGTGATCTCTTTTGATTGCACCCTCCTTTCAACTTATCCCTCTCCCTCCCTCCTTTGAGGACTAGAAGCGCCCAGCCACCACCTTGAGGTGATTAGTGGCGCCAATGGGACCAATCTTGGGATGTTCTCTCTCTTCATCAAAAGGCCAAATGATTTAACCAAAGATATTAGCTCGAAACTCCTTATCCACTAATGATATGTTGCATAAAGAGTATAATACATAGAAGTTGAACATTCCAAGTCACTTTTCATTTCCATAATTTCATAAATAAACATAATTATCCCATTCTCAAGGGACAGAAATTTGCTGTGTCGGGTCCCTCACCCTAATCAATCTTCCACAATAATAATTCTTTTTTTGGAATATTCCTGCGGATAATAGTCGAGCTCCAAGTAATGGGGAACTGGCTCGCAAGGGGGAAGGAAAAGGGGGTCAAAGACAATGAATTTTGGGGCACCTCATGGTATATGCCCAGTACTCGAACTAGAAATTATAGCACGATAATGATGCAGAACTACTTGTAATCCCATGCAGTATCGACCGGTGGGAAAGTCGACCCACTTGACATCAATAATTTCCAGATTAATGGGGAATCCAATTTCCTTTGAATTGATTGATTTATCGAAAAGTAATTGACTCATTTCACCGCCACCGGGGCCACGCAATCGGCACGTTCATAAAATGTTCATTGTTTTCTCTGAAACGGACCCGTGCACACTGACCAATCATGGGAGGACAGGCAGGGTACGCACGGTCATGATTGAGCTTGGGTGAGTATGGCCCCTCCCGGATAAAGCTAGAGCTTCCCCCTCCCCCACCGCCACGCGACCCATCTCTATCTCCTTGATCTCTTCCAAACTTTCACGTGATTATGTAATTTGTCGGATTGCTCCTCCATGTGCTGCCAAACTTGAGCATGATTCAATCCCAGAAATTATCTTCCAGCGCGCCCGGATGTGTTCTATCATATCCCCTGTTGCACTATCCCCACCAGTGTAGAAGATCCACGTCTTGAGCTCTACCCATCATTCCCATAAGGCTATTGCATTGTCACATTTCTCTTTTCCTTTTCCATTATGTGTAGCAGAAGGATCGGTAGTAGTAGTGATGACTCATGGCCGATCGGCTATATATATATATATATATAATTAAACCACATCTCCGTATATCCATCTAATACCTTAAATTTTTAAAACACTTAACAGTGATCTTACGAAATCTAACATGGTATCAAAACAAAAGATCATGAGTTTGAATCTTTTCACACTTTCAAATAATAGTTTAATCTTTTAGAACAGCCATAAAATATTAAAAAAAGTAATTAAATATATATATATATATATAATACAACCCGACTGAAATTGAAACACTGCCAAGGTAGGGTCACTTATTTAACTTCTGTTAGTGATAATTGGTCATTATTGCTTCATTTCGACGGGTTTTGCACTTTTTGATCCCTGGAGGACTACAACAAATTCACCAAATTCCTCGCCCTAATCAATCTTCCATAATAATAATTCTATTTTTGGAATATTCCGACGGATAATAGTTGAGCTCCAGGTAATGGTGATGTAACATCCTGAAAACTCAGGTTCTGATTTCGATCAGATAAGTCGGGCCTTTTGTCGGCGTGACTATAGAGCTTTTATCTGAAATTGTCACTCATGAGATAACTAACTTATCAGCTAAAGCCATCAAATAATAGATTTGGGAATTCGACCAGAAATCAACTACTCGACAATATTAGTCTGTAAGGGTCATTACGGCACAATCGAAAACCTATTAGAGATCAGAGATAGGTCGATTCGACTGAGATGTGTTTTTAAACGTGAGCGATCCCACTAATTTGCAAAATTCTTGTCGATCGGCACTAGATTGATTTTCTGTCGTTTTGGTGCCCTGTGTCCGTATTCGACAACCGAGAGTCACTAATGTGTCGAAAATGTATGTGTGGCTCGAAGAAAATCGATCACAAGTTAATTGCACCAAAAATTCCTAAAAGCTAGCTAATAAGTTAGATCACGCTGAACTCATGTCGAATTGAATTTAACTGCAAATTTGAACCCGATTTCAAAAATTGAAAGTTTTGTCATGTCACGAGTTATTTTAGGAATGTCAACTCATCTTTCGAGGAATTTTCGGCAAGTTCGGGATTTTTACGGAAAATCGATTTGGACGATTCAGAAAACGAAGAGAAATTCGGATTGGTCAAACCGAAGGGATTTTTGATCTCCGGTGTGAGTTATTTGGTGAAAGGAAGTTGTGTAGGCTTTTTCTTCGACAAAATTGGACCTCAATCGGAGAAGTCTAGTCAGAAATCGGATTTCGAGAAAAATGAAATAGAATTCGGATTTGAGGGAAATTCATGGAATAGAGAGACCGTCTTATTTCGATCTTCAATTGGACTTCAAATTATACAAATTGGTGTTGAAATTGATCTTGGATGATCAATTGTTCTTTTTGTGAAGTTGAGCAAAATTTATAGTTGCGTTTCATTTTATTCTCCCCCCCGCCGTCCGGCCGACTATCCCCCTCGGTGGTCTTCATTTTTTCGTGCACGTCCCTTTCTCTCTCTCTCTCTCTTTCTTTTCTTTAATGCTCGCACGTCTCCCCACTTATGGCCGACAATTCCTGCCTTTTTATCCCCTCCTTTCTTTTCTTTAATTCTCGCATGTCTCCCCCTTATGGCCGACAATTCCTGCCTTTTTATCCCCTACTTTTTCTGCCGGAGTCTCTTTCCCTCTCCCTCATCTCCTCTTTTTCTGCTTTTTCCTTTGTCCTTCCATTTGATCGAAGAACCCCACGCCCCCACACACGGTCTCTTCTCCTCTGCCCTGCCGAACCCACACACGCCAGCAAGCTCCACCGATTTTTGCTGCCCGTCTCCTCCCTCACGCCACATCCGCAAACCCTCACCTACGCTTCGTTCCCTCGGCTGCCAGCACGTCCAACCGTGTCCCTCTCTCTCTAAAACCGCGACCAGCAAGGCCGCAGCGTCGAAGCAGAAAATCCAGCAGCGTCGTGGGCTTCCTCGGGCCAATTTTCAGGCCCGATTCAAGCTCCGTTGGCGTCGCCAATTTGGAGCTTTTCGTTTCTCGTCGCGTTCCCATCGTTTTGATTCGAGCGGATAGTTAATCAGGTGAGTTTAACTCACTAATCATCACTTAGTAAGTTAATGACGTTTAAAAATTGATTAATTTAAACTAAGCTTGATTTAGTGGATAATTAGAACGGTTTAGTAAATTAGTTAATTATCGATACATATTAGATGGATAGTTTAGTGCTCTAATATCTATCTAGAATAGTTTGGAAATTTTCTGGACTCGTCTCGGCTTCCAATTAGGCTTTTCCGGACAATCTATTTATTACATTTATTTATTAATTTCCTTAATTATTTAATTAATTAATTATTTTCTAAAAATTAGACTGGAATAACTATAACCGGAATTGACTCATTTCACCGCCACCGAGGCCACGTAATCGGCACATACATAAAATGTTCATTGTTTTCTCCTTAAGCAAGTGAAACGGACCCGCGCACACTAACCAATCATGGCAGGACGGGCAGGGTACGCACGGTCATGATCGAGCCTGGGTGAGTATGGTCCCTCCCTGGATAAAACAAGAGCTTCCCCCTCCCCCACCACCACGCGACCCATCTCTATCTCCTTGATCTCTTCCAAACTTTCACGTGATTATGTAATTTGTCGGATTGCTCCTCCATGTGTTGCCAAACTCAGGCATGATTCGATCCCTACAATTATTTTCCAGCGCACCCGGATGTGTTCTATCATATCGCCCGTTGCACTATCCCCACGAGTGTAGAAGATCCACATCTTGAGCTCTATCCATCATTCCCATAAGGCTATTGCATTGTCACATTTCTCTTTTCCTTTTCCATTATGTGTAGCAGAAGGATCAGTAGTAGTAGTGATGACTCATGGCTGATCCGCTGGTTCAACAAGACGATATATATAAAATTAAACCACATCTCAATCTATCCATCTAATACCTTAAATTTTTAGAACACTTAATAGTGATTTTACGAAATCTAACATGGTATCAAAACAAAAGATCATGAGTTCGAATCTTTTCACACCTTCAAATAATAATTTAATCTTTTAGAATAGCCATAAAATATTTTTAAAAAATTAATTAAAAAAATAATACACTGAAATTGAAACACTGCCTTGAACTTTTAATGAGGTAGGGTCACTTATTTAACTTCTGTTAGTGATAATTGGTCGTTATTGCTTCATTTCGACGGGTTTTCCACTTTTCTAGGGTCCTTGGAGGACTACAACAAATTTACCGGATCCCTCGCCCTAATCAATCTTCCACAATAATAATCCTTTTTTTGGAATATTCCTGCGGATAATAGTCGAGCTCCAGGTAATGGTGAACTGGCTCGCAAGTGGAGAAGGAAAAGGGGGACAAAGACAATGAATTTTGTGACACCTCGTGGTATATGCCCGGTACACGAACTAGAAATTATAGCACGATAATGACGCAGAACTACTTGTAATCCCGTGTAGTATCGACCGGTGGGAAAGTCGACCCACTTGACATCAATAATTTCCAGACTAATGCGGAACCCAATTTCCTTCGAATTGATTGATTTATCGAAAAGTAATTGACTCATTTCACAGCCATGAGGGCCACGTAATCGGCATGTACATAAAATGTTCATTGTTTTCTCCTTAAAGCAAGTGAAACGGACCCGCGCACACTGGCCAATCATAGGAGGACGTGCAAGGTACGCACGGTCATGATCGAGCATGGGTGAGTATGTTCCCTCCCTGGATAAAACAAGAGCTTCCCCCTCCCCCACCAGCACGCGACCCATCTCTATCTCCTTGATCTCTTCCAAACTTTCACGTGATTATGTAATTTGTCGGATTGCTCCTCCATGTGCTGCCAAACTCGGGCATGATTCGATGCCAGAAATTATTTTCCAGCACGCCCGGATGTGTTCTATCATATCCCCCGTTGCACCATCCCCACCAGTGTAGAAGATCCACGTCTTCAGCTATCTCCATTCCCATAAAGCTATTGCATTGTCACATTTCTCTTTTCCTTTTCTATTATGTGTAGCAAAAGGATCGGTGATAGTGATGACTCGTGGCCGATACGCTGTTGAATCCGCTGGTTCAACAAGACAATCAGCCTAATATATATTAAAATTAAACCACACTTTCATCTAATACCTTAAATTTTTAGAACACTTAACAATGATCTTACAAAATCTAACATAATATCAAAACAAAAGATCATGAATTCGAATCTTTCCACACCTTCAAATAATAATTTAATATTTTAGAACAGCCATAAAATATTAAAAAAAAAAATTAATACAACCCAACTGGATTTGAAACACTGCCTTGAACTTCTAATGAGGTTGGGTCACTTGTTTAACTTCTTTTAGCGATAACAGGTCGTTATTGCTTCATTTCGATGGGTTTTGCACTTTTCTAGGATCCCTTTAGGACTACAACAACTTAACAATCACTGAGGACTAGTGGACGATGGAATATATTCTGCTGGTGCTATACGGAATTAATCCAATAGAAATGACGACGCGGAGACATCTGCTAGTTATTGATGGATCGAGTTTGACTTGAGTCCTTGATCCATGGTCAAGTCGAGACCCTAATGATCTCGGACCAAGCACAAGAAAGATCAGATCTAGGGGATGTGTCAGATTTTTATAGAGAGAGAGAGAGAGAGAGAGAGAGAGAGACGTGGAGACAGCTGTTGATTATTGATGGCCCGAGGTTGATTCGAGCCCTCGTTCCATGGTCAAGCGTCGGACCGAGCACAAGAAAACCCAGATGTAGGACATGTGTTAAGAGAGAGAAACGTGACCGCCGCTAGCAGCGGCTGCAGAGGCGTTCATGGGGTGGTCTCCTCGCCGTGCGTATGCGCACAGAGAGAGAGAGAGGGACGTCACGTGGCACAAATCTAATGACTAAATGAACGGAGACGGTACACGAAAGGAGAACATAGCATATCCCCTCATCACGGTACGAATGACTTAAACCCTCGAGAAGCCACTGAACATACAGACGAAAACGTTGCTCTCAATGAATGCTGGAAACCTGTCCATTTATGTCAATATAGAGAATAGCAGGACACCACTCAGATTCAAGCACAAAGCTCATTCCATATATCATTTAAACATGTTCTCGTGCATGATGACAATGCATGTTAAGCCTTTTCTGTGGTCAGAGATCCCAGAACACATGCAAAGTTTAGTATCCAAAAGTTGACCAAAAAGAGCTGAGTGATAACAAAAGCACTAAAACAGCAATTTTATTGTTTGATATTCATAAATTCGTGTGTGTGTAGAAATTAATGTAGGTTATCAAAATACCATCTTCAACAACCATGTTTAACATGGAAATTTTCCCTGACCAATGTCAAGAGTAGATACTCTTGCGCTACTAATAGGCCACTGATATTAGAAAGAGCCAAGAGAGTGCAGTAGAAGAAACTCCGGTGGAGTTTGAGACAGGTTAACAATATATAGTAGCCTGCCATAACATAGTCTCCAACCTTCACGTTCAAAGCTTTCCTCGTGCCAATTTATCTATATAGACTGTTATTAAAGCATATTACCTGAAACTACAATTGCTCCATCATTCTAGCATATCACAAGATTCACTATGAATGCTCTATACAAAATAGTCACAGAAAGAATGTTACTTTTCAGGATTACCGTGAGATTCTTCTGTCCCGTATATGTGAGGATTATGTATAATAAATCTAAGCAATAATCTAAACAACTAAAAGAGGGTAATTACGTAAGTAATCGTAGAATGCATAGATGCATGGTAGTCCTCTGGCTGTTAACCTGCCCAAAATTAACCACGAAAGAATGGTGGAATACCATTGTGTGCATGTGTGTAAGAGTGTTTTCTCATAGAGGGAGGGAGGGAGGTTCATCAGCAAGGCACCAGAAGGATTAAACTGATCAGAGTTAATATGTACACTTAGATGCAAATTGCAGAAAGGAAAGGATATGTGGATGAGGGCACCTCTCGAAGTTAACAAATGGAAATCCATCTTTATCACCCATCTGACAATATTACTATCTCTAAACTGGCATATTGCTGCTGCCTTTGTACAAACAAGAACTGTAGTAGCAAATCAGGGTCAGACAGGTAAGGATTTTTGTCAAAAGGTTGTCACAAGTATTGGGGTAGTATTCCACCCAACATTGGCATGAAGCAATCTTCCAATCATGCGTATGAGGGGAAACAGTGCACATTCCCCAATAAACCAGAAGTACAAGATTAAAACAAAGTTATTGCAAGTTATATTTGTAAGCCATGAACCATAAGAATATAAATCCTAACGTGATGATCTTCCACCAAAAGCATTACTCTAAATATGAGATCTACAACATAATCATCTCGAATTCACAATTATAATGCAGTTGGGCTTTACCCTCTCATACATTGCACATATTCCCATGTCGGAGATTTAGCATCCTTGTTCCTGCAAATCTGAATAAGTTCAAAAAGTCTCAACCATTATAACTAGGCATAAAGTCTGCACCAACAGTTTTATAGGAGAAAATTTCATATTCGGAGACCTAGGACATCATCTGTTGCCAACGAGGTAATAAATCCAAAGTTCGAATGTGCCTTAGCTATATATATTCCTTTAAAGGGATCAGAGACTAGACCTAAACAAAGAAAGGAATTTCCACAGGATGAGAAGAAAAATTTGCAGGGTTTATTATAAAGTTTATTGAAATAAAATCTACCTTCATAGTGCAACAAGCGCAAGGTCACAAAGGCTTGCCAAGTATTTCTGGCTTGTCAAAAAATCAGCCTCCAGATCAAGTGCTAGAGCAGTGATCCTTGCAACTACTTTTGCGACATTTCTGAGTGTGCACATTTACAAATAAATAAATTACCAAATTGACTACCACCGCTTTGTTTATACCAACAAATTGCACTTAATCTTGCCACATAGATCATCTAGGCATTAGTCTTGGATCTAAAAGTCAAATGATTTAGAGTTGGAGACCCTATTGACTGTAATATCAGCCATCCCACTGTAAGCAATTAGACACTTGCGCTGAGGCTCTTGGTCAGTGTGATTAATGGTAAATCTTGACAGCTAAAAATAACTGGATCATATTGTAGCATAGCAGCTTTGGAACAATACCCCAGAAAATTGTTTAATCAGCCGCTACAAATAACCAGAAGAGTTTTACTTTAGCCAACATAGGATCAGAGCCCAAGAGAGCATATTCATTTCAAAAGGCAGAGGCAATTTTACTCCCATTGGGCCACCTTCAAAATTACAGGAATTTGGCAATATCTGATGCATATAGAAGGGGTCGATGGTGACTATCGGGTACTGAAAATGCCCAAAATACCCCATCAGAGAAACAGAAAATCTCTGCATTATCTTTTACTTGGATGGAATAAAATTTACATCCAGGAACTAGCAAGAAAAATTAATGCCTATGGCTCTATATCATCTATCGTAAAAACTCACAATGCTTGACAACGAAATTTTTCCATCACCTGCCTCCATCTTGGCAATATATCTGGTCCAAATACTACAATGAAACCAAAATAAACATCCACGATCAACAACTGATTTAAGTTGGACAGAAATTACATTAAACAGCAGTTTACCCTCAGAAGGCCAGGGTTTCGGTCCAAGATGAGCCTTGTACGCACGAGGATCGTCCTCTGGTACTTCCACTCATATGTAGTATCCCTCCTTATAATCTCCTACAAAACGTCAAAAAATTCATTACTGCTCGAACAAGCTTCAGAAGATGATAAGCAGATAGGTAATAACAAGTTTCAGCCAAAACTTTGTCTTAGAGCTTAGCACTTCGAGCAAATAGCTCCTTCTTCTGTGTCAGTTCTCTCCAAGAATACAATCAAAAATAGGAATAATAACTAATTCATCTTCGTTTTCTAGGACCCGCTACTCAACCACCACCTGATTCCAAGAAGCTATCAAAATCACTAGCTATTCATCAACGTCCATTTTAAGCAGCAAAATCTTCAGCAAGATGATCAGACACAAACCGTTTATCTGATTTGCAGGGTCGAGAAGCTGATCGAACAGAGGAGTGTAGCCTCGGTGCTTCTCGTTCCTCAGCAGCTTCATCTTCTCGCTCAAAGGCAGACCGAAGAACCGCCTGCTCCGGACGAACACCTCCTCCATCAAGTCCTGGCTGACTCCATGATTGATCACGTAGAAAAAGCCGGAATCCAAGCACGCCTGAGGCCAACGGATTGGATTCATCCGTCAGCGTCCCTCTCGACTCAAAAAAACCTCTTTTCTCGGTTTCATGTACCGGAAATCGAACTGAAAATAGCGGAAAAAGGCGGGAGAATCAAAGACCTGTTTGAGCAGGGACACCGACCGTCGGATATCGGAGCTCGAGAGGTCGATAAGGTTGAGAGTGGAAGCCGGAACTCCGGCGACGTCGACGGCGTTCGCGTCATCCATGCTCGCCGTCCCGTTCGCCTTACTGATTTCACGGTGATGATGACGACCGACGATAATCGAGGCCGGACGGGAATTTGAGTTGCAGGTGACGGATGAGAAGTGGCTGGAAAAGAATGAGAGAAAACGACGGCGTAGGACAAATAAAGAATCGGCAAAGGCATTCGGTGCGGCCATCAGTGACGCCTTCGTTCCCCGTCTTAATCCTTTCTATAAATTTTAAAGCATTTTTTCTGTCTTATTATTCCATTCGATATAACTAATCATTTTTAAGAAAACAGTTTTTAATTTATTATACAAAATAAATGGATCTTAAAATTGGAAAGACCTGTAAAATATTTATATTTACATACATGTTTATTGTTTTTAATTTACTCTTGCGATACTTCATTTTTGAATGGTTAAAAAAAATGCAGGTTATAGGAGAGTTATTCCATTGCTCTTGCATACTAGTAAGGCCTTATCTCAAATGAAAACACTCTTGAAGGATATCAATGATTAGTATTTTTAAATCTCTTATTTAATTCATTAGATAAGATGTCGTTGTTTAATGCTCTATTTTATGTAATACGACTTTAAAATGAGTCAATACAAATAGGGGTCAGCATCAAAACTAATTCAACCCAGGAATCGTATTGAATTAGTCTAGACCAACTAGTTAAGGTTGAATTTAAGGATAATTAGTACGATTTCCACTTCAAAGAACTTAGAACCAGCCTAAGATCGGCTTGGTTCCTAGTTCCAAGGTCAAAATCGCCAATGCTACCCAAGAATTGACATATACAGGTTCCTCTGGTTGAACCGAAAATTGAATTATGGTTTTCACCATGAATAAACAACCACATATCTATTTCACCAACTATGCTATGAAGTGAAAAGGTGGAACTCCTACACTTTATTGGAAGAATTTGCTTTTTTACACAATATAAAAAGCAAACTAATTTCCAAGTAGAACCAAGAATCACTAGGACCAGGAAAAACTGGTTCCATAACCAATCGATTTAGTTCCCAATATCAAAAATTTGAAAACTGAAACTGACCTACTCGAGATTGTCACGATTTTGAGTGTAATAGGCAGAGCAATAATGTCATAACATCTCTTTCCACTACATATTTCCATTTCAATCTCTCGCGTAATATATTAAGTCTTTAAAATACAAGAAAGCTAAAATAGCATAATTAACTAGTTAACTGCTAATTTAACTCACTATTACTCTACTCGGGCGTCGGGAGATTTTGCACCTACATTGAGGACAGAGCAAAAGAGGTAGCCAAGTCTTTGTCTAATGCTCTGTTTCCAATGCTTGTTCCTGTGGTTTAACGTAGCGGAAGCGTTGGCCAGTCAAGCGCGTCACGGGAGGACTTCGAGATCGGACTGATCTAATCCACCTTTGAGAAAGATCAGGAAGATTTCTTGGAAAGTAGTAGCTAAAGCGGCTTACAATCTCAGATTGTGCTCTTGCTAATACTACTCCTAGTCCCACCCACACGGAAATGCCTGCTCTCTCCTTCTTAGCCCGTCATATATTCAATCCTTTGTGGGCTTAGCGACACGACTTCCTTATCCAAAAATCTTGTCAAATAGCCAAAAGTTGCATATACAGTCCAATCGACCAAAACTATCGTAAAGAAGCAACCGTTTGTCCGTTGAATCGCAGGAAAGTAAGTGCCAAGAAATGTGCAAGGCGTCCCCTTTTTATTTCCTTTCTTAAAGAGTTGCATGTACAAACTCCTAATTTAGGAGCTAAATCATGGAAGCAAGAAGACTGACGTAAGGCTGAAGCCGCGGAACTATTTCTTCCATGCATAAACATAAACAGATTATTAATTGTGTATGCATATGTATGCACGCGCATGTACCCCATTCGACGCTCTTCTCTAAGCTTATCGTGCACTTCTTTACGAGCTCTCAAAGCATACCCTCTACTGGACAAGTGCTGGTTGACAGGCTTCAGCTCCTTACAGGCAAACTCTAAGCCCCTTCCTTTCTGTATACATCTAAATCAGCATGAGTATCGCTGTATCTTCTGCCAAGTAGGTCTGACATAAGATGGGAGGAAACCTGCACGTGAATCAATTTTGAAGAAATTTAGTTTAGGATCTGATGCTTGAGTAAATTTGCTAATTTGCACCGTGTCTAATAACTATTGGAGACTCGATCGAAAAACAAATAAAAATTAATAACTCGAGTAGCTAATGATAAATACAACACCTAGATCCCCACGTGAAATGGTTCCAACCCCATGTGAGCATGCGATGATCGTATCAATTTGATCAAATAAGGGACAGCTCGATGCCTAGTTCCAAAATAAACATTTTTCTTCATGAAACATGGAGTTAAAACTCAGATGGAGTCCTCTTGACATAAACAAAAAGTCCAAGCATTGGATGATCCTTGGTAATGCGATATCCACTTCGACAATCACGTACAAAGCAGAGCATCAACACCCAAACAAAACACATAAAGTCTGTCATTTGAATCAAGGAGAAGAAGAACTAGATCTTAGGGCCGAGATTTGACGACATAGGAAATACAATAGCGATATCTTGATGATATATAGGAAAGAAACTAATCTAAGAAAGAGAGCTTACTTGGGAGAATTTTCCCCTGACATACATGTTGGCAAGCACTTGACGAGACAATCATGGTTAGGCTCCAGGAAGAAAGCAATCTGCATTTCGTGAGAACATGAGCATAAATAGGACTTTTAACAGAGATTTTAGCAAAAAAAAAACTCATCAAGAAAAGAAAAGGTAATGGATGAAAAATGCTAACAAGGGAAAGAAAAACGATTAGACTTTTTTGGCATAAAGTAATGTAGATTATCCCTGAAAATAGCCTTGAGTTGACAGGAATTTCCTAAGAGTTTAATCACATGCTCAACTGACTTGCCACTAGAACGTGATCTCAAACCTAGGACCACTTTCCAATCAGCCTACAACTATCCTAGATTGGCTTCAATTATACTCTACTCTTCCTAGTACCCCAACCAATTGGACTTTTTTCAATTGACTCGACAAAGCTTCAAAGTTCTCTTGATGGCTTTCGCTGAATTTTCCAAAAGATGACAAGAAATGCGCACAAGTGCACCCGAGAGAGAGAGAGAGAGAGAGAGAGAGAACGTAAATGCCTTACAGAATACCGCTCTTGACCATTCCCTATAACTCGATGAAGCGTGGACCTTATTGCAAAAGCAAAACAAAAGTATAGATTAGTATAAATTTGAAAAAAAGAAGCAAAAAAAGTAGCAAGTCAGAATAGAGAATGAACTTGCTAATTATGGAGAACTGCAGGACACCTATTAGACTAACGCGAAAAGTTCATTTCCTATATTACTAAACATGTTTTTCAAGCACGATGACAGTGCATGTTAAGCCTTATCTGTGGTCAGCAATCGCAGAACACATACAAAGATTAGTATCAAAAAGTTGACCAATAAGAGCAATAATAACAAAAACACTAGGATAATTCTTTTATGGTTTATCATTCATAAAGTGGACTCTGTGTAGAAAGTAATGCAGGTCATCAACATATCATTCCATTTCAACAATTGTGTTTAACTTGGACATTTTTCCCGAGGCAACTCAGCCAGTAATTAGGCAATGTCAAGAGTAGATGCTCTTGCACTACTAATGGGCTACTAATATCAACATTAGCCAAGAGGTAACAACAGAAGAAATTCTGGTAGAGTTTGGGACAGGTTACCAATCTATAGTGGCTTGCTTTAGAAAATTTTCAACCTTCATATTCAAAGCTTTCCCCATGCCAATTTATTTGGATAGACTTCTATTAAAACATATTACCTGAAAATGCAATTGCTCCATCATTCTAGCATATCACCAAGATTCACTATGAATGCTCTGTACCACATAGCCACGGAAAGAATGTTATTTTTTAGGATTGTTGTGAGATTGTTATGTTCTGTCAAAAGGTTATGCAGAATAAAAAAGATGCTCGAGCAATGAGATATTCTCTCCTGAAATTTTGCCCTCTCAAACTTCTTGCAACTGGATATATTCGTGAGACATGTTCTAATAATTGTAGAATGTGTATAATGCATGGTAGTTTTACGACCATGGACCTGCACATGATTAACCAGGAAAGAATGGTGGAAAACCATTGTGTGAGTGTGTCTAAGGAGGTTTGAGAGAGAGGGAGGGAGGGAGGAAGGATCATCATCAAGGCATCGAAAGGATTAAACTGATCAAAGTTATAATGTATACTTATGCGGATCCAAATCGCAGATAGGAAAGGAGAAGTGGATGAGGGCACCTCTCTAAGTTTCTTAATTGAAATCCATGTTTATCACCCAACTGATGATATTATTTTCTCTCTAAACTGGAATATCACTGCCTTTGTACGAACAACAACTATAGTAGCATCAAACAATCAATGATTTTTGTCAAAAAGTTGTGATCAGTACCAGGGTAGTATAACACCCAACATTGGCATGAAGCAATCTTCCAATCATGCGTATAAGGGACCATGTTATCGTGTACATGCTCCAATAACCCAAAAGTAAAAGATTAAAAGCAAAGTTAGTCCAAGTTAAATTTGTAATCCATAGATCACTAGAGTGTAAATCCTAACATGATGGCTTCCACCGAAAGTGTCCAAGTTACTCTAAATATGAGATCTCAAACATAATCATCTCAGGTTCTGTTGGGCTTTACCCTTTCAAAAGTTGCACATATTCCCATGCCTGAGGTTTAGCATCCTTATTCTTGCAAATCTGAGTAAGTTTAAAAAGTTCCATGAATCATAACTGTGCATAGAGCTGTACCAACAGTTTTACAGAATAACATTTCATACTTGAAGACCTGGGACATCATCTGTTGCCAACAGGGTAATAAACCCAAAGTCGGAATGTGCCCCGGCTCCATATATTCCTTTAGAAGGATCAGAGATTAGACCTAAACAAAGAAAGGAATATCAACCGGATGAGAAGAAAAAATTGTTGGGTTATTTTGTAGTTCATTGTGGTAAAATCTACCTTCATAGTGCAACAAGCGCAAGATCGGAATAGGCTTGCCGAGTATTTCTGGCTTGTCAAAAAAATCAAACTCCAGATCAAGTGCTAGAGCAATGATCCTTGCAACTACTTTCGCCACATTTCTGATGAGAATATTCACAAATAAAAAAATTACCAAATTAACGACCATCACTTTTTTATATCAACAGGTTGCACTTGATCTTGCCACATAGATCATCTAGGCATTACTCTTGAGATATAACCAGATCCAAAGGTCAACTGATTGGGAGATCCTATGCAATCAATGAAAATTGTGACTACAATATCAGCCCTACCACTATAAGTAGACACTTGATTTGAGGCTCTTGACAGCTGAGAATATTTTATTCAAATTGCGGCAGGGTAGCTTTTGAACAATTTCCTAGAAATCGTTGAATGAGCAGTTACAAATAACTTGAACAGATTCACACTTTGGCCAACATAGAATAAGAGCCCAAGAGAGCATAAGCAGTTTGGCAGTCAGGGGCAATTTAACCCCCTCGGGCATTAAAAGAACTTGGCAAAATTGGATGCAAGTGGAAGGGGAAGATGGTCACCACTAGGGTACTGGAAAAGGCCCAAATTTCCCGTCAGAGAAACAGAACATCTCCGTATTATCTTTTACTCAGATGAAATAAATCTTTCACATCTTGCAACTCACAACAAAATTTTTCTTACCAAAAAAAAAAAAAAAAACAAAAAACAAAAAACAAAAAACAAAAACAAAACAAAATTTAATGCCTGTGGCTCTTTATCATCTATGGCAAAAACT
The DNA here is from genome assembly GCA_028830015.1 of Eucalyptus grandis x Eucalyptus urophylla. Classification (NCBI taxonomy): domain Eukaryota; kingdom Viridiplantae; phylum Streptophyta; class Magnoliopsida; order Myrtales; family Myrtaceae; genus Eucalyptus; species Eucalyptus grandis x Eucalyptus urophylla. The sequence continues at coordinate 54,788,626 of CM054190.1, read as the reverse complement.
CACAATGCCTGACTATGAAATTTCTCCATTGTCTGCCTCCATCTTGGCAATATCTCTAGCGAAAACACAACAATGAAACCAAAATAAGTACATATTCACCAGCAACAATTTGAAGTTGCACAGGTATCATATTAAGCAACCGGTTACCCTCAGAATCCAAGCAAGACTGAGGCCAACGGATCGGATTCATCCGCCAGCGTCATCACAAATCAAAAACCTTAGCTTCCTCAGTTTCAGTACCGGATATCGAATCGGAACATCGGGAAAACTCGAGAGAATCGAGGACCTGTTTGAGCAGGGACACCGACTGTCGAATGTCAGGACTCGAGAGATCGATGTGGTTGAGAGCCGAAGTCGGAACTCCGGCGACTTCGACGGCGTTCGCGTCATCCATGCTCGCTGATGCTTCTCCGCCGGGCACTTCGTTGCTCGCTTGCTGAGATCGCCGTCTGTTCACCCGTCTGATTTGGCGGTGATGATGACGACGACTGACGATGATGGAGGACGGACGGGATTCTGAGTTGCAGGTGATTGGAGGGAGCAGGGGGGTTTGAAAAGAAGAAGAAAACGACGACATCTATTAATAAAACAAAGTCAGCGAAGATATTTGGTGCGACATTATCCTTTTGACGGAAAAGTCAGCAAATTTTAAAGCATTTTTCATCTGCCACGGCATGGGTTCGGGGGAGAACAAGGAACCGCACCGAACCGGCCCTAAGAACTAATCTGGTTGGAGTTTCTCACAGTTATCGATCCGATTCCGAAAAAATGAAACCGGTGCTGTACGGTTTGGGTCAAAATCAGATCGAGAATCGGGAATCAATGAATTGTTGTTGCATGTTTTCAACTTTTTATTATTTATTTTATTTTACATTGATAAATGAAAATTTTTGTCATTGGGTTCACTTCACTAAGGAAGAAAATTTTTTTGCTATTTCCCAAATAAACTATAAAACCGATTGACAAAATAAGTTTTAGATTTCAATATATGCAAATTAGGTTGTAACTTCCAAATAATAAGGAATCAAATCCAACAGGGTAAGCTTCAACTTGAAACTTTCAAGTTAAAACATAAATTGGGTCGAAGCACTTGGCCAAGTGGTTAAGGGTTTAAGCATCTCGCTCGCTATCCGAGATGAGAGAAGCCTTACCCGATGCTAGACCTTTCAAAATGGATTATAAAATTATTTCTTAACCCATATTGATACTTATGTCAGTATTTTGATGAGAACAGCTCGAAATTTTGTCAATGAAATATTGCACAATTTCCTCACGGAAGAGAATACCTTGACTTGCTGAAGCTTCAATTAAAATTCCCGAGCAGTGTCATCAAGTTTTACCTGAAACCTTGAGAGACCTAGCTCTTTTGTTTTCAAGAATGGATGAGTAGAATGAGCTCCAGCCTTCAAACCTTTATATACTGTCATATCTTGATATTCATTTGCAGCTTAATGAATTGAGAAGCACGCTATACTACTTTTTGGGGGCTTGGGTTCATGTAAGGCACATCATTAAAGCCATAAATTTTATGGCCAATTGCAAGATTTTTACGTTTTATTAGTTGTTGAAGTGCGTTTTTTTATACCAATATGGTGAAATGTGCTATTGCAGAAATTTCTTTGTCCTTAAATGCTAGTATGTATTGCTTGATACAATTTGGCTTTTCTTTTAAGTAACGAGTGAAAAGAGAAAAAGAGTGAAACGGGCGGAGGCAATAACACTGAGTTGTGTCTTAGTTAAGAATTTACTTCTTCATATTTTGCATTAGGCACTTAAAGATTGTTGTCTTCTTCATTATTTACCTGCAGGATGACCTTAGTTGAGCAAAGATAGATTGTTCGCTATTGAGATGGAAATGTTGATTGTTTGCATTTGCTTTATTTCTTCCCCTTGTGGTCTTCATAAGAAAGTTTGTTTTTGTTTGGACAATATTGAATTAATTTGTACTTAAATTTGTTGACGAACCGGACTAAGTTTGGCATTCTTATAGCATGGCAAGTTCCTTGCCCTCCATTCATTTGGGAATTTAAGGCCTTTGGAGATGTGTGATATGTAGACCCATAAGGGATTACGAAAATGTGTTTAACTTAATCTCTTCACAAAAAAAAAAAAAAATGAAAACTTGACCCGATCCCTCAGGTTATATGCCATTTAGGTCTTGGGGCGGTTATGTAGTGTTTCAGTTGGGGTCGGATATCAACCGAACTAACAACACTCCTACCTTGGACTTTTCAATATTAACCAGCCCTCCCCTATGGGCAGTCGCTGTAGGCAAAGGAAGGAGGGAGGAGGAGGGAGGAGGGAGGAGGAGGAAAAAAAAAAACGATAAAATAATTAATATTTTTTTTGAAAAAATAAAATATTATTAAAAATTATTGCCGGCATCAACCAACGACCACATTAGTGCTGGCCGGTCACTTTTGATCGGATAAACTAAACTAACACAATTGTAAATGATTTATTACTCAATTGGCCAAAAAATAAGTTTATAACTGAATTAATACAATTGCAATAGATTTAGGATTTTTTTTAAATAATTTTCCCTATTCGTATTGTATAACATTTTATTATGCCAATCAAAACAAAAAATACTACTTTTTGATTTCCATTAGCCCTCAGTTACGTATTACTTTGATATTTTAATGTAATTAAACTTGAAAGAGAACAATGGAAAACAAGCCAAAGAAAGAGATAATAGACAAAAGAAAAGGCCTATTATGTTTCATCGTTTCTATAGTGCCCTTGAATAAATGTTTGTTTTAATCATTGAAAGAATAAGAAGATATTATTTGATGTTTGCCTCTTGGAAAAGAATTATAACAATTAGAAATTGACTTTCGATATTCTATTTCTCCATGCAATTGAAAGGATAGTCTTATTACTATCCATCGTGATGTTGCATAGGGAATGAAGATGATCGTATAGGCATGTAATGCAGGCATGATAACTATATTTTCTTTGTTTAAGGCCAAGCTACCGTCTATTCCATTTAGTTTGATTTCGCTTTACAATTTCAATATGGAGAAGTTAAAATAGTCTTTTGTTGGATTAAAATATTATAAGTATTTTTTGTAAAAATAAAAGGAAGATTTTAAAAAAGAAAAGGGATCGAAATTGGCCCAAATAGGTACTGGGCCCAGGCTTGACATGTGGGCCGGAAAGGCCTGGCCCTGCCCAGCTTGACATGCAAGGCTCATGGGTTGTGCCTGGCGTGATGCGAGTAGACGTGGAGCTTCAAGGAAACAATGTTTATCACTGGCAAATCTACCAACTCTCAAACAAAGTCTTTACTTAGAAAACATGGTAGCTGCTAAACCTTATGAAGTCGGACTTGAGTTAGACTCTCAATTGCAAATCTAGTCGCATTTTGAATTGTTTTCCTCTTGTCCAAAAAGCTTAAAAGAAGAATAGGAACTATCTTGCAGAGTCGTACACACAATGCAATAGAAATAAAATTACTGAGTACAAAATATGAAAATGCTATGTTTAAATTCTCTGAGTTGCTCTCGGCCTTGTTTTCTTGTCAAGGAAGTGACAACTTGATCTTGTTGAGCTTAACCATGACGGTTTTCATGTCCATTCTTTCCTCGGGTAAGTCCTTTGAACATTCTAGTCCTAACTCTAGTATCAATAGGACTATGCTATTGAATTTCGAAAGCGTCAAATCTTCATTCCTTGCGCCAAGGATTTTGCTATCCACAATATCGAGCACTCTCTCTGGAATTGCTGCACCTACCCATTGCCTCAAGCTGATATCCGCATTGAACATTTCACCGGTTGGCTTCTTCCCAGTAATCACTTCCAACAATAATATGCCAAAGCTGTATACATCTCCCTTTGTCGAGACTTTTCCTTCCAAGCCATACTCTGCAAGCATCATAGTTTGTGACATAAGCACATCAGCAATTGATCTATTTCTTTTTGGGATAGAAGTAATAAGATCAAGAGGCATACGAGTGCTATTATATCTCTATTACATTATACCATTATATTGGCAATCAAAGGCTTGAATTAGCTAATATTCGACAAATGTATTTGGAGCAATGTAACCAATCGTGCCGAGAGTTCGGGTTTGTGTTTCAAGCTTATTCTCGACCAAAATCTTGGCAATTCCAAAGTCGCAGACTTGTGCAACCAGGTTCTCGTGTAGAAGAATATTGCTAGGCTTCATATCGCAGTGCACAATGGGTTCCGATTGGCCATGGTGGAGATACTCGATCGCTGTTGCGACGTCGACCATTATGTTCACTCGCTGATGGAGATCCAAGTTGTAGTTGTTGGAGTACAGCCACTTCTCCAAGCTCCCACAAGGCACATATTGCAACACCAAAGCTCTCAAATTGGCATTCGTGCAAGTGCTGATCACCTTGACAAGATTGCGGTGCCGGATCATACGGAGAACATTGCATTCTGTGTCAAAACTTTTCAAAACGCCTTCGATATGGAGATTCAATACTTTGACCGCGATGTCTATCCCATTGGCCAGAGTCCCTTTATATACAAAGCTAAAGCTTCCTACTCCGGGCAAATTGCTTTCGCTAAAGTTGTTAGTAGCCAAGCGAAGCTCCCCATATGATATCATTGGGTGGTCAATTCTTGGCAAGTTCTCCATTGAAACTAAAGCTTTTCTACTGCTGTTCCCACGCTTTCTAAGCAAGCAAATGACAAGGACTAAAAGTATAGTTGATACAATTGGCACAATAATGTACAATACATGGAGCCACTTGTCCCTTAATGATTTCATTCCATTTACTTTGCAACGTGGGACTTGAAAAATCGCTTTTCCACAAAGTGCTTCATTCCCAATGAAAGAGAGGGCCGAGAAATTTCCAAAGGGCCCGCCATTAGGAATCTCTCCCGATAGCTTATTAAAGGACAAGTTCACTTTTTGCAGATGTGCAAGTTCTTCCATGGACTCAAGTATCGTGCCCGATAACTCATTGTAGGAGAGATCGAGGAAATCCAACCCTTTGAGATGGCCGATCGATTGTGGTATTGATCCTTGAAACAAGTTCCTTGACAAGTTGAGAGAAGCAAGGCTCTCAAACTTTTGGATGGAACTCGGTATGGCACCAGTAAGTCGGTTCCAAGAAAGATCGATGCTCACTATAGCTCTCATCTTCCCTATTTCAAGCGGTAGTCCTCCATTGAAAGAATTGAGTGACAGATCGAGGAAGATGAGTTCTCGAAGGCCCCACAGACTAAACGGTATAACTGATGTCATGTTATTTGAGCTTATGAGAAACTTTTGGAGGCTGCTAAGATTTTCAATGCGATTCGGGATTGATCCTGATATCCTGTTTTGCTGGAGCAGCAACTCTCCTAAACCTGTCAAGTTGCATATCTCATCGGGGATCGGTCCTTCGAGATGGTTGTTATTAAGATACAGCCTTTGCAACCTTTCTAGTCCTCTTATTGATGATGGGATGTTGCTGTCTAGAGCATTATTACTCAACTCTAGGAAAGTCAATCTCTTCAAGAAACCCATTTCCTCGGGAATGCGACCTCTTATTTGACAATTGGGAGCACTTAGAAATTGTAGGGAACTGGAGAAGTTTTTGATAGACTTTGGTATGGAGCCACGAAGCGGGTTGCCTTCCAACCACAAGTCTCGCAACGACGGACAATTAGATAAAGCAGAGAGAAAATTGAGCTCCGAACTGTAAGTCTCTCTTGTTAGCTGATTTAACCCAATATAAAATACTTCAATGTTCTTCAAGTTGCCCAAACTCATATGTATGGGTCCACTGAGTTGATTGGTCCCAACATCGAAAACGATTAGGTTCGAAAAATTTGAGAAATACTGCGGGATGTTGCCACTAATGTCACACCCCAAAAACTACAAAGAATGGGGATGACACGGCCGTCCTTCTTTACAAAGGACGCAGCCTCAAACACAACCAACAAACTGATATTAACTTATATATATAAATATCAGATAAACCTTCAAATTGGTTGCAACATTAGAGTTTCTATAAATTATCAAAAAGAGAAAAGATATACTTTAAAACTTAGACGATTCCACTAGTAAGGATCATTTGCACCACTTCCTTAAACCATACCAAAAAAACAAAATAGAACTCCCCAAAAGTTTCCCACGATGGCGCACTCGCTCTATTCGCCACTAGCTGAGGAACCTGAAAAGATTAAAGGAGGAATGGGATGAGCAACCACAGCTCAGTGAGTAGTACATATCTTCTAAGCAGATCGGACAACCACTATGCATGTATACAAAACAATACCAAACTTCGTAAGCCAACTCAATATATAAAATAAGTATTGAATCTTATAAGAGTTATTTCTTATCATCAAGATTTATAGTAATATGGAAAACTCATTTGAATCGCCATCAAAATTCAAGTATTAATGGTCGAATCCATTGAATAATCTCCATCAAAAACACATATCAATGGTCTATCCATTGATCAATCTTTTGCTCAATAACTAACCATGGTCACGACACAACGCCCTGTGACAAGGCGACCAAGATCCCCCCCTTGGCAAGGTCTCCACCTACAAAGCCGGTGGCTAGGCCCAGAAGGATATCCTAAACCTGGTATGCATACCCCAAAAACCCCTCACTGGGTTCACAGTCATATTGAGCATAAATAACCATTCTCCAATACCAAAAATCCAATCCAGAAATCAATATCTTAAACCAAACAAATAACATTTTGCAACATAGCCCATCATTCATTTCATATCCGTTTCTCAAATCATCATAAACATTTTTATAAATCAGTCGCAAAGCAATTTTATATATGTTTCTCCACAAACCTTGTATAACGTGCTTTTCAAATATTCACAATCAATCAAAGGGTAGCAATTGCTCGATCTGGCTTTTATGCAATAAAAATGCCCTTCTCAATTCAATATATATACATATATATACTTCAAGACATGATTTTATAAAACCAAAGAAGATATAGTACCACTCACCTTATCATCTACGACCAAACCACAAACGATACTTATATCGTCGAACTCAAAGCCCTATCAAATAACCGAAGAATAATGTTAAAATCTAATAAAATTCTATCTCGACTACAAAATGACTAAGTTACGCCTTAACTCTAACAAAAGGACTTCTGTGCGCTAACAAGTCGCATAACCAAAGCGATTGTTTAAGCCATTCGCAACATGAAGTTTAAGCGCAAAACTTGATCGAGCCTTAACTTTCTCTTCCGAACCCCGATCCAAACATACTTATAGTCAATAGAGAGCCCTTGACACATATTACAAGAATCCCAAATTGGCCATCCCAAAATCAAGCCGAAAAATGACAAAATACGGGCCCAAGGCTGCTGGACGCGTAATGTTCACTGCGCGCGGGAAACTTTGAAATTTTGTTTCGGACAAACCATAAGCTCAAATCACAATCCGTAAAATCCCACGGCTCCACAACACCCTAAATTACCATTCTTGCAAAAATACGCGGCTCAACGACTCCAAAATTAGACTTCGCCGCTCAGTTTTCCAAAAATTTCGAATTTAAGTCCTAAATCCAAAAATTACTTCAATCGGACAAATAAGGGGCTTGATCTCTTACCGAGTTATGGAGTCGAGTTGGCTTGATAAGGCATCCGAGGCGTGCATGTGCCAAAACTTATTTCCTTTCTTCCCTTTTCTCTTCTTCTTCTTCTCCTTCTTTTTCTTATCTTTTTGGTCGAGGAAACTCTAAGTTTCTGTTTAATCGAACCCTCTCCCCTCTACTTTTTGCTTTAATGACTTTTCGATTTCTTTTTCAGTTTCTTCTTTTGGAGCCTTTAAAACTTCTTTTTCTATTTCTTCTTTTGGGCAATTTAAAACTTTTTTTTCCGTTTCTTCTTTTGGGGCCCACTAACATAATATTACATTATTGCATAATATTACATTCTACCATCCTTAAAAAAAAATTTCGTCCTCGAAATTTACTTGTACTTTAATCATGAAACAAGTGAGGGTATTTGTGTCTTGCCTCCTCCTCGAGTTCCCAAGTAGCCTCCCTCTCGGTATGGTTTTGCCATTGTATTTTTACATAAGGAATGGTTCGTCGCCGCAACACTTGATCCTTTTTATCGACAATGCGAATAGGCTGCTCCTCATCTGTCAAGTTCTCCCGTAATCTCAATGGAGTAAAGTCTAGCACATGTTCAGGATTTGGCACATATTTCCGCAACAAAGAGACATGGAACACATTATGGACACCTGATAGTGTCGGTGGCAAAGCCAATTTATAAGCGACTTCACCAATTTTTCTCTAAAATCAAGAATGGTCCCACGTACCTTGGACTTAACTTCTCACGTGTGTCAAATCTCATTCCTACCAAACTTTTAAGAATACGTGATCCCCCACATTAAATTCTAACTTGCGTCTTTTCAGATCCGCATAACTTTTCTGACGACTTTGAGCCGTTCTGAGACGTTCCCGAACCAACCTAACTTTCTCTTCTGACTGTTGAATGAACTCAGGGCCAGTTAGTCTTTTCTCACCAACGTCGTCCCAACAAATAGGACTTCTGCATTTTCGGCCATATAAAGCTTCAAAGGGTGCCATCGTAATGCTGGAGTGATAACTCTTGTTATAAGAAAATTCTGCCAAATGTAGATGTTCATCCCAAGAACCGCTGAAGTCAATGATGCATGATCTCAACATATCCTCTAATGTCTGGATCGTTCTTTCTGACTGTCCATCTGCTTGTGGATGGAAAGCTGTACTCAAGTTGAGTTTAGTGCCCAATGCTCCTTGTAAACTCTTCCAAAAATTAGACACAAACCTAGGATCCCTATCAGAAACAATGCTTACTGGAACTCCATGAAGCTTCACTATCTCATTAACATATCGCTTTGCCATATCTTCCATTGAAAGGCCAAATCGATATGACAAAAAGTGAACAGACTTAGTCAATCGATCAACAATCACCCATATAGCATTCTTACCACTTGGCGTCCTTGGTAGACTGACTACAAAGTCCATGGCAATATGCTCCCACTTCCATTTAGGTATCTCTAAAGGTTGCAACTGTCCACCTGGTTTCTGATGCTCAATTTTCACTTGCTGGAAAACTAAACATTGATCGACAAATTTTACAATATCCTTTTTCATGTTGATCCACCAAAAGTTTTCTCTCAAGTCCCTATACATTGTAGTGCTTCCCGGATGAATTGAAAATCTAGTACTGTGAGCTTCTTGCAGGATCTCCCTTTTTAGCTTTGAGTCCTCAGGAACACATAGTCGACCACGAAACCTCAAGGATCCATCTACATGTAAACTAAAATCCACTTGTCTTCCAGCTTCCACACCTTCTCTAATTTTTTGTAATTGTGGATCTTCATTCTGTTTAGCCTTAATTCTGTCAATCAACATAGGTTGTACTTGAAGATTAGCTAATTGAGCACCAAGCTGCTGCACCAACACCTCCAAGTCTAACTTCCTCATATCTTCAAGAATAGATTCTTGAGAAGTGAGCAAAGCTGCCATATTTCCAAATGATTTACGACTCAAAGCATCTGCTACCACATTAGCTTTACCCGGATGGTAATTAATGGACAAGTCATAATCCTTCAAAAGTTCTAGCCATCTTCTTTGCCTCATGTTTAGTTCTTTCTGAGTAAACATATACTTCAGACTCTTGTGATCGGTAAAGACTTCACATTTTTCACCATACAAATAGTGCCGCCATATCTTCAAGGCAAACACTACCGCCGCTAACTCCAAATCATGAGTGGGGTAATTTTTCTCATGTAATTTCAATTGTCTAGAAGTGTAGGCAACAACTTTGCTATTTTGCATAAGAACACAACCCAAACCTTCTTTGGATGCATCGCAATAAATTACGAAGCCGCCACTTCCAGAAGGTAGAGTTAGAATAGGAGCCGACACCAGCCGTCTCTTCAACTCTTGAAAATTGCGTTCACATTGGTCTGACCATTCAAATTTAACTTTCTTCTGAGTTAGACGGGTAAGTGGACCAGCAAGCTTTGAAAACCCCTCTACAAATCGCCTATAGTAGCCGGCTAGCCCAAGAAAACTTCTCACTTCTGTAACATTTGTTGGACGATTCCACTTAACAACTGCTTCAACTTTCTTTGGGTCCACTAATATGCCATCTTTCGAGATCACATGACCCAAGAATTCTATATGATCAAGCCAGAAGTCACACTTACTAAATTTGGCATACAACTTCTTTTCATGCAAAGTTTGCAAGACAAACCTCAAGTGTTGTTCGTGTTCCTCTAAACTCTTCGAATATACTAGGATGTCATCAATGAACACCACAATAAATTTGTCTAGATATTCCCTGAACACCCTGTTCATCAAGTCCATGAAGGCAGCAGGTGCATTTGTTAATCCAAAAGGCATGACGAGAAATTCATAATGGCCATACCTTGTTCTGAAAGCAGTTTTAGGCACATCATCTATCTTTATCTTCAATTGATGATACCCAGAACGAAGGTCAATCTTGGAAAATACCTGAGCTCCCTGAAGTTGATCAAATAAATCCTCAATCCGGGGCAAAGGATATTTGTTTTTGACCGTTACCTTGTTAAGCTCTCGATAATCTATGCAAAGCCGCATACTACCATCCTTCTTTTTCACAAATAGAACAGGAGCTCCCCAAGGTGAAACACTGGGTCTGATGAAACCCTTATCCAAAAGCTCTTGTAGCTGCATTTTCAATTCTTTCAATTCAGTGGGTACCATTCGATATGGTGCCTTAGAGATTGGTGTTGTACTGGGCATCAATTCGATACAAAACTCAATTTCTCTATCAAGAGGCAAGCCTGGTAAATCCTCAGGAAATACACTTGGAAACTCTCTAACGACAGGAACATCTTCCAACTTTACTATGGCCTTACTTGTGTCCTTTACACAAGCCAAATAACCATAGCAACCTTTTCTCAAAAGTTTCCTTGCTTGCAAAGCCGAGATCAACCTTGGAGAAGTGTTTTGACAACTTCCCGAAAAAGAGAATTCGGGTTTATTCGAAAGTCTAAATATCACTTTCTTTGAAAAACAGTCAACAATAGCACGATAGGTAGATAACCAATCCATCCCTATAATAACATCGAAATCTCGAATATTTAACTCCACTAGATCCACAGGCATTTCAACATTGTTAATCCGAATCACACATCTCTTGAACACATGATGACCAACTAAGAAATCGCCAGTGGGAGTATCAACACACAATTCACATTCAAGAGGGTCAGGCAACACATCAAGCTTCTTTGCAAATTCAGTTGAAATGAAGGAGTGCGTAGCACCAGGGTCAAATAATGCATAAGCACAATGCGAGGCAATAGAAATATTACCTGCAACAACTGCGTTAGATGCTGCCGCATCCTCCTTCGTCATTGCAAAAACTTTCCCACTTGTACTTTGCCTTTGTTGGTTCTCTTGGGGCCTACTAACGAAAGGGGTATTCCTCCGCCTGAAACACTGGTGTGCCAGGTGCCCTTGTCGCCCACATAGATTACATGATCTATTGCCAATAGGAGGATTCCTTCGTGTAGGACAATCTCGCAGCATGTGTCCTGCTTTCCCACATGAGAAGCATACTCCCATTTTCCGATAACACTCACCGTAATGATAATTTCCACATGTATTACAAGGGCCTTGGTTACTTGGATTTTTGAACTGTCCTGGCCGGCTGAAGCCTCTTCGCCTTCCACTATCATCAGTATGGCTACCTTGCACATTTGTGGGCTTAAACCTTTTGGGTTGAGGCGCTCCTTGTGTGCCGTTCTTCAGAATGCTTTGTTCCACCTTGATTGCTCGTTCTAGCACATCCTTATAAGTTGTTAATACGAAAGGTGCAAGTGCGGAATTAATCTTAGGTCGGAGCCCTCCTAGGAAATGGTCAGCCTTATCTTCCTCATTTGCTACTAAGTGCTCCGCAAATCTACTCAATTGATTAAAGCGGACTGAATACTCCAAAACTGTGGAGTCACCCTAAGATACATGTACAAAGTCACCCTTCATCTTTGCCTGGAATGACTTTGGGAAGAATTGAGCATTGAACGCCTTTTTAAAGTCCTCCCAAGATATAATAACATCCCTACCTCCAAGACTTGGCTTCATTCCATCCCACCAAAACTCTGCTTCACCTTCTAGGTATTGGGTGGCAAATTTAACTTTCCGATCCTCGGGAACCTCTTCAGCTTCAAAGATCCCATCAATCTTTTTAATCCAACGCTCAGCCGCGAGAGGATCAGCTTTCCCATCAAAAGTGAGTGGTTTCGCCTTTCTAAAATGGGCAAAAGTGCCTGAACCAGTTGCTCCATCTCTAGTTAATTCCTTTGCTTGGCGATACCAACGGATCATTGCTTGTTCAAATTCAGTTGAACGGGTTGGCTCTTGATCCTCTTCTCTAACTTCGTGCAAGTCAGGACTCCTATCATAGTGGTCCTCAAGTCTCCTTCTCAAAGACGCACCTCGAGAAGCTTGAGGCATGTCTCTAGCCTCAGGGGTAGCGACTCGCTTGCCTTTGCGACTCCTACGAAGCGAGGCAAGTGTCTCAGAGTCGGTACTCATGATCACCTGAATCCAAGAATGAAACTACATCTTAGAATCTAAAAGACTAACGCAAAAATAAAATCTATCACACAACCTCACAACGTCCCATAACTACACCCAAAAAGATCAAAACTTAGGCTCTGATACCAATATATGTCACACCCCAAAAACTACAAAGAATGGGGATGACACGGCCGTCCTTCTTTACAAAGGACGCAGCCTCAAACACAACCAACAAACTGATATTAACTTATATATATAAATATCAGATAAACCTTCAAATTGGTTGCAACATCAGAGTTTCTATAAATTATCAAAAAGAGAAAAGATATACTTTAAAACTTAGACGATTCCACTAGTAAGGATCATTTGCACCACTTCCTTAAACCATACCAAAAAAACAAAATAGAACTCCCCAAAAGTTTCCCACGATGGCGCACTCGCTCTATTCGCCACTAGCTGAGGAACCTGAAAAGATTAAAGGAGGAATGGGATGAGCAACCACAGCTCAGTGAGTAGTACATATCTTCTAAGCAGATCGGACAACCACTATGCATGTATACAAAACAATACCAAACTTCGTAAGCCAACTCAATATATAAAATAAGTATTGAATCTTATAAGAGTTATTTCTTATCATCAAGATTTATAGTAATATGGAAAACTCATTTGAATCGCCATCAAAATTCAAGTATTAATGGTCGAATCCATTGAATAATCTCCATCAAAAACACATATCAATGGTCTATCCATTGATCAATCTTTTGCTCAATAACTAACCATGGTCACGACACAACGCCCTGTGACAAGGCGACCAAGATCCCCCCCTTGGCAAGGTCTCCACCTACAAAGCCGGTGGCTAGGCCCAGAAGGATATCCTAAACCTGGTATGCATACCCCAAAAACCCCTCACTGGGTTCACAGTCATATTGAGCATAAATAACCATTCTCCAATACCAAAAATCCAATCCAGAAATCAATATCTTAAACCAAACAAATAACATTTTGCAACATAGCCCATCATTCATTTCATATCCGTTTCTCAAATCATCATAAACATTTTTATAAATCAGTCGCAAAGCAATTTTATATATGTTTCTCCACAAACCTTGTATAACGTGCTTTTCAAATATTCACAATCAATCAAAGGGTAGCAATTGCTCGATCTGGCTTTTATGCAATAAAAATGCCCTTCTCAATTCAATATATATACATATATATACTTCAAGACATGATTTTATAAAACCAAAGAAGATATAGTACCACTCACCTTATCATCTACGACCAAACCACAAACGATACTTATATCGTCGAACTCAAAGCCCTATCAAATAACCGAAGAATAATGTTAAAATCTAATAAAATTCTATCTCGACTACAAAATGACTAAGTTACGCCTTAACTCTAACAAAAGGACTTCTGTGCGCTAACAAGTCGCATAACCAAAGCGATTGTTTAAGCCATTCGCAACATGAAGTTTAAGCGCAAAACTTGATCGAGCCTTAACTTTCTCTTCCGAACCCCGATCCAAACATACTTATAGTCAATAGAGAGCCCTTGACACATATTACAAGAATCCCAAATTGGCCATCCCAAAATCAAGCCGAAAAATGACAAAATACGGGCCCAAGGCTGCTGGACGCGTAATGTTCACTGCGCGCGGGAAACTTTGAAATTTTGTTTCGGACAAACCATAAGCTCAAATCACAATCCGTAAAATCCCACGGCTCCACAACACCCTAAATTACCATTCTTGCAAAAATACGCGGCTCAACGACTCCAAAATTAGACTTCGCCGCTCAGTTTTCCAAAAATTTCGAATTTAAGTCCTAAATCCAAAAATTACTTCAATCGGACAAATAAGGGGCTTGATCTCTTACCGAGTTATGGAGTCGAGTTGGCTTGATAAGGCATCCGAGGCGTGCATGTGCCAAAACTTATTTCCTTTCTTCCCTTTTCTCTTCTTCTTCTTCTCCTTCTTTTTCTTATCTTTTTGGTCGAGGAAACTCTAAGTTTCTGTTTAATCGAACCCTCTCCCCTCTACTTTTTGCTTTAATGACTTTTCGATTTCTTTTTCAGTTTCTTCTTTTGGAGCCTTTAAAACTTCTTTTTCTATTTCTTCTTTTGGGCAATTTAAAACTTTTTTTTCCGTTTCTTCTTTTGGGGCCCACTAACATAATATTACATTATTGCATAATATTACAACTAAAGCCATTGTTTGATAGATGTAGACGTTCCAAATTTGGAAGGCTTAGGTCTCCACTTGAGGGAAGGCTTCCAGAGAGGGAATTGTACATCAAACTAAGCCCTTGGAGCGAAGAAATATTAAAAACCTCTTGAGGCACTTCGCCGGTTAGCAAATTTTCTGCAAGGTTCATTTGTTGCAGATTGACCAAATTACCAATCTCACTCGGAATCTCCCCTTCAATGTAGTTAGTTCCTAAGATCAGCCATTGCAAGCTCGACATGTTACCGATGGTTCGAGTAATCGTCCCAGTCAAGTTGTTAGCACCAAAAGAGAGCCTTTGCAGCTTTTGCAAGCTGCCTATATCTCGAGGAATGCTTCCCTCAAAACAATTGTATGACAACCTCAATATGATAAGCTCTTTGCATTGGGTTAGCGTCTCTGGCAGTAGGCCGCCAAATTGATTTTGACGCAGTGAAAGCATCTGTATGTTAGGCCAGCAGTAGCAAAGATCGGAGGGAAGACTTCCAGAGAGATAATTATCCGTCAAATTGACCCACGTGAGCGATCTATTGAAAAGTGCTGAAGGAATCAAATCTGTGAGAGTGGCGTTGGCCAATATAATGACTTGCAATGTGGATATGTTGCCTAGGAAGCTTGGAATTTGACCCCGTAAGTCGTTTGAGCTAAGATCCAGTTGTTGCAACTTAGGGAAGGCACCGAATTCTCTTGGTATGCCACCCGTTAGCCTATTTGTCGCGAGTGACATGACTTCGAGGTTCTGGCACTGGGTTAAGATAGGAGGAATGTTTCCTTCCAACTGGTTCAATTCGAGTATAAGTTCTTTCAAGCGGCGTAAATGACCAATTTGTATCAGAATCATGCCATAAAAACTATTGTTGCGGAGATCAAGAGAAGCCAGAAGAGAAAGATTGCCAAGGAAAGGAGAGAGTCTTCCCTGGAGACCCATATGCGAAAGGTCTAAAGCTATGACTCTTTGCTTGCGGTTGTTGCAAACGACACCAGTCCATTCGCAGAAATTTGCTTCCATAGTCCAATTGCCGCCTTTGATGGCGCTCGTTGGGTCGACTTCCACCATTGATTTGAAGTGGAGGAGAGCCTCTTGATCAGTGAAGTTGCCGGAACAAATGACGGGCTGAAACATCAATAGGGAAGCCAACAGAACATCAACAAATGCTAAAAAGATGAACTTCTCCATAATGAAGAAGGTCTCTTTTGATTGCATCAATAGACGATCCTCTAATTTCAACTTGTTCTTAGTGTTTAATACCAAAACCTACCAAATGGTTGTCTCAATGAGGAAAAAGAAAGAAAGAAAGAAAGACTAACTATCAAATGATGTCCCTCAGTCACGTCTAATTCAGTAAATGACCCGTTCTTTATGTTTACACTTTCACACACTTACTTTTAACTCTTTGAGGGTACAAATGGACCTTTGGACCAATGCTCCAAGGCACAAATGTGAAAAGGTTTTGTGATAACTGTCCTGACCTTCCTGCGGGGGCAATATCAAGTGTCTCATGGGAAGTTGACTATTGAAAGTTCCTAATACTGAAAGAGATAATGTTATTAGTGGTCTATCAAATTTTATCCATGTTCATAATTAAACTTTCAATTGATTCAATTAAATCACTTTTGATTAATTTGAAATATCTTCCTACAACTTTCTGTTGGTCTAACTAGATCAGTAATATATTTAATATGTTTTTTGTCATCCTTTCATTTATTAATTTAAATGAAATATGTCATGGACAACAATTTTATGAAGCTGATGTTTGATGGAGAAAATTACGCAGACTTTATATGTGTCATGGTGACTTTAACTTGTAAAATTATAATACCCATTCATTCTCCCTCGCCTAGATCTGATGAAACATCAATAGGGAAGCCAATAGAACATCAACAAATGTTAAAAAGACGAACTTCTCCATAAGGAACAGAGTCTCTTTTGATTGCATCAATAGACGGTTTGTTAATTTTGACCTATTCTTAGTGTTCAATACCAAAACCTACCAAAGGGTTGTCTCAATTAGAAAAAAGAAGAAGAAAATAGTGTAAAAAAAGACCAACTATCAAATGATGTCCCTTAATCACGTCTAATTCAGTAAATGGCTCGTTCTTCACGTTTACACGTTCACACTTACTTTCAATTTTGTGAGGATACAAATGGACTTTTGGACCAATACTTCAAGGCACAAATGTGAAAAGGTTTTGTGATAATTGTGGTGACCTTCCTGCGGGGGCAATATCAAGTGTCTCACGGGAAGTTGACTAATTGAAAGTTCCTACTGCTGGAGTAGCCTGTCAAATTTTATCCATGCTTCATGTCATATTTGAACTTTCAATCGATTTAACTAAATCAATTTTTATTAATGTGAAATATCTTCCCGCAACTTTTAGTTGGTCTAATTAGATCCGTAACATATTTAATATGTTTTTTTTTTTGTCATCCTTTCATTTATTTAAATGAAATATGTCATGAATAACAATTTTATGAAGCTGATGTTTGATGGAGAAAATTATGTTAACTTCATGCGTGTCATGGTGACTTTAAATTGTAAAACTATAATACCCGTTCCTCTGCCCTCGCCCAAATATGGTGAAACATCAATAGGGAAGCCAACAGAACATCAACAAATGCTAAAAAGATGAACTTCTCCATAATGAACAGAGTCTCTTTTGATTGCATCAATAGACAATTCGCTAATTTTGACCTATTCTTTGTGTTCAATACCAAAACCTACCAAATGGTTGTCTCAATTAGGGGGAAAAAGAATAAGAAAAAGAATGTAAAGAAAGACTAACTATCAAATGATGTCCCTTAATCACGTCTATAGCCCATTCATTACGTTTACACGTTCACACTTACTTTCAACTCTGTGAGGGTACAAATGGAATTTTGGACTAATGCTCCAAGGCACAAATGCGAAAAGGTTTTGTGATTTATCGTCACCTTACTGCAGGGGCAATATCAAGTATCTCATGGGAAGTTGACTAATTGAAAGTTCCTACTACTAGAAGAGATAATATTATTGGTAGCCTGTCAAATTTTATCCATGCTTCATGTCATATTTGAACTTTCAATCAATTTAACTAAATCACTTTTGATTAATGTGAAATATCTTCCCGTAACTTTCAATTGGTCTAATTAGATCAGTAACATACTTAATATGTTTTTTTGTCATCCTTTAATTTAGTAATTTAAATGAAACATGTCGTGGATAACAATTTTATGAAGCTGAAGTTTGATGGAGAAAATTATGCGGACTTTGTGCGTGTCATGGTAACTTTAAATTGTAAAATTATAATACCCATTCTTACGCCTTCGCCTAGATCTGGCAAGACATCAATAGGGAAGCCAATAGAACATCAACAAATGCTAAAAAGATGAACTACCCCATAATGAACAGAGTCTCTTTTGATTGCATCAATAGATGGTTCGCTAATTTCGACCTGCTCTTAGTGTTCAATATCAAAACCTACCAAATGGCTGTCTCATTTAAGGGAAATAAAAAAATAAAAGAAAAAAAGAAAGAAAGGAAAGACTAACTATTAAATGATGTCCCTCAATCATGTCTATGGCCCGTTCTTTACATTTACACGTTCACATTTACTTTCAATCCTGTGAGGGAACAAATAGACTTTTGGACCAGTGATCTAAGGCACAAATGTGAAAAAGGTTTTGTGATGACTGTCATGACCTTCCCGCAAGGCCAATATCAAGTGTCTCGTGGGAAGATGACTAATTGAAAGTTCCTATTATTGGGAGACATAATGTTACTAGTAGTCTGTCAAATTTTATCAATGCTTCATGTCATAATTGATCTTTCAATCGATTCAACTAAATCGCTTTTGATTAATGTGAAATATCTTCCCGCAACTTTCAGTTGGTCTAATTAGATCCATAATATATTTCATATGCTTTTTTAATCACCCTTTCATTTATTAATTTATATGAAATATGTAATGGATAACAATTTTATGAAGCTGATGTTTGATGGAGAAATTTACTCGAACTTTGTGCATGTCATGGTGACTTTAAACTGTGAAATTATAATACCCATTCCTTTGCCCTTGCTCGAATCTGGCAAAACATCAAAGGGAAAGCCAACATAACATCAACAAATGCTAAAAATATGAACTTCTCCATAATGAACAGAGTCTCTTTTGATTGCATCAATAAAACGGTTGGCTAATTTCGACATGTTCTTAGTGTTTAATACCAAAACCTACCAAATAGTTGTCTCAATTAAGGAAAAAGAAAAAGAAAAAGAAAAGAATGTAAATAAAGACTAATTGTCAAATGGTGTCCCTCAATCACATCTATGGCCCATTCTTTACGTTTACAAGTTCACATTTACTTTCAACTCTATGAGGGTACAAATGGACCTTTGGACCAATGCTCCAAGACACAAATACGAAAAGGTTCTGCCGTGACTTTCCCGCAGGGGCAATATCAATTGTCTCATGGGAAGTTGACTAATTGGAAGTTCCTACTGCTGGAAGAGATAATATTATTAGTAGTCTGTCAAATTTTATCCATGCTTCATGTCACATTTGAACTATCAATCGATTCAACTAAATCGTTTTTGATTAATGTGGAATATCTTCCCGCAACTTTTAGTTGGTCTAATTAGATCCATAATATATTTCATATGCTTTTTTAATCACCCTTTCATTTATTAATTTATATGAAATATGTAATGGATAACAATTTTATGAAGCTGATGTTTGATGGAGAAATTTACTCGAACTTTGTGCATGTCATGGTGACTTTAAACTGTGAAATTATAATACCCGTTCCTTTGCCCTTGCCCGAATCTGGCAAAACATCAAAGGGAAAGCCAACATAACATCAACAAATGCTAAAAAGATGAACTTCTCCATAATGAACGGAGTCTCTTTTGATTGCATCAATAAAACAGTTGGCTAATTTCGACATGTTCTTAGTGTTTAATACCAAAACCTACCAAATAGTTGTCTCAATTAGGGAAAAAGAAAAAGAAAAGAATGTAAATAAAGACTAACTGTCAAATGGTGTCCCTCAATCACATCTATGGCCCATTCTTTACGTTTACAAGTTCACATTTACTTTCAACTCTATGAGGGTACGAATGGACCTTTTGGACCAATGCTCCAAGACACAAATACGAAAAGGTTCTGTGATAACTGCCGTGACTTTCCCGCAGGGGCAATATCAATTGTCTCATGGGAAGTTGACTAATTGGAAGTTCCTACTGCTGGAAGAGATAATATTGTTAGTAGTCTGTCAAATTTTGTCCATGCTTCATGTCACATTTGAACTATCAATCGATTCAACTAAATCACTTTTGATTAATGTGAAATATCTTCCCGCAACTTTCAGTTGGTTTAATTAGATCCATAATATATTTCATATGCTTTTTTAATCACCCTTTCATTTATTAATTTATATGAAATATGTAATGGATAACAATTTTATGAAGCTGATGTTTGATGGAAAAATTTACTCGAACTTTGTGCATGTCATGGTGACTTTAAACTGTGAAATTATAATACCCGTTCCTTTGCCCTTGCCCGAATCTGGCAAAACATCAAAGGGAAAGCCAACATAACATCAACAAATGCTAAAAAGATGAACTTCTCCATAATGAACAGAGTCTCTTTTGATTGCATCAATAAAACGGTTGGCTAATTTTGACACGTTCTTAGTGTTTAATACCAAAACCTACCAAATAGTTGTCTCAATTAGGGAAAAAGAAAAATAAAAATAAAAGAATGTAAATAAAGACTAACTGTCAAATGGTGTCCCTCAATCACATCTATGGCCCATTCTTTACATTTACAAGTTCACATTTACTTTCAACTCTATGAGGGTACGAATGGACCTTTTGACCAATGCTCCAAGACACAAATACGAAAAGGTTCTGTGATAACTGCCGTGACTTTCCCGCAGGGGCAATATCAATTGTCTCATGGGAAGTTGACTAATTGGAAGTTCCTACTGCTGGAAGAGATAATATTGTTAGTAGTCTGTCAAATTTTGTCCATGCTTCATGTCACATTTGAACTATCAATCGATTCAACTAAATCACTTTTGATTAATGTGAAATATCTTCCCGCAACTTTCAGTTGGTTTAATTAGATCCATAATATATTTCATATGCTTTTTTAATCACCCTTTCATTTATTAATTTATATGAAATATGTAATGGATAACAATTTTATGAAGCTGATGTTTGATGGAAAAATTTACTCGAACTTTGTGCATGTCATGGTGACCTTAAATTGTAAAATTATAATACCCCTTCTTTCACCTTAGCCTAGATCTGGCGAAACATCAATAGGGAACATCAATAAATGCTAAAAAGATTAATTTCTCATAATGAATGGAGTTTCTTTTGATTGCATCAATAGACAGTTCACTAATTTCGACCTATTCTTAGTGTTCAATAACAAAATCTGCCAAATGGGTGTCTCAATTAGGGAGAATAAAAAAAAGGAAGAAGAAAACAATGTTAAGAAAGACCAACTATCAAATGCAGTCCTTCAATCACGTCTATGGCCCGTTCTTTACATTTACACATTCGCACTTACTTTCAACTCTGAGGATACAAATGGACCTTTGGACCAATGCTCCAAGGCACAAATGTGAAAATGTTTTATGATGATTGTCGTGACCTTCCCGCAGAGCCAATATCAAGTGTCTCGTGGGAAGTTGACTAATTGAAAGTTCGTACTACTAGAAGAGATAATGTTGCTAGCAATTTGTCAAATTTTATCCATGTTTCATGTCATATTTGAACTTTCAATCGATTCATCCAAGTCACATTTGATTAATGTGAAATATCTTCCTGCAACTTTCAATTGGTCTAATTAGATCCGTAATATATAATATGTTTTTTTTTGTCATCCTTCCATTATTAATTTAAATGAAATATGTCATGGATAACAATTTTATGAAGCTGATGCTTGATGGAAAAAATTACGTGGACTTTGTGTGTGTCATGGTGCCTTTAAATTGTAAAATTATATTACTCATTCCTTTGCCCTCACCCAGATCTGGCGAAACATCAATAGAGAAGCCAACATAACATTAGCAAATGCTAAAAAGATGAATTTCTCCATAATGAACAGAGTCTCATTTGATTGCATCAATAGGTGGTTTACTAATTTCGATCTATTCTTAGTATTCAATGCCAAAACCTACCAAATGGTTGTCTCAATTAGGAAAAGAAAAAAGAAAAAGAAAAGAATGTGAAGAAATACTAACTATCAAATGATGTCCCTCAATCACGTCTATGGCCCGTTCTTTACATTTACATATTCACACTTACTTTCAAGTTCATGAAGGTACAAATGGACTTTTGGACCAATGCTCCAAGGCACAAATGTGAAAAGGTTTTGTGATCACGGCTGCGACCTTTCTACAGGAGTAATATCAAGTGTCTCACGAGAAGTTGACTAATTGAAATTTCCTACTACTGGAAGAGATAATATTATTAGTAGTCTGTTAAATTTTATCCATCCTTCATGTCATATTTGAAATTTCAATCGATTCAATCACTTTTGATTAATGTGAAATATCTCCCACAACTTTCAATTGATCTAATTAGATCCATAATATATTTAATATGTTTTTTTGTCATCTTTTCATATTAGTTTAAATGAAATATGTCATGGGTAACAATTTTATGAAGCTAATGTTTGATGGATAAAATTATGGGGACTTTATGCATGTTATGATGGCTTTAAATTGTAAAATTACAATTCTCATTCTTTCGCCCTCGCCTAGGCAAATCACCGATAGGGAAGCCAAGAGAACATCAACGAATGCAAAAAAAAGACCTTCTCCATAATAAATAGTCTCTTTTGATTGCATCAATAGATGGTTTACTAATTTCAACCTATTCTTAGCGTTCAATACCAAAACCTACCAAATGGTTGTCTTAATTAGAAAACAGAAAAAAAAAAATGTAAAGAAAGACTAACTATCAAATGATGTCCCTCAATCTCGCTATGGCCCATTCTTTACATTTACATGTTCACACTTAATTTCAACTCCGTGAGGGTACAAATAGACCTTTGGACCAATGCTCCAAGGCACGAAAAAGTTTGTGACTGTGGTGACCTTCCCGTAGGGGCAATATCAAGTGTCTTGTGGGAAGTTGATTAATTACAAGTCCCTACTGCTGGAAGAGATAATGTTTCTCTTAGTCTGTCAAATTTTATCCATGCTTCATGTCATATTTGAACTTCAATCAATTCAATTAAATCACTTTTGATTAATGTAAAATATCTTCCCACAACATTCAATTGGTCTAATTAGATCTGTAATATGTTTAATATGTTTTTTTGTCATCCTTTCATTTGTTAATTGAAATGAAATATGTCATGGATAACAATTTTATGAAGCTAATGTTTGATGGAGAAAATTACGTGGACTTTGTGCGTGTCATGGTGACTTTAAATTGTAAAATTATAATAACCGTTGCTTCGCCCTAGCCAAGATCTGGCAAGAGCACATCCTTGCCGTTGTGACACTGGGCAAGGTCTCGCCCAATCATGGCAAGGCTCGCCCTTGCCCAGATTTGCTGAGGGCTAGCCTCGTCGTCGCAACATTAAGGGCTCAACCTTGCCTTTGCAAAGATGGGTGATGTCTCGCCCAACCATGGAGAGCCTCGCCTCGCCCAAATCTAGCGAGGGCCAACCTCTTCGTCGTGGCGCTGGGTAAGCTCGCTCATGACAGCGAGGCCTCACTGGCCATAGCCTTTGGCTAATCAAGGAGAAAAATGGAAAAAGAAAAAAGTGTGAAAGAAGGGAAAAAGTAAAATATTATTAAAAATTACCACGTCAGCATCGGCCGAACGATAGCACCCACGTTAGTGTCGACCGATCAAATTTGACTAAATGGGCTGAATTAGCATAATTGTAAAAGGTTTATGATTGAATTGATAGACAAAAATGTTTAAGACTGAATTAGAAAAATTGCAATAGGTTTTGGATTGTTTTGGTAATTTTCCCTTCTTGTTTACATTCATGATTATCCCCTATTAATGTACTCTTATGTTATTTCATCTTTGAAGGGTTGAGGAAAATATAGATTCTTCCAGAGCTATTCCATTTTGTGTTACTCTTATTCAAGTGCTTGCGGACTAGTAAGGGCTAATCTCAATGAGATATTTGAACAGTATGAACTCGCAGGACTATGTCAATTACATTCTGCAAATCATATGAATTACTTACGTGCCCATAAAAAGTACAAAAGCTGAATGAATTCCTACACTTTAATTGGCGCTTTATGTTATATAATGAAAGCAACATTAATATGAATAGATATGAGTAGGGGTGAGCATTGAGCTCAATTCATCTTGGGAATCAGATCGAACCAGTCTAGACTGATTAGTTTAAGGCCGGTTCTTAGGAAAAATCAGTTCAGTTACACGAACCTAGGACTAGCTTAGTTCCAGGTTCCAAGGCCAAAACCACTGGTTCTACCCAAAAACCAATTCCTTCGGTTTGGTTCCTTGGTTGAATCGATTTCAAAGTTCTTTTTGAAAAAAAATAATAATAATTGTACACCCAACGAAAATCATATCATGGTCTTCATCATGAATAAGCAACAACATAATCACTTTACCAATTTTTTTTTAGGGTGAAAAGATGCTACCTTTTTATTCTATAATAAGAATTTGATTTTTTACACAAAATAACAAAGGAGGACTAATTCCCAAGTAGAATCGACAACGACCAGGATTAGGAACCAACAATTCCAAGACCGACTGGTTTGGTTCTCAGTTCTGAAATTTTGAAACATCATAAGGTCGAATATCCAGTTCTTGGTCGGGGACCAACTCACTAGGAAACCGATCACCCCTACATACAACATTGCCACGATTTCGAATTTAATAGGCCAAACAATTGATGTCATAGCCTGTTTCCACTATGTATCTATATTTCCATCTCTTGTATAATCAACCGTTTCAAATACAAGAAAGCTAGAAGAGTGTAAATAACTAATTATTACGCTCCCCATCACTGTTCTCGGGTCTTC
The DNA here is from genome assembly GCA_028830015.1 of Eucalyptus grandis x Eucalyptus urophylla. Taxonomy (NCBI): domain Eukaryota; kingdom Viridiplantae; phylum Streptophyta; class Magnoliopsida; order Myrtales; family Myrtaceae; genus Eucalyptus; species Eucalyptus grandis x Eucalyptus urophylla. The sequence continues at coordinate 54,763,888 of CM054190.1, read as the reverse complement.
GGAGACTTTGCACCTACATAGAGGACAACGGCTAGAGAGAGAGAGAGAGAGAGAGAGAGAGAGAGAGCCAAGCCTTTGTGTCTAAAGCTTGTTTCTGTGTTTTAACGGAACGGAAGCGTTAGATAGCCAAGTGTCATAGGAGCTTTGAGAAGGAACTGAACTATATATCTTTTAGAAACGTCTCAGAAAGATTTCTTGGCAAGTAGCGGCCATTGTGGCTAAAGTGGCTTACGATCTCGGTAAGTGCACTTGCCAATGCTGCTCATAGTCCCATCCACATGGAAATTTTGGTCTCTCTTCCTCAGCCCGCTAAATTTCCAATCCTTTGTAGGCTTAGCGACACGCCCACCACGTCCAGAAAAATCTTGTCAAGTACGCAGAAAGTTGCATGCAGAAACTAAGGATCCCATGCTGGTGTAAATTTGCTAATTTGCACCATGTCTAATCACTAATGGAGTAGCTATGTTATACGCAGCGCCCAAATCCCCAAGCAAAAAAGATCCAACACTGTAAAGAGAGCGTGCGAGCATGTGGTTGATCATTTCAATTCATCAAATCTGGGACAGGTCAATGCCTAATTCACGAGTAAACATATTTTCCTCATGAATCATGGAGTTAAACTTGATCCAGTCCTCTTAACAGTGCTTGAATGATCCTTGGACATGCAATATCCACTTCGACATGCATTCAAAGCAGAGCACCAGCTGAGCACAATGCGTAAAGACAAATCGTGGAGGAGAACTAGACCTTAGGACTGAGAACTGATAAGAGAGGAAGTAGAATTACGGCAATTTGTTGATATATAGGAAAGTAACTAATTTGCAGAAGACAACTTACTTCGGAGGATTTTCCTCAGACATACAAGTTGGCAATCACTCAATGAGACAATCATGGTTAGGCTCCGGGAAGAATGCGATCTGCATTTTGTGAGAACATGAGCATAAAATAGAATCTTTTTTTAACAGAAATATTAGCAAAAGAAGTCAATAAGAATGGAGAACGTAATGAATGAAAGATGCTAACTTGGGAAGGCAAAACAATTAGGCTTCTTTTGCAAAAACTAATGTGGATCATCAGGGATGATAATCTCAAGTTGAGAAGAATTTCCTAAGAGTATGATCACAAGTTCAACTGACTATCCCCTAGATCGTGATCTCAAATCTAGGACCTTTTTCTGAGTCAGCTTACAACTATCCAAGAACAGCTTCAACTGCCCTTTTTCCGGTTGAAGTAGTCACGACCTCAGTCACCAATCCATCATACTTTTTTCAATACATTCAACAATGCTTAAAAGTTCTCTTAAAGGCTTTTGAAGAATATTTTTAAGGATGAGGGGAAATGCATGTTTGTGAGCGTGGGGATGGGGGTGTGTGTGTATGTTTGGGAAAGAGGGAGGGAGGAGAAGAAGAAGAGGGAAAGGTGGGAGAGAGAGAGAGAGAGAGAGAGAGAGAGAGAGAGAGAGAGAAGGCCTTACAGAATACTGTTCTTGACCATTCCCTTTAACTCGATGGAGCATGGACCTGATTGCAAAAGCAAAGCAAAAGTATAGATTTGACAAACTGAAGCAAAAAAAACAGCAACTCAAATTCAAAAAGAAAGAATAGAGAATGACTTGCTAAATATAGAGAATAGCAGGACACCAATTAGATTCAAGCAAAAACCAGGACACCAATTAGATTCGAGCAAAGAGCAGGGCGCCACTTAGATTCAAGCAAAAAGCTCATCTCATATATCATTTAAACATGTTCTCGTGCATAGTGACAATACATGTTAAGCCGTTTCTGTGGTCAGAGATCCCAGAACACATGCAAAGTTTAGTATACAAAAGTTGACCAATAAGAGCTGAGTGATAATAAAAGCACTAGAATGGCAAATTTATTGTTTGATATTCATAAATTCGTCTCAGTGTAGAAATTAATGTAGGTCACCAAAATATCATACCATCTTCAACAACCGTGTTTAACATGGAAATTTTTCCTGACCAATGTGAACAGTAGATGCTCTTTCACTACTAATGGGCCACTGATATCAGAAAGAGCCAAGACAGTGCAACAGAAGAAATTCTGGCAGAGTTTGTGACAGGTTAACAATATATAGTAGCCTGCCATAAAATAGTCTCCAACCGTCATGCTCAAAGCTTTCCTCATGCCAATTTATCTATATAGACTGTTATTAAAGGATATTACCTGAAAATACAATTGCTCCATCGTTCTAGCATATCACCAAGATTCACTATGAATGCTCTGTACAAAACATTCACAGAAAGAATGTTACTTTCCAGGATTACTGTGAGATTCTTCTGTTCCATTTGTGACCATTATGTATAACTGAATCTAAGCAATAATCTAAACAACTAAAAGAGGGTAATTACATCGGTAATTTTAGAATGCATATGATGCGTGGTAGTTCTATGACTGTTGACCTGCTCAAAATTAACCAGGAAAGAATGGTGGAATACCATTGTGTGCATGTGAGTAAGAGTGTTTTCTTGTAGAGGGAGGGACAGAGGGAGGTTCATCAGCAAGGCATCAGAAGGATCAAACTGATCGAAGTTAATATGTACACTTAGATGCAAATTGCAGAAAGGAATATAAATGTGGAGGAGGGCACCTCTCTAAGTTACTAAATGGATCCATCTTTATCACCCATCTGACAATATTACTTTCTCTCTAAACTGGCATATCGCTGCCTTTGTACAATCAAGAACTATAGTAGCAGATCAGGGTCAGACAAAGAAGCATTTTTTTTTGTCAAAAAGTTGTCACAAATATTGGGGTAGTATTCCACCCAACATTGACATGAAGCAATCTTCCAATCATGCATATAAGGGGAAACAGTGCTCATTCCCCATTAAACCAGAAGTACAAGACTTAAACAAAGATATTGCAAATTATATTTGTAAGCCATGAATCATAAGAATATAAATCCTAACATGATGATCTTCCACCAAAAGCGTTACTCTAAATATGAGATCTCTAACATAGTCATCTCAAATTCACAATTATAATGCAGTTGGGCTTTACCCTCTCATAGGCTGCACATATTCCCATGTTGGAGGTTTAGCATCCTTGTACTTGCAAATCTGAATAAGTTCAAAAAGTTTCATGCATTATAACTAGGCATAAAGTGTGCACCAACAGTTTTATAGGAGAAAATTTCATACTTGGAGACCTGGGACGTCATCTGTTGCCAAGAAGGTAATGTATCCAAAGTTCGAATGTGCCCCAGCTCCATATATTCCTTTAAAGGAATTAGAGTCTAGACCTAAACAAAGAGCAGAATTTCCACCGGATGAGAAGACAAATTTGCAGGGTTTAATATAAAGTTTATTGAAGTAAAATCTACCTTCGTAGTGCAACAAGCGCAAGGTCACAATAGGCTCGCCAAGTATTTCTGGCTTGTCAAGAAAATCAGCCTCCAGATCAAGTGCTAGAGCAATGATCCTTGTAACTACTTTTGCCACATTTCTGAGTGTGCACATTTACAAATAAAAAAAATTACCAAATTGACTACCATCGCTTTGTTTATAGCAACAAATTACACTTAATCCTGCCACATAGATCATCTAGGCATTAGTCTTGGATCTAAAAGTCAAATGATTTAGAGTTGGAGACCCTATTGACTGTAAAATCAGCCATCCCACTGAATGCAATTAGACACTTGCGTTGAGGCTCTTGGTCAGCGTGATTAATGGTAAATCTCGACGGCTAAAAATAAGTATTGTAGCGACGGTGCCTCTCGTCCCTCAACAGCTTCATTTTCTCACTCAAAGGCAAGCCGAAGAACCACCTGCTCTGGGCGAAGACCTCCTCCATCAAATCCTGGCCGATTCCGTGATTGATCACGTAGAAAAAGCCAGAATCCAAGCACGCCTGAGGCCAGCGGATCGGATTCATCCGTCAGCGTCGTGACGAATCAAAAAACCTTAGTTTCCTCGGTTTCGGCACCGGAAATCGAATTGGAATATCAGAAAACTCGAGAGAATCGAAGACCTGTTTGAGCAGGGACACCGACCGTCGAATATCGGAACTCGAGAGATCGATGCGGTGGAGAGCCGAAGTCGGAACTCCGGCGACTTCAATGGCGTTGGCGTCATCCATGCTCGCCAACGCTGCTCCGCCTGGCACGTCGTAGCTCGCTTGCTGAGATCGCCGTCCGTTCACCCGTCTGATTTCACAGTGATGATGACCACGACTGACGATGACCGATGACGGAAGGGATTCCGAGTTGCGGGCCGGTGATGGAGGGAGTAAGGGGTTTGAAAAAGAAGCAGAAAACGACGGCGTCTATTGAAAAGAAAGAGTCAGCAAAGATATTTGGTGCGGCATTATCCTTTTGACAAAAAGTCAGCATTTTTAATCTGATACGGCAAGGGTTCGGGGTAGAACAGGGAACCGCATTAAACCGGCCATAAAAACGAGTCTGGTTCAAGTTTTACACGGTTAATGATCCGGTTCCAGTTTCCCAAAAAAAGGGACTGGTATTGTGGGGTTCAGTTCCCATTCCTAAATCCTAAGTCAGAACAAGATCGAGAATAGGAAATTAATAAATTGTGGTTACATGCTTTGAACTTTTTATTATTTATTTTGCTTTACATATTTATCTTATATAAATTTTTTTATTGATAAATGGAGATTTTTGTTATTAGGTTCGCTTTCGTTAAGGAAGAAACAAATGGATAAAAAAATTATTAGTTCTCGAGTAAAATATGAAATCGATTAACATGATAAGTTTTAGATTGCAAGGTACGTAAATTAAGTTCTAGCTTCAAAATAATAAGGAATCGGTTCCAACGGAGTAAGTTTCAAGTTAAACCTAAACCGACTTTAGAACCATTCACCTTCAATAATGTCATCAAATTAGTATGGGGAGTTTTTTTTATAGGCATTGTCGAATTAGTGAAGTTGACCTTTTGACTTTTTGAACACCGCCATCGACATCTGAAGAGCGTGTCTCTGCATGTGCAGGCGATCGCGGGCTAGCAAGGGCTTATATCTCAAATGAAGACATATTCGAATGATACGAACTCGATAACCCATGTCAATCACATTTCACGGAGCATATGAATCCCTTGCATGCTCATCAGGAGCACGAAAGCAGCATGAATTCCTTCGCTTTAATCGATGTCTCCACGTTACCGAATGCGAGCAACAATGAAATGAGCCGATACAACAACGTGGCCGTTTCGACCTTAATGGAACAATGGATGTCATAGCATCTGTCCCGTACCATATGTTTCCATCACAATCTTTTGTATAATCAATTAACTGAAGGTAAAAGAGGGCAATCAATTAGCTAGCTTTGCTAATCAAACTCACTTTTGGTGTTGGCTCTTGGGGGATTTTGCACCTACATAGAGGACAAGAGCTACAGACACAGAGCCAGGTCGCTATGCAAGTCGAATGGTAGACATGGCCACAGCAGCCCACCTGCTTGGCCTCCGGGCTGCTCTCGGGATCATTAAAACCTTCCATGCACACCGCGCAAGCACCAGCCACCATTTCCGCCGCCCCCGCGACCCCACAAACCGTGTCCATCTTTGAGACCGCCACTTCTGACCTCGCCTTCTGGTGGGGGAAGCATTGATGATTCGCCGGAGTGAGACCTTCATCGAGTCGAACATGAAGTCGATCGGATTGTCTGGTTTTGCCATCGGCTCAGAACTTACGGTGGCTATGAGGGAAAGAGGGAGGTTTTGATTTTGAAGGAAATATGGTTATCAAATAGTAATTTCTTCGTCACATTGGGAACTCATGGAGCTAAGGGAGGTGATCCCTGTTGAATGCCGGGCCATCTTTCTATTTGGTATGGTTTTGGACTGTATTGTTTACGAGCTTTTGATGGATGCCATCTTAATGAGTACCTATGATTTAAACACGCACACACACACACATATATGTAAATTTTATTGATGAATTACAAATATGAACATGACCTACATGAAAAGTTAACTAAAAATAAGTATGCGTAATATCCAAATTTATGAACTGCCAATCGAAATACTAGTTGTAAGAAATTTTTTTCATTAATGGAGAATGTGTAATGTAACTCATTTTGTTGCACAACTCATCTTCACCACCAAGGATATAAGAATTATATTTTGAATGTTCATTCAATTGTCCTAATCAATAGCGATGGATGGAGTTGTATAATGAAAGATTGGTTAGGGCATGTATGCGAAGTTCCCCCTTTATTGTGACAACTAGTATCGAAATCTTTCAGTCAAACCCCTTGAACATTGGTTTCATTTTTAGGAATTGAGAACTGGAGCGATACTTCCAAGAACCAAACCCAATCGGCCAGTTCGGTCCAAGTGGTCCATTTTGTATGCCCCTAGCTGAGAATGGACAAAATTCACTACATGTCCTCAAATTTCATATAAAACCAGCTACACAAATCCCAAATATTCCATCTCGCGAGTCAAGTCCACCTCTCCCGGAGGAGAGAGAGAGAGAGAGAGAGAGAAAGGGTCATACAAAATACCTTTCTTGACCATTGCATATAACTCGATGGAACGTGGGCCTAATTGCAAAAGCATAAAATAAGTAGTAAGTTAAATTATTTATTAAAAATAAAAAGAAAAAAAAAGAGAGGATAAGTGTATTGGATGTCCTTGATACTCATAACGAAAGTATAATTGAGTCTTAAAACTTTTAAAAAGTTCAATAAAATCCTAAAACTTATCAAATTGATCCAATTAAAATCTTCATTTGATTGCACTTTTTGAAAGTTTTAGGACTCGATTACACTTTTGCAACAAGTTTTAGAATATCATTGAGCTTTTTGAAAGTTGTAGGACTTAATTGTATTTTCGTGAAAAATACTGAATTGCACGAAAAATACTTAATTGTAAATTTTGAAAACTTTTAAGATTCAATTATATTTCTGTGGAAAATTTTAAGACTTTCAGTGCACTTATATAAAAAAAGAAAAATAGGACACCTATTAGATTCCTAAGGAGGTCATTTTAGGGTACAACTAGGGCTTGGGGCCGTCAAAAAAGATCGTAGATCCATAATTTAAATCTATGGAAGTGAGTTGTCAACTTAAATTAAGATATGGACCATAATTAGTTCTAAATTAAAAACCCACATTAAATGGGTTTAAATGGGTTTAAAAAATGAACCGACTTCATTTATAAGCAAGAGTCAAGGGAGTGCGAGAAAAGATATTCCGATGGAGTTTTGGACAGGCTACCAATCTATAGTAGCCTGCCATAAGAAAATCCCTGACCTTCACGTTCAAAGCTTTCCTCATGCCAATTGATTTATATAGACTTATGTTAAGGCATATTACCCGAAAATACAATTGCTCCCTAGCACATCACAAAGATTCACTATGAATGCCCTATACAAAATTGCCATGGAAAGAATGTTGCTTATCAGGACTATTGTGAGACTCTTCTGGCCTATATACATCATGGTTATGTGAAAAATGAGTCCTAAGCAATAAACTGAACAACTAAAAGAAGGTAATTACATAAATAATTGTAGAATGTATAGGATGCGTGGTAGTTCTATGGCCATGGACCTGCGCATGAGTAAGCCGGAAAGAATGGTGGAATACCACCACGTGTGCAAGGCGGAGAGAGAGAGAGAGGGGGGCTTCATTAGCAAGGCACCAGAAGGATTAAACTAATCTAACTTAATATGTGAACGCGTTTGCTTGTCCGGATTCGATTGTTGAGGCATAAAGTGGCATTAGAAATCCTCTGAATAATCTCTGGATCATAAAAAATACCATCATTTATTTAGTACAACTTAAAATAGGATAGGAATTTTTTGAAAATCCTCTGAATATCTCTCTCTCATGGTTCTCGGGCTTCACTCTTTGACACCTTCACTGTTTCGCTTGTCCCATCCCCCACCGACGGCTCCAGCTCCAGCCACAGCCACGGCCCCATTGTCGCGCGCCCTTCCCTCCCCTCGACCGCGTCTCTTAGCTGTCTCAATGGCGACAACAATCACACGACGGGGGCTATCAGCAGAGGTGGCAAAAATAGCTATGGATGAGGAGCAGAGGATGGGGTAGAATCAAGGGAAACTCATAGCGACAAATTATCGAAAGAAATTGATGATGTGAATGGTCATAATGTTCGATTGGGTCTCGTAGAGGAGGAGGAGGAGAGGAGGGGTTGTTTCGGTGAGAAGGTTTGTTTCAATGGATTCTCTATTTCGCTTCTTCTTCTTTTTTGGGTCATATATTTCAGGTAATTGAAGCGCGCTAATGTTTGGAATTGCAACCTCTAATATTTAGTTTTTGTTGCCAATCACATTATGAGATAACAGAAGATAATGGATTTTTTTTTTTTTCGTTAGAGAAGATAACAAGCTTTATTAAGTTATTTGAAAAAGAAATTATGCCACCTTTGTCCTGGATTTCTTATCCAACATTTCATTCGGTTTGTTGGATCTGGAGGACATTGCTAAAAACCAGATAAAATAATATATTATCATATTTAGACTTAAATTCGGACCACCACACACATAGCCTAGATGCAAATTATCAAAAAAGAAAAGAGCAGTGGATGAGGGCTTTCTAAATGGAAATCCATCTTTATTACCCATTGACAACAAGACTTTCTCTCTAAACTACCATATCATTGCCTTTGTACGAAGAAGAATTATATTAACAGATCATTATCAGACAAAGAAGGATTTTTTGTCACAAAGTCGTTACTAGTAGTGGGGTAGTATTCCACTTTCGCATGAAGTAATAAACTTCCCATCATGCGTGTAAGGGGTATTGTGTCGGTAGCCGGTTTAAGGCCTGAGTAGAGCTCCACCAACATGGCAGTAGGATTTTCACCCACCCTAAACTCACCCTAGGCGTTGAGAGCTACTACAGTCTCCCACCCAGCAGTATTCAGTATTGAAGCACTAACGTGGAGTCTCCCTTCCCCACAAAGAGGCCCCTAAGTTCCCACCCAAGCTTTTTTCCTCCGGTGAGTAGGAATACAGGATGTGACATTATAGGATGGATCTTTCACCTATTTCTTCTCTCTTGAGCCTTTTAGGGACCTGCTCAAGTCCAAGTATTCCACTCACATTGGCATGAAGTAATCTTCCAATCATGCGTGTAAGGGGACCAACAGTACAGGATTAAAAAAGAAGTCATTGCAAGTTATTTTTTGCATGGCATGGATTCCTAGAATATAAATCCTAACATGATGATCTTCCACCAAAAGCATTCAAATGACCCTATATATGAGATCTCCGACATGATCATCTCGAATTCACATTTATAATTGGCCTTTACCCTTTCAAAGGTTGCACATCTTCCCATGTCTGAGGTTTAGCATCCTTGTTCTTGCAAATCTTAAATAGTTTAAACAGTTCCAGGCATAATTACTATTCATAAAGTCTGCACGAACAATTTCATAGGCGGATAGTTCACATGGAGACTTGAGACACCATCGGTTGCCAACAAGGTAATAAACCGAAGTCCGAATGTGCTCCAGCTCCATATATTCCTTTAGAGGGATCAAAGACTAGACCGAAACAAAGAAAGGACTATCAACCGGATGAGAACAAAGAGTTGCGGGGTTTATTATGTAGTTTAGTGAAGTAAAATTTACCTTCATAGGGAAACAAGCGCGAGTTTGCAATAAGCTTGCCAAGTAATTTTTGCTTATCAAAAAAATTAGCCTCCAGATCAAGTGCTATAGCAATAATCCTTGCGACTATTTTCGCCACATTTTTGAATGTGCATGTTACACAATTAACTATCATCATCTTTTGATACCAGCAAACTACACTTAAGCTTGCCACATAGATCCTCTAGGCACTACGCTTGAGATATGATTGGATCCAAAAGTTAAATGATTTTGAGTTGGAGACCCTATGCAATGAAAATTGCGACTGTAATATCAACCCAACCTCTGTAAGCAAGTAGATGCTTGAGTTGAGGCTCTTGGTCAGTGTGATTAACAGTAAATTTCGATAGCTAAAAATATTTTATTTGAATTGCAGCATAGTAGCTTTGGAATGATGCCTTAGAAAAATTTTTAATCAGCAGTTGGGAATAACTGGAAGAGAATACTTTGGCCAACACAGGATAAGAGCCCAAAAGAGCATGTGCAGTTCAGAAGTCAAAGGCAATCAAAAAATCCACTTGGGCCACCTTGAAAATCACAAGAACATGGCATTATCTGACGCAAGTGGAAGGGGAAGAAGATGACCATCGGGGTACGTGAAAAAGCCCCAAATACCCAGTCAGAGAAATAGAAGATCTCTGTATTATCTTTTCCTTGGAGAGTAAAATTTCACATCCTGGAACCTGCAAGAAGAATTAATGTGTATAGCTCTTTATCATCTATAGCAAAAGCTCCCTATGCTTTGACTATGAAATTTCTCCATCGTCTGCCTCCTTGTTAACAATATATCCAGTGATGATAAAACAGCGAAACCAGAAAAAGCATTCCATCATCAGCAACTATTTTCGGGTGGACAGAGACTGTAGTAAGCAACTGTTTACCCTCAGAAGGACAGAGGCTTGGTCTGAAATGAGGCTTGTGCGCATCAGGATCATTCTCCGATACTTCCATTCCTATGCGGTATCCCTCCTTATAATCTCCTATAAGCCGACAATGGAATCATTACTACTCGAACAATCTTCAGAAAAATGATAAGCAGATTGATAATGACAAGTTTCAGCTAAATCTTTGGCTTAGAGCTCATGGATATCTGTATCAGTTCTAATGATGTGTCCTCACTTCCCTTTCTAAGGCAGCTAATCAGCTGATTACAGGAAGCTATCAAAATCACCAGGTATTCATCTAAATCCTCTTTAATCAGCAATGTCTTCAGTGATCCGACATCCAAAAGGAACAGATTGTTGGAAATGGTGATCCATTTTCTAGAATTTCCTAGAGTTGGTAAACTTCTAGAATTCTCTAGAATTCCCTAGATGAATTTTCTAGAAGAAAGAAGAAAACATTTTCTAGAAGAAAGAGGAAAATGTCCAACACGTAAGAGAAGTCTCTAGAATTGTCTACAAGCTCATGTGTCTAGAAGTTTCATCTTATGCTAGAGAAGTCGAGAGACTTCCTCCACCAACTTTGGCAGCTATATAAAGGAGCAAGTGCTCCATATTTTGGGTAAGGGAGCTAACCATAAAAACCACACATCATGCTCCCTCACCAACACTTCAACTATTGTAAAATTATTTTCATAAACTAGTGAAATTATCGTTGTTCCATAAACCTTCTCAAAATATCCTATCCTTGTCCCCTGTCCATCCTCTATCAAATATAAACTATACCATGCTTCCGCGCTCAATTAAATTTTTTAACAGATAAAGGTCATCAGAACGAACAATTAATCTGATTCCCAGGATCAAGGACCTGATCAAACCAAGGAGCATACCCTTGGTTCTTCTCGTTCCTCACCAACTTCATCTTCCCACTCAATGGCAAACTGAAGAACCGCCTGCTCTGGACGAAGACTCCTCCATCAAATCCTGGCTAATTCCATGATTGATCACGTAGAAAAAGCCAGAATCCAAGCACGCCTGAGGCCAATGGATTGGATCAGATGCCCGTGTCATCACAGATCAAAACCTTGCATACCTCCGCTTTCAACATCAGAAACCGAACTGAAATAGTGGACAAACTGACCTGTTTGAGCAGTGACGCCGATCGTGGAATATCGGAGCTCAAGAGATCGATGCAGTTGAGAGTCGAAGTCGGGACTCCGGCGTTTGCATCAGTCATGCTCACTGCTACTTCTCCGCCTAGCACTGTCGTCGCTCGCTTGCTTGCTGAGATCCCCCTCTGTTCGGCTGTCCGAACTCACAAGTGACTAGGGCGACGGTCGATGAGGAAGAAGATCTCGAGTACATTTTCTCTCTTGAAGATGAACCCTCTCATAAGTTCAAAAGAGGCCTAGAGTGGACTCTATTTCAAAGAATTACTTGAAGTGGCAAAGTCAGTCTCAAATAAACCTAGGCTCACCGGAGGGCATTTCCAGAGACTTGAACATGGGTAATTTGGTCAAAATATGCTGTTGGATAAAAAATTGAGGAAAATCCCCAAATGATTTCCTATAATTTTTCACCTTTTCTTCCTTCTTCTCCCCAGCTGCCCTCGCCCGATTCTCGCCTGTGCCGGACCCGGTCTTCACCGCTCGCCTGATCCTCGGCCGCGCCGCTCCCGGTCTTCGCCGCTCGCCCGATCCTCTTCACTCCTCGCAAGCTTCAGTCCGCCGTTCGCGGTTCACCGTCGGCTCTTCTTTCCCAGATTCATTGTCCACAATCTTTAAGTCGTCCATGAGCTTCAAGTCCGTTGTCTCGTCTGCAAGCTTCATTCGCTTTCAATTGAGGTCAGAGTCGTTCATATTGGTGCAGTCCGTTTAAGGGAAGGCTATCGTAGCTTGTTGAAACAATATGTCGCCTAGGTATGGGCATGTCGTGGAACATCACACCAATGGCACTGAGGCTCTCTTCCCCAACCCGAATGTCTGTTCTAATCACAGTCACAAAGCCTGCTCCTCCTGCTTGAGCAATTCTTGTGGAAGACCCGAGTTCCAATCCTCTCTTCGATGCTCCTCGGTCTATTCATGCCACCGCAAAGGAATTTCCGTTCCCTCTAATGCCCTTCCACGAAAAATTGATCCAAGGTGGCGAGGAGGGTTCTCCTTCGGGGCAAATTTGGGATTGCGTCGCACCAGCGTTGCTCTAGCAAAAGCTTTTGTTCTGTCCTGTGACTTTAAACTTCAATGGCTGGCTTTTCTCGTTGTGATCTATGAACTGTTTGTTCATGCGACAGATGCGCTTATTGGTGAATCCGACGGTAGAATTAGTGACTTCTAATGTTTTGGAGCTGTGAGGACAAAAGCTAGAGCTGCGGGTTTTGGACATTGCAGAAAACGAGGTCGAAATTCTTCTTCTTTGTCGATTTTTATCGCATCCTTTAAGTTAGTAATTTGACTTTGCTATTGTCAGTAAGCTAGATATAAACTTCTCCGATTAATGCTTTCGTGGTAAACTGCAGAAGGGGATGAATTCTTTACTGGGCTTCCCATGTCTTCTGATGGAAAAGAGACTACCCTGTCCGGAAGACTTGCGGCTCAAGCTTTGGGCATTTCATGAACTATCACATCAATATCGACTGTTTTTATAAGTGAAGGCAACGAGCAGGACGTTGCTCTTGCAGAGGGAAGTCAGCACCTGCAGAAGCGGGAGGAAGAGCTTTGAGGGAAGAAATTCTTCAGCGGAGACACTATTCAATAGCTGGACATCCCAATAGGATGCTTGGACAATCTACTTAGGGTCCTTGAGGAGATTTTCAGTCTCAAAGTGGTTGCAGGTGAGAGGTTTCCATTTCTATTTGCATGGATGAAGGAGTTCTCAGATGCTCCAGGAATCAAAGATTGTTGGCCCCTCCATGACAAGCTAATCTCCGAGTGCGTTGCTCTTCATCAAGTGTTTCGCACAAAATTGTCGTGGACTTGATCTATATATATATTTGTCGAAGGGTGTTAAGACTCATGTGACTGTCAGTTGTCATCTTCATATTCCAAAATAAATTATATGTAGCACTTATTACTGATCTTTTGGACCAGTTTTCCCTTCAAATACGAAATAGTTTGCGATCACAGATGATATGTTTCCATATGCAAAATAGTTTTATCTTCGGTGCATGCTAGAGACAAAATTGGTTTGAATTGAGTGAATAATGGAATATTTGCTGGTTTAGGACAGGAAACAGTCAAAAAGCTCAAAGTAAAACTTACAAAGTTGCCAGCACATGGCTACTGGTTAGTTGTTCATCCTGGGTTGTCATTATTATACAACATAGTGTACTGACCAATGAGTGTAGATTGGCATCTCATTGAGCTTTCAAAGAAGTGACGACAATCGCTTGATAATTGGAATAACGACACTAAAGCAAATTACGGAACTTCATTTAGTGATTAGCAGATCGAATATGATAACCTTGCCGCATAGTTCTACTTGCTCCGAATAAGCAAGAAAACCAAGAGAAAACAAAAAATAACAACGCCGCAGATATTGTAGAGTTAACAGACATCACTGAACAGCAACAAAAGGTTTTATTTGGGAAATTAGAACATGTACCACTCAACAGTTCCACCACCTTGCTATTTTCATAAATCAATACAAAGCATGCTGTGAATGCAACACAACCATAACTAAAGAGAGAACTAGGGACAAGAATGATAAGCCTCCGTGCAGAAAGTTGAGTCTGCACAAAATTTTTCAAAACAAACATGCTGAGCGAAGAGGATTTCTCAATTTGTAAAATTGTGCTTTACAATCTATAAATAGTCCAATCTGTAGATGGAGGGCTTACAGAGTTTCATCTAACAAATAGATGCATTAACATTGTTAAATCCAATCCAAGGAGCTGCACTGAGGCCTCCAACAGACAATATGAATTGAATCTAGGATGTTACACTCTTTCCTGAAACCTTCAGATGCAGAACTCACTCCATAAATGTAACCCCCAAAGGACGGTTTGCTCATGTCCCTCATACTCCTGCTCGAAGAATTGCCTCGGCAAAAGCTCCTCATAAGGGGATCGTGTTGCAAATAAGTGCCAAATGAGTGTTGGAAGCGCAAACATCAACACGGGATTGCACAGTATTATCTGAGTCCCAATCGACCAAATGAAGAACGCTCAATATCCAGGATGACGGATGAACCGATAGACTCCATGAGCTATAAGCTTGTGATGATCCTCATGATGAATTTTGATCAAATGCGTGAACGCCCCTCCAGCAGTTCTAATCGCTAACTTCCTAATGATTGCCCCAACTATAATCATGGCAAAGCCTAGATTGCTGATCCACCAGCATTCTTCCAAAGCTGGAAAATTACTCCACCAGAGAAAACAACATTGCAACAAGATAATTCCAGCGAGAGGAGCAGGCTTCGTGACTGTGATTGGAACACACATTCGGGTTTGGGAAGAGAGCCTCAGTGCCATTGGTGTGATATTCCACGACATGCCCATACCTAGCAGACGTGTTGTTTCAACAAGCTGCAATTGATTTCCCTAAACAGACTGCACCAATATGAGCGACATTGACCTCGATTGAAAGTGAATGAAGCTTGCAGACAAGACAACAGACTTGAAGCTCATGGACAACTTAAAGATTGTGGATGATGAATCCGGGAAAGAAGAGCCGACGGCCAACGGCGAACGACAGAGTGAAGCTCGCGAGGAGTGACGAGGATCGGGCGAGCAGCGCGGCTAAGGACCAGGCGAGCGGTGAAGACCGAGAACAGTGCGGCCGAGGATTAGGCGAGAGCAGCGGGGGAGAGGAAGGAAGAAAACGTGAAAAAAATAAAATCATTTGGGGATTTTCTTCAATTTTTTATCCAATAGCAGATTTTGACCGAATTACCTTTGTTCAAGTCACCAAAAATGGCCCTGTAGTGAGCCTAGGCCCTTATTTAAGACTAATTTGATCACTTCAAGTTCTTTGAAACAAAGTCCACTCTAGACCCTTTTTTGAGAAAATGACCCCACTTTGAGCTCTTAATTGAAAATTTCCCTCATTTTTCTGTAGTGCCCTTGAATAAATATTTGTGTTAATCATTAAAAGAATAAAATGATATTATTTGATGTTTGCCGTTGGAAAAGAATTATAACAATTAGAAATTAACTTTCAATATTTTTTTTTCTTCATGCAATTGAAATGGTAGTCTTATTACTACCTATTATGACGTTACATAAGGAGTGAAGATGACCGTATAGGTGTGTCATGCAGGCATGATAACTATATTTTCTTTTTTAAGGCCAAGCTACTGTCTATTCCATTTATTAGTTTGATTTCACTTTACAATTTCAATATGGAAAAATTAAAAAAATCTTTTGTTGTATAAAAATAAATTATGACTATTTTTTGTAAAAATAAAAGGAAAAATTTAAAACATAAAAGGGGCTGAAATTGGCCCAAACAGGTACCAGGCCCAGCCTTGGCATGCCGGCTAGAAAGGCCTAGCCCTACCTTGCTTGACACATAAGGTTCATGGGCAGTGCCTGGCGTGACGCAAGAAGACGTCGAGCTTCAAGGAAACAATGTTTGTCACTAGCAAATCTACCAACTCTCAAACAAAGTGTTTACTTAGAGAACATGGCAGCTGCTACACCTTCTAAAGTTGGACATGAGTTATACTCTCGATTACAGTTCTAGTCGTGTTTTGAATTGTTTTCCTTTGATTCAGAAAGCTTAAAAGAAGATTAAGAACTATCTTAAAGAGTCATACACACAACGTAATAGAAATGAAATTACTGAGTACAAACTATGAAAAATGCTATGTTCAAATTCCGAGCTGCTCTCGGCCTTGTTTTCTTGTCAAGGAAGTGACAACTTGATCTTGTTGAGCTTAACCACGACAGTTTTCATGTCCATTCTTTCCTCAGGCAAGTCCTTTGAACATTCTAGTCCTAACTCTATTATCAATAAGACTATGCTATTAAATTTTGAAGGCATCGTATCTTCATGTTTCGTGCGAAGGATTTTGCTATCCACAATTTCGAGCACTCTCCCTGGAATTGCTGCACCTACCCATTGCCTCAGGCTGATATCCGCATTGAACATTTCACTAGTTGGCTTCTTCCCAGTAATCACTTCCAACAACAATACACCAAAGCTGTATACATCTCCTTTTGTCGAGACTTTTCCTTCCAAACCATACTCTGCAAGCATCATAGTTTGTGACGTAAGAACATCGACAATTGATCTATTTCTTTTTGGGACATAAGTAACAAGATCAAGAGGCATACGAGTGTTAATATATCTCTATTACATTATACCATTATCTTGGCAATCAAAGGCTTGAATTACCAAATATTTGACAAATGTACCTGGAGCAATGTAACCAATCGTGCCAAGAGTTCGGGTTTGTGTATCAAGCTTGTTCTCAGCCAAAATCTTGGCAATTCCAAAGTCGCAGACTTGTGCGACTAGGTCCTCATTTAAAAGAATATTGCTAGGCTTTAGATCACAATGCACAATGGGTTCCGATTGCCCATGGTGGAGATACTCGATCGCTATTGCAACATCGACCAATATCTTCATTCGTTGATGGAGATCCAAGTTATAGTTGTTGGAGTACAGCCACTTCTCCAAGCTCCCACAAGGAACATATTGCAACACTAGAGCTCTCAAGTTGGCATTCGTGCAAGTGCTTATCACCTTGATGAGATTGCGGTGTCGGATCATACGGAAAACATCGCATTCGGCATCAAAACTTTTAAGAGCGCCTTCAATATAGAGATTCAGTACTTTGACTGCGATGTCTGTCCCGTTGGCTAGAGTCCCTTTATATACAGAGCTGAAGCTTCCTGTTCCGAGCAAATTGCTTTCACTGAAGTTGTTAGTAGCCAAGCAAAGCTCCCGATATGATATCATTGGGTGGTCAATTCTAGGCAAGTTCTCCATCAAAACTGAAGCTTTTTTACTAGTGTCCCCATGCTTTCTAAGCAAGCAGATGACGAGAACTAAAAGTATAGTCGATACAATTGGCACAATAATGTATAGTATATGGAGTCGCTTGTCCCTTGATGATTTAATTCCATTTATTTTGCAACGTGGGACTTGAAAAATCGAATTACCACAAAGTGCTTCATTCCCAATGAAAGAGAGAGCCGAGAAATTTCCAAAGGGCCCTCCATTAGGAATCTCTCCTGATAGCTTATTAAAGGACAAGTTCAAAATTTTCAGATATGCAAGTCCTTCCATGGACTTAGGTATTGTACCTGATAACTCATTGTAGGAGAGATCGAGGAAATCCAACCCTTTGAGATGGCCGATCGATTGCGGTATCGATCCTTGAAATAAGTTCATTGACAAGTTGAGAGAAGCAAGGCTCTCAAATTCTTGGATGGAACTCGGTATGGCACCAGTAAGTCGGTTCCAAGAAAGATCGATGCTCTCTATAGCTCTCATCTTCCCTATTTCAAGTGGTAGTCCTCCATTGAAAGAATTGTGTGACAGATTGAGGAAGATGAGTTCTTGAAGGCCCCACAGACTAAATGGTATAACCGATGTCATGTTATTCGAGCTTATGAGAAACTTTTGAAGGTTGCTAAGGTTTCCAATGCAATTTGGGATTGATCTCGATATCCTATTTTGCTGAAGCAGCAACTCTCCTAAAGCTGTTAAGTTGCATATCTCATCGGGGATCGGTCCTTCGAGATGGTTGTTATCAAGATACAGCCTTTGCAACCTTTCCAGTCCTCCGATCCATGATGGGATGTTGCAGTCTAGAGCATTATGGCCCAAATCTAGGAAAATCAATCTCTTCAAGAAACCCATTTCCTCGGGAATACGACCTCTTATTTGACAATCGGAAGCACTTAGAATTTGTAGGGAACTGGAGAAGTTTTTGATAGATTCTGGTATGAATCCACTAAGCGGGTTGCCTTCCAACGACAAAAATCGCAGCGACTGACAATTGGATAAAGCGGAGAGAAAACCGAGCTCCGAACCGTAAGTATCTCCTGTTAGCTGATTAGACCCAATTGAAAAATATTCAAGGTTCTTCAAATTGCCCAAACCCGTATGTATGGGTCCGCTGAGTTGATTGTCACTGACATCAAACATGATTAGGTTCGAAAAATTCGATAAATACTGTTGGATGTTGCCGCTAAAGCTATTGATTCCTAGTAATAGATGTTCCAAATTCGAAAGGCTTAGATCTCTACCTGAGGGAAGGCTTCCAGAGAGGGAATTGTTCACCAAATTAAGCACTCGAAGCGAAGAAATATTAAAAACCTCTTGAGACACTTTGCCAATTAGCAAATTATGCCCAAGGCGCATTCGTTTCAGATTGACCAAATTGCCAATCTCACTCGGAATCTCCCCTTGAATGTGGTTGTTTCCTATGTCCAGCTCGTGCAAGCTCGACATGTTACCGATGGTTCGAGGAATCGTGCCAGTCAAGTTGTTGACAGCAATATAGAGCAATTGCAACTTTTGGAAGCTGCCTATATCTCGAGGAATGCTTCCCTGAAAATGATTGAATGACAACATCAATATGATAAGCTCTTTGCATTGGGTTAGCATCTCTGGTAGCGGGCCGCTGAATTGATTTTTCTTCAGCGAAAGAATCTGAATGTTAGGCCAGCGGTAGCAAAGATCAGAGGGAAGACTTCCAGAGAGATAATTATCCGACAAATTGACCCACGTGAGCGATCTATTGAAAAGTGCTGAAGGAATCGAACCAGTGAAAGCGGCATTGGCCAATCCAATGACTTGCAATGTGGATATATTGCCCAGGAAGCTTGGAATTTGACCCCGTAAGTCATTTGAGCTAAGATTCAGTTGCTGCAACTTAGGGAAGGCGTCGAATTCTCTTGGTATGCTACCCGTTAACCTATTCATCGCGAGTGACATGACTTCGAGGCTCTGGCATTGGGCTAAGATAGGAGGAATGTTTCCTTCGAACTGGTTCGATTCGAGTATAAGTTCTGTCAGGTGGCGTAAATGACCAATTTCTATCAGAATCATGCCATAAAAACTATTGTTGCGGAGATCAAGAGAAGCCAGGAGAGAAAGATTGCCAAGGTAGGGAGAGAGTCTTCCTCGGAGACCCATGTGCGAGAGGGCTAAAGTTGTGACTCTCTGCCTACGGCTGCTGCAAACGACACCAACCCATTCACAAAAATTTACTTCCACGGTCCAATTGTCGGCTTTGATGGTGTTTGTCGGGTCGACTTCCACTGTGGATTTGAAGTGGAGGAGAGCCTCTTGATCAGTGAAGTTGCTGGAACAAATGACGGGCTGAAACATCAATAAGGAAGCCAACAAAACATCAACAAATGCTAAAAAGATGAACTTCTCCATAATGAACAGAGTCTCTTTTGATTGCATCAATAGACGGTCGTGTCACGCCTTGAACCTCGAGCGCGCGCACGTCCCTCGTTGGTCGATAGAATTTTGTGATGTTCCCAGGACTCGTCGCCAACCCTTTTCATTTTATTGCACATGCGGAAGTGAATTAACTAATCCCTTGACAACAACAAATATGGGATAGAAAAGTAGTACAGCCGGTTTCAAATCAAATACACTTTCATAAATACCTCAAGCTTATACAGAAGGTCTATCTCATAAAGGACTACTGAGCCACCTATGCTCCTAACCTTTCCGCTTCAAGCTCTAGGTTCTTCACACTAGGGACCTGAAAATGGTTATTCAATAACCAGTGAGATATAAATCTTAGCGAGTTCTTCCCCTAATCCCCCGATTAGTACACCAACTCAACTTGGGGTATCTCTTTAGAACCATCCCACAAACAAACCAAAGATTAACAACCAACAATCAATAGTCAATTCGCATACATCCTTACCTGGTATGCCATACCTTGCACATCATAACTCAGCACGATACACGCAATGCACATGGCCATTAGATGATGCAGTTCATCAATCACATACGAATTGTGTTACAAGCGATCTCACCTGGCCATTGCCACACCCTGCACATTATCGATTGATGCGTGTTGGAGAAAACTTCCTTATTTATTTGAAATTGACAAAATGTTTCCTTCTATCAAAGTCTGAAGACCGCTAGACTCAAGAGTTAAAGTCTGCCCTTATTAACAGTTTCTAGACCGACGAAGAAATCTTATTCAGATGCAAGTTTATCTTTAAGGATTTGATCCGTTTTGGTTAAAGATTACCTCACTGCTAGAGATAGCATCTAAAGATCTATTATTCGTATTGCAAATAATTCGAGTAATTTGGATTCATTGATTGACAAAGTATACTTGGAAGGTTCTACTTATGGAAACCTAGATCCTGATTGTATGGGCGAGCAGGATTGGTGGGCTATTTTCACATTCCTTAAGTAACTTGAGATCTCTCCAATTGATTTTGTCCAATGGGTAGATTGGAAGAATTCCTTTGGAAGGTGCCAATGGTTATGAAGGCATGAAGGAGTACATAAGGAGGATGCTCTAGTTATTCAAGTGTGTGCACGATAAATAAATTCCAAAGTCTGAAGCTCCTTGCTCTTTGCTGATTTACTTGTTGAGCGAAAATTTGTACTCAAAAGAGAGTTCAAACATTTGTGTGATCTTGAGGAAGTGTAGCAGAGTCTCTACACTGTAGAATCAAGGACGTAACTCTGTAACGACTCTTTTGATTCATAGTGAAATCCAGCCGGTGGACTATCAGTGTGGGAGAGTGGACGTAGGCTTGGATTAAGCCGAACCACTATAAATCATCGTGTTTTCAATTCTCTTTCCCTTATCTCATTACTTAGTTCTATATATATCATTGCAGATATTCTATATCTTAAGTCTTCCATTGTTAAATAAATAGAATTAAGTTGCTGAGTTTTTTAAAATTAGTCTTTACACCTATTCACCCCCTCTAGGTGTTCATACTAGCACTTTCAATTGGTATCAGAGCCTATGTACTCATTTAAATTGAAGTGTTTTTATTTCAGAGTTAACGATCCATGGCTAGTATGTTGGCTCCAGGTTTGGTTGAAGGGCAAAGCAACACCAGACCGCCTTATTTCGCTGGGAATGAATATTGTATATGGAAAAACAAGATGAAGGCATTCCTAAGATCAAAAGTTCCTCTAGAATGGGATGTGGTAGACAAAGGAATCATTCATAAAGCTAAACAGTCTCAGAAAGGGGAAAAGAAGCTATTGAGGCTGGCGAGATGACTCAAGAAGAGATAACCAAGAGACAAGCTCTTGATGCAAAAGCAATTTATTCCTTCTATTGTGCATTATCTCCTACCGAGTATAACAAAATATCTTCTTGTGAAACAGCTAAAGAAGTCTGGGATAGGCTACACATCACCTATGAAGGAAACAATCGAGTGAAAGAAACCAGAATCAATATTCTGCTCGATCAATATGTAGCCTTCAAGATGAAACCAGGAGAATCTATCACTAACATGTTTAGTCGTTTTACAAAAATTGTAAATGGTCTTCAGTATCAAGGTCAACCAATCTCTGGATCCATGAAGGTTAACAAACTCCTGCGTGGACTTTCTAAAGATTGGAATTACATAAAGACCTCAATAAGAGAAACACAGAGGATCATGCTACTCTCTATTGATGAATTGGTTGGCACTTTTCAGTCTTATGAAATGGAACAAATCAATGAAGATGAAGATCCTAAAGGTAAAAAATCCATTACTTTAAAATCTAATGATGATTCTAATGTTACAGATTCTAAAGACGATATAGACGATGAAGAGCTTGCTCTCATGATAAGAAGGTTCAGAAAACTGAACAAAAATGGAAGAAGATTCAATTGGAAGAAATAAAGCTCTCAAAAGTTTCAAAATAAATCAGCTGAGGACAATGAATCCAATAAAGATGTGATTTGTTTTGAATGCAAGAAAAAGGAACACATCAGACGCAATTGTCCCTTGCTGAAGAAAAAGAAAGGAAAAGCCGAGAAATACAGAAAGACACTCAAAGCAGAAACTTAGAGTGATACCGAATGCGAAGAGAGTGATGATGATTATGCTAATATTTGTCTAATGGCACAATCAAAATCAGATTCAGACTCTAAGATGGATACAGACTTAGACTTAGACAGTGAAATCAAGGTAAGTAATCTTAAAATTCCAACTAAAGTCTCTATATATATATTGATAAACTGTGTCTTAGTCTCAAAACCTCTCTTAAGATGATCTTCGAGCTAAAAAGGAAAAATTCTGCACTGAAGCAACAGGAGATTGTTTGGAAAGAAAAGGTCGAAAATTTAGATAAAAGTCTTATTACTTTAAAAGAAAATGCAGACTCTCTTTCAAAAGAAAACACACTTTTGAAAAATGATATCTCAAGTATTTCAAAAAGGTTTTCTATAGGATCTGAGAAATTGGAAAAGATTCTTTCAGCACAAAGACCTTATTTTAACAAATCAGGTTTGGGAATGACTTCTGAAATCATTCCTCTAATTGATTTTCTAAAAGTAAAGGAAAGAATCAAACAAAGACCTACAAAAGACTTTTATAAAAATCATTTTCAAAAAGTCTTTGTAAAACCTGTTGGGCGTAGTGCTCTTAAATGTTTTGAGTGCAGTAGCTCAGAACACTTTGAGAAAGAATGTCCTATGGTTTGGAGACTTATTAAGAAGGATTGGGCAAAGACCGTATATTGCACTAACTCCATTGGACCCAAGAAAGTGTGGGTACCAAAGAAATCTTGAGTTTCTTTTTTAAATGCAGGTCATTATCAAGAAAAAGGTCAAATGGTACTTGGATAATGGATGCTCAAGACATTCGACAAGAGACTCAAGTTGTTTCATAAAGCTTATGCAAGTTAATGGTGAAAAAGTTTCTTTTGGCGGAAATAGCAAATGAAGAATTGTCGGATGCGGAACAGTAAAGATTGGAAGTCTCACAATCTTCAACGTTTCCTTAGTGGAAAGACTCAACTACAACTTGCTGAGTATCGGCCAACTGTGCGATACAAGTTTCAAAATCAACTTTCAAGAAGAAATATGTTCGGGAACTAGTAAATATTTCTCTCAGACCTTTATTGGACGAAGATATGGAAATATATATCTTTTGAATATCAATCCAGAAAGATATCAATGTTTAATTTCAATTCAAGAAGAAGAAAATATTTGGCATCGAAAGCTTGGCCATATAAACATGAAGCAAATTGCAAAGATTTCTTCGAAGAAGCTTGTTTGTGGACTACCCAACCTGAAGTACCAAAAATCTGACTTATGCACACCATGTGTATTGGGAAAACATGTTAGAAGTTCCTTTAAACCAATAAATCAAGTTTCTACTAATCATGTACTGCAGCTCCTATATATGGATCTCTTCAGACCAACTAGGACTCAGAGCATTGGTGGAAAGAAGTATCGCCTAGTAATAGTGGATGATTATTCATGATTTACTTGGATATACTTTCGGGCAAGTAAGTCTGAAACTTTCTCTTATTTTATTATATTTGCCAAGAAGGTTCAAAATGAGAAAGGGTATGTTATTTCAAGCATAAGGACAGACCATGGAGGTGAGTTTGAAAATCAAGACTTTGCTAGATTTTGTGATAAATCTAGTTTCCAGCATGTATTCTCCTCCCAATATACTCTAGAACATAATGGAGTTGTGAAAATGAAGAATAGATCGTTGCAAGAAATTGCTAGAACACTTTTAATTGAAAGTAACATTTCTTCTCATTTTTGGGCTGAAGCAGTCTCTACAGCATGTTATATTATTAACAGAGTTTTCTTAAGGCCTATTCTGGAGAAAACTCCCTCTGAGTTGTTCAAAGGAAAGAAGCCAATTGTTTCATATTTTCATGTGTTTGGTTGCAAATGTTTTATTTTGAAAAAAGCAAATGATCGAATTAGTAAGTTTGAAAAAAAATCAGACGAAGGAATCTTCCTTGGATATTCAACTACCAGCAAAGCTTACAGAGTATACAACAAAAAGACTTAATTTGTGGAAGAATCGATGAATGTTAAATTTCAAGACACTTTACAAAATCAATCGATTCAGATTCAACTTGAAGAATCAGAACATGCTCCAGACTCTACAAAGTCTAAATCCCCTGAAGAAGCTCAGAATACAGAAGAGCAACAACGAACAAATATTGAAGAATCATCTGGTGAAAAAGTTCAGCAATCTGTCAGACCAACTAGCAACTGGAAGCACAAGTCTAGTTATCCCAAAGAACTCATCATTGGTAACATTGATGAGGGAATTTGCACTAGATCCAAAAGGCATGAAGAATCTAGCGCTGTAGCTCTTATTTCTGAAATAGAACCCAAGAGCATAGAAGAAGCCTTATCTGATAAAAGTTGGATTGAAGCCATGCAAGAAGAGCTCAGGCAGTTCCGTGTTAACGATGTTTGGGAATTAACTCATAAACCAAAAGGTAAATCTATTATTGGAGCTAAATGGGTTTTTAGGAACAAGATGAACGAGAAAGGAAAAGTTATAAGGAACAAAGCAAGACTCATAGCCAAAGGATATACGCAAGAAGAATGGATAGACTATGATGAGACTTACGCACCAGTAGCAAGGTTAGAAGCAATTAGATTACTACTTGCTTTTGCTTGTTATAAGAATTTCAAGTTATTCCAAATGGACGTCAAAAGCGCATTCCTGAATGGATTTATCCAAGAAGAAGTCTATGTGGAACAACCTCCCGGTTTCGAAGACCCAAGGAAACCAGACTCTATATTCAGATTGAAAAAGACGCTATATGGTTTAAAGCAAGCACCTCGAGCTTGAT
Organism: Eucalyptus grandis x Eucalyptus urophylla; assembly: GCA_028830015.1. Classification (NCBI taxonomy): domain Eukaryota; kingdom Viridiplantae; phylum Streptophyta; class Magnoliopsida; order Myrtales; family Myrtaceae; genus Eucalyptus; species Eucalyptus grandis x Eucalyptus urophylla. The sequence goes on along the minus strand of CM054190.1, from coordinate 54,738,692 downwards.
ATGACAGGTTAAGTAAATTTTTAATCCAAAGTGGTTTTGTCAAAGGTAAAATAGATACTACTCTATTTATTAAAAGAGATGGTAAAAACTTTTTACTTGTTCAAATTTATGTTGATGATATAATATTTGGATCATCTAACGAAAATCTATGCAAGAATTTCTCTAAGTTTATGTAGGAAGAATTTGAGATGAGCATGATGGGTGAATTATCCTTCTTTCTTAGACTACAAGTAAAGCAATTAGAGGAAGATATTTTTATTCACCAAGAAAAGTATGCTAAAGAACTCGTTAAAAAGTTCGGTTTGGAAAATTGCAAAAAGAGTGATATACCAATGTCAAGTTCTTTGAAGCTGGATAAAGATGAAGGAGGAAAGAAAGTTGACCAGAAGCTGTACAGGAGTATCATTGGTTCACTTCTTTATTTATTGCTTCTAGACTTGACATTTTGTTTAGTGTTTACATGTTTGCCAGATTTCAATCAGATCCAAAAGAGTCTCATTTAAGTGCTACGAAATGCATCATTAAATACGTTGCAACAACCTCGAAGATAGGTCTATGGTATCCCAAAGAGAGAGACTTTACTCTCCTTGGATATTCAGACGCAGATCTAGCAAGTTGTCAAGTTGAAAGAAAAGGCACATCCGGTACTTGTCAATTGCTTGGTAATAGGACAGTATCGTGGTTTTCAAGAAAGCAAAGTACAGTAGCTCTTTCAACAGCAGAAGCAGAATATGTGGCTCTTGGAAGTTGCTGTTCTCAAATCTTATGGATAAAACAACAACTAAGAGACTTTGGAATCAAAAATTCGTGCACTGAGATCAAATGTGACAACACCAGCGCAATTAATCTCACCAAGAATCCAATTCTTCACTTAAGAGCAAAGCATATAGAGATTTGACATTATTTTATTAGAGACCATGTTCAAAATGGAGAAGTTATGATTCAATTTATTGACTCAAAGAATCAACTGGCAGATTTATTACAAAACCACTGGAGAAAAGTCTATTTAAGTCTATTCGCACCAGACTGAACATTATATCTCTTACCCAATAGAGTCTGGATGTGCAAAAGACTAAAAAGGTAAAGTCTAAGTATGCTCAGACTTAGAGTTACAACGGTAAGTTATTTCTAAATTTGAAAAAGGACGATTGTTTATTAATTGCTAATTGATTGAAATGATCCTTCCAAGTTTTCTTTACTTTTTCAAAAAGGCAGTTATTTATTTTGAAAAGACAGTTAGTTTCGAAAAGGGAAGTTATCCTTTTTTAAAAAGGTATATTTATTTTCCTTTTACGACGTTTCGTTTACCTCGCTTCACTTGCTTTATATACTGTCAAGACTTGTCTTCTTCGTTTTTACACTAAAACCCTAGAATACAAAATTCCTATTTGCATTCGCTTTCATTCTCGATCTATCAAAAAGTTATCTCCTTTTTCGAGCAAGTCGTAAATTCCTCCCTTGAAGCGACAATGTCTTCGAGAAAGTCTTCAAGAATTGCAAGCAAGGGACCACGATCCATACCTGAGGGTCCTACCCATTTTGACTTAACTGAGGAAGAAGATTATTCTCCACCACAGCGTCCGAGTCAGTAATAACCTTCTCAACAGCATCAACCTTCTCCACCGACTCATCTTGAAGAAGAAGTCATAGAGGATGCTGAACCTGTAAGAACTTTGACTCCCAAAGTTGCTTACAAGCTTTATTCTAATCTGAAGAAAGGAGGTACGCTGATGTTCTTAATCGATGAATTCTTAAAAGATAGAGGATTCAAGAATGAAACCTTGTTTTTGAGGGATTTGGAAAAATTAGGAGTTGTAGAGAAAGGAACAGCTGATAAAACGTTCAAGAACATACCGAGTGACCTATTCTATGACTCTGCACATCAACCTTAGGATGACGATGAACGGTTGTTTGCTCATTTTCAGCCTAAATCTGGTGTGGCTGCAAACGTTACTGATGGTTCTAATCTGTTTAGATCGAAGGGGCACAGGAAGGTTTATTCAGAGTTGTTGAAGAGAGGGGTTATGAATCCTAGAACTGTTGATTTTGACTTTCAAGATTCGATAAAGGTCAATCTTCGTGAGAAGTTTGCTTTACTGCAAATAGAACGGTTTTGTTCAGAATCCACTCTTGCTTCTCCAGAACTCACCGTGTACTTTTATTCGAACTTATCTTCCTGAATGCAAACAGTTTTCTTTTCACTATGAAGGACAAAGAGTTTTTGGTGGATACAGACATACTAGCTGACATAATTGGGGTGGAAAGATCTAGTTTTCAACCAATTAATGTGTCAATTGTACATGCTATTATGTCATTGGTAAGAGATATGAATATTGATGGCAAAATTTCTTATTCAAGGATGAATGCTTCTAACATTTTGCTGCACAAGATTGTGATAAATTGCATTCGTCCTAAATCAACATCTAAGACAGATGTTTCTCGATCGGAAACTAAGTTGATGTGTGCTATCAACTCTGGATATAAATTCTCTTTGCCTCACACCATACTGTTTCATATGTACCGCACTGTTGAAAAAGATAGGGGACAACTCCCTTATTCTGCTCTTATCTCGAAGCTCTTTCGACACTTTAAAATTCACATCTCTGCACCATTATGCATGACAACCATTGCTCCTATGGTGATTGGGTTCAAAATGGTGACAAAAATGAGATTGAAAGAGTTGCACAAAGTGTTGGAGCATGTGAAAGAAAAGTCTCCCACAAAAGCAAAACAAGACTCTGCAGCTGCGAAGAGAAAAGGCAAGAAGCCCATGGTTGCTCCTATGAAGAAGAAGAAAAGAACTCTCATTTTGCAAGATGAAGAAGATGAGGATGAATTGACCATAGCAGCTTTGAGAAACCTAAAGAGTTTTGTAAGCTTTCGTGAGACAAGGGAAGAGCCAGAAGAAGAGGAAAGAGAGATAGAAATCATAGAAGAAGGAAGGAGAGTAGAAGAGGAAGAAGAAGAGAGAGAAGGAGAACAAGATTAGGGTCAAGATGACTCTCTTGAGCCAACCTTGGCTATCTCTCTGTCTAGTGCGACTGCAGATGAGGAAACTTCACCTACTCCACCTGAGGCCATCAAAACAGGGGGAGCGGATCCAAAAGGTATTTCTTCATCTTTGCCTGCTAGTGATATGAGTCGTTCTGCAGCAGATCCTGAGGATGTGTATGCCTTGCACAATCTAGAAGACAGTCATGCTGGACAATCTGCTGAGATCCATCGATTCTCAAAATCCCCATCCTTGACTCAGCTGGTCCAAGTAATGCATCTACTCCAATAGCAGATTTTTCAAGATTGATGGAAGTCCTCTTGGACGTCAGAAAGCAGCAATATGCCATGGGATTCAAGATGCAAGATCTCAAGAATGCTTTTAAGGCCACTTTAGTATCGTTGCATGAACAGTTGAACGCCCTGAAGCTTCAAGTTCAGTCTTTGCAGGGTGAAGATTTTCCGTTACTGAAGTAGAGTTTTGACAGGCTTGAGAAGACAATGCATTCTATGGGAGAATTCACGCTAGTTCGCCTGCCCAAATAGCCTTGATTTTAACTCCATTTCCTATCCATATTTATTCTATTTTCGACTTTTTGCTGTTAACAAAAAGGGGGAGAGGTTTTATGCAGACTTGATTAACTCTATCTTTTTAACTTTCTGGATTTTAACTTTTGTTTGGTGTGGTTTTGATTAAGACTGGGTTTGGACTAATGATGCTTACAACTTAAGCTATTATTGATTACATTAAAGATAGTTGTGTTTACAGGACTAACACGTTTTCTGTGGATGCAGAATTGCTACTATCTCTATTGTAATCTCCAATTTTCATCGATAAGAAATCTTGGTTTGCTTAAGTGTTGTCTTGCAGGTCAAAGTGTCCAAATCTGCGAGAAAGTTTTGTCACCATAAAAAATGGGGAGATTGTTGGAGAAAACTTCCTTATTTGTTTTGAAGTTGACAAAACGTTTCCTTCCATCAAAATCTGAAGATCTCCAGACTCAAGACTTAAAGTCTGCCCTCATTGACAGGTTCTAGACCGACGAAGAAATCTTATTAAGATGTAAGTTTATCTTTAAGGATTTGATCCGTTTTGGTTAAAGATTACCTCACGACTGGAGATAGCATCTAAAGATCTGTTATTCGTATTGCAAATAATTCGAGTAATTTGGATTCGTTGATTGGCAAAGTATATTTGGAAGGTTCTACTTATGGAAACTTAGATCCTAATTGTATAGGCGAGCAGGATTGGTGAGCTATTTTCACATTCCTTAAGTAACTTGAGATCTCTCTAATTGATTCTGTCCAACGGGTAGATTGGAAGAATTCTTTTGGAATGTGTCAATGGTTATGAAGGCATAAAGGAGTATATAAGGAGGATGCTCTAGTTATTCAAGTGTGTGCGCAGTAGATAAATTCCAAAGTCTGAAACTCCTTGTTCTTTGCTGATTTACTTGTTGAGTGAAAATTTGTACTCAAAAGAGAGTTTAGACATTTGTGTGACCTTGAGGAAGTGTAGCAGAGTCTCTACAATGTGGAATCAAAGACGTTACTCTGTAACAACTCTTTTGATTCATAGTGAAATCCAGCCGATGGGCTGTCAGTGCGGGAGAGTGGACGTAGGCTTGGATTAAGCCGAACCACTATAAATTATTGTGTTTTCAATTCTCTTTCCCTTATCTCGTTACTTAGTTCTATATATATCTTTGCAGATATTCTATATCTTAAGTCTTCTGTTGTTAAATAAATAAAATTAAGTTGCTGAGTTTTTAAAATTAGTTTTTACACCTATTTAGCTCTTTCTAGGTGTTCATACTAGTACTTTCAATGTGTGCGTACCATAAATAGTGTGCTCAACTCATGCATGACTAGAACTAAAGATGCCATGATTCTCATGCGTTCTTGGACATTAGTGTGCCACATTGCACACATCGATCAATCACATGGGTCCGGATTATAAGGTAAAATTGATATGACACATCTCATTCCATGCCACACAATTTTACCCCATAATAAGGCTCAACCATCTTAACACTCATGCGTTCCAATTCATTTCGACTCATCGGTCATGGCCGACTCAACAATTAGCGGTCTTCCGGCGTAGTCGGGCATCGTCTCGCACCATCGAGTACGGCAACGTCTATATCTAGACGACATTCTATATAGGAGCATCGGCCTAGCCTCCATTGCGACCGACATCCGTTGACTTGAGGCATTTCCAAATGAGCATCATTCGGCCCCAAAAACTTGTGACGACATCTCATATCATCCACGCATTCATTCAATTTCGGCCCAAGACACCGTGCATTGTACTCAAATACGTCAATTAAAATGGTGATCCCGGCTTATTTTCTTCATACTAGAAATGCATGGTAAAATAATTGTGTGTAGGGATACGGTCATATCGAACCAGAAAATTTGTGTCATCTCTTTTAAAATCTCATAGTTTGATATAGTATTTAAAAACACTTTCAGCGTCCAAAACCTAACACCCAGTATTTTCTAATTAAATACCAACAGTTTCTAATCACCATACAATTGCACAAAACATCACCCAATTCATGCAGATGCTCATGCATTTACACATCCATTCATTTTATGAAATCAATACACATGAAATTATACCACTTTTCATTCTCAGGTAAACAGTGCACGTGAACAGTGCGTCATGAACAGTGAAATTTCATAATTAACTAACTAATCAATTAAATCCACAAGTCATTAAAAACACTAATTAAAGCAAGAAAAACATCAAGAACCATCACCAAACTAACATCGGTCCTAATTGGCAGAAACCGGGCATTCACATGTCTCCAAGTTTAAATCCAGAAACCTAACCAATCGAGGTTGAAAAATTCCCAAATTTGAATATATTGTAAATGATACATAAAAGAAAATTTTTTGTGAAGACATTTAAACCCAGATCCTTCTAGATTCGGCCGAGTAAATCGCTCAATCTAGCACCTGAAACTAGGTCTGTTTCCAGAACGTCTGTTTTCCGAAATCAATTTGGTTCAAGGTCCAAGACATGTCAGTTTGATCTGAAATTTGAGTATGTTAAACTAGAAGATGTAACAAACAACTTTTGTGAGAAATCATTTGGAAATTCGAACCCTGAGGGTCAATAAATACCCCTAGAATCCTAACCGGTTGGGATTTCCAGTATAGTCCGACTTTCTATTTAAAGATAACGGAGCTAAAATTGTCTTCTTTTTAATTCCCAAAAATCCTAAGAAAAATATATGTTATGATTAAAGATGTCTAAAACATTTCTTCAGAAGGAAATCACTTCAAAATCGCAACACATCTCAGTCTATAAAATTAGCAAACCGCAAGCGTCCAGAAGTCTAAATTGTAGGAAATCCACTGATTTGGACTAATCCACCTCAAATGTGCTAATCTCACTAATTAGATTAGCAATAATTCATTATTAAGCTAATATAAACAATCCTTAAGCATAAATCAACCTCATAAGCAAGTTTAGATACTAATCAAAGGATTAGGAGCTAAACTCACCCGACGACAATTTCGACGACATGAGCGCAACAGCGGTGGCAAGGGCTACTCATGGTTACGTCCAAAATGTCATGGAGGCGCTCGATAAAAATGGATCTCAGTGGTGGTTTCTGATTTGGCACGAATGGCGGGCGGACGGCTCACGGATGGGTGGTGCGGCTCTTCGGTGGTGGATGGCGGCTTGCGGATAGTGATGGCCCACGGCCATGGCGCAAGGTGATGGCTGGCATGGGGCAAAAAAAGCAACACACGGTGCTGTTTTGGAAGCAACACAGAAAAGAAATTAAAGAGAAAAAGAGAAGAAGAAGAAGAGGGACGTGGGAGTGGGGGTTGTCGTGAGGAGGAAAGGGGGAAAAGGGGAGAAAGAGGCAATAAAATAATAGAGGGGAAGTTGGGGGGAAATTGCAGCAGAAGAAGTTGGCGTACATGAGGGGGTGGAAAAGTGGGAGAGAGAGGGAGAAAAAGAAGAAAGAGAGAAGAAAAGAGGGGGAGGAAATTGCGTGCGAAGGAGGGGGAAAGAAAACGTGAGGGAGAGAGAGAGAGAGAGAGAGAGAGAGAGAAGAAAGAGAAAAGAAAAAGGAGAGAGGAATCTCGGCCGAAGGAGGAGGATGCGTGAAGGAGAGGAGAAAGAGGAGAGAGAGAAGAAAAATAACAATAGTATTGTTATCATTTTTCTTTTTCTTCCAATCTCCGATTTTTCATCCGATAATTTCTTTTTCTGAAATTTCGGGATGTCACAGTTTGCTAATTTCTAATTTTGTCATGTTCTTAGTGTTCAATACCAAAACCTACCAAATGGTTGTCTCAATTAGAAAAAAGAAAAAAAATAACAAACAAACAATATAAAAATAGACTAACTATCAAATGATGTCCCTCAATCACGTCTATGGCCCGCTCTTTACGTTTGCACGTTCACACTTACTTTCAACTTTGTAAGGGTACAAATGGACCTTAGGACCAATGCTCCAAGGCAAGGTGTATGATAATTTTTGTGACCTACCTGTAGGGCCAAAATCAACTGTCTCGTTGGAAGTTGACTAATTGAAAGTTCATACTGCGGGAAGAGATAATGTTGCTAGTAAAATTTTGTCCATGCTTCATTGCATATTTGAACTTTCAATCGATTAAATTGAATCATTTTTTATTAATGTGAAATTTCTTCCCGAAACTTTCAGTCAATCTAATTAGATCTGTAATATATTGAATATGTTTTTTGTCATCCTTTCTTTTATTAATTTAAATGAAATATGTCATGGCTAACAATTTCATGAAGCTGATATTTGATGGAGAAAATTACTCAGACTTTGTGCGTGTCATGGTGACTTTGAATTGTAACATTATAATACCCGTTCCGTCGCCCTCACCCAGATTTGGCAAAACATCAATAGGGAAACCAACACAACATCAACAAATACTAAAAAGATGAACTTCTCCATAATGAATAGAGTTTTTTTTTTTTTATTGCATCAATAGACGGTTCACTAATTTCGACCTATTCTTAGTGTTTAAGACCAAAACCTACCAAATGGTTGTCTCAATTAGGAGGAAAAAAAAAACTATGTAAAGAAAGACTGACCATCAAATGATGTCCCTCAATCACGTCCATGGCCCGTTCTTTACATTTACATGTTCACACTTCCTTTCAACTCTATGGGGGTACAAATAGACCTTTGGACCAATGCTCCAAGGCATGAATGCGAAAAGGTTTTGTGATAATTGCCGTGACCTTCCTGTAGGGGCAATATGAAGTGTCTCATTTGAAGTTGACTAATTGAAAGTTCCTACTGTTGGAAGAGATAATGTCACTAGTAGTCTATCAAAGTTTATCCATGCTTCATGTCATATTTGAACTTTCAATCGATTCAATTAAATCACTTTTGATTAATATGAAATATCTTCCCACAACTTTCAGTCGGTCTAATTAGATCTGTAATATATTTAATATGTTTTTTGTTATCCTTTCATTTATTAATTTAAATGAAATATGTCATGGATAACAATTTTATGAAGCTAGTGTTTGGTGGAGAAAATTATGCAGACCTTGTGGGTATCATTGCGACTTTAAATGGTAAAATTATAATACTCATTCCTTCGCCCTCACCTAGATCTAGCAAAACACCAATAGGGAAGCCATCCAAACATCAACATATGGTAAAAAGATGAACTTCTCCATAATAAACAAAGTCTCTTTTGATTGCATCAATAGATGGTTCAATAATTTCGACATGTTCTTAGTGTTCAATATCAAAACCTACTAAATGGTTGTCTCAATCAGAAAGAGAGAGAGAGAGAGAGAGAGAGAGAGAGAGAGAGAGAGAATAGTGTAAAGAAAGATTGACTATCAAATGATATCCCTCAATCACATCTATGGCCCATTCTTTATGTTTACACATTCACACTTACTTTCAACTCTGTGAGGGTACAAATAAACCTTTGGACCAATGCTCCAAGGCACAAATGTGAAAAGGTTTTGTGATAATTGCCGTGACCTTCCCGTAGGGGCAATATTAGGTGTCTCATTGGAAGTTGACTAATTGAAAGTTCCTACTACTGGAAGAGATAATGTTACTAGTAGTTTGTCAAATTTTATTCATGCTTCATGTCATTTTTGAACTTTCAATCGATTTAAGTAAATCACTTTTGATTAATGTGAAATATCTTCTCGCAACTTTCAGTCGGTCTAATTAGATACATAATATATTTAATATGTTTTTTGTTATCCTTTCATTAATTAATTTAAATGAAATATGTCATGGATGACAATTTTATGAAGCTGATGTTTGATGGAGAAAATTACGTGGACTTTGTGCATCTCAAGATGACTTTGAATTGTAAAATTATACTTCTTGTTCCTTTGCCCTCACCCAGATCTGGCAAAACATCATTAGGGAAGCCAATAGAACATCAACAAATGCTAAAAAGATGGACTTCTCCATAATGAACAGAGTCTCTTTTGATTGCATCAATAGACAGTTCGCTAATTTCGATATGTTAGTATTCAATACCAAAACCTACCAAATGGTTGTCTCAATTAGAAAAAAGAAAGAAAGAAAAAGAAAACAATGTAAAGAAAGACTAACTATCAAATTATGTCCCTTACTCACGTCCATGGCCCATGCTTTACGTTTACACGTTCACACTTACTTTCAACTCTATGAGGATATAAATAGACCTTTAGACCAATGCTCCAAGGCACGAATGTGAAAAGGTTTTGTGATAATTGTCGTGACCTTCCCGTAGGGGCAATATCAAGTGTCTCATTGGAAATTGACTATTTGAAAGTTCCTACTATTGGAAGAGATGATGTTGCTATTAGTATGTCAAATTTTATCCATGCTTCATGTCATATTTGAACTTTCAACCACTTCAATTAAATCACTTTTGATTAATGTGAAATATCTTCCCGCAACTTTCAGTCGATCTAATTAGATACATAATATATTTACTATGTTTTTTGTTATCTTTTCATTAATTAATTTAAATGAAATATGTCATGGATGACAATTTTATGAAGCTGATGTTTGATGGAGAAAATTACGCAGACTTTGTGCATCTCATGATGACTTTAAATTGTAAAATTATACTCCCTGTTCCTTCGCCCTCACCCGGATCTGGCAAAACATCATTAGGGAAGCCAATAGAACATCAACAAATGCTAAAAAAATGAACTTCTCCATAATGAACAAAGTCTCTTTTGATTGCATCAATAGACAGTTCGCTAATTTCGATCTGTTCGTAGTGTTCAATACCAAAACCTACCAAATGGTTGTCTCACTTAGAAAAAAAAAAAAGAAAGAAAGAAAAAGAAAACAATGTAAAGAAAGGCTGACTATCAAATTATGTCCCTCACTCACGTCAATGTCCCATTCTTTACGTTCACACGTTCACACATACTTTCAACTCTATAAGGGTACAAATAGACCTTTGGACCAATACTCCAAGGCACGAATGTGAAAAGGTTTTGTGATAATTGTCGTGACCTTCTTGTAAGGGCAAAATCAAGTGTCTCGTTGGAAGTTGACTAATTGAAAGCTCATAATCCTGGAAGAGATAATGTTATTAGTAGTCTATCAAATTTGTCCAGCTTCATGTCATATTTGAACTTTCAATCGATCAATTAAATCACTTTTGATTAATGTGAAATATCTTCCCGCAACTTTCAGTCAGTCTAATTAGATCCGTAATATATTTAATGTGTTTTTTTTCATCCTTTCATTTATTAATTTAAATGAAATATGTCATGGATAACAATTTTATGAAGATGGTGTTTGATGGAGAAAATTACGTGGACTTTGTGCATCTCATGGTGACTTTAAATTGTAAAATTATGATACCGGCTCCTTCGCCTTCGCCTAGATCTAGCGAAACATCAACAAATGGTAAAAAGATGGACTTCTTCATAATGAACATAGTCTCTTTTGATTGCATAAATAAATGATTCGCTAATTTTGACATGTTCTTAGTGTTCAATACCATAACCTACCAAATAGTTGTCTCAATTAGAAAAGACAAAGAAAAAAAAATGTAAAGAAAGATTGATCGTCAAATGATGTCCCTCAATCACATCTATGGCCCGTTCTTTACATTTTCGTACCTTGTGCATTGATCAATGACATGATACCTATAAAATAAATTAATTAAGCATATTTGCGAGAAGAAAAATGATTGAGATATGGAAAGTAGAATGCTCTCTTTATTTTATATAATAATAAATATAATAATATTTGAATTTTTCCCATCATTAAATACTTTGGGGGTACTCATTAACATGATCAATAAATTCAGAGTATAGCACTTATGCTTCATAGCAAATTTATCTATGTCAAAATATGAGAAAAAACTTTCAAAAAATTGGAAATATGTTTATTGGGTTATCCTTGAATCTTTTGGGCTAAGGGTGCGCATAGCCACGTTTCTATTGCGATGAATTATTTCTAAACTATTTCTTTTCAAAAATAATTCTTTTCTATTTCTACTCCATGAAATAATTTATAAGTAAAATAATGTATTTGGTAATTATACAAAATTTCTATTCTCGGATTAGAAAAAAAAAAAAAAAGGAATGCCTTTGGCACGATCCTCGAATTTTTTTTTTTGTAACGTAAAATTTCTTTTATTTTTTCTAGAATTTTTTTTTTCTTTTCTTCTTTTGCTTGCCGGCCGCCACTGCCGGCAACGACGAGGCAACGAGTGGTCGGCGGTGGCGGCGACGATGGCCGATGGTGCCCGATGGGCGATGGAGATGGCATGCAGTGGGTGGTGGGCAACATCGGGCGGCACTAGCAGGCGCCAGGCGCCAGGCGGTGACGGGCGATTGGGTGCAACAAGTGGCAAGCAAGAACAAGAAGAGAAAAAAAGAAAAAAAAATGTTTTATTTCTAAAAATTGTTCTTGGGAACAAGAAGTTACTTTTTTTTTACTTTTTGTTTCTGCTCCAAATATATTTCTTGGCTACTTTTCTATTACAGGGAATAGAAAAATTAGTTGACATTATCAAACGGATTTTTGTTCTTTTTTTTGTTCCAAGAAACAAAAGAACGAAAAAAATAGAGAAATAGAAACGTTGCCATACGCACCCTAAATGGTAGGAGGTATCAATAATAAAAAGAAAATAAACTTATACGTCGTTGAATAAGACAAGATTCTTTGGTTTATTCATGTGACCTTGATTTCTACCGGAATTACGGTCCATTACGTTTGTTTCCGATAGAAATTTTCCAGAGGTACAATGAGCTTTGGTCATTTCATTAAGACGCACATGACCATAAATGTGAAGAAAGTAACCTTGGCATGGGTTGACGTAAGTTAGACCTTTTGCTCCTATTATATCCACAGATGTGGGGGCACAACCTTTGAGATTCTAGTTGCATATAAAAAAATTGGAAAAATCACACTAACAATGTCATTCATTTATGTACTATGCTCATTTTTGTGTAACAATTTTTCCACCAGTTACTATAATAGCATAACTTATAAAAAAAGGTCCCCTTGAGTGACTTTGCCAACATATCTCCGACGACGAATTTCCATGTAAATTTATTTTAATAAAGACATCGGATGGGGTTTGTTTTTTAAGAGAGTTAAGTCTAAAGTGGAAAATTGACTAAATAACCAGACTTGTGGCTCTAAAATGACTGACGCAACGCATAAGAATTGGTCAAGGAGAATAGCTCTCTCTCTCTCTCTCTCCATTCTTTATATCTGCGTGTCCATTAACTTGTAATTTTTTGAAATCCTAATTGTGATTTCTTAATAACAATTTATGACTAAACAATTCAATAAATGATGAAAATATTTTTCATTAATTCATTTTTATAATTGACTCAAACAATCATCTTTCAGAAGAAATATTTCTAAATCATCAATTTTCATGAAACAAACACATCCTTTGACTTTGAGCAAAGTTGCTAAATGACAAGCTAACTGTTTTTAGATCAAATACTAAGCTCAACATATTTGACTCGCAACTATACGTATTTTCACAAACCATTTGCTGCTATGAGAATGCTACATAATCTTTGTCAATATATCGTAATAGTATCTTCCTTAAAAATTTGATCCAAGTGTACCTCTTAGATTCGTATCTTGCTCGAATTAGACTATTCTCAAGTCAAGAAAATATTTTGATGCTCTATCTATGAAAGTAGCAAAACGTGTATGCGCTAATTCATTATTACATTATAAACAATGTTGTATTAATACAAAAATATTTCGTGCTCCATTTTATTATATATTTCTATGACAATCCGCACAATTCGCACATGGCTAGTCGTCTGGTCATTAATTATGTCGGTCAAACATACCTTTGCTTGAATGACCTAAGAACTTCGTAAAATATTGGTGTTTGTCTGATCTGGATTTGCTCAACATGCAAAACCATCTGAACGTCGATTCGATAAACTGCAATATCCTGTAGATAAATTTTGAAGAGTGACGTGTGTGCATTTTTCATTTTTATGGATGCTTTTATTAACGAGGACATTTGGAGCACTAATTAATTATATTTTATTTGAAATCGCACTATATATTAGATCAAAGTTCAACAACTATTTGTGTCATTATTCCTTTACAAAAATATTCTTATTTGATTGCTTACCAACTGTTCCTAGAGCTTTTTATTCACAATATCCTCATGTTATCGCTATGTGGATATTTTCCATTCGTGGCCAGCTTTTTGCTAGAAATTAATTGCACTCAATAACAATTTGGACTTCAAATTAAGGTGGACTTAGTGCTTTGGAGTCATGGTTGTTTGATGCTGCCAAACTTGGAATCATCATCCAATGACAATTTTCTATATTGGATAGACACTAGTGACGAGAATCATTAGAGACAAGCAAAGTTTTGAAATTGCAACCATCAATAAAAGGAATAATAATTATTGTGGACTTTGCATTTTCACGTAATATCATTAAATTGGACTTCTAAAATTATGGGATAGAGGTGGCAAAACGAATCATCGATTCATTTTTGGACTCATTTTGTTCGGATCGTGGGAACAATGGGTTACTCAAGCCTTCATATAATAGGCTGAGATGGGTTCTAAGAGACACAATCCAAGCAAATATGATGGGTTTTAACGTGCATGAATCATTTTTCAATTTTATTCTCATTAATATAAAGGGCTGACCAAAAATAAGTGTCTCCTTTTCTGTCAAACACCTCGATCCATTGTCACCGATAACTTCACAAAGGTGGACACCGGAGGAAAGTGACCTCAGTGACAGTCCCCCATTAGTCACTGTTGTCCCCCCCCCCCCCCCCCCCCCCCCTTGATCTGTTGTGGTCTCTTTCGATCGCACTCTCCTTTCAACTAAACCCTCTCTCCCTTCCTCCTTTGAGGACTAGGACCACCCAGCGACCACCTCGAGATGATTAGTGGCGCCAATGGGGACCAACCTTGGGATGTTCTCTCTCTTCATCAAAAGGCCAAATGAATTAACCAAAGATATTAGATTGAAATTCCTTATCCACTGATGAGATGTTGCATAAAGAGTATAATACACAGAAGTTGAACATTCCAAGTCACCTTTCTTTTCCATAATTTGCTGCGTTGGGTCCCTCACCCTAATCAATCTTCCACAATAATAATTCTTTTTCTGGAATAATCCTTCAGATAATAGTCGAGCTCCAGGTAATGGGGAATTGGCTCGCAAGGGGGGAAGGAAAAGGGGGACAAAGACAACGAATTTTGTCGCACCTCGTGGTATATGCCCGATACACGAACTAGAAATTATAGCACGATAATGACGCAGAACTACTTGTGATCCCTTGCGGTATTGATTGGTAAGAAAGTCAACCCACTTGACATCAATAATTTCCAGACTAATGAGAACCCAATTTCCTTCAAATTGATTGATTTATCGAAAAGTAATTGACTCGTTTCACCGCCACCAGGGCCACATAATCGACACGTACATAAAATGTTCATTCTTTTCTCCTTAAGCAAGTAAAATGGACCGCGCGCACTGACCGATCACGGGAGAACGGGTAGGGTACGCACAGTCATGATCGAGCCTGGGCGAGTATGGTCCTTCCCTGGATAAAGCAAGAGCTTCCCCCTCCCCCACCACCACGCGACCCATCTCTATCTCCTTGATCTCTTCCAAACTTTCATGTGATTTCGCAATTTGTCGGATTGCTCCTCCATGTGCTGCCAAACCCGGGGATGATTCGATCCTAGAAATTATTTTCCAGCACGCCCGGATGTGTCCTATCATATCCCCCGTTGCATTGTCCCCACCAGTATAGAAGATCCACGTCTTGAGCTCTATCCATCATTCCCATAAGGCTATTGCATTGTCATTGTCACATTTCTCTTTTCCTTTTCCATTATGTGTAGCAAAAGGATTAGTAGTAGTGATGACTCATGGCCGATCGGCTGGTTCGACAAGACATTCAGCGATAGAATATATATTGAATATACATATACATATACATATACATATATACATATACATATACATATATATATTGAACCATACTTTCATTTAATAAGTTAAACTTTTAGAATAGTTGACAATAATCTTATAAAATCTAACATGATATCAGAATATAAAGTCATGAGTTCGAGTCTTTCCACACCTTCAAACAATAATTTAATTTTTTAGAACAGCCATAAAAAAATTAACACAACCCAACTGGAATTGAAACACTGCCTTGAACTTCTAATGAGGTAGGGTCACTTATTTAACTTCTGTTATTAATAACAAGTCATTATTGCTTCATTTCGACGGCTTTTGCACTTTTCTAGGATCCCTGGAGGACTACAACAACTTAAAAATCATTGGGACTAGTGGACGATGGAATATATTCTGTGGATGCTATATGGGATTAATCCAATAGAAATGACGACGCGGAGACAGCTGTTAATTATTGATGGCTCGATTCTGATTTTGAGTCCTCGATCCATGGTCCCCTAATGATCTCGGACCAAGCACGAGTAAGATCAGCTCTAGGGCATGTGTTAGAGAGAGAGAGAGGTGTAGATAGCTGTTAATTGTTGATGGCTCGAGGTTGATTCGAGTCCTCGATCCATGAT
Organism: Eucalyptus grandis x Eucalyptus urophylla; assembly: GCA_028830015.1. Taxonomy (NCBI): domain Eukaryota; kingdom Viridiplantae; phylum Streptophyta; class Magnoliopsida; order Myrtales; family Myrtaceae; genus Eucalyptus; species Eucalyptus grandis x Eucalyptus urophylla. Next base: position 54,722,645 of record CM054190.1, on the reverse strand, counting down.
TGAACCGAGACCCTAACAATCTCGGACTGAGCATAAGAAAACCCAGATCTAGGGCATGTGTCACAGAGAGAAACGTGCTGCCGCCGGCAGCGGCTGCAGTGGCGTTCATGGGGTGCTCTCCTTGCCGTGGGTATGGGCAGAGAGAGAAAGAGAGAGGGACGTCGCGTGGCACAAATCTAATAACTAAATGAATGGAGAGTACACGAACGTAGAACATAGCATATCCCCTCATCACCGGACGAATGACATAAACCCTTGAGAAGCCACTGAACATACAGAAGAAAACATTGCTCTCAATCAATGCTGGAAACCTGTCCATTTATGTCAATCACTTTAGTCCCATGCCTCAGCATAAAAGCTTGAAAGATGAAGAGACGATGCATCTAAAGTTGATGCGTGCTAAAAACTTTTGAATTGTCAACATGGACCACCCAACGAAAGAGTTAAGAGTGCCAGAATTTAGAGAGAGAGAGAGAGAGAGGGAGAGAGAGAGGCCTTACAGAATACCGTTCTTGACCATTCCCTATGACTCGATGGAGCGTGGACTTGATTGCAAAAGCAAAGCAAAAGTATGGATTTGACAAACGGAAGCAAAAAAAACAGCAACTCAAATTCAAAAAAAGAAAGAATAGAGAATGACTTTCTAAATACAGAGAATAGCAGGACACCAATTAGATTCAAGCAAAAAGCTCACTTCATATATCATTTAAACATGTTTTCGTGCATGATGACAATGCATGTTAAGCCTTTTCTGTGGTCAGAGATCCCAGAACACAAGCAAAGTTTAGTATCCAAAAGTTGACCAATAAGAGCTGAGTGATAACGAAAGCACTAGAACAGCAATTTTATTGTTTGATATTCATAAATTCGTCTCTGTGTAGAAATTAATGTCGATCATCAAAACATCATACCATCTTCAACAACCGTGTTTAACATGGAAATTTTTCCTGACCAATGTCAAGAGTAGATACTCTTTCGCAACTAATGGGCCACTGATATTAAAAAGAGCCAAGAGAGTGCAATAGAAGAAACTGGGACAGGTTAACAATATATAGTAGCCTGCCATAAGATAATCTCCAACCTTCATGTTCAAAGCTTTCCTCGTGCCAATCTATCTATATAGACTATTATTAAAGCATATTACCTGAAAATACAATTGCTCCATTGTTCTAGCATATCACCAAGATTCACTATGAATGCTCTGTACAAAATAGTCACAGAAAGAATGTTACTTTTCAGGATTACCATGAGATTTTTCTGTCCTGTATTTGTGAGGATTATGTATAACTAAATCTAAGCAATAATCTAAACAGCTAAAAGAGGGTAATTACATAAGTAATTGTAGAATGCATATGATGCATGGTAATTCTCTGACTGTTAACCTGCTCAAAATTAACCAGGAAAGAATGGTGGAATATCATTGTATGCATGTGTGTAAGAGTGTTTTCTCTTAGAGGGAGGGAGGGAGGTTCATCAGCAAGGCACCAGAAGGATTAAACTGATCAAAGTTAATATGTACACTTAGATGCAAATTGCAGAAAGGAAAGGATATGTGGATGAGGGCGCCTCTCTAAGTTAATAAATGGAAACCCATCTTTATCACCCATCTGACAATATTACTTTCTCTCTAAACTGGCATATTGCTGCCTTTCTACAAACAAGAACGACGGAAGGATTTTTGTCAAAAGGTTGTCACAAGTATTGGGGTAGTAATCCACCCAACATTGGCATGAAGCAATCTTCCAATCATGCATGTAAGGGGAAACAGTGCACATTCCCCAATAAACCACAAGTACAAGATTAAACCAAAGTTATTGCAAGTTATATTTGTAAGCCATGAACCATAAGAATATAAATCCTAACATGATGATCTTCCACCAAAAGCATTACTCTAAATATGAGATCTCCAACATATAATCATCTCAAATTCACAATTATGATGCAGTTGGGCTTTACCCTCTCATATGTTGCACATATTCCCATGTTGGAGGTTTAGCATCCTTGTTCTTGCAAATCTGAATAGGTTTAAAAAGTTTCAACCATTATAACTAGGCATAAAGTCTGCACCAACAGTTTTATAGGAGAAAATTTCATATTTGGAGACCTAGGACATCATCTGTCGCCAACGAGGTAATAAATCCAAAGTCCAAATGTGCCCCAGCTCTATATATTCCTTTAAAGGGATCAAAGAATAGACCTAAACAAAGAAAGGAATTTCCACCGGATGAGAAGAAAAATTTGCAGGATTTATTATAAAATTTATTGAAGTAAAATCTACCTTCATAGTGCAACAAGCACAAGGTCACAATAGGCTCACCGAGTATTGCTGGTATTTAAAAAAATCAGCCTCCAGATCAAGTGATAGAGCAATGATTCTTGCAACTACTTTTGCCACATTTCTGAGTGTGCACATTTACAAATCAAGGAATTACCAAATTGACTACCATCGCTCTGTTCATAGATCATCTAGGCATTACTCTTAGATCCAAGAGTCAAATGATTTAGAGTTGGAGACCCTATTGACTGTAATATCAGCCATCCCACTGTAAGCAATTAGACACTTGCGTTGAGGCTCTTGGTCAGTGTGATTAATGGTAAATCTCGACAGCTAAAATCTTGTTCATATTGCAGCATAGTAGCTTTGGAACAATACCCCACAAAATTGTCTAATCAGCCGCTACAAATGACCAGAAGAGTTTTACTTTGGCCAACATAGGACAAGAGCCCAAGAGAGCATATTCAGTTCAGATGTCTGAGGCAATTTAACTCCCACTGGCCACCTTCAAAATTACAAGAATTTGGCAATATCTGATGCATCTATGTCCATTTTAAGAAGCAAAATCTTCAGACACAAACCGTTTATCTGATTTGCAGGGTGGAGGACCTGATCGAACAGAGGAGTGTAGCTTTGGTGCTTCTCGTTCCTCACCAGCTTCATTTTCTCGCTCAAAGGCAGACCGAAGAACCGCTTGCTCCGGACGAACACCTCCTCCATCAAGTCCTGGCTGACTCCATGATTGATCACGTAGAAAAAGCCGGAATCCAAGCACGCCTGAGGCCAACGGATTGGATTCATCCGTCAGCGTCCCCCTCGACTCGAAAAATCTCGGTTTCCTCGGTTTCATGTACCAGAGATCGAACTGAAATAGCGGAAAAAGGCGGGAGAATCGAAGACTTGTTTGAGTAGGGACGCTGACAGTCGGATATCGGAGCTCGAGAGGTCGATGAGGTTGAGAGTGGAAGCCGGAACTCCGGCAACGTCGACGGCGTTCGCGTCGTCCATGCTCGCCGTCCGTTCTCCTGACTGATTTCACGGTGATGATGACGACCGACGAAGATCGACGCCGGACGGGAATTTGAGTTGCGGGTGATGGAAGACCCGGGGCATAGAAAAAGAAGAGGAAAAACGACGGCGTGGGACGTTTAAAGAATCAGCACAGATATTCGGTGCGGCTATCGGTGACGTCCTCGTTCCCCCGTCCTAATGCTTTCTACAAATTTTAAAGCATTTTTGCTGAGTAATTATTCTATTCGATATAAATAATCATTTTAAAAAATTCATTTATTTATAACAAAATAAACAACCCTTAAAAACATTTATATTTACATGCATGTTTATTCTTTTTAATTTATTCTTGTGATATTTAATTTTTGAATGGCTAAGAAAAATACAGATTTTAGGAAAGCTGTTCCATTTTCTATTGCCCTTTCAAATTAGCAAGTCCTTATCTCAAATGAAAAGACGTTTGAACGATATGACTCCATGAAGCGTATTAATCACATTCCACCAATCATATGAATTACATGCATGCTCATCCAACTACAAAATATGCACGAATGCCTACACTTTAACTGACGCTTTATGTAATGTAACAAGCAACTATAAAATGAGTCGATACAAAAGGGGCAAGTAAAGGCCAATGTGGCTAAAGTGGCTTACCATCTCGGTAATGCACTTGCCACTGCTGCTCCTAGTCCCATCCACATGGAAATTTTTGGTCTCTCTTCCTCAGCCCGTTAAATTTTCAATCCTTTGTAGGCTTAGCGACACGCCCACCTCGTCCAGAAATATCTTGTCAAGCACGCAGAAAGTAGCATGTACAGTCCAATCTATGAAACTATCGTGGAAAAGCTGACAGACCCATCCGTTGAATCGCAGGAGAGTCAGCGCTCAGACGTGTGTGGCATTTCCTTTTCATTTCCTTTCTTAAAGTGTGGCATGTACAAACAGCTAATTTAGGGGCAAAATAAGGCGGAAGCGGCTGAGCTATTGCCTCCATGCATAAACATAAACAGATTGTTGGTTGTATATGATGTAAAAACACCATTGGATGCTCTTCTCTAAGCTCATTATGCCCATTCGTACGAGTTCTCAAAGTATACCCCTACTTCAGGCAAGTGCGGATTGACAGACTTCCACTCTTGCTGGCAAACTCTAAGCTCCTTCGCTTCTGTATACGTTTAAATCAGCATGAGTATCGTCTAATCTTTGGGACAAGTAGGTCTGACACTGGACGGGCGGAAACCTGCAAATTCATGCAATTTTGAACAAACTTAGGATCCCATGCTGGTGTAAATTTGCTAATTTGCACCGTGTCTAACAACAAATGGAGTAGCTATTTTATACGCAGCACCCAAATCCCCACGCAAAAAGGATCCAACCCTGTAAGGAAAGCACGCGAGCATGTGGTTGATCATTTCAATTCATCAGATATGGGACAGGTCAATGCCTAGTTCACGAGTAAACATATTTTCCTCATGAAACATGGAGTTAAACTTGATGCAGTCCTCTTAACAGTGCTTGAATGATCCTTGGATATGCAATATCCACTTCAACATGCATTCAAAGCAGAGCGCCAGCCAAGCACAATGCATAAAGACATTCAAATTGGGGAAGAGAACTAGCTCTTAGGACTGAGAACTGATAAGAGATGAAGTAGAATTGTGGTATCTTGTTGATATATAGGAAAGTAACTAATTTGCAGAAGACAACTCACTTCGGAGGATTTTCCTCAGACATACATGTTGGCAAGCACTCAATGAGACAATCATGGTTAGGCTCCAGGAAGGATGCAATCTGCATTTTGTGAGAACATGAGCATAAATAGAATCTTTTTTTAACAGAAATATTAGCAAAAGAAGTCAATAAGAATGGAGAACGTAATGAATGAAAGATGCTAACTAGGGAAGGCAAAACAATTAGGCTTCTTTTGCAAAATCTAATGCGGATCATCCTTGATGATAATCTCAAGTTGAGAAGAATTTCCTAAGAGTATGATCACAAGTTCAACTGACTTTCCCCTAGATCGTGATCTCAAAACTAGGACCTTTTTTTGAATCAGCTTACAACTGTCCAAGATCAGCTTCAACTGCCCTTTCTCTGGTTGGAGTACTCACAACTTGGGTCACCAATCAATCAGAATTTTTTCAATACATTCAACAATGCTTAAAAGTTCTCTTAAAGGCATCTGAAGAATATTTCAAAAGATGAGGAGAAATGCATATTCGTGTGGGTGGGTGGGTGGGTGGGTGGAAAGAGAGAAGGCCTTACAGAATACCGTTCTTGACCATTCCCTATAACTCGATGGAGCGTGGACCTGATTGCAAAAGCAAAGCAAAAGTATAGATTTGACAAACTGAAGCAAAAAAAGAAACAGCAACTCAAATTCAAAAAAAGAAAGAATAGAGAATGACTTGCTAAATATAGAGAATAGCAGGACACCAACTAGATTCAAGCAAAAAGCTCATTTCATATATCATTTAAACATGTTCTTGTGCAAGATGACAATGCAAGTTAAGCCGTTTCTGTCATCAGAGATCCCAGAACACATGCAAAGTTTAGTATCCAAAAGTTGACCAATGAGAGCAGAGTGATAATAAAAGCACTAGAATAGCAAATTTATTGTTTGATATTCATAAATTTGTCTCTGCGTACAAATTAATGTAGGTCACCAAGATATCATACCATCTTCAACAACCGTATTTAACATGGAAATTTTTCCTGACCAATGTCAAGTGTAGATGCTCTTTTGCTACTAATGGGTCACTGATATCAGAAAGAGCCAAGAGAGTGCAACAGAAGAAATTATGTTGGAGTTTGGGACAGGTTAACAATATATAGTAGCCTGCCATAAGATAATCTCCAACCTTCATGTTCAAAGCTTTCCTCTTGCCAATTTATCTATATAGACTGTTATTAAAGCATATTACCTGAAAATACAATTGCTCCATCGTTCTAGCATATCACCAAGATTCACTATGAATGCTCTGTACAAAATAGTCACAGAAAGAATGTTACTTTCAGGATTACTGTGAGATTTTTCTGTTCCGTATTTGTGATGATTATGTATAACTGAATCTAAGCAATAATCTAAACAACTAAAAGAGGGTAATTACATAAGTAATTTTAGAACGCATATGATGCATGGTAGTTCTATGACTGTTGACCTGCTCAAAATTAACCAGGAAAGAATGGTGGAATACCATTGTGAGAATGTGTGTAAGAGTGTTTTCTTGAAGAGGGAGGGAGGGAGGGAGGGAGGTTCATCAGCAAGGCATCAGAAGGATTAAACTGATCGAAGTTAATATGTACACTTAGATGCAAATTGCAGAAAGGAATATAAATGTGGATGAGGGCACCTCTCTAAGTTAATAAATGGAAATCCATCTTTATCACCCATCTGACAATATTACTCTCTCTAAACTAGTATATCGCTGCCTTTGTACAATCAAGAACTATAGTAGCAGATCAGGGTCAGACAAAGAAGCATTTTTTGTCAAAAAGTTGTCACAAGTATTGGGGTAATATTCCACCTAATACTGACATGAAGTAATCTTTTAATCATGCGTACAAGGGGAAACAGTGCACATTCCCCAATAAACCAGAAGTACAAGATTAAAACAAAGTTATTGCAAGTTATATTTGTAAGCCATGAATCATAAGAATCTAAACCCTAACATGATGATCTTCCACCAAAAGCATTACTCTAAATATGAGATCTCTAACATAATCATCTCAAATTCACCATTGTAATGCAGTTGGGCTTTACCCTCTCATAGGTTGGACATATTCCCATTTCAGAGGTTTAGCATCCTTGTTCTTGCAAATCTGAATAAGTTCAAAAAGTTTCATGCATTAGAACTAGGCATAAAGTCTGCACCAACAGTTTTATAGGAGAAAATTTCATACTTGGAGACCCGGGACATCATCTGTTGCCAACAAGGTAATAAATCCAAAGTCCGAATGTGCCCCAGCTCCATATATTCCTTTAAAGGGATCAGAGACTAGACCTAAACAAAGAAAAGAATTTCCACCGGATGAGAAGAAAAATTTGCAGGGTTTAATATAAAGTTTATTGAAGTAAAATCTACCTTCATAGTGCAACAAGCGCAAGGTCGCAATAGGCTCACCAAGTATTTCTGGCTTCTCAAAAAAATCAGCCTCCAGATCAAGTGCTAGAGCAATGATCCTTGTAACTGCTTTTGCCACATTTCTGAGTGTGCACATTTACAAATAAAAAAAAAAAAAAATTACGAAATTGACTACCAGCAACAAATTACACTTAATCTTGCCACAAAGATCATCTAGGCATTACTCTTGAATCTAAAAGTCAAATGATTTAGAGTTGGAGACCCTATTGACTGTAATATCAGCCATCCCATTGTAAGCAATTAGACACTTGCGTTGAGGCTCTTGGTCAGTGTGATTAATGGTAAATTTCAACGGCTAAAAATAAGTGGTTCATATTGTAGCATAGTAGCTTTGGAACAATACCCCACAAAATTGTTTAATCGGCCACTAAAAATAACCAGAAGAGTTTTACTTTGGCCAACATAGGATGAGAGACCAAGAGAGCATATTCAGTTCAGAAGTCAGAGGCAATTTAACTCCCATTGGGCCACCTTCAAAATTGCTCCATATCATCTATAGTAAAAACTCACAATGCTTGACAATGAAATTTTTCCATCGTTTGCCTCCATCTTGGCAATATATCTAGTCAAAATACAACAATGAAACCAAAATAAACATCCACAATCAACAACTGATTTATGTCAGACAGAAATTACGTTAAACAGCAGTTTACCCTCAGAAGGCCAGAGGTTTGGTCCAAAATGAGGCTTCTGCGCACGAGGATCGTCCTCTGGTACTTCCACTCCTATGTAGTATCCCTCCTTATAATCTCCTATAAAACGTCAATAAATTCATTACTGGTCGAACAATCTTCAGAAGATGATAAGCAGATAGGTAATAACAAGTTTCAGCCAAAACTTTGTCTTCGAGCTTAGCACTTCGAACAACTAGCTCCTTCTTCCGTGTCAGTTCTCTCCAAGAATACAATAAAAAATAGGAATAATAACTAATTCATCTTCGTTTTCTAGGACCTGCTACTCAACCACCACCTGACTCCAAGAAGCTATTAAAATCACCAGCTATTCATCAACGTCCATTTTAAGCAGTAAAATCTTCAGCAAGATGATCAGACACAAACCGTTTATCTGATTTGCAGGGTCGAGGACCTGATCGAACAGAGGAGTGTAGCCTCGGTGCTTCTCGTTCCTCAGCAGCTTCATCTTCTCGCTCAAAGGCAGACCGAAGAACCGCCTGCTCTGGACGAACACCTCCTCCATCAAGTCCTGGCTGACTCCATGATTGATCACGTAGAAAAAGCCGGAATCCAAGCACGCCTGAGGCCAACGGATTGGATTCATCCGTCAGCGTCCCTCTCGACTAAAAAAAAAACCTCGGTTTCCCCGGTTTCATGTACCGGAAATCGAACTGAAAATAGCGGAAAAAGGCGGAAGAATCGAAGACCTGTTTGAGCAGGGAAACCGACCGTCGGATATCGGAGTTCGAGAGGTCGATAAGATTGAGACTTGAAGCCGGAACTCCGGCGAGGTCGACGGCGTTCGCGTCATCCATGCTCGCCGTCCCGTTCGCCTGACTGATTTCACGGTGATGATGACGACCGACGATGATCGAGGCCGGACGGGACTTTGAGTTGCAGGTGATGGATGAGAAGTGGCTGAAAAAGAATGAGAGAAAACGACGGCGTAGGACAAATAAAGAATTGGCCAAGGCATACGGTCCGGCCATCAGTGACGCCTTCGTTCCCCGTCTTAATCCTTTCTATAAATTTTAAAGCATTTTTTCTGTCTTATTATTCCATTCGATATAACTAATCATTTTTAAGAAAACACTTTTTAATTTATTATACGAAATAAATGGATCTTAAAATTGGAAAGACCTTTAAAATATTTATATTTACATGCATGTTTATTGTTTTTAATTTACTCTTGTCATACTTCATTTTTGAATGGTTAAGAAAAACACAGGTTCTAGGAGAGCCATTCCATTGCTCTTACATACTAGTAAGGTCTTATCTCAAATGAAAAGATTTTTGAAGGATATCAACAATTAGTATTTTAAAATCTCTTATTTAATTCATTAGATAAGATGGCGTTGTCTTAATGCTCTATTTTATGTAATGCAACTATAAAATGCGTCAATACAAATAGGGGTCGGCATCAAGACTGATTCAACCCAAGAACGTATTGAATTAGTCTAGACTAACTGGTTTAAGGTTGAATTTAAGGAAAATCAGTACGATTTCCACTTCAACAAACTTATAACCGGCCTAAGATTGGCTTGGTTCCTAGTTCCAAGGTCAATATCGCCAATTCTACCCAAGAAGGGGACGCCTTGCACATTTCTTAGCACCAACTGGTTTATCTCATTTTTCCATGGTTAAAAAAAACACAGGTTCTAGGAGAGCTATTTCATTGCTCTTGCATACTAGCAAGGCCTTATCTCAAATGAAAAGACTTTTGAAGGATATCAATGATTAGTATTTTTAAATCTCTTATTCAATTCATTAGATAAGATATCATTGTCTTCATGCTCTATGTTATGTAATGCAACTATAAAATGAGTTAATACAAATAGGGGTCAGCATCAAGACTACTTCAACCCAGGAATCGTACTGAATTAGTCTAGACCAACTGGTTTAAGGTTGAATTTAAGGATAATTAGTATGATTTCCACTTCAACGAACTTAGAACTAGTCTAAGATCGGCTTGGTTCTTAGTTCCAAGGTCAAAATCGCCAATTCTACCCAAGAATCGACATAAACAGGTTCCTCGGGTTGAATCGAAAATTGAATTATGGTCTTCACCATGAATAAACAACCACATTTCTATAATTCTTTGTGAAAGAGGTGAGGTGTTCGAATCCCTTATAACGCAAGGAGGCTGGTGGAGAGACTTTGTGACTTACCCGGTGGCATGGGATAGTGATTTCCCCATGTTGCCCCCAAGTTCTTCTCGCTGGCTATTGGCTTACAGAGTTTCCTGGATCATCAAAAAAAAAAAAAAACAGCCACATATCTATTTCACCAAATATGCTATGAAGTGAAAAGGTGGAACTATTACACTTTATTGTAGGAATTTAAATTTTTTACACAAAATATAAAAAGTGGACTAATTTCCAAGTAGAACCAAGAATCATTGGGATCAAGAAGAACTGGTTCCATAACCAATCGATTTAGTTCCCAGTATCAAAAATTTGAAAACAAAAACAGACCTACTCGAGATTGTCATGATTTTGAGTGTAATAGGTGGAATAATAAATGTCATAACATCCATTTCCACTACATATTTCCATTTCAATCTCTTGCATAATCTATTAAGTCTATAGAATACAAGAAAGCTAGAAGAGTATAATTAACTAGTTAACTGCTAATTTAACTCACTATTACTCTACTCGGGCGTCGGGAGACTTTGCAGCTACATTGAGGACAAAGAGGTAAAGGGGTAGCCAAGTCTTTGTCTAATGCTCTGTTTCCAATGCTTGTTCCTGTGGTTTAACGTAGCGGAAGCGTTAGCCAGTCAAGCGCGTCACGGGAGGACTTCGAGATCGGACTGGTCTAATCCACCTTTGCGAAAGATCAGAAAGATTTTTTGGAAAGTAGCAGCCAGCGTAGTAGCTAAAGCGGCTCACAATCTCAGATTGTGCCCTTGCTAATGCTACTCCTAGTCCCACTCACACGGAAAAGCCTGCTCTCCCCTTCTTAGCCCGTCATATATTCAATCCTTTGAGGGCTTAGCGACACGACTACCTCATCCAAAAATATTGCCAAATAGCCAAAAGTTGCATGTACAATCCAATCGACCGAAACTATGGTAAAGAAGCAACTGTGCGTCCGTTAAATCGCAGTAAAGTTGGTGCCAAGAAATGTGCAAGGCGTCCCTTTATTTCCTTTCTTAAAGAGTTGCATGTACAAACTGCTAATTTAGGAGACAAATCATGGAAGCAAGAAGACCTAACTACGGCTGAAGCCACTGAACTATTACTTCCATGCATAAACATAAGCAGATTATTAATTGTGTATGCATATGTATGTACGCGTATGTACCCAATTCGACGCTCTTCTCTAATATCATCATGCACTTCTTTACGAGCTCTCAAAGCATACCCTCTACTGGACAAGTGCTGGTTGACAGGCTCCTGCTCCTCACAGGCAAACTCTAAATCAGCATGACATACGATGGGAGGAAACCTGCACGTGAATCAATTTTGAAGAAATTTATTTAGGATCTGATGCTGGCGTAAATTTGCTAATTTGCACCATGTCTAATAACTACTGAATTCTCGATCAAAAAACAAATAAAAATTAATAACTGGAGTAGCTATGATAAATACAACACCTAGATCCCCACGCGAAATGCTTCCAACCCCATCTGAGCATGCAACGATGGTATCAATTGATCAAATAAGGTACAGCTCAATGCCTAGTTCCAGAATAAACATTTTTCTTCATGAAACATGGAGTTAAAACTTAGAGGGAGTCCTCTTAACATAAACAAAAAGTCCAAGCATATGAATTTGGATCATCCTTGGACATGCAATATTTACTTCGACATTCACGTTCAAAGCAGAGCGTCGACACTCAACAAAATGCATAAAGTCAGTCATTTGAATCAGGGAGGAGAAGAACTAGATCTTAGGGCCGAGATTTGACATCATGAAATACAATAGCGACATGTTGATGATATACAAGAAACTGATCCACGGAAGACAGCTTACTGGGGAGGATTTTTCCGACATACATGTTGGCAAACACTGGACGAGACAATCATGGTTAGGCTCCAGGAAGAAAGCAATCTACATTTCGTGAGAACATGAGCAAAAATAATACTTTTAACAGAGATTTTAGCCCAAAAAAAAAAAAAAACTCATCAAGAAAAGAGAAGTTAGTGGATGAAATATGCAAACAAGGGAAAGAAAAACAATTAGACTTCTTTTCCAGAAAGTAATGTGGATATCCCTGAAGATAATCTCGAGTTGAGAGGAATTCCCTAAGAGTTTAATCACCTGCTCAACTGACTTGCCAATTTTGACCAAAAAAAAAAAAAAACTGACTTGCCACTAAACCGTGATCTCAAACCTAGTACCACTTTCCAATCAGCTTACAACTGTCTTAGATTGGCTTCAATTATACTCTACTCTTCCTAGTACCCCAACCAATCGGACTTTTTTCAATAGACTCGACAAGCTTCAAATTTCTCTTGATGGCTTTTGCTGAATTTTCCAAAAGAAGACAAGAAATGCGCAGGCGTGGGGAGAGAGCCAAAAGGCCTTACAGAATACCGTTCTTGACCGTTCCCTACAACTCGATGGAGTGTGGACCTGATTGCAAAAGCAAAACAAAAGTATAAATTAGTATAAATTTGACAAAAAGAAGCAAAAAATCAGCAAGTCAAATTCTTAAAAAAAATAATAGAGAATGACCTTGCTAATTATGGAGAATTGCAGGACACCTATAAAATTAATGCGAAAAGCTCATTTCCTATATTACTATACACATTCTCAAGCATGATGACATTGCATGTTAAGCCTTATCTCTGGTCAGCAATCGCAGAACACTTACAAGGATTAGTATCGAAAAGTTGACCAATAAGAACAATAATAACAAAAACTCTAGGATAACTCTTTTCTGGTTTATCATTTATAAAGTGGACTTTGTGTAGAAAGTGATGTAGGTCATCAACATATAATTCCATTTCAACAACTGTGTTTAACTTGGACTTTTTTCCCCATGGCAACTCGGCCAGTAATGAGGCAATGTCAAGAGCAGATGCTCTTGCACTACTAATGGGCTACTAATGTCAACAAGAGCCAAGAGGTTACAGAGGAAATTCTGGTGGAGTTTGGGACAGGTTACCAATCTATAGTAGCTCGCTTTAGAAAATCTCCAACCTTCGTATTCAAAGCTTTCCCCATGCCAATTTATTTGGATAGACTTCTATTAAAGCATATTACCTGAAAATACAATTGCTCCATCGTTCTAGCATATCACCAAGATTCACTATGAACGCTCTATACCAAATAGCCATGGAAGAATGTTACTTTTCAGGATTATTGTGAGATTTTTATGTTCTGTTGAAAAGTAATGCAGAATAAAAAAGATGCTTGAGCAATGAGATATTCTCTCCCGAAATTTTTCCCTCTCAAACTTCTTGCAACTGGACATATATCGTGAGACAGGTTCTAATAATTGTAGAATGTGTATAATGCTTGGTAGTTCTATGACCGTGGACCTGCACATGATCAATCAGGAAAGAATGGTAAAAAACCATCGTGTGAGTGTGTCTGAGGGTGTTTGAGAGAGAGGGAGGGAGGGAGGGAGGGAGGAAGGGAGGATCATCATCAAGGCATCAAAAGGATTAAACTGATCAAAGTTATTATGTATACTTATACAGATGCAAATCACAGATAGGAAAGGAGAAGTGGATGAGGGCACCTCTCTAAGTTTCTAAATTGAAACCCATTTTTATCACCCATCTGACAACAATACTTTCTCTCTAAACTGGCATATCGCTGCCTTCATATGAACAAGAACTATAGTAGCAGATAAGGGTCAGACAGACAATGATGTTTGTCAAAAAGTTGTGACTAGTCTGGGGGTAGTATCCCACTCAACATCGGCATGAAGCAATCTTCCAATAATGCGTATAAGGGGAAACATGTTATCGTGTACATGCTCCAATAAATCAAAAGTACAAGATTAAAAGCAAAGTTATTCCAAGTTAAATTTGTAATCCACAAATCACTAGAATTAAAATCCTAACACGGTGGCTTCCACCAAAAGTGTCCAAGTTACTCTAAATATGAGATCTCGAACATATTCATCTCAACTTCTGTTGGGCTTTACCCTTTCAAAGGTTGCACATATTCCCACGCCTGAGGTTTAGCATCCTTGTTCTTGCAAATCCGAATAAGTTTAAAAAGTTCCCTGCATTATAACCATGCATAGAGTCTGCACGAACAGTTTTACAGGAGAATATTCATAATTGGAGACCCGGGACATCATCTGTTGCCAACAAGGTAATAAACCCAAAGTCCGAATGTGCCCCAGCTCCATATATCCCTTTAGAGGGATCTGAGATTAGACCTAAAGGAATATCAAGAGGATGAGAAGAAATAATTGTTGGCTTTATTTTGTAGTTCATTGAAATAAAATCTACCTTCATGGTGCAACAAGCGCAAGATCGGAATAGGCTTGCTGAGTATTTCTGGCTTGTCAAAAAAATCAGCCCCCAGATCAAGTGCTAGAGCAATGATCCTTGCAACTACTTTCGCCACATTTCTGATGAGCATATTTACAAATAAAAAAATAACCAAGATTAACTACCATCACTTTTTTATATCAACAGATTGCACTTGATCTTGCCACACAGATCATCTAGGCATCACTCTTGAGATATAACCAGATCCAAAAAACCTCCTTGGGCAGTAGAAGAACTTGGCACAATACGATGCAAGTGGAAGGGGAAGATGGTGACCATTGGGGTACTGGAAAAGCCCCGAATTTCCATCAGAGAAACAGAACATCTCCGTATTATCTTTTACTCAGATGAAATAATCTTTCACATCTTGCAACCCACAACAAAATTTAATGCCCGTGGCTCTTTATCATCTATAGCAAAAACTCACAATGCCTGACTATAAATTTCTCCATCGTCTGCCTCCATCTTGGCAATATCTCTAGTGAAAACACAACATTGAGACCAAAATAAGTACATATCACCAGCAACGGTTTGAAGTTGCACAGATATCATATTAAGCAACTGGTTACCCTCAGAAGGCCAGAGGTTTGGTCCAAAATGAGGCTTCTGTGCATCAGGATCATCCCCTGGTACTTCCACTCCTATGTAGTATCCCTCCTTATAATCTCCTAGAAAACGTCCGTGGAATCATTACTATTCTACTGATCTTCAGAAAATGATAACCATATAAATAATGACAAGTTTCATCTAAATCCTTGTTGTATTGCTCATGGCTTTGTGTTAGCACTTCAAAGTGTAAACAACTCGTTCCTATTTCTGTGTCAGCTCTGATGAAGTATCCTCACTCCTCCCAGTATAAAATTACAACCAAGAATAATAACTAAGTTATCGTATCTTCCTTTTCTAAGAGCTGCTACTCAGCCGCCAGCTGATTACAGGAAGCTATCAAAATCACCAGCTATTCATCTAAATCTGCCTTAAGCAGCAAAATCTTCAGTAATCTGACACCGAAAAAACGGAACAAATGAAATCATCAGACACAAACCCTGAATCTGATTCCCAGCATCGAGGACCTCATCCAACAGAGGAGTGCGGCTTCTGTGCTTCTCGTTCCTCAACAGCTTCATCTTCTCGCTCAAGGGCAAGCCGAAGAACCACCTGCTCTGGACGAAGACCTCCTCCATTAAATCCTAGCCGATTCCGTGATTGATCACGTAGAAAAAGCCAGAATCCAAGCACGCCTGAGGCCAACGGATCGAATTAATCCGCCAGCATCGTCACGAATCAAAAAACCTTAGCTTCCTCGGTTCCGGTACCGGCAATCGAATCGGAACATCGGAAAGACTGGAGAGAATCGAGGACCTGTTTGAGCAGAGACACCGACTGCCGGATATCAGAACCCAAGAGATCGATGCGATTGAGAGTCGAGGTCGGAACTCCGGCGACTTCGACGGCGTTCGCGTCGTCCATGCTCGCCGACGCTGCTCCGCCTGGCAGGTCGTTGCTGGCTTGCTGAGATCGCCGTCCGTTCACCCGTCTGATTCCGCGGCGGTGATGACGACGGCTGACGGTGACGGGATTCTGAGTTGCCGGTAGCTGGTGGAGGGAGTAAGGGGGGGGGGGGGGGGGGGGGGGGGGGGGGGGGGTTTGAAAAGAAGAAGAAAACGACGGCGTCTATTAATAAAAAAACCTCAGCGAAGATATTTGACGCGGCATTATCATTTTGACAAAAGGTCAGCAAATTTTAAAGCATATTTCATCGCCCACGGCATGGGTTCGGCGTAGAACAGGGAACTGCACCGAATCGGCCGCAAAAACTAATCTGGTTCGAGTTTCCCACAGTTATCGATCCAATGCCAGAAAAAGTGGAACTGGTACAGTGCGGTTTGATTCCCAGTTTCTCGGTCAGAACCAAATCGAGAATCGGGAATCCATAAATTGTGGTTACATGCTTTGAACTTTTTATTATTTATTTTATTTTACCTTAATAAATGAAAATTTGTATCATTGGGTTCACTTCGTTGAGGAAGAAAAAAATGAAACAAAAAAAAAAATTTACCAATTCCCAAATAAACTAAAAACCGATTGACAAAATAAATTTTAGATTTGAAGGTACGCAAATTAGGTCCTAACTTCCAAATAATAAGGAATTAAATCCGGCGGGTTAAGTTTGAACTAGAAACTTTCAAGTCAAACCTAAATTGAGTTGGAGCAGTTGGCTGAGTGGTTACGAGTTTAAGGGTTTAAGCATCTCGCCTACCGTCCGAGATGAGAGAAGCCTTACCCCATGCTATCTCTTTCAAAATGGATTATAAAAATTTTTCTTAACCTATATTGATACTTATGTTAGTATTTTGATGGGAACGACTCGAAATTCTATCATTGAGATATTGCACAGTTTCCGCACGGAAGAGAATGCCCTGACTCGATAAAACTTCAATTAAAATTTCCAAGCAGTGTCATCAAGTGTACCTGAAATCTTGAGAGACCCGGCTCTTTTGTTTTCAAGAATGGATGAGTAGAATGAGCTCTGCCCTCAAACCTTTATATACTATCATTTCTTGATATTTATTTGCAGCTTGATGAATTGAGAAGCACGCCATACTACTTTTGGGGGGCCTGGGTTCATGTAAGGCATGTCACTAAAACTATAAATTTTATGGCCAATTGCAAGATTTTTCCGTTTTATTAGTTGCTGAAGCACGTTTTAATTTAATACCAATTTAGTGAAATGTGTTCTTGCAGAAATTACTTATCCTTAAATGCTAGTATGTATTGTTTGAAACAATTTGGCTTTTCTTTTAAGTGTGCTCATTGAACGAGTGAAAAGAGAAAACGGCTGAAATAGGCAGAGGCAATAACACTGGGTTGTGCCTTAGTTGAGAATTTGCTTCTTCATATCTTGCATTAGGCACTTAATGATTGTTGTCTTCTTCATTTCTTACTTGCAGGATGATCTTAGTCGAGCAAGGATAGATTGTTTGCTATTGAGACAGAAATGTTGATTGTTTGCATTTGCTTTATTTCTTCCCCTTGTGATCTTTGTAAGAAATTTTATTTTTCTCTCGACAATGTTGAATTAATATGTACTTAAATTTGCTAACGAATTGGGCTAAGTTTGGCATTCTTATCGGATGTGGCAAGTTCCTTGTCTTGCATTCATTTCATGTGTAGACCCATAAGGAATTATGAAAAATATGTTTAACATAATCTTTACAACCCAAAAAAAAAAAAAAAATCTTCGAAACCTAACCCGATCACTCAGGTTGTATGCCATTTGGGTCTCAGGTTGGTTTTGTAGTGTTTCCGTTCAGGTCGGATATCAAACGAACTGATGACATTCCTATCTTGGATATCCAATATTAAGGAGACCCTCTCTTAAGAATATCTCACATGGGGCGGATATTTCCACACAAAGTTACCAAGGGTCAAGAAGAATGGCAGTTTGCACACTTTATGGAAAGTGATTTTTAGGCAACTCATCATGTGGGATGGGCATCTAGGAGGCACCAAGTCCGCCACGAACAAATGGCTTCGATGCAGTCAACTTCTTGATCGTCACATGATGTGATGGTTACACTTGATGCGAATAAAGGATTTTTTAGTTTTCAAAACTTGAGAGAATTTGGTATGAAAGGGCGATATGGGAATGCTCACCTTTCTACATGTATAATTGAACCAGTGGACCTATAAATTTGATTTTCTCTAGTCAATTGACCTCTAGGTTATTATTTGATTTCCCCATAACATCTCATTTAGATCATTATAGCTCACCTCAACCTATGAAAGGGAAGACCCTAAGCCAGAGACCACGAGGCAGATTTTTTTTAGAAACTGCATTTTGCTTGTCATTTTCATCTTTCACTGTTGAAACTAAAAGGTTAGATTGCGCAAGGGCGAGGCACACTACATGACCCACCATCAATTAAATCTTCGTGAAAGAAGAATGACACGAGGCAATGGTTCATTGCTAGCAGATTGAAGTGGGAAAATGTTCAAATTAATTTGATGTTTTGGTATCCCATCTTGTTGTAATACTACTCGAATGAAATTTTTTAGTAAAATTCATTGGAAGTGATGACTTCAAATCATTTTATTTGTACTTCAAGGAAAAAAACAATGATAATAAATCTTTTCACATTTTCGTATTGTATAATGTTTTTTTTTCCTGTCGATCAAAACAAAAAATGCCCTTCTTCTACATATTTAAGTCAAAATTGGGTTTTATCTCACTTGTCCATTACCCATTTAGCCCTTAGTTAGGTGTTACTTTAATATTTTAATGTGATTAAACTTGAAAGAGAACAATGGAAAATAGGGCAAAGAAAGAAAATAGGGCTGGGGTCATTTTTTCAAAAGAAGACCTAGAGTGGACTCTATTTCAAAGAATGACCTAAAGCGGTCAAGTCAGTTTCAAATAAGAGCCTAGGCTCACCGGAGGGCATTTCCGGCGACTTGAACATGGATAATTTGGTCAAAATCTGCTGTCGGATAAAAAATTGAGGAAAATCCGCAAATGATTTCCTATAATTTTTCACCTTTTCTTCCTTCTTCTCATCCAATGCCCTCGCCCGATTCTCGGCCGTGCCGGTCCCGGTCTTCACCGCTCGCCTGATCCTCGGCCGCGCCGCTCCCGGTCTCCGCCACTTGCCTGGTCCTCTACCATGCCACTCGGGTCTTCGCTGCTCGCCCGATCCTCTTCACTCCTCGCAAGCTTCAGTCCGCCATTCGCCATTCACCGTCGGCTCTTCTTTCCCAGATTCATCGTCCACAATCTTTAAGTCGTCCATGAGCTTCAAGTCCGTCGTCTCATCTTCAAGCTTCATTCACTTTCAATCGAGGTCAGTGTCGTTCATATCGGTGCAGTCCGTTTAAGGGAAAGCTATCGTAGCTTGTTGAAACAACATGTCGCCTAGGTATGGGCATGTCGTGGAACATCACACCAATGGCACTGAGGCTTTCTTCCCCAACCCGAATGTCTATTCCAATCACAGTCACAAAGCCTTCTCCTCTTGCGCGAGCAATTCTTGTTGAAGACTCGAGTTCCATCCTCTCTTCGATGCTCCTCGGTCTATTCATGCCACCGCAAAGGAATTTCCATTCCCCCTAATGCCCTTCCACGAACAATTGATCCAAGGTGGCGAGGAGGGTTCTCCTTCGGGGCAAATTTAGGATTGCCTCGCACCAGCGTTGCTCTGGCAAAAGCTTTTGTTCTGTTCTCTGACTTTTGTTGACACCTAAATTTTGGCGATCCAATTATTTATTTATTACATAGAAAATTAGGGGTCAATTTTATCCCTGAAAAAATATTAATTGCATATAGATTTAGGTGCATTTATTTTTAATTTGCATTTTTTGCATTTTATTGGACCGATGGTGAATGGGCTCAAATTAATGGTTCTGAGCTTTAAATTGACAGTTTGGGCTAAGCCCATGAAAAGAGGGAATTAGCTCGAGCCCATTATTTTGTGATGACCAAAAATTAACTTATGAGGAATGAAGATTTAATATTTTTGATGATATGATGGTGGATTTTTCAGATATTCGTGCAATCTATTTGTATATTCTCAATAAGGACAGGCGTAGGAAGGAGATATTGCAAGCCCATCTTTGCAAAATTCGGAATCAGAAAAATTCTATTACGATCAAGATTTTTTGGCAATATTCGGTCAATTTTTGGGTTGTTGGATGATCGAATAATCAAGGAATTTTTTGCTGATCTTATGAATGTAAAGGCGCGGCGGCCGATTCTATTGTTTGTAGGAAAGAAAAGGATGCGGAAGGGTCACAATTTTTGCATGGTCAAATGTGGAAGGAAATTGAAAAAAAGAAATCGTGTCTTGACCATGCAATATATGATTTTGTTTCTTTCCTCGGTGGATTCCATTCCTTTGCGTATAAAAGGGGTGCTCTCCTTCGATCAAAAAGGGGGGGCGGGGAGCGACAATACATTCAAAAGACGGCACATTGAGGAGAAGTGGGTCGTTTTCTTCCCCAGAGGACCGCGACTGAACTCCTCCATCTCCACAGCCCGACGTTGTGTTCTTGCTGCGACCTTCACACCGACGCTGCTGAGTCTTGCTGCCGGTCCACTACTTGCGCGGCTGCCACAAGCCCAAATCGCTGCCGCTCGTGATCCACCTCCCTGGCTGGGGACGACCGAGATTGCTGCCCCACCGTGCTGCTGTCCTGATTGTCATCCCGAGCCTTGTCCGTGACGAGTTATTGCTTGATGATCCTTGCCGAGCTTCCATCCACGCCAGCCTCGAGTAAGACGATGCTGCTTTCAGTCCGTGCCGCTCCTTCCAGCGCCAACGTGGGCGATGTTGCTGCTGTCACTTATCTAGGGAGTCCTTACTACTTGTGCTGATCCGAGAAGACTCGTATTGTGACAGACTGAGTTGCCCGTGACCTTGCACCAGAAAAATTGTAGCTGCTCCATCCTCCCGTCGACGGCGTTGCTAGTCTCACGTCACACCGAAAGCCTCTTGGCGCTCTTCGCATTAAATTTTTTGTGCCTCTGCAGGTTAAGAGGAGAACTTCAAACGGTGGTCAAAGAAGTTCTAGTGGAGGTTATATTAAAATATAGTAAGTCAATCCGAAGAGGGGACGTCTGGCAAGCAAGAAAGTTCACTTGAAGACTTTCGGTGCAGCCCTCAATGAGCCAAGAGCCCTTTCCACCGTCGAGTGGCGCGAGCGATTCCCAAAACGTTATCGTGAGCCAGCCACCGTGAAGCAAAGTTGATCGTAAATCCTACGATCTGATACCTGTCCAAACTAGGAAACAATAATTAAATTAGGTAAAATTCCCACCTGAATTAATTCTCGAATATTTCGTTTGCTCATCCGAGGTATTGTATTCTTGATTAAACCCCCGAATGATGTTATATTGTCCCATGTTTCCCAAATAACTTTTTAAATTGGGAAATCTTTTTAATTTCGCAACGTACATATAATTGGCGGTCTGATTTCACGCTCGAAATACGACCCGCAATCGTACGGAAAAATCACCAATCCGATCTCACGCTCGAAATATGATTCGTGATTTTATTTAAAAATTGGTAAATCCGATCTCATGCGCGAGATACGATTCGTCAATTTATTTCCCAAAATTAAATGGACATGGATGATGTCTTGCTTGATTTGGTGTCGTGTTGTTCTTGATGCCTTTATTTGATTGCTCCCGTAAAGGAAAAACCCAAAAAATATATATATATTTGAGTTAGGTTAAATGTGTGATAGCCATTTCTGTACATTCAATGTACTCTACGGATAGAGGAATACATAGAGTTGAACATAGTAAAATAAGAAATTGAAAGATTTCGTTGAAATTGTTTGTTTGAAAATTTCCTGAAAAGATAATCATAGGTTCTTCTCTCCATCGGAACAATAGGGCCGTTATGCTCATTACTAAACTTGTTGAAGAGATGAAATAGAACCAAGGTATATCTTTTTGATCAGAGGTTGAATTGATCATCAGAAGAAGAGTTAGGCCAAAAATTAGGATGTTATGATATTATTGGTTTTAAGGTTACGTTGCATGTTTAGGATAGGAAATTTATTTCGAATTTCTTAAATAAAAAGACCAAAAACATTAATTTAGGATATCATATTTTCTTCCCATTAATTTAAATTGCACGTTTAATTATTTGGCAATTTTTAATTTCGAATTTCATAAAAAAAAAATAGAATTAGAGCATTCTTTACACGTCATTGCATATTATGATAGATTGCATGCTTATTAGGAAAATAAAAATCATGTGCACATCATATAGAATTAGGTTCATACAATGCACGTCATTTAGTGATTTTTGTTAGGTTCATTTAATTAGAAATTGCCCGTCATTAGAATTAGGTCATTAGATTAATTTAGATTGCATATTTAAGTGTTGCATTTCTTTAATTTCGAATCTCATGGAAAATACAAAAAATTATTTTTTAGAATAAATCCATCTCATGCTTCAGGATAGATTACATGCTTATTGATGTCATATCACTTAGGTCATATAGCTAAGTCATGTTGCCATGTCATATCATTTCATGTTAAATTAGTGGCATGCATTGCATAAAGCATGATTCTCATTAATTAAGTGAAAAAAAAAGAAATTGCATATTAATTAGAAATCATATCTAGGGTTGTTGATGTGAATTATGATCTAACAACGCAGATGCTTTTATTGCTATGAGGTAAGTCTTGCAATTTATTCATTATTTTCTTGGATGTTAAATTGGTGGTTTATGCACCCACATGATCGCCTCACATGTTAAGGAAATAGATTTAAAATCAATTCAAGCTGCCTGCCAAATATTTTTCGAAATAAAAAAGAAAGGTACCGAAAGGGTGTTAAAGAAATCTAGCATAACCAAGTCCTTGAACTCATAAATCTCTGGTACATAAGAGTAAAGTAAATCTCCCGTTACTTTGCTTGAGTTTCTAATCGGCCCACCAAAAATAGATTAATGGCGACTCTAACTGAAATATCATTTGCATGTTAAAAACTTGAACCTCAGTCGCGAATTGGTATGGGCTTGGGAGAGCCCGAACTAAGTTATACTTAGTAGTCTATTAGCCAGATTTTAGGTGGTGCACCTGAAAAATTGGTTGCGACAGCTTTAAACTTCAATGGCTGGCTTTTCTCGTTGTGATCTATGAACTGTTTGTTCATGCAGCAGATGCGCTCATTGGTGAATTTAACAGTAGGATTAGTGACTTCTAATGTTTTAGAGCTGTGAGGACATAAGCTTGAGTTGCGGGTTTTGGACA
The DNA here is from genome assembly GCA_028830015.1 of Eucalyptus grandis x Eucalyptus urophylla. Taxonomy (NCBI): domain Eukaryota; kingdom Viridiplantae; phylum Streptophyta; class Magnoliopsida; order Myrtales; family Myrtaceae; genus Eucalyptus; species Eucalyptus grandis x Eucalyptus urophylla. Next base: position 54,699,316 of record CM054190.1, on the reverse strand, counting down.
TTGCAGAAAACGAGGTCGAAATTCTTCTTCTTTGTCGATTTTTATGGCATCCTTAAGTTAGTAATTTGACTTTGTTATTGTCCGTAAGCTGGATATAATCTTCTCTGATTAATGCTTTCGTGGTAATCTTCAGGAGGGGATGAATTCTTCACTGGGCTTCCCATATCTTCTGATGGAAAAGAGACTACTCTGTCTGGAAGACTTGCGGCTCAAGGTTTGGGCATTTCATGAAATATCACATCAATATTGACTGTTTTTATAAGTGAAGGCAACGAGCAGGAAGTTGCTCTTGCAGAGAGAAGTGAGCACCTGCAGAAGCGGGAGGAAGAGCTTTGAGGGAAGAAATTCTTCAGCGGAGACACTATTCAATATATGGACATCACAACCGGATGGTTGGACAATCTACTTAGAGTCTCTGAGGAGATTTTCAGTCTCAAAGTGGTTGAAGGTGACAGGTTTCCACTTCTATTTGCATGGATGAAGGAGTTCTCAGATGCTCCAGGAATCAAAGATTGTTGGCCACTCCATGACAAGCTCATCCCCGAGTGCATTGCTCTTCATCAAGTGTTTCGCACAAAATTGTATTTGTTGAAGGGTGTGAAGACTCATGTGACTGTCAGTTGTCATCTTCATATTCCAAAATAAATGATACGTTGTGCTTATTACTGATCTTTTGAACCAATTTTCCCTTCAACTACAAAATAGTTTGCTATCACAAATGATATGTTTCCATATGCAAAATAGTTTTCCCTTCGGTGCATGCTAGAGACAAAATTGGTTTGAATTGAGTGAACAATGGAATATTTGCTGGTTTAGGACAGGAAACAATCGAAAAGCTCAAAGTAAAATTTACAAAGTTGCCAGCACATGGGTACTGGTTAATTGTTCATCCTGGGTTATGTCATTATTATACAACATAGTGTACTGACCAATGAGTGTAGACTGGCATCTCATTGAGCTTTCAAAGAAGTGACGGCAATTGCTTGATAATTGGAATAACGCCACTAAAGCAAATTATGGAACTTCATTTAGAGGGCGCATGATAACCAAAATTTCTGTTCTAGACTTATTTCTGGAAGAGAAATCCATTTGATAAACCTATTCCGTTTTTCTATTTCTTGAATAGATTTATATTCCAGAAATAGATTTGGAAGAGAAATCAGAAATAGAAAAAATCTACTTCTCTATTTCTGAAACAGAAATCAGAAATAATTTCGCCTACAAACCCTAATTTCGGTAACTCTCATCTCCTCTATGACGTCTTGCCTCCTCCTCCTCCTCTGCCGATTGCCGCCCGCTGCCACCCGCCATCGGCCGCCGGCCGCCAGCCCCCGCCGCCGACCGTCGCCAGTCACCGGCCCCCGCCGCCGGCCATCGCCGGTCGCCGACTCCCGCCGCCGTCGCCGCCCGCCCGCCGACCGCCGGCTCGATCGTTGGCCGCCGGCCACCGGTCGCCGACCATCGGTCACCGGTCACCGCCGCCGGCTCTAGTTGCTGTCGCCGGTTGCCGGTCGCCGGTCACCGCCGCCGCCGATCGCCGGCCGCCCGTGCGATCGCCAGTCGCCGCCGCCGGTCGTCGGCCGACAACCCGGAAAGGAAGAAATTTTGTGTCATTATCAAACGAATTTCTATTTTTAGAGTAGAAATTTTGTCTCGTTATCAAATGGTTATTTTTGCTTAGAAACTCTTCTAGAAATAGAAATAGAAAAATTTATTTCTGTTCCAGAAACTATTTCTGGAACAGAATGGTTGTCATGCACTCCCTTAGTGATTAGCAGATCGAATATGATAACCTTGCCACATAGTTCTACTTGCTCCGAATAAGCAATAAAACCAAGAGAAAAACAAAACAATAACAATGCCGCGAATATTGTAAAGTTAAAACATCACTGAACAGCAACAAAAGATTTTATTTGGGAAATTAGAACATGTACCACTCAAACGTTACATCACCTTGCCATTTTGATAAATCAATACAAATCATGTTGTGAATGCAACACAGCCATAACTAAAGAGAGAACTAGGGACAAGAATGATAAGCCTTCGTGCAGAAAGTTGAGTCTGCACTAAAATTTTCAAAACAAACATGCTGAGCGACGAGGATTTCTCAATTGTATTATTGTGCTTTACAATTTATAAATGGTCCAATCTGTAGAAGGAGGGCTCATAGAGTTTCATCTAACAAATAGATGTATTAACATTGTCAAATCCAATCCAAGTAGCCGCACTTAGGCCTCCAACAGACAATATGAACTGAATCTAGGATGCTACTCTTTCCTGAGACCTTAAGATGCAGAACTCACTTCCTAAATGGAACCCCCAAAGGACAGTTTGCTCATATCCCTCATACTCCTGCTCGAAGAATTGTCTCGGCAAAAGCTCCTCATAAGGGGACTGTTGCAAATGAGTGCCAAACGAGCGTTGCAAGCGCAAACATCAACACGGGATTGCACAGTATGAACCGATAGACTCCATGAGCTATAAGCTTGTGATGATCCTCATGATGAATTTTGATCAAATGCGTGAACGCCCCTCCAGCAGTTCTAATCGCCAACTTCCTAATGATTCCCCCAACTATAATCATGGCAAAGCCCAGATTGCTGATCTACCAGCATTCTTCCAAAGCTGGAATATTACTCCACCAGAGAAAACAACATTGCAAGAAGGTAATTCCGGCAAAAGGAGGAGGCTTCATGACTGTGATTGGAACAGACACTCGGGTTTGGGAAGAAAGCCTTACTGCCATTGGTGTGATGTTCCACGACATGCCCATACCTAGGCGACGTGTTGTTTCAACAAGCTACAATAGCTTTCCCTAAACGGACTACACCGATATGAACGACATTGACCTCGATTGAAAGTGAACGAAGCTTGCAGACGAGACGACGGACTTGAAGCTCATGGACGACTTAAAGATTGTGGACGATGAATTTGGGAAAGAAGAGCCAACGGCGAACAGCGAATGACGGACTGAAGCTCATGAGGAGTGACGAGGATCAGGCGAGTGGTGAAGAGCCGAGCGGCGCGGCTGAGGACCAGGCGAGCGGCGAAGACCAAGAACAACGCGGCCGAGGATCAGGTGAGAGCAACGGGGGAGAGGAAGGAAGAAAACGTGAAAAACATATAATCATTTGGAAATTTTCTTCAATTTTTTATCCAATAGCAGATTTTGACCAAATTACCCCATTCAAGTCACCGAAAATGGCCCTACAGTGAGCCTAGGCACCGACTTGGCCACTTCAAGCCCTTCTTTGAAACAAGGTCCACTCTAGACCCTTTTTTTTTTATATAAAATAACCCCACTTCAAGCCTTGATTGGAATTTTCGCTCGTTTTTCTCTAGTGCCCTTGAATAAATGTTTGTTTTAATCATTAAAAGAATAAGAAGACATTATTTGATGTTTGCCGTTGGAAAAGAATTATAACAATTAGAAAATGACTTTCAATATTTTATTTCTTCATGCAATTGAAGTGATAGTCTTATTACTATCTACCATGACGTTACATAGGGAGTGAAGATGACCGTATAGGCGTGTAATGTGGGCATGATAACTATATTTTCTTTTTTAAGGCCAAGCTACTGTCTGTTCCATTTAGTTTGATTTCACTTTACAATTTCAATATGGAAAAGTTAAAATAATTTTTTGTCGTACTAAAATAAATTATAACTATTTTTTTGTAAAAATAAAAGGAAAATGTTAAAACACAAAAGGGGCTGAAATTGGCCCAAATAGGTACCTGGCCCAGGCTAGGCATGCGTGTGGCACCCCTCGACGGCCCCCGATCCGTTCGGGTCACCACAGCCTGCCAATCGCTTTCTCTCAAAAGATATTTGTTACTTGTCTTTTATAAAAAAAAAAAAAAAAATGGGTTTAAAGAAGGACCGAGGTCCTTGGACATTTTTTTTTTTTGAAAACAGTCCCAGCGCAACTTATTAGCGGAAGCATAATTGAGTCTCACCATCTCTCCCTCCAATAACCATAATGCAATGCACACCAACTACACATTATATGAAAAGATAAGACCGAACCACTTTTATTTATATATTTTCATGATGGATTTCTCGGGTCAGTACAACCAAAAAGAAAGTCAAGACTTTTAACTACACTTGGCCACAACCCAAAAGATATCTCGACCCCTATAACGGTCACGTGTCATTCTCCATCTATCAATGTCGACTACTCTAAAAAAGAAACGTTAGCTCTCTACCCCTCACGCGGCCATCACACCCATCCTAGCGCGTCGGGCGGTGGTGGCGGCAACATCCCCCGAATCACTCCATCTTGGCGGACGTGGACCGACAAAAACTCTTGAATAACTAGGCCCCCAGCCGGGCCCACTTCGTACATAACCAGCACATGGACTCGCACAAACGTCAGACCAGGGATGGTAACGCAATCAATCTCCGAACACTCTACCTCCACATTAGATGGGAGGCCATAAAAAGTACCCCGCGTGACCGGAGAGAGCGGCATCTTCCTAATATGAAATGTTGGTCCCCGAAGGGGTAAGTACAGCCACTCAACAGGTAAAAGATCTAATAAATTACTCAATGCATCACACAATATAATCACAACATCATAGCATAGTACATATCATCTATGCATCCAAGCATAACTTACCTTGCAGCCATGCATATGTCATCATACCATATGTGCATACATCCTCATGCACTCATCACCAAGCTTTCATACATATACCATCATGCCATAGGTGCACATTCAACCATGCACTCATCATCAAGCATCCACACATATACCATGCCTCATGTACGTATACGATCATGCCATAGGTGCACATACAACCATGCACACACATACATCATATCATACAACCAAGCATACATGTCACCATACCATGCATGATTCAATTTCCACTTTTTATCTTTCAATTTGATCACCACATCTTTCTTTCCCGGGATCAGTAATTTCATCCCACATTTTATCACTCGCACCCCAACCTAGCATCGCGAGAAAACCTCCGGCACCCCCACATTCCGGGTATCTCCTATCCCAATTGGCGTCACGAGGCATTCCCCGGGCACAAACCTCCGAGGCTTCCAGCACCCAACCATTCCGGGCATCTCGAAACTCCCGAGGACATCGAAGCATGTATCACAATACAACCGGGCATCCGGCACCCCCCATCCCGGGCATCCTGACACTCCCAGGGCATTATCGGCCCACCTCCAATAGTCTCCTCATTCATCATAATTCATATTCACCAATTTATGTCTCACAATCAACATGGCACATGATGTAATGGCAACAAAGTCAAATTCAGCATTTGATTCTATATGCAATGCCAAATATCATCACATGCTCAGCAAGATTCAATCAACTCAATCAATATAATTCATGGGGCTCATCCAAAACAGAATAATCATAAATTACAGTATTTGAAATTCGCTCAATCCAGCTTGCACAGTTTTAGAAAATATTTCCATTAAATATCTAAATGACCTTTAAAAATTATGAAATTCAAACATGTAATAGTCAAGACGTAAAGGCAGATATTTCATGAAGGACACCATACCAAAAGACCCTCATAAAATTTTATATAGACCATGCGTCACGCATTACAATTAACAATACAGCTTGCACAGTTTTTGAAACAATTTTGGTTAAATAAGCAAATGAACTTAAAAAATTATGAAATTTAAATATGTTTCACGGAAGACATAAGTAAATATACTTCATGAACAAAAATTTTCCGAAAGAGCTTCATAAAAAATTATATGACCCATGCATTGAAACTGACTAAGTCCGAACGCGTCAGATTACACGGTTTTTGAAATATTTTCGATTAAATACCCTAATGACCTTCAAAATTCATGAAATTCGACAATGTAGTAGTAAAGATCCTAAGGTAGGTTTTTCATGAAGAAATCAAAGTCAAATTAGTTCTAGGTGATTTGATATATAGACGGTTAAAGCTTCTATTTCAATACCGAAATTTCCAGATTTGACTACTTCCGAAAAACCATGATTTTACCCATATATTCTTGTTATTTTCTCTGAATTTTTGATATGTTAAACATCAGGATGTCTTTACATCTTTTGTTAAGAAATCGAAGTGAAATTTCAACAAAAAGATAGCCTTACAGTCCATGCATTCCTCAAAGGTAGTTACCGAAATCTCCAGATTCAGTCTCTCCGAAAAATAAGGATTTCACCCACTTATTGTTTTGTCCCAAATTTGAGTATGTTATATTTCAAGAAGTCCTTAACAACTTTCGTTTATAAGTCACGGCCAAAATCCAACTCGAACAACACATGCAAGTCAATAGAACATCCAAGGTCGAACTGTTTTCTCAAGAACAGTTTACTAGTCTCAAACATCCCTCTTAAAACTTCAACTTTTAACACCCTAAACATCCGAATTCTATCACCATTCAAGCACACATACTAGACACAACATGCAAGAGCAGATTAAGGATCCCAACTTGCCTCTAGACCGAGCAAACAGCGAGCAGCGACTGGACACGGCGACGAACGATGGACGCACGGCAGACGGTCGACGGACAGCTCTCCTCCTTTCCTCTCTTCTTCCTTTCTTCTTTCTTTCTTCTCTTTCTCTCCTCTCTTTCTCTCTCAGTCGAACCTCTCTCTCTCCCTCTCATTCTCGCTTAAACCGGCACCATCATCCCCTAATTTCTTCCCCTCAATCATTAGCTATGATTAGGCATGCATGAAGGACACTTGGCATACTTCAAAGGACAAGTGGGGGAGGGCATGCAAAACCGGTCTCTTCCCCTCCCCTCTTCGTGTGGTCGACAGCCCTTCATGGGCTCTATGGGCCGGCCAGCTTGGCCCATCGTAGGCCCATCCCTCTTGGGCCTAAGACCCAAGTTTAATTAACCTAATATTAACCCTTTTAAAAACTAATTAAATCCCTATTTAATTAAAGCACTAAATTACAAATTAAGATAACTATACACTTGAAATTATAAATCCATAAGTTCCCATTTATCATACATATGGCCAAAGATAAAACTTCCTTTCCCAAAATTCTTCCATTAAGGACTTAGCCATACATCTCATCGCAAATCATGGATTAGAAGGCTACAAATTACAATATCGGTACTTCCATCGCCTATCCATGGTTCATGGCATATTTAGGGATTTTATGAAATTCTAGGATGCCACAATGCGAGCCAGAAAGGCCTAGCCCTGCCTTGCTTGACACACAAGGCTCATGGGTTGTGCCTGGCTTGGCGTGACACGAGAAGGCATCAAGCTTCAAGGAAATAATGTTTGTCATTGGCAAATCTACCAACTCTCAAACAAAGTTTTTACTTAGAGAACATGGCAGTTATTATACCGTCTAAAGTTGGACATGATTATACTCTTGATTGTAGATCTAGTCATGTTTTGAATTGTTTTCCTCTTATTCAAAAAGCTTAAAAGAAGATTGGGAACTATCTTGTAGAGTCGTACACACAATGCAATAGAAATGAAATTACTGAGTACAAAATATGAAAATGCTATGTTCAAATTCTCTGAGCTGCTCTCAGCCTTGTTTTCTTGTCAAGGAAGTGACAACTTGATCTTGTTGAGCTTAACCACGATAGTTTTCATGTCCATTCTTTCCTCGGGTAAGTTCTTTAAACATTCTAGTCCTAACTCTAGTATCAATAAGACTATGTTATTGAATTTTGAAAGTATCGGATCTTCATGTTTCGTGGGAAGGATTTTGCTATCCACAATGTCGAGCACTCTCTCTGGAATTGCTGCACTTACCCATTGCCTTAAGCTAATATCTGCATTGTACATTTCATCGGTTGGCTTCTTCCCAGTAATCACTTCCAACAACACTATGCCGAAGCTGTATACATCTCCTTTTATCGAGACTTTTCCTTCCGAACCATACTCTGCAAGCATTGTAGTTTGTGACAAAAGAACATCAGTAATTGATCTATTTCTTTTTGGGACATAAGTAATAAGATCAAGAGGCATACGAGGGCTAATATATCTCCATTATACTATACCATTATATTGGCAATCAAAGACTTGAATTAGGTAATATTTGACAAATGTACCTGGTGCAATGTAACCAATCGTGCCGAGAGCTCGGGTTTGTGTTTCAAGCTTGTTCTTAGCCAAAATCTTGGCAATGCCAAAGTCGCAGACTTGTGCGGTTAGGTCCTCATTTAGAAGAATATTGCTAGGCTTCAGATCGCAATGCACAATGGGTTCCGATTGGCCATGGTGGAGATACTCAATTGCCATTGCAACGTCAACCATTATCTTCACTCGCTGATGGAGATCCAAGTTGTAGTTGTTGGAGTACAACCACTTCTCTAAGCTCCCCTAAGGCATGTATTGCAACACTAGAGCTCTCATATTGGCGTTCGTGCAGGTGCTAATCACCTTGACGAGATTGCGGTGCCGAATCATACGGAAAACATCACATTCTATGTCAAAACTTTTTAGAGCGCCTTCGATATGGAGATTCAGTATTTTGACAGCGATGTCTGTCCCATTGGCCAGAGTCCCTTTATATACAGAGCTAAAGCTTCCTGCTCCGAGCAAATTGCTTTCGCTGAAGTTGTTAATAGCCAAGCAAAGATCTCGATATGATATCATCGGGTGGTCAATTCTAGGCAAGTTCTCCATCGAAACTTAAGCTTCTTTACTGGTGGTCCCACGCTTTCTAAGCAAGCAAATGATGAGGACAAAAAGTATAGCTAATACAATTGGCACAATAACGTATAGTATATGGAGCCACTTGTCCCTTGATGATTTCATTTCATTTACTTTGCAACGTGGGACTTGAAAAATTGCGTTTCCACAAAGTGCTTCATTTCCAATGAAAGAGAGAGCTGAGAAATTTATAAAGGGCCCGCCATTAGGAATCTCTCCAAATAGCTTATTAAAGGACAAGTTCAGATTTTGCAAATATGCAAGTCCTTCCATGGACTTAGGTATCGCGCCTGATAACTCATTGTAAGAGAGATCGAGGAAATCCAACCCTTTGAGATGGCCAATGGATTGCGGTATCGATCCTTGAAATGAGTTCCTTGACAAGTTGAGAGAAGCAAGGCTCTCAAACTCCTGGATGGAACTTGGTATGGCACCAGTAAGTCGATTCCAAGAAAGATCAATGCTCTCTATAGCTCTCATCTTCCCTATTTCAAGTGGTAGTCCTCCATTGAAAGAATTGAGTGACAGATTGAGGAAGATGAGTTCTTGAAGGCCCCATAGACTAACTGGTATAACCGATGTCATGTTATTCGAGCTTATGAGAAACTTTTGAAGGCTGCTAAGGTTTTCAATGCAATTCGGGATTGATCCCGATATCCTGTTTTGCTAGAGTAGCACCTCTCCTAAACCTGTCAAGTTGCATATCTCACCGGGGATCGGTCCTTCGAGATGGTTGTTATAAAGATGCAGCCTTTGCAACCTTTCTAGTCCTCCGATCGATGATGGGATGTTGCAATCTAAAGCATTATTGCTCAAGTCTAACCAAGTCAGTCTCTTCAAGAAACCCATTTTCTCGGGAATACGACCTCTTATTTGACAATTGGGAGCCCTAAGAATTTGTAGGGAACTGGAGAAGTTTTTGATGGATTCTGGTATGGAGCCATGAAGTGGGTTGCTTGCCATCCTCAATTCTCGCAGCGACAGACAATTAGATAAAGCAGAGAGAAAACTGAGCTCTGAACCATAAGTCTGTCCTGTTAGCTGATTATACCCCATTGAAAGAAATTCGAGGTTCTTCAAGTTGCCCAAACCTATTGGTATGGGTCCGCTAAGTTGATTGTCCTCGACATCGAAAAAGATTAGGTTCGAAAAATTCGAGAAACACTGCGGGATGTTGCCGCCAAAGCCATTGCTTGATAGATATAGTGCTTCCAAATTCGGAAGGCTTAGATCTCTACCTGAGGGAAGGCTTCCAGAGATGGAATTGTTATCCAACCCAAGCAATACGAGCGAAGACATATTAAAAACCCCTCGAGGCACTTCACCGGTTAGCAAATTATCGCCAAGGGCCATCCGTTGTAGATTGATCAAATTGCCAATCTCGCTCGGAATCTCCCCTTCAATGTAGTTAGTTCCTAATTCCAGCTTGTGCAAGCTCGACATGTTGCCGATGGTTCGAGGAATCGTGCCAGTCAAGTTGTTCTTACCAATATAGAGCTTTTGCAGCTTTTGCAAGCTGCCTATATCTCGAGGAATGCTTCCCTGAAAACGATTGTATGACAACCACAGTATGATAAGCTCTTTGCATTGGGTTAGCGTCTCTGGTAGCAGGCCGATGAATTGATTTTGACGTAGTGCAAGAATTTGAATGTTAGGCCAACGGTAGCAAAGATCGGAGGGAAGACTTCCAGAGAGATAATTATCCGTCAAATTGACCGACGTGAGCGATCTATTGAAAAGTGCTGAAGGAATCGAACCTGTGAGAGTAGCATTGGCCAGTATAATGACTCGCAATGTGGATATGTTGCCCAGGAAGCTTGGAATTTGACAGCGTAAGTCGTTCGAGCTAAGATTCAGTTGTTGCAACTTAGGGAAGGTGCCGAATTCTCTTGGTATGCCACCCGTTAGCCTGTTCCTCGCGAGTGACATGACTTCGAGGTTTCGGCGGCACTGGGTTAAGATAGGAGGAATATTCCCTTCGAACTGGTTCGATTCGAGTATAAGTTCTTTTAGGCGGCTTAAATGACTAATTTCTATTAGAATCATGCCATAAAAACTGTTGTTGCGGAGATCAAGAGAAGCCAGGAGAGAAAGATTGCCAAGGTAGGGAGAGAGTCTTCCCTGGAGACCCATGTGCGAGAGGTCTAAAGCTGTGACTCTCTGCCTACGGTTGCTACAAATGACACCAATCCATTCACAGAAATTTGCTTCCACGGTCCAATTGCCACCTTTGATGGTGTTCGTCGGGTCGAGTTCCATCGTCGATTTGAAGTGGAGGAGAGCCTCTTGATCAGTGAAGTTGCTAGAATAGATGACGGGTTGAAACATCAATAGGGAAGCCAACAGAACATCAATAAATGCTAAAAAGATGAACTTCTCCATAATGAACAAAGTCTCTTTTGGTTGCTTCAATAGATGGTTCACTAATTTTGACATGTTCTTAGTATTTAATACCAAAACTTACCAAATGGTTGTCTCAATTAGCGGAAAATAACAATGTAAAGAAAGACTAACTATCAAACGATGCCCCTCAATCATGTCTCAATTAGCGGAAAAAAACAATGTAAAGAAAGGCTAACTATCAAACGATGTCCCTCAATCACGTCTAAGGCTAACTATCAAACGATGTCCCTCAATCACTTTCAACTTTGTGAGCATGCAAATGGACCTTTGGACCAATGCTCCAAGGCATGAATGTGAAAAGGCTTTGTGATCATTGTTGTGACTTTCCCGCAAAGGCAATATTAAGTGTCTCGTGGGGAGCTGACTAATTGAAAGTTCCTACTGCTGGAAGAGATAATGTTATTAGTAGTCTATCAAATTTTATCCAATGTTCATGTCATATTTGAACTTTCAATCGATTCAATTAAACCACTTTTGATTAATGTGAAATATGTTCCCGCAACTTTCGATCGGTCTAATTAGATCTGTAATATATTTAATATGTTTTTTTTGTCATCTTTTCATTTATTAGTTTAAATGAATTACATCATGGATAACAATTTTGTGAAGGTAATGTTTGATGGAGAAAATTACAAGGACTTTTTGCATGTCATGATGACTTTAAATTGTAAAACTATAATATGCTCCTTTGCCCTCACCCATATCTGGCAAAACATCAATAGGGGAGCCAACAAAACATCAACAAATGCTAAAAAGATGAACTTCTCCATAATGAGTAGAGTCTCTTTTGATTGCATCAATAGATAGTTCGCTAATTTCAACATATTCTTAGTGTTCAACACCAAAACCTACCAAATTGTTGTCTCAATCAGAAAAAAGAAAAAGAAAACAATGTAAAGAAAGACTAACTATCAAATGATGTCCCTCGATCATGTCTATGGCCCGTTATTCACATTCACACGTTCACACTTACTTTCACTTTTACTTTTGGAGCTTTTGAACTTTCAATCAATTCAATTAAATCACTTTTGATTAATGTGAAATATCTTCCCGCAACTTTGAATTGATCTTATTAGATCCGTAATAAATTTAATATGTTTTTTGTCATCCTTTCATTTATTACCTTAAATGAAATATGTCATGGATAACAATTTTATTGAGCTGATGTTTGATGGAGAAAATTACGCGGACTTCGTGCGTGTCATGATGACTTTAAATTGTAAAATTACAATAACCATTCCTTTGTCCTCACCCAGATTTGGCAAAACATCAATTGGGAAGCCAAGAGAACATCAACAAATGCTAAAAAGATGAACTTCTCCATAACAAGTAGAGTCTCTTTTGATTGCATCAATGGACAGTTCGCTAATTTTGACCTGCTCTTAGCGTTCAACACCAAATCCTACCAAATGGTTGTCTCAATCAGAAAAAAGAAAAAGAAAACAATGTAAAGAAAGACTAACTATCAAATGATGTCCCTCGATCATGTCTATGGCTCAATCTTCACGTTCACACGTTCACACTTACTTTCACACTTTCTTTTGGACTTTTTGAACTTTCAATCAATTCAATTAAATCATTTTTTATTAATGTGAAACATCTTCCCGCAACTTTGAATTGGTCTTATTGGATCCATAATATATTTAATATGTTTTTTGTCATCCTTTCATTTATTAATTTAAATGAAATACGTCATGGATAACAATTTTGTGAAGCTGATGTTTGATGGAGAATATGAGGACTTTTTGCAGGTCATGATGATTTTAAATTGTAAAATTATAATATGTTCCTTCACCCTCACCCAGATCTGGCAAAACATCAATAAGGGAGCCAACAGAACATCAACAAATGCTAAAAAGATGAACTTTTCCATAATGAGTAGAGTCTCTTTTGATTGCATAAATAGACGGTTCGCGAATTTCGACCTATTCTCAGCGTTCAACACCAAAACCTACCAAATGGTTGTCTCAATCAGAAAAAAGAAAAAGAAAACAATGTAAAGAAAGACTAACTATCAAATGATGTCCCTCAATCATGTCTATGGCCCGTTCTTCACGTTCACACATTCACACTTACTTTCACACTTAGTTTTGGACTTTTTGAACTTTCAATCAATTCAATTAAATCACTTTTGATTAATGTGAAACATCTTCCCACAACTTTGAATTGGTCTTATTGGATATGTTTTTTGTCATCATTTCATTTATTAATTTAAATGAAATATGTCATGGATAACAATTTTATTAAGTTGATGTTTGATGGAGAAAATTACATAGACTTTGTGCATGTCACGGAGACTTTAAATTGTAAAATTATAATACCTATTCCTTCGCCCTTGCCTAGATCTGGCGAAACATCAATAGGGAAGCCAACAGAACATCAATGAATGCTAAACAGATGAACTCCTCCATAATTATTAGAGTCTCCTTTGATTGCATCAATAGACGGTTCACTAATTTCGACCTGTTCTTAATGTTCAATATCAAAACCTACCAAATGGTTGTCTCAATTAGAAAAAAGAAAAAGAAAACAATGTAAAGAAAGACTAACTATCAAATGATGTCCCCCAATCATGTCTATGGTCCGTTCTTCACGTTTATACTTCACACTTACTTTCAACTCCGCGAGAGTACAAATGGAACTTTGGATCGTGCTCCAAAGCACAAATGTGAAAAGGTTTTGTGATAACTATTGTAACCTTCCCACAGGGGCAATATCAACTGTCTCGTGGGAAGTTGACTGATTGAAAGTTCCTATTATTGGAAGAGATAATGTTATTAGTAGTCTATCAAAATTTATCCATGCTTCACGTCATATTTTAACTTTCAATTGATTCAATTAAATCACTTTTAACTAATGTGAAATATCTTCCCACGACTTTCAGTTGGTCTAATTAGACCTGTAATATATTTAATATGTTTTTTGTCATCCTTTCATTTATTAATTTAAATAAAATATGTCATATATGATAATTTTATGAAGCTCATGTTTGATGGAGAAAATTACGCGAACTTTGTTTGTGTCATGGTGACTTTAAATTGTAAAATTATAATACCCGTTCCTTCGCCCTTGCCCAGATCTGGCGAAACATCAATAGGGAAGCCAACAAAACATCAACAAATGAAAAACAGATGAACTTCTCCCTAATTAACAGTCAGAAAAATGGCTTACGATCTATATATCTTCTAGAAACATCTCAGGAAAATTTCTTGGCAAGTGGCGGCCAACGTGGCTAAAGTGGCTTACGATCTCGGTAAGTGCACTTGGCAATGCTGCTCATAGTCCCATCCACATGGAAATTTTTGGTCTCTCTTCCTCAGCTCTTCAAAATTTCCAATCCCTTGTAGGCTTAGCAACACGCCCACCTCGTCCAGAAATCTCGTCAAGTACGCAGAAAGTTGTATGTACAATCCAATCAACGTAACTATCGTTGGAAAGCTGACAGACCCATCCGTTGAATCGCAGGACAGTCGATGCTTAGACATGAGTGTGGCATCTCCTTTTCACTTCCTTTCTCAAAGCGTTGCATGTACAAACTGGTAATTTAGGAGCAAAATAAGGCAGAAGCAACTGAACTATTGCTTCCATGCAGAAACATAAACAGATCATTGGTTGTATATGCATATGCATGTACATAAAGGTACCCCATTGGATGCCCCTCTCTAAGCTTATTACGCACATCTGTACAAGTTCTCAAAGCATACCCCTACTTCGGGCAAACACGGCTTGACAGGCTTCCACTCTCACTGGAAAAATCTAAGCTCCTTCCCTTCTGTATACATTTAAATCAGCACGAGTATCGTGGAGTCTTTGGGACAAGTAGGTCTGACATTGGACAGGCGGAAACCTGCACATTGATGCAATTTTGAACAAACTCAGGATCCTATGCTGGTGTAAATTTGCTAATCTGCACCATGTCTAATCACTAATGGAGCAGCTATGTTAAACGCAGTACCCAAATCCCCACGCGAAAAGGACCCAACCCTTTAAAGAGAATGCAAGCGTGTGGTTGATCGTATCAATTCATCAAATCTGCCACAGGTCAATGCCCAATTCACAAGCAAACATTTTTTTCCTCATGAATCATGGAGTTAAACTTGATGCAGTCCTCTTTACAGTGCTTGAATGATCCCTGGATATGCAATATCCGCTTCAACATTGCATGTTCAAAGCAGAGCACCAGCATTCAAGCACAATGCGTAAAGACACTTGCTCAAATCAAGTAGAACTCTCGTTCAAATCGTGGAGGAGAACTAGATCTTAGGACCAAGAACTGATAAGAGAGGAAGTAGAATTGCACCATCTTGTTGATATATAGGAAAGTAACTAATGTGCAGAAGACAACTTGAGCATAAGTAGAATCTTTTTTAACAGAAATATTAGCTCATGGTCATGTGTTAGCAATTCAAACTCCTAATTCTGTGGCAGTTCTCTCCAAGGATACAACTGAAAATAGGTATAATAACTAATTGATCTTCCGTTTCTAGGAAATGCTACTCAACCCCCACCTGATTACAGCCATCAAAACCACCAGCAATTCATCTATGTCCTCTTTAAGCAGTAAAATCTTCAGCAGGATGATCAGACACAAACCGTTTATCTGATTTGCAGGGTCGAGGACCTGATCGAACAGAGGGGTGTAGCCTCGATGCTTCTCGTTCCTCAACAGCTTCATCTTCTCGCTCAAAGGCAGACCGAAGAACCGCCTGCTCTGGATGAACACCTCCTCAACAAGTCCTGGCTGGCTCCATGATTGATCACGTAGAAACAGCCGAAATCCAAGCACGCCTGAGGCCAACGGATCGGATTCATCGGTCAGCGTCCCTCTCAACTCGAAAAATTTTGGTTTCCTCGGTTTCATGTACCAGAAATCGAACTAAACATAGCGGAAAAAGGCAGGAGAATCGAAGACTTGTTTAAACAGGGACACCGACCGTCGGTTATCGGCGCTCGAGAGGTCGATGAGGTCGAGAGCCAAAGACGGAACTCCGGCGACATCGACGGCGTTCGTGTCATCCATGCTCGCCGTCCCGTCCGCCTGACTGATTTCACGGTGATGATGACAACCGACGACGATTGAGTGACGTCTTCTTCCCCTGTCTTAATGCTTTCTACAAATTGAATTTGTTCAATTTTTACAAAGCAAACGGCTCCTAAAATTCGAAAAACCTAAATAATAGTCGTATTTACATGCATGATTATTCTTTTTAATTTACTCTTATGATATTTCATTTTTGAATGGCTAAGAAAATCATAGATTCTTGGAGAGCTATATCATTTTCTATTACTCCTCGGACTAATGCCTCATCTCAAATGAAGAGACTTTTGAACGATATGAACTCCATGAACCCTATCAATTGCATTCCACAAATCATATGAATTATTTGCATGCACGTCAAAAGTACAAAAATTGCATGATACTTTAACTAATGCTATATGTTACATGATGCAAGCAACAGTAGAGTGAGCCAATGCAAGTAGGGGTAAGCAAGACTGTTTCAATTCGAGAATCGGATTGAATTGATCTAAACCGATAGAATTAAGGCCAATTTTAGGGAGAATTGATATAGTTCCAGTTTCATGAACTTAGAACCGACCTAGGACTGGCTCAGTTCCCAATTCTAAGGCCAAAACCGCTAGTTCTACTAGAGAACTGATCTAAATAGGTTCCACCACTTCGGTTTTCAGGTTGAATTGAGAAATGAATCATGATCTCAATTGTGAATAAACAATAACATAATTATTTCATCAAATATGTTACTAAGTGAAAAAGTGCAACTCTTACATTTTATTATAAGAATTTGATTTTTAACACAAAAAAGAGGAGTAATTCCCAAATAGAACTGGAAACCAGCAAAATCAGGAAGCAACAATTCCAAAAATGACCGATTCAATTCCCAGTCTCGAAAATTCAAAACCTGGAATCATGAGGTGGATATCTAATTTCAAGTCGAGAATCAACCCACTCAACAACCAATCATCCCTAGATACAAGATTGTCAAAATTTCGAACGCAATGGGCGGAACAATGAATGTCATAGCATCTGTTTCCACAAAATATTTCCATTTTAATCTCTTGCATAATCAATTAACTGTTTAGAATACAAGAAAGCTAGAAGAGTATAATTAACTTGGTAACTGCTAATTTAACTGTCTATCTCACTATCTTGGGAGATTTTCCACCTACATTGAGAACAAAGAGCTAAAGAGATAGCCAGGTTCTTGTCGGAAGTTCTGTTTCCAGCGCTTGTTTCTCTTTTTTTACGTAGCGGAAGCGTCAGCTAGTCAAGCGTCACAGGAGGACTTCGAGAAGGGACTGACCTACTCCGCCCTTGAGAAAGATCAGAAAGATTTCTTAGAAAGTAGCAGCCAGCGTAGCAGCTAAAGCGACTTACGATCTCAGTTTGTGCCCTTGCTAATGCTACTCCTAGTCCCACCCACACAGACATGCTTGCTCTCTCCTCGTCTTAGCCCGTCATACTTTCTATCTTCGTAGGCTTAGCGACACGCCTACCTCATCCAAAAAATCTTGCTAAATATGCCAAAAGTTGCATGTACAGTCCAATCCGCTGAAACTATCGTAAAAAAGCAACTGTCCGTCCGTTGAATCACAGGAAAGTCGGCGCCAAGAAATATGCATGGCATCTCGATTTCATTTCCTTTCTTAAAGAGTTGCATGTACAAACTGCTAATTTAGGAGCCAAATCACGGAAGCAAGAAGACCAAACCATTACTTCCATGCATAAACATAAGCAGATTATTAGTTGTGTATGCATATGTATGTACACGCGTGTACCCCATTCGATGCTCTTCTCTAAGCTCATCAGGCACTTCTTTACGAGCTCTCAATGTATAACCCCCACTTCAGGCAAGTGCTGGTGGACAGGCTCCAGCTCCTCACAGGCAGGCTCTAAACTTCTTCCTTTCTGTATACATCTAAATCAGCATGAGTATCGCCGTATCTTTGGGCCAAGTAGGTCTGACATAAGATGGGAGGAAACCTGCATGTGAATCCATTTTGAAGAAATTTAGTTTAGGATCAGATGCTGCTGGTGTAAATTTGCTAATTTGCACCATGTCTAACGACTATTGGAGTCACGATCAAAAAACCAAAAAGTTAATTACGGGAGTAGCTATGATAAATACAACACCAAGATCCCCACGCGAAATGGTTCAAACACAATGTGAGCACGCAATCAATCGTATCAATTGATCAAATCAGGGACAGGTCAATGCCTGGTTTCCGTATAAACATTTTTCTTCATGAAACTGGAGTTAAAACTTAGATGTAGTCCTCTTAACATAAACGAAAAGTCCAAGCATAAGCATATGAGTTTGGACGATCCTTGGTAATGCAATATCCACTTCGACAATCACGTACAAAGCAGAGCATCGACACTCAAACAAAACGCATAAAGTCCGTCATTTGAACCAAGGAGGAGAAGAACTAGATCTTAGGGCCGAGATTTGACAACATGGGAAATACAATAGCGACATGTTGATGATATATAGGAAAGAAACTCATTTACGCAAGACAGCTTACTTGGGAGGATTTTCCTCTGACATGCATGTAGGCAAGCACTCGACGAGACACTCATGGTTAGGCTCCAGGAAGAAAGCAATCTGCATTCCCTGAGAAAATGAGCATAAATAGGACTTTTAACAGAGATTTTAGCAAAAAAACTCATCAAGGACAGAGAAGGTAAGGGATGAAAAATGCTAACAAGGGAATAAAAACAATTAGATTTTTTTTCCAGAAATAAATGTGCATTATTCCTGAAGATCGTCTCGAGTTGAGAGGAATTTCCTAAGAGTTTAATCACATGATCAACTGACTTGCCACTAGAACGTGATCTTAAACCCAGGGCCACTTTCCAATCAGCCTACAACTATCCTAGATTGGCTTCAATTATTCTCTACTCTTCCTATTACCCAACCAATCAAAAAAGACTCGACAAAGCTTCAAAATTCTCTCAATGACTTTTGTCAAATTTTCCAAAAGATGACGAGAGAGAGAGAGAGAGAGAGAGAGAAGAGAGGCCATATAGAATACCGTTCTTGACCATTCCCTATAACTCGATGGAGCGTGGATCTGATTGCAAAAGCAAAACAAAATATATAGATTAGCATAAATACGACAAAAAGAAGCAAAAAGCGGCAAGTCAAATTCTTAAAAAAAGAATAGAGAATGAACTTGCTAATTATGGAGAACTGCAGGACACCTATAGAGCTCATTTCCTATACTACTTAACAGTTCTCAAGCATGATGACAGTGCATGTTAAGCCTTGTCTGTAGTCAGCAATCGCAGAACACATACAAAGATTAGTATCGAAAAAATGACCAATAAGAGCAATAATAACAAAAACACTAGGATAATTCTTTTATGGTTTATCATTCATAAAGTGGACTCTATGTAGAAAGAAATGCAAGTCATCAACATATCATTCCATTTCAACAACTGTGTTTAACTTGGACTTTTTTCCCGAGGCAACTCAGCCAGTAATTAGGCAATGTCAAGAGCAGATGCTCTTCCACTACTAATGGGCTACTAATATCAACAAGAGCCACGAGGATACAACTGAAGAAATTTTGGTAGAGTTTGGGACAGGTTACCAATCTATTTGAATAGACTTCTATCGAAGCATATTACCTGAAAATACAATTGCTCCATCGTTCTAACATATCACCAAAATTCACTATGAACGCTCTGTACCAAATAGCCAAGGAAAAAATGTTAGTTTTCTGGATTGTTGTGTTCTGTCGAAAAGCTATGCAGAATAAAAAAGATGCTTGAGCAATGACAAATTCTCTCCCAAAATTTTGCCCTCTCAAACTTCTTGCAACCAGACATATGTCGTGAGACATGTTCTAATAATTGTAGAATGCGTATGATGCCTGGTAGTTCTATGGCCGTGGATCTGCACACGATTAACCAAGAAAGAATGGGGGCAAACCATCATGTGAGTGTGTGCAAGGATGTTTGACACAGAGAGAGAGGGAGGGAGGGAGGAAGGGATGGAGGATCATCATCAAAAGGATTAAACTAATCGAAGTTATTATGAATACTTATACAGATGCAAATCGCAGATATGAAAGGAGAAGTGGATGAGGGCACCTCTCTGAATTTCTAAATTGGAACCGATCTTTATCACCCATCTGACAATAATACTTTCACTCTAAACTGGCATATCGTTGCCTTTGTACGAACAACAACTATAGTAGCAGATCAGGGTCAGACAAACAACGATGTTTGTCAAAAAGTTGTGACTAGTCCGGGGTTAGTATTCCACTCAACATCAGCATGAAGCAATCTTCCAATCATGCGTATAAGGGGAAAATGTTATCATGTACATGCTCCAATAAATCAAAAGTACAAGATTAAATCAAAGTTAGTCCAAGTTAAATTTGTAATCCACAAATCACTAGAATGTAAATCCTAACACGATGGCTTCCACCAAAAGTGTTCAAGTTAGTTTAAATATGAGATCTCGAACATCTTCATCTCAAGTTCTGTTGGGCTTTACCCTTTCAAAGGTTGCACATATTCCCATGCCTGAGGCTTAGCATCCTTGTTCTTGCAAATCTGAATAAGTTTAAAAAGTTCCCTGCATTATAACCATGCATAGAGTCTGCACCAACAATTTTATAGGAGAATATTTCATACTTGGAGACCCGAGACATCATCTGTCGCCAACAAGGTGATAAACCCGAAGTCCGAATGTGCCCCAGCTCCATATATCCCTTTAGAGGGATCAGAGATTAGACCTAAAGGAATATCAACCGGATGAGAAGAAAGAATTGTCGGGTTTATTTTGTAGTTCATTGAAGTAAAATCTACCTTCATAGTGCAACAAGCGCAAGATCGGAAAAGGCTTGCCGAGTATTTCTGACTTGTCAAAAAAATCAGCCTCCAGATCAAGTGCTAGAGCAATGATCCTTGCAACCACTTTCGCCACATTTTTATGAGAATATTCACAAATAAAAAAATTACCAAAATTAACTACCATCACTTTTTTATATCAACAGATTGCGCTTGATTTTGCCACATAGATCATCTAGGCATTACTCTTGAGATGTAACCAGATCCAAAAGTCAACTGATTGGGAGATCCTATGCAATGAAAATTGTGACTACACTATCAACCCTACCACTATAAGACACTTATAGTTGAGGCTCTTGGTCAGTGTGATTAATAGTAAATCTTGACAGCTGAAAATATTTTATTCAGATTGCGGCAGAGTAGCTTTTGAACAATTTCCTAGAAATTGTTGAATCAACAGTTACTAATAACCTGAAGAGATTTCCTTTACCAAAAAAAAAAAAAAAACCTGAAGAGATTTACACTTTGGCCAACATAGAATAAGAGCCAACGAGAGCATAAGCAGTTTGGCAGTCCGGCAATTTAACCCCCTTGGGCATTAAAAGAACTTGGCACAATATGATGCAAGCGGAAGGGGAAGATGGTGACCATTGGGGTACTGGAAAAGCCCCAAATTTCCCATCAGAGAAACAGAACATCTCCATATTATCTTTTACTCAGATGGAATAATCTTTCGCATCTTGCAACTCGCAACAAAATTTTATGTCCGCGGCTCTTTATCATCTATAGCAAAAACTCACAATGCCTCGCTAAGAAATTTCTCCATAGTCTGCCCCCATCTTGGCAATATCTCTAGTAAAAACACAACAGTGAAACCAAATTAAGTACATATCACCAGTGAACAATTCGAAGTTGCACAGATAATCATATTAAGCAACTAGTTACCCTCAGAAGGCTAGAGTTTTGGTCCAAAATGAGGCTTCTGCGCATCAGGATCATTCTCTGGTACTTCCGCTCCGACGTAGTATCCCTCCTTATAATCTCCTATAAAACGTCCATGAAATCATTACTACTTGACTGGTCTTCAGAAAGTGATAATTATATACATAATAACAAGTTTCATCTAAATCTTCGTTGTATTGCTCATGGTTTCGAAAGTGATAATTATATATATACTAACAAGTTTCATCTAAATCCTCGTTGTATTGCTCATGGTTTCGCGTTAGCACTTCAAACAACTCGCTCCTATTTCTGTTTCAGCTCTGATGAAGTATCCTTACTCTCCCAGAATATAATTACAACCAGGAATAATAACTAACTAATTGCATCTTTCTTTTCTAAGAGCTGCTCCTCAACCACCAGCCACCAGCTGATTACAGGAAGCTATCAAAATCATCAGCTGCTCATCTAAATCCACTATAAGCAGCAAAATCTTCAGTAATCTGACTCCAAAGAAAACGGAATAAACGAAATCATCAGACACAAACCCTGAATCTGATTCGCGGCATCGAGGACCTCATGGGAACAGAGGAGTATAGCCTCGGTGCTTCTCGTTCCTCAACAGCTTCATCTTCTCGCCCAAAGGCAAGCCGAAGAACCGCATGCTCTGGGCGAAGACCTCCTCCATCAAATCCTGCCGATCACGCAGAAAAAGCCAGAATCCAAGCACGCCTGAGGCCAACGGACCGGATTCATCCGCCAGCGTCGTCACGAATAAACAAAACCTTAGTTTCCTCGGTTTTCGGTACCGGAAATCGAATCGGAACATCGGAAAGACTCGAGAGAATCGAGGACCTGTTTGAGCAGGGACACCGACTGTCGGATATCGGAGCTCGAGAGATCGATGCGGTGGAGAGCCGAGGTCGGAACTCCAGCGACTTCGACGGCGTTCGTGTCATCCATGCTCGCTGATGCTTCTCAGCCTGGCAGGTCGTTGCTCGCTTGCTGAGATTGCCGTCCGTTCACCCGTCCGATTTCGCAGCGATGATGAGGACGACGACTGACGATGATCGAAGACGGACGGGATTTTGAGTTGCAGGTGATTGGAGGGAGGAGGGTAGAGTTTTTTTTTTTTTTTTTTGGCACGAGGAGGAGGGTAGAGTTGAAAAGAAGAATAAAACGACAACGTCTCTGAATTAAAAAAAAAAAAAAAAAAAGTTAGCAAAGATATTTGGCGCGACAATATCCTTTTGACAACTCATCATGTGGGACTGGCATCTAGGAGGCACCAAGTCCGCCACTATAACAAAGCTATTTCTCGTAAAATTCATTGGAAGTGATGACCTCAAATCATTCGAAAAAACCAATGATAATAATTTTTTACTCATATTCGTATTGTATATCGTTTTTTTTCTGCCGATGAATATAAAAATTGCCCTTTATCTACATATTTAAGTCAAAAATGGGTTTTATCTCATTTTTTGATTTCCCATTTAGCCCTCAGTTACGTATACTTTGATATTGTAATGTAATTGAACTTGAAAGAGAACAATGAAAAACAGGCCAAAGAAAGAGATAATAGATAAAAGAAAAGGCATGTTATATTTCACCGTTTCTATAGGCCTTTGAATAAATGTTTGTTTTAATCATCGAAAGAATAAGAAGATATTATTTGATATTTGCCTTCTGGAAAAGAATTATAACAATAAGAAAATGATTTTCAATTATTTCCATGCAATTGAAAAGATAGTCTTATTACTAACCATTATGACGTTGTATAGGGAATGAAGATGATTGTATAGGCGTGTAATGCAAGCATGATAACTATATTTTCTTTTCTTCTTTTTTAAGGCCAAACTACTATCTATTCCATTTAGTTTGATTTCGTTTTATAATTTTAATATGGAAAAGTTAAAATAATCTTTTGTTGGATTAAAATGAATTATAAGTATTTTTTTGTAAAAATAAAAGGAAAATTTTAAAATAGAAAAGGGGTTGAAATTGGCCCAAATAGGTATCGGCCCAAGCTTGGCATGCGGGCTGGAAAGGCCTAGCCCTGCCCAGCCACGCAAGGCTCATGGGCTGCGTCGACCGTGACGCAAGAAGAAGTCGAGCTTTAAGGAAACAATGTTCGTCACTGGCAAATCTACCAACTCTCAAACAAAGTTTTTACTTAGAGAGCATGGCAACTGCTACTCCTTTTGAAGTTAGAATGAGTTAGACTCTCGATTGCAGATCTAGTTGCGTTTTGGATTATTTTCCTCTCATTCAAAAAGCTTAAAAAAAAAAGATTAGGAACTATCTTGCAGAGTCATACACACAATGCAATAAAAATGAAATTACTAAGTACAAAATATGAAAATGCTATGTTCAAATTCTCTAAGCTACTCTCGGCCTTGTTTTCTCGTCAAGGAAGTAACAACTTGATTTTGTTGAGCTTAACCACGACAGTTTTCATCTCCATTCTTTCCTCGGGTGAGTCCTTTGAACATTCTAGTCCTAATTCTAGTATCAATAAGACTATGCTATTGAATTTCGAAAGCGTCAGATCTTCATGTTTCGTGCGAAGGATTTTGCTATCCACAATGTCAAGTACTCTATTTGGAATTGCTGCACCTACCCATTGCCTCAAGCTGATATCCGCATTGAACATTTCACCGGTTGGCTTCTTCCGAGTAATAACTTCCAACAACAATATGCCAAAACTATATACATCTCCTTTTGTCGTGACTTTACCTTCCGAACCATACTCTGCAAGCATCATAGTTTGAGAAATAAGAACATCGACAATTGATCTATTTCTTTTTGGGACATTATTAATAAGATCAAGAGGCAAACGAGTGCTAATATATCTCTATTACATTATACCATTATATTGGCAATCAAAGGCTTAAATTAGCTAATATTCGACAAATGTACCTGGAGCAATGTAACCAATCGTGCCGAGAGTTCGAGTTTGTGTTTCAAGCTTGTTCTCAACCAAAATCTTGGAAATTCCAAAGTCACAGACTTGTGTGAGCAAGTCCTCGTTTAGAATAATATTGCTGGGCTTTAGATCACAGTGCACAATGGGTTCCGATTGGCCATGGTGGAGGTACTCAATTGCCATTGCGATGTCAACCATTATCTTCACTCGTTGATAGAGATCCAAGTTGTAGTTGTTGGAGTACAGCCACTTCTCCAAGCTCCCACAAGGCACGTATTGCAACACTAGAGCTCTTAGATTGGCATTCGTGCAAGTGCTGATCACCTTGACAAGATTGCGATGCTGGATCATACGAAAAGCATCGCATTCTGCATCAAAACTTTTCAGAGCACCTTCGATATAGAGATTCAGTACTTTGACTGCGATGTCTATCCCGTTGGCCAGAGTCCCTTTATATACAGAGCTAAAGCTTCCCAATCCAAGCAAATTGCTCTCGCTGAAGTTGTTCGTAGCCAAGCAAAGATCCCGATATGATATCATCGGGTGGTTAATTCTAGGCAAGTTCTCCATTGAAATTGAAGCTTTTTCACTAGTGTTCCCACGCTTTCTTAACAAGCAAATGATGAGGACTAGAAGTATAGCTAATACAATTGGCACAATAATGTATAGTATATGGAGCCACTTGTCCCTTGATGATTTCATTCCATTTACCTTGCAACGTGGGACTTGAAAAGTCGCATTTCCACAAAGTGCTTCATTCCCAATGAAAGAGAGAGCCGAGAAATTTCCAAAGGGCCCACCATTAGGAATCTCTCCCGATAGCTTATTAAAGGACAAGTTCAAATTTTGTAGATATGCAAGTTCTTCCAAGGACTCAGGTATCGTGCCTGATAACTCATTGTAGGAGAGATCGAGGAAATCCAACCCTTTGAGATGGCCAATCGACTGCGGTATCAATCCTTGAAACGAGTTCCTTGACAAGTTGAGAGAAGCAAGGCTCTCAAACTGCTGGATGGAACTCGGTATGGCACCATTAAGTCGGTTCCAAGAAAGATCGATGCTCTCTATAGCTCTCATCTTCCCCACTTCAAGTGGTAGTCCTCCATTGAAAGAGTTGAGTGACAGATTGAGGAAGATGAGTTCTTGAAGGCTCCACAAACTAACTGGTATAACCGATGTCATGTTATTCGAGCTTATGAGAAACTTTTGAAGGCTGCTAAGGTTTTCAATGCAATTTGGGATTGATCCCGATATCCTATTTTGCCTGAGCACCAACTCTCCTAAACCTGTCAAATTGCATATCTCATCAAGGATTGGTCCTTCGAGATGGTTGTTGTCAAGATACAGCCTTTGCAACCTTTCTAGTCCTCCTATCGATGATGGGATGTTGCAGTCTAGAGCATCATTGCCCAAATCTAGCCAAGTCAATCTCTTCAAGAAACTTATTTCCTCGGGAATACGACCTCTTATTTGACAATTGTGAGCAGTTAGATTTGTAGGGAACTAGAGAAGTTTTTGATAGATTTGGGTATGGAGCCACGAAGCAGGTTGCCTTCCAACCCCAAGACTTGCAACAACGGACAATTAGATCATTCAGAGAGAAAACCGAGCTCCGAACCGTAAGTCTCTCCTGTTAGCTGATTAAACCCAATATGAAAGATTTTGAGGTTCTTCAAGTTGCCCAAACCCATAGGTATGGGTCCGCTGAGTTGATTTTCCTCGACATCGAAAAGGAATAGGTTCGAAAAATTCGAGAAATACAGGGGGATGTTGCCGCCAAGGCCATTGCTTGCTAGATGTAGACCTTTCAAATTCGGAAGGCTAAGATCTCTACCTGAGGGAAGGCTTCCAGAGAGGGAATTGTACATCAAATCAAGCACTTGGAGCGAAGAAATATTAAAAACCTCTTGAGGCACTTGACCGGTTAGCAAATTGTCCGCAAGGACCATTCGTTGCAAATTGACCAAATTGCCAATCTCACTCGGAATCTCCCCTTCAATGTAGGTAGATCCTATGGTCAGCTGCTGCAAGCTCGACATGTTACCGATGGCTCGAGTAATCGTCCCAGTCAAGTTGTTAGCAGCAAAAGAGAGCCTTTCCAGCTTTTGCAAGCTGCCTATATCTCGAGGAATGCTTCCCCGAAAATGATTGTAAGTCAACGACAATATGATAAGCTCTTTGCATTGGGTTAGCGTCTCTGGTAGCAGGCCGATGAATTGATTTTGACGTAGTGCAAGAATTTGAATGTTAGGCCAGCGGTAGCAAAGATCGGAGGGAAGACTTCCAGAGAGATAATTATCCGTCAAATTGACTGACGTGAGTGACCTATTGAAAAGTGCTGAAGGAATCGAACCTGTGAGAGTAGCATTGGCCAGTATAATGACTCGCAATGTGGATATGTTGCCCAGGAAGCTTGGAATTTGACAGCGTAAGTCGTTCGAGCTAAGATTCAGTTGTTGTAACTTAGGGAAGGTGCCGAATTCTCTTGGTATGCCACCCGTTAGCCTGTTCCTCGCAAGTGACATGACTTCGAGGTTTCGGCACTGGGTTAAGATAGGAGGAATATTCCCTTCGAACTGGTTCGATTCGAGTATAGTTCTTTCAAGCGGTGTAAATGACTAATTTCTATCAGAATCATGCCATAAAAACTATTGTTGCGGAGATCAAGAGAAGCCAGGAGAGAAAGATTGCCAAGGTAGGGAGAGAGTCTTCCCTGGAGACCCATGTGCGAGAGGTCTAAAGTTGTGACTCTCTGCCTACGTTTGCTGCAAACGATACCAATCCATTCACAGAAATTTGCTTCCACGGTCCAATTGCCACCTTTGATGGTGTTTGTCGGGTCAACTTCCATCTTCGATTTGAAGTGGAGGAGAGCCTCTTGATCAGTGAAGTTACTAGAACAGATGACGGGCTGAAACATCAATAGGGAAGCCAACAGAACATCAATAAATGCTAAAAAGATTAACTTCTCCATAATGAACAAAGTCTCTTTTAATTGCATCGATAGACGGTTCACTAATTTCAACATGTTCTTAGTATTTAATCCCAAATGGTTGTCTCGATTAGGGGAAAAACAATGTAAAGAAAGACTCACTTTCAAACGATGTCCCTCAATCACGTCTATGGCTTGTTCTTTACATTTTCACCTTCACACCTACTTTCAACTTTGTGAGCGTAGAAATGGACCTTTGGACCAATGCTCCAAGGCATGAATGTGAAAAGGCTTTGTGATAACTGCCATGACTTTCCCGCAAAGGCAACATCAAGTGTCTCGTGGGGAGTTGACTAATTGAAAGTTTCTACTGTTGGAAGAGATAATGTTATTAGTAGTCTATCAAATTTTATCCAATTTTCATGTCATATTTGAACTTTCAATTGATTCAATTAAACCACTTTTGGTTAATGTGAAATATCTTCTCGTAACTTTCAGTCGGTCTAATTAGATCTGTAATACATTCAAAATGTTTTTTTGTCATCCTTTCATTTATTAGTTTAAATGAAATACGTCATGGATAACAATTTTGTGAAGTTTATGTTTGATGGAGAAAATTACGAGGACTTTTTGAATGTCATGATGACTTTAAATTGTAAAATTATATATGTTCCTTCGCCCTCGCCCGGATCTGGCAAAAAATTAATAGGGGAGACAACATAACATCAACAAATGCTAAAAAAATGAACTTCTCCATAATGAGTAGAGTCCCTTTTGATTGCATCAATAGATGGTTCGCTAATTTCGATATGTTCTTAGTGTTTTAACACCAAAACCTACCAAATGGTTGTCTCAATCAGAAAAAAGAACAAGAAAATAATGTAAAGAAAGAGTAACTATCAAATGATGTCCCTCGATCATGTATATGGCCCGTTCTTCACATTCACACAATTCACACTTACTTTCACACTTACTTTTGGACCTTTTGAACTTTCAATCAATTCAATTAAATCACTTTTGATTAATGTGAAATATCTTCCCGCAACTTTGAATTGGTCTTATTGGATCCGTGATATATTTAATACGTTTTTTGTCATCCTTTCATTTATTAATTTAAATGAAATGTGTCATGGATAACAATTTTCTTAAGCTGATGTTTGATGGAGAAAATTACGTGGACTTTGTGCGTGTCATGATGACTTTAAATTGTAAAATTACAATACCCGTTCCTCCGTCCTCACCCAGATCTGGCGAAACATCAATTGGGAAGCAAGAGAACATCAACAAATGCTAAAAAGATGAACTTCTCCATAATGACTAGAGTCTCTTTTGATTGCATCAATAGATGGTTCGCTAATTTCAACCTATTCTTAGCGTTCAACACCAAAACCTACCAAATGGTTGTCTCAATCAAAAAAAGAAAAAGAAAAAGAAAACAACGTAAAGAAGGACTAACTAACAAATGATGTCCCTCGATCATGCCTATGGCCCGTTCTTCACATTCACACGTTCACACTTACTTTCACGCTTACTTTTGGGCCTTTTGAATTTTCAATCAATTCAATTAAATCACTTTTGATTAATGTGAAATATCTTCCCACAACTTTGAATTGGTAATGTTTTTTGTCATCCTTTCGTTTATTAATTTAAATGAAATATGTCATGGATAACAATTTTCTTAAGCTGATGTTTGATGGAGAAAATTACGCGGACTTGGTATGTGTCATGATGACTTTAAATTGTAAAATTACAATACCGTTCCTTCGTCCTCACCCAGATCTGGTGAAACATCAATTGGGAAGCAAGAAAACATCAACAAATGCTAAAAATATGAACTTCTCCATAATGAGTAGAGTCTCTTTTGATTGCATCAATAGATGGTTCGCTAATTTCGACATGTTCTTAGCGTTCAACACCAAAACCTACCAAATGGTTGTCTCAATCAGAAAAAAGAAAAAGAAAACAATGTAAAGAAAGACTAACTATCAAATGATGTCCCTCGATCATGTCTATGGCCCATTCTTCACATTCACAAGTTCACACTTACTTTCACACTTACTTTTGGACCTTTTGAACTTTCAATAAATTCAATTAAATCACTTTTGATTAATGTGAAATATCTTCCCACAACTTTGAATTGGTCTTATTGGATCCATAATAGATTTAATATGTTTTTTGTCATCCTTTCATTTATTAATTTAAATGAAATGTGTCATGGATAACAATTTTCTTAAGCTGATGTTTGATGGAGAAAATTATGCGGACTTGGTGCGTGTCATGATGACTTTAAATTGTAAAATTACAATAACCGTTCCTTCGTCCTCACCCAGATCTGGCGAAACATCAATTGGGAAGCAAGAGAACATCAACAAATGCTAAAAAGATTAACTTCTCCATAATGACTAGAGTCTCTTTTGATTGCATCAATAGATGGTTCGCTAATTTCGACCTGTTCTTAGCGTTCAACACCAAAACCTACCAAATGGTTGTCTCAATCAAAAAAAGAAAAAGAAAAAGAAAACAATGTAAAGAAAGACTAACTATCAAATGATGTCCCTCAATCATGTCTATGGCCCGTTCTTCACATTCGCACTTACTTTCACACTTACTTTTGCACTTTTTGAACTTTCAATCAATTCAATTAACTCACTTTTGATTAATGTGAAATATCTTCCCGCAACTTTGAATTGGTCTTATTGGATCCTAATATATTTAATATGTTTTTTGTCATCCTTTCCTTTATCAATTTAAATGAAATATGTCATGGATAACAATTTTATTAAGCTGATGTTTGATGGAGAAAATTATGTGGACTTTGCGCATGTCATGGTGACTTTAAATTGTAAAATTATAATACCCATTCCTACGCCCTCGCCCAAATCTGGCGAAACATCAATAGGGAAGCCAACATAACATCAACAAGTGCTGAACAAATGAACTCCTCCATAATTATTAGAGTCTCCTTTGATTGCATCAATAGACGGTTCGCTAATTTTGAAATGTTCTTAATGTTCAATACCAAAACCTACCAAATGGTTGTCTCAATCAGAAAAAAGAAAAAGAAAACAATGTAAAGAAAGACTAACTATCAAATGATGTCCATCGATCATGTCTATGGCCCATTCTTCACGTTCACACTTACTTTTGGACTTTTTGAACTTTCAATCAATTCAATTAAATCACTTTTGATTAATGTGAAATATCTTCCCACAACTTTGAATTGGTCTTATTGGATCCGTAATATATTTAATATGTTTTCTATCATTCTTTCATTTATTAATTTCAATGAAATATGTCATGGATAACAATTTTATTAAGCGGATGTTTGATAGAGAAAATTACGCGGACTTCGTGTGTGCCATGGTGACTTTAAATTGTAAAATCATAATACCCGTTCCTTCGCCCTCGCCCAGATCTAGCGAAACATCAATAGGGAAGCCAACAGAACATTAACAAATGCTAAACAGATGAACTCCTCCATAATTATTAGAGTCCCATTTGTTTGCATCAATAGACGGTTCGCTAATTTCGACCTGTTCTAAAAGTTCAATACCAAAACCTACCAAATGGTTGTCTCAATCAGAAAGAAAGAAAAAGAAAACAATGTAAAGAAAGACTAATTATCAAATGATGTCCCCCAATCATGTCTATGGTCCGTTCTTCACATTTATACTTTTACACTTACTTTCAACTCTACGAGAGTACAAATGGAACTTTGGAATCTTCCCACAACTTTTAGTTGGTCTAATTAGACCCATAATATATTTAATCTATTTTTTGTCATCCTTTCATTTATTAATTCAAATAAAATATGTCATAGATAATAATTTTATGAAGCTCATGTTTGATGGAGAAAATTATGCAAACTTTGTGTGTATCACGGTGACTTTAAATTGTAAAATTATAATACCCGTTCCTTCGCCCTTGCCCAATCTGGCGAAACATCAATAGGGAAGCCAACAAAACATCAACAAATGCAAAACAGATGAACTTCTCCATAATGAACAGTCAGAAAAATGGCTTACGATCTATATATCTTTTAGAAACATCTCAGGAAAATTTCTAGGCAAGTGGCGGCCAACGTGGCTAAAGTGGCTTACGATCTCGGTAAGTGCACTTGCCAATGCTGCTCATAGTCCCATCCACATGGAAATTTTTGGTCTCTCTTCCTCAGCTCTTCAAAATTTCCAATCCTTTGTAAGCTTAGCAACACGCCCACCTCGTCCAGAAATCTCGTCAAGTACGCAGAAAGTTGCATGTACAGTCCAATCTACGTAACTATCGTTGAAAAGCTGACAGACCCATCCGTTGCGTCGCAGGAGAGTCGATGCTTAGACATGAGTGTGGCATCTCCTTTTCACTTCCTTTCTTAAAGCGTTGCATGTACAAACAGCTAATTTAGGAGCAAAATAAGGCAGAAGCGACTGAACTATTGCTTCCATGCAGAAACATAAACAGATCATTGGTTGTATATACATATGCATGTACATAAAGGTACCCCATTGGATGCCCTTCTCTAAGCTCATTACGCACATCTGTACAAGTTCTCAAAGCATACCCCTACTTCAGGCAAACACGGCTTGACAGGCTTCCACTCTCACTGGAAAAATCTAAGCTCCTTCCCTTCTGTATACATTTAAATCAGCATGAGTATCGTGGAGTCTTTGGGACAAGTAGGTCTGACATTGGACAGGCGGAAACCTGCACATTGACGCAATTTTGAACAAACTCAGGATCCCATGCTGGTGTAAATTTGCTAATCTGCACCATGTCTAATCACTAATGGAGCAGCTATGTTAAACGCAGTACCCAAATCCCCACGCGAAATGCAAGCGTGTGGTTGATCGTATCAATTCATCAAATCTGCCACAGGTCAATGCCCAATTCACAAGCAAACATTTTTTTCCTCATGAATCATGGAGTTAAACTTGATGCAGTCCTCTTTACAGTGCTTGAATGATCCCTGGATATGCAATATCCGCTTCAACATGCATGTTCAAAGCAGAGCACCAGCATTCAAGCACAATGCGTAAAGACACTTGCTCAAATCAAGTAGAACTCTCATTCAAATCGTGGAGGAGAACTAGATCTT
Source organism: Eucalyptus grandis x Eucalyptus urophylla (assembly GCA_028830015.1). Classification (NCBI taxonomy): domain Eukaryota; kingdom Viridiplantae; phylum Streptophyta; class Magnoliopsida; order Myrtales; family Myrtaceae; genus Eucalyptus; species Eucalyptus grandis x Eucalyptus urophylla. The sequence continues at coordinate 54,666,560 of CM054190.1, read as the reverse complement.
AGGACCAAGAACTGATAAGAGAGGAAGTAGAATTGCACCATCTTATTGATATATAGGAAAGTAACTAATGTGCAGAAGACAACTTACTTCGTAGGATTTTCCTCTGACATACATGTTGGCAAGCACTCGTTGAGACAATCATGACTAAGCTCCAGGAAAAATGCAATCTGCATTTCATGAGAACATGAGCATAAGTAGAATCTTTTTTAACAGAAATATTAGCTCATGGTCATGCGTTAGCAATTCAAACTCCTAATTCTGTGGCAGTTCTCTCCAAGGATACAACTGAAAATAGGAATAATAACTAATTGATCTTCCGTTTCAAGGAAATGCTACTCAACCCCCCACCTGATTACAGCCATCAAAACCACCAGCAATTCATCTATGTCCACTTTAAGCAGTAAAATCTTCAGCAGGATGATCAGACACAAACCGTTTATCTGATTTGCAGGGTCGAGGACCTGATCGAACAGAGGGGTGTAGCCTCGATGCTTCTCGTTCCTCAACAGCTTCATCTTCTCGCTCAAAGGCAGACCGAAGAACCGCCTGATCTGGACGAACACCTCCTCCATCAAGTCCTGGCTGGCTCCATGATTGATCACGTAGAAACAGCCGAAATCCAAGCACGCCTGAGGCCAACGGATCGGATTCATCCGTCAGCGTCCCTCTCAACTCGGAAACCGTTTCCTCGGTTTCACACACCCGAAATCGAACTGAAAATAGCGGGAAAAGGCGGGAAAATCGAAGACCTGTTTGAGCAGGGACACCGACGTTGGTTATCGGCGCTCGAGAGGTCGATGAGGTCGAGAGCGGAAGCCGGAACTCCAGCGACGTCGACGGCGTTCGCGTCATCCATGCTCGCGTCCCGTCCGCCTGACTGATTTCACGGTGATGATGACGACCGACGATGATTGAGTGACGTCTTCTTCCCCTGTCTTAATGCTTTCTACAAATTGAATTTGTTCAATTTTTACAAAGCAAACGGCTCCTAAAATTCGAAAAACCTAAATAATAGTCATATTTACATGCATGATTATTCTTTTTAATTTACTCTTATGATATTTCATTTTTGAATGGCTAAGAAAATCATAGATTCTTGGAGAGCTATTCCATTTTCCATTACTCCTCGGACTAACACCTCATCTCAAATGAAGAGACTTTTGAACGATACGAACTCCATGAACCATATCAATTGCATTCCACAAATCATATGAATTACTTGCATGCCCGTCAAAAGTACAAAAACTGCATGAGTTTTTATACTTTAACTAATGCTCTATGTTACATGATGCAAACAATAGTAGAGTGAGCCAATGCAAGTAGGGGTAAGCACCGAGACTGATTCAATCCGAGAATCGGATTGAATTGATCTAAACCAATCAATTTAAGGCCGATTTTAGGGAGAATTGATATAGTTCTCAGTTCCATGAACTTAGAACCAATCTAGAACTAGCTCAGTTCCCAATTCTAAGGCTAGAACCGCTAGTTAAATAGGTTCCACCACTTCGGTTTTCAAGTTGAACTAAGAAATGAATCATGGTCTCCATTGTGAATAAACAATAACATAATTATTTCATCAAATATGTTACTAAGTGAAAAAGTGCAACTCTTACAATTTATTATAAGAATTTGATTTTTAACACAAAAAAGAGGAGTAATTCACAAATAGAACTGAAACCAGCAAAATCAGGAAGCAACAATTCCAAAAATGACCGATTCAATTCCCAGTCTCGAAAATTCGAAAGCTAGAATCACGAGGTGGATATCTAATTTCAAGTCGAGAATCAACCCACTCAACAACCAATCATCCCTAGATACAAGATTGTCAAAATTTCGAACGCAATGGGCGGAACAATGAATGTCATAGCATCTGTTTCCACAAAATATTTCCATTTTAATCTCTTGCATAATCAATTAACTGTTTAGAATACAAGAAAGCTAGAAGAGTATAATTAACTTGGTAACTGCTAATTTAACTGTCTATCTCACTATCTTGGGAGATTTTCCACCTACATTGAGAACAAAGAGCTAAAGAGATAGCCAGGTTCTTGTCGGAAGTTCTGTTTCCAGCGCTTGTTTCTCTTTTTTTACGTAGCGGAAGCGTCAGCTAGTCAAGCGTCACAGGAGGACTTCGAGAAGGGACTGACCTACTCCGCCCTTGAGAAAGATCAGAAAGATTTCTTAGAAAGTAGCAGCCAGCGTAGCAGCTAAAGCGACTTACGATCTCAGTTTGTGCCCTTGCTAATGCTACTCCTAGTCCCACCCACACAGACATGCTTGCTCTCTCCTCGTCTTAGCCCGTCATACTTTCTATCTTCGTAGGCTTAGCGACACGCCTACCTCATCCAAAAAATCTTGCTAAATATGCCAAAAGTTGCATGTACAGTCCAATCCGCTGAAACTATCGTAAAAAAGCAACTGTCCGTCCGTGGAATCACAGGAAAGTCGGTGCCAAGAAATATGCATGGCGTCTCCATTTCATTTCCTTTCTTAAAAGAGTTACATGTACAAACTGCTAATTTAGGAGCCAAATCATGGAGGCAAGAAGACCAAAGTAAGGCTGAAGCCGCTGAACTATTACTTCTATGCATAAACATAAGCAGATTATTAGTTGTGGGTGCATATGTATGTACACGCGTGTACCCCATTCGATGCTCTTCTCTAAGCTCATCATGCACTTCTTTACGAGCTCTCGAAGTGTACCCCCTACTTCGGGCGAGTGCTGGTTGACAGGCTCCAGCTCCTCACAGGCAAACTCTAGACTCCTTCCTTTCTGTATACATCTAAATCAGCATGAGTATCGCCGTATCTTTGGGCCAAGTAGGTCTGACATAAGATGGGAGGAAACCTGCACGTGGATCAAATTTGAAGAAATTTAGTATAGGATCCGATGCTGCTGGTGTAAATTTGCTAATTTGCACCATGTCTAACAACTATTGGAGTCACGATCAAAAAACCAAAAGGTAAATTACTGGAGTAGCTATCATAAATACAACACCAAGATCCCCACGTGAAGTGGTTCAAACACAATGCAAGCACGCAATCGATCGTATCAATTGATCAAATCAGGGACAGGTCAATGCCTAGTTTCCGTATAAACATTTTTCTTCATGAAAATGGAGTTAAAACTTAGATGTAGTATTCTTACTTCTTACCAAAAAAAAAAAAAAAAAAACTTAGATGTAGTCCTCTTAACATAAACGAAAAGTCCAAGCACAAGCATATGAGTTTGGATGATCCTTGGTAATGCAATATCCACTTCGACAATCACGTACAAAGCAGAGCATCGACACTCAAACAAGACGCATAAAGCCCGTCATTTGAATCAAGGAGGAGAAGAACTAGATCTTAGGGCCGAGATTTGACAACGTGGGAAATACAATAGCGACATCTTGATGATATATAGGGAAGAAACTAATTTACGGAAGACAGCTTACTTGGGAGGATTTTCCTCTGACATACATGTAGGCAAGCACTCGACGAGACACTCGTGGTTAGGCTCCAGGAATAAAGCAATCTGCATTCCGTGAGAAAATGAGCATAAATAGGACTTTTAACAGAGATTTTAGCCAAAAAAACTCATCAACAAAAGAGAAGGTAATGGACGAATAATGCTAACAAGGGAATAAAAACAATTAGACTTTTTTTGCAGAAATAAATGTGCATTATTCCTGAAGATAGTTTCGAGTTGAGAGGAATTTCCCAAGAGTTTAATCACATGCTCGACTGACTTGCCACTAGAACGTGATCTCAAACCTAGGACCACTTTTAATCAGCCTACAACTATCCCAGATTGGCTTCAATTATACACTGCTCTTCCTATTAACCAACCAATCGGACTTTTATACACTGCTCTTCCTATTAACCAACCAATCGGACTTTTTTCAACAGACTCGACAAAGCTTCAATGGCTTTTGCCAAATTTTCCAAAAGATGACGTGAGAGAGAGAGAGAGAGAGAGAGAGAGAGAGAGAGAGAGAGGGCCATACAGAATACCGTTCTTGACCATTCCCTATAACTCGATGGAGCGTGGACCTGATTGCAAAAGCCAAAATATGCAGCAAGTCAAATACTTAAAAAAATAATAGAGAATGAACTTGCTAATTATGGAGAACTACAGGACACCTATACAGCTCATTTCCTATATCACTAAACACGTTCTCAAGCATGACGACCGTGCATGTTGAGCCTTATCTGTGGTCAGCAATCGCAGAACACATACAAGGATTGATATCGAAAAATTGACCAATAAGAGCAATAATAACAAAAACGCTAGGATAATTCTTTTATGGTTTATCATTCATAAAGTGGACTCTGCGTAGAAAGTAATGCAGGTCATCAACATAGCATTCCAATACAGCTCATTTCCTATATCACTAAACACGTTCTCAAGCATGACGACCGTGCATGTTGAGCCTTATCTGTGGTCAGCAATCGCAGAACACATACAAGGATTGATATCGAAAAATTGACCAATAAGAGCAATAATAACAAAAACGCTAGGATAATTCTTTTATGGTTTATCATTCATAAAGTGGACTCTGCGTAGAAAGTAATGCAGGTCATCAACATAGCATTCCAATTCAACAACTGTGTTTAACTTGGACTTTCTTCCCGAGGCAACTCAGCCAGTAATTAGGCAATGTCAAGAGTAGATGCTCTTGCACTACTAATGGGCTACTAATATCAACAAGAGCCAAGAGGGTACAGCTGAAGAAATTCTGGTGGAGTTTGGGACTGGTTACCAATCTATAGTAGCTTGCTTTAGAAAATCTCCAATCTTCATATTCAAGCTTTCCCCATGCCAATTTATTTGAATAGACTTCTATTAAAGCATATTACCTGAAAATACAATTGCTCCATCATTCTAGCATATCACCAAGATTCACTATGAACGCTCTGTACCAAATAGCCATGGAAAGAATGTTAGTTTTCAGGATTGTTGTGAGATTTTTATGCTCTGTCAAAAAGTTATGCGGAATAAAAAACATGCTTGAGCAATGACATATTCTCTTCTGAAATTTTTCCCTCTCAAACTTCTTGCAACTGGACATATGTCGTAAGACATGTTCTAATAATTGGACCAGCAAACGATTAACCAAGAAAGAATGGTGGAAAACCATCATGTGAGTGTGTGCAACGGTGTTTGAGAGAGAGAGAGAGAGAGAGAGAGAGAGAGAGAGAGAGAGAGGGAGGGAGGGAGGGAGGGTCATCATCAAAAGGATTGAACTAATCAAAGTTATGATGAATACTTATACAGATGCAAATCGCAGATATGAAAGGAGAAGTGGATGAGGGCACCTCTCTAAATTTCTAAGTTGGAACTAATTTTTATCACCCATCTGACAATAATACTTTCTCTCTAAACTGGCATATTATTGCCTTTGTACGAACAAGAACTATAGTAGCAGATCAGGGTCAGACAAACAACGACGTTTGTCAGAAAGTTGTGACTAGTCCAGGGGTAGTATTCCACTCAACACCAGCATGAAGTAATCTTCCAATCATGCGTATAAGGGGAAAATGTTATCATGAACATGCTCCAATAAATCAAAAAAGTACAAGATAAAATCAAAGCTAGTCCAAGTTAAATTTGTAATCCACAAATCACTAGGATGTAAATCCTAACACGATGGCTTCTACCAAAAGTGTTCAATTTAGTTTAAATATGAGCTCTCGAACATCTTCCTCTCAAGTTCTGTTGGGCTTTACCCTTTCAAAGGTTGCACATATTCCCATGCCTGAGGTTTAGCATCCTTGTTCTTGCAAATCTGAGTAAGTTTAAAAAGTTTCCTGCATTATAACCATGCATAGAGTCTGCACCAACAGTTTTATAGGAGAATATTTCATACTTGGAGACCCGGCACATCATCTGTTGCCAACAAGGTAAGAAACCCAAAGTCCGAATGTGCCCCAGCTCCATATATCCCTTTAGAGGGATCAGAGATTAGACCTAAAGGAATATCAACTGGATGAGAAGAAAGAATTGTCAGTCTTATTTTGTAGTTCACTGAAGTAAAAATCTACCTTCATAGTGCAACAAGCGTAAGATCGGAATAGGCTTGCCGAGTATTTCTGGCTTGTCAAAAAAATCAGCCTCCAGATCAAGTGCTAGAGCAATGATCCTTGCAACTACTTTCACCACATTTCTGATGAGCATATTTACAAATCAAAAAATTACCAAGATTAACTACCATCACTTTTTTATATCAACAGATTGCACTTGATCTTGCCACATAGATCATCTAGGCATTACTCTTGAGATATAACCAGATCAAAAAGTCAACTGTTTGAGAGATCCTATGCAATGAAAATTGTGACTACAATATCAGCCCTACCAATATAAGAAGTAGACACTTGAGTTGAGGTTCTTGGTTAGTGTGATTAATAGTAAATCTCAACAGCTAAAATTATTTTATTCAAATTGCAGCAGAGTTTCCTAGAAATTGTTAATTCAGCAGTTACAAATAACTTGAAGAGATTTACACCTTGGCCAACATAGGATAAGAGCCCAGGAGAGCATAAGCAGTTTGGCAGTCAGGGGCAATTTAACCCCCCTGGGGCATTAAAAGAACTTGGCACAATTTGACACAAGTGGAAGGGGAAGATGGTGACTATTGGGGTATTGGAAAAGCCCCAAATTTCCCTTAAGAGAAATGGAACATCTCCGTATTATCTTTTACTCAGATGGAATAATCTTCGCATATCGCAACTCACAATAAAATTTAAAGTCCATAGATCTTTATCATCTATAGCAAAAACTCACAATGCCTGACTATGAAATATCTCCATCGTCTGCCTCCATCTTGGCAATAACTCTAGTGAAAACACAACGGTGAAACCAAAATAAGTACATATCACCAGCAACAGTTTGAAGTTGCACAGATATCATATTAAGCAACTGGTTACCTTCAGAAGGCCAGAGATTTGGTCCAAGATGAGGCTTCTGCGCATCAGGATCATCCTCTGGGACTTCCGTTCCTATATAGTATCCCTCCTTATAATCTCCTATATGATGTCAATGAAATCATTACTACTCAACCGATCTTCTAAAAATTATAACCATATAAATACTAACAAGTTTCATCTAAATCCTCCTTGCATTGTTCATGGTTTCGTGTTAGCACTTCAAACAACTCGCTCCTATTTCTGTGTCAGCTCTGATGAAGTATCCTCACTCCTCCCAGAATATAATTACAACCAGGAATAATAACTAACTAATTGCATCTTCCTTTTCTAAGAGTTGCTACTCAACCACCAGCCACCAGCTGATTACAGGAAGCTATCAAAATCACCAGCTATTCATCTAAATCAGCTTTAAGCAGAAAAGACCTTCAGTAATCTGACACCGAAAAGCGGAACAAATGAATTCGTCAGACACAAACCCTGAATCTGATTCGCAGCATCGAGGACCTCATCGAACTGAGGAGTATAGCCACGGTACTGCTCGTTCCTCAACAGCTTCATCTTCTCACTCAAAGGCAAGCCGAAGAACCGCCTGCTCTGGGCGAAGACCTCCTCCATCAAATCCTGGCTAATTCCGTGATTGATCACGTAGAAAAAGCCAGAATCCAAGCATGCCTGAGGCCAGCCGATCGGATTCATCCGTCAGCGTCGTGACGAATCAAAAAACCTTAGCTTCCTCGGTTTCGGCACCGGAAATCGAATTGGAATATCAGAAAAACTCGAGAGAATCGAAGACCTGTTTGAGCAGGGACGCCGACTGTTGGATATCGGAACTCGAGAGATCGATGCGGTTGAGAGCCGAGGTCGGAACTCCGGCGGCTTCGACGGTGTTCGCGTCGTCCATGCTCGCCGACGCCGCTCCCCCTGGCAGGTCGTTGCTCGCTTGCTGAGATCGCCGTCCGTTCGCCCGTCTGATTTCGCAGCGATGATGATGACGACTGACGATGATCGAAGAAGGACGGAACTCTGAGTTGCTGGTAGGTGATGGAGGGAGTAGGGGACGGTTGAAAAAGAAGAAGAAAAACGACGGCGTCTATGACTTAAAAAAGACAGAAAGGATATTTGGCGCGACATTATCGTTTTGACAACAAGTCACGTGACTTCCTCGTCGCACATTTTAATGCTTTCTGTAAATTTCAAAGCACGTTTTCGTCTACTATCTTATGTGGTGTCAGCAAATTAGTATGTGGAGTTTCTTAGGCATTTGTCGAATCAGTGAAGTTGACCGTTTTGACATTTTTAACTAGGGGTGAGTAGCGGTCTAGGGTCGACCCTAGACCAACCCTGGACGGCACAACCCCGCCGGTCCTGGTCCGGTTCCTAAGGGGACTGGGTCGGTCCTTGGTCCTGAAATTCCAGGACCAACACTGTGCGGATTGGTCCTTGGTCCTAAGAGTTTTGGGTCGGTCCAACCCTGGACCAACCCTATATATTATATTATAATTCTCTTATATATTTAAACCTAAGTAAAATGTCTGTTATATTATATTATATTGAAATGTTCTATCAATAGTACTAATAGTAATTTCAATTTAAAATTTTTGTTGAGTATTAATTAAGTGTCGTTTGTTTTGTTTTCAGGTATTTAGAAGTTCAAGTGAATTAACAAGATGTGAAGTTATATATTCATGGTTTACATTAAGTATTTTGAACTTTTTATGGTTTAATTGTATTATACTAATGAATTTCAGCTGCACTTTGCTTTTCAATTTGTGTTAAATGGTAGAAGTTTTTGAAGAGTAGAGTAGTATTGCAGTTGCTACGGTGATTTGCTAGTCAAGTGGTGTGAAGCTCATTTTTTGGTTTAGTGGACTCTACATGATCAAATGTAGGAAAACGCTTTTGCATATGATGTTATGAATATTAAAGATAGATGATTACAAGAACTTTCCATCCTGTCCCATATCTCGATGAGCGGTTAGTAGGTACGAAATTTCTATTATTGTGTCATCTTAAATTTGCTAAATATGTATTGGTATTTATAGTTTAGTTGCACAATGTCGCATTATTGATGGATGTGTAATTTGAATTTGTAAGTTTGCTTTTTTAGGGAGTATAAAAAATAAGACGAAAAAAATTATCGATCGATCCCGGGTTGACCCTGGAACTGGACCGAACCCATTGGGTCGGTCTAGTCCTTGGTCCCAGGCTCAATAGGGTCGGTCCTCGGTCCTAAAAATTGAAGACCGACACTGTACGGGTTGGTCCTAGGGTTAGGGGGTGGCCCGGACCAACCCGGACCATGCTCACCCCTATTTTTAACACCGTGCTTTATCGATCTCAGTGTGCCATCAACATCCGAAAAGCACATCTCCAAGGGTGCTCGTGGGTGGAACCATTGAATTGGATTGGTGGAATCAGGTTAGGTCGGATTTTGAGATGAGTCAAAAATGGCCCAATTCAAAATTGGTTCATTTTTGTATAATATAAATCTAGTGATCTTTACTCAATTCGATTTATATTACCAAAATACTTAAACTAATTTAGAAAAACTCAAATCCAAAACGGGATGAAAGCGCAAAGTAAGTGAGCACGAGATCGAATAAAGGGCGATAAAAAGTGGAGAAAAGTCATAGAGATGTACTAAATCTAAATAAATCATGAACCCATCTAATATCAATATTATTTTGAATTTTATTATTTTAAACTAATTTATAACACATTTTCCGAATATGATTGACTTATATAACAACTTAACCAATCAACTATCAGTTAAGAAATAGGCTTATGACCCATTTGGACAGATCTTCCTGTGAGCTAGCAAGGGCTTGTGTATTATACCAACTCAGTGAGCTGCATTGATTATACATTGCTTGCATGCTCATCGAGAGCACGGAAGCAGCACTAATTCCTACACTTTCATCGATGCTCTACATTATAAAATACAAACAACAATGAAATGAGCTAATACAAGAATGCCATCGCGATTTCGACCTTAATGGGAGGAACCATAGACGTCATTGCATCCGTCCCATACCATGTATTTCCATCTCAATCTCTAGAATAAATCAATTAAGTGATGGTAAAAGAGGGTAATCAATTAGCTAGCTTTGCTAATCGAACTCACTTTTGGTGTTGGTTCTCGGGGGGATTTTGCACCAACATAGAGGACGAGCTGTAGAGAGAGAGCCAAGTCGCTATGCAAGTCGAATGGTAGACATGGCCACAGCAGCGCACCTGCTTGACCTCCCCGCCGCTCTCGGGATCGCCGAAGCCTTCCATGCACACCGCACAAGCACCAGCCGTCGCCACCGAGATCCCGCGAACCGTTTCCATCACCGGGACTGCCACTTCCGACCTCGCCTTCCGATGGCAGAAGCATTGACGATTCACCGTAGTCAGAGCTTCATCGAGGTCAAACATGAGGTCGATCGGATAGTCTGGTTTTGTCATCGGCTCCGAAGTAGAGGTGGATATGAGAGAGAGGGGGAGGTTTTGATTTTGAAGGAAATATGGTTGTCAAATAGTAATTTCTTGGTCCCCTTGGGAACTCATGGAGCTAAGGGAGATGATCCTCGTTCAATGTGCGGCCATCTTTTTATTTGGTATGGTTTTGGACTCTATTGCTTACGAGCTTTCAATGGATGCCACCCTAATGAATATTTATGATTTAAACCTATATATAGATTGATTATAAATATGAACATCACCTACATGAAAAGTTAACTAAAAATAAGTATGCGCAATATCCAAGTTTATGACATGCCAATCGAAATACTATTTGCAATAAATTTTCTTTATTAATGGAGAACGTGTAATGTAACTCAAATATGAAAATTCATTCAACTGTCCTAATCAATGGTGATGGATGGAGTTGTATAATGAAATATTGGTTAGGGCATGTATGCTAAGTTCCCCCTTTATTGTGATTCAGATCTTTTGGATCACAGAGACATCGGTTCCACTTTTAGAAATCAGAAATCGAACACTATTTTGAAGAGTCAAACCTAACTAGCCAAATTGGTTCAAATGGTCCATTTTGCATAGAGTGGACAAAATTCACTGCACATCCTCGAATTTCATATAAAACCAGCTACACAAATCCCAAAAATTCCATCTCCCAAATCAAGTCCACCTCTCCAGGCAATCTTAAGAGTGCACTCCTCCGTATCGATCTTGTACATTTGGGATTTTTACTTTTGGAGTGCTCGCGCACGCTTGATATCAAGACCGCAAGAAAATGAGCAAATTTTGCCGCCATCTAAGTGAACACTTGTTGGTTCCATCAAATGTCTTTAATTCCCTTAGTAAAATAACCTGATATGAACTTGCATGTGTTCCGAACTTACCAAAACGAGTAGACATGTACAAACCACGGGTGCTTTAGCGTGCTTTGGTCGATTGTTCTTTTAGATTCCTCGATCATATTAGAGACACCTTGTCTCGAAAAGCCTGGATAGAAGAAGAAAAAAAAGCAACAAAGACTATCCTCCTAATTCTTCCAATCGAACCCAAACTTGATTGTTAATCCTTAAAACCCTCACCAAATTGTACGACCAAAATCCCTAGCAAACATAATCGGTTCCGTGGTAAATCCCTTTGCTTAAAGCTCTAGCAAAAGCACCTTTCACGGATGCGGCTGCCAAGGGACAAGGGCCCATGAATGGGATACAGGACACCTTCGCAGTGCAACATCTGAGTATAATATTCAAACAAAAGGTCCGTTTGTTTTATTGTAAACTTTATAATAAAGAAAAATTATTAATTTTCATTTGTTTTATGATTTACAAATATCGGTTGCCTTCTTATTAGAAAGAAAAGTCATTTTCCATCATCTAAACTTGTTTGTTTTCGATTCATAGAAAGCATTTTCCGTTAATCAAATACCGAAAATTCGAAAAATATTACTTCAAAAATAGCTTTTCTTCACATAGACAGACTCGAAAAAACAGATATATCGAAGGGTGGGACGGGGATTTTGAACGAATGGTAAGGGTGGAATCTGGAAAATTGCAGAATTTAAAAGCCCTTCGATTTCAACGCCCTGCCAAACATTCATATCTAAAACCAGAGGGCACTTGATATGATCACTACCTAATAAAGGACTTGCTGCGTGGCAACAAATGGCGAGAGCGATAGAGACCTTTCCCGTACTTTGACATGATGACTGCCTAGTAAAAGGCTCGTCACGTGGCATTCCAGAGAGATTGTGTCGGGGATATTTACACAAATCGCAAGCGAACCGAGCGATTACGACTTATCGACATGCCATACGGCTTTTGCTCTTTGGACAAACGAGAAACGAAAGTGATTTGGACTGTTTATATGCCCCGGTTTGGTAGGCTTCTAAATCTTTTAGAAGCATATCGAACACAAAGATTATGTATGTTGCATTCACGCATATACTCCTGAGCATAATCCTCTAGTGGAAAGACCGAACTAATGTAGCATATGTAGGCACGTATACCCCTTCACAGTGGTACACAGTCACTATTTGACCATGAAGTATAGTTCATATATAAAAGACAGATATTAGCCTCTTCAAGTGGTAAATGGCATGCGCTCCCGCAGTTTATTTTTAAAAAGATGTGAGAAAGGAGAAGGAGAATAAGAAAAGATATTAAGAAGTAATTCTGACAATATCGAGATTATTTTACTAAATTGATTCGGATGTGACGGCATGTAATTTGGTCTTTAAATAAGTGAGTGGCATTTGACATCCAAAAATTTTGTTGCGTCACTTACTAAGTCAATTTAGTAAACTCGTCCTGCCCTCTTATATATGGTAACGTGTAATGTATATAGAATATGAGAGTTTAGAGTCTTAGCACTATTGGTGTGATGTTGAGTGGACCTGTCTGTCTGGTACTCTTTTTTTGTCAACCCAGATCAAACTCTATTATGATGTTTATAGGTGAACTGTTTTAGGTTCCCTTGCTCATCAAAATAAGTTCATTAATTTTTGAAGTCCAAAACTGATCATGCATACTCAAAAATCCCGAACTTATCATGTCAGAGATCGGTTTCAAGTACACTCAAATTCTACATATACTCTTAATTAAACAATTATGGTGAATCATTACTTCTAATTGCAATTTATTAATAACAACTCATATTTAGATACACAGAAATTATTATATATTAATAAAGTTAAAATCTCATTCATGTATATCATCGAAAAATGGCCACCCCGGGCCCCCTTGAGGGCTCGAGCCTCTTCATTTCTCTGTACCCGATCGGAATTGGTTACCCGGGAAAGGCATCGTGGGGATCCAAGGGAGTTATCCCACACCCCCCCCCCCCCCCCGCGAAGGGGGGGTGTGGTCGGGTAACCCAGTGGGATCGGAATATTTTTCAAGCTCCGATTCTCGGGCTCTACCCAGTTCTCCACCCCCAGGAGTTTTCTCCTGGTTCCGTCACATGGACTTGACGAGAGCCTTTTATAAACTTGCTCAGGTCTGAAAGTCTCATTTAGACTTGCTCAGGTCTCAAAGTCTCATTCATATATATCATTGGAAAATAAAAGCTCAAATTAGTGATTTTGAATTATACACATTATTGGACGCCATGAAATGATGTAAGATCGCGTGAAGACATAAAATAAGAAAAATACAAAGACTTTTTTTTCAAATTCTTGGTGGATCAGGAGTCTACTCATCAAAACACGTTTTCCAATTCTTGAAACTTGAAATATGTCATGTACATCCTAAAATTTGTAATTGGACTAATTTCTATCAGTTCTTTTCTTAGGTTTTCAATTCTTCCCTGAAAAAGGCCCACCCCAACCGATATTCCTTCCTTTGTATCATAATATCTAAGGAAATAAATACCTTTCTTCCCTAAACGATGCCCACCCTGCCTCAACTGATGTCCCTTCTGATTGCTCCTAGAACCAATCACTTTTTTTTTTTACTACTTGATGCTATATATTATGAAAAAACAAATAAATAAATAAATAAATAAACACCGATTGCTTTTATTTCTTTAAGAAATAACTATATGTAATCGATTTGGTCCGATTTCTCTTTGAAATTAGGAATTGGACCGTCCAAATACAAGTTCCACTTTTAGAAACTGAAAATCAGATTAACACTCCTAAAAACAAGACCCAATCGGCCGATTTGATTCAGTCTGATTTGAGCAGTCTATTTTACACAGGCCAGCTAAGAGTGGACAAAATTCACTACGCGTCCTCCAGTTTCACATAAAACCAGCTACACAAATCCCAAATGTTCCATTTCCCGAGTCAAATCCACCTCTCCGAACTATCTTTGAAGGTGCACTCCTCCTTATCGATCTAGTACATTCTCGGCTTTTTCTCCTGAAGTGCTCCCAATTACGCTCGAATCCACACCACATCAAAACGAGTGAATTATGTCGCCATTTAAGTCGACACTTGTTGGTTCCATCTAATATCTTTTAAGTCCCTTGATAAAATAACCCAATATGCGCGTACCTATATGCAATTCTACCACAAAACTTATTTTTTCCCATGTGCATTCCGAACCTAGTAAAACGAATATACATGTGCAAACCACGGATGCTCTAGTATGCTTTGGTCGGTTGTTTTTTGTAGATTTTTCTATCGTACGAGGGACACCTTGTCTCAAAAAACCTGAAAAGAAAAAAAGAAGGAAAGAAACACTGTAACGAAGACTATCCTCCTATCTTTCCGATCGAACCCAGACCTGATCGTAAATCCTCAACACCCTCGCCAAATTATACGAGCAAAATCGCTAATAATCATAATCGATTCCCTAATAAATCCCTTGCTTGAAGCTCTAGCAAAAGCGCCAGATGCGGGTGTCAGGAGCCCGTGAATAGGACACAAGGGACCTTCGCGATGCAACATCTGAATGTAATATTCAAATAAAAGGTGCGGTTGTTTTATTATAAACTTTATAATAAATAAAATTTTATTAATTTTCATTTGTTTTATGATTTATAAAAGTAATTTCCCATCTTACTAGAAAGGAAAGTAGTTTTCCTCTCATCTAAATTTGTTTGTTTTCAATTCATAAAAAAATGTTTCTCATCATTTAAATATTGAAGAGACAAAATATAAATTTGGAAACAATTTTTCTTCGAATAGACGGACTAAAATAATATATATAAAAGGGTAGTACAGGGATTTTGAACGAATGGTAAAGGGTGGATTCTGGAAAATTGCGGGGCTTTGAAACCCCTTTCGATTACGACGCCCTGCCAAACATTCATATCTAAAACCGAAGGCACTTGATATGATGACTGCCTAATAAATGGCTCGCTGCGTGGCATCAAACGGAGAGAGCTAGAGGAGAGAGAGAGACCTTTTTTCCGTACTTTAGCATTATGACTGTCTAAGAAAAGGCCGGTCACGCGGCATTCTAGAGAGATCGCGTCCGGGATATATATAAAAATCGTAACTGGATCGAGTGATTACGACTTTTTAACTTACGTACGACATTTACTCTTGCAAGCGATTGGAGAAATGAAAATGATTTAGGCTGTTTTATATGCTCAGTTCGGCAGGGTTCTAGAATTTTTAGAAGTATATCGAGTAGAGAGACTATTTATGCCGCATGCACCCGCATGCGCCAAGGCATCATCCTCTGGTGGAAAGAGTAAACTAGTGTAGCATTTGCACGTGGATATAACCCTTGACAATGATTTATAGTAAAAACAATAATTCGCATCTTCAAGTTGTAATTCACACGCACTCCCCCAGATAGGAGGATGATAAGAAAAAAGAATTAGGAAATAATATCGATAATCTATTATACATATCTTAAAGTTTGAAATTGGACCGAATTCTTACTGGTCTGATTTTCAGATTTTCAATTGTTCGCGAAACATGCGCACTCCTGCCGACGTTCCTTCCTCTCTAATGTAATAACTAAGGAAATGAATACTCATGAAAACCAATCTCTCGTAGGTGGATACGTGTCCACAAATAGCGTGGGGCCCCCCTGCGGTCGACCTGTAAATAGGCCCCTCGCTAGTCAGCTGTAAGCCGTCCGATCCAAATCCGAATCTGAAGAGGTGTCGCATCGGCGTTCGCCTCGCACGTGGCCGGTCCCAACTACACGGCCTCTGCAGAATGCAGAATGCTCTACTGGGTGAAAGATATCGCTTGACGTGAGCCCTAGTGACACGTGGACTCCGACAGAATAGCTAATGAAAGGTCAGTTTCAAGCCTTAGCTGGAAAAGCAAAATTCATCGAAGTTCCTAGTAATTTTTTCCAGACGTAGGAGTTGAAAATAGGAAAATCTCACTTGATACCAATTTCTAAGGTCGGCATAGCTGATTGCGAGATTTCTACCTCGCGAATAGAAAATTATCAGTTCAAATATCATCACTTGTGTATGGATTAATTTGAATTAGAGTCATCTACTCGTATTAAAATTTAAATTGAATCAGTTTATGAAGTTTATTGGTCATTTCATAAATCTCCATACAACAAAACATATATGTCATCGGCCTTGAATAAAAAAAAAGGAAAAAACCATTTTCAGATTGTTTTGCTTACATTGATTGATTTCTTTTAATGGTTTGGATAAGATCTCAGTTGAAAGGGATAGGAAAGGATAACAATAAATAAGATTGAGATTCTAGAGTCCGATTATCAATACAAAATTAAAAAAAAAATGAATAAATAATTAGTAGCATCGATTGATGGTGAGATGATTTCCAATTTTTTTCTTCAGGGTTGCCTTTAAGAGAATCGGATGTGTGATGTGATGTGATTTGACATGATGAATTAATTCATTATTAAAGGCTAATTGATAAAGTCACAAATCCATATAAACATAAGGTGAAGAGAGAGGCATGTGCACATAAGATGTTTGCATATAATTATTTCATATCTATGTGTAATTTTTCACATTATTTCACGAATCAATTTAAATCCATCAATCTATCACTTGAATGGGTATCTTCACAGCAAAAGTTAAGCTTCATTGTAAAACCATAGTTATGAGTGCACCATCAAATTGAATAAATCATATGTAGAAAAACAAAACCAACCACTGAGCATGGGACATGTCATTTGATTCCTTACCCCTTTCATACCTTGGTAAGGTGTCCTGAGATAGATGGGCAATTTGTCGTGTGATTAGGGATGGAAAAAAAAACATATGACGTGGCCATTCAAGGAAGTTTCCTTTGCGGCGAGACTTTGAACAACAAATACCGTCGTTTTAGCGAAAGGTCCCCATCAAGAGGTCAAATTCTACCTAATGCGCGGGCCCCAGTCGGGACACTTAACTCGCCACGTAGCCGTCTAGGATGGTGCACCTGTCGTGGTAGGTGGGGCCCCGCCGAAAGTTCCTACCGATTATTTTCAGATTCCTCGTGATCCGGTGTGGGCTAGCGTAGGCAAAGGCATCACGTTAGCCCGTCGAGCGCTCTTTTCTTTTTTTGGCTATTTATTTATTTTATTTTTTTTGAACAGATTGGCTATTTAGTTTAGAAAATGAGCTTGTAATTATCATTCAGATGAACACAATTCTTATATATATATATATATATATATATATATATATATATATATATATATTTTTTTTTTTTTTGAAGAAATTGAACTTGATATTCAAAGATGAGTTTGTGATTGATCAGTTAAAAAATTTGAATTATCACATGAGATGGAGTATATTTTTATGTGATCATAATAAGTTTTGCGAGTAAATAATATGAAATTGATTTTTTCTATCTCTTCTCATGTATAAATTTGATGGAAAGCAACTTGCATAGCTCAATAACAACCAAAACTTGGTGATTTATCGAAGAGTTGGATCTGTTTTATTGATGTGAAAATCCACAAATACATAAAATTGTGATTTTTTAAAATCATATCTATTATGAGGTGTCTTTTATAATCTTGGGGCACGGCTCGTGAGGGTCCTGCTATTTGCAAGTCTCGTAGATGGACCACTAAATATTAAAAAATGATTTCCATATGGTTCCTACCCATGAGATATTATGATAAGAAATTAGCAATTTGCACGCATAAAAAATAGCGTTGACTCGCAGAAGTGCCTGTCCACATTTAAGTTTATTCGAATTACGAAAGCATAAGTTGAACTCGTAGCATATGACGACAGGTCAAATTGAAAAAAGCAATTTATTCTTTTGAAAAAAAAAAGAGAAACGTTAGATATATGACAAATTATCTGTAAAATTAGTATTCTTAACAATACGACGAATTGTAGATAACCATTTAAATAAATCGAGTTGTATTTAATCTCCCAATAAGTGTGTGTAACGTAATTTAATAAATTAGACTATTATACTTAGCATTATCCAATTAAAAGAGCCAAAAACTAAAATTAGAGATAGAACATGCATCCACTACATAGAAATCAAAGTAGGCCATATTAAGATTTTAGCTAGAGGGCCGGAATTACCATCTTCAGCATTTCTCATTTAAATTATATTAGCTATTGAAGTGCATGTGTGATTATTTTATGTGCAATATCACAATGAATTAATAATCACATTAATAGCTTTGAATGGAGAAATAGAGTTATTTTAATCGTAACACCATACGAATTTTAATTTAGAAAGCAAACTTTCGGTGAACATGTTGTGATTGTCTTTTAAAAAAATGGAAAGAGAAAAGTGAGAGAATGATGAAATTGGATGTGGCCCCGTAAAGACAATTAAGGAACTCCACAGCATAGCTTTTAGGGGAAATTAGATATGCTACCCTTTTTTTTTTGCCTTATCAATTTTATTGGTCAATTTTCACTTTTGTCGCTTTCAAGATAAAATGCATCACGCTGTGCGGAGGACACGTATATGACACTTTTGATATAAATATATAGGTGGACATCTTGAGAATTTTAGTTTATTTTTATTACTCGTCTTTCCACGGCGCTCTTGAGTCAGTCGCCTCTTTTTCCTTTTCCCTTTTTCCCTTTTTCCGCAAAGAAGCGCCTTATAAACGTGGGGTTCGATTTTTTATTGAAAAAATAGTTTCGGGTTCGCTCAGATAAAAAAAAAAAAAGAGGTTTTTTCCGCCGCCTCGAAACTTGAATTCAACGCCTTTTCTTTTATTTTAAACCCGAAAAAAATAATTTAAAAAAAAAAGCCTCCGAGCAAGCCGCGCCGAGAATTAAAAAAAAAATGGAAAAAAAAGCCGGCCATTTATGACGCACCGAACCGATCACCCCGGCCACGTCATGCGCAGGCAGCCCGAGCGCACGGGCTCCCGTCGACGTCGCGAAGCACCCGATCCCTCCCCCCCGCGCGACCCGCAGAGACGGTGAAAGGACACGTGGCGGTGGAGCGGGAAAAGGGAACTGAATACGACTCCCAATGACGCCCCTCATTCCTCTCTGCGGATGCGTGTGTCGTCCGACTCATATCCCCTCACACGTGTCGCCATCCTATATGCTCCCCCTCCCTTCTTCTATCTATCTCCTCGCTCTTTCTCTCTCTCTCCTCCCCCCCCCCCCCACTTTCTCTATCTATCTCTCTGTAGGTTTTCCTCCGGTGAATGAGAGAGAACCAGCGCGGAGAGGAGAGAGAGGGATTCCGCCGTTCGGATTATATATCGGAGCTAATGGAGCAGCCCGAAGAGGAGGAGCAGCTCGAGAGCTTCGACTCGGAGAGCTCCGGCGCGCTGTCGATACTGACCATCACCGAAGATCCCACGAGCGCCAGCAGCTCCGGCGACCTCTGCTCCTCGAGCGGCCCCGGGAGCAGCGGCAGCAGCAGCGGCGGGAGCTGCGGCGAGATCCCTGCGTGCGCGGAGGAGGCGGCGGCGGCGGCGGTACCGAGCCTGCTAGCGGCGGAGCCAGCTCGGCCGAGGGAGGAGGGGCTGGCGGGGGCGACGGAGGCGGACGCCGCGGCGGCGGCGGCGGCGGCGGCGGCGGGCAAGCGGAAGTGCGTGGGGAGGAGCAACAGGGGAGTGGCGTGGGGGTCCACCTCGATCATCGGGCGGCGGAAGGAGATGGAGGACGCCGTCGCCGTGGTGCCGGGGTTCATGTCCCGCGCGTGCGACCACGTGGGGGGCTGCTTGGCTCCCGGCTCGAGGATCTCCGGCGAGATCTCGCCCGTCCACTTCTTCGGCGTGTACGACGGCCACGGCGGCGCTCAGGTAAACTCCCGCTCGCGAACCGAGCGCATCTCCCCCCCGGTTCATCATGCTTAATTTGCCTTTTTAATCCATTAACGCCAGCAATTAGGCCCGGAACTATCTAAACCGATGGATATCTTACAATGCACGGCCATCCCAGTATTTTGGAAAAATCGGAATTAATATCATTATCTTCGTAATTTATTTCCATATCGTGCAGTAATTCCATTCAAGTCAGCCCAATATGGTTTAATTTATCCTCCTCCCAATATAATTTAAAATTTCTTGGCCGGATCCTAGATTGGCACCTTTGAAATTTTTTTATTAGGCAAAACGAAAAAAAGCGTAATTTTTTTTTTTTTCACTTTTACCGACATTTTAAGTGACTTTATTTTTTAAAAGACATCGTTTTTTTCTATTGAATGACCTTGGGGGTTGAGCAATAATGTATCCTTGATGGAAGCCGGGAACACTTGTCGCTCGCGGAGTGGCGCGTGCATCGCAGCTTTTTCCCCGCCCTTTTTCGAGAGCCCGGGACACGCGTCTCCGCTCAGGCCGCGAGAGGCTTTCCATCTCCCATCGAAATCCTGGGACCGCCGGGGAGGCATCGTGGCCGTCCACGTAGCCGTCCGCGCAGCCCGGGCCTCTCCGGGCAGATGGGAACGTGGAGCACGAGGAGGCGGAACGATCCGAGGGAGGCGATCGCATCGCTTGGTTTATCTTAATCCTTCCTAATCTTAGATCATCCTCAGTAATTCCAAATTTGATTTTGGAAGCGGAAGCCGACGGAAGGATGAAGATCGTAATTTTATCGTCTAATTTGTCCTAATTAAATTCCGGGTCGGACAGAAACTGGGGACGGACCCCGGCGTTTGCGTTTGCTGCCACGTGTGGCATTAGACAGACAGGTGGTCCCCTAGGCGCTTTTATGGCGAGCATAGCTTGTCGGAGCGTGTCCTCATGATCGGGTTTATATGTGGTCGCGTCTGGTTGGATCTTTTTCGTGAGGTGGGGACCTCGGAAACAAGACCCAAAGGTGGATTCACTGTTTAAAGTTCGCTTTTTTATCTTTGCCTTTTCTACATAGAAAGCTCACGGTTATTCGAGTTCGGTATAGCCGATTTCCAAGCGGGGGATTGTTTGCGCTTAGTTTAAGAAATTCGTTCCGACCCGATACGATCACAGCCGCCGATCATTTGAGACCGAGACCCACACGTGTGCCGAGTTTCGGCAAGAATTTGCCTAGAGCACTGAATGTGTGTTACATGATGACTTCTAGATGAATTAACTAGTCAGGATTTGAATGGTTCCAATTCTGCTCTAGTTTTTTATCCACCGTTGATGCTTGCATGTCAGCGGAAGGTGCCATGCCAAATAGGGACAGCTGTCGTGTATGACCAACAGCTATCAGATACCCATCAACATCAGAATATGGCTGGTACTGGTACATTTTATTCCAGAAGTGGCCTAACTATACAGATGGAACTGTAATATTGGCGGGGAGGGGACCAAAAAAAAAAAAGGAACTTGTCTGCAGTTCATGATGCCTTACGGTACTAGGTAGTGACTAGGACCTTGCTCAATCCTAGGGGGTGGGAGGTAGTTCACGATACCTTCTGGTGCTTGTGTACTTTTGTGTATGGTTGGTATGTGACAAATGGTATCCAACAAAAAGGAGCAACAGTTTAATCCCACTTTTCTATTGCTTTTTTCCGGGTCTCATTCAATGTGCTTATTCAGTGCTTATGAGAGCATATTCAGTGTGATTGGTCTGCGTTTGTTGGGTTGAAGGAACTTTTGCAAAGTCCAGCACTTTTGACATTTCATGTTCTTACATTGTTAATTATATGCGTTCTAGTAGATTTTTCAAGAGCAGGAAACTATCTACTTTCCGTTTGTGGTTATGCAGGCACATGGCCGATAATATTGTTATGGTAATTGGGGTCATGAAAGTAATGGTATTGGCTCTAGTTGGTTGTCATACGTTGGTGCAGTAATCTTTTCGCTGAAAGATGGTGCTAATATTAGTGTCAGTTTTGTTTGATTTTCGTGGATCTTGTTATGGTATTCAAGGCAATTGACATTTGAGAAAAATTGAAATTTTTCTCACTTTTGAATGGATGAGTAACTTGATTAACCCAATTTAGTTTCTTCATCTACGGAGGATGTACTCGGAAATCCTCCTGGATCAATATGAAAATGACCTCCTTTACTTCATAAGTCATAAAGCTAAACTTAACAGAGGACATTTAGCGGTATTCTCCTGGAAGAGATCTGGTCTGAAAATTATGTTTATAGTATAGTGAAATGTAGCATTGCAACAATGACGCATAATCCTGATCACCATATGCAATACAGTTATAATAATTTTAGAGTATGTAGGTGGCCAATTTCTGTGCTGCGCGGATGCATGAAGTTATAGCCGAAGAATGGAACAGGGAAGTAATGGATGGGTTCGAGTGGCAGAGAAGGTGGGAAGCAGCTTTTTCTACTGGTTTTGAGAGGGCTGACAGTGAAGTCATGACTGAAGCGGCTGCACCTGAAATGGTAGGATCAACTGCGGTTGTGGTGATTCTATCCGGCTGTCAGATAATCACTTCCAATTGTGGTGACTCAAGAGCAATTCTTTGCCGTGGGACTCAAACAATCCCCTTGACTGTTGATCAAAAGGTTATTCTATGAAGCACTTAAAATTTGACAAGACCTCTTGATGATATTAGTCCTGTTCAAATCTTTTCACCCATTTGAAACATCTGCTGTGATTCTCCAAAATATGACCTTCGAGAATACAACTATCCCGTGTTGACCATGTATGTGCATTTAACGGGATTACATTGAACATGGGTTACACATCAAACTATGGTGACTTTGTCACATATTAATTTCATTAGCACCCATGGATCCAGAAAGAATGCTAGCCATTTATGGGGTTATCTGAGTAATCCGGGCAATGTTCTTTGATGTATCTTATGTCTATGTTGATATGATCTTTAAAAAATTTGTTGTTTTTGCTGATTTTATACAGCCAGATAGACATGATGAACTGATGCGGATTGAAGGAATGGGAGGGAAAGTCATAAACTGGAATGGTGCTAGGGTGTTTGGAGTACTTGCTATGTCCAGAGCTATAGGTTACTATCATCTCTGCCCTTGCCATTCATCTGGTATCTTAATTCTTTAAAATCGTTACCATTTCCCTTCAAAGGAGGTATCTCTAAGAGCATCTAAAATATGCTCTCATCCTTCTAGAGTGCTTCTTCAGCCTCATTTGGTTATGACTGTAGAATAGATCTGCGGAATTTTTGGAATTCCACTAGAACGAAGGCTTTTAACGTGAAGAAGGATCTCAGAGGAGTATTTGAGTACTGTGTTAATGTTATTGCTCCTTACATGCTTAGGAGTCCTCCCGTTTGATAATATAAGAGACAGGTTTTTCCTTTTCCTTTTAAAGCATGTTGCTTTGCGGGTAACCTTTATCAACTAAATTATTCCACCTTGAAGCCGTGAAATTTTATTGTGCTTCTGCCACAGATAGATTTTGAAGAGAGCTCAAAACTGCCTAGACTTACAATGACAGGACCAAGGTGATAGGTGCCCTGATCAAATTTATTGATTTAGAAGTGATGATATGGAGCAGATAAAAACAGAGAGCATGACGACAGTGCAAATAAAGACCTTATTTTCTATAGTTGTTGCCTGGAAGTATGAACTGGGAACATCATGAAGAAAATCTACCATGTTATGGTTTGTCTAGTATAAGAAGTACAACTTTGACAAAGAGAAAGTATGACAATGGCGACTTCTCTAATCTTGATTTTATAGGTGGATTAATTTCACCATCCTACTTGTGGGAACTTAGGACTAGATTCTTGGGGATTAACTAAGAGAACCAAACGCCGTACTTTCAAAGCTTTGACTGTGGACATAATTAGTGCCTGACCTTTTTATATCAGCTTGCAATGTAAAAGAAATTTCTAGTCATGTATATTTGGACTAATGAGCTTTGGTTTTCGCTTACTAATCATCTGATGAGTTTTAAGAGCACCACCAGCTGGCATTGCCACCAAACCACATTGAAAAGTCAGAGCAGAAAACCAATTTTCTGAATTGTGGTCTAATGGGCTTGGATGAGTGTTTGCCGTCGAACTTAATCAAAATTGGTCATCCTCCTAGTTTCTGAGAAAGCTATATATGTTTGTTTTAGGAATTAGCAATGCAAAAGAAGCAGGAAATTACGTGGCGATTATATTTGACTTTTGCCATGTATGGTAGTTTCAGACAGATTGAGTGATTTTGCAGAGCATTTGTTCTGGTAGGTTGTCAATCAAACGTCGAGGGGAGTAGATCTCTCTGAACTCAACATATGGTGGTTGTAACTTGAACAGAAACATGATTTTACCAGTGGAGGTTTTCTTCTTGACTCCTTTCAGCAAACCAAATAGGAAGAGATTTTTACGTTTGTCATGTCTTATTGGATCAATTGTTGTGACAATCATAAAGCAGATTCCTTAAAGAGAGTCCTTCATGAGTGAACATGCTTTAATTTTCAAGATGGCACACGACCGTGCTCATAGTAATTTATTTTATTTTCTAGTAGACTTATCCAGAAATGCACCTCAAAGAGATTGTCACTGTGATATTGTTGAAATTACATTTTGTATGAGCATATATTCTGGTTCTGGAAGTATGAGCAGATTAAGTTTAACAATTGTATGCAGTACTTATGCATTGGTGCTTAGGGAGTCCATCCATTCTACTGTCGGTAATTTCCATCTATCTTATATTTCAGGTGACCGGTATCTGAGGCCGTGGATTATTCCAGTGCCTGAAATCACTTTTACCACAAGAGTGGATGAGGATGAATGTTTGATTTTGGCAAGTGATGGGCTCTGGGACGTCATGACTAATGATGAGGTTGGAGAGGTGGCTCGGCGCCTACTAAGGAGACGCCGCCGCCTCATGGTCGATGAAATCTCTCCAGCACAAGCCATAGCTAATTATCTTACTGAGACGGCCTATGGGAGGAACAGTTCTGATAACATATCAATCATTGTTGTTGATTTAAAAGCGAAGAGAAAGCGCCAGCAAAGGCCACAAGAGGGTTGAAGATACAATCTTTATCCCTATTACTTACATCCCATTACTTTCCAGCTCTAATATCTGGAGACAAGGAGACCAGGAATGATCTAGTGATATTTTGCATTTCACAATGACTAAAGGAACGAATTTAGCTTGGATAGCTATCATCCCAACCTGTACAGAGCTGACTGGCGAAAATTTATCGCTTCCTGGAACTAGAATCGGTTGTTGCCATGTAACACTAAGTCAATCCTCAATTTTAGTTGGTTTGGTCAAAAGGAAAAAGATGAGAAGCAAGCATTGTTCAATAGGAAGCAAAGCACTGTTCTATGGAACTTATTCAACGATTATCCTGCAAATGAAGGCCAAATTGTTCTTTCTTTGCATATCTTCATTTGAATTGCCATCCGTCCACACTCTTTGCCTGGTTCCTTGGAGAATGTTGTGTGTTTGGATGAGGGCAACCCAGATTCCCAAGCCATTACGTGCTTTTTGGCATTAGAAGAATCCTAGAATTATGAGATGTCTATTCCTCTGTCTCACGTGCTTTAGGAACAAATTATATGTATGTGCTGGCTTATAAACTTTGCGTTAGATTTATCAAAGCTTCATGTTTGTAAAATTAGCATTACTCTGAATATGCATTATGGGTGGATTGTCAAATCTGGTTTATCCTGCCAATCGCGACCAACAAAAATATGGATGTATAGCTACAATGTTTTCTTTGGATAATAACAAATTAGGCAGAACAACTACTCCACGTACTAGATTTAGCTGGAGGATGAAATCACTGTACTGTGTGGAAGGAAAATACAGCAACTGTTTTGACAGGTATCGAGTTTACAAGGAAAAGGCAAAAGCTGTTTTCACAGATTGGGATCATTGAGAAATGGCGACAAATTTATCTTTCTGTTGTAAAAACTTTCTTCGTGCCATTTGTTGTTGCACAACCTTGCGGCATATTGAAGTGGTTATAGTAGCAACAATCTCTAACCTTACTTGTTAATTATGTTGCGTTTTCTATCATGCATTATCGGATTATAAAAACAAAACTAGACACACCATTAGTACTGATGTCATGATTAGAAATGCAATCTATACTCCATCATTATCTTCCTAGAAATGATTGTGTTTTTTTCACATTTTCAAAAACGACTTCGTTTGACATCGGAATCACTCCAAAATGTGGATGAGTTGAACTTTGGCAGATAGAGTTTGAAAATCCTCTTGCATTTACTATCCGATCTAGAGGAAAATCTGCAGATATGGTGCAGGATCTGGCATTTACACATGCGAATCCAAATCCTTGAGGCACGATGCTCAAAACCAACGGCTTCAAAGGTTCAATGTGTACACAGCCAATCAGCGGCAGTTTAGATCTGCGCGTGTTTGTCACTGCCAATGAGTAAGCGATGCGAACGTCCATTCTAGGTAAGAAAATTTCAATGCTGAAGCATCCTAGTATTTCTCTTGCTCATAAATTTCCGAATCTGAGATTTCAAGGATCATTTAATGCGTGCTCATAGAATTGCTCACACCATTAGCCTGAGTTTCAACTATAAATACGGGCTTTGGCTTGTCAATAGGACTCAAATCTACAGACCCTGCATTTGAACTATCCTCTGCTCTGTCTGTTCTATCAAGAAATGGCGGATCTGCATCAACAGCTTACCACCATGAGGCAGTCGTTGCTAGATGAGGTCCTCCCTGCACACCAATTGTCTATATAGTGATGGTTTACTAGCCCTGTTCATTTGTTTTCTCCAGATAACAATTTAATTACTTGATGTTCCTGTAAGACTGTTTTCATTCTCTTTCAAGACGTGCACATTCTCCCTGTCTCTCTCTCCACATGCAAACTTGTGTCTGGATTTGCTTCACTACATTTACCATCAGCCGCGACTCATGAAAAACATCGCTGCAGCCATGCCGTTTCCTTCAGTCTCATGGTTGCAATAGGACAAAACTTTTCCAAGTTGTTAATACTACTCAATGAATGTTGTACTCTTGCATCAGGAACTCCTGGACGAGCAGTTTGTTCAGCTGGAGGAACTTGAGGCTGAGGGCAACCCCAACTTCGTGGTAGAAGTTTTTTCCTTGTATTTCCGGGACTCTACCAAGACCCTGGAATCTGTCGGGCAAATGCTGTATGTGCTTCGTTCCTTTATCACCTCTCATTCATTTTCCCCATACTTCGCCCTAATATTAAATCAAAGTTCTAACGTATCCTGCGCGATCCTGTTCGCTTAGGGAGAAGACACCTGTGGAGTTTGACAAGGTGGACAGGGCTCTTCACATGCTGAAGGGCAACAGCGCCAGGTAATCTGATTAGCATTTTCCCTGTAACTGTTCTAAAGAGGCTCTGTGAAATATGGGAATTGTTCGATCGGACTTTCCACGGCCATTACTAAAGCAAAACATCTGTTCTTTTCTTTGTCGTGATATCTGTTCTTGCGCGTCGCAGCGTCGGTGCTTACAAAGTTGTGACTGAAGTGAATCGCATGAGGGATCTCATCGAAGAGAAGAATCCGGAGAGGTGATGAAAAATGTTTTAAAGTCACCTTTAAAATTTCTTGAAATTTAATCTGAATAACTTTTCCTTGGCAAGAGATGGAAATCGTACTACTCTAGCTGACGATTTATCCTTTTTTTTTTTTTTTTGGGGTCATTTTATTTGAGAAGTTGCAACGCCACTTATGAGCAGCTGAAGAAGGAGCACGACGTGCTCAAGGGGAAGATGGAAGCATATCTCCAGGTCTCTCTCTCTCTCTCTCTCTCTCTCTCTCTCTCTCTCTCATTTTCGTGAAAGCGTGCATATCGAACCCGCTCTTTTCCTGGGTTTTTTTTAACTTTGCACGCACTGATGCGTCGATATCCACGACCGTTTCAGCTGCTGAAGGAAGCGGAAGCTGCCGAGAAGCCTAGCCAGGGTGGCGGCGGCGGCGGCAGCGACGACGAGGACCCGATGAGCGGCACAGAGAGCTCCTGAAGGCAGATGGAGCCTCCTGGCAGATCAGTAGGACTGGAATAAAGTTGGCGTCTGTTGTTTCTGTTAAATGTGTCGTCGACTGGGCCTGTCGTTTTGGCGGGGACAGTCTCGTTTATTTACCTTTGCGTCTATCGTGTCGGAGACCCTTTTTGAGGGTGTTCCTGTTGTGAGTCGTTTTGTTTCTGTAACGATGGGCTTCCCTATGTTCTAGGATGTCCTCCTCTCCTGTTGTCTCCTTTGGTCTTGTCTTGTGTCTAATGAGAACTTCCTCTGGTCTGCCACCAAATTATTGAGTCCTAAAATCGTTGCTTGGGTTCTTCTAATCATCATTTTATGGTGAAGACTGCATTCACGCGGTACCAGCGACCAAACATCGACATGAACTTAAGATTGTGATCGTGCACATTGTTAGATGATAGCTTTGTTGCGGCAGTTGAATTTGTTGCTTAATTGAAGAAAATATTTTAGGACGTGAATACTAAAGAGAAAAATTGGATGCTGTAAAGTTAATGGATGTATTCAAAAAAATTTATATTTCTAATGCATTACATGTTAAATGGAAAAAGTCATATGTCAAGAGTCAAATTAAAGACATATATAAATACTGTAAATAATATATTTGAGAATGTAGCACCTTGTTCTCGGGTCTTGAATATAAAATCATTTTTAAAATTATTTTTCCTGAATGCATCGCTTAATTTATATAATTGATTTACCGTTTAAAATACGCGACTTCAAATGATTTAATTCATAAGTAATTTGAATTGAATTAGTCAAGTCATATGAGGCTCGATCTCTAAATCATCGAACACCATTTGGATTTATTTGATTTCTATAAGTTGGAGTTTCGACTTTTTCTCAAATTGTTCGACTCGTCTCAAATAAAAATCCAATTGGTAAATTAGCGGCCAACACAAGTTTAGGCACTTGTTTGAATTGAAGCAATATAAATTGTTATTCATCATAACCATCGATGGCAATTTATATTGGATTCACACGATCTAACGGCTCTTAACCCTATATAGCCGTTAGTTGTCTATCTTTTTTTTTTTTTTTTTTTCAAAGTAAGAGTGGTTTTTCTTCTATGGGAACGTGGTCGCCATCCGAGCAGTCCTTGTCCGCCCACTGATCAGCAAACGGAGCCGCGGTTTGACCCGACCCGACCCGAACCGCCGACCCGCCGACCCGCATGTGAAGATGAAGAGGACAGTGTGTCAGAGAAAGTGGAATCACATGCCAGATTCCCTCCTCTCTCATCGTAAATCTACTTCTCTCTCTCTCTTTCTCTCTCTCTTCATCTCCGATCAGCGTCTCCCGCCGCCGGCATTGCATTCAAATCTCGGCCACCGCCGCCGCCCCCGCCGCCGCCGGTGGTGAAACCGAAGCTGCTCCAAGCGACGACATCCGCCTCCCTCTCGCAACTCCTCGCGGCACCCGTGAGAACCTCCCTCCTTTCCCCTCGCGCTCTCTCTTGCGTTTTTCTAATCCGGTATCTATTCGAGCGAGCGCTCTGCTCGGCAGTCGTTCGAGTCCGCGATTAACGGCGACGATGAATGTCGATTCGTGTTCGATGACAGGTCAAGTTCGAGGCGATGGTGATTATCGCGGTGGCGGTGTTGCTGGGGATTTTAGGCGCTCTTCTGCTGCTTCTTCCTCGGAACCGCAAGTCCGGTAAGGCCTTCTCCTGCCTTTGCTTGTTTGAATATTCAGCGTTGACTAGGTGAAGATCCAAGTCAAAGGAAAGCATGTTCGTTTTAGCCTCTTGATTGCACTGATTTCGGCTTCTTTTTTATCTTTTACATCTTTTGTGCAGGCCATTTGGAAAAGGTTCAGTCCAATTCCAGCGCTCAGGTAACTGTCCGATTTCCGAGGCTGATGTGTTCACGTATTGCATTTAGCAATTCTAGTGCAGTTAGTACTCTATTGTGGAACTCTGGTAAAGGAATGCGATGCGATGCTTATTGTCGTGCGCGGGGAAGTTGTTGTTCAGCTGACTGATTCTTCCTTTATGTGTGCAATTACCTGCATACACCACCCACGAACGGCATACATACATCTCTGGGTGTGCATGCGCAAGTGCACATGCGCGCGTGTCCTGTCCTGTTTTCGTGGAGTCTGAAATTTGATCGGATAAGGAAAAAGCTGTTTGTAGTTTCCTAGATGTGTTCAGGAGATCCTTTCTTCTGTTTCACGTTTTCCATTTAGTGACATGATGAAGGGCGATAGTTCTATCTGGTTTTGTGGTTGAGTTTGGATTGGGACTAAGCGCAGAGCATCAACTCTGAGGTTTGGGTGTGAGTTGAATTTTAAGGTTCCATTTGTTTCGTGGAAAATGAATAATTTGAAAAACATTTTACTAAAAATGATCGTTTATATTGCTTGAAATAATTAGCTAATGAAAAATATTTTCATTATTGACAACAATTCATTTCGAAACATTTTCGTTAACGATGGAAATATTTTTCTTTTATTCATTTTTGAAGTGATATATAAGTGGTTGTTTTTAGGAAAATGATTTTTCAAATCATTCATTTTCTAGCGAAACAAACAAAGCCCAAATTAATTATTTATGGTGAAGTAGTTGTACTTGGAGTAGGAGCTCCATACTTGTAATGAGAACACTTTTTGCTCATGGAATTAATTGCAAGCTATATATCATCGTGTATCTAGTCAAGCAACGTTCCAGATGTATGGATGTTCATATATGTGCAATCATTTGCATATATTATTGGGTATATAAATGAGCATTGGCACACCGATACAGTGGATATGCATCTCATCTTGCATTTGAACATGGTATCAGGCATGAGAAGAGAACTCTAATTACTGATAAATCAAACAGGACAGGTCGATAAGGTGTATGAAGCATCTATTTCTATGAGAATTATTATATTTTGTCTACTGGTTCAAAGAATTCAGTTTGAGGCTGAGGTAGTATGTCATCCGAATTTATCCAACATATTTTGCACAAAAAGTGAGAGAGCAGGAAAGTTCTGCGACATTGCTCTGGATTAGGTTTTAATAGGTAGGTCCACGTAGGAGTCGTTTCTGGGGAACTATGGTGTGTTTCCTGTTTGTTCCTGTTTCACATTTAAGTACTTTTAGCTTCAAGCTATCTTCAAGTTAAATTGGGCAGCAGTTGTCTTATGTTATAAGCCTGTTACTTGGTATTAACCACATTTTTCTTCTTGGT
Organism: Eucalyptus grandis x Eucalyptus urophylla; assembly: GCA_028830015.1. Lineage (NCBI taxonomy): Eukaryota > Viridiplantae > Streptophyta > Magnoliopsida > Myrtales > Myrtaceae > Eucalyptus > Eucalyptus grandis x Eucalyptus urophylla. The sequence continues at coordinate 54,635,332 of CM054190.1, read as the reverse complement.
GTACTGTTTTAATTCCCCTACTTCTTGTTCTTCTGTCTATACTTTTGTATATTTTGATGTTGCCTTGTTAATGGACATTTTTCCTTTTGATGATAGGGATCCAAATCTTACACCAAAGCGGATGTTGCTTTGCACAACAAACGAACTGATTGTTGGATAATCATTAAAGACAAGGTATGAGTTTGTTTTCCTTCTTTCTGTTGACTTTTTGCTTAACTGAATCTGGTAATTAGCCACTATGTTAATGAAATTCATACCAATTTTAAGTTGCTTTTGTTTGGCTCTTGACATTAATACATGGTTTTGATTTTCACTCTTTCCCCTATTGAATGTCATCCCTTTGTAGGTGTATGATGTTACCTCTTATGTAGAGGAACACCCAGGTGGTGATGCCATTTTGACTCATGCAGGGGATGATTCTACGGAAGGATTTTTTGGGTATGCATCTATGATCTGGAATGGCGTGCATTGTTCTTACTGCTAATCTGTGGGGAAATATGTCAGACCTTCTCTTAAATCCTAATCAAATCTCTAGTTACTTGTAGTATGTTGGTTTAATTGGATTACTTTCTAACAACCCATTATTGCAATCTTTGGGTGATATCAATCTAACGAAGCAGTGCAAAGGGTCGTAGTATCCAAGATAAACTCAGTTATGACTACATATATCGTGTGTGTGTGTGTGTACAGAACTGTAGTAGTTCTATGTGGGGATGATATGTTTGACACATTCAATTTATCTCATAATCTCTGAATATGTGGACAGGATATAATGTTATGCTACTAGATCAGAATTTCGCATTGCTGTTATTTGTCTAAAAAAGTCGAGAGATTCTCAAAGAGTTCAAAATCGAATTCGAGTCCTAGTAAATCATAATAGCCTTCCCTCTTCGGTAAAGGAAAAGATGAATACGGCCCTGGAAGTGCACCTGGGTTTGTCCTATGTATGGTGGTTATTCAATGTTGATGTTGAGATGTTGACGATCAAGATCAATTTCGTTCCTCTTCTTCTCCTCCTCCTGATATTTCTGCAAACATATACTGAGGCTTCCTGTTTAATTTTCTGAGACCACCGTATGATCTTCTTTCTTGTACTTTCAGGCCACAGCATGCGACCCGAGTTTTTGACATGATCGAAGACTTTTATATTGGGGATCTCAAGCAATGACCGCTCATAGCATTCGGTTGCAAGATCATCTGGTCAGGATGCACTTCGGACATTGCATCATTTGCTTTTAGGTGGTGCTGCTTGTGTAATGTTGCTTGAGCATCTCATTCTCGTTCTCTCAGGATACCTCCCCAAGAGACAAAAGGCGCCAGTCAAAATTTTCGAATCTCAACGTATTTCCTTTCTCTTAGCAATGAGGGGACACCACCTCTCTGTCAAATGCATTTTTCAACGAACTGGTCGACTGATGACTGACGTTGGGCCGATCCCAAATTTACAAATTTCGGAAGTGGTCGCTCGTGAAAGAGCAAGCGACTTGATCGGAGCACATTTAGTATTTCAAATGCACTTTTTGAGGCAAAAGAATCCTTCAAGTGCCATAATTTTGACCAAAGGGACACTTAAGTGCCATAACTTACGAAAGTTACACTTAAATGCCATGTTCGAAAAAAAACGGATCATTTGAGTGCTACTCCGGCCAAAACGCCAACGTGACGTTTTCACTGGCAAAGCACGCCCAAAACGACGTCGTTTTACACGTTGACGTGGCCAAAACGGCGTCGTTTTGGGCTGACATGGTAAAAAAAAATTAAAAAATTAAATTTAGTTAAAATATTTAAAATAATAATTTTAAAATTAAATTTAGTTAAAATATTTTTAAAAATAATTATTTTAAAAAATTTAAAAACTTCAAAAAAAAAAAAACAAAAAAGAGAATGGGGGGAGGCGGTTGAGAGCCCTCAGCCGCCACTGTTGGGAAGGGCCGGCGACGACGAGGGGAGGGTCAGCCGGGGTTGTTGGGCCCTGGCTAGGGGTCGGCGACCTCGGCCAACTGGCGGCAAGCCCTCGCCCCGATCTGGGGCGAGGGTCAGTGAGGGTTGGCAGCCCTCGCCCAGCCGGGCCAAGGGCCGCCAACCCTCGTCGGATCTGGGCGAGGGCCGTAAGCCCCCCCAGATCCAGTGGCGAGGGCTCGCGAGGGCCCTCGCTACCGGTCGGCCGAGGTCGCCGACCCTTGGCTAGGGCTCGACGAGCCCGGCCGACCCTCCCCCCACCATTGCCGGCCCTTTTCGGCGGCGGCGGGGCAGCGACGGCGGCAGCTGAGGGCTGATCCCTCAGTCGCCTCCCCCCTGTTGCTTTTTTTTTAAATTTTTATTTTGACTAAATTTAATTTTAAAATTATTATTATTTAATATTTTAACTAAATTTTAATTTAATTTAATTTAATTTAATTTATATTTTTTTCCACGTCAATCCAAAACGACGCCATTTTGGCCACGTCAGTGTGCAAAACGGCGTCGTTTTGGGCGCGCTTCGCTAGAAAAACGCCACATTAATGTTTTCACCGGATTTTGGCCAGAGTGGCACTCAAGTGATCCATTTTACTTCGATTTTGATACTTAAGTGTACCTTTCGTAAGTTATGGCACTTAAGTGTCCCTTTGAGCAAAGTTGTGGCACTTGAGGAGTCCGCACGTCCACTTTTTGATGACCTTCTTTGTTAATTCATAATCGAAGATAACTTGCTTTTCTTCACCCATTATTAGGCGTGGATATAATCATGAACTCAGGGTTACATGGACTTAGCATGACTACTGAAAGTAGAGTGATGTTAGGTATAGGCTGCAGGCTGCTTTATCAGATCAGTGTATGAAGGTAAATGCTTAAGCGAGTGAATTATACTCAACATCTTCGACCCAATTAAGGTACAAATCACATAGAGAAGGATGTGGAAGAGGGCAAAAGCAAACGCCTTTGAAAGTACATTCAAGTGCACATTCAAGTGCTTGCATCTTTTCGCAGTCTTTATATCATAGCGTGACGGGACAAAGGTGATTACAGCATACTCACGAGTTAGAGATAAGCCGACTCTGACAAAGTCAGGCTATATTTATTTGGGTAGGAATTTTTTTTGTTATCGAAACTTTCACATATTTGATTTATTGAAAAAGATTATTTACAATCAAATACAGCATACACCCTTAAAATTAGGAAAACAAATTTCCTATCCTGAAAAGCTAAAAGATATATTTTTTTAAAAATAATTTCTTAAATTTTTTTTCCTTTATCATGAATTTTTCCCAAAAACAATCACTTTATTTGAGCCGATGTTGAACTCGTGTGCCGGGTCAATCTAACCCCATGCCCAAAGATTGAAAAAGATCAACAACAAGCAATGTGATTCATAAACAAATACATCGTATCCAGTCATAACCCACCCCTCCTTCTAAACCATTCCCCCACCCCCAACACCACCAAAGAAGGCAAGGCTTTGCTAATTCAAAAGATGAACTTGGAAGATCTACAACACTCTGACCCACTGAGCTATCGCTGGACTACAACGGAACACATAAATTACACGACAAAATGAACGACCTTACAGGATCAGCCCGAAAACAGAAAGGGCTGAAACTAAAAGAATATATCGGCCACGGTGGGGAAACGATTGGAAAGGAAGAAAAAAAAATCGAATGACATTCTTAGATTTGCTAAAATCAAACAATGATAAATTTAATTGGCCGAGCAATTTCAAGAGGATCAAAGACTCCACTGGGGGCGCCGCCCGAAGCCCTGAATTCCAACCGCATATGGTCCAAAAATTGGAGGAACAAATGCGAATTCCCTTTCTCCCTTTTTCTTCTTCTGCTAGACATCGAACTTCTTGGGCTGACGCCATTGCGCCAAACTTCTTGCAAGCGAGCTGATAAACAAGTTTTTAGGCGGCGATCCTTTTCTGCCATACAATGTCTTTCCTCCCAAATCTGTGAATTTTGGGCCAAGATCCTTACTCCTGTCTATCTGCAATTTGTCAAGATGTATTAATGTGAATGAGCAGCCGTGAAAAAGCTCGAGTGCCATTGAAGCCGTCAAACTCATAATGGGTTAAGATTTTTATGTCCATATACCTTACTGATCTTTCCATCTTTCAAGTGGTAACGGATGCCAGACCAGTTGATAGATTGAGAGAAATGAGAACGAACCGCACTGATAGTGTACAAGAAGTTATCTACCACCATCGCTATAAATACCTGTTAAATCAAGTCATATGGAATGGCATTAGCATCCAATGACCATCAATCCCTCCCCCATCTGCATACATATGAAATACACAAAGATCTTCCCGGCAATATTCAGAAATAAATATTCATTTGTCTTTCCAGAGAGCAAATATCGTCGCGTCAGATTTATTTTATCCATCTCTCATATCAAATCACCAAAATCCCTCAAACTATTGACTACACAGGCCACTCTCAACAAGTAAGGGAAGGTAGTGATACTTACAAGGCCCCAGTTATACGAAGCAAGGGAAAGTTGAGGTGCCTCAGGGGATAGCATGTTGCAGAGCTCAACTTCTATTCTTGTCAAGTTCCACATGGAAAGGAGTTCAGTAGCAGTGCACAGAACTAAGCATCCCACCATTAACAAACCTGAACGAGGCAAGTTGTAAGCTATAAGTTGAGTAAGAAGCCAGATAAATCCAATCCCAAAAGAAAAGTTTTCAAGTCGGTAGGTGGGACATTCTGAGCACCCAAGAAAACATATCATCTCAAGCAATTGCAATAAGAAAATGTTGAAAGAATTTTGCAGACAAAACTCCTAAACTCTCGATTCACAAAATTCAACCGAACCACCACAAACGGCAAAAACAAAATAGAAAAAATCAAAATGTTTCTCATGAGTCATCAGTTTTTCACCCTCGGCCGGAGAAGAGGGAGCTGTCAATTTGACAAGTTTTCTTTGTATATTAAGAACTTGATGTGTTAAGAGGTCCACTTGTACAGTCAGCTAAAATCATCTATATCATGTCCAATGCTGGTGAGCTTCGTGCAACTAGAAGTACCCGGATCTCTAAGATTATCTATATGATGTCTATTTGTACAGTCAGCGTCAACCTGGTGACCTGATCACCAACAAAAAGTGCCCATGGACCCATTTCTTTTTAACTTAGTTATGTTAAGAGACATTAAACAGCATATACCGGATACAAATAGGGAATATTATCTGGGGAAATTCCCCACATGTCAAACACTATAACAGGATAACAGGATATTTCTAAATCCTGTCTGATATCCAAGATTGCTCGTACATCTAACAGTCTAATCAGGAAACCAGACACAGATTTACATTTCGTTTATTAAGTCAAGTTTCAGAACTTCAACCCATTTGCAATGTTTTACCAAAAACTTTATCATCCATCAAGTAATTTGTGATTGGACCGGAACTAACACCAACAATCAACCTAAAGAAGGGAAAAATGCACTCACCAACATTAGTTAAGCTAGTTTCCTCAAATGAGTAACCTTTGATGTAAGCTCGTAGTGCTGCCGTTACATGAACTGAGGTCATTATATATGGTGCAACAAATCCCCAAGATAGATAGCAGTGCGAAGTAAATAATGCGCGGTTCATTATCCAATTGACTTTTGTCGTGTATGATTCCAGAACAAATGTCTGCTTCCGTAAGTAATTCCAGTACCTAAATAAGATCAGAGTCAAGATGTGAGAAAGATGCAGATATATGCAGACATTTTTAAACACGAAGGCCGAGGAAAAATTGGTGGGCTGAGGAGAGAGCCATTCAAACCTAGAAAAACTAAGATCACTGGCTAATGGATGAGGAAAAACAGCAACGGGAGGAGATGAAATAAGCCTCTTGTGAGCCCCTGGAAAGGATCAAACAGGAAATCCAATCAAAAGCCAACACTATTATCAGATTGGAAAAGAGGGCTGAAGAAAAGGAAAGTGATATTATGACTCACGATAAAAGGTTTTACGGGCATATGAAGCAGAAGACAACATACGAATAAATAACACATCAACTGCTACATGCCACAAGCTGACCTTGGAGGATGCTATTGATCATAAAATATCTTACCAACCAACAGCATTTCAACGGCAAGAGAAAAAATGATTGAATCTATGCCTACTCCACTGCTGGCACATTAATTCAAAGTACAAGTCGGGAGCAATTTGATGTGAGGACCATGACACAAAATGACACATCCACAAATTTGGAATGAGTTTTATTGTTTAAATGTACTTTGAAATCAACCTAGTCAATCAGACTTTTAGAAAGAGTATTACCAGCAATAGCTGCAAGTGTCATATCGTCAGAGTATCCCCCATCTTGAAGCCCTGAAACGACTCCATATCGGTCATATCTGAAGTCATCAGCATGCATCTGAAAGACAAATGTAAACGAATAAGAAAGAATGAGTTGAAACAGACAAAACTATTGTAGAAATTGGGATTGGATCCTTGCCATCATACACCCTCCCCACAAAAAGAAGGTTTTTCCACCAGTAGCAAAGCCCATCGAGCAAGGCTGCATATCAAAAAAGTTTCACAATATTGATAAGATGAACAGTAATGTAAAAGCTCAAACTAAGTTTATAATCAAAAGCATCATAAAAACAGGAGGCTTCGCAATTGAGAGGTAAAGGGGAATGCTTGCTTGACAACCTATAAGCAGTACATATGTTTGAAGTCCGAAAAGATTATTGCCTTAAGAATTTCTCTATAGAATTCTATGCATCAAAAATAGGCATTGACAGGACATGTTACTTATTGGTGTCAGTAAAAGAAACGAAACACTCATTCCATTACTCTCGGCAATGTGGAATGAGCAAAATCACTCCTCCAAATTTATAATATAGATCTATCGTGCTTATATGCTAGTGACGGATGCTACAATGTCAGTCTGCTTAAGGCTTTTTCAGTCAGGTTGACACCACCTTGTGGCCCTGCAACATCTTTGCTTATTATATAAGCAACACAAGAAAGAGAGAAGAGGGCCGTTTCTTTTCTTTTTTTTTTTTTTGGGGGGGGGGGGGGGGGGGGGGGGGGGGAGAGAGAGAGAGACTTGTAGGAGTCATTAAACTGGCGGGACTCCGAAGACTGAATAGTGCTTGGGCTTTTTGGCTTTAGCCATTGTTGGAATATCTCCCAAAAATTATCACAAGTGATTTTCAGATCTACTTTCTAAATTCAAAACCAAAATCAGCATCTAGATGAGCACAAAAGGAAAAGATGGAAGAAAAGACCTCCCCAAATAAAAAGGAAGCTACAAAGATTTCAAGAATATCATACTTTGATAATATTGGCGTTTGAGATTTTTCCTGTTAAAAACACAATATCTATTGCCCAAGGCTAGAATCAATCAGTTAGCAGACCAGATGTAGCAAAGTGGTTTTATCAGATCCAATGATAGAAGCCTCCTTTAAGTTAAATTCAATCGCATTAGAAGCCGAAATAAAATAGATCTAAACAACCCTTTTCCCAAAAGTTTTAAATGTAAAGATGTGCCTACTACAATCAGCCATATATACAAATATCCTCCCGTTTGTGCAAGTTAGACTTTACAAGTGAAAGGTAGGATGCGGACATAACCACAATCAAACAATAACCTGAGGTCAAAATGGAGTAGTAAACAGAACAATACGAGAGAAAGTGCCAAGATCTAAATACCCAAAGCTCTAATACCATATTAGATTACAGCTTTTCCAAAAGCTGAAATATGGTGACAATGTACATCAAGCATATATAAAGTAACAACAAGGTATCATAATTCTGTTTAGATAGGCCCGTGTGAAAGTATCATGTCAGCGATGCCTTTTTTCTGCTCTTCCACATTACCTAAGGAAAGAATTGAGTTGCATACCATATGATACTCATAAATGCAGTAACTCCCCAGACTTCCAGATGGCAAATCAAGTGGATATCCAGTTTGAATAAATATCTGCACATAACCTCCAGAGTTAAAAACAGAGATTATTTATCACAACTCAAACATGATTATAAGGACCAAGTAAAAAACACACAGCATATAAAAACTAAACTAACAAAAACCATCTCCAGTAATTGTCACAATCAAATAAAAAGAAGCGAGTACAACAAGTACAGCCATACCTCGGGTTTCTTTTCCATCTCGGCAGTGAGTGCTCCTATGGATCCAGGATGCAGCCTAACGTCATCATCCAGAAACAAAACATATTTGGTGTCTTTGTGCATTTTTTCGACTCCCAACTGCAGTAAGGAGACAGACTCAATAGTGCAAAATAGCTGAGCCAACAAATCTTATTAAAAGCAGAATATTAGCAAGAAGGCTAATGAATCTTCACTTTGTTTCTCCATTTACTTGCTTAGATATACTTAGATAAGCAAACCCCTCCCCCTCCCTTCCCTTTTTTTTTTTTTTATCTAAAGATATAAGTCAACTCGACAAAGAATCTAAAAAAAAAAAAAATCCTTCCAAGATATCAGTATCGTTCATCTTCCTTCTTTTTTACTTTTTAAGGTTTACTATGTGAGTATCATGCTTGGAGGGCAACCAGATGATGTTTTAATCTTCTATGCAAGAAAGCAAATTTTGAAAATGAAATTTTAGGGATAACTGCAAAGGATAGAATCCAGATGTGCCAAGGAGTTAAAGCTCTCCTGTGATTTCTAAACATGTTCACGAAAAATCTCACTCTAAACTATGCCATAGATATGCAGCAGCTTTAGATACCAAAGAAATCTATTTATTAGTACACACTATCTAAATTTGCTGCTGCAGCAGCAACAATAGCAACAACAACCCTTATCCCACTAGGTGGGGTTGAGAAATACATTTACTTAAGCGAATAAGGGAAAAAAAATCAAAAGAAACAGAAGTCCCCTTGCCATCACGAAGACCAAATACATGACAAGGACTATTAGGTATAAATAGACAAACAGCAGTCACCTACCAACTGGTTGTGGATCTTCTGACTACAAGTTGTTGACAGACCAGCCACGATAATCTTAGCATCAACATCATCCTGTGCATATATTGCACGAATATAAATTAAATGTGGGCCATTATGCAAAACAAACATATACAAACAGAAATATGCAGCTGAATATGGAATGTTCTTCAGAATGGTGTGACGCTCTATCTGCATCAGTATTTCCCACAGTAGTTGCATATATACCTTATATCTTTAAAATATGCAATAACTGCTAATGATAGCGCATTCCTAGGTGCATAAGAACTACTTGCTGGGTCGAAACAGAAGAAACATGCAGATTGCATATGTACCTTATATTCTGATATCAACAAAGATGCAGCATGATAAGCAGGATCTTCTGTACTTTCCACCACAAAAAGAAATTCTAGAGGACCTCCATAGAGAGATGTGATCTGCCCAATACAAAGATTCAATCTCAGGCTAACCTAGAGATGAAAGCAAACAGTTCCAAGAAGATAGATGGAATACCAATCTTATACAGTTACTTCAACTGCATATAGACCCAACAGTAATAAACAATTCAGAAATCCTTTAACAGAATATAATGCTAAATTGTCACCACTCCCGCCTAAAAGATGTGGAAGAACCTAACCTGACTTCTCCAATTGTGCAAATTGTGTTCACCAAAACCCTTCAATGGCATCACAACAGACACTCTGGGCAGATTGACCTGCTTGGAGTGCTCCAGGTCATTGATATCATGAGAAAGAAATGCAAAACTATTGCCACGTCTGATACTGTCTTTCATCCGCTTGATCTCTCTATTCCTGAATAAGAAGAGCATGGTCGAAAAGGTCAGCAGCAACATATAAACAGTAAAAATGCATCGCCAAGATGAAGTCAGTTATTAGCCTCCAATGAGAAATCTCAGTACCTGACATGCGCAGCGCAAGCCCACCCGAGAGCTAGAACTAGGCATATCAAACATCCCTACAATAAAAAAAGTAGAAAAAAAAATGGCTTAATGTTATCCAAGGTAATAGATAATAGCTCAGTCCAAAAAAGCAAACACGCTTTTTTCCTTCATTGATGAGCAGGATAGAGGATGGGGTTAGATATATCGAGGTAAAGGGCCTAGACATATAAAGGACAGCGACAATATTTATGGAATGAGTCTTCTCCACAAAAGAATTGCATGCAATCCAATACTAACGGTAATGTCCTCGAATCTGCACTTGCAAAGAGCTTCAGATCAAGTTCTCGATCAGTTACGAGCCTAACCGACCGTCGCACATATTCAAGAACTATCGGAAAGCAGTACCCAATCAACACACGCCTGTATTTCCTAAACTAAATTCAAACCATCGCAATTCCCAAACAAAGCCAGAGCTGGACGATTTGACACCACGCTCCTAGAACTCAGAAAACCAATTAAAAATCAATAATCGCATTCCATCGACACGCCAGATTGAACTCGAATTCAAACCATCGCGATTCCCAAACAAAACGCGAGCTGACGATTCGACTCCACGCATCTAGAGCTCAAAAAACCAAAATTAAAAACCTCACGACATAAAAAGGAAATAATAAAATACAAAATATAAAAAAATCCGTAATCTCGTTCATTTGGCTACCTAAATTCCCGCATCGCTCCCTCTTCCAATCAAAACCGACGTAGACTACGCGAATCAGATCCAAAACCCCGGGGGAACGACCGGGAAACGAGAGCGCACCTGGATCTGAACGAAGACGGCGAGAGGGCTACAGAAGGCCCCGCTGAGAGAGAACAGGAGCGCATCCAGCGAGTCGAATGCCGCCATCGCGCCTCCCGCCCCCCTCGCTCCCTCTCCTCCTCCTCTCCTCCTCCTCTCCTCTTCCTTCCTCCACCCCGCTCGCTCGCTCGCCCGCCGCAGAACCGGCACGGCAGCAGAAGAAGAAGGAGGAGGAAAGCCTAGGACGGACGGCGGCGCTCCGGCTCCGATTCCGGCTCCCCGCAGCTCCTCCGATCGGTCTCAGATCGCCACGGAAAGGAGCGGAGCGATCGAAGAGAGAGAGACACAGAAGGAGGGCGAAATCGAACGGGCGACTGCCAGCGAAGGAGAGAGAAAGAGAGAGGAGAGAGAAAGGGGGTTAGAGTGAGAGACCGCGTAATTTTATAAGTTTGAAGATGATGGAGAGGCCTGGTTGGTCCTTCTTCACTCGCGTTGACCGGACGTCCTGATGAACCAATCAGAGAGAAGGGGGGAGCCCGCGAGACCGTTAGATGAGGTTGGGGCCTATTTATAGAGAGAGAGAGAGAGAGAGTGGGGTATTCATGACGGGAGGGGAGGGGACCGCGGTGACGTGGCGGCCGGGGATTGGGAGGCGCCCTCGCCGCAGCTCGCGGGTGTGTGTGCGCGAACCGGGAAGATGCGGCTTTATGATCCGAATCTTCTTCTTCCCCGCGGGCCCCCACCTCCACCGTCGCCGTCATCGTCGTCTTTTCGGTCGATCGTCCTCGTACGCAAGCTTTCTCTCTGTCCTCCTTTCTCTCTCCTGCCAAAAATAAAAAATAAAAAAAATAAAAAAGAATTAAGCAAGCCGCAATATGAGATGGCAAGCAACTCACGAATTGGCTTTTAGTTTTCATTTAATTAAAGTTACTATCACGAAAAACTTCAAATTAATATATTTATGATAAATTTATTTTAAACTAATTTAATAATTATTAAAAATTTTAAATCAATACACTTATAAATAAATTGATTTTTTAGCTACAAAAAAACTTGAAACTAGAAATATTTGCCACAAATGTATTCTTCATTAATTTCCGTTATATTAGATTAATATTCTTAAAAATCATAATATTTGTCATGTGTTATCCAACTAAGTAATTTGACATTAAAATCTAACACAATAAATTTATCCCATTTATCGACAAATATGACCCTCGAAATTACTTTGAGTCGAGTGGAACACAAAATAGGTGGAATCCACAATAAAACGAACAAAAGAATAAATTCAATGATAGTGCAATTCGTGTGTAACCCTCTTAATTGCCAAAAGGGGTTGGGGAGGAGCAACTTTATCATAGAAAATTAGATATGTTATATATTAAAGCATCGCATCGCATAATAATTTACAAAAAAAAGGGGATTGATGTTTAGAGCATCCTTATTTTATGAAAGCAAGATCAGGTATATATCACTCTCTTGGTTATATTTCGAAAAGCCAATGAGTTTGTCAAGTCTAGGGGTGGGCATAGTTCTTAGGTAACTTAAATCTAAGAATCGAACCGATCAGAACTTGTCTGATTTAGATTTAATGATATGCGGAGTAGGTTTCAAATTTCAAAAGTTGCGGAGATTTTAGATTTAATGATATGCGGAGTAGGTTTCAAGTTCCAAAAGTTGGGAAGTCTGTTTCAACGGGTGGGTTCCTAAAACTTAAAACTTGAAGCAAGTTTTCTTCTTTTTGGTTTGTGTTTTCGTGATATCCTACAGTATTCCATGGTATTCAATGATGAATACATAATCTGGAACTACTAGTCCGAGTTTCTATTTTATGACTAAAAATTTTATTTTAATAATGTTTTATATTTTTCGTGTGTCTAAATATAAGTTGTAATTAATTGATTGTAAAAGCAAGTATTGGTAATAAAAAGGTAATGCTTAACTACAACCGTTTAATTATCAATATAGGTGGAACTTGGGTAAATTTTAGAACTTGTGACAAGGTAGGTTCCGGATTATAAGATATGCATGGTAGATTTTAGATTTCAAAAATTGAGGAACCTATTTCAATGGATAGATTCCGGGTTTTAAGTTCTAGATAGAATCTGCATAGAACTTGAAACCCTGAAACTTGAAACTGCCCACCCCTATCACTAGTCTCGATGTGCAACACCTTTTGGATAAGTTCATCGTAAGATGACGGTGGGCCAACTTGAGACCTGGGCTCCATAGGATAGGAGCAAGAGACAAAACTAAACTTAATGACTACTCAAATCGTCTACAGGAAGGAAACGAGAATTTCCATCGCTAAGGCACTGAGAAAGAAAGAGAATGGTCCGCTAGTCACGTCGGTTTAATATTTGCATTGACTTCGTGGTTTGGCTACTTGCGTGAGGCTAGAGGTCATGTGCGTGATTGCGATCGATTTTCAATCCAACTCTAGGTGTGTTCCTACGTGGCTTCTTGAACATTCATTTGAATAATCGATTGTCGCGTAGTCCGACAAGTTTCGAAAGACAGGCCCACAACTTGTTGACATAAGTTAAATGCAAAATGCCCTCTCGAGAGACGAGGAAATCACCAACAAAGGCTTCAAACTTATTGTACTTGAATTAATTCAGGCATAATCCCTAGATTCATTGTACTTGGGTCGATGACCTTTGCTAGCCCTAGGTTTGGACGCTGACATGGACATTTTAATAATTTTTTTGAATCTTTTTTATTTTTTTTATTTCTCTTTTCCTTTTCCTTTACTTTTTTTTTTTGACTTAGGGCCAGCAAGGATAGTCGGCCAATCCTCACTGACCATAGACAAGAGCATCCTAGCTTTCACTCAATCCTACAAATTAGTTTTGGACTATTTTGGTAATTGTTCTCTCGAGAGATTTTATACTTGTTTGCCCCATTTCCATATATGTGATTTCGACTTATTTACGTAACCTCGATTTTTTTTTTTTTCCTGGTTGAAGATATACCTCGGTTGACTAAGAATAAACTGATGCAAGCTGTGGAAGAGTGCAAGAAAAGACGAGAATAGTTTTTGTCGACCGGCCCGTAGGAAGATGAAGTCCTGGCATGGAAGGAACAGCGTCGTTTGCGTTCGCGCTTGGAATTTGAGGCTGTCCAATGTCAGTTGAATCATCAGCATCTTTCTACGGTGCGACATCGTATCGTGCAAGTGTAAAACTAACTTCTTCTTTTTTTTTAGTTTTTGTTCTATGGTCATTTTCTATTTAAATGTCGCAACAATATGAAATAAATAGGAACCATATATTTAATATCCAATTGAACTGAACCGTTGAAATGTTGTGCAATATAATATCATACTAGGCTCACATGATTTGGAAAATATTTACCTAAAAATGATCTTTACCACTTAAAATAATTAGTTAATGAATTTTTTTTTATTGTTGATAACAATTTATGTGTAAATACTTTCGTTGAAGATGAAATAGTTATTGTTTTTTATTTTTATAAATGATATAAATAATCATTTTTAGCAAAATGGTTTTCTTATTATTCATTTTTCGTAAAATAAACAAAGTCTTATGGTGCATTTGTTTTAGGGAAAGTGTTTTCTTGAAATTAGTTTTTTGAACATTCACTTGTTTGATTTGCCGAATAATGTTTAGTCAACCCAAAACACTTTATGATAAAGGAAAATATTCACGCAAAAATTTAGGAAATTGAATCCCTAAATCTAAGAAAAAGATCTTAATTTTTCTTTTAATTAAAAAATTAATTTTTAAATATTTTGTCTTTTTTCTTTTCCTTCTTCCTCCTTTGCCAATTGCTAGGCCTTAGTGATCGGCCATAGGGAAGGACTAGCCTTGGGTGAGGTTGAGCCCACCAGATCTCGAAAAGGCTCAAGTTTGTCGACCTCGATCTCCCCCTTATCTGGCCAAGTTAGCCCTCGCTAGGCCTTGGTGATGGCGCTGGTGACTTGTCACGACCTTCACTAAATGCCAGTGATCGGAAAAGGAGGAAGAAATGAAAAAAAAAATGAAAAAAAAATTAAAATGTGATCTTTTTTTACTTGATTGAAATCATTTTCTAAATGAGATTCAAATGCCAAAAAATATATTCAGTCACATATTGCAAAATAAGATAAAACTCATCATTTTTCTGAAAAAATATTTTTCAAAAAGTATTTTCTTTTTTCATGAAATTTTTTTCTAAATAAATGCACTCTAAATGTGTGTTTGGTAACGTTTCTATTCAAAAATTGTTCTATGGAATAGAAATAGAAAAAAATATTTCTGTTCCGAAGAATAATTTTTAAACAAAAGAACGCATTTGGTAAACTTGTATAATTTTTGTTCTTGTAATAAAAAAAGAACAGAAACACGTTTCGTAAACTTGTATAATTTTTTTAATATTTTTATTTTATTTTTCCTTTATCCTTTTTTCTTTTTCCTTCCTTTTGGTTGGTCGCCGACCTTGGCCATGGTTGGTGACCGGCCGACGACGGCCAATGGCCTTGCCTAGCCACGACGTGGCTCGCTGGGGGCTAACGACGCTCTGGCAAGGTCATCGGCGTTGCTGGCCATGGCCGAGGCCAGCAATCGGTCAAAGAAAAAAGAAAAAGAAAAAAAGAAGAAAAAAATAGGAGAAAGAAAATTTGTTTTTCTGAAGTGTTATGATAATCGGAAACAAGTTTTTCTTGTTTCTTGTTTCTGTTCCAAACTTATTCCCTAGAACAAAAAAATAGATCTAGAACAAAAATATAAATAAACGTGTTTATGTTCTTTTTTTGTTTCCCAGATCAAAAAAATAGAAATTGTGTTCATGACCTAAAAAAAAGAACACAAACAAACAGCCCCTAAATTAATTCATTTGACTCGGGCATACGAAATGAAACTGGCACATCGTCATCAAGTGCTGATGAGCAGGAAGGTGGAGGAGATGAAGGAGAAGATGTTACTTACTTCACATGACAATGCCAGCTCCCAAGCTTCATTGACCCACGTTAGCATATTTGGTATCCATCACATCATACCATGTGACCACTTGGATTATTTTCTGTTCTTCTTTCATGTTTCTGCAGTCTTAATTGTTTTTTTATTTGGTTAAATCCGCTTGTATCCGATTCCATATGTTGTTTTCATATTGTAAGAGCATCCGTCTGGGGAAGGTGAAGGCACAAGACCACCTACCATTCTTCTACCTGATGATGTTTTATTATTATTATTTATTTCATAGAGATGTCTGATGGAGTTTTGTCTGATGGAATTCTTGCACACAGATTTAGGATGGGATCATCTTAGATAATTGTGGCTGCACATAGTTTTCTGGTGTGTCTTTGTGTTTCTTTGTATGTCCTGTGCACATGATTATCGATCCTCGCGTGAGTAGCGATTTACTTGCATCGTAGGTTGAATTACATTTATCGAAAGCGTTGCCGTCCCGAACGTGCATCATGCACTAGCGCTCAAGTGCTTCCATGTGGTATTCTTTATCTGTTAAAAGGTGAGGAGTGGCGATTAACGTTAGAGACTTTGCCCCCTTGCGCTTTATCATAAGGGCTCCATTTCCATTACGGAATAGTAGATGAGCCAAAGACATTTTACACAACATGCGAATCGAAGATCCGAGTTATGTGAGCCCATCATCGTGGCCACACTAATATGGCAGCAGCCATGGAATTTCTTCAAGTATGTCGCAATCTGTCAATTCGGTACAAGCTATTTTGAGATTTGCCCATGATGTGAATCGAACTTATTATCCCATATAAGATAGGCGATCGCTTTGTCACTAAGCCAACCACCTTGGCGGTGTATTTACATGAGGTTTGTAATCAATTGAGGACAGGAAAAGGGAAGCTTCCTCTTCTCTTAAATTGTCTTTCCTTTCGATGTCTTGTTTTTTGTTGCTCGCCGGAGTCCCTATTCCATTACGGTGGCTCTAAAGATGTGGCATTGGTTCGTACTTAGCTCCAGTAGAGCAGGAACCCCTAAAGGTTGGCATTTGTCTGGTCATGCACCCTTTTGCTTATGGTTGTTTTGCTTGTCTTTGCTTAATCATATCGTTGTGGGCAAGAAGGCAAACTGCTGGAAATGGCAAACATGAGCCTCTCATGAAAGAAGAATGAGAGATAACACCACATAGTCAATGTCAACTAGAACAACAACGATATGGAACCGGAATATGGTATAACGCTAAGATATTTGACCTAAAAATTTACATTATTTAGTAAGAGAAAATTTATGCAAAAAGGGCTCATTGCATTCTCGTACTTCGAATTTTAGCAGCACAGGTCTTACTTCACTCAATCAAAATTGTCAAATGCCTTGCGGAGCACGAACTAACCAGCTTGAACAAGTCACATTTGACAAAGTGCTCGACAAAGCAAATGACTGTTGCATGCACTTTCTTATCTTGTAGATTATAATGGTCATTTTTCATCTATGTGGCTTAATGTAAATCGGCTTAATGTAAATCCAAGTGATAGAAGCGATATTTTTGACTTACTTAACTAGACCAATTATCTCGCCGAAGAAGATGATGAACTTTCGACCATTAGTGTCGGCCATCACACATAATCAAGCGGACCCTTTGTTTCGTACTTGGTGTAGACCTTTTGGATTTTTTCTAACGTGCGATGAAAATATTATTTTCATGAATATTTTTCAAACTTTCATGTACATCCATCAAATCTGCGACATATGGAAATGACCGTTACTTGGTAGGACAGAACCATGAAATCTCTAGTTAGGTTGTCCAAGTGGTTTCAGATGGGCCGGTCTTTTTCTTGTTCTTGATTGTGCAGATCCGTCTCAGAATAGCTAAGCTAAAAGTCCCAATTCAAAATCACGGACAGTATAACCTATCGCCACAATAATTTCTTCTGCTTTCATTACTGTCGTGTGAGATTAAATTCGTTCTTCGATTTTACTAACATTATAGGGCAATAAATTTGTTTGCTTTTCGTTTATGACATATATAATCTATGGATCTCCAAAATAATTTTGATTTGGTTCAGCAAAGTCAAATGAGGTTAAAATATGATGTTAACTTAAAAATAGGTTTTACTCCTGGGCATCGCATGTGCTATAAGTCTAGTCTCCTTGCGTAATGAATAATACATAACAAATAATACTTAATTATTGCATATTATAAGAATGTTAAAGAGCAAGCAAACAAATGTAGAACAGAGATTTGCCAAACCATAGGCCAGTGAAGTTTGATAATGCAGCTAAATATTACCAATTTACATTTTTATGCAGTAGGAGCATACCCACTTTTGAGTTTTTAGTTCACTTCCATGTCTCCAGCTAGTTTAACCTGAACATTCACTGCATAATGTCACTCTATACGAGCAACCTACCTCTGGTTAAAAACCTCAAGATCATCTCTTGTTACCGGAAAACCTATTTTCTGGATCGGCAAGTTTATTTCGAATATTTTTTGAATTGCTTTGATCAGTATTAGGAATCCGATAATATCGTTACTCATTCGAATTTTCGAATTTTAGGTAGATTATCTTACCTTTACTTGAGGTTACTCATCTCAGCTATAAATACTCCCCCAAGCCTTTAATAGTAACAAACGATTTAAGTTACTGATTTTTTGAGAGACCTTAGTTTATCTAGTCTTTTCCCTCTTACGCTCTTTACTCCTAGTATGGCTTCAACCTCGCCAAGATCAGAAGTTCCTTTCATCCATTCCGCGTACCCTATTCATCTGGTATCAAAGCTCAGGATTGAATTGCCTGCGCATTGAAGAAATACAGGCGAACTTGTCCTGGAAGTGGAGAAGATGTGTCGTCAGAATCGACAGCTCCGAGAAGAGATGCAAAGTAGTGATAAACGTCACGAATTTGAAGGCTTTCTCTTCATCTGTTTATGGTGTGCTATGATTATGGCTCTGTAGGTGATAAGTGGTTTGCATGAGTAGTTCAATGACTTGGACATATTCCGGCTCTCCATCATCAAGTCGTGGGAGATGTCCGAACTAATCGGATAACTATTGCCTCGCGCTATTGTGGAACTTATCGAACTAAAACTATTTCCGATCGACGACAAGGGGCTGCAATTTTCTCTGATAGATTGCAATAAAGACGACGTTGTATTACATGTGCAAATGTGTGTGATTGATGTGTAACTCATGTGATGTTCGAGTTCTTGGAAAACCTCGTCTCTTCCATCGTCGTATCGTAAAGCGAGAGAGACACATAGCAACAGACCGACCATCCAATCCTCGCGATTTCTGGTCAGTTCCGTTGCCACCTTTGGGTTTCTCTATCTTGCTTTCTTATCCGGCGACAACCCTCTGGCGGTCCGTGCGGCCTCTCTCTCTCTCTATCTTTCTTCCTTCTACAGTGCCGGACGTTGGGTATTAAGGACGGAGAAGGAGCCACCCAAGGTCTGCTCTTGGGTACCGCCTCGCCACCCCAGGCCAATGCCGCTGGGCACAAAAATTCATTCTCTTTAACAATTCTCGTATTATCAGATAGAATGACAAATCTTGGATATGATGGTAACATTCTCTTCCAACTGGTTGGGAAAACTTGGATGTCATAACAACCAAACATCATATACTTCAGAACGAGGAGGAACTTCTGCATCAGCCGGAGCTGAGAGAGAACAAACATAACCTAGGATTGAAAAAGATACTAATCAAAGGATGCAACCCATGGTCAAATGGGTCGCTTCAGGTTTGATCCTAGTTGAGTCTCGGGGTGGGCCATCCAGATCGCATGGCAAGAAAATGGGTCCGAGCCAGTTTTGCCAATATATGTTTTAGGCACCCAAATCTAACCCTACTCGTGTCAGACACCCAAATCTAACCTGACTTGCCAATTTGCCACCTCTAATGTAATTAGTTTGCACTTTGTATCTCTAATCTTCCATCACTGCATCATCACCCCATATTGTGCAAATGCCTCTTACCACTTTGACAAAAGAACTGTCAATTGCCTATATATGGAATTTGCCAGAACACTGGACAAGTGCCACGTTCAAGCACACAGATCATTATTGGAGACCAAACGTTACATCTTCCTACTCAGTAACATGTGCTTTTATCTAACAGTGCGACCTTTTCTCATATTAAAATTCCCATCCAGAAAAGTTTGAAGTTCAGACACTCCAAACACAAATTCTCTTCGTAATCAAAAGCTTCAAAGACACGGCTAAAATAATTTATATACAAATGAGGTGTTTTGCAGCACAACACGTGGACGTGTCGGATCTGATGAATTCTACGTGGAAGCTCCTATTTTCAGTGATTTAGATCTATTCTAGCAAACACGTAACACACTCACCTAATATCTTATCCGCACAAATGTGCACCAAATCTTCAACCAAATCTGAGAAAAGATGAATGACCTAGCAATCATTCAACAAGAGAAGAACTTCAGACAAGCAGAAATCATCAACAAAATGACCTGTAAACAAACATAAAGTACCAGGAATCTCTACTTTCTATTACCAACAAACTGTCTTATTCGCTGTAAGAACAAGAACTCCTCTTTTTCTTTGGGTCATGCAAAAAAAAAAAAAAACTCTCCCATTGCAGTTTCCCTTCCCCATTTATTCACCAGTTCAGTAGACATGAACTCTACCTTACAACCGTCATATTGCTACAATCCAAGAAGGTGATAACTAGCAGCAGCACACAAACATCTGCACCCCCGATAACCAAATCCAAGCTGCCTATATAAACCCGAGTGCTTGTTCTCTGCTCCGCAAGACTAAATTTCTGGTCACTCCTTGGTAGTAAGAAGAGCTCTAAATTCTCCACAAGATGTCTCAAGAATAAGGGAAATGAAAAAATTATACAAAGAAAGAAGAGATCAAGGCTGCTCAGCCATGAGATATTCAGAGTGCGAAGCTGCTAAAAGGGCAGCTCCTATGCCAGACCCGTCATTTGAGTGCTTAATAACAATGTTCTGCGCGACTTCCTCTCCAATCAACTCTTTTAGAGTGCTCTCCATGCAGGCACTGAATTTTTTGTAGTGCTCGAACAAACCACCGTCAAGTGCAATTACTGACTTCTGCTGTTCTGCTCCCTCTTTTGCGCTGTCTCTTCCCAGTTTTTTCAGGATCCCAACTATCCCAGCAGCAGATAGGCGAGCTCCACGAGTGGCGACAATGTCACAGAGCTCAACAACCACTTTTCTCATCTTCAAGGTAGTATTGGATATCTAATGGACACAGATTGCAAATTATACAGATGATTGCAAAGGTATTCACCCCCATGTCCTCCTGTCAAGAGGTATACAGGCGAAAGGAACTAAAAAGAAATTTTGGAGAGGAAAGATAATTCTCTTTCACAGAGTATTGCTAAAAACAATGTGGGACTGTCACAAGAGGATTCTTTTTCTTGAGTCAGGGAAGATACCTAATAATATTAAGCCTCCAGAAAATCATATGGACAGTAAAGTAATTTATCACTCCAGGGAGAAAGCAGAATGTACCTCTAAGATATCCCTCAGTTTGTTCCCAACAACTTTAAGATCGGAAGATGTGTCATGATGCATAGCAGACATGTCCGGTGTCCTTCAAAGTTGAAAAGAGCAATTTAAAGTTCTGAACACTTCATTGAAAATTAAAATACATAAAATGCTGGAAAATTTTTAGTGATGGAGAAGCATAATCTTTGGATCACATCCTATTGGCACTGCTGATCGAAATAAGAAGGGACACCGAGGCAAGACAACTCAAAGCAGGATTTAACGTAAGGCGCTTCAGTCTATAAGGAAAAACGCAATTGACAATGCTTAGCAGATTACAATTGCGAGTAATATGTGTGTGATAAGTTCAGCATATACCTCAACAGTGGCATTGTGAAACCAGAACTAGTAGAAAAGGACTACACAAGACTTTAGAAATCTTAACACAATATAAGAGAGTGACAATGCTGTGTAATGAGAACTGAAACCACAAAATCCAACTGTGACGTCATTTATGATAAATTTTGGATGTCACACTAAGGGAAAAATCGTATGTTGTCTCAATCATCTTTAGAAGTGACACAATAAAGGGCTCGCTAGGGGGGGGGGGGGAAGAAAATTCCCAGCAACTGATAGTTACTAAAAACAAGGGATGAAGAGAAAAGTATGTGGTTGACTTGGTAAAAGCTCCACGTGAAAGGCCAAGGTCACTAAAGATAATATACTGATTTGTGCAATCAAAATCCAGGCATCATACGAGCATAACTATGTCTGACAGCCACCACAAATGAAGAACTGATCAAGCACATGTTGGACCAAATAAATCGACCTGACATTGTCTACTTGTCTAGAAATGGATTTGGTTTCTTTCCAATTCAGATCACCTGTTAGTGGCAAAATTGCCCTGTCAACTCTTTGTTCAGGAACAGGATGACACAAACTTAACGGTTCAACATCAAGAAGGCGAAATCAAAACAAACATGCCATGGAAGATACACCAAGCAATCACAAGGACACCAAGTGAAATGCCAGATGACCAGTACCACACCTTAATATGAAAAGGATTCTTAATTTAGGAGGAACATTGTCACCGAAAAATGAAGCTTCTTCAGCCATTTTCAGTAAAACTCTACGCACAACTTCTCCCAAGTACATGCCTGATATTGTCTTCTCAAAAATCTACAAGAAAAATAAGCAATAAGCAAAAGACCACAACAAATGCATGATTAGGACATTGAAAGTAGGTCACCTGCTCTCCTGGGTTAAGACTTTCACTATCCAGTGCCAGATCATACTCTGTCAGGGGAAGGTGTGACGACCTGAAGTTGCCCCATTCCATGTTAATGACCTGCATATTTCAGCAAAATAGGTAACTTTGTATAAAATTTTTGCACTGTTAATGAAAGTCCATTGCCTGATTCTGACAACTGAAGATGATGACAGAGATCTTATGTAGATAAAATTGTCACAACTAATTCTAGAAAAAAAACTAAAGTCCAGTAATGTAAATATTAATCACCATTTCTCCTGATTTAGGCAGAGGACCATGCCACTTAGGAATTGCCTGAGCCCTTTCAACATAAGCTGCATTTGTTCCGGTACCCAAAATGACAGCAGCAATTACATCGGAATTGTAGAATCTGCCCCCAGCTAATGTTCCGATTGTGTCATTAACCTACACCATGGCAAGCGAATAGATCCAGCGACGATTATTGACAAAGAGCAATCTTTGAACGAGAAAATCAGGATACTTTATCAGCAAAGCAATTTCAATCACAACCCTCCATTTAATACTAACCAAAGCTGTTACACGCATGTGGAGGCCAATTTTTTCCATTGCTTTGGTCAGTTCACCCACAACGTCCTCCCCAACCTACATCAACACAAACAAACAAGGAAGTCAATATAAACCAGAACCACCAAAACATAGGAATGAAAAGGTAACACCAAACCACAACAATAAACATCAGACAGGTCCCGGCATCTATCATGTTCCCAAAATGCCATATAGCCACGTGTCTAGTAAAAGCATGACTCTGCACTTTCCAGCAGATCACGACTAAATTATTGGAAAGCTAGGATTTGATCTTTCACCTTGAAGAAATATGGAAGCCCAAAAATGAAACAACCTTGATTAATTCAAACCCTGTAAGCCCCCTTAGAGCCATCTTAATTCTCAATTTCAGAACTTTCCATAAAAACACTTTAAGAATTTTGCACTCAAAGATGGAGGCATGGTGGCCAATATGATATTAAAAACAAGGGAAAGCTGACCGCAGGCTATTCAGTTAATGTAGGAACAAAGAGTCAGAAACAATGTCAACCACCACAGTTAAGCATCATGCAAGCAACACTCATACACGACTCCTACTACAACAGCCAGGCCTTTCCAACTATGTCTGCCAGCTATATGATTCCTATTGTGCTATTGTCCCGTATTATAAACCAGATTTTCCATGATAACCAAATAATTGAGACAAAATCAGAAGATTTAAGGGAAAATGGGATCAGCAGTACTCACCGCATCTTCTATGGAAAAGCCCTTTGTCCATTTGATTAATGTCCCTGACGATATAGATACTTGCCTAACGGGGAAGGAGAAGGTAAAGCCCAGTTCCCTTTGCCTACCAGGGTAAGGATGAGAACCTTCACTTTCTGTGGCAACAAACTTCGCAAGTGCCTCAGCAATGTAATGAAACAAAGCCTGAAAGATAAAATGAACATTAAAAAATGAGCGTAATGAGCAGAATTAACTCAAGTTTATTGGGTAGTGAAATGCACTCACTTCTGAAGATCCAGTCATTAAGTGAGGAGGTATTGAAACTTCCTCAAATTCTTGGGAAACAACACCCTTTTCCTTTCCTCCCAACTGAACACGAAGGACCCGGAAATTTGTACCACCCAGGTCCAATGCATAAAACAATCCTTGCTCATTCCTAGAGCAGTGAGGAAGAGATACATGAGATTTGCAGAATCAACCAAAAGGTTATTTAGGGTGTACACAAAACCACAGCTGAATAACCTATGAGCAAATCATTTTCGTGATACAAACACATTGCTCGGTTGCCTTCCCAATAAATGTCTTCCAAAGAACATCAAGCAGTACCCTTTCCATCATAAGAACCACTTGATCATATAGTTAACTATTAAGTTCATTCCACCAAACATATAAGCCTAATCAGTAACAAGTTGCCCCCCCCCCCCCACCCCCCCACCCCGCGGGGGGCGCCCTCTCTTTTTCCTTCCTTCCTCCAAAGAAAAGGGAATCTTATCCAAACAAATCAGAAATAAACTACAACAGCATTATTTCCACCTCGAAGCTAGATAAGATTCTGTGTACATAATACATGCGACCAACTTCATTTAGAAATGCAAACAGCACTGACCATTGCTGATTACTCATAAGATAGTTTTAGGAACACTTCCTACAACCAAGGAAACAAGCCAAGGACGAATTTTTCTAAAACAGAACAGCTCCTAATAATCAATCGTAACCTAAATGATGCAACAGTGGATCCAGTTGGTTAATCACCGGTTTTCCAATTCATCTCAGAAGCTCCGTATTAGCTCTTGATCACGCCATCGCAAGAATTCATCAAGAAGCCCGTCAACCCAACAATCAATTGGCAATCACAATGAAAAAAAAAAGTGAAATTTGTGGTAGAGCGAAAACACGAGCTTCCAATCCTGTACCCACCAACGGATTCGAGATCAACGCAACAACCACACACAAAAAAAAATAAAAAAAATAAACACATCAATACATGAACACCACCACAAATCGCAATGAAACTAATGAATGGGAACTGGGTACGCATACCCAGTGGGGAGATTGTCCACGTAGCTGATGAGCATCTTGAGCTTACTCCCGCCCTCGGATGCGAGCCCGGCGTGCATCTCGACGGTCATGGCGTCCGCCACCTGGCGGAGCTTCCCGATTGGGGTCCCACACTTGTCCTCAAACTCCTTCAGTATGGCCATGGCCCTGGCCCATTTCCCGGATCTCTTCATCTGCCTCCTCACGACGACCGCCGCCCCCGCCGCCACCACCGCCGCCGCCGCCACGCACAGCACCACCGCCACCTTCTTCCCCATCCTCAGCTCCTCCTCCGCCGCCGCCGCCTCCGCCGCCAACTACCCTTTATCCCTCTCTCCGTAAAAAATTATGGGTACCTACTCAGATCAACCCGCTGCTCCTCGCCGGATCAATTCTTGATCATGTTCCGCAAGTGGGTCTCCTCCTTTCCGGCCCCCAGATTGGGAGAGAGGTCGAAGTGGGCGAAAGGCGCGTCCTTTTCCTCCCCTAGATAGATAGAGAGAGAGAGAAGGAGGGAAAGGTGCTGCGCTAGATACAGGCCATCGCCATTTTGAGAACAACTGTAGAGAAAGAGCGATTTTCCCGGAAAAAATCGGGTTTTTCTCGGAAAACGAGTGAACAGAAGAGGGCCGGAAGAGAAGAGGAGTGTACCCAAAACGACCGGCTTCGCTGCTCTGGCTTTTTTTTTTTTTTTTTTTGCCTTTTTTCTGCCCTTTTTTTTCCAATCAAAACTCGACGAAGTTTAATTTAAAATAATAATATTCCTCGATTCATCTTGCCGGATAGCGATTGGCGAAGATATTTTTTTCCAAGAATCTCTTTTGGGGCTCGGGATTTTTTCCTTTCCATTTTTTATAGGAGTTTGATTAGTTTTTGGTCTGGCTCGATTTTGACCACATCGAAAGGTTCAGTCCCCAGTTTTTGGAACTAGTGATCAAATTGAACCGGATCAATCAGTTGGGTTTAGCATTCCAATAATTCAATATAATGTATCAAATTTAAATAAGAGAGTACCTCGGATTTCTTGAGAGGTGGAGGAGGCTCGGACAAAGGAAAAGATCGAAAGAGAATGGTAAACATAAACATCATGAGACAAAAGGGAAAGACCAAAAAAGATAATGAGACGTGAATAACATATTTAAGAAATAAATAAAAATAATATCCAAGTGGTCCCGTTTTTCCTTGAAATCAAGCATTGGACCATTGGACACCGATCTGATCTGGCGTTCTTAGGAATTGAACCAAATCCATCTGTTCAATCCAGTTCAAACACTATCCGAATTTTTTAGACCACGAAAATTGCGGGAAATTCACGGAAGAAAAGGGGGCGAGAACGAGATCTGCTAGAAAAGGGGGAAAAAGGAACAAATTTTCTTTTGGCCCTAGCTTTGGTGCGTGAAATTACGGTCGAGCCCTCCGAGTGCGGGCGAGCCTGGTCCGCGGGGCCTCGGTGCGCCACGTGTCGTCACCTAATTGATTCGATCGGTCTTTCTCTCTCTCTCTCTTTTTTTTTTCATCCCTTTTTCCCCCGCCGCATGATCCAATTAAAGATTTCCCACGTGCGAGGAGAAGAAAAAAAAAGGAGCGATTTTCCCCAAAGAATCTCGTGCCACCTCTCATGGGGAGCCTCTTGCCTCAATAAATCTCGAGTTTCCTTTTTCTCAAATTTTTATGATTTATTAATTTGCTCACGACAAAAAAAAAAAAAAGAGAGGGAGTAAATCCTGGTTTTACACTTTCAATCCTACAACGTTTTGATTTTTATCTGAGAGGACAATTCCTATGACATAGGCAAATTGTCTAAGGAAAAATAAAATGGAATCGAATTAATTGAGCAAATTGACATGTGGTACGGTAATCCAATAGATATTAACACGCAAGATTCAATAAATTTGATGCGATGTGTGATTACTTAATATTTCAATTTTTGTCGAACAACTTTAAATGTTCTGGGAAGTACTCTCAGTCTATTTGAGAATTTTAGGATATGTTGTTGGTCTATTTGGGCTGGTCTGACCTTTAATTCAAGCGAAATAAAAATATTTTGGGTGGGGGGCGGAGAGAGAAAGAGAGTGAGACGGGGACAGGGGGAATTTTAATTTTTTTTTTCCCTTTTTCATGTTGAGAGAGCGTTTAAAATTTAATTACCCTTTGAAAATTAAACTGAGTACTTTTTTTGGGCAAGTGGGTGGGTGTCAAACAACCCATGCGAAGTGACGCAGCCGTATGTTTGTCTTTTTTTATTTTACGTTCAAAATTTAATTAAACATTTTTTAATCTATACGGTGAAATGGATAAAGAGAAAATAAGAGGGTTGACTTCGAATTAGGCGTGGCATGACGAAGAAGGCACGAGGGGCTTCAACGATGATTCGAAAGAAGGAAGGGATGGTAGTGGATTGAATCGATGATAACGATGACAAAAATCTCTCTATTGATAGATCGTGATGGATTTTGTTTGCCACTTTGAATGATGCCCGTTTTAATTCTCATCCTTGGATAAGCTTCAATGACCCCTTTTCTGTGTTCCTTCAATCATCGAGAATTGTGGGGAAAAGAGTTTGAATAGAGACGTTATTGTGAGCTCGCGATATTGTGTCTCGTCAGATACTATTCATTCAGCTTTGGTTATCAATCAATGACGAACTTTTGCACTTGCCATTTCTTCGAAATACACTATAAGCGCTTCAATTATTTCGTAATTGATATGGACGGACCATATAATATTTTATGTTAAAACCATCACGAGGATAAAATTACTAAAAAATTCATAAACTTATAATGTGGATGGATATCAATTCAATTATAAAGTTTTCAATTTTGACTAATTTAGTTTTAAACATTTTAACAATTTATGAATTCCATCATTTTAGATAATTTAAACAAAAAATTACTAACATAGATGTCAATCATGACATGTAAGATGACCACGTTGATGTGGATAATTTTTATAATTCTTTTTTTGTAATTTTTTCTTTTCTTTTTTGTTTCATTGTGGCTAAAGAGGGTTGCAGCCCTTTTTGATTGCAAGTAAGGGCACGAAGGCCTTCATCAACCACGTCGAGGACCAACCGATGAGGGCTTACAGGGGCCTCACCCTTCATCGGCCATGAATAACAAAAAAAAAAAAAAAAAGACAAAAATTATAAAAAGTATCAACGCCAATGCTGATTGTGACACGTAAATGTCACGACCGAACCGAAAGAAAGCATGCCCGTGACATAAAGTTGTCAACATCCATACTGGCGGTTTCCTACCAAAATTATCCATAAGTACTAATGGGCAAATTATAAAAAAGGTTCATGGCTAAATTTGACAAAATTAAAGGTTTATGACTAAATTAGTACCTGTACGATGGGTTTATGACTTTTTTGATAATTTTCCCTAACATTAGAACATCGAACCTTGAAATTTAATACCCGAGGGGGTAACTATACGTATGTAAAGTCTATTGAGAGGACTACGCATACAATGTACCTGGTCAAAAGTGTACTCTTCATATATTCTCGGTGAAGGAGGGTTTTCAAATGGCATCCCTTCCTGACGTAGCCAGCGACCTATCGCCACCCTGCTTTAATTTTCAGTCCCTTTTTGGGCTTCCAGTTAGATCGATTGCTCCTAACCAGTTGGCTGTCTTTGAAGTTCGGCTTGGAAGTTTGGTCAATGTCCCCCTCGAGTCGCGACCCTTCACCAAATCGAGCATACCAAAACGTGGGACAATTGGTAAGAGACATTGTCGACAAAGAGCAACGGAAGAGCGGGCGCGAGCACATGTTCGATCTTGGTGTCGGGCATGATGTTTTGGAAGGGCGATGGATCAATGATTAGCTTAAAGCGAGAACTGTGGCGGTTCGTCGGCGAGGATCCATAGTTTCACCTACCTAGAGGTGAAATCCATGTGAGGAGTCGTCGGGGCAATATTAGCCTATCACGCCATGCCGTCACATCAATTATTCTCGGTGAATATCGAAATGAATCATTATATTAGAATTTTGCGTAAGAAATTAAGATTAAATTCGTAAAATTGAAAAGTTTAAATTTCCTCATAATTGTAGTAAGGCAAGCTCTATCCTTTGTATTTGTCTCTCATTAATTCCTTAGCCCCAAAAAAGGAAAAAAAAAAAGGAGCGAGAATTTGACTGGGCGCGCGTAAATTTTTTTGGCCAATTTATTAGAAATGTCTTTATTTTTTTTCTAAATGATTGCCGGTTTTACAAAAGTCAAATGTACAGAAACCATTTTTATCATTAATGAACATATTAATGGCTATTAATGATGAAAACATGCTCCTTTTTCTCATTTATCTAAACGATATAAATAATTATTTTTCTGAAAGAACCAATCAAATTACTCATTTTCCCCAAAACAAAAGGCCATTTCCATAATCAAGAAGAGGAGAGAGTACATGACAACTAAGGGTGCGTTTGGTTACGATTCTGTTCCCGGGAGCTGATTATGACTAGAAATGATTATTTTTTATTCTGTTCCAGGGAACTAATTCTGAGTAAAAAAACATATTTGGTAACTATCAAATTTTTTTATTCTAGAATAGAATTGCGTTTGATACCGTGCTAATTAATTCTGTTCCAAATTAATTTCTTTTGATTTTTTTTTTAATTTTTTTTATTTTTTTTCCTTTTTTTTTTTTCCCTTTTTTCCTATTCTTCTTCTTCTTCATGTGGTCGGCGACGCTTCGGCGAGGTCGGCCGAGGCTCGCTAGCAACTGGGCGAGGCTCGCCTAGCCCCGTCGATGCTCGGCCTCGCCCAACCTGGCCACCGGCGAGGCTCAACCTCACCCAATCTGGCGAGGCCAAGCCTCACCCAACTGCCGGCCAAGCTTGCCTGGCCACCGACAAGGCTCGCGTAGCCCTGTCAGTGGTTGGGCTTGCCTCCAGCGAGCTCGCTGGACCTCGCCCTGGCTTGGCGAGCTCACTAGACCAGTGACCGGCGGCGGATGGCGACAGCAGGCAGTGGCAGACAGTGGCGGGCGGTGGCGGACGACAATCGCAGGATGACGGAAGGGAAGAATGAGAGTTTCATTGTTTTGATTCTTTTTTTGATTCTCGGACGAAGAATCATTTTTTTTTTTTATTCTTAATTCTCTTCTCAATCTGTTCTCGGGAACACATTTATTTCCGGAAACAAAAAATTTTACTAAACGCGATTCTTGTCCCAAACTGATTCTAGGAACAAAAAATCAGAATCAGACACTGTTTGGCACGTTGCCAAACAGGCCCTAAGAAACCTCGGAAGGTTTTGTCGGTTTCCGAACAGATTTACACATGAGTTTCCTTTTTAATTAGCCAAAAATACAGAACAACAAATTAAAGAGAGAGAGAGAGAGAGAGAATTAGATCTAAACCGGATGAAAATTTAAAATTAACCTGAACCAGCTTAGCTGCTCCTGCCTTTTGTCCTTTCGCTTTCCCCCCCGAATATTGGAAATGAGATTTGAGAGAGAAGTGGTCCCAACCCCCCACATGTATCCCAACAACGGGAGCATCTCCTCCTTTCCAGGACAACGTAAAGCCCTCGAACATCTCAAGCATCCCGAAACCGATGTCTTCGTTCTTTTCGCCTCTCCTTCCCACGTGTCTTTTCCAAGACAAAAGTTTCGAACGATGACGTCATAAATCGTCAGCACAAACCCCTTTGTGCAATTTCAGCAATCTCTTCGCAAAACAACTACATCAACCAATTTCGCTAAGCTAAGGGAGAAAAGGAAATTTATTTACATAATGAATATCCTCTTTGTAAGATGTAATTATAGCTGAACACCGAAATATAATTTGTATCTCTACGTCATGTCAGTGACATATTGGACTTCATAAGATACTTTAAATTGAGCCGTCGGCGAATTATTTAATGGCTAGAAATTGTTCGATGGCTGTAAAGGTTGCATTTTATGTTTTCTATGCATGACGGTTCGGTGGTCCGTGAATCGATGAATCATGGAGCAAATCCATATTATAGTTCTTTTAAATGAGATGGTGTGACAACTATCCAATGACTAGCACGTTCTTCTGTTCCCATGATTACAAAATGCCGTAAACTGTTGACTTAATTAGAGAGAGAGAGAGAGAGAGACATTTAAGAGAGAGAGAGAGAGAGAGAGAGAGAGACATTTAAGACGGAACTACAAGTTCTCCAACCTGGGTCAAAGGATGCAACGCACGGTCACGCCCGTCCGAACCTTCATACATGGTCAAACTCAACTAAGGGCCCAAATGCTGATTCAAACCGAAGCAACCGTACCGTACCTAACCCAAGAACCATATCCGTAAGTCCACTTTGAATCGTCCTTACAAGAAATGATTCCAGAAGCAATAAAAAAGACGACCCTTTCTAACTCCTAGCAAATCTCCCTAGAGCCGACGCCAAATCACAAACACAAAATGGGCGACTCATGCCGCGATCCGAGACGAAAAGGAACAACATGGGCCGAAACTTTCCTGCCGGATCCGGAGACGGCATGAATCATAAGTACAAAAGGGAAGGCGTGAACCGAACTTTCACGACCCAAACCCTCACGGCCCTGCCCCTGGTGAAACGCTAAAAGCAAAAGTCGACACCATGGAAACAGCGCCGAAGTCACAAAATACGAAGTTGGCAAGTTGCGCATAAAACATTAACCGCTTGCTACTTAAACAATTCAGCATAAAAAACACGGGCACGGCGAATGCTACATGATCCACGCGTGACGTTAATGTGAATGACTCATTCGATCTTATCTCAAGCATCT
Organism: Eucalyptus grandis x Eucalyptus urophylla; assembly: GCA_028830015.1. Classification (NCBI taxonomy): domain Eukaryota; kingdom Viridiplantae; phylum Streptophyta; class Magnoliopsida; order Myrtales; family Myrtaceae; genus Eucalyptus; species Eucalyptus grandis x Eucalyptus urophylla. Next base: position 54,603,790 of record CM054190.1, on the reverse strand, counting down.
TCTCCAAGCTTGCAATATTATATGCTACAGATGGCTTTATGCAGATCACGGGTCATTCATATGAATGACTCATTCAATCTGATTTCGAGCATCCTCTCGAAGCTTGCAATATTATATACTGCAGATGGCTTGGCAAAGTACTATAATCCTGCTAAACGCCAAGATGACTTTGGAGCGTCCTTAAATTATTGTGCACGCTTTACCAGTCCGGTCAGCATGCACGTGCAGAGAATTCCAGCTCTTTGCCACCACTACAAGTTTTGACAAACTGAATTAATAAGGAGCAAAAATCGCTGGGGAGTTTAAAACCTACTGCAATGCCATGGCCTGTGTTATAGTGTGAGGGTTATTATGGTCATTAACACTAATAAGGTTATTATGGTCATTAAGTATTATTTAATAATAAAAGGTGTGAGACGTGGTCAACCCTAATCGGTTTTACATGTTCTCCTCGTTCCTTCTGTCAAGTTCTACATCAGAGCCACATCAACAAGCATCACTCAACTCAAGCCGGTGTTAGCCAGCCCTCTTGAGTCTAGATTTGATGTCGATAAGCATAGTCGGCTCAGATCTAGCCTCGTTGGCTTAGATCCGATGTTGTCTAGCGTCACGCAATCTTGTCCATCCATTCAAGATCTAAGGTTTGGTTGAGTCGCGCCCCTCCATGTAAGCTGATTTGATTAGTGTGGTCCTCTAAGGTTCGCTCGTGTGTTCGTTGTTATCCAGTTGAAAAAAATAATTATATTGCAGCAACTTGTTTGATAGAAATGCTGATCCTGTTCACCACGAAATTGATGTTGGATGAAGTGGTTTTTGGTTGGGCATAATCTATGATTTGGGCGTTTGTCTTGATGAAATATGATGAGTTGATTGAAGTATTATGGAGATTTTGATTGTTTGAAATAAATCACAGTAGTTTATTGAATTGAATTAGCTGGAGGGATTTGAATTTGGTAATTGTGCTAAAAGTTCTTGCGTTATTTTGGTACACATCGAATTATGGCGAAGAATAGAGGTGTAGTAGCAAGGTTTTGTCTACATCCTCTAATCGTTTGATAGAAAAGAAGTTAGAAGGGATCACCAATTTCCAATAATGGAGGAAAATCGTGTTGTTAGTGTTGATTGGAAGAGAGTTACAGAATCATCTAATAGGTACCTGGCTCTATAGAAATTAAGAGTCTATTCATTTCGCGGAAAATGGGCCATTTCTAGAAAATATTTTCTCAGAAGTCATTTTTCGGAAAAATGACAATATTTTCTGGTGTTTGGCTAGAATCTGAAAATATTTTTCGGTATTCGGTAAGCAAAATATTTTCTAAAACTTCACCACTTACGGATTCATTACTTACCAACCTATAAATCCATCAAATATGAACTTGCCTTTAAATCCAGGCAAACTTACTTCATATTTTTGTTCCCTCACTATCGCCAAATGCTCATCTACTCTAAAAAAATGTTTGTATGGATTTTAAAAAAAGGCAAAAGAGAAAATAAGCATAGCTTGTACAACCCTCATGAAAATCTTCCAGTTGAGTGGGCCTCTAATAAACAAAAGATAAAAGAAGCAAAACATATAGAGCTCTTTGCTTAAGCAATATACAACTGCAGGATAGAATAAATAAAGAAAATGATAAGCGAGAGTACAGAGTGCAAGCTTAAGATCGACGAGTTGGGGTTCGCTTGGCAACGGCAGACGACTAGCCAAGAAAAAATAAGATGGGAAATAAAGAAAAGAAAAAAAAAAAGGAAAGAAAAAGGAAATTAAAAATAATCCGAATTAAAAAAGAAAAAGAAAATTAAGTAGCTTGAGCCACAGCTCTACATTCTAATTCCGTACTGGATCTAGCCACAACACTTTGCTTCTTACCCTTCCAAGATACTAGGTTTCTTCTCACAAAAGTGCAGTAACCCAATGTAGACCTTCTATTTGTAGGAGACCTAGCCCAATCAGCATCCGAAAATGCTTCCACTCCTCTATGACCATAATGACCAAAGAAAAGACCACAACTTGGAGTTTTCTCCTCTATTATGGTCATTAACACTGGTAGGGTTATTATGGTCGTTAAGTATTATTTAATAATAAAAGGTGTGAGACGTGTAAACCCTAATTAGTTTTACAAGTTCTCCTTATTCCTTCTGTCAATTTCTACATCGCTCTCCTTTTTTCTCCTATATTAATTTCTACAGCCTGTAAACAGCAAAACATAACAGCAGATTGAATCAGTCAAGGGCGTGATGCTCAGAACACATAGCTTGGCACATTTTTGCAATTTTTTATCAACTTCATAAAATGAGTCCCGGTATGTACAATGCAGTCCAGAAAAATTGGCAAAAGCAAGAGCAATCATCCACCTAGGTCTGCATGAGTAGGGATGACAGGTACCAGAAAGTTTCCATAAGGCGAATCGAAGATGCGGTAGTTTCCAGTGCAACCATCACGCTGTGCTTGCGTGACTGCAAATCTTTTGGCTTGTTCAATCTTCATATTCATACCACCGGAACTACCCTGCAGAAACATAGAGAAATAAAATGCCATCAAATGAAATCCAAAAGAAAATTGGTCATGTATGGAGGGACTTAGCAAAGAAAATGCACTTACAATCGAACTTTGAGTAGTAGATTTCCCGGCTCTTTCTTCATTTGCATGAGGCGAGGAAAGATTCCTGCAATCATGGATGGTTTATGTAGTTAATATCATGCTCTCATATGTCATAAGCAAATAAGAAATGTAGAAAATGTAGGAGGACTGCAACGACCCACTGCTGGCGGTGATTCACTAACACCGCTACTGCTGACTGACGAGGATCATCTTATGAAAATAACAACGAGACACTAACAAGGAAGAAAGAAAAGGCCAACACAGACGGAGATTGCAAACTTAAGACCAATAAAGAGCATCTTCCATAAGCAAGAATGAACTATCAACTACACCCCAATGCAGAGGGCTGGTATTAGATGGGCTAGGCAAGCAAATACATTCCAAGGCCAATTATAGGCAAACTTCTCGAACAAATTGTTGGCAGCTAATGATGCAATAAGAGGAATGAGGATGATATTGTTTCCTCCAATATGAACAGAACTATGCAGTACACAAGACATGATCAAGATCAGAATATGATATTGCCTGATAAAGAATACATAGAATGAGATGTGCCATGAAGCAGGACTAAATTCATGTATAACCTGTAAACAGAGACTTTTAAAGTTTTGCTTTCAGGACCACAGATTGTGGGCATAGGATAGCCACACAAAGCATTGTAAGTGCTTAATCTTAACAATGAAGAATAACCCCAAGTAATTCTATCTCCCAGACTCGCAACAATTGGTCGGAGCTAAAAAATTCATGAAGAGATCAGATTTGCCGGAACAGAATAAATCTAAAGAAGAGAATGAAAACTCTCTTAGAGTTTGAAATGGAAAGTAATGTAAATTCTCCAAAATGTGGAAATGGACATCAGGTTTTCTCAGAATGTAAAATTTGCCCGTTCTAGGGGCATGACTGCTTTCTGAACAAGCTACACATACTGTACTACAAGCGGTAAAAAGCAAATTGCTGTAATCGTAAAACATGCATTATAGATTTTCCTAATCGCATCACTTTTTCTCTTCTAAGAGAAGTCCACAGTCATTTGAAACCGTCCTGGAGGGTCCCACTCCAGTGTCCGCTTTGAGATGATTGGAAAGCTTAGTTAGCAATTCATCAGGATAAGTGGTTGAGCAACTGAGAAGAGCCACTTCACGCTTTCATTAGGTCCATGTGGAAAAATCAATATTGCTCCGAGCAACATTAATCGGTGGAAAAATGGATAAATAAAGTTCACTCAACTGCTCATTCTAGTCCAAATGAGCAAGAGTCCATCTGCACGAAAGTACTCACAACTTCCTTCTTAGGACAGATAGACCTCCCTCACGAAACTCCTTAATTTTAAGCATGTCTTCATTTGAAACAATGAATACTGTATGCGAAAAATTGTCCAAATGCACAGCGGTACTTCCCCAATAGACAAATGAATCCATCTCTCCAAAATTCCCTATCAATAGACAGCAGTACTTCCCCAATAGTTAAATGAATTCATCTCTCCAAAATTCCCTATCAATATAATCTATTAGATGAATCCAATACATCATGATCCATGAGATTAACTAAAACCCATCCACTCAATCAACCAGGCCAGTCTCATCTCCACCCGAGATTTCCGTTCCAACCAATTCACCAGACCATTTGGCTTTCTGACATAAGCTCGACTATTCTTACCATTGGGCTCAACATGGCAGGAATTCAATCAACAATGTCTTGGAAACAACAGAGAAATGAGCTAAAATCAATCACCCTCCTCTTCGGGTAGAATGTCAAAATGCTGCCATGTACACATCAAGCACTTCAATCCCGACCACCCGAAAAAATACCATGATCTTTTTTTTTCCTCTTCCAATGCCTAGAACCGATCGATCGCCTAAACACCAAATCCAACTTCAAGAACCAATCTCACCGACCCTAGCCCCGCACGAACACGACCCAGAACTGAAAAAATCACAGAAACTCCAATCCAACCCCTCATCTAATAAGCAATTCAAAAAATGGTCATGGGACTCATGCCAAGAAGCTTCTACGTAGCAAAGCAAAGAATTTCCTCCACGAACCCTCTTACAACACATGTTTCATTAAATATTTTCATAAGATCACGTAGTTCTTGCCCATCGAAAACTGAAAAAAGACAGAAAGACAGAGACGAGAAAGAATGACCTGCGAGGCGGTGGATTGAGCTTTCTCTTCTTGGGTTCAGACCCCGCTCTTTCCATTCGCTTCGGAAGAGCACGCGATACCGCAAATCGTATTTCTCTCTCTCTCTCTCTCTCTCGCTTCCGCCGTGGGGTGGGGCGACACTGATCGGGTCGGGTCTTTCTCGGGTCGGTCTACTTGAAGGGCCGCCGGTTCTGCGTCCGACGCTGATGATCCCCCCCGGTCTTCTTCCACGCGAGCCCAGGCCCGGTTCTGAAGAAACCGAAGAAACCGGCCCCTCGCCTTCAAAAGTAGCGGATGGACGAGAAAATGTCGCGTTCGCCGGCCCCTCCACGTCATTATGGAGCCGGACCATTCAGCAATTGACACGTGGCTGCCTTTGTCCCTCTAGGGAAATATTTAAGAAAATATTGGCTGAATCTAATACTCCATGTAGGATCATACGTGAAATCAGTCAACGATGTACACGTGTCCATCCGGGCCCACGAGTCAAATTTACTGACTATAGAGTATAGACCCTCTCTCCTCTCTCTCCCCATTGAACTGTTCCGTACCATTGCTGATGGACATCAAAAATCACTCTTTAAGTGTTAAAAATCGCTCTGCTCTGCTCTCTCTCTCTCTACTAGTGAACTATGACGCCAACGTGCCTTCGTCACTGCCTCCACTGTCGCCTCCCCGAATCCTGTCATTACTTTTTTCCCTCACTCCTCATGACCTTTGCTCTACTCTCTCTTTCCTCCACGAAGCGCCCCCTACTCATGAATGTCAAGGCCGTCGGTGCCTTTGCCTCTGCGTCTGCACCCACTGTCGCGTTTTTCCCTCACTCTTCTCGACTTCCACGCTGCTCTCTCTCTTTCTCTTTCCTTTGCGAAGCTGGCTTCGATGTTGACGCCTCCTTCGTCGACTCCCCGAGCCTCACTGTCGCCTGTTGAAGCCCCATTGGCAGCTTTGATTCGTCCCCTGCATCCGAAGTTTAGGGTTTTCTATAGATTTAGTTTGGATTGATGCAATGTGGTCGTTGAAAAAAAGGCTACTTTGTCCGGGGTTGTGTGCTTGTGTGCTGATGTTAATTTTGTACATATTTCCTTTTCCAATGCTTAGCCAAACTGGGACTTTTCTAGGTGATTTGTCCTGATATGGTTAGAATTGGGTTTGTTAGCAACTGTTGAGGTAATGTTACTGGTGAAGTAAATCTAACTCATTTCCTTAGATTATAGCATTGGCATTTGGATTAGCAGTTAGTATGGGAGAAAACTCTATGCCTTAGATGTATGAGGGCAAAGAAGAATAAGTGGAACGTATGTTAAATATGGTGTCGACCATTACTTGACCTCTTGCCACTAGCTCTCTCATTGTTGTGATAAGTTAGACCTTTCCTTTTTTCTTCCTACCATTAAACTGATCATTGGAGCATCCACTATCGATCAATAGTAAAATAAACATGGTATGTCAATTAAGTAGAGATAAGCATCGAGATTTAAATTGAATAGAAGAGAAGATTACTCAGAATGTGGGCTTGCTAACATAGTTATACAACACTCCAGTTCTTGTGAAGTTTGAATTTTTTTATCTTACTATAAATTGATTCATATGAGCACCAATTTCCTGTAATTGCAACCTCTACTCTCATTTTGTAAATATTTATATCTAGAGAAGATAATTGTTCGTCGCTGAAGTAGCCTGTATCACAGTGTAAATGCTTCTCTCATGTTTTAGTGCAAAGCTGTGATGTGAATATGAATACTACAAACTAGTCGCTTTGTCTTCCTTTTTAGTTCATGCGACAGGAGGCATAGGAGTGACTTATTTTGGTTTTCTCTACAGGCATTTAGGATAGCATTTGAGGGTATGTAAACTTCAGTATATTACTGAATTGGAGAAAACGGTCAATGTTTTCCAGGTTAGAGACTTAAAGCTTCTTGATTTTGTGGCAACATAGTCATGTATTTTGGTTAACAATGAACATGGAAAAATAAGAAATCCATATAGAGACATACCCCTAATTGCAACTAGCTTTCCCCATTCTATGACATGAGTGCCATAATTTGTAGCAAGCAGATGCCTGGCACGGACCATGCATCTTTCATGTAGAACAAACCATTTGCCTTGATTATGGTAGGAAACAGGAAACCTCTTGGTCAAGACTTTTTGACTTTTTGACTGCGAAAACATGTGGTTTTATAGAAGAAGCTTAAGCATTTTTTGACTAACAAACTGCAAACTACAAGAACTTCTTTGTTTGTTAAGAAAATAATTGGTTTTTCATGATTTTGCAAGTTGTTATAGATGGAAACTACTTGAAGGAATCACACTTTGCATTTGAAATTGGTTCCAGCCAAATGCACCTTTTGATTTAGAGCTTGCTCATGTTGTTTGAATGATTTTATGGATTTAGTTTATCACAGGGGATTTGTTGCCCATCTAACCTTTGACATTTTACTTCATTTGATGGCCATAAGAGATCTCGAATAGAGTGGCAGCGAGAAAACTTGATTTAATTGCTTTGTTTGATGTTAATGGTAGTCTTTGAGTTGAGGAGGGAGGGTTGAATGCTAACTTTTTTTATCGTTTGATTCATTCCCAATCATTTCACTCAAAATTAGACCACGCTATTTAGCATGACAGTTGATGATAATTCAACTGGACCAGCAAAAGCACTAAGGATTGGTTCAGAGAGTTCCATCGACTGATGAATAAACTAATCCATTGAATATAGTACTAAGAAAGAAAGATGCTTAAATTAGTTGATGTCGATGGGACTCTCATGGCTCCAAGAAAAGTGTTGGTTCCTCCTTGTTTGTTAAGAAAATAATTGGTTGATATGTACAAGTGCAAGTAATTGTGTTATAAAAATATTTGTTTTGTATTTCATTAAGAGGAAACTTTGAAGATTATTTCTATTTTACAGGCATCACCTCAATTAATTTGCACTTGTAAAGTTATCGGATGGCTGAATCTGAGGTAAAACTTTACTCATACTATATGAAACATTTTATGTTTCCTTTAGTAACAGATGTGATGTTATGTTTTTTGCTAGAGCATTACGTTAATTACATGTTGTTCATTTGGTTGTAGCATGAAACTTCTCATCTTGCACATATATTGCGTGACACAAAAAATGTTTTTGAGGTTGTTGTAGGGATAGTTTTTTCTAATGAACTTGAAATATATTATAAATATGTGGCCTATGCAATTGGCAAAGGATTTGGAATGAGGAAGGGTAATATGATTAAAAATAGAAAATGAGAAATAATCCGACGAAATAATCTGCACGGCACTCCTCTTTTGTCATTCCTCTTCCTCACTTGCTTCCCTCCCTCACCGGCTCCCTCTCCCACCATCCAATGGACGAACGGTGTTCGTTGCCACCAAATTCTTGTGTATCACATGGATTGACTCGTTTAATTTCTCTTTTACAGGAGGAGTTATGCTTGCATAAATGAGTAGCTTCATGTAGTAGTTGTGGGAATAAGACTAATATTAGACCCATGTTTGTTGCTAATTCTTTGCCTTATGATTTTATTTATTATAATTAGCCTTGTGGATCTTTAATTTTTCGTTTAGTCAAAAAGTTCATGTATTTATTTATTACAAGTGCTTAATGTTTCAATACAAATTAGGAGGATTACATTATTTTCTCGCGTATTAATATAAAATTTAAAGTCGTATAGGATATCAGGAGATTGTAAAACTAGTTCTAGTGGAAACAGGGTTGACCCTAGAATCGGATCGAAAAAATAGGGTGGGTCGGGTACAGAGTCCAATACAAATAGGGTCGGGTATAGGGTCTAGAAAAGAGGAACCGATTATAATAGGGTCAGGTATAGGGTCCAGGTCTAGATCCTATCCACCCTAGACCCGATCACCTCTAAATTAGAGATGAAAGACCAGTGTTTATAGAGATGTTTTTTGGCTCCTACATAATAGTACATCTAACGTGAGCCAACCTTATTTCATTTACACAAGAACCTCTTTTTCTTTGAAATTTTTGAAAGTATTAGAATGCTTTTTGCTTCTTGTAGGAAAGAATTAAAGAGTTCTTTGCTTAGAAGAGAGAAAAGAAAGAAAATTTCTTCATGAACACCCATTTCTTTGCTATTTTCTTTTACAATACTTGCTTGCCAGAAGTAATCTCATCAATAACAGCTTGAAGCACGCATAGCTTCGAGGATCTGCAATTGGCTCAGATATTATAACCTAAACAAGCTCCAAAGGGGAAAGAAAGGGAAACCTGATAGGTTTCCCAAATACTGAGCAACATGCACTCAATTAATTATTAACAACGGTAAAACGTATGCCTCTCGCAATTGATTGGTGGGGCTAAAGGACACTCGATGGTTCGAAAGCATCTCGACTTCAAATTCTATAATAAATATCCATCACCCTCTTTGGTCTTGTAGATGCGGGAGAGACCGGCAACATCAAAGGACTAGCAAAGGGTGTTGGTCGTCCACAAGCTCATCAGGACACTGGATCGTGCCTTGAACGGAAGAGAAGAGTCCTATGCAATATCTTGCCTCATGCCCACTCATCATTACACGGTGACAAGGGCTGTGTTTGTCACCGTGTAATCTCCCATTGCTCCATCCCTACACGCAAAAAATGAAAAAAAGGAAGAGGCTCACAATGTTGATGGTCTGTCTCATCACAAGCTAGCATCAATTCGTTGTATCAATATGCATTCAGCACACGAATCTATGTTTCACATGTGAACTAGTCTATAAGAATTTCACAAAGAAATTAGCTTTAATGTCGTAATTCTAGCTATTGCCAGACGTGACGTCAATACTAGAAATATAAACAATAATATACGATTGATATGTAAAGTCAGGTTCCCGAATTCTTGCTCGATGCTCTTATAGCATGTTACCTACTTTTTGAAGCAAATTCAATAAAGAGAGAGTGGGTGGGGGGAGACTCACGTAGAATGACTCCCAACGAGGACAGTCAAAGAGGTAGCTGAGGAAGGGGCGACCTCGAACCAACATCCATCCTTAGTTTGCACTTCCAATCCGTTCACATGGTTCTGGTGAAGTACGATCACGAAGTTTGCGTCGCGATGGCACCAAGCCCTAGACTTCTTGGACTCTTCGGTCCCAGGAGCAGCATATCTCATGAGACGGAAATTGTATCTAACCAACTTGGCTAGAGATTCTAGGTACTTGTCTACGCCCAAGCTTCCCAAAACCAGCTTCTTCACTAATGAATCCAACTCCAAAACCCTCGTAACATACGTATTCATTGTCTCGCTGCATATTCACGAAAAAAGGCGCACATCAAAACCACAATTTCTGTAGATAGGGCTATGGATTGGCATCTTCACAGATGATTCATTTTACATTTTCTTCTTGCATCGAAGTAAATGAAAATCAAACTCACATCATTAGCGATCCATTTGATAGACATGGCTCTTAACACTTCCTTGATTGGAATAAATAATATAATTACCAGTAACGACAAAAAAGTGATTACCAAGATATCGTGTTTCTTTCTGGCCACATGAGATCTGCTAATCCTTCGATAGAGCCCGAGATGGGGGCATAGCCAACTCCAAATGCCTCGTAGAGAGGCACACGAGGAAGATTTGCATGTTAGCCGATGTACAGCTTATCCAGGAAGTCAAATCGGCACTTCACATCGTTTGGAAGCTTGAGCAATTCCTCCAATTCTTGGAACGCATCATTGTGAAGCTTCAAGGTCATCTTATGACGCAAGGCTTCGAAGCAACCGAATTCTTCAAGGGCTTGTCAGAGTTGACTTTGCGAGGAGTCCCATCGACCTGTCCCTGACTTTGAGCCATCTAATTCGGACAGATCTATCTGGGGAAGCTTTAGAGTTGAAAAAGAGCTTATGATCAATTTGTCTTTTATTCTGGGTACTTTTTCTAAAGGTTTTTTTGCTGTTCTTCCCCGGGGGGGGGGGGGGGGGGGGGGGGGGGGGGGGGTGGTTCTCTGCTGAGTTTATAGGGCTTGGGGGCTTGGGGTCCTCGTAGTAGCTACTGTAGCAATTTGAAAGTTACAATCTTTCCATGAAGAATTGATTATTTTCCTTGTTTTCCCCTCTTTTTGTGGTTTAAACAAGAGTTAACCAGTCCATGCAAGTTTCTCTTTTTTCTTTGGTATATAGGTTTTGCAGTTAGTGACTTGACTTTAACTCAAGCAATCATGCGGTTGCCATCCTCTTTAGGCATGTCCACGTGGAATACACAATTAGTAGTTAGGTGAAAAATGAAGCCTAAAATTAATACCTCGCCCAGGAACAGCAACCCCTGCAAGCAAAAAAGTAACTCTTACTTTTGAATATTGCTATTTTATGATCTTTTTAATTATGGCATGGATTGAGTACTTAATTACATTGGATCTTTGCCTCTTCGTCATTGATGTATTTCACTTCATACGATTGAAGAGTGCCTATCAACTCATCAACAAAGAGAGGCATAATTCTTTGTCTCCTGAATTGATGTTTTCACATGGTTTCGATCCTTTGAAAGTCATCGCAAAAGTTTGTTGACCTTTATTAGAGCAGACATTGGTTGACCTTAATATGCCAACCCATTTACAATTTCTGTAAATCGATTGAACATATCTCCAATAGACTCTCCAGGTTTCATCTTGAAGGATTCATATTAGCCAAGCAAGATATTTATTTTTGTCTCCTTTACATGATCTGTTCCTTCATAGGTGACATGAAGTCTATCCTAGACTTCTTTAATTATATTCTGTTATATTCAATGGGGGACAAAACATAGTATAAAAAATTAGATGACCTTTGCATCAAGAGCTCGTCTCTTGGTAATTTCTGCTTGGTTGGTTTCCTTAGCATCTTTGTCTAAGACTTCTTATCCCTTGTCAGATGCAAAAGTTGCCTTTGGGTTTATTCTTCTTTTTACAACATCCCATTCTAGTAGATCTCTAGATCTTCATAATGTCTTCATTTTATTCTTCCACACACTGTACTCTTTTCCATCAAAATAAAATGGCCTGGTATTACTTTGCCCCTCCATGAGTCTTGGTGCTAAACAACTAGTCATAGAAAATCTTTAACTCAGAAGTATAAACACTTCAACAGATGAGCACATGGCTCTCATACCAATTGACAAAGCTAGTATGAACACCTAGAGATTGTGAATATGTGTTTAATTTTTTTTTTTTGAAAAATAAATTTTGAACAAAGTCTTAGAACCAAACAGAGTCTGATAAACAAATCACCAAACTTTTAAAGAATATTCAGAATCAAATAAGAGATTGAATTGATTTTTGCGATACTTAAAAGGATGCAACATATTTAAATAAAAAGAGCTAAGGGAAGAGAAAATTACACACTAAATTTATAGTAATTCGGCTTTGATTAAATCTACATCCACTCTCTTATGTCGATAGTCTTCAGGCTGGAATTCACTATAGCATCAACAAAGAAGTACAATTTTTTCGAGCGCAACCACTCAGTGGAAGATTCATTTTCTCTCACTAAGTCACTCTTCTTGTGATTTTCTCTCTTGAATACAATTTGTAAGGACTGTCGATGAAGAACAAGTGGTTGGAAAGATTTCAGACTTTGGAATTTCAATTTTCACGCATTATCTCAAATAGACTAAATGACCTCCTTAAATACTCCTCCACACCTTACTAGCCGTTGGCATTTTCCAAAGGAATTTATTCTAATCAATCCAGTGGACAGAATTGATTAAGGAAATCTTATAACAGTTTGAAGATTGAGATGAAAATCCATTGATTATGGTTGCCCATACAATTAGAATCTAGAATTTCATAAGTAAATGCTTCTAAAAAAGGAACTTGTCTTCAAGATTGATTTCATCAATTTGCGATTGATTCCATCAATGTATTTATTGAAGGTAAGTGAGATTCTTCGCCAGAGAATTGGATATTGAAAAATAGATTCCTACTACATTTATTCTAAATCATTGTCGCAAGATCAATAAATCTAAGTTTGATTGTATCTTTGTTCTGGACTCTGTTTCAGTCTAGATTGCGTTAGAGTGGGAAAGACTTCTAGAATGAATAGGTTTTGGCAAGAGTCCGCGATATAATTTCAAAAGTATATTATTCTTCAAAATAAGAATAAGAACAAGAAAGTTTTGTCAACTTCAAAACTATGATAGGAGTTTTATCGACATAAGTAAATATCTTTTTTAAATCCTTTTGAAAAATTGAGATATCCACCTTCTGAATACTTAGGGTGCATATGGCAATCATTCTATTTCTATTCAATAACAAATTTTTTTGTTCCAGACTTATTTCTTGTATAAAAATTCATTTGGTGACGCAATTTTATTTTTCTATTTCTGGAATAAACTTTTAGTCTATAAATAAGTTTGGAATATAAATGAAAAATAAAAACTCTTCTCATTGCTTGTCCTCTCTATTAGTCGACCACCTACTCATTGATGCCGTCATCTATTGCCGGTCATTGGCTACCTTCCGGTCGTCGGTCACCATCATTTGCTGTTGTCTGCCGACTACTATCGCTGTTCATTGGTCGTTGCCACAGCCACCATCTATTGTGCCCCAAGAAAGAGACATTTTATGTCCTTATCAAATGTAATTTTATTTCGAAAATAGAAATTTTGCATCGTTATCAAAAACGAATTTTTGCTCAAAAAATCATGCAAAAATAAAAATAGAAAAATCTACTTTTTTTCCAAAAATAAATTTCTGACCAAAATGGTTATCATTGCGCCTTTATTGTGTCTTTTTTCCCCTTTGGTTATTATGTAGTTTTTGTTACGCTAACTATGTTCTCTTTCACATTGGATCTTTGCCTCTTTAGAAGTCCCATCAGATGGAAAAGTTTAGCAACAGCACAGGAGTGTTAAATTTAAAATATATTTTCCTACAAAAGATACACTGGGTAACCAATATTGAGGGAAAAGCTCCAGGTGGAGAGTGCTCTGTCGCAATCGAGAGTAACGAAGCCATTCCCTTCTCATTTCCCAACTAGAAATCTACCAAGATAAGGCATCCTTTACAGGATTAACTCGAGATATATTTTCAATAAGGTCCAAGCGCTTCACTAAGGCATCAATTCTTCATGATTTATAGAGATGAAAGACCGGTGTTTATGGAGACGTTTTTTGGCTCCTACATAACAGTACATCTAAAGTGAGCCAACCTTATTTCATTTACACAAGAACCTCTTTTTCTTTGAAATTTTTGAAAGTAGTAGAATGCTTTTTGCTGCTTGTAGGAAATAATTAAAGAGTTCTTTTCCTTAGAAGAGAGAAAATAAAGAAAATTTCTTCATGAACACCCATTTATTTGTTATTTTCTTTTACAATACTTGCTTGCCAAAAGTAATCTCATCATAAACAGCCTGAAGCATATAGCTTCTAGGATAGATATTATAACCTAAACAAGCCGGGAAAGAAAGGGAAACCTGATAAGTTTCCCAAAAACTAAGTGACTCGATTAATTATTAACGACGGTAAAACATATGCCTTAAGATTTGACTAGCAATTGATTAGTGGGGCTAAAGGACACTCGATGGTTCGAAAGCATCTCGATTTCAAATTCTGTAATAAGTATCCATTGCCGAAGCTCCACTTTCGAACTCTTTGGTTTTGTAGATGCGGGAGAGACCGGCAACATCAAAGGGCTTGAAAAGCCAAGGGTGTTGGTCATCTACAAGCTCATCTGGACACTGGATCGTGCCTTGAACGGAAGAGAAGACTCCTATGCAATATCTTGCCTCGTGCCCACTCATCATTACACGGTGACAAGGGCGGTGTAACCTCCCGTTGCTCCATCCCTACACACAAAAAAAAAAAAAAATGAAAAAAAGGGAGAGGCTTACAATGATGATGCTCTGTCTCATCACAAGTTAGCATCAATTTCATTGTATCAATATGCATTCAACCATACACGAATCTATGCTTCACATGTGAACCATCTATGAGAATTTTACAAAGAAATTAACTTTACTGTCATAATTTTAGCTCTTGCCGGACGTGATGATCAATAATAGAAATATAAACAATAATTTATGATTGATATGTAAAGTCGGGCTCCCGAATTCTTGTTCGATGCTCTTATAGCATGTCACCTACTTTTTGAACCAAATTCAATAAAGAGAGAGTGGGTGGGGGGAGACTCACGTAGAATGACTCCCCAGCGAGGACAATGAAAGAGGTAGTTGAGGAAGGGGCAACCTCGAACCAACATCCTTCCTTAGTTTGCACTTCCAATCCGTTCATATGGTTCTGGTGAAGTATGCTCATGAAGTTTGGATCGCGATGGCACACAGCCCCAGGCTTCTTGGACTCCTTGGTCCCAGGAGCAGCATATCTCAGGAGACGGACATTGTATCTAACCAACTTGGCTAGAGATTCCAGGTACCTTTCTACGCCCAAGCTTCCCAAAACCAGCTTCTTCACTAGTGAATCCAACTCCAAAACCCTCGTCACATATGTTTTCATTGTCTCGCTGCATATTCATGAAAAAAGGCACACATCGAAACCACAATTTCTATAGATAGGGTTGTGGATTGACATCTTCACAGATGATTCATTTTACATTTTCTTCTTGCATCGAAGTAAATGGAAATAAAATTCGCGTCATTGGTGATCCATTTGATAAACATGTCTCTTAACACTTCCTTAATTGGAACAAATAATATAATTACAAGTATAAAAAAAAAAGGATTACCAAAATCTTGTGTTTCCCTCCGGCCAAAAGAGATCTGCAAATCCTTCGATAGAGCCCGAGTTGGGGGTGTATGTCATTGCAAATGCCTCGTAGAGAGGTGAATGAGGAAGATTCCCAAGATAGCCGTTATACGGCTTATCTGGGACATTGAACCGGTGCTTCACAGCGATCGGGAGCTCGAGCAATGCCTCCAATTCTTGAAAAGCATCATTGTGAAGCTCCAAGGTCATCCTATCGGTCAAGACTTCGAAGCAACCGAATTCTTCAAGGGCTTCTCGGACTTGACTTTGCAAGGAGTCCCATCGACCTGTCCCTGGCTTTGAGCCATCTAATTCAGACAGATCTATCATGGGAAGCCTCAGTGTTGAAATAGAGTCCATGATCAATTTGTCTTTTTTTCCGAGTACCTTTTCTAAACGTTTTCTCCTATTCTTTTCTTGGGGTTCTCTGCTAGATTTATAGGGCTTGGCATCCTCAAAGTAGCCACGGTAGCAATTTGAAAGCTACAATCTTTCCATGAAGAGTCGATTATTTTCCTTGTTTTCCCGTCTTTTAGTGGTTTAAACAAGAGTTGACCAGTGAATGCAAGGGTGATGGTTATCTTCCTTGCCGGCATGTCTTCTACGTGTAATACATGGAAACAAATGAGCAATCGAGTGAGCCTGATTTTTTTTTATTTTTTTATGTTATCAAAAACCTTAAATTTACCCATTATGATGTAAATACCCGAATTATGTTACACGTGTATAAATTTGAATTTTTTTGTGACATAAAAAATTATAGGTATGTATGTTATAATGAGTATAGATTGAGGTTTTTTGAGAATTTTTTTAATATTTTGATTTTTTTTTTTTAAATTCCCACCGATGTTTTGAAAAATGGTAATAATAAAGAAAAGCAAATTGACTTTTTGAAGGTGAGCGAGTGGCTGGAAATAATTACGAGCCCTTCCTTGTGTCCCTCTGCCTCTTGTTCTCATTCGTCGTTCAACTAATCGGTTACGTCACGGAGACGACCATTAGATGGAGGCTCCTGATACCGACACGTGTCGTTTCAATGGTACAACTAGGCTTTGCCGGCCAGTAGGTTTGTCCGGTTACGCGTGCAAGATGGGCCTCACACTCTTTGCAGATGACTAGGATCGTGAGTTGGGTTGGAGGGCTACGATAGATAATCCCCCCCCCCCCCCCCCCCCCCCCCCCCCCCCATTTTTATTTATTAATCGACCATATTTTAGAAAAACAAGGTAGGCATTTATTCGCTTTCTCTTGTTTGTCTTTTTGGTCCCCAGAAGGTAGACCATATATATTCGCATCGAAGCATCCGGGAAAAAAGGGCACTCTATTCTTATATTCCGATGTATAGTCATTAGATGATACTGACCACTAAAATGGTCGAATGAGTGCTTTGAAGGAGAAAAGAATTGATTTCTTGTTTTCCTGTTTTTGCACCTTTTTTTGGGATATTTTCTGTAAAAATTAACGCTTTATTTGTTTTGCGAATATTAAATAATTTGGAAAATATTTTTTTAAAAATGATTGCACCCTTTCTTTGGACATTCTGGTAAGCTTTGTTTGTTTCATAGAAAATAAAAAATTTGGAAAATATCTTCCTAAAAACAATAACTTTTATCTCTTATAAAAATGAATTGGCGAAAAATATTTTCTTCGTCTGTAAAATTTTTTTAGACATAAACTTTACTCGATTATGGAAACTTATTTTTATTGACTAAGCATTTCAAGCAATACGAGCGATCGTTTATAAAGAAATAGTTTCTAAATTATTTATTTTCCCGGCGAAATGAACAGAATCATTTTATATTCCTTTTATGCATCCGTATCTGACGAAATTAGTGCATGAATTAGTAGGGTTTTGAATAATGATTTCTTTATTGTCCCACAGCATTGACAAAGCTTCTTTGTAGTGTTCTAGCTTGGCATGACAAAACCATTGTAATTATCTTATTTTCTACATATATTATGAAAAGAGTATCTTCTCTATATGATTATAGATATTCTTTTTTTTGTCTGTTCTACTCTATCTTTCAACTCACTCTCAAACTTTTGTCTTACTTCTTTACAAAGCGTGAGAGTCAAATTCCATACTTGAAACTAAACGTTTTCATCTGTAGCCCCTTTTAAAATGTGGAGATTCGTACCCCTTACCTACTCATTCCTATATAGGAGGGGTGGCCATTGGGGCATCATGCATTCTCGTGAAAGGGTACTAAGTTTTATATTGCACATAATTGACAAATACCTACATTGGATTTGGACATATGAAGTTGAAATTGTTAATGCAACTGCATTTCTTAGTTTATTTTAGGACTTGATTGAATTTTACGCAATAGATTTTTGATTGATTTGCAATTTTTCCATTGAGCTTTGAGATAGTTTGCTTGATGAGGCAATGGGTCTATAGCCAAAAATATGTGATCAAGCAATAAAATAAACAAAATAAAGGAATCCAATTGGATATCGGATTTACGTGGATTGGTCAATGGAACTAACCTCAAGGGGAAAGCAGAACAATTTTTTTTTTATGAATTGAGTGATATTACAGATATTACAAGGACACTCAAGTTACTGAAGCACTCACAATATTTCCTAACTCTTAATTATATGCAATAATTCAAAGTTTCACAATTTCTCACTAGTCAATTCCACAGATGAGTTACATAAAATTTTATGACAAGATTTTCACGTTTCAAATTCTCATGATGAAATTCATGAGCTGCCCGATTAATTGTCATGAAAGGAAGTTTTTTTTTTATGCAATTTACAAAGAAAACTCACTTCTTATAAAGAAAAGATTTGGATCCAAAATAGGAAATCTACTCAAACCAAGAATCCTACTCCAACTAAAAGTAAGTCTTGCTAATATGATGGCACCATTATTTACCACCAATGACGTCTCTCTCTCTCTTTCATTTCACGTTCTTCGATCAACGGCGACGAAGGCGGCGACAATGACGGCGGCGGACATAAACGGCGCCTCCTCCAAGGCGCCGCAGATCTCCGACACGTTGCGGAAGTTCACCTTGCCTTCAAGGCCAAGACCTTCGAGTTCTTCGCCGGTGGCGACCCGTTCAAAGGGTTGGCGCTGCTCGACTCCGCCGAGGAGGTCGTCACCAGTCAGAGGGTCGTCGCGCCGAAGCCCATTCTCTCATCGGCGGAAACTCTAGTCCGAGAGAGCGCTCGAGCGAGCTTGCGGTTTGTCGACGCGATTGGCGAAGGAGCCGTGGAGAGAGAAAACTCACGTGTTGGGAAACAGTGGAAAAGAAAAGTTCCAGTTCCGGAGTCTCCTAGGCTTTGTCCGTGGGATCCACCGGCGCCACATGTCGATTGCTGGATGGTCCGGCCCATGGTGACGTGGAGGGTCGGCCTGTGCAACATTTTCTCCGAATTACGGACCAAAAATACCCATTGATATTTTGATATGCATAGCGGGAGGGGGAAAGAGTCCCGTACGCGTTCATGGGAATGCTCGCTTTTTGAATTATAATTACCGTACAAAAGGCGAGCCTGCCATGTCGCACGGTCCCTGCCACGGCCGTGCAGCATGTCCTTGAGCACCGACCACCGCTCGAAGTAAAGCGTCGCATCAGTCGGCCTGATCGGTGCGACGATCTTTCACTAAATCTTTTGGATTCCAATCGATGATCGGTCAAATTTTGCCGAATGATGGGCTCACCCCAAAGTAGCATGTCCATCCCAAGGACAGTAGGACCAGGGAAGGATTCCTGGGCAAAAATGGAAAAAAAACGACGGCTGGATTCGACTGCGACACAGCAGAGGGAGGTCTTGTCGCAACCTCGTCATTAATTTCTGCATCCACTTATGGCGAAGGGAAACAAACAAAGATGTCCCAGAAAAGTCCCTGTTCATCGACGTTGACTTTTCATTCAGCTTGAACACGGCGAATGCGCTACTGTTTCCGTTCGCAAGCTAACCCCCCCTTGGAAACGACTTCGAAATTCATTTTCACGTGCCTGTTTGCCATGGGATTTAAGAGGGTGTTGGTCGGATTCTGGTTCCACCATATGATCGGACCGGAAATGAGTGCGCATACGGACTGATTCTTGGGTCAAGAGAGAACCATTTCTTGGCGATTCTACGTGAAAACTAACAATACTCGGAGCCATGTCATGAAGAAATAACAACATAAGTTTTCATGGCGAAATTGTGCCAACCTTCTGTATCTTACTACAATAATTTGATTTTTCACACTAAATAAAAAATAAGCCGGGACACGGACTGATCAGGAAATCAATTAGCTGCAGATTTTGGAGCTAGAGAAGAAAGCAATATACTGAAAATTTGATGGAAACAGAACTTCAATGGCATGTAAAAAAGCCATGATTATTAGGAACTGGATTAGGAATTCATGTTCGTTCTCTCCAAATTAAAACTTGATCAAATAAAAAAGATATCGGTTCGTTTACATGATTTCACGGGATCTCAAATGTAAACACACAATATTCTTCTTTCTCGATTTGTATCTCTATCGTGGAACATCTTTCTTGAGGAGCTGCTGTTGCAAGAGAGCATCGACTGGAATTTGAGTCGAATGCATCTGACCGTGATTTCGCAAATTTTTATGAACACCCAAGTATGAAAATTCCAATAATTACCTTTCTATATTAACCCTTTCTATATTAACTGAAAAAATATATTGTTTCTTTCGGAAACCCTCGAGTGCAGTTCGACAAGTCATCTTTCTCTTGCATAATTGCATGCGACCTCTGCATGTTTCAGTCCATTTTCTCAGCTCCTGTTCAACACGAAAGCAAAAGAGACAAAACACAGCATGTAAAACATCAAAGTTTCCCGCCCTCTGCCTCTGCTTCCTTGTTCCTTTTCTCCGCCTTCTCGTCTACCGAAAAGCCTTGTATTCTTTTCAACGAATGATCGCCGCTCTGCTTCTCGGCAAATCCAACACCTGCTCTGCATGAAACCGGAAGAAGAGAGAGAGAGAAGAAGAGAACAAGTGACGCAACTGCATCGATCTCTCCAAGCTTTTCGTGTTTTTTTCCCCTGGATAGTTCGCGTTTTCGGAAGCTGCTGGTGGTTTCTTTTGAAATGGGTCGGGCGGTGAGGTGGCTCAAGGGCCTGTTCGGGATCGGGAAGGATAGAGAAGTCGTCAAGGACGCCGCCGACCGCCGCTGCCACCCAGAACGCCGCCGCGCCGGCGGGGGACTGTGCAACAACCCGGCGACTATCCCTCCCAACATATCGGCAGCGGAAGCCGCCTGGCTGCGGTCGTTCTACGCGGAGGAGCGCGAGGAGGAGCAAAGCAAGCACGCGGTGGCAGTGGCCGCGGCCACCGTGGCGGCTGCGGACGCGGCGGTGGCGGCGGCTCATGCTGCGGTCAACGTCGTGAGGCTCACCAGCTGCGGTAGGAGCACCGCGTTCGGCGGCTTCGGCTGCCCCGAGAGGTGGGCCGCGGTGAAGATTCAGGCTAGTTTCCGGGGATATCTGGTGAGCAGTGTTTTAAAGATTCGCCCTGTCTTCATTCCGTTCTGTATTTGATCGTTTCTTCGGATGCGGAACAGGCGAGGAGAGCACTGAAAGCGCTGCGAGCGCTGGTGAAGCTGCAGGCGGTGGTGAGGGGATATCTGGTAAGGAAGCAAGCCACCGCCGCGTTTCAATGCATGCAATCTCTCTTTCGAGCTCAGGCCACCGTCTGTTCCCGCCGAGCTGGCGCTCCTCTCACCGCCTCCGACGTCTACGCCACCGCCGCCACCGCCGAGTGCCCGCCGCGCCATTCCTCGGTACGATTCGGCCATCGAAACGCGTCGGCATTGACCTCTTTTCGCGATGAACTCGTTCATGGTTGTCGACTCTTGCAGGAGAGATCGGACGACGCAGGAAGCGAGTACTCAGCATCCTTTCACAGCATGAGGCTGCTGTCTTCTCTCGACGCCGCGACAGCGATCACGACCGCCGAAGGATGCCCGACGATCATGAAAGTCAACACCGGCGGGCCGCATTCGAGGCCCGCCAGGCCCCACCTTGCCGACACATATCTCTACTCCGAGCTGCCGCCGCCTCCCCACCCGACGTTCTCCGCCACCCTCCCGCTCCATGCCCCGCCCCTCCTGTCGATCCCGGAGCGCCGGAGCTTCCTCGACCCCGAGTGGGCCCTCAGCGGCGGCAACGGGTGCCGGTTCTCCACCACGGCCCACAACACGCCCCGGCTCGCGAGCTCCAGCCTCTGCGGCCCCAGTGGGCCCGCCACCCCGTCCCACAGGAGCGGCGAGTGCGGGGATGGCTCCTCCTGGGGGCGAATCAGTGGGCGGTCCCCGAACTACATGGCCATCACGGAGTCCTCCGCCGCGAAGCTGCGGTCGCAAAGCGCGCCGAAGCAGAGGCCTGAGCTCGGGTCCAAGAGGCGGCTCTCGCTCCATGACGTAGCGGCGGGCTCGCGGAGCAGCTTGAGCGAGGCTAGGATGCAGAGGGCTTGCTCGAGAGCCCAGGAGGTGATCAGCTTCAAGAATGCCATACTGGGCAAGCTTGTGAGGCCCAGCGAATTTGGCAAAGAAGCAGACAAGAGGATGTGGTGAAGATTTTGGCCCTGTTTGGTTGGGCTTTCCCAAGGGGCTTTCAGCCCTGAAAGCCCCTTGGGGAAATTTTTTTGTGTTTGGCAAAACTTTTGAATGCTATTTGGCAAAATGTGGGCATTCCAAATGCTCAAAGCCCAATGCTGGGGTAGGACAGCTTTGAGCATTCGGCATTCTCTCAATGTAAGCTCTACTGTTCACACGTCGTTCACCTTCTTCCCCATGACTTCTTCGAGTTCTCTGCCGTCGCTTGTGTTGTCAACGCTGCCTCCGTCATCGACGCCGCCTCTGCCTCCGCCGTCGATGCCTTCCTCTTCTGCGACAGATCCATCCCCTTCGATAAGCGCGAGTAGCATCGCGTCAACTCCTTCGGCTCGCGAGAACCAGGCCTCAGGCCGCTAGATCTGGTTGTCGGAGGCCAAATCTGGCGGTCCAAAGGCCAGATCTGGCCGTCCCCTCGACCAACCCGATGGCCCTCCCGCCCCGCCGTTCTGGGAAGCCCCCGACTTCGAGTTCTCCACCGGCCCCGCCGCCGCCTCCGCCTTGACCGTTGACGCCTTCCTCTTTTGCGGCAAATCCATCCCCTTCGACGAGCGCGAGCAGCACCGCGTCAACTCCTTGCTTATGTGCTCCGACTCCTTCAGCTCGCACGAATCAGGTCGCCAGATCGGGCCTCTGCGACCGTAGACGACGGCGTGCGTCTACGGTCTGGAGGCCAGATTTGGCCGTCCAGCACCGCCGGCTGCCGGATTTGATTTTCAGATTTTTTTTTTTTAAAAATTAAAAGCAAAAGCCCATTTGTAATAAGTTTTGCCAAACGGTATTTTTACACAAGCCACTTTCCAATGCGTAATTTGCCAAACGCCCAAGCATTCCCCAAAACCCCTTTAAAAATGATTGCACCCTTTCGTTGGACATTATGGTAAGCTTTGTTTATTTCATAGAAAATAAAAAAAATTGGGAAATATCTTCCTAAAAACAATAACTTTTATCTCTTATAAAAATGAATTGACGAAAAATATTTTCTTCATCCGGAAAATTTTTTTAGACATAAACTTTACTCAATTATTGGAACTTCTTTTTATTGACTAAGCATTTCAAGCAATACAAGCGATCGTTTATAAAGAAATAGTTTCTAAATTATTTATTTTCCCAGCGAAATAAACAGAATCCTTTTATATTCCTTTTATGCATCCGTATATGACGAAATTAGTGCATGAATTAGTAGGGTTTTGAATAATGATTTCTTTATTGTCCCACAACATTGACAAAGCTTTTTTGTAGTGTTCCAGCTTGGCATGACAAAACCATTGTAATTATCTTATTTTCTACATATATTATGAAAAGAGTATCTTCTCTATATGATTATAGATATTCTTTTTTTTTGTCTGTTCTACTCTATCTTTCAACTCACTTTCAAACTTTTGCCTTACTTCTTTACAAAGCGTGAAAGTCAAATTCCATACTTGAAACTAAACGTTTTCATCTGTAGTCCCTTTTAAAATGTGGAGATTCGTACCTTTTACCGGCTCATTCCTATATGGGAAGGGTGGCCATTGGAGCATCATGCATTCTCGTGAAAGGGTACTAAGTTTTATATTGCACATAATTGACACATACCTACATTGGATTTGGACATATGAAGTTGAAATTGTTAATGCAACTGCATTTCTTAGTTTATTTTAGGACTTGATTGAATTTTACGCAATAGATTTTTGATTGATTTGCAATTTTTCTGTTGAGCTTTGAGATAGCTTGCTTGATGAGGCGATGGATCTATAGCCAAAAATATGTGATCAAGCAATAAAATAAACAAAATAAAGGAATCCAATCGGATATCGGATTTACGTGGATTGGTCAATGGAACTAACCTCAAGGGGAAAGTAGAACAAATTTTTTTTATGAATTGAGCGATATCGCTATATTACAAGGACACTCGAGTTACTGAAACACTCACAGTGTTTCCTAACTCTTAATTATATGCAATAATTCAAAGTTTCACAATTTCTCGCTAGTCAATTCCACAGATGAGTTACATAAAATTTTATCACAAGATTTTCACGTTTCAAATTCTCATGATGAAATTCATGAGTTGCATGATTAATGGTCATGAAAGGAAGTTTTTTTTTGGATGCAATTTACAAAGAAAACTCACTTCTTATATAGAAAAGATTTGGATCCAAAATAGGAAATCTACTCAAACCAAGAATCCTACTCCAACTAAAAGTACGTCCTGCTAATATGATGGCACCATTATTTACCATCAATGATGATGCCACAATGACCACAAATTCCCATATGTGTGGATTTGGCTACTGGAGCTATGGAAATTAAAGATATTGAAGACCATAACTAAGAGATATTGAAAAGCAAATCCACAGAGGATTATTATTTTATTATTGAATGAAAAACATTGTGGAATATTGAATTTAGGAAATATTTTAAATGGCACAAAAGTGTTTTCAATTGTACTACTTCCAAGCCAAATCCAAAAAAAAAATAAAAAATGCATGTAATAAAATACACAACATGAAAGTATCCTCACTTCTAAAACGATCCAAAGACAGAAACAATACAAATAGAATTCGATCCCTTCAATTTTTTGTTAATTTCTTTTTCCATATTCTATTTATCCATACTCTCTTTGGCAACCTTCTAAAGTGCGTGTAAGTTATGTGTGCAGTATAAAGTTCATAACGTGGAACTCTTTTAATTCATCATATTGGCTCAGCTCATCCAAAATGAAAAGAAATGAGTATCCAAGCATGAACTTTTACTTTAGAAATATGTTAAGTTTTCCATCAGTGCAAACTAAACAATTCACTCGAAATCATTGATTTGAAACACTAACTTTTGTTTTGGGACAAAAAGAACCCGGTTCACTAACCTTGACTCTTTCATTTTTGGCTACTCATTACTCTTTCTCATTGAAATGGACAAGTTTTCATACTAGTTTCCATGTATGAAATTCTTAATGGTGAGTCTTCTTGTCTTTTTAAGTATATTTCTTTTGAAAATCCTTTTGAAAAATTGAGATATGCACATTCTAATTACTTAGGGCGTGCATAGCAACCATTCTATTTCTATTTTAGAATAATTTTTTTGTTTCAAAATAGAAATCTGTTTGGTGGCACAATTTCATTTTTCTATTTTTAGAACAAATTTTTAATCCAAAAATAGGTTTGGAATAGAAATGAAATATGAAAACTCTTCTTATCGCTTGTCCTCTCTATTAATTGGCCACCTACCCGTTGTTGCCATCATTCATCGCTAGTTGTCGGTTGCCTTTTGCCGATCATTGCCGATCGTCAACTGCCGTCCGCTGTCGCTGCTTGCCAATTACTGCCAACGTTCGCCAGTGGCTATCGCGACCACTATCTACGCCCATTGAGTAAGAGAAATTTTGTGTCGTTATTAAACATAATTCTATTTCGAGAATAGAAATTTTGCATCGTTATTAAACACAAATTTTTGCTTAAAAACTTCTGCAAAAATAGAAATAGAAAAATATATTTTTCTTCCAAAAATCAATTTTTAACCAAAATGATTGTGATTTGCGCCTTTATTGTGTCTTTTTTCCCCTCTAGTTATTCTGTAGTTTTTTTCTTTTTACGCCGTCTATGTTCTCTTTCACATTGGATCTTTGCCTCTTTAGAAGTCCCATCAAATGGAAAAGCTTAGCAACAATACGGGAGCGTTAAATTCAAAATATATTTTCCTACAAAAGATATACTGGTTAACTAGTATTGTGGGAAAAACTCCAAGTGGAGAGTGGTCCGTCACAATCGCGAGAGTAACGGAGCCATTCCCTTCTCATTTCCCAACTAGAAATCTACCAAGATAAGGCATCCTTTACAAGATTAACTCGAGATATATTTTCAACAAGGTCCAAGCGCTTCACTAAGGCATCAAATCTCCATGATTTATAGAGAATAACAATCATATAAGATGAAATCTAAGTTTTTGCTTCATCCTACTTCATTTGCTAAGAACTTATATGCCGTAGTTCCCCCAATGCCTACTTTAATCATGTCAACTAAAATATCCTTACAAGTCTCATAAATCATTTTTCTACATTTAATCAAATGTTTTTGATCTTCCAATACAAATGCATGATTATACTTGGAAACATACTCTATAATTTCATAGACATCATTATTAACCTTAAATTTGATATGAGAAAAACACCCACATCTAATTTCAAACTTTTCATATTTCTTTTCTTGATCATATAGGCTAACAAAATGCTCCTTACAATTACACAAAAAAGCCCGTCAGATTATTTCTTCTTTTCTATTTTTAATTGTATTACCCTTCTTTACTCCAAATCATTTGCTGAGTACATAAGCCACATACTTATAATATGCTTCAAGTTCATTAGAAAAAACCATAAACTCAAAATCATTTTTTATATCACACATTATATATACAAGATGGAAACTTTCATGCTACAATCAAATGAACAAGAAGTAATTAACGTAATGCTTTTACAAGAAAAATAACATCACATCCTTTATTAAAGAAAACAAAATATGTTTCACATAATATGAGTAAAGATGAACCTCATATTCAGCCATCTAATAACTCTACACATGCAGATTAGCTGAAGTAACGAGTTTAAAACAGAAATAATTCTTCAAAGTTCCCTCCTAAGGAAATACAAAACAAACATTTTTCAAATACAATCACTCACACTTGTACATATCAACAAGTTAAATCTAGCTCATATAAAAACCAATTATTTTCTTAACAAACAATAGGGGTGTCAGGAACCGAACCGAAAATCAAACCGAACCAAACCGAAAAATTCGGTTTTTTTGGTTCGGTTCTCATTAAAAACCAATATTTTTGTATTGGTTCGGTTTTTATCGGTTAACCGAACCAAAAACCGATAAAAATCCACAAACCGTTTTTATCTCTCCCGACTCTTGTCTCCTCCTCTCCTCTCGTGTCTCGTCTTGGTCGGCGATGGTGACTGCAACTGTGACGGCAACGGCAATGACAACGGTGACGGCGACGGTGATGGCGACCGATTGAGGGATTCTTGGCGGCCAATCATGATTCGCTTCGGAGCGCAGTTACAGCCGATTGCTCCTTCTGCTTCTGCGTGCTGTTCGTTTCGGTTGATTATCGAAGCGAAACCTGGTATCGTCCTTGCATCGCGAACCCTTAATGCCCATTTGGTCGGCATCGAAATGCGGATGCCTTGTTGTGCAATTTTGCTGAGAAAGTTTTCCTTTTTCTTTCTTTCCCTCTCTCTTTCCAACGATTGCGAATGATTGATTGGGGTTGGCTTGGCTTTTTGGTTCTTAATTGTCTCCCCCGGGGGGTGTGATCTCGGAGGCGAGGCTGTCCTAGAAATGGGTTTACTCTTTTTTAGCTCGTGGATGATGAGGGAGTGAGCTTGCCCAAGTTTGTCTCGCGTGTAAATCGTGGAACTTTTTCTGTGGGAGGAATGCTTCAGACTAAGTATAGTCTAGCCAATATGTGGTTACGAACATTGTGGTTGGGGGTTCATCGGGCAATATTTCGCTGCTGCTCGAATGGGTTCTGAATTTCCAATGATCTGGTGTGGAGGGCTTAGACTCTTGACTGAGGATTTGAACTCGTCGAGGACTGCCGAGTATTGCAGACTCTTGACTATGTTAAGTAGTTCGTGTGCTTGTGCTTCTATTAATTATTGAATGGGATAACAGCTTACACGAAGTTGTTGGTGGGTGGAACATCGGGTTAGTTATGACCATTCTAATTCTTGTTTTCTGGATGACAATGGTCGCTAATCAGGACATACACCAGCTCTGACTTTGTTTGCAATTTTTGGATGACAAAGTGAATTTATATATTTGTTTTTTGGAAATGATGATAGATGCATTTTTAATGGAAACGGGAAACTCTTGGAAGATTTGGTTCTAGCAGCACAAGAAGGTGTCTTTGTCAATGTTGACAGCGAATTTGACTTGGAGAACATAGTTGCAGCTGCAAGAATAGCAGGCAAGAAGGTTAATGTGCTACTTCGCATTAATCCAGACGTGGATCCTCAGGTAGTTTTGGTTCTTCCACTCATAAGACCTTTACATTTCATACCTTACATACTATTCTCTGTCAAGCTCATTTTTTTACGGTATTTGTTGTGTGCATTTCATATGAATTATGGCTGGTGTGTCACTGGTTCCTTCCTTCTCCTGAAAAAGTTTCAGACTAATTCTATGGGTTTTTTTTTTTTTTAATTCAGGTCCATCCATATGGTGCCAGGGGAAACAAGAACTCTAAGTTTGGAATTAGGAATGAGAAGCTGCAGTGGTTTCTTGATGCTGTAAAATCACATCCAAATGAAGAAAAAAAAATCGAAAACCAAAAGTTGAAAACCGAAAAATCGAACCGAACCGAAATTTCGTATTCGGTTCAGTTCGGAAGATTTTTCTAATGGTTCGGTTCGATTCGGTTTTTTTAAAAAAATCGAACCGAACCGTACCGTTGACACCCCTAACAAACAAAGAGAAATCAGCACCTTTCTTGGAGCAGTGAGAGTTCCATCAACATCAACTATTTTAAGTGTCTTTCTTTCTTAGTACCACATTCAATAGATTGGTTTATTTATTAGTCGATGAAACTCTTTGAACCAATCCTACTTATCTACTAATTTAAGTATCATTGCATTTAACATACTTTCTATATATTTTTCTTTGTCCCCATACATCTAAGGCATAGAATTTACTCCCATACTAACTGCTAATCCAAATGTCAGTGATGTAATCTGAGGATTTGAGTTAAATTTACTTCACTTGTAGCATTACCTTGACAGTTGCTAACAATCCCAATTCTAACCGTATGAGGACAAACCACCAAGAAACGTCCCAATTTGGCTATGCATTAGAAAAGGAAATGTGCACCAAATTAACATCAGCACACATCCTTGCCTTGGACAAGGTAGCCTTTTTCTCAGTGACCACATTGCATCAATCCAAACTAAATCTACAGAAAAGCTAACCTTCGGACGCAGGGAGAGACAGACACACACAGGCGAGAGAAGAGAAAGGGTCTGCAGTCGGTAAATTTGAAATGTGGGCCCGATGGACACGTGTCCATCTTGAATGGTTTCATAGATTCAGCCAATATACTTTCTCCTTTCTCTGTCTCCCCACTGTTCATCTTCCCCAGGACGCTGACTTTTGTCTCGGAAACGGAGCGACCTCTATTTTTGTTCTCTCTCTCTCTCTCTCTCTTTCATTTCATGTTCTTCGATCGACGGCGACGAAGACGGCGGCGCCGGACATAAACGGCGCCTCCTCCAAGCCGCCGCAGATCTCCGACGTGTTGCGGAAGTTCGCCTCGCCTTCAAGGCCAAGACCTTCGAGTTCTTCGCCGGCGGCGACTCGTTCAACGGGTTGGCGCTGCTCGACTCCGCCGAGGAGGTCGTCACCAGTCAGAGGGTCGTCGCGCCGGAGCCCAATCTCTCGTCGGCGGAAACTCTAGGCCGAGAGAGCGCTCGAGCGAGCTTGCCGTTCGTCGACGCGATTGGCGAAGGAGCCGTAGAGAGAGAAAACTCACATGTTGGGAAACAATGGAAAAGAAAAGTTCCGGAGTCTCCTAGGCTTTGTCCGTGGGATCCACCGGCGCCACATGTCGATGGCTGACTGGTCCGGCGAATGGTGACGTGGAGGGTCGGCCTGTGCAACATTTTCTCCGAATAGCCTTTGATATGCATAGCGTTTCCGTACGAGTTCATGGGATGCTCGCTTTGAATTATAACTACCGTTCAAAAGGCGAGCCTGCCACGTCGCACGGTCCCTGCCACGGCCGTGCAGCATGTCCTTAAGCACCGACCACCGCTCGAAGCAAGCGTCGCATCAGTCGGCCTGATCGGTGCGACGATCTTTCACTAAAGCTTTTGGATTTCAATCGATGGTCGGTCAAATTTTGCCGAATGATGGGCTCACCCAAAGTTAACATGTCTATCCCCAAGGACAGTGGGACGAGGGAGGATTCGTGGGAAAAAATTAAAAAAAAAAATCGACCGCCGGATTCGACTGCGACACAGCAGAGGGAGGTCTTGTCGCAACGTCGTCATTATTGTCTGCATCCACTTATGGCGAAGGGAAACAAACAAGGAAGTCCCAGAAAAGTCCCTGTTCATCGACGTTGACTTTTCATCCAGCCTGAACTAGCGAATGCGGTACTGTTTCCGTTCGCAAGCTAACCCCCCCCCCCCCTTGGAAACCACTTCGAAATTCATTTTCACGTGCCTGTTTGCCATGGGATTTAAGTAAAATTCTTGGGTCAAGAGAGAACCATTTCTTGGCGATTCTACGTGAAAACTAACAATACTCGGAGCCATGTCATGAAGAGATAACAACATAAGTTTTCGTGGCGAAATTGTGCCAACTTTCTGTATCTTAAAACAATAATTTGATTTTTCACACCAAATAAAAACTAAGCCGGGACATAGACTGATCAGGAAATCAATTAGCCGCAGATTTTTGAGCTAGAGAAGAAGGCAATATATTGAAAATTTGATTGGAAACAGAACTTCAATGACATGTCAAAAAGCCATTATTATTAGGAATTGGATTAGGATTTCATGTCGGTTCTCTCCAAATTGAAACTTGATCAAATAAAAAAGATACCTAGATACCCATTCGTTTGCATGATTTCACGGGATCTCAAATGTAAACACACAATCTTCTTCTTTCTTGATTTGTATCTCCATCGTGGATCATCTTTCTTGAGGAGCTGCTGTTGCAAGAGCGCATCGACTGAAATTTGAGTCAAATGCATCTTACCGTGATTTTGCAAATTTTTATGAACACACAAGTATGAAAATTCCAATGATTACCTATCTATATTAACCCTTTCTATATTAAGTGAAAAAATATATTGTTTCTTTCGGAAACCCTCGAGTGCAGTTCGACAAGTCATCTTTCTCTTGCATAATTGCATACGACCTCTGCAAGTTTCAGTACATTTTCTTGTCTCGTATTGCTGTCTTTGTCCGAGCCCGACGACAGCTCCTGTTCAACCCGAAAGCAAAAGAGACAAAACACAGCATGGATAACATCAAAGTTTCCCGCCCTCTCCCTCTGCTTCCTTGTTCCTTTTCTCCGCCTTCTCGTGTACCGAAAAGCCTTGTATTCTTTTCAACGAATGATCGCCGCTCTGCTTCTCTGCAAATCCAACACCTGCTCTGCAAGAAGCCGGAAGAAGAGAGAGAGAGGAGAAGAGAACAAGCGACCCAACTGCATCGATATCTCCAAGCTTTTCGTGTTTTTTCCCCTGGATAGTTCGCGTCTTTCGGAAGCTGGTGGTGGTTTCTTTCGAAATGGGTCGGGCGGTGAGGTGGCTCAAGGGCCTGTTCGGGATCGGGAAGGATAGAGAAGTCGTCAAGGACTCCGCCGACCGCCGCTGCCACCCAGAACGCCGCCACGCCGGCGGGGGACTGTGCAACAACCCGGCGACGATCCCGCCCAACATATCGGCCGCGGAAGCCGCCTGGCTGCGGTCGTTCTACGCGGAGGAGCGCGAGGAGGAGCAGAGCAAGCACGCCGTCGCGGTGGCCGCCGCCACCGCGGCGGCTGCGGACGCGGCGGTGGCGGCCGCTCATGCTGCGGTCGCCGTCGTGAGGCTCACCAGCCGCGGCAGGAACACCGCGTTCGGCGGCTTCGGCGGCTTCGGCGGCCCCGAGAGGTGGGCCGCGGTGAAGATTCAGGCTAGTTTCCGGGGATATCTGGTGAGCAGTGTTTTAAAGATTCGCCCTGTCTTCATTCCGTTCTGTATTTGATCGTTTCTTCGGATGCGGAACAGGCGAGGAGAGCACTGAAAGCGCTGCGAGCGCTGGTGAAGCTGCAGGCGGTGGTGAGGGGATATCTGGTAAGGAAGCAAGCCACCGCCGCGTTTCAATGCATGCAATCTCTCTTTCGAGCTCAGGCCACCGTCCGTTCCCGCCGAGCTCGCGCTCCTCTCGCCGGCCCCGGCGTCTGCGCCACCGCCGCCGAGTGCCCGCCGCGCCATTCCACGGTACGATTCGGCCATCGAAACGCGTCGGCATCTGCCCCTTTTCGCGACGAACTCGTTCATGCTTGTCGACTCTTGCAGGAGAGATCGGACGACGCGGGAAGCGAGTACTCAGCATCGTTTCACAGCATGAGGCTGTCGTCTTCTCTCGACGCCGCGACGGTGATCACGACCGCCGAGGGAAGCCCGAAGATCGTGGAAGTCGACACCGGCGGGCCGCATTCGAGGCCCGCCAGGCCCCACCCCGCCGACACATATCTCTACGCCGAGCCGCCGCCGCAGCCGCCGCCTCCCCACCCGACGTTCTCCTCCCCCCTCCCGCTCCGTGCCCCGCCCCGCCTCTCGATCCCGGAGCGCCGGAGCTTCCCCGACCCCGAGTGGGCCCTGAGCGGCGGCGACGGGTACCGGTTCTCCACCACGGCCCACAGCACGCCCCGGCTCGCGGGCTCCAGCCTCTGCGGGCCCAGTGGGCCCGCCACCCCGTCCGACAGGAGCGGCGAGTGCGGGGACGGCTCCTCCTGGGGGCGAATCGGCGGGCGGTCCCCGAACTACATGGCGAGCACGGAGTCGTCCGCCGCGAAGCTGCGGTCGCAGAGCGCGCCGAAGCAGAGGCCCGAGCCCGGGTCCAAGAGGCGGCTCTCGCTCCTCGACGCGGCGGCGGGCTCGCGGAGCAGCTTGAGCGGGGCCAGGATGCAGAGGGCCTGCTCGAGAGCCCAGGAGGTGATCAGCTTCAAGAATGCCATACTGGGCAAGCTTGGGAGGCCCAGCGAATTTGGCAAAGAAGCGGACAAGAGGATGTGGTGAACATTTTCTGTGCAGGAGGACATGAAAAATCCTTCTTGCCGCTCCTATTTGCAGTCATATTTCTTAGGACATTGTAAACATTATTCATCTAGAGAATGACTGGGAGATTCTGGCGAACGAACGACGGCTTGACTTCATGTTAGTGAACCTAGACCTGGCCCGATACCCATTTCCCGAGAATGCAAATGGGTATTTTCAATGTCAAGTAAAAGCTGGCGGCGTCATTTCGTATATACCAATTTAGGAGATCAGACATGTATCTAAACATTAACTGGTGGCAGATTCTACATCTTGATCTCAATGGTGACTGACATTACATCTTGATCCATTCGGAGCCATCGATGAAGCTAAGGGAGAGAAATGGCTTAGCCTCTTCATCGGTGAGCTCTCTCGACCACGACACTCTCCCTGCGAAGTTTGCCCCCGGTCCGATGCACTTGTACTGGCCATAGAACACAGTCCTGCATTCCATCAGCCCCAAGAAACCGTACCACTATTAGGGTTTCATATTAAAAATCATCATCAGTACTAAAATTATATTTCATTCAATTACCCTCTAAATGAAAACCTTCGACCGTCAATACAATTAACCCCACTTGCCCCAATCATGCTTGTGGAAAATGTGTAGCGTGTACAAATGAAATGGAATAAGCACTGTCTATGCAAAAAAGCATATCCTATGCGCATGCTAGAAGGGAAGGCCGACTTAGTATAAGTCCCAGAAATTGCCCAACATGGAGAGATTGCCCTTGGTGGGATTTGTATGGATTAGGTAGGTGGTCTAGGGTTTTAAATGTTTTCTGGGTACGCTCCAGGGAGGTGCATTACACGTAGATGTACATAAGGGAAAAAAGAGCTAAAGGACATGGCGCTTTTGGCACTACTCTACTAAGGTTCAAGCCCTTTCCAATTACGTAATTCCGGAGCCGCCCCTGCGCTTGCAAAGGGAGTGGGTGCCCGGTGAGGAAGTGCTCGGGAGGGCAGTCACGTCATTTCAGAACTTGTGAATGGTTTGTATAATATGCTGTTTGCAGAGAGCTGACCATAGGGGGAAAAAGAGGAAGATGACAAATACGTAGACCCATGAGCGTGGCTTGATTGGAAAAAAGGTGGTGGCACCGTCCAAAGCACTAGGTTCACTTGAGGACACTGGCGATAGTGATGGTGCTTCCTGACCTAGCATTGTACAAGAAATGTATTTGGAATAATTAGACCATAGACCCAATTTTTCTTAAAATTGTTCCAACAAGTTGCTTTAAACTTTATGAAATTCGGGGTTCGAATTCAGTTGGTGACTATGTCGATATGGTAATTACATTTGAAGCTATCAATATGAAGAAAGGATTGCCTAGTTTCTAGTAAGGGAGGAGTACAAGAATTTGCTAATGAAGTGAAAGGATATTCGATGAATTCAGCTAAAGTGCAAAGGAAGCATCTTGACATTTTAGTAACTACTTCGTTACTAAAAGAAGGCCTACTGTGTTATGCATCTAGGAGAAGGCTAAGATGCACAATTAGAACCGGATCTTTGGGTGGACCACTAAACAATGCCGAATCAAAGAGACTTCCTATATTCGAACTTCTCCCGAAAAATCATCGTATGGACTCGAATCAATACCAATGTGATGGAAAAAGCTAATCAATTCGGGAGATAGGAAGTCGATATACGTACATTTCACGACCGGGGTCTCCCCAGTTAGACCAACCCTTGGGGATGATGATGTCGTCCATCCAAGTGTAGGCGAAGACGACCCTCGAAAAGGGACCCCATGCCCTCCCGAGATAGAGCGCGCCCGAGCCCGTAACCTTACATTTGAGGAAAGAGAACCCCGTGTCTTCCAGCATACTGCTCCTCCCTTGAGCCGTCAGTGCGCCTATGTTTAGTGCTATCGCGTGCACATGACAACTCTGCATCCCACATAACCATCAGCGGCGCGCCTTATAAATCATAGTATCATGTATGCGTACGAGTTTTAGAGAGATGTCGAAACATGTCATTTGCCACATAAGCATCCTTTAGGACATTCCTTAAATTGGAGTGCACCAAGCAATCGGGTCCAACATTCTCTCATGTAAGAAAAATAATAACTTTAGGTCAAGTCACAGCATACCAGAGTGCCATTTCATAAACCAGTCTTAGATGAAGATTTTAAGGGGGCGACCTCCTTTATTGAAATTTCAATTAGCTAGATATACCATGTCTACTTTCGGTTTTAGAAGAGCTTTTCCTACCAAAGTGCCCACTCCATTAGCATCCTTGAAAAGTAAAGCTCCCTTCAGAGGCCTGCAAAATGGTGGTGCTGACTTGTGGCTGGAGAGGAATTGGACCACTGCCGCATTTTTGCATCTCCCTCAAAAAATGCACTTTTAAATTCTGACTATGTGTGGCCATTAAGTTACGTAAAAAAACTAAAATAAAAAATGAAGATGAAGAAATGAAAGGCTAAAGAAAGCAGGAAAATCCCCTGTTCTTATCAAATCACCTCTGCTCAGCATGTGACATGAATCGGAAGAAATTCATCGTGTTTGCTTACTTTATATTTCTAGTGATAGGTAGAATCAATCATATTAAAAAAAAAGAAAGGTGATGCTAACGCTATACAATGTTGAAATTTGATTAGTTTGATTTATTAGAATTGAGCTTAGGTAATTTTTTTATTTATCAAGCAAGAATGCAAGCAAGACAGAGGACTAGAATTCCCAATCCAACCGTGATGTTGAATTGTTCGTTTCATAAATTGAGTGGGAGGAGATAAAGATGAGAGACAAAAGAGAGTTTGTAACCTCAAAGAGCGAGAGACCATTGCCGAAGATAAAATCCACAGAGCCTTCAATGTAACAATCCTTGTAATAATGCCTGCCAAACTGGTCATAGAGCGTGTCCTGAGCTCCCAAGAAACTGCAGCCCCAGAATGCCGCCGTGTCCGCCGATATCCGGAACGCCACCGCCTGCTTCCCTACTGCTCCCGGTTTCGGCACCGGTGTGGTGTTCTGCATCGCAACACCCCCCACAGGGACAAGCTTTAATACATGTCATCGTTAGATAATGATGCCACAAATCATGAAGACATGAATTTGCACCCTTTCAAATAAAATACTAAAAAATTATTAATTAGGATTATCAAGTAATGTCGGAGTCAAGCCGGCTTATCAGACTTCTGTATCATTTGTACTCGTGGGCATGTCAAGTGAGGCACTGAATTGTCAGGTATCAAATTGCTCCTCCTAATTATAGCAGAGAAGAAAAAAGTGCAGGTCTCGCACCTACTTTTTACCATGACACAAATTGCCATTGAAATGTACACTATTGGAGAATATGTGATCTCAGAGCCAGCTGAAAATCATTCTTTTGTGACTGAGAAATTAGTGATGGAACCGGAAGGAGAGATAGTGACCTTGAAGGTGATGTTCTTGGCTATGAAGAAGGGTGAGTTGACGCCAAATGTGGCAGAACCATAAGTCCCCATATGCTGGCCTTTTGGCCCTGGCGTGTCTGCTGTGTCTCCCCATTGGACTATCGTCTTAGCTGCCCCTGCGCCTTCAATCGTGATGTAGGATTTCGATTGAGGAATACTCACTTTCTCCCTGCAGTAAGGTTCCGAAAAAGGGAAGTTCAGATCAGACCCCATTTGTGCAATCTGATGGCAAAGCTGGAAAGGAGGATAAAGCAAGGGCGGTTTACTTGCTGCAAGAGTGGTTTGGTCAAAAGACACAACATTTTTCGTAGTACATTAAAATATGAGGAGAGAGATAGAGAGAGAAAGAGAGAGATAGAGACTAGTTTTCCACCATCTCAAACCTGATGCCAATGAAAGATTACAAAACAAGTGAGTGTGGACAAGAAGAACTCTAGAATCAATGGTCACGGAGAGGGAGAGAGAGGGAGAACCAGACGGACTTTTTTTTTAGTTGGTCAAGCCCCCTAAAGGCAAAAGAACATGGTCAACAAGACAAAAAGTGTTGCAAAGAGAGCTGGGAAGTACATAAACGTGTATACAGAACAAGAAGAGGAGTGGAGAAAAAAGAGAGAATGAAGACAATTTCGACTCACGTGTAAACTCCTGCATGAACCTTGATCACGACCCGGACGGGATTGATTGAGGGGAGCGAGTCAATCGCGTCCTGGATCGACGTGAAGTCGCCGTAGGCCGGGTTCTTGTCGACGGTGAGGGTGTAGGAAGGGGAGAGCTTGTTCTTGGCGGTCTTGAAGATGGAGTGGTTGAGCCTGCCCACGAACTTGACCCACTTCATGAACTGCTGCTCGGAGTATTGGACCCGCGTCATGTTCTGCGGCACCGGCTTCCGGGCCGAGCGCCCGGGCCGCAGCCCCTTGGTGTGGCACAGCGAGGTCCTCGAGCCGAGGAGGAGGACGACGAAGACGACGATGAGGTGGGAAGCGAGGGAATGTCTGTTTTCTGGCATTGGCACGGAGAGAATGAGAATGGGAATGAGAAAAGTGGAGGGAATGTTTGGACGTGAGAGTTCGAAGTGGCGGAGGGGAATGCCTTGGCGATTGAGTTTTATATGCGTCGATGGCCATTTGCTTTTTCCTTTTCTCACGTAGCATTTCGGTTTTAGGTGGAAAGCGATGCTGAATAGGAGAATCATTTGACAGAACACAGAGAGTCATAGGTCACGGGCGCTTCTAGTACTGACATTTATGTAGAGAGAGAGAGAGAGAGAGATAGAGAGAGAGAGGTCACAAGAGAGGAACGCTAGCCACAGGACAGGCTTCTGATGGGTGCGCTTTTTGGCTTTACAAATGATTAAATTAATGAAGAAATGGAGGAAAGGTTGGGACAAACGAAGAGAACTTTTTGCCAAGCGTTTGTTGTTGTTGTTCCTGTTAGTGCCCGTGAGTGTCTCTACCCTTGCGTTTGGATGGGGATTGTTAGGTATGCTCTTGGATGGGCATGGATCCAATCCATCCGCAAATTGATTACTTTATTGTGAATTTAGACTGTACATGACGTTTGAGCTAATGGAGATGAATGTCATTGACATCATCATGGATTTTCAAAAATGACTTTGTGCAGCTCCATGTGTCTACGATTCTTGAATCGAATCGACTTAGGTCTCATTAATACTACGAAACGAACGTAAGTTGTCATGAGCATTGGAGAAGTATTTCCCTGGTATGGTCTTGTCCACAAATTCTCTTTAATTTTCTTATATATTTTCTTTTACAATTTATGATCTAAATGTAGAAACTCGACTATTTGAAATCTCATGAAATACCTTATAAACCCCATAAACCGATTAGATTTAGGTCACGTGCAAGTTATCCCGACTCATAGTAGTCTACATGCAACCGATAGATTCGATTAGGTGACTTTCGATTTTCAAACTAGAAATTTCCTTGTGCCCCACCAATTCCGACCGACCAATTCTGAGATTTGTTTTTTTCCCTACATTTTGATCTTTCCTAACTTTGGACTTAAAAATGGATGGCATCGATATAAGCTCGACCTAGAGCCCGACCACCTGAGCCAGTGTTATCCGAGTCGATTGCCGCTCGATCCTTCTCACTGGACCGGTCTAGGAGAAGGCGATTTCGGCGAACATTCCCAGATGATTAGTGTAAATGCACGTTAGCTTTAACTAGCCAACCTAATCTTTGGGCCGATTGGCAAAGGAAATAAATTAATTACTTGGGCTTGCAGCTCCGAAAAGTTTATTAAGGAATCAAGAACAGCCAGGCCCACCTGGTGCCAACACCTCTTTTTTGGGATACCGACATTAGATTGAGCTAGGTCTTTTGTTTGGACGCAAACCAAAGTCTAGACAGCTCATGGGGCCGATTCAATCTTTGATCTGCCTGATATACGCCTTTTTTTTTTAAAAGCCTTTCTCGTGCGAACTCCACCAAAACCCAGTGCGGCTACAACGTGGCATCTCTCAAGGAGAGACTTGGAAGCTGTTTTCCAGAACAGGTGTTGGACCACAGTGAGTCTCTAGGGCTGATTTGAGTTATAATTCTCTTTTACTGGAAAAATGAAGATGTTACCTACTTTGGATCGTCACCCTTTCGTCAAATATCAAACTGCAGATATTCATATGATCCGATCATATGATTTGATTTTCTCTTAACTAATATGTATGATATCTGAGTAAAGCACTTTAATAGTCTTTTAACACTTCGGGATTGCATAAGCAAAAATTTGTTTGTTTCAGAGAAAATTTCAAGATAAAAGAAAATGATTTTCTAAAAAAATTTGGAAAAACATTTTTTACTTTTCAGGTTAGGAAATTCATTTTCTTAACTTTAAGAAAATATTTTTTTATCGTAAATGATTTTCCGTTAACTATCATTTTCAGCAAACCAAAGAAGTCCAAAAAATTAATTCGCAAAAAATCCTTTTTGTCAAACAAATAAACCCTAATGAGTAAAACCTTCGCCGTGGCAAGGGGAAAGAAAAGAGATTTATTACCAAGATTTTGCAGTATCGAGATTTTGAACTGTAACCTCACAAGAGAGCACAAAGAAGCACGTAGAAACTCACGGGCCGAAGTGGCTCTGGAGTCTGATAAGAGGAACGTCTTCCTCTGAAAATCAAACACCTGTTTTAGAACCTCTCGTGGAATTTGACGAAACGGAAAACGAGAATGATTTGGAGATATTTCTCTGGCCCGTGAACAGGTCCATCCAAATCACTAATTGGACTTTTGATGCTCGATGTCGCAGCACGAGAAGGGCTCATTGGGTAGATCATCGCGTCCAACATCAGAATCCGGTTCTGGGAAAATGGAAGGAAGGCTCATTTTTGTGGTAATGAGAAATTGTGGTGACATCGACACGGTCGGCAGTGCCAAGATAGAATCTAGGTAATTATAGAATGAATGGATCAGGATGCCAGCAAATTGCACTCGAGGTTTTAATCAACCAGCAGGCAAGAAACTGCGAATCATTATCTCAACGCCAAGGGAAAATCAAGGGTTAGAAAAAGAATCTAGCACAACGACCCCCTGACCACAAAATACGGTTATAGAACATTTACTTTCGTAAGAAATACATAAAATCGCCTAGGCGATGGACAAGCAATCTTCAATCTCTCCTTGGACTTACCATCGAAGCGACAATTTCCTCGGAAATTTCAAAAGGGTCTAGGTTCACCCCAAGGACAGCGACATCACGTGTATCGGACGCTGATGGAAAATGATTGATCGCGAGTGAGAAGGACAATTGGGTTTTTCTTATGTCTGGTTTGTCTCGTTCCTGTAGCATCTCTGTACTTTTGATGACAGTGAAGGGCGTGCCCCGAGGATAAAAGGCTTAGGCCCTCAATTATTGAAGAATCCAAGGGTTGGAAGGTGTCTCTATCATCAGAGTCATCAGATTCAGATAGACTCGAAGCCTTTTAGCAAAAGGCGTAATCAAATCAATGACTTCTTATTATGCCCCACCAGCGGCTGTCGATTACCCGAAAGACCCACCATCTGTAAGGCTGAAAAAATCTCCATCCGTCCTCCCCTCTCTGCAACAGAAATTCTTAGAGCTGCTCTTCGTACCGCTCCATCGAGGAGTACTGCCTCTTTTACACACCCAAAGCTAGAAACTGCCAATGATCAAACTAGCCGCATCGGCCTTTTTTGCTGTGACCACTACGCTCACTCTGTTCTTCTCCTTCCCTTCCCCTCCGAAATCATTCTACCACTCCCTCTTCCTGTCGGCCTCCATCTCCGACAATGCCTCCGTGGCCCACCACCTCTACACCCTCACCCGCCGCCCCCACGTGGCGGGGACGCCCGCCAACGCGGAAGCCGCGTCCTACGTCCTATCCACCCTCACGTCCTACAACGTCCCAGCCCACATCGCCTCCTACGACGTCCTCCTCACTTACCCGATCTCCCGCTCCCTGACGCTCACCCGCCAACCCCCTGAGCCGGCGGTAAAGTTCATCCTGCGCCAAGAGATCTATGATGGAGATCCCTATGCCGATGTGGCCCATGAAGTATTCCCCACCTTTCATGGGTATGCCAAGTCCGGAACTGCCACTGGACCCGTGGTTTACGTCAATTATGGGCGAGTTGAGGACTACGAGACATTAAAAGAAATGGGAGTGAATGTTACGGGTACAGTAGTATTGGCGAAATATGGGCAGATATATAGAGGAGATATTGTGCGTAATGCATACGAGGCAGGGGCAATAGGGGCGATCATATATACTGATAGGAAGGATTACGGTGGTGGAGGGGGCGGAGTGCGGTGGTTCCCGGATGACAGGTGGATGCCGCCGAGTGGGGTGCAAGTGGGGTCGGTGTACACGGGGACCGGGGATCCGGCGACACCGGGATGGCCAAGCACGAAAGGAAGTGAGAGGCTCTCATATGAAGAAATAGAGAAGGAAGGGGATGTTCCTCTGATACCTTCGCTGCCAGTGTCAGGAGCTGATGGTGAGACTATAATGGGGTCGCTTGGTGGTCAGTTGGCAAAAGACGATTGGCAAGGGAGCAAAGATGCTCCTCCATATAGGGTTGGACCGGGGCCTGGGATCCTGAATCTCACTTATTCTGTAAGTACGACACGGGTCATTAGTTCCTATCCACCAAAGTATCCACTTAAAACTAATCTATATAATGGCCAAACTTTACTGAAAGAGGGCATTTCCTTGTTGTCAGGGAAATCAGACAATAGAAACAATAGAGAACGTTATTGGAGTGATTGAAGGAGCAGAAGAACCTGATAGGTAAGTATTTTACTTTCCAGAGGAAGAATGCAAATGCATTCATGGAAGTGTTTGTAATACCAAATAAGCTTGCATCATAAGAACTGTAATGTTTGACTATAACTAGCTTCTTTCTTAATGTACTAATCACTCGGATTCTACTTTTTCCAGGTACGTTCTGCTAGGCAATCATCGGGATGCATGGACATTCGGAGCAGTTGATCCTAATAGTGGTACTGCAGCACTGTTGGAGGTAATTAGTTCTCCAATGTGCAATAAACTATAGTGCAGAGAGATTGTGAGAGTGAAAATGAATCCGAGTCACTACAAGTAATGTAGAACAGTAAAACTCAAGCAAGTTAATCCATCCCGCCCCCATGCTGGTTTTACCTGATTCCTTGCAAGATGTAGGTTGCACAAAGGCTAGGAAAGCTACTAAAAAAGGGGTGGAGACCTAGAAGAACAATCATCTTCTGCAATTGGGATGCTGAGGAATATGGCTTGGTCTCTCTCTCTCTCTCTCTCTCTCTCTCTCTGTGCCCCCGTGTGCGCTTGTGTTTTGAGTGCCATGCTTAATAGAACTAAAAGAAAATCTACCAACTCAGGTAGGGTCAACTGAATGGGTAGAAGAAAACAGAGCACTGTTAGCTTCAAAGGCTGTCGCTTACCTGAACGTTGATTGCGCAGTATCAGGTGCAGGATTCCATGCTGCTTCAACTCCACAGCTTGATCAACTGCTCAGACAAGCTGCTCAGCAGGTACCTTGTAACTAGCAATCCTGGCTTGAAATTAAATGGAACATATAGGCAATGGAGACATAAATTCTTCTGGCATTAAAAAGTATTTGCAGAAGCAGACTCTCCTAATATTATTTAACTTGAGTTGTCTGGATTTCAATCTTTGTGATGCTGCATTCAACATCTGTAACTAACTCAATCACTCAGTTAATTCTCTTTTAAAGGTTCAAGATCCAGATAACTCATCCCAAACCATATACGAATCTTGGGCTGGGCAAAGCAAATCTTCCCCCATGGTAAGCATAAAATTGTTTCATGGCAAGGCCTCATTCCAAAGATATAAGCACATGAACTACAGTCTGATATACAAGAATAGAGATATAAGTACCTTGCCTCCAGCAACAAGCAATCATGTTTATTTTGCATTGGCTTCTATGATATGAATATTACTTCCATAAAGCAAAACCTCTCTCATCCATCCTCACTAATTCTTGGACCTTGATTATGGAGGTTGATCGGTTAGGAGGCGGTGGATCAGACTATGCAGCTTTTGTTCAGCATGTTGGTGTCCCAGCAGCAGACTTATTTTTTGGAGGAGGTAACGTTGACAAAAGTTTCTGCTATGAGATGACTTAATACTTAGAATGGAAATGCTAGTTCAGAAGGTCACACGAACAAGACCATTATAGCATTTATTTATGCACGCTAGTGTCTATGATTTTCTTGGAGGTTAAAAGCACTGCAATATGTAAGCAACCATTTTGACTAGGAGGCTGTGGAAATTCATGACCGCAACAATTTTGCTTATATTTATGCCTTTACTAAGATGGATCTAGGAGAACCCAAAGCTTCCAATCACTCCTCTGGAAAGAGGATGATGAGTAAGTGCAGTTCTTGAAATTCTGTTCAAAATAAATGTAAGTACTTACGATCATTCTGTACACAAGACTGCCGATGTCTCTCAACCAATAGGATACATAGTTTTATATGATGTGGAGGTTTTAGCAACATCACTCACATCACTAACTACAAAAGGACACATCCAGAAAGAACTAGCACAAGTGGTTGTTTCATCGTGCTAGGAGCAAAGCCTTATCATGTCATTCTCAACGATGAAAGCAACTAGCACGAAAAGTCGAGAAATTTGCACTGTCTCATTTGTTCTTCAGGAATTCATTTGTCAACATGTCTGTATTTTCCAAAATCAAGCGAGCAAACAAGCCAGGAGCGCCAAGGAAAGGGGTTAGGAGAGAAAGAAAACATAATTCCATCTCTCACTAGCCAATTTTGACTTTCTACATTCTTGTTTTCACCTTTAATCATTTGGTTCCATCATTTTGTACTTAAGTATGACTACTGTACGCATGATATAATCCAAATTTGTAAAATGAAAGTTCTTCTAATGCTACCTTCTAGTTAACTAAGCTTTGAGATCCTTCACAGAACTACAGCCTTCTGGTTCCTCATAACTTCAAGTTCTAGACATTGCTTTCAAAAGCATCTACGGTATAATTCACCAATAGCATGTTGATGAAGTAATCTTCTTCTGCATTGCAGGATACCCAGTATACCACTCTATGTA
Organism: Eucalyptus grandis x Eucalyptus urophylla; assembly: GCA_028830015.1. Lineage (NCBI taxonomy): Eukaryota > Viridiplantae > Streptophyta > Magnoliopsida > Myrtales > Myrtaceae > Eucalyptus > Eucalyptus grandis x Eucalyptus urophylla. Next base: position 54,560,026 of record CM054190.1, on the reverse strand, counting down.
CGATGATTTTGTTTGGATGGAAAAGTATGGCGACCCAATGTTCCACAGACATCTTGCAGGTACCACATAGACCTTCACATGATCAGGATAAAAAAATACTTGTGCATGAAGAAGAGACATCAGTTGGATCAGTAATGCCTCATTAGCTTATAATCTGTCCCATACTATCACTGAAAAATTGCACCTCTGGTACCAGTATGTCGACTGGAACTTGTACCAATTTACTGCCATATCATTTCGTCTCCAAAATACTGGCATCTGACTTCTCTTTTTTTCTGTAAACAGTGGCAAGCATTTGGGGTCTCATAGCTCTCCGTCTAGCGGATGAGGAATTTCTACCTTTCGATTACCTCTCGTATGCATCTGAACTTCAGGTATATATCAATGCTGAGTTGGATATAGTAATTTTGACTTTTAAGAAATTCAATAGTTTGCAGCAAGTTGTTGGAAATATGTATACATGAAAGTAAAAAATCCAAAAATTACAGGAAAGTGCAAAGGATTTAGAAGATGAGCTCTCAGATAAGGGGCTGAACCTCATCCCCTTGTTTAAGGCCATTGAGGATTTCAGAGGAGCAGCCACCAAAATAAACATTGATGTAGAGGTAGGTCTTAATAGATAGCAACAGTAAAATTTTCATTCTCATAGTAATCACTGATAGAAGAAATTAATCCCAGGCGATAAAAGAAAGCAGTAGCTGGTCATCAATATGGAAAGAGTACCGTATGAGAGTAAGGGAGCTGAATGACAGATTAATGATGGCGGAAAGAGCATTTGCAGACCCTGATGGACTTTTCGGAAGGTCGTGGTATAAGCATTTGGTATGCTCATTCTTCCTCATGTAATTCTAGCTGTTTTAACCAAGGGCAATTTTCACAGAAACAAGATAGTGGATATACTCCTTGGTGACCACTATATCCACATATTTACTAATGAAGTGACTTGTGAATTTGCATATTGCAGATTTATGGCCCTTCAAAGCATAATGATTATGGAAGTAAATCCTTCCCTGGAATAGATGATGCTATTGAGGAAGCAAAGAAAGTCAGCACATCAGACTCATGGCATTCTGTACAACATGAGATATGGAGAGTCTCTAGGGCTGTCAAGCATGCCACACAAGTGCTCAGTGGCAAACTCACATGATAAAGCAAAGTCTTTCATGTACTCCATAAACTTTTCATAAAGTAGGATAGGCAGTTTTAGTGAAGTCCAAACTATGATGGTGGTCTTTATCTAATGACCACCAGTACAACTCTTAATCAAAAGAAACCGTTGTTATTGCGATGACTTACTCTAAGCTGAGTAACACACTAATTTTGTTACCCATAATGTGAAATGCAGAGCAAAGGGCTTCTAAATCGTTGTTCCAGTGTCATTAATTACATCCATAATATATGTAATGCGGACCCCTGATATACGCTGCAAATTATTTTTTCCTCTTTTTCTGCACTCACACTATATGGAAAATTAGAAAGTATTTTACATCAGCCATTCACCTAGCAAGCAGAACATAAATTTGCTCTGCATTAAACTGCAGATTGCAAACCTAAACATCCTTTAATCAAGCACTTGTTTGGCAAGGATGATTACAAGAATCACAGGTAACTCGCTGCTAAAGTATGCGACGTGGTCATGGGTAGTTAGCATTGGAAAGATCACATTGGCAACCTGTATAACTTATGATCAAAAGTAATTATTTCTATTCCTTTTGCATCTGCCAATTTTGTAGCTCTTATTGATTGAAACATGCTTCAAAGACACATCCCTATTTTCCAAATTGCACTCACATAACCATTGAACCATAGTCAACTTTACCCATCAGATGCCTTAAATACATCGCTTATACTAAAAATCATTAGTCAGTTCAGTCACCATAGCTTTTGAGAAAGCAGTTCCTTGACATGAGGACAGTTTCTCCGGCCTCCTTTATCCTGACCAAGAGTTGGCTCCTTAAAGCCCCTTTGGCATTACAAACTCTGGCATTTGGAACTCAGATTTGGGCCCCAAAATCAAAAGCTCAAGCGAACATATGAGGACACATTCATTTATCAGATCTTATATAATTAGCTTTCATACAAATGAGGTTGAGAAAATAACGTAGAAGAGGAAACAAGGCAAATTCCTGACTGACGATATATGTTACTATTCTGTACAGACTCTATCACTGGACTATAAGAAAAAATTCATGGAGGATAAAGTTCAAATAAGTTGACTCTACATATATACAATTAGTAAAGTTATGCATGGTCTATTTACTTCCAAACCTTAATAGCTCCATCCCTACTGCTTGAAATCAAGAGTCTCTGGTTCAACTTGACTGAGGCTAAAGAGATGATAGAGTCACGATGACAACCAGCAGAATCGGTGGCCGCAGCAGCAAGGACAGCTTTTGCTGTCAGCTTAGTTGTTAAAGGTCGTCTCCTAGTCTCCTGTTCACCATGAAGAAAGGCTGAAATATCAGCTTACTGACCAGTCTGACAGAGTGATAGTTGAATTTTTTCTTTGGAAGTCTTTCTACCAAAAGTTCCCCTTGGTTTCAGATAACTACAAACAAACCCTAGCATGCTCAGGAGAAAAAGAGCACAATCGTTTAACAAATCTCATTTCAAGGATGTTTGGTTTCCAAGAGAAAACTGAATGGGGGCAAGTCGCAGAGAAGTTTGGTTTCCTTAGATGAGGTGACAACAAAAAGGCAGTGATAAGTTCCAATGCCATAGAATATAAAGCTATAGAAAAGTGATATAACACAAGCTATGGAGTGCATTAGCCAATAGTTTCTGCTTCGAATAGCAGTTTCCAGCTAGAACTAATAGGTATGGTCAAACTGCCAGCATCTAAGAGCAAACAAGTTTAAGGATAGGAAATTAATCTTCATTATCACCCATAACTCAATCATGGTTCGAGTAAGCATAAAAGATTTTTAAATGCAGAAGAATCAATATTATGGTACATGAATTCTAAGTATCTTGAAAAAATTGTCAAAAGAAAAGAAAGTAAAGGCAATGGAAATCCATACTGAAGTTTTCTGCGCTATATCAAGAGCAGTAATGCCTGTGAAGGCAAGAAAAACTTTCTGTCGAAGTTTGTAATGGTAGGGTTCACAGAAGATTGCTTTGGGTTCAAGAAGTGCCCATATGCTCTCTACTTCTTTCTATAAAAAAGAAGCATGTGGCCTTGTAAATCAGAACGCCTACCTGCACAATTTGCACCCCAAAAGATGATCTGGATTCATAAAAGTCTTCATTTCCTATGCCCTTTATGTTTGGTCCACATACACAGTATGTTCGATCAGGGCTGCAAACCCATTAAAGTTCATTAATCATAAAATGAACTGGTTTGATACATACCAGCCAAAAAATATAGAGTCAAGTCAAACCTGCAATGTTCCCATCGGCGTATTTTCAAATCGGTACCCCCTGTTAACAAATCACCCCCAGGTAACGGAAGCAATGAACGAATGCCGGGAAGCCGAGGAGGAGGCTCATTCAACTCATCAACTCTGTACTTTGGGTTCACATTACGTCTCAGATCAGCTTTGTAACTTGTTTTGTTTGATGGTCTGGCCAGTGCCCAAGGCACATCAGACACTTCACCATCACCCTCATAATTTGCAACCCTCATCACCTGGAAATATAGGCATATTAGAGAGTGAAGGAAAGAAACAATTCATATCAGAGGGCACCAAACATTTTAAATAAGAGAATGTATAGTTCACTTTTCACATTTGAAGAAAGACTGAACATTCCTCCTGTACTTTTTGATCAGCCTAAGGTTCATATTTTGAATAAGTCAAAATCCACGGTCGGGCAATGACCAAAGTAGGATGTCGGAAAGGCGCCTCAAGTATTTTTTGACTCAGTAAGGCTTAGTTCATGGGAACACTTCGATGCTAAAGCCTGTTATGGCCCGTGACAGTATGTTGGCGGTTTAAATGCAAAATATAAAAGCTCTTCCTGAGGTTAAACAAGTTATAATTATTGAGGATGATTATACTCTCAGAGCAATGAAAAACAGGATGGATGAGTTGTTTCTAACTTTTCAATTTTGCATCAAATTAGTAACCATGCCCAGCAATCAATGCACTAAGCCAGGTTGTCATTGACACATCTGTCTCAAATCTTCCAATATAACTAATATCTCTACATGAAACAATTGCAATCCTTTTAAATCTGGTGTAAGAGAACCCATAAAATAATAAGTATCATACCCAAGGCTATGGTTGGGATATTTGGGTGAAAGTTGGGAATAGTTGTGAGAAAAAAATGGAGGGAAAATTAAATTTTGTGATACTTTCTCTGCAAATTCCATCACATTGGTGCTTCCAAACATAGTGCAAAGGCTATTTATTCTCCATCTCCATTTACAGGTAGAACTCCACAAAAGAGACAAAGGTTCCATTTGCATGGGGCATGATTAGGGTGTCTCCACTTTCAATGAGGAGCTGTACATGCATTATCTCACAAGTGTAAGTCCCAAAAGCACTAGGCTACCTAGAGGATCGGTACTTGATAAAGTTGTACCGAGGAGTATGTTTTCTCTATTGTCTTTGTCCAGCTCAATTGCCTCATGAATTATTTCTCTTGCCTGATCCTTCTTATCGATCAGCAAGGAAAAGACAGTGCATTAGCCAATGTATGCATGATGTTCTTAATTTTATGTTTCTCATTCCTGTTTAGATCATGGAATTGACTCCTCATTACAAAATTACACCAATGTTACTGTGGCAGATTCTTAATGCTATGATTTAGAATAAGAGACCCTTATACCTGATGGCAGCTCCCATTCTCTGCATTCCAAAGGGAAATCTCATTAGAGCCAGCAGCAACATAAACAAGTGGTCTTGTCATGGCAGATGCAGAAGCATTTGGAGGAGGAACGAAAAGACACATCTTCTCTATAGGGCAAACAACAGAATACCGCCATGAATTGACAGGTATAAGGAACCTCAGGTCCCAGAGAGTAAGCACACCCCTTGAAGACCCTGAGACAAACCAATTTCCACAAGGTCCTGCAACTATAGAAGAAACATAACCCTCCTCAGGTGTAGTTGCCAAACTCCATGCATTCAAATTACTTCTTGCATCAAACAGATGGATCCCACCATTTTGGGTGCTGTACATAACCATTTGACCGGACATATTATCAGCACTATAATTCATTAGGCTGAGCACAGCACCTTCCTTAGCATCTTTCTTTTTAATATCAGCAATACCTGAATACTTCTCAACGACATTGCCAAGACCTCTGGAGATGTAATCCACAGAAAACATATGTATTGTGCCATCGCAAGCTCCAACAATCACTTGAGCAGAATTCCGAAGAATTGCAGTACAAAGTGCACGGCTTCCTTCCAAGTGATATGTTAGCCTTGACCTAAATGATATGTCTTTTTCCAATTTTCTTGAATCCCACACCTTGACAGTGGAATCATCTGAAGCACTAACAAAAAAGCTATGATCAGTTGAAACTGCAATATCGTTGACAGCAGAGCGGTGTTCCTGGAGGTGCGCAACTAACACTCCACGTGGCCTCCAACCTGAATCTGGAATGGTCGATGCACGTTGAAATGAAGGTAATCCCATTATATCAGACAATGTAGAAGCATCTTCCATACTAACTGTGCTCCCTTTCACCATGCTAGATACTCCCATCTCTTGAAATTTGCTATTACCAAAATTTGCTTGATCATTCTCTCTGCTATCTGGTTCATGTACCACCCTATAAAATTGTTTCGAACCACCGCTGATGCTGAATGAACCAGAAACAAGCTTTGGTGCTGGAACTGAACTTGCCAAGGAAAATGATTTGCTTACAGTGTCCATCCAAGGCATGGATGATGAATCAAAACCCAAGGAATTCACTTGCACTGAAGAAGCAGATGGTGCAGAAGGATTTCCAGTTGATCGCTTATCTACACTGAAGGAGTATAAAGGAATCCCTTCTGATGATTTGTCACCCATGAAGCTATTCAAACCACCAACTTGTGAAGCCATCATACCTGAAAATTGCACTTTTTCTGAGCATGTAGCTTCTATAGTGCTAGTAGTCTTTGGCATATAGCTCCCTGTGGATCTTAGGTTTGCCACATTATCATCAGACTCAGTTAGGCCTGGCTGATTTAAGGTACTGTCAATTGAGCATTGTGTATCAACATTTAGTGGCTTATCTAGCCAGCTTTTCATTGAGTTTGTTTCTCCTGAACCCCTCTTCAAGGATTCGACAGTTTCCCATTGTTTCACTTGTGCTGACGATTTGTACCATATTTTTCTCTGTCTCTCCAACATGTCTGAACTCCTTACACTTTCCAACACTTCGTAGAACACTTGTTTTGCTACCGGAGGATTTAGACATGAAAGAAGAACCTTCTCAGAAGCTAAAGATGCCGGTTGCCTCTGGAGGAAAGGGCGTATAAGTGGTGCAAGGAAAACATAGGAATCGACAGCACCTAAACTCTCACTGCTAGCTGAGATGAAAGTGACAACCAGTCTTCTCACCCACTGGCTGGGATAACATAACAATGGGAATGCCCGCTCTATCATTTCAAGCAGAGTCCTCTTCCTCAATAAGCCACCTTTACACAAAATGGTCAAACAATCCAATGCATTGACGACAACAGCCTCAGTCGGATCGCTCAAAGCTTGCTCAATGTAAGGTAAGAGATATTCCTCCACACTTCTTTGGCCAACAAAAAAGCATACATATATGATCTGCCCATAGAATACTGCCCTCAGCTGCTCATCTCTATCATTCAGGAAAGCTGGCAGAATAGGTAGCAGAAAGTCATTACTCTGTCTCTGTCCAAAAAAACAACATAAGATACCAACATCCTGGAGGAGTGCTCTCCTAATGCTTGGAGTTTGCTTGAGACCCATGACAAGTTCTTGAACAACCTCAGCAATTGACTTCCTCAGCTGGGCAAGTTGTGCATCTGTACTTGCTGCTTGCAGCTTTTTAGTTGTTTCACTAGAAACTGAAGGTGATTTCTGTTGTAAACTCAATTCATCCAGTACCCCTGCCTCACTCAAGCTTATTGAATGAAGCAAGAAACGATAGGCAGTGAGAGCCAATTTTGCTATATTGCTGGCATAGCATATTCTCACACTTTCCTCTGGATCATCAGGTAGCATCGATAGCATGGGAAGAATATATTCCGGAAAAATTTTAGCATCACTGGGAGGAAAATCCCGGACTAAAGGAAGAATATAGCATAAAGTCTCTAAGGCAGCAGAACGCACTATTGCTGCTGGATCAGAAAGCATAGCAATCACATAAGGAATCACACGCTGCAAGCGGTCTTCATCATCAATATATAGGGAGCATGCAGTCAGCAAAACCAGGGCTCCTCTCCTCAAATGAGGCAGCTTGACATTGCGTATACAAGCACAAAGCAAGGAGGCAATGAGTACCATACCTTCACACTTCATACTATTTTCGGGTACTTCTAAAAAAGGCATGCCGAAAGTATCCAAGTTGCCATCATGTGCAGACATCAGATCATTCAGCTTCTCAATTGTGATCTTTTTCATCAAGGGATGGTCAATTACCCTAAACGGATGGGAAATGTGTTCACTTGGTTCATTAGGATCTTTTATCCGACTTGTTTTGAAATTCTGCTGCATTGAACAATTGGACTCATCCTTCCCTGCAGTCTTTGCATCATCCCTAAGCAGATCACTCTCATAACCAAAACCACCACCATGGTCCTTTGATGAGTTTTTCCCCAGATCCTCTCTTTTTCTCCCCGAGTCATTTTCCAACTTGTCATTTTGTTTTGCAACCATCTTCACTGATAGATTACCAGGTGTTCTAGCTCCAAGATAAGATTCCTTGGACGACCTATTGTTCATCATGTGCTTAAGTATCTCGTTGAAAACACTCTGACACATTGCAACCTATAACAGATATTAAAAAGAATCAAGAGTCTAATATGAAACGAAAGCAGCAGTAAATTTTTTGATTGAATTGAAAGGGCATTACCCTTGCATCAGGCGGAAGAGGATTGCAACAGCAGTAAAGATTGTGCAGAAAAGGCGAGAAGTAGCCTGGAAACACAACGCCAGCAAAGGTCTGTAGGTAACTTTCGGCAGAAAGGCGACATTCTGGCTCCAATTGAATCATATGAAGGATCATCTTCCGAATTCCACAATCTGGGATCTATGATCACAAATCACACCAATGAGAGTCCAACAAACAGAGGAGCTGGAATGTGTCTGTGTATGTGTGAGAGAGAGAGAGAGAGAGAGAGAACCTTTTCAAGATGCTGACTAGGATCATACTGCCCCCTCCGATAAGCAAGAAGCTGGGAGAGCTCAAAAAGTGGTTGGCCCTCAAGGAAAAGCTCCGCAATTACGCACCTAAAACAACAATATGGTAACAAGCTAATGTAGTTGCGCTGCAAAGCTAGACAAACTAGATTCAAGCCAAGCAATATTTCAACAGATACAATCAAATTACTTATACTCAATAACTGTGGGGAAAAAAAACAATCACTTGCACCATCTAATTACCATATAAAATGGAATCAACCAACAGCCGATTGATATGAACACCTCAGTAATGCATCCATTCCATAGAAATAATCTCTAGAATCAGTAGGGTGGGATCAGAAAGAGATGCAGAGGGTGTCTGGGAAAGGTTTTCTTTCAGGTGCCATATCTCCAATGAGACAAAACAAAATCCTAGAATTAATGAGTTCACCACTACTTGCTCCATTATAACCAAATGTCCAATACTACATATACAAATACGCTGTCTAGCCATAAATTGATGTGAAAGTATGTTCAATATAGGCTACAATGCAGTATAATATTATACAAACAGATAAATGGGCAATATGTACTATAATTGCTGTTCTTGAAACACCTAGCTAGACTCTCCTGTAAGCACATTATTGGTAACATAGAGATAGACTTTGCATTTTTTATAAGAAAGCCTGTACAGATGATTTATAATAAAATTTCCAGCAATACAAAATAGGAATTTGGGACAGCTTCTGCTGTCCTCGGGAAGTGACAAGCCATAAGCTGCTGCTTCTCATGGTAAAAATGCTTACCCTACAGCAAAGATATCCATAGATGGTCTTAAAGGTGCATCTTGGGCAACTTGCATCTCACCTCCATGCTCATAAAATCTCTGAAAGTTAGGGAAAAACTGGTTGGTCGTTACCCAAGTAAAATCCTTAGACTACATGAAAGACTAACTTCAGAGAACAATCTCCGAATTACACAGAGGACTAACTGCAAAGAACAATCTCTAATAATTCCCGGCAACAAATGTATATGCTTGGAGAAGGCTCACGAGGTTTGAACAAGAAATTCTCAGATACATCTCATGACTTCTAAACAAGGATTAAGGAAGTGCAATAAAAGGACTAAGGAAAAGCATGCACACCTAATGAGTTTTGCAAACATGACCAAATCATACATCAGATGGTTTTCTAAGAGTCTCCTGCTGTCTAAAAATTGGAATTGTATGCAAATAAAGGCATTACCAGGGTCAGGCATGGAAAGGCTATTGGTACAGAAAGCTATTCATGTAGCTACCCTTTCAATGTGAAAGATAAGTACTGACCTATAGATAGATTGTATTGATCTGTACCCCAGATTGCCTTGATTCGAGACCATACATAAGGAAACTTGCTATGCAGCCATACTAATTAGAGGAATCATAAATCCAAATGCATATCCAAACATCTAAGACAGAATCTTGTAAGGATTAAATTTAAGTTGGCCCATTGTTCATTTTCTAAACAAGAAGGCATAGCAAGGATGTCTTTAGATCAGTATTATTAAGAAACGAGAAATCACTCTTTGGCAGGAAATAGAAGATGTACTGCTCCTATTAAGTTACATCACTTTCTTGACTAATTTTACCAAACAAAGCAATAGGAAATTCCCTCAGATGTGTTGTGCAGAAGGAGACAAAATGTCTTCCATAGGGCTACTTCTTCGTAACATCCGCAGTTTAAGATGAATGTGGTACTTCCGATGGAAGAAAGGGTTGAAGTCTTGGCCTTTCTCTTAAAACTAAGACTGCTGAACAACACATTGCTTGCTTAAGCATATGGTTGTTATAAGGTTGTTCGTTTGATGCACATCCACAAAGTCTTCACTCATAGAATCTCAATGAAGTAAAAGGCAAAATAAATGGTATAACTAGAAAAGAACCAAAGTTACAGGAAAAACCAACCTCAGGGGCAAGATAGCATAGTCTTCTACCTCCAGTGTCAAAGAAAAATGAAAAATCCGAAGGGTCATCATAGGGGATATAGGTAGGCTTGAAGGAGGCAAAATCAGCAAGGTAAAGCCAATTCCATGAGGTTACAAGCACATTCTCGCACTTAATGTCCCCTAAACAAGGCAAAGTGTCAGAAAGCCAAAAAAAATAAAAAATAGCAATAATGCTAAAGGAAAAAATAAACATTAGTGATAAGCCCAACCAACTGAACCCACCATGGCAGATTCCCTTTTCATGGCACTGCTTCAGCGCAAGGAGTAACTGCAGAACCACCAGATCATAAGAGCTGAGATCGGAATGCATACTTGACACCTCAAATCAAGAGGGTTAGAGAAAAACCTGAAATGCCAACCATTTCTTCTCGATGATATTAAGGAAAGGGCGAGTACTCAACCGATCATGCAGATTATTGAAGAAGTACTGCCTTAGCAGATAGGCCGCTTTGTCAGTTTCCTGCCAAGACTGCAAGAAGACACGTTCGCATGAGGTATTGAACAAGCACTCTTCTCATATTTAAAAAGCAGTTGGTTTTGGGTGCCCAAAAAATCAAATTGCCAACAATAAAGTTAGAAGCACATGTCTCATCTTTGTCCACATTGAGTTCAACTAAGCGAAGTACTCCGAGCCAAAAATGCAACTATACTCTTATCACAAAAGAGAAGTTCAATCTAATTGGTTATCGTGATGAACATACACCTTAAAAATCCTTCAAGCGCCAAACACTAGCATCAAGTTCAACCCGAGTGAAAGTTTCAATGTTTAGAATCAATATGTCTCTAAACTAGAAGTGAGAATAGTTAAAAATGACCCAAATTTGAACTCAGAAGAAACAGAATGTTATAACATACTGACCAGCTTATACCTCATGTTCCTAAAATTACACATAATCTTGGGCATGTATATCTCTTTTCCTCAACCTACACTGTCACCCACACGTAGTAGTCTAATTCACATCTTTGAAAGTAGAAAATGCTGGAGAGTAATGCCCTTTTCCATCCATAAGTGAAAGCAAATGCATCACGAGCGCCTAAATTGTCATCGTTTCCCCCTACTCCGCGAAACCTCCCAGTAATTCCCGCATTCTCAAGAGGAGGATAGGCAAAATCCACATTCTCACTTTTCAACCCCCCGGAAATACTAGAAAATTCAACGACGCTAAACTACCACGCAACTACAACCTCCAGAAAAAAAAAAAAAAAAGGCTTAAGATTCATCGCAAAAAGAAACATCACTCCGCAGAGGATGATGAACTCGCAAACAAACTATAATTGACCGAAGCAAAGAGAAAAGGCACTTCCGAGCACCAATCGCAACTTCCAACTCGAACGACCCCCCCCCCCCCCCCCTCTCTCTCTCTCTAACACCTAATCGAGCTCCGAAAACCGCAATCGAGCCACGAATCCGACCTGGAAGGACCAGACGTGCGGGTGATCGATGGCGCGGAAGGTGTCCTTGATGTGGAGGAGGCGGCGCTCGTACTCGCGGAGGTCGATGCTGTCGTCGCGCTTGAAGTAGACCTTGACGAGGACGAGCCCCTCGTCGTGCTTGCACTGGATCGTCTTGAAGAAGCGGCCCTTGCCGAGGACCTCCTTGAGGACCAGGTTGTAGGAGGAGGGCAGGTCGTGGAGGTAGTACTCCGACGCCGACCCCTGCTTCGTGCGCGCGATCTTGTTCCCCATGGATGGGGACGGGGGCGCGATTCCGTGAGGTGCAAGTCTTTACGGAGACGACGCCATGGATGATGGAGATTTCTTCCGGAGTTTTACTTTGAGCTTCCGACGAGCGAGAGGGAGATTGGATTCTGGCTTTTTGTCTTCACGGGGTTGCGTGCGGAGGTTGGGGGGCTGCGAAACGGCCAACGGCAAAGGACGATCGGATCAGCGGGAGGTGGTCGGGGTCGGGGATGGGCCGAACGTCGAGACGTGGCGAAATGCTGTAATTATCGTATGGTACAAGAATTTTTTTGAAAAGGCAGGATGAAGCGTTCGGGCTCCTTTGTTTTTATGAAAAATAAATTATGTGGAAAATATTTTTAAAATAATAATTTATATTTTTTTATAAAAATGAATAAATAATTTTTATTATTATTTATAAAAAAAAATTAAACATAAATTATTATTGATAGAAAATATTTTTATTAGCTAATTATTTCGAGCGATTTAAAATGTGATTTTAAGAAGATATCTATCAAGTTATTCATTTTTCGTGTTATAAATGCAATTTAAGAAGTAATTTTACAGATTAGATCAAAATGTTTGTGTCTTTGAAATTTCACCAAATATGCAATTGCCAAACGCCTCTCTCTCTCTCTCCCTCTTTTTTCGCCTATCACTAAAGCTCTATTGGGTAAAAATGATTTCTTGTCCTCGAAATAACTAATTTTGTTTTTTTGTTTCAGGGAACGAAAAATAAATAGAAACATGTTTGGTAAATTTTTGTTCTCATAAACAAAAAAAAAATATTTTTTTATTCTCGGAAATAAATTTGGAACAGAAGCATGAAGTAGAAAAAAGTAAATTCCTATTCCCGAGAATAATTTTTTTTTCTTTTCTCTTTTTCTCTATCCTTTTCTTCTTTCTCCTTTTAGTCGATGACCTCACCGGAGCGTCTCCAGCCCCCAGCGATACCAAGTCATGGTGAGGCCGACCTTGTGCCGCCTAAGCGAGGTCGAGCCTTGCAATGGCCAGGCAAGCCTCTGACGAGCTTGCTGGCTCTCGCCTAGCCAGTCGCTGGCCGCCATCATGGCCGACAATTGACCACACAAAGGAGAAAGAATGAGAGAAGAAAAAAGAAAGAAGAAAAAAAAAGGAAAAATATTTAAAAATTAAAAACAACAAAATTACCCAATTCTACCGAACGCATTTATATCTCTGGAATATAAATTTTGTATAGTTACCAAGCGCATTCTTATATTTATAAATTATTTTCGGGAATAGAAATATAAAAAAAAACAATTTCCGATAAAAATTTGTTTCTCAGAACAGAATCGTTACTAAACGCGTTATAAAATATTGGTGCCACCACACCCGCCACATCGCCACAGTCATGCCTAGTCTGAGCTCGCACCTCTTGCCACTGAAGCTTGGCTGGCTGTCAACCGCCGTGCTGTACCTCTCTTCCCATAGTGAAGGCCTGCTTGGCACAATCTTATGACCCCCGTGACATTGCCACTCAGTCTCGAGCTATGCTGGGGACTCGGGCTTAACGATGTTGAATTCAGGCATTGCGTGCCTAGACCCTACTCTCGATGCCCAAGGTGGCCAACGGTGGCAAAAGGGGACGTCTCGGGTGCAGCTAAGGCTGGCCGCCAAAGCTTCGCCAGGCATGCTCGTGGTCGACAGTCGAGCTTGGTAAGGCCATGCGTGATTCGCACTGTGCAAGGGAAAAATTGGAGAAAAGGTGCGGAAAAGAAGTAGCAAAAATAATGAAAAGGAAAAACAAAAAAGAATCAGATTTTCTCGGTGCTGACGTGTCCAAATTTGAGGGGGAAACTCTACTTTATTCAAGAGAACGCTAAATTTGAGGATCTTAATTCTTATAAAAAAAAGGCCTGAAAGGCTAAATAAAAAGAATCAAAGATGTCCCAATCAAGCATCCATCTTTATTTATATAATGCTTGGGCTTTGCTAATATGCCCAAGTTATCTAGGAACGGAACGGAACGGAACAGGGAGTGGAACGTGGATGTCGAATCATCTTCAACAGGTCGCATCAGTTGCCCAGTTTCTCTCGGACATCACCATGGCTTGTGTCGTGTCACGTGTGTCGCGTGGTTCAGATGCGACGATCTCGCCAAGCAGTGAGTGAGTGAGATCTCCGTCGCCGGCGAACCGATTGTCCGTCCGGCGATCTGATCTTCATCGTATGCAGAGAGAGAACAGAAAAAAGAAAAAAGGGAAGAGAAAACACCCAACGAGATCAAACCATCGCCGTAGATAAGACACTATGCACAGAGTACATCCCGTTCTAATCTCATTTCGTTTATTGGTCATTCATCAAACATCAGCAAATATCTACACTCCGATCCACCCGGGGACCCCCGGCCGTCGAGTTCGCCGATCAAGCGTCCCGAGTCCGGCCCTCGTTCCCGTCCTCCGGATCTTCGAAGTTGGGGTCCTTGGCGTCCACGGCCTCCTCCCTCGCGAGCCCCATCTCGGCCCGCGAGTACCCGTCGCCGGACCACGTGAACTTGCCCCCGTGGCCGCCCTTCTTCGGCGACCCGTTCCACCCCGTCGCCGACTTCCGGCCCTTCCGCGCGTCGGGCCTCGGGTTGGCCCTCGGGCTGTTGCTGCTCTTGCCCGCGTTCTTCATCTTGCGATCGGTCGATGGATCGATGATGAGGTGGTGGCGAGAAATGGGGCGGGGATTTATACTGGACGGAGACGCGAGAGGGGACAGAGCAGCAGGGCCAAGAAGAGAAACAATGGAGAGAGAGAGAGAGCGAAACTGTGGGAGATGGGAAGGTGTGGGCATGTGATTCGAGGAACATGACGAAACGGATAAGAACGAGCACTATCGTTGTCACCATCATTATTATTACTATTATTTTAATTTATTTAATTCAATCCATAAATTTTAATTTAATATTTATTGTGGTATATAAACTTTTAAATATTTTCGTATGATTTAAGGACTATATTAAATAATTATTGATAATTCAAAGATCATATAAAGCATATTAAAAGTTTAAAGACAACAATACATATTTGGCCAAAATCTAGATATCATACTATACATAATTTAAAGTTCAAGGTTGATATTGTGCATTGAATCGAAGTTCGAGGATTATTTATGCTATTATCCATTGTTTCTCCGACGGTTTGATTATGGATCAAGAATCTTCTCTTACTTGAGGATTTCAATTGATCACGTCTGTTGTGCATTTGGGTTAATGATAAAGGTGGGGATGAGGCAGTAATATTCGATTTTGGGTTTGGAAGTCAATCCCTCGACATAGAGGAATTCAAAGAAAAAAGTTCAGTCGACTTGATTTATTAAATTGAAGTAACGTGAGTAGTTTTTCTTTTTTGGTCGAGAGAAAATTATAGTCATTATTTAAAATGATGCAGAAGTATTTAAGTCTTCATGACAAAGCAAATTGAATCCGAAATCCATAACACAAGGAGGATCGATGGAGCATTTGCAAAGTTAAACACAAATTCGTTCCACGTGAGCAGATCTATCAAACAAAATGGACGGCTGATCACTAAATCTCGTATCTTTATTAGTGATGAGCACACACCGAAAATTCATTATTCAATAATTACGATATTGTTAGTTGGTAGTACATGCCTAAATTCGACTTCTTCTATACTATTGTTATACGAAAACAATTATAATGGTTAAACAAACACGGATCTAATATGTGAATAAAGTTCAACAAGATACCAAAATTCTTACGATCATCATCGTTACGACTGGAGGCAGAGAACCTGTACATGAATAGAGTAGAGGCATCGAAACCCTAAAAGCATATTTATTAAACTCTCATATCTAAATCAAGAAAAGATAACACCCAAATTTAGAACTAAATTGAGAGAGTTCAAATTCTCAAATTAAGAACTAGATCGGTAGAAGAAAACTCCCAAATCTAAATCGGAACGTGACAAGTCCGCCTTTGTTTTCGCCTTTGTCCTTAAGTACCCGAATCTAGTGGTCGTGACCTCGCCTTTGCCGTCTCTGCTACCATGGACCTTTGGACCCTGCCCGGGCAATGTTCGGGCCGACTCAATGCCAGTGATGTCAGTTCTTTAATTATCTTTTTGCTGTCGAGTTCACGCTGTCCAAGACTTCAAGTTCGGCAACATTAATGACAACCACGTTGGAATCAACATCAGCAGCTTGGTGTCAAATGCTTCTGCTCCAACCTCCTGTTACATCGCCGATGGTGACTTGAGCAAGCTAGATATTCCAATGAGAAAGTGATCAATATGACAATTGCTCCTAGTTTGGTGAAACCCAAGAAGCCAATCTTGTCCTTCAAAGTGGATTTGTCATCGATTTTCCACGACTTCATGTATGTTGGCTTCTTTATTTCAACCAGTGTGCTAGCAAGCTCTCTTTACATGATGGGCAGAGTTTTTGCATTGATGTGGTAGCAAGAGCTCTTAAGATTTCATCTTTACAATTGTTATGAGGCATGGAGAATAAGCATCTCCACACAACATAGCAGTCTCCATGTTATCAGATGTTCTTGCAATGTTAGGGGTTCTCCCGGTGATCCTAATCATTCAAAGGATCAAGAAAGCTGATGTGGTCTACAGTTAGGGGTATGTAAAAGAACTGGGAATCGCTCCAAACAGGAATCAAAACTAGTAGTTCCCATGTAGATCGGTCCGGTTCCCAATTTCAATTTAATGAAACTGGTGAATATTGGTCTAATTCCCGGTTTTACGTGTGGAACCGCTTGTCCACCCACTCAGATCGGACTGGTATATATATATATATATATATACCATCTCAATTACTTAATTATTTTGTAGTTTTTAGACGAGATATATATAGATTTAGGTGTATAATAAGTTTTTTTTTGGTGTATAATAAGATTAACCTATACTCTTTTTTTTTCAATTCCATTTATCCATTTACTTACTTTCTCAACCAAAACAAAATAAATAAATGTAAAGGTAGGGGAGAACAGATTGGAGATATCCATAAGAGCCAATGGATTGTCTTAAGAGTATAATTAGGTCTCTCGTTAACCATTCCCATGATTAAATTAAGTTGACATTAAAAAAAGATGAATCAAGCGATTAATGTTTTAACTTCTATGGAGGTAAGGACTTTTAACTTGGAGTTTAATTTTCCACATGTTTTCAGTATCAATAAAGTTTAGGAGGATCACACCATGACCTTCGAAGAAATTAAATTTTTAGTTAATGAATATTATCTATTTGTTTTATCTTATAGTTTTCAATCCTTAATCAAAATTAATGGCTCGCAATTCAACCAATATATAAGGTCAAACAAGCTTTGTAGGCATTAGGGACCGGATCCATAGACTCACCCAAGAACCAAACCGGATCGGCGATTCGGCTATTGAGTGGATCGATGGAACCAACGAGTGGGTCCCAGTTCCAATTTTCATAATCGATCCTTAGTGGGCGATTCTAGTTCCAAGATGAGAACTGCCCACTCGAATCATATTCATTCCTATTAGCAGGGGGAGCTCGAAATCAATCCTCACCGGCTTGTATCATTGGTGAGCTAGAGTGAGCTTGAGACCTGCATCTTCCTTCCAAAGCTCCCACCTAGCATGGAGAGGAAGAACATTGAAAAGATAGGAAAATAAAAAGAAGAAAAAGAAATGTCTCTGGACAAAAATGTCCCTACTCATGCTGTTAAAATAAGCATATGCTAGCTGGCCGTTGAAAATTTGGCCAATTTGGTGAGTCGTTCGAAATTAAATCGCCACTTTAGATTCTTATTTAAAATTAAATGGCCACTTTAGACCATTATTTGAAATTTTGCCTTACAGGAGAGAGAGGGAGACCACCAAACATGTTTGGGGATTTTTTGGTCTATAGATTGTCAAAATAGTTAAAGACAAGACCTTCCCCTACAATTGAAGAATCTGATTCAATGTCGAGGAATAATAAACAACCATTACGAACTAAGATAGAAATACTTATGATATTTTTCACCCATCTTTACCTATGCTTTTCCAAATTCTATTCTCTACCATCTTTATTATCTTCAAGCCTTTCCAAATTCTATTCTTTAGTGTCTTTTCCCCCATCTTTTCGCTGCCTATTCTAGCCTTTTTCCAAACAAAATGGTAAAGAAAAAAAAAAACAAAGAAATGGGCACCACCTTAGGGTTGCCGGTTATGTCCTTGCCTTTCAATGTTTAGCGACAATAGGATTTGCTCCACGACCCTGCCCCCTTGGCATTGGGTGGTGTGGTTCACTCCAACCGCGACAAAGGGTCGCCTAACCCTCTATTGATGCTTGCACCGGATCATGTCATCTCGGGCCGTAAATAGTGGCGGTGCCCTTTGCAATGATGCTAAAGGCTCCATGACGCCTGCGTCGGAGGTGGAGGTGGAGGTGGAGGTGGAGGAGGATATTGATTCCTTGTGTCCCTTTCTTTTTCTCCACACGATACACATTTACTTTTAAAGAATTTAAAAGTTTGTTTTAAGGGCTGAAGTGGCTTTTGCTCGGACAAATTTAAAGCAAAAAGTGAAAGCTTGACCCACTAAATAACATAGATCAAAATTAAGGATACACATGGTAACGCTTCTTGGTCGGGGAATAATTTTTTTTCAAAAATAGTTTTTTTTTTTTAATTTCTACTCCGAGGAACAATTTCTGAGTAAAATAAAATGTTTGGTAACTATACAAAAATTATATTCTTAAAATAGAAAAAGAATATAAATGCATTTGGAATGATTTTTTTATTTTTTGTATTTATTTGTTTTTTTACTCTTGCTCATGGACCACCAACTGCCTGTCACCCGTCGCCGCCACTTGCTGCCATAGGATCGTTGGGCGTTTGCGGTCTTGCTGCGACAAGCGGCGACCGTGACGACGGTTGGGGGCAGCGACGACGGGCGGCCAGCAGTCCTACGACGGTGGTCGATGATTGACGATGGCAATGGTGGCCGGTGGGCTGTGTGTGGCAGCGACGACGATTAGACGATGGCGGCAACGGTGGCCATAGTCGACCGGAGGTGGCCGGCGATTGGCAAGCAACCAGCCAAGGCCACAACAAGTAAGAAAAAAAAATTGGTTTATTTCTAGAAATTATTCCTAAAAACAAAAGGTTACTTTTTTTTTTTTTTTCTGTTCCAAATTTGTTCCTGGGAACAAAAAAAATAGATTTTTTGTTATCGGGAAGAAAAGTTTTACCAAACGAATTTCTGTTCTTTTTTATTTCGAGGAACAACATAACCAAAATTGGGAGAAATAAAAATATTACCGTGCAGACTCTAAAGGCGCGTTTGGTAATGTTTCTATTCAAAAATTATTCTAGGGAAGAGAAATAGAAAAAACTATTTTTGCTTCGGGGAATAATTTTTTAACAGAAGAAGGCGTTTGATAAACTTGTTCCGGGAATAAAAAATGAATAGAAACACATTTGGTAAATTTGTGTTCTTTTTTTTTTCTTTTAATTTTTTAATATTTTTCTTTATTTTTTATTTTTTATTTTTTTCTTCTTTTGGTCGGTTGCCGGCCTCGGTCATGGCCAGCAATCGGCCGACGAGGGCCAGCGGCCTTGCCCAGCCATGGCGAGGCTCACCAGCCCCCGGCGAGCCCGAGCTCGCCCAACCTTGCCCCACGCCGGCGAGGCTCGGCCTCGCCGGGCCATCGCCAAGCTGGTGGTTGGGCGAGCTCGGGTGAGCCAAATCTGGGCGAGCCCGAGCCTCGCCAGGGGCTGGTGACGCTCGACCTCGCTGGGGGTCGGTGACACTCCGGTGAGTTCGCCAGACATCGACGGCCGGTCGCTAGCCATGGCCGAGGCCGGCAACCGGCCAAAGAAAAAAGAAAAAGAAAAGAAGAAAAAGAGAGAGAGAAAATTTGTTCTTAAAAATTGTTCCAGAAACAAGAAAGATGTTTTTCTTATTACTCGTTTCTGTTCTAAATGTGTTCTTGGGAACACAAAAATAAATTTGGAACAAAAACGCAAACAAACACGTTTCTTTTCTTTTTTTGTTCCCTAGAACAAAAGAACAGGATTTTTGTTCATGAACAGAAAAAAAGAACGTTAACAAACGGGGCCTAAAGTGAACTGATTGTAAATACTGCTTAAGTAAACTTTACTCCCATTTCTTTTTACTGCCACTGCCACGACAATATTTTCTAGAAACGAGCCAACCAAAATAGCCACCTGGACCGCATCCGCTGACGTGTCGCCGCTTCATTGGACGGGCCGCGAGCCAGCCGAAACCGCGGACTCTGCTGAAAATACCCTAGCGACCAGCACCGGCGCCGGCGGAGAAAGCACGCATACGGCCTGTGCCTCCACCAGCGAGAAAGCAGGGGGAATAATAAATAGAGAAGGGGGCCGTTATGAGAGGTGGTCTCGCGCTGCTCTCCACCGTCTCTCCTCCTCCGCCGCCTCCGCTCCTCCGCCTCCGCCTCCGCCTCCGCCTCCGCCTCCGTCCCCTCTTCTCCTCCGGTGAGCCTCTCTCCGTCTCTCTCTCTCTCTCTCTCTCTCTCTCTCTCTCTCTCTCTAGGTTTGGAGTCGTTTCGGATTCTTCAGCTCCCGCGCGCGCTCTGCCGCTCGTTCCTTTCTACTTTCGCCGCCTGCAGCCGGTGCCGATTTGCCGGCGGCGATCGAGAGGGCTCGCCGCCTCCCCGCGCGCGCGCGCGCGCATTTCGAGATGCATTGTCCGCTTAGCTTGCCGTTTGTTCTACTGAGGCCGTCCTTCTCAGGTCTCGATTGCCGAACTGGTGTAGTTCGCCTGCGACTGAGCTCGTTGTGCGGTTTTTTTTGGTAGTCGGTGAGTGTGAGGTTCGGAGGTTGGGGGTTTTCGGGTTGGCGGTGCTGTTGTGGTCGGGCTTTGGTGGAGATTCTGTGGGAATTGCGGTGGTTTGTGAAAGGAATTTTGGAGTGTGATGATGCGTGCGCCTTGCCGTTTGTGCTTTTAGGGATATGTTTTGTGACTGATTTTATTATGCATGCTTCATGTGATGTTTGGTGGTCGATTTTGTGTTTGTCTCTCGTGCGAGTTCTTCTGGTAATTTCTTGTAATCCTTGTGAAACTAGACAGATATCCTGAGAGTGAAATCTAGGAGATCGGTTTGGAGCATAAGGACGCAAGCAGCGACAACAATGGCGAGTGTAAGTAAACCAAGATTTTGTCACTTTTCTTCGGGATTCGGCTTTGAAATTGTTTTTGTGACGGTCTGGCTTGGCATTTCCCAGGATCAAGAAAACATTGGTAATGTGAGGAAACAGCTGGCAAAGCTGTTTGAGACATCTCTTAGGACAACTGTCCCTGAGGAATCAGATGTTGAGCCCTTGGTTGCTGCTTGCACTGCCAAGTTTGGCGATTACCAATGGTAGTTTTTTAACCCACCTTCTGGTCATTTGGAAATCAATAAGTTCGCTGGAATTGTATGAATTTATCGCTGTGCATTTTCCAAACATGAAGATTTTTTTGGCCTCATCATGTTTTTCCTCTTTTGATTTCTTAATACTAATTTGTGACGTCCATGTGTCATAGCAACAATGCTATGAGCCTATGGCCAAGGATCAAAGGTAAAAAGACAGAATTCAGGGGTCCCCCGGCAGTAGGACAGGTGCAAACTATGTACAGCAGAGTTCTTTAGTCCATGAATTTTCTGGCTGACGATCTTCTAACTTGTCAACTTTATTCTCTTTAGGCACTTATGAAGAACCTTCCTTCATCTGAAATGGTAGAGGCATGCTCTGTTGCTGGACCTGGATTTGTGAACGTCACGTTATCGAAGAATTGGATTGCCAAGGTGATTATGTCTCGAAAAATTCTGTTTGCAATTGAATGCCATTGATACTGTTGTGGCAGTTGAAATACATCTTATGTAGGAGGCCAAATTGAGCACCATGACTCACCTAGTGGTAAATCTTTTATTGGTACTCCAGAACATTCAGAAGATGCTGATTGATGGAATTGAAACATGCGCGCCAGGGCTCTCAGTTAAAAGGGTGGTGGTTGATTTTTCTTCTCCTAACATTGCAAAAGAAATGCATGTCGGACATTTGAGATCTACTATAATTGGAGATACACTGGCCCGCATGCTGGAGTTTTCAAACGTTGAAGTTCTTCGTAGAAACCATGTTGGTGATTGGGGTACACAGGTGATTCCTGAAAATTTGCCTGTTGTGCTGACTATTTTCATAAGTTGGAGACTGATTTCTCTTAAAATTATAAGGGGGCATAAAGCTTATTGCTTGTGCTTCACTGGGGAAATTAATCTTTTACAATCTGAATTTTCATCCTTCTCATCAGATTACACATTTTAAAAATTGAGTGCTAGCTGCCTTTTCCACTTTGAGGGAACATAGGCCTACTTCATTTCATTGTCCTGTTGATGACTGTTGATGATGCAATATGCTCTTTTTAACAAATTCAAAATTTTGTTTTATTGTATTGTCATGCCATAAGTGACTTCCCTGCTGTATGGGTTTTGCAGTTTGGCATGTTAATTGAGTTCCTTTTCGAGAAGTTCCCAGATTGGGAAAGTGCTGGTGACACTGCCATTGGAGACCTGCAGGTTAGAGATGTTTTATATATCTGACTACTGAAGCTTTGACTGATGACATGCTGTTTAGGACCTTGTAAAAAATGGCATAAAATGCTTTCTTGTCTGCCTTTGATCTGGGGAGTGCTCATTAAATTCCTATTGGCAGTTAGTATCTTTCTTTCATTCAGATTCAGACATTAATCCGTGAAGTTGTCACCTGAATCTAGCATTCCATCATTTAGATAGTTACTCCACTAACCCCTCTCCATCTCCCCGGGTTAAGATTTTGCAGTGGAAGGTTTTCAACCCCCAATGTTCTTCTCCACTTGAACTCCTTGTGCTTGCTTATTAAGTAAGGTAGGAAATAACGGAGTTGGTGAAGAAGACCTAGCTATCGATAATAGGCTTTTGATGTGACTGATTGTGGTTCCTGTGCACTTCAGTTTGTTTTTGTGTAAATGGGGTGAGGTATGTGCAAATGCCTAATTCAATCATTTTTTTTTTTGTTTTTTTTATTTCCTTTACTCTAGTTATCACGACGGTGGACCTATTGTGGCAAATTCTCTTTTCTGGTCTATTTGATCTTCTCTCTTGTAAACGATTCTGTATAGGGTTATATTCCCCTGTGATATCAGGTGATTTTTTTTGTTCAAAATTAATTTGCAACTAATTCAGGAAATTTCTTGTAACTCTGGATCGATTTGACAACTATTTAGGAATGAGAAAATTGAAAATAATGGAAATAATCAGTTTGGCTATCTGCTAACTCTTGATCGATAATTTTTCTCAGTCATTTGTTATTTTCACATAATCTTTCCCTTGACATCTTATAATTGCAGGCCTTTTTGGGGCTCCATTATTTGATTATGTCAGCTTTTTGTCTATTTGACAACTTATTTTCCTAAAGAAGTTTTCTTTTCCTACAAGGGATTCTCGAGTTTTCTTAGCATGCATCATGAAAAGTTTTAGGCATTTCAATTCCTTATACTTTTGAAGGTTGTTTTGGCATATTGATGAAATTATTTTTGCAAAGTGCCTTGATTGGGAAGATTTTAGTGAAACTTCCATGGGAGACCTGCAGGTTACCGAATTCATTTTTTTTTCCTAATATATTTCTGAGTGCTGTTTATATGGGGAATATGCTGTTTATTTGACTGTTTATAAGGGGCATAATTATGTCTTGATGTGTGCTGTTTTTTATTTTATTTTTTTACGTTTAACTAGTTTTATTATTTTATCAGAATTGGTCATTCATATGCAAACTGACACTTGAATCTAACATTCTCCATTTTTACCACACGTATGACATCATCCCATCAACCCCCCTGTGTTTCCATTGCCACCCCCAGTCATTGCCAAAAAGATTTTGGATCTCTAACCATTTGTTGCCACTCAAGTCCCTCTGGCCTTTCTTATATAGCATGGAGAGGGAAATAATGGAGTTGGTGAAAGAGAAGAAAATGTTAGGTTCAATAGGCTTACTACTTAATTGGTTGTGCGGTCCCTGTGTAATTTAGTTTGAACTGGAGTGAGGATATTTTCCAATGCCAAAATTGGTTATCTTTGATTCTATTTCCTTGTCCTCTAGCACGTGGAAGGGGCATAGGCCATACCAGCAGCCAGCATGCGTTTTGATGAATGTTATGTCTTTGATTCTATTTCCTTGTCCTCTAGCACGTGGAAGGGGCATAGGCCATACCAGCAGCCAGCATGCGTTTTGATGAATGTTATGTTTAACTGCTTTAATTCTTATAAGACAGCAATTTGACTTTGTTATTTGTTTGTAGTGATTATGAAGAAAGAGAAGGAACCTTTTATGATGGATTCTCTTTTTAGACATATAATTGTAAATATTCTCTATAGGGCTGTTCATATTATTTCCTGGTCATCTCTTCAGTGATTTTTTCTTTTGTTAAAAATGAAGTTACGACAGCTGGGAAATTTCTCATATGTAGAAATGGGAAAAGATAAGAGAGGAAACTATTTCCCACCTCTTGATAGCTGTTTTACCTTGTTCATGTTGTTCTTTTCTCAATTTCTCTTTCTTTCTCCTTGATCTTGCGGTTGCTGCAGGCTTTTTATGGCTTTATTATCCGCAACATTTCTTCTTTATTTGACAACTCTTTCTCCAATATAAAGAAACTTTATTGTTTTCTATTCTATTGTTAGTTATTTATTGTGTTTCGCATGTTTATAGCTTAAATTTTAGAGGGTTGCAGTTTTATCCATTTGTGATGGAGGTGGTTGTTGTTTCAAATGGAAATTTTAACATAAGTTGGGTGAAATCTCACTAATTTCTATGCACAGTTGCCCTCTCTATGTAGTCAGCTTTTCTGTTCTTAATACCTTTTTCCTCCAGTTGCTTTTGTCTTTCTTTGATGTTTATTTTTCAAGGATCCAAAATACAAGCAACACATTGAACTTTAACATTAAACATGATAGCTTACAAAATCTACATGGGATATTCAAATTCTTCTCTGAAACAGAATCGATTGGGCTTAAAAATTTGCTTTACTAATTCAATTGGTGTATTCCAGGCATTTTATAAGGCATCAAAACAGAAATTTGATGAGGATCCTGTTTTTAAGGAGAGGGCACAAAAGGCTGTGGTTCGCCTCCAGGTAGTTTAGTGTACTTAGGACAGCTGCAATTTCTATATTCCTTTTTTTTTAACTGCCATTAGGACATGTAAGTCTTTTGTTGGGTGACTGTTGAACTTGTGTTCAGGGTGGGGAACCAAGGTACCGCAGTGCATGGGCGCAAATCTGTGATATTAGCCGAAGGGAGTTTGATGGGGTTTATCAGCGCCTTGGGGTTTCATTGGAGGAGAAGGTACTGTACAATGTGGAATTCCTGCCATTAGTCAGCATGTGGTTTTTATTTTGTAGACATGTCTAATGATTTAAGAACTATTTTGACTCATGCAATGCTCTTTCCTGTACATGAGTGATCATCAATCACTCAGTTGAGATATAATTAATCTACAGTGTGCATTTTGACGCAGTAATCAATTTGAGGAAGTCATGGTGATGGAATACTTCTATGTTATCTATAATATTAGCTCCATGGAAAATCTTCTTCTTTTGAATGCTTTACTTATCCTTTTTAGCAGTGAGAAAGATGATCCTTTATGTGGTGTTGAAAATTTTAAGAACATCGCCATATGAGCTTTGGGTCCTAATTTCCTCTAATTTTGTTTTCTGTGACATAGTGTTGGAGCTATGAATTTCTATTTGACTTTAGTGGCAAATGTTTTTCGTACATGGTGGGAATAGTGCATTTCCACAACTAAGCATCTTAACTGGCAAATCTTACTACTTTTTTATGCATTGCCTTTTGTCAGGGAGAAAGCTTCTACAACCCATATATTCCTAGTGTACTGGAGAAGCTGAGCGAATTAGGGCTAGTAGAAGAAAGTGAAGGAGCTCGTGTGATATTTGTTGAAGGTTTTGAGAGACCTGTTATTGTGGTGAAGAAAGACGGCGGTTACAACTATGCATCAACTGATCTCGCTGCTCTTTGGTTAGATTTCCTTAAACTTGGTCATAGTCTTTTCTTATTTTACATGACCATCCTTTAGGTTAATTTCTTTAAATGTTTCTTTAAAATGATTTATCCTTCTGCTTAACATGTCGACTTCATGCATTCACATTCTAGCCTGTAATGCAGTCCATTCCTTTGATTTGACTGTATATTTGGGAGGCATTGGCTAAAGGTTTTTAGTGAAGAGGGAACTGGATATTTAGTGTATGGTGGTTTCAATTGTTATTAGAACTGATGCAGGTAATCAAGGTTTTCACAAAAATAACGAGACACAGCAAATATATTATAAGCTGTAGATACGAAAATGTCTAGTGTTAAGAAAACTGAGAACTCCTAAAAGTGTAATCTGCTGTGTAAAGAATATTAGAAAGAGGATGGCTTACGCGTTATGGATAGGGTTTAAGGACTATCTATAATTGATTCAAAACAACACTAAAATCTTAGCCCTTTATCTACTTTAAGATCTAATCTCCATCACTGAACCTCATTGAAAATCACATGCTGGTGGTGCGACTCTTTAAACTCTAGAGAGACAAATGAATATTAAACAGAAAATGGGGAAATTCCTGTAAAACATCCAGCATCAAGACTCTTATTCACACTCCTCTCGTCTACCTAAGTTGCTCAACATTACAATGTTTTCCTCTATTTGAGGAGGGGCGTTAATGGTCCTTCAGAAGCATTGTTGTTATTCCGGATTCACTTTATGTTTTACATTGGTGTTCTACTATTGTTACTTTTAAGCGATAAGGTCTCACCTGACAATGGCAGGTATCGCCTGAACATAGAAAAGGCTGAGTGGATTATTTATGTCACCGATGTTGGTCAGTCCGAGCACTTTCAAATGTTTTTCAAGGTGAATATTCAGGGCTGTATGCCTTTCTGTTTAATTTCTTTCCCTTGTTTATTGTGCTATGGAGTATAACGATTCATTTATAAATTCTCTGCATTCGATCTTTATGAACTCATTGACTTGAGGATACATGCCGGCATTGGCTTTTACATTATAGGTCTTCTTTACAAGTCCATATGATTGGTTAGTGGCATGGAACTAAGCTTACTTCTACCCTTGTTTCTGTTTTTTCAGGCTGCTAAGCGTGCAGGTTGGCTTCCTGATGATGATAAAGGATACCCTAGGACCAACCATGTTGGCTTTGGTCTTGTTCTTGGTGAAGATGGTAAGCGTTTTCGAACTCGCAGTACTGAAGTCGTTAGACTTGCGGATTTACTGGATGAAGCCAAAGCTCGCAGTAAAGCAGCACTTATTGAACGTGGTATGTCACTGTTCTTTATTTGGGTTTCATGAAACTCATTGGCTCAGTTTAGGATGTATACGTTGCATTGATACCGGAATTTCCCAATTGAAATTAATTGTTTGATTTACACCTTTTGACTACATAAATATTGTTATCAGCATTTCATTTAGAAGCCTTTGAAATTTATGGTGGAACTTTCATCAGGCAAGGATAAGGAATGGAGCGAGGAGGATCTTGACAAAATTGCAGAGGCAGTGGGTTATGGAGCTGTGAAGTAAGTCCGCTATCCTGCCAGTGAGCTTGCCATGGTTTTTGTTATGTTGGTTCCATTCTCAGAAACAGCTCTGATGAGATGGTTTATGTCATTAAGTGGGTCTATTACCAAAATTCAAGTTAGACATTAGTGCATTGAAGAAGGCCTCAGTAAAGCTTCGGGAAGCACGAGCTGAACTAAACCTAGACTCTAGCAACTGACAAACAAGAAAATTTTCGGGAGCGATATACTAGTATATAGAAACTGTGATGGTTTAGAAAGATCCTCAGAATATTCTTCTATGCTTTTGCGTTTTGATAAGATGTTATTATATGCTCTTTATCTAGAATTGCTTAGAGCATTTTCCTTGTTATAAGAGAAATGGTTGAGCATATTTTTGTGAAAATTCATTGCATGACGAAGTAGTTGTCTGTTCTGTCCTTTATATGGATTTAGGAGTAGAGAGAATTGATATCCTGAACTGATATCCTGAACTTCTCTTGTAGGTATGCTGACTTGAAGAACAATAGGACCACCAACTACACCTTCAACTTTGATCAAATGCTTAATGATAAGGTGAAGATTTATGTTCTCCGTCAATAGCTCTGTCAATAATTGATGGGTGTAGCTGACATTGTTGTTATGATTACCAGAGAAATAAAGTCCTCTCTACTCCTTAAATTTTTACTGTACTAGGTGAACAAAATTACTTTGGTTGTGTTGACTGGATTTGGTTATTAGATTTTTTATTATGTTTTACTCAGTTCGTCAGTTTTATATCCCATTTTTACCAGCTCTCACATGCATGCACGTGCTCCTCATTTCTTTATCTGTCTTTTCTTGATTCCTTTGTGGCTAAGTTGTTATTTATGATGACAGGGGAATACTGCTGTCTATCTGTTGTATGCCCATGCTAGGATGTGCTCAATTATCAGAAAATCTGGTAAAGATATAGAGGAACTCAAGAAAGTAAGTAGTCTGCCTGTTATTTATGTTCAATTGGATATGGGCATATGCATTTATAATGCAATGATAACAACCCCCCCCCCTTTCTATCTTTCTCTCTCTTTCTCTGTGGGAGATGGCAGATAATAAAGTATTGCACTTCATTTTGCCATATATTATTGTAGTAAAGTTTATGGAATTTTACAACAAACTCAACTAACGATGTCATCTCTTATGAATGCTAATTAAATTACCTCCTGGTGATTAATTTGGGACTTGAAGCTAAAAATAACTATTCCATGGTGCTACAAATTCATCATTTTTCGTTTGTTTTTTAACTCATGCTTCTTGGCTGTAGACCGGAAGCATAGCATTGAATCATCCAGATGAACGGGCATTGGGGCTTCATTTGCTCCAATTCGGTGAGGTAGGACATGAATTGACCATGATTTTGACAATGTCAGGATATTCTCTGCTGCAAAGTGGGATATATATTAATATTACTTTCTTGATCGTCACTTTGCAGACTGTGGAGGAGGCTTGCACTAATCTGTTGCCCAATGTGTTGTGTGAATACCTGTACAATTTGTCAGAGAATTTTACCAAATTCTATTCCAACTGCCAGGTACTATTACATCTTTTGCCTTCATTTTGCTTCCAGATAGCAGGACATGAACTGCTACTTGTTTCAAGCATTCATGCCACGTGCGCTTGTTTCATCTCTTCACTGGTTTATCCTTGTCTGGTTGCTGAGTTTGCTAAGGGCTCAAATCATTTTGTCTTTTTCTGTTTCTTTTCTTTTTTTTCCTCTTCCTCTAAGACGAGGTCCGGCAACCTTGCTGGAGCCTCACTGGCCCTCGGTGAGGGTCGACCTCCCTTGTCTAGCCGGTCGTTGGCTAGAGGATGAAGAAGAAGAAAATGAAAAAAGAAAAGAAAAAAAAAAAAGAGAAAAATGTAATAAAATTATTAAAAAATTAAAAGAAATTCTTAGTCACGATAAAATTTGAAGGCCATGCCAAATGCATTTCTATTCCGAGAATAGAATCTTAGTGCAGTTACCAAACATTTTCGAATGTTAAGAAACTCATCTAGGGAACAAAATCAGAAAAAACCATTTCTGAGAGAAATTGTTCCTCGGAACAAAATGGTTGCCAAACGAAGAATCTCAGTCCATATATGTAAAGTGGTATGATTTTAGTGGGGGGTGCTACTGAAAAATAATGGTGTAATTTCTGGCTCTCCTCAATCACTTCTGAGAGCAGATATGCAACTGCCTCCTTAGAAGTGCTAAAATTTTAAATTTGGGGTTTGAGTTGCATCTCTCAAGTGGCCAGAGTACTCCTGATATTTTTGAGAAACATTGTTATTTCTGGATAACCTCCCTAAGGTCTGAGCATTGCCTCTGCACATTCGCAGTGATATGAGGTTGAGAGGTTACTTCCTTTTGATGGCTATATCCATGATGCTTCGTTTCCATATTTGACCCTATTCATCAGTGAGGGAAGTGGCTATATCAGGATGCATATGGATGAATTACATTATGTTTATCCCCTGCTTACACAGACTTAAGCTATGCTTAATGCATCTTTATGCAGTTTAGCTGCAATGTTACTGGAAATTGTCCTCAAATGTTGAAATTTCCCGCAGGTGGTTGGATCAGCAGAGGAGACCAGCAGGTTGCTGCTGTGCGAAGCAACCGCAGTTGTCATGAGGAAATGCTTCCATCTCCTTGGGATAGTGCCCGTCCACAAGTTATAAATACATTTAAAAGAGAATACGTTTTTCCAAATTTTGTGGGTTTTACCACACTGATTCACCCAAAGATTGGGTTAATTATAGGAAACAAGATATGAAAGTGGAAATTTTTCGTGTTTAGCTTGGAATGCATGCCGGGGCAAGAAGGTTTTTGGTTGGGATGGCCTCAAATCTTCTCTTTGTTTTCCATGTATTGCGTTGCACGGCATTTGTTGTATACCAGAGAACACCGGCATGCTATCACGGGTGGAAATAGATCTATTAGTGCATATCGAATCTAATCCTTTTTGCTTTGAAATCGCAATTATGTGCTTCGCGTTGTGACTTGCGTTATGAGTTTCAATCTGCTCTTTTTGATTTCCTGGCGAATTTGAAATTGTCAAGATCAAGTCGAAGCCAATAAACGCTATTCAAAGTAAGAAAGTGACCCTAATCGGACCCTGATTTAACTGGATAACCACTCCCGTCGTTCCTCTCTTTCCACGATTGCAACGTGGCATCATCAATGTCATTATCATCCCATGCTATTGGCGTGAAACATCTTTATCTTGACGTATGCATTCTTGATCTGGTACGAGATACGAGGATGCCATATGCTTATCCATTCTCTTCGATGGAAAGGATCACACAATAACATGTGAAACGTCTTTATCTTGTACTGTGCATCTTGATCTAGTATGAGATACGAGAATGCCATTTGCTTATCCATTCTCTTCGATGGAAAGGATCATACGATAACACGAGAAGATGACGATGCTTGCTTCTTGCAGATCATTTTAGCCCCGACGAAGCCTCAACAGATCGGGAATAGGAAAAACCTTCTTCAAACCACCTCGCGACTATGCTCCACCAGCATAAGCGCCTGTTATGCCGATCGAGGCAAGGCTATTTTCCGACAGAATAAGCAAACGTCTTCAATTTTACTTGACACAACTTGTTTAATGCCTCATCTCATCGTACAAGTGTTGTTGAATACAAATTAGATGTTTCTTTTCGACAGTCGATTTGGAACATTTTATCCTTCTGTAGATGCATCGATAGACTAGGGCTAACAATTGAAGAAAGAAAAAACCGCATCAGGTACTCCTCCAAAATTACCGGCTCCTCGATCATTTACCCTAAACTCTTCCCAAGTCATACAAAGCAAAAATGCCAAAAAAGTCAAAAAAAAAAAAAAAACAGAAAACAAATTAACCATGGAATGGAAGATGTATCGAAGACTAAGTGCTTATGCACATCGAGCAAAACTCAAAAGGTCTTGAGAATCGGAACGGGCGGTCTATTGCCGAGTGAAGTAAACCTTTTCCCTAGATGTGAAGCAGCAGAAGAAGAAGAAGACGAGGATGAGAAGGCAGATCTTGATGACGAACCCTTCTTCGATATGATCGCCTTGGGACTGAACGACTTGCCGGAACTGTCCAGGCCTCCTCCATAGCTCTTGCACAGCTTCAATCTCTTTATGCAGGGCCTCTCCTTCTTCACCAGATCCTGCAGGCTCTCGCAGCTCGCCAACGACGTGAACGACTGCGACTTCCCGTCATAATACCTCGAGAGCCCTCTCCTGCACCACCACGAAATCAACGAATTCAATCAGCGTCACTTCATGAATGTGTACACTACAGTTTTTGTGGCTGTTGTTTATAGGGTTTTATTAGGAAGTTCAGCTCCACATTCGGCATGATCCCAGTTCGACTAATTTAGTGGCTTGAGATAAACCCTTTCTTTCTTTTGTTTCTCTTGCAATCCGAATGCTTCAAGAACTACCGTACTACGATATTTCCTTGTTCTTCTCTCGATGAATCAAAACTAAGAGCGACCATTTTCGGGTTCGCTCTCGTGCTCGTGCCTTGATTCGTGCCGGCCCTATTATGTCATGAAACACAAGAAATTCTCTAGATGACTAGCTTATTAACACGAGGGTGAGATCGAGTTTGAGTTAGGTAGGATGACATTCTATTCTCACACATCTGATTGAATCGAATCTTAGCTATGATAGCAGAACTAAGTACTACGGATCGAGTTCAAATGCGGGACAAGAAATGATCAAACTTACTTTATAGGAAGCTGAGCCATGAGGTCCGATAACTCGTACAGAGGTCCGTGCTGGCCCGCAAGAGACGACGACGACGACGAGGAAGACGAAGGAAACGAATAGAGGGTCGACTTGGAAACCGAAGGCGAAGAAGAAGAAGCATCCTCCAGGAGATCGGACGAAGATGACAGCGACGACGACGACGACGACGATTCTTGAGAGTCTCTCGACCCTTGATCTTCCATAGACGTCTCTCTCGATTCCGAATCGCCGCAGACATTATCACCACCACCAACTTCCGTGATCCTCCACCCCTCGTTCCTCGGACGACCGTCGAGAAACTCCAAACCCAGATCGCCAAAGCTCTGGTCTTCTCCACCCATTGATGTCATGTCTGAGAGATAGAGAGAGAGAGAGAGATTGTGTTGTGGTCTTATCTCTGAAGACTTTCTGTGCAGAGGATGGATGAAGTGATGATCTGCAGGGTCGCTTTTGAGGAAGCATCTGGGCGCAGCATATAAATACACACGTACTCTAAACCACGGCAGCAAAAGGATAAGATAACGTGATGTGCGTGAATGCGCAACGGAGAGAGAAAATAGTAGTCTATCTCCACATACCAAAACGGCAGCCAGGTGGCACGTGGACAGGATAGGAAATGGACCCATTTGTCTAATTCAATCCATTAATTATGTGATTATCTAATTCATTAATTATGTAATTATCTAATCTTTCTTCCTTCTTCCTTTGGTCAGAATATAATTATCTAATCTATTGCTTGCTTACCTATTTATTTTTCTTGGTACGTTATGGGGCTTTATCCTCAGGCAGTTGTCGTCATCGTCGGGCTTCTTCCCCCCGATTCTCATTCCTATTCTCGTTCTCCAATAAATGGTCCGAATTCATTATTGGAATAAAGCCCTTTTTTCCCCATCTGGGAATGAGGATAAGGCATGATTATCTCTCTCTTTTTTTTCATTTTTCAATATTTTTTAAATATTCTTTCGAAGACATCCATACGGATATCCGAGTCACCAGTATAAAACGCGTCTATCCCTTTCTCCATTGATGGGTAACTGATCAAAAAGAGGAGCCCCCTTACCATTTTGGCCTTCTTTTGCCTCATAAAGCAATAACAAAAGCGCGTCCGAATTTTGACCTCTCTCGCCTTTCGAATTTTATACATCCCCAATTTCCTTTTCTAGAATCCATTGAAAATAAAATGGGTTTAGGTCACGAGTTTGGTCATCTTATTTAAGCAGATAATTAATCATAATCCCGTTGTTGGTCATTGATGATTATCCGTTTAATTGACAAGCACTGATCATCGGTTCATCTATTGTTAGAAACACGACTATTCTCATCCATCTCTATATAATAATACTATGTAGAATGTGATTGACTTTGCCGGCCAAAGTCAAAATTACGTGGAGTTGCCTTCTGGGTTTGCGTCCTTTGCGGGGAGTCCAAGATTTGTTTTTTCATTTTATTTTCTAGAGCTAGACCATTTCAAAATTGATGGGGCTCAAATGTTATCTCCCGTTAGGGCTCTAAGTCCAACCAAGAAGTCCCTATCTTGAACTCTTCTTACCCCACGGAGATTGGACTAGTAAGTAGCCTAGGGCTAATTTTCAATGTGAGGCCTTGGAGTCCGATGCTCATATGTTTGAATCCCCAGGTCACTCCTCGGCCTTAATAAGTATTGATTCATTCAAAGACATAGATTTAAATCTCATAACAGCATAAGATAACCCCGACTCTACTCTCACTAGAACATGGCTTGAAGAGCGGTCCATCGACGCCAATTACCCATTTTCACCCTATTATTCATGAAAAGAAAAAAAGAACTTGTACACTTATCTCTGTTTTGCACTGTTTTTCTTGACATGAAATCTTTAACAAACTTTCAATAGAACCCGGCTGCTCATCGCCATTCCATGGTCAAACATCGAGGCTATTGGAATAAACTAATCCACAAATGGAAAACACAGGTACCGACAAGCCTCCCAAAAAAAAATTCCCCCTGTCCCTCTTTCTAACTTAGCCAAAACACCAATCCCAACTCGCCAAAACCCCGAATCCCCAAAGACCAAAACAGCGTCGTCTTTCATCGCGTTGCCAGATAACGCTCATTATTAAAGTAGCCGAATCGAATCGAGATAGAGACCAGTCCAGTCCACATAACCCACGAATTAAAAATGAGAGTTTCATTACTATAATGTATATGCAAAGATATCTACTAATAAATGCAATTTCCTTTTTGGGTTTTCAAGGCGTGGGGAGCTGGGGGAGGAGAGCTGGCAGCAGGAGAGGATAAGAAGGTTGACCTGGGGAGGAGTCATCATGGTGATTTTGAGGGGGGAGGACAGAGAGGATCTTCCCTTTCCTTCACAGGTTACCACACGTTTTTGTCTTGTCTTTTTGGACTGCCCTTCGCCCCACGCCCCAACCCTTTTCGATTCTCATAATCTTATCCACGCACTTTTTTCTGCCTCCTTGCCGCCTTACCTAATTCATTTCCATTAACGCCCATAGATTGTAGATTGGACCCCCCACAAAAAGTACCTTATCTGTTTTTGATGCCTACCCTTCATCTACTAGTCTCTCTTTTTTTTTTTCTTTTTTTTTTGCCCTTTTTTGCAAACCTCACCTTTCTTCTTCTTATCCTTCCTTTTGAAGAGCTCAGAGCAAGCGAGGACAGCGGGCCAGAAGGGGAACCCTACTCCGGTCGGTCCCAAAGTAAAATGTGACGTCGGCTCGAGCCCAAGACGGTTTTTTAAAATAGAGTCTCAAAGCCATAAATCATGGAAACTTGCTCAAAGCCCCACAAATATATGGTTTTTAAGCACATGCATTTCAAAATAAAATAGGGGAAATAATCAAAAAACTCTTACACCTATTTTATGACGGTTAATTTAGTCATAAATTTTTTTAATTTATTTAATTTAATCTTAAACATATTATACAAGTGTCAATTAAACTATAAACTTTTTAATTCATTGGACAAGGGGGTTGCGGCCCCTCTCCAGATTTGGTCAAGGCCACAACACCCAAATCTGAAGAGGGCCCGCGAGGGCATCCTAACTCTCGCCTGTGTGTTGGGGACCTGTACCAACCACCGTCGAGGCTGCGAACCAGCAAAGAGAAATAAGAAAAAAAAAAAAGAAAAAAAAAACAAAGACAAGAAAATCAAAAAGTTCGAGAAGTTCGAAGAAAATGCAAAATTGTCCATATTAACATCGATCGTGCCACATAGGACAATTGATCAATATTAGTAATTCCTAGCTTAAAATTGGTCGGAAAGACTACATTGATAAATCGTCAAGATTTAAAGCTAAATTGGTCATATAAAAAAATTTAGAACTTAATTGATATACGTACAATAGGTTTATGATTTTTAATTTTTTTTTTTTTTTTGGTAGTTATCCCAAAGACAATGTGGAGCATTTAAGGGCAACAAAGTCCATAATTTCCAACATTATAATTAGTCGCGTTCGGGTCTTAGGGGTGCCGACCAGCTATTTGCCATTGTCCCCCTCGAATCCACCAGGATTGATTTGGAAGAAAGGTTGCTCCACCCACCTTTTTTGTCATGCAAATTTATTGACCTCGTCTTGTCCACCCGACTAAAAATTTGCGATGTTTCATAGTCGCACGCGATTCACGCACGCCTCCGCCAATTAGTCCGGGCGGGGACCAAAGGGTGGGACCTTTTTCCCTTCTAGAATCCCCTGAATCATTCAAATTCTACATGGTCAGACTCTAACGATTGACTTGGTTGGAGGAAATTAAAAAAAAAAAAAAAAGTTTAGACCGGGTATATAACTATGACTAAAGAGGCAGTGCCCATGCTCGCGTGCGAATATAATCGGAATCTTTGATTTGCAAAATGTGATCACGCCCCCCCCCCCCCCCCCCCCTTTTTTTTTGTCGAAAGTACGATTAATATTGATTTACTTAACCAAGTTTCGTGCATACACATCGAGAACATCGGCACATAAAAGATCAAAGAGAACAGGCGGGGTTTGCTACCCAATTACTAGGGAGGCTATTTGTTCTTTAGGCTTTTGCAAGTTAATCTGCTGTTTTGTTTGTGTCCCTGCTGCAATGGGCCAGAGTGAGGCCCGGAAACTCCTTCAGTTTGGTCCTGATCACGCCCCCTTGACTACTTCACTATCTTAGAATTCAATTGTGGATGCGAGGATATGGTTATGAATTCAGGATGGACACTGACGTTCGAAAGCATTATATATAATATGGATTGAGAATGAGAAATAATGATCGAATTAGTTAACGTGTCCGCTAAGCATCATGTTGCAAGAACTAGTCTCACCTAGTTATTTGAATATAATTAGTGAATTATACTAAATGATTGGGTTATCATCTCCTAAAGGTCCGCTTTATCTTTAGGAAACGAAACTAGTAGCCTAGTTCCGACGATAATACTTGTTTTTGACAAATGCTACAGTGACAACGACAACAAAGTAATATGTTAAAGGACCGATCAGGCCAATGCACGATCCACGTCGCCGTTTCTTGCAAACCAAGTGAAGCCCTTTGTTCCACCGGGCAGTTCGGCTTCGACCTGCTCTTTGTCGACAGGGTCCAGCTCGTGCAACTTCTACTCGAGGTTCCCAAAGGACTTAAATAAAAAGAGATTTTTCGAAATATAAATTGCATTTGGTAAATTGTAATCTAGAATTCTATTGTGAAATACTTTGAATAAATTTACATTTATAAATGACTTTTGTGATTAAAAAAAAAAAAGAAAAAAATAATTGCTCAGCGAAGGGCAGATAGTTGCCAGCGATCGAAATTTGTCGCCGATGACGTCTTAGGTTGCAAGACCTCAAGCGGCCATTGGAGACCACCGGCAAGGGTTGCCTGGGGTTGGGCCACCCTTGGTGAGGGTAGCGTGACTCAAGTGAAGGCCGCCTAAGGTCGCATGACCTCGGTGAGGGCCGCCTAGTTGCACACCAAGGTAGTGCGACCCTCGCAACCCCTCAGGGTGGTTGTGCAACCCAAATCTGGATCACTGCGACCTTCACGAGTCGTGGCCAGTGGCCCCTTGCGGTAGTTACCGCAACTCAAATCTAGGTAGTAACGACTTGTAGGAGGTTGGGCAACGTAGATTGCACACCGCCACAACCAACTTGTGGAGGTTGCAGCGACCTAGATCAAGCCCCTCGCAATGGTCATGACTCAGATCTGGGTTGCTGTGACTCACGGAGGGTTCCGTAACCTAGATTGTGCGGCACTGCGACTCGCGGAGGTCACCTGACCCTTCAGCAACAATCGCCCGTGTTGTTGCAACCTCTGACATCTCACTAGTCGCCACCGACCCCTTGTAGCCAGGTACAACCATGTCAATCGACCTCAACAGAGAAGATAAACAGTGTCATATAACAAGGGCAAAAATGGTAAAATAGAAAGTTGATGAGGATAGTTTTGAGAAAAGAAAATATACACCACCCTAGTCTTGGGCATACCGAGAAAGCTTAAGGTAGCCTATAGCTTATCTTGGGCTTTCAGTCTTCTAAATGCCCACTTTTCTCCAATGAGGTTTACAAAATATTTGCCAAACGCTCAATATTTGGCTCAAGGCCTTTTGGGTGTCCAAAGCCCACGCCCAAATGCATCCTTAGTACAACTAAAGTTTTGGCTATCAGATATTATCAAGAAACGCATCTTCGAGGACGATACAAGCCGCGCCGGCATCCTTAGAACGTCTTGCGTCTGCCTCGTGCGAACATGGACCCGAGACATCCGAATTTCGCGAGTGTCTCGTCTTCATTGACTCGAAACGCAAGGTGTGCACAGAGAGATGAGGATGGTCTCGAGACGCGAATTGGCTCGGGAAATTTTGGATACAGAGTTGAGGAGGTTGAAATTATTGTGAAGTTGAACTTTATAATTATCTCACCACAAAGGAGGGCAAGAGCCCTAAAGACAGTAAGGGTGTCGTACTAAATGTCTTGGTCCGAACCAATTTGATTTAAAGGTCTCTCGAGTTCACAGAGCTTATGCATGCTGTTCATGTTGAGTTTGCGGGTGTTAAAAGCCCAAAAAATGAATTG
Organism: Eucalyptus grandis x Eucalyptus urophylla; assembly: GCA_028830015.1. Classification (NCBI taxonomy): domain Eukaryota; kingdom Viridiplantae; phylum Streptophyta; class Magnoliopsida; order Myrtales; family Myrtaceae; genus Eucalyptus; species Eucalyptus grandis x Eucalyptus urophylla. Next base: position 54,521,753 of record CM054190.1, on the reverse strand, counting down.
AATATAAAAGGAAAGGACAACTTGAATGATGTGGCAAAATATGTCAAAAGTCCAACACTAAGTTAACATACGAAAAGAGACGCATGTATATAAAGAGAATATTATAGTACGTTTGATAACGTTTTTGTTATAGAAAATCATTTTTTTTCAAAAACACTTTTTTCTATTTTTATTCAAGAACAGTTTTCAAGTATTTGAACGGATTTGGCAAGATCTCATATATTTTTATAACTTAAAATTTCTTTTAATTTATTAATAATTTTACTATAATTTTTTTTTCCCTTCTCCTTCCTCCAGCCAATCACCCAATCACTGGCCAGCAACCAACCAGACAAAGGCTAATGAGGTCGTTGGCCTCATGGAGCCTCGCCAGCCACCGACGAGGTCACCTCAAGCCTCACAAGATGTGGGCAAGGCGTGGTCACGCCTCACCCAACCTCAACAAGGTTCTAGGGGGGCCCCGCCAATGGTGACTTCGCCAGGCCTCGTCTAAGCGGTCACTGACCAACAACCAACTAGGGGAAGAAGAGAGGAAGAGAAAGAAAAAAGAAAAGAAAAAACTTGATTCTTGTTTCTTGAGTTGTTTCGGGAACAAGAGACAACTTTTTTTTGTTTCGTTTCTATTCCAAATCTGTTTCCAGAAACAAAATAACTTACCAAATGTGTTTCTGCTCTATTTCTATTCTCGGAAACAAAAGAACAAAAATACATGTCCGTTACCACCTCAACCACGTAAACAAGCAAGTATACATTCAAAACCCTTCTACCATGCAAGACGACACATGAGGGGCTGAAAATTCAATGTCTGAATGTTCAACCGCAAAACAAGAAGAGAAACCACATGTATGTAAAATAACATAAACCTTGAAGACAAACAACGTGGGAATTGTTCAAGGGCAGCATCAGAAAAGGCTTGATGCATCTGCCTTTCTTCTTGCATACATGAGCAGAAAATGTTTAAGAAGATGGATTATAAAGGCTAAGCATGGATTATAGATGCCTGTCTTCTTGTTTTCTTGTTTTTTCAGGAGTCAGCTCTTTAAGGTTATGGAGCCAAAACAAGTACATCTCGGGTAAGCTCACTTAAGCTGGTAGGATTAAGTAGAAGACAGAATTTTCTCAGTACAGAACCTTGGCATGCTGCTCTTTCTATAAGTAAGAGACTTCTATCATCATTTGCTCAATTGCTCAAGCGAAGTCACTCTATGCGAATCCTCAACCACGCACAGGAAGGATACATATGAGTAAGAGGATTTTACCCCATAAGCACCCACAGCTTAGCATCTCGGAAAACTTACGGGAGGTTCCAAGCTACCTACGAGAATCCCAAGATCGATATCTTTGTCTTCAAACTTTTTTATGAAAGCATGACTCTGAAAGACGAAAGAATTCATTGTCAAAAAACCATCAGGGAGACTGTTAGATCTGAAACAGAGTTTGCATCACATATCACTTACCAAAAGGTCCAAAGACGAAGATCTTTGTTGAGGGTCCTTTTGTATGCTGAGATTCACAGAGGAAAGTGCACGTCAAAAAACAATACTGATTCTACAAAGAGAAGATGAGGAAAAAGTTGAGGGAAGTTTTGTGATTTGTCTTTTGCTGGCTCGTGCCCAGCACCAACAAGCACTATGGGTCACCTTCTAGTTGATAGATCTAATTTATACCAAAAAACAAAAGGATAGCGTGATCTCTTTGAGTTGAACCTAACTTGTTTCTTTAGGGTAAAGGCTTATCATTTTGCCACACCACTTCAAAGAGGATCATGCAATTGTCTCAGAAGAGCACCAAATGCTTTCCCCCGTTCAACTAGTTTCAAGAGACATCTCTCCTATTCTCAAATTGATATATTCGATCCCACATAAGCTACTGCGTGACTGATGCAATAACAGAGAATGTGTTACAGCTGGGAATTGATCACAGAAGTGACTTGTGATGGATAAAAAAAAAAAAAAAAAAACATTGTCTAGGGTCCTAGGCCCATAAAGATCACAATTTAGGTGGGATCAAACACCAGGTTTGAGGGGTGGAGATAGCTTGCTGTCAATCCAGTAGGAGACAAAGAATGTGCCAGATAGATTTAATATTGTGGAGGACTTGTGCCGATATCCAAACCCTGGAAGCATGAAACTGCCAAAGAGGTAAAGGCACGAGCTCGGCTTCACGTGAGGGCAAAAATGAGGATACATGGCAATTACAGCAAACAAGTAATGAGACAGTGCTTTGTCCTTACCAGGAAGATACAAATGAGCAGAACTCTGGGGAAAACTGATCTGCTGGAGCAGAAGGTGGTGGACTTTCGACGATCGCCTCCAAAAGCTCATAAAAGCTTGGCCAGCTTTGCTGATCTTCAGATTGCATGTAAGGAAAGCGTCCTATAGCACATTCAAGTACTACCATGCCCAAACTCCAGATATCACTGCTATAGTCATATGTGCTCCCGCTAATCCTCTCAGGCTAGAAGTAATAATGAGAGTTAGTTGAACTTTCATAAACCTGTTCCATGCAAAAATGTTTGTTCGATGTGCCAACACAACTGGAAGTTATGACTCAGGACTGGAATGAGTTTCAGTTTCATGAAGGTAGTTCAAAAGCAGTGGTACCCACATACCGACATATAATTGTAAGTTCCAACAAATGTATCTCGTTGACCCATTGAGCTCGCTAGCATAGCACTGACACCAAAATCTGTAATCTTGACTTCACCTCTGTGGTTCACAAGCAGATTGGATGGTTTTATATCCCTGTGTATTACATGTCTCTCATTGTGCAAATAAACAAGACCTTGTAAGACCTGAACACAAAAATCAGCCTTTAGTGTCAAAAAGCTTCGTTGGAACTCTTCATGTTTTATGAGAGATTTTTATCCACATGAGAACTCAATACCTGCTTACAGACCACTGCTAAATATGGTTCTAGAATAGTCTTAACTTGTCTGATCACATCAGCCAGGGATCCACGGTCCATGTACTCTAACACCAAGGAGAAAGCTCCATTGTGGTAGAACGAGTGGTAGCAAATCACGACATGTGGACATTGAGAAGCTTGATTTATCTTTAGCTCTTGTACAATCTGTTTACGGATCTCTTCTTGTATATTCATCTGGATGACCTACAAGTCCGAAATACACCTCCGATCAAGCAAAGACCAGAAACTTCCCAAAAGACTCAGAAGTAATAGAAGAACCTTCTACTTCTATGCAGTAGCAGTCAATGAAAAATTGTCAGCAGAAATGCCATTGGTATATTCGGCGTGAAACTCTACCCAACACACAGAGAAACTATGGAAGCAAATGCATTCTGAAATTTTGAGTTTGAAGATAATAGACTAACATCTAAGCTGCATGTGTACGGATAGTTCATTCAGTAATGCCACTGCTCTTCGAGCTTGTCAATAATAATCACTTTCTGTTTGAGAACCCGAACTTAGTCTAACCATGAACAGTTTAACCTCTGAGGTTTTAGTGCTGTGTGACATAGTTACGAGATTAATATTCAAACCATGAGCCTCTTAGGTTTAAATGTAAATTGAACTCAATCTAAAAGTTCCTCAAAGTCCTATCAACATGTTCCTTATTATAGACATGTACATATTAAGCAAAATATGTTGCAAAATAAGATATTTTGGGCGAAAGCAGTTGTCTCATTGCTAGTGAGAAATGCCCTAATAACTCCAAATAGACAATCCTGACATCTGCTTTGAAAGTATTGCTATCAGATATCTTTTCTAACAAAATTGTGCTGGTAATAAATATGAATGCGCACACAAATAGCATGTAAATGCATTAGAAGATCATGATGCTAGATAGCAAACTTTCGCTTAAATTGTAGTAAAACTACTAATTTTGATTTAGATTATAGACTAATAATCAAGTTATTATTTCGGCAAGATATGATAAATCATGATAATTAGGAACATTCATTTGTATTATACATATATTAATGCACAATCAATAAATCTGCATACAATTCTGTGTTCTACAAATTTCTGTTCCTTTGAGAGATAGATGTTGCCTGAGCCTCAATCTAAACTATATCCTAGTCAAGTCAAAAGGTGATATATGGATTTTGATTGCCGCTCCTGTTGGTCGTTGACACTGGAATATATTTTCCTTTGTTCCTGCCCCTTTGTCATATCAGAAATTTGCTTGATGGAAAAGCAATACTTAAGTAAAATTACTTGCATAAGGGATATCTTGCAGATTGCATGGACAAGATAGATTATAGACCAAATGCAACATAGAAAAATATCAAATAGGAAAACCTGCTGAGCAACAGAGAAGCCTTTCATGTTATTATAATTACCTTTAGAGCAAATAGTTTTCCAACCCATTTATGGCGAACAAGTTGTACCACACCACCACTTCCCTTTCCTATGACTTTGATAGTCTCAAGGTCTTCCAATGAGAAGTCAAGATCAAGTTCCTTACCATTGGAAAGCTGTCCACATGGGAAAAAGAACAGCAAATCTCATGAGCTCAAACTGGAACAAATTAAGAAAGAAGTGCTATGAAATCAAACATCCAGTTATGTCGACCATATTGATTGCCAACAGCAACAGCGACAAAGGAGAAGAAAATGTGAAAATCAAGTCCAACGCCATAGGAAGTTCAAGTGGACAAGGAACTGACTTTCTAATTGGCAAAGGTTCTAATAAGAAACACAGATCATCAACAATCGCAGATTCTCAATTAAAAACATTTATGTTGATGTTTTCTACCGGCATTCATGAAGTTTACACCACCCAATAGAGCTCAAATGCTACATCCAAAAGTCAAGTAATCTGGAAAGTTACTAGATGCAGAGAACAGTGGTACGAAGGAAACTATATTTGGTGAAGTAAGGAGAGAACAGGATAACAGTGGGAACAGGTAAACCCGATGGTCAATGTAACAGTACTCGAGTCAAGTCCTCAACATCTTAGAATACAGATTTCTGGCCAGCAAGCCATTCATGGAGGAGTCACATGCTGCTTCTATTTTGCTTTGGGAATCTTAGACCAAAGGTCATAGATCTAACAGGGTAGCACACGCATTATATGTAGCAATTCACCACACATTTAAGCAGAATTAGACAACTACGCTGGTTCGGTCAAATTGGCTTCTGCAAAAAACTTCACACAATCCATCCGAGTGACAAATACCTATCCTCCGCAGGAGGACAGAGATAACCTCTCTTATGGCGAAGTGAACCTAAAATCAGACTTACACAAGACTCCTTTTCTTCAGACTTGAGCCGCAGACCTTTGTGGTTCAATAGCAAATCCCCATCATGGAACGTGCCACTTGCAGTCCTGCATCCAATTGCGCCCGTTTATATTCACCACGAGTCGAACAAACTCCATAAGACTAATCAGTAAACTTCGAAGTAAACTTCAGCTGCTAACTATGGACATAGAGTTCCACATCGACTACAACAGCTCAAGCTGTCGAATCACGATGCCGCCTCAATCTCAACTCAACACCAAGTGAACAGCACCAAAGGTAACTTCATCCGCCGCGACGCCTCAATTGCATGCCCTTATTGGTTCATCTGGCATTTCCACGAGCGACAGACACAGTACCAAATCCTATGGGGCTTCTACTACGCGGCAATCGGAACATGCATCGCCGGAGAAACCGAAAAATCCAGGTCGATTTCGGAGGCAATCGGAGCCGGCGGCGACGGAGCTCATATCCGAGGCCTAAAAAAACGGACAAAAAAAACCCAACCCGCGCGCCGGGAGCTTACAAGAAGGAGGCGATCGGGGCGTCGGGAGCGGGGACCGCGAGCTTGAGGGGCTTCAGCGGCTTCGTGCTCCTCATCGCCTTCATGCCTCTAGGGTTCCGCGCTGGAGGAGAAGCTTCAATGGCGGACGGAGAGTTAGAGAGAGAAAGAGTAGAGAGAGAGAGAGAGAGAGAGAGAGAGAGAGAGTGTGTGTAGAGAGAGAATTGTTTTAGACTGTGTCTGTCTGTTTCGAGGGAGATGGTGACGAGAAGAAGTCCGTTGGAGGAACCAAAAATTCAAACCGGAGTGGCCGCGCAGAATATAATAAAGACGGTGGAGAACTTTTTTTGTCTTATTATTTTTCGAAACGAGAAATATATAATTATTTTCACTTTATTTTTAAAAAAGGGATTTTCTTCTTCTTTTCAATATTTTAACCTCATTCTAGGGTCTATTTGTTTGTGTTTTTTTTTTTTGTTTTTGAACACTTCTTCTGTTTTTTTGTTCCTGGGAACAAAAAATGAACAGAAACGCGTTTGGGTGCGTTTATGTTCCTTTTTTGTTCTTTTGTTCCCAGGAACAAAAAAGAAACAGAAATAAAAAACAACAAATTTGTGTTTCTTATTTCTAAAACAAAACTTAGAAACATTTTTTTTATTTTCTTCTTATTTTCTTTCTTTTTTCTTTCGCCGGTCGCCGGCCATGGCCATGGCCGGTGACCGACCGACAAGGGCTGGCAGCCTCGCCCAACCACGGTGAGCCTCGCCGTAGCTAGGCGAGGGTCGGCCTCGCCTTGGCTGGGTGAGCTCGAGCTCTCCTAGATCCGGCGAGGCCGAGCTCGCCCAACGGCCGGCGAGGCTCAGCCTCGCCGGGCCACCGCCAGGCAACGCCAACCTCGCGCCGGGCTGGGCGAGTCGGCATCGCTTGGCGGTGGCCCGGTGAGGTCGAGCCTCGCCGTGACTAGGCGAGGCCGCCGGCCAAAAGAAGAAAAAAGAAAAAAGGAAAATTAAAAAATAAAAAAATTATACAAATTTACCAAACGTGTTTCTGTTTATTTTTTATTCCCGGAACAAGTTTACCAAACGCGTTTTTTTGTTCAAAAATTGTTCCCCGGAACAAAAACATTTTTTTTATTTCTGTTTCCTGGAACAATTTTTAAACAGAAACGCAAACAAACGCACCCATTCTAGTCGCCGGAAAATGTCCGCCGGCAAATATTTGACTAACCAACATGATCGGACCTTTATTTGAGACTGATTTGAGAAAATGATCTTACTTCCTACATTTGAAATTTATCCTATAAATTTGGAGGATAAATTGATTCCCAACTTGCTCCAACGACCCGGTTTATTGTGTGCAAAATTTAACTTACTTGATAATTTGTTGTTGGAAAATTTTCATAATTCAAAAAAAGGAAACGTCATGTCTGAGAAATCAGGCTTAATTCACATGTATTGGCCAAGAAATATAAAGGAAAATTCGAGTAATATTTTGGGTTATAGCGGAATTGGTTAACCAGCGTTTTTATTTTATTTTGCTTTTTTGGCTTTGAAAATTTCGAGACATAAATATAAATAGCTCTTTTCAAATAGACTAGAGGGAAATTCTCAAATAAAGATTTCAAGTGAGCCTATTTTTTCAAATAAGGACCCGAAGTAACCGTTGTCTCAAATAAGAACTCGAAGTGGCTAATAAGTCTCAAATAAAGACCTGAACTTGCTGGCCGACCAAAATGTTCACCGGCCAGCAAGAGTGTGACATTTCCGATGGCCAGAATATGAGCAATTTGGTCCAAAAAAAATATAACATCAAATTAACAAACCCTAAAAATCACCTCCCAAAACTCTTCACATTCTTTTGATTTAAAAAGAAAAACTCTTTATGTTCTCATGTTTTTCTTCTTTTGCTCTTCATCTTCTCCATTCTTTGTCCTCTCTTGCTTGGAACACGGAAATTTTCTATTAATGGAACACGAATTGAAACACAACAAGAAACTCCTACCTTTGTTTCTTCACATCTTTTTCTTTTATTTTTTGTCTTCATTCTTTCCAACGAGTTTCTTCACATCTTTTTCTTTTATTTTTTGTCTTCATTCTTTCCAACGAAGAAGACAAATCTTGAGTAAAGCCACATTTTCGTTATTGAGACATTGTGTAACACGAGGGCCTTGATTCTTCATTATCTTTTCTTAGGTTTGCCATACACTTTAATTTACACTCTCATTCAACGGAGGTCAGTTTCGTTTAGGGAGGGAGGGAGGGAGGACACGTATCTTTGGAACTCAGGGAGACAAGGATTTTGCTCCATCGATAGAGAATGGATCTTGCTCCATCAACAAAAAATTTGGGTTCTCCAAACGAGAGGGGACAAAGAACGTAAAAAATGGGAATAAGAAGAACATGAAAATTTGGGGGGTTTTGTTTTTAGGGTTTATTAATTTTTATCTATAATTTTTTTGGGACAAAATTGCATATATTCCGGCCACTAGAAATGTCACATGCTCGCCGGCCGGTAAACATTTTGGCTAGCTGGCGAGTTCAGATCTTTATTTGAGGCTCGTTAGCCACTTCGGGTTCTTATTTAGAATAACGATCATTTCAGGTTCTTATTTGAAAAAATAAACTCATTTTAGGTTCTTATTTGAAATTTTTCTTAGACCAAGATAAAGGAAAATTCGAGTAATATTTTGGGTTATAGCGGAATTGGTTAACCAGTGTTATTATTTTATTTTGCTTTTTTGGCTTTGAAAATTTCGAGACATAAATATAAAATTATAAATAGCTCTTTTCACAGAGTCAGCTCCCTCCTCTTTGGATTTTGAGCGCCAGTCCTCTCCCTCGATAGCTGCCTCGTCGCTTGCAGGTGAGTTCCTGAACCGGGCCCTTCATCTGCAGATGAATTTCCAACCTTTTCGCCCCCTACCCTTTTTCGCTCGTCGATTGTATCTCGCGTTTCCCGTTTTGGGTTGCGAGATTACTGCTGAAAAATCAGAGCTTTAGCGGTTGAGTTTCCTCCTCGGTTCTTAACTCGACGCGTTAGTAGCCGTGGGTTTGAGTGATTCGAGATGTACGCCATTCAGATCGGCCTCGCACGTGATATCTCCCAGAGTACCCCCAGAACGAGAGCACCAGCAACATGCTTACTGGGGTTTCGCTGGTTGTGCTGTTTTGGTTGTATTGATGCTGTTCGTGATTTGGTTGGCAATGCTGTTGGTGGATAGCAGTGTGGAAAGATCGCATCCGCTGAATGAGATTTTCCCGTTTTACGAGTTGTGGGTAATGGTCGGCTGGAGTTGTGGGAGTGATTTTTAGGGAATGCGAACGCGACCGTGGAGTGATGGAGGCTTGGCTTGGATAGAATGAAACTAACCTGCATGAGCCACAGAGAACGTTTAGAACATTGTGAATCGATCAGCCCATGGTGACATTGGCCAGTGGGTTTCTTATGTAAATGGGGGATTTTCGTGAGGCCAAGTAGGGTGAAAAGGAAAAGACGAATCAAACTATCTTGCCTTACATGTTCTAGGAACCCAGTGAAGTATCCTTTGAGATAACTAATGTGAATGTTCATATCTACATTGTGCTACTGTGTTTCACGGATTTTGCATATCTTTATTATACGTTGTTTACTGCACAAAGTAAACATCATGGTCGTTTTTGTTTTTCTCGGTTTTGCAGAAAACGAGGATGAGAGTCAAGCTCTTGAGTATCCTTCACACGATGCCTGGCTGCGCTTCTTGCTGCCCAATATATTCATAAACTGGCCAGTTAATTTGTTTGTCGTTTTCATAATAAAAAGAATAAACAGTCCAGTAATGAGAGCTTTGTTAGTGTTTCTTTGTGCCGTCGGGCTGTCAGTCAATTCTCTGTGCTGTCTGACCAAGATTTGATCTATATGTAGCTGTTTCCTGGATGTTGCATTGGTGTAATCTTTAAACCTTTTCTCATTCAGTAATGGATCCTTCCACTATTGATTTCTAATACATCTTTCATTCTTTCAATTTTTATTGGCGAGTGATCTTATATATCCTTCAACGCATGAGTATCAAAATCAGTTATTGTCATTTTCTTATCCGTGAAACAGCAAACTTATATATGATCAGACATATGACTTAGACAAGAGATTTAACTTGTAGTAAGTCCTATGCTCCTGATTTTCTCTCTACTACTACTTTGTCCTCCTACTATTACTCTTTTTTTTTTCTTTCTCATTGCTTCTTTTGATGCCCATTTATATGTCTTTACTATTTGCTTTCGTTCTTAATATAAAAAAGGAATTGGTGATGTTCTTCACATTATGAACCATTTCAAGGACAACAGAAGAATTTGTAAAACGATTCTCTTTAGTTTGCAGAAATTCATTACTCAAATGTGTGCATGCACAATTCATGTGCATTTGTTGTGCAAACTCAAAAACACACCTTTGTGCATGCTTGTGCACAAGAACAGAAGCATGCACGCGTGTGGGCACACACATACATCGAGAATAGCCAGTAGAAAAAGGAGGCTTGAATTTTGGATTTATCAGCTTATTAGTCCCACATAGATCTTGCCATGATCAATGTTTTGATTCATTTTCACAGAAGTGTTTGGAGACTAACATCAACTGGTAGTAAGCATCTGCTTCATTCTTTTGTTACAAATGTTCTACTCTGTGGGGACAGTTTTCCTTGACCTATTTCTTCCTGAATTCCTGCTGGTATTATTGAACAGAGTAAGTACTCACCTTTAGCAGATAGCTGCAATAGGCATTTGTAGATTTGTAATAAAGAGGGAAGGACTTGTTCATTTGTAGTGGCTGCGGAACCCTAAATCTTCTGTTTATCTGAACCACAGATGGCATGCTGTGGCTTCATGGACTTGGGATGCCCAGGATGAAACGTGTGGAATTTGTAGGATGGCCTTCGATGGCTGTTGCCCCGACTGTAAACTCCCTGGGGATGATTGTCCACTGAGTAAGTTTTTACCATTCCACACTCTTTTCTTAGTAAGGTATGATGTTATAGCTGATATTGCCTCTTGAATATAGATGGAGATTTCCTGCATTTCTCCTCTTGAGATGTCTGCATTTGAATCTGAAGTATCTCTAAATAGTCAACAAGGCTTCAAGCTAGGCTAAATGCCCTGGGCTTTATAAGCAATTCAAGCAAATACTAAACAGTTGCTGTTTAACATAAAATGGTTGTTTCTCTTCAACATGTGCAGAAGGTTAAAAATGAATTTGGGCGTCTAATTTCTTTGCTGCACTCTGAGAAGGTCCCATTTACTTGGCTTTTTATTTCTTTTTTTTGCTAGAAGAGGAGCAATCTTCGATATAGCTCTTGTTTCGAAATGTATGCGGCATTTGTCTGAGGCCAAATCATCCTTCATATTCAAAGTTCCAAGCTGAGCTTTTGTTGCATGCCTTTTTTCAGCCGAGTAAGCTGAGCTTGGATATTCTAAGTTGAGCTTATTGCAATTAGTTAAAACTTGAACAGGAACTGGATATTTATAATGTCAAATAGCATGGCTTTTTTCTGAAACATGATGTGCTGTCATTTCCGGTCTATGTAAGTGAACCCCCATTTCTTGAATCTGTGTCATGGATGTTTTGATATCTCTAAAGATATGGTCACCTCTCCTTTCTTCCCAATTTGCCCTTCTCTCCCCCTCCTTGAAGCCACAAAAAAGAAGAAAAAGGAAAACAAGTGTGCTTTCTAAGAATAGTCATATTGATTACATATTCTGCGATTGTTCTGCAGTATGGGGTGCATGCAATCATGCTTTCCATCTTCATTGCATCTTGAAGTGGGTGAACTCACAGACTTCTCAGGCACATTGCCCCATGTGTCGGAGGGAATGGCAATTTAAAGAATGACGAGTCAAAACTCACAAATCCTCCCATCTTTATTGCATCTTGAAATGGGTGAAGACACAGACATCGCACCCCATGAGTTAGGAAGAACAGCAATTTATGGAATTACAAGCCAAAGTGTATGAAATCCTCCAACTCTTCCTCCTTTGCGCTTGAGTGTTTCTTAATTCAGCGAAAGGTATGTGCAGTTGATTTGTGAGGAATGATGTCACTTTGGATAAATGTTAATGTGAATGGCCAACATTACTTGGTGTTTGGCCCTACCCACTATATGAATGGCCTTATTGTCATGAATGTCTGATTTATAAGTGTGGCAATGTAATCTTTATATATGCATGAATTCAAGGGATTATCATGATACACAGTAGTTCTTAAGTACTGTCTAAAGATTGCAGATTTGCATGTTTTTCATACCTTGCATTAAACTACATCTGTTCTGGTAATCTGAGTTTTACTTTTCTACAATCGCCTATCGCTGTCAACTAGTTTGGTGTCTGTAGACTTTTTTTGGGATGTCTCCTGACCTGTGCAATTTGCTGAAACTGGGCAATGCCTTAGACTTTCTAACCTATTGCACGGACATCTTCCTTGGGATCTGAAGTGTTCTCAAAACCAGGAAAGACGAGGTGGCTGGATCGGTTTCGTTTCAAAGCAGGCCTTGATGATACCTAGTTTTGATCACAGACCATTTGCTCAAAAATGGGCGGGCCTTGCTTATGCTGCATATATTGCCAAGTTGCTTTCACCCGAGGGTTGAACAAAACAATTTAATAGATTACCAAATTCAGGTACCCGTATATGAAAACATCGTCCTCTGTCGGTGTCGCTATCACCAAGACCAGTTCCGCTTCCGTTTCTTGTTATCGAAGCACAAAAGAAATCCTTCTCCCACCTGTCATGCTTGAGATATGCCAGAGGGACTTTCATTTTGTTGGTCATTGTGAATGAGTGAAGTTGAGAGACGTGGATCTCAAGTACTATATAGTTGACAAACTTGGTTTATTCACATGTCTTTGTCCGTTCTTCTGATCTGCAATTTGTCTTCATTTAATTCCTGAAACTGGGAAATAGATCTCTACTTGTACGCAACATCAAATTGAACACAACCAACTGGCGCTCTTTCCCACTGCCGACCAATTCCTGAGATCGGGAAATCATGCTTGACGAATCCGCAATCACCTCAGTTGGATTACAGGCTAGTGGCTTCCTTTATCCCTCGAAGCTTCATACTTGGACGGCTCTCTCTCTCTCTCTCTCTCTCTCTCTCTCTCTCATTATCGAAAGGAAAATTTCTAATTTTTGTCACTATCCTTACATGTTTTTTTATAATCAAGTCTCTTTATTTTTACTCTCTATTCAAGTCTTTATACTTTCGCGAATTTTATAATCATGTCTTCGTGACGCAAAATTTTTGAGCTGACCTAACCATCATATTATGTTTTCCTCCAAGGGGCACGTCAACTAGATTTGTCCAGATTTTTATGTTGGAAGGTGGGAAATGAGTGAAAGTTAAAAGAACTGATTAGACAAGTTAAAAGTACATCAACTTAATTAGATAAGGCATGAAAAAAGAGGGATGCGACATAAAGTTTTATTTTTAAAGAAAGAAAGAAGGTACCTATCGATTGCATTAATTTGATACGTCACTTCTCATTTAATCTTTTCATCTCTTTACACACACATTAAGCAATCGTTAAAGAATAGTTACTCCATTCATGGACTGTTGGGGCATGTTCTTATCGCCACCGCTATCTGTCCTTGTCACTTACCACCCCATGACTTAAAATAAGATCTTTCTCTTGGAAAAAAAAAAAAAAAAACCCTTGAGAAAGCATCCTCGACCCAAAAAACCAACTTCATCGAAGAAAACAATTCCTTCAAAGGACTATCTTTTCAGACCAAAAGAGTAGACATTCGCTTCATTATTAAGCTTTAGATTTCAGATGGGCTGGTCCACGGTGGGACTGGGGTTCGTTAGTTGAGGGGAAATTGCCAACTATGTAGATGTTGATGGTTTGGTACGTGCGTGGGTCCTTCGCCCACATGGGACCATCACCAACTTGTCCAAAGAATCCTAGCATCTTCCTCTCTTGTTTCCCTTATGGCTAAGAAAAGCAAGTACTCTCTTGCCTTTTAACTCTAGCTAGGGTTTAGAGCAAGACATCGTTTTTGTACGAAACCGTAAAAAGATAATTAAAGTAGGGTCGAAATTGTCATGATTTGTTCCTATAATTCAATGTGTGGTTGAAGATAGAGACATTAGATGGGAATTCAAATAAACTTAGTCTCGAGTGTCACGCATGTCCCTAGAAAAAAGTAGGAAGATGACAAGGAACAAGAGTGCAATTGGAAATAAAAGTCCTATGCTTTCCGTTCTATTTTTCAATTCGCAGGTTGTTACAATTAGGATCGTGAGGGTCTTGAACACACTTTTTTTCTTTTATTCAAATTTCATTGCCTAAGATTCGAACTTGGGAGAAGATTTTATCATGGGTAATTTGATCATTTGACATTAAAAAGAAGAAAAAGGGATGGCATGTGAATTGGCAACTCCCAATGAAGTGAATGAGTGAATTATTATGATTATAAATGATTTCATCTTTATATATGGCATCGATCGCAATTTCTACTTTTTCGAGATAACACAAGGATATTTTGCTTTTCATTTGATTAATTCCGGCATATATATTTGGTAATCGACTCTGTCAAATGTTCATAAAAGCTATTGAAATTTGGGTATTCTCAAAATTAAATTAATCTTCGGCATCTTTTGAAATGCCAATTCATTTTCCCGACTGGAAGTCATTTATTAAAGTAAGGATATGTTGGACCTACCTCTCTAAGCGGAAGCCTAATTCTCTTTCTCATTGTTCTTTTTTTTCTTCACATTTTTGAAATTGGTTCCCAATCTCCAATTCCCATTCTAACTGTCATTCAACACGACGAAAGTGAGCTTGCTTTTGCATGATTATATGTTTATTTGAAAAGATAGAAAGCGAAGACAAATTTAGGATTCATTTATTTGAAAAAAGTTATTTTCGAGAAATTATTTTTCAATGTTTAGATAACAAAAAACTAATCGTTCAATTGGAAAACGTTTTTCATTTATCAAAACAACATAAATTAAATTGGGGGAAAAACTTCATCTTTTGATTAGTAAGAAATCACTTTTTCTAAATCATCAAATAAATGAAGACTAATCATTTTTTTTTTGTAACAATGGTTTCCATGGGAAATTTATCTTTTACTATGAAGTTTTCAATTAAACAAACGCATCACAACTCCATTTATTTCGTGAAAAAATGAATTATGCGAAAACACTTTCCAAAAGAAAATAATTACTTGAATTGTTTGATAAATCTATCAATGAATAATATTTTCATTATTGACATATTGGAAATATTTTCCATTCATTTATTTATGTAAATTGTACAAACGATGATTTGTAATGAAAAACATTCTTGAAATTATTTATTTTTGGGGAAATAAATACACTCCAAATGTCTTTGCTTTCATGAACGTTCTAGCATATCCTCATTTTTTTTATTACGAAAAAAATTATGAAAAAAATCCTTAGTGAGGACAATCAACGAGATGAGAATAAAAGCAAATATCCGAAAATCTGCCGACGATACAAAAATCATCGCACTACAGACAAGACAACTAATGACAAAATATGAAAAAAAATAAAGAGAAGGTCTCCCGACATGTTCGAGGATCAAATCACCCCGAAATCAGCGTCTGCTGGATTAGAGGGCCCATTAGCCTCTCACATATCTCCACCTGTCAAATAAAAAAATTAAAAATCAAAAAGCAAAAAAATCAGATTTTGTTTGGAAAAATGCCTTCTTTGTGAATTTTTTATCTACTTATTATTTTGTGGAGTAATAATCCTTTTTTTCCTCTTTTTATTTTTTATTTTTTTGAGTGTGAGAGAGAGAATTGGGTGCTTCAATTATTTTTTAGTTATATATATGTAGAGAAAGAGAGAGAAATTCGTTAACTGGTTTCTTGGTAATGACATAGATGGCATAATGATACCAGGAATAAAGCCACACGGATCCATAACCCCACGTGCAAATATATAATCAAAATCGAAACCCCAAAAAAAATTATTATTGTTTTCATTTTTTTCTTTTGCCAATCTCAAAATTATACTCTTTTTCTCTTTTTTGCTTCATAAACAAAACGCCCAAAAGAAAAAAGAAAAAGAAAACTTTTGCCGTCAACATGCACACGCATCAAAACAATTA
Organism: Eucalyptus grandis x Eucalyptus urophylla; assembly: GCA_028830015.1. NCBI lineage: Eukaryota > Viridiplantae > Streptophyta > Magnoliopsida > Myrtales > Myrtaceae > Eucalyptus > Eucalyptus grandis x Eucalyptus urophylla. The sequence goes on along the minus strand of CM054190.1, from coordinate 54,505,942 downwards.
AACCTTCCACCTTACCTGAACTGACAAAACCTTTTGGCCAAAAAAAAAAAAAAAAATTGCCTTCAACACGCACACACATCGAAACAATTAAACCTTCCACCTTACGTGAACTCTTTTGACCAAAAAAAAAAAAAATGACAAAACTTTGTATAGAAATTAAAGATGAACGGTTTTAGATTCCGTATAGATTTTACTCAAAAATACCCATTGAAATAGGTTTCCTCATTTCTTGAACTTGGAGCCTACCTCAAATACTTAGGAATTTGAAACCTAATATGTTACAACAACTAGCTACGTATTTACAAGAGATAGCAACGGCCGATAGAGCTTAAGGTTTGAATAGTAGGTGTGAGAATTTAGGATTTCATTATAGGTATTTTTTAAAAGAAAATGATACTGTTGCATATAGTCACAAAGATGATTGATGCAAAGGTGTGAAGTGATTTTCAAAAAAACTCAAATATGTATTTGAAATTTTTCAAAAATAGTGGTGTATTAGTGGTCTTGAGCGAAATTTGAGGTATGTTTGTGGTAATCTTCATTTCGGCTTTATATCGAGGGCTCTTTTTTGTTGTTATGGACTTTTCCTCGGTCAATCTTTATCAATGCACATCCGACTCACGCGTAGCGACTAAGGTTTTGCTCACATGAAGGCGACACGATCAAACACAAAATTTGCCCCATCCGAGCTAGGCGCTTGACGACTAAGCACATTCTTTCTTTAATTGGTAATATAATTATCATACACCTGCAATCAAGTCCCATGCGGAAACCTGGCTAAACCAGGTTGGTTGTTGACTAAGGTTTCGTTGCTCGCAAGCATTGTTGCCTTATTTTAAGGTTCCACAAGCAGGCCCTCCCGCTTGTAATTTTAAATCTTAGCCTTATTTTCTTTTTGAGTTTGTCCTTTTTAGAAGAAGAAAATGAAAAAAAAAAGAAAAAGTAGAGGACAAAGACGCCATTGACCAGTCGGTGAGATCAAGTCTTTCTTCGAGACTGACATGATCACTAATCTTATTTGAAACAAAATCAACTTTAGATTCTTATTTGTGAAAATGAGGGTTTCACCATTTCAGGTTCTTATTTGAAATAAGATCAAATTCATATTTTTATTTGAGAAAATAATGGTATTTCATATCCTTTTGGAAATTTTCCCCAAAAATTTTGTGCTAACCTAACAGCATTCATGAGTCTCACAATGCCATCGCATCGTCTTTGAATGGTTGTTCCTTTAAAGTTGCGCATTAGTTGATCCACAACCTCCATTGCTTTCTCTTGGTACCTATTGACCTCATTGATCCATACTTTTGTCAACTATCGTGTATATCGACAACTGATTAGTAGCAGTCATCAAATGTGCATTAATATCGATAATAATGCTTGTGGTCACAATAATGGGGGGACATGCTTATTACAACTTTACATTTTTGTTAGGCACTTTTATTCATATAGACAATTCGGCCATTTAAGGTGGACAAACCATACATCCGCCATATCTCTCACACATATTACATTTATAAAAAAAATTTCCATCTTCCTAATAATACTTATCTTCTCTTACTACTAACATTCTTATAATATTTTCTCTTCATATAATTACTCGATCATTTTTAAACATATTGCATGATGTTGATTTGGTTATAAACTTTCTAATTTTATTGATGTAGTCATAAACCTTTCCACAAAACTCTAACATAGTCCTCCCTATTGATTACTATTGAAAATTGTTAATGTGACGTCTAATCTTTCACCAACCATCCTCTATGGTATATACATAGACAACTCATGGGACGCTATATTAGCAATATATATTCTCAAGAATATCTTGAATTTCATGGAAAATGAATCATTCGAAGAAATTTTTTGAAAAAACGACCACTCTTGTCGCTTGATATAATTAGTCCAAAAACAATGTTTTCATTATCGATAATGATTTACGCCTAAAATAATTCCGTGAATAATGAAAATAATTTTGCTTTAATTTATTATCATAAGCAATTCAAACGGTCATTTTTTTATTAATATTTTTCTTCATTTTAAAATGTCTTTGCGAAAATGACTGGCGTTACTTTATCCGGCAAATTGGGACGTTGTCCCTCCATTCACGAACGTTCGAGCATATCATCATTGTAGTATTGGGAAAACTTATAAAACTCAAGTGGGGTCAATTAAAGAAATGAGATAAAATAGCAATCAGAAAATCCGCCGACGTATCGGGAGAGCGACATGATAAATAAGAAATGAATCCAACAATACAACAAATAATCACACTACGGACAACTAATGACAATTACAGGAAAAAACCAAAGAGAAGAAAGGACACATTCGAAGAAGACGACATCCCACGAAATCCGCGACCGTTGGATGGAGGCCCATCGGCCCATCGCGCATCGCCACCTGTCGGAAGAAGAATTCAAAAAAAAAATATAAAACACAAAGAGATCAGATTTTTCGTTAAAATGCCTTAACTCGCACGTAATCTTCCTGACGTGTTTATTGAATATAACAGCGAAATGTGCACACTTAGAAGCCAGCAAATACTGGACACGTGTCATTAGGCGCCGCGGTCTATAATATCTGATTTAAAAATAATAAAAAAAGAGGCCCACCTAATTGGCGGAGTGCCCAAGTATGACTCATCATATGAGTTTATCTACTAATTACTTTGAGAGTAATAATCCCTTTTGATTTATATTTTTAAGAAAAAGAGTAATGGGATCCTCTAATAATTATTTGGAGTAATAATAATTTTCATAATTATATAAATAGAGAGAGAGGCTTACCCAATCAAGTTCAGTTACTTGGTAATGGCATAGATGGCATAAATGATACCAGGAATCCAGCCTAAGATAGTGAGCAACACACAGATCCAGAACTCCACCTGCATACACAAAATAATCAAAATCAAAAAGCCCTCCCAAAAAATCATATTCCTTTTTTTTTTTCTTTTCTGCTTAAACATTAAGAAACCAGAAAACTAAAAATAAAAAACTGCCTCCGAAAATAAGACTTTCACCCTCCTCATAAAATCGGCAAAATTATTAGGGCAATTAGATATTAAACCATGCTTTTGCTTAATAATTTAAATTTTTAGAATAATTAGTAATAATTTCAGAAAATCTTACATAATATCAAAACTGATAAATACTATTCTAAGAATTTAAACTGTTAAATGAAAGCATAGTTAAATATCTACTTACGTTAACAAAAACCCTACTAAAAAGACAAAAAACCCAGAACTCCCACCTCCAAGGCAAATTAATATTTTCCCCCACTGAATTTATTAATTAAAGAAGAAGAAGAAGATAATAAGGAGGGCGATCATCACCTGGCAACCAAACTTGAGGAAGACCCCGAGAGGAGGCAAGATGATGGCTAGGAGGATGTCGACGCAGTTCATCGTGCCCTCGTCCGCCATTTTCCCCTCTTCTTTTTCTCTTCTGCTAGCTCTCTCTTTACCGAAGCGAAGGAGTGAATTTGCTCTCTGCAAGAAGCCCTTTTCGAACGAGCTTGAGAAAATGCAGAACAAACACGGAAGAGGGAGAGAGAGAGATTCAAGGGATATTGGTAAGCGAAAGTGATCAAGGGATGCGGGATCGAGGCTCGTACTTATAGGGGGCCTGGGGTGACACGCGGCGGCCATGCCGGGGCTTTGCTTCCCGTGGGCGTATGCTTGCTTCTGTTTATTAATCCATTCTTCAGACGGATAGGGATGGTGAATTAGGCCTTTTTTTTCTTTCTTTTTTTCCCTCCTCCTTTAAAAAATGACTCGAATTTGAAGCTTAAAAGAAGCGTCTTCTTTTAGGGTTGACCAAGAATCACGTCCAGCTCAGGATCACGAATGGGGATGATGAGAAGATGGGCTGACGGTTCGTGATCCTAAGACCCCCCCCCCCCCCCCCCCCCCCATGTGCACGGCTGCCAACCCTCTTACATTATGGTGCAAAAAAAAAAAAAAAACCCCTCTTACATTGGATTTACGGTCTGCTTGGACCACATCATTTAATCGTTGTCATGATGTGTCCCCTTCCATCTTCCGGCGTTTGACCTCACGAAGGAAATCCGATCTATTTTTTATTTTTTATTTCTTTTAGTTCGGATAGTTTCCTAGTTTAAATAGGTAGTTTTAGGGCATGTGTGATCATCATCCTTTTTTTTTACTATTTTTCTATTCTTTTTATTTCTAGAAATATAAAAATCCATTTGATAACATGTGTTAATTTTTTTATACGGAAACAGGAAGCAAAAAAAAATATATATATATATCTACTTTGTTCCCGGAACAAATTTGAAAAAAAAAACTATTTCTAAATAGAACTTGTTAACAGAAATAAAAAAGTAATCAAACGTACCATAAGTGGTTTCCTAAAATATTTTTGTTTTGAGAGATATTTCTTGATTAAAGAAAATACTTTTTGGATAATCATTTTCCAGAAAAATGTTTTTTTTTTTTTTTTTTTTTGGTAAAGGGTAATGATATATTGAGCTAAAACCAGCAAATATACAGGATTCGGCACCACAAAACTTGCACTCAACAAGACAGAAGCCTCTAATCGAGTGAAAGGGCGCCAGACACAAAACACCGCAAAGCGGTCAACTCAAGCAAGGGCCGAAACAGGAAGCCCAAAACAGCGACGCAGGGTCGAAGCAACAACTAAAAACAGACAGACTAAACAAAAGGCCACGTAGGGCCAAGGAGAAACAACTCGCAAAACTAGACTAAGGCGACCTCGACGATCGGCATAGGAGAGTTGAAGATAGATGGGTCAAGGCCCCAGTTTCTTTGTAACCTCCTATTCCTTGGGCAATCTTCCACGCTTTTGAACGTTAAGGCTTTATCCTTCACAACTTTAATGAGATGCTTCTTGATAGCCGCAACCACAACCGGATGATCTCTAAAGAGGATGTCGTTTCTATACCTCCAAATGAGATGGCACAAAGCTCCAAAAGAGAAGCGACCAATGGCGTGACAGAAATCCTTACCTGTAAGGAATCTCATTGCCCACTGAAGATTTTCTGTCCAAGTCCCATTTCTCCATGGGAGATTGCACCTGGCCGCCCAAAAGTAGGCCATGCTAGCCGTGATGCAGCAACCAAAGAAGAGGTGGTCAATAGAATCCGGCGTGAGCTTGCAAAATGCACATACTTCATTCCCAATTCTCCCATAAGACATAAGAAAAGCTTGGGTAGGAAGTCGGTTCTTAGTGATCAGCCAGAGGTTGAATTGGTATCTCGGAGTGATGGCCTTGTTCCATTTCCAGAAAAATGTTTTTCCCTCGTTAGGTTAGAAAATTCTTGGTCCTAACTTTAAGCAAGCATTTTTTTAACCGTAAATGATTTTTTATTAACTGATCATTTTTAGCAAACCAAACGTAGGATCGTCCAAAAACGCAATCCACGGAAAATTCTTTCACTCAAATGAATAGACTCTTGATTTTAGTGAATTTCTCAAGAAGGGTCCTGATGGCAATAATGAATTGTGCAGGGTGCTCGTGAATTACATCCTAGAGAAATTGTAAGTGTTTTGAAACCAATAAATCTTGTGCTGAGATCTTGTGAATCTCGTTGTGAGACTGAAAAACTATTTTGTGAGAAACAAATAGCGAACATTATGTGAATTATTAGGCATAATTATAAGTTGGGTAGTACTGAGAATTTTTGTGTGTGTGAGAGAGAATGGGGCACTTCAATTATTTTGTGGTTATACATATGTGGAGAGGGAGGGAGAGTACTTGACTTCTTGGTAATGACATTGATGGCATAAATGCTACTCAAAATAAAGCCATGGATGAGAGAGTTTGACTTAAAATAATGGTGAGGCCCGGCTCCACGTGGAGAACATGTCACCTCTTGATTGGCCAATGTACAGCAACTTGGCGTCGCTAGCCCACTCAATATTTTCTCCTAATTTAGAACTCCACCTCCAAATATATAATCAAAATTGAAACCCCCAAAAGATAAGTATTTTTTTTTAAAAAAAAATTTGGTCAGTCCTACTCTATTCCTACTCTATACTCACTCTCAGGCTTTTGCATGCCTCTTGCAGGGCGTGGGAGTCGAAACCCACTCTTGAAATCCCCACCCCATCTCCCCTTGAGAAGGTGAGAATTTGAACCCATCACCTCCCCCTTCCATGTTGGAAGGATGGCCACTGGGGCCGAATCCTAGTGGTTTCATTTCTCTCTTTGGTCAATCCCAAAATTATATGTTTTTTTCTCTCTCTTTTTTCTTAATAAACAAAACGCCCAAAAGGAAAAAAATAAAAAAACTTTTGCCGTCAACATGCACACGCATCAAGAAAATAAATTTTTTCACCTTTCATAAACTAACAAAACCTAATGTAGAAACTATGGTTGGACGATTTTAAGCTTTGTTCCCGTTCAAGTTTCACCTAGAACTTGGAACATACCTATTATAATAGATTACCTAATTTTAGAACCTTAAACCAGTCCTGCATACTTAGGAACCCGAAATCTACCATCTACCCACATTCCGTATGTACTTTTAATTTAACGATTGCAGTAAATCATTACCTCTAATGACCATCATTTGCTATAATCCACTGATATTTAAATACTTGAAATTTATGAAATATTAATAAAGCAAAAGTCTTAATCATGTATTTTGTTAAAAATGGAAGCTCAAATTAGTGGTTTCGGATTACACACTTATCATTAGACGTTATAGAATGTCGTATGATCACTCAAATTAATCAACGACACAGATCTAGAAACTATAGTTAAGAAACACATCAAAATTTAATCAACAATATGACTTCAGATACTAAAAGTGCAGTACATGAAAGTAAAGATAATTGAAAGATAATAATTTTTTTTGTTCACAAACACAGTATTCTATAGACGAACGATGTTATTTTAATGGTTATATCATAATCACCGCTGAGTAGTTCTTCTATGCTTCTAGCCATGTTCCCTTACCTTTGAAAATTTTGTGCCCACACTTTCACGATGTCATGACCTCGTTTCCAAATAGTTGTTTCTTTAAAATCGCACGTCGGTCACTCCACAACCTCCATCACTCTCTCTTGATGCCTTAATCGATAATCTATCGACCTTATTGATCCATATTTTTGTCAACTATCATTAGCCATCCACCGTCGTACATCAACAACTAAACAGTATTAGTCATCGATCTGCATTAATATCAATAATAATCCTTGTGATCATCGACAATGGGTACATGCTTAATGATACTGTCAACATTCTTGTCACGTGCTTTTGTTCTTATAGACAACTTGACTATTCTTCGCTGCAAACAACAATTAATATCAATTTATCTTTTGTTTCTCATGAGGTACATATAAAAAAAAAATTATCCCAATTTCAAAGAAATACGTGCATTCTATTGATGAGGGTTACTATTACAAAAAATCTTAAATCATGTCCATCGTGACACAAATAATCTAATTTTGTTTATCATTAATAACCTTAAAATTGTTTATTATGACACAAATAACCCCAAATATTTTTTTTTTGTCATAAAAACCCTTAATTTATACTAGTGTGACAAATTAACCATTGATAGGATTGAAATTGATGCTAAGTTTAGGCTTTTTTGTCATTAAGAAAAGAATATATAGTATTTGTGTCACACATTCCCTTAATATTTTTGACACTAGTACCTTAAAATTGCTCGTTATGACACAAATATCCCAAACATTTTTTGTGTCATAAAAACTCCTAATTTATACTCGCATGACAAATTAACCATTGATAGGATTGAAGTAGAGGCTAAGTTTGGGTTTTTTTTTTCGTGATTAAGAAAATAATATAGGGTTTTTGAGCTATGCCAGGCAAGTTTAGGATTTTCTTTACAAAAAAAAAAAATTGGAGTCTTTATGTCATAATAGATAAACTTTGAGATTTTTTGTGATATTTATCTTTGAGTTAAATTATAAAAGTTTAATTTTATATGATGAACAAGATATCCTAATCTAAGATGGAAAAAGTGACAAGCCATATGTCCTCCTTATCTCTCACACATTTTACATTTATATAAAATTTCTATCATCCTAACAAAACTCGACTTCTCTTGACAAGACATTCTTCTAATACTTTATTATATAACACTTAATTAGTTTGAAATATATTATATGATACGGATTCAGTCATAAATTGCCAATGTGATCCTAAATTTTTACACAAAACTCCAATCTAATTATTCTGGTCAATTACCATGGAAAATTATTGACTTTACTTTTAATTTAGTCACCATCAAACATCTGGACATTGCACATGGCATAGTTTCGTAAGCCAATTTATGGAATGCTGTATCAACAACATATTTTCTAAAAAATAATTCATGTCTAAAATAATTTCATGTATAATGATAATAATTTACTCTATTTTATTATCATAAGCAATTCCAACGGTCGTTTTAAAAATATATATTTTTTTATCATTTTAAATTGTCATTGCGAAAATGACTCTCGTTACTTTATTCGGCAAATTGGGATGCTGTCCCTCCTCCGTTCACGAACCTTCGAGCGTAATCTCAATTTTATCAATAGGAAAACTTATAAATCTCAAGTGGGGTCAATTAAATAAACGAGATTAAAAGCAATATCTGAAAACCTGCCGACAGAGCCAGGGCGCCATTTCATATAGGGAAAATGTCACAAATAGTCCCTATATTTTTACTCAATGTCCAATTTCGTCCCTGAACTTTCGATTGGCTCAATTTGGTCCTTGAACTATTGATAAAATGTCCGATTTAGTCCTTGAACTTTCGAATGACTCAATTTGGTCCCTGAACTATTAATAAAATGTCCGATCCAGTCCCTGAACTTTCGATCGGCTCAAGTTGGTCCCTGAACTATGATGAAATGTCAAATCTAATCCTTCGTTACTGTTTTTCTTTTTTTTTTCCTTTTTTTTTCCCTTTTTTTCCTTTTTTTTCCTTTTTTTTTTCTTTTTTTTCCTTTTTTTTTTTCGCTTTCCCCGGCGGACGGCCGGCGTCCGGCGAGGGCCCTCGCCGGCGTCCCTCGCAAGCGCCGGCGAGGGGCTCTCCCTCGCAGACGCCGGCGAGGGGCCGTCCTCGCCGGCGTCTGCGCGGGGCTCTCCCTCGCCAGATCTGCGAGGGAGAGCCCCTCGCCCGCTTGCGAGGGACGCCGGCGAGGGGCTCCCTCGCAAGATCGGGCGAGGGGCGCCGGCGAGGGGCTCTCCCTCGCAGACGCCGGCGAGGACGGCCCCTCGCAGATCTGGCGAGGGAGAGCCCCACGCAGACGCCAGCGAGGACGGCCCCTCGCCGGCGTCTGCGAGGGGCCCTCTCGCCGGCGTCGGGCGAGGGCAAGGGGCTCCCTCGCCAATCTGGCGAGGGCCCCTCGCCGGCGTCCCTCGCAAGCGGGCGAGGCGCTCTCCCTCGCAGACGCCGGCGAGGACGGCCCCTCGCCGGCATCTGCGAGGGAGAGCCCCGCGCCGGCGCTTGCGAGGGACGCCGGCGAGGGAGCCCCTCGCCCTCGCCCGACGCCGGCGAGAGGGCCCCTCGCAGACGCCGGCGAGGGGCCGTCCTCGCTGGCGTCTGCGTGGGGCTCTCCCTCGCCAGATCTGCGAGGGAGAGCCCCTCGCCCGCTTGCGAGGGACGCCGGCGAGGGGCCCTCGCCGATCTGGCGAGGGAGCCCCTCGCCCTCGCCGGCGTCGGGCGAGGGCCCCTCGCCGGCTTCCCTCGCAAGCGGGCGAGGGGCTCTCCCTCGCAGATCTGGCGAGGGAGAGCCCCTCGCCCGCTTGCGAGGGACGCCGGCGAGGGGCTCCCTCGCAAGATCGGGCGAGGGGCGCCGGCGAGGGGCTCTCCCTCGCAGACGCCGGCGAGGACGGCCCCTCGCCAGATCTGCGAGGGAGAGCCCCTCGCCGGCGTCGGGCGAGGGCGAGGGGCTCCCTCGCCAGATCGGCGAGGGCCCCTCGCCGGCGTCCCTCGCAAGCGGGCGAGGGGCTCTCCCTCGCAGATCTGGCGAGGGAGAGCCCCACGCAGACGCCAGCGAGGACGGCCCCTCGCCGGCGTCTGCGAGGGGCCCTCTCGCCGGCGTCGGGCGAGGGCGAGGGGCTCCCTCGCCAATCTGGCGAGGGCCCCTCGCCGGCGTCCCTCGCAAGCGGGCGAGGCGCTCTCCCTCGCAGACGCCGGCGAGGACGGCCCCTCGCCAGATCTGGCGAGGGAGAGCCCCTCGCCCGCTTGCGAGGGACGCCGGCGAGGGGCCCTCGCCGATCTGGCGAGGGAGCCCCTCGCCCTCGCCCGACGCCGGCGAGGGGCTCTCCCTCGCAGATCTGGCGAGGGGCCGTCCTCGCCGGCGTCTGCGAGGGAGAGCCCCTCGCCGGCGTCCCTCGCAAGCGGGCGAGGGGCTCTCCCTCGCAGATCTGGCGAGGGAGAGCCCCGCGCAGACGCCGGCGAGGACGGCCCCTCGCCGGCGTCTGCGAGGGAGAGCCCCTCGCCGGCGCTTGCGAGGGACGCCGGCCGTCCGCCGGGGAAAGCGAAAAAAAAAAGGAAAAAAAGGAAAAAAAAAGGAAAAAAAGGGAAAAAAGGAAAAAAAAGGGAAAAAAAGGAAAAAAAAAAGAAAAACAGTAACGAAGGATTAGATTTGACATTTCATCATAGTTCAGGGACCAACTTGAGCCGATCGAAAGTTCAGGGACTGGATCGGACATTTTATTAATAGTTCAGGGACCAAATTGAGTCATTCGAAAGTTCAAGGACTAAATCGGACATTTTATCAATAGTTCAGGGACCAAATTGAGCCAATCGAAAGTTCATGGACGAAATTGGACATTGAGTAAAAATATAGGGACTATTTGTGACATTTTCCCTTTCATATATAAGAAATGAATCCAACAATACAACAAATCATCATCACGCTACGGACAACTAATGACAATTACGGGAAAAAAAAAAGAAGAGAAGAAAGGACACATCCGACGAAGATGATATCCCTATGACCCAAAAAAAAAAAAAAATAGAAGAAGATAATATCCCACGAAATCGGGACTGTTGGATGGAGACGCATCGGCCCATCATGTGTTGCCACCTGTCGAAACAAAAATAGAAAAAGTACGAAAAATCAGATTTTTCGTTAAAACGCCTGAACTCGCACGTACTCTTCGTGGTTCTTTTATTAGATATTTTGCGCATTCAAAAGCCCGGAAGTACAGGACGCGTATCGTTACGCGTCGTGGTCTAATTATATCTGGTTTGAAAAACAATAAAATAAAAGAGACCCGCCTAATTAGGCGAGTCCCCATGCATGACTCATCATACAATTTTATCTATTAAGGGACTGTTTATTTTCATTTCTTTTTTCTATTTAAAAAAAAACAGAATCGGATTTGTTTGCATTTTTATTTCAAATCTATTTTTTTTCTCAAAACACGTTTGGAACAAAAACAAGAAATAAAAAAAAATTATTTCTTTTTTTGGAACAAAATTTAAGAACAAAATTAGCGATGTCCCATTTTTTTCTTCTTTTTTTCCTTTTCTGGGGAGACAGAGGGGGAGAGAGGGGGAAAGGGAGAGAGAGAGAGAGTGGGGGTCCCTCTAACAATTATCTGAACTAATAATATTTTTCAAAATTATATCCATATATACATATATATGCGTGTGTATATATAGACACGCAGAGAGAGAGAGAGAGAGCTTACTCAATCAAGTTCAGTTACTTGGTAATGGCATAGATGGCATAAATGATACCAGGAATCCAGCCAAAGAGCGTGAGCACCAAACAGATCCAGAACTCCACCTACAAATATACATACGTAAGTCAAAATCAAAACCAAAATCAAGATCAAAACTATTAAGAAACCCTCCCATGAATTATATCTCCTTTCCCATTTTTTTTTACTCTTGCTTATACATTAAGAAACCAGAAAAAATACAAAATAAAAAATTTGCCTCCCAAAATAAGACTTTCACCCCCGCATAAAATTGGCAAAACCCTACTAAAAAAAGAGAAAACCCAGAATTCTCGACTTCAAGGCAAATTACTATTTTCTTTTTCTCACTCTAAATTAAAAGCAGAGTAAAAAAGGAAAAAGGAAAAAAAAAAGGAGGGAGAGAGAGGAGGAGGGCGATCATCACCTGGCAACCAAACTTGAGGAAGACCCCGAGAGGAGGCAAGATGATGGCGAGGAGGATGTCGATGCAGTTCATCGTGCCCGACATTTTTCCTGTTCCTTTCTGTCTCTTCTGCTAACTCTCTCTTTACCAAACCCAAGGAGAAGCGGAATTTCTCTCTGCAGAAAAACCCCTTTTCGAACGGGCTCGAGAAAATGGAGAAGAAACAGAGAAATCGAAAGGGAACGGAGGTTGGCGAGAGAGAGACTCGAGGGATATTTGCAGGTTACGGTAAGTAACAAATGGATGGGCGGAAGTACTTATAGGGGACGGTGCCGACACGTGGCGGCCAGGCCATGGCTTTGCCTTTCTAGGGCTTTTGCTTGCTTCTTTTATTTTTTATTTTTTTTTATTTTTTGGATCTGTTTATGAGTTTATTCTTCGGGCGGATGATGAAGAATTGGGTCGTTTTTTTTTTCTTTTTTTTTTCCCGTTCTTCTTTGTAAAATGATTCGAATTTCTAACTTGAAAGAGGCATCTTCTTTTCGGCTAGCCCAAAAATCATGTACAGCTCAGGATTATGAATGACCATGGTGATCCTACAACCCCATGTGCATGTTCCCCTCCTCCTCCTCCTCCACCTCCTCCTCCCACCGACCTGGGGTTTGATTGGACCACATTAATCACGAATTGCCACGTCTCATCTTTTGGAATTTGAACTCGTAAAGAAATTTCAATCTAAATTTTTTATAGTTTCCGATAGTTTCCTAATTTAAATAAGTAATTTAAGGATATGTTAAATAATCATCTTGTTTTTTTTTTTATTTCTCGAAATGAAAAAAAAATGGATATCCATTTGATAATATCTATTAATTTTTCTATACTGAAATAAAAAATAACTAAGGAATAGATTTGCTTAGAAATAATAAGTAAAAAATATATATAATTATTTGTTCATAGGAACATAAATAGGAAAAAAAAACTAGTTATGAACAAAAATTGTTATCGGAAACATAAATGTCACCAAACTCACTTTGAGTAGTTTCTTGAAACGTGTTTATTTTGAGAGAAATTTCATGTTTAAAGAAAATACTTTCCTAATAATCATTTTCTATAAAAATGTCCAGCCCTTGTTAGGTTAGGAAATTCCTTTTCTCAATTTTAAGCATGCGTATTTTCTTTGATTGTAAAAGATTTTCTGTAGATTGATCATTTTTAGCGAACCAAACGAATTCTTTTCAAATAAACAAATATACTCTTGATTTTAGTGGACTTCTTAAGAAGGGTTCCTTATGGTAACAATCAATTGTGCGGTGCGCTCATGAAGTATGTCCTAGAGAAATCATAAGTGTTTTGAAACCAGTAAATCTCGTGATGGGATTTTGTGAATCTCTATGTGAGATTGAAAAAATATTTTCTGACAAATTATTAACGTACATTATATGAGTTACCGGATGTATTAAAAGTTGGGAAATGTTGAGAATATTTGACTATAACTCGATTGTGATTGTGATTTCCATGAAATCACTTTATTTATAGTGCAAAAATCTTGTGCTAATCTCCTCGTGAGACGAGTCACATCAATCAAATCATGTAAAATACAACATACGATTTATTTTCCTATTTTATTTATTTTATCATTATTCGCTTATCTTTACAACAATGACGACGAAGAAGTTGTCGAGTGCAATATTTAAATAGTAAAATGGAGACGGTCTTGAATATGTAATATCCTTTTACCTTTTGCTACTCGTGAAGTACACGCAAAAAGTTTTCGATCTCAATTTCATGGAGATACATGCATAATGCATTCTATTGAAAATTGCAAAATTTAATGTTAAGCGATGAACAGCATCCCAGTCTAAGAAGAGTAATGTAACCAACCATGTATCCTCCATACCTCTCACACATTTTACATTCATAATAAAATTTCTACCATCTTAATAAAACTCATCTTCTCATAATACGAGGCCGTTCTGATATTTTCTCTTGATATACTGATTAATCTTAAACATATTGTATCAATATCGATTTGATCATAAACTTTTCAATATTATTAATATAATCATAAATTTTGTACAAAACTTCAATACTGTCCCGCCAACCAATTGCCATAGGAAATTACTGATGTGGCGTTTAGTCATCTGCAACCTCTTACGCGACATACTAACATGGACAATTTATGAAACATCACATCAATAATTTCCAACGGCAAATGACCAAAAGGACTACAAATTTCAAAATTACATTAATCAAATTGAAAAGTTTATAATTGAAATGTAATTTTCATTGTTTTCTTCACATGCTCATTCATTGTTGTATTTTCTTTGTCCATACTTCGAATGAGTATGTGGATTACATAATAAACAATATAATTTCGGTGTTATCGATCACTTGCAAAAATGAATTGAAAAAGGCTACAGGACCCTCGATACAACTAACCAGGGCAATCCCGACAAGATAATGGTAAAAAAAAAAAAAAAACTATTTGTTGTCGTTTACACTCGAGCCTTATATCCGAAAAATTAATTAAGAAAAAAACTCGAGCCTTGGGTAAGTGTGGGGCCCATTTGTCTGTTCACCGTCATCTTTAGATCCTCGTCACAAGGTGTCCGAATATAAACCGTTTTCCACAAAGAGAGAATCGACGTATAAACCACAGAGAAAAGCCGATTTCATGATGCCGATTCGATGACGGCAAAAGCATAGAGCGCCAGCGATATTTGAACTTTATAAAATCAGGGTTTTTGATCTTTAGGAAGTTGGAGCATAAATTCTTTTTTTTTTTTTAAACCGAGGGAATCGTTGAGGGAATCATTTGGATACTTCATTAGTATGCTTCATCTCTCATGCGCGCACCTGAGGTATGAATGTGACAAAAAGAAAAGAAAAAAAAAAAGAGCATTCACATTAGACGCATACAAAATTCGAAAGGACCTGTCAATGTGTACTTCGATTGGTCAGATTGAATTAAATGAATTGAGCTCCCTTCACCCTCTTATCTTCGGAGTGTGTCGACATTCGTTGCAAATATCGCAAATAAGGCATTTTGAGTCTCTGACCCAAATGGGTAATCGATTTCAGGATGGGTTAATTTCCATCTTGAAACCCGAAAGCGAACTGAGGCAAGATTTATTATCAATTTGTGGAACCTAAAATTGCCCCACCCACTCCAATAATGGAATTTTCCAAACATAAAAAGAACAAAAATATTACTATTTAGGATTTGCTTTACAATAAAAAAATTAAAAAATAAGAAATCTTAATCAGGCCATCAATCTGGTCTGACCCTCGGAAACCACCTAGAAATGGCCGGTTTTGTCCAGTTTGCAAGGTGGATTGGGATCGATTTACACCGTACCAACTGACCCATGGCTGGAAATGGCGTGAAGTTGCACGACATCAATCTCAACTTGATTGAATATGGATAATTCTTGCAAAACATTGGTTATGTAACGTCACTAGCGGACCCTAAATGCCGAGCTCATACGGAATTGTGTGATTTCGATAGGATCATAGAGGGAGATGAGCAACGTGGAGCCAAACCCATTACAACTTCGTCAATCACGTAATTTTATTCTCGCATGATCAAGCTCGATTAGAGTCACTCTAGGCTAAATTTTAATTTAATTATTTATTTTAATTCATTGACTTTTATCAAATTTACACGTACCGACCTAAATTATCCGATTCGCCCTTTGTTTTGTCCAAAAAAGAAAACAATTCTCGATAAAGTGAAGTCCCATGAACTTCGTGCTTGGTGCTTGGATAACGGCGGCTACGGAGGCCGACGTTATGGACGGTGGAGATATAATCTACGGCTCAAACGCGGAGGACGTGCTCTAGCACGTGACCGAATCATCTTCTTCTACACGTCTCCCTTTTGTCGGTTCCAAAAGACAAATTCAATAAATAAAAGGGTTAATACCCTAAAAAACCCCAAATTGGTACACTTGTGACAAATTTACCCTAAACTATTTTTTTGACCACCAAAAACCCCAAAAATGGTATACCTTTGACAAATTTACCCCAAACTGATACACTTGTGACAAATTTACCCTATGCTGGTTTTCGTTAAATTTTATTCTCAAATTATTAAGTTAAATGACACGTGACAGTTAACCGGTATACCAATTTAGGAGTTTACGCTTCGTTTATCACAGTTTACAATTTTTATGATTTTTCTGTGGTTTTAATCCAATTTAGCATAGGGTATATTTAACAAAAAAATTACCAGTTTAGGGTTTTTTACAGTCGGATAAATTAGTTTGGGGTAAATTTGTCATAAATATACCAGTTCAGGGTTTTTTATAGTCAGTCGGGGTAAATTTGTCACAAGTTTACCAGTTTAGGGTTTTTTATGGTCAAAAAAATAGTTTGGGGTAAATTTGTCACAAATGTACCAGTTTGGGCTTTTTATTGTTTCGACCGGACATTAAAGGGATTTGCAGCCGACCTAACCTTCCCACGTGTGCCAGATATGTCGGGTGGGATTTCCTTTTCTTTTTCTTTTTTTCTTTTCTTTTTTTCAGCGTTGAATTAGTAAGGAGCATCGTGATTAAAGGGGAAAAAGAGGTGGCGGCTTGGGAAAGGGTGATTAGATAGTTGTTTAAGACACTTATTAACTAATTAATTACACCGATAGAAATTTTCGAGATCATGGATTCGTGCATCTAGACAGCTCCACAATGCTGGTGCATATGCTCCAATTTCGAAGGTTTATTCTATTAACTACAGTGCAATGGATGTAATAACTTTATCAAATGGCCCGAAGAGAGGGAAAGAAATGGTACAATTATTTGATCGATGTAATGACTTGAGGCCTTATGCCGTTGGAGAAAGACACACGAAAGAGACCGTTTTGTGTTGGTCTTTTTTTTTGAAATTTTGCGAAGCATATTTGGAGCTAATTGATTGGTTAATTAATTTTGTGAATGTCGATTTTATTTGTTTGGGAGGAGGTGGGGATGCAAAAGAGACTATTTCATTGTTGGTCTTTTTCGATCTTTTGCAAAGCTAATTTTGGAATGTCAAATTTATTAAATTAGGATTAGGTGTTGATGCATACAAGATGCTTCTTCTTAGTATTTTTCAGCCTTTCCAAAGCTAATTTTGAGTTAATTAATTAATTAAATCTGGAATGTAAACTTTTGTACGTTTAGATGAGATGGTCACGCAAAAGAGACTGCTTCGTCTTGGGTGCTTTTTCCTGTTTTTCCATAGCTAATTTGGAGCTAATTATTAAATTAATTAATTGCGATATGACAATTTTATTTGTCTAGGATGAGGTGGAGATGCAAAAGAGACTATTTCATTGTTGGCCTTCTTGAGCTTTTGTAAAGATAATTTGGAGCTAATTAATTAATTAAATTTCGAATGCCAATTTTATTTATTTAGGACAAGGTGATGATGCAAAAAAAACTGTTTCATATCGGTCATTTTCGAGCTCTTGCAAAGCTAATTAATCAAATTTTGGGATGTCAATTTATTTGTTTCGGATGAGATGGCGATGCGAAAGGGAGTATTTCGTACTGGTCTTTTTTCAAGCTTTTGCAAAGCTAATCTAGAGCTGAATAATTAGTTAGTGAACTGTGGATGTCAAATTTACTTGTTTAGGATAAGGTAGTGATGCAAAGGAGACTATTTCATATTGGTCTTTTCGAGCTTTTGCTAAGCTAATTTGGAGAAAATTAATCAATTTTTGGAGTGTCAATCATCTTCGGTTTGGGATGAGGTGGGGATGTGAACATCGATTATATATTTTTATGATGCGGCGGTGGTGCAAAAGAGACTATTTCTTATTGGTTGTTTTCGAGCTTTTGCAAAGTCATTAATCAATCATGTGAATGTTGATTTCATTTGTTCAGAACAAGGTGGGGATGCGATTTGATTGGGAAAAACAATGGAGTTAAACATGACGTGGGAAAGCCCATTCACAAAACTATTTATCCTCAAAATACAAGGGCGATTCCTATTTTCAGCTCAATCTTTTCTTAGGGAAGAAAGTTTTTCATTTCAATTTACAGAAAAGTAGCGTGATCAATAGGCGGGTTGAGAGGAGCTTCATAAGTCGAGCCCAGCCTAATTGCGCCTAGCTTCCTGTTAGATTTTTTTGGGGCCTCATACAAATTTGAAGAATCAGTTTTTGATTGTTTTGAGTCTGATTGGTTGGGTTACAATCACGTTCATCGAGCGGCTGGGCTTGAATAAGTCTTGGAGAATCCCGGGCTTCATTTTGGGCCTTATCTGTATTCGATCTGTACCATATGATGAAGAGATGTTGGGCCCGTATTGGCCCTCACCCATGCGGCCCGGAGAAATTAGAAGGTCACGATCTTTTCGAAGGACATATCTCTCGACGACCACGGCATACGAGAATCGTGTTCCGAAGAAATTTGGAGTTGATTCCCTTTCATTGTCTTGTAATTCCAAGCAATGGGATGAGCTTGGATTTGCTCTGTTCTTCGGCGTGGTGGACAGCTGAAGGTGGTGGATCGCCGTCGGTCGGAGGGCAGCTGACTTCGGAGTTCCGGCGAGGAGGCGGCAGATGCGTGGCGTCGGCAGCAGCGAGCGGACCAGCAGGCAAGGGGACCCGGAACAGAGGCAGCGGCGGTGGTGTTCGGACGGAAGGCAGCTCGGCGGCTGACTCGAGCGGGCTGGTGGCGCGGCTGCTGCGAGGCGGTGGCAGCAGCAGAGGGCGGAGCGGCTCGGCGGAGGACTGCTACGGGCGAGCGACGGCAGCAGCGCGTGGTCGCGGCGTCGGGCGGCGCGGTGGCGAGCTGCTCGTGGCGGAGGTGCAGGCGCGGGCGTCGGCGCTCGGAGGCAGCAGTGTGCGGGCGGCGACGGCAGGCACTACGGGTGGTGTTCGCGGGCGTTCGGCGGAGGCGCAGCTGTGGAGTTGCAGACAGGCGGGCAGCTGCAGGCGTCGGGCGGAGATGCGGGCAGAGGGTGGCGGGCGGACGCGGCGCTGCAACCAGCGACGGTGGTGGCGTTCGGAAGCGCGGTGGTGCGGCCGCGGCGAGGCAGCAGCAGCGGGTGAGACCGGTGGGGCAGCGGTGGCGGAGCGGCAGCAGAGGAGCTCGCGAGGAAGAGGAACAGTCTCCGCTTTTCTTTCTTTCTTTTTTTCTCTCCTCTGCTCCCTCACGTCACCTCCCTCTCTGTTTCTTCTCTGTTGCTGTTGCTGCCCTCTGCTGCTGCCCCGGTACTTTTTCGGCAAAAGAAAAATGATTTTGCTAGTATAATTTTTTTTGTTTTTTCAATTTTTTAATATTTTTCTTTTTACTTTCTTTTGGCTGGTTGCCGGCCATGGCCATGGCTAGTGACCAGCCGATGAGGGCCAACAGCCTCGCTTAAATCCAGCAAGGCCGAGCTCGCCCAGCCATGGCACTTGCCGGCGGCCGGCAACGCTTTGACGAGGTCGCCTACCCTCAACGGCCGATCGCCGACCATGGCCGAGGCCGGCAACCAGCCAAAAAATGTGATCTTCGTTGAATATTTTATCTATTTTTTTAATATACACAAAGATTGCCTATAACCTCTTGAACGTAATATTCATTTTATTTTTGACATCTCTTCTAGATTTTCTTTGCAAAAAAGGAATATTCTCCCCTGATTTTGTTGCATATTACCAAAGATTCAAAATTGCAATATGACTTTTTTTAAATTTGAAATCTCGCAAAAATGAGTTCGTAATATTTCCTCGATAATATGAGCTTGAGCCAATTTGCTCTCTTCGTGGGCTTAATTTAACTTGTCAATTTAAAGCTCGGAATCATGAAATCAAACTCATCCGTCATCAGTCCAATGCAAATATAATAATAATAAATAAATGCATCTAAAATTATATGTTATACATTCTAATATTTTTTCGGGGATAAAATTGATCCATAATTTTTATGCAATAAATAAATAATTGATTCGTCAAAATTTAGATGTCAACACGAATAATGTTATTTTAATGGTTATATCATAATCATCGCTAAGTAGTTCTTCTATGGTTAGAGCCATGTTACCTCATCTCTAAAAATTTTGTGCTCACACTTTCACGATGTCATGACCTCATTTCCAAATAGTTGTTCCTTTAAAATTGTGCATTAGTTGCTCCACAATCTCCATCACTCTCTCTTGATGCCTTAATCGATAATCTGTTGACCTTGTTGATCCATACTTTTGTCAACTATCATTAGCCATCTACTGTCGTATATCGACAACTAAACAAATATTGGTCATCGATGTGCATTAATATCAATAATAATCCTTGTGATCGTCAACAATGGGATACATGCTTAATGATACTCTCAACATTCTAGTCACATGCTTTTATTCATATAGACAACCTGACCATTCTTCCGTGCAAATAACAATTAATATCATTTTATCTTTTGTTTCTCATGAGGTACATATAAAAAGTTTCTTTATCCCAATTTCAAGGAAATACATGCATTCTATTGATGAGGGTTACTATTACAAAAAATTTTAAATCATGTCCATCGTGACACAAATAATCTAATTTTGTTTATGACACAAATAACCCCAAATATTTTTTTTTGGTGTCATAAAAACCCTTAATTTACACTAGTGTGACAAATTAACCATTGATAGGATTGAAATAGACGCTAAGTTTGGGGTTTTTTTTTTTTGTCATTAAGAAAAGAATATATGGTATTTGTGTCACACATGCCCTTAACATTTTTGACACAAATACCTTAAAATTGCTCGTTATGACACAAATACCTCAAACTTTCTTTTTTTTTGCGTCATAAAAACTCCTAATTTATACTCACGTGACAAATTAACCATTAATAGGATTGAAATAGAGGCTAAGTTTGGGTTTTTTTTCGTGATTAAGAAAAGAATATAGGGTGTGTGTGCTATGTTGGGCAAGTTTAGGGTTTTCTTTACATAAAAAAATTGGAGTCTTTATGTCATAATAGATAAAATTTGACCTTTTTTGTGATATTTACCATATTTACCTTGACCTTTTTTGTGATATTTACCTTGGAATTGTTTATGATAGTAATATATATGTATATGTAGATATATATATATATATATATATATATATATATATATATATATATTTCATCATTTTAAAATGTCTTCGAGAAAATGACTCGCGTTACTTTATTGGGCAAATTGGGACGCTTGTCCCTCCTCCACTCACGAACATTCAAGCGGATCCTCCTTTTTATTAGTAGAAAAGCTTATAAATCTCGAGTGGGGTCAATTAAAGAAACGGAGATTAAAAGCAATATCTGAAAATCTGCCGACAGATCCAGAGCGCCATTTCATACATAAGAAATGAATCCAACAATACAACAAATCACCATCACGCTACGGACAACTAATGACAATTACAGGAAAAAAAACGAAGAGAAGTAGATGATATCCGACGAAAAAAAAGAAGAAGATGAGATCCCACGAAATTCGCGACCGTTGAATGGAGACGCATCAGCCCATCATGTGTTGCCACCTGTCGAAACAAAAATACAAAAAAAAGTAGACAAATCAGATTTTTCGCTAAAACGCCTTAACACGCGTCCAGTACTTCCGGGCTTTTGAATGAGCAAAATATTTAATAAAAGGATCACGAAGAGTACGTGCCTTTTTTTCAGGAGAGAGAGAGAGAGGGGTCCTTCTAACAATTATCTGAACTAATAATATTTTTCAAAATTATATCCATATATACATATATATGCGTGTGTATATATAGACACGCAGAGAGAGAGAGAGAGAGCTTACTCAATCAAGTTGAGTTACTTGGTAATGGCATAGACGGCATAAATGATACCAGGAATCCAGCCAAAGAGCGTGAGCACTAAACAGATCCAGAACTCCACCTGCAAATATACATACATAAGTCAAAATCAAAACCAAAATCAAGATCAAAACTATTAAGAAACCCTCCCATAAATTATATCTCCTTTCCCTTTTTTTTTTTTTTTTTGCCTTTGCTTATACATTAAGAAACCAGAAAAAAATACATAATAAAAAATTTGCCTCCGAAAATAAGACTTTCACCCCTGCATAAAATTGGCAAAACCCTACTAAAAAAAGAGAGAACCCAGAACTCTCGACTTCAAGGCAAATTACTATTTTCTTTTTCTCACTTTAAATTAAAAGCAGAGTAAAAAAGGAAAAAAAAGAAAAGGAGAGAGAGAGAGAGATGAGGAGGGCGATCATCACCTGGCAACCAAACTTGAGGAAGACCCCGAGAGGAGGCAAGATGATGGCTAGGAGGATGTCGATGCAGTTCATCGTGCCCTCGTCCGCCATTTTTCCTGTTCCTTTCTCTCTCTTTACCGAAGTGAAGGTGGAGCAGATTCGCTTTCTGAACGAGCTTGAGAAAATGGACAAGAAGCAGAGAAATCGAGAGGGAACGGAAGAGGGCAAGAGAGAAATTCGAGGGATATTTGCAGGTGACAGCGAGCAACAGGTGCGGGATCGTGGGTCGTACTTATAGGGGGCGGGGCCGACGCGTGGCGGGCCAGCCAGGGCTTTGCCTTTGGGCTTTTGCTTTGCTTCTTTTATATTTTTATTATTTTTGGATCTGTTTATTAATTTATTTCTTCGGATAGATGATGAAGACCGTTTTTTTTTTCCCGTTCTTCTTTATAAACTGATTCGAATTTCAAACTACAAAGAGGCATCTTCTTTTCGGCTTGCCCAAGAATCATTTACAGCTCAGGATCATGTCATGGTGATCCTACAACCCCACGTGGGATCAACCCCATGTGCATGTTCCCCTCCTCCTAGGCTCCTCCCACTGGACTTGGGGTTTAATTGGACCACATCAATCACGATTTGTCCCGTCTCATCTTTTGGAATTTGAACTCGTAAAGAAATTTCAATTTAAATTTTATATGGTTTCCTAATTTAAATAGGTAACTTTAGGACATGTTTAATATTCGTCTTGTTTTTCTAATTTTTTTCTTTTATTCCCCGGAACAAAAAAAGAATGGATATCCATTTGATAATGTCTGTTAATTTTTTCATTTACCGAAATAAAAAGTAACTAAGGAATAGATTTGGGATAAAAATTATAAGTAAAAAAAATCTAATTATTTGTTCATAGGAACATAAATGGAAAAAGAAACTAGTTCTGAACAAAAATTGTTATCAAAAACATAAATGTCACCGAACTTACTATGAGTGGTTTCTTGAAATGTGTTTGTTTTGAGATAAATTTCACGTTTAAAGAAAATACTTTCCTGATAATCATTTTCTAGAAAAATGTCCAGCCCTTGTTAAGTTAGGAAATTCTTTTTCTTAATTTTAAGCATGCGTATTTTCTTTGATTGTAAAATATTTTTTGTCGATTGATCATTTTTAGTGAACCAAACGAAATCTTTTCAGATAAACATATATACGAGGTTGTTCTAATATTTTCTCTTGATATAATGATCCGATTAGTCTTAAATATATTGTATGAATGTTGATTTGATCATAAACATTTCAATATTACCAATATGATCGTAAATTTTGTACAAAACTCCAATATAATCCTCTCAACCAATTGCCATAAGAAATTACTAATATGGCATTTAGTCATCCCCACTTGCTTACATGACATATTGACATGGACAAATTACGAAACATCACATTAGCAATTTCTAGCGGCAAATGATCAAAATGACTAAAAATTTTAAAACTACATTAATCAAATTGAAAAATTTATAATTGAATTGTAATTTTCATTTTTCTCTTCATATGCTCATTCACTGTTGTAATTTCTTTGTCCATACTTCGAACGAGTATAATAAACAATATAATATCAGTGTTATCGATCACTTGCAAAAATGAATTGAAAAAGGTTACGAGGTGGACTAGTTACTAGTTAGGATCTATCATATACAGTTTCAATGTGAGCTATTGAAATGCTACCCTCGATACAACTAATCAGGGCAATCTGACGAGATAATGGTAAAATATATATATTTGTCATTTACACTCGAGCCTTATATCCGAAATTTTAATTAAAAAAACAAAAAACTCGAGCCTTGGGTAAATGTTGGGCCCCTTTGTCTGTTCACCGTCCTCGTCACAAGGTGTCCGAATATAAACCGTTTTCCACAAAGAGAGAATCGACGTATAAACCACTAAGAAAAGCCGATTCCGTGATGCCGATTCGATGACCACAAAAGCATAGAGCGCCAGCGATTTTTGAAATTTATAAAATCAGGGTTTTTGATCTTGAGGAAGTTCGAGCATAATTTTTTTTTTTTTTTCAAACCAAGGGAATCGTTGAAGGAATCATTTGGACACTTCATGGGTATGCTTTTTTGTTTCAAACCAAGGGAATCGTTGAGGGAATCGTTGAAGGAATCATTTGGACACTTCAAGGGTATGCTTCGTCTCTCATGCGCGCATGTGAGGTATGAATTTGAAAAAAGAAAAGAAAAAAAAAGGAGCATTCACATTAGACGCGTACAAAATTCAAAAGGAGTAGTCGATGTGTACTTCGATTGGTCAGATCGAATTAAATGAAATGAGGTCTCTTCACCCTCTTGTCTTCGGAGTGTGTTGACATCCGTTGCAAATATTACAAACAAGGTATTCTAAGTCTCTGACCCAAATGGGTGATCGGTTTTGGGATGAGTTAATTTCCACCAATAATTTCGAAAGCGAATTAGGCAGGATCGATTCCTAATTTGTGGAACCAAAAATTGCCCCACCCGCTCCGATCCAGTTCTAGGGTCAGTCTCGGAGTCGATCATATCTTCTTCTTTTTTAGCTTCTTTTGTTCTTTATAAATGTAATTTTCCAAACATAAGATGAACAAAAATATTACTAATTAGCTGGAGAAGTCTTTACCAAAAAAAAAAAAAATATTACTAATTAGGGTTTGCTTTACAATAAAAAATTTTATAATGAGAAATCTTAATCGGGCCATCAATCCGGCCTAACCCTCGGAAACCACCTAGAATTGGCCGGTTTTGTCCGATTTGCAAGTTGGATTGGAAGCGATTCACACCATACCAACCGACCCATGGCTGGAAATTACATGAGGTTGCACTACACCAATCTCAACTTGTTGAATATGGATAATTCTTGCAAAACATTGGTAGACCATAAATGCCGAGCTCATATGGATTTGTGTGATATCGATAGGATCATAGAGAGGGACGAGCCACATGGAACCAAACCCGTCACAACTTTGTTGATCGCGTGATCCTGTTCTCACATGATTGAGCTCAATTTGAGTCACTCTATGCTAAAATTTAATTTAATTATTTATTTTAATTCATTGACTTTCATCTACTCCACATGTACCCACAAAAATTGTCCAATTTGTCCTTTGTTTTGTCCAAAAAAGAAAACAATTATCGACAAAATGAAGTCACATGAACTTCGTGCTTGGTGCTTGGATAACGGCGGCTACGGAGGCCGACGCTCTGGACGGTGGAGATATAACCGACGGCTCAAACGCGGAGGACGTACTCGAGCAGGTGACCAAATCATCTTCTTCTATACGTCTCTCTTTTGTCGGTTCCAAAAGACACTTAAATTGAATAAACAAAATGTGTTTATTGAAATTAATGTCTCGACCGGACATTAAGCAAGTTGCAACCGACCTGACCTTCCCACGTGTGCCAGATATGTCAGGTGGGATTTCCTTTTCTTTTTCTTTTTTTCCTTTCCTTTTTCCAGCGTTGAATTAGTATGGAGCAACGTGATTAAAGGGGAAAAAGAGGTGGCGGCTTGGGAAAGGGTGATTAGATAGTTGTTTAAGAAACTTATTAACTAATTAATTGTACTTCTCGAGATCATGGATTCGTGCATCTAGACAGCTCTACAATGCTGGTGCATATGCTCAAATTTCAAAGTTATATTATATTAACTACGGTGCAATGGATGTAATGACTTAATTAAAAGGCTCAAAGAGAAGGAAAGAAACGGTACAATTACTTGATTGATGTAATGACTTGAGGCCTTATGCCGTTGGAGAAAGATGCACAAAAGAGACTGTTTTGTGTTGGTCTTTTTTTTCGAGCTTTTGCAAAGCATATTTGGAGCTAATTGATTGGTTAATTAATTTTGCGAATGTAGATTTTATTTGTTTGAGATGAGGTGGGGATGCAAAAGAGACTATTTCATTGTTGGTCTTCTTCGATCTTTTGAAAAGCTAATTTTGGAATGTCAAATTTATTAAATTAGGATGAGCTGCTGATGCAAATGAGATTGCTTCATATTAGTATTTTTCGGCCTTTCCAAAGCTAATTCTGAGTTAATTAATTATTTAAATCTGGAATGTCAATTTTTGTATGTTAAGATGAGATGGTCACGCAAAAGAGACTGTTTCGTCTTGGGTCCTTTTTCCAGCTTTTCCATAGCTAATTTGGAGCTAATTTGAACTCCGGCGGAGTGGAATAGTTTCTCTCTCAACCTGTGTGAGTCTCCCTCTCTATCCCCATGGTGATAGCCTGCCCCTTTTGAAACCCTAAATTTGATCTTTTCCTCGGATCTCCCATGGATCCCATCATTGCCCTGCATCCTGATTAGTTTATTCTTCATCGCATCTTCTCTTCTCTTCATTATGAGCCCCTGAAATCATCACAGCATGGAATGGGCGAAATATTGAGGAGGACGAGCAATGCTACACGCAATCTCCATCTTCAGACTTCCTGGTCAATTTTCTTCCACTGCACCGAACCCATCCATCCAGGTATAGCTTACTGCAACACATCAAGTTGACCCACTGCAGCATAATCGGCCATAGGTGAATATCAACAAATTAGGGCTCCCTTCACTCCTAAACACAAAAGCTCGCTAGATCTACCTTTGCTACTGTTTCGTTATAGTTAATCTGTCATAGAATGGAAGGCAAACAAGAGAATCACCTCAGAATGTTGGCTCTTTGCAAGAGCATGGGTGACTTATGGTCGGAGGAGGATATCACAAAGCTAGTCGATGAAATGCCTCATAAAGAAAAACAAGAAAGTGAGCTTATTCTGTATGGGAAACTTTTCTCAAAACCAAATGTCAACTTTCAAGCTTTTTTAAGTACGATGAAGAAGGCCTGGAAGCTAGAATCGGTGAAGTGTGAGATCATTGAACCTGGCTACTTTATTTTTATATTCAACTCGATTGAGGAGAAGAAACGTGTGCTGGAATCTGGTCATTGGTCTTTCGCAAGTAATCTACTTGTATTGAAGGAAGGAGTTCCCAACGTCCTCGAACATTTTTATGAATTTACACACTATGCTTTCTGGGTGCATATTTTGGGTCTTCCACAAGCTTGGGTTACTAAAAATGTTGTGCGAAGAATTGCTTTGAAGCTGGGGAAAGTAGAGGATATCAAAATAGATGCAAGGAACAATAGTTCATGTAAAATTGGGAAAGTTAAAGTCCTGCTAAACTTGAATTGCCCGCTGAAAACAGGTAGTATAATAGAGCTGGGAGGTAAAAAGTGGTGGATTGACTTCAAATATGAAAGGTTGCCTCATTACTATTATTCTTGTGGTTGCATTGGACACTATGCTACCTCTTGCCCAAAATATCCTTATGAAGAGACAGGATTAGCTAAAGACAAACCCGGTAGATATGACACATGGTTGAAGGCTAAAGTGAAAGAATATAGCCCATGTTGGAAAACTTTTATGGTAAATAGATCCAAATCTTGAGGAAGAGGAAGTTGTACTAGAAACACCAATCCTTTCGGAAGATATGGACCTGCAAAACGATCAAACAAGGCTGCATAAGGCTTTGGTTGTTTACAACTCAGTAGCAAATGTGACAACTATTGATAATCAAATGGCGGAATATGCAGCTATGAGTAAAGGAAAAAGAGCACAACAGACTCAAGTATTAACTCTTCCTTTGACAAAAAGCTACAGAAGTGCATGGACATCAAAGAAAGAAAAGACAGGACTTAAAAAACCAATTGCAAAAAAACAGAAACCGTTCACTCCTTATGAGAAGAGAGGGATATCAGGGAACTTGTTGGAAGAAGAGAATCTTCTAGAAACCCCAATCCAGGTGTGGGAAGGGGTTAGTGAATGAGCTTTGGTGGCTAGCCCTAATAAACCACCAGGGTATACATGAAGTTGTGAGCTGGAACTGTCAAGGGTTGGGCAATCCCTTGACAATCCAGCATTTTCGAGCTTTAGTGGCTCGAGAAAGGCCCAACTTGGTCTTCTTTATGGAAACTAGGAATAAGGAAAATGTCGTTGAACGAGTTACAAAATGCCTTTAGTTTAAAGATACAATTATAATTAATCCGATTGGAATTAGGGGTGGATTGGTGCTCAAGTGGGATGAGAAGGCTCAAGTGGAATTGTAAAATAGTATTGAGGAGCTCATTGATGTTAGATGCAAGGATCTTACCAGTGGAGTCATCATGAAGATATCTTTTTTTTCATGCATCTACTAATTACGGGATAAGTACACTGTCAGTGCCAAAACTTATGCACGACACTCACTTTGGTGTTAAAAGTTTCCGTCGGATCACTTAAGTGCCAAATCGGAGAAAAAACGATCACTTTGGTGCTACCGGCGAAAGATTTCGGCCAAAATGATTACGTGGCTTTTTAAAAAAAAATAAAATCAACAAGGCCTTTAAACGACATCGTTTTCGATCCTCCTTAAGAAAATGACATCGTTCTGCCGCCCTACATGGATGGCCTCATGGAAACGACGCTGTTTAGCTCACATGGGGATTGAAATTAGGGTTTCTACTGCTCGGCCACCTTCGCTCGGCCACCGTCGCTCAGCCACCATTGTAGTTGCTCGACCAAGTAAGCGAGGAGAGACTGAGATTGTTGCTCAAGCAATAAGTGGCAGGAAAAATCGGAGGCGAAGGTGGAGGAGGAGGAGGAAGAAGATGGGTCGAAGGTGCCGTTGGTGCGCTGCTGGTGGTGGTGTCGTTGCTGGTGCGCTGCCAATGTTGCTGCTGGTGCCGTTGCTAGTGTGGGTCTTCGAGGAAGAAGAAGACGAAGATGAACCTTCCTTCTCTCTCAATTTAGGGATTAGGGTTTCTACGTTGGGGGAAAGATGCCAAACGGCGTCATTTTGGTATTTGGATGCTGACTCAACTCTCCAACGAGCCACGTCGACTTCAAAAATTAATAAAAAATGGCCACTTCGGATTTCCGGCCAATTTTATCAGTGTTGGTACTGAAATTATCGTTTTTCAAAATTTTTGGCATTTAAGTGATCCGACAGAAATTTTTGGCACCAAAGTGAGCACTGTACACAATTTTTGGCACTGATAGTGTACTTATTCCACTAATTACCAAGTAAGACTGAAATTATGGCAAACTTTGCGGTCTATTCATGGCACAAATAGTCTTCCATGGTTATGTATTGGAGATTTTAATGAAGTCTTGTATCAGTGGGAAAAAGTTGGAAAACGCGAAGTGGATTGATATAGAATGGTTGCATTTCGGGACTTTCTAAATTCATGCTCATTGATAGATATAGAGAGCAAGGGCTGTGCTTACACATGGACTAATAAATGGGAAGGTGCGGAGCTTGTTAAAAAGAGACTGGATAGGGCTCTTTGTGATCTAAATTGGAGAGTCTCTTTCCCAAACGCGGAGGCATTTGCTTTTCCAGCAATTGGTTCAGATCATAGCCCAATTATTTTGCAAACATATTCAATCCAGGTGAGGAAAAAGAAGATGTTCAGATTTGAAGCTTGCTGAGTAGAAGATGCAAAGTGTAAAACAGTGATACAGAGAGCTTGGAAGGCAGAGGAAGGCTATGAGATGGATATTGTTAACAAAACAAGGAGGGTGGTTGAGGGAGTTAAGGCGATGGAGCATTAAAAAATTCAAAAATGCATCTCAAGCAATAAAATCTCTACAGGGAACGAGCTGACAAATAGAGCTGAAGAAAGCCATAACCAAGAGAAATATCGCCAGATAGTTGAGCTCATTGAAAACCTGTGGAGACACGAAAAAAAGTATTGAGGTATGAGATCCGGGATTAATTGGATAAAATGGGGTGATAAAAATACAAAATATTTCCATGCAACCACAATGAAGACAACGGAATAAAATTTCTATGCTACAAATTAACAATCACAATTGGTGTCGGGACCCCTTGATCCTTAAACAACATATATCAAGCTTCTACCAGGCTCTATACACCACAGTGGGAAGAAAAGAATATCAGCCGGTGCTTGACCAATGTCCACAATTGATCACTGTAGCAATGAATAAAGCTTTAACGGGGAATGTTACAAGGGAAAAAGTGAAACTTGTAGCTTTTCAAATGGGCGCAACTAAGACACTAGGACTAGACGAACTTAATAGATTATTCTACCAAAGTAACTAGTCAGATATTCACGAGGATATATTTAGAATAGTAAAAAACTTCTTCAGCCAATGTATGTTTGATCCTGACATAAATAGAACCCATATCACTCTTATACCAAAAGTTTCAAATCCAGAAAGCATCACTCAATATGGGCCTATTAGTCTTTGCAACTTCAATTACAAAATCATTGCAAAGGTTATGGCCAATAGACTGAAACCTTGGTTTCCAGAAATCATTTCCCAAGAACAAAGTGCCTTCGTAGGGGTAGAAAAATTCGAGATAATATCTTTATTGTCCAGGAGGTCTCACATTAGTTTAGAGTGAGGAAAAGAAAGCAGAAATTTTAGGCGATTTTGAAACTAGATATGCAAAAGGCCTATGATAGGGTTGAATGAGATTTTCTATGTGATTGTATGTTAAAAATGGGATTTTGTGAGAAATGGGTTACTTTGGTTAAAGCATATATTTCCTCGGTGTCTTTTAGTGTCCAAGTGAATGGGGAGTCGTGCCATTATTTCAAACCAACTAGAGGAATTAAATCAGGGGATCCATTCTCTCCCTATTTATTTATTGTTATGGCAAATGTCACCTCTTCCTTGATGTTGAAAGCTGTAAGAGATGGGAGCTTAAAGGGTATTAAGCTCAACCCAGATTGCCCAATATTATCATATCTTCTATTTGCAGATGATGCAATTTTTTTCCTAGATGGTACAGTTATTGAAGCTTATGTAGCATTGACACGGACATACGACACGACACGACACGATACACCGACACATCATTTCTCAAAAAGTAGAGAATTCCAACATGTTCTGACAGGTTAAATATTAAATAAATATTTTTATATATAAATGCATAAATAACTAAATAATAATAATAAAAAGAGCCTAAAATTAATTTATACTAAAAACATTAATCCTACATTTGTCAATATCATTCATTCTTTTAATTTGACAAATTCAACTACATTTTATTGTAATAATCCATAAAACTTGAAGAAAAAAACCAAGTAATCCACATTCCACTATTAAATTTAAAATTTAATAATAAGAAAAAAAATCAACATTCCATCAAGTAATATAACAAAAAGTTATTCATCCACATTATCCACTTCTTCTGAAAAAAAAAAAAAAACTCAATCTCCGGCTTATCAAGTGAAAGATTTGCAATTTCAAGCATCCCAACATCTTCAAACGAGTCAAATGCATCTCCACTGATATCTCATATCTTACTCTCTCATTCTACATATTATGGGCTTTTTCTTGATAGAAGACGAAGATTGCTATGAATAAAAACCAAATATTCTACACGTTTTGGGGTCATCTTATTTCTTCTCATCGAGTGCATAAATGAGCAAGAACTCCAATTTTTCTTAGCACATGATGAAGAAGAAGGTTATGCAAGAAGTTTTAAGGCATGCTTTGAAGCATCGGTGCACATGCACTAGGACTAACCCATTAAGCATTAGGATCCATAGAATATCGATTTTGAATGAAATCAAAATCTCTAAATCTTCATTTTTACTCACAAAATCTACATACTCCAAATTCACCTTGTTGCGCTCATTCAAGTTAGGAAAGTATTTCTTGAAGCATTTCAGTCTTTCTTGATTGATCTCCTTATTTTTGTATGGAGAAATTTGAGTAAAATTGAAAGGGCTAATAAGAACACTTAGAAATGGATGAATATGTGTTAATTTATTTTTTTGCAGAAATGTTTATAAATACTATTTCTTTCGAACTTGAATCTACAAAGTAATGGACTAGAGTAAGTTCAGCAATTAAATAAATTTACGAATGAATAAAAAAGTTCAGGGAAGAAAATAGAAACACAAAGTTTATAATGGTTCGGTTTAGAACAAGCTTACGTCCATTCTCCTGCACTGACAGCCTACTGGCTAGATTTCACTATAAATCAAAAGAGATTTTACAGTCTCACGTCCTTGACTTTACAGTGTAGAAACTCTACTACATTCTTCCAAAGTCTCACAAATGTTTTCTCTCTCTTTTGAGTACAAACTGAGCTCGACAAATGAAATAGCAAAGAATTGAGAAGCTTCAGATTTTGAATTTTTTTTTTCATGCTCTCTTTGAACAACTGGAGAGTTCGCTTTAAATACTTCTCTATGCCTTCACGATTGTTGGCACTTTCCAAAGTTCTTCCAATCTACCCGTTGGACAAAATAAATTATATTTAATAAAATGAAATAAAATTAGAAAACAATAATAAATAAGAGGAGTATTATATTATCATGTTAAAGAAAGAATAACTACTAAAGTAATAATCTTATACAATTTTAGAACTTATCAAGCAATGAAGTGGAGTGTTGTTCTTTGTCCAACGATCTACAAGAATTGTGTGAACCAACTCATAAAATGTGAACTTCTCATATAGCCTCTTCACTTCATGTGCATATATTGCTTTCTTCACTTTTTCGATCATCGAACTCCACATATCATAAACTAAGTGAAGATAAGACTTATCGGTGTCATAGATTCTAAGCATATCATAAATAAAAGCCGTGAATGAAAGTATATAATCAATCAAATCCCATAAAAAATCATCCAACACCTTTTCCTTGACAAACTTAGCTTTTTCTTGATTAACATCTCGATAGATATTCCATTTGTCACAAACTATCATGTTTTGAAGACTACTTTTTATTAACTTCAATGTCTTAAGCATCATAATCATCGAAGCAAAATGTATATCCATAGAATGGTTCAATCTCTTAAGTAACTTCAAGCTAACAAACTCATTGTATATTGCTAATCTCACATAATGGTTCATGATGAAATGCTTGATTTGCATAACTTCCTTAACAATATCTGAAATTCAACTACATTCCTCATAAACTATTTGATTGATCTTCATATATTTTGCGGCACAAATGTTTTCAAAGCTAGATTAAGGGTGTGGCCTACACAAGGTGTCCAAATAATGGATGGAAATTCTTACTCAATGAATTGTCCCGCGCTCTTACAATTTGAAGCATTATCCGTAATTACTTGGACTACATCCTCATACCCAATTTCATTGATAACTTTTTTTAGCAAGTTAAAAATGAAATGTATATCTTTTGTTTCTCTTGAACAATAAACCGATTTTATAAATATTAGTTCTCCATCCAATACCACTATGAAATTAATAAACGGTCTTCTTTGTGAGTCGCTCCATCCATCACTCATAATACTTACACCCTTCTCCTTCCACATGATTTTGATAGGTGCACACAACCTATCAATATTTGCCTTCTCTTTTCGCAACAAAGTGGTCATCAACAAATTATATTTCGGTGGTACATAATCCGCAATTTTATGATTAGTGGCATAAATGAAAACGGATTGAAAATAAGGATTCATTGCTAGGTTAAACAGCAAGCCCGTCGAATAAAACATCCTACCAATCTCACAATCTAAACGTTCCCGTTGAGTCATATTAAATGCATCTTCAAGTGATTTTTCACTCCCACTTCCACCTTTCCTTTTTTTGGAGTTAAATGATAAATTCATTCCGTCACCACCACCACCACTAAGTGAATAACTAGCAAGAGGCAAAGGTACATTTCTAGGTGCAATATTCATTAATTTAGTATTGACATATTTTTATAATCTTTCCATCTCCAAATGATCTTTTTTTTTTCTACTTTTGTGCACTTTCCAATTCATTTTCCACTTATCATCATCAAATGGCCCCTCACTCTCGTGTATAAACTCTTAAAATCTTTTTGACAAAAGTTGCATCCCCAAGACAAATTTCCCCCTACATCAATATGATTAACTAACTTAGTAACATACCTTCATAATGGTTGTTTTACAACTTCATTGCTAAAGGTAGGTGGTTGTGTGCTTTAAGTACTACTAGCCATGTTTGAACTTGAAGACATTCTGCAAAAAAAAAAAATGTTATTATCAATTACTATAAGGTTTATTAGTTAAAGTTAATTAAGGAAGATTGGATATCAACCGGAAACATGTGGGAAGCGGTAAGCAGCAATAGACAGCGGCAAAATAGCGACGGACAACAACGAACAACAATAAATGATAACAAGTAGCAGCGGACAGTAGTGAGTTACTGTGAACAATAGTAATACAACAGCCAACAGCAGCTATACAGTAGCAAATGGTAGAGAACAACAGCAATACGGCAGCAAATAGCAGTAAACAGCAGCAGGCAAATTTCCATCATCAATTCCCGACTATCACACATACACGACCAAAGTCATTATAAGTATTCACAATACAAAAGTGGAAAGGAAATAAAAATAGAGAGAAATCATAGCAAAACCGATATGCCCTTCTGGTTTTCAATTTCGATGCTACTTACTTCATAGATGACTTATTCAAAATAGAGCGCTCAATACATAAAAATTAAAGCAAATTGATTTTGTGTAAATGCAATATTGAAAACCACTAGGATCCCGACAAAAAGTTGATGTTCTAAAGATTTTACAAGTTTTTTAACCTTACTCCTCACACACAAAATATGATTTTCTGTTTGTGTACTAGTAATAGAGAATAGGGTAGCAACTCTCCAAAAGATGTTGCTCTAAACTACTTGTCGAAGTTCCCGTAATAACAACTTTAAACAATTTCATTCATGGAAACTTTGCTATGGGACCTTTCAATACCGGCTAGGTTAATTCCCTTCCCATGATGGCTACAGACTGCCAAACTCTACTCATTCAGGCTCAAAAACATCTACAGCAAAATCCCGTGCACCATCACAAGAACCTGACTCCAAAATGCAATAACACCAATTGAACTTTAGCTAACTCGGTCCGATGGACAACAAATGAACCCAATTCACTACATCCTCAACTAGCACTAGCAGTAGAAGTCAACAACCAAACCCATCTATTCCAAAAGGCCAATAACTGCACCCTTAGTTCCACGATTGCGATTCACATAGTCATCCAGATGAGCACAGCACGACAAATGTGTAGAACGGGATGGGAAGGTCAAAATTTTTTGGACAAAATACATGATAACATAAAGCTCAACGATCAATGGTGCAAAACAGGATCGGAAGGTCCATTATTCTTTTTTTTTGGGTGGGGGACTCAAGTCTCAGGCATGCTGATTCTCGCAAAGCACGACATTACATAACGTCTTGTTATGAAAGAACTGGAGCTCCAATTTTTCGACATCAACAAGCGTAGCCAAGAATGAGCTCCATCTGTTTCATTCAATTTTGGAACTCAACTTGTATCTAACAAAACATTCACTAATCCCCCTCTCCCCAAACTAACTTTAAGGTTTGTCGAAAAATCCCAAATCACATTATAAAGAAATCCAAAATGCTAACCTGAGATGAGCAAAAAGATGAAATCGCAAGATGAAGAAGAGCAGCGCAGCAACGCTTGTGAGAGGCAGAGGTGACCTTAGCTACACCTCTAAGCCTTACACTTGGGCCAAACAAGATGATATGGACAGCAAACAATGCAGGAGCCTACATGGTGAAGAGCGGGTATAACATGCTTTGACAATCCGAAAGCCTCCACAGGGTAAACCAACCATCCTCATCATACCAGCCTCCTAAGAAATTATGGATTGAGATATGGAAACTCAATACCTATCATAAAGTCAAATTTTTCATATGGAGCACATGCAATTATGCATTACCTACGAAGGAAAACCTATAAAAGAGGAAGATTGTACTCGAACAAGAGTGCCCTTTCTACGGCATTGCTTCAGAATCCACAGAGCATATATTCTTCTTCTGCCCCCGGACAAAAATGATATGGTCAAATCATAGAATCACAGTCGACACATCTCCAGTAATTACTAATCGAATGGATCAGTGGGTATGGGGGAATCTTGTTAGAGAAAACTCCTTAACTGTTTTGAAGCCGACAGAACCTTTTCAAAAGTCTAGTTTGAAGACTTGCAGACTCAAATGTTATAGTCTGAAGAACTCCAGACTCTACTGTCAAAGTCTAAAGACCGCTAGACTTTATTCTCAAAGTCTGACCTCACTGACAGGTTTCAGACCGAAGAGTGAAGACTTATCTAGATGCGGGTTTATCTTCAAGGATTCAGTTCGTATGGATTGTGGAAGATCTTATGGCTGGATATAACGCCTTATGATCAATTATTCTTATTGGAATCAATTCGGATAATCAAATCTCTTGAAAGACAAAGTATACTTGGAAGATTCTACTTATGGAAACCTAGATCCTAATTGTATGGGCAAGCAAGATTGATGGGCTCTCATCACATTCCTAAAACAATTCGAGATCTCTTTAATTGATTCTGTTCAACGGGTAGATTGGAATAACTCATTTGGAAAGTGCCAACGGTCGAGAAGGCATGAAGGAGTATTTAAGGCAGACCCTCAAATTGTTCGAAAAAGTGCGTGAAAGAAAAATTTCAAAGTCTGAAACTTCCCAGTTCTTTGCTATTTCAATCGTTGAGCTTTATTTGTACTAAAAAAAGAGAGCAAACACCTGTGAGACTTTGGAAGAGTGTAGTAGAGTTTCTACACTGTAAAGTCAAGGACGTGAGACTGTAAAATCTCTTTTGATTCATAGTGAAATCCAGTCAATAGGCTGTCAGTGCGGGAGAGTGGACGTAAACTTGACCTAAGCCGAACTATTATAAACCTTGTATTTCTATTCTATTTTCCTAAACTTCTTACTTTAATTCATAGCTTCATATAATTGTTTAAAGCTATTTACGTTCTTAGTCTATTATTGTCTAGAAGCAAATCTCTTTTACTAAGTCTTGAAAAAAATTTCTTTAACACCTATTCACCCCTCTCTAGGCGTTTGTACTAGCCCTTTCAAATCTTACCGTAAGGAATAGCTGACAAGCCAAAGCTGTGTTCATCAAAGCCATTTGGAGGGTATGGAGAGCTCGAAATAACTGGATCTTCAACACAAGAAATCCCAACCCAAGCTTAATAATTAAAGAAACTTTGTACTCGCAAAAACTAAAAGCTAAACGGTCAAAAGGAAGCACTAATTGAGCAGACCAGCATCCTTTGGCAGCAACGTCACCCACCTCGTTGAACCTCAATCGCTGCAAAATTAATGTGGACAATGCTTAGAGTAGCTTAGATCCAGAGGGATATGCAGTTGGAGTATGGAGAAACAAAGATGGAGTGCTCCTCGATGGCTTTGCGAAAAGGATTCACACCTCATCCGCGTTTGTGGCTGAAACCCTAACTATTAGGGAGGCTTTAAAATGGCCGAAGAGAAAGTGGGACGCACGAATGGCACAAACTAAAGGAGTTTCAGCTGACTTGCATATGTACTTGTCTCCTCAATGGTACATGGTCTTGACTTCTGACAATTTAGCTGCCGTAAACTGCATTTTAGGTCGGGCTAAAGCGCCATGGGACGCTCGATCTATAATCCAAGATTGCATTGCTTTGCTGGGCCAATTGAAGGAAGTTACCATCTGCTTTGAACCGAGACAATTTCATCAGGCGACTGATTGGGTCGCTAAGGCATATCGAACCGGCTCCCTCCCGACGAATTGGGTGGATAATCCCCCCATCCTCTTTGGTTAATTTTATGTATGGACTTAGAATCCTTTTGTAGCTCATCATTTTCGGGCTAGTAATGAAATGTTGTTAAATTTTGACCAAAAAAAAAAATTGTGATATGACAATTTTATTTGTCTAGGACGAGGTGAGGATGCAAAAGAGACTATTTCATTGTTTGCCTTCTCGAGCTTTTGTGATAATTTGGAGCTAATTAATTAATTAAATTTCGAATGCCAATTTTATTTATTTAGGACAAGGTGGTGATGCAAAAAAAAAAAAAAAACTGTTTCATATCGGTCATTTTCGAGCTTTTACAAAGCTAATTAATCAAATTTTGGGATGTCAATTTATTTGTTTCAGATGAGATGGCGATGTGAAAGGGAGCATTTCATAATGGTCTTTTTCAAGCTTATGCAAAGCTAATCTAGAGCTAAATGATTAGTTAGTGAATTGTGGATGTCAATTTTACTTGTTTAGGATAAGGCAATGATGCAAAGGAGACTATTTCATATTGGTCTTTTCGAGCTTTTACTAAGCTAATTTGGAGAAAATTAATCAAATTTTGGAGTGTTGATCATCTTCGGTTTGGGATGAGGTGGGGATGAGAACATCGGTTATATATTTTTACGATGCGGCGGTGGTGCAAAAGAGACTATTTCTTATTGGTTGTTTTTAGCTTTTGCAAAGTCATTAATCAATCGTGTGAATGTTTATTTTATTTGTTCAGAACAAGGTGGGGATGCGATTTGATTGGGAAAAACAATGGAGTTAAACATGACGTGGGAAAGCCCATTCACAAGACTATCTATCCTCAAAATACAAGGGCAATTCCTATTTTCAACTCAATCTTTTCTTAGGGAAGAAAGTTTTCCGTTTCAATTTATAGGAAAGTAGCGTGATCAATAGGCTGGTTGAGAGGAGCCTCATTTGTCGAGCCCAGCCGAATTGGACCTAGCTTCTGAGTTAATTTTTTTTGGGGCCTCATTCAAATTTGAAGAATCGGTTTTTGATTGTTTTGAGTCTAGTTGGGTTACAATCACGTTCATCTAGTGGCTAGGCTTGGATGAATCTTGAGAGAATCTCGGGCTTCATTTTGGGCCTTATCTATGTTCGATCTGCACTATATGATGAAGAGATGTTGGGCCCTTGTTGGCCCTCACGCATGCGGTCCGGAGAAATTAAAATGCCACGATCTTTTGAAGGACATATCTCTCGACCACGGCACACGAGAATTGTGTTCTGAAGAAATTTGCAGTTGATTTCCTTTCATTGTCTTGTCGTTCGCTCGTTGTCTTTCCAAGCAATCGAATGAGCTTGGATTTGCTTTGTTCTTCTATGCAAACTAAGATTGATGCATGAGGGCACGAGCAGGAAAATTATGATCGGTTCTAAATCTACGCATGAATATCAATTTACTCATAAATTCTTCGATGTTATCAATGTAGTCTTAATCCTTTATATAAAGTCCAATGTTGTTTTTCTTGCCAATTTCCACCTTCAAAGTAGTGATCTAACACGTAGAAGAACTGCATCACCAATCATTTTATGTGACACGATTGATATCCAACGCATAGAAGAACTGCATCAAAACCGCGTTATTTTGTATATTTTTCTAAATTTTTTTTCCTTCCCTTTTCTTTCCTTTTTCCGAGCTACTATCCATCTTCTTCTTGATGTATTCTTCAGTTGCCGGTCAATGCCAACACAAAGTTGTCATCGCCATCACCAACAACTTCACTATTATTAAAATCAAACTCAGCCACAGCCACCAGATCCATGATCATATCTATTTCTCCCGATTTCTGTTCTTTTGTTCCCCGGAACAAAAAAATAATAAAAATCCGTCTAGTAACGTCAATTTATTTTTCTATTTTCTGAAATAGAAAAGTAGCCGAGGAATAGATTTTGAATGGAAATAATAAACAAAAAAAAGTAACTTCTTATTTCCAGGAACAACTTCTAAAAATAAGCCATTTTTTTCTTTTTTATTTTTCTTTTGTTTTTCTTTCTTGTTGTAGCCATCATTGGCCGCGCCGCTTGTCAACCGCCCGCCACTCGCGGCCATTGTTGGCTAACCGTCGCCGCCGCCCTCCGCCGCATGACCGTTGCCCATAGCCCGCCGGTCAACCACCGCCACCAACTGCCGTCGTCGCCGCTTGACTGTCGGCTACCGACGCCAACCGTTGCCTAACCGCCTCCCGTCGTTGCCAGCCTTCGTCGCACAACTGCCACCCACAGCTCACTGGCCGACACCACCGCCGGCTGACAATCGTGACCGACCGCTGTCGTCGCCGCTTGACCGCTAGCCGCTGATTGCCGACTGTTGTTGCATGACCACCGCCCACAGCCCCTTGGCTAGTGGCGGTCAACGGTCGTGTGGCAACGAGCAATGATCAGCTTTTGGCGGTCCATAAGCAAGAAGAAAAAAATGAAAAAAAATATAAAAATTTATGAATTTTACCAAACGCATTTCTATTTTTTTTTTCTATTTTGAGAATAAAATTTTTTATAGTTACCAAACACGTTATTTTATTCAAAAATTGTTTTAAGAAGAAATAAAAAAGAACTATTTCTAAAAATAAATTGTTTCCGGGAATAGAAACGTTATCATGTGCGCCCATAATAGCTGTCATTGCATTTCCTTCTCTTTCTCTCACTGGGTGGCCAACCTATGTTAAGGCAGCTCACTTACTATGAGGTTTTTGCCTGTCTTATGTATGAGATAGTGCAAACCAGAGCTGATCTATCTCGAGTGCCCCCATTAATGGAGGTCGGTAGGCTTGAGGATCCTAGTAAAGCTGGACCTGGCCTTCTCAATGTCCCTAACCATGTCCAGCCTCGACGTCTTCTCTGTGCATATGAAGAATTGCGACCTCTGCTCCTGACCCCGTCCCCTCGCGAAGTTCTCGCCCTTTAACTTAGACCTATAGATCGACTCCCCATCAACGGTGAAGTCGCTACCTTGGCACATGAACCTAGGATCATGCGACAGAACACTGACCTCTTGGAGTGGAGCGGCTTCCCGTTGTGGCCGACGCCCTTCTCCCCGGTGTAGAGCGCTAGGAAATTTTCACCGTGCTACAAATCATACCAAATGAGACACATTTAGCCTAAACTTTTTTCATTGATATTAGAAATCTCAAATTTGTACATGTATGACACATTTACCCTTTATTAAGATTCATTAATGAACACCATCAGAAATCTACTTATGCAAATGAATATCGTGTGAATTAAGTGAAATAAGAAATAACAATATTTTGACTAAGAAATCATTTGACTAAACATTGACAAAAGGTAAATGTGTCACGCATGTGCAAGTTTGAATTTTTTATGTCACCAAAAAAATATTTAATGGGAATATATCATAACGGATATAGTTTGAAGATTTGGATGTCACAAAAAAACAGAGGGTAAACGTGTCACTGTTGCCATTATTTGAGATTTTTCATGAGTTTTTTTCCTAATGAAAAACATGAATAGAGGCGTAAAAACATTGCATGCACAATTAGAAAGGCCGTTCTCCACTTTGCACTCTCTTGGGCATTTCTATTACAGAAAAACATTGCATGCACCGTAGACTCCAAGACTCATTTTTCAGCATCCATCTAAAACAGAAAAACTTGAGGCTTTGTTTTAGGAGAATTGCTCGGTACATTGAGATTGGTTTACAAAATCGTTGTGTACTAGGTGATCTGCCAAATCCTTAATGCTTGTTGAATACAATAAGGTCCTTCAAATGCCCACTTCCAATCCGACACTTAGAGAATGTACCCATTTTATAGATCGATCCTTGTATGCCTAGCGTTGCTCTTATTCAAGGGGTTGGTGGTTATGTTCGAACATTACCAGACTACCATTTTCAGACAAATATTCAGACCAATTTGTCCATCACGCTACCAATCAATGTCTTCCGAAAAGTATTCCTTACTGCCTTCAATATTTGTAAATCCCTCGTTTCTCCTAAAACAGTGTGCGCATGAGTAGATGAACTCTGGTATTCTGCAGATGTTAATAAATAATTTTTCCCCTTTCTTCCACAAAATTTGCCCATGCCTTTCACACTCAAGAAATGCACTTAGTCTTTGAGCCTCTCTCTCTCTCTCTCTCTCTCTCTCGCGGAGGGAGGTAGGTTGGGCCACATGAGATTGTATGCAATCTATAAGGTGGGTCAGCTAAGTTAATAATTGCATTTCTAGCTGTACGCAAGAATGAGAGTCTGCCTACTCACCATGAACATAGATGCAGAGCATAGCATCGAAACTTATTAGAGCAAGTAATCGAAAGCAAGAGAAGAGATCTAGTTAATTTCCCAGAGCACACGTCACGATGAAGCGTGACAAAACCAAGCCATCATTTTGAATGGTGAGAGAGACAGTGCACACGCATTGTGACATTAGGATTATGTTGTTATTCGTTTTCCCAATCACAACAATTTATACGCGGACAAGATTTTCAAAAACAACCGACAAGGCAATGGGATCATCTATCGGAATCGAGATTAAATCGCTTCCTTTGAAGATAGTGCTCGAATGGGCTTAACACGTGTGAAGTTTGCTTTATGAATAGTCCAATTTCTGTTTGAGGTCGTGGGGTAGTGAGGAATAAAGTAATAAAACAAAATAGCAAGGAAAAAAAGCATCGATTTGCTGCCTTTTCGGACCGAAAGATGACAATGCAGCCCGTTCCAAGGGAGGAATGCGTTGTGCAACCTCCCCTTACGTCTCTTGACACGTGTAAAATAGAGCTCATACCATAAAAAATCCCTAAGTTGGTATACATATAACAATTTTATCCCAATATTATGACAAATGTATCATTCGTTAATTTTCGTTAAATTTTCTTGTCAAATTATTAAGTTGAAGGGCATATGGCAATTAATGAGTGTACTAGTTTGAAAATTTACATTCTGTTAGTTTTATGATTATTCATGATATTAATTTAATTTAACGGAAATTAACGAAAATTAACGAAAAGTAATTTATCATAAATGTATCGGTTTGAGGTTGTTGATAGAATTTGTAACAGGTGTACTATTTTTTTTTATAGTAAAAAATTTAATATGGGCTAAGTTTGTTACACGTATATTAATTTTGTGTTCTTCATTGTATTATCCCTTAAAAAAAAAGAGATTTTGTACTTTTCTTTTTCCCTTTAGAGTCCTTTGTTACATTTTACTTTATTGAGCGATTGATCGGGATATTCTCACATTAGACTCGATTTTGAGATTCAACCCAACTTGACCCAACCCCTATGTTTGACCTAGGACATTGTTTTTCAAAGGGAAAATTGTGCAAATGGTCCATAAATTTAGATCGGATGTACAATATTATTCTAAACTTTTAATTTATTCGATATGAATCCCTCAACTAAAAGTAAATAGTTAATGTAATCATTTTGTTTACTTAAATGATAAATCACGTTACTTGATATGTCGAATTGGAGTTTTAAAATTGACTAGTCGACATTACTCTGATTTGAAATGAATATTTTTATTTTTCTGTCCACCATTCAAGCTTAATGGATCGAAAGCTTCTTATGGAAAAAAAATGATATGTAATTCAAGAACTAAATTAAAACATTCATCAGTAGTTTAGAGATTATATAAGGATGAAATTACACGTCGAATTGAAGTTCCGAGGCCATTTGTGTTAATTTTTTTCCTTTTTTATGTTTTCCACATTTTAAATTTCGAATTCCACGGAAAACGAGCAAAAGGACAGACATGCCAAAAAGCCCTGGGGGCGTACCCGAGGAGCGTCCGATTCCAATCCAGTTAATAAGACCATCTGAAGTCCGGTCCCTCCCTCGCTACTGCCTTTCCCGTACGGTCCGAAATTCACCGCTCGCCACCGTTCGTCTCTCGTCTGCCGCGACCCTGTCCCCGACCCATAGGCATCAGCCTCCAGCCCCTACTCCACTCCACATATTTACAGGAACGAGCCAACCCACGATCGGACGACGCGAGCAAAGTGAC
This sequence comes from Eucalyptus grandis x Eucalyptus urophylla, assembly GCA_028830015.1. Lineage (NCBI taxonomy): Eukaryota > Viridiplantae > Streptophyta > Magnoliopsida > Myrtales > Myrtaceae > Eucalyptus > Eucalyptus grandis x Eucalyptus urophylla. The sequence continues at coordinate 54,462,159 of CM054190.1, read as the reverse complement.
AAAAACCGCACAGCTCACTTTCGCAATTCACGCTCCTCTTTCATCACATCATCGTCTCTCGCTAAGTACAGTGTCGAGCCAACACTCTCGACCCTCGAGCTCCCTGCATCTAAAGAGCAGAGCTTTTCTTTTTGGCAACAGGGGCAGACAAGGACGCGGTTCTCGAGAAGGGGAACGTTGGAGCAGCATATTTGCTGAAGTGGGTCTCGGGAATAAAGTGAAAGGCTTATCGAGAATTATCTTGGAGACACAGAGAGCAGAGAGAGAGAGAGAGGGAGGGAGCAAATGGGAAGAGGGTTCAGGCTCATCTTTGCCACTTCGCTGTTGCTCATGCTTCTGGGTTTGTCTTCCTTCTTGAATCTGGATTCCTTTTCTCTTCTTTCTTCCTCAGTCTTCAATGGGTTCGGTTTCTTTTCAGCTGTCCTTGTGATTGATGCGCGTACTGTTTGTAGTTTCTTCGCTTGCTTGTCTGAAGTGTTGATCTTTCTACCTCCTGCCATTTCTAAACCATCTGAAGACTTGAAAAAAGGAAAGGGAGTCACTACCCATCTTGGACTTATCTGCATTCGGCTCTTGAAGTCGCTCAAGTTTGCATTTTTTCCCCCTCGTCTTGATGCATTTTGTGTTTGGGGACGTACAATGCGCGTGCACTGTCTCTCTCACCATTCCAAATGATGGATTCGTTTCGTCATGCTTCATCGTGACGTGTGCCCGGGGAAATTAACTTGATCTCTTCTCTTGCTTTCGATTACTTGCTCTAATCAGTTTCGATGCTATGCTCTGCATTTATGTTTATGGTGAGTAGGCAGACTCTCATTCTTGCGTCCAGCTAGAAATGCAATTATTAACTTAGCTGACCCACCTTATAGATTGCATACAATCTCATGTGGACCAACCTACCTCCCTCCGCGAGAGAGAGAGAGAGAGAGAGAGAGAGAGAGAGAGAGAGGTACAGGCTCAAAGACTAAGTGCATTTCTTGAATGTGAAAGGCATGGGCAAATTTTGTGGAAGAAAGGGGAAAAATTATTTAGTAACATCTGCAGATTACCAGAGTTCGTCTACTCATGCGCACACTGTGTTTTAGGAGAAACAAGGGATTTACAAATATTGAAGGCAGTAAGGAATACTTTTCGGAAGACATTGATTGGTAGCGTGATGGACAAATTGGTCTGAATATTTGTCTGAAAATGGCAGTCTGGTAATGTTCAAACATAACCACCAACCCCTCGAATAAGAGCAATGCTAGGCATACAAGGATCGATCTATAAAATGGGTACATTCTCTAAGTGTCGGACTGGAAGTGGGCATTTGAAGGACCTTATTGTATTGTATTCAACAAGCATTAAGGATTTGGCAGATCACCTAGTACACAACGATTTTGTAAACCAATCTCAATGTACCGAGCAATTCTCCTAAAACAAAGCCTCAAGTTTTTCTGTTTAAGATGGATGCTGAAAAATGAGTATTGGAGTCTATGGATGTTTTTCTGTAATAGAAATGCCCAGGAGAGTGCAAAGTGGAGAACGGACTTTCTAATTGTAGTATACTTATCCTGCCACCCTCATGTAAGCTAATTGGTCATCGCATTTATTCAAGCTAATGATTAGTCAGTAGAGGATTCTTTACTATGTATTGAACAGAGTTAAGTTGATTTCCATTGAATTTCTTACGATAACTTATCTTCTGAATGGTTGGTCCAAGTAGATCAACCATTGTCAGATATTTAAAGCGCTTAATATCTTTTGGCCAATACATGACACTTAATTTGGGAGAGTAACTTGGATCCTTTTTTCACATGGCAGACCTGTGCAGAGGAAGCACTATCGGTATATGCTATGGTAGAAATGCGGATGACCTCCCAACACCTGACAAAGTGGCGCAATTGGTTAAGCTTCACAACATCAAGTACCTCAGGATTTACGACTCTAACATTCAGGTTCTCAAGGCCTTTGCAAACACAGGAGTTCAGCTCATCATTGGTATTTCAAACTCAGACCTATTGCCGTTCTCTCAGTTCCAATCAAACGCCGACACTTGGCTGAAGAACAGCATCCTCCCATATTATCCTGCCACAAAGATCACGTACATCACTGTTGGCGCCGAGGCAACAGAAATTTCCAGCAATGTCACTGCCCTTGTGGTACCGGCAATGCAAAACATCTTTACAGCCTTGAGAAAAGTCGGTCTACACAAAAGAATCAAAGTCTCCACGACCCATTCTCTTGGAGTTCTATCTAGATCCTTTCCGCCTTCAGCAGGTGCTTTTAATAGTAACTACGCATCTTTCTTGAAACCCCTTCTGATATTTCTCGCTGAGAACCAATCTCCTTTCATGATTGACATCTACCCTTACTATGCCTATCGAGATTCGCCAAACAATGTCTCTCTAGACTATGCCCTATTCGAGTCATCCTCGGACGTGATTGATCCAAACACTGGGTTGCTCTACACCAACATGTTTGATGCCCAGATAGATGCTCTTTACTTTGCCCTCATGGCTTTGAACTTCCGGACCATCAAAATCATGGTCACTGAAACAGGATGGCCATCTAAAGGTTCTGCTAAAGAAACTGCTGCAACTCCAGATAATGCTCAGACTTACAACACAAACTTGATCCGTCATGTGATTAATGACACGGGCACTCCTGCAAAGCCTGGTGAAGCGTTGGATGTGTATATCTTTTCGCTTTTCAACGAAAACAGGAAGCCTGGTTTGGATTCTGAGAGGAACTGGGGGCTATTTTATCCTGATGAGACGAGTGTGTACAATTTGGACTTCACTGGAAGAGGCTCTGTGGATGTGATAACTGGAGCTAATATCACTAGTTCTAATGGAACTACGTGGTGCATTGCTTCGGCTAATGCATCAGAAATTGAATTGCAGAAAGGCTTAGACTGGGCCTGTGGATCAGGAAATGTGGACTGTTCTGCGATTCAACCCAGCCAACCGTGTTATGAGCCGGACACCTTGGTTTCTCATGCCTCATTCGCCTTCAACAGTTATTACCAGCAAAATGGCGCTACAGATGTTGCTTGTAGCTTTGGAGGGGCAGGACTAAAAGTTGACAAGAACCCAAGTATATCTCTTCCTTGTCACCCATTAAAAAGCATAATCTTTTCTCCTGCTTCTTTATGTTCATCTATGCCGGAATTCAAGTGGCCTTTATGTGATTTGAGTTGGTCGAACAGGCATTGGTTCAGGGATAATAACACGAGAACATTTAACCTAACTAGTTGTTGAACTTCCGCGTTTTAAACCTTGTTTTAGGATAAGTTATCATTTTTCCTCCAACACCTATGTTAGTGTTCTCTCGACGATGATCATACCTGATTTAGGATGCTAGTGCAACTTAGCTTCTACTTCCTAATGTTTTCTCTTAGTAGCTAACTGAGTTTCTGGCAATGCTAATTGGAGATTATGGTTGCTTCTGGTGTATCAGGTTATGACAAGTGCCTTTATATGACTACCGGGTAAATATCCATTTGCAGTTACAACTCCCTAACATTTTAAGCTTGATAATCCTTGCACCAGTGCTTGATTTCTTTGTCCTTTGTATACTCAATGCAGGAGCAACAAAACCGCTACAAGCAATGCGACAGCCATTTCTTCAACTTCTTCCTCCCAGGCAGGTGAAGTCCATATCTTGGCATTAAGCTCCACTATTATGACATTTTTCCTGTCATTTATTTTGATCATCGGCAACATCTAAAGAATCACGGGGAACTCTTCAAAGAGGCGGTGACGTGAAGGTGGAAGCCTTTCCACTATATGTAGATGGATCTGTGCGGGAAAAAAGAATTCCCATTTTTGTTCTTCTGTCCAACTGACGTAGTCCGTTGAGGGCAATGTGGGCTGCTAGTTTTTCATTATCATGTTTTTTTTTTTTTGGTAAGTTTCATTATCATGTTAATAGAGGTAGTTTCAGGAAATCCTGTCTTCATGGAAAATTTATCTGTACAAATGGCCCAAGCTGGTTCTTCTTTGTTAGGATTTTGGTGGACCATCTAGTAGTCATTTGGAATTGTAAAAGTGAAAGGGGCTGTGGTTGCGATCCCATGTAAGTTGCAAGATGCGAAATTCAAAAAGGTTTAAAAGATTTTGTCCTATGTCTTTGATTTAACTGAAGTAAGTTGCAAAATGAGAAAACTCGAGGTTTGGAGGGCTTTGTCCAGTGCCTTGGATTCTCTGAGGTGGTCTTTTGTCGAGGCTCTAGAACGGTAAACAGCAGTTTGTCGTTTTGGATCAATTTTTGGTCATCAGATGATTGTCCTCAGAGAAGACAAGTTCTACACACCCCGCCCTGGTCCCATTCGAAATTTAGCCAATTTCTTCCATCGTTAGCTGATCTTTCGTTTTTCCATGGGGACCAAATGTTGGTCTTCTTGAGTGACTGGACTTAATGAAGCATCCTCAATGTACTCTCTCAATGGGAAATGCCAATGGGAAAAACGAAGTAGATGATAATGAGGATATGATGAATTGAATATCCAAAAAAGATGGCAGAATCATCATAGAAAAAGAGGAAGGACTGAAAGAACTACTACTTAAAGTGGCACTGAGTTGCAGTGGGGTGGAACGACATTTATGCTTTGACAACTGACATGATGAAGCTCTTGAATCTGAGTTCTGAAGGGCTGATAGTTACAAGAGTACTTGATTTGAATTTTGGTTTGCTGAAAGTATCGGTTGGCATGTATGAACGAACTCGATCGGTAGATGAAATAAGCACAGACCAAATAAAAGAAGTACGATTATTTTTACATGTCTTTGCCATTGCTTCCGTTTGTTTGGAGTCTTGGACCAAAAGTTATCATGCATCATCAACATGTCAATAATAATTTTTGTTGGGAACAGTGTTCTAATCCAACTTAGAGGGATAGAGGAACGAATTGCCAATGGAATTGCTAGACCTAAAGGAGTTCCTTGAATAGAGGACATTGATGTCTTGAGTTCGACGACATGAATGTCAAACGCATTCGACACATAGTCAAAACTTGAAATCTATTGCCAGCACCATAAACCCCAAAGAGGATAAGGTCGATACATCATATGTAGTAATGTATGCAAAAAAATCAAGGTGTATAAGCCAACAACACTCAGGGAATGAATACCTTTACCGCCACACGGTTATTTTACACGACTTGTCGATCCAGGATGCGCAAACTCAGATGCAGAAGATGAGTCAGAAGCTAGACCTTGTGGACAGGGGTACTGGATAGATGGAGTTGAGCAGAGGCCTACAGGCCCTGATCGATCAGGTAATCTCCGAGCCTCTCGACAACCATGTTGCACTGTCCTGGAGTCACGGGTTCCTCGTAGACTCCGAAAACTAGAGCTTGCCCGGTTTTCTTGATCGTAATGCCTCCAGATCCCTGCCATATCAGAATGCCCTTAATTAACATAATAGAAATGAGCAAAGCCATTTCAACCCTCCGAAACAGCTAACACGACTGAAAGAACATCGACACGGTGCGATAAAAATGAAGGGTCTGCGGTGTGCTGCAAGAACAACTTCACCCTTCTAGTCCATATATCCCCACAGGATAGCTAGCCCAATAACTGGAGGAAGGACTGGCCTTGTGAATGCTAGACAGACACCTAAAACAGCCTTTGGGGAATCCTTTGGAGCCCCAAGAAAGAGCAATGCAAGATCCTAGGAAGAACTTGTCTTGACAAATGAAAGTTAAATCAACTAACCCAGTTACTAATATTCAAATCTGAGCTCTCTCGATCAAAGTTAACCTTCCACGATGTTACTCAATCTTCGAAAGAGGAAAAAAGATCGAAGATGCGATACAATATGAACAATTATATACTTCACCTTCTTTCCGCGGATGACGACGCCAGGCTCCCCCTGAATAACCAGGTACTTGGTGCCGCCAAGAAACAAACCTGTCGGGGCGAGATGACCCGGTTCCTCAAAATCTTTCAGAATGCCAGCAATTTCTGGAGCCTTGAACTGGTAGGGGAAACAGAATGCCAGAAATACTCAGAGCAGCTCGACAATACCAACAACGATTCAAAAAGAGAGAAGGTCGAATTGGATTCGAGCATGCGTAGAAAATCGATCTTCTCAAATGGGTCGGTTCTACATGACCATTTCAAGCAAATTAGCAGTTCACACGAGCTCCTTGCGCTAGCTCCGTTGGAAACCAAGGGCGGAAAATTCCATTTCCGGTTCCTCGTCATCAGAAAGCTGACGCGACACGACATTTTCGTAACGTTTAGAACGAGTCAACGCAGATTGATCCGATCGTGCCCAATGCAGATCATTCATTCAGCTGCATGAACGTCGATGGAACGACAGATGATCCGACATTGTTGCTGGGGCGATCAGATCGGTCCGACGGGATAAATTTAAAAAAAAAAAAACCGCGGGAAGAAAAGCCGCGAGAGATCCGATCAACCGAGCACGCAAAAGCACGAGCCGCAACGCAATGCATGCAGAGAGAGAGGGGCAGACCTGTGGGAAAGTGGAGCTCTGAGCCCAGACGCTGCCGTCGTGGCCGACGATGGCGGCGGCGGAGAGGTGCTGCCCCTGGCCGTCGATGTCGCACATGAGGTGATCGTCGACGTAGGTCTGCCACGACATGGTGGTGGTGACTGGTGGTGGTGCGCGGGGGGCGTGCTTGCGTCGGTCCAAGGATCAGGATTGCCGCTTCACTTTAGTCTCTCGGATTCGGGAAGTGGGGAAGAGCTTCGGGCTTTGAATTTGCAGAGCCTGAGATGGAGAGCTAGAGATAGAGAGAGAGAGAGAGAGAGAGAAATGGGATCCGAGCAGCATGGAATCGATGCTCTTCTCCACCGCCCGTTCGGGCGGCGATTTCTCCCGTCCGCCCTTGACGTTCGGACCTTGGAGTTGGAGGGAGGACCCTCCATTTCTCTCTCTCTGCAAATTATCTTTAATTAGGTCATTACTTTTTTTAGTTAGGCCCTTTTTTTTCCAACACCAGGTTTAGATTAGTTGTTGTTGTTGTCTAGGTTGCACCGACACGGACACGCGACACGCGACACGACACGACACGACACGCCGACACGTCATTTTTCAAAAATAGAAAATTTCGACACGTTCCGACACGTTATATATTAAATAAATATTTTTATTTTTAATTAATTTAATTCAAATTTATAATTAAAAAAATCTATAATGAATTTACACTAGTGATTTAATATACAATACTTTTATTTTTCAAAATTATTTTTTAATTTTGTTAACAATTTTTTCGATTAATTAAAAACCCCCCAACCCCACCCCACGCCCCCCACCCCCCCCTCCCCCCCCGCGGTGCCCAATCCATTAAATAAACACCCCCCCGCGCGCCCAAATCCCTTTTCCCTCCTTTCCCATCCCCCAAAATTTTTTCACTTTTTTTTCCCTCCTGACGCCTGACACCTGACATCGTCGCTTCCCCCTCCCTCCCATCGCTTCCCCTCCCCTCCCTCCAACACGCCAAACCCCTCTTTCTATTCTTTTATTCTCAAAACCCTAGCAACACTTCTTCTCCTCCTCCTCGCGCACGACGCATTTCCTCTCCTCTTCCTCTCGATTTCTGCTTGCCAGGGATGGAACGCGCGGTCCTGTGCACCGAGAGGCTACACACCGCCGCGAACTCCTCCTCCTCCCCCTCGCCGCCGCCGCCCCGCTAGACGACGCCGCCCTCCCCACGCGCGCCTCCCTCGTGAAGCTCCTCCTCACGGCCCTCGCCTCAGTCTCTACTCTCTCTCTGGCCGTCTCTGACCGTCGCGGGCTCGCCTTCGCTCGGCTCGCGGCTTCGTCTCTCCTCCTCACCCTCGGACACGCGTGTCGAAACGTGTCGACAAAAGTTGACCCCGTGTCAACAAACCGGACACGCGGTCAACGCGTGTCCGAGCGTGTCCCAGCGTGTCGACGTGTCCGACACGCTTCGACACGTGTCGGACACGACACGGAGGCACATCTAACGTGTCCGTGCAACCTAGGTTGTTGTTGTTTTTTTTTTTTTTTTTTTAAAGTTTTTTTAAAATTTTTAAAATTTTAAATTTTAATTTTATTATACACATATTCACTTTTGATAGAACAAAATTTCCCTCTAATTATGATTTACGCATGAATAATAGATACTCGAATGATGAGATCATTCAAAAACACATGTTGAATTTCCGCGTTTAAGTTTCATACCAGTGATGTTGGTGACACGTCATTTTAGAAATTGCTATTTGTCATTTTTAATCATCTTCCTAAAAAGTTCAATCCCTTGGTAAATTATATGCTACCCAATGTCGCATGCCACCTTGCAATAGCTGCATATGAGTAATTAGAATAAGGGTATTTCACAAAATAAGATGATGAAAATTGACCAAGGAAAATGGTCGCTTACTTTTCTTATGTAGTAACAAACTAAGCACGGCTAATATAAAGTTCAATCGATTTATGGCGATATGCGTCACATATGCATATAAACTCAAATTAATTTTGAAGGAGAACATTACTAGATATAAGTGTCCTCTCAATTGGTGAAAAAAGTCACATGCAAGCACTTCTTAAGTTAAACTTCATTTTTCCTTTTAGGCAATAGGGGAAAGGTGAATCCAACCCTTAGGGGTCAATGCGATTAGTTGGGCTTGGAAGATTTCCAATTTGGGAATTGGAAGCCATCTGTCTAAATTCCACCAACCACGTACAAATTACTTGAGTTTGAGCCATGTGAGAAGCCAAAGTCCAAGTTTAACTGGTTCATAGGGCATGCGAGGCGTTTTACGGGCTTTCAAGTAGTTAGGTTTTCACGTCCTTGTCCCTAAATTATCAAAAAAAAAAAAAAAAAGAAGGGAAATCGACTCAATTTATCTTATAAGTTTCTGAGCAATTAATTGAAAACATTTTTTAAAAAGTTGAATTGCAACTCCAAGCATTGTAAGGAGAAGAATGAGCCTGTGAGTAAACCCACCCACTAATCGGCCCAAAGACAAAAAGCCCATTGATTAGAACTTGTGGGCATCTCCTTTTTTTCGTCGAGGATCAAAAAGATGTTAACTCATATGCATACACTCACATGTATGCATTTTTTTTTTTTGGGGTCAAGAATGTTAAACTTATAAATAAAGAGTACTTCTTATGCATTTTTTTGTTATTGTAAAAGACCAAGAGAAAATAAAACTCACTTTGATATATTGACAATTATTCTGTCTATCCTTTCAAAAAAGAATGAAAATAAGAAATATTATAATAATCGAACATTTCTTCCTTTTCATTTCTATCAAATCTTTTTTCTTTATTGATACTAATGGTTAAGCGGGAGAACTTGTTTTACTAGAACTAGGTGTACGGCACCCTTTATCAAGTCTAAATAATAGGATTAATCGGTTCTTGGTCCGGGCTGGTGGAACCGGTAAATTTATTGTTTTGGGCAAAACATAAAATGAAAAATGGGAGAAATTGGGAGGAATTAGGGTTTGTTTCTTAAGAAATTTAAAAATATATATTATATATGTACAAGTAATTAGTCCAGTTTGGTCAGTCTGCTGATTAATTCCAAAAGTGGGAATCGGAAATCGGACCGCCCTATTTGGAAACCGCCCAAAACCGGCTAGTCTAGTTTGGTCCGGGTGGTTCCCCGTCCAAGCGATTCCCGTTGCACACCCCTACTAAATAATGCCAACCACCAAAGCCACTTGTCTACAATGCCAACCCTCACGTCTTCCATTGCTGAATACCTTCACTGTGAACTTATCTAGTCGATGCTCATGCCGTCCCTTTTCTTATGGTCTTCTCGAGTTAAAAAGACAGACCATGCTTTCCAACTTCGGTTGTAAGGGCATGCCGCGTTCTTAATGGAGGAGGAGCCTTACTATTACACAGCGAATCAAAACCGCAGGAAACTGGTACATAAATGCCATAATTTACCTATCCAAACGCTGCCATATATCTAAAAAGTACATATAATAGAACTATTAGAGTGAGGAGAAGTTCCTTCAAAGTTGATTCGTTCACTGTCTATTCCGACAAAAAGGGAAAAGTGCTGTCCCTCATTTCACGGGAGAACAAGAACACCAAGCATGGTCTCCTAATTCTATTGCCTAAGTCATGTGAAAAAAGAAAAAGAAATCTATTGCCCAAGACCCCATCAGACATGACTGATTTACGCCAAGTCTAATAACGTTGATTACCCCAAAAAGCTCCTTTCATTTCTTTTGCTACAGGCATAACAAATTGCCCCAAAAGAGAATAATCGTATGAGTCCCGAGTGTTTTCAAAATACTTATAAGTATATCAAATGCAAAATAATTCGCTTTTCAAAGCATGATTATGCATAATGCAAAACGATTTGTGAATTGAAAATCGTAAAGTTTCCTTATTCAGTTGTCTTGATATCTCGAAAATACTCGTTAACGAAACCCTAATTATTCATGCGAGGGACCGCACCAAGAGCCTTTGCTCCTAAAGAAAACATCCACTTGGGGGGACAGTCAATGAGAACATCAATAATTCCTTTCACCTACATTATTATTATTGCATTGACATGCTTTGGGGGAGGTCTTCCCTACTCTATTATTAATCGATCAGGTTTAACTACCATCAATTGTAGGGTTTCTTTTTGTAGTTTAATTAATTAGGTTTAGTACAGATTGATTGTGATCATTAGCATCATAATTAGGGGGATTGTAGGATCCACATTCATGAGGTTTGGGAGGCTTTTTGAGCACCAGAGTAGTTGATTCTAATCACGACAAAGTACTGAAGTTGCCCCCACCATAAAAGCCATGCCTTTTTATCAAACTTCATGGTCATGTCATGCTGGCGTTTGCTTGACTAAGCAGCCATTCTTGTCTATCCAGCTCATTAGTAAACTTGACGTTTAGTACAAAACTTGATTAAGGTTCCGTTCGTTTCACGGAAAATAATTTACAGGAAAATATTTTCCGAAATTTTCGGTGTTCATATGGCAGAAAATAGATGGTCAAAGAAAATATTTTCCGGTCAATGAAAAATCTCCCCCTCAAATTGTGGAAAATGATTCCTTACGCACGTGCTCTCACGCAATCTTCTGCTACACTGCTTTTTTCCTTACTCAATTCTACCCTCTTTCTCACGAAACCTAGGGTTTTTGATCTCTTCTCCTCCTCCTTTGACATCGACGATTAGCAGCAGTGGAGCATCCTCTCATCCGGTGGTGTTGAATCTTCGTCCTCACAAAGCCCTGGGTTTCTGATCTTGTCCTCCTCCTCCTTCGACGCTGACAATCAGCAGCAGCGGAGCGTCCCCTCGTTTGCAAGCCAGCTTGAGCCTCGCCTCAAGCTGGCGAGGCTTCGCGTAGCCCGATTGGGCGAAGCCAAGCTCGGGCCTGGCTAGATCGGGCAAGGCGGAGCTCTCGCTGGCCTGGGGTGAAGCTCGGCCTCCCTAGATCCGGCAAGCTGGGCGGGGCTCGGGCCTCGCTCGAGCTCGCCAGGCTCTAGCGAGCTAGGGCGAGATCAGCTGAGCCTCGAGCTCGTCGAATCTGGCGATCGGGTCTTGGTCAGCTCGAGCTCTTGCTAGCTGGGGCAGAGCTAAGGCCTCGCCAGATTCGATGAGCTCGCGGCTCGCCAAAGCCTGGCGAAACTCTAACGAGCTCGGGTGAAATCAGCCGAGCCTTGAGCTCGCCGGATCTGACGACCGGGTCTTGGTCGGCCATCGGGTAGCCCGCCATTGTCAGGCATGCGGTGGCAGAGGAAGGAGGAGGAATGAGGAAGGAAAAGAAAAGGAACAAGAAAGAAAAAATAAAAAAATAAAAATTCGATTTAAAAGAAACAAATAATTAAAAATTCATTTTTTAAAAAGTATAAAAAAAATTGTTTGGTCGATTAAAAATATTAAAATTCAATGTTTGATAATTTTTCCCAAACAATTAAATTAGCTAACGAACGGTGAAAATATTTTCTACTCAAAGTTTAGGTTTCGACCGAATACCGGAAAATAGTCATTTTCCTAAAAAATGACTTTTAGGAAAATGTTTTCCCGAAACATGATATTTTCCACAAAATGAACGGACCCTAAGTTATCTTTTGTCCGGTTAATAATTCTAGAAATCTCGTTACCATGTTAAGATTACATTTACATGGTAAGCCTTCGTGGATTAGATCATTAGATCATTCTGCACATGACATCATGAGAGATAGTACAAACGGGGACAATATCCAGGCTCGAGTAAAGCGCTCAAGCATGACGCTCGATTCATCTTTATAATCTGCAATAAGGTCCGAAATGTATCAATATCCAACTCGAGTTAGGTTATTTTGAGAGAGAGGGAGAGGGAGAGGGAGAATTTCTTCTCCACATGATATAAAAAATGATAAAGGAGAAAATCAAAAGGGTATGTTGGGATTCAAAACCTTAACATGTGCTCCGATACGATATCAAATAAATGGTTTATCTATAAACTGAAACTGTTAAGAAACAGCCAAGGCCAATCATACACTTGTAGCAATATCTTTAAACATAATGGGCGAGAATCTTCATATCATGTATAGTTCATTCATATCCTGTCAAAACTGTTCAAGGATACGTCAACTGTCACCTCTTCGTCTCATCATCTCCATGGAAACCCTCGTCAGGGGAAGAAAGATCACGTCACAACACATGTAGAACAGGAGAGAACAACCATTGGCAGACGCTTTCGCTTCACGTGAGAACTGGGAAAGATGTTCCCGATCGGGTCTTGAATTGGGTCCCCACAGAGACAAGCAAATATTGAAACGGATCTATAATCTTTTTTTGGACGTACTCGGGGTTCTTTGATTGACGTCGCTCCTGCCAACGTTAGAGAGAAGACATGAGAATATGTGATGTTATGTTGGTCGCGACCCACCTAAATATAGCGTCTCGTTGTCTTTGGACGGAACAATAATAAATGCGAAACCCTACTACCCATTCGTACGACGTTTGTGTCATTCGGCTCAACCTTAAAAAGGAGATATGATTCGAGGGGAGCTTCATAAATTTTCTAATTCGGAGGAAAACATTAGAAAGAAGAAGAAGAAGAGGAGGAGGAGGAGAATTATAAGAGATGTAAACTTAAGGGCTGGTAGAAATCCGGCAATTGAATGCCCACATGTAACTGAAGTTCTAAAAGAATGGTGTTCAATGGGATGCTATCGTACTTGATTACTTTGCATTAGAAAAGATTAAACTCACGAATAATTATATCGTTTATGTCTTAAGAGATTTCGATGTGACTTTTTGGCGATCTTTAGCTCAAACCGTACAGTATCGTTTGGCTATCTCAAGGTGCAATTAGGACTTAAGCGATCAAATGTTGTGCAACTTACATATCTTATTATAATTGATGTAAAAATGAGCTTAAGCAAAAGATTTATCAGTTGATTCTTGACCGACCTAGATTGAGCTAAGGCGGGAGGTTTGCCGCTTCCCCTGTTTCTCCCCCCATTCTCTTCTGGCCGATAGTCACCATCGCCGACTAGATAAGAAAAATGCTCACTAGTCGTTTTCAATGATTAATGCTCCGTGTTATTCATTTCTCTCCGTGTTCATTCTGTGATGTCGTCGGTCTAACAGAATATGCCGGCAGTAGGCTTATTCAAGCTAGGTTTTCAAAGATGACAATGTAAGCACACATACATTTGTTTCGATGATAGGTAGAGACTTTCCTTCTCAATTTACCCCTTAATTAAATAATCAGTGAAGGCTATAGATGCACAATGAATATAGAGTCATCACTACGCAAATCTTTCCTCGGTGTATTTACTGAAACTCTACTCATGTACATCCATGAAACCAGAGGCCGACAACATTAAGCTCTTGCAATAGTTGAAAAAACCTTAGACAAGACGATATCCCATTGGGGCTTCCAAGGGCCAAGACAGAAAATTTCTTTTCATTTTGCTGCAATTAACGGCTGCATTCTCTCTAATATCCAAGAGGGTGTTCGTGTACTTTTCACTAAGTCCAAATTATAAGCTCTATAAACCGAGATCTCTTATGAATTTTAAAACCCTAATAAATTATTGGTTGCACAGCTCATTTTCTCATCAAAATCATCTATTCATGAAGTGTCCCACCAGGGACACCGACCCACATAACGTAGCAATTCAACAAAGACTCCAAAAGAAAAAAAAAATGAAAAATGAAAAAAAAGAAGGCATCGATGCATGCTTTTGTATGAGACGGTTGTGTGGATATCAAACACACTTAAATGGGGGATGGACAATTGCATGCTCCCCACGCTCGGATCATAGAGAATTCGGACCCCACCATTTCCAATAAACTATCAAGAAGATTGAGAATATTAAATGAACAGATAAACAAAGTGGGTTGGGGTTGGAGACTATAGTATATTCATGGTAATTTGATGCCGTAAAGGAAAAGGATAAGGTCAGAAAAGTGAACAGCAAAAGGTGCATGCAAGTAATTAAATAAGGGCAACTTTACGATAATCATGGGCTGTGATGTCGAATGGGGTCGCGGCTTCCTAAGTGTAGAGATTGGGTAGCATATTCTTGACTATAGGGGCTGGGGCTAAGATGATTGAAGATTCTTTTAATTGAACTTTTTGAATATGCGTCCTCTGTGTAGATATCGATGGAGGCAAAGTATGCATAAACGACAAGAGAAGCCGATATGTTGGGGGAACCGGTTGTACATTAATAAAGAACTCAAATAAGAGTCAATAAAACAAAATTAGTGGACAACTTGATCAAGAACTTAGTAAGCCACCCAAATAAAGATTAGTAATTTCATATTGTTGTTGGTAAACTTAAGGTTTGATAGGCAAATAAAGTTAGTAAAAGATTATAGAAGATTTTTTTTTTTTTTTTTTGTCGAGGTAGGAGAAGTCGGTAATAAAAAGGATATAATCAACTCAAATAAGATTTGATAATGCGGAACTGGCTAGCTGGTAACTTAATTAGAGAGAAGATGGTAATCACTATACTTAAAGTTTTTTTTTTTTTTGGTAAGGGTCACTATACTTAAAGTTGATAATTAAAAAAAAAAAAAGAGTCCGTAAATTTAATGGGTCATAAGTAGGGCAAAAAAGAGTTGGTAACTTAATTAAAAAGTTGGTCTTTTTCTATAGGGAAAAGACCACAAAAAACCAAAAACTTTACCCAAAATGACAAATTTATCCCAAACTTTTTTTTGTGACATGAAAAACTCCAAACTTTACAAACTGTGACACATTTACCCCATCAAGGGTATTTTCATCTTCATCTTTTTTTTTTGTCTGTTTTTCCTTTTCCTTTTTCTTTTTTTCTTTTTTTTTCTCTCTTCCCTCCGCCGGACATGGCGGAATTGGCGGAGGGCCCTCACTGACGTCGGGTGAGGGGTGCCCTCCCTAGATCTGGCGAGGGAGGCCCTTGCCCGACCTAGCCGAGGGCCGCCCAACCCAGCCGAGGGCTGCCCAACCCAGCCGAGGGCCGCCCTCACCCGATGTCGACGCTAGCTTGCCTCCGCTGGCTCCACCATGGCTAACGAAGGGAAGAGAGAAGAAGAAGAAAAAAAAAATTAAAAAGTGAAAAGACCAAAATGCCCTATAGTTTAAGATAAATGTATCACACGGATAGAAGTTCAGGGTTTTTTGTGTCACAAAAAAAATTTTAAGGTAAATGTGTCACGATTGACAAACTTCGGGATTTTTTATGTTATAAAAAAGGTTTGAGGTAAATTTGTCACTTTGGGCAAAGTTTTGGGTTTTTGGTGGTTTTTTTTCATTTTCTATTAAAAAAAAGTTGCCAAATAACTCAAACAAGAGTTGATAAACCCAAACTAGCCATAAACAAAATTCGACAAACGTGAGTGTTGACAAATTTAAAGCTTTTTGTAAGAAATACAAATAAAATTTGGTAAATGATATCAAAAATTGATAACTAAAAAATCAGATAAATTAGTAATTGACTCAGATGAGAATTGGTGACATAAACCATGTTGATTATTTAATCAAAAAAAAATATTGGTCACTCATTCTTAAAAATATTAGAAAATTCTTATAAGAATTGTTAACTTGAAAACTTTGGTAAGAAAAACGAGTAAAAGTTGACGAAAGATAAAACAAATGGTAATTTACAAATTGTAAAAAAAGAATTGGAGACTTCATAAAAGTATTGGTAAGTTATGAATAAGGTATCGGGAAATCAGGTGACTAATAATCATTTTTACCAACAGTTTTATGATAGTTACCAACTAATTCAACATTCTACAAACATGAAAAGAATACTTCCATTTTTATTTATTTATTTAAAGCATAAGCAGAACCGTCCTTCGTTAGATATATAATTCCACTTTTCACATTTTTTTCATCAACTACCCAATAGAAGCTAAAATTATCATTGGGGAGCTAAGGAACTTTTACCTTTTCTGATTTGAGATTTTGGAGATAAAATTATCATTTGCATTGGGGTTCCAAATATCTAATTTGAATACTTGAATCAAAAGCTTGAGAAACAAAGTAGTACGAGGAGCCAAAGTGCCCGGACAGAAAGTGCCATCTACCTTAACTAAAGTGAAACATTCGTTTGCACATCACCTCCTTTAATTTGATTAAACTTGATTTATTTTATATCCTTCAAGAGCACGACGTATCGCCTCTAAAAATCATGTCAACATGCCATCTATTTTTTTCAAATAACTGATATAAGGTAAATCAAATGCCCTTTGAAAATCCAACCCCATCAAACTAATACATCACCCATCACAAAAGAATAATTATGGTCCGTTTATTTTGCGAATAATGAGTGATTTTGAAAAATATTTTCCTAAAAGTAATTATTTATAAAATTCAGTGAACAAAAAATATTTTCATCATCTCTGATAGTATTCAAACATAAAATTGTTATCGATAATGAAAACACTCTCCAAATCATTTTTTTTCTGTGAAACAAATAGTGGCTAGATAAGTATATATATTGAAAGGAGAGAATAGTCCCTATGTTACCGAAACATGAAAAAACAAATAAGACTAAGGGTAATTGGTTTCAAAGGTAGATACATAATTGGTTCCTAGTCTTTAGAACCAAGAATCGACCCTATTCACCTTAGAATCGGACCTAACCGGTAGTAAAAAAAAAGCATATCATTTCCCCGAAATACTTTGTAGTTTTTGCCCTTGCTACTTTGAGCCGATTCAGTGAATCGGAAGTTGGACCGGTTTTTCCCGATTCCAACTTATTTCCACAGGAACTACCTAAAATTGGCCGATTCGATCTGGTCTGGTTTTCGAGTTGGACCGGGGATGGATGCATACCCCTAAAGAAGACCCTATTGTGAATATGATATATACCATAAAAAGATGGATAAGCTTTCGAATTGGATGACCCATTTCCATGATTAGCTGTTTCATGATTATACCAACTCCTCTGTCTGTCTGTCTCTCTCTTTATATCTCTCTGTATTAAAGTAGTTTGGTTGGATGTTTTGGTCGTTTCCATAGAAGCCATTCCTCATGTTAGCTGGCTGTTCTTACAAACTTGGCAAGAGCCATTGTATTGATATGATAACACAACTGTCGTATATTTCGGATATTCCTTTTTGCCCATAAGCAATGCTACTAAAAATTATTATTTTCTTTTATTACTTTTTTCCCGAAACTTGATAAGAAGTACATACGATAAACTCTCCTGTGAGAGCACAATTTGGGAGTCTAGACAAAATGTGAACGATTCTATTGGTCGTTTCCTCTCATGAAAGATCAAAGGATTACCTAACTAAAATTTCTATATTTTTTCTTTAAATTACTTAAATAAGTTAAAAAGAAAGAAGGAAGTCCACTGAAATTATGCATGGTAGTACTAGTACCCATTTTGATCTGATATATCAATCGCAATTTTTACTAAATAATGTTTGTACTCGCCCCTCACCAATTCCATCCTATTTCTCCTTATCATAACATAAGGTTACATTTTCCCAATTAACGTTATAAATGTGGTTAATCTTTCGACCTAAAAACAAAAGAATTATTTTGTGGTTAATCAGCCGCCGAATGTTGCTGTCCAGAGAGCAATCAGCAAATTTGTCAGCGAATGCCACGTCAACAGTTGATTTTGATCATAGCAATATTATATTTTTCGCACATTAAGAATTATTGGGGAAAAATTAAACCCAAAAAATAGGAAAATAATCGGGCAAATTTGTACATCCCTGTTTGTTTTAACACAAAATTGGACGGTTTGGAAAACAATTTTCTAATAATAATCAGTTATATCTTTTGGAATAATTAGCTAATAAAAAATATTTTTATTATTGATAATAATTTATATTTAAATATTTTTGTGAATAAATTAGTTTTGATTCATATATTTTTATAAACATCACAAAAGAGCATGTTTAAAAGAATAATTTATAAATTATAATATTTTCGGCAAAACTAACCAACAACGAAAAGACACAACAAAGACTCTTTCTCTTCAATCTTCCATGCAAATCTTTTCTTTCCCACATCATCACAACGTGGGTGACAGCCTGAACTTAGCTGTGCTGGCCCCGCCATGCATAGAAAGTGGGGTCCGGATTTTCCTGAGAAAATATTTTCTCGCCAGCTTATCCGCTTTTGCGCTTTTTCCCGCAAAAGGAAAAATTTTCCCACCTCCCTAACCTTACGTGGTCCCCTGGGTCTTCTCTAGTAATGCATTGCTCAAATTTGTGCATAAATGCTGGATTTTAGGGTAATTGTGACTGGAAATCGAAGTTATCTGGAAAATAGAATAAGATAAGGTAAGGATTGAAACGGGTCTATAAAAGAAAGAATTTGTAATTGGTGTTTTACCTCCATTGCCTGGTTGGAAATTTAGAATTCTTAGTTGTCTGGAGCCCCTTTGGATGGGGGGGGGTGGGAAAGCAAATCTTCATTATTGTGATATAGGGAAAGTCTGAATTGTGACTATATTGATAGGACCTTAATAAATGGACTGATGTCTTGGTCAATGCTTGAGTTGGCGTTACCAATACTTAGCAAAACAAGCCAAAGTTAATCTAACTCGAGCTGTTAATGCGCTGGCTTAATCATTTCCAAAATCAAAAGCACGGTGCGTGTCACTAGGTTATATTCTTTTTTGAAAGTCGAATGTATCGGATAAACATGCATATCGCATTTTTCATCTTGTCAATTCGAGAAAAACGGTAAAAGGGGGATTTCAAAGTCGATACTCAGCAAAAATTTGAGAAATCAAAAAAAAAGAAAAAAGAAAAGAATCTTCCCATTTTTCGTATTCACCTTTTAAATTCACATAACTCTCTATTTAAATCATCTTCTTTGGAGATTGCGGACATAAAGAACATCTCTCAGGTGGGTTTTTCCCCTAAGGATATTTAAAGTGAAAAAGAGGAAAAACAGTGCAAGCTGCGGCGCAAAAGTCAGTATAGACCGTGGAATGTTTCACATAGTTTATCTATATTTTATATATATTCACCCAAAAGTCTCTCCATGGTCTCCTCTCCCATCCATCTTCCCGCGAAATTAGGAGGTAGAGAGAGAGAGAGAGATTAGATTACCAAATAAACGTAAAAAAATAAAAATAAAAAGAGGGATGACACAAATAATTTTAGAAATTATATATATATATATATATATACATATCCATAAGAATTAGTTGAGTTGAAATATTATATTATTAATTATTATAGGAATAAGTTTATTGAAAGTTCTGCAATTTGTCATGAAAGTGTAATTGAATTTTAAAAATTTTAAAAAATATAATCAAGTCTTAAAATTCGGAACAAATATAATTAAGTCTTAAATTTTTTTGTTCAAAACTTTAAAAAATACAATTAAATCTTAAAACTTATTGAGCCGGTGCAATTAAGCCATTTCTTTCATCAATTCCATCCAACTTAGCAAGTGAAAAATGTTAATAAGTTTTAAGATTTGATTGTATAAACTTAATAAGTTTAAAGATTTGATTGTGGTTTTTGAAATATTTATAACATGATTGTACTTTTCTGATAAGTTTCAAAACTTCTGAGCACACTTATTCCATAATGATATAAATTTTGGTAACCGGTGCGACTCGTCAAGGAAGGAAAAATCCACAATATGTCCACTTTTCTCACATTATGTATGCCAGCGTAGTATTTGTCTCAATTAGATAATTCAATGGGTGTTTTCGGGACGCTTGTTAATCCAATTTGGTAAAAGTAAAATGACAAAATTGCCCCCCAATGGACAAAACCAAACAAACAAGGAAAACAGCTACGCTACACTCCATTCATGCGTGAGAGAGAGAGAGAGAGAGAGAGAGAGAGAGAGACGTTAAAACCGGTGAGAGCTCGAGCAGACGATTCATTTGCAGTTCATGAAAAGCTTAGACGTTCACGAAGCTCTCCCTCTCTCTCTAGAATCACTGTGCTTTCTCTCTCTAGAACCTCTCCCGTCCGTCCGGACCTCTGCAGCGACCAGCGCCGGCTCCCCGCACTCTCGAGGAAGAACCCGAGAATGGATCCCTGCCCCTTCGTCCGCCTCATCGTCGAGTCCCTCTCCCTCAAGCTCCCCGTCGACCCCTCCAAGCCCGCCGTCGCCGGCGGCGGGATCCACCCCTCCGCCACCCCCTGCTTCTGCAAGCTCCGCCTCAAGAACTTCCCCGCCCAGACCGCCCTCCTCCCGCTCTCCTCCTCCAAATCCGCCGCCGACGCCCCGCCCGACACAGCCACCTCCGCCCCCGGCTTCCACCTCG
This sequence comes from Eucalyptus grandis x Eucalyptus urophylla, assembly GCA_028830015.1. Taxonomy (NCBI): domain Eukaryota; kingdom Viridiplantae; phylum Streptophyta; class Magnoliopsida; order Myrtales; family Myrtaceae; genus Eucalyptus; species Eucalyptus grandis x Eucalyptus urophylla. The sequence continues at coordinate 54,441,529 of CM054190.1, read as the reverse complement.
ACCCCGCCGACCTCCGCCGGCTCGCCGGCAAGCCCTTCACCCTCCGGGTCTCCGTCTACTCCGGCCGGATGGGGGGCCGCACCTGCGGGGTCAGCAGCGGGAAGAAGCTGCTCGGGCGGGTCCAGGTCAGCGTCGGCCTCGACGGGGCCCAGGCCCGGCCCGTCGTCTTCCAGAGCGGGTGGCTGAAGCTGGGGCCCGCGCCGGGGAAGGCCGCGCCCGCGCGGCTCCACCTGGTGGTCCGCTCCGAGCCCGACCCGAGGTTCCTGTTCCAGTTCGGCGGCGAGCCGGAGCTCAGCCCGGTCGTGTACCAAATCCAGGGGAGCAACATCCGGCAGCCGGTGTTCAGCTGCAAGTTCAGCGCCGACCGGAATTGCAGATCCCGGTGAGTCTCTTTAGGTGCATGTTAGCGTAGCCTCACGTCTCCGTGCTAACGTGCGCTTGGGGTCATTTAATTTTCGTGGGAATTTTATCCCAGGGGAAGGAGTGATGAATGATGATGATCATTGTGCTAGGTCCATTAATTAGAGGGGGGCCTATCGGCTGTGAATTATTTTTCACGATTTTTAGGGGTTTGGTTTCTGCTAATTTACGCATGTGGGGTTGTCAAATTTCATATATTTTTTTTGCCTCACTTTTGCAAGCTATTGAACTGGAAAAAAGAAAAACAGAAAATTGAAGCACATGGGATTGTTACAATTTGGTCAAGGACCCTATCTGGTCCTCACCTTGCCTTTCTTTCATGGTGGGGGTAACCCCCTTGACCCCTCTCTCTCTCTCCCTCTCTCTCCCTCTCTCTCTCTCTAATTTGTACTAAATTGAAATTTCACTGTAAAAGATCCTAAAAGGTGAAAAAGCGTAGAGAGAGAAGTGGCAATCTTGGAAGATTTCTTTTCCCTTTTTCCTCCCAACTTTTTTTTGGGGATCTGCCAGCATTATGAGCCTAGACTGTAAGAATAGGCAATTTAGGCACGTCGCTGCCGGAACTTTGACATATAAAGAGTTGGGTCCATGGTTTTCTTGTTTCTAGGTCGTCTGAAATTCGAAAGGAATACAAAGTTCAAAACTTTCGGAAAAAAAAAAAAAAATCGCTGTTCAATAGGTCCAGATCATGTGACATGTGATGCAGCAGTAAGATCTCGCTCATGCCATGTTCGGTCAGACCCTCCTGAACAAATCTATTATTTTTCTTTTTTGCGACGAAGTAAAAGGATCGGCGTAGCCGACTTTCTACGAATTACAAAAGTGGGTCGATATTTAATGGATATTCTCGATAGGAGTTCGTCGAATCAGCTTTGTTTAATGATCCTCTGCTGCCGCTGCGTCTTTGTTATGTGCGACACATACAATATTGCGTCGGTTCATTGATTCAATCATCACTGATCACGATCTGTCCTCCGTGCTGTCGTAAATGGAAAGAGAGCTTTCTAGTAGACTCGAATCTTCAGGACAAGCATCGTGATTAGTTTAAGGAAAACGAGGGGCGATCTTCGGCTGACGGAGCAAAGTTTGGTCAAAGAGACAGCTCCAAATCTTCTCCAACTGTCATCGACAACCACCCTCGATTCTTCCCATGTGCAACAACTTAGGTCTCGCTGATATTAAAATTTGCAAAATCGATCATTAGGGGAGTTGATGTTTCCAATAAATTCTCGACTGACCCTCGATTTATTTAATTAATTCGTGTTGATTATAGAATATTTGATCGTTCAGTTCTTGTTCGGTACCTTGACTAGTGACTAGGTAGTCTTGGTCCAGTCATTGTTCTAGTTTTAACAATAATTGGTTTCATCATTATGGTTTTTGACAATTTCGATTTATGATTTGTGCGTTGGGAAATTAGATCATTGGCGTCGGATTTCCCCAGCAGCCGAGGATGGATGAGGACTCTGTCCGGGGAGCGAGAACGGCATAGCCGGGAGCGGAAGGGGTGGATGGTCACGATCCACGACCTGTCCGGCTCGCCCGTGGCGGCCGCCTCGATGGTGACCCCCTTCGTGCCCTCCCCGGGGTCCGACCGGGTCTCCAGGTCGAACCCGGGCGCGTGGCTCATCCTCCGCCCCAACGGGTACTCGGTCAGCAGCTGGAAGCCCTGGGGCCGGCTTGAGGCGTGGCGGGAGCGCGGCCCGACCGACGGGCTGGGGTACAAGTTCGAGCTGGTCACGGAGGGCGGGCCCACGAGGGGGATCCCCATAGCCGAGGCGACGTTGAGCGTCAAGAGAGGGGGGCAGTTCAGCATCGACGTCGGGTCGAGCCTGAAGTCGCCCGTGAAGGGCTTCGTGATGGCGTCCACGGTGGAGGCGGAGGGGAAGACGAGCAAGCCGGCGGTGCAGGTGGGCATGCAGCACGTGACCTGCATGCCGGACGCCGCCCTCTTCATCGCGCTCTCCGCCGCCATCGACCTCAGCATGGACGCCTGCCAGCTCTTCTCGCATAAGCTGAGGAAAGAACTGTGCCACGACGATCAAGATTGCTACTCCTGAGAAACCATACATCCCGAGTTCGAAACACATGCCCTGCTAACTGTTTTCCGCAGTGATGACTGATCAGTACTTGCTCAGCCCGGAGACCAAACAAAAAAAAAGGCTGCCGATTTGAGCGGAAAAATACATGGTTGCGCACTCCACAAAATTTTTTTCTTGCCGGCGATCGCGATTTGCTTCTTGGATTGGATTTTGATGATTTTGGTACTTGTAGAGTTGGAGAGTTTGATATTGGTGTTGTCATTACCAACACTTCTCGGAGAGAAATTCTCTTTGTTGAACACATTTTTTCTTTCTTCTTTTTGTATAATTTACTTATCGAAATTGTACAGACAGGGAGATCTGGGGTTTGCTACAGTTGTTTGTTCATAAGAATATATTAACTGATTCTTTGATTTCTTTGCTAGCTCTCTTTCTGGATTGACACAAGCTATAAGCTGTTACTCATGTTGTCTTCTTTGCTGGGTTTGACATTGCGGACACGTGAAAATGATGCTGTTTCCCTCGAAGGTTGTCGTCTCCCTGTGATGGTGACTGGTGAAGGGCTGGACTTTTCTTGACGCATGACACTATCTTTTCTTTCGGTAGATGTATTTTGATTTTGCGTAAAATGATTGTGTCCTCTGCCCGACATGGAAGATAAGCTGACATTTTTCCTGCGGCGGAAGCAATTTCTCTTGGATCAAATTGATTCACAAGGCAAAAGCATGGACATTTCTTGTTTGAAATCTTGGAGACCTAACAACATGGGTCCAGAAAACCCTAGAACAGCACGGGTCCAGAGTTATTTTGGGTTGAGCCTTTTCCTTCGTTTGACGGTCGAGTCAGCTTTCTAACAAGAACGGATTTCAACTCATGTTCATCGTTCGGTCTAATAGCTTCGTTTGAGAATGTAGGTCGCGCGCTTCCGATTCAGCAGACATCTCGAGGTCCGAAACTGGGGTTTGCATGGGGACACGAACGTCCCAAGCCCAAAGTTTCCGCACTCTCTCGCACTCACTCAGCTCGATCACTCTCTCTCTCTCGTGCTCACTCGGCTCACGATTGGGTCGCCCAACGTCAATGCTCACTCCCTTCTCCATTCATCAACTCCCCTGCTTTACAAAAGAAGCATGATTCAGAGATTTTCGATGTGAAAAATTAGCCGGATGCATTTCATTCCACGATCCACATTCGGACACGTGCGTATGGGTTCTTAATAGGTCGGGTCTTCTTGGTTATCATCTGTCGCTTTGCCATGGCCCAATGGGTTGAGTCCCCTACCGGACCACCACCTTTTTAATATTCAGTTTTAATTCTTGGAAATTCTTTTCTTGAAATCCAAGAATCAGTAAACCGGAGACGAAATCTCCAAGCGGTCCTGCAAATCTAGTTTCCTTATTCAGCCCTAATCAAAGGGAAAACACTGCTCTTCACTTCGTACCCCGGTGTTCACCATGGAAGGAATATCAGTGTACTTAATATCGGTTTTTCCCTTTGTTGAAGATATTTTTTTCCTTTCTTCTTGGTCTTCTTCCTTTTGCGTAATTTACTTATGGCAATTGTACAGGCAGGGAGATCTGGGGTTTTGCTTAATGTCTGATTGTTTGATTTCTCGGCTCTCTCTGGATTGACAAGCTACAGGCTGTTACTCATGTTGTCTACTTTGCTGGCTTTGTCATCGTGGACACGTGAAAATGATGCGGTGCCCCGAGGTTGTTGTCTCCCTCTGATGGTGACTGCTGAAGGGCTGCACTTTTCTTTCGGTAGATGCATTTTGATTTGCCTAAAATGATTGTGTCTTCTGCCCAACATAAAAGAAAACCAACACTTTTCCTGTGCCGGAGACGATTTTTCTCGGATCAGATTGATTGACAAAGCAAAAAGGAGGCATATTTGCCGTTTGAAATCTTCGATGAGGCAAAAGCAAAGCCTCATAACAATGTGTAAAGTCTTCTAATTGTGCAAATCTACAGCGAAGCCAGTTTTGCGGCTGCATTCGTCGTGGCACACGAGCATGTCGAGTGAAGAGAAAATTCTGCTAGGTCTTTGTCCGAACCAGACGGGAATCCACGCCACGGGCTCCAATTCGGCTTTTCTTGGGTGCATCTGATCGTGCAGGACGAAACCGAAAGCAGCCGAATGCCTGCTGAGCTTCTTTCTCTCCCTCGGTTTCATCATGAAGCCGCACTCATCGGTTCCGGCGCTCGACAAGTTAGAACACATGATGATGGGGTGGCATCTCCAGTCCAGAATGGGTTCTGACTCTGAGTAGTTTCCTCCAACTCTTCTATTCTACAGCTGTCCTTCCACTCTCCTCTCGCATATGGTGGTTTTCGCGCTTCGTCAGATGAGATGCTGAAGATGCTCAGCTGGTCCCACGCCGGAGGTCCCATGCTATAAAAAAACGTTTAATAATTACCGTGCACGTGCGGCGGGCCCGCCAATCTCAGCAACGTGAGCTTGTTACACGAGCGAGGGCACCGAGGTAATGGGACATGGGCTTGATCCATTGGACCTGGGCCTGTGTAGCCTACTCTGATATTGAAACCACCCGTTCTGAGCCCGTGGATGGAACTCATCATACAACCACGCGAGGCTCCTCTTCACAGAGCAGCGAAAGGGGCAGGCCAGGGATGGCCCAATGGGACGGTTCGGTGCTGCTAGACCGTTGCCTTTTCTCAAAATTTTTTTTTTTGTTTTTTTTTGTTTTTTAGTCTAATTTTATGAAACTTTTTCTTGACTTCCTAGGAATATCGGTAAACTGGAGACCTGTTTCGGACTTAAAGAGGGTCCTAGGTTTTAGGACTCGAGTTAAGGTTAGGTAATTTTTTTTTGGGATATGTACAGTACAAGTCCTAAAACTTGTCAACAAAGTGCAATTGAGTCCTAAAACTTACAAAAAGTGCAATCGAGTCCTAAAACTTGTCAACTTGGTTCAATTCAGTCCTTCCGTTAACACCGTTAGTTTATATTAACGGAAATTGCTGATTTGGCTTATTTTAATATTTTCTCTCTCCTACGTGGCAATTAGGGCAAGAAAAATTGTGCACATAAGCGAAACGACGTCGTTTTGTGGGTATTACCATTCTCAAAACGACGACGTCTCCCCTCCATTTTTTTTTCGCAACGTCTCCTCCTCCGTTTCTCCGTTTCTTTACGACATCTCTTCGATTCTTCCTCTCTCGAATCAACGAACCCTAAGCCCTAAATCTCACAGATCTCTTCCCTCTTCCCCTCTCGAATCAACATAACCCTAAGCCCGAAATCTCGACGCAGATCTCTTCCTTTCTTCCCGTCTTGAATCAACGCAACCCTAAGCCCTAAATCTCGACGCAGATCACCACCTCGCGAGTTGCAGTTCTTCATCAAACGCTGGTGCGAGTACGCGCGACACTCGTCCCACGAGAGCCTTGGCGGTGGATCGAGTGGTGCCGACGGTGGAGGCGAGGTGAATTTGTTTGCACCGCTCGCTTACTCTGTGCTTGACAGGCTGAAGTCTCTGGACCGGTTGACTCAGATTTCTTCTCTCATGTGTATTGGGGATTGTGATTACCGGAGCCGAGTTGCGAGGAGGTCATCCCGGAGGCGAGGGTCGAGGGTCGAGGATCGCGATTCCTTGGAAGAGGCTAAGCGGAGCTCTCTTGATTACCGAGTGACAGGTCATTTTCTGGATGAATCGTGCGTGCGCGTGTGTGTGGAGAATGATTGATTGCACTTACGCAATACGTGTCCTCCGTTTGCGTAAATTTTTTTGCTGCTTCTTGATGGTGTATCCGCAAGCTAGTTGTGGGACTTTGTGTTGTTATGATACCTCTACAATGGAACAGTAGCTCGCTGATTTTGATGCTTGAGAGATCATAAACGATAATCAATTCGATTGAAAACAGTTAGCTGATGTGTCCTCAGACTTGGCTTGAATGCCTACCTCGCTTTACGAGGATAATCACCCATCCCACCACCTTGCTAGGCATTCTAGATGTTTATATATCAAATTTGTCCTTTGTCGTAGTAATTCCATTAATTGAGATCACAGATGCATGCTGAATTTACATTAAAACTCACTCTCACGTTTGGTTGCTAATTCTACTGCTTGGAACGAATATAGATCATTTAAACACTGCCTACAAAAGAACTGTTATAGGTATCAACTTTCATATGATTGTCCTTGTTCATATGCCATTGTGGATGTCAGTTATTTGAATAAATACTGATACTGTAGTTTCACCAAAAATTCAATTCTTGTAATTGATGCTGTGGATAATCAGCAATTCTGCAAAAGAACTGTCGTAGGCACGTTTAAATTGAACTTCTTTACATCACATTGTTTAGTAATTATTCACTAGAATCATCATCATGACTGATAAATGTACATGGCTGTTACAGAGTACCTGCTTAGTGGTGTCACATGACTATGAATGTTTTCAAAGAACTGTAACTTAACAGAAATCAGTTAAAGATTAGATGGCCTAATGATATATTGCCTCAACAACTAGTTCTATCAAGAATTATCCTCTTTTGGAATTATCTATGGATATAACATTTTCCTGTTCTTCCCATTTTTTTATGCTTGTTGCTGTCCCATAATCCTTTAAGTTGAATCTATAGATATAGTTCCTTTTCATTGTCGATGACGACAGTGATTTGCAATTGTATGTATTTCTGTCATTCGAAAAATGATAATTTATACTTTTAGTTAGATATCTAAAGTGAGGACTCTTCTTTTGCACTTTATCAATCTTTTATTGTTCATGGGATGCTCTATAGTACTTGAAGTCATTTTCTAGCTACAGGATGAGCTGTTGGTGTTCCAATCTTGTGAGGAGACTTACGATCACATCTTTTTTCATGATGCATTTTGCAGTAATCTGGTTGGCAACAACTTTGCATTGGACAACTCTGACAGAAGGTAAATGCCCTAGCGATTTTTTGTTTATGATGCTTGAGAGATCATAAACGGTAATCAATTCGATTGAAAATGGTTAGCTGATGTGTCCTCAGACTTGGCTTGAATGCCTACCTCGCTTTACAAGGATAATCACCCATCCCATCACCTTGCTAGGCATTCTAGATGTTTATATATCAAATTTTTACTTTGTCGTAGTAATTCCATTAATTGAGATCACAGATGCATGCTGAATTTACATTAAAAATCACTCTCACGTTTGGTTGCTAATTCTACTGCTTGGAACGAATATAGATCATTTAAACACTGCCTACAAAAGAACTGTCATAGGTATCAACTTTCATATGATTGTCCTTGTTCATATGCCATTGTGGATGTCAATTATTTGAATAAATACTGATACTGCAGTTTCACCATCATTCAATTCTTGTAATTGATGCTGTGGATAATCAGCAATGCCTACAAAAGAACTGTCGTAGGCACTTTTAAATTGAACTTCTTTACATCACATTGTTCAATACTTATTCACTGGAATCATCATCATGGCTGATAAATGTACATGACTGTTACACAGTACTTGCTTAGTGGTGTCACATGACTATGAATGTTTTCAAAGAACTATAACTTAACATAAATCAGTTAAAGATTAGATGGCCTAATGATATATTGCCTCAACAACTAGTTCTGTCAAGAATTATCCTCTTTTGGAATTATCTATGGATATAACATTTTCCTGTTCTTCCCCATTTTTTTATGCTTGTTGCTGTCCCATAATCCTTTAAGTTGAATCTATAAATATAGTTCCTTTTCACTGTCGATGACGATACCAAATGATTTGTCTCATTGTCCATTGCTTACACAGTTCTTATGTGATGGAATCCAATGCACTGCTTGATATGCTTTTTGTTGCTTGATGATGTTAAGAAAAGAAGATTTCTAGTTTCCATGAACTTATTTTCATGTGCATGTTATTCTTGGAAACAAGATTTATATCGCATGGCCATATTTTCGTCTTAAAGGTCTCTAGCTACTGTGTACAGTTTTGCGACACATGCTAAGATTAAATGTAGGATAGCAGACAGGTGGTCTTTATCTGTGAATAAGTTGTCATTACATGTTTGTTTTGAAGGTTAACATGCCTTTATTCTCCTATGGTGTAGGTTTTGCTAGTTTGCAACTGTGATATGCTTTTTTAATATGGCGACAAGAAAAATGAGGGCAACAACTTCTAAATCAAGTGGTGTAACTCCTAATGAGGTCGAATCAGAGTTAACCTGCTATTGTGGTCTTCGATCACCACTTCTTATTGCAAAAACAAAGAAAAACGCAGGAAGAAGGTTCTATGGATGTGCTAAGTTTGATGGTCCAGGTTGCTGCAATTTCTTCATGTGGGTTGACCAAAAAATACCGGATCAAGCGAGGGACATGATAGTCGAACTGCTTGAAAGAAATCAAGCACTATCGGAGTCAAGCCAATCCAGATGCAACGACGATTATGTAAGCTCACTGATAGCTAAAATGAAGGCGCAAAAGGCGAAAAATGAACTTTTAAAGGAAGAGCTTGCACGAGTGAAGAAAGGGAAGATGCTCTATCGATTGGGATTTTTTCTATGCATGTGTTATATCATTATGGGGATTATATTTAATGTGAAAGCCAGTGAGAAGTTTCTAAGTCTTCCATAGTACCTTGTTTCTAAGTTTGTATTTAATTACTTTATCCCGATTCTCTTTTGCCCTGTAAAATTAGGAAACTCATGTTGCGTGGAAATGTAAACAATTTCGTGTGTTCTTTCAGTGAATGCTATTTGGATGATGATTTTTTAAATGTTCCATCAAAGGAAAAAAGACAGCACTCTCAGGTATTTATGGAAATGAAGTCTGGGAAGCTTGTTTTCCTCTATATAAGCTGCCCTCGCCCTTCGAACTTTTGCTTCATCAAATCAAAAGCATCTAGAAAGGAGAGAAAAAAGTACTGTTTGGGGCATGAAGTAAAGGGAGTTACGTGACAAAGCCGGCTCTTTGGATTTTTGAAAGTTTCAAACCCCCTGTTCGGGACTTTCCACGCCTTGACAAATTATACTGCTTTTGCATTCTGACGAATGTTAGCTTGCACGACTCTCTCTTTCTTGGCTTTACGTCATAAGAAAGGAAAGAACTTTCCAAGCAAGCCCTCTCTTGTTTCTTTCAAAAGGGTTTCTTTCCTCGAAAGCGAAAGGACTGAGAAGTTGATAGGAGAGGCAAGGGAGGGTCTGATTTGTGAAGAGAGCATTGGTTTTCCGAAATTGATTGTAGAAGTAACCGGCAATGGCAGAGTTCGAGATGGAAGGGCAGTGACTTACAAAGGCAATGTCTTCGTGGATGAGAACGAGGTACCACCCAATGTGAGCGGTGTGTACGCGACGAAATCTTGGCCAAAACGAGATGACGATTCACTGCAGAAACAACAGAATCTTGAGATGATCTTTGTGATCTCTAGATGCCAAATATAATCTCTAATGGGGATTCGTCTCGATAATATCGGTGTGTATTATGTAATGAAAGGTATCTAGAGATAGACAAGTTTTTTTTAACTCAAAACGGCCAAACATTCCCTCCACCGCAACCTTCTTTTTGACATTATGTAAGTTGTGAATATATATGGAGACTGTACTGAGGTGCTCAACAGATATAAAACTCCTATTCAAATAAAGAAACTGAAAAGGAACATGCACGTACCATGGCATGCTGCCTCAGATACACGGATGCAAAACAAAGGTGCTCTTTTCTTAGGCAGATAAATTTGCACATTGCACTACTGCATCCAAGAGGCAAAGAGATGGATACGATATTCTCAAATGTATACAGCAAAAGGGACGAGTCATTAAACAAAGTCCCAACACGTTCTTTGATGATTACAAAATCACTAAAATTGATGACCTTCAAAACACTACAAACCACAAACCATATAAGAAATTGGCCAGCAAAAACAGCACCCAAGATAATGTTAAAGGAGAATTTCTTGTTGCAACTTTCATGAGACAAGACACATTTAGCAAGCACGTCAATCCAAGTCTACTGTCTCGGGTGGTTGAACTATCTCGGGTGGTCCACCAGGTTCATCGTGCGCTTGATTCATAAGTCGTGAGCTTTTAATTGTATATGGTGTGCCTTTTGTGACTCACTTCCAAATAGGCTTTGCGGGAGCAATTGAAGTATGAGATGACTGAGGCTGTGAACTCATTGGCGGTTGTAATGGTGGCTTCGGCTTCGGCTTTATGGCAACATGTTTTTGGGACTGAGGCTGAGAACTTGCCTGGGGGTGCGATGGTGGCTTTGGCTTTACATTGATGTGCTTTCGAGGATAAGTTCTTAATGCTTGAAGCTGCAAATTGTCCTGGAGTTGCAATGGTGGCTTTGACTTCACAACAACATGCTTTTGAAGAGCACTATGAGATGACTGAGGCTGTGCACTAGCTTGGGGATGCGCTTTTGCCATTGAAGCTCCTAAAACTACTCCTTTGTCCGATTGTTTCGATAATCTTGTATCAGTTGAGACAGGCTACAAAAGAATGGGTATGTTTTTAGTTCAAGGAGACAATCAGTTCCCATTGTAAAGTGTTAAAACATACTCACATTGAGAATTTGAAGGTTGTTTTTAGGAGTTGTGTAAACATACCATTTTCTTTTTCTTGTTCGGTTGTGACTGCCCTTGTATCGTTTCCATTTCAATGGCAGGTCTTTTAAACTGAAAAATAAAATAAAATCGAATGTGACAATGTAATTACAACACATGAATGCATGGCTGGTGAGGTATTACTCACCGGGATTTTTTGAGGTCTGCTGCTAGCTATTGCATTGGCTTGAGCACGAAAAAATCCTTGTCGTTGATTAACACTAGCTTCAGCAAAAGAATTGGCTTGTCCACTACATCCACTTACATTAGCAGTAGCCCAACATCCTCTTTCATTTACATTAGACTGAGCTTTAGCATTGGCTGAAGTATCTTGCACTGGTCCAGTGAGTTCTGTACATGCATTGACTGAAGTATCTTCTGCTAGCACATCGACTTGAGCAAAAGCATTGGCCGAAGTATCTTCAATTGGTGCACTAGCTTCTGCAAAAGCATTGGTAGAAGTATCTTCTACTTGTGCACTAGCTTCTGCAAAAGCATTGGCTGAAGAATTTGTCTGCCCATTATTATCTTGTACAAGTGCATTAGCTTCTGCAGAAGCAATGATATGGCCTTTGAATCCTCCTTGAGTTGTACTTGCCGTTGCTGTAGCTTTAGCCTGCATATATATACGTCATTAGTAAATCGAAATCTTTACATTTATAACTTATAATGCATGAATCTATCACAACATACTTGTCTTTTTTTAGGCCTTGATCCACTGGAATTGGCTTGAGATTGAGCTTCAAGTGCATTTGCATGGGCCTAAAAAGCACATAGTAAGCATTCATGACAAGACAACAGGCTTAGAATCAACAAAATCAATTAGTTAAGAAATACCTTTCTCAGAGGACATCATTTACAATTATGTCCAACCACATGGCAAGTAGAACAAGTCATTCGCTTACCCTCTTTAGTCATTCTGTTCTCTCTTACAAGCTCAAGTGGTTGCTTTCTTCTACTCCTTTTTGGCCTACTAGGCATCTTTTTGATCAGTGGGGGCTGAGGGGCTTCTTTATTAGTTTTGCCCCAAAATTTCTGTCCTCTCACAGTAGGCATCATGAATTGATAAGCACTTAAGTATTTGTTCTTGTTATAGCAATCAGCTAGGTAGTCACCTGGATCATTTTTCTTGTGGTGTATTGCACATATAGCATGGCAACATGGGATTCCATTAACTTCCCAAGCTCTACAAGAACAAGTATTCAAATTGAAGTCTACAACATATTTGTCACCATTTTTCATAATCTCGTATCCTTGATCTCCATTCCATATCAAATGGCAATATCTACTAGCCACTGTATTCTGATGTAACTTATGCACAATCCTTGGACCATAATTCCTTGTCCACTTAGCGTATGCATCCTTTGACTGTGCATTCTATTCATAATCATGATTCTAATATCTTCAAGCATACTCAAAATGGCCTTGCACCTAGCTTCCACACACCTACCATTGAAAGCTTCACTAAGATTATTATCAACAACATCATATTTTATGTCGGTGTCAAAGAAGGCTTTAGACTAGTGCTTTGGCTCAATCTGGAATAGATCATCATGATCTTGTGGAGTCATTTCCTTCAATCTTTGTTTATGCACCTCAAAATCTAACATATTAGTACTCTTAGCACATTTCCAGAATTGTCTCATCAACTGCTTTCCTTTGTATTTTTTACCCCAATTAGAATATATATGCCTCGCACACATTCTATGTTCTGCATTTGGCAAAAGTTCAACTACTGAAGGAATGAGGCCCTAATATATAAAAAAAAGAAAAGAAAACATTAATATTGGAAATCATTATATACATTATTTCAAACAAATTCAAGATGAGCGATAATAGTATTACATACCTTTTGTTGGTCACTTATTAAGGCCTATCCATTAACATTACCCATGTCAAGATCTTCTTCTAACAAGTTGATAAACTAGCTCCATGTGTCCTTATTCTCAATTCTTACGACTGCCCATGCTACTGGATACATTTGATTGTTAGCATCCCTCCCCACAGCACACAACAACTCACCCTTGATCAATCCCCTAAGAAAACATCCATATAATCCAATGATCTTCCGACACCCTGCCAAAAATCCTTTCCTACAGGCATCAAAGCAAATGTAAGTCCTATCAAATAATGGTAAGGAATCTGGTAGTGGTCTTTCAACTTTCATTATAAATGTGCTCGCCTGGCTTGCAATGTAAAGCTCTTCCAAGTAATCGTACATCAGTGCATACTCTTTCTTATAATTGCCTTGTAATTCCTTGAACACTTTTAGCTTTGTTCTCCTGCATTGGCTCACAGTGACATTCACCCCCAACTGTTCTCTAGCCAATATCTTCAACTGAGGTGCTTTAACTTTAGGCATTGCAGAAATGAGAATCATGAAGTGTTTAGCTAAAAAAGAACTAGAAACTATCTTATTCTCAAAAGTAATAGCACATATATGCTCATCAATGTACTTTTTCAAATGGAATGATCCAGTTTGGCTATCGAGAGCACCATAAATCATCCAGTTACAATTAGCTTCGGCACACCTAGCTCTTACAAATCCAGTGGTGTTCTTGGTGTATTTAATTGCTCTTTGCTCAGCCACCGAGTACCTCAAAATTGCATCTTTGAACTCACTTGAATCTTCAAATGTCATGCCAACAACAAATACTAGATTCTTACAATTTCGATCATATGATAGAAACCTACTCCTTCTTCTTGAAATAACATAATTTTCTTCTTTTTCACTCTCATCATCTAAATCTGAATGAAGACTTTCTTCTTCATCTGAATCATAGTACTCTGTTTCGCACCCAGACACATCCACCATTAGAGGATCAACTGATAATGGAGTTTGAGAGCCAATGTCTAATTGAGAAATTTCTTCAATGTTAGTTCCAATTTTGAGTCTATGTCTCGCTGAAAATTCTTTTAAATTTCTTCTTGCATTAACCAATTCAAATCATCATCGTCACTCGACTCTTCAACATCCACCAAATTACATGCATCATCATTCTCATCATCCACATCCCTACTTTCACCCTCAAGCTGATTCCCATCACCATCGGCATTTCCAATTATATTTTCAAACACATCATCAGCCACATTATTAACACTTTCTATATTCACATCAAACAAACCTTCAGTTTCCATCTCAACTCCCCCTATCTCATCAAGCGTTTCTTCATCATCGACATGCTCAACATACAATTCAATATTTTCAGAGTGAAGATGATGATAAAATTGATCTATCACATCGGAGTTATCCCATAAGTACCTAAGAGTTACTCCATCTTCAAGAATAGTACTTCTAGGAACTCTATAAAAGAGCTTTTCTATCTTATGCCCACACGGAACCTCAACAGCTGAAATTATGTTGGATAATGAACCCTTACTTAAGTCTACTTCAACAACATCGACCCTTCCATCTACGTATTCTAAGGGCGGTCCAACTTGAAATTTACCTCCAAAGAAAACAGTGAGATAAACTTTGTTGTTGCCCGTTGGACCTACAAAGGAATAGAAACAAATAGCACTTTCAATCGTAAAATTTCATCTAAAAACTACTAATGACTTCACTTGTAAAGAGAAATAGGTAGGGTAAACATACCCATGTTGATGGATGACCTTGAGAGTAGTCAACCCTCCAATACAAGAATCAGCAAACCTGCATCAGCAAAAAAGGAGTTGAAAGTGATAGTAAACTGAACTAATTATGCCTGAGCAATGAACTGCCCGCTGAAAACTTTCCCAAATCTCGGAGCCTCCGGCGAAGTGATCCCTCGAAATATGTAAGGTAGCTGTAAACCCAATCTCCTATCCTCCTCTTGTTGAGGCATTCAACAAAAGGAAAGCGTATTAAGGGGAAAAAGGTTATATGGACTTACAGATTCCTTTCCCCCTGTTGCAAGGAAAATTCTGTTGAAGACAGTTTAATCCTGAAGGAAGAAGGCTAAGATAAAAGAAGAAAATTTTATTCAGTTGACCAGTATGGCAGCATGAACTTATGACTAAACCAAAAGCAGATAATTCTATTGCAAGAAAAATTCCTTTATTTTTATGACTTTCACTGAAACATTTAAGGTTCCTTCATGGATAATGCAATTGCTAATTAAATGCTAAAAGTTTTTAAATCATTGAAGCGGCGATAGCTTCTCCAAGTCATGGTTCGAACCGTAAGGCTTGATTAGTGAATACTAATACTGAGCTTTTGCAGAATTGCTGATTATCCACAGCATCAATTACAAGAATTGAATGATGGTGAAACTGCAGTATCAGTATTTATTCAAATAACTGACATCCACAATGGCATATGAACAAGGACAATCATATGAAAGTTGATACCTATGACAGTTCTTTTGTAGGTAGTGTTTAAATGATCTATATTCGTTCCAAGCAGTAGAATTAGCAACCAAACGTGAGAGTGAGTTTTAATGTAAATTCAGCATGCATCTGTGATCTCAATTAATGGAATTACTACGACAAAGGACAAATTTGATATATAAACATCTAGAATGCCTAGCAAGGTGGTGGGATGGGTGATTATCCTCGTAAAGTGAGGTAGGCATTCAAGCCAAGTCTGAGGACACATCAACTAACCGTTTTCAATCGAATTGATTACCGTTTATGATCTCTCAAGCATCAAAATCAGCGAGCTACTGTTCCATTGTAGAGGTATCATAACAACACAAAATCCCACAACTAGCTTGCGGATACACCATCAAGAAGCAGCAAAAGATTTTACGCAAACGGAGGACACGCATCGCGCAAGTGCAATCAATCATTCTCCACACACACGCGCACGCACGATTCATCCAGAAAATGACTTGTCACTCGGTAATCAGGAGAGCTCCGCTTAGCCTCGTCCAAGGAATCGCGATCCTCGACCCTCGACCCTCGCCTCCGGGACGACCTCCTCGCGACTCGGCTCCGGTAATCACAATCCCCAATACACATGAGAGAAGAAATCTGAGTCAACCGGTCCAGAGACTTCAGCCTGTCAAGCACAGAGTAAGCGAGCGGTGCAAACAAATTCACCTCGCCTCCACCGTCGGCGCCGCTCGATCCACCGCCAAGGCTCTCGTGGGACGAGTGTCGCGCGTACTCGCACCAGCGTTTGATGAAGAACTGCAACTCGCGAGGCGGTGATCTGCGTCAAGATTTAGGGCTTAGGGTTGCGTTGATTCGAGACGGGAAGAAGGGAAGAGATCTGCG
This sequence comes from Eucalyptus grandis x Eucalyptus urophylla, assembly GCA_028830015.1. NCBI lineage: Eukaryota > Viridiplantae > Streptophyta > Magnoliopsida > Myrtales > Myrtaceae > Eucalyptus > Eucalyptus grandis x Eucalyptus urophylla. The sequence continues at coordinate 54,425,313 of CM054190.1, read as the reverse complement.
TCGAGATTTCGGGCTTAGGGTTGCGTTGATTCGAGAGGGGAAGAGGGAAGAGATCTGCGAGATTTAGGGCTTAGGGTTCGTTGATTCGAGAGAGGAAGAATAGAAGAGATGTCGTAAAGAAACGGAGAAACGGAGGAAGAGACGTCGTGAAAAAAAACGGAGGGGAGACGTCGTCGTTTTGAGAATGGTAATACCCATAAAACGACGTCGTTTCGCTTACGTGCACAATTTTTCTTGCCCTAATTGCCACGTAGGAGAGAGAAAATATTAAAATAAGCAAAATCAGCAATTTCCGTTAATATAAACTAACGGTGTTAACGGAAGGACTGAATTGAACCAAGTTGACAAGTTTTAGGACTTGATTGCACTTTTTGTAAGTTTAAGGACTCAATTGCACTTTGTTGACAAGTTTTAGGATTTGTACTGTACATATCCCTTTTCTTTTTTTTTTAAGAGACAAGAAAAAGTTCAGATTTAGACTTTGGATTAGACCTAAAATCGGGGGATTTTTCTGGTACTTCGATTGTGCTGAGGCCCTGTCCCACAGCGGAACACCACAGCTGTAGCAAACAAGTAATAAGTCATATGCGGGGAAAGCTCGACCGCCGAGCTCAAGTAAGTGGGCTTGTAACCCTAACGGCGACATCAAAGTGATGGAATGGTGGGCTCGGATCCGTTGTGGTGGCCTGCCATGGTTGGACCATGAGCGGAATCCATTTTCTTCGGGCTGCTCGCGCGCATGGGCCCCCACGGGAGGGTCCGTTAACGTCCGTACCCCGCTCGGGCTTGATGTGGCCCAATGGGGCGGAGTCGCGCTAAACCGTCGCCTTTTTGTTTCGCGAAACCGTCCCAAACGAAGATTGATTCATCAAAGGATGAGTGGAAAGAAAAACGAAAATTAGTCCACTTAATGCACAGAGATAGGGGCATCAACGACCTCCTCTCTTTGTCCCAAACGAAAATGGCGACTCTCTCTCTCTCTCTCTGTATTTTCTCTGTCATGGAGTTTGATGGGATAAGCAGCGAGATCACCAACTGTTCTCTCGACAAACCAGGGGGCTTAGAAGCGCCAAGGATCCTCAGGGCAATTCAAGCCTCCTCCTGGGATCACTGGGCAACCCCAGCCGAGGCCTCTGCATCTGGCCGGTTCGGTATGCCAATTGGGACGTTCCGGAAGGAGAGCACCGTGCAATTCTTGGCTGAACCCAAAGAAGAAATTATAGGCCACGGTGAGATTCGCTAGGCTCTTGAGCGAGGTGACATAGGTCGGGCAGGACCTCGATCTGTGTCAGGCACGAGACGGTGTCCAGCAAGTGACGCTGGAGCACCCCCATGTCCGAGAACACCCCAATCCCATCGTGGATGCACCCGGTGAGCTGATTGTATAGACAGGGAGATCTGGGGTTTGCTACAGTTGTTTGTTCATAAGAATATATTAACTGATTCTTTAATTTCTTTGCTAGCTCTCTTTCTGGATTGACACAAGCTATAAGCTGTTACTCATGTTGTCTTCTTTGCTGGGTTTGACATTGCGGACACGTGACAATGATGCTGTGTCCCAAGAAGGCTGTCGTCTCCCTCTGCTGGTGACTGGCTAAGGGCTGCACTTTTCTTGATGCGAGACACTAGCTTTTTCTTTCCGTAGATGCATTTTGATTTGCCTAAAATGATTGTGTCTTCTGTCCAACATAGTAGAGAACTAAGATTTTTCCTGTGGGAAGCAATTTCTCTTGGATCAAATTGATTCACAAAAAAAAAAGCATGGATATTTCTCGTTTGGAATCTTGGAGACCTAAAACAACATGGGTCCAAAGTTTTTTTGGGCTGGGCCTTTTCCTTCGTTTCGCGGCCGAGTCAACTACTAACAAGAGCGGATTTCAACTCGTGTTCATTGTTCGGTCTAATAGCTTCGTTTGAGGATGTAGGTCGCGCGCTTCCGTTTCAGCAGACAACTCAAGTTTCCGCACTCTCTCACACTTGCTCTCTCTCTCTCTCTCTCTCTCGTGCTCGCTCGGCTCACGATTAGGTCACCCAACATCGATGCTCACTACCTTCTCCATTCATCAACTCCCCCGCCTTCCAAAAGAAGCACGATTCAGAGATTTCCGTGGTGAAAAATTAGCCAGATGCATTTCATTCCACGATCCACATCGGGACTCGCGGGTAGAGGTAATAATAGGTTGGGTCTTCTTGGTATCATCCGTTGCTTTGCCGCTAAGTCAGAGGGGAGACTAGAGGAGCTCAGCTCGTCCCACATGGACATTCACCGCATAGTAAGCTCAGCAACGCGAGCTTGTGACCCAGGTGGGGGCATTAAGCTGATGGGATACGGGCCTCAGATTTATTGGGGGCCCGTTGTGGCTGGAGTCTTTGTTGGGCCTGCCCGTTCCGGGCCGGGTTAGAGCTCATGTGGTCCGGGCCAAGGCTCTAGACCTAGCTGGCGCCCTAAGGGCGCTTAAGCGTGGCTTCACAGACTGGGGCCCACAGGGTCGTCACTGCGCGGGCCTGCCATGGCTCACGATGGGTTGAGTCCCTACCGAACCACCACCTTTTTAATTCTTAGAAACTTTTTTCTTGAAATCCAAAGAATCGGTAAACCGGAGATGAAAACTTCGAACGGTCCTGCAAATCAAGTTTCCTTATTCAGCCACAATCAAAGGAAGAAAAGTAGATAAAATTTTCTCATGAATCGGGCCAAGCAAAGTTCAAGAATCGCTTCGCTGCGTGCATAATCAAAGCTAGAATATAAAGAAAGAAAAGGAAAAGGAGAGAAAAACACCGCTCCACTTCGTGTCCTGGTGCTCACCATGGAAGGAACATCAGTGTACTTTATATCGGTTTTTCCATTTGTTGAAGACATTTTTCTTTCTTCTTCGTCTTCTTTTTGTGTAATTTACTTCTAGCAATTGTACAGACGGGGAGATCCGGGTTTTGCTTAATATCTGATTCTTTGATTTCTCGGCTATAACTCTGGATTGACAAGCTACAAGCTGTTATGTTACTCATGTTGTCTACTTTGCTGGTTTTAACACCGTGGACACGTGAAAATGAGGTGGTGCCCCAAGGTCGTTGTCTCATTTCTCAAACTAAATCAAGTATGCCACCTTGGAGGTCACAACTCGATTGAATCCTCAAAATTCTCTAATGCCAGGGATATAAACTTTATTTCTTAGATACAACTTAATGAAATGGACAATTTATCACTAAAATCATATATCATGCCAATTACATTACTTTGTTCATTGATACACATTAAACTTTATACAAATTATCAATGAATCATACTCTAAACATTAATTATGTGATGATATACCTTTGAATCAGCACCAATATTTGCAAAATCATCAAAAAATACAGGAAAGTATGCGAGAATACCATAAAAATACATGTATTTAAGGTTCTGTATGTATTTTTATATCTATAAAATCATCAAACATATAAAATAAATATACCATGGTATAGATAATCACCATATGAGCACGTAGCCGTCGACTACATGCCGATGGGAGACTCCACGCGCCTGCATGCGCCACTTGAGTGCGCAGCGCATGGAGCACACGCGCAAGCGCTCCTAAGGTTGTTTTTTGGTCCAACCAGTTGCCGATTTGATTGTACGGTTTGACCGATTGACTAGTCCAATCAATGGTAAATTTGTTTGGAAGGGTCAATTAGGTCAACCGAGTCGAGTCAACTCGGGTCACCGAATCATTGACGTCATGATGAAGTCAACCCTCGAGGGGCGTGTCCTCGATGCATGCCACTGCTTGGCGGCGCATGGCTGCGCGTGGGGGCGCGTGCAGTTTCCTTTCGCAGTGTGCCACCCACGATTTTGCTCATCTCAATGAGCTCTTTTGTTTATATAATTAAAATTGATTACAAAAATGAAAGAAAAATGACAAAAACTAAACGTCCATAAAAAGCACCCTTTGCGATTTTGAGAAGAGTTGCTCTTTGGAGAGCATAGTATGATGAAAGTTGTAAGCTGTGTTCGGGGGGGGGGGGGGGGGGGGGAGTTATTGTCTATCGTTGGCCTCTATGGTAGAATCAGCCGAGGGGCCGTAGAGGCGGTGGTTTACCCTGTGGCAGATGTCAGCGGTTCGAGTCCGCTTATCTCCAACTCGTGAACTTGGCCGATACAAAGCTATATGATAGCACCCAATTTTTCCGATTCGGCAGTTCGATCTATGATTTCTCATTCATGGACGTTGATAAGATCCTTCCATTTAGCAGCACCTTATGATGACATAGCCTTAAAGTGAAGGGCGAGGTTCAAACGAGGAAAGGCTTACAGTGGATACCTAGGCACCCAGAGACGAGGAAGGGTGTAGTAAGCGACGAATTGATACTATTGATAGTACAGAAAATGGATCTGTCATCTTTATGTAGATGGTTTTACCTCGTCAGATATTCATTCGAGTATCTGGAGCACGAAATAGATCACAAAATATTAACTATGATTCATACTTAATATTCAAACCCCGTGACCGGACTCCAAAATTTTTTCCAAAACGTTATAAATCAAAAGATTTTTCTTCTTTTTCAGAGTATCTAGCCTAGCTAGGGATAAATATTATCCAGACACCTCGTATCAAGGTATCAAGAACGAAAAAAAAATGCGGATATAGTCAAATGGTAAAATTTCTCTTTGCCAAGGAGAAGACGCGGGTTCAATAGTGTTCTAGTTTATGGGGGCTTTGATACCATATGTTAGTCGTGAAAACGCAATTCCACGATCTCCATAGCTAGAAATAATAACACATATAATCAAATAGAAAGATTAATATACTTGTTTTGGAATTCATTGTTCTTGGTGCGGAAAAGCGACGATCTAAAACACAAGTGCTTATCATTTATTGCCCTCTATATCACTGACTCAATAATAAGGTGTATGTTAGGGTTAGAGGCGAAACTTGAACACTATTTATATAGTTTCCAATCAGGCCCTCTCATTATAGGTAAGACACAATTTGACCCACACTAGCTAGCCTATATAGACTAATTAAAAAACATTTTATCTCATCTTATGAAACCAATCTCGTAAAATGGTAAATTATAATATTGATTAATGTAGCTACATTAGAAAAACTCTTACAACTTGACCCAAAGCATGGCAGTAGTATGTGGGAACTTACTCGAGCGAATTTTAGGTGCATATTAGCAATCTTTCGAGCGGCTTATGCCACAAAATTATCTACATTTCAATTCTTTTGTGAATTAGAGAAGATGGCATTGAGGTTTTTGGAGTGATGGAATTCATAATCTTGCATCCGTTTAATGTATCTATTTGACAGATCAACTCTACATTACAAAGGCATCAAGTTTTCTTCTAACTAAATCCGTAAGCTCTGGGGAAAGAACATAATTAGAATTAAAGTAGAGTGACATATCTTTTTGGGAAAGGATTATCATCACCACAATTCTACATTTGGAAAAATATCCATTGCTAGGGACGAGCATATCCTTCTGGAATAGTTCGCTATCCATTGCAAGAGTATTAGATGGCTGAAATATGAATCCTCCAAGCAGTGTTATTTCTAGCAAGCGTGGTGATGCCACTTTGTTTTGAGTAGGGGAAAAAGTCTGCGAGCTGCAGTAATTTTGACCTGGAAACCTCGCCAAGCTGCTGGCCACATGCTTCTCACTTCAGTGTGGTTTCACAGAATTCCGCTTAGGATTTTAGTCATTTGACATTCTGGCGAGCGCTTGTCAGGGTGTAACCTCCCTTCCTTTGGACAAATGGAAGACTCTCTCCCATGCTATTCTTTTGGTAAAACCTATCACTTCAGCACTTAAGGAAGGCCCATAATTCATGTCATCCCAATACAAAACATGTCCTAATAGCTGGAAAATTTGTCAATTTGTGAAGTCATGTCTATTGGCAAAGAATTTTTGGAAAGTGAACCAAGTGTGAAACCCAAAATTTCAGTTAGAATCTTCATGAAGTTGCATCTTCTGGTTAGTATTCATCTTGAAGTGAAGAAGATTGCGCCTCAGGTTGCAACAACCCTATATGCTTCTTGAAGAATTGCTGCATCATTGGCAAAAAGATATGGGACCAGTTACCTTGTCCTTAGTCCCAACCACTTATAACCTGTTCATTATACTAGACATCCATGCTTTTGGTGATGTTTCCAAAATCTTAGATGTCAAAGAGATGCTATTTGGAATTCTTATTTTACGAAAAGCTTTAAGAGGTTGGATCATTGAATGATCTTGAATTGAATGGCATTGAAATGCATAGTTGTAATATTAGGCTAGTGGGCCCCAAAAGAAGAAAAAGAAAAAGAAGTTGAAAAGTTAATAAAGCAAAAAGGAGAGGGGAGAGGATCGGCTAAATAGAAGCTGAGAGGTCCCTCGACTAGAAAAAAAAGAAAGAAAAGAAGAAGAAGAAGAAGGGGAAGAAAGGAAAGGGGTTTTGGCATGTGCACGCCATGGATGTCTCACCAAGCTGATTTGACTCCATAACGCAGCACCCGGTAAGAGATTAGGCCCCTCGTTCGTCCAATTGAAGTAATTTATGGGTTTAAGGCTCAAATTCAGAATTTTTGGAAAATCGAGCGGTGAAGTCCAATTTTGGAGTCGTTGAGCTACGTATTTTTTTTTTTTTGGAATAGTAGTTTAGGGTGTTGTGGAGCCGTGGGATTTTACGGATCGTGATTTGAGCTTATGGTTTGTCCGAAACAAAATTTCAAAGTTTCCTGCACGCAGTGAACAGTACACGTCAGCAGCTTTGGGCCCGTATTTTGTCATTTTTTCGGCTTGATTTTAGGACAATCAAGTTGGGATTCTTGTAATACATGTCAAGAGCTCTCTATTGACTATAAGTACGTTCGGAACAGGGTTCGGAGGAGGAAGTTATTGTGTAACTAAGTTTTGCGCTTAAACTCCACGTCACAAATGGCTTGAATAATCATTTTGGTTATGCGATTTATTAGGGCGTAGAAGTCCTTTTGTTAGTGTTAAGGGGTAATTTAGTCTTTTCGTAGTTGAGATAGAGTTTTATTAGATTTTAACATTATTCATCGGTTATTTGATAGGGTCGTGAGTTCGACGATATGAGTATCGTTCGTCGTTTGGTCGTAGACGACGAGATGAGTGGTACTATATTTTCTTTGGTTTTGTATCATGTCTTGAAGTATATATGTATATATATTGAATAGAGAATAGCATTTTTATTGCATAAAAGCCGGATCGAGCAATTGCTACTCTTTGGTTGATTGTGGATGTTTGAAAAGCGTATGCCTTTTTCCTTTGGTTTAATCAATTTATAGTACTTTTAAAGTCTAACTCTTGGTTTGGGTTAAACTTGCATATTTATCCAATCGAGTGGGGTTTCACCGTGTAAGAAGGTGTCTTGATCAATGGAAAAGTATATGCTTTTGAAGGTCTTCATTTCTTATTTAGTTCAATCTGGAAGAGACTTCACTTGCAGCTTGTTAGGACACAAAACCCACTCACAATGGAAAAGCATATGGCAATTATGTTCCTGTTTTTCTATACCCAGCTCACATTATGGATGAGTTCAGTGATGCAAACCAATTGGACAAATCGGCTCGCTTTAATCTACTTCAAAGATAGTGTGGATGAGGATCCGCTCGGAGTCTTGAGCTCGTGGAATGACTCTTATCATCACTGTGAGTGGCTAGGTATTATATGTGGTGGACGGCATCCCAAAAGGGTTGTGTCCCTCAACCTTATGTCAAAAGGCTTGGGTGGTCTTCTATCACCTCATGTCGGAAACCTCTCTTTCCTAAAAAGCCTCATTCTACAGAACAACAGCTTTCGTGGCGAAATTCCACAAAGCATTGGCCACTTATTTCGCCTTCGCCATCTCATTCTTAGTAACAACTCTTTCGGCAAAGAAATGCCCACCAATCTTTCTCAGTGCTCAACTCTTAAATATTTGAATTTCATTGACAACCAACTTGTGGGCAAAGTTCCTGATGAGCTAGGCTCTTTGTCAAAGCTTCAAGTTCTATCTTTAGCTGAAAACAATCTTACAGGATTTATTCCTCATTCTATTGGAAATCTCTCACAACTTTTCACTCTTTCCATTGGGGCAAATGGGTTGCAAGGAGAGATTCCCAAGACATTGTCCAAGCTTCGTGGTTTGAGGTTTGTTCAATTAGCATTTAACCAACTCACCGGCGAGATCCCTCCAACAATCTTCAACATGTCCAGCATTATCTATTTTAGTGCCGGTGACAATCAATTGAGAGGGAGCATTCCCCCTTATATCGGTGATACTCTTCCTTCTCTCCGTTACCTTGCTTTGTATAGTAATTTGTTTACTGGCGTTATACCTCCATCCTTATCGAATGCCTCTAGCCTTCAGAACATGTACTTTGGCTATAATAGTTTTCATGGACGGATGCCTGCAACTCTTGGAAGGCTAAAAGCTCTTGAAATGATGTTGCTTACGCATAACCAGTTGCAAGATGACTTCAATTTCATTACCTCATTGACTAATTGTTCAAGGATGAGTTATATTCAAGTGGACTACAATTTTCTTGAAGGTCTATTGCCGGATTCCATAGGCAATCTTTCTAATAGCGTTACACTAATTCATATATCGTCCAACACAATGTATGGAACCATTCCTCTAGGTATTGGCAATCTCTTCAACATGTTCTATCTTGACTTATCAAACAATTTGCTTGGTGGTCGTGTTCCTTCTTGTATCAGAGCACTCCATAACCTGCAGAGTTTGTACTTAAGCAATAACATGCTAATGGGAGAGATCCCGTTATCGATCGGCAATTTGACGTTATTGAGTTTCCTTTACTTATCGTTCAACGACTTCTACGGGGAAATACCACAGAGCCTTGGTTACTGTAGGCAATTGATTGAGCTTGAGCTTTCGAACAATAATTTGAGTGGTTCAATCCCAAGGGAGGTTCTTAGTCTTTCTACCATTTTGACTATCTTTAGCTTGGCGCATAACCAGTTGAGTGGATCTCTTCCGTCTCAAGTTGGCTCCTTGGCCAATCTTGTCGAACTAGATCTGTCTTACAATAAGTTGACAGGACTAATTTCTAGCTCCATTGGCAAGTGCTTGCTATTAGAGCGGCTCAACCTAGTAGTCAATTCCTTTCATGGTGAAATTCCTCCGACTTTAGGCATATTACGAGGCTTACAAGAGTTGGATGTTTCCCATAACGACTTCTCTGGTGAAATCCCAAGCTTTCTCACTCAACTTACAAATATGAAGTACTTGAATCTATCTTCAAACAAGCTTGAAGGAGAAGTTCCGCAGCAAGGAGTATTTCTCAATGCTAGTGCGGTGTTCATCCTTGAGAATAGGAATCTTTGTGGAGGTATTGTAGAACTAAACCTTTCTTCTTGCAAAGTGAATACCTCTAAACCAATTTGGCCCAAAAAAGGTATAGTAATCGCCACAGTGGCAACCATCTTGTCAGGCTTCATTTTGTGTCTTTGCCTATTAATCATTTGGTTTTGGAGAAAGAAGTCGAAAAAGAATACCTCTTCAACTGAATTACTATTTGAACACCAATTTTTGAGGGTCTCTTATGGGGAGCTCTTTAGAGCCACAAATGGATTCTCCAATAACAATGTGATCGGTAAGGGGAGATACGGTATTGTCTATAAAGGAACTACACAGGAAGGCAGCTAGGTGGCGGTTAAGGTGCTCAACTTGGGCCACAAAGGTGCTTCAAAGAGCTTCGTCTCGGAATGTCAAACCTTAGGGGCCATAAGACACCGAAATCTCATGAAGATATTGAACGTGTGCTCAAGTGTGGACTATCATGGTAATGATTTCAAAGCTCTATTATACGAATACATGGTTAATGGGAGCTTAGAGAATTGGATACACCAAGGAAATGAAGAGGACATTGAGCATGAACATGAACATGGAAAGCCAGGACATCTGACACTAATTCAGAGGTTAGACATTGCCATTGACATAGCTTACGCTATGAAATATCTTCACGGGGTTGTAGCCCAAAGATTGTACATGGAGATCTAAAGCCGAGCAACGTCCTTCTGGACAACGAGATGATGGGGCGAGTTGGGGATTTCGGGATGGCGAAGATCAGCTCTGCCATGACAATAGAAGCCATGGACATTGACAATTGCAGCAGCTCAATGGCAGTGAGGGGTTCCATAGGCTATGTCCCTCCTGGTAAGAAAATTTTCTCATTAATTGTCTAAGTTTTATCTACGTTGGCCTTAAGATGAAATTTGGATTTTCTTTGCATATTGCTTGATGTACACTATTTTAGAGTATGGCATGGGGGACATGGTTTCCACACAAGGCGATGTGTATAGCTATGGCATTCTTTTATTGAAAATGTTCACTGGGAGGAGACCCACGGAAGAGGCTTTCAAAGACCATTTAAATGTCCACACCTTTGTCAAGGTAAATCTGCCAGACCAAGTGATGGAGATTGTGGACTCAACCATTTTTAATGGAGAAAATGAGAATGACAATGAGAGGATGAGAGACATAACCTTCATCCTAGGGATTGGAGTTGCGTGTTCGATGGATTCACCGCGGGACTGGATGGACATGGCCGAAGTACTCAAGGGACTGCATAAGATTAGGGCTAGGAATGGAGCCAAGCAGAGGCTTGGTTAAAGCAAGTTTAGCATGTAGACACCTAAACTAGACTTTGTCTTAGGATTAATTTAGCTTTGAACAAACAAACAAAAAATGGAAGGTTCAATATAAGTACTCTATCTCCATCTCTTTCTCCATCATTATCGGAATATTATCAAATTATTTTGAGATTCCATCACATTTGATGAAATTAAAATTGACTATGTAATTTTGCTTATATGTCTAAGTAATTAGTTTTCTCATTAGAATACTTCCTTGCCTTCACATCTTGTTCTAATTCCTATTAATTGTAAGACATTGTTTCCTCAATCTGATGAAATTTCTGAATATTTTAATAATATCGTAATATCTCCCCCGAAACTCAAAGTTGTTCTAAGGAAATCAGCTGGAGTTTGGAAACTAGAAAACCAAGCAAAAGAAGGAGCCTTTGTAAGACCATATGTTGTTTGAGCATCAAAAGGGACATGGACAAGATCAACAGTTCCTCGGAAAATATGCTATCAAGTAGAGTAATGGTTGTTATCAATATTCGATTCCACAAATGAGGGAGACTCAACCAAAGGTGTGGCAGTAGTATGTGGGAACTTACTGTGTGAATTTAGTTGCATATTATCAATATTTCGAGCATTTTGTGCCACGAAATTATTTGCATTTCAATTCTTTTGTCAATTAGAGAAGGCGGTATTGAAGTCTTTGGAGTGATAGAATTCATAATCTTGTATCTGTTTAATGTATCTATATTCCAAATCGACTCTAAATTACAAAGGCATCAAGTTTTCTTCTAACCGAATCTATAAGCTTAGGGAAGAGTAGAATCATAATCAAATCAGAGTGCCATATTTTTTTTAAGGAGGGATTATCATCATCGCAATTGTACATCTAGAAAATTACCAGGTGCTGGGGACGAGCATGTCATGTAAATCCTCCAAGCACAGTGTTATTTCTTTTGAGTTCCGGGGGGGGGGGGGGGGATTCTACGAGCTAAAGTAATTTAAATCTAGATATCACGCCAAGCTACTGGCCACATACTTCGCACTTCAGTGTGGTTTCGAAGAATTCCGTTTATGATTTTTTACTTATTTGACAATGATATTGGATTGGAAGATAGATATATTATAAGAGGAACATTCTGGAGAGCCTTTGACAGTGTAACCTCCCTTCCTCTAGACAAATGGAAGACTCCCGCCCATGCTTTCCTTTTGCTAAAATCTATCACTTCAGCACCAAAGGAATGCCCATTATTCATGTCATCCCAATAGAAAACATGTCCTAACAACAGAAAATTTGTTGATTTGTGTCGTCTTGTCTACTGGCAAAATTTTCTTGGAAAGAGAACCAAGTGCGGAACCCAGTTTGAATCTTCATGAAGTTGCGTCTTTTCAATTAAAATGATTATTTTCTGATTCATATTCATCTTGAAGTGAAGAAGATCGCACCTTAGGTTGAGCAACAACCCTAGATGCTTCTCATGAAGAATTAATGCATCATTGGCAAAATGATGTTGAACCAATTACCTAGTCTTTGGTCCCAACCACTTTTGACATTTTTAGTATACTAGAAGCATTCTTGCTTTTGTCCATAAAAACTGTAGAGCCTCATCTCTTTGCGTACTAAACTCTGGTCATATCCATCTATATGTGCATGTACAAATATATGATTGAAATACCAATATGTGACCCTGGAAACAGACATTAAGCGGTTCTAGCTACTAGCCTACTACAACTTGCTTTTCCCTATTGCGCTCGACTCTTTTCATCTATATCTTCAACTTTTTTTTCCTCACTTTATCATGTTGTTGTCATATTTAGGTCCCCCAATAAAAGGCGATAGGAAATTGCCTGCTGTCTAGACATTTGTTATGGAATAGAAACAGTTATTTGTGAAATCCTCATGTTTGACTACATCAATTTCCATGGCGAATTGTTCTTATACCTAGTCAGATAGGTGGTTCATGCTTCTATACTTACAGATTCTTCGTGTCCCATTCGTGTCACTCTATATTGATCATTTTTGCTTTTTGGTAATAATCTCTCCACTTAAAATATTTCACTATGTTGCGATCCACCCTCTCGCAAAAGCCCTCTCATTTCAAGGAAGGACGGTGATTAGGGGTATTTCCTCGTGAGTTTGTGCTCAGGGTCATATCCACCAAAGACGTCATCACCTCGCCTTCGGTTTCGGTCCATTGAGTTTGAGGTCTACACAAATGCGGGTTCTTCCAAACCCATACCCCGCGTGACAGCAGAAATGAGATCGGGTATGACACATGAATTTATGGGTACTTTTATCATGGTAACCCTATCAACTGTACTTTCACTCAAAAGGATGGCATCACTTCATCCTTTTGGACTACTGCTACATTGAGTTTGCGTCTTTTAGAACATGAGAACGGGAACCAAAGTCGAGGATATAGGACCGAGACCAAGGAGAGCTTGAAGTCCACATGATGGGCGGCAACCATGACCTTTTATTTATTTATTATTATTATTTTAAATTAATTTGAGGGGCAAATTTGGGATTAACCATTACTTATTTTTTTTCATTTTAAGTTAATTGGGGGTTCAATTCCATATAAATTAAAGATGACTCGTGACAATTTTTGGACGTAAGACTAACCGGGGCAGGTTTGGGATTAGAGTTAAAGTTGGTGAATTTTTTTTAAAAAAAATAGTTCATGATAGACTTGGTTCTATATAAATTAGAGACAACTCATGGTGATTTTTGGATAGAATACTAATCCGGGGTAGATTTGGGACTATAATTAAAGTTGGTGATTTTACTTTTTAGACAAAATAGTTTGGAGTAGACTTTCTTTCTTTTTTTGGTTGAAGGTAGATATTGCATTCATTCATCGAAATAGACAAGTCTTACAAGACAACGATGGATAAAATTCCAAACATAGAATTTCCAAGAGAGATAAAGAAGGGTAGCTCACCCAATTTAAAGGAAGTTGGCTTGATGGGTTCTAGCCAGCCAATCCGCTGCTCGATTTGCTGCATGTGGGCAATAAACCACATCGGCACAACTCTAACTCTACTTTGCATTTCTTCATTATTTCTTCCAAATCCCATGGAGGATTGGCCCGGCCGTGACAATATCAACTAAAGTCAAGCAGTCACTTTCGCACGTCCATCTAACTATTTGACTTTTCTCTCTTCCCACGTGCCGAGTGTCAAGTTCCCTTAAGTACATGAGCCCATGCAGCCAAGAAAGAGCTTCAGCTTGCAGAAAGGAAGAAGCCCTAACTTCATAAGCAAAACCCTCGACCACCCTCCCCGATGGATCTCGGACGATTCCAGCGATTGAGCAAAGCAAATCGCCTGGGAACCATGACGCGTCAACGTTGATTTTCAATTCAGCTTGGTCTGGCGGCTTCCATCGAGTAAGTACGCTTCGATTTGGGGGAAAAGGTCTCTTTTGATTCTGCCATATGGTAAAGGTTTTATGTTATTCTTGTGCGAGATCCACTAGATCCGTTGGTTGCGGAGGTTTTGCTCTGAAAATCAAGTTGTTCCGGGACTTCTAGATGTTCCAGAGCACCACCGATGTGAGTTCTCTTTTGGGTAAGTCTTCCCTTTCTTCGAAAACCCCTAACGGCCACTGATCGAACCTCTTGATATTACTTGGGTTGCTGATGATGTTGATGCGTGGATCCGCCCAAATTGTTTTTGTCCATTTGCACAACAAAAAGAGATGTTATGTGGTTTCTAAATTTGTGTAGCAAAACGGGCATAAGGGGTCGAGTAAAATCTTCCTTTTGCAGAGGTTTTCTCGTGTGAGGATGGCGTTTTGACATAGGCTCCAGAGAAACGTTCGCATTTTCGGAGGTATGGCAAGACTCCAAATTTGAGTCCATAGAGTTCGTGGGGGCTTAAAAGAGCAGGATGAACTGTTTTGGTTTGTGCTGAGGGTTTTTGAGTGGGCTCGGTTGTATCCGCTCTTCACGGTGTATTTCCCTGACCTGTTGCCTATCCGTACTAAACTATCCTGCTTAGGATTCGAACTCAGAGGAATCGCCAGAATCTCATTAGCTATTTTTTCTTCAAAAAGATTTTGTATTTGATGTTCCTCCCAAGCTCTGGATTCTGCATTAATCAATTCTGACACCAGGATAGGTTCCTGTTGGTTAGCTGGTCCTCCAATCACCCCATGCTTTAACCATTTGTCTTCCCGTATTTTAATGGATTTTCCATCCCCCACTAACTACTTAGTATCTACTTCTATTGCTTCTCTTCCTATTAACAAGCTTTGCCATCCCCAAGACGATCGTTGTCCCTTGCTAGCTTTCCATAGATCACCATTTGGGAAGTAGATTCCTTTTAGTACTCTGCTCCACAAAGCTGATGGAGAGTTGGATAATCGCCAGGCTTGCTTTTTGAGCATTGCACGATTAAAGGTAAGCAAATCTTTGAATCCCAAACCACCCTCATCTTTTCTAGTTTTTAAAACTTCCCATTTTTCCAATGCAGCCCTCTCTTTGAGTCACATTTCTGCCATAAAAATGATGCAATTCTTCTTTCTATAGCTCGATAGATGGACATAGGCAGTTTAAAGATGGACATTGCATAAGTGGGAATGGCTTGCACAACACTCTTGATCAAAATTTCTTTGCCTACTTTGGTAAGTAGCTTTTCTTTCCAGCCCTCTAGCTTCAAATTTACTCGTGCTAAGATCCATGCAAACATTTCTTTCTTTGAATGACTCCATTCTGTTGGAATACCAAGATATTTGCCAGTTTTTTCTATAATGGGAACTCTAAGCTCATGGGCTAGGTTTCTTTTCTGAGATAAAGGACTGTTGCTGCTAAAGAAAACCATGATTTGTTTAAATTTACAGCTTGCCCCGATGCATAGCAGTACCGATTAAGTATATGTGCTAGGTTTTGGCATTCGACAATAGTTCCATCCAGAAAAAATATAGCATCATCGGCGAAAAGTAAATGAGACAATGTAGAGCAAAACCTGTTTAGTGTTATCCCCTTGATGCTGCCCTCTTCAATAGCTTTGTTCATCAACCATGTTAAAACATTTGCTATTAGGATGAATAAATATGGCGAGAGGGGATCTCCTTGTCTGAGTCCTCTCGAGGGGAAAAAATATGGAGTTGGTTTCTCGTTAATCTTCACTTAAGGACGCCATTGAGACACATTGCATGATTAGAAATACCCACATCTCACAAAAGCCCATTTTCAGCATACAATCCTTTAAGAAATGCCATTCAATTCTGTCATAGGTCTTTTGCATGTCCAATTTCAAGATCGCTTGGAATTTTTTCTTTCTTTTTGTGATTTGCAGTTGATGTAATACTTCTTGAACAATAAGTATATTATCATGTATTTGTCTGCCTTGAACAAAGGCACTTTGCTCAGGTTCTATAATATCTGGAAGCCAAATCTTTAACCTATTTGCCAGGACTTTAGAAATGATTTTGTAGCTAAAATTGCATAAACTGATAGGTCTGAATTGGCCAATGTTTTCTGGAGTTTTAACTTTTGGTATAAAAAAGATGTGTGTTTTATTGAGGTGAGGATCAAGGGTACCTGTGTCGAAAAAATTATGCACTAACTGGAACAGATCAAGCTTTATGTTCTCCCATGATTGTTGATAAAAGAGGCCGTTAAATCTGTCTGGGTCGAGGGCTTTTAGTGACCCCATTTGAAAAACTACTGCTTTTACCTCTTCCATCGTGATGCTAGCCAGCAAATTTGCATTGATTTCCTCTCCCACTGGACTGGGGCACTGATTTAGGATAGGTTGATAGTTTCTGGGACCCTCTGATTTGTATAGGTTCCTATAGAAGGAGCCAATATGATTTATGAGAGTTGAGGGATCTCGGCACTAGCTTTGATCTTCCATTTGCAGCATAATGATCTTATTTCTCTGCCTTCGTTGTACGGTAGTTGCGTGGAAAAACTTGGTGTTTTTGTCATCCCATTGCAACCATTTGATACGTGATTTCATACCCCATAATTGTTCTTCTTGTTTCCACAATTTTTCTATCTGGTTTATAATGTTGTGGGCTTCCTTCCTACTGGCATGTTGGGACTGTTTATTAGTGATCTCTGTTAAAGCCTGGTTGAGCTCCCTAATCCGCTTTGGTGCATTGGCGAACTTCTCTTTACTCCACTTTGCAAGCACTTTTGTAGTTTCATTGATTTTTGCTGAAAAACCGGTCTGGTTGAGGGGTGTTTTGTTCCATATTTGCTATATGAGCTCATGGTACTCTTCATGTTCTGTCCAGAATACTTCCATCTTAAAATTTCTCTTTCTTTTCTTGCTTTCAAGGTGCAGCCTAAGGAGAAGAGGGCTATGATCCGAGCCAATGGCTGGAAGGGCTTGTACCTCAGCTTTGTGGAAGGTAATTCTCCATTCCATAGTACAGAGAACTCAGTCTAGTCTTTTTTTAACAAGAGCCTCCCCTTCCCTGTTATTCGCCCACATGTATGCACACCCATGGCTGTCCATATCCATTAGGGAACATTCATTTAGCATATCTCTAAAAGCTGCTATTCTGTAATTATCTGCTTCTCGTTTCCCCACCTTCTCCCATACATATAATATTTCGTTAAAATCTCCCATGCAAATCCACGGAATGGAATTAGTGGACTGAAATTCCCTCAACTTTTGCCATAAGTGATGCCGCTCTCCAAAATTTGTTGGTGCATGAACAAAGGTTATCCGCATTTGATATCCGTTGTCTAGATCAGTACACTCCAAATTGATAATGCTAGTACGAGTACCTAGAGGGGGGTGAATAGGTTTATGAAAATTTTCTTGAAGATTGCACAATACTTAGACAGATGAAGTATTAAAAAAATCAATCGTAAAACTGAGTAAAGGAAAGAGAGAATTAAACACGAGGTTTATAGTGGTTCGGCTTGATTCAAGCCTACGTCCACTCTTCTGCACTAACAGCCGATTGGCTGGAGTCCACTATGAACAAAGAGATGTTACAGTGTTGATCTTCCTTGATTTCTCGATGTAGATGATCTACTACACTCGCTCAAGGTATCACCAAGTATAAACACTCTCTGTGTATACAATTTCGCTCGAACTGTATCGACTAACAATCAAGGTTCTTCAGACTCTAGAATTTTTCTATCGATCACACCCTTAAAACAACTAGAACGTCTTCCTTTTATACTCCTTTATGCCATCATAGCCGTTGGCACTTACCAAAGGAATTCCTCCAATCTACCCGTTGGACGGAATCAATTAAGAAGATCATCCGAGCTATTTAAGGAATCTGATGATAGCCCATCAATCCTGTTCGCCCATACAATCAGGATTTTGGTTTCCAAGAATAGAACATTCCAAGAATGTTTCGTCGACCATCGGATCTTCAATTGTTCTTAGATAAGAATAAAAGAATCCGAAGTGATTATCCAACCAAGAGATCTTTTCCAGAGGATTGGATCGAATCCCCAACCATATACTTCGGCTTCGGATATCCTTCGCCACTGGATTAGAAAGACTGTCAGTGAGAATAATCTTGAGTCTTGAGTCTTGAGTCTTGAGTCTTGAGTCTTGAGACTTGAGATTACAAAGTCTTGAGACTTTAAACTATCGATATCCAGACTAGACTGATAGAAATGTTTTGTCAGCTTCAAAATATTCTGGAAAGATTTCTCCAACAATCTCCCCCTTTTTTATGGTGACAAAACTTTCTTGTAGATTTGAACAACTTTGACCTGCAAAAACATTTCTCAAGCAATATGGCTAACTCATAAAGATTAATAAACAACCAAACTCTGCATCCACAGCAAATTGGTTAGTCTTTCATGAGTAATACCATATAACAGTACTTGATATAAATGCAACCAGTCAAGCATCAAAATCCACAGCCAATTCAGTCTCACACCCAAGTTCAAGTTCTTAAGTCATACTCAAAAATAAACATAACCACAAAAGTCAAATAAAGTTTTAAAATAATGTTTGTTCAAATTGGTTCTCCCCCTTTTTGTCATCATTAAAAAAGAGGGTGAGAAAGGAGTCATGTCTGCTTGGGAATGCGCACGATCTGGAATTCTCCCATTGACTGGACTACGCCTTCTAGCCTCTTGAAGTCCTCCCTTAGATGAGCTACCTCATCTCCTTTGGCATTAGCTTGAAGTTGCAGAGCGAGGTCTTTCATCTTGTCCTCCAGGCTGACTGAAGATGCTTGTCCAGCATTCTTCATGGCTTGAATTTCACATTCCAGAGCATATATTTGGCCACGCATTTCCAGAAGAATATCCATGATTCGATGAAAATCTGCAGAATTGTCTGTCTGTGTACTGGCATGAGCTTTTTCAGATGGAGTAAGAGTATACGATGGCGCTTCTGTATAGTCTTGCAGATTTGGTGTCGACGTATCACCTTCTTCAGGCAATTGAGAAGCCTGAAATTCTTCTGGGTCTGCTGGAGATTGTCTTGGACCTTCACTATCTGCAGCATGAGGTGTAGACTTTTCTTGCTCGCCAACTCCCCCTGTCTCTAGGACATCCAAAGGGGAAGAGTGATGATCATGCTCTAGATTTCCCTTCTCTCCAGATTCAGCAAACTTTTCTTTCTCTTCTTCAACTTCTTTCTCCTTCTCTCTCTGCTCTTCTTCTTCTCTTTGGTTCTTCTGAAGTTCTGTCGGCTGAGACACAGAACGTCTGGTTCTTGTCAGTGCTTGGATAGTAGGATCTTCATCCTCCAGGATGAGAGATCTTTTCTTCTTTTTCGATGGGGCTCCAAGGGCCTCCTTTCCTTTTCTCTTTGAAACAGTCTGAACAGGAGATTTTACTCTGAATTTCTCCATTGCCTTGGAAAGTTCTTGCAGACGCATCTTCGTTAACATCTTCAATCCTACCACCATCTTATCACATGGTTGAACACAAAGAGTTTTAGGCGGTTCAATATTCATGTGTCTGAAGATCTTGATCACCAGACCAGGATAAGGCAATTGTCCTTTGTCTTTCGACATTGCTCTGTACATATGGAAGATAATAGTGTGCGGGAGAGAGAACTTTCGTCCTGTGTTGATCGCGTACATCAACTTTGCTTTAGAAAGAGACACAGAAGTCTTTGACGTAGACTTTGGTCTAAGACAGTTGATCACAATCTTATGAAGCACAATGTTGATGGCATTCATCCTGGAATAGGTAACTTTCTTATCTGCGTCCCTATCTTTAACCAGTTCTAGAGTAGTGCGAGCAGGTGAGACTTCGATTGGTAGATAGCGTCCTCGTTCAACTCCAACTATATCAGCCAACATATTCACATCTACCACGTAGACTTTGTCTCGTACACTAAATGATATTCTATTCACATCCAGAAAGCTAAGATTTGAATAGAAATAAGCGGTCAGATGAGCATACCCGTCCGTAGAGTCAGAGCAAAAATTCTCAAGTTGAAACAAATTCAACTGTTCTCTTAAGTTTATGTTGATGGCGTCCAGGAAGTCAAAATCGACACTTCTAGGGTTTATCACCCCTCTTTTCAACAGCCTGGAATACACTTTTTCTTGATCCTTGGATCTGAACAAATCCATCCGATTTCCTTTCACCTTTGCCGCCACTCCCATTTTCGGTTGAAATTCAAGGAACATTCTGTCATCATCGTTCCCTTCAATTAAATTTTGTCCTGGCATACGAGGATCACTTGGAATGTTCGCAAGTGCTTCCTCTGCTTTTCCTTTAGGGGCAATTCCCAATTCCTCCATTTTCTTCAGAAAACGATACTCATTCCCATAATTTTTGTCCTTAAGGAAGTCATCTATATAATTCAATGGAGTACCTGTGCTTTTCAACGCACGATAAAGTTTATACATAAAGGAGGGCTTTTGGACTCTTACTGGGTCGGCATCCTCGATTATCTCTTCTTCCAGATTATGACTTGCACCCTGTGGGGCAGGAGGCGTTGAATGACGTGGATGAGAGCGAATCGGACTTTGTCGCTGACTTGTTAAGTCTTCTTCCTCAGTGAGATCGAAGTGAGTCGGTCCCTTCTCCATTCTTTGTGGTCCCCTGCTTGCGATTCTTGATGATTTCCTCGAAGAAGACATCTTTCTTTGTCGATTGGAAGATTCCTTCACTTGCTTTCCCAAGAAAAATGACCACTTTCTCGACGACGAACAAGCAGTAGAAACAGTATCGGGAGGAGAGTGCCTTTTAGGGTTTTGAAGATTGGGGAAAAGAAAAACTGTATATATATATATATATATATATATATAGCTCAGTTTTGAAAAGGGAAGTTCAATCGGTGCAAGGAAAGTGAACGATCACTTCTTTTCAAAATCAATAACTGCCAAAATTATTCCCCCCTTTTTTTTTAAAAAAATCTTCAAATTTCATTCAGATTATAGAATAACTGAACAAAAGATCATACCTTTTCGAGTTAAAATAACTAAATGAAAATTCGTACCTTTTAGATGAAATACAACTTACAGTCTATAGGCACGAATGTCTGAGTCTGAGGATTTAAAGTCTTGAAAGATTAGAGTCTTAGAGTTGGTGAGTCTCTAGACTTTAATTTCTTCAGGCTTCAAAATGTTGAGTCTTGAATGGATAAAGTCGAATTGATTTTTCTCCAAAGGCTTTGTGAATATATCCGCTAGTTGACTCTTTGAATCAACAAATTGAATCGAGATTTCTCCATTTTGAATATGATCTCTAATGAAGTGATGTCGAATCTCAATATGCTTTGCTCTTGAATGAAGGATTGGATTTTTGGTGAGATTGATCGCACTGGTGTTGTCACATCTGATTTCTGTGCATGAGTCTTCAATCCCAAAGTCTTGTAGCTGTTGTTTTATCCATAGAATTTGCGAACAGCAGCTTCCAAGAGCTACATACTCTGCTTCTGTCGTTGAAAGAGCTACAGTGCTTTGCTTCCTCGAAAACCAAGACACCGTTCTGTTTCCAAGTAGTTGACAAGTTCCAGAGGTGCTTTTTCTATCGACTCTGCAACCGGCCAGATCTGCATCTGAGTATCCTAGAAGATTAAAGTCTCCCTTCTTGGGATACCAGAGACCGATGCTTGAAGATGAGGCAACGTATTTGATAACACGTTTTACAGCACTGAGATGGGATTCTCTGGGATCTGATTGAAACCTAGCACAAATGCAAACACTCAACAAAATATCAGGTCTAGAAGCAGTAAGATAAAGAAGTGAACCGATCATGCTCCTGTACAGCTTTTGATCTACTTTCTTCCCTTCTTCATCCTTGTCTATCTTCTGAGAACATGACATTGGTATGTCGGTCTTTTTGCACTTTTCCAATCCAAACCTTTTGACAAGGTCATTCGCATATTTTTCTTGATGAATAAAAGTTCCTTCCTTCATTTGTTTCACTTGGAGTCCAAGAAAGAATGTTAACTCTTCCATCATACTCATTTCAAACTCATCCTGCATAGACTTTCATTAGATGATCCAAAAATAATATCGTCCACATATATTTGAACAAGTAAAAAGCTTTTGCTTTCCTTTTTGATAAACAATATAGTATCTACTTTACCTTTGACAAAACCATTCTGTAATAAGAACTTACTTAGTCTGTCGTACCAAGCTCGAGGTGCTTGCTTTAAACTATACAAGGCCTTTTTCAGTCTGAAGACTAAGTCTGACTTCTTTGGGTCTTCAAACCCAGGTGGTTGTTCCACATAAACTTCCTCATGGATGAATCCATTTAGGAATGCACTTTTGACGTCCATTTGGAATAACCTGAAATTTTTATAACAAGCAAACGCAAGTAATAGACGAATAGCTTCTAACCTTGCTACTGGAGCGTAAGTCTCATCATAGTCTATTCCTTCTTCTTGCGTATATCCTTTGGCCACGAGTCTTGCTTTGTTTCGTACGACTTTTCCTTCTTCATTCATCTTATTTCTGAATACCCATTTGGTTCCAATAACAGTTTTACCTTTTGGTTTAGATGTCAATTCCCAGACATCATTGATGTTGAATTGTCTGAGTTCTTCTTGCATAGCCTCGATCCAACTTTCATCAGATAAAGCTTCTTCTATGCTTTTTGGTTCGATTTCAGAAATGAGAGCCACAGCACTAGATTCTTCACGCCTTTTTGATCTGGTGCGGATTCCTTCATTGATTTCGCCAATAATGAGATCTTTAGGATGACTGGATTTATGCTTCCAGTTACTGGTTGTTCTGCCTAGTTGATGATCTCTTTCTTTGTTTGAATCTTCATGTGCTTCTTGATGTTGGACTTCCAGAGACTGAGATGCTTCTTGAGTTGTAAGCATTGGAAGGTCTGGAGTAGGTTCAGACTCTTCATACTGAGTCTGGCTGGATTCATCTTGCATTGAGTCTTGGAATTTAACATTCGTTGATTCCTCCACTGACTGGCTTTTCTTGTTATAGACTCTGTAGGCTTTGCTTGATGTAGAATATCCAAGGAAGATGCCTTCATCTTATCTTTCTTCAAACTTACCAACTCGATCATTTGCATTTTTCAAAATAAAGCATTTACAACCAAACACATGAAAGTATGAAACAATAGGCTTTTTTTCTTTGAACAATTCATAGGGGGTTTTCTCTAAAATAGGTCTTAAAAAGACTCTATTTATAATATAGCATGCTGTTGAAACAGCTTCAGCCCAAAATCGTGAAGAGATTTTGCTTTCAATTAAAAGTGTTCTAGCCATTTCTTGAAGAGATCTATTCTTTCTTTCCACAACTCCATTTTGCTCTAGAGTATATGGAGAGGAAAACATATGATTAAAACTAGATTTATCACAAAATTTCGTAAAATCTTGATTTTCAAATTCACTTCCATGATCTGTTCTTATGCTTGAGATTGCACATCCTTTTTCATTTTGAACCTTTTTAGCAAATTTTTCAAAATACGAAAAGGTTTCTGACTTGCTTGCAATGAAATATACCCAAGTAAAGCGGGAGTAATCATCCACAATTACTAGGCAATATTTCTTACCTCCAATGCTCTGGGTTCTGGTTGGTCCGAAGAGATCCATATGAAGCAACTGTAGTACATGATTAGTAGAAACATGGTTTATTTGCTTAAATGAATTTCTTACCTGCTTTCCCAGAATGCATGGAGTGCATGAATCAGACTTTTGGTATGGCAATTTAGGTAGACCTCGAACAAGCTTCTTTGATGAAATTTTGGCTAATTGTTTCATGTTGACATGGCCAAGCTTTCTGTGCCATAAGACTGCTTCATCTTGAATTGAGATTAGGCATTGTGCTTCATTTGGTTTTACATCAAGAAGGTAGATATTTCCATGCCTTCGACCCATGAAAGACTGAGTTGAGTCTTTGCTAATTCCAGAACATATGCCTTCTTGAAAGGAGATCTTGAAACCAGTATCACACAATTGGCTAATACTTAGAAGATTGTAGTTGAGTCCTTCCACTAGAGAGACATTGCTTATTGTGAGATTTCCAATTTTCACAGTTCCAAATCCCACAATACTTCCTTTGCTGTTTCCTCCAAATGAAACTTTTCCACCATTCACTTGAACAAGCTTTATGAAGCAATTTGAGTCTCCTGTCATGTGTCTTGAACATCCGCTGTCAAGATACCACTTAACTTTCTTTTTGACAGAGACCTGCATTCAAAAGAGAGTCTCAAGCTTTCTTTGGTACCCAAATTTTCTTGGGTCCTTTGGCGTTAGTAGAATAAGCATTACTAGGCCATACTTTCTTAACAGGCTTCCAAACCATAGAACACTCTTTTTCAAAATGATCTTGACTGTTACACTTTGAACACCTTAGAGCACTTCGACCTACAGACTTTACAAAGACTTTCTTGAAATGATTTTTGTAAGCCTCTTTTGACGGTCTTTTCTTAATTCTTTCTTTTACTTTTGGAAAATCAATCAAAGGAATTGTTTCTGCTGTCATACCCAAACCAGACTTGTTAAAGTAAGGTCTTTGGACTGAAAGAACTTTTTCAAGTTTTTCAAACCCTATTGAAAATTTCTTTGAAATATTTGATAAGTCAGTTTTTAAGAAAGCATTTTCTTTGAAAGTTTATCTTTATTCTCCTTAAGAGTAGAAACATTCAAGTCTAAACTTTTCACTTTTTCTTCTAAAATATTTTCCTTTTGTTTTAAAACTGAGTTTTCCTTTTTAAGTTCGGAAATCTTTTTTAGAGAAGTCTTAAGACTAAAACATAGTTCATCAATGTATTTAGAGACTTTGACAGGGATTTTATAATCACTTATCTCAAATTCACTGTCTGAGTCTGATCCAGAATCTGAGTCTGATTGTGCCATTAGACACAGGTTGGTATATTCCTCATCACTTTCTTCACACTCTGTATCGCTCCAAGTTTCGGCTTTGAGAGCTTTTCGAGACTTTTCAGCTTTTCCTCTTTTCTTCTTCAGGAGAGGACAATTTGGTCTGATGTGTCCTTTTTTCTTACATTCGAAGCAAACTACATCTTTGTTTGGTTCCTCATTATCAACAAACTTGGTTTGCTGTTTCTGAAGACTTTGTTTCCTTGAGTTGAACCTTCTCCCTTTTCTATTCAGCTTTCTGAACCTTCTAATCATAAGAGCAAGCTCCTCATCGTCCAGATCTTCTTCAGAGTCTGTATCATCAGAATCATCGTTAGATTTTAATGCAATGGATTTCTTACCTCTTGGATCTTCGTCTTCATTAATTCGTTCCACTTCATAAGACTGAAGAGTTCCAATCAGCTCGTCTACAGATAATGGCATAATTCTTTGCGTCTCTCTTATTGAAGTCTTTATATGATTCCAATCCTTGGAGAGTCCACGCAGTAGCTTGTTCACCTTCATAGGATCAGAAATTTTCTGTCCTTGATTCTCAAGGCCATTGACAATATCTGTAAAACGGCTAAACATGTCAGTTATAGATTCTCCTTGTTTCATTTTGAAGGCTTCATATTGACCAAGGAGAATGTTAATTCTGGTCTCCTTCACTCAGTCTGTCCCTTCATAAGTGATATGTAATCTGTCCCAGACTTCTTTTGCTGTATCACAAGAAGATATTCTGTTATATTCAGTTGGTGATAAAGCACAATATAAAGAGTAAATTGCTTTTGCATCGAGTGCTTGTCTCTTGTTTATCTCTTCTTGAGACATTCCGCTGGTATCAACAGTTTCTTTCCCTCTTTCGGATGCTGATGCAGCAGTAGGAGTAATTCCTCTTTCCACCACATCCCATTCCAGAGGATCCTTTGATCGTAGAAAAGCTTTCATCTTGTTTTTCCAGATGTTGTAATCTTTTCCATCAAAGTAGGGTGGTCTGGTATTGCTTTGCCCTTCCACCAACCCTGGTGCTAGCATACTAGCCATGGATCTTTTACTCTGAAGTAAAACACTTCAAATAAAGTAAGAACACAGGCTCTGATACCAATTGATAATGCTAGTACGAGTACCTAGAGGGGGTGAATAGGTTTATGAAAATTTTCTTGAAGATTGCACAATACTTAGACAGATGAAGTATTAAAAAAATCAATCGTAAAACTGAGTAAAGGAAAGAGAGAATTAAACACGAGGTTTATAGTGGTTCGGCTTGATTCAAGCCTACGTCCACTCTTCTGCACTGACAGCCGATTGGCTGGAGTCCACTATGAACAAAGAGATGTTACAGTGTTGATCTTCCTTGATTTCTCGATGTAGATGATCTACTACACTCGCTCAAGGTATCACCAAGTATAAACACTCTCTGTGTATACAATTTCGCTCGAACTGTATCGACTAACAATCAAGGTTCTTCAGACTCTGGAATTTTTCTATCGATCACACCCTTAAAACAACTAGAACGTCTTCCTTTTATACTCCTTTATGCCATCATAGCCGTTGGCACTTACCAAAGGAATTCCTCCAATCTACCCGTTGGACGGAATCAATTAAGAAGATCATCCGAGCTATTTAAGGAATATGATGATAGCCCATCAATCCTGTTCGCCCATACAATCAGGATTTTGGTTTCCAAGAATAGAACATTCCAAGAATGTTTTGTCGACCATCGGATCTTCAATTGTTCTTAGATAAGAATAAAAGAATCCGAAGTGATTATCCAACCAAGAGATCTTTTCCAGAGGATTGGATCGAATCCCCAACCATATACTTCGGCTTCGGATATCCTTCGCCACTGGATTAGAAAGACTGTCAGTGAGAATAATCTTGAGTCTTGAGTCTTGAGTCTTGAGTCTTGAGTCTTGAGACTTGAGATTACAAAGTCTTGAGACTTTAAACTATCGATATCCAGACTAGACTGATAGAAATGTTTTGTCAGCTTCAAAATATTCTGGAAAGATTTCTCCAACACAAATCGATAAACTCTTTAGAGCTATCATTCACCTTCAACACCACTTCCTCATTCCACATAATAGCTAAACCCCCCGCTATTCCTATCGGATTTTCTAAGAACAGATTTTGGAATTGAAGTTTCCTGATGACTCCCTCCACCATCGTTGCTTTGTTTTTTGTTTCCATGAGAAAAACTAGGTTGGTTCTTTCAAGAGCAACTAAGGCTTTTAGTTCCTGGATTGTCGGGGGGTTGCCCAGCCCTTGACAATTCCAGCTTATGATTTTCATATCGTCATTGGTGGCTTATTAGAGCTAGCCACCAAAGCTCACTCATTACCATCTTTAATCAACTTAATCGGGGTTTCCAAAAGGTTTGTATCATCGATTGAGAGAGGAACTTGCTCTGGTGCACATTTTTGTTTTTTTTTCCTTCTGCACCTTCATGTTCTTCTTACTGCATTTTCCTACTTTCGATAGAGTCAGCTTAGGAACTTCAGAACATATTATCAGTTTGCCGTAATTTGGATTTTTCTTAAAACAAGCTGCAGAGTCTTTGATTGCCTCCTGCTCATGAGAACTATCTGCCCATTTCTTGCTGCAGGTGGTGACTCTCCTATTATCCACTTCTTCTTTGGCGATTATGTCTATTTCCAGTACTGGGGGGGCATGTTAGGTACAGTCTCTTCCACTATAGTCTCTTCTTCTATTTTGTCGTAAAACTCTTCCCAGTGGAGGCTATGATCACACACTTCTGCCTTCAACCAGGAGCCATATGGTCCAGTTTTGTTTGTTGCCCAAGGTGATTGATCATATGGGATTTCTTCACAATTAGTGGCCTAGTGGCCAATTTTCCACATGAGTAGCAGTAGTGCAGTAGGCACTCATATTTAAATTCCACCCATAGCCATTTATTGCGGATATCCAGTATTGCCCCTGATTTCAGTGGAGCTATCAAGTCTATTTCCACTCTCACTCTTCCTCCTTTTTGTGGTGTATTGCCTGTTGATTCCTCTTGGATTTCCAAGACATGACCTTTTTTTTTCCCCAGGTCATTAAACACAGCTTCTAACCTCTAGCCAGGGGGAATGCCTCCAATACGCACCCAGAAAGCATTTCTGGAAAAGTCGTAACAGTGCTCAGGTATTTCAGGCTCCCATTTTTAAGAACCAATAAGTTACTGGCAAAAGACCAAGGTGCAGTTTTCAGAACTCTCTCTTTTTCCTCCTCTGATTGAAAGACAAAAGTGAACAATCTTGGTTCTTTTTTGGAGCAGACCACAAATTCTGATTTCCAGGCTTTCTTTATGATATTAAGAAAAGCTGGGAAGTTAACATTAGGTCTAGAAAATAATTTCCCAAATAGAGTGCGATTGCATTCATCCCTCTTTTGTGGGGGTATTTCTATGGACACTTCTAAAACATCATTCTCAGACCATAGATGGCCCAGACTTTTACATAATGCGGCCACTCACATTTCAATCTCTTCTTTACCCTCCATTCTCTCTTGCTACAGGAATGCTGGTTTTAGGTGCTCATAGTGGGTTATGTAAGGACTTTGGAGGCAAAGCTATATGGGAAATAGTTTGAAGGGAGCTCTATGATAAGTATAGCTGAAAACAGGGGCACGAAATTACTTGAGTGGATAAGAAGATGTGGACAGTGAAATATTGGTCCGCAACATGGTACCATGTGTTATACTGTGTCTCTTCTGTCAACAGTGGAAAACGATTGAAAGATGCGATTCAGGTGCGTTAATAACTTCATACACTCCTTTGGTTTCTACCGAACGTATAATGAGGGACTGTACCCATTTCTAAAAACAGCAAAACCTAAATGTTGCCAGATCTAGTTTATAACTTTATAATCCATTCCACAGCTGCGAAGAAAACCATAAGCCCAGTGAAAAATCATGGAAGAGCGACAGAATCCCACCTGTTGCAAGGCCTAAACTCCAAGATCACCCTGCTTGGAATGGGTTCTTCGGAAAGGAGAAGCCAGAACTGTGCCATTACTGGGAACTGCTCAGAACTGTAGAGAAAACAATCGGAAGAAAAATTTCTGGAATGCTGATGATGGGTTTCATTGATCTAGCAGGCTAGAAGAAGTAGTAGAGGTTATTGAGATCAACATTTGGATTTAGGGTTTTTGGGGAAAAAGCTACCAGAGTGGTAGAGGGGAGCTCGCAGACACGAGAGTCGGGTTCCGTTTTGGAGTAGACTTGGATTGGACCTAAAATCGAGGGATTTTCCTAGGAAATAGACCCAGGGAAGGACCAAACTTGTGTTCGCGACTTGACCGTGCTGTGAGTACAAGTGAAGGAAAGGAAGTTTTCATCTGTTGCAGAGAAAAAGAAGGAAAAACTAAACGAGACTATTTTTACACAGCCAGAAAATTCCAAGTCCTTTTATGATCTGAATTCGTATACCCCTTCTCATCTCCATCTTTCTGCAGAATGGGCTGTCGAAGTCCGGACTCCTTGAGGAAGGAAGAGACCTGTGTTGGCGCTAACATGTCCGCAAATGAACAAGAACGTCATGAGAAGACATTGTAATCCATAGTCTTTGTTCATTTTGGCTTTATCGGCGCTTTTAATCAGAGTTCATTTCCTGAATCAGGCCAAGCAAACTTCGAGAGAATCGCTCTGCTGCATGCTTAGGTAGTTTTTTGGCCACTCGACCAGAGTCAAAATCAGTCAGGATGTCGCAATTTATATCAAAGAGATAAGAGGGGAGATTGCAGAAATCATTTTGAGATGGTTTGTGGGAAAGATTGAAGTGGTGCAGGGTAGAGAGAACTTCTGGGATAGTTACTCTGGGTTTGTGGTAACTATCTTCATGCTTCAACTAGACGAAAAGAATAAAACACTGCTCTTCACTGATATCCTGGTCTTCTACTGTATGAACTGGTTGTATGAAATGAATAAATTGATGCATCAGAGGATCAAGGGGGAAAACGATATTTGTCTACTTAAAGGCTCTAAGTTTTAACAGCACTATTTAATGTGAAATTGAACCTGACGGTCGGGAAGGAGGGCATCGTGCATTCTTGGCAGAACCCAGAGAAGAAATTGTAGGCCACAGTGAGGTTCACTAGGCTCTTGAGCGAGCAGACGTCTTAGTCTGGCTAGACCCTGGACAGCTTGTTGTGTCCAGGTTCAGGAACTCGATCACGCACGAGACAGTGTCCGGCAAGTGATGCCATCAGGCGTTGAACACCTCCATGTCCAAGAACAGCCCAATCCCCTTGGGGACGCACCCAGTGAGCTGATTGTTCATGAGCAGGATCTCTCCGATCTTATTACCTAGAATGACTATCTTCTGCCCAACATAAAGAAGACCGACATTTTTACTATGTCGGAAACAATTTCTGTTGGATTAGTATTATTCACAAAGCAAAATGGATGCGTATTTCCTGTTTGAAATCTTTGATGAAAGCAAAGTCTCATAACAAGGTATGAAGTGTTTCATCGTGCAAATTGACAGTTTAAGACAGTTTTATGGCCGTCGAGTGTCGAAAGGATTTGTCATTCCACGAGCAATGTCGCATGAAGAGGAAGTACTGCCGGGCCTCTGCCCAAACCAGATGGAGGAATCCACGACGCAGGCCACGACTCTTCTTTCTGGGGGCGCATCTGATTGTACAGACGAAACCGAAAGCGGTCGAATGCCGCAAAGGTTGTTTCTTTCCCTCAGTTTCTTCATGAAAGCCGTTCTCATCGGTTCCAGCGCTCGACAAGTTAGAACAAGAGAATGGGAACCGAGTCAAGATATAGACCACCGAGTAGTTGTTCTCCTCCTCCATTCACACTCCACAAAGTTTTCTTTGCCCGAAGTCTGTTCACGACATATCCCTCTCTCTCTCTCGAAGTGGGGAGCTAAAGAAGCTCAGCTTGTCCCACATCGGACGCGTACTGACATAACGAACAGTTAATAAGCCTCGGGCACCACATCATTGCTCGCCGAGCTTGGCAACGCGAGCTTGTAACCCGAGTGGGGGTATTAAGGTGGTGGGACGTGGTCTTGGGATCCTTGGGTCGGGCTTCGATTGGCAACCACCTGGCCCGCCCGTTCCAAGCCGGGAGTTGGCCCATGCGGCCCGTGCGAAGGCTCGGGCCTCGTGCGGCACTAGAGTGGAGGGGACAGCGTGAGGCTGGCTTCACAGAGCAGCGAAAGCCTCCCGCTCTCGGCAGTGGAAGGATAACGGGCCGGCGCCGGTGAGGCCCATAAACGGCTCAAAGGACAAGTTCTACTGAACCACCACCTTTTTTTAAATTTATCTTTTAATTTAGTTTTTTTTTTATTTGTAGAATCCAAGAATATTGATAGAGGAAAATTAGGTCCCACCACCACCGAGTAAGGATGTACGATCAAAACTGATTCTATCCGGAAATAATTTCTAGAGATCCAATAATAGGCCCACCGGGGTGTGCAACCAAATTGGTTCTATCTAGGAATCAAATCGGACCGCTTGAAAAATAGGTCCTGAAACTTGTTTTCATTGGAACCAGTCCGAGAACAAGTTCGGAGTGAATATTCATCGACCACCACCAAATAGGGGTGTACAACCAAATTGATTCTATCTGGAAATAATTTCTAGAAATCCAAGAATATTGATAGGAGAAAAATAGGCCCACTGTCAAGTAGGGGTGGACAACCAAATTGGTTCTATCTAGGAATCAAATCGGACCGCTTGAAAAATAGGTCCCGAAACTTGTTTTCATTGGAACCAGTCCGAGAACAAGTTCGGAGTGAATATTCATCGACCACCACCAAGTAGGGGTGTACAACCAAATTGATTCTATCCGGAAATAATTTCTAGAAATCCAAGAATATTGATAGGAGAAAAATAGGCCCACTGTCAAGTAGGGGTGCACAACCAAATTGGTTCTATCTAGGAATCAAATCGGACCACTTGAAAAATAGGTCCCGAAACTTGTTTTCATTGGAACCAATCCAAGAACAAGTTCAGAGTGAATATTCATCGACCACCACCAAGTAGGGGTGTACAACCAAATTGATTCTATCCGGAAATAATTTCTAGAAATCCAAGAATATCGATAGGAGAAAAATAGGCCCACCGTCCCGAAACTTGTTTTCATTGGAACCAGTCCGAGAACAAGTTCAAAGTGAATATTCATCGACCACCACCAAGTAGGGGTGTACAACCAAATTGATTCTATCCGGAAATAATTTCTAGAAATCCAAGAATATTGATAGGAGAAAAATAGGCCCACCGTCAAGTAGGGGTGCACAATCAAATTGGTTCTATCTAGGAATCAAATCGGATCACTTGAAAAATAGGTCTCGAAACTTGTTTTCATTGGAACAAGTCTGAGAACAAGTTCGGAGTGAATATTCATCGACCACCATCAAGTAGGGGTGTACAACCAAATTGATTCTATCCGGAAATAATTTCTAGAAATCCAAGAATATTGATAGGAGAAAAATAGGCCCACCGTCAAGTAGGGGTGCACAATCAAATTTGGTTATATCTAGGAGTCAAATCAGACCACTTGAAAAACAGGTCCCGAAACTCATTCTCATTGGAACCAGTCCGAGAACAAGTTTTAAGTGAATATTCACCCAAAAATTGGATTGAACCGTCCTATTTTGGAATTGATTTTATAAGCTAAAAAGTCAGAATCCTAATTTCTTTTTCCTCTAAATTCTACCCTTCGCACTTCTTCATCCTTTGTCTTTCTTCAAAACTCCTTGCCAATTTTCCATCTTCCCCTAATTTTTTTGGATAAATGGGGAATTGAGTTCTATAATTTATATTTTAAGTCACTTGTTTGAATTTTTTATTATTTATTGTATTCATCTTTTGGATTTTTTTATTTTTTTTTTTTGCAGATTAAGATTTATGTTGTTCATCATTTACTTTGAATGATTTCATCACTTATGACTCATGAATTGCTGTAAAGAAATGAATCAAAAAAAGGAAAAAAATAAAATGAGTTCTCGAGTGAACCTTAGAATTGGATAAGTAGGTTTCAAAACGGGTTTCATGCAAACAAGGTAAGTGTCCAAAAATTGGAAACTGATTATAACAATATAACTTTTTTTAATTAACTTTTAATTTATTCATTTTTTATTTGTAGAATCCAAGAATATCAATAGAGGAAAATTAGGTCCACCACTGAGTAGGGGTGTATAACCACAGAGAATAATTTCTAAAAATCCACAAATATCGATAGGAGAAAAATAGGTCTCGAAACTCATTCTCATTGAAACCAATTCAAGAACAAGTTATGAGTGAATATTCACCAGAAATCGGATTGAACTGTCCTATTTTGGATCTGATTCTATAAGCTAAAAAGTTAGAATCCTAATTTCTTTTTCCTCTAAATTCTAACCTCAGCAATTCCTCGTCATCTGTCTTTCCTCAAAACTCCTCGTCAAGCTTTCATCTTCCCCTAAAATTTTTGGATAAATGGGGAATGGAGTTTTATAATTTATATTTTAGGTCACATGTTTGAATTTTTTTATTATTTATCGTATTCATCTTTTGGATTTTTTTTTTTTTTTTGCAAATTAAGATTTATGTTGTTCATCATTTACTTTGAATCGTTTTGGTTATGTATAGACTCATATGATTTTGTTGTAAAAAAAATGAAGCAGAAAAAGGAAAAAAAATAAAATGGGTTCTCAGGTAGACTTTAGAATTGGATCAGAAAAATAAAGTAGGTAACGGGTTTCACACCAACAAAGTAAGTTTTAGGGCCAAAAATTGGAACTAATTATAACAAGATAAGTTTTAGAACCGATCACACCTGCCGGTGCCGGAGTAAACAGCTTCTTGTACCGTGCTGTAAGGGCGCACGTGAAGGAAATGATGTTTCCTCCATCTGCTGCAGAGAAAAGAACAAGAAAAAACTCAGAACGCAGACTACTTTAACCGGCCGAGAATATTCCAATTCCTTTAACGATCCGACCTCTTGTACCCGCCCTGTCGTCTCCATCTTCTTCTGCAGAATGAGCTGTCAAAAGTCCCGACTCTCCATGGTGAAGGAAAGCACCTAGGTGGCACTAACATTTAAGCAAATAAAACAAGAATGCCATTACACAGTCGGCACTTTCAATCGGAGTTTCACTGCCTGAATAAGGCCAAGCAAAAGTTCGAGAACCGTTTGGCTGCATGCTTAAGTAAGTTCTTGGCAGATCGACCGGAGTCGAAATCAGTTTGGATGCGGCGATTTATATCGAGACATGAGAGGGAAGATTGCAGAAATCATCTCGGACAGAGTTTGCGACAACTTGAAAAATCTAAGCGGGGGCACATTGTCACTGCCCCAAGATTTATCTAATAAATTGGTGCAGAGTAGAGGGAACTTTGGGGATTGTCCCTCTGGGTTTGTGGTAACTCTCTACCTAGAAAAATAGAGAAAAAACACTTGCTCTTCACTTCACATCCTGGTCTTCTCCAAGAAAGAAGAGCTTATGACCACCTATTCTATGTACTGGTTTCTTAAACTGAACTAAATAAGTCGATGCATCAGAGGATGAGTGAAAGAACGAAATAGTCTACCATCTTTAACAGCAGCTATTCAATGCAGGGACACCAGCATCACCAAACCTCTCTCTTTGCCCCAACAAAAATAGTGACTTTCTCTTTCTTGTCCCTATCTCTCCCCGTATCTCTCTTCTGTCATGGAGGAGCCGGGATGAGATCGCCAACGGTCCCGGCGAGATCGCCAACTGTTCTTGACAAGGCCCCAAGTGCCCCACAGACCAGAGGCTCAGAAGCGCCGGGGATCCTCAGGCAACTCAAGCTCCCTCCTGGGATCACCGAGCAATCCGGCTGAGGCCTCTGCATCTGCCGGTTCGGTATGCAATTGGCCACGAAATCGAACCCGACGTTCCGGAACGGGAGCACCGTGCAGTCTTGGCTGAACCCGGAGAAGAAATTGTAGGCCACGGTGAGGTTCACCAGGCTCTTGAGGGTGCAGACGACGTCGGGCAAGACCCCGGACAGCTTGTTGTGTCCCAGGTTCAGGACCTCGATCTGGGTCAGGCACGACACGGTGTGCGGCAAGTGACCCATCAGGGAATTGTAGCTCACGTCGAACACCTCCATGTCCGAGAACAGCCCGATCCCCTCGGGGATGCACCCTGTGAGCTGATTGTTCAAAAGCAGGATCTCTCTGATCTTGTTGCCGCTCACGAGGCCGAGCGTGGCCGGGATGTTCCCACTGAGCCTGTTGTTGGCCAAATTCACCACGGAGGCCTGCGAGCTTCCCAATGTCTCCGGCAGATCGCCATCGAAGCGGTTGTTGTTGAGCAAGATCGCGTCAAGCTTGCCATTGGCGAAGAGCTCGGGCGGGATCGGCCCGGAGAAGTTGTTGTACCTGAGATCGAGATAGAGCAAGCTGGGCATGTCTAGGACCGCGCTCGGGAACGTGCCGGAGAAGCGATTGTTGCTGAGATCGAGCTCCTGGAGAGAGGCGAGGCCAGCGAAGGAGCTAGGGACCGAGCCCGAGAACCTGTTGCTGTTGAGGTGGAAGAGGGTCAGGTCCGCGAGGGAAGACAGCTCCGGGGCGAGCGTGCCCAGCAGATTCGCGCGGTTCAGGTCAATGCCCGCGAGAACAGGACCGTTGCTTTCCAGGAAACCCTCCTGCGAATCTGCACAGAAGATCCCCTTGTAAGAGCACACGTTGGGACCGACCCAGTTCCGCAAAACCCCCTGGGGGTCTTCGGTGATCGAGGCCTTCCACGCTTGGAGTGCATTGTAGGCCGCTTCGAGGTTGGGCGATGAAGAAGAAGACCCAGGTGGGCTTGGGCTGTTAATTCCTCCGCCAATCCAGACGCCGCCGCCGCCGCCGGCGCCCCCGATGCCGATGCCGACACCGGCGCCGCCGCCGACGCCGAAAGCCTCCTCCTTGGGCATGAATTGGAGGAGCAAGAGAGCCAGAAGCCAGGTTCTGTCCATCCCTCGACGAGGAGGCGTCGACCCAAGATTCATCTTCTTGCTGGAGGGCGTTTCTTGCATTGAAAGAGAGAGCCAGAGACAGAAAGCGGCAGTGGTAGGGTTTCTCGGTACTGAATGTGCCTCTAAACTCTCCTCATTTCAACTTGTCGGACGGCTTCCCACGAAACATGCATCTCCTCCCTCCACGATTTCAGAACTTCCAGGAAGCCTCTCTTTGCTCGCTCCTAGGCCTTGCGTCTCATCATGCACAATGTCTTTCTGCTCGACTTGTCACTACCAATTGACTGCCGGTGGAGAAGAAAAAGGTTAGGTGAGCTTAGGAGTAATTACTCGCCGAAAGAGGGTGAGGCCTGGATTTAATCAGGGGCCTGCAAGACGGGCAGGGGTCCGTACGGATCTTGGTTTTCGCTCGGATTTTGTCTCAGTACACTGCAACTAATGCTATAATCATCACCAGGTTTAACTTTAAGCAAAGATCTGTTCCGGGGCTAGAAGAAGACAAAAGCGGCTGCGGTTTTGTTTGGACGCGAGGACACCCTCTTTTGCCAAGTTTTTCGGCGCTCTTTTCCCACGGCAAAATAGAGGGGGAATCTGCAGACGATTTCCTCATGTGACCAACCTTTCTGATGAGCTTTTCGCAGAACGAGAAGCTGCTGGAGAAGGAGACGATAGGGCTTTCCAATTACTGGAAATTAGGGGTGTGCAACCGGACCGGGTTTACCCGGTTCCCGGTCCGGCCCACCCGGAAAACAGGGTCGGGAACCGGTTCCGGTTAAAACCAGGCCGGGAACCGGTTCCCAAAACGTAGACCCTGTTTAAACCGGTCCGGGAACCGGTTCCGATGGATTACCCACCCGGGAACCGGTTCGACCGGACCGGTTTGGGAACCGGTTGGCGAAACCCTAATTTTTTTTCTTTCTTTACCTTGCAAACGCGCAGACGCAGAGAACCAGTGCTCGACCCCTTCCTCTCGCGCTCCTCTCTCGGTTCCCTCGCGCTCGCACCACCGCTGCCAAGCTCCTCCTCCTCCCCTGCCCCGCCGCCCCGGCCGTCACCGTCACTGTCATCGTCACCCCCGACAACCTCCACCTGCTCGACCCCTTCCTCGCCTCCTCCTCGCTCCAGCCTCTCGTCTTGCCGCGCCACACCCACCGCGGGTGCGCTTCGTCGCCAAAGTCCGCGCCCTCCGCGACCTCCACCTCCCGCTCCTCTCCCGGTGGTTCGAGTCCCACCCCTCCCCGCCCTGCGCGGTCATCTCCGACTTCTTCCTCGGGTGGACCCACCACTTCGCCCGCGACCGCAGCGTCCCGCGAGTCGTCTTCTCGCCGTCCGGCGCGTTCGGGAAGCTGCCGCTGCCTCGCTGCTCCGCCTGAGCCCCGTTGCCGACGTCTACATCCTGGTGAGCTCCCCCGACCACCCCTGCTTCTTTCTTTCTTTCTTTTCTCTCTCTTTTTTTTTTTTTTTTTGGTTTAGCAGAATGTCTTTGTTACTCCTTCTGCAATTTGATTGTCTTTATCTAGTTAATCAGTTGAGGAGGAATGTCGATTCAGTTACTAGCGCTAGGATGAGAGCAGATGCGTTTAAATTGCTAGGAGCCATGGAAATCCCCTGCTCTTATGCATTTGTGGTGGCGGGGACTGGATTTTAGAAAGTGGAGTGAAGTGCACTTCTCTCGCCTGTCCAATGTTTTACGAGAGGCGTAAAGTTCAGAAAGAGCTACGAGGCCTTTCCACTGTGACCACTGAGGCAGGCTTGTACCGAAGTGTATGGTCGAGTGGTTTTGATTCTTGACCATAAAAGTCGGGTTCCCTTTTGAGCATGAACTGGGTCAAGGCAGTGCTAGCATCTTTGCCACTTTCAGCAGTTGGTGATTCACCGGGCATGGTTGCCTGCATCAGAGCTTCTCTGTTACTTGTTGAGGTTCAATTTGTTGCTGTGAAGTCTTGGTAAATTTTCATCCCTCGAATTTGTGAGCTCATTTGATGTTGGTTCAAGGGATACAAGAACGTGTAAGCCTGGACTGGTGTTCAACCAGCCAAGAGCACAACAGAGGACTCGCTTGCCTTCTTATGGAAAGCCCTGAGCAGAGAACAAATGCTCGAAGCACACCTGGGTTCTTTCGAAGCAAATAAGTTTAACTGACGGCACTTTGAGTTTATACAGGAACTGTGAATCGGCTATGCATGTAGAAGGATCTGTAAATGTGTACACTACACGGAGAAAAGGAAAAGCTTAGGCGTTTTGCTGTTGTAAATTTGTAATCATGACAGTGTTATCAGCTAGACTTGCTTTTCTAAGGTTAATTTTTATGCAAAACAGGTTCCAATATAAACAGGGTCCACCCTGTTCCCGGACCGGAAAAACAGGGTGGGCCGGGAACAGGGTCCAATGAAAACAGGGTAGGGAACAGGGTCCAGAAAATGAGAACCGGTTATAACAGGGTAGGGAACAGGGTCCAGGTCTAGACCCTACCCACCCTGGACCCGCTCACCCCTACTGGAAATAGTTGCTGCCTTTCATTTTCAGTCCGGAGCTCGAGGATAGAAACGGAAAATGTTTCGAATTCCAGAAAAATTGTATGAAAGAATGATGTACGATCTCCCTATATATCCATAAAAATCTGTTTTGCTTGATCGGACGTGTTCTTGGTCCGGTCCCTTTTTTGTCGGCCCGGTACAATGTTGATGTGGCTTGATTACTATTCTCGATCTCACCTTTGATAGATTTTTGTTGTGCAAAGACCGGACTCTATATGCTTCGATTTTAGTAGCTCTGCTGTATTCAGAAGTTTGAGTTAAGGCTCGACTATGAACTCGAACTTTCATATGACAACAGAATAAAAGACGTTCTTACATGTATTTTCATGGTTATAACCAAATTAATGATAGCATCATGATCATTTGAATAGATACATGGTTAGATTGAATTTATGATCATTTGAGTAGATACGTAGTTAGATTGAATCTATATATATATTATATCGAGATCAAGTTCGGGGACGAAAAAATGCGAGTCCAATTCAAGTGACTCATGGATTAATTAGATTCCATCGTACCTATAATCACATTATCCTAATAAAATGTAGCAACCCTAATTCACCTACATGCCATTTTTTACATATTTTTCTTGATCCTTTGGAAAAGTGAGTGCTGATAATGGCTGCCAGGTAATGGACCATGGCAGTCGACAATAATGTCCTTACCATGGTCACCTTCACTTCATAATTCACCACCAAACCAAGGCCCACAATCCTTCAATTTCTTTTCCTATCTTGTGTTGGTCGGACAAAAGGGAATTTTGTTTTACTTTTTTTACTTCCGTTTAATCACGTGAAAAGTGGTCGATAGAATGATTAAATATCGGGTACATGCTAATCAAATGATTAATCACGTGAATTAGCCTCGTGATAAGGTTCGGAGGCATTCTCTTGATCTTTTTTGATCCCATTGAAATCTTAATATTTGGATTTTCTTTGAATACCCGATTTTTTTTCACGCTAATTATAAGCCACTGAATAATTTGCGCGGCTAAGTTAGATAAAATTATTTATAGGAAAGTAATGTAAAAAAAATTCTTTATATTATATTTATTTTGGGGTCAAAGTCAAATGGCCTCATTGACTGGTCTAGCTCCTATATATAATTTATGGTATGATTGGGACAACTAATGAATCTGCATTTAATACATAATTTACGGCAGAGAATGGCCCATGGATTATTTGTACTCGAGAACTTCGTCCTGTAAAATTTAATGAGATCGGGCTTCATTCTATCATTCAATCGATGGATTCAAATTGGAACCCACTAATTTCAAACCAAAAAAAAAAAAAAAAATGGAACTACAAAGGTATACATTTTGAGCAAATTTGAGTTTTATTAATTTTGTCGAGAATATGGCAATCCTAGAAGGAGATACATCCAGGATTTTTTTTTATATATATAATTAAGAACCTTATTGTAATTAACCGGCTATCTGAAAGGGTTTTGGTACACAAGAACTTGCAGGAATAGGTTCTTATCATTATATCATAATTTAATTTTTATTTTGTTATTTTAAATTTGGGATGGGATATTAGTGTATCTTAGGTTATGGCGTTTAATTTATTCGATAAATACTACTTTCTTTATGTTAGACGGATTGCAACTTCGACGTGCTGTTTTGCTATTGGTTATTTGCCATCCCTATGACTTCGGGTGCGTTTGGATACTGCTTTGGAAGGGGCTTGGGGGGCTAAAGGCCTTTGGGCCAAAATAGAGGTGTTTGGGAACCACTTTGCAAGGCGCATTGGGGAGATGCTAGCATTTGCAAGGCTGAAAGCCCAAGGCAGGTCCTAGGCTGCCTTGGGCTTTCAGCATTCTCGGAATGTCTCATCACTGTTCATCCGTGTACTGTTCATCTTCTTCTCCAGCGGCGCGGACGAGCTCGAGAGGCCGGCAATGGACTCGGCTGAGGTCGGCGAGGTCACAGCGACCATCACCGGCCAGTCGCGCGAGTCCCGGCGACCGCTCGCGAGTCCCGGCAACTGCCCGCGAGTCGCGTTGCCGCGACCCAGCTCTGGGTCGCGCGACCTAGATCTGGGTCGCCGGAGGTCGCGCGACCTCAAGCGCAACGCAGAGGTGACGCGACCTCGAGCGCAACCCAGATTTGGGTCGCCGAAGGTCGCGCGACCTCGCGGCGACCGGCGCGACCTCGCGGCGACCGGCGCGACCTCGCGCGAGCTCCGGCGACCAGATCTGGTCGCGGCGAGGTCGCGCGACTGATCGGCGCGACCCAGATCTGGTCGCCGCGAGGTCGCGCGACCTCCGGCGACCAAATCTGGGTCGCGTCGATCATCGCAAGGTCGCGCAACCTCCGGCGAAGGGCCGCCGAGGGTCGTCCGACCCTAGGCGACCCTCGCCGGAGGTCGCCCGACCCTAGGCGGCCCTCACTGGTCGTTTCCCGGTCTCGCCGGCGGCTGCCTGCCTCTCGCCGGCGGCCTCCTGCCTCTCGCCGGTGAACTCTTTTATTTTTTTGATAGTTTTTTTTATTTTTTTTATTAATCACCAAGTCCTTTGTAAATGTAGTCTTTCCAAACACTATTTTTCCCCAAGCTACTTCAAAATGGACTTTCAAAGTACAATTTACCAAACACCATTTGCATTTTGGAAAACCCTTTTAACTCAAAGGTGTTTGCATTTTCTCAAAGGCTTTTTCCAAAGGCCTTCCCAAACGCACCCTTCGTTGGTCCGTCGATTTCTCTAAGGGGGTCCAATTAAATCAAACATCGAAATTTTTTAGGGATAATGGAATTGGTTGGTCCTTGTGTCCTTTTTTTGGTCGAAAAGAGGATAGATTTCTATTCAAGTAGGGAAAAAAGAACAATCTTGAGCTTCAGTACAAAGCATGTCTAACATAATTTGAGGAGGAGAATTGACCCAATTTGGTGAAAGGGATCCTCGTCCATGGGCCTTCGCAGCCCAATCAGCTAGGGCATTGGCTTCATGTCGACAGTGCTGCACCTTTAGGTTTGGGAAACAGAGCATCAAAGCTTTGCTTTCGGCAAGCAGGGCACGGCATTCCCATGGCAGTAGACAGCATTGAAGAATGAGAGTACATAATAGTGCTTGGATCTCCGTCTCAAGTGCAGATGTTGCTTGAATGCTTTGGGTGAAGCCTCCGATCATTTTGCCGGTGTGATCTCGAGCAATACTTGCAATCGCTCCCACGTGATTTGCAATAGGAAAGGCTCCATCAAGATTTACCTTTATGATGTCCTGTTTCGATGGGATCCAGATTCGATTAGGGTTCAGCCAAGTGGTACCTTTACTCAATTCCTGCTGCTAGGTTCTAAGATTGAGCTGAGCCAGAGTGAGAGTTGGATCAACAAGCTAATCCGGGTGGGTGCGTTGATGGCGAAAGACAAAGTGATTTTGTCCTTGTGTCCTTTTAATTTGTTTAACTTCATCACGATACTTTTTTTTGGCACTTTCAATTCTGTTTATTTTGTCTTATATTAAAAAAAAAAAAAACCGAAATCCACATGGAATTAAAAGTCTGCAACTTCAGGGTCTCATCAGCATTTTTGTTTAACTTTTTAACAGAAGGACCAATTCGAACAAAACATACGTGTAAATCAAGATCAAATTAGTAAAAAGTTTATGAAAAATCTCAAATTGGTATACTTAAAACTAATTTATTCAAAATTAATTTGTTACAATAAAAAACTCCAAATTAATATATTTGTGATTAATCTACCCTCCGTTAATTTCCATTAAATTGGATTAATATTATAAAAAAATCACAAACGTGTACATTTGTAATAAATGAAAGGTAAAACCACAAACTAATTTATATTTGAAAGAAAGAAGTTGATCTCTCATGATACAATTCTCTTCCCGCTAAGCTCGGTGCATTCATCAACTACTATGTGATATCCAACTCATCAATTTGATGATAAAATTTAACAGAGACTAACATAGGGTAAAGTTATTACATGTGCATTACTTTGAAATTTTTTGTGATTAAAAAACTAATTTGAGGTAAATTTGTCATAATTGTACCAATTTGAGATTTTTCGTAATATTAATCCTTAGTAAAAAAAATTGTTGTTGTTGTTTTTTTTTTTTTTTTTGCTCTATTCCTATTCTAATGTTCATTCTCAAATTTTTTTCCCCATCTTTTTGCAGGACGTGAAAGTCGAAACTCATACTTAAAGCTAAATTGTCCCACCCCAACCCCCTAAGAAGGTGGTCATTGAGGTAACTCGGTTGAAAAGGTAAAATAATAAAAAATATGGGAGAACTCATGTTTATTTCTTTTTGATTCCCTAAATCATCTTGATAAAAAAGAACAAGTAAATTGGCTTGATTTTACAACCCATTCGAAAAAATAAATATGTGATGATGCATCATATTCTCAATCAATGTAGGAACTTGAATAAATTTATCCAATTGTTACATCACTGAAGCAAATATGTGCCCATAAAAAATTGTTCAAGAAGTCTTAAATTTATTATCTAACAATCAATTCAGTTCTAAAATTTTCAGTTTTGTCAATTTAGTTCTGAACATTGTGACCATTTTTCAATATAATCCTCTAATTAATTTTGGCCAGATATTATTAATGAGGTCGCTGGTCAGCTGACTTACGTGACACGATTGGTATTGACGTAAATAATTTTCTTAATTTTTTTTTTTACTTCTCTGAAATCTTATTAGAATTTATTTATTTTATCTTCTTCTTCTTTTCACTGTTAATCTTTCTAGAAGGCGGGCTGGGGTCACTTATAAGCCTCAGCTCGTCGACCACTAGGTGAGACCCTGCAAGCACTCACTTCTTTCGAATCAAGCCCACTGTAGAATAAGGACTTTTAAGATAAATATCTCCCTCACGGACCTACTCTTATTTTATTCTTATTTTATTCTTGAACTGCCGTCGTGGGGAAAGGAAAAAGGTCTGATTCACTTCTTATCCGTGAGGGAGAATCAAGATATTTTTTTGTTCCCCCCTGGTACAATCATTCACTAAGGTAATCCGATTCTGCCTCATGTGCCCGTCGATGTCAATAGATAATGTAATGAATTAGATGGACCCTTCTTCTTTTTTCTCTTTTTCCGGACCATCTTGAAATCGACGTGGAATGCGAACATCTATAGATGAAAAAGGAATTTAAAATAAAAAAACGCATCTCGATTTTTATTAGAAATTACGAACTTACATGATAATGTCAAAAATTGGAATCTACTTTGCATAAAAATTAACCTTGAATTACTCCTATTAATTTGGCAGGGAAATTAGGTTCATAGTATTGGGAGTAAATCTGTTATTTCTCTCACAGACCATATCGCTTAAATAATTTAAGTAGAGAGTGACA
This sequence comes from Eucalyptus grandis x Eucalyptus urophylla, assembly GCA_028830015.1. Classification (NCBI taxonomy): domain Eukaryota; kingdom Viridiplantae; phylum Streptophyta; class Magnoliopsida; order Myrtales; family Myrtaceae; genus Eucalyptus; species Eucalyptus grandis x Eucalyptus urophylla. Next base: position 54,381,723 of record CM054190.1, on the reverse strand, counting down.
AGTAAAGAGAAATGTATCATAGATGATGAACCGTGAGAGCAACGATGTCAAATTAAAGGAGTTCACTTGATAGAGCAGACCACTAGAATTTTTGGAGATAAGATGGAGTGCAAAGTTCGGCTAATCAAAAATCTGATCGATGACCATCTAACTTGAAATGTGATTAATAGCAATCGCAAGTTTATGGGCTCAATTGATTTGATTCTTAGTCAATAGAATTTGCGATCAATTGACTTTTTATTTTTTTGGGGGCATATCCATCAGGTTATGTCAGGGGCAGGCAACCACCTCTGGAGTTGACATAATTGGTTGAGGGCATTGAAGGATTTTTGGCTCATAAACCAAAAGTTGTCCATCTGAACCGTTGGGGGTTAGAAGTGCAACCTAAAGGGGATGATTATGTTGATTTAGAAAACTTAACTATATTTCTTTGAATAACTAAACTTAAGTTTGATAGATGTAGAAACAATTTGATAATATTAGATATAATATGCTTCTATTAGATAAATTGAAAGAAACAAGCAAAGTAACCGAGGATGATACAACCACTAGGATTCGCCTCAGTGGCCACCATTCCAACATGGAAGGGGAAGGTGAGGGGTTCAAATCCCCACCTTCTCAGGGGAAGATAGGGCAAGGACGAGTAAATTTCAAAAGTGGGTTTCGACTTCCACACTCTGCAAGAGGCAGGGCAAAAGTCTGAGAGTGAGTGTAGAGTAGTCATAGAGTAGGATTGACATAAAAAAAAAAACGAGGACGATGCACGGAGGTTCTTCATAATGGCTCGGGTTAGATAAAGTTTACATCTATCCTTCTAAATTAATGGCTAGCAACATGATGGAATCCACTAGTAATCTTGTGAGTAGTTATCACAAAACCTGTACCATTTCCACTTGAAACTAATAGATCTTGGTATTAGTAAACAAGCACTAGTCACACCCTATATACTTCTCAAAATGAGGATTACAATGAGTAATGACAATTTTCAATGGAATGGAACACAAGTCAATAAAATCACGATCGCAACAAAACAAGAATGCGACTATATTAAATGTTTGTAGCTTTTGCATTTTTTGACCATATCTCCTTCAGCGTGCATTGATCTTATATAGCCTTTGGTTTTCAAACTAGTCATTGATAATATTCAAGAAGATCAATTTGCCATTGAAATGATGGACATAATCACTAGAGAATTGATTGTCCATGGAGAGGTTTCCCCAAATAAATTTAACTATTCTTGGTAATATTCCATTCAACTGAATATGTAACAATAGATAAAATTTTGTTTCAAATATTCCTTCTGGAGTTCCAGGCTTGAAGCCAGCCATAAGATTAGTCAAGGGATTAATGGGATTTTCTTATCCAAATTTCACAATATAGTGAGTTGGTTTTTATCCATATTCCCATGAATCTATCTAAGCTTCCAGTTGGCAATTGAATTATGTACTCAATCCATCTAGTCTTCTCGAGTACACCGGTGTACAAGACCTCACTAAATTGTTCACATTATCACGATACCTCAAATCATGAACTTCCCATTTTGCATGACTTGTTCTCCTATCAAGGTCCTCTCACTTTGTACTTTGCATTCCATTAATAGAGATAAAGCGTTATTTATATCAATGTTACTTGAGATAAGATAACATATCCATTTACCAATTCATAATAAAAAGTATATGGTTTTAATAACTTCAAACTATTATAAAAGGTTTTTCCAACATGATTGTCATAAACTGCATGCAGACTACTCTAGATTAGAGCTATTTGCTATGGTAGATGTTTAGAATTAATCTATTCACGAGACTTGCAAGATGTTTCATGGGTTTTAAATTAGTAGGGATATCTTTTGTGCACCTTAAACCTCCTGCCCAAGCAAGTTTAAGGGTGTATTTCGGGTTTTGCTCACAGAGTGCTCATAACAAGACTTAAATCCAAGAGTAAACCCTCTTAATATTTTGGTCCTTTTTTCCCTTTGATTGTAATCTTGGATGGTTTTTTCAAGAACGCTCCCGAAAAGTGCCGTGGCCTTTAGAATCACATCACCTTCTTGACTCCTGCCATGGACATGCGGTCCCATCACTGATTAAAGTACCCGTGACCTTTCCTATTATTTAATATTGCTCTCTAGTTTCGATATAGGTAACAGATCTTTCCAGATTAAAAATATATAAAAATATATAGATAAAAAAATAAATTGAGAAATATAAAAGTCTTGTGTCACCTAATCAAGTAGTCAACATCATGTAATTAAAAAAATAAAATGAACATAAATGGCCTTATCTCGAAGCTAATCTGCCTGTCACTTCACACAGTCAGGCCTTATCATCAAACATAAATGCCTTATAAAAGTATTTTTTTAAATTTTGTTTATTTCGCTTTTTTGGACCCTACTCTTTGGCCCTGCATGGTAATGTTCCTAAAGTGTTTTTCAAACAGATTTTTTGTTTTTCTGTTCCGAAAACAAAAAAAGAACAGAAATGTGTTTGGTTGCGTTTCTGTTCTTTTTTTATTTTTTTGTTCCCGGAACAAAATTGGAGCAAAAAAAAGAACACAAAAAAGTTATTTTTTGTTCCAGAAACAATTTTGAAGAAACATTTCTTCTTCTCTCTCTTCTCTTTTCTTCTTCTTTTCTTCTTCTTTTTTTTTTTGGCCGGTTGCCGGTCTCGACCATGGCCGGCAACATCGTTGAGGGTCGGCGACCTCGCCGGAGCGTCGCTGGGCCGGCGACCCCTAGCGAGGCTCGGCCTCGCCCACACCGGCGACGCCAAGCCTTGCCTTGGCTGGGCGAGCTCTCAGCATCGCCGGGGGTCGGCGAGCCTCGCCGTGGCTGGGCGAGGCTACCGGCTGAAAGAAAAAAAAATTAAAAAATTAAAAAATTAAAAGAAACAAAAAAAAAAATCTACCAAACGTGTTTCTATTCATTTTTTATTCCCGGAACAAACGTTACCAAACGCGTTCTTTTGTTCAAAAACCGTTCCGCGGAACAGAAACACTTTTTTTTTTTATTTATGTTCCCCAGAACAAAAAAAGAACAAGAACGTTACCATGCAGCCCCTTTTTCTTTTTTGGCACGAATATTCTCAATCATAAGCTTGTTCACAATTGATAAGCCTACCGTTCTATTTGGCGATGCAATTCTGTTGTAATTAATAAACGCACATTTACTTCTTTGGCCTTCTTTGATTCTTGTAATTTTCTGTGTTGGCATGAAAGGAAAAATTTATGGACACAAAGGATAATTGTTCAGTAAACCTAATACGTGTATCAATTGTACATGTACCATCGGATCTCATTGAAATCTGCATAAGAGCCTTTGTTTTTAGCAGTAAGGATTTTTTTACTATAAATACTATGTCATTCAAATAATTTCCAAATTTGATACTCACAATCTCAACACGGAAAAGAAAGTAGATGAGGAGTTTTAACTGTCGAACCATGTTGACGAGAGATATTTTTATCATTTTCACATAACGTATTCCTCTTTATATATTAGAGTTGACTCAAATTACCAAGAATAATTAAGCGAATATTCAATTCAATCAATTTCACAATTTTAAAGGGGAAATAATAAAGCACAAGCTTTATAGTCAAACCAAAATGCGGATATGAAAGCGTGATTCATTTTTCAAGTCACTCTCTTGATTAGGTAAACCTACTACAAGTATCAAATGAATATGTACCTTTAGATCTCACGGCCCCCGCATGTGGTCTAATGTTTTTATTAGTCTGGATTCATTTACTATAAATACTATGTAGATTGAATAGTTATTTCGACCTAAGCCAAAAAAATGGAATACATGATACATGAGCTTCGATCGACAACATGTTAGGATTGCAAACCAAAAAGGGGTTTGTGAGATCTACTTTCTCATGCGATCTAGGCATCACGATGAACATGGATTGCAAAGTTTAACTTTCGAATCATATCGACAGGAGATTATTTTGATTACTTTCGTATAGAATATTACCACGTATAGTATCATTAACCAAATTTCCAAAAACTAATTAAGTGAATATAATCTCATAAATTCATAATTATAAAAGAAAAGAAATGTAGCATGAGCTCGATTAGTCAAACCAATACGTGGATAGGTACAATTAATTTCTAAACGTGATTCTCGAGATTAATCACATGGCTTGCATTGATTACTAAGATACCGAAACCGATCAAAGCGTATAAAACTTTCCATGAATATTGGAGTTAAAGAGGGAAGTTAATGCGACTGAGAATCTATGTAATGACATCTCATGAAAAGCTTTTTTTAATTATTTCTTCCTTTCGATATGCTTCACTTATGACCGGCAAATCAAATTTGCTTTTCGTTTCACTGAAAAGTGAATAATTTGGAAACCATTTTCTTAAAAATAATTGATTGTATCACTTAGGGATGAATGACAACCACCTATTTTTGTTCCAAAAATAATTTTTCTATTCCAGACTTGTTTCTGGAATAAAAATCCGTTTGATAAAATTATTAAATTTTTTTATTTGTGAAATAGATTATTGTTCCAGAAATATGTTTGGAATAAAAACCAGATGTAATTTTTTTTTACTTCTCTATTTCTGGAAGAGAAATGAGAAATAAATTTTTTTCTCATCGTTCGTCAATCGGTCATTCATCTGTCGTCGCCAACCACTGTCCGTTGGTCGCCTGCCGATCTCTAGTCACTGGCCGCCGCAGTCGATTGCCATCTGTCGGTCGCCATCGCCGGTCGCCGGTTGCCGCTACGAGACGCCAATCACCAAACGCTAGTTGCCGCTGCCAGAGTTGGCTGTAGGTCGCCAAACGCTGGCCACCGGTTGCCAACGCTGGCCGCCGCCGCCAGAGTCGGACGCTAGTCACCAGCCGCCGTCCGTCATTGCCAATCGCTAGTCCACCGCTGTCTGCCGGTCCGCCGCCGTCCGAAAGGAATAAATTTTGTGTCGTTATCAAACGAATTTCTATTTTTAGAGTAGAAATTTTGTGTCGTTATCAAATGGTTATTTTTGCTTAGAAACTCTTCTAGAAATAGAAATAGAAAAATCTATTTCTCTTCCATATTCACCCCCTTAGAAAAATCAATCAACAGTGATTTACCAAAAAATAAAAAATATCAATCAACATAAGATGTTTTCATTGAATAAAGAAAATATTTTTTCCTTTTTTTATTTTTTTTAATTTCATAAGCAAAGTAAGTGGTAGTTTGTTGAAAGATATTTATTGAATCGCGAGTTCTCCGCGAAACAAATGCATATCTAGAATCTCAATTATCGACAAATATTACTAGGTCGATTGTTTCATATACAATGACAAATGATGATGAAAACAATCAAGAAAAAAGTACATACGACAACAATGAAATGATATAATTCACTTGATAATGCAGTTGATCAAATTTCATTTATTATTTTTCTAAGAGATTAATGAGGAAAAATTATTATTAACAAGTAACTACCAGTTTTATACAAACATTTTAATTATTCATGTGGTGACACCCTAACGCATTTTGTGTACATCAAAAAACACATTTCATGCAATAATTTGCATAATCCCCACTTCCAAATAAAGGCCACGAGTGCGGCGACCATATAGAGTTGAAGTAGTTAGTTGGGGCGGTGAGGAATTTTTGGCTCAGGATTTAGAAGTCTCGTCTAAATTGTTGAGTCTAGCAATGCGACCTAAAGGAGATGAATAGGTCTAGCTAATTAATCAGCTCTCACAATTGGTGAATTCTCCAAGAAGCCTAAAAGTCTTTGCGTCTCTCTTGTCTTTTTACTGTCTTCGTCTATCTTCAACCATGAGGAGGGTTTGAGCTAGTATCACTCTCCCCTCCATTTGTTTTGATTTTATTTTAGTCTTTTTTATGTACTCTTCCTCTCTTTTATTTTCAATCTAGATCTAGAAGTAGCTCTCCTCATCTAGTTCTAGATTTGAGAGTTTGTACTCTTTGAATTTAGTTCTAGATCTAGGAGTTCTTTTCTTCTGATTTAGATCCGAGAGTTTAATAATGTTTTCGAGGATTTGATACTCATATGCTCTATCCTTGTATAGGTCTTTTGCCTCTAGTTTCAATGATGATTGTAAGAGTTTCAACATTTTACTAAACTATAAAGATTTGCTCTTTCAAAAGTTAGATTCGTGTTTATTCAACTTTGGTCGTTTCCTTATGGCGATGGTGTGGAGAATGCCAAACCTAAGTGTGCACTGCCAATTGGCAAAGCTGTAATTATTAGAGAAAAAAATTTGGGATATGTTCAGCAGAAGTCCTAAAACTTGTGCAGTGCAATTGAGTCCTAAAACTTACAAAAAGTTCAATTAAGTCCTAAAACTTGTCCAGAAAGTGCAATTGAGTCCTAAAACTTACAAAGAGTTCAATCAAGTCCTAAAACTTGTCCAGAAAGTGCAATTGAGTCCTAAAGTTAACACCGTTAAGAAAGTTAACGGAAATTGCTGACGTGGCGCTGACGTCATATTTTAAATGATTTTTTTTTATTTTTCAAATGGCTTTTTAAAATTATTTTTTATTCAAAATCTTTAAAAATTAGATTAAAAAATAAAAAGGAAAATATAAATTTATTTAAAAAAGAAAAATCTAAATTTATTTAGAAAAAAAAAATTGTTCAAAAAAAAAAAGGCCGGTGGACTTCCGCCGCCGCCCATCGCCGGAGGGGCCGGCGACCGTCGCCGGCCCTGGGCGAGGTGGCCGGCCCTCACCGGGGGCCGGCGAGGCTCGCCCAGATCTGGCGAGGCTCGCCGGCCCCGAGCGAGGGCCGACGAGGCCGCGCCCAGGGCGGGCGACGGTCGCCGTCCCTCGCCTGGGGCCGACGAGGCCTTGCCCAGGGCGGGCGACGATCGCCGGCCACCCCGCCCAGGGCCGGCGATGGTCGCCGGCCCCTCCGGCGATGGGCGGCGGCGGAAGTCCACCGCCCTTTTTTTTTTTGAACAAATTTTTTTTTCTAAATAAATTTAGATTTTTCTTTTTTAAATAAATTTAGATTTTCCTTTTTATTTTTTAATCTAATTTTTAAATATTTTGAATAAAAAATAATTTTAAAAAGCCATTTGAAAAATAAAAAAAATCATTTAAAATATGACGTCAGCGCCACGTCAGCAATTTCCGTTAACTTTCTTAACGGTGTTAACTTTAGGACTTAATTGCACTTTCTGGATAAGTTTTAGGACTTGATTGAACTCTTTGTAAGTTTTAGGACTCAATTGCACTTTCTGGACAAGTTTTAGGACTTAATTGAACTCTTTGTAAGTTTTAGGACTCAATTGCACTTTCTGCACAAGTTTTAGGACTTCTACTACACATATCCCAAAAATTTATAGCCTGTACTCATCACTAATGACAACACAAGATCAAGTGATTGACCGTAAATTATTTTGCTTGACAGATCCGTTCTTTTAGAATGAGTATATGCTCAACCTTGCCGATGCTTTGTTGATCCCCCTTGTATTCCAGATTTGGCTTTCAAAATTAACCCTGAATTAGTCCTATTAATTTGGTGGGGAAATTAGGTTCATAGTATTGGGAGTAAATATGCTTTTTCTCTCTCGGACCAAATCGCTTAAATAATTTAAGTAGAGAGTGACAAGCAAAGAGAAATGCATCATAGATGATGAACAGTGAGAGCAACGACATCAAATTAAAGGAGTTCACTTGATAGAGCAGACCACTAGAATTTTTGGAGATAAGATGGAGGGAAAGTTCGGCTAATCAAAAATCTGATCGGTGACCACCTATCTTGAAATGTGATTACTAGCAATCGCAAGTTTATGGGCCCAATCGATTTGATTCAGTCAATAGAATTTGCAATCAATTGACTTTTCTATTTTTTTGGGGGTATATCCATCAGGTTATGTCAAGGGCAGGCAACCACCTCTGGAGTTGACAACTGGTTGAGGGCATTGAAAGATTTTTGGCTCATAAACCAAAAGTTGTCCGTCTGAACCGTTGGGGGTTAGAAGTGCGACCTAAAGGGGATGATTACGTTGATTTAGAAAACTTAACTATATTTCTTTGAATAACTAAACTTAAGTTTGATAGATGTAGAAACAATTTGATAATATTAGATACAATATGCTTCTATTAGATAAATTGAAAGAAACAAGTAAAGTAACCGAGGACGATGCACGGGGGTCTTTATAGTGGTTCGGGTTAGATAAAGTTTACGTCTATCCTTCTAAATTAATGACTAGCAACATGATGGAATCCACTAGTAATCTTGTGAGTAGTTACCACAAAACCTGTACTATTTCCACCTGAAACTAATAGGTCATGCCATTAGTAAACAAGCACTAGTCACACACCATATACTTCTCAAAATGAGGATTACAATGAGTAATGACAATATTCAATAGAATGGAACACAAGTCAATAAAATCACGATTGCAACAAAACAAGAATGTGACTATATTAATGTTTGTAGCTTTTGCATTTTTTGACCATATCTCCTTCGGCGTGCATTGATCTTATATAGTCTTTGGTTTTCAAACTAGTTGTTGATAATATTCAAGAAGATCAATTTGCCATTGAAATGATGGACATAATCACTGAGAATTGATTGCCCATGGAGAGGTTTCCCCAAATAAATTTAACTATTCTTGGTAATATTCCATTCAATCGAATATGTAACAATAAATAAAATTTTGTTTCAAATATTCCTTTCGAAGTTCCAGGCTTGAAGCCAGCTATTAAATTATTTTGACCTGCGAGATTAGTCAAGGGATTAATGGGATTTTCTTATCCAAATTTCATAATACAATGAGTTGGTTTTATCAATATTCCCATGAATCTATCTAAGCTTCCAGTTGGCAATCAAATTATGTACTCAATCCATCTAGTCTTCTTGAGTACACCGGTGTACAAGACCTCACTAAATTGTTCACATTATCACGATACCTCAGATCATGAACTTCCCATTTTGCGTGACTTGTTCACCATCTATCAAGGTCCTCTCACTTTGTACTTTGCATTCCATTAATAGAGATAAAGTGTTATTTATATCAATGTTACTTGAGATAAGATAACATATCCATTTACCAATTCATAATAAGAAATATATGGTTTTAATAACTTCAAACTATTATAGAAGGTTTTTTCAACAAGATTGTCATAAACTGCATGCAGATTACTCTAGATTAAAGCTATTTGTTCAGGGCAAATATTTGGAATTAATTTATTTATGAGACTTGCAAGATGTTTCATGAGTCTCAAATTAGTGGGGATAACTTTTGTGCAACTTGATTAAACCTCCTCTCCAAGCAAGTTTAAGTGTGTATTTCGGGTTTTGCTCACAGAGTGCTCATAACAAGACTTAAATCCAAGAGTAAAACCCTCTTAATATTTTGGTCCATTTTTCACTTTGATTGTAATCTTGGATGATTTTTCAAGAATGCTCCCGAAGGGTGCCGTCCCCTTGAGTCACATCACCTTCTTGACACCTTCCATGGACATGCGGTCCCATCACTTATTAAAGTACCCGTGACCTTTCCTATTATTTAATGTTGCTCTCTAGTTTCAATATAGGGAACAGATTGCAATCCCTTTCAGGATTAAATATATATATATATATATATATAGATATAGATATAAATATAAAGATAAAAAAAATGAATTGAGAAATATAAAAGTCTTGTGTCACTTAGTCAAGTAGTCAACATCATGTAATTAAAAAAATAAAATGAACAGAAATGGCCTTATCTTGAAGCTAATCTGCCTGTCACTTCACACAGTTAGGCATATCATTAAATATCTCTCAGGATAATAGAATTCGTTGTTTTTTAATTTTGTTTATGTCGCCTTTTTGGACCCTATTCCTTTTCTTTTTTGGCTCGAATATTCTCAATCATAAGTTCGTTCACAATAGATAAACCTACCATTCTTCTTGGTAATGCAATTCTTTTGTGATTAATAAATGCACATTTACTTCTTTGGCCTTCTTCGATTCTCGTAATTTTCTGTGTTGGTATGAAAGGAAAAAACTTATGGACACAAAGGATAATTGTTGTTCAGTAAACCTGACATGTGTATCAATTGTACATGTACCATTGGATCTCATAGAAATCTGCCTTAGAGCCTTTGTTTTTAGTAGTATGGATTTATTTACTATAAATACTATGTCATTCGAACAATTTCCACATGTGATACTCACGATCTAAGCACAAAAAAGAAAGTAGATGAGGAGTCTTAACTGTCGAACCATGTAGACGAGAGATCATTTTTTTCATTTTCACATGACATGTTCCTCTTTATATATAAGGGTTGACTCAAATTACCAAAGATAATTAACTGAATATTCAATTCAATAAATTTCATAATTTTAAAGAGAATAGTCAAACCAAAATGTGGATATGAAAGCGCGATTCATTTTTCAAGTCATTCTCCTAATTAGGTAAACCTCCTCCATGTATCAAATGAATATGTACCTTCAGATTTCATGGCACCCGCATGTGGTCTAATGTTTTTATTAGTTTGGATTCATTTACTATAAATACTACGTAGATTGAATAATTATTCCCAACCTAAGCCAAATAATGGAATAAATGATACATGAGCTTCGATCGACAACATGTTAGGATTGCAAACCATAAAGGGGTTTGCGAAATTTACTTTTTCATGCGATCTAGGCATGAAGATGAACATGGATTGCAGAGTTTAACTTTCGAATCATATCAGCAGGAGATTATTTTGATTACTTTCGTATAGAATATTACCAAGTATGGTAGCATTAACCAAATTTCCAAAAACTAATTAAGTGGATATAATCTCATAAATTCATAATTATAAAAGAAAAGAAATGTAGCATGAGCTCGATTAGTCAAACCAAAACGTGTATATAAAGGTGCAATTAATTTCTAAACGCAATTCTCACGGTTAATCACATGGTTTGCATTGATTACTAAGATACCAAAACCGATCAAACGTATCAAACTTTCCATGTATCTTGGAGTTAAAGAGGGAAGTTAATGCGACTCAGATTCTATGTAATGGCATCTCATGAAAAGCTTTTTTTTTTTTTTTTTTTTCTTTTCGGTATGCTTCACTTATGGCCAGCAAATCAAATTTGCTTTTCGTTTCACTGAAAAGTGAATAATTTGGAAACCATTTTCTTAAAAATAATTGGTTGTATCGCTTAGAAAAATCAATCAACGGAAGATGTTTTCATTGAATGAAGAAAATATTTTTTCCTTTTTTCATTTTCATAAGCAAAATAAGTGGTAGTTTTTAGAAAGATATTTCTTGAATTGCAAGTTCTCCGCGAAACAAATGCATATCTAGAATCTCAATTATCAGCAAATGTTGCTAGGTCAATTGCTTCATACACAATGACAAATGACGATGAAAACAATCAAGAAAAAAGTACATACGACAACAATGAAGTGATATAGTTCACTTGGTAATGCAGTTGATCAAATTTGATTTTTTATTTTTCTAAGAGATTAATGAGGACAAATTATTATTAACAAGTAATTACCAGTTTTATACAAACATTTTAATTATTCATGTAGTGACACCCTGATGCATTTTGTGGACATCAAAAAACACATTTCATGCAACATTTTGCACAATACCCACTTCCAAATAAAGGCCACGAGTGCGGCGACCATATAGAGAGTTGACGAAGTTAGTTGGGGCGGTGAGGAATTTTCGGCTCAAGATCTAAAAGTCTCGTCTAAATTGTTGAGTCTAGCAATGCCACCTAAAGGAGATGAATAGGTCTTAGCTAATTAATCATCTCTCACAATTGATGAATTCTCCAAGAAGCCTAAAAGTCTTTTCATCTCTCTTGAGCTAGTCTCACTATCCCCTCCATTTGTTTTGATTTTCTTTGAGTTTTTTTTTTTTTATATACTTTTCCTCTCCTTTTTTTCTCAATCTAGATCTGGAAGCAGCTCTCCTCATCTAGTTCTAGATTTGAGAGTTTGAACTCTTCAAATTTAGTTCTAGATTTAGGAGTTCTTCTCTCCCGATTTAGATCCGAGAGTTTAAAAATGTCTTCGAGGATTCGATACTTCCATGCTCTATTCTTGTATAGGTCATTTGCCTCTAGTTTCAATGATAATCGTAAGAGTTTTAGCGTTTTACTAAACTATAAAGATTTGTTATTTCAAAAGTTAGATCTGTGTTTATTCAACTTTATGGCGATGGCGTGAAAAATGCCAACCCTAAGTGTGCACCGCCAACTGGCAAAGCTGTAATTATTAGAGAAAAAATTTCTAGCGTGTGCTCATCACTAATGACGACACAAGATCTAGTGATTGACTGTTAATTATTTTGCTTGATAGATTTGTTCTTTTAGAATGAGTATATGCTTAACCTTGCCGATGCTTTGTTGATCCCCCTTGTATTCTAGATTTGGCTTTGTTACGTAGTGTTCTAGCCTTTACTTTGCTTCAATTTGCTTTATCATGAAAGTTTGCGCTTCTCACATATCATTTTGAGCCATAAATATAATTTTTTTAACCAAAAAATAAAAAAAATGAGGATGAATAGGTTGATTTACAAAACTTAACAATATTTCCCTAAATAACTATAGATGCAGGAACAATTTGGCAATATGCTTCTATTAGATAAATAGGGAAAAAAAAATAAAGTGATTGAGGACAATGCATGTAGATTTTTATAGTGGTTCGGCTTAGATTAAATTTAGTCAACTCCTCTATATTAATAGCCACTAGCAGGAGTATCTTATGAGTAATTAGAACGAAGCACAAGTTGCTTCTATTTGCGACTAATAGATCTCACTATCAATTAATAAGCACCATTTACACACTTGTATACTCCTCAAAACAAGGATTATAATGAGTAATAACAATTCTCAACAGAATAGGACTCAAGTCAATAAGATCACGTTTGCAATGAAACAAGAATGTGGCTATGCTAATGTTTCCAGTTTTCTCATTTTTCTCTCACATCTCCTTCAACATGCGTTGATTTTTTTTTTTATAGCCATTAGTCTTCAAATAAGTCATTACATAATTATCAAGAAGATCAATTTACCATTGGAAACGAGGCATATGATCATTGGAGAATCGGTTGCCCATACAATCAAATTTCTCTTGTAATGGTGATATTTTCCCAAACAAAATTAGTTAGTCTTGGTAATATTCTATTCAATTGAATATGTAACGGTCGATTAGGTTTTGCTTCAAATATATCAACATTACTTGAAATAAGATAACTTCTTCATTTACCAATTCATAATGAGAAATATATTGTTTTATTAATTTCATAATATTATAGAAGGTTTTTCCAACATGAATTTCACAAATTGTGTGAAAACTACTACCATTTGTGTAAGGTAAATATTTGGAGTTAATCTATTTACGAAACTTGCAAAGTGTTTCATGAGTCTAGAAGTAGCAGGAATAGCTTCACGCACCTCAATTAGATCTCTGCCCCCGAGCAATTTGAAGGGCGCATTTTGGATTTTATTTGTAGAGTGCTCTCCACAAGACATAAATCCAAGAGCAAACTCTTTTAATATTTTGGCTTTTTTTTTTCCTTTGATTGTAATCTTGGATGATTTTTAAAGAACGCTCGTGAAAAGCGCGGTTGCCTTTAGAATCACTTCACCTTCTTCACTTCTTCAATGGACATGTGGCCCCATAACTGATTAAAATACCCGTGACCTTTCCTGTTATTTAATTTTGCTCTGTAGTTTCAATATTGGGAACAGATTGCAATTCCTTTCAAGATTAAAAAAGTGTGTATATATATATATATAGAGAGAGAGAGAGAGAGAGAGAGAGAGAAAAGAATTGCTTCGAGAAATATAAAAGTCTTCTGTCACCTAGTCAAGTAATCAATATCATGAAATTGAAAAAAAAAAAAAACACAAAATGGCCTTATCTTGAAGCTAATCAGCCGGTCACTTCACACAGTCAGGCATTATCATCAAACATCTCGAAGGATAATAGGATTCATTGTTTTTTAATTTTGTTTATTTCGCTTTTTTGGACCCTATTCTCTCTCTCTGTTTTTTTTTTTTGGCTCCAATATTCTCGATCATAAGCTCGTCACAATCGATAAAACCTACCATTCTTCCTGGTCATGTAATTCTTCTGTGATATTAACAAAAAAAAAGGCACATTGACTTCTTTGGCCTTCTACAATTCTTGTATTTTTTTGTGATGGTATGAAAGGAAAAATTTAGATATACAACGGATAACTGTCCAATAAACCTAATACGTGTATCAATTATATATGTACCATCAGATCTCACGGAAGCCCGCATGAGATTTGCTATTTTTAGTAGCTTGGGTTTATTTACTATAAATTTGACATCATTCGAACAATTTCTGCATATGATTTTCACGATCTTAGCTTGAAGAAGAAAGTGGATTGCAGAGTTTTAACTATTGAACCATGTCGACGAGATATTATTTTCATCATTTTCACGTGATACATTACTCTATATATTAGAGTTTGCTCAAGTTACAAAAAATAATTAACTGAATATTCAACTCGATCAATCTCATAATTTTTAAGGGGAAAAAAAAAGTGCAAGCTTTACTAGTCAAACCAAAATACTGATATGAAAGCGCTATTTATTTTTCATGTCACTCTCCTGACTAGGTAAACCTAATACACGTATCATATGAACATCCAACTTCAGATCTCAAGGAACCCGCATGTGGTCCCTTTATTTTATTTTATTATTATCTGTATTTTTTTTTGGTCAAATTTATAATCTGTATTCATTTATTATAAATACTAGGTAGATTGAACAATTATTCCTGACCCAAGATCGACAACGTGTTAGGATTGCGAACCAAAAAGGGTGTGCGAAATCTACTTTCTCATGCGATTCTCACGATTTTAACACAAAGATAAAAATGGATTGTGGAGTTTTACTTTCGAACCATATCAACGGAAGATTATTTTTCATCACTTTCATATGGAATATTACCATATATGGTAGCATTAACCAAATTTCCAAAAAATAATTAAGTAAATATAATCTCATAAATTCATAATCATAAAAGAAAAGAAATGTAGCATGAGCTTGACTAATCAAACCAAAACGTAAATATAAAGGTGCCTTAAATTTCTAAACGTGATTCTCGAGATTAATCACATGGCTTAAATTGATTACTAAGATACCGAAACCGATCAAAGCGTATAGAACTTTCCATGAATATTGGTGTCAAAGAGGGAAGTTAATGCGACTGAGATTCTAAGTAATGGCATCTCACGAAAAGCTTTTTTTTTTTTCTTTCCGATCTCTTCCGATAGACCGGCAAATTTCATTTTCTTTTCGTTTCACTAAAAAGTAAATAATTTGGAAACTATTTTCTTAAAAATGATTGATTGTATCACTTAGAAAAATCAATTAACAAAAGATGTTTACATCGGATAAAGATTTTTTTTTTCATTTTTGTTAGTAGGATAAGCGATAATTTTTAGAAAGATATTTGCAAAACAAATGCATCTTTAGAATCTCAATTATCAGCCAGTGTTACTAGGTTGATTGCTTCATATAAAGTGACAAATGACGATGGAAACTATTGACAAAGAGCTATATATGACAACAGTGAAGTTGTATAGTTCACTTGGTAATGCGTCGATCAAATTTGATTTTTTATTTTGGAAAAGATTAATGAGGAAAAATTATTATTAACTAGTAATTAGCAGTTTCATACGAACATTTTAATTATTCATGTAGTGACACCTTGATGCATTGTGTGTACGTCATGACCAACTTTCAATTATTATCGACATTTTATAGACTTTATTGATAAAAGCATAATTTGGTCATTTATGAATGGAATTATCGATAGCTTGAAGGAATCAACAAAAAGTGAAGTCAACAATCTGAAATTGTTAACATAGTGAAATAAAATAACTACCATTGGCCGCGGTGGCTCTGCTGGATAAGGCCCTGCTGATCCTCAGCCCAGAGGTGAGATGAAGGGTTCAAAACCCAGGGGAGGCGCTAGGTGTATTAAGTGTGACTCATGAATGGTGAGTTCTCTTGCTTAAGTGTCACCTAGAGGTGAGGTGAAGGGTTCAAAACCCAGGGGAGGCGCTAGGTGTATTAAGTGTGATTCATGGATGGTGACTTCTCCTGCTTAAGTGTCACCTGGGGGTTTACGGCGCGGCTGTCCGCAAACCGGTTCCTCCAGCACTAAAAAAAAAAAAAAAAAAAAAACTTTTGAGGTAATGAAGTTGAAAAAATCATCAAAGTAATGAAATCATTGTAACTGTCCATGTAATCATGCGGTAACTATTTGCTATCTTTGTTTGTGACTTCCTTTTGTAAACCCTGTTTGTAACTTGCTTTTGTAGCCTCTGTTTGTAAGCCTCCTTTGTAACCTCAATTGATAACCATCTATTGTAAATTTTAGATAACCATATGATACTCTTCGGAGGCCCCTTGCACAACTCAAACAAACAAATTTACTATCTTTCAGTTATCTTTACTTTCCAGCGCTATAACTTTATCTTTTAGACTCATGTCATTGATCAAATTTCGGAAAGTTTCGTAACTATAGTTTCTAAAATCACGTTGTTGATTAAATTCTAGCATGTATCTTTTTAATGCGTGTTGCATTGTTGATTAAATTCTAGGGTAGCATTTTTGTGTTCTTAGGCTTTGTCGTCAATTGAATTCCAACAAAATTTATTTGTGCTTGGTTCCATTATTGATATTGTATGTTCCAAGCATCGTTGTTGATTAAATTTCAGCTCGATTTGTGTTCTTACAGTCATTTTGAAATTAAAGTTGTTAATGTCTTTATCACCCATGATATTTTTTGTCCGGAGTCAACAAAAAATTTCTATCCTTCAATTAGCATCGAAGAATGACTTTTGGTGAAAGGTAAAATTCTAGCGACCTCATTTGAAAATATATTTACTCTCTCATGTAAAGAAATTCTTAGCTAAGGGCTTATGGCGGAAAATTGTAAAAATTACAAAATTATGAAAATATGCTATGTGATTTTTCAGTTTCAATAATTTGAGACATTTGGTACCCTCATAACCGATAATAAGAAAAAAAGATGATCGTATTACTTGACGCTATAATGGGTTGCAATTAAGGGGTATTTAGATTTGAACAACATGTAAAAGGGTACGAAGTAGTTTAGTTTAATTTAATAAGGAAATTAATGATCCTAAAATATAAGGAAATATCAAATAATATTTCTAACATATAATGACATTTGTAACGGTATTATCTTATAGGTATATAGAAAGAAATTCTATGCCACAAGCAAAAGGGTAACAAGAGAGTCCCAAGGCACACCTAAACACATACTTAATAGGATATTTATGGTGATTAATAAGTTTAGAATTAGGCAATTGTTAGGCCATCAAATTGTCTAGTTTGGCCCCCCAAAAAGAGTTCGAAATTGTCTAGGAAAAAATAAAGCTTCGGCCTAAAAAAGGGGCAGAAAAAGCAGGAGAAAGAAATGGAAAGGAGAAAAAGCTTGAGAGAGATGCCTAATGCTCTAAAAAAAATATCCTAATTTAAGTAATCACAATTTTATTTTGAAATTTTATTTATTTTAAAAGTTTTATAAATTTTACTCTAGTCTCAAATTTTACCCATATATCCAAAAATTTCCATTGATTTTCTCAAATTATCATCATCATTGCTAATTAGAAGTTCATTATTAGAACAACGTCTTCATTAACACAATCAACTCTGTATAGAGTAACAACAACCTTTTGATGATCATGAAGAAATCGATTGCAATTTTTGGAGACGTAGACAGATTCGAGATTGAAATGAAAGGCCGAGATTTTTTTTAGACAGAAAAAAAGTTCAAAATGAATTAGAATTAATCCTAAAGGTGAGAGTTCTTTAGAGAATTAGTAAGTATTTTTAATTTTAAGTGGCCGTGCACCAAAAACAGTGATAGCCAAGAGAGAAAAGGATTAATACCACAAACTATGTTCCCATCATAACACAAATATCTCGAAAATCTTTTGTATCCCTAAACTTGCTAATTATTATATGAGTTTTTTAAATTTATATCCGTGTGATAAATATGCCTTAAATAAAACTGAGATAAAAAGGGCATATATGTTACAAAATAAAACTCGAGAATATTTATGTCATAGTAACATAGTTTAGGTTTTTATTTTTGGTGGTATTTGCCCAAAAGGAAAAAGGGAATGGCAATTCGGTAATATAACACAACACGGAGCCCGAAAATTCACGCCACCTCCGTCGTCATGCGTTTTGTTTTGACTTTTCCGATTTCATCTCCTCTCCAGCACTTTCCAAAAAACGAGAGGAGAGAGAAGAAAGAGAGAGAGAGAGAGAGAGAGAGATTGTGAGTGGAAATGGTGGAGGGTTCTTGAATCCGCGGGTGGAGAAGAAGGGCTCCGAATCCGATCGCGCGCATTATCCGATTCCCTCTCCTCCCGCGCATCATCGAATCTCGAGAGGGCCGGGAAGCGCTCTCTCCAGCTCAAAAGCGTGGGCCCCACCATCTCCGATTCATTTCACACCGCCTTCCTCTCCTTTTCCTCACGATTCGAATGCCTTCTTCCTCCCTCGGCTTCCGGCGGGTCGTGAGCCCGGCGGCGGCGGCTTGATTTTTCGGGTTTTCGGGTCGGTTTTTTTTGTTTTTTCTCTGCCCGGAGTTGGTTGGGATTGTTGGGTTGGGTGGGAGGAGTGGTTAGGGTTACGTGGGGGGGTGATGAAGATCGAGGAGGTGGAGGATGAGGAGAGGGAGAGGGAGAGGGAGAGGGAGAGGGGCGGCGGGGTTCAGGGGGAGATGGTGGTCGCGAGCTACGACACGAAGAGGGTGCTGGTGGGCGCGGGCGCCCGGATCTTGTTCTACCCCACGCTCTTGTATAATGTGTTCCGGAACAAGATCCAGGCTGAGTTCCGATGGTGGGATGAAATCGATCAGGTTGTTTTCTTTTTCGGGTGGTTCTTGCATCTTTTGATTGGTTTTGTATTGGGTGAAAAGTTTGAGGAATGGATACTGTCTCCTTATGTTCATCCTGTTGAGTTATGTACTGATACATGGTATGAGGTTTGGTTGGGGTGGCTGGTTGGTCTTTGAGGGAGGGCTGGGCGGTGTTGAATCAGGATTGAAGTAGGGATTTTGAGTAGTCGAGAGCTGTGTCTTTTGTAATCGGTGTGTTCTGTGTGTTTTTGTGTGTTGTTTGTTGGTTTGGATGGCTGAGAAGTGCATGTGAAGTAGATGAATGGGCACACCAAGAAGCTGGAGAGTTGACACGATCGTGGGTGCGGAGCGAGTTTCTCTTGATGTTAACGATTTTGAAAGTGGAGGGTCGGATCTAGAGGGAAGGTTAACCTCATTGATGGTGGCGTTGCTTGGTTTTCCAGAAACATGCCACTGTTGCTACTGAAAAGATAGTAGCTAAGTGCCTGTCATGGGTTATGAAATAATTGTTTGTCCTGACCTTCCAAAGATGGATATTGAGATCGATTTTATGGTATTCTCACGGAATTGTTTTCTTTTGATGCTCTGCAGTTTCTTTTGCTGGGTGCAGTGCCATTCCCCAAGGATGTTCCAAGACTCAAGCAGCTTGGTGTTGGTGGTGTCATCACCTTAAATGAATCTTATGAAACTTTGGTGCCGTCATCTTTGTATCATGTGCGTATATCCTTGAGATCATATCACCTACTTAATTTTGTCTACCGAAATCATCTCCCTGGAACCCTTGTTCTTGACAGGGTAGACTATACAGGGGTTAACATTTCATGTTCTAGTTAGTGACGTGTTTTCATCCATGAAAACCTATAACAGATTCTAAAGATACCTTTCTTTTGTGAGCTGGTCTATATATGAGTCACTTATGATATCCTATTCATTACTTAACTAACTTGTTTGGTTCAGGCCCATGGGATTGACCACCTTGTAATACCTACCAGGGATTATCTCTTTGCTCCGTCTTTCATTGACATTGACCGTGCAGTGGACTTCATATACAGTATGACATCTTAGAAGCTCTGCTTTTTGTTTTTTCTGTATTCCTTTCTGACTCTGGCTCTATGTTGTCATCTCTGCTATAGGGGTTTCTTCAATCATCGGATATTTTTCTTTGTTGCCTTCATTCAGGAAACTCATCACGTGGCCAAACAACATATGTCCATTGTAAAGCTGGTCGTGGGAGGAGCACAACGATAGTGCTTTGCTATTTGGTAGTTTCATCTCCTACAGAGGAATAGACTCTCATTACTTGTTACTTCTGGCATGTAGCTGAAGTTATAGAAGTTTGTTCCTCTCTTTTAGCAGATAGAAGATTGAGCTCCTTTTTATTTGCAGGTAAAGTATAAACACATGAGTCCTGCTGCTGCTTTAGAGTACGTTAGGTCTAGAAGGCCCCGTGTACTCCTAGCCCCTGCGCAGTGGAAGGTGAAGACATGCTTGCTGGTTTTCATTTTTGGATCGTCTAATTCTAATTATTTCTTTCGTTGGTTGGAAAAGGATAATATGGGCATGATCCAGTCAAATTGAGTCAACACAATAGAATATCGAAGTTGAATCTTTTAAGAATTCGACGCTTGAGCTTGACCACTATTAACTTTTCATAAATGCCCTTGACTCCAACTGCAAACTGAAATTTTAGGTTTTTTGTCTTTTTTGGTGAAGGGGAAGAATAGGTTTTTTGTTTCTTCTGCTTGCTTGTGTCAATGTGCTTGAAAGAGAGAGATAGAGAGGATTTTGACCTTTGGTGCCACAAAAGTAACTGAAGAGTTATTGGATATGGATTTGTTCTTTGAAGGCTAGCCCATGATCTCTATTCCTGTATTATCATACTAGTCAAGCTGAGACACCTGAATCTAATCTAGTGACATGGAAAACTATATACCGGAGAGTACCATGTCAATAACTTGATGAGTGGTAGATTATTGAAGCTATCGGAGAACTTCGATTGTTCTAGCTTTAGATGTACTGGTTGATGTTGTTGGAACTTCTTTTTTAGCTGTATACTTCTTCTTAACCGGTGGGTTTCATGCAATTGTATCCTGGTCTTAACAGTTATAAGTTATTATTTGCCACTTCTCAATTTATTATCTAAACAGGCAGTTCAAGAATACAGCAAGGGCCAAAGAACGATGGCAGTATGTTCTCCATCAGGCTCGGGGGACACTGTCTATATAACAAACGATGATCTCGAAGGGTACCAGTGCGCCCTGGGAGATAATTATGGTAAGGCGCTGGCCATCATCCCCAAGGTGACATGGTCAAGACCCATGATTGCAAGGTTGTCTTGTCTTTTCGCTTCGCTAAAAGTATCTGGTGGTATTGGGAGTGTGCCGAGGCGGTTGCCAGTACCGGAGGCTCGCGCGTGCTAAGGCGTTTGTATGTTTTGGTGACTCTTTTTGGTGTTCGTACATGAAAATAAGTTTTTATTTAGTAGGAATCGTCAACGGTATTTTGTGTCTAAGAGAGAGAGTGATAGTGTGAGAGGAGAGTTCAAGTGAGTATAAAGACACGAACATAAGAGTTATTGTTGTGTGGTGTATTCTGCTTCATCTTGTTGAATAGATGTGTCTTTGCAATGAATTCTGACACCTTTTCTTGTTAGCAAATGAATTTCCCACTTATCGGTGATAATCTGTGGTTATGGGTATCCCTGGATTACCAAAATACGCGAAGTGGGCAGTTTTTGGATTGCTTTGATCTTATGGTTGTATCAACTTCCTTTGTCTCGGGGCTTAGTTACAAAAGGTATGTCATCACAGGATTATTATGAGGCCTTGATGAGTGGCGAGTCACAACGCTTCCTAAGTCACCTCGACACTTGATGGCGGCTATGGCCGCTGCTGGTGCTGTTTTTGCTGGAGGCGGCGAATTGGCGGGAGCCACTCTCCCTCCTCCTCCCCCTTCTTTCTCTCTCTCTCTCTCACTAGCATTTTTATATATATTTATATAGATTGCGAGGTAAAACTAATTTTGTATTATTCAATAAAGTTTAATGTACACACATCAAAATAAGCCTTAAAGGTCTTAAAAATTATTTTATCCTTCATACTTCGAACACTCCCTTTCAAGTTGGAGCATGCTCAGCTTGTTACAAATATGTTTTATCTCCTAATTATCCAGAGATTTAGTAAAGATGTCTGTAAGTTGTTAATCCGTACTTCATTCATCAACTTCTCTCGAATAAATGATATTATTAAATTCCTCTGTATGAGAGAACATGGGATTGGAAGCTAGGTAGCACCGACATACCACGCGACAAAATACGACACGCGATACGTCATTTCTCAAAAAGTAGAGAATTTCGACAAGTTATATATTAAATAAATATTTTTATATATAAATGCATAAATAACTAAATGAACTTATAATTAATCTATACTAAAAATATTAATCCTACATTTGTTAATATCATTTATTTTTTTTAATTTGACAAATTCAACTACATTTCATTGTAATAATCCATAAAACTTGAAGGAAAAAACAAGAAATCCGCATTTCACAATTAAATTTAAAATTTAACAATAAGTAAAAAAATAATCAATATTTCATCAAGTAATATAACAAAAAGTCATTTATCAACATTATTCACTTCTTCTGAAAAAGAAACAAACCCCATCTCCGGCTTAGCACCCCAACATTTTCAAACGAGTCAAATGCATTTCCGCTAATATCCTCCATCTTAGTCTCTCCTCCTGCATATTATGAGCTTTTTCTTGATAAAAGACGAAGATTGCTACGAATAAAAACTAAATCTTCTGTATGTTTTGTGAGAGTGCTAGTATGAACAAAATAAATGAGTTAGGGAAGAGAATAATAACACAAGATTTATAGTGGTTCGGCTTAATCCAAGCCTACGTCCACTCTCCCATGATAACAACCTTCTTGGCTGGATTCCACTATGCAATCAACAAGAGATTACAACTTCGAGTGCAAACACTTAGTAGTAGATCACACTATCTCACTAAGTCACTCTTTTGGTATTTCTCTCACGATTACAAACGTTTAAGCTCTCAAGAGACAAGTATATGATCTAAAATCGCTCAGACTTTGGAATTATAAATTCTACGCTCCGTCTCTTACTTGCTCATCGGTCCTTCATCTCCTTAAATACTCCTCCACTTCCAAACTACCCGTTGGACAGTATCCCGGAGAATCGTCTTCCAATATACCCATTGGACAGCTCTGTATCTAGAAGATGTAGTAGCCGTTGAGTGACAAAGGTAGAATCCCAAATTGATTCCGATCGCCCATACAAACGAAATCTTGGTTTCCATGAGTAAAGTTTCTTCGTATAGAAAGTTCTTATCTTCAAGATCCAATTGTCAATCAATTAGATTGAATCAATCAAATCAATCTTGATGTGGAATCCAGACCAAATCACTAGCCGTTATATGATTGGGCTTGAGTTACGTTCTGCCGAGTCTGGATGTAAAGTCTGAGAGCAATAGATTTTACAATCTGAGTCTGTAGACTTTACAATCTGGGTCTGAACATATCTGCTTCTAAACATATTTAGCTTTAAAGTCTGTACCCAGTTTAGCTTCAGCATAGAGTCTGTCTTCTGGTTCAGCATTCACGTTCAGTCTGGAATTTGTCAGAGTAAGCAGACTTCTGATGTAGAACAGACTTTGATACTAAAGTCTAGCAGTCTTCAGACTTTGAGTCTTGAGTCTGGCAGTCTTCAGACTTTGACACAGAAGTCTGGAAATCTTCAAAATATACTCTGGACATATGTTACGTTCAGTCTTCTGGCCGTCTTCTGACTTTGATAATATCATTTACATGTTCTATCATCTGCATGGTCTTTTCCTTAACCATTAAACATGTTAGTAGCCTTTGATTTATTTTGTCATCTTCAAAACATCATAAGGGATTTCCCTAACATTTTGGGGTCATCTTATTTCTACTTATCGAATACACAAATGAGTAAGTACTCCAATTTCTCTCAGTACATGATGAAAATGAAGGTTGTGTAAGAAGCTTTAAGGCTATGCTTTGAAGCATCGGTGAACATACATCATGATTAACCCACCAAACTTTAGGATCCATAGAATATCGATTTTGAATGGAATCAAAATATCTAAAATCCTCATTTTTACTCAAAAAATCTACATACTCCAAATTCACATTGTTGCACTCATCTAAGTTAGGAAAGTATTTCTTGAAGCATTTCAGTCTTTCTTGGTTGATCTCCCTATTCTTATATAGAGAAATTCAAGTAGGATCTTCATCAAGCCATTGATCACTATAGTACCTTTATTTAATAAAATAAAATAAAATTAGAAAACAATAATAAAGAAGAAGAGTATTATATTATCATTTTAAAGAAATAATAACTACTAAAGCAATAATCTCATACAATTTTAGAATATATTTGGGATTTAAGGCATGTGCCAAGCAATGAAGTGGAGTATTGTTCTTTGTCCAACGATCTACAAGAATTGTGTGAATCACCTCATAAAATGTGGACTTCTCATCTAGCCTCTTCACTTTATGTGTATATATAGCTTTCTTTACTTTTTCGATCATTGAACCCCACATATCATAAACTAAGTGAAGACCAGGCTTATCAGTGTCACAAGTTCTAAGCATATCATAAATAAGAGTCGTAAAAGAAAGTATATAATCAATTAAATCCTACAAAAAATCATTCAACACATTTTTCTTGACAAACTTAACTTTCTCTTGATTAACATCTTGATAGATATTCCATTTGTCACAAATTACCATGCTTTGAAGACCACTTTTTATCAACTTGAATCTTCTAAGCATCACAATCATCAAAGCAAAACGTGTATCCGCTACAAAAAGCAACTTCAAACTAACAAACTCATGGTATATTGCTAATCTCATAGAATGGTTCATGATGAAATGTTTGATTTAAATAACTTCCTTAACAATATCTGAAATCCAATTACATTCCTCATAAACCATTTGATTGCTCTCCATATTTTTCGCGACACAAATGTTCTTCAAAGCTAGATTAAGAGTGTGCACCACACAAGGCGTCCACATAATAGATGGAAATTCTTGCTCAATGAGTTGTCCCGCGTCCTTACAATTTGAAGTATTATCCGTAATTACTTGGACCACATTCTCATGCCCAATTTCATTGATAACTCCTTTCAGCAAGTTAATAAAGAAATGCATATCTTTTGTTTCTCTCGAGCAATCAATTGATTTTATAAACATCGGTTCTCCATCCGATACCGCCATGAAATTAATAAGCGGTCTTCTTTGTGAGTTATTTTATTCATTACTCACAATACTTACACCATTCTCCTTCCACTTGATTTTGATAAGTGCACACAACCTATCAATATTTGTCTTCTCTTTTTGCAACAAAGTGGTTTTCAACAAATTATATTTCGGTGGTACATAACCCACAATATTATGATTAGCGGCATAAGTGAAAGCGGATTAAAATAAGAATTCCTTATTATGTTAAACGGCAAGCCTGCCGAATAAAATATCCTAGCAATCTCACAATCCAGACGTTCCCGTCGAGTCATATTAAATGCATTTTCAAGTGACTTTCTACTCCCACTTCCACCTTTCCTTTCTTTGGAGTTTAATGATAAAAACATTCCGTCACCACCACCACCACTAAGTGAATAACTAGTAAGAGGCAAATGTACATTTATAGTTGCAATACTCATTAATTGAGTATGGACCTCTTCTTCTAATTTTTCCATCTCCAAAAAATCTTTTTTTTTTCTACGTTTGTGCACTTTCCAATTCTTTTTCCACTTATCATTATCAAATGGCCCCTCACTCTTATGATTAATTAACTTATAATCTTTTTGACAAAAGTTGCATCTCCAAGACAAATTCCCCCCCACATCGGTATGATTAATTAACTTAGTAACATACCTCTATAATGGTTGTTTTACAACTTCATTGCTAGAGGTAGGTTGTTGTGTGTTTGAAGTATTACTAGCCATGTTTGAACTTGAAAACATTCTGCAAAAAAAAAAAAAAAAAAAAAACATATTATTATCAATTGCTATAAAGTTTCTTAGTAATACAACAGTCAACAGCAGCGAACAACAACAATATAGCAGCAATACAACAATTATACAGCAACAAATGGTAGAGAACAACAGTAAGAATGAGCAGATTATCAATTTAGTGTGCAAAGAACAGCAGCTATACGGCAGTAAATGGCAAAGAATAGCAGCAAGAATGAACAGATTATCAATTTAGTTTGCTCTAGTTCTACAGTTGTAAACTAGTGAAAAACTTCAATTTTAGGCATTCCACAAGTTAAGGGCCAGAGTGCTCATGCAGGGGCAAGCGAAGTCCAACACTCTAATAATGGAGAGATCCAAGAGGATCGAAAGCTTAAATTGGGTGCATTATATTGCTCCTTTTTCACTTCAAGCATCTTGTGCGAAACTGTTCTCTGCATTCACATCTCACACGTGCACTTAACACATATAAACACAGTTGATTGTGATGATAGAAAGGGAACTCTCTCGTGTCTGATTCATGGGTAGCACATTAAATTCAAAGCATCCCAACTAGAAACAAGAAGTGAAGTCAAACCATCAAAGCAGTAAATTATGAGTTGGTCCTGTAATTGGACCCAATCCAATTTCGTTGCTCTCACATGACTAAACACTTAGCTGCATGCCGGTACACAATGATCCGCATATCTATTTAAACCAACTTGAACAATATTATAGAAAAAATATGGAAAATATTCATTTTACTTCTTCATAAGGACACTTCCTTTTCAACAGGAAGATAAAAAAATTTCGACAACAGTTAATCAATCAACAGGAAAGCATGAACAACCAAAAAAAAGGATGACCTGAAACAATGGCAGTAAATCATTAAAATAGTAAAAGGGATTATTTGGAGAATAAAAGTTGATAAAATGCAAAAACGAAATAACCAAGGTCCAAGCAGGGGAAACAACATTAACTATTGAGGTAACCAAACCTAGAAAATTTACTTAGCTA
The DNA here is from genome assembly GCA_028830015.1 of Eucalyptus grandis x Eucalyptus urophylla. NCBI lineage: Eukaryota > Viridiplantae > Streptophyta > Magnoliopsida > Myrtales > Myrtaceae > Eucalyptus > Eucalyptus grandis x Eucalyptus urophylla. The sequence continues at coordinate 54,354,848 of CM054190.1, read as the reverse complement.
GCGGATTGTCCTCCCTTAGGATATTCTGAAGATAATCCTAGCAATATGATAGGCGCAAAACAAATAGATGAAGAACTTCAGAAGCTGTTCCTGCCAGTAATAGATGAGATCAAAGCGTCATAGCAGTTTTAGCCATCATTATGAAGGACCACTTGCTATATGTAGAAACACCAAAACGAATGGCCTTCTTGTAGTGTAGTAGTATCCGCCAATATATCTACTCAAATGGTGCCACAACAAACTCAAGGTGACCCAATTTGAGAGCCAATTCTGTTCTCAAGACAACTTTTTTAAAAGGAAAAGTCGTTTATCCCAGATTTATTAGAAGCCACGAAAACCAGAGCCATTAACTCCATCACCATCAGGTCATCGTTGGTAACCAATTATAGTCAACTCCATTGATTCACAGCCTCAATTTAGGCAAAGAACTCGCTACACATCCCAAAACCAACAAAAATCTCCACATAAACACGGTCAATCAAGTCAACATAACCGAATCAACCCACAATCACATCTCTAATCATCATGCACCTGAAACCGACAGATGTAGTAATCGTCGCCAAACAATGCCCTCAGCGAATTGACAGGCTTCCTCTTTGGAAAAGAAGAGAAAAAAAAAATATTAGACAGAGGGTTCCTGCTCCAATTTTTCGACATCAACAAGCACAGCCAACAATGAGCTCCATTTGTTTCATTTAATTTTGGAACTTTCAAGTTGAGAAGTATCTAATAAAACATTCACTAATCCCCTTTTCCCCGAACTAACTCTAGGGTTTGCCGAAAAATCCTAAATCGCATTATAAAGAAATCCAATATGCTAACCTGAGATGAGCGAAATCGCAAGATAAAGAAGAACAACGTGGCAACGACCGTGAGAGGTAGAGGCGACGGCTCGCCGTCGGGGTGACAGCTCGATGCTTGTGAGAGAGACGAAGGCAGGGTCGGAGGCGACTGTGGCGACGGGTGGGGCTGAGGAGCGGGGGGCTACGGCAAGTTGGCGACACTGACTGGTGGGGTGGGCCGTGCAGCCGGCAAAGCAACACCGGTGACACTCACAACGAAAGAAGAGAACTAGAGTGCTTTGCTCAGGTGCGTGCGAGTCCGACTGAAGAGGGAAGATAAGAGTCCAGAAGGAACCCGTGCGTTGATTGAACTGCGAAAGAAGAGAACTAGAGTGCTCTGCTCAGGTGCGTGCGAGTCCAACTGAAGAGGGAAGAGAAGAGTCTAGAAGGAACCCGTGCGTTGATTGAACTTCTACCTTTTATTTATTATTATTATTATTATTTTTAGTTCATATATTTATATTTACACCCCAGAAGTTTTGGAAATTTATAAAAATAACCCCGTACGTGTCGGAGTCACGTATCTGAATTTTCGACTCGCATGTCGGAGCATGTTGGAGGCAGTTGACTAGGTGTCGGAGCGTGTCGGACACGTGTTGGAGTGTTGGACACGACATGAAGGGTCCCGGAGAGTGTCCATGCTACCTAGGTTGGAAGTAGAGATGTGCAAAAGAATTGGAACCCGCCTAGATCGCCCGGAACCGGTGGTTCTTAAGGGAACCGGTCCGGTTCATGATTCCAATTTATAGAAACTGGTGGGTACTGGTCAAGTTCTCAGTTCCATACGCGGATCCACACGCCCACTCGGATCGGACTGGTGTTGCAGTGTAAAGAGGGTTCCTTCCATATTTGTCACGGGTGTAGCACATGTCCGCATTTACACTCGACAATTAACCTTTTGTTGTTGCGAGGTGTAGGGGTAAAAGTTTCCGAGAATCCAACTCTCTTGCAAGCTAGGGTTTCTAATTTGGAATCTCATCAACGAATTTTTCATGTCGAAGCATTGCTACTACGTGTAATGTCTCATCGAGCAGAGAAGCCGCATCTCCTTCAGCTGTTGCTTTGTAAAGCATCCACTCCATTTTTGGTCCTCAAGCTCTAATACAAATTTGGGCTTCACGATTGTGTTTGCTCATAGCATTTTGCTATAAAATGGCCAAGAAAGTCAACTCCAAGAGATGGCGGAGGCGGTGGTGAAGATGGTGGTGGTGGTTGGGACGGAAGCGGAGCGAGGGTTGCGACCGTCGCCACCACGACACTAGTACTTGAGGAGAATAAAGCTACCATGCTCGGCAGGGCTAGAATAAATAGATACGAGGAGGGCGAAAAGGGGAAGGCGTGGAGGTTGGACCGGTTCTATGGATCCACCCGGGAACCGGATTGGACCGGCGGTCCGATTCCCGGGTAGATTCATGCAACTAGTGGGCGGTAATTGGAACTAGTTCTTAGCGGGTGGTTCCTGATTCTAGGTCAGGAATCGCCCACTCGGATCATGTACACCCCTAGTTGGAAGCTATGTCCATTGTAGCTTTATTATCGCATCATAGAGTCTTGTCACGAGCTAGCACTTCCTTGCTTGAGGAACGACCCATGAGGCACTTGGCAAATGAAATTCACCAGGTCAGCCCTTGTTCCATAGTTGTTTTTTTTTTTTTTTGGACAATTTGTTCCATAGTTGTTTTAGAGACCAAATAGTGAATGGATTCCTTATACGAGATCATGCCTTACCTAATTTAGTTTGGGTGTGTAATCTCTCAAGTAAAACAGCATAACTCTTTAAACTTAACAACTGGTCTCGGCCTGCTATGGCTTCATCAGGAGAGCGGAATGAGCTCCCAACTAATTTGTGCATAGGAGGCTAATCTTGCCTTTAGAGCTCCTAGGTAATATAATCATTTGATCATTTGATCGTAGAACTCCTAACATCAACAGTCTTGACACTACTCTCACAAACCAGTTGTGTTCATTCCTGCTGTATCTTCACTCTTCACTTGATAACCCTAAACACCACTCACAAGTGTCATGAGTACGGGGGTTTCACGGATCATGATATTCTCTCCTACTCAATTTCGTAACGCCCTTGTTGCGGTCTACTCCGTCACTTCTTTACGTCCCTTAACCATTGATGCGCCATTTTGGGGATCATACATTGACTTGTCACGCTCACTTAACAAAATAGGTTTTGCTCCATTGGTGGCCTCTTTTAATCTTAGTTGTTCAAGTCCCTTTCGGTCACCTGCACTTTCCTTGATAAGTGCGGCATTTTTCACCAATTGCATTTTTTGACAACACCATTTTCACCTACTAAGTATCTTGACCCCAGCATACCAATGGAGGTTCTTTCCTTGTTGGAAACATGGCAATAAACCTCCTCTTTGGATTCACCGATTGATCCAAGAACATTATTCTCATTTAGTGAGGAATCGATTCTTCTCCAACTCAACTCACTCAGCAAGGAACTAGTTCTTCCCCCGTGCTCCCGTTTCATCGTAGAAGCTAGTTGAGAGTTGTGCTTTGGTCGAGCACCTTTTGCCTCAGCAATGTACTCTTCGCCACCTCGTAGGACTGGGTAGACCACTAGTACTCTCCAGTTCAACTCATACTGAAGAAGGAATCGAATCTTTGTCCAACTCACCCACTTACTGGAGGGATCTTGCTCTGATACCATATTGTCACGAGTTAGCACTTCCTTAGCCGCGAAATAGCCCGTGAGGCACCGGGTGAGCAGAATTCACCAGGTCAGCCCTCATTTCATAGTTGTTCCAGAGAACAAATGGTAAATGCTTTCCTTATATGAGATCATGCCATGCTTAGCTTAGCTCGGACGTCTAGTCTTTTGAGTGAAATAACAGAGCTCTTTAAGCTCAACAATTGGTTTCAACCTGCTTGCCATGATCTCATCAGGAGAGCAGCATCAACTCCCGATCAGTTTGTGTATGGGAGGCCAACCCCGCATTCAAAACTCCTAAGTAATATAATCATTCGATCTTAGAACTCATAATACCAACACCACTCTCACGAACTAGTTGTGTTCATTTCCTCTACATCCTCACTCTTCACTCAATGACCTTAAGCACCACTCATAAATGTCACAAGTATGGGAGGTTTCACATATTGTGACACATAAATGCTGAATCTTTAAGTCTAATTCAATTAATAACTGTTGAATTCACATGAATTCACATGTCACTTGTGTCATGACTTTATATTGTAGCTCAGCATTGGAGTAGGCAACAATACTCTGTTTTTTACTCTTTCATGATACCAGACATCCTCTAACCAAGGTACAATAGCTAATGGTTGACCTCCTATCATCTAGAGATCCTATCCAATTAGCGTTAGAGAATCCTTCAACTTGTTATGACTATGGTTTTGGTAGACAATTCCTTTCCCTATAGCCTTTTCAAGTTCCACAATATCTGAATAATTGCATCCTAGTGAGATTTATGAGGGGAAGACAAAAAACTAACTTGCCACACTAATTGAAAAGGCAATATATAGTCGAGTGACTGGGAGATAATTCAACTTACCCACTAGTCTTTTATATTTCTCAGGATTATTAAGAATCTCTCTTTCTTAGCAACCAGTTTAACCATTTGTTCCTTGGGTGAATCAAGAGACTTTGATCCAAACATAGTCTTAGTGAGTAAATCTAGGATGGGAAAATTGTTCAAAAAGTTCTGAAGTTATTGCACTCTTGAAACTAATGTTGAAGATAGGTCGAGTTCAGCCATACTAATCAAGTCATCTCCCGTGAGGATAATATCACTAACATACACAATCAAGAATAGTTTGCCTCCCCCTCATTGTTTTTTTTTTTGAAGATCCAAGGAAACCCCATATGCCGGTAGCGCGGCAAGGCAAACCTTGAGGCCGCATGAGGGAACCACCACCTCGTGAGGGCGGTTAAGGCGCCAAGTGCCTCCACTGAGTTTCGAACCCTTCACCTTTGAGGAAAGGATCAGCATGGCCTTATTCAGCAGAGCCACCGGGGCGGGTGGTGCCTTCCTCTCATTATTAATAAAAGAAAGAATAATCATTTTCACATCTAGACAGTCCAAAAGAAAGTATAGCGTCAAAAAATCATCCAAACAATGTCCATCAGATTGCTTCAAACCATATAAAGACTTTTCTAATGTTCAACAAATGCAACTTCAAAGAGAATAATTGACTATAATGGGATTCCCAAGAAGCCTTGATTCTAAATATGAAATTGTTATGTCTCAGATTCTTGGATAAAAGACTATTGCATCACTCATAGATACAATTGCTCTGATATCATGTGAGAAAAAATCAATTTTGTATTATTCAGTAAAGTTTAAAAGACACGCATGCACGCACATCAAAATAAGCTCAAAAGGTGGTAAAGACCACTTTATCCTTCATACTTCTAACATAGATGAACATGATTAAATGAGTTGATGACCAATAGACATGATTTAATCAAATCAAGCAAAATTAGAAGAGTTGAAAGAGCAAATTAAAAATTTGAATGAAGTGCTTAAATTAGACAGTTTTGTACTAATCTCATACACAAATAAGGACTGTGTTTAGTCAGATATGATCGTATCTATATGTAAATATAATATCGACAAATAATGTCATAAATTGAGTCCAAAATAATCGGCCTAGGCTCTCCAGTTTAAATAAATGAAATTACGATGGTTTTGTATTCGATTGATTAGAGAGTTTATAATCGACCAAAAAAAAAAAAAAAGATTAGAGAGTTTATATTGATGACTGCAACTTCACATATTTCATTTAGCATCATGAGCATCCCCATTAATATGCACTTCGATTTATCACGAAAGCACATCCTATTTTACATGCATGAATTAATAATCAGGAGTATCAGGCGCTTGCTTCAAATAATAGTAAATGTCAAAAACGGCAACGAGCAAAAGACGTCGGCCAAGCGATACATAAATTCATTCAGGTCTCGAGTTCAGCCAACATTTTGTTTAGGAAAAATATTATTAGTTCTAAGACGCTGCACAAAATATCACGAAATAACTCGTTCAGGAAGCTTCGCGAGCTTGAGGTAGCTGTAGGATAAGCTCAAAAATACGATGCACCTACCAAATTACATCAGATGGGCATTAAAAAATGATAAGTGAACCACCAGACTTGACAGCATAAGGCAATCTAGGCCTCCAACAAAAATTTCCCGCATAAGCTGCTGCTTCCCTGTTTCACTGATTATTGTTCAACAAAGAATCAGAGTCCTCCCTTATTTTTCCACCAGCGATGTGGCAAAGAGTGCTCGAAGATATGCACTGTTAAAGAAGGATAAACTGTAAAGACAACTTCACAAGCCAGCGCAGTCGATACTCATTTCGCATGGAACTTGCTGCTGATCGAATCATAAGTTGGAAGATAAATAACTGCAAAAGCAAAGGGGAAAGATGTTAGGATAGACTAAGGCACATAACCTGAGAATCCAGAAAAGAAAATCGCAGTTACGGAAATTACCGTCCCCATATGATGCCATTGTTAAGGGGGATTTTAGGAGCTTTTGGGCCATGGAAGCAATATCCTTTGGTGTTACTTCATCAACAGCCTTTAGGAAATGCTCTACAGGTTTCCTGCAATGAACGAAGTAAACCTCCTTCAGATTACCAAGAAATTCTCAGAAACAAGATGAGTATATATTGTCTATACACAGGATATGTAAGATGCAAGTAAAAGCAACATGAGGTGCAAAACAAGAATCAAAGAATGATTACTACAGCGAAGACTGCATTTTGGAACAATCTAACCAGCAAATCATTATAAACTTACGACATCAGAAGAGCTTGCCAAGGACTGGAAAGTCAGAAGAATCATAGAATAGAAAGTCAAGAAAGATCCCAACAAATTCCCAGTACAGACATGTGGGATCAATATGCCAGTCTCAAAATCTCCAGAACAAGTTCCCAGATCCAACCCAAAAGCTCCAGAAAATCTAGAGGGACAGGCAACTTTCTGCAACACGCACGTAGCTTTCTCGTCACCTTGAAAGGGCAGTTAGCTCCAAGGTGTAATTCTTTCCTCAGTCCAGATTAGAGAAGCATATTTCCATGATGCTTACAAGTCAAAAAAGTAAACCCATAACCATCATCTAGGAAGTTCAATCTAATTCCTCGACGGCAACTGAATCCCATGATCCCAAAAATCACAAACAAGTCACCTAAAACTGGCAGGTAGACTACAAATTCACCCAGCCTCCAACACTTTTCCTAAAACTAGAAACTTTTTCACAGGGATCTTTGTCCTGCTACACCATCAGCAAAAGACCTCAAACTCTATTCCACAAGAAACACTAGAAAACATATAACTAAATAAATTAAATTTGTAATGCAACAAACAAAGCTCAGAGTTTCTCATGCAAAGATGTAAAGATAATTCATCACGAAATAAGCATAGTCTGTACATAGGTCTTACCTCTCACCGTACGTCAAAATTTGTCTGGCTATATCTTCTGAGGCAACCATCTAAAGGAAAATAGGAAAGTTAATGAACAATGCAAAAACTAACTGATCCTTGAGAAGGATATACATCAACTTCAGTCAATGACTAACTTCATAATCCAGAGGAAATAAATAAGAGGCAATGTTCACATACTCTGGACTCTAAGTTCATCAAAATGGCAGCCCTCGTTGATTGTTTGGCACGATCCAGCTGCACCTGATCAACTGCAAGCAAAATAAAGCACTCATTATTAGTTTTCAGAACAAACACTTGGGAAAAGCACTATCAACATAAAGGCACAGCACTCAACCTTCTCCTGGTGTTGCCACTGCTATAAGCTCCTTTGCTGCAATATCGATGGCTTGGGCCGCAAAATCAGAGCCCTGAAAGCCAGAAAGTTAAGTTCCTTAAGTATATAATCAGTAAATAAGGAAAAAAGAGCACAGCACCCAAAAAAAAAAAAATTGCAAGTAAAAAAAGGAGCTGCAAATGCTTAAGATAAATGGCACGATTAAGCCAAGGAACTAGGGCTGAGCATGGTGTGGTTTGGTGTGATATGTAGGCCAAACCAAACAAAACTGTAAAAATATGGTTTGATAAAAACTCAAGCCAAACCATTTTCTTACTCATTGGAAGCCAAATGAACCAAACTGTGACTAAAAGACATTTGCATTTTACTAAGATTTTTCTAGTATCACCATTAGAGAACATATATCAATCTAAGCGCCTTTGATCCAAATTGACCAACAAAAGTCCAAATTGAGCACAAAATACGATTTTCTTCATGATGGTACCTTAAACATTAATTAAAAAAAAGGACAACAAACATTGATAATCATGATCTATATCATATATGCAAAATACAGTTTTTCAATTTGATTTGGTTTTAAATTTTTGGAAACCATACCAAACTGCTAAAACGGTTCACTTCGGTACAGCATGGTTCAACAGGTTAAACTATATTGTGCTCCCCACTACCAGGAACCACTGGCATGAGATTGCCTAGGCATGTTTCTTGACAAAGGAAGCAAAAGCAGGGCAAAGATCATTTTTTTCCCTGTCTATTGTGACATCCTATTACTAGCATATTCTGGCCAATAAAAAGGACCGAGAGATAAGGAAAATTTATCGATAGCAACAACTCATTCAACGACATATTCATCACAAGGAAGTCCTGAAGCAGGTCAATGAATATCAAAGGAAGAAGCAGGTGACCTTGCAGTGCGGGAGAATGTGATGACAAGGAGAAAGTGATAGAAAAGTACAACCTAAAGTTTTATTCAAAGCAAATATGAATTTCCTTATTCAACAGTTCATATTCAGGATTAGGATCTAGAATAATATTATGGCCATATTTTTGAAAAATCATAATTGCATAGGGGAAAGCAACTCTAGGTATTGTTTTAGAACTTCCAAAATAGGCTAGTCAGAACATTTCCTAAATATGACATCCATGGTTGCACGAGACTTCCTGCTGAGTCATCCATCTTGTGGAGGACCTTTCTTGTTCCATATGCCACATTTTTTCTGAAATTTCTCAAAAATCCATGCAGAGTTCGACGACACCTAAGCTAAATCATCAGTGTAGGAAGTGCCTATCTGCTCTCTCCCCCCCCCCCCCCCCCCCAAAAAAAAAAAAAGAAAAAAAAAGAGGAATTTACAAGGAGAATTAAATATCACATTAACACTGAAGTTGCACTCTACAACCAAAATAGTCCAACGAAGACAGACCTTAAGCGACAACTTGACATGTCACCCTCTTCCAAATCCATCTCAAGAGAAGTATGGCATCGTCACTTTATGACATGTATCCCACCCTAGTAAAGGTATACCTTCTAACCATTGTTGTAGCTCACTTTATGTGATCCACTATCCATAGCCAACTAATATGGTACATATTGTACCTTTTTTTGGCCATCCACAGCTACATTGTATACATGTCAGTCATATCAATAGCTGCTAATACACCTAAAATGCCATTTCAATATTTGTTCACCTCCATTGAGTCAACAAAACCTTCAGCCTATAAAAGGAATGTACCTCCATCTCTAAAGACCATTTTGTAAAACACAGTCCCTGACTTAGGCAGCTATTCAGTCCTTTTCTCTCCACTTGCCCTTTCTCAAGGTCTTACAGAGCATCTAATGAGTTTCTCCACATGAGGGGCCTCTTTGCTTCATAACATAAGAGAGCACCCCTTGCAGGAGAAAATAGTTGCATGCATAGTGAGGGAAAAGAATATCCACACTGTCACACAGAATGGAAAAAAAAATCCGAGAAGTGACTTACGGTAGTTGCTTGAATGCCAAAAATGCCAGTGTTATTGTAGATGTTGCTGAAAGCTGAAAAGGACTGAACTTGGGGATACTCATTTAAAACACGGAGATCTGCTCAATATAAATCGTGTCAATATGATTAACAATCCAAAATTTGAATGCATAATTAAACAGATGGAAGAAAAATGTAGTCACTAATAAATTCAACAGGACAAGGGCATAGAAGGATATGCACCAGATTCCAAACCGTGTTAAATGGACCAAGTACTGTTATAACATATACAGAATAATGCAGGATAATGGCAGCCCGATGCACAAAGATCCCGTGATGCGCGGGGTCCAGGGAAGGGTCGGACCACTTTGGGTCTAAAGTACACAGCTTTACCTTGCAATTTTTGCAAGAGGCTGCTTCCGCGACTTGAACTTGTGACCTCTAGGTCACACATGCCAAGGAGCCACTTCTTATAACATATAAAGAAAAAGACAAGAAAGTAATGATGACTCACATAACCGCGAATACATTCCCTTCCCAGGACCACCTGCAGAGAAGGATCCACCACCCCCCAAAAGCATCTACAAAAACACAAAATGAACAAAAATTGTTAAAAACCCACATAAAAGGATTTTCTGTTTCTTCATTTTTTTTCCTATACTAATAGCAAAAGCCCACCACACTTCCTCTGAAGACTTTAAAAAGATATAGCAAATCGAATAGCAATTACAAAAAGCAGTATTTAGACCTGAAGAACAGTCAAATTCATTGCTTCCTTCTCCTTATGCCATCCACCAGGTAATTCAAATCCAACAGCAAAGTGGGTTCTCTAACATAAAAAGCAAAATAAGTCATAGTTTCCAAAATCATAAGCAAAAAGTACAGCAGAGCTACAAGAAAATCGTGGGAGAAAGATAATCATACGCACCCCTGATTCACCTTGACAACGATAATCACCTCCTGTATACACAGATTTTGGCTCCTCAAGACGGGGTACACCTGGCAAGTCAGATAATAGTGGTTCGGCAACTGATAACAGTTCCTCGTGTTCTACCCCTGAAGCAGCAAGCACCATCCTAGGAGCAGTATAATGTTCCTGGAAATTTTGTATGCATATCACTTTTGACCGCAAAATCCACATGAAGAAGCAGTTGACTAAAAACGGAAAACTTCAGTTCTTGAGTGACATAGTATGAACTACAGACTGAATTCCCGAGGACTTACATCAACAAATTCCTCTAAAATTGCACTGTTCAATCTGTTTATGGCAGACTCTGGGGCTAGAAGAGGATTGGCCAATGCACCGGAATAACCAGCCGAATGAAGTGCTTCTATAAGCAAGCCATGTGGATTATTCGAGACTTCAGCTATCTCTGCCTTGATCTTTTGAAGCTGGAAATGATTGATATGAAAAGAAAAGCATCATATCATTTTACAACTTACTGAATTTAAAGGAAAATATAGCAGCAGTTAAACCAAAGATATAATAAAACACACCTGTTCATTGACCTCCCAATCAAGGAATGCAGGGTTCCTCACAGAATCAATAAGCAATTCAACCATTTCAGGAACATAAGTCTTCAGGGCATCATAGGTATATCCCATGTGCTCTCTAGAAGCTGAAGCTTGCACATTGCCACCAATTGCCTCCACTTCCCGGACGAGGCGTAAATGGCTACGGTTCTTTGTGGACTTAAAGGCCATTCGTTCTAAGAGATGTGTGACTCCAGAAGAGATTGCCGTCTCATAAATTGAGCCACAATCAACATATAAACCAATTGAAGCAGCAGGATTCTGGTAATCAAAACAAGCAAACACAACTTTGTCAAATGAGTTTGAGCAAGGTTGTGCCCTTTGAATGGAGAAATTGCAAAGCACAAAGATGCACAATGAGAATGAAGAAAGCCTACGTACTGTGGATGTTTCAGTGGCTATTTTGACGCCATTTGGGAGAGTCGAAATCTTAATGTTACTCGGTTCAACATAATCTGGCAATGGTGGCGGAAGGTCAACACCTGAAAGTGGATATTCAAGGGGAACCGAAGCACTGGAGCTCCCACCAGTCAGCCAGCTCAAGATGCCCCCTGAAGATGAGGACTTTGTCGCAACAGTGCTGGCACTGGCAGATCTCACTAACTGCTTGTTGCAAGCATGGCCCTACAAAAAAGATACAACAAATCACAACATACTATTTCATGACCAGATTCTAGACAGGCCTGTAGCTTATCAGAACATACAAAATGAAGCAAGGTCAGCCAGCTAAGTAAATTCAAATGCCGCTAAGAAGGTGTCAGTCTTCTATGACCAAATTTGAAATGCCAATACAACTCAGAGAACTTCTTTTCATGAAACTGCGCAGCAACTACACCCACACTTCAAAGAGAATAACTTGATCCACTCAGATAAAGCCTATAGGGAGAAGATCTCATAATGGCTATTTTGCTTCTGTCAACAGCCACTACAAACCAGTTAAAATTAACTTGAGCGAACATGCGAGGCCTAGCTCGGGAAAATGATGCCCCGCTGGTCAATAGATGCTTCCAAAAGCAAAACAAGATCATCTACTAAGAAAGATAGTATCCGCACGACATTGAATGAGAACATGACAAGGGCTGCTACTCGCTATTGGGACCTTTGAGTTGGACTATTCTCAGTCCCAGTGTGGTTGATCATCCTCTAGGACCAGCTATTCACCATCGCCTCAGAAAGCTATGCATACTGTCCGAAATTAAAAGGGAGAATGTGAAAATTTTGTCAGTAACTTCATAAGTTAAGCTTTTGAGTGGAATCAGATATGGGTGGACCTATCAACTAGATTTCGTCTCTACATCTTCACCTTACCAAAGAAACATCGGGCTTCCACTGAAATTACTAAACACCATTTCCAAAGCCAATTGTTGTGCTGCAAGAAACCATTTTCATTGGAAATGCCACAATGAAGAAATTGTAAGGCACAGAAACTCTGGTTCGATGGGTCTTTAATCTTTATGTATACAGGGTCATGGTACGGTAGAAGCAATATGCTTAGTGTTGCAAGAGCAGGTAGAGGTCAGCCATTCAGGAGTGTAATCTCAGACCAGATGGAAGCAAAGCATGGACGAGGTGGGGAGTTTGCGCTTGCATTGCGGTCTGGAAACATTGGAGACCGTAGTGAGGCTTCCGATCAAGGAACACGAGCCTGGAGGTGCAAGGTGCAAGGTGCAAGGTGCAAGGTGCAAGATGCGAAATCGTATTCCTTCAGAGTTTTGGAAAATAGACCGATAGAATGGTCTATGCAACTGCCAACCAATCGCGAATTTCAACAAGGATTTCAACTATAAACCTCATGATTCACGCATTTTCTTATCCAATCCCTTCGAATTTTCACGTGAGGCCGAATCGAACTCCGATTCAAGCCACCAGATACTCCCAAAATCAGAAGCACCTCAACCGCCCAAGCTCTCGGTCACCGCGTTCCCCTGGTCAATCGCACGAGAGGGGTTGGATTCGCTGAGGCCTCGAATCAGGCCGAGCAATCCAATCCCACCTCACAATCCCAAACGGAATCTCGCTCTCGCCTAATCGCTACGCTCTCCGACACCCCAGCGAACGACGAGGCGCGGTCTACAATCAAGAATCCGCATTGAGCTACCGACGAGTCCGTCCACAAACAGCTCGTCCGGCCGAATCGAATCGGGAAAAAGGAACGGCGGGAATCGGCGTCCGATCGGCGGCCCGCCGCCGCTCCTCGAAGGATGTGGAAGAGGAAACTGACCTTCAAAGCCCTAACTCTCGAAGCTGCCGCTCGGTACATTTTCGATCTCCGACGTCGTCCTCTCTACCTCGCCGCCGCCGTCGTCGTTGTCGTCGTCTTCTTCTTCTTCTTTCTGATTCTTCTTCTGAAGTCTGTGCAAGGCACGAGCTTCTAGCTGCGAGGAGCACTTCTACTGGTCAACCGGATTACCGCTTGGACCGGTTCACTGGCTGGGGGTTCGGGCCCGAGGAGCCGAACGAATATTCGATGGGCCGGGCTTGGCCCAGGTTTCCAAGCCCGATCAGCTTCACGAATCGCTTCGACGGCCCAATGGCCCAACAACATGCTGTCGACACTGAGCACCACCACGCAATTTCACAATCGATTGATGTCCGACATTTGTGAAACGACGCACGTTGCACGCAATTTCGTCGGACGTCCTGCGGTCCGTATGAGATTGGGCGATATTTATCCAACCCTACATTTAGGCTGCGCCTATTTCAACTTTTTCAGTGGGTTTTTGGCGTCCAAAACCATTTTAGAAAATGCTGAAATTATTGGCAAGCCTAGTGGTTTTCGACCAAATGCTAACTTCGGAAAACTAGAAATCCCAAGGTAAGGAGGGATTAGCCTTGGGCGGGATGTTATTTCTAAACATTTTTCTTCCCGTCTTGCCCTCATGAGCTTTCTTATATTCCTATCTTGCCCTTACTATTTTTAGGATTTGTGGTTGGTCGTCAACACTAGTGATGCACAATGCCAACGGCGTCGCCTGGGCTTGCTAGTGACCCTAAGCCTTGCCACCGGACCCCGACTAGGGCAACCTAAGGTCGCAAGATCCCAAGCGACTCTTACCAACGTCAGAGTTTTTGAATAGAAAAATTGTAACCAAAACCCTTTGTATTTTCTTTTAACCAAATACAACTTGAACTCAAAGTTACTTTGTAAGGTGTTTTTCCCAAACACAATATACATTTCCCCAAAAGACTTTGGCTTTTAGCATTTACATTATATCCAAAACTCATTTCCAAAGTCAAACCAAACACACCCTTAGAAGGGGCAATGGTTTCTTTATGATGTCATTTGAATGGATTGAAATTGAGATTTGGCCAAATTGCCCCCTGTGAAGCATGTTCACAAATCATGTGATCAATTACAAGCGATATTTCATAGTGAAATTGCAACGTGATTTGGTTATGCATTAAAAAATTAAAAAGTGATCGTTCACAATTTGTGACAAATTTTAGAGAATAAAAATGAAATTAGCTAAAAATAATAAGTGTGCAAACTATAATTTGCCTCCAATATTTAAATTTAAGATTATTCCATTAAAAGCCTCCTTTTCCATAAAGGTGCCCCAGGAGTTTGCCAGTTGCCACTTGCTAATTACACAATTAGCCCCCAAACTTTGATTCAAAGTGCAATATTACTCTAAACTTTTAATTTAGTCAATTCAGCTCCTAAATTTTAATCTAATATTCATATTGTCTTTGAACTTTTAATTTGTTTAATGCAATCCTTAAATTTTTAATAAATGTTCAATCCAATTCCTAAACTATATGAAAATCTCAAATGCCATCTTTCTATTAGTTCAAGTTTAGTAGTCAATTACTAAATTAAACATTTATCAATTCACGAACCCCATCAACAAATTAAAATTCAAGAATGATATTACTCATCGATCGAATTCAAGGTGAACATCATGAAAGTTCGGCCATTATATCATAAATCAAGCTAAAGTTTAAGAATCTTTGTGACATCTGCCCTAATTTCTTCCCAAATCGTCGTCACCTCCTTCCCTCTGTTGCATGGCGTCTCCTCGTACATTTGTTTTTTTCGGTCTTTTTCTCCTTCCTTTTTTTCTGTTCAAACATTCAATTGATTATTATTTCGAAGTGCTAAGCTCCGATCAAACAGTTGTCTCCTACTTTCGTGGCGCTCGCTGCCTCTCTCTCTCTCCCTCTCTCCATTCGAATGGATTACATTCGCTCCGCCTCGCTCGCATCCCGCTTCGACCCATAAAAGCCCTCCTCCGATCACTTCCACCACGATGATCGCCGCGACTGGTGCAACGGGCTGTCGAAACGAAGGTCGAAACGAAGGCAGATTCTCCGCCCTCTGGTACCGGGTCTCTTCGCTTTTTGGACGTAAAAAACCGGCCAAGATTGGTTCCTACGTGAGCAGGATGGACAGCAGTTCGAAGAAGATCGTCACCGGCGACGCTGGTTACGTGCTCGAAGACGTCCCCCATTTCTCCGATTACATTCCCGATCTCCCTGTACGTTGCGCGCTCCTTCTCTACCTCCATGCATGACGTTGTCATGTTCATGCACGTATGTATAGACACTGGATATTGCTCATGTTCATGCACGTGTATAAAGACACCGATAGAATCTTTTTGTTTTTTTGTTTTTTTTTGGTTGGGTTTCGTTTTCTTTTTAACAATACATTCGTGTTGATTCTCCTTGTCACGTATTCTGCCAGACATATTCCAACCCCTTGCAAGACCATCCTGCGTATTCGGTCGTGAAGTGAGTTTAATTCCTTTTGTTCATTGAAGTTCCCATGAAACTTGCTGCTATCAGTCGCGAATGCAGCAAACGACTCTTCTTCATTATTAACATGCTGTCATGTTTCGAAACAGGCAGTATTTTGTTCATGACGACGATACCGTCATCCAAAAGGTCAGTTTATACTTTTTGCGAATTCTTTATTCTCTCTACTGGGTTTGCATATAAGGCGGTGAAAGAATTTCGGAAGATTCAACCATGCCCTTGATTTTTCTGAGAGAGAGAGGTTTGGTTTCATTTGCTTTGGTTTCAACTTAATGACTCTAATCGTTGAAGTTCTATTCATTGTATTAGTGCCATCGACGGAAGGACTGGGCATGCTATATAGTTGTCGTCTTAATTCAAAGATTGAATCATATGATGTGAATTTAGCGTGCTCAATTTTCATAATATAGAGGTTGTAGATGCATTAAGTCAGAATGCAAAAGCTCCTCTTAGTTATTATTACTTAGTCAGGATGGACTCTATGTTGTAGCCTATTGCCCACAAAAACGGTCCAAGAGGTTTACATTTTCGAAGGGCTGGACCTCGTCAAAAGGTATGTCGGTGTTTCTTGTGCATGAAAATAGGTATGCGGGTTAGAATATCTATTGCTGGGGAGCTGACAGCAATTCTTGAATGAACTTTAGGTCTATTTTGAGCCAGATGAGGTTCACGCATGTATCGTCACATGTGGAGGTCTCTGTCCAGGGCTCAACACTGTTATCAGGGAGATCGTGTGCGGATTGCACCACATGTATGGTGTGAAGAAAGTTCTTGGAATAGACGTAAGTAATCGGTGTCAATTCTTCTCTGTTGCTTTTGTAGCTGTGTTAGATGTTATCCATTAGTAGAAGCAGCATGAGGTTCAATGTGAATATCACAAGAGAGGGACAGAGAGAGGAGCAAAATCAATGTTAATGTTAGCCACATAAACCAATTATATCTTTCTTTATTTGCAATAGTACAAAATCAATTAGCACTATGTTTTGTGACTCAAAGCACATGCTTCATCAGTAAGTCGATTCTTAAACCTGACCTAACCATGTTATTTACATAAGAGACCATGAACCGCAACCAAGCAGATGCAGCGGTTTAAATTTTCATATGAAAGCTGGTTCTGCACCACTGGAAGTTCAATCTTCAGGCCTTTGGATGGGATCATTTGTCTATGGAGTTGAGGTGGCGGCATGGCTGAAAGAATCCTCTTTATGTCCTTGTAAAAATGCAAGAAAACTAGTCTAGCTTGTCGACACATGCTGCACAATACAAAGCATTGTTCATTACATTCCTCAGTTATAGCTTTTCCAGGCCCAGAGTTTTATCCAGAGAATAATTTGCAATGATACTAAGATCTACAACATATTATGCAGGGTGGATACAAGGGCTTTTATTCTCGAAACACGGTCCCCCTTACTCCAAAAGTTGTCAATGATATCCATAAACGCGGTGGGACCATCCTTGGAACTACGCGAGGTGGCCATGATACCTCAAAGATTGTAGACAGCATTCAAGACCGTGGAATAAATCAGGTCTCTTTAAGATATTGATCGGTCAGAAAGCTGGGTTGACAATTGCATTAGGATTCAGTTAGACCCTTTTTCTGCTTCTTCAGTGCATAAAAAATAATCCCTCTAGCTCTCTTGTTCCAGGTTTACATAATTGGTGGAGATGGAACTCAAAAGGGCGCATCTTTCATTTTTGAGGTAGAATTGAAACCCATAAGTATTAATTGATGTCGATTGTTAATCTGAATAAATGTTGCTTGTGTCATACATGTCTTCATGTACTCTTTCTTGAAGTTCTTCCAGTACAAAATAGTTATTGGCCAGATTTCTTAACAATGATTATATTATGTCTATTCTATTTTCTTATGTAATTTTTCCACTACACTGCTTCAGGAAATTAAGAGACGTGGTCTTAAGGTAGCAGTGGCAGGAATCCCAAAAACCATTGATAATGACATCCCGGTACTCCATGCGTAGCCCAATCTCTGAAATTGCTGTTGACGGATCTTGAAACCTTTGTGTGAACTGCGTCCTTGTTTAAATAGGTCATAGACAGGTCCTTTGGCTTTGATACTGCTGTTGAAGAAGCTCAACGTGCTATCAATGCTGCACATGTTGAAGCTGAAAGTGGCGAGAATGGCATCGGTCTTGTGAAAGTGATGGGTCGTTATAGTGGTAATTTGCCAATAGCCCTCACTTTAGTTTCCATGACACTTGCTCAGGAAAATCTTCACCAAATTAACATATTTCCTTGGCTTAAGAGGTTTTATGGGGAAAAGAAAAGCAAAAAAAGAGCAACGTGAACTTGAAAGATAAGATTCTGGAGGTAAATTGACTTGCAATAGACCTACAAGTATAAACATCCAGAAATCCAGCTTGAACTCTTGGCTACACATTTTTCAATTGCAAATGTCCAATTGTTGATGAACAGAAGTTGCTATTGATATTTGAATTGCACAAAGTTAATGCAATTTCCATGAGTGTGTATGCTTGTTTCTCAATGAAAGAAATTGCATTCTATGTTTTATGATCTTGTATGCTAAAATAGAAATAATCTGCAGGGTTCATAGCAATGTATGCTACTCTCGCTAGCAGGGATGTCGACTGTTGCCTCATTCCTGAGTCGCCCTTTTACCTTGAAGGGCCTTGTGGGCTATTTGAGTATATAGAGAGACGACTCAAGGAAAATGGGCACATGGTCATTGTCATTGCTGAAGGTGCAGGGCAGGAGCTTCTTTCTGAGAGCATGCAATCTGCGGATAAGAAGGATGCTTCTGGTAACAAGCTTCTCCGAGATGTTGGCCTTTGGCTATCACAGAAGATCAAGGTGGCTATCCTACTTAAATTACACTCAGGAGTTTGATGCTCATATCTTTTTCCGAGACTTTCCACCCTTCTTGAAACAGCATGCGGTTTAATTTATGATTTAGTAATGAGAACATTGAACAGTCTTTCAATTTAAATTTCATTCCATCTATGCTTTGTTATTGGCTGGTAGATTATAATTCTAATTGCTCCTTTCTTGACTTTTTTATTTATTAAGGGTGACCCGATGAACTTGCTTACACTTCCTCTGTTCTCAAACATCCTAGTGGCCGTTGTTCAATAGGATGATGCATGTGATTGAGGTGGAGCGTCTTGATTTTGTGATACAGCAAGTTCTCGTGATACTCTAGAGGCATATATATAGTCTATTGGCGTAGTCTGTTGCATTATCATGTCCATGTACACCCATGTCTGTTTTCTCTACCAGCAGGATTTTCATGTGTTGACTACAGAAATTATGGTCACTCATATAGCTCATTATCTTGTAACCTATGCCTGACTCTCATGATTTACTGCCTTTTTACAACACACTGACGCTCCAATGAGATGGAGCTTCAGAGGCCGTATACTGATAATCCTATTGGCTAGTATACTAGTCAAAGCTCTGCCACAAGTAGTCTTGGAGACAGTCAAATCAGATGACACTTCCCCATTCTGCATCATCTGTTTCTGATGCTGGACTTCACACTGCATAATGAAACTCTTAAGATTTTCCATTTTGGCAGGAACATTTTGCCAAGAAGGCTAAAATGATCATAAACCTCAAACATATAGGTTGGTAATATTCTTGCTCTCTTAACCCAGAAAGGCTGGGAGACGACTATTTCATTCAATAATCCTCTTTGTTTTGTCCTGCAGACCCTACCTACATGATCCGGGCTGTCCCAAGCAATGCCTCTGACAATGTATACTGCACGCTTCTGGCTCAAAGTGCAGTCCATGGAGCAATGGCAGGTTATACCGGCTTTACAAGCGGGCTTGTCAATGGAAGACATTCATACATACCTTTCTATGTAAGTTCATTCGATCCCATTCACATAAAGGAAGGATGCCTACCTTTGTCGTTCATTTCAGTGGATAGTGATGGCAAACAGAATTTGAAAGCAATAAAGAAACATGAATAGCTGATAGTATGCAATTAGTCCAACCAGTTGGATTTTAAATCCAGGCCGGAACCCAAAAAAAAATAATTCTTCTACCGAATGGACCCCTGCTTCCTTCTAAATCTATATTATAAGTTGTATTAACATTCTGCAAACGAATTGCATCAGAGACTCAATTTTGTGCTGAGTATCAGTGAGTTACTCACCACTATCTAGTATGCCCTACGCAGAAATTAGCAAACCATGGTCCTGTTTGCTTTTGAGAAATTTCCAGCTTCTACATGCTCTCTTGTGTTTAAGCCGATAAGCTTTGATTCTGCACATGCATTTACTGATCAAAAGAAGTAAAGAAAACTATCAGATCATATGACAACCTGATCAATCTATTTGCTTATAAGACTGGAGACTATTACTTCTTTTAGTCAACTGATGGTTCCCTCCGTTGTTCTGCAGCGAATCACTGAGAAGCAAAACAAAGTTGTGATAACTGATAGAATGTGGGCGAGGCTTCTGTCGTCAACTAACCAGCCTAGCTTTATGAGCGCCAAAGATGTTATCGAGGACAAGAGAGAAGATGAGGCACCGACCCAGTACTTTGATAACCAGTGCAACCTGGATAAGAGTAATTTGGTCAACAATGAGATCTGCTAATTGACTTGCATCTTATGCTTAAGCGCACTGTATTTTAAGTTATATCTCTAGCCTGACATAGGTAATATGGGCGTGGATGTCGTTGCCCAAATCAATGAGTCTGCTGTTACCACTACCATCTTTTATGTTTCTTTGCTCCACCAGTTAGGTGCACGGGGTTGAAAATCCTTCCTTTGTTGAACCGTCGTTCTGAATTCATGGTTATGCTGGTGTATCGATCTGTTATTACCAAAAAATATTCTCTGAGCTTCTTACAAGAAGAAATCCCTGATTATCTTTCATAGTTTAGTTTTACCCCTCAAGCCAGTTTGTGTTTAAGAAGTAAAGATGGAGGTTGTTGAGTTTTGACGTGTTCATCATCCCTTATGCAACTGGATTGGTGAGACCATTCACAGATCGGCTGTACGTCACGTATTCTTGTTCTAACTCTTCGTCCTTGTGCTGTCTTTCAAACGGGGGAGAAATCAAGCTGACCCATCGCCAGTAACCACTTCATCACTCTTGTGTAAGTATGGAAGATAAACAAGAAACTACACGCATGTAAATGTGTCGTAGATCACTAAAGGAGTTCTATGACATACTGATCTATAGCACTTTTTGGTACATTTGAAAGAGAAGAAGGAACAGAAATCAGACGAAAGTAGCTCTCTTCGGCGAGCTGATACGTGGTGTGGTTTTGAAGATAGAGAGATCACACAAGCCAGAAGCCGGTGTTATTCCGTAATGAATGGTTTCTTGTATGACAAAATAAATGAGTATAAAAACTATTCATCTAAGCTAATTATGCACGAAGCCACTTCGTTATTTCGTGTTGATGTCATATCAAAGTAAGCCAGACATAGGGAACAACCAGAAATCGAACTTGTTGCCTCCAGATATGGCCACAAGAGCAACAGAGACACATTGGCATGAACATGATGAATGTCTCTATAGCCTCATGCCCGGCTAATGCAGAAACAACAGATCAGAGCCAGTTTGTCCAACCCCGGGACAATGATGGGGACTCGTCGGCCTGAATGCCTCCCCTACAACTTATGCCACAAGTGCCGGAGATGCCCTGAGGCACTGTGACTTTTCGCAATTGAGGTTGCTTACATCCTCATCGGCCATCTTCCATGCATGTTTTTCAAGCGTTGTCCGCCTGTAAATTTCGTTGACCAGCAGTGAGGG
Organism: Eucalyptus grandis x Eucalyptus urophylla; assembly: GCA_028830015.1. Classification (NCBI taxonomy): domain Eukaryota; kingdom Viridiplantae; phylum Streptophyta; class Magnoliopsida; order Myrtales; family Myrtaceae; genus Eucalyptus; species Eucalyptus grandis x Eucalyptus urophylla. Next base: position 54,333,248 of record CM054190.1, on the reverse strand, counting down.
CATGGCTTATTCAGAGCCATTGATGATCAAAGCAAGGTGGAAATGGAATGCCACAATACTCGGTGTCGAGCAAGTGCATATGGCTCCTCGTTGGTCATTCTAGGAAAAGACATGGACATCGGAAAACTCTGGATGGAAGTAAATGGCATTTCCGTGCATAGCAGATAAGATGTACGTTTGGAGTAAATCGAATTAAACGAAACCTGTCTTTTCACCATATTGGGAGTAAGCCTTGATTGATATGGATGCGACAAATTCGTATATGAATCAGGCTTTTCCACTCGAAATATATTTGGCTCCATACTTGCTATTCGAGCCTTTCCGATGCACATGGACTTGACAATTTCCATTGCATTAATCGAGTTAGAAGTCCGAATACTCAGCGTTATCCGAGGAAACCGATCTATACGACATGGCATTATCATATGCAAAGTCCACCTCTATATGGAAATTGAAGGTCACATCCGAATTGCGTTTCCAACTTATATTCACATCGAAGTCCGTTTTTGCGTCCTAGCAATGGAAAAAGAAAGGGCTTTAAAGGCTTTTAGTTCTAGTGCCACTAGTGCTAATTCTCATCCAATATCGGCATGGCCACGCAGCGAGCACAGAGCATACTCTCCCGGGACAAAACATGCCGCACGAAGTGTGTCATTCCAAGGTAATGCTGGAAAAATGTGATTAGATCACTACCACATTGTCACAATTCGTTTTCTTAGCACTGAAAAAGGGCCTCACTGACATTGTAATTGGACGTGCGTGTTCTCCTGTCTAGCAACACAGCTTGCTAATGCAATGCCATTGATGGATAGAACTAGTGCGTCCTTATGCTGCAAGTAAAGCTTCAGCTTTCAGCAATCAGCAACTGGTAAGACTCGGCCAGAATAGATAAAAGAAGAATCTATGAAGCAATTAGAACAAAAACTAGAAGAAAGCAAACAAGACACCAAAATAACAGTAAATGAAGAACAAATCTATGCTTCCATAAACAATGAGATCCTTTACATACATACCAATAGCGCAGTGACAGTGTACACGATCAGTACAAAGCCAAAACTAAGCTGACATGCTTTCCCAGAGCCAAGAATTGACGGACCCTTTACACGATAACACTCACTCTACAACTCAAGTAAATCTTGTGACATGATTACAATTACTTTACAACTCATGTAAATCTTATGACTAATCCTTGCTTCTCAATAAGTAAGGCAACGACTAGAGTTAGAGCACAAATCACCTAGATCATCACATCTTGTACTATGTGCCAAACCCAGAAGAAAGAATACCTCTAGAAAGAGCAGCTTTCAGAGCTCTGACCTTTTCATTGATGAACGGGACATCAGATCGAGTCATTGTAACCGAAGAGCTGCTGCACTTAGAACTCCTTTCTCCCGTGAACCCCGCCATTTATAAGTCAAAAAGAGAAGGTATAATAAAAAAGACCCTGCCCTTTTCAAACATTTGAAGATCCCCACGGAAACAAAAAGAGAAATTGTATACAATTATAGTCCCACTTGCCCAGCTAAACAGTACCTGATTAGTATGCACATTAAAACTGCCAGAACACCTCGGGATCGTTGCTGTACAGGGAGTGATCTTGGATTTCCTGATTAGCCACGTGCCAATCAATGAGACGAGCCTGTATGATTTTGCACAGCACCAGCCCAGAAGGAAGCATCCACCATTCACTTTCATCCCTATTTGCCATCGAAACAAGAACATTAATATCTTTACTCTCACCGATGCAGTGTCCATCAAAAGAGAAGATGGCTTCAACAATAGCCATCCCATGGCAGCTGAAGGCAGATACTTACGCACTAAAATTCCAGGACTGAAAGTTTGAGTTTGAATGCTTTTTTCCACTGTGGTTCTTGTAATGAATAAATCCACAAATGAAAGCAACTACCTGTTTGAGTGTAAAGCCATAAAGATGGTTAGAATCTGCTTTCCTGCCAAAACAGAAATCACTACTTGAATATGGTGTTTGACATGTCTCATGCGCTACTTAAACTGCCATAAACAGCCAGCAGCATAGGTGAACAGGAAGAACAATAGATGCACACCTCATTCTTGCATTGCTTCTCTATCAGATAGTACTATCAAGAAAGCTAAGCCTTTACTATCAGATGAAGAATATGAAGTAATCATATCTCCAACATTAGCTGCTGCGTGACAGATGTGCGTCTTAGCAAAGTGTACACTTGAGAAGCAGTGTGAATATAACAAGGCAAGGGAAAATGATGAAGGTACTTGAACCCCCCATCAAACCTAGGGAAAAAGTTAATCTTCCAGTTCATTGGCATATCCTAAAACTCCTGTTCCCAGAATAATGCTGTCTTATTAAATGACAGCAGCAAAACAGCAATCTCGAATCTTCATCTCATTAGTGGATACCATCAGAAATACTAGTACATGCGAGGCACATGTGATTACAAATTCTGCACTCTAGTGTAAAATGTAAGCTTAAGATGAAGAGAACTTACAACATTGATCAAGGACGCGATGTTCCATAGAGCATATACACGCGCCAGGCCAGCTGATCGCCTTGGTCCATGACTAAATAATGCACTGATTCCAGCGGGGAAAGGATAAAGAATTGCAAGAGGGAGTATAGACAATGCTAAAAGGAAGTCCAACAGAGAAATGGAGTAGAGCTGCAGCAGAGTAAGCAAGACTAAGCTAAAGTCTCCTAATAGCAGCATAGAGACCACCAAACCAACAAGATCCTGCATTAACGAGAGAATAGGTTAAAGCAGTTTTCTACAAATCCATCTGGATATCAGAGAGAGAAAGGTTTGTTGGCAAACTTGATGGACCGCATTAGAAGCATTTATTACCTGATGACCAGCTGGTTTGGTATTATAGACGACGAAAGATAGGGGAAAATATATAGCCTTCTTCTCTTTGAAAGTTCGCAAGCTTTTGGAATGTAGAACACCGCCACACATTCTTTTATATGTCATTAGAGGTTGCTTCACTGCTGAGTGGTCCACCGGATCATCTCTGTAAGTTCGAGACAAACTGCAAACATACCAGAAACTTAAGCATAATGGCACTACCAAAACTCCGGCCTCAAAGTAGCTTGCACGAATATAGTTACCATGGTCTCTGCTCAGGTTGCAACAAACCATCTTGACCTTCAATGGCTGATGCTAAATTTAGATTTCCAACAGCACATGCTATAAGACCAAACTGGCAATATCCCGAAGCAGTAGGCTGAAAGGAAGCTAGGCTGAGATGCACATCATATGTAACTAAAGTAGGGTTTGCATGTGTTTCAAGCCAGCTAACAATACGACCAAGTGTTACTCTTAGTTGTCCACGGCGCACTAATCGCAACTGAGCATTCAGACCTGCCACTAGTCGATACCATATTGTAGGTGGTATTGCCTGAGATCAGAAATAAAGAACAGTACATTTTTAAGAGAGATTATTTCAACAACATGCATAAAAATGATTGTGAGTACTAGCAATCTTACTTGGCTCATAAGGCTAGTGAGGATATTATCATTGTGAAGGCAGAAAGGAGCCATGTAGCTCCCATCACCTCCAAATATCAAGGACATTGGAAATCTTTGATTCAAAGGAGGAGGAAGATCAGCTCGCTTTTCATCTCCACCAAGGAAAAAATCCAAATAGCCCAGCATTAGGTCAGATGTTGCGGCCACCTGCATTATGACATAAAGATCAATCCTAAAAGATTTTTTTTTTTTAAATTAAAATGCCAAAAGAAGTTGATAGCCTGAATTTTAGCATAGCTACTGTCCTTGCATAAAGTGACACCATCATAACACATATTTTTAAAATACATTTGTTTTGGGATATACGATGTTCAGATACAGATATACATAAAATGAGACATTCTTCTCTCAAGTTCATTTGGATCTGTCTATTGATGGATACTCTTTTCATTAAAGTTCTATATGATTCAAATCCACGATATGATCATAAGGTACAAAAACCCACGTCAGTGTTAAGTCCCAAAATTCTCGAAACCATGAGAGGTACTACTCCTAGGGCAATATGCTTACACTGTTCACTAAGTATAAAAAAATCGTAAAAAAGACTGTAGGATGTGAGAACTGACACCATCAACCTTCCCATCAGATGGTAAATTGAAGAAGAAATATGTAAAAGACAAGCTGACGTCAAGCTAATGGATCTGCATGCTTTCCAATATCAAACCTTAATTCCCTCGTAAAGAGCACGAGAACGGCAAGAACGTAAGCAAGCATGATCATATTCCGACCGAACAAATTCACGAAGTTGCTGTAGTTTGTTTTTGCGACAACGCTGGAGCCATGACCATGACAGCGGATAGGCAAGAACAGAGAGAATTCTGTAGACCGATCCCTCCCACCATTGGTAAGCAGCTAAACCATTAATCTCATCTACAAATCTGTTAAATGCATCCTCGAATCTGCATATATTTAGGTGAGAAGAATCATCGTAAGAGTATGGACTATGGACTATGGGAAAACTAATAAAGCAATAACTTTTACATATCAATCACCAGGCAGGCATAGAGAGGTGGATGTGAGACATTGAATCCCAGGGTATCTTTATATAAGCAGTGAGGGTCCCCAGGGAGGGGCACTTACACAATCTCTATAATCTCTTCAGGAGGAGAGTGAGGTAGATGCCAAGGTTCACCAAAGGTATTTGCCCCCATGAAGTACATTCTATGAACGTGGCTTTGAGATTCCTCGATCCTATTTGTTTCCATAACCTGAAAGATTACATTATTAACATAATAGATATGAGAAATTGGTGGTACCTCAATTTTAGGTATCAGAAGCAATAAGATGAAAGCAATTAATGGAAGTACCTCATTTAGTGACTCCAGAAAAGGGAAAGAGTGATCTATTCGAGAACTACGTCGAGGAGGAACAATGGCCGGCGATTCTTCGCCACCAACATACTTTGTCCTTGCAACACTAAGAACTAGAGCTAGCAGGATGAGAACAGCCAGGAGAATTAGACTAAATAACCATGGCCCACCAAAAGTGTATATTAGCTCTTCAAGAGCAGTATAACAATTTGGCATGTGAAATCTTTCGGAAACACATTTGTAGGGGCAAGGAGTTTCTGTCACGCCACCTGTTAAAGAAGATGGAGGCCACACAAAATCAATAATTAGATCTGCTAGGGACTACTTCTGGGGAGGGGAAAAATCCAAAAAAATTTAAAAGCACCTAAAATACATTTCAAAATCACAATGAAATAACAGACACCTCTCACGGCCATGTATATTGCACGATGGGGAAGCTCGTGAAGTGGGCAATCCTGACAAAGGACTCTATCTGATCCACTTACATTCTTATAAGTACCCACAGGGCATTCCTGCCACACACTTTGAGAGATTAGGTTGGAACATATAAAGGAAAACAGTAACTGCATCAGCTGACGCCAATCATACAAAAGAGTAAATTCATGCAGAATCATATGAGCTGGATGGTAGTAGATGTACAGGCATTAAGGAGCATACTTCAAGTCATCTCAGCGTTTGCAAATTTAGTAATCGTCAACAAGAGCATTCTAGTGCGCATAGATTCTAATTTACAACTTGTATAACTAGCTGAGACCATGTGAATTGGACCTATCTAACAGACTATTGGATCAATTATCATTCGGTCTACCATGGCCACTAAACTTTCAATTGTCTCATTCGTCACTAAGCCCATTGATCAGTCCCCTGCCATTGACCTCCATTATCTTAATGTGGTTTTCAATTTAAGATGGTCGTTACCTACTATCGTCAACATGGCAAATTTGGTGCCATTCCAATGTATCATAGCATTGATAGGTCTCACTTGTTAATCATCAACCTTGTCAATGTCGATTAGCTTGCAAGTAACTAGGAGGATTTCTTTACCGCAAGGTGTCCAAGGTTCTTCAAGCATAAGACTTATCACCACTGAGTGCCATAGTCCCCATCCCACACACAAAGGCAATTAATAGAGCATCAAGTCGATTGGGTCCAGGCATTTTCTCTCTCCTCTCTTGTTGCCAGCACCCAAAATGAAGCCAGATTAGGCCCTTTACCAGGTTTTCACCTTCCTTTTTTTCTTTATTTTTGAGGTTTTTCAACTCAATCCTCTGATCTTCCATGACCAAATAGATGCCTTGTCTAGTCACCGGCAATGGGTTAATGATTAAAATTGCTCAGTGTTCCCCTTACTTCTTTCGCTTATACCAGCACATAGATGCCACATCCCAGAGGAATCTAGGCAGAAAGTGATGGCAACAACCTAATGGATACACTTTACAAAGTCAAGTGATCAAATTTAAACAAATTATAGTTTAACGAGTTAAATAGGAGAAGTAAAGTCAATAAGCAATTTCGAAGTGTTGAGAACCAAGATCATGCATTATCTTCTCTAATGACAAACTAAGTCCAAAAAATCTATTAAACTTGATTTTTGCAAAATCAACGGATCTGATGATAGTTTACCTTGCAAAAAACACCATAAAGCCCCTTTGGGCAGGCCTTTCCTGTAATAGTTCCATTTTCACCTGCAAGACCATGGCCTCTGCCAAATCCTCCCCTGCCATTAGGAAAAGAATTCAGACCAAAAACTTTATAACATTAGCACAACCATACCTCACTGGTGGAGGCCACCTGAGTATGAAACTGATCCACATGGCAAAATGATAATGTTTATTTCGTAGCATCACTAAAGTTTCACACAGTGTTCTTTTATTCATCCTAGATGGTAGAGAGATGACAACCTAGAAAGCAACTGAAAAACTTTGAGGCTATCTAAGAACTCTCTTCATTAGAGAGGAGAGGGTATTGGTTCAGGCATCAATATTTGCATTTCAACTTTTCAAGCGGGGTAAAAATGGTATATTTGAAGCATTTTAATGCAAAGAACGTGCATCTCAATTCAAGGACCAGCCCTTGCACCCCAAAGCCAACAGAGATCAGCTTTCTTGAGTGATGACAGCCTAATATGATTAGAGTATCCTGTCTTTGCATACAAATAGACCATGCAAATCTACACTCACAGGATTATGTAGGCAATAAGCATTGGTTGTTGAAGGCTTGCAGCCAAGAAAGTCAATTATGTTACAAAACCTAAAACTTTTTGAAGAAAACTTGAAGATATGTAGCAAGTGTTCTGTCATGGTGACAATAGGACAAACTCCTGCAAGGCACGCTTCTCCTTCTTTAAGCCATTTATTAACATTTAAAAAGACTATATAACAATCTAGAAGAAAATAAGCTTGGAAAAAAATTTGTCAAGCATTAATCAACACATGGCGATAATGAATGGTGAGTGGTCAGCCAAGTGAAAAATATGTCATAAGTCATCGCGATATAGTCAAGAAAAACCTTGACCACATCAAAACCTAGAACTAGAGTAATTTATCCGAACCAAAGCAGTCAACACGTGCATGTACATAAGCATGCTAATTGATGCACTCAAACGTGAATGAAGAAATTAGTAGATACAAACCCCGTTTGGATGTTTCCTTTGACACTGGCTATAGGATAATATTCGTCCCCAACAGGAATACTTGACCAGTGAAAATGAACTCTACCACCACCTCCACCACCACCACCATTGGGACTCCCATGTCCTCCAACAGTAGAGATGATAGAAGAGTCACCAAGGACCAACGAATGAATAAACAGAAGAATAGTTCCACCAGATCCACCTCCAGGTCCTACATCTGAGATGGTCCTATCATCTGTTTCTCTTGTACGCTCTCCAAAACTCTCTCCATCTGCTCTGATGGAACCATCAATTGACACAGTTGACAATGAGTGCTCCAGCGAACCCATTACTACTCAAGGAAATAAAATAAGATTAGCATTTGTGTGAAAGAACAAAAGTGAGATCACTAACTTAATGTAAAGATCATAAGCAAGCTGATCCTCAAAAGATATACTACAAGTAAATGACTAAAACCCCATTATCACAGAGGTATAAAAGAAAATAAATGCAAAATCAATATGGCAGCCGAGTTTTACCGAAACTTTACCTATGATACCACCTCCAGCAGTTGCACTGGCAAGACTATCATTCCCACTACCACTACCAAGCTCACAAGGCAATTCTGCATTCCCATATGTGACCCCACCTGAGATAAAACTCCCGTTATGAAATCCATCACCACCTTTCCCACCATGGCCACCACCACCACCGACTCCATTATCCACGATTTTACCTCTACCAAGTCCACCCGTGCACCCTGCAGTGCGTAGTGAATATTTGTAAAACTCAAGCAAACATAATAGATAGTGGATGATGAATTTACACGTGTTGAAAATAAGATGCTCCTTGTATTTAAAAAACAAGGATTTTGCAAAACCTAATCATGATAATATATAAACAAATGAGATAGTGCATCCTCCCTACCAAGCCCAGATACACTAACTGTTCCGGTGGAATGTACAAGTACTGCTCTGACCCAGTGAAAATGAAGCACAGAACCTGTAATGCTTCCTTCAACAATTATATCTTCGACACGACAGATCTGCAGAACCAATGTCAGAACACTAAGACCAAATTATTTTCCAGTGAAAGAACAAATCTGACTTAACCAGCTGGCCAGTAAGACACCTGAAGAGTGAATGACAATGAAGAATTGACATTACAGTCTTCAGGTGGATGTAGTAACTCTCTTGGACAATCCTGGAGCTCACAATAAAGTCGCGGAGTCCTGTAAATCACAAATATGAACATAAGAAAGCGATTGCATCAACATGCACTATCTGCTATTGGCAAGCACCCCAACTTACAAGTCATCATCACTGGCTGATTCCAAAGGACCTCGCAACATAGACCCTGGTCCAACCTTCACAGATTAGAAGATAATCAGCCCAATGTATACAGAATATGCAACAAAGAGAAACATAAGTTCAAGACAAAGCACACGAAGCATATGAGATTTATTCTAAGCAAATATCCAGTTATATGGGGACTAATGTAGGTAATCCCATGCCATATAATATGACCACCAACATTGCATGTCATATACCTTTTTTCGATAGACCTATAGAATCAATTAGAGACAACAAATTAAAATCAAACAACAACAGCTATCTCAAACTGATCCATTAAGCCAAACTTGGAAATCAGAAAAACAAGACATAATCCACTACAGCAAAACCAAGAAATGAAGTTGGCATAAAATGTTCTTATGAAGCCAAGCTTATGATTGCAAGAAAATTTCTATTCTCTGTAACGACAGCTATCTGAGCAAGTCATCGAGAAAGTTTAGTTGTTCAGCCAATCAAAAGGTGATAGGTGAAAGAGAAAACATCAGGAGTCTCAGCATAGTACTTCAGTCCAAACATGTCGCGGTTGAAAATAAATCCAACTGAAATATGCCTCATACTTGACAAAAAATAGTTGTCATTATAAGGGAATTAGGAGAAAAGGGGTCTTCATCTTACACTGATGCTAAAGAATAATGATATGACCAAGTGTTGAGCCTCAATGAGATCGCCTGATCCTGATAAATTCAGGTAACCTTGTCCATGAACTCCGAGATTTGCATTTGAATGTATTACAGATGATTCCTGGTACAAGTAGTAAGGGTGTTATTTTATATCATACCACAGCCAAAGTCTGGAACAAATAAAAAAGTAGAAGAGATATACTACCCTCAGAACCACAAGATTGCTAGCCTCAAGATAGGATGTTGCCAAAACTGCATCGTGGCCCCCATCAATAAGCATCTTGGAGTTCCACATCAAGTGCATTTTGACCGACATACGAAGAGCTCCATAAATCTAAAGTAATAAAGTGTGATTGAGACATTAACATTATTAATCAGACATTGACAAACCCAAAAAACCGAAAGGAAAGCAAAGTTCCGCACGTCAGGTTTGATCGTCGTCATGGTTTTCTGTCCAGAAGCTTGTATGCTCCTATTTCTTGGTTTACAAATTTGAAAGACAAGCTTTTATTGTCTTAGATCAAGATTTACAGTAATATGATAAAGTGCCAACATGACTTCCATTCAGGATTCTCAATACTTTAATTTTGTCATTGATAAGATCTTGGGTTTGAAAGAATAGCACTTCTAGTTGCAAGTACCTGTGCAGCAAAATATAGGTCATATTCCTTCCACAAGTATAGACAATGATGGAAACTGGAAGTTCCATTCTAACAAAGAAAGATTAAGACTTTGATGCTTTTTTCTTACTTCCCCTTTTATAATTCATTCAGCATAACAAGGCTGGATGTTGTGCCACTTAAATGATTATATTTCAAGTCATTTTCCAAAGCTTATTTTAAATGACATTCTATCAATAAATCAAGTTGTGCCAGCCAAAATGCTGTCCATTCTTGTTCACTGCAAGGAAGAACCTTCTCCATATATTATGATAGTAATTGAATAAGAGCCTTACAAATCCCCAGTAATTGTCCAAAGCTATGAATCTCAGGTTATCATGAAATTTCCGCGTATGGTGCAGAATCAATGAATTCCATCATAAGAGTTGCTAATAATCTTGGGATAAATATGTAGTCATACCAGGAACTCTATAACACCACAACTAATGAGTGATGCACCTTAGAAAAGAGATCAAGATGGCATATCCATCTCTACCTAGAATTGAACATTTGGGCTGCTCTCAATATGAGATCAGCAGCAAAAGAAAGTTTATTAGTCACGATTTCTCAATTTCCTTTAATTGGTACTTTTAGTCTAGATTATGATTTGAAATTTTTTTTAATACTACTACTCATAACAAAGTCCCGCACAACTTCTAGGAATAGAGCTAGTAACACTCAAATAAAGCTCTAAGAAGCAGAACAAGATTTTAGAATATATCAGAAAAAATAATTAACCACACATTTTTTTGCGTCTCGACAAGTACGTAGTTGAGATGCTACTGTACATTGGAATAATAAATACTGTAAAGTTCAAATGCAGTACTTTATCCCAAACATGACTATAGATCATATGCACAGAAGAGAGAGCATATTTGTACCGGTATAAAGCTGTAGTCCTAAATATCAAACTTGTAGATATAAATTCAAAGGAAGAAAGCAGAAAGGCCAGCAACTTGCCTTGATTACAGAGTCGCTCATTAAAAGCTCTTCTGCCATTAACTCAAATTCCGAAGTGCCAAGATGTGCCAGTCCAAAGCTCAGCATAGCACCAGATGACAGCCGAAGTTGGCCTCGAACCTATACATCCATACTCTTTCAACAAAGAAAAATGACAACGTAATATAGAAAGAATCACCTTGCAACCTAAAAGTAAAACCAAGACCTCTCCAGCTAACTGTAAGGGAAAGTCTGATTGAACAATTTCTTCGAGCCACCAAATTAGCTTATTTATTAGTTAAAATGTGCAGTCTCATATTGGATGTGCCAATGTAGATGAATTTCCTGCACTTATGTTCTTTTTCTGTTGATAATGAATGTCCACTCTGTCCATAGATTTTTTCTATAGCAGAAGTCTGCTTCATTTGGCCAAACCAGCCTAGTCGAAGGACAAAAGCACAGTAAATTGCGTTACTACCAAAAACACCTCAAGGGATGTTGGCAATGTTTGAATATCTTGTAAGCATTCTTTTCGGGCACATGATTGTAAGCATATTGCAAACAGTAGTAAATTTCCCGACAGATTGTTTCCTAAGTAAACTAAATCACAGAAAAATAAATCAAAACTCAAGAGCTTAAGAACTAAATAGAGGGTAAAGTTCCAAATTTTTTTATTCATCTCAACTAGCAAATTTTGCACTGAAAATATTGAATTTTAACTCCAGCATTTGGTAAACTCAACCATGAAAAGGGAGAAGAATGAAAACTAAAGCATACCTGGTTGCACAAGCAAAATCTCAAGAAAAGATGGACAGTAGAGACTTATGTTTTCAAAATGTCACATTCTTTCCCATAATTAGCAAGTTCACTATGTTAGGGTCATGTGAGATCAGGAAAGATGGATAACGCAGTATTTTCTGATCCATAAAGTTCTTGAATTAATTAAACATGTCATGTACAAATTATCCAAGTACAAGAAAAAAAAAAGCCAGGAACCACATAAAGAAGGGGCCAGAACTTGGAAGCACCAATTGGTTGCTGAATTTAATTTTTCCAAACTCTTTCCACTATTTTTTTTTCTATCACAAATACGAGAGAAAGTGAGGCTGAGAAGCTGCATTCTTTGACTAACTCAAGATACATTCAGTAAATGTTAGATTACATATCCACTGGTAAGTATTTCCAGAAAAAGTGCGCAGTGGCCACCTGATTAGGAAAACAAACAAGCCCTGCGATGCTTAAAGGTTCAAAAACCAATGATTTCTACCAAGTACGATTGACTCAATAGCATAACTGCAAAACACAGCATTGAGACCTGAACCAATTTGATAGTTGAAGTACTTAATCGCCTACCAGAAACTTAGCGAATATACAAGGAATGTGTATTTCTTGAGAATATGGAAAAGAGGTTCAACAAACCACTAACATTTTGAGAGAATATAACACAGCAAATATAGAGCAAGAAAGTTTTTCACCAACCTGGACACGACCCCAATACAGAGGAACGCAAGCCTTGGCATGATTCTGAATATAAACATTTGTCCAAAGTGGCTGTTTAGGGAACTCTAGCAGAAGAGTGTCAGTATGAGTGGACAAGTTGTGATTGTTGACAGTAAGACTCCGAGGTACAGCATCATAGTAGGTCCCAGAAGCGCCTGCATTTTCAGCACAACCAGAACTTCTTCCCCCTGGAAAAAAAGCTCGAGATGTTATAACAGGGCAGTCAGGGAAATTTCTTATTGTAAGCCTACAAGGGAAGCTCACAGCAAATCTTTGTATAACTTGAAGCTCACTCCATCTGGATAACTCTAGATGTATATTAGAATGTAAAATTAGGGTCTGGTCTCACCGTGGACAAAGTACCCTGTGTCATCATGTCTACTGAAAACATTTATGGAGATTCTTCCGCCCCCACCTCCAGCAAAACCGCTGCCACCTGCGGCACTAATAGTGCCAAATCCAATCCTGTATTTTAGAAACGTCACTTTTAGTTCACAATTTGATGCAATTCACATCGACGTGGACACAATAACAGAAGACACTTTATCAAACAGAAATGACTACGTTGATGAATTAAGCATCTGATTAATGTGGCTTGATGCAAGCATAGCAACAAATATAATGCTACACAAAAAACGCTAGATCAGTATGCCTGCAAGTATATTTCTAGTCAAAAATATTCACAGTCAGCAGTATATAGCTAGTTCCTCATGAAGTCCTTAAAGTGCTCTTGCAAGTTGCCACCAAAACATAAACAGCCGTTGCTGCTCCTACCCTTCAAGAAGTGAAGTGATATGAATGAAAAACAACTGGCCCTTCAACATCATATTAGTTGAAATGAGTAGTCATGCAACAACTTATAAAAAGTTTGATTGTAAATTATGAACAATCGCACCAACACTATATTAGAGAGAGGGTTACCAACTGCTAAAGTCATCTGCTACAAAAAAGAATAGAGTATATGCAGCCACACATTAAAGCAATAACTTTTTATGCTTGGCTGTTCTAGTCTCAACATCAGAAAAGTTGCATCAAAGCAAGATGTGGGGATTAGTCTACCAGTTATGTCAAAAGAACTATGAAACTTATTCTCAAAGTTAATAAGAAATCCTATTCTTACCTATAGTTCCAGATATTCAAAACTCACACATTTACCCTTCAGCAGCAATGCAGAAGCATAATTTAGTTTTTAGTGTTTTAAGTCTTTTATGATGTTATCAGATTAATAAACAGTCATGTGCCAGTCATGTGACTTTCAATGAGCTCCAGCAGTTGAGACTAGGAGTTAATATTTTAGATCACGGGTTGAGAGTTTTAATTCCTAGTATAAATAGGTCTTTAAGTCACTTCATCATTAGCTTTCTCCATTCAATATAAAGTATCAGTTTTTCCATTAACCCTAGGATGTCTTTCCTCTGTGCCAGAATCAATTCGATTCTATTTTAGCCCAGCTTTTTTTTTTTTTTTTTTTTGGGGGGGGGGGGGGGGGGGGGAGAGCTATCCTCACACGCCAAATTGGTATCAGAGCCTCCTGTTATGGTTTTTACATGAAGCACCTTTAATCAAGAAACATTTCAATGATAGAAAATTCTACATGGCCAATCATCAAAAAAGATACTCTTCTAGCATCTTGATGAATGCCCCCTCTATAATTAGATGAACATGTACACAATGCACTTCAAAGACAAAGAAGTGGTTTCAAAACTAAAGTTAAAGTCAACTTATCGTCCATCTGAATCAATAACAATAAGGTCTGTTTAAACTGATCACCACCCAATGGTTCGAGAAGTTAAGCAGCAAATACACTAACTCCAAGAATCAATAGCAGGAGCACCAATCTCATTTGCTTCTTACCTACCCATCTGCAAGCTCATTATATTTTCTCAAAACAGCTGTAGTATCTATTATAGACAGAAAGAATCCTCTATGCATGCAACTAAAAATGTTACACTCAGGACCAGACAAGATTGACAAAGTCATCAGCCAACGAAAACAGCAAAAAAACACGGGGGACATCAACCCTATGCCACCCGCTTTTAACGCTGGCCATGATACACAGAACACTATGTACAATCAATTTCAGATATCACGATGCACCAGGAGGCTATGCAGAACATCTAAATGTGGCTTTAATCACTCAAAAGGAAGAGACATTACATTCTATGAGCCTGAATATAAATGCTGCCTCCACTGCCTCCTCCACCCTTGTCACCACCATCACCTCCATCTGCCAAAAGACTCCCTGAGACCTCAATTTCATTCTCCGCCTCGAACTTAATCCTCCCACCTCCCTCCCCGCCATAATCCTCTTCCTTACTAGTGGTCCCTCCCTTGCTCCCGTAGCTATATGGCTTGTCCAAAGACTGCCAAGAATATGCATCTCCGCCCCACACATCATCGGGGAGCTTCTTATTATCAGTCAAACAATTCGCGCCTCTTCCACCGTGTCCGCCACCCGCTCCCTGCACCCCCTGGGGGGTACCGCTTGTCTCTGCCGGCGGCTCCCCGGCCAATCCCGAAACGTTTATCAGAGACCCATCAATCAAGCTAACACTATTAGCTACCACATGCACTGTACCAGCAAGAATAACCCCATCTTGGCCTAGACTAAAATTGCCACTCATATTAACCATTATGAAACATCCCCTCATCGGGCAGCTAAGACGAACACCCGGAAGTATATATAAATTCCCTACACCTTTAATATACACGTCACCATCGAATTCTAAGGTCTTATTCAGCTCACAGGTCGAATCAGTCGAACCGCCTCCTTCGAGATCCTCGCACGACAGCGGGGGCGGGAGCGGCAGGGCGGGCGGCGGGGGCGGTGAGGGCGGCGTGTAGTCGCCGTGGAAGCCGAGCACGTCATTGTCGGCGACGGCCGAGAACCCATCTCCCAAATCAGCGGAAAGAGCGGTCTTGATGGCGAAAAAAGCAAGAACGTGAAGAATTACGATGCGCGGAGCCGTAATTGCGGTTCCGGCAGCCATCATCCCCGGCGAAGAAGAGGGTCGTCGGAAAACGGCGGGCTTCAGGGAGCGGAAATTCTTGAATCGGAGGAGGAGGAACTCCGGCGGGTCATTGCGCGCAATGGGTTGGAGCCAATTTCTTGAATTCGCGCGGCGACCGGATCAAAATTCCGCCTTGCTGGATTGGGGACGGGAGGTTGCTTGCGGAGAGACGGGAGCGGAAATGGGGTGCAATTAGAATTGGACTGAGCTGGAGGTTGAATTCCCTGTGTAATTTTAGACAATATAAAATTGGTTTTCGATGAAATTATGGTTGAATAGACGTCAAGAAAAGGAACGTCGAAAGGCGTGTCCAGGAGGTGACGAGGAGGAGGACGAGGAAGGGAGATGAACAGGTGGACGGAAAGCGGCGCGTGTGCACGGCACGTGTGCACTTTTCCAATGACCCAATTGCTCGTTTATATTTGTCTTTATTATTATTATTATTATTTTTCAGCTGGGCCCATAATTTGGTAGAAATTAAG
This sequence comes from Eucalyptus grandis x Eucalyptus urophylla, assembly GCA_028830015.1. Taxonomy (NCBI): domain Eukaryota; kingdom Viridiplantae; phylum Streptophyta; class Magnoliopsida; order Myrtales; family Myrtaceae; genus Eucalyptus; species Eucalyptus grandis x Eucalyptus urophylla. The sequence goes on along the minus strand of CM054190.1, from coordinate 54,317,243 downwards.
TTCAGGCCCAAATTTGCACCACTTTGGGATGAAATAGAAGAGCAATAAGAGGCTCACCTGCAGCTGGCCTGTTCACTTTGATTCGATCCAATTCGATAAGACTCTGACATTAAATTAACTTTCAGTTCGATCCGATTTGATAGCACTGTGACATTAAATTAACTTTACTTCTATGTCTCGCCATCATAAATGAAGCTGAATATAAGGATGTCTATTCACCTGCATTATGGTTTCGTTAACGCTTGGGATGAAATTGAAGAGCAATAAGAGCTCCACCTGCAGATGGACCTATGGGTTTTGTTAATGCTTTAGCTTAGTTCAATTCGATTCGATAGGACTATGACATTAAATTAGCTTTACTTCTATGTCTCGCCATCATAAATGAAGCCGAATATAAGGATGTATATCCATTCAATTATGTTAGGATTTGGAAAATTGCGATTCGGATTCAATCTAATAAGCCCGCTGGCGAATGAAGTTTGATAAACTAAGTTCTCATTATGCATCAATTTTTGGACTACTTCAACCTCATAATTCCTAATGGGCCCAACTCAGCCCAATTAGAAAACCGAATCGCTCACCGGTCACTACACGATTCTCCTAGGGCCCAAGATAATATAAAGTCTAGGACTTGGGTTGGCTCATAAGAATAGTTCACATCCCTTAAAAAAAGGCCCAAAAAATGTTTTTTTTTCTCTAAAAGAAAACGCAAAAAAATTCAAAAAATTCAAAAAGATGGTAGATAGTCAAAAGGTTCATGCGGAAAGCTTTAGGCAGAAGCACCTGGGGAAGTAGAGCAGGACCAGCCATTGGGTTCAATTTCTTTAATCCAAACCCTGAGGCATTCTCAAACCAATCCTCGTACCAGAATATTCGCACAGCCCAGCCCATCGACTTCACCGATACTGAGGAATCATACCGTGGTTCCAGCCCACTATTTTATCGACCGAATCTGTACTTGCTCCAGATTAGTTTATGGATGGGAACATGGAGAAAAGCACAATTTTGTTCTGATTGTCGATTGGTTAGGTGGAAAGGCAGAGCCTGTTATCAATGTGCTTAAAAAAGGAGTTAGAGGACTGGGAAATGGTTTTGTGGATGCTTTTTCTTTTTCTTTTCATATTATAACAGAAGTTTCTCAATGATTCTATCTTTAGAAAGAAGGCAACTTTAGCAGGTCCAATGCTGTGAACCAAATCATGGTTCACATGGATCTGTTTCGTATTTTTTATCAGATTGATAAGTGGTCCTTGGGGCCCACGTCACAATTCGCATGCTTTTTGAACAAGCTTGTGGGGGAGCCTATCCATGTCTGAGGTCGTCGATGGCATGTGGGCCTTCTTCGGGGGCCCAATGTGAAACCATGGTTAAGGCAAAGGAAGGATGCCCTATGTCAGGATTTGCCAAAAGTGCTTTCTCTTCTTCACCATTTCAGCAAATATGAAGAGAAAAACTCATTTTTGCAGTGGAAGAACCATGAGGAATAAGAAGAGAATTTGAAGCTCAAACACACATTATACAAACTGATCCATAGAGGAAAACATTAATTCTCTTACTTGGATAGCTTTTATATGATTACTGCAAAGTTAAAGTTGCTCACATATATATCAAAATTGCATATAAATATGCTTATGAAAGAGTAGGAGCTAGATTCGCTTGATGTGCTTTTATCCATCTCTGATTATAACTATCATCCCAATGCATATATTGGATATGTAGAAATTCAATCTAAGTATTTTTTTACCGTTGAAGGCAAACCACACGTGTGAAAGCCATCATGTTATGGGTAACATCTAGATAGCTCTTGTCTCGGTTCAAATCAGTCTTATCTTTGGAACCAAGCCATTATGTTGGATATATAACTTAGGGTTAATACCCTAGAAAACCCCAAATTGGCACACTTGTGACAAATTTACCCCAAACTATTTTTTTAACCATAAAAAACTCCAAACTGGTAAACCTATGACAAATTTACCCCGACTAACTATAAAAAAACCCTAAACTGGTACACTTATGACAAATTTACCCCAAACTAATTTATTTGACTGCAAAAAATCCTAAACTGGTAAATTTGTGACAAATATACCCTATGTTAAATTAGATTAATACCACAAAAAAATCAAAAAAATTGTAAACTGTGACAAACGGAGTGTAAAATCCTAAATTGGTATACCGATTAACTGTCACGTGCCATTAACTTAATAATTTGAGAATAAAATTTAACGAAAACTAACATAGGGTAAATTTGTCACAAGTGTACCAGTTTGGGGTAAATTTGTCAAATGTATACCAGTTTGGGGTTTTTGGTGGTTAAAAAAATAGTTCGGGGTAAATTTGTCACAAGTGTACCAGTTTGGGGTTTTTCAGGGTATTTGCCCTATAACTTATGCATATCCATTCAATATGTGACTATTTTACACATGTACGTGCGATATTGCTCCTAAAAGGTATCTAATATATTGGTTACAAAACTAACACGGTATATTCAATTAACTATGTCGTCAGTTGATGTGCATCGCCACTAACTTTGCATATATCTCTATCACGTGATACGTTCGATATATAAAATTACTTTCCCATCTTTTCCTTTGTAGCCAAACATCGTGCCAATGTTTTGAAACAATAGTTGTGTGGTCATTATTGAGAGCACTAGATTGAAAACCCAACCGCATGCCCCCACATAAACTCGAATATTATGCTTAAAATCTTGTAAAGTGACACTCAACGGCGGCAAAATCACCCCATGTCAATTTACCCTCCAAAAAATAATGGAAACAAAAAGGTTGTCACCTTCATTTTATATTTTTCCCACTTCCTTTCAATGTCAACTTACAAATTGGATTTTATGGTGTCGTTTTCACATAGCAACCTTCAAGATCTCTATCCACCGCTAAAGCTTTGGCCAATGATTTGTGTCTTTCAAATATTTAACTCAATTGCACATATTGAGACAATTATATCTCCCTTGTATTAAAATATTCCCACCATCGAATTATTCTTTGGAGACTTAATCTTACAGGTAAATAGGTTCTCCTATCTTACAATCCACGGAAACAATCAAAAGGGTTTTCATTCATTAGTGTCTTCATGGCACTTGTTAAGCAATGAAATAAGATTAAGCAACTAAATAAGGAGAATTTGCCATTGTCCCCTATCTGTTTGTTTGGGCCCTTTTATTGGGTTGAATCCGTGCTTTGAAGCTCAAATTTTGTTTTCCATTAAGTATAGTTGACGAGTATATCGGGGCACTTGCCAATGTCAACTTTATTAAAGAAAAAAAAAAGTTGGTGTAGATGTGGTTGGTATCCCTTCAAAATTAATGCGAGATTTTGCCCCCTTGGAGCAAGCATGGGCAAACTACGAAACTTGTCGGCAGGTAACGTGCCCTTGGGTTTTGAAGGGGACGTGGGGCTGGGGGGAGGTCTTTCAAGTCACATCCAAGATGGTCCTTGCCTTGCTTTGGCTTTTTATCTCGATAATGATGGGACTAAACTCTAGATTCATGAGTCCAAAGCTTCCTATTAATTGATTGCGGACCATAATTACTAATCCTAGGGACCCGGCTAGAACGAGACGAAGTTTATGCCTAAGCTTGGCGTCGCATCACCCAATTTCGATCGTCCATTTCTTTTTCTTGCATACAAATGATCAGGTAAAATCGAAAGTCGATGTCACGGAGAACAAAGCATACTGTATGTCCAAAATAGGAATTTGAAGTTTTGCTTGCTTCGGAAATTGAAGACTCATATAGAGATTATTTTTGTTATTGTCATTAAGAAAGGTTCGATTATTTAAGTGTTAAATCACACATTCATTTATTAGTTTAAATTTTTAGAAAAGTTGGCAATGATTTTATAAAAATTTACATGGTATCAGAACAAAAACTCCCACGCTCAAATTTTTCAAGACCTCTTTATTTGCCTCATTCATAATTATTCGTATAGGGATAATGACACAAACAATCCATAACTTTGACTCAATGTGCAATTAGTCTTTGAACTTTTAATTTGTTCAATATGATCCATAAACTTTTAATATGTTCAATATGGTCTCTGAAGTAATATATGAAAATATTCATATATTGAATAAATTAAAAATTCATGGACCAATTGTGCATTGGGTTAAAGTCCGTAAATTACATTGAACAAATTAAAATTTTAGAGACTAATAACACATTAGGCCAAAGTACGTGGAATATTTATATCATTTCCCCATTCTTATACAAGGGTAAAATCTCGTGCATGCGTGAGAAGAAATGTTAATATATTTAAATATTAAATTATATCTTTTTTAATTGATTTAATACATTCGTTAATTGATTTAAAATTTTGTGATAGTCTATAGGGGTCCTACAAAATTTTATAGAAGAAGATAACGCCACGTTTAAAAGTTCTGGACATACTTCACAAAGGTACACTACCAAAATTAAATAAGGGAGATAAATATGAAATATTATAATAAGGAAGATAAGTGTTCTGAAAAGATTGGAAATTAGTGCGTCCTACTTTCATCATCGAAATAAAGAATCATCCGGATATTTTTTTACTATAAGAAGACTATTTATGCCGATGTCTATATCCATGATTTTCCCACGATATGACCGAGACGGCTCGACATTGACAATTAGCACTCCACCAAACCGAGACTCCCTTCCCCTCACGTAGGACTACCAAAAGGAAATGATGAAAAGAAAGTAATGAAAACAATTTCAAAAATATAGTAATTATATTTTCTAAAAAGCCATCAACGATGACAAATTGTCCATCGCTTTCCAAGCTACGAGTCCACAAGATCCCCCATATCTCTCCAACGTTGACAAGCCCCCATCCTCCATTCCAAGGACGGTCGCTTTCACGAGAATTTGATAGGACCCCTTCTCCCTTTGCCTTTGTTTAAACATTGGAAAAGCTAAATTCAGCCCACTGTTTCCGGAGTGGATTGACGCACTGCTTCCCTCCATCACTTATCCCATTCTTTCTTTTTACCCACCAGCACGCTGAGACATCCCGCATTGCTCGACTAGTGGACTTTATATACCTTTTATATACATACGACCCTAATCTACCTATTGATCTATATCGCTGGATTGAAATTTCTAATGCGTTTGTCGTTCCTAATCTGGCCTAAATGCGGCGGAGCGCCAGAGTATCCCGCGTTACTTGTTTACGGGATTTTCGCTGCGTTACTTGCTTACCGGATTTTCGTGCCCTTTATATGTACGTGATTATCCTTCGCCGGTTAGTTTGAGGTTATAGGCTTTCTAACAACGCAAAAGTTCCACTTTGATTAGGTAAAATATTTAATTGCATCGGATACTATCACAGTGTGAAAAGTCGACCCATAAATTTTAAGTCACTAGTAGCTCACCAAAAAGAGGTAAAATATGAGATGGTATTGGACTATGAGTATAGCATAAATTGTTTTTAAATTTTGATTCAATATACAATGTGATCCTTGAACTTTTGATTTGTTCAATGCAATTTATGAACATGAGCTCAATGTGCAATATTATCCTCAAATTTTTAATAGTGTTCAATGTAGTATAAGAACTTTTGGAAATGTTCAATTTAGTCCATAAATTATATGAAAATGCTTAACATTATTATTTCATTAGTTCAAGTTTAATGACAATATTGAACATTTTTATATCATTTAGGGACTAATGTATAAAGAAAGTTCAAAAACGATATTACATTTTGAACTAAAGTTTGTTAACCATATTACATATCAAATCAAAATTCATAGATTATTTGTATCATTTTCCCTTCTCATTTCATCCTACACAAATTAAATGAGCATATAATTTTTAATTTTGAAATTCCATCCTCAGTCATTTTTTTTTCTTTTTACCGTGGGAATCTGACCGCCATATTTGGATTTTAAGCTTTTTGACGAAGTCGTCCCTGAATCATGACTCTTATGGCAACATCTTCCACTAAGGCTAAGTCGCTTTCAAGCCATTTAGGAGGTCCTATTGGATTTATGTTTAAAACGAAGTAGTTCTCTTTTTCTATTCATAGCATCCCATCTGAACTACAATGTCTATCCAAATTAATTGCTCTATGCTATCTAGTGCTATCATTTCCGCCGTATTACATTAAACAGATGAAATCTTTCGTGATAATCCATATGAACGAACGAAAATGACTTGTTTTTTCTTCCCTTATAGTATTCACAACATCGCATCCAAACTACAAAGTCCATCCATATTAATTGTTTTATGCTATCAGCACTATATTTTTCGCTATATCACATTACAACCACGGAATTCTCCACGATAATTGATATGAACGAATGAAAACGACTTCTTCTAAATATCCAAAAATTGGTCCTCTCTTCCTCCACAAAACCCTTCGACTGCATTCTAAGTAGATAAACTTCTTTTCTTTTAATTTGGGCGGCAAGCAAGTCATGTTCCCATCGACGTCCTTTCGATCGAACCTAATTCGCCCCCAGGGGCTAAAGGACAGGAGAGGAAAAACCAAATGACAAACGCAAGAGCACGTTGCTGTCATCGAACTTGGACAAGGTTCTCGCCTTGCATGAAAGGACAGGGAACAGTGGCCTAGTCAAATCAAAATCGAGACGTGATGTGTGGCGATCGAGTCGGAGCACTGTTGCCTTACCTAAGAGACGACGACTCGGCTGAGATTGGTCGGCCAAAGGGGGGCTGTGTTTCACTCATCCGGCGCATGCCCCCATATGATGCACGATGAATCCAAGGGACCCTCTTGGACCAAATTTATCTTGACCCACTACCTAAAAGGAAAAGCAATACTGGAAAGTCAGAACTAATCGTTGGTTCGGGATCGTGTTTATCATGAGTGTTTAGCCAGAATATCTCTGCAATGAAATATTTTTCATCCATCCGAAGTTATTTTTCGATTTTTAGTCAAGGAGAGAAGATGAGATTCTACGCTAATTCTAAACAAGAGATATCACAAACCAACAAGAACTAATATCTCAAATTAGAACATGAATTTACAGACGTAGTGTGTCAAAATTTAATCAACGACAAGATTTGAAAAGCACAAACTCAATTAAGCAACCAACTATAAGCAAATTATACCAAAATTCAATTGACGACACATTGAGAACATATAAGTACTATGCAAAAATCTAATCAATGACATAATACTCACGATGGAAATACATATTGAAATTTAATTAACAATGCAAATCTGAAAGTTACAATTTAGGAAAATAAAGTGAAATGCACGAAAGATAGAAAGATGGTAATTTTGGTATTTATAATGACCTAGCAGAAATTGCTCTCTGGCGGTTTCCAGCAACTATGATTTTCCGAACAATTTCCATCAATTCTACTTTCCAGCGGGGTTTATATCATATTGTTTGTCAACTGCTCCATGATTCTATTTATGGATAGTTGTTGTCTTGCAATTTACTTTGCAATAGCAATGTTCCATGATCTTACCCTAAGTGATAACTATCCACTCCAAACATGTACGCCCATTTCTCTGCTCCTTGAGTAGACATCCGCCACTTACTTCACTGCTCTGATTGTGCTCTTTCGAACCAGTAACTATGTTGCTATGCTTCTCATGCTTTTTTCAAAAACTTGAAAGGTATTTAGCTATTCACCCATCATAGTATTCATAACCATAGTCACAGTAGTTTATCGTTGTTGGGGTTATCCCACATCGATTGTGGAAATGGCTAGTATTAATTTACAAATGTGAGGGAAAACCTCACTCATTTACCCTTTGAGCTAGCTTTTAGAGTAAGAGACACTCAGGATCATTCAACAGTCATCATGTACTGACAGTTGCATATATGCTACTAATAAGTGCTTTGATGCGTGATGACGATCATTGTCCTTAGAGTACTATTTACCCCCACTATTGTTATTGTCAGATTTAGAACAAACATATTTTCAAGATATACATCAAAGTCATAGAGAAACAAGTTAAGCAATTACTCAATTATCTCTTGGAATTTCATATTGAATGTATTAAAGTCGCATGTATAAAAAGAGAAGAAAAGAGAGTTTGAAGAAGTAGCATTTGTGAACAGTTGTGGTTATTACAAATAATATGTAAATTGATCTCTATTCACAGATAACTAATCGACACATCTCTTGAGAATAGGTGCAATATCTCCAATCGTCACCACTCTTCATGTCAAGAATAAGTTCCTGTCATAACTACTAATAATTTCTTTTTATGGTAAAGAATCACCTATTTTCATAATCAAAAGTCAAGTATTCTCTTAACCAAGAGACATTTCTTTTATGATGGCAACTATTTCAGTATTCCCCAACTCAGTTTGTTATTTATGTTAATTTACATAAATTCATGCATATAGGAAGGTATCTATTAAGATTTGAACCTTCGATTAGTGTAAATAATTCTATTAACGAAATCACTAGTAGATCAATGATTCCACTTGTTAATCAAATTTCGCACATATGAATTTATACACATTCAATTAGGAATTTTCTATGCTTAAGCAGTTTTATGGCCTTGTGCTCCTCCTACTTTCATGAACATTTGCAAAAATTCATTCGACTTTTGTTAGAAGCAGTATCATTTTTTATGTTCATATAGGTAAAGTTCCTAAATTTGTTAGCTTAACATTGTTGGAGAAACATCTCCAAGTAATTTTAATGATGTCCAAACTATCATTAGTATAATGTTTACTATGGTATACATAGATTTTATTTTTATTTTTTTTTATAGAAAGGACTACGCAATGACTATTGTGTGATGCAATGGATAAAAGAATACAACAAGTGTAGAAACGGCCTTTGCGTAAACAATACTGGTGGACCTAAAGATCGATTGATGGCTATATGTTTATCATAGTTGCAAGTATCATGTTATTGGTGCTGTGACGACCACAAACATTTGGTGATGTTCATTGGTCAGCAAATTAACTGTCGTGGCTGAGCATTTGATAGTAGCAAAATCCAATTGAAACCAGTAATCAAAAAGCTTGATTATATGACAAATCTGTCAAAGATTGTAGTAATGGGACAACGGTAGATGCTACTCTTAGGTAGATTGCAAATGTTCAGGAAAAAGAACTATGTGGGCAGTTCTATTTTTTGGATAACAACTCAATGGTTTTGGAGAAACATCTTTAAGTGATTTTGATGATGTCTAAACTATCCTTAATATAATATTTACTATGATGTATGCAGATATTTGGACCAAAAGATTGTGCAATATCCATGGTGTGATCCATTGGAAAGAAGGTCACAAAATGTCCTAATAGGGATTTTTCGTAAATAATATTAGCGGACCTAAAAGATCAGCAGTTGATGATATTTATGTCGATGGTGTTGTGACAATTACATACATCTAATAATGTTCGTTAGGTCCGTAAATTAGCCGTTATGGCCTTGGATTCGCACAGCAATAGAATCTAGATGAAACATTTAGTAGAGTAGTTAGGTCGTCTGACACGTTTGTCAAAGATTGCAGTGAGAAAATAGTAGTAGTTGCTATTTCTAGGTAGCTTACAAAGGTTCAAGAAAAAGTATTGTATGGGTAGTATCATCTTTGACACTGGTACGAACGGATCTCTGACGGCTAGATGGACTTCTAAAGCATCTCCAACAAGAAGATTAAAGATGATTATTTAAGAGAAGAGCTTCAAGGCCAAAATGTTTGAGAGCACAATGGAGAATCCGACTTGCGGCTATTAGTCTAAAGAGTGGACATAGGCATGTGAATAAAGTCAAACCACTACAATTCTCTATGTGCTGCTAGTTTCATCTATTTACTCTTATTTACATATAGTTGCTTCACGACTTTTCAAAACATCACGTTGACCTAATCTTTACTTAGATATTAGTTAATTTTCATGAAATATCGTCAAATTTTCTAAAATAACATATTAAATCCTCTCTAGATTGTATTATTAGCCGCCAACAAACAACAACTCCAACAGCTTCTTACTCCTCTGACTCTCTTCCAACAAATAGATTGGAGATGTATATAAAAGAGAAGGCCTAAGAAGCCGACAAAGAATAACAATATCTAAAGATTTGCATTAAATCATGTTTCTAGCGATATGCTTTTGTCTAAGTGTTTCACTGAGTTTTGTATTCATGTCTTTTAAGTGATTGTGCTTTAGATTAAGTATAAAAGGGTAAGGCAACAATTGAGTTCTAATAGTATGATCTATCTTGTAATGGGACTAGTGCTTGTCTATTGTAATTGTCTGAGTAGATTACTAGTACAATCTAGCCCGACTTGTGTTAGTTTGAAAAATGGACATAGATTTGAGGATAAAGTCGAACCACTATATATCATTGTGTGCCATTATTTTATTGTCTTTTGCTCTCACAAGCACACAAAACGATCACGAGCTATATAACGTCATCTTGACTCAATCTTTACTTAGTATTAGTTAATTTTTGCAAAAGATTGTCAAGTTTTCTAAAACAACCTATTCACTCCCCCTATAGGTTGTATTGTTAGCCCCCAACAAACATTGTCTTGTTAAAACATTGAACTTCATTAAGAATATTTTCTCACACTCATCTTCCTATTTTCCATGAATACTAACCTTGTGCTCCAATACTCGATCACTGTCAAGTTACAATAGCTTGCTCTTATCAATTTAACTTTAATAATTTCTTTAGAAAATATAATGTTGGGTTTCCATTATGCTTTTTGACTATGCTAAGACCATTCCCTTAGCAATATTACTCATTAAACCTCTCAAGAGTCTCTTAGTAAATGAATTAACATGTTTATCATTTGTTGGAACGTAAATTACTATAATAACTCCATTAGTATTTAATTATTGAACATACTCATGTCAGAGATTGCTATGTCTAGATTTTTCATTGTATATTTTATTGTATGCCCTATACATAGTTACCTTACTATCACAAAGTAAAGATATGACTACCATTGGTTGTGGCCACAACTTCATATCCAATAGCAAATTCCGCAACCATTTAGCCTATTTATCAACTACCAATAATGATATAAATTTATATTAAATCGTTGAATGGGCTATACATGTTTGCTTCTTTGATGTCCAAGAAACCACACCATTTGCAAGCTTAAAAACCCATCCATATGTTGACTTATTATCAATTATGCTACCTATCCAACTAGCATATGAACATCCTCCTAGTACGATTAGTTGTCTTCCATAGAATAGACCATATTGTTTTCTTCTATTTATAGCCTTCCAACGCACAATCTAGGATCACTAGTAAATCTAAACAATTTACACATAATAAGGGCTATATTTGGTCTAATGCAATGCATAACAACATTAGGCTTCCAATTGCACTAGCAAATTCTAATTGTGCTAGAGGTTGCCTAGTATTTTCCATCAATTAAATCAATATATCATATGACACCTTTTGACTCTTTAATTCTCAAATAATGATAACTTTGAATGATTTTCTCTTCCTCGTAGCCTTCACTTAAAGCATAACCCCCGCTATGTTTAATCACTTTGATATCTAAAATTATATCCACTTCTTGCAAATCTTTCATTTTAAACTAAGAAGGTGGATACATTTTAGTTTCATTAATGCCAAGCGTATTTGTACCAACAATCTATATATTATCTACATATAAGCAAATTATAGACTCCACACTCTTTGGTAAATTTTAAGTAAATGCATTTATAAGAATTATTATGCTTACATCCATATGATAACGAATCAAATTTTCTCATGCCATTGTTTTCTTTCTTTATCTCTACTCATGTTGCCATTATGAACAAAATGCCCCTTGTTTACAACTCCTTGCACATAATTAGCCTTATGATCCCAAGAGCCTCCCTCAATTCGAATGCTTTGTATCACATTTTCCATAATCAAGTTCTTAATCGTGTGAAAAAAAATTATTTTGATAATCATTCCAAGTTCTAAGGCAATTTGAAATAATTGCAGCGGCTTGAAGAGGCTCATAAACTTCAATCATAAGATCTTTGAGTTTGGCAACACATATTTAAAGTTCATCCACTTGCCTTAAAGACAAATTTTCCATTACAAAACAATAATTCTATTTGTACCTTATTTGTCAGCGTTGTAATTTGATCTCTAAGGCATTCCAAATGTCACCAATTTTTATGTAAGATTGAAACGTTTAATATAGACGATCTAACAAAGTATTAGGAAATCCTTCATCGGCACTTCCTTTTATTATCCTTTTCTTGTAAAAATTATCACACCACTTTTATTCACTAATTTCAAAGTAATATAGCCAACATGAGATAATCTAGTATGCCACAAGAAAGATGAGTCGAACGTATAAGCAAAATCAAAACTTGCATTTATACTTATTGTCAAGATTGCGAGCACTTGATACATCCAATATCTACATCTCCATGCAAATAGTAATACCTTAAGACTGTTGGGGAAATTTGATTGCTGATGAAGATAGAGGAGTGGTAATAGATCCTTGATATTTTGATACGTGATTATGATCACTGTCGTCAAACATAATAATAACTTAAGGTATTATTTTCCCTACAATTATTGCTTCCAAGTTTAGAGCAAATATACCTCCACGATATACACCAAAGCCGCAGAGAAATGAATTTAACAATTACTCAATATCTCTATTGGATTTTCATCTTGAATGCGTTAAAGTTGCATGTATGAAAACATATGACATACAAAATTTTAGGCCATTCCAGTTCTTATTCTCTGATTTGAGATTTTTCTAAGCCATGCTATATGTAAATGCATGTCATTCTAAACTTGTGCTATACTAAAACTATAGGTCATTTTAGTTCTTATCCCCTAACTTGAGATTTTTCTAAGCCACAATTTATTAAAATGTATATTAAGTGAATCTTCTTCAACCAAATTTAGCAGTCTTTTTCAACGGTTATGTGAATGAGACTTAGCGATAAAAAAACAAGTAAACATGGCGCACTACAGAGGTTAACCACAACCTCTATTAGTGTCTCCCCTTTCAGCTCTATCTTCTCTTTAACCTGTGTCTTCTTTCTCCATTCTCTTCTTCCATGGCCAAACTCGAAGATGCCAATGTCCAGCTTCACATTGAAATAGAGCTCCTTCAAATTGGGCGGATGTCGTCAAGTATGGCTATCGACCATGAGGTGGTGACTAGGAAGGAGGTGGCAACGCAATGGCAAGATAGTGTTGGAAATTTACTTCGGATTGGGTAGAAATGGAATCGGACTTTAAGACGTAATAACACTCTTTTAAAGAAATTATTTGCCTCACATTGTTGCTAATGGTTACCAACAAAAAACCTCCATGATATAACAAAGTCTCGATTTAGAACACCAAATAGCAATTTTGGTATTTTTCTAAGGTCTTTCTAGGAAAACAATTGAAATGATGGTTGTAATTTTTGAAAGAGAGTTAGAAAAGACTTGGTAATCATTTCTTCCAAAATTGAAGTAGTTATATTTGTCTCAATGAATAGAGGCAACTTTTCAGAAAAGTTATAGAGTGAACATGTATGTTCTCAAAGGTTATCTTAAAAAGACACATTAAAATTCGAAATAAAAAATATGTATATTTTTTTATCCCAAGTATTATAATTTTGGAAAATACCGATTGAACAAATATAACCTTTCGACTAATAAAGATTAGTGAGATAATTGTACGAAGAAATAATAACAACAACAACAAACAAGAATTAGTGCTAATTATTATCCAAAAGCACGCAAGCAAGCCAAGTGATAAGTGCACTTAACAATTGCGTAATTATTTGCATACCCACGTGCAAATATTATAGGGTCTAATACACAATACATTCTTTTCTTTTGAACAAACTAGAAAACACTCACACCTGTAGAGTGACCCACTTCCTCCCAACTTTCCTACATGAGACAAGTCAAAACACTATTTTTTTGTGTTTAATAAATAAACAACCAATAGATGGCAACACACAATGGGCGTTTGAGTCATCATCGAGGAGAGGGGCTAAGTAATGGGTGGATTGGATTAGAGTTCTTCGCAAGTTGTTTTTAATGGTGGATGGGTTTGGACTATTGGCTTGGGTAGATTTGGAAGAAAACAAAAAAAGTTCATGAGATCAAAACCACTAGTAATGTCAGATGCAAATTGAAATGGAATTGCAAAATGCGAATGGTAATTATCAATTTTACAAATTGAGGTGAGTGACTCATGTGCTTGAATATAAATGAAAGTGATTTTTAAAAAAAATTCTTTTATATATTTGCAAGATAAAATCATGACATTGGAAAGATTAAACATATAGAGTAGTACTAATTTGTGCTTAAACTCGTTTGGAATTGGGTTAACATGAATGAGATCAATCAAAGTCATTAATATCAATTTTTCGTTTCATTTTCTCTCCCTCCCTTTTTGAGTTTTAACTTTTCTTTATCTCTTCAACTTATAGAAGGAAGGGACTCTACCTTGATCTCTCCCTCCCCTCCCAAGTTGCTTTTCATATATTTCCTCTTGTTTCTTTCCTTACTCTTCCGAACTAGTTTTGGATATGGGAGTTTTGCTCTCCTGATCTTAGATTTGAGAGTTTTTTCCTAAAATTTAATTCTAGATTTAAGGGTTTTAATGAATGAGTATTCCACCTTTAGTTTTGTGCTTGTTCAACATGTTTTTTTTTTTAAGTTTTGGCATCTCACACCTACTAAAGATCTCAACCTCATAGGTGTTAGATTTGACCGTATTCAACATGTTTATATTATGTCTATATAGTGATAGTCTCAGGAACGTCAAATCTAGGCGCACATTACCAAAAAACAAAATTGTAACTATAAATGGAAATCTTGATGTGTGCTCATATGATAATGCGTAATTCGGTGATTGGCCGTCGATTATTTCACTTGTATGCAATCACAGATTTGGTCTTGAAAGATGAATATGTGATTATTTATGCTAACCACACTCATATGGTATATACCTTTATTTTAGTTTGTTTTGGAGCCCTCTGAGCTTACCTTGTTACAGAAACTCTTAAGATTTCTTATGGATCATTTCATATATCATTTTGGTGGTAAATGAAAATTTATTTTGACAAAAAATAAATTGTCAAAATAAATTAAAGCCATCAAACACTTGAATGACCCGTAATTATGATTACATATTATCTATCACGCAACATGGGTTCGGCAATTCTCGAACACAAGTTGTTTTCAATTTGCATAGCGTAGACTAGGATTTGATATAAACGAAATGACCTGTTTTAAGACTTGTTTAATCCGTTCAAACATAAATCAATAAGGTTTGAGTTACCTTGTTACTATGTCATCTTCCGAACACGACACAAATAGGCACATTTTTTATCCAGTTTGGTGCTAGTTCGTAAAGACACTTTCATCGATAAAATTTATGAAATGACAGGAATGAGGGAAAAAAACAAAAGGCATCTTAAAAGATACGAAAGGCATACGTAAAGGAAAACTAAATTCCAACTCAACAATGTACAACTTCTTTGGGCTTGAGCTTTCGTATTTGTTAATGTATAAATACTGGGCTCGCGGATTTTAGGTAGTTCGAAGATGTATATTACCAAGGGGCGTGCCTAATCGAATTTGCTTTTTTTTTTCAGGTGCAATGAAATTACTCGTATCCTTTAAATGTGTATTAAATATGTAAGTATAAGTTATTTTGTATAAAACTTGATTTGATACATAATGTTAACATATATTTATAAATTCGTGAATGTATTGTATCCGTCGATTTCCAACACATGACACATTTAAATAAATAAAAAATGACATAATGGTACAAAATATTCAATGTAATCTATAAACTTTTAATTAGTTTAGTGTAATCCCTAAATTTTGACCAAATATGTAATTGAAGTTCTTAAAATTTTAATTTATTTAACATAATATTTGAATTTTAACGTAACATGTAATATAGTATCGTAAACTTTTTATTTATTCAATATCTTCCTTAAATTTTTGGTATATCTCCATATAGTCTATGAAGTAGATTGGATATGTATCGTAAATTTATAGATTATATTAAATAAATTAAAATTTCAGAGATTGTGCCGTATATACGCATTGTATATTTGATCAGAACCCGTAGAAAATTTATGTTATAATTCCTTAAAAGAATTGTGTGATCCGTACTATATTTCGAGATGCATGACCCGTTTATGGCCGTTCAAATAGACTTTTTTTTTTTTCCCCTATATACGGCGGGCGAAGGTGGTTCGCTCGTTGGCAAAAAAAAACGAATTTATTTTTCATTTCCCAGATCTCGAGGGCAGAGCAGATCAGATCTCGCCACGTGTAACTCCCGAGCCCCGACACTGCGGGCGGACTGACGCGCGGGTAGCCACGCGGATTGTCGTGTCGCGGAAGCGCAAAACGACAAAGGGGACACGCGTACGGCCGGGAGGGATAAAACAAGGGGACACGTCAAAGCCCGACGGTGGGGCCCGTACGAACATCCCATCACATCCCGATCGCTCCCCTCCAGAAAAAGAAAAAAAAATCCCACCACAAAAAAAATTAAAAAATAAAAAGAATAGGAGGGCGAAAAAGCTAGGATTTTCCTCGTACGGCGGGCCGTTTTTCGTTTTGTCGGGTAGCGCGGGGGCGCCACGTGTCCGCGCCTCGCGGCCCCATCGCGGCTGCGGCAGCCAGCCAGCCAGCCCTCTCCCCCACCCTTCTTGGAGGAGGAGGGGGAGGGCGCTCGTCACGTGACCGTTTTTATTGCATTTTGGCCCCCCTCCGATGGCAATTATTAATTTCCCTGCCACCCAAGTTGGCGAATTTGTACTATTGCCGCTTCGAATCTTCACCCGATTCGCGTGACCCCCTGTCGCGGCTGGCCCGTGTGTACTACTAGATGCGATGGACTGAACCGGCCACCTGCATTTGGGGTCTATCTGGTGGATGAAGGCATCTTTGCATTTCGAAGCGTGGCCGGGCCAGGGCACTGGTACATGGAAAGGCAAGTCCGTCGTAGGGGTTGAAAGGGTTGATACGAAGATGCGAATGAAACGTTGGTTTTGGAAGGCATGCCGACAGACAATTTGATTAATTGATAGCATGTGTGAATGACGTGTCTGATATACGAAATACAATTTCTCCGTTAGATGCGGTTAAAGTGATCATGATTTGAGCCCAGCCCTAGTTGACTTGAAGGACCAAGTTGGGGAGGCTATAAGCAATGCCTTTCTGGGCCTATCTGGCCGACATCGGTCTACTCAAACCAGATAAATGTAAATATAAATTTTCTTCTTCATCTTTATCATGAGTAGTTCTAGATTAAGACCTAAGGCCATTGTAGTGATCCTCCTACTCATTGATAGATGAAGATTTTGACTAATAGAGATCTGCCAGGTCAATTCTCTTGAGAATAGGGGAAAACGAGTACGAATTGCCCCCGGAAAGGAATTCTCCTATGCTACTTTTGTCAATGTCCAATCACATGCAATCTCATGAAGGGGAAAGCACTAATATCTCATCTCAAGGAGAAGGATATAAAGAAAATCTATATACTTATCAAATTTTATACCTTAACCTTATGGCTAGAGTACTATGAACATTACAAATGCATACTTGCATTTCTCCAATCTTGAGTATCATAATTTTTAAACACTCTTCGAGTAAGGATCATATTCACATATGTTCCACACTCGCCAACTTACGTGACACTAGTTAAGTGGTGCGATAATCGGTCGATTCTTGATTTGGTGACAAAGATTGTCGCGTTGTCAATCGAAAAGTCAATGTTGGGTGACTATCATTTATGCACCAATATCATCCACCAATATCATTTATGATCATCCATTATAGTTTAGCATTTACGTTTCAACTTCCCATCACCTCACATCTGTAATTTAGAATATTGATCCTACCCTCCATACAAAAAGTTAAATTAGCAATTGTCATAGAGAACGCAAAGGTACCGTTGAGTGGATAACACATTATTGATAATTAATGCTTCTAGATATTTTCTCCTTTTTTTGGCTAATAATCGTGTTTAAACTCCTATTTTTGGAAGTAGAGCAAGAGAACAACTTAGGGAGAAAGATACACAAATCATTCGGAAAATGCTGGCTGCGTGTATCATTTTCTAAGTAGAAAATCCTGCAACTCATGTGGCATAGTGACTAGACCTAATTGTTGTCAGATAAAAGAATTAAGATAGGAAAACACTAAGGTCCCGTTTGGTAAAAAGTGTTTATGTTCCCCAAAATATAAATTTTTATTCTTTTGTTTTGGGAACAAAAAAAGAACAAAAATGTGTTTGGTAAAACTTTTGTTTCTGGGAACAAAAAAAGTATTTTTTTTTTATTCTCGGGAATAGATTTGAAACATAAACAAAATGTAGTAAAAAGTTGTCTCTTGTTCCCGGAAACAATTTTGAGAAATAATTTTTGTTTGTCTTCTCTTTCTTTTTCTTTTTTTTTTTTTTGGCCAGTCGGCAATGACCTTGTCGGAGGGTCACCGACCCTTGAAGATGTCGTGCCATGGCAAGGCTCGTCTTCACCAGCTTGCGCAAGATCAGCCTTGCGCTCGCCCAACCTAGGTGAGGCGGAGCCTCGCCAGAGCCTCGTCAGTCGACACGAGGCTCGGCCTTACTGATGGTTAGGCAAGACTCGAGCTCGCCAACCCTCACCCTACCTCGCCCAGCCAATCACCAATTATCGGCAATCGGCCACAAAGAGGAAGAATGAGAGAAAATGAAAATAAAATAAAAACATTAAAAAACTAAAAGAAATAACAAAATTATACAATTTTAGCAAACACATTTCTTTCCTGAGAGTAGAAATTTTGTGCAGTTACCATGCGCGTTTTTATACTTAGAAATTGTTCCTGCAAACAGAAACAAAAAAAAAAAAACTATTTCTGTTCAAAAATTGTTCGCTGGAACAGAAATGTTATCAAACATGCCATAAACTTTCTAAAGTCCCCCCCCCCTCTTTTTTTTTTTTTTTGTTTAAATTCCCGATCCAATTTAACAATTGTCACCTTAGATTTCGAATTTCTCTTGCAACATCTTCCCCAAAATCTAAGGAGACCAAATTCATAAAATAAAAAATGAATGGTCCAACCCTCCGATTCTGGAATGCCCTCGAAATGGACAGAAGCGCTAGGAATTCGTGGTGGTGGGGCGCCAAAACTGTCACTGGTTGTGCTGTTTGCTCCGTTAGGAAACGGGGGAATTTGTAGAAATAGTACCTTACCTGCCGCTACGGCAAATTGCATTGAAGGGCCTGTAGAGAAGCTAGCTCTCTCTCTCTCTCTCTCTCTGTCTTTTTCGCTTTTAAGGACAATTTGGAGTAAGTTCCAAGTGTAATGGGGCTCGTGTACATTTTTCTGTAATGAGTTGGTGGGATGGATTTTGGCTGAAGACTCGCAGAGCTTTTGATGCTTCTGCACATGGCTGCTTTTGGTCTTTTATCCTTCTTTTCCTCATCACCCTGCTCCACGTATTCATCACCATGTCTCTCTTGGAATCATGAGTAGAGAGGGCTGTGGAAGTTTTTGCGATATTTTCGGACATTGTTTCTGAGGATGCGCTGTTGGTAACTTTCGATAAGTCAAGTCCATAGGACGTGGGAATACATTACTAGGGCCTCAAAGAAAATTTGGGTAAAATTCATGGGGCTGGTGGGACCTTGGATGACTTAACTAGGGATGTCGGCGGATCGAGTTAAATTGGTTTTACACACTGTTTGAATCTTGGACTGTATATGGGTTATCCTAAACCCCATCTCAACTAGAGATTAGTTTTTTTTTCTTTTTCTTTTTTTTTTGGAGAGGGCTCTAAATAAAATAGAAATGACTTTATTTGGGTTTGTATATGCATATTTATTAATTTGACATAATGAAACTACAAACTATTGGAGCTTGGGCAGGCTTGTTATTTTTTGTATATACAAATTCGTTTTGTCCCTCATCTATGTTTGGCACACTAATATAAGAGGTGAGATCTCCATTTCTAGCAACATAAAATTAGTATCCTCGATGTTCACTAGGCTCCAGATGACCTATGTCCAATTACAATTATCATCCACTGCACACCAGCGTTATCGAATAGTCTTTAGTATTACCCGGGATGTGTTTATATTATTAGAAATTTCATGATAAAAGAAAATATTTTTCATAAAAATCATTTTAAAGGAAAGTAATTAGTTTTCCTTTATGTTGTGTTTCAAAGTAACCGATTTCCATCTTACTAGAAGCAAAAGTCATTGTCTCCCAATTTAAGGTCTTTTTTTAGTCTTGGAATATATTTTTCATAGATCGATTAATTTTCTATCATGCAAAAGATGTGAAGTCGGAACACAAATCTTCCTTCAAACATGTCGGCCTCTAAGTTTTTCTTTTTTCTTTTTCCATATAATTCAATTAAGAAAAAGGAACTTTGGTTGATATTCTAAACTTGTTGCTTTGGGGGTACCAAAGCAAACATCTTTTCTTTAGGATGCTCTAGAAGGGCCTGCCTCCTAAGGAGTTAACTGCCTTGATATGCTCAACCAGAACGTGGCCCTTGGGTTCCCATGGGTGGAATCTTATTTGAGAGTACATGAGAATTTAAGTCGTGGGGTCATGAATATGATAGACAGAGACATGGACATTGAAGACTAAGCTTTTTTTTACTTTGAATTCAAAGGGGCTGCCATTTTTCCTGTTCAATTTGATCATGCACCCCTTTGAGTGAAAGAAAGACTAAGTTGAGATCCAAGGGAATGAAATTATATACACATATTCTAGTATTTTCATAGTGTTCCGGGATTTGCGGTGACTATACATATTAAATATATAAATGTGTACAAAACTCATGTCATTATCTCACCCTTTAGTTAGAAGATTTTTTTTTTTTTTTGGTTTTGTTTCTGAAAGCAAAAAAGACAAATTTTCATGGGAAAACATCAATTGGTATTAGAAAAAAGAAATCCATATATAATCAATCCAAAAAAAGTGTTTTGTTTATCTCCATGAAAAATTGAGTAAAATGTTTTTTTTTTGGTAACTCAGGGAATCTCCTAAGCCGACAGCCCATTGAGGTAAACCCTGGAGCGGTAGAGTCACCACCACTCTTGCCTGCCGGATAAGTCGTGGGTTCCTTTCCAACAAGGCAAACGACGCAAGGAGTCGAACACTGGACCTTTCGCAAAAAAAACAAGTGCTCAACTAACTATGCTACCACTATGAGTGGTTAAAATTTAGCAAAATGTTAATCTCTTCTGTTTAGGGTAATGCATTTCTTATCGTTCAGAAAAAAGGAAACTTGATCATTTCTTACTCATGTGATTGGGAATGTGTACAGATAAATTGACGTGCGATTTGCATGCATCCTAGTGTTTTGGAAACTGGGTTATAAATTTGCAATCTCCTACGTTTTCTTGCCCTCTTGCCTCTTTCCCGTGTCCAAAAATGGGGAGGAATTTCTATTTTCCTTCAAATAATGAAAAGATGCGAGACGATGCGGTGTCATCTTCTTTTGTCCGGTCTCTCTTGCTATAGGCTCAAAAACAATAGAAAAAACACTTATGTTTATAAACTCAATTTTCTTAGAAAACAGCCTATGACATGGTAATTAAGGACACGTTTGGTAGCACTTTTGTTTCAGAAATAATTTTTTAATATAAATAGATTTTTTTGTTTCTATTTTTGAAAATAATTTTTTAGTATAAAAACGCGCTTAATAATTGCATAAAATTTCTATTTTTGGGAAAGAAATGCGTTTGGTAAAATTATATAATTTTATTATTTTTTTAATTTTAAATATTTTTATTATATTTTCCCTTTTTTCTTTTATCTCATTCTTCCTCTTTGTGGCTGCCGATCGGCTGGGCAAAGTCCGGCAAGTTCGTTGGAGCCTCACTTGACCACCGATGAGACTTGGCCTCCCTGGTGGTCTCGGTGGCCAAGTGAGCCTCGCTAGGACACTAGCGAGGCTCGACCTCGCCCAGGCAATGCGAGTTTAGCCTTGCCTTAGCCTGGTGAGGTTAAGCCTCGTGCCGATTGGCAAGGCTTGGCGTCTCTAGGGGTCGGCAATGCTGCGATGAGGTTGCTATCCCTCGTCTGGCCAGTCGCCGATGCCGACCATGGCCAAGGCTAGTGATTGGCCAAAAGAAAGAAGAAGAAGAAAAGAAAGAGAAGAAAGAAAAATTGTTTCTAGAAATTGTTCATTAGATTAAGAAGTTACTTTTTTATACTTCTTATTTTTATTTCAAATATGTTATTGGGAACAAAAAAATAAATCTTTTATTCCCGAGAACAAAAGTTTTACCAAATATGTTTTTATTCTTTTTTTTTTTGGTAATCCAGGGAACCCCGCCCCTAGAATTTGAACTCTTCCCCTTCGTGAGGGGGAGAGAGTCCAAGTCAGTTGTGCCATTGCAGGCGGTGGTTCTATTCTTTTTTATTTTTATTTTTTGTAACTTAGAGAATCCCGTAAGCTGACAATCAGCGAGCAAATCCTAGAGGAGCGACTGCAAGACCCACCATCACGGTACTCCAGGTAAGAATCCCTAGCAACACCTCTGGGATTCGAATTCCTCTCATTCGTGAGGGAGAGAGAGCTCAAGCCAGCTGCGCTGTTGCAGGCAGTGGTTCTATTCTTTTTTTGTTCTTGGAACAAAAGAACATAAATTTTTGTTGCAGAGAATAGAAACACTTTTTAACAAATAGGTCGAAATTCTAGGGGCTTGTTAAAAAAATTAAAAATCTAAAGCGAAAAAT
Source organism: Eucalyptus grandis x Eucalyptus urophylla (assembly GCA_028830015.1). Lineage (NCBI taxonomy): Eukaryota > Viridiplantae > Streptophyta > Magnoliopsida > Myrtales > Myrtaceae > Eucalyptus > Eucalyptus grandis x Eucalyptus urophylla. The sequence continues at coordinate 54,294,620 of CM054190.1, read as the reverse complement.
TTTGTAATTAATATATATTAACAATGGAGTATGAAAAAACCTTACCAAAAAAAAAAAAAAACAATGGAGTATGAAAATCTTCTAAATCAATTTAATAAGCACATTAAGTTGTTATTAAGACTTTGTTTGTTTTGTGAAAAATGAATGCTTTGTAAGTTTTTTTTTTTTAAAATTGATTATATCACTTACAAGAATGAATAATTGAAACAAATTTTTGTAATCCACGAAAATTGTCACTAATGCAAATATTTTTGACGATACAAATAATAATTTAAAAAAAATTAATTTTCAAATTATTTATTTTTCGTTACTTCGTTTGTTGGGTGGCTACTATACCAACCTATCTAGTGGTTGCTAGAGTGTGCAAATATATCCTAATGTGAAGTCTACCTTCTTCACTCTTTATCTATCTTTGTTTTTCCGATAGAGAGAGAATACGGTGGATAGTACAATCTCTCACCCCATGGCGCTTCTTTCATTTATTTCCTCCGTAAGCCTTTTAAGGACCTGCTCAGGTCCAATTTCATAGAAATATATGACATGAAAAATATATTTCTAAAAAAACTAATCAATAGCAGAATTAATTTGTTTTTGTAAACGATTTAAATAATTATTTTGAGAAACGTGTTTTTGAAATCAATTATTTTTCGAAAAATGCACCGAGCCAAAGTGTCTCAATAATTGAGTTTTGATATCTTATTTATTGTTTCCAACTTTTTCCCTTCTTATCTATGATTATTCGATTCGCATTATTAAATTCAAACGGACAATTCATATGGCACCTATGCCTAGGTAGATTCTAGATTTTAACAATGATTTTTATTTAATGTTTTTCCTTTTTTATCTTTCACGCGTATCCTTTTTTTTTTTTTTTTTCACGCGTATCTTTTACTCCCCTACTCCGCCTGAACCTCGCTTGCGGTAGCGGCGACCCAACCCAACCCAACCCAATTTCCCATTTTCTCCCTCGGTAAAAGCTTTTATAGATCGACAGCCCCCCATCCCTCAATGCCCCGCGTACTCCCATGCCACAGTGCCACGTGGAGAACAGTGCGGGGGAAATCGCCACGTGTAAGCCCTTAACAGGCCGGTCGCGCAGGATCCACCCGTCCGCCCCGTCAGGGTAGCAAAGCTCCGGCGAATTTTTATTTTAACCGCGACAAATCGGCATGTTGCTTTCCAGTTTCTACCGCCGAGGTAAATTCTCTTAACCGCGGTTAAATACCGCCCAGACCAGAGTTAAGCCCCCCCCACCCTCAACCGCTTTAAATAGCGTCAACTTCTTCTTCCTCATCCTCCATGAAATTCCATAAACTTCCAAAAACCCTCTGCAACTTTTCGAGCTCCGGCAGGAGGAAAAAAAAAAATAATAAAAAAAAAGATGATGCTTGGAGAGTCTCACCGTCCTCCTAATCCGACGATCGACGTTCCTCCCTGGCCGATCCTGGACGATCCGACGGACGACGCCGTGCCTCACTCTCCGTACTCCCCTTACACGCTCAATGCTGGCTATGGCGGCGGCTGCGACTCCTCTCCCTCCGGCGCTGGCCCCGGCCACTTCCAGGACGTCATGGCGGCGCTCCGGCGGTTCCTGCCGTCGAACCGCCCCGACACGGACCCGGACCCGGATATGACGTCCTCCCGCGAGGCGGACTTCCCCATGGACGTCTACTCCTGCGACAACTTCCGCATGTACGAGTTCAAGGTGAGGCGGTGCGCGCGGGGGCGGTCGCACGACTGGACGGAGTGCCCGTACGCCCATCCCGGCGAGAAGGCCCGCCGGCGGGACCCGCGGAAGTACCACTACTCCGGCACCGCGTGCCCGGAGTTCCGGAAGGGGAGCTGCCGGAAGGGCGACGCGTGCGAGTTCGCGCACGGCGTGTTCGAGTGCTGGCTCCACCCGGCGCGCTACCGCACGCAGCCGTGCAAGGACGGCGCCGGGTGCCGGCGCCGCGTGTGCTTCTTCGCGCACACGCCGGAGCAGCTCAGGGTGGTGACCCCGCAGCAGAGCCCCCGGGGAGCCGCGACGCAGCTCCCGTTCATGGCGTCCCCTAGCACGGTCTCGCCGGAGGATTCGCCGCCGATGTCGCCGATGTCGGCCGCGGTGACGCACCAGTCGCTGAGCCGCTCGCTCGGGTCGAGCTCCGTGAACGAGATGGTGATGGCCTCGCTGAGGAACCTGCAGCTCGGTAAGGTTAAGACCCTGCCTTCCTCTTGGAACGCAAACGCGCATGCCACCACGGCCGCCGCTACCACCGCCTCTTACGGGTCGCCGCTGCGACCCGGTTTCTGCAGCGTGCCGACGACGCCGACGCGTGTGCCGGCCCGGCCGGGGATTGGTTACAGGGATTTCTGGGACCAGGTGGAGGAGGAGGAGGAGCCGCTGATGGAGAGGGTGGAGTCGGGGAGGGACTTGAGGGCCAAGATGTTCGAGAAGCTGAGGGAGGAGAGCTCTCTGGACCGGGCCGACCCGGAGCATCCTAGCCTAGGCGGCGGCGGACCGGACGTTGAGTGGGTATCGGACCTGGTGAATTGATTCGGATCTTGGTAAGTGGGAAGCGACAAGGGAGTGGTTGTTCGTGTTCCTTTTTTGGGGTTCTTCTGTTTGCAGTGTACAGGACATGGATGGATGGATGGAGAGGGAGAGAGGAGGGGCTATGGTATCCGGAAGAGAAGCAGCAATTCAAGATTCGGTGTATATATAAGAGTCTTTAGTGTTAAATTATTAATTAATCACCATATATATATATGTAGTAGATACAAATATTGTAGAAAGAGGTTTCCTTGGGGGGCTTTCTGAGAAGAAGATCAGATGGAAGCTGAAGCTGTCCTGATCTTTTGTATTTGTGGGGTGGTTTTCTGGGAAGATAAGCAAAAGATTGCGTCATTTTTTTTGAGGTCGGGAAGCAGAAATTGGATTTGGCAAAATTTTATTCCCTCTTTTGGAAATGTTAAAAATTTGGGGCAGAGTGATTAAGGTAAAAGCTAGCACTCTCAACTGATTGTTATTAGTGTTCGTTCTGGCACCTTTTATCTTTTTTACCGTCGTATGTATGGACTGGCCGAGGTTTTTCATCCCAGCGATTCCTGGGTGTCTGTGTATATCTGAAGCACCGTATGATAAATGAAAATCTGTTCTTTTGTCATCTCCCATACCTTGTTTCCCTCGTTCTTGTGTCTGTTTCCTGTCGATCTTCCTGGCCCCTTCTGCGAATTTGCTTCTGGCAAAGCTGCTCGGTTGTTCTTGAGTTCAAGTGTAATCTGGTCGTGGTCGTTCCTATGGTCCTTCCATGGAGGAAGAAAAGCTTTGGAAAAGAACTTTTTAATCAGCACCCGACAAACTGCCGGAATATCGATCGGATTTTAGTGACTCGCGGCTTCGTTCTGCGGGCGTGAATTTGTCTGCTCTTATTATTATTTTTTTTATATTTAATTTGAGTCTCGTGAAGCACTTATTTTTAATTTTTTTTTTCCGGACTCAAAATAGTATTCTGGATTTTTCTAGATGTAGTAGTATCCGTACGGAAAATTGTATAATGGTAAAATGGAAATTCTGAAGTGACCTTGCTTATCTTTTTCAGGTGTATGCTCGGGTGATGGTACTTTTACCTTGCCACTCGATTGTTTCAATGAATAATTAAGAAAATAATTTTTTGAAATGCAGTTGGCTTGAAATAATTATTGAATGGAAATTTTACTATTATAAATGAAAATTTATGTTTAAATATTTTTAATGAACGGTGGAAATATTTTTTGTTTATTCTTTGACAAATAAAGATGTAAAGTTATCTTATTTGTAAAAATATTTAAATAATAATTTTTATTTTTATTTAACAGTTTTTAGAATCATTAGAGTTGAATCTGATGAGGTTTTATTTGCCTCTAATTAAATATCAAGTTAAGTATGAAAGAATAGTATTAGAATCTTTAAATAATAAATTATATTTTTATTTAATAATTTAAAATGTAAAAATATTTGACACACGGTCTATAAAATTTCATAATATTTTAAAAATTATTTATTTATTGATAAATAAAGGGAGCAAAATATTATGTACCGCGATAAATTTAAGGTTCTCATCAAATTCCTGAGATGTTCCCGTTGTCTAGGAAGTTCTAAACTATGGTCATTTTGAATAAAATTAAGTTCTTTTGTGTAATTGGCTGTAAGACTTGGTGTGTTGATGATACCTAAAATAGGTCGGAGTGCATCATAGTTAAGAGTTTTCTTATGGTATTTTTGTGCAAAAATTTAATGAAAGCAGCCCTCAGAACGATCGAGAACGAAAGCTAAAGCACGAGCTTAGACATGGGCGACAACCGTCTATTATTTTTCCCCCTCCAAACACGCAAAGATGTCTTCGCATTTATTTATTCATTCATTTTTTTTGGGTCAAAGTCTTCACATTCACTTCCCCAGTAAAACGCTCTCGAGCTTTCCCTCGGCTCCCCTCTGTCCGTTGGATCGGCCTACCCCGTCCACGAGCCGTCGGATGCGCCAGAACCGTCCTCTTTTTGTCAGTGCACAGGGATCTAGTGATGCAAGCACAGTTTCCATTTGTCATTAGCCCCGTGGATTAAGGTGAAAAGAAGAGACAAGTGGAAAGAACAGAGCACGAAAGCCAAGTCCGGCGGTTTTACCGATTCGTGTTTTTCGTGATGGTGAAATTGCTTTTGTCTGAATGGGGTTTCAAGACAATTGGACTTCTCCTCTGGGGTCCCCTTTTGGATTGAATCCGGGCGACACTATCCTACGACTAAATTTGAGCTAGGATTGCGAAAGACCCTTGTCATACTTCTAGATTGTGGGAGAAGAGAGAAAGGAAAAAAGGAGAAGGCTAGAAAGTCTTCTGAATCCATTCCATCCCCCGTGAAATTAAGGGTGACTTTACGATTGTCGTGGCCTCTTTGAAATTTGGCCTCCTTCTCTACTTTAAAACTTTTTTTTATTCCGGATTTTGTGAGTTTCTCGATTTTGACTATTTTGTTACTTCAATTATTGGTATATAAACTTACGTGTACTTTTTTTTATCTTACAAAGAGAAATCAGTGGTGCGAGCTAAAACTCAAAAATGACTAATAAGCATGAGCAAACAAGTGCAATTAGACGAAAGGGTAGATTATTTATCTATAGTTCGGCCTACTATAAATCGAAGTCATTACTTATCGATGAATAAAAGAAAAATTGAGGCACTAAAAGCTTAAGTTGCTAGAGTGCTTTGCTATCACAAGGGGTTCTTTTGGGTTTTGCTTGTTTTGTCTTGTGACAGTTAAAAAAGAATAGTAACCATTTTTACTCTTCCATTAGAATCTAACTCAATTTCATTATTTTAAAAAATAATGAAAATTATGTGGAAAATTACATATTAGAGGTGATTCATAGGCGGATTTGGGCCGGACCATCACATTAGGCTTGAAATGTTGCCCAAGCTCATCTACTGAAAAAAGATAAAAAAAAAAAAAACTTGTAATAAGAACTATGCAAATTCAATGTGCTTGGTTTGAGCGTTGTAAGACCGGGCTAGAACTTTCAACGATAGGCCCTTGTTTAGGCCTGCTTAGAAGTGCCTTCAGGCCTTATGGCATTGCCTTGCCTATGGGTTGCTATACTCATGATCAGGTTTACTATAGTAAGTTCATATTTTGAGAAGATTTCACATGCCTAAAATTATATAAAAAAGAAGTTACGATGCTTGAATCGTAATATTTGAAGGGAAATGTCAAAAATAAAAAGTCACTTCAATGAATTTTAAGTACCAAAACTCTTAAGGTTTGAACTATTTACATTGACTCATCTATTTCCTGTTGAGAAAAGGAATGCTGACGGGGGAGTGGAAACCCAAAAATGAATGGAGGAAAAGTCAAAGATATGAAGCATGAGAAAAGCTTTTATTTAAGTTAAACACGTAAATCTTCAGATTTCATATTCTGTCTTATCCAATCCTGTCTTAACTCAAAATTTAAATGACCAAACACCATTCTAATCTTCTAGATTACTCCTCTTATCCCCGACCCTGTTATTTCGGCGCCAGTTAATCCAACATAATTCAGTGTTCAAAACAGGAATTTCCAATAGCAGGGTAATGGGATTTGCCTTTACAAAAACCCCTCTTGGATGCACAGTCAATCAAAGTGGTGGTCGATTGTGGATGACAATCATCAACTTTTCTATGTCAAAGCAAAGAATATTTGTCTCTTATGGCCAAATTCTAATCATCATCATCATCCCTTAAGCTGCAATCTTAAATTTTCTGTCTATGACAAGCAAAGCTAAGAATCCAGGAAAAGGATGGCCTTGTAGTGCATTTTCCCGGCACACGGAAGCTCCGGTCAAAACGAGTGAATGGTACATCTTCCACGAGTTCAAAGTCCCATGGCCGATGCCAAGACTGTTAGGTTTTGTGCTTTTCAAATTCCATCATCCTAATAGCTAAGGTTTTATTTTTTGTTTTTTGGCTTTTTTAAATCTTCGTACTATAGGCTAAAACGTCGGGTAGATTACGTCGTTTTTCTTTTTTGTTAATTTTGGGCGGGGCATGGCCTGACTTGTATAGATTATCACTAAAGAGATGATGCATACCTTTCGATGGCTACCTATGTATTGTCTGTAACAATAATAATTCAAAGGCGTGATTGCACGCCATGATGTGTTTCGCCACTAAATTTCCACATCCACGCTTTGATGGATAGGTTGATAGTGAAAAGGGAAGAAGCAGGCACAGATGAGGGTCACCGTCAAATTGCCTTTGCTTGGTAAGTCAATAGAATTATATAATTTTTTTTTTCTTGCGCAATCAAATATCGACTTCGTCTATGCAGATTACGCAATCGATTAGCGATTTCATCCTTGTGCACGCTATTCCATTACGTGGAATGCTTTGGTTTATTAGATAAGGAAGTGAATCAATTCCAAATTAAACCTCGGAAAACTTGTCGAGTACCAAGATACCCAATCTTCATGTACATCTCCGAGGATTTATCTGTTTTTTCGATGATGTCCCACGAGTGTTGAGTACCAAGAAAAATTCTATTCCTCTACAAATTATCTTTTCGTTATTTTTTTTTTCCAGTTTTATCAAATTTGCTACTTTTGGCAAGGCCACTTGTAACTTTTGCAAATATTGATTTTATCTTTTGGAGTATTTCTTAGTACAAACTGTGTGGTTATATAACTTGTTGGGCATGTTAGAATGTTGAACTTCAATCAACTCTTACATGATCATTGTTCGTAGGTTTGTCGATGTCGGTATTTGATACGGTTAGAAATGGCCTGATTTGGGCTTTGCTTGAATTAAGCTTTTGGTCTTTGGGCCTTTCGCCTGTTGTGGGCCCAAACTTGGAGGCCAGAAATGGAGGCCCATTTCTATGATTGGACTATCATGGTCTCGGTAATTCTTTCTCACTAAAAGAAAAGAAAAACTTATTATCTGCTTTTCCTCTGGTTACTGTAAATTTGTAATTACCAAAGCGGGCCTGGGCGTTGCGATGAAAATTTTTAACATTGATTCTTTAATTTATTTTTAGTAAAAATACTATTTTAATATATTTATTTATTTTTATATTGAATGACTTATTTACAATTTAATATGATCAAGGTCAGAAGTGAAACATATGTTACTTATTAAAATGACATGGCCTCTCATGCTATGTGTTCTTAATAGAATAAATGTCAATACAGCACTCTAAAATTGTAATTTTGTCAATTTAGCACTTCTTTCTCATATTGTTTTAGATGTGATAAAAAAACTGATTTACCTATCATTTGATACAATTAATGTAAAATATTAATAGATAGAAAAAGAAGTAAATTAAAAAGATATACTCGTATAGAAAGACTTGTACAGTTTCGTGAAAAAAATAAAATGAAATGAACTTATTTGGTGAAGGGAACTAAATTTCTTTAGCAACTTCATTCATTGTTTTTCTGATATCATTTATCATAATGATTCTTTTTTTGCTTTAGTTTGATAAGCTAAACTAATTTGATAAAAAAAATTGATATAAAATTAGGTCTAATTTCTACAAAAAAAAAGAGTTTGTATCTTCGTATTTAGACAAAATAATAAAATAATAAATATACACTTCATGGTTGTCAAGAGATAAAAAAATTGAGGTCTTTCGATTGGCTCCTTCATTTCCCTGTACTGCGCCTAGGCAACCCTAGGGAAGGCATCGCGGGGATCTGGAGTGGCTGCCTGTACCCTGTAAGGGGTTGTGGCCGGGTTAGCCAATGGGGCCAGAATTTTTGCGTCCCCCGGGTCCTAGGGACTATCCTATTTTTTCAGGATGTTAGAACCTTTTAAGAATTTGCTCAGGTCCAACACTTGATAATAATAAGTGGCAACCCCTTTTATACACACTCGCCAGTGGAAGACAAATTAATTGTAATTAATATTATTACCACAATAATATCAAAGTATTCTTCTTTTATTATCCTAAATTCTATTTCTTACGTAATATATCCATTAAAAAAACTGAAATGCTTTTTTTATTTTTTTATTTTTTATTTGGATTCAACTGCAGGATACTTTTAAAGGCCTATCAACAAAGTAAAATAGAAAATGAAAAATAATAAAAGACACATGCGTTGATTGATTCGGATATGCATAATAAAAAAATTACAATCCTACACTCAAAAGATAAGTTGAAAAAAGAAAAAGAAAAACAAATGATAAATTTGTCTTTGCTTGGATTAAAAGAAAACAAAGAGAGGAAATCGTATGCTAGTTTAAAACGGCGTGCGATGTATTATCATGGACATTCAAGAGCTTCGCTCTTAGTACACCACTATAGTGTTCTTATAGATATGGCCCCAACAGTGGTCATTCAAGTTGAGATTATCATAATTGATCTTGCAGAGCGATTATTATGACAACGAAATATTGTCGTACGATCGCTTAATAATATGTCATAGATTATTTTTGAGAGCGTACAAATCTGGCATGTTTGTAAAAGTGAACGATATTTGTATGCACAATCGTGAATTTCGTGAATATATGGTTTCACGTGTGAATATGAAGACTAATCGAATCTCTCTCGAACACGACACCGGATTTTGGGTGATGAAAAGATTTCGACTGCGTAGCTATTGTAGCTATTGTAAAAATGTCAAAAGAGCACAGAGCCCAGGACTTGGTCCTATGAGGGTCCATCACTTCATCTAGAATCCAACTCGTCTGAGAATTCTATCACCAGAGTGGTTGGCCTTCATATCTATTTCTAGATAATTGGGGGCCCCTGCGGAATCCCTCAGTCGCTCCTCGGTCTCGGAAAACCTCGTTTAATCTCAGGACAGAGATTCAACCGACCGGTCATGGCAATAGAATAACCTCGACTTTATTCCCACTCGTTCCCTGATGGGGCTGCGTTGACAAGCTAGCTCAAAGTGGGCGGCCGTAAAGACTTGAGTAGCAGAGAGATCGCTGATCCCGGTCGCCTTTTCACAACCTTTTTCATTTATCAAAAAACAAGGTGGAGATTTCTTATTCTGGGCACGTCCATAATTAGCTGGCTACCTGGGGGAGAACTAGTATAGCAACCCATCGCCACAATTCCTTACTCGAATCCGAGTTCCCGGAACATGAGTCCAATTTGCAGTTTTAGGTTCTTGAGTCAAAGAGCGTGGGAATGTTTGCTTGGCGTAGGGGTTAAAGCTCAGTTCATAATCTTTATCTGGGTGAAGAGGGAAACTACCCTGGATAAACAAATGAACTTTATCTCAGCACAGCCGGGAAGAATTTTTCTTGTGAGGATCTTGTTTGGACAAGCTTTGAAGTTGACACTATCATATACGACAATTGATTATCGATCTAAACTCTTTCTATCAAATAACCTAATCACGTGTCCAGAAGCGTGGACTATACGCTAGATGTCACGAAACATCCTATACTGCAAATAAGTTTTCAGTATTATGACTGATTCTGTCATCATATTATTTATTAAAACGTGGGTCGACATCCTTTTCATCTACCAGTTTTTTTTATAGATGGCAATGTGCTTTTGAGTTGCGATCACATACCGTTTCTCGCCTCGTCCGCCATTGCATAAGCGACCCGGTTAAAAAATCCAAGAGGCTGATTTTGTAAATTCTACTAGGTCTTCAACGACTTGCTCATCAGAAATTCCACAAGATGATCTCATAAGGCAACATACATTTCTTCACGGAGAACCCACACTGACTTGGCTCTCTCACCTAAGTTCACAAGAAATTGTAGCTGCAAGCAAACGTTGCATCGAGACAAGAACCTGATTGGAAAAGAAAGACTGGGCAAGTCACTAGGTCAAGGTGTGTATGTCCCAAGTTTGTCATCCACCGCAATTCTTGCTATATATAATAGCTACAAACGCTCATCGAGCAGCTCTCTTACTAACTTGGGTTGGGGTCTGTTTGGCTGTTCTACTGTCCCTGAGCTCTTGTCTAGTCTCACCAAGTGGCGGCCATGGTAAGAGCTCCTTGCTGTGACAAGGCTAACGTGAAGAGAGGGCCTTGGTCACCTGAAGAAGATGCCACTCTCGTGAACTACATAAACAAGCACGGAACCGGTGGCAATTGGATCGCTCTTCCTCGCAAAGCCGGTCTCTCTCTCTCTCTCTCTCTCTCTCTCTCTCTCTCTCTCTCTCTCTCTGAGATTGCTTTTCATGTGCTCCTTTTTAACTTGAGATTGCGAGAAATATTGTTGAGCGGAGTTCAGGACTCTCAGGATTGTGTAGAAAGTTTTCAGTTTCCGTCTTCTCTTGAGGAACTTGATTGTTTCATCTGGATGATTAATGGGATCTTCTTTGTTTTTGGATGTCGAAGGGCTTAAGCGCTGCGGCAAGAGTTGCAGGCTAAGGTGGCTGAATTACCTGAGGCCAGACATAAAGCATGGAGGTTTCACTGAGGAGGAGGATCACGTCATCTGCACTCTTTTCTTTACCATAGGAAGCAGGCAAGCTTTAACAAAGTTCATTCCATAATCGGGATCTTTTTTCACACTAGTTGATTTCATTAGACTTCAACAAACTTCCGCAACATTTTAGTTATGCCAAAGTCCCGATAGAAACACCATGCTTGCTGTTGACGCAGGTGGTCGGTAATTGCTTCCAAATTGCCAGGAAGGACAGATAATGATGTGAAGAACTACTGGAACACCAAGCTGAAGAAGAAGCTAATGAAGCAACTGGCTTCTCTGAAAACAGTGCCTGAAAGTAACTTTGACTATCGGGTCTGCGCACAGAACTCAGCCTCAATCGATCCTGAGACCAAGAATCGGGAATATGCTGCTAATTCAATGGGGTTCCCCAAGCAGAACTTCAATCCAGGAATACCCACTTCAAACTCGAGTCTTCTCTGTCTTTCAAGTCTCACTGAAGTTTCGGATTTTAGCCATGTACCATCGTCCACGCCAGAAGTTTCAAGTCATTCTGATTCGTGTTCTGTGGTGATGAAGAGCGAATATTCAGGGTCTGCAAACGGCGGTTCCGAACAGGACCAAGTCCTGTTGGACTTTGATTTTGATAGTATGCTCAATGACTTTGGCTTCCAAGATCAGAGCAGCTAAGCACAGTTCATATTTCCCAAATGTCACGTTCACTTGTCAAGTCATCAACATAAGGAAAAAAAAAAAAAAAGGAACCTTTTAAGATTTTTCAGCAGGTGATGGGAAATTTTAGTGTCCTAATTCTATCGAAGCGGTCTGAAGGGTGATTTATTCGAAGTTAGATGTGAGATTTCACTGTTCTTTGTCATGATATATATTTTGCTGTGGCCTACTCATCAGAATCTCCAAGGTATATCCTCGGTTTACGTCTTGATGAATCAAAGTACTTGAATACAAAATGCAATGAGCAAAGTTTGCTCGTGAATTTACATCAGCTGACTCACTCAAAACTGGAAAATCAATTCTTTAGTTTGTTAGTGATGTAATCGACAGAGCCCATCGCAAAAATTTATGTAGGATCCTGTCTTCTGCAAGGATGATATAATACACATGCTAAGAGACATAATGGTCCATACATCGCTTGCATGAGAATGACGCGACAACCCTCGAAGGGTGAGCGCTAGTAAATTGGCGAAATGTATATCATCAAAGTCTTGGCTATGATATATCATATACCGTAACTGCTACGATTGTATGGTGAAGCCAATGCCTTTCCTCGGAACTATCTAATGAATTTCAGTGTAGAATCTGTTCTTGCTTCTATTCCTCTGGCTGGCATATCTTCTTCGGTTCAAATTGTGACTCTTCAAACGGCTGCGCAGGTCCCTCGGGACCTTCTGTTCTAGGAAATTTCGGAGCATAGACTATTCCACGAGATTGACGCACCTGTGCTTTTTCCCAGGTTACATTTGACTATGCCGTGAGAACAGCAGTTTCACCACGAAGGCAGACGTTACCTTCCAGTGATGACGGCTCCATGAAGTCAAATCATTAACTTTTTAATTTCCAAAAGCAGCGTCTCACATCATATCTTTGAATTGCTGGAATAAACTAACCAATCATTTCATTTAATGAGTTTAGTAGAGCAGAGAGACCCCAATCAGCTTGTCACAGGCCATGTTTCCTTGAACCTTCCTCGCTTCTTGACAATTGCTTTGTTTACTGGAAACCCATTTGAAAAATCCACTGATTGAGGCGGCCCCGGACAAAGAAATTTTTGAAAGCTAAAGGCTCACATTTGCCTCTACTAAATGACTTGAATATGCTTTATCCGATTAAGGTCTTGCGAGACTCAAAAATGTGCCATGAGTCAACAGGAAAGAGCTTTGTTTACTTTTGGGCAGCACTATGCCCTTCTTTTCTTTAACTTCCTGTTTAAAATATATCTGATCCATCCTTTTTCTGTCTTCCATATTATACCAGTAGTCTCCTGTTTTCTGTTCTATAATGAAGTGCACTCTTTTGTGTACTTTTCTGATAGACTCAATAAAGCTCTCCAGCTGTTCTTTCATGCAAAAAGAAAGACAGATGAACATGGCTGGAAATGGAGTTGTCAACTTTGTCATGAGTCATCTCCCTGAGGTCCACACTAATTTTCCTAGTGGCTGATCTTGCAAGGAGTGCTTCGTGATCATCGATGGTCCCCGGCTCTCTTCTCATCCTTCTTTTCACTTTCATTAGGTCAGCTATTTCCTCGAAACCCTCCAATACTTCTTTCCTCCCGCGATAAATTAGATGTTTCCCCCACATAGAACAAAGGGCGATGCAGTAAAAGCGCTCATACAGCGACACCGGTCTATGAGATAAGGCTTTCAGTGCGTAACGTTAATTGCACAACAATCCCAATCACTCGCAGGGGAAATAGAAAAAGTCATGGAGAAGAAGAGGATATCAGTTCAGTTACTCTTGTGAAAGCTCTCTACGCAAAAAATTCCTGAAGACTCCTTTGCATATAGAAAAGGACTGAATTATTTCAAGCTGTGAGAAGTGAACTGTAGTATTTGTTAAAAGCATAGTGCCTCTTAAGAATTTGACTTGGCGAGAAGAGATGATTGCACGGTCCCCCACACTTGCTAAGATTGCTGCTTCAAGTTGAAGCAGGATCAATAAATTAGCCCTTCGTTGAAGCCTTCAACAAAGGGCTAATTTCCTAAAAAAAACCTTCTCTTTTTAAGTCCAATTCCAATTGTCCTCGGGACATTTTTTTTCATCTAGAAAAAAATCATAAACTTTCACTTTAATCTTGAATTTGCCTTGTAACTCTCTGTCCAAAAATCGCTATTGATCAACTCAAGATTATAAATATTAGGGTCACTTAGAAGTTCATTATCATAATTTGCACTTGTATCAACACTCTCACTTTTGTAGGGAACAAGAACAGCTTCCTAAAGTTGACAGTTTTGAAGAAACCAATGGCAATTTTACCATAGAGCGCTAAAAGGGAAAGATTCAAGATTAAAGTAAAAGTTAGTGATTTTTAAGACAATAAAAAATGTTCGGGGCAAAATTAGAATCGAATCTAAAGTTGAGATTATTTTAGGAGAAATAACTTGACTTATATAATCACATCCGCTCGAATTTGATGTAGACTTGTGTCGTGAGACGTAGTTTATACGATAGATGAACGTGAAAGTTACTCTAAACATGTATAACAGATCGAAATTGAGTTGTTATTGATTTAGAAGTCTTCGATACGTGATATGCTTGGCCGAACCAAGTCAACGGTTGAGTTGGCAATGATGCTCCTCAATTTTGAAATCTTAACGCAGGAAATTTGAAAACCGGACAAGAAAACCTCGAGAAACCCCACAACGGCGGAAAAACAAGACCGAATTATTTAGTATTTAATAGAGGACAATCAAATCCCGATCACGCCATTCACCTGGAAGGTACAAAGGAATCTCCATTCATTGGAGAGAGAGAAAAAATTTTCTACATGGGAAGACAATTATATATTGATTCTTTCTTATAATACATGAAAAGTGATTTATAAAAAGATTACGATCATAAAAAATTTCAAATTGATATATTTATGATAAATTTATCCAAAATTAATTTTTTATCATAAAAAGTCTTAAACTGGTAAATTTGTGAAAAATTTACAACTCCGAATTGATACATTTGTGACAAATTTATTTTATATATATATATATATATATATATATATTTGGTAAGTAAACTTACTATATGTTAGTTTTCGTTAAATTACATTAATATTAAGAAAAATCACAAAATGATACATCTATGACACACAGGTAAAACTCTAAATTAATACACTTTACTCAAAATAATAATTTGATGGTAAAATTTAACAAAAACTAATAAAGGATAAATTTATCATAGAATTTTTGTTGGTCAAAAAGTTAGTTTGGAATAAATTTGTCACATATATACTGGTTTAAAGTTTTTCGTGGTATTAAACCTTTATAAGAATAGTTTACTTAAATGACGTGATTGGCTATAAGTGTGCATTTATAAAATTGAGACATTACATAGTACACTAGTTTGTAAATTGGAATTAGGTATACTATTGAGAATTATGTCTCAAGTTTGAGTTTGGAAAGGAAAATTTCCTAATTTGAATATGATTCCTAGTTAGAGTTGGTTTTCTATTTGAGTGGTGACCTAGTTTCGTTTGTTTCGTAAAAAATGAATGATTTGAAAAAATTTTTCATCAAAATGATTGTTTGTATCATTTACAAAATGAATTAATGCAAAGTATTTTCATCGTTCACGAAAATGTTCAGTAATGCAAACATTTTTTGTTAACTAATTTTTTAAGTGATACAAGCTATTAATTTTAGGAAAATATTTTCCAAATCACTTATTTTTTGTGAAACAAACGGAGTTCTAGTTTGAGCAAGTTTCCTATTTTGGATCCAACTCTTGTTCATAAATAAGAAGTGCCTTTTTACATGAGGTGTATCCACAAGGCCACTTCTTCGTGAATTACACCCTAAAGCAATATAGGAGAGTTAAAACCAATCAAATCTTATGGTCAGATTTGTGTAATTTCTTTATGAGATCGAGACATTATTTTGTGAGAAACTGTGAGGCTAAACATTATGTGAGTAATTAGGTGGAAAACAATAATAAGAGTGTTTGAGTAACTCTGGTGTAATTATAATATTAGTTGTATCGTTATATATACATATACATATACATATACATATATTATATATATAGTGAAATACCATGCTACTCTCCTATAAACGTCAGTCACATTGATCGAATCATGTAAATTTGATAGCTGACTTATTTTCTTACTCCATTTATTTTTTATTGTTTGATCTCTTGTTTCAACAAACATATACAATACATAGCATTTCCCAGAAAATAAGGAATGTAGTTCCTATCGTAAATTACGCGATGTGTTTCTCAAGGAAGTCCATTTTTGGGTTCCATGTTAAGTCAATACGTCAGTCCACATGTGAGGGAGAGTCCGGAGAGTGTTAATCTATTCCAATAATGATCCATGCTTTCATGGGAGATAAATGAGGTTTTGTTACAGCTTTCATCCTTATAGACCTAATGCAGCTCTGTCAGTAATAGTCGCTTGATGAAGAAGATCAACACAGACTTTCTCGTTCTTTTCTTCTCTTTGGTTTTTCATAAGCTCCGACCACCATTTTAACTCATCGAGTATTTTGATTTATGTCTCCTCGTTCACCATGCCTCAGCTTAAGCAGAACGATTAAGAATATGTCTGTGTTTGAATGTTTATGCATGTATTTATGACTCTCGGACGCTATGGGTCTGTCTTATAGTGCTCCAAGGATTGACCATCAAGCAAAACTTCTGTTGGAGCCTTGAGGCCTAGCTTAACTCTTCTTGCTCCAATGGATGATTTTCAAGCGAAGCTTGCGTTACAAGTCTCTATCCCTGGATCGTCGGCGGAAGTTTATCTATGAACCAATACATCAAGATGTGCGCATTCTCTCGAAAAAGATTACCATCGCAAAATTCTTAAACCTCCTCGTTTGAGGCTTCTTTGATCTCACCTCTGTCGCGCGCAAGCATGGCCGAACATTCTCAATCATCAGTAGGCGTCTTAACTTCTGTGGGTACGGAGCCATCATGGGTAAAGCTTTCGGGGAGTCGGCTTGGTATGTTTCGACAATCGCAGGTTAGGGCAGGCCGCAATTTTCAGTTAAACGTAATAGGTCGGAAATAGAAGTTCACCACACGTTTGGGTTGAGATGGTGTAGATTTTCAATCCGGGCGGAGGGCTGATTACCTTCTTCCGGAAATCACAGGGTAAGTTTCTTCCTTCACAATTCCAATGTTTCACTCTTGGAAGTAACTAGATGGGCTATGGCACCAAAGCAAGTTCTATTTCTGCCTCCTATTTGATGTCGTGAGATCAAATTTTCTAGTACAAAGCGTTATGATTTATGATATGCAGTGAACTTAGGTGCGGGTCATGCACTTCTGAGATGTATGTCACTCTCTCTTCTAATGAATACTTCATTTAGCTGGGGGTCTTGGTACAGATGAGCCAATATTCAGCATGAACTCTGGACGGGTCGCAAGCATCGCAAGGTCGAGCGGAACCCATTTTAAGCTATCCAGATACTGTTTAGCGGACACTGGTGAAGAGTTTCCTTTGCACTGGCGTTCAAATGAGAACTACCAGCGAAAAATTGTTTTGCTTCTGAGAATTCATGTTGGCCTCAGAAGTCGCTTTATTCCCAGATATGGGGGTCCAGTGTCGTTTTCGTCCACGTGCATGTGTGATGTGTTATCGACTCGCATTATTTATCATGCTTTTCAAGTTATTTTCAACCTTTGGTAACATGATTGAACGATTGTTGGGTTTTCAATTTTTTTATATAACTTTGGGATTTTTAGCATATCCTTTTGAATACAGATCGGAGATGATAATGGTTTGCTGATTTTGGGTTGGTTTTTACATGTATTTTTTTTATTGCATCATAAACTAGTTGCGAGAATGTCATATTCAGCTGAAGAAGCGGAAATTGTGGACCATTGCCAATTGATCTAAAATCTTAGACTATTAAATGAAGGCGTGGTTTAATATTTAAATATTTTATTACTTCGATTAGTCTTGTTTTTTTGCTTATTACTAAGCGTGGAACTATTTCTTCAAGGAAGTAAATAGGGGCTTAAAGAGTTGAATTCAAGACTTTTTACACTTATATCATGTGAGATTTTATAAGACCATTATTAGCTATTCTAAAAGATTAATTTATTAGATAAATGCATAGTTTTATCTATAAATATTCTATAAAAAAATATGGGGTCAAGATTAATTTATTAGATAAATGCATAGTTTTATCTATAAATATTCTATAAAAAATATGGGGAGGGATGACGAGGCTTAGCGATGTAGTGGAGAATGAGTTTGGAAGCCTTCGCATTTCATCAATTATGTTTGACAATGTTAATGTACAAGTACATAAGTGAAGTAGGGGTGACCACTGGTTTAGCTTGGACCAACCTAACTAGGCTGGTCTTAGTTCAATTCCTAAGGAGACTAGGTCAGTCCTTGATCTTAGGATCCTACACTGTGCGAGTTGGTTCTCAATCCTAAGACTTTAGAATTGATCCAATTCGGATAAACTCTATCTATATTATATGTGTAATATATATTTAATATATTACATATTTTTATCTACTTCAACCCTAGCGCCCCTGCCTCTATTCTTACTTATATGGTTCTGCTGTATAAATTAGAAAATAAAAACCTAGCCTCGATTCGACCAACAAAAGAAAATAGAAACCGTCTTCCCTTGCCGCTAGCCTTTGGCCTCTCCTTACTCGCCTTACAAGCATAGCTCATTTGGTGAAATCACCCACCTCATGAATGTAGCTCAACAATCACAAATGGAGATTTATGTTGTTACCTTATATTTGATTTTTATTAGTTTGATTGCTTGATATCACATTATTAATGTATATGTAATTTAAAAGAATATGTTTATCTTTTCAAGGAATACACCAAATGAAACAAAAAAGAAAATGAAAAAAAATTGATTGGTTTCGAATTGATCCTAAAATAGAACCAGATCCATAAGGTGGTCTGGTCTTTAGTTTTAGGCTTAATAAAATCGGTTCTTAATCCCAAAAATTGGCAATTAATATTGTCTGGATTGTTCACTGAGTTAGGTGTTGGATTGGTTCAACCCGGACTATACTCACCCCTATAGTAAAGTGTTGTAGAGGTAAAGTATATGCAATCTATTTCATTAGTTGTTTTTACTCTTTATTTTTCACAATAATTCCCTTTCTCTTACATTTAATAAATATTCGGTCATTTGCAAGAAATCTGTAGAAACGGGAGTCCTATCATCGTCGATGGGATTCATTTCATGTCAGAACAGATGATTTGGAGACATTTCTCGTCACGTCCTGTCAAGCGATGTCCATGCGCATTTCACACGCCTTTGATCGTGCAACCGACCAATCACTTCTCTGTTATAAAAAATGACGTGCAATGGCGTACGCTTGCTATGGAACTTATCGCCTTTTCCGCTTTTGTTTTGTGATTCCGGCATTTGATGGAGTTCATGCTGTTTAACCAAAAAAAAAACCTCTTTTTATAGATGTATCGCTTTTTTCTGTTGAAGATGCCACGTGACTAATTTCCTGTCCTGGAAGGAATTTGGGCGACAATCTTCATTCGAAAGAAATTATCAAACGGCTGCACAAATTTGTTAGCCCTATCCGGTCCAGACTACTTAGAACTTTGCTTTAGCAAAACCCTAGTTTTGTCCCCTCATAGTTGGGTGTACACTGCTGGGATTGAACTTCTTTCGAGATCGATACTGACTAGGCAGTTTTATTGAGCCTAGGTGTTGGAGTCAAAACAAGAAGTCCATTATGCATGAAGTCTGGACGTGGGCAGCAAGTGTACGCATGAAGGAATGAATGGGCACATATTAAAATATTATTATAATGGCTGCTGGAGTCTTCAAGAGAGCACGAAGGAAGGTGAACTTGCGGCTGGCAACTTGGACGTGAAGGAAAAGTAGCCCACAATTGTTGACTCTTAACCAAGAAGAAAAGTTCAGCTTCAACTCTTGCACGTTGAAGATAATGGCGGTGGAGTTCAGGTGGTGGAGTCCAGGCGGTGAAGATGCTTATAAATATAGGCTTAAGTTAGTTTATTTAGAGTGTGTGAGAGAGTGAGATAGCTTTAGAAGCATATAGAAAGAATGAGAGAGTCAAAGTTTGTGTGTGTACTCTATTAAGCCTTTTCAAGGCATATTGTGTAATATATTTTCTCTGTGTGTTTGCACTCTCTCCCTCCAAATCCTTTTGGTTCCAACACTAGGCATGTAAAGCTCGACTTCGAGTATTTCTTGCCTTCTTAAGATTCACTGAGTTTTAGAAGAGGCTTTGATATGCTGATGAAATCCTCTAAATTGAATCTTGTCTATCAAAACGTACACAATCAAGTAATTTTAACGATCCAAATAGAAATACTTGATAATCTATTTGTTTTTCGTTGGATACCCCAGTAACCTACCATATCTGTCTTAACGTTCCTAAAAATCGTAGTTGTTGGGTCATTACTTTGCTGGAAGAAAGGCTTTAAGTGCTTGACTATGGAGTCTTCCGTCAAAAGCTCCCTAAATGCTCCTTTGCAAGTTTCTGTAGCGCTTTAGGTGACAGATGCTGGACTTCTAGGCCTACACCTCCTGGACTAGCCCAAGGAGAAATTGGATAAGTGGTGGCAACTTTTAATGTGTTTTTGCTGTAGCTAGAAGCAGGTCTAATTGTCTAATTATGTGATTAGGTGGTGGAATGCACAATGTTTGGATGTTGATGTGTAATACCATGAGGTTTAGCTTCTTAGGAGCCATCGTTTTCTTTATGTTTTTCAACGAGTAAGAAGAGAGGCACCCACTTTTTATCCAGCTACCAATCCAAATTCCAAATTCTGTGCCGAACTCTGAACTTTAGTTGTGAAGGTAAATCCTGAAGAAACGCAGCATCGTGGAGTTCAGTCCTTGTCATTGGAGGGAAAAAAGAAGCTGTTGATTATAGGCTATAGCAGTGCATCACGCATCAGGGCAAAACCCTCGATAGTACACTGATGCGAGTATATGGTATAGAAGTCATTGTGATCTCCATCTGCTTGCGCCGGATTTGCTTTAAGGGTCCGTGTCTATGGTGCTTTGTAAGCATCCCTTTGATCATCAGATCTGGTTCAACCCAGAAACTGTTGAACCAGCTTAAAGCAGATCTACCTGAAAGCAATTGTATCAGCTCAAGCTTGAAAAATCAAACCCGCAAGATCAAATTTTGAAATTAAGCACAGGTGCTGAACCACTACACCGATAAGTGTTGATACATTCATATTCACCCGGAGTTTTTATATAGTAAAAATCCGTTACGAATTTTCAAAAAAATTTAAAACCCTACGGACTTAAACTTGAGCCAGTTATCATCCTCTTTCATCTCAACTCAATGCTCTTTCTCTCTGAAACAAAGTACTAAAACAAGGTAAGGACGAAAGTCACGTAGCAAAGCCTCATGTCTCTCTCTCCGTTGCTCTAGGCTTGACAATCTATTCTCTGACTCCGTCTCCCTCTCTCCAAATATTTTCTGTTAATTGTCCATGATGGCCATTGCGTTTCATTCGCCTTTTATTTGCTAAATTGCAAGAAACATTGTTGAGTGGAGTTCAGGACTCTCAGGATTGCGTGAAGTTCAAGTTCAATCTTCTCTTGAAGAACTTGATTGTTTCATCTGGATGTAATGGGATCTTTTTCTTTTCTTTTCTTTTTTGGATGTTGAAGGACTTAAGCCCTGCGGCAAGAGTTGCGGGATAAGGTGGCTGAATCACCTGAGGCCAGACAAAAAGCATGGAGATTTCACTGAGGATGGGGATGACATCATATGCACTCTTTTTTTAACCATAGGAAGTAGGCAAGCGTCAAAATGTTCATTCCAAAACCAGAAAGTTTTTTACTCTTGTTAATTTCGTTAGACTTCGACAAAAGCCAGCAACTTTTTAAGTTACGCCATACATTCTATGATTCCCGTCGACACAGGTGGTCAGTAATTGCTTCCAAGTTGCCAGGTAGGACAGACAATGATGTGCAGAACCACTGGAACACCAAGCCGAAGAAGAGTCTACTGAAGCAAATGGCTTCTTTGAAAACATTGCCTGAAAGTAACTTTAGTCATCAGGACTGGGCACGGAACTTGGCTTCAATTGATCCTGCAACCAAGAATCAGCAATATGCAGATATTTCAATAGGTTTCACAAGCAGAATTTCAATCTAGGAACACCCACTTTTTAGGGGAGAAGTACACTATTAATGCCATAAGTCGTGTACGGCGCTCACTTTGGTAGCAAAATTTCCGTTAGATCACTTAAGTGTCAAATCGGAGGAAAAACGATTATTTTGGTACCACTGGCGAGAAATTCCGGCCAAAATGATTATGTGGTTTTTATATTTAAAAAAAATAAAATCGACAAGGGCTTTAAATGACGTCGTTTTCCATCCTCCTTAAGAAAACGACCTTGCACAACTCATTTGGTCTTTTTTTTTTTTAATTAGGGTTTTCTTGTCCGATCCTCGCCCAACACCGGCCGCCATCGCTCAGTCTCCGTCGTAGTAGCACCATGTCCCAATCTCAGTAACATTTCACCAGCTTCAATGTCCTCAAATTCTTCAGGCTGGGATTGCATCCAGCAACTCTGAGTGGGCGTGGAGGGCGAGCCTCTGGCGGCTCTAGTCTTCGATCACAAGCCAGTGGTGGCACGTGAGGGAGCACCGGCCCGCATTGTCGGAGCCTTGGTACTGGAAGACGCAGGCTAGGCACTCGTCGGGAAGATCAGAGATGGAGAGAGAGAGATCGGGGGCGGCACACTCGTCGGTGGCCTCCTCAAGCATCGGCTAGATCACTACCTTCGACTTGGCCGTCGAGTGGCCGTCGTCGAGGTCGGGGTCGGGGTCAGAGCGGCGGCCGCCGAGCGCAAGGGCCGTTGAGGATGGTGATTGGCCCATCGCCGTTGGCTTATCTTCTCTCTCTCAATTTGGGGATTTAGGGTTTTTAATTGGGGGAGAGACACCAAATCGTGTTGTTTTATTGTGTAAATGCTGACTGTACTTTTCGGCGAGCCACGTCAGCTTAAAAAATTAATAAAAAAGTGCTACATCGGATTTTCGGCTAACCAGATCGGAATTGGCACTAAAATGATCGTTTTTTAGACTTTTGGCACTTAAGTAATTCGATAGAAACTTTTGACACCAAAGTGAGCGCCGTACACAACTTATGACACTGATAGTGTACTTATCCCACTTTTTAGTGGAGTCTTCTCCGTCCTCCAAGTCTCACTGAAGTTTCGGATTTTAGCTAGGTACCATCGTTCACACCAGAAGTTTCGAGTCATTCCCAATCGAGTTCTGTGGCGATGAAGAGCTGCTACTCAGGGTCTGCAAATGGCGGTTCCGAACAGGACCAAGTCCTGTTGGATTTTGATTACGATAGTATGCTCAATGACTTTGGCTTCCAAGATCAGAGCATCTACGCACAGTTCATGTTTCACAAATGTCACCGTCACAGGTCAAGTCATCAACATAAGAATAAATGAAAGAAAAATAAGAGCCTTAGATTTTCCAGTAGGTGATGGGAAATTTTAGTGACTTGATTCTAGAGAAGTCTTCTGAACGGCGATTAAGTCGAAGTTAGATGCAAGATTACACTGTTCTATATCATGATATATATTTTTCCATGGCCTACTCATCAGAGCCTCCAGGGTATATCCTCAGTTTACATCTTAATATGAATCAATGTATTTGAATAAAAAACGCAATGAGCAAACTTTGCTCATGAATTTACATCAGCTCCCTCAAAACTGGAAAATCAAGTCTTGAGTTTGATAGTGACATAATTGACAAAGCCAATTTCGTTGCAAAAATTTATGTAGGATCCTGTGTTTCTGCAAGCAGGATATAATACACATGTTAAGATCAAACAGAGACTCGATCCAGGCAATAATTTCTTCTCTTGCGCTCTTCCCTCCTCTCATGCATGTATGTGCACATGCATAATGGTCCCCACATCGCTTGCTTGAGAATGACGCGACAATCCTCGTAGGGTGAGCGATAGTCAATTGGTGAAATGCACGTCGTCCTAGTCTTGGCTATGATGTATCACATACCGTAACTGCTGCTATCATAGTATGATGAAGCTAACGCCTTTCCTCAGAAGTATCTGATGAAATCTCTTTTGGAATCTGTTCTCGCATTGATTCCTTTAGCTTCTTCAGTCCAAATTGCCATTCTTCAAATGGCTGCGCAATTCCCCCAGTGCCTTTTTTTCTCGGAAATTTTGGATCATAGACTATTCCACGAGATCGACGCATCTGTGCTTTTTCCCGGGTTACATTCAACTATATCGAAAGAACAGCAGTTTCAACACAAAGGCAGATGTTACCTTCCAGTGACGATGGTTCGATGAAGTCAAAGTAATTGCTTTTAATTTCTAAAAGTAGTGTCTCGCATCATATCCTTGAATTGCAATAGTGAACGAATCAATTATTTCATTTAATGAGTTTAGTAGAGCAGAGAGACCCCAATCAGCTCCTCACATGCCATGTTTCCTTGAACTTTCCTCACTTTTGAAAATCCATTAATTGAGGCAGCCCAGAGAAAGAAATAATTGAAAGCTAAAGGCTCACTCTTGCCTCCACTAAATGACTTGAATATGCTTTTTCTGATTAAGGTCTTGCAAGAATCAACAATGTGCCACGAGTCAACAGGAAGGAGCTTACTTTGTGTAGCACCTACGCCCTTCTGTTTTTTCTCCAACTTGCTGTATAATGTACATCTGATCCATCCTTTTCAGTCTTCCATATTATAGTAGTCTCCTATTTACTGTTCCATAACGAAGTGCACTCTTTTGTGTAGTTTTCTGATGGACTCATAAAGCTCTCCAGCTCTTCTTTCATGCAAAAAGAAAGATAAACATGGCATGAGTCATTTCCATGAGGTCCACACTAATTTTTCTAGTGGTTGATCTTGCAAACGGTCCTTGGCTCTCGTCTTATCCTCCCTTTTCGTTTTCATTAGGTCGGCTATTTCCTGGAAACCCTCCTCTACTCCTTTCCTCTGTGAGAATTAGACGCTTGG
The DNA here is from genome assembly GCA_028830015.1 of Eucalyptus grandis x Eucalyptus urophylla. Lineage (NCBI taxonomy): Eukaryota > Viridiplantae > Streptophyta > Magnoliopsida > Myrtales > Myrtaceae > Eucalyptus > Eucalyptus grandis x Eucalyptus urophylla. Next base: position 54,270,088 of record CM054190.1, on the reverse strand, counting down.
CCCCTATGGAATGAGGGGCGATGCCGTAACAGTGCTCATATAGCGACGCAGCTCAATGAGACAAGGCTTTTGGTGCGTAACCTCAATCGCAGAACAATCCCGATTGCAGGTGCCATGGAAAATGTCATGGCTGAAGAAGTCTCTGTCTTCTTCAGTTGCTGTTGTGGGAGCTCTCTACACAGAATTCTCCCGAAAACTCCCATCATGGATAGAAGAGGACCGAACTATTTGAAGCAGTGAGAAGTGAATTGTGGCACTTCCTAAAAGCATAGTGCATTAGCAAGAGGAAATCATTGCAAACGATCCCCAAACACTTGTTAAGGGCATACTTGATGACTATTTTATTTCTGTTCCATAACTATTTTTCAAGTCTAGAAATAAGTCTAGATCCTTTGATAACGTAGTCTCATTTTTCTATTTTTGGAATAATTTTTTGGTCTAGAAATAGGTTGGAAACAAAATTAAGAAGTAAAAATTTTATATTATTCTATTTTTAGAACAAAAATGAGAATTAAAAGATTTTCTCATTGCTTACCCTCAATCCTAGCCAGCCGCCCACTTGCCGCCGGCCACTGCCTACCCACCGTTGCTCGCACGCTGTCTGCCTGCCCACCGCGGCGTACTCCCGCTCGTTTGAAAACAATCAAGAAATGAAAACCTTAAACAAAAACAAAAAACCAACGGCGGAATTCAACTAATGAAAAATTTAATTATTTGGTAGAGAATCATTCAACCCCAATCATACCGTCCACGTGGAAGGTGCCGAGGAATCTCTTTCATTGGAGAGAGGGGGTTACTATTCTATGGAAACAAAAATGATATAAAGATTATTCTTGCACATAAAAAAGTGATTTGCAAATTGAATATATTATTGACAAGACCCGCTGTATCTGTGCATTTGTACAAATAGGTCATGCTTGACATTCGAAAACAACTCGAGACATCACATAGTATACCGGTTATGTAGATCGACATCGGAGCATATTATACCTAACATTTATTTAAAAATAATACGTGTAGTTTTTTCTTATCATAAACTATGCAATGTCTCATGCACAACCAATTTCATGAAAAGGGTGTCTTCAACAATTACTTGCTAAACAACACAAAAAATTCATTCCCCTAACTTAAGTCGGCAATTTTCTCTGATTATGAAACCTGTCAAATGAGCAGATCGAATTAGAAAATATTTAACCTACATCAATTCATATATATCCAATATAATTATAACAACCTAACCCCAACCTAACTCACATCATTCATACATATATTATCGAAACACGTACATATTTAATTCAAATTAGCAATTTTCGCTTCACCTTTTTTTTCAATAGCACCCTCGATAGGTAGCTTAATCGGTACCCAAAAAGTTAAAAAGAATCCCGCCACCTCGACGAAGGGCATCCACTTCGGTTTACAAATTTCTTTATATATTCATCGTCGAGCATGTGAATGTCAATCATCCAACGGCGAAAAAACGTCCAAAGGAGTTTTCTATAGACGTGCGGTGGACCAAACGGATTTGTATTTTTGCCGTTTGAAACAGCTCGAATCCACCTGGCGGGTTGCTGCCCCTACAGCTGGCGATCTCAATCAACGGTCGACAACTTTGGGACCCCATGTATATATATTTTCAAATCCATCTCCCATGTGTCCTGAAAACCTCAATCCGGCGAGCACTTGCGGGCGGCGATGGAGGCGTTGAGATTGAGGATGAGCTTCGCCGCCGCCTTCGCGCTGCTCTCGCTCCTGACGGCGCTCGTCCTCCCTTCCCCCGTCGCCGCCCAGAGCCCGGCGCCATCTCCTTCGAGCGACGGTTCGTCTCTTTCTCTCTTTCTCTTTCTCTCTTTGCGCTATGCAATCTGGCGGATGTGAGATGTTGGTTGAAGATTTTGCGGAACGATGAACAATTGTGGGTTTGTGTGCAGGAGCGGCGGTCGATCAGGGAATCGCGTGCTTGCTGATGCTCGTGGCTCTGGTGCTCACCTACATCATCCACTGAAGTTCCTCCCCTCCCATTTTCATTTCTGATCTCTCCATGTAAACACAACAGAACAGATTCATTTCATTTGATCATATTCTTTTCCAAATCCTATATGGAATTTCTAGGGCTTGCAGATTCCGTCACCCTTCGAAGACATACCTCTTTTCTTCCGTGTTCGCTTGCGTAGAATGTTCGCGGTTTGTATGTCTCTTGTCTCGTTTCGAATTCTCCGACGACCAGATTGCATTCAGCCTATTTGATCCGATCGCGCAAGCGAGGTCATTCTGAGAGAATCTCTCCGCATGCCCTAATAAGTCGGTCGCCAAAATTTCACGCGATTTCGAGTTTTTGGTAATCGTATTTACGAATCTTTAGAAGCTCTGTTCCACTGTTTCCATCTTTACAATTTTACAGTTGATATGCAAGCATTTCGAATGTTAAAGAGCGAAAAAATGAAGGCGGAAAACTGCTATATTCACTAATTTAGAAGCTTGCAACTCTATCGGATCTATCTTTAAACAATAGCCTTAGGCTGGATTTGCTCAAAGTCGAAAACATCAAACATGAGTCGCCTTACGTCCGACTTCCCATATACCGTGTACGAGAGCCCGTGAATCGCTTGTTGGATGGCCGTCGTGGCAGGGTTCCGAAGTCGCCGGTTGTGCTCGTACGCGTCCTGAACTTCCTCGGAGTAAACGATGTAGTGGTGAAGATGCTTGTCCCTCAAGTACCTCCCGCAGAACTTGTTCATGAGAATACGCCGGTGCCTCTCTTGCAGCCATTTGCCCGGCGCATCCAAATGCTTCATCAGTAACCTCTCCGCCATTACCAGATCCTTCAAGCCAGCACAGAGATGTTAGAAGGAAATCGATAATGCGCTTCGGGGCTGAACTAAAAATTTCCAAATGCATACGTTAATGAGCATGGTCTCGTTTAGAGTTCTGCTGTGGTTTTGCACAATCTCTCCCTCTCATCTCTCGTTTGTCGCATTCCCCTCAATTGATCTTTGAGCAAACCCATCTATTCTTCATCCTTAGTATAACAGACTCAATATCTATGTAAGTTCTAGGACATATGACTGACAATCTATCTCAATGCTTTAAATTGTGCTTATTGCTTGCTGGCCAAGCAGTATTGGATTTCAACCTCTATAATTGACAGGACCGCGTTGATTACATCTACATTTGAAGTCAATGAAAACATCAGCTTTAGGGGCATCATGTATATCTAATATTTTTGTCATCCTTTACTATGTACTGCTTGCTTGCTGTTATATTTCAGTATCAAATTCAAACAACGAAAATGGGTACTTTTCCATAAGTAATTCAAAGCATTATCATTGTAACGACCCATCATGTTCTACCATGACTGATGCAGAAGAGACCTGTACCTGGATCTTTTGGCCGACATACTCCAACCTCTCATAACAGAATCGAGGATGATCAAACTTGTATTTTGATGGGTGTAAGAAACATAGCTGCACGGGAAGGACAATTCAGGAAGCCACGCCAGACCACACAAATTTGACCTTGACAAATTTAGTCAAATATACAACATGATGAAGCTAATTATGTGCATACAATAATTCCTGTAGTGTCAAAGCAAATGCAAAATCTTGTCATATTAAAAGAAAGACGTGCAAAATTCGTGAAATGGAGTGCTTACTTTAGCTCCACAATTTTTAGCTCAAATTCACAGTTTACATAGTCAAAGGAGGCCAATGAATCTAAAGATTGCAAACCTGTCCAATAAATAAGGCCAGCAGTATCTTCACCCCAAAACAGAAATAAAGAAATACAGGGTATAACGCAGAATTCCAAGTATATTCTTTCTCTACTAAAGCGCTCCCATCTCATTGAAAGCTTATGTACTTAAGTAGAGACATGTTGTAGAATGTGACAATTTCTCTATTAGCACATAAAGCTCAATTAACAAGAGGATCAAAGAAGTAGTACCTGTAGCCCAAGTCCAAGTTCAATATTTCTGGCTTCGGTAATGTCAGGGATCCTATCTGTCATGTTCAAGGGATATCCCAGAGTTTTCATAACTTTTGGTCTGCTGTCATAGTCCCATATGTTTCCACGGAATCGATGCATTCCTGGCGGCACGCAAGCCCTAAAAAGCCTTGGATGTGCAAAGAGTGCATCTTCTGGAGGCTGCAAGTAAAGTGTATCCAGAATTCTCACAAGGATGAAGTAACAATTCTCTGAACTTGCTATCAAAGTGCATCCTAATGACCCTAGTACATGGGCTCACATTGACCCATCGACTAAACTTTCCCTCCTCTTAGTTAAAAGTGTCTTCTGGTTTTGATCTCAAATCGTTTCCCATTGATTCTATTTACTCCTCAACTGAGAGTACCAGTTGTGGGAGAACAAATGACTCTGGAAAAGTGTTAATGAAAGTGTCCAATTGCTAATTGATAAAATGAAACAATTTTGACCTTCTAAAGCATGACAAATTATGGAACATTTGCTTCCTAAGTTCTCTTCCTGGCCATTTCTGTCTTTTAGTGCTAGAAACTACTATATGCTAAGTACGAAGAGGAAAACAGAAGATTACTTGCCTTATAGACAGCAACATCTTGCCAGCTGAGTGTTTTCGTTTCAAATTCAACAGATACATAATCAACGTCCTCAAGTTGCCTTCTTAGATTTGGTTGGCAGTCCTCAGAATCAGGGTCCATTCCAAATACTTCAAAAAGAACGCGATATACTTCTGGCATTCCAAAGCACAGGTATATTGCCCCAAAAAGAGCCCAAAAAACCGACCTACATGGCATATATATATTTTAGTGAAATGAAACAGGATGTTCACTAACTACAACAAAGAAACCACGGTACTCATTCCTAAAGGTGAATAGTTTACGTAGCAAGATATTTAGGTAGGAAAATATGCCACAAAAGTTCATTAAACTTTGATGGGTCAAAAAACATGAATCCACAAAGAAACCGCAGTACTCATTCCTGAAGGTGGATTTTTTACGCAGCAAGATATTTAGGTAGGAAAATATGCCACAAAAGTTCATTAAGCTTTGATGGATCAAAAAAATGAATCCACAAAGCATGACGTTTAGATAATTCTTAGGCAGCATGAGCTTTTCACTGATTAGGTAAAAAATAAAATCATATCAATTCTTCTACTGACAATCACTTAATCCTATGAAAATATCCGTGGAAGAAGGATATAAATCATAAGCAAACTGTCACGTTATATCATAATAAACAACACATTCCAATCAGTTTCGCCTTGCTTATTTTTTCTGTGTCTATCAAGCTTCCCACCAAATGATGCCAATGACATTAAATCAACACCGATTCACCATCTTCACACTCTTGAGAGCCCAGCGAGTACATTCTGAAAATTGGAGCATTTTCAAGTCACACCTTCAGCATTTTCTAGAAGTTTTCAAATGCTCCAGCCACAACCCATTTGCTTAACCTTGCACATGCTTAAAGTCTGATTTCACATCTGTTTCCTTTCCAATCCATTAGTCTTCACTAAATGTTTGAAGATGATAGCATTATCCTCAGCAGAAAAGCACAACCTCTTCAAGATTTCACTCACAACCAGGACAGAGTGAAAATGAAAGCTCTCCCATGAAAAATCAAACCCATCGCGATAGTAATAGCTCAGAATTCAGCATTCAACAGTTGATTTTCAAAATCCAATCAATAATCAGTGCTCTAGCATTCCAAAAGTATATAAGAAATCCAACCACAGTACCAAAATAACTTACTTAACAGGCGCTTCCCTGTCCTTCCTGGTCAGCCTATCCATATCATCATAAGGGAATACCAAATTCTGCAAGCTAGCAGCTTTAATCCATTTCGGCAAGTTCCTCTTCCCAATCAATCCAAACACCCTCTCCCTCATCGGAGCCGGGGATTCCCTCGGATACCGCTGCAAAAAGTACTCCGCGAGAGCCAATTCCAGCACATACTGCCCCAAGAAACACAGCCTCGAATGCCCCGACCTCACGTGCCGGGCATTCGTCCGCTCGCAGGACGGGTGCTGGAACGCCAAGTAGAGCAGCGAGTCGAACTGCTTCGCCGGGTTGTCGTCCCCGTACCCGTCCGACGGCTCGAGCGGGTACCCGAGCGCCTGCTTCGCCTCCAGCAGGTACTCGTCGATCCAAGTCCGGTCGGCATTGTTCAGCTTGGAAGAGGGCAAGCAGGAGCTCAGCAAGGGGAACGACTTGAGGGACAGCTGGGGGCTGTTCAGGAACCTGTCGGCCAGCTTCTTGTCGTCCAGGGGAGGCTTCAGGATGAACCGCCTCGGGGGCACCTTCTTCCTGGGGGAGGTCGCACGCTTGCGCTCCGCGAGCTCCTTGAGGAGCCTCTGGGGGCTGTTGCTGGGGAGCTCCTTTGCCGGGTCGACGGCAACCGCCGAAATGGGGAGGCGGCGGCGGCCCTTCGGCGGGGCGGCGGCGGCGGCGGCTGCTCCGGGATTCTTGAGGCGGACTTGGATGGGGAAGGGGGAGACGGAGGAGGAGAAAGAGAAGGGCTTGGCGGCGGCGGCGGGTGGCGGATTGGCGAAGGAAGAAGAGAGCTCCATGGTCGGGCTGCGATGGAGCGACGGGCGAGGGGACAGCGTTTCAGGATTTTTTGGGGGCAGCGTGGAGAAGATGATCAGACTGACGTTTGATCTGGATGGGGGGGAAATCCTGCGGTGTCAATGTAGGTTTGTCCGGACCAATGTGGGCCGCCAGATTATACAAGAGAGAGCTTTTGGACCGTCGGATCGTAAGGCTTTCTTGTTAATTTCCTTGAAGGCAGAATTACCATGCATAAAGGAGGGCGCTAATTCCAGATGCAATCGAGTTTACAATTACTTCAAGTAAATTAAAATTGTTGGAGTACAGTTATTCAATATAATTATTATGAGTCATGAGTTGAACTATCACATTATTATTGAATTATTATTAAGTGATAGTATTCTCAACTTGCTCAACTACCACATATGATAGTAAGTTGCTCAACATAAGTGTGATCGAATTATAAGGATTTCCTGTAGTTTATGGTACCTCGAGGGAAGTTACTAACGGTGGGGTTGTAACGATAATTTGAGATTGTAATATTATCATATTGGATAATCACTAAATGATAGCATCATTGAATTGTCAAGCATAAAGGAAGCTTCATAATTATAATTTCGTTTGTTTCATGGAAAGCATTTTTTCAAAAAAAAAATATTTTCTTCATTTTTCCTCGTTTGGACTGTTTAGAAAAACGAGACGGTGGAAAATGTTTTCCCAATAAAAAAAAAAACATATGCTTAAAATTAGGAAAATAATTTTATTTAAAAAAAAATTAAAGATCATTTTTTTTTTTCAGAATATGAGTAAATATCGATACTTAAACAAGAATTTCTACATTTGGACATGAGAACCCTAATGCTCATTCTTGGAGCCTTAGCAATCGACTCGAGTCTAGAGGCCAAGGTTGGGTCCACTGAGACCAAGCTTAAGTCCAAAAAGGCTAGCCAAGAATCCTAAGGGTTAGAGTGCATGGAAGTTGGGCTTGGGACACTAGTGCCTATGCCTAGGACCTTAGCCCTTGTGGCCAAGTCCCGCCTAAGCTTCGGTCTACAGAAGTCAAACCTAAGATGCCAGTACCCTTGCCTGGCTCCCCAAGGCCTTGACTTTGGTCCATAAAGGACAATGGTGCTCATACCTAGATCCCCGGTGCTTCAGGCCAAGTCTACTGAGGCCAAGCTTGAATCCTTGATGCTTGGGCCTTAGTCCATGGAGGCTAGGCCCAAATCCACAAATATCGAGCATCAGACCCTAAAACCCATGCCCAAGTTTTGAGCCTAACCACAATGGAGTAGGGCTTGAGCATGGAGGACTTGAGCCTAGGCACAAGCACTAGGGTCTCATGCTCGGCCTTTGTGGACTCAAGCCCAAGAGCCAGGGATTTGGATATGAGCAAGGAGGCCTTAATCTTGACCTCTATGGACCCAAGTCAAAGCGTAGCAGAACCAAGCAGGGGCACCAAATTCTTGACCTAGGTTTTGTGGACCTAAGATCGATGTTTGTGCTCTTGTTTAGGACCTAAGTGTTTGTGCTTAGGTCCCCACTACTAGAGTCAAGGTCCATTAAGGTTGGACCTGAAACCTTGATACCCATATACGGTTTCTTGATTGCTCATCTACAAATTATTAGAGCTCAAAAATCATATATTCATTTAAAAAATCAATTTAAAATTTCCTTATTAAACGATAAAAATATTTTTTAATTTATTTTCAGATTTCAATTAACTATTGAAAAATATTACTATCTTTGTAAAAATGGCTTTTTAAAAAATGTTTTTAAAAAATGCTGCATTTTCGATTAAACAAACGGAGTGTAAGTGTTATCAAATTAAAAGCATTTCAGCCAATGTACTAGGGGTGAGCGGGTCCAGGGTGGGTAGGGTCTAGACCTGGACCCTGTTCCCTACCCTGTTATAACCGGTTCTCCTTTTTTGGACCTTGTTGCCTACCCTGTTTTCATTGGACCCTGTTCCCGGCCCACCCTGTTTTTTCTGTCCGGGAACAGGGTTGACCCTGTTTATAGTGGAACCTACTTTGCAACCACCCATTTATACGACTTCATATTTTATTTTAATACGTGAAAAAAAACATAATTCTTCTAATTTATATTGAAATATTAAGCATTATTAATAAATAAATTTCTACCTCATTTCGTATATATTAATCAAACCCTTGGTGATTCACTCAAGATTAGGTCGCGATAATTTAGCAACTCTACTGGGGTTTTTCTTTGTGGATCACTCGGCAGGGGCCTTCTTCGGTCCTTGGAAAAAAGAAACACAAAAGAAAAAGGGAGGAAAAGGTTGAGAGTCAAGGTCAATGTCAGGAGGCAGAGGAGACGTGGGCAGCGTAGAGAGGGATGTGAGGGAGACGTGACAAGCCAGCAGGGAGAAAAGAAAAAAGAAGAAATAGAACAGTGTACTGTTCATCTTCTTCACGGGCTCCCTCCGCACGCCATAGCTGCCGACTGCTGCGCCTGCGTCGCCGCGGCCGCACCACCACGCCATCGCCGGAGCCCCCTCACCCGCGAGCTTGCACCGCTACTCGTCGCCCCTACTGTGGCCGCGACGAACCGACACCTCTGACCACCCAAAGTTCCGTCGCCGTCACCCTTGCCCCTGTGAAGCCGCCACTGCACCAGCACCGCCGCTTGGCTCCTCGCGACACCAGCAACCAGTGAAGCCGCAAGGTCGACGGGAAGGCGTACAATCCGGTTCTCAAACCGGTTCCCAAACCGGTCCGGTCGATCCGGTTCCCGGGTGGGTAATCCCTCGGAACCGGTTCCCGGACCGGTTCAAACCGGTTCTGACTTTTGGAAACCGGTTCCCGGACCGGTTTCAATGGGAACCGGTTCCCGACCCTGTTTTCCGGGTGGGCCGGTCCGGGAACCGGGTTTACCCGGTCCGGTTGCACACCCCTACAATGTACAGCTATTAAGTATGTAGGCCAAACTGGAGCAGAATTTACCAGCTCGCTGTGGCGATTGGCTACGCGCTGAGGTGAAGGAATTAAGTCCCTATGGCAAAATCTTCTATGGCCAGCAGGAACTCTCTCCGGAAGAGGTGGACGTTGTACCAGAGACCCCACTCTCACCTGAAATGGAAACAGAGCAGATTCAGTCTCCTATTACCCAACAAACACAAGTTTGCAATACTCAGCAAAAAGGAAAGGAGACTTATCAACATTCCACATCTAAGGCACTAGTTCTGATAGAGGAGAAAAGTCCACAGAAAAGAGGCAATAGCTGCATTGATGAAGAATCACAATTGGTACTCCATGAAGAACAGATGAAAGAAGCTGCAGCAGGGCAGGAAACCATAACTCCTGCAAGGGTGAAAGGAAAACAAGTGAAAACTGCAGGATCAAAGAAAGCAAAAAGGTTCTGTCCATACGGAGCTTCAATTGCATATCATAACACAGAAGACAGTAACCGACTTGTGGATGCTCCTATTAAGGTGGCAAAAGAATCAGATCAATGGGCTTTGGTGGCTAGCCCTAATAAGCCACCAACTTACCCATGAAACTACTAAGTTGGAATTGTCAGGGGCTGGGCAATCCCCTGACAATTCAAGCCTTGCGAGTCACTGTGACTCAAGAACGGCCCAATCTTGTTTTCATTATGGAAACAAAAAACACTGAACAGAAAGTGCTCAAGATCAAAAAGAGACTGAAGTACCAGAACAGTTACCTAGTTAACCCAAAAGGCACAGCAGGGGGTTTAGCCCTATTTTGGGATGATCAGATACAAGTGACTATTCATTCCTCTTCAGATTCAGCGATATTCACCCAATGCCACCTGGTAGACAGCAACCAGAAAATGAACATAATTTTTCTTCACGCTTCATATGTGTTCAGAGAAAGAATACAGCTATGGGATCAAATTCACACAGTAAGCACATCCTATAGACTACCATGGCTCTGTTTGGGCGATTTCAACGAAATACTCAATCACTGGGAGAAAGTGGGAAAGCACAGAACAGAAACTTACAGGATAACAGCCTTTCGAGATTTCGTAAGCCAATGCTCCCTCATGGACCTCGAATGCAAGGGTTGCTCTTTCACCTGGTCAAACAAAAGAGAGGGAGACAATCTGGTGAAGAAGAGACTTGATAGAGTTCTATGTTCACTACAGTGGCGAGTTACTTACCCTGAGGCCCAATGCTTTGCACTCCCAGCGATAGGATCAGACCACACTCCTCTCCTGCTATCCTTGGTTCAACCGACGAGAAAACAACGAAAGCAATTCAAATATGAAGCATACTGGAAAGATGAAGCTGAAAGCAAAGAAATAGTTACTGACACCTGGCAGGGCACCGAACTAACCCCGGTGGAGAAACTGCAGCAACTCCAGCAGAAACTGATGAACTGGAGCAGAAACAGATTCGGCCATGCTAAGAAAAGAATCACCAAGCTGCAAGGAGATCTTCAACACCTAATGAACAGCAAGCAATGCAATGGTGAATCAGCACAGGAAAAACAGCTTACAAAAGAAATAGACCAACTATGGAGACAGGAGGAAATGTACTGGGGGATGCGGTCGCGGATACAATGGCTACAGTGGGGAGATAAAAACACCCGCTTCTTTCATGCGACGACGATCCAGAGGAGATGTCGCAATCGAATAGCAATGCTGAAAAATGACAACGGAGATTGGGTTAGAGGGGAAAATCACCTACAAAGGATGACAGATCAATTTTACAAAAATCTCTACTCCTCTGTTGGCCACCGAAACTACCAACCTATTCTACAACTTATACCTACCGTGGTGGATTACCAAACCAACCAAATCTTGATGGCTCCAGTAACAGAGGAGGAGGTCACTCATGCAATGCAGCAGCTAGGGGCTTATAAGGCACCAGGCCCCGACGGATTCCATGGCCTGTTCTACAAGGAGCACTGGTCCATTATCTCCAAAGATATCCTCCAAACAGTACAGCATCTCTTTTCTACTGGCCACTTTGATCCTGCAATAAACCAAACACTTATTACCCTGATACCCAAAATCTCTCACCCTGAAAAACTGGAGCAATACCGTCCTATTAGCCTCTGCAATTTTATTTATAAAATCATTTCTAAAGTAATTACAAACCGACTCAAACCAGTACTACCACATATCATTGCAGAGGAACAGAGTGCATTCGTGGGAGGTAGACAGATTCAAGACAACATACTGATAGTTCAAGAGGTGCTCCACAGACTCAGAAACAGCAGCAGGAAAAAGAAATTCCAAGCAGTATTAAAACTTGACATGCAAAAGGCATACGACCGCATAGAGTGGGATTTCCTCCAAGCCTGTTTAGCCAAACTAGGCTTCAGTCATCAATGGATACAGATTATCATGCAATGCGTGACCACAGTAACTTACTGCATAAACTATAACGGATACCCCTTACCTCCCTTCAAACCAACCAGAGGATTGCGCCAAGGGGATCCCCTTTCACCTTACCTCTTCATCATAGTGGCCAATGTGTTGTCTATCCTCATGAAGAATGCAGTTCAAGAGGGCCAGCTTACAGGAATCAGAATGAACCCCCACTGTCCTGTTCTGTCCCACCTTCTCTTCGCTGACGACTCCATCTTCTTTCTGAATGGCACAACAGCAGAATGTCAGCAATTGGTAAACATCCTAAACCAATACTGCTATGCATCTGGCCAGGCAATCAACCTCAATAAATCGGGAGTCTACTTCAGCAAAGGTTGTCCTACCACTCTAAAGCAAAATATGGCTTCAACACTTCGAGTACCAGAAATCACCAAGACTGGGAAGTACTTAGGCATACCTTCAGATTGGGGCAACTCCAGGAAAGACCTCTTCGCGTGGATAATAGCTCGAGTCAATTCCAAACTCGATAGCTGGAAGGAACAATCATTATCAAAGGCTGGAAAAGAAATACTCTTAAAAGCAGTAATCCAAGCTATCCCTCAATACGCGATGTCAATATTTAAAATACCTACATCAATCTGCAAGGCAATTGAGAGAAAGGTCGCATCATTCTGGTGGAAAAGCAATGAAAGAAAAGCAGGGGTTCATTGGAAGAGGTGGGACTTGCTGAAAACCAGGAAAAATGAAGGGGGATTGGGTTTTAAAGACCTACAAACACTCAACACAGCGATGCTAGCTAAACAAATGTGGCGCATATTTAAAAAACCAGATTCTCTTCTCACCAGAGTTATGAAAGCACTGTATTACTCACAAGGAGACATCTGGAATGCTCGAAGAGGCTCTCGACCCTCGTGGAGTTGGCAAAGCATCCTCAAAGCCAGAGACATGGTAGCTCCTCAGATTATGCACAGGATCGGAAATGGAAAAAACACAAAGATTAGAACTGACAGATGGCTAAAAAGTGGCCTTATAGGAGGCCCAGCAACAATTGACGAACCAGAACGTGTTGCGGACCTTATCAACCCTGAAACAGGTACATGGAATGAAAATCTACTGAATTCTATGTTTGATGAGATAAGGGTTCAAGAAATACTAGCCATTCCTATCAGTTCACCTAATGAAGAAGATACACAAGTCTGGATGCATACTAAATCAGGAGATTACGAGGTCAAGAGTGGCTACTTCATCTTCAGGGAAGCCAGAATTAAACCGCTGGACACACAAGCACAAACGTCCTACACAGTCAACCCAAACCTCTGGAAATACATCTGGCAGGCCACAATCCCACCCAAAGTTAAATTCTTCCTCTGGAATGCATGCAACAACGCAATCGCCACTATGGAGAACTTACATAAAAGAAAGATCGTACCTTCACCTATCTGCCCCATCTGCAAGAAGGAACCAGAAACGCCAGAACATACTCTTCTCCTATGTCCATGGACGGCTCAGGTATGGACCTCATCTCCCCTAAATCAGTGCATCTCACGGTTTGGCCTCACCCGGTTTGAAGAATGGTTCTGCAGAATCAAACAGAACCCAATTACTTCGAGCAAGATCAATCAAATTGCGGTGCTGTTATGGAGTATATGGAAGGAGAGAAATCATGCGATCTTCAACCACCAAAACCCCAGACCGACCCCAACAGTCGCCAGAGCAGAAGCGACCTCTGAGAGCTACGAGGCCATGAACAGAACAAACAAAAGAGAGAGTAAAACAGAGCACTTATCTGAGATCTGGCATCCACCTCCCCCAGGTACGCTTCGAATCAACGTAGATGCCTCATTTGAACCAGATCTGGAAAGAGAATCATCCTCCACCGAACGAAGAAATTCCTCTCACAGCGAAGATGCTCCGAATATAACATCCTCGGAAGAAAGAATCGGAAGACCCTCCTCTAGACACAGAGCAGCCATAGCCTGTGTATGCCGAGATCACCGTGGATTCATCGTCGATGGCTTCGCGAAGCCGGTTCACTCGACCTCCGCCCCTCAAGCGGAAGCGATAGCTATGGACGAAACCCTAGCATTCATCGCTCGACGACACTTTCTCTCTCCTCAAGTACATTCTGACTGCTCGAATCTGGTGCACGCGTTGAAGACTTCCACTGAACTCAACTGGGAACTCCAACCGATCGTGAGCCGGGCCCAACGCCAACTCGCACAAATCCCGGGCCTTACCTTGGCCCATTGCCACCGCAGTTCAAACCGCCCCGCTGACTGGATAGCCAAGGCTTGCCGGTTAAATTTATTACCTCCCAACTGGAAATCACATCCCCCCCTGCTTTATTTGATCTATTATGCACTGATGTAATGGGTATTTTATTCCCAAGACAAAATGAGTAATCTAAGCTTTGATGTTTCTCGCTCAAAAAAAAAAAAGTATGTAGGCCAAAAACAAAACATTTTCAAGTGGGCAATGTCAATTTATTCTCCCTGTCAAATCGAGGTTCTTGCGTTTGATTTCTACTTTGCTTCGTGTTAGAAAAATCAGCTTTTTGGTTCTCTTGTTTTTTTCCCTCATTTGCTAACTCCAAAAAGAGCAGCAGGAAAGAGAAGGGAAAAAAAGGAGCACCTTTTGCGGGAAAAAAACACCTGTGCATCCATCCCCCTACAAAAAGATCCCAACTTTCTCAGATTCCAACCTCCAACTCCATCACTCCCTCGAGTCTCAACTCAATGGATTTCTCGAAATGGGTCCTCTTGCTTCTAATTCCATGCCTGTTCATCCCGCGATCATGTCTGTGTTCATCAAAACCCGGTTTGACCCCAGAAGAGCTGGCTCGAATCCCAGTGGAATTCCTCAATCTCGCTCAAAAGCCGGTGATCGTGGACTACATGGTGGGCATCAGGAGGAGGATACACGAGTACCCAGAACTCGGTTTCGAGGAATTTGAGACCAGCAAGCTCGTAAGGTCGGAGCTTGATCGGATGGGTATTCAATATAAACACCCACTTGCTGTTACCGGTGTTGTGGGTTACATCGGAACTGGGAAGCCACCTTTCGTAGCAATTCGAGCTGATATGGATGCTTTGGAAATGGAGGTTTGTCGAAAGTTTGCTTTTTTCCCCTCTTTTTAAAATCAGTTATACTGTGGAAAAGTACAGACCAGTCAACGTAATTACCTGATTGTGTTATGTGATGTGAAAGAAAATAAAAGGGAAGGAAAAAGTGGGGGAGGGATTTGCATGGACTTCCGAGGATAATCGATCAAATAGTGGTCCTTGGGCTGAACAGGAAGTAAAGTGGTTGACCTTGCAGAGAGATTTGAGCTGATTTCCAATGCTTTGGTGAATTTGGCATGGTCGTGATTGATTTATGTGAATATAAACAGTTATTTTGGCTGTTGTAACAGTGTGTTGGTTCACTGATTTATGTGAGGTGCTAATGCTATTTAAGAGAAACGGAATGATGAGGCTTTTGGGTTGCAACAGGAGAGTGTAGAGTGGGAGCACAAGAGCAAAGTTCCTGGGAAAATGCATGCCTGTGGACATGATGGTCACGTTGCTATGCTTCTTGGTGCGGCCAAGTTGCTTCAAGGTCGCCTTGACGAGTTACAGGTTTGTTCTTTTTCTCTCAATGTACCTGGTTTGTAATGTTCCACCAGCAGAAGTTTGAGCTTTTGTTCCTATAGTTATATGGGGGATGTGTTTTAGTTTTGTATCATAAATGCGCAAGATCAATCACCTACAAGGGAGTGCAGTTTCGCTTAAAATTAAAGGAAGCAGGCAATATGCTCCGATATCTCATGTTAGAAGATAGAGAGATATTTAGGATATTTTCTTACATCTCATATGGTACCTGACTATTACGCTGAGATATATTTCAGTGCTAACATTCACGACAGTTTTTGACGCACTTGTTCTCTCCAGTTGCTAGACTTAAGCCTGAGTCTTTAACCATCACTTGGAATTGATCTGGACACTACAGTACTGCCACTCGCTTTATAGTACAGGTTTGCAATAGTGAGTTAAAGATGTTTAAAACTAGAATGCACTTTAAACTGTGACTGCTTTGTGTGCTCTGCAAAATGCTGTTAAGCATTGGCGTGTAATAGAAGCTTTGAATTGTCCTCCACGAGTTAGAATTTTACACGATTGGCAAATTGTTCTTTATATTAAACTCTAACAACATAGGATTGACAGACAGAACCTTTGCATGTGCACGCCCGCGAGACTTCCCTGGAGAGGAAACCTATACCTTGCATTTTCTAGGGAATGTTTAATCTCTTTTGCAGATACACTGCCTTATTACCTGGAAAATTCATTTCTTTCTGTTCAAATTTTTCTTTTTTTCTGTGTACACTGCTCGTCTTCCCTTGTCTTAGAGCTGACAAGTAGATCAATTTTTGACCAGGGGACAGTTGTTCTTGTTTTTCAACCAGCTGAGGAAGGAGGCGGAGGAGCGAAGAGAATGATAGATGATGGAGCACTGGAAAATGTTGATGCCATCTTCGGACTGCACCTTTCTGTCAAATTCCCTATTGGTGCAGTGGCAACCAGGCCCGGTCCTATTTTAGCTGCATGTGGTTTCTTCGAGGCGGTAATAAGCGGAAAGGGAGGTCATGCGGCGATTCCGCAGCACACAATAGATCCAGTTGTAGCGGCATCCAATGTAATTATTAGTCTGCAGCATCTCATTTCACGTGAAGCCGATCCACTGGATTCGCAGGTTCTCTCTCTCTCTCTCTCTCTCTCTCTCTGTGCAACAGAAAATTCTTTGCACGAGCTAATGGAGTTGTGAAATCATTTAATGGACGTTCTAATAATGATTTATGGAATAAATCTCTTCTTATGTTTCAAGATCGACGGGATTTAGCTCGTCTGATCCTCATTGGCAGGGTTGTGACTGAATTACCAGCCACCCAATCAGATTTCAACTCTTAAGTGAATATGTGCAGGTGGTTACGGTGGCTAAGATTGAAGGAGGCGGCGCGTTCAATGTGATTCCCGATTCTGTGACTATAGGTGGTACATTCAGGGTGTTTTCGATGGACGGCTTAATCCAACTTAAACAAAGAATCGAAGAGGTGAGATCCATCTGGTTTGCCTTATCTTCATCTCCGCTCAACTAGATGCCTTATTGCTCTTTCATCTTCTGATTTGTCCCCCATCTCAAAGTTATGTCTTCCTTTACCGTTTGAACACTTAGGGTCTACAGAGAATTCTTAAATCTTTGATAGCGTAATACCGTAAGTTACAATTCTATTCTATTTAAACATATGCAACAGGTCATTATGAGACAAGCAAGTGTACAGAGGTGCAACGCAACGGTCTCATTCAGTGTTAAGCCCTTCTACCCACCAACGGCTAATCACAAAGCTTTGCACGAGCACTTCAAGAACGTCGCACAGGATATGCTGGGACCGGACAAGATTCTAGGGATGGAACCCCTGATGGGTTCAGAGGACTTCTCGTTCTATACTGAGGTGATCCCGGGTTACTTCTACTATGTCGGGATGAAGGACGAGAGCCTAGGGAAGATGGAAGCTGGGCACTCCCCACACTACAGACTTAACGAAGATGCGCTTTCATATGGAGCGGCACTTCATGCGGCACTGGCGACGCGGTACATCCTAGAGAACCAACAAAAGTCGGACGCGGCAAAAGAAAGTTCTCATGACGAATTGTAAGATGCTCGTGCTTTCTTGATTTGAACTTGATTTAAGCTTCTGAAAACTTAGACTGCCAGCAACCATATGGAGATTTATTGCCTGGAAAAGGGTAAAAAGAAACAACTTTTTGGAGCTGGATGTATATATGGGATTGCTGATTACTGAAGCCTGTAAGCCGAGGTTAGACATAGCAGGGGCGACTGTCTCGTCAGAGCGAACCTCAGCTCAGCCTCACTGTGACTTTCGCTTCGGGCAAGAATGATGAATCTCATGTAACAGTAGTAAAATCCGGTCACCTTAAGCTTCATTCGATCGATCTCAATCAATAAGTACTTAGTATCAACGCTCACAATCGCACCTTTTTTCTTTTTTACTTTTGGTTGTGTTTCGAAGACAAGACGTCCTTGCCGCCACCGTCCGAGATTGGAACTGCCTTGCAGTCATGAGGTCTCACCACCAGACAGCCATGCGTTTACATAATTGAGGTCGTTTAGGACACAAGAACTCGAGAGGTCCGTCCAACTGCGAATATTTCCCGAAGAAAGGGTGTACTCATACAGAGTCCCAGTAGCCGGAAAGATGTAATTGCAATTCCTTTTCGCCAAATTGTGCACCGTAAAACAACCTCAACCAGCATCCCAAATAAACTTCAAAAAACTAAAAAATTCAGCCCTCCAGCATGCCTAGATTCTACATGCTGGCATGCGACATTCCCAACACTAACCTAACAAGCAACACTTGCCAGCTCCCATCATCATCATCATCATCATCATCATCATCTGGGTACATTCAAAAAAGTTGAGAGGCCATCTCAGGGTAAGCCTAATGATTCATCATGCATTCTTCAATTTGCGCATGGTAAGCTTAATACCTACTAGTTTAGCTTACACCTGGGTCGAGTGCCAGACACCACATAACCCAATAGACTTCACCTTCTTCAATTCATAATGAAACTCATGAGTTTAACCAGACACCAGTCATTACCAAGGGCGAATCGGCATTCGGCATCCCCAGACATCCCAATGCTTTTTTAGCACACCCATCTTCCTCCACATACATAAATCCTGCGGAACGAGAACAACCAATCGAAACACCGACGCCGCACGTCGCGCGCAATTCAATTCAAGTAAAAGTAACCAAAAAAGCATATGAAGAGAAAGCTCAGCCATCCATAATCAACAACTTGATAACCAGCTGGGAAACAAAAACTACCATTATCTATTAGCTTAAGTGGGTAGGCAAAACCTCAACATGATCCAGTATCTTTCAAGTCCCCAAATTCAAAAGCATAACACAATCCAATGAAGAAACGAAAAACCCAAAAAAAGAAAAAAAGCCCATCTTTTTTGCAGAGACCTACACAGCTCCTCTTCTCTTCCTTTCGGGCTCCAATGAAGCCGCCTCACTTCTCGGACGAGTTGGGGCCCCTCTTCTTCCCAAAGCCAACAACTGCGCAGCACCAAGAAATTCCGACAGAGTCAGGAATCAGTATTCGATCCACCAAGCATCACGAAAAAAACGCAATCAGAAAAGGTTAATCGGAGAAGGGAGAGAGTCGCGGTCGTAATTACCGGCGGTGACGAAGCGGCGGTTGTACTGCATCCGCTTGTAGGCGCGGCCGCGGGGCTTCTTCTTCTTGTCCTGCTTCGCCACCTTCGGGGTCTGGCCCCTCACCTTACCGGCGCGAGCCAGGGATCCGTGCACCTTACCTGCCAAGAACACCAAAGCACAAACTCAAAAATCACCATCGTGTCGTCCGCCATCGAAAACCCCTCCTCCGAAGACGAGGCTGAAATTCGAGCTTCGATTGCTTACCCATGGAGAAGTTTCAGAGAGAGAGAGAGAGAGAGATCTTCTGCCGGCGTCGTCGGGTCCGCTGATCGTGTGCTGGAGAAGGGAGACGAAATTAGGGTTTTGGATTTTATATGTGTGTCGCGTAGAGGATAGAGAGAATGAGTTGGGCCTGAAAGTGCGAGACATCCTTTATGGGCCTCATAGGCCCATTCCAAGGATCACTGCAGGGATATATATATATATATATATATATATATATATATATATATATATTTTCTTTTCTTTTTTCTGCATAAGAGACCCATTAGGTATTCTCAAAACATTATGCGTCGTCTTCGTTTCGTGTGATCCATTCGAGCAAAACAATTTAGAATTGCACGGAGAACTCCCTATGTCATTCTTAGGAAAATACTTGGATGAGAATTTGATATCTTCTTTGGCGATTGACGTTGCATGAGAATTTGATATTTCTAGGCGAATGACGTGATTGGAGTTTATTTGGAAGAAATGTGATGGATCGTCCTTTTGGCAGTTAAGTGTTTTTTTATAAAGGATAAATGCATATGGGAAACCGAAATTGGGAAAATTTATGAGTCCATCAACTCTAAAAGCCAGAGCATCTTGATAAAAAAAAAGGAGGATTAGAAATAAAATGAAGTCGCGTCTAAATTAGGACTAAAACAGAGAGAAAAAAGATTAACAAAAGCATGAGCTTTTTACCCATGAATGCTTTAGATTCCAAGGATCCAACCATAATGATGTTTGCAGAGTCCAAAAATGACGATGCTGAAGGTAATCATTAACATACATAATTAGAGCTGTGAGCAGAATCGAAGCGAACTAAGAACTAAAGATTGTTGTTTAGTAACACACTTTTATTGTTCTAGAACAAATTTTTTATTCCAAAAATAGGTTTGAAACAGAAATCATAAATAAAATTATTTCATTTTTCTATTTCAGAAACAAAAGTGAGAAATAAAAACGTTTATTATCACTCGCTCTCGCTATTACTCGATTGCTCACCCGGCAACGCCCATCGTTGGCCGCCACCTAAGACGAAGAAATTTTGTGTTATTATTAAAAGAAATTTTTTTCCAAGAACAAAAATTTTATATTGTTATTAAACGCATATTTTTATTTAGAAACTCATATGGGAAATAGAAATTGATTTCTAGAGCAAAGCCAAGCTTACGAGAAATGGGCCTTAGTAGAATTTAGTTTTAGGAAAAGCAGGCAAGTTCAATTTGCGGTTCTTTGCTAAACGGGCACTTTTCCCTTTTCCTCTGCTTGCTTGGTTCATCTCATGCGTATTCTTGTTTTGCTTATGCACATGAAGCAATTTCTTTTTTTGGTCGGTACATGAAGCAAGTTAAGATGAATGTTTCTTGATACTGCCTATCGTTTCGCAGTTTTAACATCAGAAGCTCAGCGTCCAAATGCATCTTTTCAAAATAAAGCACAAGCATCGCCAACCGCAGAAGTGATTATCCAAATAAGTATACGTGAAATCTTTGCAGAAATTAGCCATATCGAAGAGCCCCACTTTATCTTTCTCCGTTTACTCAATGCATGAGGCTCCTGAAGTCTTCTTACAAGAGCGATATACTTCTCATTCAACTGCTGGAAAAGCATCAGACCCAACAAAACTTGGTGCTAAGAAGTCCTATAAGCAAGTACATCATCTTTGGTTGAATAAGTATCAACTTCCTACAAGCGTCAGATACACGACAGAACTTTCAGAATCAACCAATGAGTTGCACAATCCCCACTGACAATTCAATGTTTGTTCCCAGAGAATCGTTCTTCCATTGCCGTCGTATCCGAGAATTCAAGCGAGGCCGGTGAAAGCAAAAGAGTCAAAGAAGTAAAACTAGAAAATTCATTCGACAATGTTGCAAAAGAACAGTCAAGCAACTAATATGTGTGTCCCATAAGCTCAGATGATAAAGAAAATGCTCGACAAAACCGATATGCCAACACAATGCGGGGATCAATACAATCAACTGTAGCAAAAAAATAAACTACTCATCATCATCCTCGATGATCTTGGTACCCAACCCCTTGATCCCCTCCGCTGGGATCTCGGCGACGGTGACGAGAGAGTAGAGCTCTTCCTTGGCGTCTTCATCCTCGTTCCTCTTGCGAGCGATGCGGACCCTGATCCTCCTTGGAACGCTCCGGATCCCCCTGCTCCATATGTGCTTGTTCAGCTTCACATCGACTCTGACATCTGTGGTTCCCATGGCTTTCTGGGCGAACTTCCTGATCTCCTTTATGGCCTTGGGAGCTTTCTTCTTAAAGGTGCTGTTACCCAAAAACGATGGGGGAACCATTAAGACACGTTCTTAGAAGCAGAACATAACTTGCCACAATCGCATTACCAATTAACAGATTTAACTAATTGCTGCCTTCTCTGTTCCTAGGAACTCTCAAAGTGGAACAAAACCTATGAATCGACATTTCATGTAGGAGCTGAGATTTCCAGGAAGTTTCACTCCTCGAGGATGCTAAGGAGTGCACCGATGCTTGTTAGCCAAGGAAAAACAAGACTACTGTATTCACACTACAAGATCTATGCTGATTAGACATGCCCACCAAACAACGGAGCCAAGAACAGGAAACATATGTATCAAGAAAAGTAGATAATTGTTCCTAAGCAAATGAATACACACTTCGGATGGAACGCGATTTCCACCGAAATAGGCTCCCGATCAGTCCGGAAAAATACGTTCTCATCGGCAGAGCCACATCTTCTACACACTTAAACGAGGAACAACTACTGCAAATCACCCGGAAAAACAACAAACGCTCCAACTAAAAAAACCCGCCATCCATCAGCTTCGGCCCCTTTCGATACATACTAAAAATCCTATCTTTTCGAGCAATTCACAGAACAGCAAAAAAGCGAAACCATGGAGATTAAAAAAAAAGGGATTTTTTTTACCAGCCATGGAGGCGCTTGTGGAGGTTGATGGTGTACTCCCTGGTGACCACCTCCTCTTTCCTCCCCGACGACTTCTCCACCATCCTGGACGGCTCTCCTCGATTCGATTCCTCCGCCTGTTCATTCCACCCACCCAAAGAAATTCAGAAATCCGTTCTCAAAACCCGATTCCGAATTGGCAAATTTCAGGCACTACTCGCGAAAAAGAATCGAACGCGTGAAACTAAAGCTAGCAAACAATTCGGTTCAGTTCGAGCTCTGAGCAAAGCCAGACAAGGCAGAGACGTAGAGAGAGACCTTGTCTTTCAAGTTTCCTCTGCTCCTAAGCAACCGAAGCAAGAGAGAGAGAGAGAGAGAAGCTCTTACGGCGCTACTGAGCAGAGGGCGAAGCGAAGGCGACGGGGAGATTGGGAAGACGAGGAATGAGAGAGGTACGGGAAGGCAGAATAAAAACCCTAGTGGCATTCCGTAATAAACTCACCAGAGCATGCCCCTTTCTGTAATTGCATTTCAGCTTAATTTAGAGCCGATATAATTTTTCCCTGTAGTGCTGTTATCGTGCGCCCTCCTTACGGCTGTTAATTCAGCATACCTAATTGGAAATGTTAGAATTTTCAAAATGCCGATTAGGCATAACATGATAATTGTAAAATAATTTTGATTAGTTGCTTAAATTGATTGGAAGATTGCGTTTTTTTATTTATAAGTTGAGGAAAATCTTGTCGATGAAGGAAGGCTTATGGGTGAAGATGTCCAGATTGTCGGAGAAGTGGAAGTTGAAGCTCGAGCTGTCTTCCAATTGGTGTTCCGAGCAAAAATGGCAATGTGAATCTTTAGTTATTTAGAAAAGTCACATGGAAGTGCACTTATTACGTCACCATACAATTGAACTTTGATAGATTACATCACCATACAATTGAACTTTGATAGTTTTTTTGGTTCGAATAAATTTGATAATCAAGACCACCACTCATGGTGGGCTATATTGGATAAGAGCCTTCGTGAAGTTTGTCTAGGACGGAAGGGTTCGAAACCCAATGTGGACGCTTGAGGTTTTAAGTGTAGTGCTGGGGTGGTGGGTCCTCCGCTAGCGTTATTCCAGGATTTACTCGCCGCTACCGACTGCACAAGGTTTCTTGGGTATCAAAAAAAAAAAAATTAATAATCAAGTAACTAATTAAATGAGTGATTGAAAACTTACTTTTTCCCGTAGGATTCTCCTCATTTGCTAGTAAGTTCCCAAATTCACTTTGACTTATCTGTAGTTTTAGCAAAGGTAACTCCGTGGTAGTTTTGTTAATAACTTTTGATATAGATTTTTTTAAAATATTTACTTATTATTAATTAGTGGCTTCTTGACGTGTTAGAAAATTTCATATCAGAAATAATTTTCAACATCTCGGTAGCTAGTAACTTGAAAAGTTACAACAATTACCCTATGGAATTACCTGTTTTTTCTAGTTAAATTGATCCAGAAATGCACAAATTTTCAATTAAGGTTGAAATCCTTATAAGCATAACCTCCAACAGGATTGCAACTAGCAATTTTGGCCCATGCTATGCGTATTCTTTCTTTTTGTATATGAGAATTTAATTTATACCTAGACATACGAAAATTCGTGTTAAATGGACCTTACTACGGCCTATGGAACACAAAAAGGCCTCATTCCTCAAAACCCACAAGGAAAAATTGCATGGATATTAAGGATCATTGAGGACTAAAGATTAGGATGATTAATTGGGATTCGATGTATAGATAAATCAATTAATCATTTTTATGGCAAGTAGAAGGGTCATTAAATTAATCGTTTTTATGGCAAGAAGAAAGGTCATTAATGATGGATTATTCACACAGCACGTGGCTCAATCAACGCGTAAATCAGAGAGGGATGTGGTCGAGCGATTGTCTGAAGTTTTTACCCTCATACAGCACCGACCCTCTAGTCAAACAACCGGCGAGGCCGATCAACACCGTCGAAGCAACAATCCTAATGCATATGTAAACTATGTAAAACGGTTTCATCAGATAAATCTAATGATATTCAAAAGCAGCAGACCCGTAGCTGAAGATTGCGTCAATCGTTCACCGGTTCAAATCAATCTCTGGAGAATACGAGCAATTCAGAAATCTAAGTGATTTTTCAGAAGAATTCTTCAGTTGTCTTGTTCAGAAACGGTAGATATGTTGTTTAATGTTTCTGAGTTCGTAAAACAAGAGCCGATCAGATGAAGTAGGCTCGAAATGTGAGCTTAAAACCGCCCAAGTTCTTTCTATCAGCTAATTTTTCTACCCTTGTTAAGTTCGACATCTCGAAGTATCACGGGCTGTACCTTAGTGAATTAGCTACGTCCTATGCGGCGTTTAACTTGACAAAAATCTCCTACGAATTCGCAGAGCGGCGTGAGTATCTCCACAAACTCAGAGCCAAGACTGCCATAGCAGCGACACCTGCTAAAATCTGCACGAGAGCAAATTTTCCACAATTACTGCCTTTAAAAGTAAAAGATAAACTCAAATGAAAGAAAAAAGTAATAAATGACGAGGAACTTAAACCAATGCAACGCTAGAAAAGGCACTCATGACTATAGTTTGCAAATGCTAAATATATTTTCCAAGTCCCGATTATGACGTTCGTTAAAGTACTTGCAGGACTGAGGACTGGCTGACCGATGGAGAACAGGAGAGGGTCGATCAATGCACGAGAGTGATAAGGGCAAATAAGAAGTTCCTAGGATTATCTTTGAAACAATAAATCTCTAGGATGTAGCTAATTCACAAGTGGCGAGAAATGTCCAGTTAATTGCAACTGACCTTAGCATCTCTAGCGTGTGTGATCCGACAGAACCCAAATAGTGATTTTAACATCTGGAGGCGAGACCTTTGTGGCAGCAAAATCACCACTGTGTACTGCTTCTTACAAGGAAAAGGTATTATTCTTTGTAATGCCGACTGGGCTGCTGATGGAGCAAGAGATTCTCTAACTTTTGAGCGTCCTTCATCTTGAACCTGCGCCAGAAATGTAAAGGATGGGACGAGCCATTAGACATACTGTCAAAGCTGTCCCTCTTCTGCTACAAGATTAAGTAACATCATTATAGTAACATACAACACTTGTCCATGGCATTTGGCGGGTTCTATATACGTACTGTGTTCCTCCACCAAATGATCTAAAACTTTCAGTTTGGTTATTTTATCATATTATCACAGCCACTTTCCCCAAAGTTTATTGCACCCGGATGTCTCAAAATTCAGTTTGCATGTGAGAGGGTATTTTAGTATTCCACATCACTTATCCACCGGGTATATATAGGCGTGCAGTCTACCTCTACCTAATAATTTAAACTTTTGGGATGGACGTTCTGACAATCATATTATATTAATTGTGTGGAATTTATAGTTGTAAATTCACTTTTGAACTTTAATGGAATGGGAAGGCAAAAATTTATATACTGTATACAACAACAGTCTTATTTATGCTCATACTTCTTTACAAATGTATCAAGAAGAACAGTCCAAGCAAGATCATCCAACTAATTTGCATTAGCTTCCATCATTGAATATTTATGTTCTTTGATTCCTACAAAACCCCAGACCTTTTTTAGAACATTCAAAACGTCAATGAACAGATCCTGCACAGGTTCTGATTTTCACATGGATTTTCATGCCACATAAAATCGTAGTTTAGTGCTACTTGACCAAATGAAACAAATGTGCAGAAACCACACGGTGAGATGAATGATGCAGAATGAAAAAACGCCATAGAAAGGAAGAGGATGACCCCAATAACTCACCTTAAACGAAGTGCCCACGTCTCCGGAATAAACTCTTGATTGGTAGCTGCGCAAAATTTTATCCAGCCAGTAATAGTTCTCCTGAAAAAGAAAAAAACCAGAAATAGATCAATGGTGAAAATTCATAAGGCTCCAATATACTAATAGATCATTATCATAAAGAATGCAGAATCTCCAAGAATAATTTCACTTTCACCTGCACTCCATCTTCATGAGCTCTTTGTTCGATCTCCAGAATTGTCAAAACATCCTCTTCTGATGGGCCTTGCTCTTGAAGACGTTGTATTTCATCCAAAGTGAGATCAACCTGTCAAGATACATTGCAAAATGAACTAAAATTAGGGCATCAACCTCATAGATCTGGCAAAAGCAAGAAAGAGAATTGAAATGGAAATTACCAGCTTCAAGGAGATTTCTGGATCACAAGAAAAATTAATGCTAATGTCACCACGTACATCACCAGTCCTTGAAGGTCTATTACCGCCAAGAAATACTGTAACCCCAGTGGAATAGATCTGTACATAATGGTAAGAACTAAATGACAGCCACAAGAACAGACGCATAAACAATGTCTGCACAGCAAATACCTGCCCATGCTTGAAACGAAGAACCTGCATTAGCTTTGTTTCAAGAAGTTTGCTCAAAAATCCAATAGAGTGAATCTCCTCCACCTTTATTCACGATATGTTTTATGACCGAAGTACAAACAGAAATTGGTCAGAAAAGCATGGAAACCCTCTCACTCCATAATGTGTGAAAATATCGATCACAAGGAACCACATACCATTGTTCCATTTTTCAATTCCACAGGAAAGCAGATCTGGACAGAACACTGAGCTTGCACCATGGGACTCCTAACAACTTCTCTATAAGGGTATGTAGAGTATCAGAATCCAGAACACATAAATTAAGCTTTTCAGTGTATTAGAATCCAGAACAGGTAAGTTAAGCTTCATCACGAAGAAATTAGAGGAAGCCCATCCACATGCTTCACTCCTACCGAAGCATACCAAATCGCTATCCCATATGAAAAGCAAAATCCAATGTAAGAAATAAAGGATGTTGAACATAGAGAACTGACTTTGAAGTATTCTTAAAGATATTAAGAGAGAGTAGAGTGAAAGGGCACTAGCTAAAACTAGAAGAAAGAAGGATAGCATGGCTGGTCAGTGGAGATTTGACACAAGTAGCTTATTTCCGGACTCATTTCGCAAAGTCCTCAATTCTTCAAATTTAAACAGTTCTCAGAGAACAAGAGATCCTAATCTCCCCCCTTCTTGTTTTGGTGGGAGGGGTGACATGATAACTGAAGAACCCACCTGACAATCTTTGTAGGAGAAGTGACTGGCAAGCCCTTGAGATCATCACGACTATATCTTAATATTGGCTCAGGAGGCCTAGGAATTCCGCCCTACATGAAGAATCAGAACACAATTATCATAAGGCTTTCAAATCTCCAGCAATCGAGAAATCGTAAGCTGGAAAAATCACTTACCAGATATTGCAAGATGAGAGGGACAGCAATTGTAGGACTTATACTGCCAACAATCACAACTGTAAAGGTTGATGGATCCTTAAAACAGCGACTAAAGTATTCACAGGCTCTTCTTGGGTCTACTCTTTTGAGGTCACTTATCTTTATGGGCTGCAGAGAAATTTTTTTGCTCATCTCTTACCTTGGAATAACCATCTTAGAATCAAACTGAGAAATAAAACCATGATGCCAGGCATACCCTGAAAAAGTACGAGTTTCCATAATTGAGCTCTCTCACACGATTTACAAAAGCAGTATAAGGATCCCTCTCTTGAGCACGAACTGCTGCTTCAGCCATCTGCATGACAATTTTGACATCCTCTTCTCCCGGTTCCACACTGGTAGCAAATAGTTGATAAACAAGCTGCCAATTTCAAAATGAAGAATTCAATATTGAAGACATGAACAGCAGTGTAACATGTAAAATGCAAATGCAAATTACTGAGTAATATTCAAAGAAACATGATAGCAAATTCCACATGTCGAAATAGGGTATCCTCACTCAAATAAGTTCAAACTCCAGGCAGCTCGCTACTCAGTTAAGAGAATCATATCCTTGCAAGAAACATAGGATGAAAATATGGACATCCTATAGATTCTACGTCAGCAGATATCTAAATAGATCTAAGGCTGCCCAAGTGACTACATATGATGCAAGCAAGGCATTGGCAACTCTTGCCAGTTAGGGTTCTAGGAGACTACCAAATCCAAATCATAGAAAGACTTAAAACACCCATCTTGAAATGAATAAGATTACAAGCAGATGCTGCTGTTGAGGGTGCCACATCGTCTTATCTAATATTTGATTCATAATTTGGTAACCTTTGGTTGTGGTAGGAGAATGCTACAGCTTGTCTGTTCTTGTGACAATATAATACTACAACTTCTAAGATGTCACCTAAAAAATGAGAGATACTGTATTTATGAAGACTATGTGTATCTACATTTTCTCTGACACTAGTGGTTGATCTGAATGTACAGATATAAAAAGATGCATGGGCCCAGTTGCCATAACACTGGAACGCGATTCACTATTTCAGGTAGTGTTTGAGGGATTCTGTCCAATATGATGATCTTTCTTCTAGTATATTGCTTCACAACACTGTTTGACAACTCTGAAGTCTTTCACAAATCTTATTTGGTCCTCCTATCTATCTTTTTCTTTCCTTCCAAGAATTGTTCTTTCTAATTCTTTAAGGAGCCTCGAGACAAATCTAAATATGCATGATTTAAGGAGACAACACAAAAGCTCAAACTAACCAGTCAATTTGGAATGCAATTCGAGATTTTCCTTGGGATGTATCAGAAAGGAATTGGAATGGACAGAATTAGAGAAAGAAAGACCTGTTGATAATGATTGGAAGATTGTAAAATTGGAAGAACAATGGACTTTTTTGGTTTGACGCATGGAATTGGCTAAGCATTTTTGTCTCAGTTGCCATATACTAGACAGATACATAGAGATCTTTGTGGGAGTGGGCCCATAGCATTCTTTATACCGTTAATGCTACCAGAACAATGGCATGATGCAGATCTATGGTGTTGACAGGATATAATCAAAATGACAATTTTATAAAGTGATGGAGTATTCATCATTTATCAATAAACTGGTAATTGCTGTTTTTTAACATGCACTTCTCACCAATAGCACCATGTAGGTTTTCACAGCTGAACAATTAAAAAGGAATTAGTACTAGTATACAGTCCAACCCAATTAATTTAGATGGATGTGAGAGAGAGAGAGAGAGAGAGACAGAGACAGAGACAGAGAGAGGGAGAGGGAAGAGGGGGGGGGGGGGAGAGAGAGAGAGAGAGAGAGAGAGAGAGAGAGAGAGAGAGAGATGTCAAGGAAAGTATGAGGAACACGGTTTAACAATGCAATGAAAATGAGATAAGCATACTAAAGAGATGGATTGAGGTTAGAAGGATGTATCTCGTCTTGCAGTCTAGCCAAGCCTATGCTATTTAAATAATCAACAGAAAAAAGAATGGACAAATTAAGAACTACAGTTGATCCTTCGGAAGACGTGATATGCAATTACTATATGTAACAATGACATGACTGGATTCTTCAGTCCTGACAATAGAATTACTTAGTCAAACCTGCAGAGCAGTTTCCAGGTCTGAAGGAGAGCAATCCCCAGAAAAAGACCTCATATAAGCTCCAATTTTTGTACCAACTTCAGCTCTCTTACCAGCAAGCATATCCATTAGTACAGCAGGTCTATAGCCATATACACCAATTTCTCCAGCAATTGTTGATCCCATAGAGCATGAAAAATATTCATTCTCCGATACTTCAGATAGACCCCCATATGAAAAACCAGTAAACAGGACCTGTAGTGCAGAACTATCAATGCATTAGATAAGAGAGGGAGAGAGGGAGAGGGAGAGGGAGAGGGAGAGGGAGGGAGGGAGGGAGGGAGGGAGAAGGGGGCTAAGGAGTTAACATTTGATATGTTTGCTCCATCAGATAAACCTTTGCACAGCCAACAAATCAGTTAGTTCTTTCATCTAAGCGAACAATGAACCAGTCATCACTAACATGACATTTTTCAATGCACATAAGTTCACCAGCATAACATAATTCAATGAGGAGGTTCATGAAGTAGGAACTAAAGCTTTTGATAATTTTCAAACTAAGACAGAAATCAACTTCCTCTAGCTTCCTGGAAAGCCAAATATTAGTACTGATTCCAAGGAAACAAGTGAGCATTGGCACCTTCAAGTTCAACTAGACCTTTTTTGGTCATGATCAATAGATTCTAGAGCTGAGAATCCTGCAGCAACAAAGGCTTAAGAAGATCTTTGAAAATTGCTTGACCTCCAGGACACAGAGAAGAAGGTTAGACTGCTTACAACTAGCTTTCTCCAAAATAAATTAATTTTGCATTGATCAAGCAACAAACAAACATATAGCTGAACAATGAAAACCAACTGGAAATAAAATGATGTGAAGATGTATGTCAAGTATGCACTTGTTCAAGCATATGATGCCATGATATATGCATGTGGTGTTATCATAACTCCTTTCTCCAGCCAAAGCCTATTTTCATCAGTTCTGGTAGAAAAGAAATTCTTAAAGGTGCCAGATACACATCTTTCCAAGAGCCAAAAGGTACTCACATTTTATCTCAAGAGCCAAATCTACATTCGGATTATAACCTTTAAATATTTTGACTGCTCTACAACTTAGCAGATAATACATGCATGCGCAGGGATTTAAGATAGCAGGACTGGTGAAATCCATGTTTTCTTTCTCTCTCTGCCACTAATGGCCCCTTCCTTGCAAGGAAGCATACATAATCTGATGAATGCCATTCATAGATTATGAAAATGATGGCTATTCAGAACAATGTCATAACATTCAGGATGCACAGCCTGGAGATAGTGCATGCAAAGTACTCAAAATCAGGAGCTAACAAGGCACAGAAGGCCAGACTTTACCTGGTCATCAAGGAAGTCAGTACATTTATAACATACTCTCATCCCATTGGATAGGATCAATTCAGTGGCTCCGATGTTTGAGTATTCAAGCTGCTGGGTAATATAGCTGAAAAGGACATCCTTACAAGGTTAAAGTTTGAATGTCAAAGTTCAAATGCAAATGTGCCTGAAAGAATTGTCCAGCTAGATTGATTGAATAGCTAGTTGACAGAAGAATAAGAAGTTCGAAGAATTACAAAATCAGTCTTTGGTAGTTTAACCCTGTTACAGAATCTGCATGATGCTTTTGCAGCAACATCAGCACTTATCAAGATTCATAACAGTCGATCACAATGTTGTCTGTACAAATCACCCTTTGAGGTGTTTCCATGTTGTTAGAAGTGGAACTCTAGGAAGATATTAATCTACAGAATACAGTTCATTCGATACATAAAAGGGAAATCACAATGGAGGTCTGAGGAGCAGTTAAATGATGTGTATAACTCGTTAAGAACCCTAGTTGTTAATTATATCTTGATTGGCTGAGGACCATAGTGGAAATGGAAATAATCATAATAACTGTAACCTGACAAGTTCAATACCCAAATACCTAGACAGATAATAGTTAATTTTTATACCACAAATCATGAGCTAGGCTTGAGACATGCAATTATAAGATAGCTGACAGTGATATCCCTAGATGTTCCATGAGTGATTTGCCGACCTCTAGTTTTATAGCACGGCCATCTCAAAACCAGCAAGAAGATCTCAACAAGCAGAATTATGAATATTTGAGGAATTCCTTTGAATCTTAATTCACATGTACATTTGGGAGAGTAAAATCCAGAACTACCATTCACCTAGAAGAGAGTAAACAATAACTATACAGAATGAGATAGGAACATGGTCGGAGGATATGCATGAATTAGATGTAGAAAAGTTATGATTTTATTACATCCAAAGGCAAGTACAAGTACAAGAAGAGACTCTTGGCTGAAATTTACCCTGGATTTGGCTTCAGGGGGACAATCTCTTCCGGAATAAGTTCTTCATCCCATGGTGGAATTTGTTTTGCCTCCTCTAGAAAATTGACCTTCAATACAACACTTCTAAGATCATCCACCTTTGCAGATACTTGAGGCTCAATGGCCTTAATGACACAGCTGCTCGAGGTAAGCAACTTCTCCGCATATTTTGATACATCTAATGATGAAATATCTACAGGTACGAAAGGACTTAGTCAATGCTCACAACCTCTATTTTCTTTGGTCTGGAAAAGCACTAAACTACATAATATGGTTATGATTACTCACGGGGTAAGATAGTTTTCTGGAGTTGTGCCTCATACTCAATACCAATTACAGGCTCACCACGCAAAAAATGCTGCAGGTTTATATGTAAAAATTAATCATTTTTAACACCAACAAATATAAATAATGACATTATCAAGATTATAGATCATGGAAATACTTGGATCAATTCATCTCGCAGGCTGGTTGATTGCATTTGATCACGTTCCAGATAAGCAGATTCTATCTCCGATAATAGCAAAGCTCGAACAATAGATATTTCGTGTTCTGAAAAACCATGGATCCTCACCCTTGCCACCTGAAACATAATTGTGGTTGAAGGACAATAAACAACAAAGAAGTTTATTAACCTAAGAGAAAATTGACCTCCGTGAGCATTGATTCTAGAGCCTCCATGGTCCCTTCTTCTTTGCATGATGCTGTTATCACATAGGCCTTTAGTGGATGAACTAAGACATCTGAATCAGCTGAACATGAGAAATAGGGCGGATCGTTCCTCCGAGATTGCTTGAAAAATCTTTGGTTTAGGGCATGAAGGAACACAGATTCTGTGAGCAAGTCTTTGTAGTCCTTCACGGTTTTTAAATCATCGGCTGGCATTTTGTAGCTGATCATTACGACACTCTGCACCAGTACACATCAAGCTTATGGAGTCATGAAGAAACACTTCCAGTATAACAAACAAAGGCTCATATCATGTACAAAAGAGAAAATTAAGCACACACTCACCCCAGCAGCTTCACGTTCAACAAAATATGAAAATCGAGGTTCGTCATGAGATGGAACTGAATAGGTAGGAATGGGTTGGAGATCAGGCACTGCACCTTTCTGCCCAAAATGAGTCTTTATCATATCAACTACACTCTGTAATGGAGAAGAAGAGCTTTAGAAATCAAGGAAATATGGTAACTAAACATGGTGCTTTGGGGATGGAAAGTATATGTATATAATGACACCAAACCTGAGTGTCAGGAAAGTCTCCAACAGCTATAACTGCCATATGACATAACTGGTACCATTTCTGATAAAACTGCTTCACAGTCTCAGCAGAGACAGCTCGAATCACCGCTTCTGTGCCAATAGGTAAGCGCTCTGCATACTGCAATTTCCCGATTCCAATTAGTCACTTTGATGAGAAATCAAAGAAGAAATGTGACTATGAACAGATCTTAGGCGTAGGAAAAGTTTTCGCTCTTGGTCTATGATGCAACTTCACCAAGGTAAACTTCAATTTCTCACTAGCCAATATAACTTCCTCTGTAACTTTAAATGCCAACACTTTTGGGGAAGCTTTCTTTTCCTTTAGTTGACCTTTAGAAAATTACAATCACCAGCCAATTTTTCAAATTCTAGTCACCTCATAGTCCTACTCTTTCATTGCAGCTTCACTAAAAGACAAGGAAACAGAAAAAAAAATCCCAAAGAAGATAGAATGGTAAAGGGAAAGAGGATGCCCCACCTCAGAAAGAGGGGATGAAAAAGGCAAAAAGACATGCTATTTTGTTGAAATGACTTCTACCTGATCGTCTATTAATTTGGCAAGGTAATAGAAGGCTACCACGAACTGAACTCAAAAGTGATGCAAAAACACATCCTTCGTAATTTCCACAAGCATGGCTATGAAAACATCTTTTAATTTGACCATACTAGAGGCTAAAGCAACAAGACTTCTGTGCCATTTTAGAAAGAGCTTGGAAATAAAAGAAGTACATTCTTCAAACAAAACTCTCCTTGGACGCGGTAAAAAAGTGCAGCATAGCAAATAGTCACTGAAATATCAGTAAAAGAAAGATAGAAAGAAATGGGAATATGCCTTTTTTTTTTTACTTGGAAATACCTTTGAACCTTCCATCAACAAAAGCCAATGAGCATCCTGCATTCTTCCAGTTGCATTCCTGTTACTTCTGTATTCTTCTAAGACAGCTCCTCGTTCTTTTTCCAGATCGTCTTTTGAGACCCGAACCTGAAGTCCACAATTATTAATGCTGAACACATCAACAGAGCCAATAACTATCAAACAGCCAAGTTTTGTTGGTACCTCAGAACTGAACTCTGCCAAAATAGAGATAGCCTGAGACAATAGCTCAGGCTTGTCAACAGGAACAAACAACTCATATATGGTCTGATCAGAAGATGTTACAGCATTTTGACAAGCACCGAATTCTGCTCCGATACTCTCTAGGAATTTCACGATATCATGATTGGTATATCTGTTAGTGGCACTGAAAGCAAGGTGCTCAATTATGTGAGCCACTCCAAGCTCATCATCCTCTTCCAAGACTGAGCTGCCGCAAACACAATAGGTTATCCTCTTTGTCAAACCAGCGAGATGTTTTACCATAGAAATAAGCAATGCACAAAGTGTAACTAATAGCTAGATAAAAGACGGCCCCCTGTTGTTTCTCTTTAGCAAAGAACCGAGAATGGCAATGAAGGTGGAATCCTAGACTGTCATCAGGTTCTGTAATGTGCATAAACAAAGAATGCCGATAGTAATAGGGGTCCACACCTACCACATGTGCTCCTAGGTATGAAAGACACACAAAGCCACATTGCATGTGATCTCCATGCCAACTACTTGATATAATCGCATGACAATCGGGCTTAAAGACATATCACCTCAACCACAACGTATTCAGGCATTGGGTTTGGTCTGAGTTTTGACTTGTATACCAGATGACACATACCGACACTTAATATAAGACTCGGATGGATCAGTCACGAGTTCAGACCGCTTGTCCATGCAAATATGTTAATGACCCGACCTCACTAGCACAAGCCCGAGAAAAGCATCTCCTCACGGGAGAGTGACAGTTTCATCCACTATCATTGCAGACAGATTTTCCAAAAGTAGCGGCTAATCTCAAACATCCCACCATTTTTCTATTTCTACAAAGTACACATTCTGTTTCCCTCATCACATGATTCTCTTCATCACAAGACGAAATTCGCATCAGCCGGGAAACAGAAAAACCCCTAAACATCGAAAGCAGTCCTTCAATCGACGCTACTTCGCAATTTCCATCCTCCCTCGCCGTATCTCATTCGCAAACCGATTCCACTACCACATTCCAACAGTTCACTCGGCACCTCGGCGACCTCACTCGACACCTACAATCAAACTCGAATGCAACGCTCGAAGCTCACTCCAGGGTACCAACACACCTTCGATCTCGAGCCTCCCTACCCGATCGACATCGCCTCCTATCATCCGATAACAACACCAAAAAAAAAAAAAAAAAAAGGAGGAGGAGAGCTCGCGCGCGCGCGGGAGCTCAGGGGGCTGGTTTGCTCACCCGACTTTGACGACGAGGGCGAGGGCGGCCCTCATTCGGGGCTTGGAGTTGGGGCGGACGTAGTAGGCGAGGCCGTTGGGGAGGCGGCCGTACTCGGTCCCGAAGGGCTGGTCCCCGAGGGCGTCGCCCATGTCGACGGCCGCCAGCTTCAGCGACCGGAAGCCGTGCTTCCGCCCCAGCTGCTGCGACGTCTCCGCCGGCAGCAAATCCATTCCCTCTCTCTCTCTTCGCTCTTTCTCTCTCTTCTCCGTGTCGCGCGGGGACTGGCGACTCTTCTAGACTATCGTTGCAGGGAGGAGAAGGCGGATTGGGAGAAAAAACGGAATGGTGTTTTGCGTGCTGGATCGAAACGGTTATGGTATGGGCATTGGCCATGATGATGAGTGAGAAAAAGAGAACAAACTATTTTTCATTTTCGTTTTTTTTTGGGACTTTTTTTTTTCCCTTCTTTCCTTCTTAGGAATTTTTTTTTTTACCCTGAAACGATTGTACAGCCGACATAAATCAAGGAAGCATTAGCGCGGGGCTCACCTTCCACGGCACTTCACTTTAGTTGCACAATGAGAGCGTGGAGTTTTGAACCTTTCCCCTCTAGGATGAGGGAGCATGGCACAAACTAGCACATCCACCTCGAGGTGGGTCTTTCCTTTTTAGGTATTAATAGGTGAAAAAGCCACAAAAAAAACACCGAATTTTACTTACTATAATATATTTATCCTAAACCAACTTTTGTACTATCAAAACCCAAAATTTCTATATTTACGTGACATAAAAACCTCCAAATTTTCACTTATGTGACATATTTACTTTAAATTTGTTGTAAAAAAAAAACTTTACCAAAAAAAAATTTGTTGTGATGTTAAAATTCCCAAAAAATTTTAAACGTAATGTAAAAAAAGTTTGAAATTCATGTGTCACATAAGAACAAATTTGAGATTCTGGAGGTCACAAAAAAAGTTTTGGATAAATGAATAACGACGGACATGATTTAGGGTTTTCGGTGGTTTTACCCTTTTTAGTCATAACAACAAAAAATAAAGAAGCTACAGAATTTTTAGATAAAGCCATAATTACTTTACGCAGTGTTAATCGAAGTTATGACCTCTTAAAACACGGACGACTTCTTTACCACCGGGCCGACCGCTTTTGGGTAAGCCATGGTGTAATAGAGACTCGTGTAGAAATTAGTTGATTAATCAGTTTGCGGATCGCGTGACTTCATCGTGGCTATTCCATTGGTGAATTTTGCAAATCGGGTTTGACCTTAAATCTTCCGGTTACTTCCAATAGCTTAGGATACGTCATAAACTTGGATAAGTGAGTAATCGTGATCTGAGTATTTCTCCTGTTGACTTTGACTTTCTTTGTCTAATCCCCACCTGAGAACTTTGTCAATTGCTGACTCCATTACGTTACCTTGACTAGCAATCGCTCGTGCAATCTTCATACTAAATCGTGAATCTAATAAGCATTTCGTCCTCTTCATCTTGATGCATCTGTAAGAATCATGACCCGAGGAAATGATTCGAGTCGCCTATCGTCCGTTTCGAAAAACTTCTTGATGAAATCCATCATGTGTACTTTGATGGTGCGGTGATTTGCACGCCATTAACGCACATGTCCGTTTCTTGATCCCTAAGCAAGAAAACACCTTAAGAATCGTCTCCGTTAGATGGGTCAATAGTGTTGCACGCTCCACTTTCGTTTGAAAAATAATTTTTTTTGCTCGAGAACAATTATAAATTGCCATTTTCACTTCACGTATGCGTCGATTTAGTTGATGGGAATGGTAAAGGTGCATGGACCCTACCGTCTGGGGATTTCTCGAAAGCAAAAGGCACATATTGTCTTCTTCAACCGAGGAAATGTCGGAAGAACTCGTGCTACAGGTCAATAAAGGGGTGGCGTGCGCTTCAGGTATTGTTATGTCCTCCCTCTCATCTGTTAAAACAGATCTAAACCCGAAGACTGACAATTCGATGCCGGTTACAATGGTAAAAAGTTTAGGAGATATAAAAGACCCAGACACGAGAGAGACAGAGAAGTTGAACCAAGAGATAGGCACTTGAAAATGCCAGGACCGCGAATGCAGCACCTTCCCTAACTTACACGAAGGTTATAAAAACAGGAAATGATCTACCTCTAATGAAATTGGACCCAAAACTAGGGATTGAGCATAAGCAAAACTATGCTGTCATGATCCGCAAATCGCAGCCTGCAAGGGTTTTCTCAAATCATAAGCTAAAAGGGCAATGCCCACCTCAGTCAATCTACAGGACCTCTGGTAATTCCATTCCAAGGGCTACAACATTTGTATTACATGACCTTTTTTCTGTGATCATTTCCGAGATACCTTCTGAGCGATCAGCTTGATGTCCTTCAATCTTTCATCGATTAACTGCTGCAGCTGCTCTTCTTGCTTGTTCTGGTTGTCCTCCACTTGGATACCATTAGTTTCGCCACCTGCTTTTGCCCTATGCAAGACGAACGACATCTCTGGATCAAAATCACTCGGCACTTCAATCACTTTCTTCCCGGCAGTCTCAGAGTCTTTTCCTAAAATGTCCGCCCTGACACGGTTTGAAATGACGGAAAAATAATCCTGTATGCTCTTATCGGCTGGATCAAGACCAAGATAGACTAGAATCTCCCAACATTGAAGAAACTGTTTCTTGTTGATTTTGAAACGCTTCCTGGCATCCTCAACCACACTAGGAGGAGGCAACAACCGAGGGATGTAGGTTTTCTTTGATAGTTTGCCTTGCTTCAACTGAGATACTGTTGAATTTACTGCCTGCTGGACTTTGTCAAAGCTCAGAAGCCGTTGCACATCGATACATGTTCGCAAGTGTTGAAGATTATCCACTGGCTCTTCTATTGTGAAGTCATAAACATCATCAGCTATAGCGACATTGTTAAGCACCTCCAGGAGATAGTGGCCATAGCCTTTGCGCTGGTAAAGTGGTAATACTAGGATCTGACATAGGCAAAAGACCTAGTGAGTAATACAAACTAACTGATCAGATTTACATGCTCTTCTAAAGCACTGAATACTTGTCTTCTTTCTTATAGTTAACCAAGATGACAGCAAACCTGACCAAGCCGCAGTCGCAAACTATCAGGATAGTGATAGAAACGATATACAGCAGCAAAACCAAGAAGCCTATCATGAAAATTGCCTTGCTGATCACTTGTCTTCTGAATAAGAAGATATAGCTCCCAACTTGAATCCGTTACATCAATAGGATTGCTACCTGATTCATAAAAAAAAAAAAAAAAAAACTTGCTCAGAATCAGAAATTTCTACTGTTGACATATAATGCAACACATGCATTCCGAAATAACCCATGAAAAGTCAATGAATTACCGTCCACAAGAAGCAGAACAAGAGGGACCAACCGACTATACAGGTGTCCTGCTGTCATATCGCCCATCAGCATGCGCACAGCCTGACATGCAGGAAGAGTCAATTTTCATGATTCTTAACTCCCTACCATGCAAACAGGGGGAAAAAAACAAAGGAACACCGAATACATCTGACAAAGGAAAGATGAAAAGGCAGAGCAGGAGAATGAAAAGCAGGCTCCTCTAAGAAAACTCTGTCAAGTTTATCAGATTGTTAAATGGGCAATATAAAAGTCCAACTCCCTCCCAGGTCCCCAGGAGAGAGAGAAGGGCACGGCAGACATTGGCTTTCACAATGTTGACTAACCACCAGCCTACAATGATAAGGCAAAACACGCTCGTTTCTTCCTACACCTTACTGACATTCATAGCACAACCAACAGAATCTAATATGAGATTGCTCAGAAGAGGAGTTTTGCTTCCCTTGACGGGTTCATATGTAACAGGAAAATCTCAATTAGCAACAGTAGGAAATGAACAGATTCATTAGGCAGCTTTTACCTATTAAAAAGCATAATGAAAGTTAATTGTCATGGTCATCATATTATGCATACACAATAATGTATGAGCACTGGAAATCGAAAATTTCAATGAACACATGTTGAAATGAAACACATACCTATGTAAAAACTAATAGCACGTGTAATAGTAGTGAGCATCAGGGTTTAGAGAATCAAACCCACCTCGACATCAGAACCAACTTTTAGATTACTAACGGAATCGTTGACATGACCGTCAGAGTGTTTATGCTTTAAAATCTCCCCAGCTGAAACTGTAGACCTGAGAAAAGTTATATTGACAAGAGAACTTAACATATAACCAAATAAGACACTCAGTAAACCAGAACTGAGGGAATGAACTTCTGGTCTTCAATCCCCACCGCCGCCCCCCCCCCCCCCCCCCAAAAAAAAAAAAACGTGTACCTAATAAATTGGGTCTCCTTGGAAAAAGTTTGAAGGAAGTCATCTTTATTATCCACGAGAGTTTCACCAAACATATTCTGATTCAAAGATCAACCAATTAGCGGCTGTCAAGGGGAGATTAAAAAAAGATAGTTTGATCAGTAAACTTTGTACCTTAAGAGCAGTGTTCAGATCTGTGATTCCTTTTCCTCCCTAGAAAAAATGAAAACCGCAAATACCGCATGTCATCATTAATAAACACAAGGCCAAATTGCAAGAAGAAAGCATGATTATCCCACATGTCTATCAACAACCCAAAAAAGTTCAATGCAGAATTAGATGTAATGCATACTGATCACAATGCAGAATTAGATGGCGTACTTACATCCGATTTGCTCTCAAAGACAATCTCTGCATATGAATGAAATGATACACAGCTTACCCAGACAGATATCTGCACCAATTGCAATAAGCATTAAATGGAGTCACCTTCCACTATCTAAAACTAAATAATCACACAACACATGAACAAGCCCACAGAATCATATAAATGCAGATATTCTCCTTGTGAACCAGGAAAGATGATGCTGCAAAAATAATAGACCGAAGAATATTTCTCCTTCTCAATATACGTACTTATGTCACAGCAGCAGTTAACCAAGATAATCCAAAGCATATTAACTAGAAAACATCACTGCACTTCAAGCACAAAAAGCGACTGCAATGTCCAGGGTCCTCAGTAGCAGATATAGACTATTATTGTCTCACAGCTCATAAGAGGGAGCAGCTTGTCAAGCAACAATCTACTTGACTATGGATGTCGATATAACAAGAAAATCACAGCATGATCGGGCAGAAACGAAACAAAAGTTGAACCCTCAGCAGGCAAAGCAAGTTATCTAGTAAGTGGAAAATACTACGCAGGCAACTTATACATTTTCACACAACATAGAACACACAGTATCGTACATTTAAATTACAATCCCTTACCTTCAATCCTTCGTATCCATAGATTTTTCCATCTTCCTCCTCAAAGAAGTGACTTAAGTCAACTGGATCAAGGCAGAAGCTATCTGGAGCCCCAACTTCTTCTTCCCTGGACACTACAAAACCAGCGACGAAATTACAACTCAAGCACAAATGCATTTGAGACACATTTCAGACAAAAACGCTCATGACCTAGAAAAAGGAAAAATCAAGCGACAAACAAAAACAACATAATCTCATGGTTAGCTGAGCCTCTAAACCTAGACACAGTTCTAAACTTAGTAACTATATGGCATAGGAAAAACCAGGGTACAGCAGGCATCTCAACTACAATGTTAACATAGCAAATACAGCTAGCTCTCATTCGACTGGGGTCACGACACAACAGGACACAAAACCGAAAAAAACAATGCCGAGCTGACTGGAACTAACTACACAAGACCAGCAAGTAGACCTCACCATTTCAGTTAGTCAAACTTAGCTTGGATAGGACTCTGCAACCTGCATATTTTGTCACAAGAAGCTTTTTTTTTTCTTTTCGCAGGAAGCCACAACTACCACAACGACAAGACAGACTAAGGTCAACTAAACCATAAATCTCAATTTCCATATCACCTCCTCCCTTTCCTTTACTTCTTCAGGTATTTAGTCAATCACGCTATGAAACAACTCGGGACAAGCTCACTCCACTATAACGCACACAAAAATTTCCACTAACTCGAGCAACCGCTGCCGCCAAAGAAAAAGGCGTAGCGGCCATGACGACAGGACGCGCGATCTCGCGGAAGATACTCCGCCGGAAACTTACCGAGGTACACTTTGAAGCAGCCGTTCGGGTCGACTCCAGCATCTGCGCCATGAAAAGGAGGGACGCTGAGCGCGCTAAACAGACGAGAATTTTTATTTTTATTTTCGAGGAAATAAACTAGGCCGGGGATGCCGGCAGGCTACAACAGTAAAACGATTGAGAAATCGAACGGATGAAGCGGCACGGGGAGGAGCCGGCTCAGGAGATTACCGATGCCGGAGAAGCCGACGCGCCGCCGCTTCTTGGGCTCGGCCGCCGGATCGGGGGCGGTGCTGTGCTTCTGCGCCATCGTTAGGGTTTCTCCGAGCGGGAAATGGGAGGAGGAAAGGCGGGAAATTGCGCAGAGAGAGAGAGAGAGAGAGAGGGAGGGAGGAAGAGGGGGGAGACGTTGTGCGAGCTGCTACGATATAAAGAAGGAGCCATCGGAGTCACGTTTTCCGCACGTGCGTTGCCTGAGAAATTAGAGTAATTAAAAGTTAATTGAAAATGTGGCAAACGACTGGGCGTTTGGTCTAGTGGTATGATTCTCGCTTTGGGTGCGAGAGGTCCCGAGTTCGATTCTCGGAACGCCCCTTTCTCCTTTTATGATTTTTATTTTTCTTTTCCATTTTTTTTTGTCCTTCTATTTTTTGTGTTTTTTTTAGCAGAATTTCTGGAACTCACTTTAGATTTCTCTCTCTCTCTCTCTCTCTCTCTCTCTCTCTCTCTCTCTCTCCCTCTCTTTCTTTTTGCATTTCCCTTTTTTTTTTGTTCGTGTTTTTTTAGCAGAATTTCTTGAACTCACTTTGCGCAATCCTGCCATGTCATGCTGTTGATGTATGAGAATTCAGGGTAAAATTTTCGACCAAATTTTGCTTTAGCCAGCACCAGGATCAACACTAAGAACTACCATTAAAGCTCCATTTTTTGTGGCATTTTATCTGGTATAGAAAGCAGAGTAGATTATATTGATGCCGTATATTTGTCGTCGTCCACACCAATGTTGACCAAGCGAAGTAATGCGTCGAACATGACGATCGATCGGGATTATTACTCGGAAACCAAACACGGGGACCAGGTAGTGTAGATTAAAGAAATTGACATGAACAGTCTTTTATTCAATGTACAAGCCTCCAGAGTTGATTTTTTTTTTTTGGTCATACTCCAGAGTTGATTGAAAGTACTCAAAGTCATAAAAACAACAGCCTCACAGTTTGCATCAGATTACTATTTTGATCCGTGCTGTAAATTTGATCAAAGGGCATCAGTAGATGCGCCTGCAGATTGTCATCCCATCGCCCAGCACGACCTGAGATATATCGACCTGAGGATCGCCCGCTATCATCTCATCGAACTTGATCGTGTCCTTCCACGCGAACTGCCTTGCTGGGTCGACAGAGGACTGGTCGGACAAGGCAACGTGCCGCCCCAAGAGTGTTGTCGTACATGATCACGCCCTCAGCCCTCAGCAGCCTCAGCAGCCTCATAGTTCTTTAGGTTAGCACGGTCAGCATCGACAAACGCAAAGTCAAGGTGCTTTCATTCTCTTGCTGACACGGAAAAGAGAAGTCGGATGAGATTGTCGAGAGTCTAACGAGCTCATATCATCTTTATTGCACAAGTGCAAATGAGGATTACTTACTAGAAAAGTTACACTCACGTTTTCCAGTAGTTTATCCAGGACGGGCAAAGCTTGCGATAAGATGAAGTCGATCTTGTGTTCATTGTCGACCTTCTAGATAAATGGCAATCTGATCTCGTATGCATCTCAGTCTGCATCGATTGCTATGATCGGCAGTGGAAACATTTGAGTAATGTGCAGATTAATTCTAGCTTGACAAACAGACTGGCAATTTTTTAACTTTTCGCAAGCAAGAGACGGCAGACCTTGCCATCTTGCGGAGTCGTAAGAGCCATGAGGA
The DNA here is from genome assembly GCA_028830015.1 of Eucalyptus grandis x Eucalyptus urophylla. NCBI lineage: Eukaryota > Viridiplantae > Streptophyta > Magnoliopsida > Myrtales > Myrtaceae > Eucalyptus > Eucalyptus grandis x Eucalyptus urophylla. The sequence continues at coordinate 54,226,475 of CM054190.1, read as the reverse complement.
GGAGAGAGTATCCGGTGAAGACGCCTACCTCTATAGTCTTCTCCACGTTGAATAGCTTCAGGAGCAGCACGATGAATTGAGCCCCTTCCGGCGCAGTACCCAAGGCTATGGAACTAGGGTGTGGGTCTTTTGTTACAAAGTCGGACCTGTTCAGTAAGATTCCTACCTACACTGAACATACAAACTTAAAAGACACTCTACTGACCAAAAAAAAAAAAAAAAACTTAAAAGACACTCTGGTTTTAAGTATATGGACAACGGCTTTTGGTCATTAAATTCTATGGTTATGCCAGATTTTCTTAATTTATCATCGTCGTGAAGTGAATGTCTGGCTTTGAAAGCGAGTAATGAACATGTTAGTGCACTAAGTCGAAGCAAAATCATTTTGAGTAATGAGCATGGAATAGAATTACTGTAATTTCTTCATAAGTTTCTGGCTCTCCTGCATTAGTGAGTAATATATACTCATGTAGCTGATATCTTTGTGATGGTTTACATTTTCTTTCAAATCTTTTAACTTGAGGTAAGACCGGCTGCTCTTGCACAACTGTCTCAACTGGCTCAATGAATTGCTCTTGCTCAACTGATTGTTTTGGCTCAACAATTTCACTCACCTCAATTGAAGAATCTACATTATGGGAGGATTCACCATCTTCATGATTTCTATGATTTCCATGCACTTTTGTCTCAAGTCGTGTGATCAAAAGAATGAGTGGCATAAAGCCATATAAGAGGAGCTTAAATCCTTGCATAATAATCACACATTTGAATTTGTGAAGTTGCCTAAAGGTAAGAGAGCACTCACAAATAAGTGGGTGTACAAGTTAAAGATGGAAAAAAATAGTTCACAACCACGATACAAAGCCAACTTGTTGTGAAAGGCTTTCGCGAAAAGAAGGGAATTGACTTTGAAGAGATTTTTTCACCAGTTGTAAAAATGTCTTCTATTCAAGTTGTTCTTGATTTGGTCGCCAGTTTGAATTTAGAAACTAAACAGCTTGATGCAAAGACACCTTTTCTTCATAGAGACTTGGAAGAAAAAATATAGATGGAGCAACTGGAGGCTTTTAAAGTTGAAGGGAAGGAGTATCTTGTATGTAGATTGAAAAAAAGCTTATATGGTCTCAAGCAAGTATCAAGGAAATTGTACATGGAGTTTGAATCATTCATGGAAGAACATGGATACAGTAAGACAAACTCCGACTCTTATGTCTTTATGAAAATATTCTCAGATAATGAGTTTATTATCCTCCTACTTTATGTGGATGACATGTTGATTGTTTGGCATGCTGCTAAAAAAAATCAAGAGCTTGAAAAATGAATTGAGTAAAGCTTTTACAATGAAGATCTCGGCTTGGCCAAGCAAATCCTTGGCATGAGAATTACTTGTGACAAGAAGAACAAGAAACTTTGGTTATCTCAAAAGAAGTACATTGAAAAGATACTTCAAAGATTCAACATGAGCATATGTAAACTAGTAAGTACTCCACTTGCAGGCCATTTCAAGTTGAGTAGTAATGAATATCCTAAAAGTGAAAAAGAGAAGGAAAATATGAAGAAAATTCATTATGTATTGGCCATAGGTAATTTGATGTAAGATGTGGTTTGTATAAGACCGGATATTGCTAATGCAGTTGGTATTGTGAGTAGTTTCTCTCAAATCCAAGTAAGGAGCATTGAACCGCTATTAAATGGATGTTGAGATATTTTAGAAGCACTTCTAGACTTTGCTTGTGCTATGGAAATGTGAAGCTTGAGTTGAGTGGCTACTTGGATGCAGACTATGCCGGTGATGTTGATTCTCGAAAATCCACATCTTGTTATATGATGACTTTTGTAGGGGGAGCTGTTTCGTGGCAATTGATCAGTTTTGCCTCTTGTAGGAAGCTATGAGGGAATTGCCTTAATGATATGAGTCAGAGCGCATTCCCTCACAGCTTCTTTTCTCAACAACTAAAGTGGAGTATGTCGTTATTACCAATAGGCAAGGAACTCTTGTGGATGTAAAAATTCCTACAAGAGTTGGGCTTGAAGCAATAAAAGTATGTTTTATATTGCGATAGCATGAGTGCTATCTATCTTAGCAAGAATCTAATATTGCATTTAAGATCGAAACGTGTTGTTGTGAAGTATCATTGGATTTGAGAGAAATTAGAAGAGAAGCTCTTTCTACTTAAGAAAATCCACATTGACCATAATGGATCCAATATGATAACTAAAGCATTGCTTGTGGTGAAACTTGATTCTTGTAGAAGAAAAGCAGATATAATGGATCTTCTCACATGAGGTGAAGGGGAGATTTATTGGCTGGGTCTGTCTCATTTGTGGGGCCTAACTATCACGTCTCGATCCTCCGAGCATGTGCCCATCCTTGCTTGGTTGATAAATTAGCGATGTTCCAGGACGCATCGCCGACCCATTCTTTTTAATACGCATGTGGAAATGATTAACAACTCCTTGGACAACAACAATATATGATAGGAAAGTAGGGCCAATTTTTTACCAAATACCTTTTTATAAACACACAAGTCTATATAGAAAGATATACAAAAGGTATCAGCTCCCAACAAAAGAGAATTGTCCTACGACTAGTTGGTCGGACAAGATCGCCGATCCTTCAGGCTTCACCTCCTAAACTCCGAGGCTTTCGGTCCTTCACCAACACCATCTAAGGAGCTGAAAATAGTTATACAATAACTAGTGAGACAATATCTTAGCAAATTCAACCCTTTAAGACTCAATTAGGAAGAAAATACGCCATAATGGTTGCCCAAGCATAATCACAAGTTAGAGGTCTTATCTTTGCCTCTGTTCCTTCCTACAAGTCAGAGCCATTTAATAATTCATCGAGTCATATCAACAAATCAAATCACTCAATTGGATCGAATAATCGATCAATCGACTCAGTTGATTACATGTTAATTAGACCATTCCCTGGTCATTCCAATCTATACTATCTATTCTCCAAGATGACATATCAAGTCACCGAGCCAACGTTCATTCTCCAATGTGACATATCGAGTCACCGAGCCAACGTTCATTCTCCAATGTGACATATCGAGTCATCGAGCCAATGTTCATTCTCCAAGATGACATACCAAGCTATGAAGCACGGACACGTTGCTGAGCCTTCCGAGTCGTGTCCGACACGCTCGGACACGCTCGGACACGCGGTCAACGCGTGTCGAGAAATCCGACATGTGGTCAACTTTTCTCGACACGCTTCGACACGCGTGTCCGAGAGAGATTGTTGAAGAAGACGATGGTGGGTAGAGAGGTGAGGTCGAGGAAGAGGCCGAGGAAGCGGAGGTGAGGCCGTGACGGTGAGACGGCGAGAGGAAGAGCATAAACGGAGGCGACGCTGCGATGGAGGGCTAGCAGTGAGGCTGCAGCTGCTGCGAAGGAGGAAGGGTGGAGGCGACAGTGATGAGGCGACCGAAAGAGTTGAGAAGATCGTGAGGGAGAAACTGAGGGGGCGGGGAGAAGGTGGTGGCATGGGGGAGGGGAGGGGAGGGGAGGGGGGGGGGAAGAGAGGGCATGGGAAGAACGGGGATGGAGGGGATTGATGGGGGGCGCAGCCTCGCAGGGGAGCAGGTGGTGGCGTGGGGGGGAAAGGGAGGGGGAGAGGAGAGAGGAGAGAAGGGGAAGCAACCGAGGGGATGGGGGCGATTGATGGGGGCGCAGGTGATGGGGGCCGTAGGGAGCAGGTGGTGGCGTAGGGGGAAAGGGAGAGAAGAGAGAGAGAGAGAGAGAGAGAGAGAGAGAGAGAGAGAGAGAGAGAGAGAGAAGGGGAAGAGACCGAGGGGGCTGGGGGTGATTGATGGGGGGCACAGGGAGCAAGTGGGCGTAGGGGGAAGGGGAGGGGGAGAGAGAAAGTGGGGGCAGATCCGCAGAAATCGAAGGGGAGGATTTTGGGGGTGGTGGCGTGGGAAAAGAGGGGGAGAGAGAAACAAGGAGAGAGGATTTGAGGGAAATAATTTTTGTTAAAATAAAAATTATATTTTTAAATATGCACACGTATTAATATTATTAGTGTAAATTTTTGTAAGTTCTTATTTATTTTTTGTGAATTTGAATCAAATTAATTAAAAATAAAAATATTTATTTAATATATAACGTGTCGGAACGTGTCAGAATTCTCTACTTTTTAAGAAATGACGTATCGCGTGTCGTGTCGTGTCGTGTTGCGTGTCCGTGCTACATAGATACCAAGTCACCGAGCCGATATAATATAATGTCTTTCTCCGAGATAACATACTTAGTCATCGAGCCGACATAATATAATGTCTTTCTTCGAGATGACATACTTAGTCACCGAGCCGACATAATATAATGTCTTTCTTCGAGATGATATACTGAGTCATCGAGCCGACGTAATATAATATAACGTCTTTCTCCAAGATAACATACTTAGGCCTTGTTCGGTTCAACTTTGGGGAAATGAAAAGCCATTTCTCCAAGTATCTTTAGAAGAATGAGCATTTGGTGAATGCTGAAGTGTTTGGGTACTCCTATTTTGGTGTATTTTGCAAAATAGCTTTGAGGTGAAAAGAAAAAGAAAAGGAAAAAGGAGGAGGAGAAGTTGAAGCAGAGGGGAACGATTAGGAGGCAGCTGGAATTGGTGGGGGAGGCGGCGGGTTGTTCGACCTAGGTGACGCAGCCTGAGGCTACGACCCATGCGATGACGGTGCGTGGCGATGGCGGTGCGGGCGACCAGATCTGGCCAGCTGAGCACTGCTCAGCCCGTCGCGTGGGTCGCGCGACCTAGGCGATGCTGCAACCCACGCGATGGTGGTGTGTGGCGACGGCGGTGCGTGAGCGACCAGCTCTGCCGACTAAGCTCCGCTGGCTGAGTTTCACTTTCGAAGAAACAAGTCCAATGAGGAAGACGATGAACGGTAGTTTTTGAGGGCAAAACAAGAAAATGCAATTATCAATGAGGGCAATATTGGAAGAAAAAAATTCATTAAACCCCTCTTCAGCATTCCAAATGCTAGCATTTGGCTAAGGATACTTCGGAATGCTAAACCAAATGGGTAAATTTTTTCCCAAGGGGCTTTCCCGAAAGCCCCTTGGGAATGCTAAACCAAACAAGGCCTTAGTCATCAAGCCGACATAATATAACATCTTTCTCCGAGATGACCGACGTTCTTATTGTCCAACGATTTTTCACTTTTTATCGTACATGGTAAAAACAGCCGTGTATGGGTACATGGTTGGCGTTAGCTAAAATATTATAATTTTATTTCCATAATTTCCACCATTTCATAAGATCCACCAAAATATTTTGGCGTTGCAAACCAACGCTCGGTTATTTTCCAATTAAATACTAAAAATAAATAAATTTAGGAATATATCCTAAAATCACAATTCACACCAATTCAGTACAAATTTGAGCTCAATTAAATAAGCATATCACACCATCACAATCAACATAAAATTCCAGTCTCTGGCTATCTCGGTCTAATTTTCGGAAAATAATTAAATAATTACAGAAAATATTAAATAAATGCAATAAATGCACCTTAGGCTCGGTAAAGCCTAATTGGAAGCTGAGACGAGCCTGCAAAATTTCCGAACTACTCTAGTTAAATACTAAAGTTTGTCTAGGCTCTAATTGCGCTAACTATCCACCTAACATGCGTCGGTACATAATTAAATTCACTAATCTTAATCTAACTATCTACCTAAACCATGCTTAACTTAATCTAATCAGTCCTTAAATGTAATTAACCTACTAAGTGAGGATTAGTGAGTTAAACTTACCTAATTAATGATCCGCTCGGATCAAAATAATGGGGACGCGATGAGAAACAAAAAGCTCCAAAGCGGTGGCACCAACGGGGCACGGATCAAGCCTGGAAATTGGCCTGTAAAGCCTCACGGCGCTGTTGGTTTTCCACGTCTAATGGCTGCTTTACGTGGCTGATTTGGTGGGGAAGAAATGGCTGGCTTGCGGCTTCAAGCGAGCTGTTGAACGAAGACGCGGAGCTGGACGAAGATCAAGCGGTTTAATGGACTCGAATTTGTGTGGATTGCTTCGATTTATTGCGGGACGACAACACAGCTCGGAGGAAATGGGGGCGACAACGCGAGAGAGAGAGAGAGAGAGACTGAACAGAAGGGGGGGGGGTGTGGGTCAAAAGATTAAAGGAAAAGAGAGGATAAGGAGAGGGTGAGATAAGATTAAGGAAGAAAAGTCAAAGAAGAATGGGAGAGAAGTGAGACACAGCAGAGAGAGGACGTCGGTGGGGGGAAAGGGGATCGCGCGAGTGAGAGAGAGAGAGAAGGAAAGGGGGGCCTGCGCGGCCAAGTGGGGGAGAAAGAAAAGGAAATTAAAAGGAATTTCCTAAAACTCAAAAATCTTGGTCCCATTTACTATTGTTTAATCCAATTTGGTCCCCAAAAATCCTCATGCTAAAGTACTTGATCCTCACTTGCTTTCTTGCACCAAATTTCCCCCAACAACGAGTCTTGAGTAATAAAAACGGCAATTTTCTTCAATTTCGATTTATAATTAATTTTTCTCATAATCCGCTTTTCTGAACAAATTTATCAAATTGAGGTCTAATTTGGACGAAGAAAAAGCTCACACAACTTCCATTCACCAAGTAACTCATGCCGGAGGCCAAAAATCCCTTCCATTTGGCCAATCCGAATTTCCGTTCATTTTCCAAATCGTCTGAATCAATTTTCCGTAAAAATCCCGAACTCACCGAAAATTATTCCTAAAATGACCCGTGACATTACAGGACTTTCAATTTTTGAAATTGAGTTCAAATTCACAGTTAATTTCAATCAGATGCGATTTTAGCATGATCTAACCTACCAAGTAGCTTTCAAAAATTTTTAGTGCAAATGACCCGTGGTCGATTTTCTTCGAGCCACAATGAATCTCTTCAACACATTAGCGACTTTCGATGGTTGTGAAAATCTCGAGATTTCAAATATAGGCACAGGGTACCCAAAACGATATAAAATCGGTCTAGTGCCGATCGACGAGAATTTTGCAATTAGCCGGAATCACTCACACTTTGATCACACATCTTAGTCGAGTCGACCTATCCCTAATCTCTGATTGATTTTAACAATGCCGTAATGACGCTTGTAGACTAGCACGGTCGAGCAGTCGATTTTTAATCGAATTCTCAAGTATATTACATTAAAATCTCTTAATAACTTCCCCAGATAGTCTAGTTATCTTAAGAGTGATTGACTCTGAGAATAGCATTATAGATGCATCGATGAAAGGCCCGATTTATTCAATTGAAAATATGACTGAAAATCCAGAATGTCACACTAACTAACATTAAAAAAAAAACAAGAAAGAAATAAATAGAAGAGAAGAAAAGTCAAAAAGCATGTGAAAATAAAGAGAAGGCTTCGTGCGTCTGTCGGGGAAGTGAGGAGAGAGAAGAAAAAGTGTGCCTAAAAAAGGTGAAGGGCAGAGGAGAAAGAGGGCAAGAAAACAGAGAGTTCCCGAAAAAAAGGGCCAAATCTTGTGGCCGTGATTCGAATGCCAAATGTTGACGGAATTGGCTCAAATTTGAGTATGTTGTTTGTAAGACCGAGGGCTATGAGTTGATTAGTTTCGTTCATTGAGAACCTCCTCTGAATTTTTTAATCGCAGTTAGAGTTTTTTTGCTTCGAATTTATCTATCTACCTATGTGGTGAGAAAAAATGATTATAATGTTGATGTTGAGTCTCTAGTGTATGACTAGAGAAGAATACTTTGTATATCCTGCTATTCCTGGTGATTAGTGGATATTTTTTGGGCAGTCCGTGGTTTTTCTCACACTGGGTTTTCCATGTAAATCCTTGCTATCGTTATTCGCTTTGTTTACTTATTATTTTAGCATTATATTTGCGTATTGTGAGGTTATAGATTGATGGTTGTTGTTGAGGGTTAAGAGAATTTCAGTTGATTTAATTTCCGGTGAAAAATTGATCCTAGATTGAGTTTAGTTTGTGGTGAATTGTGTACCCAGGTGAATTGTGTCCCCGGGTTCTCCCCATTATCCGAAACCACCTAATATTTTCTCGACATGTAGTGGGTCTATTGGGGTTTCATATGTTGATTTTCTGGACCACAACGTGTTACATAGGTTCGTGTGCGAAGTCATAGTCTTTATGGACATTTTGGTGATGTTTGGCCATAAAATTATGAACTATACATATCATTAATCGAACCATTCACATTATAGAAAATTTGTATGGGGAATCGTGTTTTGAATAGGGTTTAGTGTGGGCCTCATTATTTCTTCATACATTGCTTATTGATCATGCATTTTAATCTTATTGGAAAGACACTCCTATAGCATAGTATGGAGAAAGTTTGACGTGTATCAAATATTATTTCCCTACATTTTACATCCTCACAGAATCACAATGCTACAAAATTCTACTATTCCGTACTAAGAAAAGAGACGGATCTTTTCTAAATTAGTAGAATTTGAAAAGAGTTGGCAAGTGCGAAAGACAAAAACTGATGGCTAGCCAAAGTTATGTATCCTGTTTCATATAAATTGTCCTCTTTTGGACAAGAAATACGAAATTCTTCATTCTTATCATTTATAGTATAATATACATGGATTTGGCAATAGTTGAAAATCCCTCTTTGTCGCTGTTATGTACATAGGGATGTATTTCCTATGCAATCCACAACTATTGCAATTTGGAAAGATGATGATGATGATGATCTTCAAAAGAAATACTTGATAGGAATAGTTACATTGCTGATTTGTAACATTAAAACTCGTCACAAATAATGTTATTGAATGGGGCGAGTACTTTGGAAATGGAAGAATCCTAGATGGAAGCAAGACGAGTGAAAAGTGTAAGAAAACTTCTCATTGCCAGAAAAGATGAGCGACATCTTATTAATTACAAATCTAAGCGGCACTCATTAAGGACAGTACTAGAATACTTTGCAATGACATTTATGTAGACATAAATTAGTTTCCAGGAATCCGACCAAAAAAAAAGAAGTTTCCAGGAATAAAATTTACAATAGATTATTTGTTTCTGCTGCAATGGAAAGGTATACATTGCCGATAATCAGAGAAGCTGAATTTCTGCAGCATGATAATTGTGGAGTGGCCGGTAGCCCCTTCGTCGTAAATTTCATGGCTAATTAATGGTGATTTTATTAGAATTTAAAGAGGTTATCTGTCAAACGAGGACACGTTCAAGAAGTCAAGGTCTTGGTCGGGTACCCAATTCCAGAGTCTCTAAGATAATTGAGTTTCATTTTCATGTACATGGGTCGTCTACACAATCAGGAGAAGTCTTGGTCATCTGTTGTTTCTGTGATGTCTGATCTTTAGCTAATGTGAAGGAAATATCAATTTCGAAATTTTCCATCTTCAACTAAAGAGAAACGATCTTCCAAATACGTAGCAAATTTCCTTAACAAGCCATGCATTCATGATAACAACGACACATTATCACTCATCACACATTTCGATCTTACTAAAAAGACGGAAAAATAGACGACCGTCTGGTAAATGCTTCTAACTACTTAGTAATTGTTACCTAGGAAAATTTTAGCCTAGCTAGTATAAAAAAATTTAACGTGACTTAAAATTGCAAAGGCCGCATACTTCATGATCACAACCATGTTCGCCAATTTGCAGCGTCATTTCATCAACCGACTCTTCACTTGGTGAAACTTATTTGCTTGTTTTTGGACAAGTACCTCAGGATCCTTGCTCTTCTTGTGGGCTTGAAGAATTTTTTGTTGATCCACCCTCCCACCATACTCCTCGATTATTTCCTAGGAGCTGCGCGAGTGAGATAGAATAGAAGGGCTTCGCCAACGCTAGTTTTGGAGCTAGAAAAGCTTCCGAAACTTGTTTCATAGTGGGTCGCAACTTTGGATTGCTATTTAAGCAAGCAAGCGCTAGAGAAACTACCAGAATGATACTTCTTGCGATAGAATTTTGCCTTGGGATTGGCAAGCGCGGATCCAATATTTGATGTAGCATAATATCTTCTCTGAAGAGAGTGGACAGCAATAATATGATCTCACCCGGATGCTCACCCATTATTATCTCCATTGCTATCACCCCGAAGCTGTATACGTCACATTTCTCATTGACGACCAAAGTGTAAGCGAGCTCTTAAAAAAAACAAAAGGTCATAGATTAGATGAGGCTCGAAACAAAGTTCACAATCTTAGTTAGTGCATTATCAAATGATAAATATGTAAGTATGCCAAAGCGTCAACATGTTATACCACATGGGGGGTGTTAAGTATATTGATCTAGCTAAGTGCCTCCAATAATAACATTCCACAAAAATATGGACGATTATTGCTTACCCGGTGCTATATATCCACGGGTGCCTGCAATATTTGCTGTGAGATTAGATGAGAAATTAGGTTCTAGGAGTCTTGCTGTGCCAAAATCTGATAGAAAAGCCTGCATATTGTTGTCTAGCAAAATGTTGTTGCTAGATATGTCTCGATGAACAATTGGCCGAATGCAATCATGGTGCAAGTAAGACAAGGCATGTGCCATATCCCGTATAATGATGAGTCTTTTAGACCAATCTAGTTCCACCGCTTCAACGTCATCTCTCAGAGCACAAAATAGACTCCCCCTTTCCATGTACTCATAAATCAAGAACATGCATTGCTTGTGTAAGCAAAAACCATGGAGCTTAATTATGCTTCTATGCCGTACTTCAGTCAAGTGCTTCACTTCATTTCGGAAGCTCTTGTAGAAAGATGGGTCCTCTGCTTCATGATGGTGAAGTTTCTTCAATGCCACGATTTTCCCATTAGGCAATTGCGCTCTATAGACACTACCGTATCCACCAATTCCAATGCAATATTTGATGTCGAAGTCTTCTGTTGCATTAATTATGTCTTCATATGCAATTCTCCCATCATAATTCCATATTGACAAGAAATCTCCATTTTTTTCTGTCATCTGTGATTGAGTGATCTTCATTCTACGCCGAAATCTGATAAGAGGCCCCAAAACCAAATAGAAAAGGAATGATATAGCCATTGGTGGTATAAGTATTGTCATAAGTACAATCCTAAACATTCTTCTAGAACCATCAGTCTTTCCCAAACTTTCATTGCCTATGAAAGCTCCATAAGGAAAGTGGGCCAAGTTATCTGGAATTTTTCCCGTGAGATAATTATAAGACAAGTTGATGTTATCTATGTGACCAAGAGTCGTCGGGATTGTCCCCAAAAGTGCATTATAACTCAGATCCAAGTGGATCAGCCTTTTCAAATTACCTATTTCTGATGGGATAGATCCACTAAATGCGTTCCTTTCCATTCTTAGATATGCCAAGTTCGTCAAGTTCCCTATTTCCGAAGGAATGCATCCATTGAAGGAGTTCATTTGCAAATAAAGTTGCGTCAAGTTCTTCAATTTCGCTAGAGTCATAGGGATCATGCCATTTAGGAAATTGAAACTGAGATCTAGATGGATTAGCCCTTTCAAATTACCTAGTTTTGATGGGATATGTCCAATGATTTGATTATTATGAATGTCAATAACTTCTAACATTGTGAGATTTTGGAGACAAAGAGGCAACTCACCGGTTAGAAAATTGGTGGACAAGTTGAGGTGCCTGAGCTTTGGGAGTGCACATATTTGAAAAGGAATAATATCGACGAGGAAATCACCAGACAGCTGAAGAGAGGAGAGATTTGGGAGCAGAGAGTAATTCATGCTGCTTAAATTGTAGTTGTGGTAGTCGGCTTGTTGTGATAAGTTTATTTCAATGACGCTTCTAGAATCGTCGCATGAAATGCCAAGCCACATGCAATGGGACACGGAAGTGTTGCTCGTAATGTAGCGAGGCCACCACCCACTGCGACGAAGAGCATCTGCCTCTATTTTGGTGGCAAGGGTAGGGAAGTTGTGGGAGAGAGCCAGTGCAATAACAATCCATGTAGCTGCAGTCATCAACTGACAAACATGTAAGCCAATGGATTTGCTTACAAGATTCATCCTTGAGAGAGAGAGAGAGAGAGAGAGAGAGAGAGAGAGAGAGAGAGAGAGAGAGAGAGAGAGGACCTCTTGTTTTTGCGTAGGAAGTGGAAGTTTGCCGTGATATATGGAAGAAGGGCGATCCATAATAAAAAAAACTTGAGTGGAGAGCAATTCAACATAAAGACTTGGAAGATTCCCAAAGTCTTCCCGCACAAGACAACATTAGTGCAAATCCAGTTCACACTTTGCATTCCGTGAACCATGCTCATGAGACCCCACTGAATTTTAAGTTTTTAGATAACCTCGGTCTCACATGTAGCACTTTTTTGTGTTTGAATATTGTTGTCAAACACACGTTACTTTAATTTGAAAAAAAAATTAAAAATATCATAATTTTCATACAACGCTCACTTTAACACTAAAATATTTTGAGCAATCAATTGAGTACTACATCAATGGAAAAACAGTTACTTAAGTATCTCCGACGATAAATTACAACAATTCATCCTACGTGGCATTTTAAATTAAACTTTGACTCCGATGAGTTTTTTTTTTTTTAATAAGAGATATTGAAGTCTAATGTGAAATATTCTTCGTCTAACTAGGCAAAATGAACAGAACAATAACGCTTCACTTAAAATTGGGGAAATTTCTCTCTCGCGCGCGCGTTGAAAGAGCTCTGTTTCTCAAAGCAAAGCTCTATTTTCTTGATGGAGAAACAGAGTTCTCTCTTTTAGCCTCCTGTTCGTCTCTGTGAGACGGGTTCTTCGAGCTCGGGGAAGGAAGAGGAGGCCTTGCAATGAAGATGAGGCCATGAGTTTTGAATTCAAAATTTTACCTTGAACATTACGTTTGACATTCCACCAGGTGATTTTCGTGGAAAATAATCCTAGAAAAGACCACTTATTGGAGTAGCTACCCACGACGCCTTGCTGCAGAAAAAGAAAAAGAATGTAAACAAGCATGGGTATGACGGAACTTGTATGCATCCATCAAGAAGTCAAGGTCTTTGTGGGGTTTCATATGTGTTGACTTTTGGATTAGTGTGTGGCCGATGGTTCATGGGAAGTCGTGGTCTACACGGCACTTCTATTGGTGATGTTTGGCCCTCAAAAAAATTCTAACCCATCGTAAGGGAAAGGTCTGTCTTACCAAACTTTCTACACGACTTCTATTGGTGATGTTTGACCCTCAGAAAATTCTAACTCATCATAAGGGAAAGGTCTGCCTTACCAAACTTTATTAAACTATTCAAATTTAACAGCAAATCCTCCATTGAACTTGTTCGAGCTCAAATCTAGACAAGAGAGATTAGTCAAATCTCCAATTTCCAATGGGACGGCGCAGTCCAAGGTAAGAGGCGGGATTGGACTCAAGAACACTCGAGCTTGTTAAATTGACCAAAGATGGAGGAATGGGGCTAGTCAAAAAGTTTAAGCTTAGTTTTTTTTTTTTTTTTTGGTTCCCAATTCTGTATTATTGATGATGATATTACACACATCGGAATAAATCACTATTATCATATATTAAAATTTCGAATTTTAATAAAATTAGTAGGTCTCGGGTGAATAACCATATAAGCACATCAATTTTCTTGAGTAAAAGCCACAAAAACTAGATTTTACCTTAAAAAAGTTATTCAGATTCTTCGTATAACATTTGTATTGGACTGACCTAGCTTGACCTATTTAATTTAACAGAATCATGTGGGTTGGGGCCGGATTACCGATTGATTACAAGAATCATATTCCGGCCAATCAATTTAAGAGTATCCACTTAACATGACACCACATGAATACTTGTCGTCGACACAGATTGACACCCCGACTTTGTCCTTAATTCGCTCCTCATTCATGGCATTAGACCTCGATTCACTTGATTACTTTAGTCTGAAGAAGGTTCCTGATCTCTTCGAAAGCATGTCAATGGGATGTGCTCAGAAATTTATAAAGACAGTATGCTGCACGCTCTTTCTTTTCAATTTGAATTCCCATGAAGTAGGGAGAAGACTGATACCAAATTAGCTCTCTTCATTTCGATTTCCGGTTCTCAATTCTCCGACAACCCAACAAACATCAATGAATTCGTTCCCACCGCGAGTGTTGATCGGTTTACTCGAGAGAGCCAAGTGTCGTGGCACGACTAGAACATGGTTACGTTGGATCAAACTGGTCCGGTAGCTCGAGATCCTATTGCAGAGAGACGGCAAATTTAATTAGCGGGTCGCTTGAAGATGGGAATTGATGATTTCCACTTTGGATTTTGATGCAGCCTAGCCTAGTGCGTGTAAAAACAGGCACGCGTTCAACAGTTGGAGGTCTTCGTCGTGCCCGCGCGCACTCAAGAGTCGGAGTCGGAGAAGTCGTCGGATCGACACGGCCCACATCACCGCACCGCAGGAGACGCAAGGCCAAAGACAAAAGTGGATGCCTGTTTTGACTTCATTTGGCGGACGCAGAAATTTAGTTTGAGGAGCGAGACAAGGAGAGAGCACCGAGCACAGAAATTTCGTATGAACTAGACGAATTGGAACATATGTTTCGTGAAAATAACGCTAAGTCTGATTTTGTGAATTTTTAGTCTTTGAGTCATTCGCAATCACAATGGGGGAAAGGTCATCGCATAGTGGGGGATGTCCCATATGTTCTTGTCCCGGAATGTGGAGAATTGTTGGTTGATCACTCAATTCGCTTGGTATATCTCAAGTCTTTCTGCTTCGACTCCATCAACAATCCATCGTTTTCTACTATGAGATTGGGCAGAGCAAGCTTAGTGTCACCGAAACAAGTGGTCAAATAGTAAAATAGACAGTGCAAAGATATAAATCGGACATCGAATTTACATGATTCGGTCGAGGTAACCTCTGTCCGTAGGGAGAACATGACAATATTTCACTATAAATCGATCGATAAAACAAACATTATAACTATTATTGAATCACTCAAACACTCCAAAAATTTCTTAGTCCCAATTATGCCCAACAACTCTCATAGTGTTTACCCCTCACAATTATTCACGAAATAATCTCTCAATATCATAAAGGAATTAACAAATTTTACCCACAAGAAGTAATCTCTCAATAACACTTTATGATGATATGCCATAATGGATTTTCAAATAAGGAAAATAGCCTATGTAATCTAGGTGATAAGTTTTTTAGAGTCATAGCACAAATTTTTTGACAAGAAAAATATTCTACTTATGCAATCTCTAAATTTAGCAGTTTTGGATTCATTTACAATTTGAACTAGCATACCTGCCAAAAGAAAAGGATTTAAACCAGCCTACCAATATGGACAGAACTTGTACACATCCATCAAGAAGTCAAAAGTCTTTTGGGGTTTCATGTGTGTTGACTTTTGGATCATGGAAAGTCATGGTCTTTACAACACTTTTTCTGGTGATTTTTGGCCCTAAAAATTTCTAACCCACCGTAAGGGAAACGTGGTGGACCAATTTTTTCTCCCTCTTCTTTTTTTGACTGACAAGCCTTCAACTTAGAAAGAGAGATCCTTGTCATTCAAATCACATGTGTGAAAATAATACCAAAGTGGATTGTGCATCCCAAACGATAGTGTGACCCTATCAAAATCATTTTTCAAAACACAAATTAGACTCCCCCTTCCATCATGTAATCATAAACCCTAAACACGTAGCACTTGCATAAGCAGAAACCAAGGAGCTTCATTATGCTTCTAAATTGTACTTTCGTCTATTGTTTCACTTTGTTTTGGAAGCTCTTGTAAAAAAGATGGGTCCTTTGCTTTAGCATAGTGAAGTTTCTCCAATGCCACAATTTTCTCATTGGACAATCGCTCTCTATAAACACTATTGTATCATCTACTCGCTATGCAATTTTGATATCATAGTCTTTTATTGCATTACTTATGTCTTCATATGCAATTCTCCCATCATAATTCCTTATCGACAAAAAATCTCCATTTTTTCTTTGTTGTCTTTAATTGCATGTTATTCGTTGCAATTGAAATAAGAAGCGAGACCTAAGAACTAGATGAGAAATGAGTGTTATGGATAAATGAGATTATCCAAACATATACATTAAAAAATTTCCAGTCCAACAAGAGCTACAATTTCAGATGAACAAGGTCAAAAATTTTCTCGTGGACCATATCAAATTCTCTAGTCCCACCCAAAGGTTAACTCCCAATTATTTTAGGCGACCCTTTATGTTTGTGAAATTGATTATTATTATTGCTTAGAGGACATGTAGTTGTTGAGTAATGGAACATCTACTGTTCCCTCTAATCATCCATTAATCCATTCATAAACCCCATTTTAATTATTTCATTTAATGACACAATAGACCACTGAGAAATTGCAAGGAACTGCAATGAAAAAGACTATCTGCTGAAATTGTATGGTCTTTGGAACAAAAAAACTTGAGTCAAAAACAACTTCCAACATACTTTGCTTAAGTTCGATTTTGGCGGCCCTAAAACCTATCTACACGTTTTCCACCCCACCCATAGTATCTGTTAAGAGTCTTCTCTCATTTGATTTCTTTGAGCCCCATGTAATCATAGTCTAAGGAGATCACTAAGAATGCATGTGGCATCGAGCAAATAATGTTGAATAGGATTTGCTGTGGATGGTTTGCGATAGCATCTCTGAGCTCCATCAAAATCTCTACTTCTCTGGGGTACACACTAGTCATCAACACTATGGGTGAGCAACTTGGAACCTGAGAACCGGCAGATGGGAACCTATTAGGTTCCAGACTTCAAGGTATGCAGGATAGGTTTCAGATTCCAAAAATTAGAGAACATGTTTTGATAGATAGGTTTCAGGTTCTAGATTGGTGAAACTTGGAACTAGGAATTTGGAACCTAGAATTTAGAATAAGTTTTTGTGTTATTTTTGTCTATGTCTTCGCGCAATCCTATGGTATTCCATGGCGTTCGATGATGAGTATATATTTTGAAACCACTAATCCAAGCTTTTATTTTATGACTAAGACTTTTACTTTTTAATGTTTCATATTTTCCGAGTCTAAATATAAGTTATGATATGTGAATTGTAGCAATATAAGTGGTAACTATTAAAGGTGATAATTCACTACAGTATTCAATTAATAATAAAGGCGGAACCTGAGTAGACTGTGGAACATGTGACATGGTAGGTTCCAAGTTTCAAGGTATGCATGATAGGTTCCAAGTTCCTAAAAATGAGGAATATGTTCAAATGAGTAGGTTTTAGGTTCCATGTGGAACCTGTACAAAATCTAGAACTGCTTACCCTAGTTAGTACATGCCACCATGACAATACAGTAATTAATGTTAGAGAAAACTCCTCTATTATTTTGAAGTTGACAAAACCTTTCCAAAGTCTATATCTGAAGACTTGAAGACTTTATCATCAAAGTTTGAAGACCGACAGATCACCAGATTCTATCTTAAAGTTTATCCTCACTGGCAGCTCCAGACTGAAGTATGAAGATTTATTCAAATACAAGATTATTATCCAGATGCTATGATATCTTCAGAGATTCATTTCGTATGTTTATTGGAATATCTTATAGTTGGAATTCACAGATACTTGATTGATTATTCTTATTGGAAACTACTCCGATATGAAGATCTTTAGAAGGCAAGTCAAACTTGGAAGGTTCTACTTATGGAAACTCAAGATCTTGATTTGTATGGGCGAGCAAGATTGACGGGCTTTCAACACAAATTATCCAACGACTCGAGATCACCTTAATTGATTCTGTCCAATGAGTAGATTGGAAGAATTCCTTTAGAAAGTGCCAACGGTCGAGAAGGCATGGAGGAGTATTTAAGGATCGACTCTTCAGTTGTTTGATACGGTGCTTGAGAGAGAATTCCAAAGTCTGAATCTTTTCTAGTCCATTGCTTTCTTCATCAAGCAAACATTGTATACAAAAGAGACGAACTCTTAGTGTGATTGTGAGAGAGTTTGGTTAGACTCTTCACTGTGATAGTCAAGATCATGAGTTGTAACAACTCTTTTGATACTTAGTGAAATCCAGCCAATTGGCTGTCAGCGAAGAGAGTGGACGTAAGCTTGATCTAAGCCGAACCACTATAAACTCTATGTTCATTTTCTCTTATCCCTGAACTCGTTATTTCTATTTACTGGTTGTCTATTTACTTCAAGTTGAATATTGCTTACGGTTAAAATCAATCAATCTCATTAAGTTCTGTGAAATTTCTATCTACACCTATTCACCCCCATTCACCCCCCCTCTAGGTGTATTCACTAACCTCTTTCAATTGGTATCAGAGCATGTGTGCTTATTTATTGAAGTGTTTTACTTCTTAAGCTAAAGATCTATGGCTAGTATTTTGGCTCCAGGACTGGTTGAAGGTCAAAGCAACACCAGACCTCCTTACTTTGATGGAAATGAGTATAACTTATGGAAGAACAAGATGAAAGCATTCCTAAAATCAAAAGATCCTCTGGAATGGGATGTGGTAGAAAAATAAGTGATTCCTACAAATACATCAACTTCAGAAAGAGGAAAGGAAGTGGCAGATCCTAACGAGATGACACAAGCAGATATTACCAAGAGACAAGCTCTTGATGCTAAAGCTATCTACTCTTTATATTGTGCCTTATCTCCTACTGAATATAACAGAATTTCATCTTGTGAAACAGCGAAAGAAGTTTGGGACAGGTTGCATGTTACCTATGAAGGAACCGATCGAGTTAAAGAAACAAAGATCAACATTCTCCTTGAACAATATGAAGCCTTCAAAATGAAGCCAGGAGAATCAATCACCGATATGTTTAGTCGTTTTACAGAAATTGTAAATGATCTTGCATATCATGGACAACCAATCTCAGGGCAGATGAAAGTCAACAAGTTGCTGCAAGGACTCTCCAAAGACTGGAATCACATTAAGACTTCTTTTAGAGAAACACAAAGGATTGCACCTCTATCTATAGATGAATTAGTGGGCACACTTCAATCCTATGAAGTGGAGCAAATCAATGAGGAAGTAGATCCTAAAGGTAAGAAATCAATTGTTTTAAAGTCTAATGATGATTCTAATGTTACAGATTTAGAGGATGACTTGGATGATGAAGAACTAGCACTCATGATAATAAAGTTTAGAAAGTTAAATAGAAAAGGAAGAAAGTTCAACTGGAGGAAAAAGAGTACTCAAAGATCCCAAAATAAATCAACAGAAGATAATGAGTTTAATAATGATGTGACTTGTTTCAAATGCAAGAAAAAAGGACACATCAGACTCAACTATCCTCTATTGAAGAAAAAAAGGGAAATACAGAGAAATTCAAGAAGGCTCTCAAAGCGGAGACTTGGAGCGACACTAAATGTGAAGAGAGTGATGAAGAATATACCAACATTTGTTTAATGGCAAAATCAGAATCAAATTCAGACTTTGAAATAGACTCAGACTTAAATTCAGACAAGGAAATTGAGGTTAGCAACTTTAAAATTCCTGTTAAAGTTTCAAAATATATTGATGAACTCTGTCTTAGTCTTTAGGTATCTCTTAAAAGAATTTCTGAACTAAAGAAGGAAAATTCTATACTGAGGCAACAGGAAAATTCTTGGAAAGGAAAGTTTGAAAATCTAAACAAAAATTTTGTTATCTTAAAAGAAAGTGCAGATTCTCTTTCAAAAGAAAACATTTTTTTGAAAGAAAATATTTCAAAAATATCAAAGAAATTCTCAAATGGATCTGAAAAGCTAGATAAAATTCTTTCTATTCAAAGACCTTACTTTAACAAATCAGGTTTGTGAATGACACCAGAAACTATTCCTTTAATTGACTTTCCAAAAGTTAAAGAAAGAATCAAACAAAGACCAACTAAAACATTTTATAAAAATCATTTCCAAAAAGTCTTTGTAAAACCTGTTGGCCAAAGTGTTTTTAAATGTTCAAAGTATAACAGCTCAAAACATTTCGAGAAGGATTGTCCTAAAGTTTGGAGATCAATTAAGAGAGACTGGGCAAAAATTGTTTTTGGAACTAACCCCCTTGGACCCAAGAAAATATAGGTACCAAAGAAAACTTGAAATCTTCTTATAATTGCAGGTCACTATTAAGAAGAAGATCAAATGGTACTTGGATAGTGGCTGTTCAAGGCATATGACAAGAGACTCAAACTACTTTATAAAGCTCACTCAAATAAATGGTGCAAAAGTTTCTTTTGATGGAAGCAGCAAAGGAAAAATTATTGGTTATGGAACTGTCAAGATTGGAAGCCTCACAATCAACAACGTTTCCTTGGTAAAAGGCTTGAATTATAATCTACTCAGCATAAGTCAATTGTGTGACACAGGATTCAAAATCAACTTTCAAGAAGGCATTTGCTCAGGAACTAGTAAAGATTTATCTCAATCCTTCACTGGACGAAGACATGGAAACATCTATCTACTGGACATTAAACCAGAAAGTTCTTAGTGTCTAACTTCTATTCAAGATAAAGAAAATCTTTGGCATAGAAAGCTTGGCCATGTCAACATGAAGTAGATAGCCAAAATTTCATCAAAGAAACTTGTTCGTGGACTGCCCAACTTAAGCTATCAAAAGTCAGAATTACGCACACCATGTGTTTTGGGAAAACAGGTAAGAAGTTCTTTTAAACCAATAAATCAAGTTTCTACTAATCGTGTTATGTAGCTTCTGCATATGGATCTTTTTAGATTAACTAGAACACAAAATATTGGTGGAAAGAAATACTGTTTAGTAATCGTGGATGATTACTCTCGCTTTACATGGGTATTCTTCTTGGCAAGTAAGTCTGAAGCATTTCCTCATTTTTTAAAGTTTGCTAAGAAAATTTAAAATGAAAAAGGATATGCTATAACAAGCATTCGAACTGACCATGGAGGTGAGTTTGAGAATCAAGACTTTGCAAATTTCTGTGATGAATCTGGTTTAAAACATGTTTTCTCTTCGCCATATACTCCAGAGCAAAATAGGGTTGTGGAAAGAAAGAATAAATCATTACAAGAAATGGCTAGAATTCTTTTAATTGAAATTAATATATATTCTTGTTTTTAGGCTGAAGCAGTTTCTACAGCATGTTATATCATGAATAGAGTATTTTTAAGGCATATTTTAGAGAAAACTCCTTATGAGGTGCTTAAAGGAAAGAAACTAAATGTTTCTTATTTTCATGTATTTGGTTGCAAATGTTTTATTTTGAAAAATGCAAATGATCGAACTGGTAAATTTGAAGTCAGATGAATGTATTTTTCTTGGCTCCTCAACATCAAACAAAGCTTACAGAGTATATAACAACAAGACTCAGTGTGTAGAAGAGTCTATAAATGTCAAGTTTCAAGACTCTACACAGAATCAAGTGATTAAGATTCAACTTGAAGAAATTGAACCTACTCGAGAGATTACAAAGTCTACTTTACCCATAGAAGCTCAAACTCCTGAAATTCGACAACAAGAAGAATCAAAAGATTCAACTGAAGTAGAGGACGAGCAGACTCAAGAATTAACCAGAAATTGGAAGCATAAGTCTAGTCATCCCAAAGAACTCATCATTGGCAACATTGATGATGGAATTCAAATCAGATCCAAAAGGCGAGAAGAGTCTAGTGCTTTGTCACTTATTTTTGAAATCGAACCCAAAAGCATAGAAGAAGCCTTGGCTGATGAAAGCTAGATTGAAGTAATGCAGGAAGAACTCAGATAGTTCATCATCAACAATGTTTGGGAATTAATTCCTAAACCAAAAGGTAAATCTATTATTGGGGCTAAATGGGTTTTCAGGAACAAAGTGGACGAGAAATGCAAAGTGATTAGGAACAAAACAAGACTCGTGGCTAAAGGATACACTCAAGAAGAATGAATAGACTATAACGAGACCTATGCACCAGTAGCGAGGTTAGAAGCAATTAGATTACTTCTTGCTTTTGTTTATTTTAAAAATTTCAAGTTATTTCAAATGAATGTAAAGAGCGCATTCCTAAATGGATTTATTTGATAAGAAGTCTATGTGGAACAACCACTTGGTTTTGAAGACTCAAGAAAGCCAAATTTAGTCTACAGACTGAAAAATGCTCTATATGGACTAAAGCAAGCTCCTCGAGCATGGTATGAAAGGTTAAGTAATTTTCTAATTCAAAATGGATTTGTTAAAGGTAAAGTAGATACTACACTATTCATTAAAAATGAAGGAAAAGATTTTCTACTTGTTCAAATTTATGTTGATGACATTATTTTTGGTTCACCTAATGAAAGTCTATGCAAGAAATTCTCTAGATGCATGCAGGATGAATTTGAAATGAGCATGATGGGTGAGCTAAATTTCTTTTTGGTATTACAAGTAAAGCAGTCAACAGAAGGAATCTTCATTCATCAAGAAAAGTATGCAAAAGATCTCATCAAGAAGTTTGGATTGGAAAACTGCAAAAAGACAGAGACACCCATGTCAAGTTCCTTAAAGTTAGATAAAGATGAAGAAGGAAAGACTGTAGATCAAAAGCTATACAGGAGTATAATTGGATCACTTCTTTACCTTACTGCATCTAGACCTGACATTTTGTTTAGTATTTGTATATGTGCTAGATTTCAATCAAATCCCAAAGAATCTCATCTTAGTGCAGCAAAGCGAATTATCAAATATATTGCAACCACTCCGAAGCTAGGTCTATGGTATCCCAAGGAATGAGACTTTACTCTCCTTGGATATTCAGACGCAGATCTTGCGAGATGCAAAGTAGATAGAAAGAGTACTTTGGGAACCTGTCAACTACTTGGCAACAAGCTGATATCGTGGTTTTCGAGAAAATAGAGTACTGTAGCTCTTTCAATAGCTGAAACAAAATATGCAGCACTTGGGAGTTGCTGCTCTCAAATTCTATGGATGAGGCAACAGCTAAGATACTTTGGAATTGAAGAATCATGTACTGAAATCAAATGCGATAATACAAGCACCATCAATCTCACAAAGAATCCAATTCTTCCCTCAAGAGCGAAGCATATAGAATTACGTCATCATTTTATTAGAGATCATGTTCAAAATGGAGAAATATTGATTCAATTCATTGAATCAAATGATCAACTGGCAGACATATTTACAAAACCGGGATAAGTACACTAATGGTGCCATAAGTTGTGTACGACGCTCACTTTGGTGCCAAAAGTTTCGGTCGGATCACTTAAGTGCAAAAAAATTTGAAAAACGCTTACTTTGGTGCCAACGTCGATCTGATCGGCCGGAAATTTGACGTGGCGTTTTTTTATTAATTTTTTAGGCTGATGTGGCTTGCTGGAGAGCACAATCAGCATCTAAACCACAAAAACGATGTCGTTTGGCTTCTTTCCCCCAAATCGAAACCTTAAATCCCCAAATTGAAAGAGAGAGAGAGAGAGAGAGAGAGAGAGAGAGAGAGAGAGAGAGAGAGAGAGAGAGAGAGAGAAGGAGAGAGAGAGGAGGCACGTCGTCTTCTTCCCTGAAGAGCGACATTAGCAGCGAATGGCACCGGTAGCAACACCAGCAGCGCACTAGTAGCAGCACCAACAACGGCACCAACGGTGGCGGCGGCGGCGGCGCACCAGTAGTGGCACCTTGGACCCCTCTTCTTCCTCCTCCTCCGCCCTCGCCTCCTATTCTTTTTGCCACTTTTTGGTTGAGCAACAATCTCATTCTCTCCTCGCTCACCTGGTCAAGCATCTACAATGGTGGCCGAGCGACGGTGGTTGAGCATTGGTGGGCGAACCACAGTGGCCGAGCGGCGAGGAAGAAACCCTAACCCTAATTTCAATCCATGTATGAGCTAAACAACGTCATTTTTGCGAGGGTGTGAACATATAAGGGCAAAACGACATCGTTTCTTGAAGAGGATGGAAAACGACGTTGTTTAAAAGCCGAGCAACTTTTTTTTTTTAAATATAAATGCCACGTAATCATTTTGGCCGGAATTTCTCATCGGTGGCACCAAAGTGATTGTTTTTTCTCCGATTTGGCACTTAAGTGATCCGGCGAAAACTTTTGGCACTAAAGTGAGCGCCGTACACAACTTATGGCACCATTAGTGTACTTATCCCTACAAAACCATTGGACAAAAGCTTATTGGAGTCTATTCAAGCAAGACTAAACATTCTATTATTTACTGGGTAAAGTTTGAAGGTGTTTAGACTCAGAATTCCCAGATGATGAGACTGTAAGTAAAATCCTTCTACTTTTATATGAAGTTATTTTTGGATAAAATTTTGAATAGATATATTATCTGTTGATTGCTCTTATCTATTTTATTTTTAGAAGTTATATTATTTAACGATTGCACATTTTCGAAAAGGAAGTTATTATTTTTGAAAAAGGTAGTTACTTTTAAGGTAGTTTATCATTTTCAAAAAGGCAGTTTTTACTTTCTAATTGTGACGCTTCATGTACCTGCCTTATATATATGATCGAAACTCGTCTTCTTCATTTACGATCACTTTTTGAAACCCTAAAATAATGCGATCTTACTGTTTCTCATCTACTCGAGTTTCATCCCAAAAGTTTGAACCTTTTTGAAAGAGCAAGTTTGAGATATTCCCCAAGACTTTGACAATGTCTTTCCAAAGAAATTCTTCGAGAATCGCAAGTCTAGGACCACAGCGTATGCGAGAGGGACCTACACATTTCGATCTAACTGAGGAAGAAGATTCTACTCAAGAGCAATGGCCAAAACAACATTCTCAACCGCGCCAACAAGCAACACAAAACCCTCCTCCATAGCAAGAAGAAGTCATTGAAGATGTTGAACCGAGGGAGATTCCAACCAATTTGTGCATCTTATACCCATGCTACTTTGTGCATAGTGACCGACAGGATGGTCGAAGGAAAAATTTCTTATTCAAGGATGAATGCCTCCAACATCCTCCTTCACAAGGTAGTCATCAACTGCATCAGGCCAAAGTCTACTTCCAAGACTGATGTGTCTCGATCTGAAGCAAAACTTATGTACGCGATCAACACTGGCTGCAAGTTTTCTCTGCCTCACACAATTCTCATGCACATGTATAGAAGTGTTGTGAAGGACAAGGGAAAACTTCCTTACTCTTCGCTTGTTTCTCAACTTTTCAAGCACTTCAAGATCAAGCTTCCTACTCTTCTGTGTGCTAGAACCATTCCTCCAATGGATATTGGGTTCAAAATGGTTTCTAAAATGAGGTTGATGGAATTGAGCAAGGTACTCGAGCGCTTTAAGGAGAAGTCTCAAGTGAAGGCTAAACACAACTCTGCAGCAAAGAAGAGGAAGGGAAAGGAGCCCATGACAGAACATGTAAAGAAGAGAAGATCTCTCATCTTGGAAGATGAAGAAGAAGATGAAGATGATCTCACTATTTCAGCTCTTGCCCTGCGGAATCTACAGAGTTATGTAAGCCCCATTGAGATTAGAGAGCAAGAAAGAACAACGAGCAGAGAAGGAGAAAAGAAAAAGGAAGAGAAGAAGAAAGAGAAGAAGGAAGAGAAGGAGAAAGATAAGAGGGAAGAGAAAGGGAGAAACAAGAAGAAAGAAGAAGTGAAGAAAGAACAATGGCTGCATCTGTTGATTCGGAGAAGACAAGGAGTGAGAAGAATGGAGAATAACATCACTACAGTGCTGAACCAGAGCATGAAGAAGAACATACCTCTCCACCTATAGGCACAAAGATAGGGGGAGACGCTACAAATCAAGGTACTTCTTCACCCATATTTATTAGTGATGTTAGTAGATCGCCTCAAGACCCAGAAGAGGTCTATGCCGCTCATTTCCCTGAAGCAGAATTCGAGGCATACTCTCCTAGTCGTGATAGGACAATTGATGTTCCCCCTCACTTTCAAACTCTTGTATCTACTTTGACTGGTCCCAGCTCTACTATAGATCACTCTGCAGATTTTTAGCGAGTGATGGACCTTTTATTGGAATTAAAGGGACATCAATATGCTTTTGAATTTGAGATGAAGCACATGATAACTGTCTTCAAAGCATCTACCGACTCTCTTCAAGAATAGATTCAAGGCCTCAAGCAGGAACAAGCAAAGGGCGTGGACATTCAACAACTCAAGGAGTCTTTGCAGAAGCTTGAAGACACTATCAAGTCAATAGGGGATTTTCAGCTTGTTCGTATCCCCAAGTAGCCCTGATTCAAACCATCTTTTTAATCGTTTTTTGTCTCCACTTTTTGCTGATGACAAAAAGGGGGAGAATGCAGATGCAGATTTATTTTTATTCTCTTGATTTGAACTTGATTTCCTATGGACTTTTGGACTTCTTGATTTGGTGTTTGACATTGGTTTTGGATATTGTTAATCTTTTGATGCTTGCAAGTGCAATGGTTTGAGTTTGCGATATTACTTATATTACTTATAATTGGTTTGACTAATATGTGTTCAGTGGATGCAGAATTAAGGTTATTTAAAGTTCTCACTATGTTTATAAGATATTCGATATTGCATAAGTACTGTCTTGCAGGTCACAAAGGTTCTTCAAAATCCGCAGAAAATTTTTGTCACCATAAAAAAGGGGGAGATTGTTAGAAAAAACTCCTCTATTATTTTGAAGTTGACAAAACCTTTCCAAAATTTATGTCTGAAGACTTGAAGACTTTATCATTAAAGTCTGAAGATCGACAGATCACCAGATTCTATCTTAAAGTCTATCCTCACTGGCAGCTCCAGACTGAAGTATGAAGATTTATTCAAATACAAGATTATTATCCAGATGCTATGATATCTTTAGAGATTCATTTCGTATGTTTATTGGAAGATCTTATAGCTGGAATTCACAAATACTTGATTGATTATTCTTATTGGAAACTACTCCGATATAAAGATCTTTAGAAGGCAAGTTAAACTTGGAAGGTTCTACTTATGGAAACTCAAGATCCTGATTTGTATGGGCGAGCAGGATTGACGGGCTTTCAACACAAATTATCCAATGACTCGATATCACCTTAATTGATTATGTCCAATGGGTAGATTGGAAGAATTCCTTTGGAAAGTGCCAACGGTCGAGAAGGCATGAAGGAGTATTTAAGGATTGACTCTTCAGTTGTTTGATATGGTGCTTGAGAGAGAATTCCAAAGTCTGAATCTTTTCTAGTCCATTGCTTTCTTCATCAAGCAAAACATTGTATACAAAAGAGACGAACTCTTAGTGTGACCGTGAGAGAGTTTGGTTAGACTCTTCACTATGATAGTCAAGATCACGAGCTGTAACAACTCTTTTGATACTTAGTGAATTCCAGCCAATTGGCTGTTAGCAAGGAGAGTGGACGTAGGCTTGATCTAAGCCGAACCACTATAAACTCCGTGTTCATTTTCTCTTATCCGTGAACTCATTATTTCTATTTACTGGTTGTCTATTTACTTCAAGTTGAATATTGCTTACGGTTAAAATCAATCAATCTCATTAAGTTCTGCGAAATTTCTATTTATACCTATTCACCCCCCTCTAAGTGTATTCACTAACCTCTTTCAATTAAGACAACTCTCAAACTATGGTGCAAACAATGAAGAAAAAAAAAAGACTTTACATTGTATAGTTTATCACTTTGCAACAACCCTAATGGAACATTTGATACTACTTTCTCAGTGTGTTCCATCTCTGCAAAGCCATTAAATCAATCAAATCCACATAATTTTAGATACGAAAATGCGAAAGATAGAATTGTATAATGAAGAGTACATGGGCTATGTATACCCTTTACAAGATGAAACAAGATATTACCGCAGTCTGGAGTAATTAGGAGAATCAATGCAGATACCTAAATATATCTTGCAACAGTAGATGAGAAAAATCATGTAGTTTTAGTACTAATTCATACACAAAACAGACGAAAGGGATGTGTTCCGCTTCATTCTCGCTGGGAAGGGCAGAACCTTGAGTGAAGCTAAAGATTTCCACCATGTCTTGAGGGTTTCTATGGAACCCCGGAAAGATTAATGTGAGAGAAAATAGCAGGAAAAGGGAGATCAGAGAACTTTACCTTCTACTTGGGAGAAAAAGTTGCCAAGATCACACTCCAACCTGGGAAAATTTCCTGAAACTTAAGTGGCAAAAATGAGCATTTATATGAGTAATGCTGTGTCTTCCAGGGATTGTCTTGTTTTCTGAATTATATGAGGTCATGCTTGTTTTTTTGACTGAAAATTTTCTGTTATAGTTGATTTCTAGGTGCTGTATAATTCCGGATGGTAAATGTGAGAGTGGCTGTTCTATGTACTATCATAATCGCATGACCACAAAACTAGCCATGCATAAGGTATTAAGAAGGAGAAGAGTCGAAATGGAGAGGTCAAGATTGGCAACCGACAGAACAGAAAAATTATCGAGTACAAATGAATTTTCCAATACGTGTAGTAAGAAATGTCAAGAAAAATGAATTGATCTCTATTGAGTATATATAAAGAGAATCGTCTTAGGAGACTCAACAACGTAATTGCACAGATCGGGCATGGAAAAAGTAATCTCATGCACACTGAGATTAAGAGATATAAGCGGGTCTCACTTTCAATTTTTTCAGATCTCTCACTTCGAAACGGCTGTCCAGAATGTCAATCTCATTTCGTGCCCAAAATATCCTGAATCACAAACTTTCTAACGATCGGCGATGTCGGTTTGACCACGTTACCTCGAAAGACATCACTGGCAGCAATCCAATGTTGACCCTGTTACCAAACTGTTCCTTTTTTTCCCCCAGATAAGCATCCCGGAAAATTATATCTATAAATTATATATTTTTGTTTAAGCAAAACGGTTTATTGTTGGTGCAATGTTCTGGAAAAGTTGTCAACTTTTTTTATTTTTGTACTTTTGCTTGTAAGAATCGTGCAGGTATCTCTCTAAGATATGACTCATCACATGACTCATTAGCACGTCTCATGCCCAATCTCACATTTAACAATTTTTCCAGGACCTGCGTCGACCGTAGATGCATGTTTCATTCCTACTGTTCCTTCGATAAGCTGCAGTCTATATCTCCCATTACCGATCACGTATCCGAGTGCTCGTATCTAGACATCCTTTATATACAGCTTCTGAATGTGAAGGTAAATTAGATCTCCAGAGAAGAACTGCACCAGGTCGCCCGAAACAACGGATCATATGCACTCACTCACAAGAACCCTGAAGGGCGACGTGAACGGGAGGTTCAGGATCTTAGGACAACAAGTGCCACTGCTTAAATTTGAGTATGCTGTTAGTGAGACCGAGAGCGATGAGTTGATCGATTTTGTTCATTGAGAACCGCCTCTGAATTCTCCAATCACGATTAAGGTTTTCTTACTACGAATTTATTTATTCACCTATGTAATGAGAAAATATAGTTATAATGTTAATATTGAGCCTCTAGTTTGTGACCAGAGAATAATATTTTGTTGTCCTGCTATTCTTGGTGATTAGTAGATGTTTTTGAGTGATCCGTGGTTTTTCTTGCATTGGTTTTTCACATTAAATTCTTGATGCCGTTATTCTCCTTGTCTACTTATTATTTTGGCATTATATTTGCGTATTGCGAGGTTATATATTACTGGTTGTTACGCAGGGTTAAAAGAATTTTGATTGATTTAATTTCGGGGGAGAAATTGATCCTGGATTGAGTTTAGTTTGTGGTAAATTGTGTCCCTGGGTTCCCTCAAGTATCTGGGACCACCTTCTTGACATGTAGCGGGTCTTTCGGGGTTTCATATGTTGATTTTTTGGACCACAACGTGTTATATTGGTTCGTAAGAAGTCATGGTTTTTATGGACTTTTTGGTGATGTTTGGCCTTAAAATTATAAGCTATACTCATCATTAATCGAAGCATTTACTTTACAGAAAATTTGTATGGGTACTCGTGTTTTGAATAGGGTTTAGTGCGGGCCTCATTATTTCTTGATACATTGCTTATTGATCATGCATTTTAATCTTATTGGAAAGACACTCCTATAGCATAGTATGGAGAAAGTTTTAACATGTATCAAATATTATATCTCTACATTTTACATCCTCACAGAATCAAAATGCTACAACGATACAATTCTACTATTTCGTACTAAGAAAAAAGACGGATCTTTTCGATATTAGTAGAATTTGAAAAAGTTGCTAAGTGCAAAAAAACAAAAACTGATGGCTAGCCAAAGTTATGTATCCCGTTTCATATAAATTGTCCTCTTTTGGACAAGATATACGAAATTCTTCATTCTTATCATTTATAATGTATAATATACCTGGATTTGGCAATAGTTGAAAATTCGTCTTCGTCGCTGTTATGTACATAGGGATATATTTCCTATGTAATCGACAACCATTGCAATTTTGAAAGATAATAATAATAATAATAATAATAATAATAATAATAATAATAATAATAATAATAATAATAATCATCATCATCATCATCATCATCAAAAGAAATACTTGATAGGAATAGTTACATTGCTGATTTGTAACGTTAAAACTCGTCACAACTAATGGTACTGAATGGGCCGAGCACTTAGGAAATGGAAGAATCTTAGTTGGAAGCAAGAAGAGTGAAAAGTGTAAGAAAACTTCTCATTGCTAGAACAATGAGCAACATCTTGTTAATTACAAATCCAAGCGGCACTTATTAAGGACAGTACTAGAATACTTTGCAAAGACATATTTATGTAGACATAAATTAGTTTCGAGGAATCCGACCAAAAAAAGAAAAATAGTTTCCGGGAATAAAATTTACAATAGATTATTTGTTTCTGTTACAAAGGAGAGGTATACATTGCCGATAATCAGAGAAGCTGAATTTCTGCAACATGACAATTGTGCAGTGGCCGGTAGCCCCTTCGGCGTAAATTTCATGGTTAATTAATGGTGATTTGATTAGAATTTAAACAGGTTATGTGTCAAATTAGGACTCGTTCAAGAAGTCAAGGTCTTGGTCGAGTACCCAATTCCAAAGTCTCTAAGGTAATTGAGTTTCATTTTCATGTACATGGGTCGTCTACACAATCAAGAGAAGTCTTGGTCTTCTGTTGTTTATGTGATGTCTGATCTTTAGCTAATGTGAAGGAAACATCAATTTCGAAATTTGCCGTCTTCAACTAAAGAGAAATGATCCACCAAATACGTAGTGAATTTCCTTAACAAGCCATGCATTCATGGTAAACAACAACACATTGTCACTCATCACACATTTCAATCTTACTAAAAAGACGGAAAAAGAAATGACCGTCTGATAAATGCTTCACACTACTTGGTAATTGTTACCTAGAAAAAATTTAGCCTAGCTAGCATAAAAAAATTTAACATGACTTAAAATTGCAAGGGCCGCATACTTCATGACCTCAGCCATGTTCGCCAATTTGCAGCATCATGTCATCAACCGACTCTTCAATCGGTGAAACTTATTTGCTTGTTTTGGGACAAGTACTTCATAATCCTTGCTCTTCTTGTGGGCTTGAAGAATTTTCTGTTGATCCATCTTCCCACCATACTTCTCGATCGTTTCCTTGGAGCTGCGCAAGTGAGATTGAATAGAAGGGCTTGGCCAATGCTAGTTTTGGAGCCATAAAAGCTTCCGAAACTTGTTTCATAGTGGGTCGCAACTTTGGATTGCTATTTAAGCAAGCAAGCGCTAGAGAAACTACCAGAATGATACTTCTAGCGATAGAATTCTCTCTTGGGATTGGCAAGCGCGGATCCAATATTTGATGTAGCATAATATCTTCTCTGAAGAGAGTGGACAACATTAAGATGATCTCACCTGGATGCTCACCCATTATTATTTCCATTGCTACCACCCCAAAGCTGTATACATCACATTTCTCATTGACGACCAAAGTGTAAGCGAGCTCTTAGAAAAAACAAAAGGTCATAATCTTAGTTAGTGCATTATCAAATGATAAATAAGTAAGTATGCTGAAGCGTCATTACCACATGGGGTGTGTTAAGTATATTGACTAGCTATGTGCCTCCAGTAATAACATTCCACAAAAATATGGACAATTGTTGCTTACCTGGTGCTATATATCCACGGGTGCCTGCAATATTTGCAGTGAGATTAGATGAGAAATTAGGTTCTAGGAGTCTTGCTATGCCAAAATCTGATAGAAAAGCTTGCATATTGTTGTCTAGCAAAATGTTGTTGCTAGATATGTCTCGATGAACGATTGGCCGAGCGCAATCATTGTGCAGATAAGACAAGGCATGTGCCATATCCCATACAATGACAAGTCTTTTAGACCAGTCTAGTTCCACCGCTTCAACATCATCACTCAGAGCACAAAATAGACTCCCCCTTTCCATGTACTCATAAACCAAGCACATGCATTGCTTGTGTAAGCAAAAACCATGGAGCTTAATTATGCTTCTATGTCGTACTTCAGTCAAGTGCTTCACTTCATTTCGGAAGCTCTTGTCAAAAGATGGGTCCTCCGCTTCATGATGGTGAAGTTTCTTCAATGCCACGATTTTTCCATTAGGCAATTGTGCTTTATAGACACTACCGTATCCACCAGTTCCAATGCAATATTTGATGTCAAAGTCTTCTGTTGCATTAATTATGTCTTCATATGCAATTCTCCCATCATAATTCCATATTGACAAGAAATCTCCATTTTTTTCTATTATCTCTGATTGAGTGCTCTTCATTCTACACCGAAATACGATCAAAGGCCTCAAAATCAAATATAAAATAAATGATATAGCCACCAGTGGTATAAGTATCGTCACAAGCACAACCCAAGACATTCTTCTAGAACCACCAGTCTTTTCCAAACCTTTATTGCCTATGAAAGCCCCATAAGGAACGGGGGCTAGGTTATTTGGAATTTTTCCCGTGAGATAATTATACGACAAGTTGATATTATCTATGTGACCAAGAGTCGTAGGGATTGTTCCCCAAAGTGCATTATAACTCAGATCCAAGTGGATTAGACTCTTTAGATTTCCCAGTTCGGGAGGAATAGGACCTGTGATTTTGTTACGATGAATGTCAATTACTTCTAATGTGATGAGGTTTTGGAGACAAAGAGGGAACTGACCAGTTAGCCAACTGTGGGACAAGTTGAGGTGCCTGAGCTTTGGGAGTGCACATATTTTAAGGGGAAAGATATTAGCGAAATTATAATCATGCAGCTCAAGAAAGGTCAGATTTGAGAGTAAAGAGAAATCCATGTTGCTCCAATCAAATGTGCCCTCGTAGTTGTGCAAGCCTCCTTGTTTTATATTTATTTTGACAACGTTTCCGGAGTCGTCACATGAAATGCCAGGCCACATACAATATGCTAAGGAAATGTTGCTTGTGAGGGGGGCAGACCACCACCCACTGGAACGAAGAGCATTTACCTGTGTCCCCATGGCAGTATTTTCCAAACCTTCATTGCCTTCGAAATATGCATAATAAACATTGAACAGATTTTGTGGAACTTTTCCCGTGAGATGATTGCACGATAAGTCGATGTACTCCAAGTTGACAAGCTTTTGAAATTTGGGAACTGAACCATGAAGAGAATTGTTTTTAAGATTGAGATTGCTTAACAAGACCAAACTCTCAAGTTCATGAGGGATATTTCTTGAGAAGTTGTTGGAGCTCAAATCTAGAAAAGTGAGATTCTTCAAATCTCCTATTTCCGATGGAATGGGGCCAGCGAAGGAGTTTAAGTTTAGCTTCAACTTAATCAAGCTCTTCAAATTACCTATTTCCGATGGGATAGATCCACTGAAGAAGTTCCTCACCATACTTAGATTTGCCAAGTTCGTCAAGTTCCCTATTTCCGATGGGATAGATCCACTGAAGGAGTTCCCTGCCACACTTAGATATGCCAAGTTCGTCAAGTTCCCTATTTCTGATGGGATAGATCCACTGAAGGAGTTCCCTTCCACACTTAGATATGCCAAGTTCGTCAAGTTCCCTATTTCTGATGGGATAGATCCACTAAAGGAGTTCCCTGCCATACTTAGATATGCCAAGTTCGTCAAGTTCCCTATTTCCGAAGGAATGGATCCATTGAAGTAGTTATATCGCAAATAGAGTTGCGCCAAGTTCTTCAATTTCACTAGAGTTGTAGGGATCATTCCATGTAGCAAATTGAAATTGAGATC
The DNA here is from genome assembly GCA_028830015.1 of Eucalyptus grandis x Eucalyptus urophylla. Taxonomy (NCBI): domain Eukaryota; kingdom Viridiplantae; phylum Streptophyta; class Magnoliopsida; order Myrtales; family Myrtaceae; genus Eucalyptus; species Eucalyptus grandis x Eucalyptus urophylla. Next base: position 54,192,506 of record CM054190.1, on the reverse strand, counting down.
TAGGTAGATCAGCCTCTTCAAATTACCTATTTCTGATGGGATAGATCCACTGAAGAAGTTCCCCGCCATACTTAGATTTGCCAAGTTCGTCAAGTTCCCTATTTCCGATGGGATAGATCCACTGAAGGAGTTCCATGCCATACTTAGATATGCCAAGTTCGTTAAGTTCCCTATTTCCGAAGGAATGGATCCATTGAAGTTGTTATATTGCAAATAGAGTTGTGCCAAGTTCTTCAATTTCACTAGAGTTGTAGGGATCATTCCATGTAGCAAATTGAAATTGAGATCTAGGTAGATCAGCCTCTTCAAACTACCTATTTCCGATGGGATAGATCCACTGAAGAAGTTCCCCGCCATACTTAGATTTGCCAAGTTCGTCAAGTTCCCTATTTCCGATGGGATAGATCCACTGAAGGAATTCCATGCCATACTTAGATATGCCAGGTTTGTCAAGTTCCCTATTTCCGAAGGAATAGATCCATTGAAGTTGTTATGTTGCAAATAGAGTTGCACTAAGTTCTTCAATTTCACTAGAGTCGTAGGGATCATGCCATTTAGCGAATTGAAACTGAGATCTAAGGAGATCAACCTCTTCAAATTTCCCAATTCTGGAGGGATAAGACTGTCAATTTGATTATTATGAATGTCAATAACTTCTAACATGGTTAGATTTTGGAGACAAAGAGGCAACTCACCGGTTAGTTCATTGGTGGACAAGTTGAGGTATCTGAGCTTTTGGAGTGCACATAGTTGAAGGGGAATGATATCGGTGAGATAATAACCAGATAGCGTAAGAGATGTGAGATTCGGGAGCAGAGAGTAATTCATGCTACTCAAATTAAGTGAGGACCAATAGTAGTAGTAGTTGTTGTTGTTGTTGTAGTCTTGTCGTGATGCGCTTATTTCAACGACGCTTCCAGAATCGTCGCATGAAATGCCACGCCACATGCAATGCGACACAGAAGTGTTGCTTGTAATGTAGGAAGGCCACCACCCACTGTGACGAAGAGCATCTGCCTCTGTTTTGGTGGCAAGGGCAAGGAAGTTGTGGGACAGAGCTAGCGCAATAACGATCCATATAGCTGCAGTCATCAACTGGCAGACATGTAAGCCGATGGGTTTGCTTACAAGATTCATGCTTTTGAGAGAGAGAGAGAGAGAGAGAGAGAGAGAGAGAGAGAGAGAGAGAGAGGTCCTCTTCTTTTTGGTTGGGAAGTGGAGAGCCTGAGTTTGCCGTGATATATGAAAGAAGAGCGATCCATAAGAAAATAACTTGAGTGGAGAGCAATTCAACATAAAGACTTGGAAGTCTCCCAAAGTCTGACCGCACAAGACAACATTATGATGTGGTCATCAGACGATGGGGCCCGTGGTTTTAGTGCAGATCTAATTCACACTTTGCATTCCGTGAACCATGCTCATGAGATCCCACTAATTTTTTAACTTTTTAGATAACCTCAGTCTCACATGTACCACTTTTTGTTTTTGAATATGGTTGTGAACCACACGTTACTTTAATTTGAAAAAAAAAATTAAAAATATTACAATTTTCATGCGGCGCTCACTTTAATATCAAAATATTTTAAGCGATTAGTTGAGTATTGTATTAATGGAAAAATAATCACTTAAGTGTCTCTGACGATAAATTCCGATAATTCATCCTACGTGGCATTTTAAATTAAACTTTGGCTTTGACGTGTTTTTTTTTATAAGAGATATTGACGTCTAATGTGAAATATTCTTCGTCTAACTAGGCAAAATGAGCAGCACAATAACGCTTCATTTAAAATTGGGGAAACTTCTCTCTCTCTCTCGCTGAAAGAGCTCTGTTTCTCCAAAGCAAAGCCATTTTCTCGATGGAGAAAGAGTTCCCTGTTTTAGCCTCCTGTTCGTCTTCATATGTGTTGACTTTTGGATCAGTGCGTGGCCGATGGTTCATGGGAAGTCGTGGTCTACACGACACTTCTATTGGCGATGCTTGGCCCTCAAAAAATTCTAGCCCATCGTAAGGGAAAGGTCTGTCTTACCAAACTTTCTACACGACATTTCTATTGGTGATGTTTGATCCTCAAAAACTTGTAACCCATCATAAGGGAAAGGTTTGCCTTACCAAACTTCATTAAACTATTTAAATTTAACACAAGTTCTCCATTGAAGTCGTTCGAGCTCAAATCTAAACAAAGGAAATAAGTTAAATCTCCTATTTCCAATGGGATGGTGCAGTCCAAGCCAAGAGGTGGATTGGACTCAAGAACACTAGAGCTTGTTAAATTGACCAAAGATGGAGGAATGGGGCTAGTCAAGGAGTTTAAGCTTAGTTTTTTCCCCCCAATTCTGTATTATTGATGATGATATTACATACAATCAGAATAAATCACTATTATCATATATTAAAATTTTGAATTTTAATAAAATTAGTAGGTCTCGGGTGAATAACCGTATAAGCACATCAATTTTCTTGAGTAAAAGCCACATGAACTAGATTTTAGCTTAAAAGAGTTATTCGGATTCTTCATATGACGTTTGGATTGGACTAGCCTAGCTTGACCTATTTAATTTAACAAAGTCATGTGGGTTGGGGCCGGATTACTTATTGATTACATGGACCATATTCCGGCCAATCAATTTAAGAGTATCCCCTTCACATGACACCACATGAACTCTAGCCGTCGACACAGATTGACACCCCAACTTTCGTCCTTAATTTGCTCCTCATTCATGGCATTAGACCTCGATTCGCTTGATTACTTTAATCTGAAGAAGGTTCCTGATCTCTTCCAAAGCATGCCCATGCGATGTGCTCAGAAATTTATAAAGATAGGATGCTGCACGCTCTTTCTTTTCAATTCGAATTCCCATGAAGTAGGGAGAAGACAATGATACCGAATTAGCTCTCTTCATTTCGATTTCCGGTTCCCAATTCTCCGATAACCCAACAAACATCAATGAATTTGTCACCGCCGCGAGTGTTGATTGGCTTAATCGAGAGAGCCAAGTGTCACGGCGCGACTAGAACATGGTTATGTTAGATCAAACCGGTCCGGTAGCTCGAGATCCCATTGCAGAGAGACGGCAAATTTAATTAGCAGGTCGCTTAAAACTCCACAATAGAAGATGGGAATTGATGATTTCCACTTTGGATTTTGATGCAGCCTAGCCTAGTGCGTGTAAAAACAGGCACGCGTTCAACAGTTGGAGGTCTTCGTCGTGCACGCGCTCACTCAAGAGTCGGAGTTGGAGAAGTCGTCGGATCAACACGGCCCACATCACCGCACCGCAGGAGACGCAAGGCCACAGACAAAAGTGGATGCCTTTTTTGACTTCATTTGGCGGACGCAGAAATTTAGTTTTGAGGAGCGAGACAAGGAGATAGCACCGAGCACAGAAATTTCGTGTGAACTAGACGAATTGGAACAGATGTTTCGTGAAATTAACGCTGAGTCTGATTTTGTAAATTTCTATTGCTCGAGTCATCCGCCATCACAATGGGGTAAGGTCATCGCACAGTGGTGGATGTCCCACTCAATATTAACTCATATGTTCTTGTCCCGGAATGTGGAGAATTGTTGGTTGATCACTCAATTCGCTTAGTATATCTCAACTTTTTCCGCTTCAACTCCATCGACAATCCATCGTTTTCTACTATGAGATTGGGGAAAGCAAGCTTAGTGTCACGGAAATAAGTAATCGAACAGAGAAATAGACAGTGCAAAGATATAGATTGGACATCAAATTTACGTGACTCAGTCGAGATGACCTACATCTGCGAGGAAAGCATGACAACATTTCACTATTGATCAATCGATAAAACAGACATTATAACCATTCTTAAGTCATTCAAACACTCTCGGTATTTCTCAGTCCCAGTTATGCCCAACAACTCTTATTATAGTGTTTACCCCTCACAAATACTTCACAAAATAATCTCTCAATATCATAAAGGAATTAACAAATTTTGCCCACAAGAAGCAATCTCTCAATAACAACTTTTGATAAGCCACGATAGATGATATGCCACAATGGATTTTCAAGTAAGGAAAATAGCCAGTTTAATTTAGGTGGTAAGTTTTTTAGAGTCATAGTACAAATTTTTTAACAAGCGAAATATTCTATTTATGCAATCTCTAAATTAAAGAGTTTTATGATTTGTTTACAATTTAAACTAGCATACCTGCCAAAAGAAAAGGATTTAAACAAGCTTGCAACATGGACAAAACTTGCAAGCATCCGTCAGGAAGTCAAAGTCTTTTGGGATTTCATGTGTGTTGACTTCTAGATCAATACGTATTCAACGGTTCATGGAAAGTCATGGTCTTTACAACACTTTTATGGTGATTTTTGGCCCTAAAAATTTCTAACCCATCATAAGGGAAAGGTGGTGGACTAATTTTTTCAGCCTCTCTTCTTTTGACTAACAAGCCTTCAACTTAGAAAGAGAGATCCTTGTCATTCCAATCACATGGTGTGGAAATAATACCAAAGCAGGTTGTGCGTCCCAGATGATAGTGTGACCCTATTGGAATCATTTTTCAAAACACAAATTAGACTCCCCCTTCAATCAAGTAATCATAAACCCTAAATACATGGAACTTGTGTAAGCAGAAACCATGGAGCTTCTTTATGCTTCTAAATTGTACTTTTGTCAATTGTTTCACTTTGTTTCGAAAGCTCTTGTAAAAAAGATGGGTCCTTTGCTTCAACATGATGAGGTTTCTCCAATGCCACGATTTTCTCATTGGACAATCACGCTCTATAAACACTATTGTAACATCCATTCACTATGCAATTTTGATGTCATAATCTTTTGTTGCATTTATTATGTCTTCATATGCAATTCTTCCATCGTAGTTCCTTATCAAAAAGAAATCTCCATTTTTCTTTGTTGTCTCTAATTGCATGCTATTCATTGTAGTTGAAATAAGAAGCAAGGCCTAAGAACTAGATGAGAAATGAGTGTTATAGATAAATGAGATTATCCAAACATGTACATTAAAAAATGTCCAATTCAACAAGAGCCACAATTCCGAATGAACAAGATCAAAAATTTTCTCATGGACCATATAATATTCTCCAATCCCACCCAAAGGTTAACTCCCAATTATTTTAGGCGACCCTTTATGTTTCTGAAATTGGATATTATTGCTTCAAGGACGTTGTAGTTGTTGAGTAATTAAACATCAGTTGTTCCTTCTAATCATCCATTAATCCATTCATAAACCCCATTTTAATTATTTCATTTAATGACACAAAAGACTGTTGAGTTTTTGCGAGGAACTGCAATGAAAAATACTATATGCTGAAATTGTATTGTCTCTGGAAAAAGAAAAGTAAAAAAAAAATTCCAATATACTTTGCTTAAGTTCGATTTTGGCAGCCCCAAAACCTATTTACAATTTTTTTACCCCACCCATAGTATCTGTTAAGAGTCTTATCTCATTTGATTTTTTTGAACCCCATGTGATCATAGTCTAAGGAGATCACAAAGAGTGCATGTGGCACAAGCAAAGAATGTTGAATAGGATTTACTATGGATGGTTTGCTGTGACATCCCAGATTTTCAATCCTGTTTTCTATTGAATAAATCAGGCATTTCATCGACGCGCCTATAGGGTTGTTCTTAGAGCTAATCACTCTTGAGATAACTAGACTATCTAGGGAAGACATTAAGAAATTTTAATGCAATAGACTTGAGAATTTGACCAGGAATCGACTACTCGACCATGCTCATCTTTGAAGGCCATTATGGCACAGTTAAAAATCGATTTGAGATCAGAGACATGTCGGTTTGATTGAGATGTATGGCTAATCGTGGGTGACTCCACTAAATTGGAAAATTTTCGTGGACCGACACTAGATTGATTTTTCTATCGTTTTGGTACCCTGTGTCCGTATTTGAATCCTCGAGATTTTCACGACAACTTAGAGTCCTCAATGTGTCGAGTGGGTTCATTGTGGCTCAAAGAAAATCGATTACGGGTCATTTGCACTAAAAATTTCTGAAAGTTACCCGGTAGCCTAGGTCATGCTAAAATTGCGCCGAATTGAAATTAACCGCGAATTTGAGTCTGATTTCTGAAGTTCTGTCATGTCACAATTAAATCTAGGAGCGTCGACTCAGCCTCAAACGATTTTTCTGCAAACCAAGACTTTTTGGGAAAAAGTCAAGGTAGGGCCATTTTTTTTTCCAGAAAATGCCGGAGATCATTTTTGGTCGCAAAATTGGGAAGCATGTGGAATCAATTGGTGAGAAAAAATACCAATTGGATCGGTGAGGTGTCGATTGAATTTATTGAGGCCGAATTGTGTTGAATTGAGTAAGAACAAGTGTCCAATTGGTGAGGAATTCAAGCAAATTCGTATCTCCCCTTTGCCTATAGTTTTTGGACCATTTCAAGGGTTGCAAGAAGAGCCTTGGTGGCTGATTTGAGGCCAAGGACCAACTGGTGGATGAGGATGGTCAAGGGGACCAAGAGTTGGAAAAATAAGGCCATGGTAGGGCCTTGTTGTGGCATCCCAAAAATAACTCACGGCCATGTGTTTTATAAGTAGGAGTTTATTGAATTATGATTTCAAGATTTATGGCCAAGTGAATAAGAATGATCTGGTATTTTTATAAATGGATAATTATTGTTGTTGGAAACGCATCCTATGTCCATGTGAGACCAAGGATTTTATTTGATGAGGAAATTATGTATTTGGCCATGAATTTTATAGGTTGGAATTTTATTAAACTATGTTGCAAAGTCTTTTGGCCTTTTTATTATGCAATTAGGTATTTATTTAAATAAGGATTAAGATGTATTATTAAATATAAACTTAGGCCATTTAAGTTTGGGCTTTAGGCCCAAGTGAGATGGGCCTAAAGTGGGCCAAGAGGCCCGGCCCATGAAGCCCATTGGGCTGCCGACGCATGGCCTCCAAGTGTCTTCGGCAAAGGAGACACTTGTCTCCTTCTTAGGGACAAGTGTCCCCCATGCAAGAGGAGAAAGCATGCAATATATAAGCCACCAAAAAGAAAGAGAGAGAGAGAGAGAGAGAGAGAGAGAGAGAGAGAGAGAGAGAGAGTGGCTGGTTTTGAGAGAGTGAGAGAGAGGGAGAGAGTTGCCGAGAGAGAGTGAGATGCGAGAGAGAGGGAAGCCGAGAGAAGGAGCTGTCCGCCCATCGCCGCCCGTTTGCCGCCATGTGCCGCCGTTCGTGTGGTCTAGAGGCAAGTTGGGGGTCCTTTGCTGCTCTTGCATGTGTATTTTTTACATGTATGGTTGATATATTGTCGAATTTGGGTGATTGGAAGAGAAAAACCGAAGTATGGGTAGCTTGATCTTGAATGGTATGGCCGTTTTCGCTCGAGCAGTTTGAGTCAGAATGTTGTGTGAGCTTGCATGCAGGTTTAGAGTCCGATTTTGGCTTTGATCTCTTCATGAAAGTTGTAGCTAACATCTTGAACTATAACATGCTGAAATTTCGTGGAAATGATGGAGATTTGAGGGGTTAAACTCTCATCCTACGGAGACCTCAGATCTGGAAAGATTTCACTGACCTCTTGTTAGATTTGTGGTTGCATGTTGATTTGTGCTAAGAATATTTCTTCGATCTCTTCATGAAAGTTGTAGGGGACATCTTAAACTACAACATACTCAAATTTGAAGTGAAATGAACAAGTATAGCCTAGTAAATCGACTAGATCTTGAAGACGGTAATTCTGGAGATGTATTTCGGGACACCCGAGATTTCATGGACCCATATGACGACTATAATCTGGTTATTTGACTTAGATATCTTCATGAAACTTTTATAGGACGTCTTGATGTAGAACATATCCAAATTTCAGAGGAAACGAAGAAGAATAGGTAGGTGAAAACTCAGTATTTCGGAGAAGCATGTACTGGACGATTCGGTGATAGATCCAGAAGCTTCGTGAGACTGTAGAAATTAATCTAAAAAGAGTATGACTTGGAAATATTCATGAAAGATGTACGAAAATATCTTGGCCGTAACTTGGTAAAATTTCATAATTTTTGGAAGTCGTATGGATATTTTAATCGAATTTCTTCGGAAACTGTGCATTCTGGTTTCATCCGAAAATTACATGCTGTTTTGTGTGAATAATGGATTTGTGTGGAATTCTCATTGGCCGTGTATTTTGCATGAAATCATTATCCTATTGTCTTATTTATTACTTGCCTTAATTTTATGATTTTTGAGATTTTATAAATAATTAAATTTAATATTTTTGAAAATGACATAAGCTGGAATTTAAATAAATGAAAAAGGGCATGATAAATGGATTATTTTAATTGGCATAAATTCCATGAATTATAATTTATAAATAATTTCACCATGTAGTATGTGTGATGGGGTCTTGATGTATGCATTGAGATGCATGTGTGAATTCAATGTTGATCATGATTTTTGGTTGCCATTGCATCATATGTCATGCTAAACTGAGACCGAAATTGGTGAACATGAATAATGTTAAATGAGGAGATTGATGTGGCGGATGATAATGCCCTGGGAGTGTCGGGATGCCCGGTGGTATACGGTACGTAATTCCAGGGGAGGCCTGGTGGTATGTCGGTACGTAATTCCGGAAGCCCTGGAGGTTTGTGCCTAGGGGGATGCCTCGCGATGCCAGTAGGGGTGCGGGATGCCCGGCCATGGAGTGTAAATGCCGGAAGCCCTGTCGGAGGTCTTTGCCCGAGGGGAATGCCTTGTGATGCTAGTTGGGATGCGAGATGCTCGGAATGTGGGGGGCTGGATGCCCGGTGGCCTGGAATGACTGAATGCTGGAGGTTTTTCTCCCATGGGATGCGAGTGTAGTATATGAGATGAAATTGATGATCCGAGGAAGGGTGATGTGGTGATCAAATTGAAAGTTAAAAGTGGAAATTGAACAATGCATGATATGATATGACATGATGATGATCACCCATGGCATGATGATATGCATGATGATGATGATGTATGATGTGATATGATGATGATCATCCATGGCATGATGATATGCATGATATGATGATGAGATATGATATGGCATGATGACATGCATATATGTTGTGATATGATGATGTCATGATGATGATGACATGTGTGATATGATGATGTCATGATGATGATGACATGTGTATGGTATGATGGTGTCATGTATATGATGATGATGACATGTGTGTGATATAATAATGTCATGATGAAGATGATATGAGTATGACATGATGATACACATGTATGTGTTATGATTGTGGTGATGATGCATGATAGTATATGCATGGCTTCAAGGTAAATAATGCTTGCAATACATTTATGACTTGTATGATGTATTGAGTGGTTATTGGATTCCTTTGCTGAGTGGTTGTACTTATCCATTTTGGGGAATAACATTTCATACTAGATAAGATATCTCTGCTGCCACTGCTACCAGTAGATGAATCAAGTGGTTGGTTATGATTGCAAGGAGGAGGATAGCAAAGGGAGGAACTTTTGGATGCCGACACTGATCGATGGACTTTAAGTATTCAACTGTTGGAGAAGATGCCGGTCATCCTTTGAAGTGTAGTCGAGTATAGAAAACTACGGCATTTTGATGTACCGACTAAAGATGTCCATCTGCTCTATGTAAATAAACGTGTTCGGTTTTAACTTATATAAGATGTTTAGTGGGTGTGCATCGTTTTCTGAATATAGGGAAGGGAGTTGTTGGATGTGCTTTCGCATATAAATTGCGCAAGGGACCGATCTATCAAAAAAGAAAAAAATGTAAACCCCCAAGTTATATGGACCCGCTGCAATTGAAATGGTATCAGAGTGACATGTTATTAGGAAAAGTGAATGGTAAGCGAACTGTGGCGACCCTAATCGAATCGGGGGCCGTCGAGGGGTGCCACACTTGTTCCCTTTCTCCCTCAAGCTGCCGTCCACAGCTCCCTTAGCCCCCGCCTTGCCATTTTCAAAACCCAACAACCAGCAAAAGACCAGCCATGAAGCTCCTCGCCATTGCACGCCACGCCGGAATGCCGTTCGCTGTTCGCGCGCCTCGCCGCCCGCACACATGTGCCCACCTTGTTGCGCCCAGCTCGCCGTCATCCCTGGCTGTTCGAGAGTTGTCTAGCTCATCCCCGTAGTCATGAGCTGCTGCCGGCCACCCTCTGACCTCCATAAGTTCCCACCTAGGCCCAGTTTGGCCCTTTCCACCTTCCTCGATCCATTCCCGCCTTAAACCAAGCTTGTTGCCCTCTGTTTTAGCCAAGAACAGATAAGAAAAATGTGGGTTTCCAGTGGTGCTTTAGGCCCGTTTTGAGGACCTTTCCGATCTCGAAAGTTAGGCCCGCTTTAGAGAGAAGTGAGCCCCGTTGCGTCCTCAACGATTTGAGCCAATTGGATTGTCGAACAAGTGAGTTTAACTCACTAATCCTCGCTTAGTAGGTTAATCACACTTAGGGATTTATTAGTTTAGGCTAAGATGGATTAGGTGGTTAGATTAGATTAGATTAGTGAATTTAATTATTGACCGATGCATGTTAGGTGGATAGTTAGTATAATTAGCGAGTAAATAGACTCGAGTGATTATTTAACGAGTCTTGAAAATTTTCCATGTCCGTTTCGGCATCCAATTAAGCATTACGGGCCTAAGTTGGATTTATTGGCATTTATTTAATATTTTTTTCGTAATTATTTATTTATTTATTTATTTTTCGGAAATTAGACTAGGATAGTCGGTGACCGGAATTTTATGCTGATTGTCGTGGTGCAATCTATTTATTTAATTGAGCTTTAATTTGTGCTAAACGTGCATGAATTGTATTTTTGGAATTTATTCTTAAATTGATTTAATTTCAGTAATTGATTGGAAAATAACCGAGCGTTGGTTTACAACGGAAAAAATATTTTGGTGGATCATATAAAATGGTGGGATTTATGGAGGTGAAATTATGGTATTTTGATTAAGGCCGACTATGTACCCACATATGGCTATTTTTATCAGGTATGATAAAAATGAGAAATTTGCTATATGATTGGAGTGGTATATTATTTTGGCTAGGGGGCCTAATTTATCAGCTTTAGGCGAGCATATATAGTATACCATTTTATCAGCTTTGGGTGAGCACATATTATCAGCTTTGGTCAAGCATATATAGTATACAGTATATTATATTATCAGCTTTGGGCGAACTATACTATCTATTTTCAGCTTTGATCGATGATTTGATCTATGGTGATTGATTGGATGTTTATTTGAATTGTGCTGACTTACAGGAATGAGACTAAGGCCAAGGTAAGTCCTCTGACTCGTATTGTGCTTAGGTAGCCTTTAGGGCGTATTGACTTCCTAATCGAGTCTTAGGAGGTAGAACTCGCTGAGACATTATCTCACTAGTTATTGTATAACCATTTTCAAGTCCATAGATGGTGTTGGTAAAGGACCAGGAGCTTGGAGTCAGGAGGTGAAGCTCGAACAATCGGTGACTATGTCCAACTAGTTAGTTGTAGGACAACTCTCTTTTGTAAAGAGCCGATTCCTTTTGAAAACCTTTGTGTATAGACCTGTGTGTTTATAAAAAGGTATATTGTGAAAAATTGGTCCTACTTTCCTATCCCATTGTTTTTATTGTTTGGGGATTATTTATATGCTTCTGCATGTGTATTAAAATGAATGAGTCGGCGATGCATCCTGGGACGTCGCTATTAATCGACTAGGTAAGGGATGGGTGCGTGCCCAAGGATCGGGGCGTGACATCCCCTTTTTGTGGTATCAGAGCCAGGTTAGGATTGGAGTGATAAGGAGCGATGGACCATGGGATAGTGGTAGGAAAGACCTTTAAATTCATGCCGATGCATGTTTGTCATAGTTGTTTGGTAGAATTAATTGTTATGTGTGGATCGCTCTTCTTCTAATCCAGTGTGGATTTGGAAGACAGGTTTCAGTATAAATGCTGAACCATGAGCAAGCAGGAGCAGAGAACTCCAAGTAAAAGAACTATTAGGCCTACAGCTCGGGTTAGGATGCCGACCAAGGTCAGTACCCGAGGAGGCTGAGGTAGGACATAGGCACAGGCTAGTGCTAGTGGCGTAGCACCACCTCCTATTGGTGCTAGGGTAGCAACCCTAGGTGAGCAAGGATTAGTCGAGATCAATCAGGCGTTGGATGCCATGAGAGAGTTAATGGGGCAGCAGGCCCAGGATCAAACTGCCATTTTTACCGCCGCCGCTACTGTTGCTGTTGTTGCCACAACTGCTGCCACACCTGTTGCTGCACCTACCGCCGCACCTACCAATGTTCTAGCTGGGGACATAAACTTAGGCAGAGGGAGACCGATCCACAAGTTGGTGGAGCATTTTCTAAAACTAAACCCACCGAGGTTCACGCGTGCTGGAGACCCCAAGGCCACCTTACTGTGGATACAAGATTTGGAGAAGGCCTTTTGCACTCTTAATGTGCATAGAGATTGAGAAAGTGACCCTGGCAATGTATCAGTTGCAAGGTAATGCAAACACCTGGTGGAAAGCCACCAGAGAGACAATGTTTCCAGAATGAGTGGTTCCACTATGGGACGCATTCCTCTGGGCGTTCAATGAACGGTATTTCTCGAGGAACGCCAGGGAGCAAAAAATAGAAGAATTTATGCATCTCCGTCAGGGGACAATGACTGTTGACTAGTATGGGGTCAAGTTTACAGAGCTTTCCCAGTATGCTCCGAGGCTGATTGAAGACCTTGAGGAGAAGGCTCGAAGGTTCAAGAATGGCCTTAGACAAAAGTTAAAGCAGTCGTTGGTACCACTCAATCTGGTAGATTATCAAGAGATCTATCGTCGAGCACAGCTGCTCAAAAGAAGCCTAGGAGAGTAAGTTCCCTCCTATGGATCGAGGTTTGCTTCACATCGAGAAGGAATTCACCAGGGAAAGAGGCTCATGCCTGGAGGTAGATTCCATGTTCCGCCCAACAAGAAGGGTGGAAACAAAAAATCAGGGTCGAGCCAAAATGGTATATGTCGTTTGTGTGGGAGGCAACATGGTTCAACCCCATGTCCTCGAAGATCGGGCGTTTGTTTTGGATGTGGCCAATTGGGTCACTTGATCCGAGATTGTCCTAACTGACCAAGAGGACAACCACAACTGCCATCGCCACTACAGATGGGTCAGATTAGAGGGTATGCGCCTCAGAATGCGCTGCAAGGCGGACAACTCAAACCACCCGTTCAAGGCACGGTGTATGCCATCACACAAGGTCAGGCAGAAGCTGCGTTTGACGTGATCACAGGTATGGTTTCGCTGAATGACCAACCTACTTACGCTTTATTTGACTCAGGAGCAACCCATTCTTTTGTTGCCAAACAATATGTTAAGTTGTTAGGAATAAGTCTTATATTGTTGGAGTCGGTAGTTTGCATATCTACACCATTGAAGGATAAAGTGATAGCTGTTTTGGGTTGTTCTGGTTGCAAGTTTGAGATTGGTGAGCGAGTGGGGAAAATAGATCTATTAGTCCTAGCCATGTATGACTTTGATTTAATTATTGGCATAGGCTGGCTCACCAAGCAACGAGCTAAGATGGAGATACGACAATTGAGGAGATGAAGATGGAAGACATCGCCGTGGTATAAGAATTTCCAGATGTTTTCCTTAAGGAATTGCCAGGACTACCACCAAAGAGAGAAATTGAATTTGTGATCATAGCTCCCGGGACAGAGCCAATCTCTAAGGCTCCTTACCGAATGGCGTTATCTAAGTTGAAGGAACTAAAGGTGCAGATGCAAGAATTATTGGATAAAGGATTTATTCGTCCCAGTGCATCACCTTGGGGAGCACCAATTCTCTTTGTAAAAAAAAAAGATGGTTCGTTGCGCCTATGCATCGACTATCGGCAACACAATCAGGTAACTATCAAGAACAAGTATCCACTTTCAAGGATTGATGATTTGTTTAATCAATTGCAAGGAGCATCGATATTTTCAAAGATCAACTTGAGCACAGGATATCATCAGCTGAGGATTAGAAAAGAGGACATTCCTAAGTCAGCATTTCGTACTCAGTATGGTCATTATGAGTTCACAGTGATGCCATTCGGGTTGACAAATGCTCTAGCTACTTTCATGGATTTGATGAACCGAGTATTCAAGGAATATCTAGATCAGTTTGTGATCGTGTTCATCGATGATATTCTGGTGTATTCAAGGAGTGATGAAGAACATGAGAGTCATCTGAGATTAGTACTGTAGACGCTGAGAGTTCACCAGTTGTACGCCAAGTTCAGCAAGTACGAATTTTGGTTAACTCGTGTTGCTTTCTTAGGACATGTAATTTCAGGAGAAGGAACCTCTGTGGACCCGAGCAAGATTGAAGCCATAATCAACTTGCCAAGACCGACTACAGTGATAGAGATCATAAGTTTTCTGGGTTTGGCAGGTTATTATAGACGGTTTGTGGAAGGATTTTCATCATTAGCGTCGCCTCTGACAAGACTCCTAAAGAAAGAAGAAAAGTTTGTGTGGACAGGCAAGTGCGAGCGTAGTTTCCAAGAGCTTAAGGAAAAGCTGACTACCGCGCATGTGTTGACCATTCCATCTGGTCCTAGAGAATTTGAGATTTATAGTGATGCATCACTCAGAGGATTGGGATGTGTGCTGATGCAACATGGCCGAGTTGTTGCATACGCCTCTCGCCAGTTGAGACCTCATGAACTGAACTATCTGACATATGACTTAGGACTCACGGCAATTATTTTTTCCCTGAAGATTTGGAGACATTATTTGTGCGGAGAAAAATTCCAGATCTTCACGGACCATCAAAGTCTCAGGTACCTGTTCTCTCAGAAGAAGTTGAACATGAGAGCGCCGATGGATGGAATTACTAAAGGACTATGACCGTGATATCTTGTATCACCCAGGAAAGGCGAATAAGGCCGTCGATGCTCTAAGTCGAAAGTCTTCAGTTACTCATAAATTAATGAAGGAGTGGAATATAATCGAGAGAGCTTGAGATTCGGTATTTAAGTTTGAGGTAGGCCACCTTTCAAGTCTTATGGCCACCCTTATAATTGAATTGGATGTTCCAATCAGAATCAAGTTACTCCAACCAACAGACCCAGATGTGCAAAAGATTCTTCAAGAGGACACTGAGAAAAGAAAGGCTGACTTTCAGATTTCTGATAAAGGAACACTAAGGTTTCGAGGACGTTTGGTTGTACTTGAGGATGTGGAAATTAGAGAGGATATCCTATTAGAAGCACATCATAGCAGTTACAGCATTCATCCTGATAGCACCATGATGTATCAGAATCTAAGTCAACACTATTGGTGGTCAAGTATGAAGGCGGGCATAACCAAGCATATCGCCAAGTGTTTAACGTGTCAACAAGTTAAAGCTCAGCATTGTAAGCCGGGAGGACTTCTGCAGCCTCTCACAATCCCATAATGAAAATTGGAGCATATTACGATGGACTTCGTGATCGGATTACCGAGAAGTGAGAGAGGAAATGATTCGATTTAGGTAGTTGTCGACAGACTGACAAAGTCGGCTCACTTCATTGCAGTTCGAAAGGACCTTAGTTTGGATAGACACGTAGACTTGTATGCGTGTTAGGTAGTTTGAATGCATGGAGTACTAATGACGATAAATTCAGATAGAGACCCGAGATTTACTGCCGCTTTTTGGAAGAGCTTGCAAAGTGCTCTAGGTACAAAGCTTTAGTACATTACAGCATATCATCCTCAAACGGATGGCCAGTCTGAGAGGACAATTCAGACCCTCGAGGACATGCTGAGAGCTTGTGTATTAGACTTCAAGGGTGTGGCATCCCAGAAATTCAAAGCCAAGCCTTAAGGTGTGTTAAAGTCTTTAATTAGGTGGTAGAATTTTCATGGCTTATGTTTTAGCCATTAGTCTTTTTAATTCGATGATTTGTGCTTGTGATTGTGGAAATTTAAATTTAATAGATTAATAATCTATGCTTGGCCATATGATTTAAATTTCAATGAACAAGAATATCCCAAGACTTTGGCCAAGATGAAAATTTGGAATTCAAGAATATTTATAAAAAGAATTTCAAAAAAAAAAAGGAAAAAAGGGTTGAAATTCGAAATGGGCCTTGGGCCCATTAGCCTAAAGCTTGGTGGGCCAAGCTAGTCGGCCCATTAGAGCCCAAGAAGAGAATTCGACCAGCCCAAGGGGAGTGGCCGGATGGGCCTAAGCCCAAGCCCATTTAAATTCAAAATAAAACCCAATATGACAAGTGGCAAATGGCAAGAGCATGCATTGGTTAATCTTTAGGCAAAGCAATGATTGCTAATCATGGGATTAAGGGAGTATAAAAGGGATGAGGAGAGAGAGATGGCCGGTTCTTTGCTTCATTCGGCCGAGAGAGTGTGAGAGAGAGAGAGAGAGAGAGAGAGAGTTCGAGCGGAAGGGAGAAACCGAGAGGAGAGGAGGCGGAGCCGAGGGGTGTGCCGTTCGTTCGCCGTCCGATCGCCGTGTCCCGTCGCCGTTCGTCGTTGCTTGTTCATCTTTAAGGCAAGTGGAGTCCGTAACTTCTCTTGCATGTTTGTTTTGGTGGTTGCATGTTCGGTTTTAGGTGTGATTTGTGCGAAAAACCGAGGTAAGGGTTGGTTACTTTCAAACCGTGTGACTGTTCTTGTTCGGTTTGTGGAAGTCAGTAGTTTTTCGAGCTTGCATGTGTATTTGGCGTCCGATTTTGGCTTCGGTGTCTTCATGAAAGTTGTAGCTAACATCTTGTAGTATAACATACTGAAAGTTCGTGAAAAATGATGGAGATTTGAGGGGTTAAAGCTTTGTTATACGGAGACCCCAGATCTGTGATGTTTTCACTGACTTCTTGTTGGATTCTTGGTTGTATGTTGGTTTGTGATGAAAATATGACTTCGGTGTCTTCATGAAAGTTGTAGGTAACATCTTAAACTACAACATACTCAAATTTGAAGAGAAATTAACGAGTATAGCCTAGTGAATCGGCTAGATCTTGGAGATGATTGATTCTGGTGGTGTGTTCCGAGCACCCGAGACTTTATGGACTTAAATGGTGACCATACTTTGGTTATTTGACCTAGATCTCTTCATGAAACTTGTAAAGGAAACCTTGGTACATAACATACTCAAATTTCAGAGGAAACGAAAGAGAATAGATGGATGAAATCTAAAAATTTCGGAGAAGTGTATTCTGGACGACGCGGTAGTGGTTCCAGAGGTTTCGTGGGGTTGTATAAATTAATATAAAAAGAATTTGGCTTAGAGTTCTGCATGAAAAGTGCACGAAAATGTGTTGGCTATCACCCTGTAAAATGTCGTAATTTTTGAAGGCCATATGAGTATTTTAATCGAATTTATTTGGAAACTGTGCAATTCTGGTCGTTATCCGAATATCATGTGCTATTTTGTGAAAATTGTGAAATTATGTGAAATTCAATTTGGCCATGAATTTTGTATGAAATTGTGATCCTATTGATTTGTTTAGTGATTGTTTGAATATTATGAATTTGGGAAAATCATAGATATTAAATTTAATATTTATTTATGAAAATAAATATAAAATAATAATAATAATAATAATAATAATAATAATAATAATAATAATAATAATAAAATAAAATGGATTTTTATTTGGCCATGGATTCAATTCTATTTGTGTGGCATATGTGTGGTGAGGTCTTTGCACATGTACTGGATTGAGATATATATGTGATAAAGTCTTGGTATGCGTATGACATGGTCCTTGTACATGTATTGAATTGAGATGTGTATGGGATAAAGTTTTGGCATGTGTATGACATATGAATTGAGATGCAAGTGTGAATTCCATGTCAAGTGTGATTTGTTTGATACCATGCCAATTGCCATGTTAAATTGAGATAAAGAAATGGTATATGTGGATGATGGTAAATGAGTAAGAGGTTGTGGTGGATGATGATGTATGGTGGCCTAGTGGCGTAATTCCAGTGATTCCCTGGGAGATTCAGGATGCCTAGAATGTGGGGGGCTGGAAGCCTTGTCGGAGGTCTTTGCTCGAAAGGAATGCCTCGCGATGCCAGGATTTGGGGTGCGGGATGCCCGGCCAGGGAGTGTAAATGCCAAAAGCCTTGTCGGAGGTTTTTCCCCGAAGGGAATGCCTAGTGATGCTAGTTGAGATGCGAGATGCCTGGACTGTGGGGGGCCGGAAGCCCGGTGGCCATGGGATGGCTGGAATGCTGGGAACCATGTCGGAGGTCTTTGCCCGAAGGGATGATGAAATTGATGATTGAGAAATGGGTGATGTGGTGATCAAATTTAAAGATAAAGTTGAAAATTAAATCATGATAATGATATGTGATGTGATATGATGATCACCCATGATATGATATGCATGATGATATGCAAGATGATGATGATGACATGATATGCATGATGATATGCAAGATAATGATGATGATATGATATGCATGATGATATGCAAGATGATGATGATGACATGATATGCATGATGATATGCAAGATAATGATGATGATATGATATGCATGATGATATGCATGATGATGATGATGATGATATGATGATCACCCATGATATGATATGCATGATGATATGCATGATGATGATAATGATATGTGATGTGATATGATGATCACCCATGATATGATATGCATGATGATATGCAAGATGATGATGATGACATGATATGCATGATGATATGCAAGATAATGATGATATGATATGCATGATGATATGCATGATGATGATGATGCATGATAGTATGCGCATGGCTTCAAGGTAAGTAATGCCTGCAATGCATGTATGATTGCATGATGCATTGAGTTGTTATTGGATTTCCCTATCTGCTGAGTGGTTGTACTCACCCTTTTTGGGGATAACATTTCAGATTAGCAATATGCCGCTTCCTGCCGTCACGTGTGGTGTGTTCTATGGTCTACCGTCTGATGTAGAGGTTGAGTGTGCGGAGATAGATTGTCCTTCTGTTCCCGGACTGACTTTTATCCGAGTGCGATGTCTAGTGATGTATGATATCGGCCTGGCTGGGGGCCCTGTCATATAAGAGTTCATTTCTGTGCACGTTCGTCGGGATGGAGCTATGTGAGGGATGCTGCCGCCGCCACCGCCTGATGCACCGGGTTGGGTATGAGACCTGCGCGCGATGAGTAGGAGCTGGATCTCTTTTTGATGTAGATAGTCGACGCTTTCGATGGGAGGGTTTTGTGCACGTATGATGTTAGGGGTCGAGGTTTCTTTTTGAGATTTTAGGTAGGAGATGGCAGAGTCCTAACCTTTCTTGTTTTTGTACCGACCCGAAGGGAACCCCATCTTGCTATATATATATGTATGTAAGCAAAGTGTCGAAGTTGTTTATAAAATCCTGATGTTTAGCTGGTGTGTATTTGTATCATGGATTGGTAGGGGGATAGATGGTGATGTTTAATTTGATTCCGCTATGAGTCGCGTTGGGACCGATTGTTTAAAAAAAAAAATGTGTCTGCAAATTAGGACACTTGTTCGAAAGAAAGAAAGGTAATAAAGTGTAACATCGACACTAGTAACGACCTGCGAAGGGTTCGGGGTGTTACAGTCGCCCTTTTTGGCATCAGAGCGAATGGTTATAGGTGGAGTGATAAGGAGCCTCATTTGGAATTGAGGAACATGATGACAATGCACACCATAGGATCTAAAACGAAATAATTGAATAACGGGTGATGGGTATTCACTCGTAGATCCTCAGTAGTTTATTTTGAGTTGCCTTTAGGTGCCAGTAACATGTATATGTTACTTATGTGATAGTGGTAATTGCTTTGAGTGGAGGCAGTGAGTCTCAGATTATTCCTGAGGCAATGCTTGGAAATTGCAGGAAAGTTATGGTGCGAGCTGGAAGTGCTCATCCATCGAGGGCTGAAGCCTCTGCTGCAAGGGCTGAACCCCGAATGGAAGATATCCTGCAGGCATTAGCCAATATTGGAAATCTGATGGAGAGGCAGGCGCAGCAACAGCCCGGAGCAGAACGCCGTACTCAAGGACTAGTGGAGCAATTTTTGAAGCTGAAGCCACTTAAGTTTAATGGAATAGGAAGTCCTGAGGAGGCAGAGCATTGGATTGATGGGATGGAACGAATTTTCCGGCTGTTAGACTGCACTGATGCTGAGAAAATAGTCTTAGTAGAGTACCAATTGGAGGGAAATGCGAAGTTTTGGTGGAGAGCTTCGAAGGACATAATCTTTCCACCAGGTACTGATGTGAGCTGGGAGGAGTTTGTTAGGGCTTTCAATAGGAAGCATTTCTCTGACTGTGCTAAGGATAGGAAGATTACTGAATTTGTTCAGCTAGAACAAAAGGGATTGACTGTAGATCAGTATGAGGCTAGATTTTCTGAATTGTCTAGATATGCTCCTAGATTGATTGAGGATCGGGAAGAGAAGGCTAAGAGATTCCTAAAAGGGCTGAGGAATGACATTAGAAAGCAACTGGTGCCTTTGAATATAAGAGATTATAATGAGATTTATGAAAGGGCACAGTTAGTGGAGCAGGAGCTGTTGAGGGAGCGGTCGGAGTTTAAGAAACCGTTGCATTTTAATGATGTGAAAAAGGGGAAGAGACCCTATTCTGGTCAAGGTCAGACCTGGAATGTGAAGAAAAAGAGTAACTTCGGGAATTTTGGAGGGGCAAGGAGTGGTCTGAATATAGGGAAAGCACCTTATCAGCCTGGTATTTGCCAGAGGTGTAATGGGAGACATGGCCCAGGACCTTGTACAGGACAGCAGAAATGTTTTGGTTGTGGACAAGTAGGTCATCTTAGGAGGAATTGCCCACAAGAGAGGTCGCAAGTGAGTGTTGGCTCAGTGCGACAAGGATATCAAAGTGCTGTTAGGTCAAACCCGCAAGGAAATCCTCAGAGACCACCTGCACAAGGAAGGGTGTATGCGATTACCCAGGAGGAAGCGGAAGCTTCCAAAAATGTTATCTCAGGTACGATTCTTATTAATGGTGAAAAGGCATATGCATTGTTCGACACGGGTGCAATGCATTCGTTTGTGTCTGAAAGATATAGATGTTTGAATAAGATAGAAGTTATGCCTCTTGAAACGCCTCTTTGTGTTTGCACGCCTTTAAAGGATATGGTATTGTCTACGCTGGTGTGTGGGAATTGTAAGATATCCATGGGAGGAAAGGATATGGAAATAGACTTGGTTATAATGGCTATGTATGATTTTGACGTTATTATAGGAATGGACTGGCTTCGTAAGTATCGGGCTAGAATGGATTGTTATAGAAGAGTGATTCAATTCGTTTTACCTGATCAGTCTAGTTGTGAATTTTTAGGAGGTCAGACCCGTTTTCCTATAGCACTTATTTCGGCAGTAGAAGCCTGTAAGTTACTTGACAAAGGATGTCAAGGGTACCTAGCCATAGTTAGAGAGTTGATCACTCTCGAGATAACTAGACTATCCAAGGAAGCCATTAAGGAATTTTAATGCAATAGACCTGAGAATTCGATCAGGAATCGGCTACTCGACCGTGCTCATCTTTAGAGGCCATTACGACACGGTTAAAAATTGATTTGAGATCAGAGATAGGTTAATTCGACTAAGATGTGTGGCTAATCATGGGTGACACCACTGAATTGGAAAATTCTCGTCGACCGATACTAGATTGATTTTTCTATCGTTTTGGTACCCTGTGTCCGTATTTGGATCATCGAGATTTTCATGACAACTAAGAGTCGCCAATGTCTCAAGTGGGTTCATTGTGGCTCAAAGAAAATTGACCATAGGTCATTTGCACTAAAAATTTCCGAAAGTTACCTAGTAGCCTAAGTCATGCTAAAAACGTGCCTGAGTGAAATTAACTGCAAATTTGAGTCCGATTTTAGAAATTCTAGGATTTTTATGAAACCCGAGACTTTTTGGGATAAAGTCGGCATAGGACCGTTTTTGTTCAAACAGAGACAATGATCTTTTTTATCGTAAATGTGGGAAGTAAGTGGATCGTATGGGTGAGAAAAAAAATGCCGAGATGATCGATGTTGGGTTGATTGAATTTATTGAGGCCGATTTATGACAAAACAAGTAGGAACAAGTGTTATTGAAAGAAATGGCAAGCAAATTCGTATGCCCCTCCATTCCTTATGCTTTTGGACCATTTCTAGGTTGCAAGGGGGAGCATTGGTGGCTCATTGAGAGCCAAGGAGCACTTGGTGGTGGTGGATGAGTCAAGGGGGCAAGCTTGTGGAAAAACAAGGCTTGGTAGAGCCCTTGTTCCCCCTCTCTTCCTCACCAAGCAACCGGCCACCCTTCCTCAACCTTCCTTGTGCAATTTCGAACCCCATAGTAGCCAAGGAAATCACCAGAGTAGTTGAAGCCACCCACTGTTCCACGTCCTCACCACCGTAGCCGTTCACGCTTGCCGCCACCGCGCACACTGCCTGCGTTTGTCCAGCCACACCTCCACCTTCCTCTTACCCTCACATCGGTCTAGCTGTTGTCCCGTGACTTGAGGAGCCAAGCCGAAGCCTATCTGACCACTGTAGACCTCAGTCCTGCTGCCAGTTACCTCGCCAAGCCATCCGTCGGACCTCCGCCAGCTCCGCCTCAACAAACAGCTTTTTTTTTCTCCTTATTTGCAGCCAAGAACAAAGGAGAAACCGGTGGGTTTCCAACCACCTTGTAGGCCCGTTTTGAGGTCGATCCCGACCCCGAAACTTAGGCCTGCTTTGGAGAGAAGTGACCCCCGCGACGTTCCCGTCGTTTTGCACCAACCCGCTCGTTAAACAAGTGAGTTTAATTCACTAAACCTTACTTAGTATGCTAATGATGCTTAGGGATTGATTAGATTTAATTAAGTGTAATTAGGTGGATAGATTAGATTAGAGTAATTTAATTAGTGATCTACCGATGCATGTTAGGTGGTTAATTGTAGCAATTAGCGAGTATATAGGTTCTAGTAATTATTGAACGAACCTTGGAATTTTTCCGGGTCCGTTTCGGTGTCCAATTAGGCATTATGGTTCTAAATTGAATTTATTGCATTTATTTAATAATTTGTGTAATTATTTAATTATTTATTTATTTTCCGGAAATAAGACCGGGATGGTCGGTGACCGGAAAATTACATTGATTACAGCAGTGTGATCTGTTTATTTAATTGAGCTTTATATTGTGCTGATTTCAATTTAATTGTGAATTTAGGAATTTATCTTTAAATTAATTAATTTTAATAATTAATTGGTATTTTACCGGGTGTGGGTCTACAGCACCAAAA
Organism: Eucalyptus grandis x Eucalyptus urophylla; assembly: GCA_028830015.1. Taxonomy (NCBI): domain Eukaryota; kingdom Viridiplantae; phylum Streptophyta; class Magnoliopsida; order Myrtales; family Myrtaceae; genus Eucalyptus; species Eucalyptus grandis x Eucalyptus urophylla. The sequence continues at coordinate 54,169,269 of CM054190.1, read as the reverse complement.
TTATATTTCTAGACTGATTAAGCCAGTGGAAAGTTTAATTTTGAAATTATGATATCTTGGCTAAGGCCGATCGTGTACCCACACACGGCTATTTTTATCCAGTATGATAAAAATGTTGAGTTGATTATATGATTGAAATGGTATACTATTTTGGCTTGGGGGCCCTAATTTATCAACTTTTGATGAGCATATATAGTATACCATACTATCAACTTTGGGTGAGCAATAATTATCAGCTTTGGGCGAACAAATATATTATACTAAATTGGCCTGGGCCCCCTAAATTATCAACTTTTGGTGAGCATTTATACAATATACTATACTATCAGTTTTGGGTCTGCAGGTATGCATCTCACAGTGAGCGAACATCCTCGTTCAAGCCCTTCAGGGACAGCCTTTTAGCAGGAAACCACTCAGCCCTTTAGTTCAGAGCCTAGAGACACTCAGAGATGCCAGGATGGAAACATTTCTAACCCACCCAAGCTGCATTTCTTGGAGGATCCTACCAGGCTGGAGAAGAAGGGGAGATTTAGAAAGCCATAGAGAGATTTTCACAAAGCACACACTTTACTTCAAGGGACTCTGCCCCAAAACATTACACCCTCTTTGCCTTATATAGGCAATAAGAGGTCACAAGGACACATAGGGACCTAGATCACGGGTTCGGAAACAAACAAGGGCACCGAAAGGGAGTTATTCGCACACTATGAACAGTAACTGTACTGTGAACAGTACATTCCCTAGCCTAGTGCTATAGTAAAAGTGAACAGTGATTTGCTACAGTGAAAAAGTACGGACTCAACGGTCTCTTCCGTCACAAGCATTGTAGCTACAAACTGAGTCATCCGAGCTGTCTTCTAGGAGATGTGCCTCGTACTTCTGTTCAAGGGCTTCAAGGTCTTCTGGTGAGAGGATCTGATTCAGCCTTCGTGATGAGGATGCTTGTTCATGAGCCCAGTGTGATGCTTCCTCTTCAGCCCAGTTTGTATTTTCATCCTGATCAGGAATTCTTGGCTGAGGCCAGTTGGATGGATCTGCATAGAAAGATACGTCCATGCTTTGGAATTGTTCGTAGGGATCCTGGGACAGAGGTCCTCCAAAGCGTGCATAGGGGTCCTGGGTGGATTGGACATAGGGGTCCTGGGTGGATTGGACAATGTCATCTTCGCTTGTCATTTAAGGTTCTTGGGACGATGAGGCTTGTCTGTATTGTCCGAGTGCTTCCTTAGCTTCTGGTGCTAGGTCATAATGATCCCACGTAGTGGGTGCATTATTCCAAACATCTTCGGGAATGGTCTTGTTCTCCTGGCAAAGAATTCTCTGGAGTTCTCGATATTCATGTTCACAGAGTCGAACAGATCTAGGATAAGATTTGTAAATCCGGGCTTCACGGCTGTTCAAGTTAGGTTTATAGGATGTGGTTCCTATTTCTAGCGGTACATCGAGAATACTACCATTGTTTCTGCAAAAATTCCAAGAACATCGAAAAAACAGGATGGTATGGACTTCAGGGTTTGGCGTCATAGATCTAAGTTCTCTTTCTAGATCTTGTTTCCAACATGTAGGATGATAGAACCAATTTAGAAATTCTAAAAGATTTTTATCACATTCTTTTTCAATGTTTCTTCCGAGCAGAAATATCCTTGTGAGGTTAGCAATGAATCTTCTGGTTGGGATTTCAAAAGCTATCAGATACTTATTGGTCAAGTACCATAATAACGTTTTGAGCTATTCAGGAAAATCATCTTCCTTCCAGATAAGAGGATGAATAAAGGGATAATTCATATTTAACCCAAAAGGATAAAGAATCGAACCTCCATTAAATCTGAATAGGTCTGTGTGGCTTTGCCACATGAGGTTCTCCAAGTTCTTAGCAAGGCTGTCGTTCTGGATTTGCTGAATAATCTCCTGGGGATATTTCCAGCTTTGTGAATCTTTGATGTTCTCGATTTTGTATTTTACTCCATAGTTGAGCATATGGAAAGCAAGCTTTTTGCTATACATGTTGATCTCAGCTGGTGCTTTTGGCCTTGATAAGAAGTCAGCAAGTATATTCTTCTTTCCAGGAATATGCTTAGTGTCAAATGAGTATTTTGAAAACCATTCAGCCCATCGAAGCAGTTGTGAATTTGGAATTTGCTTTTGTTTAAACTTGGTCATCTGAGGGAAAGATGCCATGTCTAATTCCACTAGGAAATGGTGGCCAATGAGATGAAATTCAAATTTTTTGATTCCATTTTTGACTGCTAAGATTTCTTTGAAAGTGGAATGGTAATGCATTTCAGCTTGAGCAAATTTTCCACTCTTATGGGCACAGAGGAGTCTCTTACCATCAATTTCTTCGAATAGAACGGCTGCCCAGTATTCATCACTGGCGTCAGTTTGAAGAATTCTTTTACCTGTTGATGGTATTTGTAGTGGCGGGAGATTCTGCATAATCTCCTTAAGCTCAGTGACTGCCTTGGTCTGAGTTTTTCCCCAAGGTGGGGAGTTCTTTTTTAGCATGGATTGCAAAGGGATCAGAAGCTTTGCAATATTGGGGACGAAATCTCTGAGATAATTAATTATCTCAAGAAATTGCTGGACTTGTTTTGTCGTGAAGTTATCTTTAGGAAACTTCAATAATTCTTGAGCAATATGTGGCCCAGGGTAGTACGTACCTTTGTTGAGGTGCATACCCAGAAATTCAATTTCTGTTTGGGCAATGTTCATCTTTCTTTGAGAGAGCATAATGCCATGCTTTCTCACTATTTCTGCAAACTGTTCAAGGAGTTGACAGTGTGACTGTTCATCAGGGCTGTAGAGCAGAATGTCGTCGATATATACAGCTGCATTTGATAATATTGGTTGGAAAATACGACACATTGCCTTTTTGGAAAAGGGATGGTGCTACCTTTAAACCAAAAGGAAGAACTTTCCACTGGAAGTGCTGGTTTGGGATACAGAATCCTGTTTTGGATCTGTCTTCAGGATGGATGCCCAATTGCCAAAATCCGGCTTTGAGATCAAATTTGGAATAAATGTGGGCTTTGGTTAAACCAGTAAAGAGAGAATCTCTGGATGGTAAAGGGAATTTGTCATCTTGGAGAAAGAAGTTGAGAGGTTGATAGTTGATTACCAATCTCATTTTTCCCCTGTTTTGCTTAGCACGTTTATTGACATAAAAAGCTTCACAAGCCCATTGGGAATTTGAGATTTCAATAAGGCCTTGCTGTAATAGTTCTGAGCATTCCCTTTGGGCTAAAGCCAAGTGTTCTGGCTTCATTCCCATATGACTTGCCTTGGTCGGATTTATGTCTTCATTCTTTTTTAAGGGAAGGCGGACAAAGAACTCAGGGTTTTCCCATAAAGGATGAGAACATTTCTGGGCAAATTCTGAATGAGATTCTGAACAAGATTCAAGCAACTTTTGCATGATTGGATCTAGTAAACTCATCTCAATGGAAAAGAGTCTTTGAATATTGACGAACTCAGAGAATTGGTCTTTAAATCTGAGTCCTTTTCCAGGAATGATTCGAAGTTGAGAGATTTGAGTCATGATATCCCACCAAATTATCAAATCTTTATTGGGAGGGCTTGATCCAAAAATTTTTGTGGTTATGGAACACTGAGGAAAAAACTGGACAGTGACTGGTGTGGTTCTGACATTCGTGGAGAAAGTATCTCCTGAAGCAGCATTGAAGTATCAAATGTAAGGAGTCCAGAATTCTTCAGATAGAACTTTTGTGTCTAGAATGGAACAACTTGCTCCCGTGTCAATAAGAGCAATGACGTTGATAGGTTTGGCAAACTTTGAGGTGAGGATTTTAACAGGGAAATGGGGACAGTGAGTATGACTTGAGAATATGTCAGGATTTGGCTCTGAAGATGTGGGAGATATGTGAAAAATATCTTCAGATTCTGAGTCGGACTCAGAGTCACTAGAAGTTTGGTAAAAAGGAATGGCACAAAGAGTTTGTTCAGTTGGTTCATCATCAGCAGAGAATAAGGATTCGATATCATCATTTTCAAGTGAAAAACCTGTTTCATTCTCTATTAGATGAATCTGACCTTTTTTCACCTGAGGACAATTTTTGGCAAAATGTCCTTTTTTGTCGCAGATGTAGCAACGACTTGACTTCTTATGGCCTGTGCGATCCTTCCTTTTGCGTAGGTATCTCCATTTCTTCTTTTTCCGGAAATGCTTGGAGCCATGTTTGGATTTCTTAATTGAGTATTTCTTGTAGTGATTCTTCTTTCGGGAAAACTGGCCACAAGTACCATCACAATCTTGTTTGGAGCATTTGATCTTTAACTTTTGAGAGGAACAGGCTCCTTCAAGACGCTTGTCATCTGTGATGTATGTCCGGACCATCCTACGCTTTAAGCATAATTCTTCAAGACATAGATGGATTTCTTGCTGAATTTCTCCCAGAGGAACGTCTTGTATTCTTCTTTGCTTTCCAAAGAAAGATCTTTCCACCATATGTGATAGCTCTTTGGGGATAGAAGTAAGGAAGACATGCTTTAAATTTGGATCTGCTCCAATTTGGTAAAAGAGCTGAAGCATTAGTCGATAATGCTTATCAAGATGCTTTTTCTGAAGGGAGCAACATCTTCTTTTGAAAAATTCTCTTCTTTTCAGCTCTTTGAGATCTCCCGGGGTTCCCACAAAGACATGATATAAATAAGTAAGGGCATGGCTGAAATTTGGTGACATTAGGAACGTGATTTGGTCTTGTTCCGTGAGTGACTGCCACCAGAATTTAAGGCTCCCTGTGAATCTTGTAACAAAATTATAAAGGACATCATTCATATCATGATTGGTAATGGATTGTGTACTCAACCAAGTATGAAACTCTTCAGGTCTTTCTGGCCATTTTGGATAAGGAATATCATCAATGGAGAAGAATTGTTTTGATGCCATAGACACATGTCTGGTGGAATCGTTTCTGGTGGGATTACTTGTATGTCCAAATTCTGGATCAGCATAGTTTGATTCCATTTCATAGTCATAATCTGGAGGAGTGTCTGCCATAAATATTTGTGAGGTTGGTGGAACAATAGGGGGAGAATCAGTGGTATGATCTGAGAAAGAAGAAAGGGATGATGAGTCTGATGTAGTAGAGGAAGTTTGTTCAGCTAGCCGAATCTGTTTTTCTGGGATAACAGGATCAGGCTCAGGCTGTTGGGTATTAGGATCAATTTCTTGCTTACCCAAATCCTTCAAAAAGGATTCTAATGGATTTGATAACATCATCTGGTCTGGCTTCTCTCTTATAACAATTGAGCTTGATTCTGTCCTTTGTTTCCCTTTTTCCTTCTGCAAGGCTTTGAGACGATTTCGTATTTCTGCTATATCTGGTTCTCTTCTGGAGGTATCTTCTGGAATATTGGCAAAAACAGATACTCGTGGTGCTGGAGGTACATACCCAGTTCGAACAGGAGGTGTTAGTGGATCAAAGGGTCTGAACCTTCATTCTTCAAGAAGTTGAATTTGCTTCTTGAGCTTCTCTATCTCTGGTTTTGGATTTTCAAGGTAGTGGTACCCAAGATGTTGTCCTGATTCCAAGGCATGAAGCCTTTTCTGGAACTCAGAAAGTATCTTCTTGGTACTCTCATCATATCTTCGGAGATCTTGTTGCACATTTCCGATTTTGGAATCAATTGCCTTGAAGGCATTGTTTTGTGCTAACAAAGTCTCTGATTGCCAATTTAGGACGGCTTTAGCAGCAGAGGTTTTTTTTTCTGTCTCCCCATGTTCATCCACATCAGTGGGAGTAGGAACTTTAGGAACATGGCGGTATCTGCCATGAGGATCAGTAAACTCTTCCGTAGCAGGGAACGAGAGTTTTGATCCTTCCTTGACAAGAGGAGGAAAGTCAGTATCCTGAAACATAGCAATAGAAGAAGTAGATGGTGTTTCTTCTGGAACTTCGAGGGGGTAAGAGTGCTTCTTAGCCCACTTAAGGATTGGCTTATAGAATGGAAAGAGGGCTTGCTTTTTCTGAGGAGAAGATGGTGGCAGTGTTTTTGGTGGATCTGGTGAGACTTGAGATGTGGTACTATACTCTGGTGGTGGAGGTGGTGCATAGGAAACCATGAACTGGTATTTGTCACATTCACCAAGAGTGTCAACGGAGGAATCTCCGTCTAAGTACCTTTGGAACATCTTATCTTTTGGTCTCTTTCGTCGAGGTGAACAAGGATCTACCTCGTTGGGGGGATTTATACAGTGAGAACATTGATAAAAGGGATCCCAAAAACAATGACCATCATTGTCTTTATAGTAATGAACAGTTGGTCCATCACCATTAAAGTGTCGAACATGCTTTTTTGGATCTGGCTTAGAAATATATTGAGGAATACATGGTTCAATCATGAAGAGGGTTTGGAAGATAGAAGGACTTTCTTCCTTTTCCTTGCCGAATTTGATGGAAACAGTTCCATCCTTTTTTCTTACGAACTCGGAGTCCGTAGACTTGAAAGGTTTGTTGTGTTGATGTAGCTTTTCATAATTGGTTATCCAAGTCTCTGGAAGAAGCTTGGCCAACGTATCCTTTGGAATCTGCCTAGGAACATGGATACATGATGCCTGGTCATTTTACATAGAAATGAACAAGGCGTCTTCATTACCATTGTTGAAGTTGAGGTCAAGTGCATGGTTTTGCACTCGATAAACCATCTGGTAATGGATTGTGTACTCAACCAAGTATGAAACTCTTCAAGTCTCTTTTGGTGAGCAGTCCTAGACTATGGTCGGACTTTATAGATAGTATTGAATGTACCGACTATGGGAAGGTTGTGATGATATGTAATCGACTGAGTCAATTGATCGATGATTCGATATGTGGTGATTGATTTGATGTTTATTTGAATTATGTTGACTTGTAGGAAGGAGACTGAGGCCAAGGTAAGTCCTCTGACTCGTGTTGTGCTTAGGTAGCCTTTAGGGCGTATTGACTTCCTAATCGAGTCTTAAGGGGTAGAACTCGCTGAGATATTGTCTCATTGGTTATTGTATAACCATTTTCAAGTCCGTAGATGGTGTTGGTAAAGGACCAAGAGCCTGGAGACAGGAGGTGAAGCCCGAAGAATTGATGACTATGTCCGACTAGTTAGTTGTAGGAACACTCGCTTTTGTAAAGAGCCGATTCCTTTTGAAAATCTTTGTATATAGACCTGTGTGTTTATAAAAAGATATATTGTGAAAATCGGACATATTTTCATGTCCTATTGTTTTTATTGTCTGAGGATTATTTATATCCTTTCGTAAGCGTATTAAAATGAATTAGTTGGCGATGCATCCTGGGACGTCGCTATTAATTGACCAGGTAAGGGATGGGTGCGTGCTCGAGGATCGAGGCGTGACACTTTCTCCCTCAAGTTGTCGTCCACAGCTCCTTTAGCCCCCTTCTTGCCATTTTCAGAATCTAGCAACCAGCAGAAGACCAGCCGTGAAGCTCATCGCCGTCGCACGCCACGCCGGAACGCCGTCCGCCGTTCACGTGCCTCGCCGCCCGCACACGTGTGCCCGCCTTGTTGCGCCCAACTCGCCGTCATCCCTAGCTATTCGAGAGTTATCCAGTTCGTCCCCATAGTCATGAGCTACTGTCGGCCACCCTCCAACCTCCGTAAGTTTCCACCTAGGCTCAGTTTAGCCCTTTCCACCTTCCTCGCTCCATTCCCGCCTTAAACTGAGCTTGTTGCCCTCTATTTCAGCCAAGAACAAATCAAAAAAGTGTGGGTTTCCAGCGGTGCTTTAGGCCCATTTTGAGGAATTTTCCGGCCTCGAAAGTTAGGCCTGCTTTGCAGAGAAGTGAGCCCCGTTGCGTCCCCAACGATTTGAGCTGATCGGATCGCCGAACAAGTGAGTTTAACTCACTAATCCTCACTTAGTAGGTTAATCATGCTTAGAAGTTGATTAATTTAGGCTAAGATGGATTAGGTGGTTAGATTAGATTAGATAAGCAAATTTAATTATTTACCGATGCATGTTAGGTGGATAGTTAGTGTAATTAGCGAGTAAATAGACTCTAGTAATTATTTAACGTCTCAGAAATTTTCTGAGTCCATTTCGGTGTCTAATTAGGCATTACGGGTCTAAGTTGGATTTATTGGCATTTATTTAATATTTTTCGTAATTATTTATTTATTTATTATTTATTTTTCGGAAATTAGACGGGGATAGCCGGTGATCGGAATTTTATGCTAATTGCAGTGGTGCAATCTATTTATTTAATTGAGCTTTAATTTGTGTTGAACGTGCATGAATTGTATTTTTGGAATTTATTTTTAAATTGATTTAATTTCAATAATTAATTGGAAAATAACCGAGCGTCGGTTTACAACGACAAAAATATTTTGATGGACCATATAAAATGGTGGGATTTATGGAGGTGAAATTATGGTATTTTGGTTAAGGCCGACCATGTACCCACACACGGCTATTTTTATCGGGTATGATAAAAATGAGAAATTGGTTATATGATTGGAGTGATATACCATTTTGGCAAGGGGGCTTAATTTATCAGCTTTGGGTGAGCATAGATAGTATACCATATTATCAGCTTTGTGCGAGCACATATTATCAGCTTTGTGCGAGCATATATTATCAGCTTTGGGCGAGCACATATAGTATATTATGTTAGCCTGGGGACCCTAATCTATCAGTTTTAGGCGAGTATATATACAGTATACTATATTATTAACTTTGGACGAGCTATACTATCTATTTTCAACTTTGGGTGAGCAGTCCTAATTTAATAGGACTTTATAGATAGTATTGAATGTATCGACTAGGGGAAGGTCGTGGTGACATGTAATTGACTAAGTTGATTGATCGATGATTCGATCTGAGTGAATAACTGTTTGAATTCTATTGTCTGATAGGAAGGAACTGAGGCCAAGGTAAGTCCTTTGACTCGCGGTTGTGCTTAGGCAGCCCTCAAGGCGTATTTTCTTCCTAATCAAATCTTAGGAGGGTAGAACTCACTGAGATGTAGTCTCATCCCGTTGTGGGATAACATTTCAGGTCCCTAAATGGCAGCACCTCTAGCTCTTCCCGAGCATTTTGGTATACCGGAGGAAATCACTGAGATAGGTTATCACATTCCGATACACCATTACCCTGAAGGCTTGAATATGTACTAGTGAAATCCACCGTTTGGGTTGATGTGGGTGAACCCCAAAAGGTGCCCCACAAATACCGGTCGTGGTATCGCCATTACAATGATGGACGAAGAGTGGGCCCTGTACCGGAATCTGATGTACCTCTTTACGTTTTAGAGGTAGCGTTCGGGAAGGGGACAGGAAATCCCAAGGATGGATCAATGATTGATGCAAAGGATCCCAAGCTCGAGGGTGATTCTAACTCTCTAATGTACTCAGCAGTTGACTCCAGCTGGAGCATGGAAGAAGGAGAGATCGTTGAGGAGGAGGAGGACTCGAAGGAGGACCTAGAGGAGGATCTAAGAGAGGATTGAAACCCCACCCCTGTTTGCAAGACTTGTGTACTAAACTAGCTTGAGTAGAACCTGACTTGTTAGTGTACTGTATATATATAAATATATATAAGTGTGATGGTTTTTCAGGTTCGAGATTTTTAGTTCTACTTTCTTATTCCATTAGTTTATTTTTCTGGGGATTATTTATATGCTTTCGCATACGTACTAAAATGAATGAGTTGGCGATGCGTGTTAGGACGTCCCTATTTAATCAACCCAGCCGGGATGGGCACGTGCCCGAGGATTAGGGCGTGACATCCCCGTTTAGTGGTATTAGAGCAATGGTTTAGGATTGGAGTGATAAGGTGCGATGGTTTATGGGATAGTGGTAGGAAAGACCTTTAAATTCATGCTGGTGCATATCTATGATAGTTGATTGGTAGAATTGATTGCTTGTTGTTTGGATCACTCTATTTCTAAGTCGGTGTAGAATTGGAAGCAAGCTTCAGTAGAGAAAGTTGAGCCATGAGTGATCAGGAGCCAAGAACTCCTAGTAAGAGGACCATTAGAGCCGTGACTTGGGGTAGGACACCGACCAAGGTCGGTACCCGAGGCAGTAGAGGTAAAGCGCCAACACAGGCTAGTGCTAGTGGCATAGCACAACCTCCTGTTGGTGCTAGGGTTGTAGCCCCTGGTGATTCGGGATCCATTGGAATTACGCAAGCCCTGGATGCCACGCGGGAGATGATGGGGCAATAGGCCCAGAGTCAAGCTGCCGCTTTTACCGCCGTTGTTGAAGCCGCTGCCGCTGCCACTACCGCAGCCGCTACTCACTAGTTGCTGCACCTGTTGCCGCACCTGCCGATGTTCTAGCTGGGAACATAGTCTTAGACAGAGAGAGACCGATCCACAAGCTGATAAAGCAGTTCTTAAAGCTGAACCCGCCGAGGTTCATGGGTACTGGAGATCCAGAGACAGCCTCTCTTTGGATTCAGGATTTGGAGAAGGCGTTTGCACTTCTGAGGTGCAATGAGGAGGAGAAGGTAACCTTGGCAATCTATCAACTACAGGGTAATGCCAATACCTAGTGGAGAGCCGCCAGAGAGACTATATTTCCAGGAGAAGTGGTCCTGTTATGAGATGCTTTCCTCAGGGCGTTCAACAAACAGTATTTCTTTAGGAGCACCAGAGAACAAAAAATGGAAGAGTTTCAGCGTCTTCATCAGGGGACGATGACTGTTGACCGGTATGGGGTCAAATTTGTGGAGCTTTCCCAGTACGCTTCGAGGCTGATTGAGGATCCTGAAGAGAAAGCTCGGAGGTTCAAAAATGGCCTTCGACAAGAATTGAAATAGCCATTAGTGCCATTCGATTTCATTGATTATCAAGAAATTTATCATCAAGCGCAGCTGCTCGAAAGGAGCCTGAACAAGCAAGTCACCTCGTTTGGATCGAGGTTTAGTTCTCATCGAGAAAGGATTCGCCATGGGAAGAGGCCCATGATTGGAGGTAGATTTCAAGTCCCACCCAACAGGAAGGGTGGAGTTGGAAAGTCAGGGCCGAGTTAGAATGGCCTGTGTCGCTTTTGTGGAAGGCGACATGGTTTAGCTCCGTGCCCCCAAAGGCCAGGTGTTTGTTTTAGATGTGGCCAACAAGGTCACATGATCAGAGATTGTCTTAACCGACCAAGAGGACAACCGCCGTTGCCACCGCTGCCACAGATGGGTCAAATTAGAGGGTATGCACCTCAGAACGCGCCACAAGGAGGACAGCTTAGACCACCAGTTCAGGGCATGGTGTATGCCATCAAACAAGGTCAGGCAAAGGCTGCGCCTGATGTGAACACAGGTATGGTTTCACTGAACGACCATTCTGCTTATGCTTTAGTTGACCCAGGAGCAACCCATTCTTTTATTGCTGAGCAATATGTTAAGTTGTTAGGATTAAGTCCTATATTGTTGGAGTCGGCAGTTTGTATATCTACACCATTGAAGGATAAAGTGATAGCTGCTTTGAGTTGTTTTGGTTGCAAGTTAGCGATTGGTGAGCAAGTGGGGAAAATAGACTTATTAGTCCTAGCCTTGTATGACTTTGATTGAATTATTGGCTTGGCTGGCTCACCAAGCAACGAGTTAAGATGGACTACTATCGCAAAGCGATTTAGTTTGACCCGTTAAAGGGTGAGAGCTTCGAGTTTGTCAGCAATCGATGAGGACCCTCAATTTTCTTGATCCCGTCGCCAGAGGCAACTCATTTGTTAGAAGAGAGTTGTCAAGGGTACCTGGCAACTGTCGTGGATATGACAGTTGGGGAGATGAAGATGGAAGACATTGTCGTGGTACAAGAATTTTCAGATGTTTTTCCAAAGGACTTGCCAAGATTACCGCCAAAGAGAGAAATTGAGTTTGTAATCGAGCTAGCACCTGGGATAGAACCAATCTCTAAGGCTCTTTATCGGATGGCATTATTTGAGTTGAAGGAACTGAATGTGGAAATGCAAGAGCTACTGGATAAGGGATTCATTCATCCCAGTGCATCGCCTTGGGGAGCACCAGTTCTATTCGTGAAAAAGAATGATGGTTCATTGCACTTATGCATCGACTATCGGCAACTCAATCAGGTAACAATCAAGAACAAGTATCCACTCCCAAGAATCGATGACTTGTGTGACATCCTGAAATTCGACCCCGTTTCGATAAAGTGAAATGGGCATTTCGTCGGCGTGCCTATGGCCTTTTTCTCTGAGCTGATCACTCACGAGTTAACTAACCTATTGGGTGAAGCCGTTAAGGGATGTATCAGCTGTAAAATCCCTAAAAGCTACCTAATTGGTTAGATTGAGCTAAAATCACGTCCGATCGATTTTTAACCACGAAATTGAACTCGATTTCGGGAATCGAATTTTAAGCGCGTCATAATTCTTATTTTAGGATCCTGTCTCATCGCTCGTCAATTTATTGACGAGTCCGAAATTTCAAGAAAGAAATTATCGGAAGAATTATTGAAGCCCAAAAGAAAAGGAAAAGAGAAAAGGAAAATTTAAATAAGGAATTATACATTTCCTTTTCTTTTTCCTCTCTCTCCCTCTCTTTTCTTTTCTTTCTTTTCTCTCTTTTCTTTCTCTCTCCTCTCCCCTTCCCCTCGTGCGATTCCACTCCCACCGCCTATTCTCTCCCTCTCTCTTTCTTTGACCGGTCAATGCTTATCCCTTCTCTCCCTCTCTCTTCTCTCTCCTCTCTCTTCTTTCTTCCCCTGCACGACAGAACCGGTTCCCTTCTCCTTCTTTTCTTCGCGTGCAAACCAGGAGCTCGGAGACAGCAGCTCGCTGAGAACCGCTCGCCGCTCGTCCCGCCGCCGCACCGCCGCGCCGCGCCCGTGCGCCCGCCGCCGTCCGTGCGCGCTCAGGCCGCGCGATCCAGCGACCCAGCTACTGTTCGCTTCTGTTACAGCTTCGTCCAGCCATCCCCGGCCACCTCCGGCCACCGCCAACCTCGCCGGACCTTCCCCGCGACTCCCTCGCCCTCCGCTAGCCTTCCCCCGCCGCCCTAGCCGCCGGAGCAGGCCCGATCAGCTCCGTCCAGCAGACCCACGGAGTGGGTTTCAGCGACTTCGGGCCCGCTTTTGGGCCGTTTCCCGGCCCCGAACCCGAGCCGTGCTTTGGGAACAATCGTTCCTCGCGTCGCCGCCGTCGGATTGATCCGATTTGCGGGCGATTTGGTGAGTAATCTCACTAATCTTGGATTAGTTGACTAATTATGCTTTAAGGTTTGTTTAGTTTAATTAATTATGTTTAGGTTGTTAGATTAGAAGTAATTAGCAATTATTAGCCAATTGTGACGTGATTTAGATAAATTGATTGTGTAATTAACAAGTAGACGTGGTCTACTATTTATTGGAAGCATCTCGGGAATTTTCCGACCCCTAATTGGGCTTCAATTTGGCGATTCGGGCCTAAGTGAGATTTTTGGGCATTTAAATATTAATTTTCGGAATTAAATTAAATAATTATTTATTTTCCGAAAATTCAAGGGAGATGGTCTGGAACCGGAAAATTTTGCTGATGATCGTGGCGAAGTCCGTTTATTTAATCGGACTTTATTTTAAGCTAAATTGAATTTTTAATATTAATTAATTTTCGAAATTAATTAAATAATTATTTATTTTCCGAAAATTCAACTGAGATGGCCTGGAACCGGAAAATTATGCTGATGACCATGGTGTAGTCCGTTTGTTTAATTGAGTTTTAATTTGTGCTAAATTGAAATTTTTTAATATTTATAAATTAATTTTCGAAATTAATTAATTAATTAATTATTTTTCGGAAATTAAGATTGAGATGGCCGACGACCGAAATCTCGTGCTGATTGTCGTGGCGCAGTCTGTTTATTTATTTGAGCTTTGAATTGTGCCAAATTGAATTGAATGTGGAATTTAGGATATGTTCCTAAATCATTGTGGTTAATTATTTCATTGAGAATCTTGCAAGCGGTCGAGTGGGACCGTAAAGCCATTGAATCTTGAAAGTGGTCGAGTGGGACCGTAAAGCCATTAAATCTTGCAAGTGGTCGAGTGGGACCGTAAAGCCATTAAATCTTGCAAGTGGTCGAGTGGGACCGTAAAGCCATTAAATCTTGCAAGCGGTCGAGTGGGACCGTAAAGCCATTGAATCTTGCAAGTGGTCGAGTGGGACCGTAAAGCCATTAAATCTTGCAAGTGGTCGAGTGGGACCGTAAAACCATTAAATCTTGCAAGCGGTCGAGTGGGACTGTAAAGCCATTAAATCTTGCAAGCGGTCGAGTGGGACCGTAAAGCCATTGAATCTTGAAAGTGGTCGAGTGGGACCGTAAAGCCATTAAATCTTGCAAGTGGTCGAGTGGGACCGTAAAGCCATTAAATCTTGCAAGTGGTCGAGTGGGACCGTAAAGCCATTAAATATTGAATGTTGCTGAGTGGGACTCTGAATAGCAATAGCTTGAATGACCGGGAAAGGGTCAGGTTGACATGTAATCGACGAGGTCGATTGATCATTGTTTTGCTTTGATGTTGTGAATTGATTGACTGAATGGGAATGACCGTGAGTGGTCTTGTTGACTTGTAATCGACTAGGTCGATTTGATCGATGCTTTGATCGGTGATACGATTGCTTGAGTGCCTATTGTGAATTGTACTGACTTGCAGGTGGGATCTGATGCTAAGGTACGTCTTCTGACCTATGCGTGTTTAGGCAGCCTTAGTATAATGGTTCACTAATCGGGCTTAGTGGGGTAGAACTCGCTGAGACGTAGTCTCATCCCAGTTTGGGGAAAACCATTTCAGGACCCCGCTAAGGAGCTGAGGAGGAAGAGTTGGAGAAGGATTTTGGGAGAAGAAGACAATCTCGAGAGGGGCCATGAGTACGGCCTGGATGGGCTGAGAGTTTTTCTTCTTTGGTATCTCCATTTTGATGTGAATAAAGTTTAGAATAAAAAGATATGAAGTGTTCTGGTTTGTGGTTTGTATAAAAGTTTGGTTATAAATTTCAATATGAAAAATATGGCCCTGCTTTTCTATCCCATCGTTTTATTGTCTGGGGATTTTAACTGCTTCCGCATGTGCTTAAGAATAAAAGGGTCGGCGATACATTGTCCTGGGATATCGCATTATAAAATCGACCAAGATGAAGGATGTGTGCGTGCCCAAGGATCGGGGCGTGACACCCTGTTTAAGTGGTATCAGAGCGAAGTTGAAGATTGGAGTGATAAGGAGCGATGACCATGGGATAGTTAGTAGGATGGCCTTTAAATTCAGCTGATGCATGTCTGTGGTAGCTGAATGCTAGAATTGTTTGTTGTGAGTGGATCGCTCATCTTCTAATCCAGTGTGGGTTTGGAAGACGGGTTTCAGTGCAAAGACTGAACCATGAGCGAGCAGGAGCTGAGAACTCCTAGTAAGAGGACAATGTCCTCTGTGACTCGGGATAATGCACTGACAAAGGTCAGTACCCGAGGTGGTTGTGGCAGAGTGTTGGCTCTGGCCAGCTCGAGTGTAAGAGTACCACCGCAAGTTGGTACTAGTGTAGCAGCGTCGAATGATCCTAAGTTCGATAGGATCGTTCTGATGCTAGTGTTCCTTGGGATTTGGATGAGCCAGGAGGCTCAGGATCGAACCGCCATCAGTGTTGCAACCGCAGTTGTCGCCTCACCTGCTGAGATCCAGAGTGGAGATGTGATCCGGGAGCAAGTCATTGCATTCGAGCCGAGGTATAGATCTAGTTCAGGAAGAAATGGAAAATCAGTCAGGGGAAAGATC
The DNA here is from genome assembly GCA_028830015.1 of Eucalyptus grandis x Eucalyptus urophylla. Classification (NCBI taxonomy): domain Eukaryota; kingdom Viridiplantae; phylum Streptophyta; class Magnoliopsida; order Myrtales; family Myrtaceae; genus Eucalyptus; species Eucalyptus grandis x Eucalyptus urophylla. Next base: position 54,153,556 of record CM054190.1, on the reverse strand, counting down.
AAGGTCAAGAGTGGTCCTAGCAGACTGATGGGGCAACCAGAAAGAGTGTGTGCTGTCATTTGGCAGGAGATAGAAGACTCACCTGATAAGTGTCAGAATTGTAGAAGGAAGCATGAATGAATCCAGTGTCCGAATATGACTAGAACCTGTTGTGATGATGACTAGCATGGCCATCAGGTGAAGGATTAGCATGGCCATCAGGTGAAGGATTGTCAGTGGAAGTCCAAGGTAGCATAGGCATCGTTACTGTGGCCAGGAAAGAATGGGAGTAGAATGGACCTTGCATCGATCAGAGAAAGAATGTGTTGGAAGTGATCTCATCAGAGTAACGTAGCTGAGTTTTGTGCTGAGTTGGTAGAACTTAAATTGTTGAAGTAAAAGTGACAGAGGAGAAATCATTAGCAACATTTGTACTTGACTAGTTGCTGAGGTGTGAGTTTGATGCCACATGAATATGCCACCTGAATAGTGAGTTCATAGAGCATCTGGTGATAATGAATCATGGTCATGGAACAATCCAGTTTAGTCTATTAGTTTGCGAAAATGTCGAGATTATTAAGAGTCGAAAAGAATCTTCGATTTCATTAATCTCGTTGGCTAAAAATAATCTGTTTGTTAGATGGAGGTTGCCAAGGTTGCTCGGTGATTGTCTTGGGTAAGACAGATTGGAGAACTAGAGATGGAGGACATCTCAGTGGTCTAAGAACTTTTAGATGTGTTGTCACTAGAACTGTCAGACCGCCGTCAGAGAAAGAGATAGAAAGTGAGATCGAGCTAACACCAGGATAGAGCCATTCTCAAAGGCTTCTTACCAGCTGTTGTTGTCTGAATTGGAAGAATTGAAGATGCAGATGTGAAGATTGATGAATGAGGAATTCGTACATGCTAGTGCATCACTTTGGGAAACATCAGTTTTGTTTGTGAGAAGAAGAAAGATGGTTTGTTGCGAGTGTGCATCGACCATCGTCAACTCAATTAGGTGAAGATCAAGGACAAGTGTTCTTTGCCGAAGATCCACGAATGGTGTGACTAGTTATAAAGAGTATCGATGTTTTAAAGGTCGACTTGAGATTATAAAGTCGTCAGTTACGAACCAGGAAGGAGGTTGTACGAATGACAGCTGTTCGTACTTGATATAGTCTTTACTAGAGTATTGTAAGATTGTTTGGCCTGGTGAACACTCTAGTTGCCGTCATGGATTTGACAAATCGAGTGTGCAAAGAATATCTACATCAGTTGTGATCGTGTCGTGTAATGATATTCCGGTGTATTTGAGGAATGTTAAAGAGCACAAGAGATGTCTGAGAATGGTGAAGGGATTTCCATGAACCCGGTCAAGACCGAATCAGTTATCAGTGGACCAAGACCGATAGCAATATCAAAGATCATAAGTTTTCTGGGTTTAGCAGGGTATTACAGAAGGTTTGTGGAAGGGTTCTCATCGATAGCATCGCCTCTGACAAAGCTCTTGAAGAAAGAAGAGAAATTTGTATGGTCAGATAAGTGCAAGTGTAAAGCTGAAGGAAAAGCTGACCTCCGCACCTGTGCTGACGATTCCATCTGGTCCTGGAGGATTCGAGATCTATAGTGATGCGTCATTCAGAGGATTGGGTTGCGTGCTAATGTAACATGGCAGAGTTGTTGCATACGCTTCCAGGCAGTTGAGACCTCATGAATTGAATTATCCGACGCATGACTTAGAACTCGCAGCCATCATATTTGCGTTGAAGATTTGGATGCACTACTTGTGTGGGGAAAAGTTTCAGATCTTCACGGACCATCAGAGTCTCAAGTAATTGTTCTCTCAGGAAGAGTTGAACATGAGACAGCGTCGATGGATGGAATTGCTGAAAGATTACGACTGTGATATTTTATATCACCCGGGAAAGGCAAATAAGGTTGCCGATGCATTGAGTCAAAAGTCTTCAATAGCACGGATCTTGGTTAAGGAGTGGAACTTAATTGAGAGAACTCGAGATTCGGAATTCAAATTGAGGTAGGCCACCTTTCAAGTTTTATGGCCACCCTCAGAATTGAACCGGATGTCCAGGTCAGAATCAAAGAACTTCAACCGACAGACCCAGACGTGCAGAGAATTCTTCAAGAGGATACCGATAAAAGAAATGCTGATTTTCAAGTTTCTGATGATGGGGTACTGAGGCTTCGTGGACGTTTGGTTGTACTTGACGATGTAGAGCTTAGAGAATAAATTTTATCTTAAGCACATCGTAGTAGCTACAACGTTCATCGTGGAAGCATTAAGATGTATCAGAATCTACGTCAACACTACTGGTGGTCAGGTATGAAGGCGGATGTCGCCAAGCATATGGTCAAGTGTTTGACTTATCAGCAAGTAAAAGCCTAGCATTGCAAGCCGGGAGGACTTCTGCAACCTCTTGCGATCCCAGAGTGAAAATGGGAGCATATCACGATGGATTCGTGATTGGACTACCAAGGAGTCAGAGGGGGAATGATTCGATTTTAAGTAGTAGTCGACAGGCTGACAAAGTCGGCTCACTTCATTGCAATTCGAAAGGACCCCAGTTTTGATAGGCACGCAGACCAGTGTGTACGTCAAGTGGTTCGTATGCATGGAGTGCCGGTTACGATAATATCCGATAGAGACCCGAGATTTACTATTACTTTTTGGAAGAGCTTGCAAAGTGCTTTAGGTACAAAGTTCAGTACAGTACGGCATATTATCCTCAGACGGATGGCTAGTCTGAAAGGACAATTCAGACTCTTGAAGACATGCTAAGAGCGTGTGTTATAGACTTCAAAGGAAGTTGGGAAGATCAGCTTCATTTGGTGGAATTCGCCTACAACAACAGTTATCAGCAGAGCATCAAGATGGCTCCATTTGAAGCGTTGTATGGCAGAGCATGCAGAACTCCAGTGTGTTAGGATGAAGTCGGAGAAAGGAAGATAACGTGCCCAGAGTTAGTTCAACAATCAGTAGATGCCGTGGCAGTGATCAGAGACAGATTGAAGACAGCGTAGAGTAGGCAGAAAAGTTATGCAGATAAGCGTCGAAGGTCTTTGTAATTCTAAGTTGGTGATCACGTTTTTCTGAAAGTGTCACCAATGAAGGGAACTTCGCGCTTTGATAAGAACGGCAAACTGAGTCCGAGGTACGTAGGTCCGTTTAAGATTCTTGAAAGAATCGGAAACCTAGCGTATCGTCTTGCGTTGCCGCCAAGATTGGCGCAAGTGCATGACGTCTTTCACGTGTCGATGTTAAGGAAGTACGAGCCTGACTCGACCCATGTGCTCAATTTCGAAGAATTGGACATGGATGACCGTGTGTCATACATTGAAAGCCCGGTTCAGATTGTCGATCGCAAAGAGCAAGTTTTGCGTACAAAGACCATTCCGTTAGTCAAAGTGGTCTGGCAACACCACGGCATTGAAGGAGCGACTTGGGAGACTGAAGAATCGATGAGACAGTTGTACCCCCACCTTTTTGAGCAAAGTGTAATGGTTTAAATTTCGAGGACGAAATTTTTATAAGAGGGGAAGAGTTGTGACATCCTGAAATTCGACCCCGTTTCGATAAAGTGAAATGGGCATTTCGTCGGCGTGCCTATGGCCTTTTTCTCTGAGCTGATCACTCACGAGTTAACTAACCTATTGGGTGAAGCCGTTAAGGGATGTATCAGCTGTAAAATCCCTAAAAGCTACCTAATTGGTTAGATTGAGCTAAAATCACGTCCGATCGATTTTTAACCACGAAATTGAACTCGATTTCGGGAATCGAATTTTAAGCGCGTCATAATTCTTATTTTAGGATCCTGTCTCATCGCTCGTCAATTTATTGACGAGTCCGAAATTTCAAGAAAGAAATTATCGGAAGAATTATTGAAGCCCAAAAGAAAAGGAAAAGAGAAAAGGAAAATTTAAATAAGGAATTATACATTTCCTTTTCTTTTTCCTCTCTCTCCCTCTCTTTTCTTTTCTTTCTTTTCTCTCTTTTCTTTCTCTCTCCTCTCCCCTTCCCCTCGTGCGATTCCACTCCCACCGCCTATTCTCTCCCTCTCTCTTTCTTTGACCGGTCAATGCTTATCCCTTCTCTCCCTCTCTCTTCTCTCTCCTCTCTCTTCTTTCTTCCCCTGCACGACAGAACCGGTTCCCTTCTCCTTCTTTTCTTCGCGTGCAAACTAGGAGCTCGGAGACAGCAGCTCGCTGAGAACCGCTCGCCGCTCGTCCCGCCGCCGCACCGCCGCGCCGCGCCCGTGCGCCCGCCGCCGTCCGTGCGCGCTCAGGCCGCGCGATCCAGCGACCCAGCTACTGTTCGCTTCTGTTACAGCTTCGTCCAGCCATCCCCGGCCACCTCCGGCCACCGCCAACCTCGCCGGACCTTCCCCGCGACTCCCTCGCCCTCCGCTAGCCTTCCCCCGCCGCCCTAGCCGCCGGAGCAGGCCCGATCAGCTCCGTCCAGCAGACCCACGGAGTGGGTTTTAGCGACTTCGGGCCCGCTTTTGGGCCGTTTCCCGGCCCCGAACCCGAGCCGTGCTTTGGGAACAATCGTTCCTCGCGTCGCCGCCGTCGGATTGATCCGATTTGCGGGCGATTTGGTGAGTAATCTCACTAATCTTGGATTAGTTGACTAATTATGCTTTAAGGTTTGTTTAGTTTAATTAATTATGTTTAGGTTGTTAGATTAGAAGTAATTAGCAATTATTAGCCAATTGTGACGTGATTTAGATAAATTGATTGTGTAATTAACAAGTAGACGTGGTCTACTATTTATTGGAAGCATCTCGGGAATTTTCCGACCCCTAATTGGGCTTCAATTTGGCGATTCGGGCCTAAGTGAGATTTTTGGGCATTTAAATATTAATTTTCGGAATTAAATTAAATAATTATTTATTTTCCGAAAATTCAAGGGAGATGGTCTGGAACCGGAAAATTTTGCTGATGATCGTGGCGAAGTCCGTTTATTTAATCGGACTTTATTTTAAGCTAAATTGAATTTTTAATATTAATTAATTTTCGAAATTAATTAAATAATTATTTATTTTCCGAAAATTCAACTGAGATGGCCTGGAACCGGAAAATTATGCTGATGACCATGGTGTAGTCCGTTTGTTTAATTGAGTTTTAATTTGTGCTAAATTGAAATTTTTTAATATTTATAAATTAATTTTCGAAATTAATTAATTAATTAATTATTTTTCGGAAATTAAGATTGAGATGGCCGACGACCGAAATCTCGTGCTGATTGTCGTGGCGCAGTCTGTTTATTTATTTGAGCTTTGAATTGTGCCAAATTGAATTGAATGTGGAATTTAGGATATGTTCCTAAATCATTGTGGTTAATTATTTCATTGAGAATCTTGCAAGCGGTCGAGTGGGACCGTAAAGCCATTGAATCTTGAAAGTGGTCGAGTGGGACCGTAAAGCCATTAAATCTTGCAAGTGGTCGAGTGGGACCGTAAAGCCATTAAATCTTGCAAGTGGTCGAGTGGGACCGTAAAGCCATTAAATCTTGCAAGCGGTCGAGTGGGACCGTAAAGCCATTGAATCTTGCAAGTGGTCGAGTGGGACCGTAAAGCCATTAAATCTTGCAAGTGGTCGAGTGGGACCGTAAAACCATTAAATCTTGCAAGCGGTCGAGTGGGACTGTAAAGCCATTAAATCTTGCAAGCGGTCGAGTGGGACCGTAAAGCCATTGAATCTTGAAAGTGGTCGAGTGGGACCGTAAAGCCATTAAATCTTGCAAGTGGTCGAGTGGGACCGTAAAGCCATTAAATCTTGCAAGTGGTCGAGTGGGACCGTAAAGCCATTAAATATTGAATGTTGCTGAGTGGGACTCTGAATAGCAATAGCTTGAATGACCGGGAAAGGGTCAGGTTGACATGTAATCGACGAGGTCGATTGATCATTGTTTTGCTTTGATGTTGTGAATTGATTGACTGAATGGGAATGACCGTGAGTGGTCTTGTTGACTTGTAATCGACTAGGTCGATTTGATCGATGCTTTGATCGGTGATACGATTGCTTGAGTGCCTATTGTGAATTGTACTGACTTGCAGGTGGGATCTGATGCTAAGGTACGTCTTCTGACCTATGCGTGTTTAGGCAGCCTTAGTATAATGGTTCACTAATCGGGCTTAGTGGGGTAGAACTCGCTGAGACGTAGTCTCATCCCAGTTTGGGGAAAACCATTTCAGGACCCCGCTAAGGAGCTGAGGAGGAAGAGTTGGAGAAGGATTTTGGGAGAAGAAGACAATCTCGAGAGGGGCCATGAGTACGGCCTAGATGGACTGAAATTTTTTCTTCTTTGGTATCTCCATTTTGATGTGAATAAAGTTTAGAATAAAAAGATATGAAGTGTTCTGGTTTGTGGTTTGTATAAAAGTTTGGTTATAAATTTCAATATGAAAAATATGGCCCTGCTTTTCTATCCCATCGTTTTATTGTCTGGGGATTTTAACTGCTTCCGCATGTGCTTAAGAATAAAAGGGTCGGCGATACATTGTCCTGGGATATCGCATTATAAAATCGACCAAGATGAAGGATGTGTGCGTGCCCAAGGATCGGGGCGTGACAACTTGTTTGATCAATTGCAAGGAGAGTCGATATTTTCGAAGATCAACTTGAGGACAGGATATCATTAGCTAAGAATCAGGAAGGAGGACATTCCTAAGTCAGCATTTCGTACTCGGTATGGTCATTACGAATTCACAATGATGCCATTCGGGTTGACGAATGCTCCAACTGCCTTTACGGATCTGATGAACCGAGTATTCAAGGAATACCTAGATCAGTTTATGATCGTGTTCATCGATGATATTCTGGTGTATTCAAAGAGTGAGGAAGAGCACAAGAGTCATCTGAGATTAGTGCTACAGATGCTGAGGGTCCATCAGCTGTACGTCCAGTTCAACAAGTGCGAGTTTTGGTTGACTCGTGTTGCTTTCTTAAGTCACGTGATTTTAGGCGAAGGAATCTCTGTGGACCCGAGCAAGATTGAAGCTGTGATCAATTGGCCAAGACCGACTACAGTGATAGAGATCAGAAGTTTTATGGGGTTGGTAGGTTATTACAGAAGGTTTGTGGAAGGGTTTTCAGCATTAGTGTCGCCTTTGACAAGACTCTTGAAGAAAGAAGAGAAATTCGTGTAGACAGACAAGTGCGAGAGTAGTTTCCAAGAGCTGAAGCAAAAGCTCACTATTGCGCCTATGCTGACCATTCCATCTAGTCCTGGAGGATTCGAGATCTATAGTGATGCGTCATTTAGAGAATTGGGTTGCGTGCTGATGCAACATGGCAGGGTTGTTGTATACGCCTCCTGCCAGTTGAGACCTCACGAATAGAACTATCTGACGCATGACTTGGAACTGGCAACCATCATATTTGCTCTGAAGATTTGGAGACATTACTTGTGTGGGGAAAGATTCCAAATCTTCACGGACCATCAAAGTCTCAAGTACCTATTCTCTCAAAAGAAGTTGAATATAAGACGGTGACGATGGATGGAATTGCTGAAAGACTATGATTGTGATATTCTATATCACCCTGGGAAAGCTAATAAGGTCGCTGATGCTTTGAGTCGAAAGTCTTCAATTGCTCATATATTGATTAAGTGAAATCTAATCGAGAGAGCTCGGGATTCGGTATTCAAATTTGAAGTAGGCCACCTTTCAAGTCTTATGGCCACCCTCAGAATTGAACCGGATGTCTAGGTCAAAATCAAGTTACTCCAACCAATAGACCCTAAATGTTCAGAATATTTTTGCAAGAAGACACAAATTAGAGAAAGGCTGACTTTCAGATTTCTGATGAGAGAACACTAAGGTTCCAAGGACGTTTAGTTGTACCTGATGATGTGGAGCTTAAAGAGAATATCTTATCAGAAGCGCATGGTAGTAGTTACAGCATTCATCCGAGAAGTACCAAGATGTATCAGAATCTGTGTCAACACTACTGGTGGTCAGGTATGAAGGCGGACATCGCCAAGCATGTCGCCAAGTGTTTAACATGTCAGTAGGTCAAAGCTCAGTATTGCAAGCTGGGAGGACTCCTACAACCTCTCAAGATCCTAGAGTGGAAATGGGAGCATATCATGATAGATTTCGTGACCGGATTACCAAGAAGTCAGAGAGGTAATGATTCGATTTGGGTAGTGGTTGACAGATTGACCAAGTCGGCCCACTTCATTGCAGTTCGAAAGGACCTTAGTTTGGATAGACACGCGAACCTGTACGTGCGTCGAGTAATTCGTCTGCATGGAGTGCCGGTTACGATAACCTCAGATCGAGACTCGAGGTTTACCGCCGCTTTTTGGAAGAGCTTACAAAGTGCCTTAGGTACCAAGCTATAGTACAGTACGGCATATCATCCTCAAACGGATGGCCAGTCCGAGAGGACAATACAAACCCTTGAGGACATGCTGCGAGCTTGTGTGCTAGATTTTAAAGGAAGTTAGGAAGAATAGCTTCATCTCATGGAATTCGCCTACAACAATAGTTATCAGCAAAGCATCCAGATGGCTCCTTTTGAAGCGTTGTATGGCAGAGTGTGCAGGACACCAGTGTGTTGGGATGAAGTCGGGGAAAGAAAGATTATAGGTCCAGAGTTGGTTCAGATGTCAGTGGATGCCATGGCAGTGATCAGAAGAAAGATTAAAGACCGCTCAAAGCAAACAGAAAAGTTACGCAGATAAGCGTCAGAGATTATTAGAATTCAAAGTTGGTGATCACGTTTTTCTGAAAGTGTCACCAATTAGGGAAATTTCGCATTTTGGCAAGAAAGGAAAACTGAGTCCGAGGTACATTGGTCCGTTTGAAATTCTAGAGAGAATTGGGACTTTAGTGTATTGTCTTACGTTGCCATTGAGATTGCCGCAAATGTACGACGTCTTTCACGTGTCGATGTTGAGGAAGTACGAGCTTAACCCGACCCACGTTCTTAATTTTGAAGAATTGGACGTGGATGACCGAGTGTCATACGTTGAAAGCTCGGTTCAAATAGTGAACAGAAAAGAGCAAGTTCTACGTACAAGACCATCCCGTTGGTCAAAGTGGTTTGACAACACCACATGTGGCACCCCCGAACAGCTAAGGTCGCCACATCTACGTATCGCTCCTCCTGATTAATACCAGTTACATCTCTTAGCGGAAGCACCGTAGTTCATAGACATTTTTTTGTTTATATATAAGAGTTTAGCGTAGCTCACAGCGAAATTAAAGACGAGTCTCACCACCCCTCTGCTCTCTTAATGATGGTACAATACACACCAGCTACACATCGAAGGAAAACATAAGCCGAGCCACTTTTATTTACATCTTTAGGATGGACATCTTGGGTCGGTACAACCAAAAATAAAAGCCAAGACTTTTAGCTAAATTTGGCTACAGCTCAAAAGAGAGATCTCGACCCCCTATATCGATCACGTATAACCCTCCATCTACAAGTGTCGGCTATATCCAAAAAAATGTCAGCTTCCACTCCTCACGTGGGCCATCACACCCATCCAAGTGCACCGGGCGGTGGTGGCGGCAACATCCCCCGCATCACTCCGTCACGGCGGACGTGGATAGACAAGAACTCCTGGAAGATCGGGCCCCCAGCCAGGCCCACATCATACATAACTAGCACCCGAACCCGTACGAACGTCAAACCAGGGATGGTGACACTATCAAGCTCCATACAATTGACCTCCACGTCAGATGGAAGGCCATAAAAGGTACCCCGCGTGACCGGAGCAAGAGGCATCTATCTAATATGAAATGTTGGTCCCCAAAGGGGTGAGTATAGCCACTCAGCAGGTAAATGATCTATTTAAACTACTCAATGCATCAAACATAACAATCATAACATCATAGTAGAGTACATATCATTCATGCATATACCATCATGCCATAGATGCATATACAACCATGCACTCATCATCAAGCATTCATGCATAACCATGCCTTATGGGCACATATCACCATGCACTCATCATATTATATCGTACGGCCATGCATACGTATCATCATACCATGCATGATTCAATTTCCGCTTTTTATCTTTCAATTGGATCACCACATTTTTCTTTCCGGGACCAGTAATTTGCATCCCACATTTTATCGCTCGTACCCAACCTGGCGTCACGAGGACCCTCCGGCACACACCTCCAGGCATCCGGCACACACCTCCGGGCATCCCGAAACTCCCGAGGACATCCGGCACACACACTCCGGGCATCCGGCACCCACCTCCGGGCATCCCAACACTCCCGGGGCATCGTTGGCTCACACCTCTGACGGTATCCTCATTTATCATAATTCATATCCACATTTGTGTCTCAATATCAACATGGCACATGATGTCTCATTTATCATAATTTCAGCTTTTGAATTTCGCACAATTCCAGCTTGCACAGTTTTAGGAAACATTTTTATTAAATACCCAAATGACATTCAAAAATTATGAAATTCAAACATGTGATAGTCAAGACATAAGGGCAGATACTTCATTAATAACACTACACCAAAAGATTCCCATATAGCTCAATACAGAACACACATCACAGCACTACTAATTCTGTCCGTTCCAATTGCACAGTTTTTGAAACATTTTTGGTTAAATAGGTAAATGAACTTCAAAAATTACGAAATTTGAATATGTTGCAGTCAAGACATAAAAAAAGATATTTAATGCAGAACACTTTTCCAAAATAATCTCGTACAAAACGGTATAGACCACACATTACAACGTTACCAAGTCAGAACACATCAGATTACACAGTTTTAGAAAAATTTTCTATTAAATACCCATATGACCTTCAAAAATTATTAAATTCAACTATGTGATAGCCAAGACCATAAGGTACATACTTCATGAAGACATCGAAGTCATATTCGTCCTAGGTAATGAAATATAGGCGGTTGAAGCTTCTGTTCTCAGTACCGAAATTTCCAGATCTAACCATCTCCGAAAGACCACGATTTCACCTACCTATTCTTGTTTTTTTTTATCTAAAATTTTTTTATGTTAAACCTCAGGATTTCCTTTACATATTTTGTTAAGAAATCAAAGTGAAATTTCAACAAAAAGATAGCCTTACAGTCCATGCGTTCATCAAAGGTAGTTACCGAAATCTCCAGATTCATTCTTTCCAAAGAATAAATATTTCACCCACTTATACTTGTTTTTTTTATCCCAAATTTGAGTATGTTATACTCCAAGAAGTCCTTAACAACTTTCATTCAGAAGTCAAAGCCAAAATCCAACTCGAACATCACATGCAAGCCACTAGAACATCCAAGGTCGAACTGTTTTCTCAAGAACAGTTTACTAATCTAGAACACCACTCTAAAAACTTAAATTTTTCACATCCTAAACATCCGAAATTTGTCACCATTAAATCACATACACTAGGCACAACATGCAAGAGTAGATCAAGGATCCCACTTGCCTCTAAACCGAGCAAGCAGTGCGCACAACGGCGACGGACGACGGACGCACAGCGGACGGTCGACGAACGGTCCTCCTCCTTCCTCTCTTCCTTTCTTCCTTCTCTTCTTCTCTTTCTCTCCTCTCTTTCTCTCTCAGACGAACCCTTCTCTCTCCCTCTCTTTCTCGCTTAAGCCGGCCATCATTTCCCCTAATTTTCTTCCCCTCCATCATTAGCCATCATCACTTCTTTGCATGGGTGACACTTGGCCATCTCCATGGGACAAGTGGGGGAAGCATGCAAAACCGGTCTCTTCCCCTCCCTTCTTCGTGCGGTCGATGGCCCCTCATGGGCTCTATGGGCCGGCCATTTTGGCCCATCTTAGGCCCAACACTCTTGGGCCTAAGACCCAAGCTTAAATAACCTAAGATTAACCCTTTTAAAAACTAATTAAATCCCTATTAAATCAAAGTACTAAATTGCAAATTAAATGGCTATACACTTGCAATCATAAATCCATAAGTTCCAATTTATAATACATATGGCCAAAGATAGAACTTTCTTTCCCAAAATTTATCCATCAAAACTTAGCCATAAATCTCATTTGAATCATGGATCAAAAAGGCTACAAAAATACAATAACAATGTTTCCATTGCCTATCCATGACTCATGGCATATTTGGGGCTTTTCATGAAATTCTAGGATGCCACACCACGATACTGAAGGAGCGACATAGGAGACTGACGAGTCGACGAGACAGTTGTACTCCCACATTTTTGCTTAAGTATTGTAATGGTTTAAATTTCAAGAACGAAATTTTTTTTAAGAGGGGAAGAGTTGTGACATCTCAGATTTTCAATTATATTTTCTATTGAATAAATCAGGCATTTCATCGATGCGCCTATAAGGCTGTTCTCAGAAATGATCACTTTCGAGATAATTAGACTATCTGGGAAAGCCATTAAGGAATTTTAATGCAATAGATTTGAGAATTCGACCAGGAATCGCCTACTCGACCGTACTCATCTTTAGAGGCCATTACAGCACAGTTAAAAATAGATTTGAGATCAAAGATAGGTCGGTTTGACTAAGATGTGTGGCTAATCGTGGGTGACTCTACTAAATTGGAAAATTCTCGTCAACCGGCACTAGCTTGATTTTTCTATTATTTTGGTACCCTGTATCTGTATTTGAATCCTCGATATTTTCATGATAACCGAGAGTCACCAATGTGTTGAGTGGGTTCATTGTGACTCGAAGAAAATCGATCACTAGTCATTTGCATTGAAAATTTTTGAAAGTTACACGGTAACTTAACTTAGGTCATACTAAAATCGCGCCGAAATGAAATTAACTACGAATTTGAGTCCGATTTCAGAAATTGAAAGTTTTGTCATGTCACAATTAATTCTAGGAGCGTCGACTCAGTCTTAGAAGATCTTTATGCAAACCGAGACTTTTTAGGAAAAAGTCGAGATAGGGCCGTTTTTGTCCAGAAAATGCCGAGGATGGTTTTTGGTCGCAAAATTGGGAAGCATGTGGGATCAATTGGTGAGAAAAAATACCAATTAGATCAGTGAGGTGTCGATTGAATTTATTGTGGCCGAATTGTGTTGAATTGAGTAAAAACAAGTGTCCAATTGGTAAGGAATTCAAGCAAATTCGCATCTCCCCTTTGTCTATAGTTTTTGGACCATTTTAAGGGTTGCAAGAAGAGCCTTGGTGGCTGATTTGAGGCCAAGGACCAGCTAGTGGATGAGGATGGTCAAAGGGACCAAGAGTTGAAAAAATAAGGCCATGGTAGGGCCCTTGTTCCATTTCTCCCTCAAGCTGCCGTCCACAACTCCCTCAGCCCCCTCCTTGCCATTTTTGGAACCCAGCAACCAGCAAAAGACCAGCCGTGAAGCTCCTCGCTGTCGCACGCCATGCCGGAATGCCGTCCGCCATTCGCGCGCCTCGCCGCCCGCACGCATGTGCCCACCTTGTTGCACCCAGCTCGTTGTCGTCCCTAGTTGTTCGAGAGCTGTCCAGCTCGTCCCTGCAGTCGTGAGCTGCTGCCAGCCACCCTCCGACCTCCGTAAGTTCCCACCTAGGCCCGATTTGGCCCTTTCCACCTTCCTCAATCCATTCCCGCCTTAAACCGAGCTTGTTGCCCTCTGTTTCAGCCAAGAACAGATCAGAAAAGTGTGGGTTTCCAGCAGTGCTTTAGGCCCATTTTGAGGACTTTTCTGGCCTCGAAAGTTAGGTCCGCTTTGGAGAGACGTGAGCCCCATTGCGTCCCTGACGATTTGAGCCGATCGGATTGTCGAACAACTAAGTTTAACTCACTAATCCTTACTTAGTAAGTTAATCACACTTAGGGGTTGATTAGTTTAGGCTAAGATGGATTAGGTGGTTAGATTAGATTTGATTAGATTAGTGAATTTAATTATTTACCGATGCATGTTAAGTGGATAGTTAGTGTAATTAGCGAGTAAATAGACTCTAGTAATTATTTAACGAGTCTCGGAAATTTTTCGGGTCCATTTTAGCGTCTAAATAGGCATTACGAGCCTAAATTGGATTTATTGTCATTTATTTAATATTTTTTGTAATGATTTATTTATTTATTTATTTATTTTCCGAAAATTAGACCGGGATAGCCGGTGACTGGAATTTTTTGCTGATTGCAGTAGTGCAATCTGTTTATTTAATTGAGCTTTAATTTGTGCTGAACATGCATGAATTGTATTTTTGGAATTTATTCTTAAATTGATTTAATTTCAGTAATTGATTGGAAAATAACCGAGCATCAATTTACAACACCGGACCATATGAAATGGTGGGATTTATGGAGGTGAAATTATGGTATTTTGGTTAAGGCCAACCGCATACCCACACACAGTTATTTTTATCGGGTATGATAAAAATGAGAAATTGGTTATATGATTGGAGTGATTTATCATTTTGGCCAAGGGGCTTAATTTATCAGTTTTGGGCGAGCATATATAGTATACCATATCATCAGCTTTGGATGAGCACATATTATCAGCTTTGGGCAAGCATATATAGTATCCTATGTTGGCATAGGGGTCCTAATCTATCAGCTTTGGGCGAACATATATACAGCATACTATATTATCAGCTTTGGACGAGTTATACTATCTATTTTTAGCTTTGAGTAAGCAGTCCTGATTTAATAGGACTTTATATATAGTATTGAATGTACTAACTAGGGGAAGGTCGTGGTGGCATGTAATCGACTGAGTCGATTGATCGATGATTCGATCTAAGTGAATAACCGTTTGAATTCTATTGTCTGACAGGAAGGAACTAAGGCCAAGGTAAGTCCTCTAACTCGTGGTTGTGCTTAGGGCTGTTCTCATCGACGCGCCTATAGGGCTGTTCTCAGAGTTGATCACTCTGGAGATAACTAGACTATCCAGGGAAGCCAATAAGGAATTTTAATGCAATAGACTAGAGAATTTGACTAAGAATCGGTTACTCGACCTTGCTCATCTTTAGAGGCCATTATGGCACAGTTAAAAATTGATTTGAGATCAAACATATGTCGATTCGACTGAAATGTGTGGCTAATTGTGGGTGACACCACTAAATTGGAAAATTCTCGTCGAACGACACCAGACTGATTCTTTTATCGTTTTGGTACCCTATATCCGTATTTGAATCATCGAGATTTTCACAACAACTGAGAGTCGCCAATGTGTTGAGTGGGTTCATTGTGGCTCGAAGAAAATCGACCACGGGTCATTTGCACTAAAATTTTTCGAAAGTTACCCGATAGCCTAGGTCACACTAAAAACGCGCCTAAGTGAAATTAACCACGAATTTGAGTCCGATTTCAGAAATTGAAGATTCGATCATGTCACAATAAATTCTAGGAGCATCGACTCAGTCTTAGAAGGTTTTTCTGAAACCCGAGATTTTTTGGGAAAAAGTCGGCATAGGACCGTTTTGGTTCAAACAAAGACGGGGATCGTTTTTTATCATAAATTTAGGAAGTAAGTGGATCGTATGGGTGATGAAAAATGCCGAGATGACCGATGTTGGGTTGATTGAATTTATTGAGGCCGATATATGACGAAACAAGTAGGGACAAGTGTTCAATATAAAGAAATGGCAAGCAAATTCGTATGCCCCTCCATTCCCTATGGTTTTGGACCATTTCAAGGTTGCAAGGGAGAACATTGGTGTCTCATTAAGAGCCAAGGAGCAGCTGGTGGTGGTGGATGAGTCAAGGAGGCAAGCTTGTGGAAAAACAAGGCTTGGTGGAGCCCTTGTCCCCCTCTCTTCCTCACCAAGCAATCGGCCACCCTTCCTCAGCCTTCCTTGTGCAATTTCGAACCCCACAGCAACCAAGAAAACCACCGGAGTAGCTTAAGCCGCCCACCGTCGCACATCCTCACTGCTGTAGCCGTTCACACGCGCCGCCACCGAGCGCGTTGCCCACGCTCGTCCAACCGCACCTCCACCTTCCTCTTGCCCTCACACCGGTCTAGCTGCTATCCCGTGACCTGAGGAGCCAAGCCGAAGCCTGTCCGACCGCCGTAGACCTCCGACCGGCCGTTGGTTACCTCGCCAAGCCATCCACCGGACCTCCGCCTCACCAAACAGCTTTGTTTTCTCCTTGTTTGTAGCCAAGAATAGAGGAGAAACCAATGGGTTTCCAGCCACCTTGTAGGCCCATTTTGAGGTCAATCCCGACCTTGAAACTTAGGCCCACTTTGGAGAGAAGTGACCCCCGCGACGTTCCCGTCGTTTTGCACCAACCCGCTCGTTAAACAAGTGAGTTTAACTCACTAAACCTCGCTTAATATGCTAATGATGCTTAGGGGTTGATTAGATTTAATTAAGTGTGATAGGTGGATAGATTAGATTAAAGTAATTAAATTAGTGATTTACCGATGCATGTTAAGTGGTTAGTTGTAGCAATTAGCGAGTAAATAGGTTCTAGTAATTATTGAACAAACCTTGCAATTTTTCCGGGTCCGTTTCGGTGTCCAATTAGGCATTACGAGCCTAAATTGGATTTATTACATTTATTTAATAATTTTCATAATTAATTAATTATTTATTTATTTTCCGGAAATTAGACTAGATAGCCAATGACCGAAATTTTATGTTGATTATTGTGGTGCAATCTGTTTATTTATTTGAGTGCTAAATTGTGCTGAATTTATTTAATTGTGATTTTAGGAATTTATTCCTAAATTTTATAATTTTGGTAATTAATTGGAAATTACCAGGCATCGGTTTACAGCGCCAAAAATATGTTTATAGATTGTTGAAACTGATGGGATGTTCTTAAGTAAAAATATGAAAGGTCGACCGTGTACCCACACACGGCTACTTTATTGAGATATATGTTTGGGATGATATACTATATCAACCTAAGGGCGATATGTCAGCATAGCATAGAACAGTATGCCGGTATACTATATCAGCCTAAGGGCGATATGACAGCTTAGCAAATAGCAGTATACCTTATTAGCTTAGATTGGGCATTGTTGATATACTATATTAGCCTAAGGACAATATGACAACTTAGCAGAGAGCAATATACCTTATCAGCTTAGATTGAGCATTGTTGGTATATTATATCAGCCTAAGGGCGATATGGCAGCTTAGCAGAGAGCAGTATATCCGATCATCTCAGAAGCGAGCTATACTATATATTTATCAGCTTAGCAATGAGCAGTCCCGATATAAGCGGACTTATAGATAGTATTAGATGAGCCGGCCAAAAAAAGGCCGTGATGACATGTAATCGACTAGGTCGATTGATCAATTATTTGATTTAATGTTATGAATCGATTGATTGATGTGATATAAGACATCTATAAATAATATTGATTTGCAGGATGGAACTGAGACCAAGGTAAATCCTCTGACTCGTGTTGTGCTTAGGTAGCCCTAAGGTGTATTGGCTTTCTAATTGAGTCTTAAAAGGGTAGAACTTACTGAAATGTAGTCTCACCCCATTGTGGGACAACATTTTAGATCCCTAGATGGCAGCACCTCCACCTCCTCGTCCTCCCATGCATTTTGGTATTCCCGAAGAGGTTACCGAGATAGAATATCACTTCCTAATACATCCCCACCCGAAAGGTCTAGAGTATGTTTTAGTGAAATCCACCGTCTGGGTTGATGTGGGTAGAGACAGCCTGATGCCTCATGAGTATAGGTCATGGTATCGTCACTACCATGATGGGCGAAGAGAGGGTCCTGTACCGAAAGGTGATGTGCCTTTGTTCGTCTTAGAGGCAGCGTTCGAAGAAGGGACTACATATCCCAAGGACGGAGCGGTGATCGATGCCAAAGACCCTAAGCTCGAGGGTGACCCTAACACTCTCATGTACTCGGCTGTGGACTCCATCGAGAGCGAAGAGGAATGAGAGATTGTTGAGCAGGAGGAGGAACCCGAGGAAGAGCTTGAAGAGGAGGACCCTGAAGAGGAGTCGAAGGAGAATCTAGAATATGACCCGGATGAGGATTGAAACCCCCACCCTGTTTTGCAAACTCTGAGTTGTGATTTGATGTATGATAGATCTGACTTGTCAATAGTATTGTAATATATACTATGAGGTTTGCTTGTATAAAAGTGTGATCGTGGTTTTTCAGATACCATGGTAGGAAAGACCTTTAAATTCATGCTAGTGCATGTCTATGATAGTTGTTTGGTAGAATTGCTTGTTATGTGTGGATCGCTCTTCTTCTAATCCAGTGTGGATTTGGAAGACATGTTTTAGTATAAATGCTGAACCATGAGTAAGCAAGAGTAGAGAACTCCAAGTAAAAGAACCGTTAGGCCTACAGTTCGGGTTAAAACGCCGACTAGAGTCGGTACCCGAGGAGGCAGAGGTAAGGCACAGGCACAGGCCAGTGCCAGTGGAATAACACCACCTCCAGTTGGTGCTGGGGTAAAAGCCCCTTGTGATCCCATGATCGAAGGGATCATGTGGGTGCTAGAGGTTATGGGTAACCGCATGGATCAGCAGGCTCAGAATCAAGCCGCTACTATTGAGCATGAAAAAAGTGATCTCATACTTATCAAAATTAAGAGATATAACCGAGTCTCACTTTCAATTTTATCAAATCTCTTACTTCGAAACAGCAGTTGAGAATATCAATCTCATTTCGTACCCAAAATGTCCAGAATCACATACCTTCTATCTATCCGCGACGTTAGTTTCACCACGTTACCTTGAAAGACAATCATCGTCAGCAATCCAATGTTAACTGTCACCAACTTACCTCCCTCCCCGGATAAGCGTCCCACAATACTATATCTATAAATTATTAAATATTTCTATTTCGTCAAAAGGGTTTATTGTTGGTGAAACGTTATGGAAAAGTTGTGAACTTTTTTTTATACTTTTATTTGTAAGAGAGTCGTGCAAGTATCTCTCTAAGATACGGCTCGTCACATGACTTAGCAGGTCTCCTGCACAGACTCACATTCAACAATTTTTCCAGCACCTGTGTCGACTGTAGGTGTATGTTTCAGTCCTACAGTTCCTTCGATGTATGTTTCAGTCCTACAGTTCCTTCGATAAGCCCCACTCTCTCTCTCTCTCTCTCTCTCTCTCTCTCTCTCACATCCATCACCGAACATGTATCCGAGTGCTCGTGTCGAGACTTTGTCTATATACAGCTTCTGATGTGTAGTTCGATTAGATCTCCAGAGAAGAACCGCACCGGGTCGCCCAATACAACGGGACCATACACTCACCCATCATCGCCCAGTGCGACTTGAGATATATCGACCCGATGATCGCCGCCATCATCTTGTCGAACTCAATCGTGTCCTTCCACACGAACTCCCTCGTCAGGTCAACAGAGGTCGGGCCGCACAAGGTGACAGTGCCGCCACAGAGAGTGTTGTCATATATGATCACGCCCCCAGCCCTCACGAGCCTCTGCAGCCTCTCGTGATAGTTCTTCAGGTTAGCCCAGTCGGCATTAACGAATGCAAAGTCGAAGCTGCTTTCATTTTCTTGCTGACACGAAAAAGATAAGCTGGATGAGATTGTCGAGTCTACCAAGCTCAGAAGATATCATCTTTATTGCACAAGTGCAAATGAGGATTACTTTACTAGAAAAGACTCACGTTTTCCAGTAATTAATCCAGGACGGGCAAAGCTTGCGATTTGACGAAGTCGATCTTATGTTCAATGTCGGCCTTCTTGATAAATGGCAATCCGATCTCGTATGCTTCTCGGTCTGCATCGATCACTATGATCTGCAGTGGAAACATTTGAGTAATGTGCAGATTAATTCTAGCTTGACAAATAGACTTCCAAATTTTTTCCTATTGTCAAGCGAGAGAGACGGCAGACCTTGCCATCTTGCAGGATCGTGAGAGCCATGAGGAGAAGAGAGTATCTGGTGAAGATGCTGACCTCTATAGTCTTCTTCGCGTTCAATAGCTTCAGGAGCAGCGCGACGAACTGACCCCCGCTGGCGCAGTCGCAAAGTAGGACCTGTTCAGTAAGATTCCCACCAACACTGAACATATAAACTTAAACACACTCTGGTTTTAAGTATATGGACAGCAGCTTTCGGTCATTGAATTCTATGGTTACGCCATATTTACTCAATTTATCATCGTTGTGACATGAATGTCCGGCTCCAAAAGCGAGTAATGAACATGTTCATACACTCTAAGTCAATGCGGAATCATTTTGAGTAATGAGTATGGAATAGAATTGCTGTGGATGGTTTGCAATGGCATCTCTGAGCTCCTTCAGAATCTCTGCTTCTCTGGGGTAGACACTAGTCATCAGTACATACTGCCATGACAATACAACAACTTAGAACATTCTCAAAACGTTACAGCAACTTCATTCAACAGAAGAAATTGCTGCAAACAGAACAAATCAAAAAGGAGAGAGAGAGAGAGAGACTCTACATTGTATAGTTCATCACTCTGCAACAACCCTGATGGACCCTGGGAGACTACTTTCACAGTTGGTTCCATCTCTGCAATGCCACTGGATCAATCAAAAATGCTGGTAAAGCATATGCAAAAGAGAAAATTCTCTAATTCCTGTATGTTTTGTAATGAAGAGTATATGAGGTACTCATAGGCATTACAAGACGACTATCGATTATTGCACAATTATTTGCTGATGCATATAGCTAGGTGATAATCCCAGCTTGGTTGTGAAGAAACGTTTTCAGATCAGGCTCTGCTCCTTTGTCCAAATCAAACTATCTGAACCATAATCATCAATTACTATGCCTAAGAACTAGGGGAACCGCCATTTTTCGCAACACTTTATCCTGTAAAGAAAGCAGAGCAGAAGATATAGAGGCTGAAGACTCGTCGTCATCCATGCGTCAAATGGAACGATCAACCAGAATTATTCTTAACACAGGGACTAGGTAGTGTAGATTAAAGAAATTGACAAGAACGGTCTTTTATTGGGTGAACGATCGTCTGAAGTTTATTGAAAGCATTCAAAAGGTTATAACACAACAGACTCACCATCTGTATTAGAAACTATTGTGCTCCAATCTCAAAAGATTGAGGAACGAGTGCTTATTTTGATGTATGCCGTAAATTTGATCAAAGGGCATCAGTAGATGCGCCTGCAGATCGTCATCCCATCACCCAGCGCAACTTGAGATATATCGACCTGAGGATCGCCTGCTATCATCTTGTTGAACTCGATCGTGTCCTTCCACGCAAATTGCCTCATTGGGTGAGCGGAGAATGGGTCGGCCAAGGCCACAGTGCCTCCCCAGAGTCTGTTGTCATACATGATCACACCCCCAACCCTCACCAGCCTTAGTAGCCTCTCATGATAGTTCTTCAGGTTTGCCCGGTCAGCATCGACAAACGCAAAGTCGAAGCTGCTTTCATTTTCTTGCTGATACGCAAAAGAGAAGCAAGATGAGATTGTTGAGAGTCTAACAAGCTCAGAAGATGTCATTTTCATTGCACAAGTTCAAATGAGGACCACTTTACAAGAAAAGTTACACTCACGTTTTCTAGTAATTTGGTGAGGACGGGCAAAGCTTGCGATTCAACGAAGTCGATCTTGTGTTTGACATTGGCCTTCTTGATAAACGGCAATCTGATCTCATATGCTTCTTGGTCTACATCGATCACTATGATCTGCCGTGGAAACATTGTGCAGATTAATTCTAGCTTGACAAATAGACTTGCAAATTTTTTCCTTTTTGCAAGCGAGAGATGGCAGACCTTGCCATCTTGCGGAATCGTGAGAGCCGTGAGGAGGAGAGAGTATCTGGTGAAGACGCCGACCTCTATAGTCTTCTTTGCATTCAATAGCTTCAGGAGCAGCGCGATGAACTGACCCCCATCCGGCGCAGTCACAAAGTAGGACCTGTTCAGTAAGATTCCCACCAACACTGAACATACGAACTTAAAGACACTCTGGTTTTAAGTATGTGGACAACCGCCTTCGGTCATTGAATTCTATGGTTATGCCGGATTTACTCAATTTATCATCATCGTGACATGAATGTCCGGGTTCGAAAGTGAGCAATGAACATGTTCATACACTATAAGTCGAAGTGGAATCATTCTGAAGTCACAGTCAAAGGAAATCAATGAAAATGGTTGTGGAATTGAGTAATGAGTATGGAATAGAATTTACTGTGGGTGGTTTGCAATAGCATCTCTGAGCTCCTTCAGAATCTCTGCTTCTCTGGGGTACACGCTAGTCATCAGCACATACTGCCATGACAAAACAACAACTTAGAACATTCTCAAACTGTTACAGTAACTTCATTCAACAGAAGAAATTGCTGCAAACAGGAAAAACATTAAAAAAAAATAGAGAAAGAGTTACATTGTATAGTTCATCACTCTGCAACAACCCCCATGGACCCTCGGAGACCAGTTTCGCAGTTGGTTCCATCTCCGCAAAGCCACTAGATCAATCAAACATAAGGATAAAAGAATGTGCAAAAGAGAAAAATTGTGCAATTTCTGCATGTTTTATAATGAAGAGTATATGAGGTACTGACAGGCATTACAAAATAATGATATCAATCATTGCACAATCAGGGAAATGCACAATTCGATAGACATCAGCACCGTCCTAAGAGATGCAGAAGATCCCCTAGATATCTCTAAACTCCACAACCATTTAAGGCTAAGAAATGCTGCATTCTTTCCTCATTATGTAGCAGCAGATGAGAAAAATCTTATAGTTTGGGTGCTAATGCAGAATACAGGTGAAAGGAAAGCGTTCTGCTTCATTTTTGCTGTGCAGCGGCAGAAACTTGAGTGAAGCCAAAGATGACCTCCATGTCTCGACCCTTGAGGGATTTCATGGAACCCCAGAAAGATTGCTGTGAGAGAAAATAGCAGCAAAAGATAGAGCGAGATGGGCGAACTTCATACCTTGTACTCTGGAGAAAGAATTGCCCAGATCACAATCTAACTTGGGAAAGCTTCTGCGGTTCCATGGGATACATGGGCATTGTATAAATACAGTTCTCTTCCAAGAAATTGCCAGAGCAGGCTTATCCTGCGTCATTCGGGTGTTGTTTTGTCAGCTGAATAATATTATTTTATGATCAATACGTTTGACCGGGCTCGGCGGCTGCAGTGAGAACACGATTTCATTCGAACACCGTGAAAAAGAACTGATTCTCTTCCAGATAACATAAGATTTCCATCATGCTGGCATTGATCCAGACATTTTTAGTGCTCGTTTTTTACCGATGCAGGTGTTGGAATGCGAAGATTGTCGTTCTCATTCCTCTCTTTCCCCCTGTAGTCACTAGAGACGTTTGGTCAGAGGACTCCCTCGTATGACATGAAGTAGAGTACGATAATGTGAGACTGAATCTGTCGGAGCCCTCTGTGTATTATCACTAGGCAAGACCAGAGAACCTTCCAGATGGTAAATGCGAGAGTTGCTGTTCTACGTACCATCAGCCTGGCATGACCACAAAACTAGCCACGCGTAAGGTATTAAGAAGAAGAAGAGTCAAAAAGGAGAGGTCAAGATTGGCCACCGCTAGAACAGAATAATTATCTACTACAAATAAATTTTTAAACCAACTTAATTATAGTAAAATACATATAAGAGATGTCAAGAAAAATGAATCGATCTCTATCGAGTATATATAAAAAGCCTCGTCTCAAGAGGCTCAACAACATGACTAGATAGATTGGGCACGAGAAAAGTGATTTCATACTTATCGTTGTTAAGAGATATAACTGGGTCTCATCTTCAGTTTTATTAAATTAATCGACAATCAAGAATGGCAGTCTCATTTCGTGCCCAAAATGTCCAAAATCACAAACTTCTTTCGATTGGCAATATCAGTTTTCCCATGCTAGCTTGAAAAGCATCATTGTTAGCAATCCAATTTTGACTCTGTTGCCGGACTGTTCCTTATTTTTTTCCCCCATAGAAGCGTCCCGGAAGATTATATCTACAAACTATTATATATTTTCATTTAGTCAAAAAGGATTTATTGTTGGTGAAACGTTATGGAAGAGTTGTGAACCTTTGTACTTTTATTTGTAAGAGTCGTGCAAGTAATCTCTCTAAGATATGGCTCATCACATCACTCATTAGCAGGTCTCATGCACAGACTCGCATTCAACAATTTTTCCAGGACCTGCGTAGTAGACGTATGTTCCAGTCCTACAGTTCCTTCAATAAGCTCCAGTCTCTCTCTCTCTCTCTCTCTCTCTCTCTTGCATCCATCACCGAGCATGTATTTGGGTGCTCGTGTCGAGGTTTTGTTAATATACAGCTCCTGATGTGAAGTTCGATTTGATCTCCAGAGAAGAACCGCACCAGGTCGCCCATAACAACGGGACCATACACTCACCCACAAGAACCCCGAAGGCTGTAGCCTGCTGCCTGATGTGAACAGAGAGTTCCGCCATCGCGAGCCATCTCTAACTGCTCAAACACACTCGCGTCGTATAATAATGCGGGGACAGGTTTTGCAATAGCACGATTTAAAATAGCACGCGACCTCACCTATAGGGAGAGAGCCCAATTGCTGACATCAGCAAAGGTTGGAGTGGAGTTAGGGTTAGGGTTCGGGCTTCGATTTCGATTTCGAGTTCGATTTGTCGGGTGTTCCCTCTAAATCTAAGGGCATTTTTTTCTTTTCAAGATAATGAAGTATTAATTTTGTAGGATCTCTATCCGTATTTTAGCGTGTTGTTCATAAACTTTATGATGATATAAGAAGAAGTGTGGTAAAAAGTATATTGTAAAATGTTCATATGGCGTGGAAATGAAAACATGACTTGTCATATCAAAATCCATATGAACATATATCATAATGATGTTTTCTCTAGGCGTTGCCTTTAATTATGCAACCTAAGATTATAGATGGTTTTTTTTTAACAGGATTATAGATGTATATCTCATATAATCTAATCTAATCTCCACCGGATCTCTCTCTCTCTCTCTTTCACATGCGAGGACAGCAATAAATGTGGAACATGCAGATTGGTCTTTAACCATTTGATTGTCGATTCTGCAGTCAATGAGTTGAATCGTTTTTTCTCCGCCGGCTGTAAGAAGAAGAGCCAGAAACCTCGGAGGAGAAAAAAAGTCCCCGTCCTGGAACGGCCCCTTTTCCCACTGGGCCCTTCCCCGGTCCGGCCCGGTCTCGGTAGCCCGCGGCTAGTGCTGGGCCGGAGGGAATTTTTTTATTTTTGTGCCTTTGGGTTGGGGCCCGAGCGTTGGCCCGTAGGATGTTTGGCTAACTAACTGCCGCGGTTTGGACTTGAAGCGTGGACGTCAAACGCCGGTTTGCTGAAGAAGAAGAAGACTCCCCTTCTTTTTTCCTTTCCTTTTTTTTTTTTTCTTTTTTCTTATCCCTCTCTCCTCACTTGTCTCTCACGTCACTTCTTCTCTGCACTTTTTCTCTTCTCTTTTTTTTTTTTGCTGACTTTTCCCTTTCTTTTCTTCTGCAGGTTTCCTCCCTCTGTTTTTTTCTTCTTTCTTCTCACTTTCACGAATTCTCTCAGGCTTGCTCTTTCCACGAATTTTTTTTTTTGCGAATCCTTCTTCCCTCGTACGAGAAAAGCCCCCCTTTTTATATGCAACGAAATTGAGCCCACATATGAAAGAAGCAAAATTTCCTTCTTCTTTTTTATTGCATCTCATGCGGTCAAGGCATAATTTTCACGATTTCATTTCATTTTCTTTTCTTTGTTCACGCTCATCGACAATTAAAAAATCTGATGTTTCTTTTATTATGTCGAAAATACATATTACCCAAGATTAACACCAAATATATATCACATTTGAAATATTCCATCAAAACCTTTCAGTTTTCAACGAATATACTTCTCGGTATATATCATTTGAATATATAAAATATTTATTGAATATATCAAATATGCCTAAAATTATATACTATGTAATTTTATTTTATTTTTTTTGTGGGTAAAATTAACTCATCTTTTATGCAAAAATTTAGATGTCAATACCAAAGCATTGCTTATGGCAAACCTTTTCTTGTAGAAGATAAGTGGGCATGATGGATCTTCTCACGTAAGGTGGAGGGGGAGATTGTTGGCGGCTGGATCTGCCTCATTTGTGAGGCCTAGCTAACATTGAAAAAAATAGAAAAAAAATATAAGAGAAGAAAAGTCAAAAAGTAAGTAAGGAGAGAGAAGAAAAAGTGTGCCCAAAAAAGGTGAAGGGCAGCAGAGAAAGAAGGCGAGAAAACAGAGCTCCCGAAAGCGTTCGTGGATAAGAGGAAGAAAAAGGCTCGAATCTTTATGGCCTTGATTCGAAAGCCAAACATTGACAGAATTGGCTCAAATTTGAGTATGTTGTTCGTGAGATCGAGAGCTATGAGGTGATTGGTTTCGTTTGTTGAGAATCGCCTCTGAATTCTCCAATCGCGGTTAGGATTTTCTTACTCCGAATTTGTTTATCCACTTGTGTAGTGAGAAAATATGGTTATAATATTGATGTTGAGTCTTTAATGTGTGACTAGAGAAAAAAATTATTTGTATATGCTACTATTCTTGGTGATTAATGGATATTTTTTAGCAGTCCATGATTTTTCTAGTATTGGATTTTCCATATTAAATCATTGTTGTCGTTATTCGCTTTGCCTACTTATTATTTCGGCATTATATTTGTGTATTGTTAGGTTATATATTGCTGGTTATTGCTGAAGTTAAGAGAATTTCGATTGATTTAGTTTCAGGAGAAAAATTGATCCTAGATTGAATTTAGTTTGTGGTGAACTGTCTCCCTAGATTCTCCCTAGCATCTTGAACCACTTAATATTTTCTCGACATGTAGTGGGTCTTTTGGGGTTTCAAATGTTGATTTTCAAGGCCGCTATGTATCGCATTGGTTCACGAGAAGTCATGGACTTTATGAACTTTTGGTGATGTTCGGCCTTAAAATTATGAGCTATACCCATCATTAATCGAACCATTTACATTACAGGAAATTTGTATGGATACTCACGTTTTGAATAGGGTTTAGTATGGGTCTCATTATTTCTTGATACATTGCCTATTGATAATGCATTTTAATCTTATTGGAAAGACTAAAAAATAAAGCAATATCCTATATAAACTGCTTCTCACTCCTATAGCATAATATGAAGGAAGTTTAACATGTATCAAATATTATTTCTCTGCATTTTACGTCCTCGCAGAATCCCAATTATACAACGGGTACAATTATACTATTCCGTACTAAGAAAAGAGATGGTAAGTGTGAAAAAACAAAAACTGACAGCTGGCCAAAGTTATGTATCCTGTTTCATTTGAATTGTCCTCTTTTGGACAAGAAATACGAAATTCTTCATTCTTATTATTTATAATGTATGATATACCTGGATTTTGCAATAGTTGAAAATTCCTCTTTGTCGCTGTTATGCACATAGGGATGTATTTCCTATGCAATCGACAAATATTGCAATTTTGAAAGATGATGATGATGATGATGATGATGATAATCTTCAAAAGAAATACTTAATAGGAATAGTTACACTGCTGATTTGTAACATTAAGACTCGTAAAAACTAATGGTATTGAATGGGGCGAGCATTTAGAAAATGGAAGAATCTTAGTTGGAAGCATGACGAGTGAAAAGCGTAAGAAAACTTCTCATTGCGAGAAAAACGAGCAACATCTTGTTAATTACAAATCCAAGCGGCACTCATTAAGGACAGTACTAGAATACTTGCATTGACATATTTATGTAGACATAAATTAGTTTCTAGGAATCTGACCAAAAAAGGAAAAATAGTTTCAAGGAATAAAATTTACAATAGATTATTTGTTTCTGTTACAATGGAAAGGTACACATTGCCGATAATCAGAGAAGCTGAATTTCTGCAACATGATAATTGTGCGGTGGCCGGTAGCCCCTTCTCGTAAATTTCATGGTTAATTAATGGTGATTTGATTAGAATTTAAACAGGTTATGTGTCAAATTAGGACACGTTCAAGAAGTCAAGGTCTTGATCGAGTACCCAATTCCAAAGTCTAATGTAATTGAGCTTCATTTTCATGTACATGGGTCGTCTACACAATCAAGAGAAGTCTTGGTCTTCTGTTGTTTATGTGATGTCTGATCTTTAGCTAATGTGAAGGAAACATCAATTTTGAAATTTGCCGTCTTCAACTAAAGAGAAACGATCCTCCAAATACGTAGCGAATTTCCTTAACAAGCCATGCATTCATGGTAACAACAACACATTATCACTCATCACCCGTTTCGATCTTACTAAAAAGACAGAAATATAAACGACCATTTGATAAATGCTTCTCACTACTTGGTAATGGTTACCTAGGAAAATTTTAGCCTAGCTAGTATAAAAAAAAATTAACATGACTTAAAAATTGCAAGGGCCGCATACTTCATGACCTCAACCATGTTCGCCAATTTGCAGCATCATTTCATCAACCGACTCTTCACTTGGTGAAACTTATTTGCTTGTTTTGGGACAAGTACCTCATGATCCTTGTTCTTCCTGTGGGCTTGAAGAATTTTCTGTCGATCCACTTTCCCACCATAGTCCTCGATTATTTCCTTGGAGCTGCGCAAGTGAGATAGAATAGAAGGGCTTCGCCAACGGTAGTTTTGGAGCTAGAAAAGCTTCCGAAACTTGTTTTATCGTGGGTCGCAACTTTGGATTGCTATTTAAGCAAGCAAGCGCTAGAAAAACTACTAGAATGATACTTCTTGCAATAGAATTCTCTCTTGGAATTGGCAAGCGTGGATCCAATACTTGATGTAGCATAATATCTTCTCTGAAGAGAGGGGACATCATTGAGATGATCTCACCAGGATGCTCACCCATTATTATTTCCATTGCTACCACCCCAAAGCTGTATACGTCACATTTCTCATTGACGACCAAACTGTAAGCGAGCTCTTAAAAAAAACAAAAGGTCATAGATTAGATGAGGCTCGAAACAAAGTTCACAATCTTAGTGCATCATCAAATGATAAATATGTAAGTATGCTGAAGCGTCAGCATGTTATTACCGCATGGGGGGTGTTTAGTATATTGATCTAGCAAAGTGCATCCAGTAATAACATTCCACAAAAATATGGACGATTGTTGCTTACCTGGTGCTATATATCCACGGGTGCCTGCAATATTTGCAGTGAGATTAGATGAGAAATTAGGTTCTAGGAGTCTTGCTGTGCCGAAATCTGATAAAAAAGCCTGCATATTGTTGTCTAGCAAAATGTTGTTGCTAGATATGTCTCGATGAACGATTGGTTGAGCGCAATCATGGTGCAGGTAAGACAAGGCATGTGCCATATCCCATACAATGACGAGTCTTTTAGACCAATCTAGTTCCATCGCTTCAACGTCATCTCTTAGAGCACAAAATAGACTCCCCCTTTCCATGTACTCATAAACCAAGAACATGCATTGCTTGTGTAAGCAAAAACCATAGAGCTTAATTATGCTTCTATGCCGTACTTCAGTCAAGTGCTTCACTTCATTTCGGAAGCTCTTGTCAAAAGATGGGTCCTCTGCTTCATGATGGTGAAGTTTCTTCAATGCCACGATTTTCCCATTAGGCAATTGCGTTCTATAGACACTACCATATCCACCAGTTCCAATGCAATATTTGATGTCAAAGTCTTCTGTTGCATTGATTATGTCTTCATATGCAATTCTCCCATCATAATTCCATAATGACAAGAAATCTCCATTTTTTTCTATCATCTCTGATTGAGTGCTCTTCATTCTATGCCGAAATAAGATCAAAGGCCTCAAAAATATATATATATAGGAAATGAATGATATAGCAATTAGTGGTATAAGTATTATCATAAATACAACCCTAGACATTCTTCTAGAACCATAAGTCTTTTTCAAACCTTCATTGCCTATGAAAGCTTTATAAGGAACGTGGGCCAAGTTATCTGGAATTTTTCCCGTGAGATGATTAGACGACAAGTCGATGTCATCTATGTGACCAAGAGTCATCGGGATTGTCCCCCAAAGTTCATTATAACTCAGATCCAAGTAGATCAGCCTTTTCAAATTACCTATTTCTGATGGGATAGATCCACTGAATGCGTTCATTTTCATATTTAGATATATCAAGTTCGTCAAGTTCCCTATTTCCGAAGGAATGGATCCATTGAAAAAGTTATGTTGCAAATAGAGTTGCGCCAAGTTCTTCAATTTCACTAGAGTCGTAGGGATCATGCCATCTAGCAAATTGACACTGATATCTAGGTAGATCAACCTTTTCAAATTACCTATTTCTGATGGGATATATCCACTGAATCCGTTATCTCCCATACTTAGATATGCCAAGTTTGTCAAGTTCCCTATTTCCAAAGGAATGGATCCACTAAAGAAGTTCCCTTGCAAATAGAGTTGAGACAAGTTCTTCAATTTTGCTAGAGTCGTAGGGATCGTGCCATTTAGCCTATTGAAACTGAGATCTAGGTAGATCAATCTCTTCAAATTTCCTAATTTAGGAGGGATTCGACTATTGATTCGATTATTATGAATGTCAATTACTTCTAACGTGGTGAGATTTTGGAGACACAGAGGCAACTCACCGATTAGATAATTGAAGGACAAGTCGAGGTGCCTGAGCTTTGGGAGTGCACATATTTGAAGTGGAATAATATCGCTGAGGCATTTACCAGATAGCTGAAGAGAGGAGAGATTCGGGAGTAGAGAGTAATTCATGCTGCTTAAATAGAAGGAGAAGTAGTAGTCTTGTGATATGTGTATTTCAACAACGCTTCCAGAATCATCGCATGAAATGCCAAGCCACGTGCAATGCGACATGGAAGTGTTGCGTGTAATGGAGGAAGGCCACCACCCACTGCGACGAAGAGCATCTGCCTCTATTTTGGTGGCAAGGACAGGGAAGTTGTGGGAGAGAGCCAGCACAATAACAATCCATGTAGCTGCAGTCATCAGCTGACAAACATGTAAGCCGATGGGTTTGCTTACAAGATTCATCCTTGATTGAGAGAGAGAGAGAGAGAGAGAGAGAACCTCTTCCTTTTGCTTGGGAAAGGAGAGCCTAAGTTTGCCGTGATAAATAGAAGAAGGGTGATCCATAAGAAAATAACTTGAGTGGACATAAAGACTTGAAAGTCTCCCCAAACGAGACAAATGATGTGATCATCAGACGGAGGGGCCCGTGGTTTTAGCGCGGATCCAATCCACACTTTGCATTCCATGAAACATGCTCACAAGATCCCTTTGAATTTTAACTTTTTAGATAACCTCAGTCTCACATGTAGCACCTTTTTTTGTTTGAATATTGTTGGGAAACACATGTTACTTTAATTTTAAAAAAAATATATTAAAAATATCATGATTTTTATGCAGCACTCACCTTAATACCAAATTATTATCAGTGATTAGTTGAGTACTACATCAATCGAAAAAGGATAAGTGTCTCTGACGACAAATTCCAACAATTCTTCCTACGTGGCATTTTAAATTAAACTTTGACTCTGATTTTTTTTTTTAATAAGAGATATTGAAGTCTAATGTGAAATATTCTTCGTCTAACTAGGCAAAATGAGTAGCACAATAAGGCTTCATTTAAAATTGGGGGAACTTCTCTCTCTCTCGCTGAAAGAGCTCTGTTTCTCCAAAGCGAAGCTCTATTTTCTCGATGGAGAAACAGAGTTCCCTGTTTTAGCCCCGTTCGTCTTCATGAGCTCCAGTTCTCATTCGAGCATCTAGGGGCAACGGAACTCCAAGAATCGGCGAAAAAGAGACGGGTTCTTCAAGCTCGGGGGAGGAAGAAAAGGCCTTGCAATGAAGATGAGGCCATGAGTTTCAAATTCAAAATTTTTCTCTGAACATTACCTTTGACATTCCAACGGGTGATTTTCGTGGCAAATAATTCTAGAAAAGACCACCTATTGGAGTAGCTACCAACGACGCCTTGCTGCAAAAAAGAAAAAGAATGTAAACAGGCATGGATATGAAGGAACTTGTAGGCATCCATCAAGAAGTCAAGGTTTTTTGGGGCTTCATATGTGTTGACTTTTGGATGTGGCCGATGGTTCATGGGAAGTTGTGGTCTACACGACAATTCTATTGGTGATGTTTGGCCCTCAAAAAATTCTAACCCATCATAAGGGAAAGGTTTGTCTTACCAAACTTTCTACACGACATTTCTATTGGTGATGTTTGACCCTCAAAAAATTCTAACCCATTTTAAGGGAAAGGTGCCTTACCAAACTTTATTCAATTCTCCATTGAAGTCATTCGAGCTCAAATCTAGACAAAGGAGATTTGTCAAATCTCCTATTTCCACTGGGATGGCGCAATCCAAGCCAAGAGGCGGGATTGGACTCAAGAACACTCGAGCTTGTTAAATTGACCAAAGATGGAGGAATGGGGCTAGTCAAGGAGTTTAAGCTTAGTTTTTCCCCCAATTCTGTATTATTGATGATGATATTACACACAATCGGAATAAATCACTATTATCATATATTAAATTTCGAATTTTAATAAAATTAGTAGGTCTTGGGTGAATAACCATATAAGCACATCAGTTTTCTTGAGTAAAAGTCACAAAAACTAGATTTTACCTTTACAAAGTTATTTGGACTCTTTGTGTAACATTTGGATTGGACTGGCCTAGCTTGACCTATTTAATTAAACAGAATCATGTGGGTTGGGGCTGGATTACCTATTGATTACATTAAACATATTCTGGGCAATCAATTTAAGAGTATCCCCTTAACATGACACCACATGAATACTGGCTGTCGACACAGATTGACACCCCTACTTTCGTCCTTAATTCGCTCCTCATACATGGCATTAGACCTCGATTCGCTTGATTATTTTAATCCGAAGAAGGTTCCTGATCTCTTCCCAAGCATGCCCATGCGATATGCTCAGAAAGTTATAGAGACAGTATGCTGCACGCTCTTTTTTTTCAATTCGAGTTCCCATGAAGTAGGGAGAAGACAATGATACCGAATGAGCTCTCTTCATTTCGATTTCCGGTTCCTAATTCTCCGACAACCCAACAAACATCAATGAATTCGTCACCACCGTGAGTGTTGATCGGTTTACTCGAGAGAGCCAAGTGTAACGGCACGACTAGAACACGGTTATGTTGGATCAAACCGGTCCGGTAGCTCGAGATCCTATTTCAGAGAGACGATAAATTTAAATAGCGGGTAGCTTAAAACTCCACAATAGAAGATGGGAGTTGATGATTTCCACTTTGGATTTTGATGCAGCCTAGCCTAGTGCGTGTAAAACCAGGCACGCGTTCAGCAGTTGGGGGTCTTCGTCGTGCACGCTCGCACTCAAGAGTCGGAGTCGGAGAAGTCGTCGGATCGACACGGACCACATCACCGCACCGCTGGAGACGCACTGCCAAAGACAAAAGTGGATGCCTTTTTTGACTTCATTTGGCGGACGCAGAAATTTAGTTTTGAGGAACGAGACAAGGAGATAGCACCGAGCACAGAAATTTCGTGTGAACTAGACGAATGGGAACAGATGTTTCGTGAGAATAACGCTGAGTCTGATTTTGTGAAGTTCTAGTGCTCGAGTCATCCGCCATCACAATGGGGAAAGGTCATCGCACAGTGGTGGATGTCCCACACAGTATCACTCATATGTTTGTCCCGGAATGTGGAGAATTGTTGGTTGATCACTCAATTCGCTTGGTATATCTCAACTTTTTCCGCTTCAACTCCATCGACAATCCATCGTGTTCTACTATGAGATTGGGGAAAGCAAGCTTAGTGTCACGGAAATAAGTAATCAAACAGTAAAATAGACAGTGCAAAGATATAGATTGGACATCGAATTTACGTGACTCGGTTGGGATGACCTACGTCCGCGAGGAGAACATGGCAATATTTCACTATAGATCAATCGATAAAACAGATATTATAACCATTCTCAAGTCACTCAAACACTCTTGATATTTCTCAGTCCTAATTATGCCCAACAACTCTTATAGTGTTTACCCCTCACAAATTCTTCACAAAATAATCTCTCAATATCATAAAGGAATTAACAAATTTTGCCCACAAGAAATAATCTCTCAATAACACCTTTTGATAAGCCACGATAGATGATATGCCACAACGGATTTTCAAGTAAGGAAAATAGGCGGTGTAATTTAGGTGATAAGTTTCTTAGAGTCATAGTACAAATTTTATTGACAAGCAAAATATTCTATTTATGCAATCTCTAAATTAAAGAGTTTTATGATTCGTTTACAATTTAAACTAGCATACCTGCCAAAAGAAAAGGATTTAAACAAGCTTGCAACATGGACAGAACTTGCAAACATCCGTCAAGAAGTCAAAGTCCTTTCGGATTTCATGTGTGTTGACTTTTGGTAATCAACGGTTCATGGAAAGTCATGGTCTTTACAACACTTTTATGGTGATTTTTGGCCCTAAAAATTTCTAACCCATAGTAAGGGAAAGGTGGTGGACCAATTTTTTCAGCAATCTTCTTTTGACTAACAAGCCTTCGACTTAGAAAGAGAGATCCTAGTCATTCCAATCACGTGGTGTGGAAAAAATACCAAAGCAGGTGTGACCCTATTGGAATCATTTTTCAAAACACAAATTAGACTCCCCCTTCAATCAAGTAATCATAAACCCTAAATACACGACACTTGCGTAAGCAGAAACCATGGAGCTTCTTTATGCTTCTAAATTGTACTTTCGTCAATTGTTTCACTTTGTTTTGAAAGCTCTTGTAAAAAAGATGGGTCCTTGCTTCAACATGATGAAGTTTCTCCAATGCCACGATTTTCTCATTGGAAAACACACTCTATAAACACTATTGTAGCATCCACTCACTATGCAATTTTGATGTCATCATCTTTTGTTGCATTTATTATGTTTTCATATGCAATTCTCCCATCGTAGTTCCTTATCGAAAAGAAATCTCCATTTTTCTTTGTTGTCTCTAATTGCATGCTATTCGTTGTAGTTGAAATAAGAAGCACGGCCTAAGAACTAGATGAGAAATGAGTGTTATAGATAAATGAGATTATCCAAACACATACATTAAAAAATGTCCAGTTCCACAAGAGCCACAATTCCGGATGAATAAGAACAAAAAATTTCTCATGGACCATATAAAATTCTCCAGTCCCACCCAAAGGTTAACTCCCAATTATCTTAGGCGACCCTTTATGTTTCTGAAATTGGTTATTATTGCTTCGAGGACATTGTAGTTGTTGAGTAATTAGACATCTGTTGTTCCTTCTAATCATCCATTAATCCATTCATAAACCCCATTTTAATGATTTCATTTAATACACAAAAGATTGTTGAGAAATTGCAAGGAACTGCAATGAAAAAGACTATCTGCTGAAATTGTATGTTCTCTGGAACAAGAAAACTCGAGTCAAAAACAACTTCCGATATTCTTTGCTTAAGTTCGATTTTGGCAGCCCCAAAACCTATTTACAATTTTTCTACCCCACCCATAGTATCTGTTAAGAGTCTTATTTCATTTGATTTCTTTGAACCCCATGTGATCACAGTCTGAGGAGATCACAGAGAGTGCATGTGGCACGAGCAAAGAATGTTGAACAGGATTTACTGTAGATGGTTTGCAATAGCATCTCTGAGCACCATCGGAATCTTTGCTTCTCTGGAGTACACACTAGTCGTCAACACTCGGGGTGAGCAACCTAGAACTTGGAAAACCGGCTGGTGGAAACCTGTCGGGTTCCAGGTTTCAAGGTATGCAGGGTACATTTCAGGTTCCAAAAATTAGAGAACCTATTTTGATGGGTAAATTTCAAGTTCTAAGTCAGTGAAACCTAGAACCTAGAATTTCAAATAAGTTTTTGTGCTTTTTTTTTTCCGGATCTATGTCTTCGCGCAATCCTACGGTATTCCATGGCTTTCATTTTCTTGCTGACACGAAAAAGATAAGCTGGATGAGATTGTCGAGTCTACCAAGCGCAGAATGTATCATCTTTATTGCACAAGTGCAATTAGGATTACTTTACTGGAAAAGTTCCACTCACGTTTTCCAGTAATTTATCCACGACGGGCAAAGCTTGATTCGACGAAGTTGATCTTGCGTTCAACATCGGCCTTCTTGATAAACGGCAATCCGATCTCGTATGCTTCTCGTTCTACATCGATCGCTATGATCCGCAGTGGAAACATTTGAGTAATGTGCTGATTAATTCTAGCTTGACAAATAGACTTCCAAATTTTTTCCTATTGTCAAGCGAGAGAGACGGCAACCTTGCCATCTTGCGGGATCGTGAAAGCCATCAGGAGGAGAGAGTATCTGGTGAAGACGCCGACCTCTATAGTCTTCTTCGCGTTCAATAGCTTCAGGAGCAGCGCGACGAATTGACCCCCGCTGGCGCAGTCGCAAAGTAGGACCTGTTCAGTAAGATTCCCACCAACACTGAACACACAAACTTAAAGATACTCTCTGGTTTTAAGTATATGGACAGCAGCTTTCGGTCATTGAATTCTATGGTTATGCCATATTTAATCAATTTATCATCATCGTGACATGAATGTGCGTCTCCGAAAGCGAGTAATGAACATGTTCATACACTCTAAGTCGATGCTGAATCATTTTGAGTAATGAGTATGGAATAGAATTGCTGTGGATGGTTTGCAATGGCATCTCTGAGCTCCTTTAGAATCTCTGCTTCTCTGGGGTAGACACTAGTCGTCGGTACATACTGCCATGACAATACAACAACTTAGAACATTCTCAAACCGTTACAGCAACTTCATTCAACAGAAGAAATTGCTGCAAACAGAACAAATCAAAAAGGAGAAAGAGAGAGAGACTCTACATTGTATAGTTCATCACTCTGCAACAACCTTGATGGACCTTGGGAGGCTACTGTTGGAGAAATCTTTCCAGAATATTTTGAAGCTGACAAAACGTTTCTTTCAGTCTAAAGTCTGCATGTTCGAAGACCGTCAGTTTAAAGTCTGAAGACTTTGTTCTCTCGAGACCCAAGACTCAAGACTCAAGACTTAAGTCTCAAGACTCAAGACTTAAGACTCAGGACTCAAGACTTAAGTCTATTCTCACTGACAGTCTTTCTAATCCAGTGTTGAAGGAAATCCAAAGCCGAGGTTTATGGTTGAGGATTCGATCCTATCCTCTGGAATAGATTCTTTGGTTGGATAATCATTTCGGATTCTTTAATTCTTATCTAAGATCGATTGAAGATCCGATGGTCGACGAAATAATTTTGGATTATTCTATTCTTGGAAACCGAGATCCTGATTGTATGGGCGAACAGGATTGATGGGCTATCATCAGATTCCTTAAATAGCTCGGATGATCTTCTTGATTGATTCCGTCCAACGGGTAGATTGGACGAATTCCTTTGGTAAGTGCCAACGGCTATGATGGCATGAAGGAGTATAAAAGGAAGACATTCTAGTTGTTTTAAGTGTGTG
Organism: Eucalyptus grandis x Eucalyptus urophylla; assembly: GCA_028830015.1. NCBI lineage: Eukaryota > Viridiplantae > Streptophyta > Magnoliopsida > Myrtales > Myrtaceae > Eucalyptus > Eucalyptus grandis x Eucalyptus urophylla. The sequence goes on along the minus strand of CM054190.1, from coordinate 54,116,274 downwards.
ATCGTTAGAAAAATTCCAAAGTCTGAAGATCCTTGATTGTTAGTTGAGACTGAGCGAAATTGTATACAGAGAGTATTTATACTTGGTGACGCCTTGAGTGAGTGTGGTAGATCATCTACACCTAGAAATCAAGGAAGATCAACACTGTAACAACTCTTTGATCATAGTGGAATCCAGCCAATCGGCTGTCAGTGCAGAAGAGTGGACGTAGGCTTGAATCAAGCCGAACCACTATAAACCGAGTGTTTAATTCTCTCTTTCCCTTACTCAGTCTTGCGATTGAATTTTAACTGTTGCAAATCCTCTAATTGATATCGTGCAAGCTTCGAGAAACTTTTGTATACCTATTCACCCCCCTCTAGGTACTCGTACTAGCTATTTCAGCTACTTTCACAGTTGGTTCCATCTCTGCAAAGCCAATCCTAAAGATCAATAAAAAATTCTGGTAAAGCATATGCAAAAGAGAAAATTGTCTAATTCCTGTATGTTTTGTAATGAAGAGTATATGAGGTACTCATAGGCATTACAAGACAACTCTATCGATTATTGCACAATTATTTGCTGATGGATATAGCTATGTGATATTCCCAGCTTGGTTGTGAAGAAACGTTTTCAGATCAGGCTCTGCTCCTTTGTCCAAATCAAACTATCTGAATCATAATCATCAATTACTATGCCTAAGAACTAGTGGAACCGCCATTTTTCACAACACTTTATCCTGTAAAGAAAGCAGAGCAGAAGATACAGATGCTGAAGACTTGTCGTCATCCATGCGTCAAATGGAACGATCAACCAGAATTATTCCTAACACAGGGACTAGGTAGTGTAGATTAAAGAAATTGACAAGAACGGTCTTTTAATGGGTGAACAATCTGAGATAGCTAGTATAAACACCTGGAGGGGGGTGAATAGGTGCAAAAACAATTTCTCGTGATATGTGAGCAATATTAGACAATAACAATGAAGCTTGCCTTTTTGTTATCACAAGTAATTATGATCAAAGTAAAACAGAGAGTAGGGAAGAGAAATGAACACAAGGTTTATAGTGGTTCGGCTTATTCCAAGCCTACGTCCACTCTTCTGCACTGACAGCCCACCGGCTGGATTTCACTATGAACAAAAGAGTTATTATGTCAAAGCTCTCCTTGATTCCACAGTATAGATACTCTACCACACTTCCTCAAGGTTTTTCTAGAATATAAACTCTCTTTTGTGTACAAGATTTCGCTCAGCAAATGAATTGAGTAAGAACAAGGAGCTTCAGACTTTGAAATTTTTCTATCGCGCACACATTTGAACAACTGGAACGTTTTCCTTTTATACTCCTTTATACCATCATACCCGTTGGCACTTACCAAAGGAATTCTTCCAATCTACCCGTTGGACGGAATCAATTAGGAAGATCATTCGAGCTATTTAAGGAACATGTTGATAGCCCATCAATCCTATTCGCCCATACAATCAGGATCTCAGTTTCCATAAGTAGAACCTTCCAAGTATACTTCACCAATCATCGGATCCTTAATCAATCTTGATTCGAATAAAGGATTCCGTTATGTCATATCCAACCAAGAGATCTTCGTTAGTCGATAAGATCAAATCCTTAACGAAACATCCAGTCTTGGATAGACCTTCTTCGACAAACTAGAAACTGTCAATGAGGATAGACTTTGAGTCTTGAGTCTGGCAGTCCGGAGGTCTTCAGACTTTAAATAGTAGAGTCTGCAAATCTTCAGACTAGAGTGAATGAAATGTTTTGTCAGTTTCAAAACACTCTAGGAAGATTTTTCCAACAATCTCCCCCTTTTTGATGGCGACAAAACTTTCCTGCAGATTTGAATGACTTTGACCTGCAAAACATTACTCAAACAAATATGGATATCTTATAAAGATAAATGGCTTAATGATAACACTAGAATCTGCAATCACAGAAAATATGTTAGTCTTTCATGTGAGTAAAGCCATTCATAAGATATCAATAGTACTTAATATAAGCAGTCAAATCCAAATCCCAAATTTAGTCCACATCCAGACACACAAGTCAAGTCAAGTCAAACATCAAAACAAACTAAAAGTTCAACAAGTTTAAGTTCAAAGTTTTCAAATCTCGCATCTCTCCCCCTTTTTGTCAACGGAAAAAAGGTTGAGATGGAAAGAGAATGGAATCAAGATTGCTTGGGAACACGAACAAGCTGGAAATCTCCTATTGACTGGACAATGCCTTCCAACTTTCTCAATTCTTCCTTCAGTTGAGCTACATCTTCACCCTTAGCATTTGCTTGAATCTGAAGAGCAAGGGCTTGGATCTGATCATTTAGAGAAACTAAAGAAGCTTGGCTTGCAGTCTGCAAATTCTGTACTTCGTATCCCAAAGCATATATCTGACCCCGCAACTCTAAGAGAACATCGAGAATTCTGCGAAAATCTGCTGAATTATCAGTTTGCATACTGACTTTTGCTTGATCAGATGGAGTAAAGGCAGACGATGGCAAATCAACATAGTTACGCAGATTAGGCAATGAAACACCATGTCCCTCCTCAGGAAATTGAGAGGCATAGATATCTTCTGGATCTGCTGGAGATCGACTTACTCCTTCACTAGTTGCAGGATATGAGGACATTCCTCTTTTCTCACGATCTCCCCCTGTTTCTATGCCTTCAGGTGGAAAAGAGTGTTCCTCATGTTCTCCTTCCTCTTGATCTCCTTTCTCTCCTTTCTCTTCTTTTTCTTCTGCTTCAATTCTTTCCTCCTCAGCATCTCTTTCTTCTGCTTCTCTCTCCTCTGTTTCTTTCTCCTCTGCTTCTTTCTCCTCTGCTTCCAAATCTTCTCGTTCTCCAGTCCTCTGTTCTGAGTTTTTCTCTTGATGTTCCGTTAATTCTGGAACAGAACGACTCAGTTTCTTCAATGCCGTAGCAAAAATAGTGATGTCATCCTCATCATCTTCATTCTCAATAATGAGAGCTCTTCTTTTCTTGAATGAAGCAACCATGGGCTCATTCCCTTTTCTTTTTGCTGCTGAAGAGATTTGATGAGTCTTGGCAGGGGTTGTCTCCTTGAATTTCTCCAACGCCTTGTTAAGTTCCTTCAGACGCATTTTAGACACCATTTTCAATCCTACCACCATGTGATCACAAGATCGAACACAGAGAATTCGTCGAGGCTGAACATTCAAATGTCTGAGTAACTTTGTCACAAGAGCTGGATAAGGAAGTTGACCATTGTCCTTCACCATTGCTCTATACATGTGGAACAAAATAGTGTGAGGAAGAGAAAACTTTTTCTCAGCATTGATGGCATACATCAGCTTTGCCTCTGAGTTTGAAATATCAGTCTTTGAAGTAGATTTCAGTCTGAGACAATTGATCGCAATCTTGTGAAGCAGAATGTTGAACGCACACATCCTTGAGTAGGAAATCCTTCCCTCTATCATTCTATCCTTAACAAGTTCCAATGTGGCACGAGCAATAGACACATTGATAGGTTGATATCTCCCTCTTTCAACCCCAATCACATCAACCAACATATCTACATCCACCACATAATCTTGATCTCGGACATTAAAAGAGAATCTATTCGCATCAAGGAAACTGAGATTCAAATAGAAGTATGCAGTGAGTTCAACATAGGCTTCTATAGGTTCAAAACAAAACTGCTCAAGTTGAAGAAGACTGAATTTTTTCCTCAAATTGACGTTCACAGAGTCAAGGAAATCAAAATCTACACTTCTAGGGTTTATCACCCCTCGCTTCAACAACTTAGTGTAAAGATGCTTGTGTTCCTCCGAACGAAACAACTCGGTCCTTTTGCTCCAAATGCTTGCTGCAACACCTATTCTTGGTTGAAATTGACTATACAACTTGTCATCATCATTTCCATATGGCTGATTCACTCCTTCAACACGCGGATCACTTGGGATATTTGCGAGGGTTTCTTCTACCAACCCCTTAGGGGCAATTCCCAAACGCTCCATATTTCGTAAAAAGATGTACTCATTACCATACCCTTTGTCCTTAAGAAACTCATCGATGTAGTTCAGTGGAGTACCGGTCCTCTTTAAGCACGGTAAAGGTTATAAATAAAAGAGGGCTTTTGAATTCTTACAGGATCTGTGCCTTCGATGATTTCTTCCTCTTTTTGATGACCAACATCCTATGGACTAGTGAAGGAGATGGACTCTGCTGAGAATGTTGTGGGCTCTGCTGCTGACTAGGAGTCTCTTCTTCCTCGATGAGATCAAAGTGAGTAGGCCCCTGACGCATTTTCTGCGGTCTATTGCTTGCGATCCTCGAAGACTTCCTTTGAGACGACATCTTTCACAGTCTTCGGAAGATTCCAAACATGTTTTTCCCAAGAAAGATGACAATTTTTTGAAGATTAAACAAGAAAAGAAGACACAAGTGAAAGATCGATGCTTTTTAGGGTTTTTGGAGTAAAGCGAAGAAGAACCGTTTGTATATAGGACAGTCGAAGAGAGGCATTCGGAACGTCATAAAAGTAAGTAAAAAGATGCCTTTTAAAAATAACTGCCTTTTTCAAAAGCTAGATAACTGCCATTTAAGATTAACTTCATTTTCGAAAAAAAAAATTGCGATAATCACGGAAATAGCAAAAATCAATTATGGACAGATAATCGTACCTTTTCGAGATTTAATTTGAGAGAGAATAAAATAACTTACAGTAAAAAAAAAAACTCGATTGTCTGAGTCTGAGAGTATCTAGATTTTAACCTCTTCAGACTTCAAGATGTTGAGTTTGGAACGAATAACCTCAAATTGATTTTTCTCCAAAGGCTTTGTAAATATATCTGCTAGTTGATTTTTTGAGTCAACAAACTGAATCGAAACTTCTCCATTCTGAACATGATCTCTAATGAAGTGATGTCAAATCTCTATATGCTTTGCTCTTGAGCGAAGAATTGGATTCTTGGTCAGATTGATTGCGCTAGTGTTGTCACACATAATCTCCGTGCATGAATCTTCAATTCCAAAGTCTCTTAATTGTTGTTTTATCCACAGAATTTGTGAACAACAACTTCCAAGAGCTACATACTCTGCTTATGATGTAGAAAGAGCTACTGTATTTTGTTTCCTTGAAAACCAAGACACTGTCCTGCTTCCAAGTAGTTAACAGGTACCCGATGTGCTCTTTCTATCAACTCTGCATCCGGCTAGGTCTGCGTCTGAATATCCATGAAGAGTAAAGTCTCCATTTTTAGGATACCAAAGACCAAAGTTTGAAGTAGATGCAATATATTTGATAATGCGCTTTGCGGCACTTAGATGAGATTCTTTAGGGTCTGCTTGAAATCTGGCATAAATGCAAACACTAAACAAAATGTCAGGTCTAGAAGCAGTAAGATAAAGAAGTGAACCAATGATACTCTTGTATAGCTTCTGGTCAACTTTCTTTCCTCCTTCATCTTTGTCTATCTTCAAGGAACTTGACATTGGTATGTCAGTCTTTTTGCAATTTTCCAGTCCAAACTTTTTGACAAGATCATTAGCATATTTTTTTTGATGAACAAAAGTTCCTTCCTTCAATTGTTTCACTTGAAGCCCAAGAAAGAAGGTTAGTTCACCCATCATGCTCATTTCAAATTCATCCTGCATAGTCTTAGAGAATTTCTTGCACAGACTTTCATTAGATGATCCAAAAATAATATCATCTATATATATTTGAACAAGCAGAAAGCTTTTGCTTTCTCTTTTAATAAATAGAGTAGTGTCTACTTTACCTTTAACAAAGTCATTTTGAATTAAAAACTTACTCAGCCTGTCGTACCAAGCTCGATGTGCTTGTTTTAAACCATATAAGGCATTTTTCAGTTTGAATACTGAGTCTAGTTTTCTTGGTCTTCAAACCCAGGTGGTTGTTCCACATAGACTTCCTCATGGATAGATCCATTCAGGAAAGCGCTTTTGACGTCCATTTGGAATAACCTGAAATTCTTATAACAAGCAAAAGCAAGTAATAATCGAATTGCTTCTAACCTTGCTACTGGTTCATAAGTCTCATCATAGTCATCTCTTCTTCTTGCATATATCCCTTAGCCACGAGTCTTGCTTTATTTCTTACGACCTTTCCTTTCTCGTCCATCTTGTTCCTGAAGACCCATTTAGCTCCAATAACAGACTTACCTTTCGGTTTAGGAGTTAATTCCTAGACATCATTAATACTGAATTGCCTGAGCTCTTCTTGCATAGCTTCAATTTAGCTTTCATTAGATAAAGCTTCTTCTATGCTTTTAGGTTCTATTTCAGAAACAAGAGCCACAACACTAGACTCTTCGCGCCTTTTGGATATTGTGCGAATTCCTTCATTAATGTTGCCAATAATAAGATCTTTGGGATGACTGGACTTATGCTTCCAGTTGCTGGTTGATTTGTCAGGTTGATAATCACTTCCTTCATTTGAATCTTCAATAATCATTTGTTGCTGGTCTTTAGAAGTCTGAGCTGCTTCCTGAAATTCAGACTTTGTAGAGTCTGTTTTCCCAATATGCATGGTGTACATAGATCAGACTTTTGGTATGACAGATTGGGTAAACCACGAACAAGCTTCTTTGCTGAAATTTTGGCTATTTGCTTCATATTGATGTGCCTAAGTTTTCTGTGCCATAAGTTTGCTTTATCTTGAATTGAAATTAGACATTGCGATTCATCTGGTTTGACATCCAAGAGGTAGATATTTCCATGTCTTCGACCCATGAATGACTGAGTAGAGTCTTTACTGGTTCCTGAGCATATTCCCTCTTGAAAACTGATTTTGAAACCAGTATTGCATAGCTAACTGATACTGAGCAAATTGTAGTTAAGTCCTTCCACTAAGGAAACATTGCTGATTGTGAGGTTTCCAATCTTTACAGTTCCAAATCCCACAATTCTTCCTTTGCTGTTTCCTCCAAATGAGACTTTTCCACCATTTACTTGAACAAGCTTTATGAAGCAATTTGAATCTCCTGTCATATATCTTGAGCATCCACTATCCAGATACCATTTTACATTTTTCTTGATAATGACCTGCATTTAAAAAAGAGACTTAAGCTTTCTTTGGTACCCATATTTTCTTGGGTCCATTGATGTTAGTATGATATGCGATTTTTGCCCATACTTTCTTAACAGGTTTCCAAACTATAGGACATTCTTTCTCAAAATGATCTAAACTATTGCACTTAGAACATCTGAGAGTATTACGACCTATTGGTTTTACAAAAACATTTTTGAAATGATTTTTGTAAGCATCTCTTGAGGGTCTTTGCTTAATTCTTTCATTCACTTTAGGAAAATCAATTAAATGAATGGTTTCTACTGTCATTCCCAAACCAGATTTATTGAAATAAGGTCTTTGTACTGAAAGAATATTCTCAAGTTTCTCAGATCTTATTGAAAATCTTTTTGAAATATTTGATATGTCATTTTTTAAAAATACATTTTCTTTTAAAAGATTATCTTCACTTTCTTTAAGAGAAGAAACATTTATGTCTAAACATTTCACCTTTTCTTTCAAAACATTTTCCTGTTGTTTAAGTGTAGAATTTTCCTTTTTGAGTTCGGAAATCCTTTTAAGAGAAGTCTTAAAACTAAACTACAACTCATCAATGTATTTAGAAACTTTAATAGGGATTTTGAAGTTACTCACCTCAAATTGACTGTCTGAATCTAAGTCTGTCTCGGAGTTTGAGTCTGAATCCGATTGTGCCATCAAACATATATTGGCATAATCATCATCACTTTCTTCACACTCTGTATCACTCCAGGTTTCTGCTTTAAGAGCCTTTCGATACTTCTCAGCTTTTCCTTTCTTCTTCCTCAGAAGAGGACAGTTGGGTCTGATGTGTCCCTTTTTCTTACATTCAAAGTAGACTACATCTTTGTTTGATTCATCATCCTCAACAAACTTAGTCTGTTGCTTTTGAAAACTCTGTTTCTTTGGATTGAATCTTCTTCATTTTCTGTTCAGCTTTCTAAATCTTCTTATCATGAGAGCAAGCTCCTCATCATCCATATCGTCTTCAGAATCTGTAACATCATAATCATCATTGGATTTTAATGCAATGGATTTCTTACCTTTAGGATCTTCGTCTTCATTGATTCGCTCTACTTCATAAGACTGAAGAGTCCCAACCAACTCATCAACAAATAGTGGCATGATTCTTTGTGTCTCTCTTATTGAGGTCTTTATGTGATTCCAATCTTTGGAGAGTCCACGCAGTAGCTTGTTTACCTTCATGGGATCCGAAATTGGTTGACCTTGATTTTCAAGACCATTCACGATTTCTATAAAATGACTAAACATGTCAGTTATAGATTCTCCTGATTTCATTTTGAAGGCTTCGTATTGACCGAGGAGAATGTTGATTCTAGTCTCTTTCACTCGATCGGTTCCTTCATAGGTAATATGTAATCTATCCCAGACTTTTTTCGCTGTAACACAAGAAGATATTCTGTTATATTCAGTAGGTGACAAAGCACAATATAAAGAATAAATTGCTTTTGCATCAAGAGCTTGTCTCTTGATTATCTCTTCTTGAGTCATTTCACTAGACTCAACAGCTTCTTTTCCTCTTTCTGAGACAGGTGCAGCTTTAGGAATAATTCCCTTTTCCACAACGTCCCATTCCAGATGATCCTTTGATCTTAGGAATGCCTTCATTTTGTTGTTCCATATGTTGTATTCCTTTTCATCAAAGTAAGGCGGTCTGGTATTGCTTTGCCCTTCTACCAGCCTTGGAGCTAACATACTAGCCATGGATCTTTAACTCTGAAGTAGAACACTTCAAACAAAGTGAGTACACAGGCTCTGATACCAACTGAGATAGCTAGTATAAGCACCTAGAGGGGGGTGAATAGGTGCAAAAATAATTTCTCGTGATATGTGAGCAATATTAGAAAATAACAATGAAGTTCGCCTTTTTGTTATCACAAGTAATTATGATCAAAGTAAAACAGAGAGTAGGGAAGAGAAATGAACACAAGGTTTATGTGACGTCCTGAAATTCGACCCCGTTTCGATAAAGTGAAATGGGCATTTCGTCGGCGTGCCTATAGCCTTTTTCTCTGAGCTGATCACTCACGAGTTAACTAACCTATTGGGTAAAGCCGTTAAGGGATGTATCAGCTGTAAAATCCCTAAAAGCTACCTAATTGGTTGGATTGAGCTAAAATCACGTCTGATCGATTTTTAACCACGAAATTGAACTCGATTTCGGGAATCGAATTTTAAGCGCGTCATAATTCTTATTTTTAGGATCCTGTCTCATCGCTCGTCAATTTATTGACGAGTCCGAAATTTCAATAAAGAAATTATCGGAAGAAAATTGAAGCCCAAGTGAAAATAGAAAGAGAAAAGGAAAATTGCATAAAGGCATTATGCATTTTTGTTTTTCTTTTTCTCTTCCTTTCCCTTTTTTCTTTCTCTCTTTTCTTTTCCTCTCCTTTTTCCCTTTTTCTTTCTCTCTCTTCTCTCTCCTCCCCTCCCCCTCGTGCGAAAACCCTCCCCACCGACTGCCCCAGCTGTCTCCCTCTTTCTTTGACCAGTCAAGCTTATCCTCTTTCCTCTTCTCTCTCTCATCTCTCTCTTCCGCACACTCTCTCCCTCGACTTTCTTTGCTGTGCGAACAGAACCAAAACCAGAAGCCCGGAGCAGGAGCAACACAGCTCGCCGTCGCCGCCCGTCCCGCCGCCGCACCGCCGCTCGCACGCCCGCCCGTGCGCCCGCCGGCCCGCCGTCCGTCGCTCGCTGCAGCGCTTCCCCCAAGCAGACCCAGCTGCTGTTCGCTTCTGTTCCAGCTCCGACCAGCCCATCTCCGGCCACTTCCGGCCACCGCCAGCCCCGCCGGACCTCCCCCGTGACCCCCTCGCCCTCCGCCGGCCTTCCCCCGCCGCCCTAGCCGCCGGAGCAGCTCCGTTCAGCCGCGGCCAGCAGACCCACGAAGTGGGTTTCAGCCACTTCGGGCCCGCTTTTGGGCCGTTTCCCGGCCCTGAACCCAAGCCGTGCTTTGGGAACAATCGTTCCTCGCGTCGCCGCCATCAGATTGATCCGATTTGCGCGCGATTTGGTGAGTAATCTCACTAATCCAGGATTATTGGCTAATTATGCTTTAAGCTGGTTTAGATTTAATTAATTATGGTTAGGTTGTTAGATTAGAATAAATTAGCAATTATTAGTCAATTGTGATGTGATTTAGATAAATTGATTGTGTAATTAGCAAGTAGACATGGTCTACTATTTATTGGAGGTGTCTCGGGATTTTTCCCGACCCTTAGTGGGCTCCAATTAGGCTTTTCGGGCCTAAGTGGATTGTTTTGTATTTAAATATTAATTTTCGGAATTAAATTAAATAATTATTTATTTTCCGAAAATTCAAGGGAGATGGCCCGGGACCGGAAAATTGTGCTGATGACTGTGGTGAAGTCCGTTTATTTAATCGGGCTTTAATTTGAGCTAAATGGGATTTTTAATATTAATTATTTAATATTCGAAATTAATTAATTAATTATTTATTTTCCGAAAATTCAACTGAGATGATCTGGAACCGGAAAATTATGCTGATGAGCGTGGTGAAGTCCGTTTATTTAATCGGGCTTTATTTTGAGCTAAATTGAATTTTTAATAATAATTATTTAATTTTCAAAATTAATTATTTAATTAATTATTTTTCAGAAATTAAGAGGTTGATGGCCGACGACCGAAATCTCGTGCTGATCGTCGTGGCACAGTTCGTTTATTTATTTGAGCTCTACGTTGTATGGAATTGAATAAATTGTGATATTTTAGGGATTTACCCTAAATTGATTGGAATTGATTGTGATTGAATTGTTGATCGATAAATGGCCAAGTATGTTATTAAGCATTTATAATGCTTTGTTGACTTGATTTAATTATTTGATTGAGAAATCGTTGGGCATTGGTTGTCGGTATTGAAAGTAAATTGGTAACCACTGCAAAGAGGACACGTGGCTTGGTGAATTGGAATGTCACCTTGAGAATGCACGTGAGTTCAGTGGTTGAATATGTCACCTTGGCGAAAAGGTCGCCTGAGAGAATGCACGTGGCTTGGAGACTCGGTATGTCGTCCTGGAGAATGCACGTGGCTCGGTGACAGGATTTGGCATCTAAAAGGACACGTGGCTCGGTGATCTGATGCGTCACTTTGGTAAGCGAGTACCTTAGAGAATGCACGTGGGTCCAACATTCCGGAATGGCATCTAAAAGGGCACGTGGCTCGGTGAATTGATACATCACCTTGGTGAGATAGCACCTTAGAGAATGCACGTGGGCCCGGACATCGTAAAAAGGACACGTGGCTCGGTGGCTTGATGTACCACCTTGGCGAAGAGGTCGCCTTAGAGAATGCACGTGGGTCCGAGGTTTGAGGCACGTGACTCGGAGACTTGGAAGGTCGTCCTGGAGAATACACGTGGCCTAGTTTTTAAATATCCCACAGTGGGGATTGAATTGTATGACATGTAATCGACTAGTTCGATTTGTTGGAAGCGAATGGCTGTTTATTGTGAATTGTACTGACTTGCAGGTAGGATCAGAGGCCAAGGTAAGTCCTCTGCCCTATGCGTGTTTAGGCAGCCTTTAGTATAATAGTTTTCTAATCGGGCTTAGTGGGGTAGAACTCGCTGAGACGTAGTCTCATCCCAGTTTGGGGAAACCATTTCAGGACCCCGCTGAAGAGCTGAGGAGGAGGAATCCGAGAAGGAGAACTCGGAGGTGAGATCTGAAGAAAAGGATTTTTGGAAGAAGAAGACAATTCTGAGAGAGGCCTTGAGTACGGCCTAGTTTATCTAAGTTTCTGTCTTCTTTTGAGATCTCTATTTTGATGTGAATAGAGTTTAGAATAAAAAGTTGTGAAGCGTTATGGTTTGTGTTTTGTATAAAAGTGTGGTTATAAATTTCAATATGAAAAATATGGCCCTGCTTTTCTATCCCATCGTTTTATTGTCTGGGGATTTTAATTGCTTCCGCATGTGCTAATAAATGAAAGGGTCGGCGATACATTGTCCTGGGATATCGCATTATAAAATCGACCAAGGTAGAAGGATGTGTGCGTGCCCGAGGATCGGGGCGTGACAGTTTATAGTGGTTCGGCTTATTCCAAGCCTACGTCCACTCTTCCGCACTGACAGCCCATCGGCTGGATTTCACTATGAACAAAAGAGTTATTACAACAAAGCTCTCCTTGATTCCACAGTGTAGATACTACACCACACTTCCTCAAGGTTTCTCTAGAATATAAACTCTCTTTTGCATACAAGATTTTGCTCAGCAAATGAATTGACTAAGAACAAGGAGCTTCAGACTTTAGAATTTTTCTATCGCGCACACACTCGAACAACTGGAAGGTCTTCCTTTTATACTCCTTTATGCCATCATACCCGTTGGCACTTACCAAAGGAATTCTTCCAATTTACCCGTTGGACGGAATCAATTAGGAAGATCATTCGAGCTATTTAAGGAACATGTTAATAGCCCATCAATCCTGTTTGCCCATACAATCAGGATCTCGGTTTTCATAAGTAGAACCTTCCAAACAGAACTCCCTCTGTTTTTTTCTTTCCTCACTTTCATGAATTCTCTCATGCTTGCTCTTTTCACGATTTTTTTTTTGCGAATTCTCTCCCCCTCCCCCTCGTACGAGAAAAGTCCCCCTTTTTATATGCAACTAAATTGAGCCCACATAAGGAAGAAGCAAAATTTCCTCCTTCTTTTCAATTGTATCTTGTATGGTCAAGGCATAATTTTCATGATTTCGTTTCATTTTCTTTCTTTTTTGTTCACGCCTATCGACAATTGAAAGATTTGATGTTTCTTTTATTATGTCGAAAATACATATTACCCAAATATTAACGCCAAATATATATCACATCTGAAATATTCAATCGAAATCTTCCAATTTTTTCAACGAATATACCTCTTGGTATATATCGTTTGAATATATAAAAAATTTACTGAATATATCAAATGTGCCTAAAATTATATGCTATGCAATTTTATTTCATTCTTTTTTTTTGAGTAAAATTAACTCATTTTTTATGCAAAAATTTAGGTGTCAATACCAAAGCATTGCTTATGGCAAAACTTTTTCTTGTAGAAAATAAGTAGGCATCATGGATCTTCTCACATGAGGTGGAGGGGGAGATTGTTGGCGGCTGCGTCTGCCTCCTACCTAACATTGAAAAAAAAAAGAAATAAATAGAAGAGAAGAAAAGTCAAAAAGCAAGTTAAAAGAGAGAGAAGGCTTCGTATGTGTGTCGGCAAGTAAGGAGAGAGAAGAAAAAGTGTGCCCAAAAAAAGTGAAGGGCAGCGGAGAAAGAAGGCGAGAAAACAGAGCTCCCGAAAGCGTTCGTGGATAAGAGGAAGAAAAAGGCTGGAATCTTTATGGCCTTGATTCGAAAGCCAAACGTTGACGGAATTGGCTCAAATTTGAGTATGTTGTTCGTGAGACCGAGAGCTATGAGGTGATTGGTTTCGTTTGTTGAGAATTACCTCCGAATTCTCCAATCGCGGTTAGGATTTTTTTACTCCGAATTTGTTTATCCACTTGTGTGGTGAGAAAATATGGTTATAATATTGATGTTGAGTCTTTAATGTGTGACTAGAGAAAAAAAATACTTTGTATATCCTGCTATTCTTGGTGATTAATGGATATTTTTTAGCAGTCCGTGATTTTTCTAGTGTTGGATTTTCCATATTAAATCATTGTTGTCGTTATTCGCTTTGCCTACTTATTGTTTCGGCATTATATTTGCGTATTGTTAGGTTATATATTGCTGATTGTTGCTGAAGTTAAGAGACTTTCGATTGATTTAGTTTCAGGAGAAAAATTGATCCCGGATTAAATTTAGTTTGTGGTGAATTGTGTCCCCAGGTTCTCCCTAGCATCTTGAACCACTTAATATTTTCTCGACATGTAGTGGGCCTTTTGGGGTTTCAAATGTTGATTTTCAGGACTGCTATGTATCGCATTGGTTCACGAGAAGTCATGGTCTTTATAAACTTTTGGTGATGTTCGGCCTTAAAATTATGAGGTATACCCATCATTAATCGAACCATTTACATTACAGGAAATTTGTATGGATACTCATGTTTTGAATAGGGTTTAGTATGGGTCTCATTATTTCTTGATACTTTGCATATTGATAATGCATTTTAATCTTATTGGAAAGACTAAAAAATAAAGCAATGTCCTATATAAACTGCTTCTCACTCCTATAGCATAATATGAAGGAAGTTTAACATGTATCAAATATTATTTCTCTGCATTTTACGTCCTCGCAGAATCACAATTATACAACGGGTACAATTCCACTATTCCGTACTAAGAAAAGAGTTGGTAAGTGTGAAAAAACAAAAACTGACAGCTGGCCAAAGTTATGTATCCTGTTTCATTTGAATTGTCCTCTTTCGGACAAGAAATACGAAATTCTTCATTTTTATTATTTATAATGTATGATATACCTGGATTTTGCAATATATGAAAATTCCTCTTTGTCGCTGTTATGCACATAGGGATGTATTTCCTATGCAATCGACAACTATTGCAATTTTGAAAGATGATGATGATGATGATCATAATAATAATCTTCAAAAGAAATACTTAATAGGAATAGTTACACTGCTGATTTGTAACATTAAGACTCGTAAAAACTAATGGTATTGAATGGGGCGAGCACTTAGGAAATGGAAGACTCTTAGTTGGAAGCATGACGAGTGAAAAGCGTAAGAAAACTTCTCATTGCGAGAAAAACGAGCAACATCTTGTTAATTACAAATCCAAGCGGCACTCATTAAGGACAGTACTAGAATACTTGCATTGACATATTTATGTAGACATAAATTAGTTTCTAGCAATCCGACCAAAAAAGGAAAAATAGTTTCAAGGAATAAAATTTACAATAGATTATTTGTTTCTGTTACAATGGAAAGGCACACATTCCCGATAATCAGAGAAGCTGAATTTCTGCAACATGATGATTGTGCGGTGGCCGGTAGCCCCTCCTCGTAAATTTCATGGTTAATTAATGGTGATTTGATTAGAATTTAAACAGGTTATGTGTCAAATTAGGACACGTTCACGAAGTCAAGGTCTTGGTCGAGTACCCAATTCCAAAGTCTCTAAGGTAATTGAGTTTCATTTTCATGTACATGGGTCGTCTACACAATCAAGAGAAGTCTTGGTCTTCTGTTGTTTATGTGATGTCTGATCTTTAGCTAATGTGAAGGAAACATCAATTTCGAAATTTGCCGCCTTCAACTAAAGAGAAACGATCCTCCAAATACGTAGCGAATTTCCTTAACAAGCGATGCATTCATGGTAACAACACATTATCACTCATCGTACGTTTCGATCTTACTAAAAAGACAGAAAAATAAACGACCATCTGATAAATGCTTCTCACTACTTGGTAATTGTTACCCAGGAAAATTTTAGCCTAGCTAGTATAAAAAAAATTAACATGACTTAAAAATTGCAAGGGCCGCATACTTCATGATCTCAACCATGTTCGCCAATTTGCAGCATCATTTCATCAACCGACTCTTCACTTGGTGAAACTTATTTGCTTGTTTTGGGACAAGTACCTCATGATCCTTGCTCTTCGTGTGGACTTGAAGAATTTTCTGTCGATCCACCTTCCCACCATAGTCCTCGATTTTTTCCTTGGAGCTGCGCAAGTGAGATAGAATAGAAGGGCTTCGCCAACGCTAGTTTTGGAGCTAGAAAAGCTTCCGAAACTTGTTTCATCGTGGGTCGCAACTTTGGATTGCTATTTAAGCAAGCAAGCGCTAGAGAAACTACCAGAATGATACTTCTTGCGATAGAATTCTCTCTTGGGATTGGCAAGCGTGGATCCAATATTTGATGTAGCATAATATCTTCTCTGAAGAGAGTGGACAACATTAAGATGATCTCACCTAGATGCTCACCCATTATAATTTCCATTGCTACCACCCCGAAGTTGTATACGTCACATTTCTCATTGACGACCAAATTGTAAGCAAGCTCTTAAAAAAAACATAAGGTCATAGATTAGATGAGGCTCGAAACAAAGTTCACAATCTTAGTTAGTGCATTATCAAATGATAAATATGTAAGTGTGCTGAAGTGTCAACATGTTATTACCACATGGGGGGTGTTAAGTATATTGATCTAGCTATGTGCCTCCAGTAATAACATTCCACAAAAATATGGACAATTGATGCTTACCCGGTGCTATATATCCATGAGTGCCTGCAATATTTGCAGTGATATTAGATGAGAAATTAGGTTCTAGGAGTCTTGCTGTGCCGAAATCTGATAGGAAAGCTTGCATTTTGTTGTCTAACAAAATGTTGTTTCTAGATATGTCTCGATGAACGATTGGCCGAGCGCAATCATGATGCAGGTAGGACAAGGCATGTGCCATATCCCATACAATGACGAGTCTTTTAGACCAATCTAGTTCCATCGCTTCAATGTCATCTCTCAAAGCACAAAATAGACTCCCCCTTTCCATGTACTCATAAACCAAGAACATGCTTCGATTGTGTAATGCTTCTATGTCGTACTTCAGTCAAGTGCTTCACTTCATTTCGGAAGCTCTTGTCGAAAGATGGGTCCTCTGCTTCATGATGGTGAAGTTTCTTCAATGCCACGATTTTCCCATTAGGCAATCGCGCTCTATAGACACTACCGTTGTGACATCCAGAATTTTCGGTATTAATTTCAATTGAATTAATCAGGTCATTTCTATGCAATTGGAGCCGGGGATTAAAATGGAATACAAAATTGAGATGTGAGGTGAGCTATTGGATGAGGAGAATATTCAATTGAAGCATTGAATAAATTAATGGGGGTCAATTTGATTTAATTCAAGAGGAATTAAGGCCCAATTGGAAAGAAAACCTAGCAAATTCGTATGCCCATAGACCCAATATTTTAAATTACCTTAAAGCTTCTAGAAGGGGCATTTTTGGCAAGGAAAATGGAGTGGAAGACAGCTGGTTCGGTGGGGCCAGAGAGAGAGAGAGAGAGAGAGAGAGAGAGAGAGAAGAGGAGAAAACCGATTTCCCTCTCTCCCTTGTCGAGCTTTCCCTCCATCTTCCTCCTGGATGTGCGACGCCCTTGCAAGCCGAAGAAGCCACCAAGCAGCAACCAGCAGCACCGTCCATCGCTGTTCGTCGCCCGTGCACGCCGTTGCAGTCGTGCCTCACCGCGTGCACCTCGGCCCTTCTCTCTCCCTCCTGATGATGCTGTTGATTTCTTCTTCCTCTTCTTGGTGCTGTCCGACGTCCTAGCAGATCTGAGGACGTCGAAGCGGCCAGCAGCGTTGAAGGAGTCGCGGCCACGCCGGAGCTACCTTCGCCGTCGTACCGGAACGCTGCCGCCGTCCGTCTCCTGCTCGCCCACTTGAACGCCGTCCACCTTCTGTCTTCCCCTCCGTTCGCTGCTCAGGGTTCCAGATCTGGGAGGACACCGGAGTTGGGGCATCAGCTGGCGTTGCTGGACCGGAGCCGCTGCACCGCCGCCCGCGCGACGCCGTGCGCTCCGCCGCTGCTCCGCTCAACTCGGTCTCCCTCTCGCCCAGCTCGTTGTTCCGGAGCTGTTGTCCAACCCCTGTTCTGCCCCTGTTCAGCCCTGTTTTGCCTCTGCTCGGTCCCGTTTAGCCACCTACGGCCGCCGGCCGACCACCTCCGGCCACCGTCTACCCCGCCGGAGCTCCGCCTCGCCCTTAGCCACCCTTGGCCGCTTCAATCGGCCCCGGAACGGCCCCAACCAGCAGCGCACAGAGAAGCAGAAAAATGGGTATGACAGTGGGTTTTGGCCCGTTTTGGCCGCCTTCCCGAGCTCGGATGCTCGGCCCGCTTTGGGAAGAATTGTTCCTCGCGTCGCCGTCGTCGGATTGATCCGATTTGCGCGCGATTTGGTGAGTAATCTCACTAATCCTGGATTAGTTGGCTAATTATGCTTTAGTTTTAATTAATTATGTTTAGGTTGTTAGATTAGAAGTAATTAGCAATTATTAGTCAATTGTGATGCGATTTAGATAAATTGATTGTGCAATTAACAAGTAGACGTGGTCTACTATTTATTGGGAGTGTCTCGGGAATTTTCGGACCCCTAATTGAGCTTCAATTTGATGATTCGGGCCTAAGTGGGATTTTTGGCATTTAAATATTAATTTTCGGAATTAAATTAAATAATTATTTATTTTCCGAAAATTCAAGGGAGATGGTCTGGAACTGGAATATTATGCTGATGATTGTGGCGAAGTCCGTTTATTTGATCGGACTTTATTTTAAGCTAAATTGAATTTTTAATATTAATTAATTTTCGAAATTAATTAAATAATTATTTATTTCCTGAAAATTCAATTGGGATGGCCCATTACCAGAAAATTATGTTGATGACCGTGGTGAAGTCCGTTTATTTAATCGGGCTTTATTTTGAGCTAAATTGAGTTTTTAATATTAATTATTTAATTCTAGAAATTAATTAATTAATTATTTATTTTTCGGAAATTAAGTTTGAGATGACCGATGACCGGAATTTCATGCTGATTGTCATGGTGTGGTTCGTTTATTTATTCGAGGCTTAATTTGTGAGAAATTGATTTATTAGTGATTTTAGGATTTATTCCTAAATTGAATAATCTTTGGTTATTACTTGAAGAATAATCGGGCATCGGTTGATAATGCCAATATATTGAAAAAGTTGCCGAGTGGGGCCGTGATGCCACTACATGCCGAGTGGGGCCGTGATACCACTACATATAGCATTGCCGAGTGGGGCTGTGATGCCACTACATGCCGAGTGGGGCCGTGATGCCACTACATGCCGAGTGGGGCCGTGATACCACTACATATAGCATTGCCGAGTGGGGCCGTGATGCCACTACATATAGTATTGCCAAGTGGGGCCGTGATGCCACTACATATAATATTGCCGAGTGGGGCCGTGATGCCACTACATATAGTATTGCCAAGTGGGGCCGTGATGCCACTACATATAATATTGCCGAGTGGGGCGTGATGCCACTAAATCTAAGAAAATTGCTCGGTGGGGCCGTGATTACCACTTATAATTAAGTTGTGTCCTAAGGACAATGATTCATAATTGGGAACTAAATTGGAATAGTTGAAATGATCGGAAGTGGTCATGTTTACTTGTAATCGACTAGGTCGATTGATCGTTGCTTTGATTTGACGTCGTGAATTACTTGACTGATTGGGAATGACCATGAGATGGTCTGATTGACTTGTAATCGACTAGGTCGATTGATCGATGATTCGATCTGAGTGTGACTTGATGTGATTCATTGATTTAATTTGATGTCGTGGATTGATTGACTGATTAGAAATGACCGCGAGTGGTCTTGTTGGCATTTAATCGACTAGGTCGATTTGATCGATGCTTCGATCAGTGATATGATTACTTGGGTGCCTATTATGAATTGTACTGACTTGCAGATGGGATATGAGGCCAAGGTACGTCTTCTGCCCTATGCGTGTATAGGCAGCCTATAGTATAATAGTTTACTAATTGGGCTTAGTGGGGTAGAACTCGCTGAGACGTAGTCTCATCCCAGTTTGGGGAAAAACATTTCAGGACTCGATGAGGAGCTGATGAGGAGGAGTCTGAGAAGGAGAACTCGGAGGTGAAACTTAAAGAGAAGGACTTTTGGAAGAAGAAGATAATACCGAGAGAGATTTTGAGTATGACCTAAAGGGGTTGAGATTCCATTTTCTTTTGTGAACTCCAATTGATATGAATAGTTATGAAGTGGTTTGTGTTTTGTATAAAAGTTTGGTTATAAGTTTCTATATGGAAAATTATGGCCCTACTTTTCTATCCCATTGTTTTATTGTCTGGGGATTTATAACTGCTTCCGCATGTGCTTAAAAATAGAAAGGGTCGGCGATACTAGTCCTGGGATATCGCATTATAAAATCGACCAAGTGAGAAGGATGTGTGCGTGCCCGAGGATCGGGGCGTGACAACCGTATCCACCAGTTCCAATGCAATATTTGATGTCAAAGTCTTCTGTTGCATTGATTATGTCTTCATATGCAATTCTCCCATCATAATTCCATATTGACAAGAAATCTCCATTTTTTTCGATTATCTCTGATTGAGTGCTCTTCATTCTACGTTGAAATATGATCAAAGGTCTCAAAACCAAATAGAAAATGAATGATATAGCCATCAGTGGTATAAGTATCGTCACAAGTACAACCCTAGACATTCTTTTGGAACCATCAGTCTTTTCCAAACCTTCATTGCCTATGAAAGCTCCATAAGGAACGTGGGCTAGGTTATCTGGAATTTTTCCCGTGAGATGATTATACGACAAGTCGATGTTATGTATGTGATCAAGAGTCGTAGGGATTGTCCCCCAAAGTGCATTATAACTCAGATTTAGGTGGATTAGACTCCTTAGATTTCCCAGTTCGGGAGGGATTGGACCTTCGATATTGTCACGATGGATGTCAATTACTTCTAAGATGGTGAGGTTTTGGAGACAGAGAGGGAACTCACAGGTTAGCCAATTGTCGGACAAGTTGAGATGCTTGAGCTTTGGGAGTGCACATATTTGAAGGGGAAAGATATTAGCGGAATTATAATCATGCAGCCCAAGAAAGGTCAGATTCGAGAGTAAAGAGAAATTCATCTTGCACCAATCAAATGTGCCCTTGTAGTTGTCCAGGCCTCCTTGTATTATGTTTATTTTGACAACGTTTCCGGAGTCGTCGCATGAAATGCCAGGCCACATGCAATATGCTAAGGAAATGTTGCTTGTGAGGGAGGCAGACCACCACTCACTGTAACGAAGAGCATTTACCTGTGTCCTCATGGCAGTATATTCCAAACCTTCATTGCCTTCGAAATATGCATAATGAACATTGAACAGATTTTGTGGAACTTTTCCCGTGAGATGATTGCACGACAAGTCGATGTACTCCAAGTTGACAAGCTTATGAAATTTGGGAACTGAACCATGAAAAGAATTGTTTGTAAGATTGAGATTG
This sequence comes from Eucalyptus grandis x Eucalyptus urophylla, assembly GCA_028830015.1. Lineage (NCBI taxonomy): Eukaryota > Viridiplantae > Streptophyta > Magnoliopsida > Myrtales > Myrtaceae > Eucalyptus > Eucalyptus grandis x Eucalyptus urophylla. The sequence goes on along the minus strand of CM054190.1, from coordinate 54,095,255 downwards.
TTTAACATGACCAAACTCTCAAGTTCATGAGGGATATTTCCCAAGAAGTTGTTGAAGCTCAAATCTAGATAAGTGATATTCTTCAAATCTCCTATTTCCGATGGAATGGGGCTAGTGAAGTAGTTTAAGCTCAGCATCAACATAATAAAGCTCTTCAATTTACCTATTTCTGATGGGATAGATCCACTTAATTTGTTCTCTTCGAGTCTTAAATATCCCAAGTTCATCAAGTTCCCTATTTCCGAAGGAATGGATCCAATGAAGGAGTTCCCAGCCAAATAGAGATGCACCAAGTTCTTCAATTTCGCTAGAGTTGTAAGGATTGAGATCACGTCAACTAGAGAATTGAAACTGAGATCTAGGTAGATCAGCGTCTTCAAATTACCCATTTCCGATGGGATAGATCCACTAAATGTGTTATCTCCCATTCTTAGATATGCCAAGTTCGTCAAGTTCCCTATTTCCGAAGGAATGGATCCATTGAAGGAGTTCCCACGCAAATAGAGTCGCACCAAGTTCTTCAACTTCGCTAGAGTCGTAGGGATCATGCCATTTAGCAAATTGAAACTGAGATTTAGATATGCCAAGTTCGTCAAGTTCCCTATTTCCGAAGGAATGGATCCATTGAAGTAGTTCCCATGCAAATGGAGTCGCACCAAGTTCTTCAATTTTGCTAGAGTCATAGGGATCATGCCATTTAGCAAATTGAAACTAAGATTTAGATATGCCAAGTCCGTCAAGTTCCCTATTTCTGAAGGAATGGATCCATTGAAGGAGTTCATATGCAAATAGAGTTGCACCAAGTTCTTCAATTTCGCTAGAGTCGTAGGGATCGTGCCATTTAGCAAATTGAAACTGAGATCTAGATAGATCAGCCTCTTCAAATTTCCCAATTCGGGAGGGATTGGACTATTGATGTAATTTTTATGAATGTCAATAACTTCTAACATGGTTAGATTTTGAAGACAAAGAGGCAACTCACCAGTTAGCGCATTGGTGGACAAGTTGAGGTGTCTGAGCTTTGGGAGTGCACATATTTGAAAGGGAATGATATCGACGAGATCATAACCAGACAGTGTAAGAAAGGTGAGATTTGGGAGTAGAGAGTAATTCATACTGCTCAAATTAACTGAGCGCCAGTAGTAGTAGTTGTTGTTGTCATCTTGCTGTGATGCATTTATTTCAACAACGCTTCCAGAATCGTCGCATGAAATACCACGCCATGTGCAATGCGACATGGAAGTGTTGCTTGTAATGTAGAAAGGCCACCACCCACTATGACGAAGAGCATCTGCCTCTATTTTGGTGGCAAGGGCAAGGAAGTTGTGGGACGAAGAGCATCTGCCTCTATTTTGGTGGCAAGGGCAAGGAAGTTGTGGGAAAGAGCAAGTGCAATAACGATCCATGTAGCTGTAGTCATCAGCTGGCAGACATGTAAGCCGATGGGTTTGCTTACAAGATTCATGCTTGAGAGAGAGAGAGGTCCTCTTCTTTTTGCTTGGGAAGTGGAGAGCCTGAGTTTGCCATGATATATGGAAGAAGGGTTATCCATAAGAAAATAACTTGAGTGGAGAGCAATTCAACATAAAGACTTGGAAGTCTCCCAAAGTCTCCCCGCACGAGACAATATTATGACGTGGTCATCAGACGATGGGGCTGTGGTTTTAGTGCAAATCTAATTCACACTTTGCAATCCGTGAACCATGCTCATGAGATCCCACTGAATTTTAACTTTTTAGATAACCTCGGTCTCACATGTGACACTTTTTTGTGTTTGAATATTGTTGTGAACCACACGTTACTTTAATTTGAACAAAAAATATTAAAAATATCACAATTTTCATGTGGCGCTCACTTTAATACCAAAATATTTTGAGCGATCAATTGAGTATTATATCAATGGAAAAATGATCACTTAAGTGTCTCCGATGATAAATTCTGACAATTCATCCTACATGGCATTTTAAATTAAACTTTGGCTCCGACGTGTTTTTTTTTTTAATAAGAGATATTGAAGTCTAATGTGAAATATTCTTTGTCTAACTAGGCAAAATGAGCAGCACAATAACGCTTCATTTAAAATTGGGGATACTTCTCTCTCTCTCTCTCTCTCTCTCTCTCTCTCTCTCTCGCTGAAAGAGCTCTGTTTCACCAAAGCAAAGCTCCACTTTCTCGATAGAGAAACAGAGTTCCTTGTTTTAGCCTCCCGTTCGTCTTCGTGAGCTCCAGTTCTCGTTCGGAGCATCTAGGGACAACGAAACTCCTAGAATCGGCGAAAAAGAGACGGGTTCTTCAAGCTCGGTGGAGGAAGAGGAGGCCTGGCAATGAAGATGAGGCCATGAGTTTTGAATTCAAAATTTTACCTTGAACATTACGTTTGACATTCCGCCAGGTGATTTTCGTGGCAAATAATCCTAGAAAATACCACTTATTGGAGTAACTACCCACGACACCTTGCTGCAGAAAAAGAAAAAGAATGTAAACAAGCATGGGTATGACGAACTTGTACGCATCCATCAAGAAGTCAAGGTCTTTGTGGGGGTTTCATATGTGTTGACTTTTGGATCAGTGCGTGGCCGATGGTTCATGGGAAGTTGTGGTCTACGCGGCACTTCTATTGGTGATGTTTGGCCCTTAAAAAAATTCTAACCCATCGTAAGGGAAAGGTCTGTCTTACCAAACTTTCTACACGACACTTTTATTGGTGATGTTTGAGCCTCAAAAAATTCTAACCCATTGTAAGGAAAAGGTCTGCCTTACCAAACTTTATTAAACTATTCAAATTTAACAGCTAATTCTCCATTGAACTCGTTCGAGCTCAAATCTAGACAAGAGAGATTAGTCAAATCTTCAATTTCCAATGGGACGGCGCAGTCCAAGCTAAGAGGCAGGATTGGACTCAAGAACACTCTGAGCTTGTTAAATTGACCAAAGATGGAGGAATGGGGCTAGTCAAGGAGTTTAAGCTTAGTTTTTTTTCCCCCAATTCTGTATTATTGATGATGATATTACACAAAATCAGAATAAATCACTACTATCATATATTAAAATTTCGAATTTTAATAAAATTAGTAGGTCTCGGGTGAATAACCATATAAGCACATCAATTTTCTTGAGTAAAAGCCACAAAAACTAGATTTTACCTTAAAAAAGTTATTGGATTCTTTGTGTAACGTTTGGATTGAAGTGGCCTAGCTTGACCTATTTAATTTAACAGAATCATGTGAGTTGGGGCCAGGTTACCTATTGATTACATTAATCATATTCCGGCCAATCAATTTAAGAGTATCCCCTTAACATGACACCACACGAACACTGGCCGTTGACACAGATTGACACCCCGACTTTCGTCCTTAATTCGCTCCTCATTCATGGGATTAGACCTCGATTCGCTTGATTACTTTAATCCGAAGAAGGTTCCTGATCTCTTCCAAAGCATGTCCATGGGACGTGCTCGGAAATTTATAAAGACAGTATGCTGCACGCTCTTTCTTTTCAATTCGAATTCCCATGAAGTAGGGAGAAGACAAAGATACCGAATTAGCTCTCTCCATTTCGATTTCCGGTTCTCAATTCTCCGACAACCCAACAAACATCAATGAATTCGTCCCCGCCGCTAGTGTTGATCGGTTTACTCGAGAGAGCCAAGTGTCGTGGCACGACTAGAACATGGTTACGTTGGATCAAACCCGTCCGGTAGCTCGAGATCCTATTGCAGAGAGACGGCAAATTTAATTAGCGGGTCGCTTAAAACTCCACAATAGAAGATGGGAGTTGATGATGTCCACTTTGGATTTTGATGCAGCCTAGCCAAGTGCGTGTGAAAACAGGCACGCGTTCAGCATTTGGGAGGTCTTCGTCGTGCACGCGCGCACTCAAGAGTCGGAGTCGGAGAAGTCGTCGGATCGACCCGGACCACATCACCGCACCGCAGGAGACGCACGGCCAAAGACAAAAGTGGATGCCTTTTTTGACTTCATTTGGCGGACGCAGAAATTTAGTTTGAGGAGCGAGACAAGGAGATAGCACCGAGCACAGAAATTTCGTGTGAACTAGACGAATTGGAACGGATGTTTCGTGAAAATAACGCTGAGTCTGATTTTGTGAATTTCTAGTGCTCGAGTCATCCACCATCACAATGGGGAAAGGTCATCGCACAGTGGTGGATGTCCCACTCAATATAACTCAAATGTTCTTGTCCCGGAATGTGGAGAATTGTTGGTTGATCACTCAATTCGCTTGGTATATCTCAACTCTTTCCGCTTCGACTCTATCGTCAATCCATCGTTTTCTACTATGAGATTGGGCAGAGCAAGCTTAGTGTCACTAAAAACAAGTGATCAAACAGTAAAATAGACAGAGCAAAGATATAAATCGGACATCGAATTTACATGATGCAGTCGAGGTGACGCGTGTCCGCAGGGAGAACATGACAATATTTCACTATAAATCAATCGATAAAACATACATTATAACTATTATTGAATCACTCAAACACTCTCAAAATTTCTTAGTCCCAATTATGCCCAACAACTCTCATAGTGTTTACCCCTCACAATTATTCACGAAATACTATCTCAATATCATAAAGAAATTAATAGATTTTACCCACAAGAAGTAATCTCTCAATAACACTTTCTGATGATATGCCCTAATGGTTTTTCAAATAAGGAAAATAGCCTATGTAATCTAGGTGATAAGTTTTTTTAGAGTCATAGCTAAAATTTTTTGACAAGCAAAATATTCTACTTATGCAATCTCTAAATTTAGCAGTTTTGGATTCATTTACAATTTAAACTAGCATACCTGCCAAAAGAAAAGGATTTAAACCAGCTTGCCAATATGGACAGAACATGTACACATCCATCAAGAAGTCAAAGTCTTTTGGGGTTTCATGTGTGTTGACTTTTGGATCATGGAAAGTCATGGTCTTTACAACACTTTTACTAGTGATTTTTGGCCCTAAAAATTTCTAACCCATTGTAAGGGAAACATGGTGGACCAATTTTTTCTGCCTCTTCTTCTTTTGACTGACAAGCCTTCAACTTAGAAAGAGAGATCCTTGTCATTCCAATCACATGGTGTGGAAATAATACCAAAGTGGATTGTGCATCCCAAACGATAGTGTGACCCTATCAAAATCATTTTTTAAAACACAAATTAGACTCCCCCTTCCATCATGTAATCATAAACCCTAAACACATAGCACTTGCGTAAGCAGAAACCATGGAGCTTCATTATGCTTCTAAATTGTACAGTCGTCAATTGTTTCACTTTGTTTCGAAAGCTCTTGTAAAAAAGATGGGTCCTCTGCTTTAGCATGGTGAAGTTTCTCCAATGCCACAATTTTCTCATTGGACAATCACACTCTATAGACACTATTGTATCATCCTCTCACTATGCAATTTTGACATCATAGTCTTTTATTGCATTACTTATGTCTTCATATGCAATTCTCCCATCATAATTCCTTATCAACAAGAAATCTCCATTTTTTCATTGTAGTCTCTAATTGCATGCAATTCGTTGCAGTTGAAATAATAGATGAGAAATGAGTGTTATAGATAAATGAGATTATCCAAACATACACATAAAAAAATGTCCAGTCCAACAGGAGCCACAACTTCGGATGAACAAGGTAAAAAATTTTCTCATGGACCATATCAAATTCTCCAGTCCCACCAAAAGGTTAACTCCCAATTATTTTAGGTGACCCTATATGTTTGTGAAATTGATTATTATTGCTTCGAGGACATTGTAGTTGTTGAGTAATTGAACATCTGTTGTTCCTTCAAATCATCCATTAATCCATTCATAAACCCCATTTTAATTATTTCGTTTAATGACACAAAAGACCACTGAGAAATTTCAAGGAATTGCAATGAAAAAGACTATCTGCTGAAATTGTATGGTATCTGGAACAAAATAACTCGAGTCAAAAACAACTTTCGACATCCTTTGCTTAAGTTCGATTTTGGAGGCCCCAAAACCTATCTACACGTTTTCCACCCCACCCGTAGTATCTGTTAAGAGTCTTCTCTCATTTGATTTCTTTGAGCCCTATGTAATCATAGTCTAAGGGGCTGTTTGGTAACCATTCAAACAGTATGCGTTCTAATTTTTTGTTCCCAGAAGTAGTTTTGGAACATAATTGCGTTTGGTAAAATTTTTGTTCCTGGGAACAAATTTCTATTTTTTTTATTCCCGAAAGTACATTTGGAACATAATCAAGAATAAAAAAAAAAAAAGTTGATTCTTGATCCGGGAACAAATCTAAGAATCAAAACCAACTATTTTTATTCTTCTATTTTCTTTTCTTCACTTTTCTTCTTCTTTATCCTGCTGCCATCATCTGCCGCCGTCCACCACTGTACGCCGCCATTTGCCGCCGCTGTCGCTGGTCGCTGGAACCGATCCAGCGAGCTCGCCAGGCTAAGGCGAGGTCTAGCGAGCTCACTGGAGGCAAGCCTAGCCATTGACGAGGCCCGTCTGGCCCCGACGAGGCTCGCCCAACCCTGTTGGTGGCCAGGCGAGCCTCGCCTAGCCCTGGCGAGGCAAGCCTGGCCGAGGTTGGGCTTGCCTCGCGACACCTAGCCCTGCCAATGGCTAGGCGAGCCTCGCCCAACTCCAGCGAGGCTCACTTGGCCATTGGCAAGGCTAGGCAAGCCTCGTCGGTGGCCAGGTGAGCCTCGCCCAACCTTGGCGAGGTCGGCCTAGCCACCGGCGAGGTTGGGCGAGCCTCACCCAGCTATTGGTGAGGCTCAGCCGACGAGGGCCAGCCTCGCCGAGGGCCGGCGATGCTCCGATGAGGTCGCCAGTCCGGCGATTGGCCAGAAGTAGAAGAAGAAGAAGAAAAGGAGAAAAAGGAAAAAAAGAAAAAGAAAAAGAAAAAAAGTTAAAAAATAATTTAAAAATTAAAAGAAATTGATTTGGAACAAAATCAATAAGCACAGTACCAAACATAATTTTATTCCAGAATTAGAAATTTTGAACAATTATCAAACGGCTTAAAATTCTTGGAAATTGTTCCGGGGAATAGAATAAAAAAGAATCATTTCAGATTAGAATCTGTTCTCGAGAACGGAATTGTTATCAAACACGCCCTAAGGAGATCACTAAGAGTGCAGTGGCATCCAGCAAAGAATGTTGAATAGGATTTGTTGTGGATGGTTTGCGATAGCATCTCTAAGCTCCATCAAAATCTCTACTTCTTTAGGGTACACACCAGTCAGTCAACACTATGGTGAGCAACTTGGAACCTGAGAACCAGCTGGTGGGAACCTGTTAGGTTTCAGACTTCAAGGTATGCAAGATAGGTTCCAAATTCCAAAAATTAGAGAACATGTTTTGACGGGTAAGTTTCAGGTTCTAGGTTGGTGAAACTAGGAACTTGGAATTTGGAACCTAGAATTTAGAATAAGTTTTTGTGTTATTTTTATCTATGTTTTCGTGCAATCCTTTGATATTCCATGGCTTTCGATGATGAGTGTATATTTTGAAACCACTAATCTGAACCTTTATTTTATGACTAAGACTTTTACTTTATTAATATTCCATATTTTCCCAATCGAAATATAAGTTATGATCTGTGAATTGTAACAGCAAGTGGTAACTATTAAAGGTGATAATTCACTGTAGTATTCAATAAGTAGGTTTTAGGTTTCAGGTGGAACTTGTCACGCCCCGATTCTCCAAGCGCGTGCCCATCCCTCTGCAATCGACTAAATAGCGACGTCCTAAGATGCATCGCTAACCCATCCATTTTAATGCACATGGGGAAGTAGATAAATAATCCCCAGACAACAATTCAATGGGATAGAAAAGTAGGGTCATAATTTTGAAAACCAACATCACACTTGTGTGTGTGTGCGCGCGCGTGTACATGTAACAACCCGAGTCATATACATACAATACAAACCACTCTATTCACAAGTTTACAAAACAAGGGGAGTTTAGCAACTACGAGTCCTCATCCTCCTCTCCATCATCCTCCACCCTCCAACTCGAGCCTTTAGCAGACAGTACCGGAGACTCTAGTACTTCAAAAATCGGGTTCACCATGTCTACTACCGAGCCTTGAGGAGGATTTGCAGTACCCTTCCTAAAAGCGATCTCCAAAACATACAGAAGTATCTCAGACTCCAGTATGGGACCATCTCTCTGGCCATCCTAAGCTTGGCGGTACCATGATCGGTATCACTGGGGCACCTAGTGGGTGAGACCCTCATCGACCCAGACTATAGACCTCTTACCAGCTCATAGGTCTAGCCCCTAGGGCTCCCATGCAACGGAATATAAGATGTCTGCTCTGTAACCTTCTTAAGCCATCCAAAAAACTCAGGAGCTACCATCTATGGACCTAAAATGTTATCTCATAATGGAATGAGATAACGTCTTAGCGAGTTCTACCTCCTAAGACCTGACTAGGAAGAAAATACGTATTGAGGGCTGCCTAAGCACAAACACGAGTCGGACGACTTACTTTGGCCTCAATCTCTTCCTGCAAATCAATACAATTGAATAATCATCCAATCGTTTCACTCAAACAATTCAATCAATCAGATCGAACTATCGATCAATTGACTCAGTCGATTACATGTCGACAAGACCAATCCTTGGTCATCTCAATCGATACTATCTATAAAGTCCGACCACCTTATAGACAGCTTACTCTAAGCTGAAATAGATAGTATAGCTCACCAAAAGCTACCGGATATACCGATATAGTATACGAAATATGCTCGCCAGAAGCTGCCAGATATACTGATAGTATACAATATATACATGCTCACCAGAAGTTGCTACATATACTGCTATAGTATACTAAATATGCTCACTAGAAGCTGCCACATATACTGTTATGGTATATTGAATATGCTCACCAGAAGCTGCCACGTATATTGCTATAGTATACTGAATATGCTCACTAGAAGCTGCCAGACCAGAGTTCATAGGTTGATATAATATATCATTCTAATCATCAAACCATTTCGCCATTCTTATTATACTCGATAAAATACTCATGTGTGGGTACATGGTCAGTCTTAGCCAAAATATAATGTTTTCACTTTTGAACATCCCATTAGTTTCAGCAGTCTCAAAATAGATTTTTGGCGCTATAGACCGACGCTCGATAATTTTCCAATTAATTACCAAAATTATCGATTTTTTGGAAAATTACCCACGATCAGAAACCACACTTAATTTGCACAAATTAGAACTCAATTAAATAAATGAATCACACCACTGCAATCAGCATAAAATTCCGATCATCGGCTATCCCGGTCTAATTTCCGGAAAATAAATAAATAAATAAATAAATAAATAAATAATTACTAAACATAATAATTAAATGCAAATAAATAGAACTTAAGCCCATAAAACCTAATTAAAAGCCGAGACGGATCTCGAAAATTTCCAAATCACTCTAAATAAATGCTAAAGCTTGTCTAGGCCCTAACTACACTACTCTAACCACCTAACATGCAATACTAATTAATTAAATTGCTAATCTAATATAACTATCTACCTAATCCACACTTTTCCTAAACTAAACAACCCTTAAACGTCATTAACCTACTAAGCATGGATTAGTGAGTTAAACTCACTTGTTAAGTGATCAGCTTGGATTGAAACAACGGGGACAAGGAGGAGCTCGACAAAGTCCAAAGTGGGACCGCGAAACGAGGTCGGGGACGCCTCCAAAACAGGCCAAACAACAGCCTAGAGACCCACTAACTTTGGCCACTGATCTGGGCCGAAAAAGGATCAAACAGGAGCTAGTTGAGGCGACAACGAGCTAAGACAGAACGAGGAGGTTGAACCGGATCTAGGGGGACGGCTTTAGGCTTCCAAGTGGCTCCGGCGATGGCGAGGCAAGTTAGAATAGCTCTGGAGGTGGCCTAGGCTCGTGGCTGAAGTAGGAAAACGGCCAGGGAAGACGGAGATGTGAGCGGGGCTGGCGTGAGGCATGACGGGTGCGACAGTGGGCAAGCGGCGGTCTGACGTGGGGCTGGGTTGCTTCGGTGGCTTCAACTGGTCTCCTCTAGAATTTTGGACTTCAAATAGCACAAATGGAGGAGAGAGGGGTTGGTCAATGGTAGAGGGAAGAGGAAGGAGGGGGGGACCGGTTTTTGGCTAAGGGGGGCCACTAAGGCCTCATCCTCATCTTCTTGTCTCCCCACCTTGGCCCACCAAGCCCAGCTGTCTTCCACAGCAAGTTTTCAGCTCATAATGCTCCTTCTAAAAGGCTTGAGGAGGTCAATTGTTGGGTCCATGGGGGTGTTACGAATTTCACTTGATTTTGCTCAATTTCCATTTAATTCCTCCTTGTATCAACACGAATTGGCCCTAAAAAATTCAACCAACATAACAACAATCAACAATCAAATTGGCATTTTTCATTGCCAAATGATCCACTTGCTTTCCAATTTTGTGATAAAAAATGATTATATGCATTTTCTGGACAAAAATGATCCTACCTTGACTTTTTCTCAAAAAGTCTCGGTTTGTAGAAAAATTTTCGAAGATTGAGTCGACATTCCTAAAATGACTTGTGACATAACAGAACTTTCAATTTCTAAAATCGGAATCAAATTTGCGGTTAATTTCAATCTGGCGCGATTTTACCTGACCTAAGCTACCGGGTAGCTTTAAAAAAATTTCAGTACAAATGACCCATGGTCGATTTTTCTCGAGTCACAATGAACCTATTTGACACATTGGCGACTCTCGATTATCGTGAAAATCTCGAGGATTTAAATATGGACACAAGGTACCAAAACAATAGAAAAATCAATCTAGTGCCGATCGACGAGAATTTCTCAATTCGGTGGAATCACTCATGTTTAGTCACATATCTCAGTCGAACCGACCTATCTCTAATTTTTAATTGATCTTACTATGTCATAATGATCTCTACAAATGAGCACGGTCAAGTAATTGATTCCTGGTCGAATCCTCAAGTCTATTGTATTAAAATCTCTTAATGGCTTCCCTAAATAGTCTAGTTATCTCACGAGTGATCGGTTCTGAGAATAGTACTATAAGCGCATCGATGAAAGGCCCAATTTACTTAATTGAAAACAAAATTGAAAATCCAGGATGTCACAAAACCTGTACGAAACTTGGAACTACTTACCCCTAGTTAGCACGTGCCACCATGACAATACAGTAAGTAAGACAACTCTCAAACTATGGTACAAAGAACGAAGGAAAAAAGAAAAAGAGACTTTACATTGTATAGTTTATCACTCTGCAACAACCCTAATGGACCATTTGATACTACTTTCTCAGTGTGTTCCATCTCTGCAAAGCCATTAAATCAATCAAATCCACATAATTTTAGATAAAAAAATGCAAAAGACAGAATTGTATAATGAGGAGTACATGGGCTATGTATACCCTTTACAAGATGAAACAAGATATTACTGTAGTCTAGAATGAATCAATGCGGATACCTAAATATATCTTGCAACAGTAGATGAGAAAAATCATGTAGTTTTGGTACTAATTCATACACAAAACAGACGAAAGGGATGTGTTCCTGATGGTTTTATTAATGTGATGGGCCTAAGTTGGCCCGTCCGCCCATGTTGGGCCTAAAAACCCGGCCCACAAGATTAGGGCCCATGGATGGAGGGATATGATGAAGGGGTACGTTTCTTTTTTGGAGGGGATGTATATAAGGGAGAAAAGAGAGGGAGGAGCACACCTTTTGGCATTTACGTACGTTCCTCCTTCCTCTCTCCCTCCAAAAGAAAAACAGTGAGCAAAAAGGTGACACCATCTTTCCTTTAAGGCTAATTGACGTCACCGGATCGAACGGGATCGGTTTTCTCTTCCTCATATTGGCGTCGGTGTTTAATCCGTGGCTAACAAGGTACGCTCGATTCTGTGGTGTGCTTTAGGATCGGTGATGCATGAGTTTTTCCTGGGCTCGTCTTCCGCACAAGTTTAGGGGTTTGATTTAGTGTCGAATCCGATTTTTTGGGAATCCGACAATCCCAACATTGGTATCAGAGCCGTAGTTCTTGTTTCCTGATCCTTTTCCATGTTTTTCCTGACCCCTTTCATGTTTATGGATTATTACTCATTGATTTTTCATGAAATTAATCGATCGACACCGATCAAGGCGGAAAAATCCCGACACCCGAGCACTGTTCATCCATTTTTTCGAATTTCTATAAGTTGAAATCGATTTCTGATGGCGTATGATGGAAGGTCTCGTCGAGACGATCGTGACGAGTGGTAGAACGCCGCCAACGGCCACTGGACGCACCCCCACGCGTAGCCGGAATGAACCGGCGTTGCACGCGCCGATTCGCAGGGGAAGGCGTGTGCGTCGCCCGCGCGCGCGCGACCGACGCGCACACGTGTGCGTGTGCGGTCGCTGGCCCGTGTGAGGCACGCGCCGGTCGGTCCATCCGACCTGGCCCAACCGGCTCGACCGGCCCGACCGGTCCGCCGACCCGGCGACCTGACCGTTGACCGTTAACTGTTGACCGTTGACCAAAAAAATAAAAGAGGAAAAGAATGTGTTTCTTTTTCTAATTAATTCTATATGGATTATATGTGATCCCTTATTTGTTCTGCATTTGTTGCATGAACAATGCCTCCCCTTAGGTTGCGAACACCTATTCGCGCAATTACCGATGAACAAAAGGAAAGGCTTTCTAAGTTGATAGCTGAGCTAACTGATCATCGATGGGAGAGTGGTGACTTAATTGATCACGTCCTTGAAGTCAACAGGAAAATTCAAAAGGTCATATGGAATGGTCGTCCTATGCTACAGTCTGAGATGATGCGATTTTTCATGAACACCCTTCCACCAGAATGGCAAGGAGTTTTGAATCGCATATGGGATGTCAACAGAGCCGCTTCATATAGGAAAATTGTGATGGATTTTATAGATGATTATTACTGGATTGTTACAAGGGAAAAGATCAAGAAATTGAACAAAAGAGGATCTTTCCCAGTTCTTGTACTGACTTTGTGTTAGATGTAGAGGCTGGTCTTTGTTAAAGTGTGCTTTGTGAACGTCTTATGTAATGTTTACTACCTGATTGTCGTTGATGTAGCAACTGATATATTAGTTGTATTATGTGAAAGCATTATTATTCTATTGAATGTCAAATATTATTTGATTTCTATTATTGTTGGTTGCTATGGGTAGTTCATAAAAGTTTTTGTAGCTTCATAGAATTTATTTTGCATAAGACAATTATATTAATGATAGTTTTAAGTTAGGATTTTTGGAGGATAATTGGAAACATAGTAACATTTTGATTCTGAAACCTTACTTGAAATTGTTCATTAATATGATGGGTCTGTGCAAAAAGGATACATAAATGATAGGCATTAATAATTCATGCATATATGTCTGATGTGTTCAGATCAATGGCTTCAGCCACAAAGAGCATAGTTGCTGAGCTGAACGAAGGTGAAAAGCTCAATGATGATAACTATAAAATATGGCACATGAAAATCCAATATGTGTTGGAAGAGCAAGAGGCACTAGAAGCTCTTAACCTGACCATGGTAGAACCTGAAGAAGGAAACACTGCACAACACAACAGAGATAAGGAAGCATTTGCTGCATGAAAAAGAAAGAACTCTCTTGCTCGCATTACGTTGCTGAGTAGCATGGAAAATGACGTCATGCGAGATTTTAGGCGTTTTGAGAATGCCAAGGAAATGTGGGAAGCATTGGTAGCAAGATTTGGTCATACTTCGGTGACCAAACTGAGGTAGCTCACTATTATGTTTGACTCTTATAAGAAGCCTCATGGTCAAACCATGAAGCAACATCTTAGAAAGATGTCAAACATGATAAATGAGCTGAAAGATGCTAGCCATGTCTTGACAGATGAGCAGTAAGTGCAAGCAGTGATTCGTTCCTTGCCTCAGAGTTGGGAGCATATGAAGGTACACTTGACCCATAATGAAAATATCAAAACCTTTGAGGATGTAGTGCGTCATCTTGAGCTGGAAGAGGATCGCCTTTTGGTGGCTAAGCCAGAAGCTGAAATCTATCATGCTGATTCTAGCTCACATGAAGCTTCGAGCTCCAAGTGCAAATGTCCTAACTGGTTTGATAAAGGAAAAGGTAAGGAAGCAGGTCCTTCAGGGAAGAAACCTAAGCTTAACCAATATGAAAGAGGAAAGCGTCCTTGGATGAAGAAGCTTACAAGGGTGAAGTGTTACAATTGTGACAAGAAGGGTCACTATGCTCGCGACTGTCGTGAGCCAAAGAAGGTATACACCCCTTATACTTTTCAGAACTTTGCTTTTGTGTCGAGTTCTGTATTCTTAACTGAGTCTAATCCTTTGTGGACTGTAGATTCATGAGCGACAGACCATGTAGCGAAGGATAGAGAATCCTTCATGGAATTCCGACGAGTACCAACTGGAACTAAGTGGATCTATGTGGAAAACAACTCCAGAGCTGAAGTGAAAGGAATTGGCACCTGCCAACTGAACATGCGTGGTGGACGCACTTTATTCCTACATGATGTATTGTATGCTCCAGATATTCGTCGGAATTTAGTGTCTGTTTTAGTGTTGGTTAAACTAGGTTTTAATATGAACTTCCATAATAGAGGTGTGGATTTGTTTTTGGATACAAATTACTATGGTTGTGGTTATTTTCTAGATGGTTTCATTGTATTAGATATTGACTATGTTAATGCAAATGTTTGTTATTCCCTTCTCATGTCTCCTAATTCATATGATAATGATGTGAATGTGTGGCATGCTAGACTTGGTTATATTGGCCAATAACATAATAGACTAGCCAAAGAGGGCTTGTTGGGCAACATTGAAAAAGTCGATTTGCCCATATGTGAGCATTGCCTAATAGGGAAAACGACAAGGAAACCATTTGGAAAAGGTAAAAAGCTGAATTTCCTCAACATTTAATCCATTCTGATGTCTGTGGTCCAATGAATGTGAGAGGAAGGCATGGGGCTGTTTATTTCATCACTTTTATAGATGATTATACTCGATTCAGATATGTCTATTTGATTTCTCATAAATCTGAAGCATTAAGTTGTTTCAAAAGGTTTATGAACTTGATAGAAAATCAATTAGACAAGAAAATAAAAGCATTGAGATCCGATCGAGGTCGAGAATATTTATCTGATGCGTTCAGAAAATTATGTGATGAAAAAAGGAATAGAAAGACAATTGTCTATTCCATATACTCCTCAAAAAAATGGTGTTGCGGAGAGAAGAAACAAAACCATACTGGAAATGGTTAGGTCCATGATGGTGTATGCTAACTTACCTATCACTTTTTGGAGTGATGCATTGTTAACTGCTGCCTATATACTTAATCGGGTGCCTTTCAAATCAGTTACTTCCACTCCATATGAATTATGGATAGGTAAAAAACCGGACTTAAGTTTTCTTAAGCCATGAGGTTGAGCTGCCTATACTCATGAGTCCTCTCACAAGTTTGGAAAATTGGGTCCCAGAGGAAAGAAGAGTATTTTCATAAGATACTCCGAACACTCAAAAGGATATGTGTTCATAGGTGAGCAGGAAAGTGTGAGTATAACTGAATTTGAATCACGAGATATCACATTCTTAGTGGATGAATTTCCTAAGAAGGGCGAAATAGGTGAAGATTACTCCCTATTTGAAACCTTGGATCAAGAGAATGATATTAGTGGAGTTCGTCCAAGTGGGAGTAATATGAGAAGTGATTAATTGAATTCAACTCATTCTCAATTGCAACCACATGATGAGACGACGTCATCATTATCTAATCCTAGTGGAAGCATAATGGGGAATGATATGCAAAGTGTACAATCTCCCATACGGCGAACAAGTCACCAAAGTATTCCCCGTCGACATTTTGACATTGAAGGGGAAACTTTTATGATTGCTCCGCAAGATGAGGATGCACTAAGAAATATTAATGAGGCTCTAAATTGCCCTAGTAAAGAAAAATAGATTCATGCAATGGAAGAGGAAATGGAGTCAATGAAGTTAAACCAAGTTTGGGAACTGGTTGATCTTTCAAAAGGACGCAAAGCTATTGGGAACAAATGGGTTCTCAATATAAAGCGAAAAACTGATGGGTCGATAGAAAGACATAAGGCTCACCTTGTGGCGAAGGGGTATAATCAATAGGAATGAATTGATTATGAAGAAACATTTTCTCCTATAGTGAGATTTACCTCGATTCGCATTATTCTGGCAATAGTGGCTAGTATGGATCTTGAGTTACATCAAATGGATGTAAAGATTGCTTTCTTCAATGGAGAATTAGATGAAGAAATATATATGGAACAACCTGCTGGTTTCATAGTGAAAGGCCAAGAAGAAAAGGTATGTTGACTTTTGAGGTCAATATATGGCCTTAAGCAGTCATCAAGACAATGGTATTTACGTTTTCATAATACCATAATAGCATATGATTTTACAATGATTAATGAGAATCATTGTGTATATATCAAAAGATCCAAGGATTAATTTGTGATCATATCATTATATGTTGATGATATACTAATTACCGGAAACAATATGGAGTTTGTTAATACTGTCAAGAGTTGGTTGTCTTCCAACTTTGAGATGAAGGATATGAGTGAGGCTGCATACATTCTTGGAGTTAAGATTTCAAGAGATCGTTTGAAGATATCGTTATCTCTTTCACAAGAAACATATATAAATAAGGTTCTTGAACGATTTCGTATGCAAGATTGTAAACCCATAGACACTCCTATTGCAAAAGGTAAAGGATTGAGCCATAGATTGTGTCCAAGGACTCCACAAGAAAAGGAACAAATGAAACATGTTCCTTATGCTAGTGCTGTTGGGAGCTTGATGTACGCTATGATGTGTACAAAACCTGACATATGTTTTGCAGTTGGAATGGTGAGTAGATACCAATCCAACCCAGGTCAAGCACATTGGAAGGCTGTTAAGAGAATACTGAGGTATCTGAAGAGAACTACTGATTACAAGTTGAATTACCAAGGAAAGGATCTGCGACTTGAAGGCTATTTAGATGCTGATTGGGAAAGAGATTTAGATGAAAGAAAATCTACCTCTGGATTTGCTTTCTTACTGAACAATGGCGCCATATCATGGAGCAGTAAGAAGCAAACGTGTATAGCCTTGTCCACGATGGAAGTTGAGTTCGTGGCATTATCAGCAGCTGTACAAGAAGGAGTTTGACTTAAGAGATTTTTGGTTCATTTAGGTGTTATTGAGAAAGCTGCAAAACAATTATTGGTTAACTGTGATAGCCAAGCAGTTATAGGGTACACCAAAGATCCAAAATATCATGACAAGACCAAACATATAGATATCAAATATAACTTTGTCAAAGATATGGTTGCACGAAAGGATGTGAACTTACAGTACATATCTACGCATAGAATGGTAGCAGATCCTATGACAAAGCCAATACCTAAAGATGTGTTTTGTGGTCATGTAAAATCTCTAGGATTGCGTAGAGTCTGATGTACTAGATTGTAATTTCCCTGATTTGTTCACATTTATGAACTTGTGTTTTTTTTCATTGTTAATGCCTATGAATCTTTGTTTGATCTTTATATATCTTAATGCTCAGTGCACTACTTTAAGTTGAGAAAGTATATTAGACAGATATAAGATTAGCCCACTCACACGGGTAATCGTCTCTATTTACTATGTGATAAATAAAGATGAGACTTTTTTTTTTTTAAGCTTATTATCTAGGTGATAATCGAGAGCTCAAGCTTAAAAATATATTTGTCGCCTTAACTGGGTGTTAAGATGAGGACATAATACTTACTATGTCCAAAAGTAAAATATCCCACATATTTTACTTTATCTGTCTAAGATGCCAGATGTGAGTTCTGATGAATTTTGTGAATGAGTAGTTACGTGAACTCAAGTTAGACATTGGGTATGTTTGAACTATCATATGTACGGTATTGAAGGTGTAGACATACGCTCAATGGAAAAGAAGTTAATATCGTAATACGTATTTCATGTTACGTATGCATGAGATGACCAATAAGAGTGGCAAAAGTTTGATCTCAACTTTTATGCCATGTGAAACTCTTGAGGAAAAGAGTTCCTCAATTTTAGTGCTCTCATGACTTTTATTTATTCTCAAGATTTTTATTTAGTGTTTGCTATCTTAGGATGTTGCCAATGGTCATGAGTTGATTTAATATAACGGGACATTTCTAGTAAAACAAGCTGAACTGAAATTGAGAGTTTGAAGGAAAGAGGAAAATCGAATTTGGAGAATCACATTATAGTTTTGTATTCACTGGTCAACCAATTATGACTGTCTTTGGGATAATCATAATTGTGAATATAATATATATATATATATATATATCATTGTTTAAAAGAGATCAAGAGAGATATAAATGTGATCGATCGATCTAGGATACTGCATACTAAATCTATTCAGATTGTGATGCCCATTATGAGCTGCAATATATTTCTAACAGATGTATAGCAACGAGCTCTCAAAGTATGTTGGTCGCACGGATTGTTCACCGGTATGAATGTTGAATAGAGGTAAAGAGAATCCTGTTCGGTCCACCATGTGCGAGTGAGAGATGATGGTTTTATTAATGTGATGGGCCTAAGTTGGCCCGTCCGCCCATGTTGGGCCTAAAAACCTAGCCCACAAGATTAGGGCCCATGGATGGAGGGATATGATGAAGGGGTACGTTTCTTTTTTGGAGGGGACGTATATAAGGGAGAAAAGAGAGGGAGGAACACACCTTTTGGCATTTACATATGTTCCTCCTTCCTCTCTCCCTCCAAAAGAAAAAATAGTGAGCAAAAAGGCGACGCCATCTTCCCTTCAAGGCTAATTGATGTCACCAGATCGAACGGGATCAATTTTCTCTTCCTCATATCGGCGTCGGTGTTTAATCTGTGGCTAACAAAGTACGCTCGATTTCGTGGTGTGCTTTAGGATCGGTGATGCATGTGTTTTTCCCGGGCTCATCTTCCGCACAAGTTTAGGGGTTCGATTTAGTGTCGAATCCGGTTTTTTGGGAATCCGACAATCCCAACAGTTCCGCTTTATTCTCGCTCGGAAGGCCAGAACCTTGAGTGAAGCTAAAGATTTCCACCATGTCCTGAGGGTTTCTATGGAACCCCGGAAAGATTAATGTGAGAGAAAATAGCAGGAAAAGGGAGATCGGAGAACTTTACATTCTACTTGGGAGAAAAAGTTGCCAAGATCACACTCCAACCTGGGAAAATTTCCTGAAACTTAAGTGGCAAAGATGAGCATTTATATGAGTAATGCTGTGTCTTCCAGGGATTGTCTTGTTTTCTGAATTATATGAGGTCATGCTTATTTTTTTGACTGAAATTTCTGTTATAGTTGATTTCTAGGTGCTGTATAATTCCGGATGGTAAATGTGAGAGTGGCTGTTCTATGTACTATCATAATCGCATGACCACAAAACTAGCCATGCATAAGGTATTAAGAAGGAGAAGAGTCGAAATGGAGAGGTCAAGATTGGCAACCGACAGAACAGAAAAATTATCGAGTACAAATGAATTTTCCAATACGTGTAGTAAGAAATGTCAAGAAAAATGAATTGATCTCTATTGAGTATATATAAAGAGAATCATCTTAGGAGACTCAACAACGTAACTGCACAGATCGGGCATGGAAAAAGTAATCTCATGCTCACTGAGATTAAGAGATATAAGTGGGTCTCACTTTCAATTTTTTCAGATCTCTCGCTTCAAAACGGCTGTCCAGAATGTCAAATCTCATTTCGTGCCCAAAATATCCCGAATCACAAACTTTCTAACGATCGGCGATGTCGGTTTTACCACGTTACCTCGAAAGACATCACTGGCAGCAATCCAATGTTGACTCTGTTACCAAACTGTTCCTTTTTACCCCAGATAAGCATCCCGGAAAATTATATCTATAAATTATATATTTTTATTTAAGCAAAATGGTTTATTGTTGGTGCAATGTTCTGGAAAAGTTGTCAATTTTTTTTTTTTTATACTTTACTTGTAAGAATCGTGCAGATATCTCTCTAAGATATGACTCATCACATGACTCATTAGCACGTCTCATGCTCAGACTCACATTTAACAATTTTTCCAGGACTTGCGTCGACCGTAGATGCATGTTTCATTCCTACTGTTCCTTCGATAAGCTGCAGTCTATATCTCCCATTACCGATCACGTATCCGAGTGCTCGTATCTAGACTTCCTTTATATACAGCTTCTGAATGTGAAGGTAAATTAGATCTCCAGAGAAGAACTGCACCAGGTCGCCCGAAACAACGGATCATATGCACTCACTCACAAGAACCCTGAAGGGCGACGTGAACGGGAGGTTCAGGATCTTAGGACAACAAGTGCCGCTGCGAGCCATCTCTAACTGCTCAGATTTGAGTATGCTGTTAGTGAGACCGAGAGCGATGAGTTGATCGATTTTGTTCATTAAGAACCGCCTCTGAATTCTCCAATCACGATTAAGGTTTTCTTACTACGAATTTATTTATTCACCTATGTGATGAGAAAATATAGTTATAATGTTAATATTGAGCCTCTAGTTTGTGACCAGAGAATAATATTTTGTTGTTCTGCTATTCTTGGTGATTAGTTGATGTTTTTGAGTGGTCCATGGTTTTTCTTGCATTGGTTTTTCACTTTAAATTCTTGATGCTGTTATTCTCCTTGTCTACTTATTATTTTGGCATTATATTTGCATATTGCGAGGTTATATATTACTGGTTGTTACGCAGGGTTAAATGAATTTTGATTGATTTAATTTCAGGGGAGAAATTAATCCTGGATTAAGTTTAGTTTGTGGTAAATTGTGTCCCTGGGTTCCCTCAAGTATCTAGGACCACCTTCTTGACATGTAGCGGGTCTTTCGGGGCTTCATATGTTGATTTTTTGGATCACAACGTGTTATATTGGTTCGTAAGAAGTCATGGTTTTTATGGACTTTTTGGTGATGTTTGGCCTTAAAATTATAAGCTATACTCATCATTAATCGAAGCATTTACTTTACAGAAAATTTGTATGGGTACTCGTGTTTTGAATAGGGTTTAGTGCGGCCTCATTATTTCTTGATACATTGCTTATCGATCATGCATTTTAATCTTATTGGAAAGACACTCCTATAGCATAGTATGGAGAAAGTTTAACATGTATCAAATATTATATCTCTACATTTTACATCCTCACAGAATCAAAATGCTACAACGATACAATTCTACTATTTCATACTAAGAAAAAAGACGGATCTTTTTTATATTAGTAGAATTTGAAAAGAGTTGGTAAGTGCAAAAAAACAAAAACTGATGGCTAGCCAAAAAGTTATGTATCCCGTTTCATATAAATTGTCCTCTTTTGGACAAGATATACGAAATTCTTCATTCTTATCATTTATAATGTATAATATACCTGGATTTGGCAATAGTTGAAAATTCGTCTTCGTCGCTGTTATGTACATAGGGATATATTTCCTATGTAATCGACAACTATTGCAATTTTGAAAGATAATAATAATAATAATAATAATAATAATAATAATAATAATAATAATAATAATAATAATAATAATAATAATAATAATCATAATCATCATCATCATCATCATCATCATCATCATCATCATCAAAAGAAATACTTGATAGGAATAGTTACATTGCTGATTTGTAACGTTAAAACTCGTCACAACTAATGGTATTGAATGGGCCGAGCACTTAGGAAATGGAAGAATCTTAGTTGGAAGCAAGACGAGTGAAAAGTGTAAGAAAACTTCTCATTGCTCGAACAATGAGCAATATCTTGTTAATTACAAATCCAAGTGGCACTCATTAAGGACAGTACTAGAATACTTTGCAATGACATATTTATGTAGACATAAATTAGTTTCGAGGAATCCCACCAAAAAAAGAAAAATAGTTTCCAGGAATAAAATTTACAATAGATTATTTGTTTCTGTTACAATGGAGAGGTATACATTGCCGATAATCAGAGAAGCTGAATTTCTGCAACATGACAATTGTGCAGTGGCCGGTAGCCCCTTCGGCGTAAATTTCATGGTTAATTAATGGTGATTTGATTGGAATTTGAACAGGTTATGTGTCAAATTAGGACTCGTTCAAGAAGTCAAGGTCTTGGTCGAGTACCCAATTCCAAAGTCTCTAAGGTAATTGAGTTTCATTTTCATGTACATGGGTCGTCTACACAATCAAGAGAAGTCTTGGTCTTCTGTTGTTTATGTGATGTCTGATCTTTAGCTAATGTGAAGGAAACATCAATTTCGAAATTTTCCGTCTTCAACTAAAGAGAAATGATCCACCAAATACGTAGCGAATTTCCTTAACAAGCCATGCATTCATGGTAAACAACAACACATTGTCACTCATCACACATTTCAATCTTACTAAAAAGACGGAAAAAGAAATGACCGTCTGATAAATGCTTCACACTACTTGGTAATTGTTACCTAGAAAAATTTTAGCCTAGCTAGTATAAAAAAATTTAACATGACTTAAAATTGCAAGGGCCGCATACTTCATGACCTCAACCATGTTCGCCAATTCGCAGCATCATTTCATCAACCGACTCTTCACTCGGTGAAACTTATCTGCTTGTTTTGGGACAAGTACTTCATAATCCTTGCTCTTCTTTTGGGCTTGAAGAATTTTCTGTTGATCCACCTTCCCACCATAC
Source organism: Eucalyptus grandis x Eucalyptus urophylla (assembly GCA_028830015.1). Lineage (NCBI taxonomy): Eukaryota > Viridiplantae > Streptophyta > Magnoliopsida > Myrtales > Myrtaceae > Eucalyptus > Eucalyptus grandis x Eucalyptus urophylla. Next base: position 54,072,565 of record CM054190.1, on the reverse strand, counting down.
TTCTCGATCGTTTCCTTGGAGCTGCGCAAGTGAGATTGAATAGAAGGGCTTGGCCAATGCTAGTTTTGGAGCCATAAAAGCTTCCGAAACTTGTTTCATCGTGGGTCGCAACTTTGGATTGCTATTTAAGCAAGCAAGCGCTAGAGAAACTACCAGAATGATACTTCTAGCGATAGAATTCTCTCTTGGGATTGGCAAGCGCGGATCCAATATTTGATGTAGCATAATATCTTCTCTGAAGAGAGTGGACAACATTAAGATGATCTCACCTGGATGCTCACCCATTATTATTTCCATTGCTACCACCCCAAAGCTGTATACATCACATTTCTCATTGACGACCAAAGTGTAAGCGAGCTCTTAGAAAAAACAAAAGGTCATAATCTTAATTAGTGCATTATCAAATGATAAATAAGTAAGTATGCTGAAGCGTCATTACCACATGGGGTGTGTTAAGTATATTGACTAGCTATGTGCCTCCAGTAATAACATTCCACAAAAATATGGACAATTGTTGCTTACCTGGTGCTATATATCCACGGGTGCCTGCAATATTTGCAGTGAGATTAGATGAGAAATTAGGTTCTAGGAGTCTTGCTGTGCCAAAATCTGATAGAAAAGCTTGCATATTGTTGTCTAGCAAAATGTTGTTGCTAGATATGTCTCGATGAACGATTGGCCGAGCGCAATCATGGTGCAGATAAGACAAGGCATGTGCCATATCCCATACAATGACGAGTCTTTTAGACCAGTCTAGTTCCACCGCTTCAACATCATCACTCAGAGCACAAAATAGACTCCCCCTTTCCATGTACTCATAAACCAAGCACATGCATTGCTTGTGTAAGCAAAAACCATGGAGCTTAATTATGCTTCTATGTCGTACTTCAGTCAAGTGCTTCACTTCATTTCGGAAGCTCTTGTCAAAAGATGGGTCCTCCGCTTCATGATGGTGAAGTTTCTTCAATGCCACGATTTTTCCATTAGGCAATTGTGCTTTATAGACACTACCGTATCCACCAGTCCCAATGCAATATTTGATGTCAAAGTCTTCTGTTGCATTAATTATGTCTTCATATGCAATTCTCCCATCATAATTCCATATTGACAAGAAATCTCCATTTTTTTCTATTATCTCTGATTGAGTGCTCTTCATTCTACACTGAAATACGATCAAAGGCCTCAAAATCAAATATAAAATAAATGATATAGCCACCAGTGGTATAAGTATCGTCACAAGCACAACCCAAGAGATTCTTCTAGAACCACCAGTCTTTTCCAAACCTTTATTGCCTATGAAAGCCCCATAAGGAACGGGGGCTAGGTTATCTGGAATTTTTCCCGTGAGATAATTATACGACAAGTCGATATTATCTATGTGACCAAGAGTCGTAGGGATTGTTCCCCAAAGTGCATTATAACTCAGATCCAAGTGGATTAGACTCTTTAGATTTCCCAGTTCGGGAGGAATAGGACCTGTGATTTTGTTACGATGAATGTCAATTACTTCTAATGTGATGAGGTTTTGGAGACAAAGAGGTAACTGACCAGTTAGCCAACTGTCGGACAAGTTGAGGTGCCTGAGCTTTGGGAGTGCACATATTTTAAGGGGAAAGATATTAGCGAAATTATAATCATGCAGCTCAAGAAAGGTCAGATTTGAGAGTAAAGAGAAATCCATGTTGCTCCAATCAAATGTGTCCTCGTAGTTGTGCAAGCCTCCTTGTTTTATATTTATTTTGACAACGTTTCCGGAGTCGTCACATGAAATGCCAGGCCACATGCAATATGCTAAGGAAATGTTGCTTGTGAGGGGGGCAGACCACCACCCACTGGAACGAAGAGCATTTACCTGTGTCCCCATGGCAGTATTTTCCAAACCTTCATTGCCTTCGAAATATGCATAATAAACATTGAACAGATTTTGTGGAACTTTTCCCGTGAGATGATTGCACGATAAGTCGATGTACTCCAAGTTGACAAGCTTTTGAAATTTGGGAATTGAACCATGAAGAGAATTGTTTTTAAGATTGAGATTGCTTAACAAGACCAAACTCTCAAGTTCATGAGGGATATTTCTCGAGAAGTTGTTGGAGCTCAAATCTAGACAAGTGAGATTCTTCAAAGCTCCTATTTCCGATGGAATGGGGCCAGCGAAGGAGTTTAAGTTTAGCTTCAACTTAATCAAGCTCTTCAAATTACCTATTTCCGATGGGATAGATCCACTGAAGAAGTTCCTCACCATACTTAGATTTGCCAAGTTCGTCAAGTTCCCTATTTCCGATGGGATAGATCCACTGAAGGAGTTCCCTGCCACACTTAGATATGCCAAGTTCGTCAAGTTCCCTATTTCTGATGGGATAGATCCACTGAAGGAGTTCTCTTCCACACTTAGATATGCCAAGTTCGTCAAGTTCCCTATTTCTGATGGGATAGATCCACTAAAGGAGTTCTCTTCCACACTTAGATATGCCAAGTTCGTCAAGTTCCCTATTTCTGATGGGATAGATCCACTGAAGGAGTTCTCTTCCACACTTAGATATGCCAAGTTCGTCAAGTTCCCTATTTCTGATGGGATAGATCCACTAAAGGAGTTCCCTGCCATACTTAGATATGCCAAGTTCGTCAAGTTCCCTATTTCCGAAGGAATGGATCCATTGAAGTAGTTATATCGCAAATAGAGTTGCGCCAAGTTCTTCAATTTCACTAGAGTTGTAGGGATCATTCCATGTAGCAAATTGAAATTGAGATCTAGGTAGATCAGCCTCTTCAAATTACCTATTTCCGATGGGATAGATCCACTGAAGAAGTTCCCCGCCATACTTAGATTTGCCAAGTTCGTCAAGTTCCCTATTTCCGATGGGATAGATCCACTGAAGGAGTTCCATGCCATACTTAGATATGCCAGGTTTGTCAAGTTCCCTATTTCCAAAGGAATAGATCCATTGAAGTTGTTATGTTGCAAATAGAGTTGCACTAAGTTCTTCAATTTCACTAGAGTCGTAGGGATCATGCCATTTAGCGAATTGAAACTGAGATCTAGGGAGATCAACCTCTTCAAATTTCCCAATTCTGGAGGGATAAGACTGTCAATTTGATTATTGTGAATGTCAATAACTTCTAACATGGTTAGATTTTGGAGACAAATAGGCAACTCACCGGTTAGTTCATTGGTGGACAAGTTGAGGTATCTGAGCTTTTGGAGTGCACATATTTGAAGGGGAATGATATCGGTGAGATAATAACCAGATAACGTAAGAGATGTGAGATTCGGGAGCAGAGAGTAATTCATGCTACTCAAATTAAGTGAGGACCAATGGTAGTAGTAGTAGTAGTAGTTGTTGTTGTGGTCTTGTCGTGATGCGCTTATTTCAACGACGCTTCCAGAATCGTCGCATGAAATGCCACGCCACATGCAATGCGACACAGAAGTGTTGCTTGTAATGTAGGAAGGCCACCACCCACTGTGACGAAGAGCATCTGCCTCTATTTTGGTGGCAAGGGCAAGGAAGTTGTGGGACAGAGCTAGCGCAATAACGATCCATATAGCTGCAGTCATCAACTGGCAGACATGTAAGCCGATGGGTTTGATTACAAGATTCATGCTTTTGAGAGAGAGAGAGAGAGAGAGAGAGGTCCTCTTCTTTTTGGTTGGGAAGTGGAGAGCCTGAGTTTGCCGTGATATATGAAAGAAGAGCGATCCATAAGAAAATAACTTGAGTGGAGAGCAATTCAACATAAAGACTTGGAAGTCTCCCAAAGTCTGACCGCACAAGACAACAATGTGGTCATCAGACGATGGGGCCCGTGGTTTTAGTGCAGATCTAATTCACACTTTGCATTCCGTGAACCATGCTCATGAGATCCCACTAATTTTTTAACTTTTTAGATAACCTCAGTCTCACATGTACCACTTTTTGTTTTTGAATACGGTTGTGAACCACACGTTACTTTAATTTGAAAAAAAAAATTAAAAATATTACAATTTTCATGCAGCGCTCACTTTAATATCAAAATATTTTAAGCGATTAGTTGAGTATTGTATTAATGGAAAAATAATCACTTAAGTGTCTCTGACGATAAATTCCGATAATTCATCCTATGTGGCATTTTAAATTAAACTTTGGCTCTGACGTGTTTTTTTTATAAGAGATATTGACGTCTAATGTGAAATATTCTTCGTCTAACTAGGCAAAATGAGCAGCACAATAACGCTTCATTTAAAATTGGGGAAACTTCTCTCTCTCTCTCGCTGAAAGAGCTCTGTTTCTCCAAAGCAAAGCCATTTTCTCGATGGAGAAAGAGTTCCCTGTTTTAGCCTCCTGTTCGTCTTCATATGTGTTGACTTTTGGATCAGTGCGTGGCCGATGATTCATGGGAAGTCGTGGTCTACACGACACTTCTATTGGCGATGCTTGGCCCTCAAAAAATTCTAGCCCATCGTAAGGGAAAGGTCTGTCTTACCAAACTTTCTACACGACATTTCTATTGGTGATGTTTGACCCTCAAAAACTTGTAACCCATCATAAGGGAAAGGTTTGCCTTACCAAACTTCATTAAACTATTTAAATTTAACACAAGTTCTCCATTGAAGTCGTTCGAGCTCAAATCTAAACAAAGGAAATAAGTTAAATCTCCTATTTCCAATGGGATGGTGCAGTCCAAGCCAAGAGGCGGATTGGACTCAAGAACACTAGAGCTTGTTAAATTGACCAAAGATGGAGGAATGGGGCTAGTCAAGGAGTTTAAGCTTAGTATTTTTCCCCCCAATTCTGTATTATTGATGATGACATTACATACAATCAGAATAAATCACTATTATCATATATTAAAATTTTGAATTTTAATAAAATTAGTAGGTCTCGGGTGAATAACCGTATAAGCACATCAATTTTCTGGAGTAAAAGCCACATGAACTAGATTTTAGCTTAAAAGAGTTATTCGGATTCTTCATATGACGTTTGGATTGGACTAGCCTAGCTTGACCTATTTAATTTAACAAAGTCATGTGGGTTGGGGCCGGATTACTTATTGATTACATGGACCATATTCCGGCCAATCAATTTAAGAGTATCCCCTTCACATGACACCACATGAACTCTAGCCGTCGACACAGATTGACACCCCAACTTTCGTCCTTAATTTGCTCCTCATTCATGGCATTAGACCTCGATTCGCTTGATTACTTTAATCTGAAGAAGGTTCCTGATCTCTTCCAAAGCATGCCCATGCGATGTGCTCAGAAATTTATAAAGACAGGATGCTGCACGCTCTTTCTTTTCAATTCGAATTCCCATGAAGTAGGGAGAAGAAGACAATGATACCGAATTAGCTCTCTTCATTTCGATTTCCGGTTCCCAATTCTCCGATAACCCAACAAACATCAATGAATTTGTCACCGCCGCGAGTGTTGATTGGCTTAATCGAGAGAGCCAAGTGTCACGGCGCGACTAGAACATGGTTATGTTAGATCAAACCGGTCCGGTAGCTCGAGATCCCATTGCAGAGAGACGGCAAATTTAATTAGCAGGTCGCTTAAAACTCCACAATAGAAGATGGGAATTGATGATTTCCACTTTGGATTTTGATGCAGCCTAGCCTAGTGCGTGTAAAAACAGGCACGCGTTCAACAGTTGGAGGTCTTCGTCGTGCACGCGCTCACTCAAGAGTCGGAGTTGGAGAAGTCGTCGGATCAACACGGCCCACATCACCGCACCGCAGGAGACGCAAGGCCACAGACAAAAGTGGATGCCTTTTTTGACTTCATTTGGCGGACGCAGAAATTTAGTTTTGAGGAGCGAGACAAGGAGATAGCACCGAGCACAGAAATTTCGTGTGAACTAGACGAATTGGAACAGATGTTTCGTGAAATTAACGCTGAGTCTGATTTTGTAAATTTCTATTGCTCGAGTCATCCGCCATCACAATGGGGTAAGGTCATCGCACAGTGGTGGATGTCCCACTCAATATTAACTCATATGTTCTTGTCCCGGAATGTGGAGAATTGTTGTCACTCAATTCGCTTAGTATATCTAAACTTTTTCCGCTTCAACTCCATCGACAATCCATCGTTTTCTACTATGAGATTGGGGAAAGCAAGCTTAGTGTCACGGAAATAAGTAATCGAACAGAGAAATAGACAGTGCAAAGATATAGATTGGACATCAAATTTATGTGACTCAGTCGAGATGACCTACATCTGTGAGGAAAGCATGACAACATTTCACTATTGATCAATCGATAAAACAGACATTATAACCATTCTTAAGTCATTCAAACACTCTCGGTATTTCTCAGTCCCAGTTATGCCCAACAACTCTTATTATAGTGTTTACCCCTCACAAATACTTCACAAAATAATCTCTCAATATCATAAAGGAATTAACAAATTTTGCCCACAAGAAGCAATCTCTCAATAACAACTTTTGATAAGCCACGATAGATGATATGCCACAATGGATTTTCAAGTAAGGAAAATAGCCAGTGTAATTTAGGTGGTAAGTTTTTTAGAGTCATAGTACAAATTTTGTAACAAGCGAAATATTCTACTTATGCAATCTCTAAATTAAAGAGTTTTATGATTTGTTTACAATTTAAACTAGCATACCTGCCAAAAGAAAAGGATTTAAACAAGCTTGCAACATGGACAAAACTCGCAAGCATCCGTCAGGAAGTCAAAGTCTTTTGGGATTTCATGTGTGTTGACTTCTAGATCAACACGTAATCAACGGTTCATGGAAAGTCATGGTCTTTACAACACTTTTATGGTGATTTTTGGCCCTAAAAATTTCTAACCCATCATAAGGGAGAGGTGGTGGACTAATTTTTTCAGCCTCTCTTCTTTTGACTAACAAGCCTTCAACTTAGAAAGAGAGATCCTTGTCATTCCAATCACATGGTGTGGAAATAATACCAAAGCAGGTTGTGCGTCCCAGATGATAGTGTGACCCTATTGGAATCATTTTTCAAAACACAAATTAGACTCCCCCTTCAATCAAGTAATCATAAACCCTAAATACATGGAACTTGTGTAAGCAGAAACCATGGAGCTTCTTTATGCTTCTAAATTGTACTTTTGTCAATTGTTTCACTTTGTTTCGAAAGCTCTTGTAAAAAAGATGGGTCCTTTGCTTCAACATGATGAAGTTTCTCCAATGCCACGATTTTCTCATTGGACAATCACGCTCTATAAACACTATTGTAACATCCATTCACTATGCAATTTTGATGTCATCATCTTTTGTTGCATTTATTATGTCTTCATATGCAATTCTTCCATCGTAGTTCCTTATCAAAAAGAAATCTCCATTTCTCTTTGTTGTCTCTAATTGCATGCTATTCATTGTAGTTGAAATAAGAAGCAAGGCCTAAGAACTAGATGAGAAATGAGTGTTATAGATAAATGAGATTATCCAAACATGTACATTAAAAAATGTCCAATTCAACAAGAGCCACAATTCCGAATGAACAAGATCAAAAATTTTCTCATGGACCATATAATATTCTCCAATCCCACCCAAAGGTTAACTCCCAATTATTTTAGGCGACCCTTTATGTTTCTGAAATTGGATATTATTGCTTCAAGGACATTGTAGTTGTTGAGTAATTAAACATCAGTTGTTCCTTCTAATCATCCATTAATCCATTCATAAACCCCATTTTAATTATTTCATTTAATGACACAAAAGACTGTTGAGTTTTTGCGAGGAACTGCAATGAAAAATACTATATGCTGAAATTGTATTGTCTCTGGAAAAAGAAAACTCAAGTAAAAAAAAAAATTCCAATATACTTTGCTTAAGTTCGATTTTGGTAGCCCCAAAACCTATTTACAATTTTTCTACCCCACCCATAGTATCTGTTAAGAGTCTTATCTCATTTGATTTTTTTGAACCCCATGTGATCATAGTCTAAGGAGATCACAAAGAGTGCATGTGGCACAAGCAAAGAATGTTGAATAGGATTTACTATGGATGGTTTGCTGTGACATCCCAGATTTTCAATCTTATTTTCTATTGAATAAATCAGGCATTTCATCGACGCGCCTATAGGGTTGTTCTTAGAGCTAATCACTCTTGAGATAACTAGACTATCTAGGGAAGACATTAAGAAATTTTAATGCAATAGACATGAGAATTTGACCAGGAATCGACTACTCGACCGTGCTCATCTTTGAATGCCATTATGGCACAATTAAAAATCGATTTGAGATCAGAGACATGTCGGTTTGATTGAGATGTATGGCTAATCGTGGGTGACTCCACTAAATTGGAAAATTCTCGTGGACCGACACTAAATTGATTTTTCTATCGTTTTGGTACCCTGTGTCCGTATTTGAATCCTCGAGATTTTCACGACAACTTAGAGTCCTCAATGTGTCGAGTGGGTTCATTGTGGCTCAAAGAAAATCGATTACGGGTCATTTGCACTAAAAATTTCTGAAAGTTACCCGGTAGCCTAGGTCATGCTAAAATTGCGCCGAATTGAAATTAACCGCGAATTTGAGTCCGATTTCTGAAGTTTTATCATGTCACAATTAAATCTAGGAGCGTCGACTCAGCCTCAAACGATTTTTCTGCAAACCAAGACTTTTTGGGAAAAAGTCAAGGTAGGGCCATTTTTTTTCCAGAAAATGCCGGAGATCATTTTTGGTCGCAAAATTGGGAAGCATGTGGAATCAATTGGTGAGAAAAAATACCAATTGGATCGGTGAGGTGTCAATTGAATTTATTGAGGCTGAATTGTTTTGAATTGAGTAAGAACAAGTGTCCAATTGGTGAGGAATTCAAGCAAATTCGTATCTCCCCTTTGCCTATAGTTTTTGGACCATTTCAAGGGTTGCAAGAAGAGCCTTGGTGGCTGATTTGAGGCCAAGGACCAACTGGTGGATGAGGATGGTCAAGGGGACCAAGAGTTGGAAAAATAAGGCCATGGTAGGGCCTTGTTGTGGCATCCCAAAAATAACTCACGGCCATGTGTTTTATAAGTAGGAGTTTATTGAATTATGATTTCAAGATTTATGGCCAAGTGAATAAGAATGATCTGGTATTTATATAAATGGATAATTATTGTTGTTGGAAACGCATCCTATGTCCATGTGAGACCAAGGATTTTATTTGATGAGGAAATTATGTATTTGGCCATGAATTTTATAGGTTGGAATTTTATTAAACTATGTTGCAAAGTCTTTTGGCCTTTTTATTATGTAATTAGGTATTTATTTAAATAAGGATTAAGATGTATTATTAAATATAAACTTAGGCCATTTAAGTTTGGGCTTTAGGCCCAAGTGAGATGGGCCTAAAGTGGGCCAAGAGGCCCGGCCCATGAAGCCCATTGGGCTGCCGACGCATGGCCTCCAAGTGTCTTCGGCAAAGGAGACACTTGTCTCCTTCTTAGGGACAAGTGTCCCCCATGCAAGAGGAGAAAGCATGCAATATATAAGCCACCAAAGAGAGAGAGAGAGAGAGAGAGAGAGAGAGAGAGAGAGAGAGAGAGAGAGAGAGAGAGAGAGAGAGAGAGAGAGAGAGAGTGGCTGGTTTTGAGAGAGTGAGAGAGAGGGAGAGAGTTGCCGAGAGAGAGTGAGATGCGAGAGAGAGGGAAGCCGAGAGAAGGAGCTGTCCGCCCATAGCCGCCCGTCTGCTGCCATGTGCCGCCGTTCGTGTGGTCTAGAGGCAAGTTAGGGGTCCTTTGCTGCTCTTGCATGTGTATTTTTTACATGTATGGTTGATATATTGTCGAATTTGGGTGATTGGAAGAGAAAAACCGAAGTATGGGTAGCTTGATCTTGAATGTTATGGCTGTTTTCGCTCGAGCAGTTTGAGTCAGAATGTTGTGTGAGCTTGCATGCATGTTTAGAGTCTGATTTTGGCTTTGATCTCTTCATGAAAGTTGTAGCTAACATCTTGAACTATAACATACTGAAATTTCGTGGAAATGATGGAGATTTGAGGGGTTAAACTCTCATCCTACGGAGACCTCAGATCTGGAAAGATTTCACTGACCTCTTGTTAGATTTGCGGTTGCATGTTGATTTGTGCTAAGAATATTTCTTCGATTTCTTCATGAAAGTTGTAGGGGACATCTTAAACTACAACATACTCAAATTTGAAGTGAAATGAACAAGTATAGCCTAGTAAATCGACTAGATCTTGAAGACGGTAATTCTGGAGATGTATTTGGGGACACCCGAGACTTCATGGACCCATATGACGACTATAATCTGGTTATTTGACTTAGATATCTTCATGAAACTTTTATAGGACGTCTTGATGTAGAACATATCCAAATTTCAGAGGAAAGGAAGAAGAATAGGTAGGTGAAAACTCAGTATTTCGGAGAAGCATGTACTGGACGATTCGGTGATAGATCCAGAAGCTTCGTGAGACTGTAGAAATTAATCTAAAAAGAGTATGACTTGGAAATATCATGAAAGATGTACGAAAATATCTTGGCCGTAACTTGGTAAAATTTCGTAATTTTTGGAAGTCGTATGGATATTTTAATCGAATTTCTTCGGAAACTGTGCATTCTGGTTTCATCCGAAAATTACATGCTGTTTTGTGTGAATAATGGATTTGTGTGGAATTCTCATTGGCCGTGTATTTTGCATGAAATCATTATCATATTGTCTTATTTATTACTTGCCTTAATTTTATGATTTTTGAGATTTTATAAATAATTAAATTTAATATTTTTGAAAATGACATAAGCTGGAATTTAAATAAATGAAAAAGGGCATGATAAATGGATTATTTTAATTGGCATAAATTCCATGAATTATAATTTATAAATAATTTCACCATGTAGTATGTGTGATGGGGTCTTGATGTATGCATTGAGATGCATGTGTGAATTCAATGTTGATCATGATTTTTGGTTGCCATTGCATCATATGCCATGCTAAACTGAGACCGAAATTGGTGAACATGAATAATGTTAAATGAGGAGATTGATGTGGCAGATGATAATGCCCTGGGAGTGTCGGGATGCCCGGTGGTATATGGTACGTAATTCCAGGGGAGGCCTGGTGGTATGTCGGTACGTAATTCCGGAAGCCCTGGAGGTTTGTGCCCAGGGGGATGCCTCGCGATGCCAGTAGGGGTGCGGGATGCCCGGCCAGGGAGTGTAAATGCCGGAAGCCCTGTCGGAGGTCTTTGCCCGAGGGGAATGCCTTGTGATGCCAGTTGGGATGCGAGATGCTCGGAATGTGGGGGGCTGGATGCCCGGTGGCCTGGAATGAATGAATGCTGGAGGTTTTTCTCGCATGGGATGCGAGTGTAGTATATGAGATGAAATTGATGATCCGAGGAAGGGTGATGTGGTGATCAAATTGAAAGTTAAAAGTGGAAATTGAACAATGCATGATATGATATGACATGATGATGATCACCCATGGCATGATGATATGCATGATGATGATGATGTATGATGTGATATGATGATGATCATCCATGGCATGATGATATGCATGATATGATGATGAGATATGATATGGCATGATGACATGCATATATGTTGTGATATGATGATGTCATGATGATGATGATGACATGTGTATAATATGATGATGATGACATGTGTGATATGATGATGTCATGATGATGATGACATGTGTATGGTATGATGGTGTCATGTATATGATGATGATGATGACATGTGTGTGATATAATAATGTCATGATGAAGATGATATGAGTATGACATGATGATACACATGTATGTGTTATGATTGTGGTGATGATGCATGATAGTATATGCATGGCTTCAAGGTAAGTAATGCTTGCAATACATTTATGACTTGTATGATGTATTGAGTGGTTATTGGATTTCTTTACCTGCTGAGTGGTTGTACTCATCCATTTTTGGGAATAACATTTCAGACTAGATAAGATATCTCTGCTGCCACTGCTATCAGTAGATGAATCAAGTGGTTGGTTATGATTGCAAGGAGGAGGATAGCAAAGGGAGGAACTTTTGGACGCCGACACTGATCGATGGACTTTAAGTATTCAACTGTTGGAGAAGATGCCGGTCATCCTTTGAAGTGTAGTCGAGTATAGAAAACTACGGCATTTTGATGTACCGACTAAAGATGTCCATCTGCTCTATGTAAATAAACGTGTTCGGTTTTAACTTATATAAGATGTTTAGTAGGTGTGCATCGTTTTCTGAATATAGGGAAGGGAGTTGTTGGATGTGCTTTCGCATATAAATTGCACAAGGGACCGATCTATCAAAAAAGAAAAAAATGTAAACCCCCAAGTTATATGGACCCGCTGCAATTGAAATGGTATCAGAGTGACATGTTATTAGGAAAAATGAATGGTAAGCGAACTGTGGCGACCCTAATCGAATCGGGGGCCGTCGAGGGGTGCCACACTTGTTCCCTTTCTCCCTCAAGCTGCCGTCCACAGCTCCCTCAGCCCCCGCCTTGCCATTTTCAAAACCCAGCAACCAGCAAAAGACCAGCCATGAAGCTCCTCGCCATTGCACGCCACACCGGAATGCCGTTTGCTGTTCGCACGCCTCGCCGCCCGCACACATGTGCCCACCTTGTTGCGCCCAGCTCGCCGTCATCCCTGGCTGTTCGAGAGTTGTCCAGCTCATCCTCGTAGTCATGAGCTGCTGCTGGCCACCCTCTGACCTCCATAAGTTCCCACCTAGGCCCAGTTTGGCCCTTTCCACCTTCCTCGATCCATTCCCGCCTTAAACCAAGCTTGTTGCCCTCTGTTTTAGCCAAGAACAGATAAGAAAAATGTGGGTTTCCAGTGGTGCTTTAGGCCCGTTTTGAGGACCTTTCCGATCTCGAAAGTTAGGCCCGCTTTGGAGAGAAGTGAGCCCCGTTGCGTCCCCAATGATTTTAGCCAATTGGATTGTCGAACAAGTGAGTTTAACTCACTAATCCTCGCTTAGTAGGTTAATCACACTTAGGGATTTATTAGTTTAGGCTAAGATGGATTAGGTGGTTATATTAGATTAGATTAGATTAGTGAATTTAATTATTGACCGATACATGTTAGGTGGATAGTTAGTGTAATTAGCGAGTAAATAGACTCGAGTGATTATTTAACGAGTCTTGAAAATTTTCCAGGTCCGTTTCGGCATCCAATTAAGCATTACGGGCCTAAGTTGGATTTATTGGCATTTATTTAATATTTTTTTCGTAATTATTTATTTATTTATTTATTTTTCGAAAATTAGACTAGGATAGTCGGTGACCGGAATTTTATGCTAATTGTAGTGGTGCAATCTATTTATTTAATTGAGCTTTAATTTGTGCTAAACGTGCATGAATTGTATTTTTGGAATTTATTCTTAAATTGATTTAATTTCAGTAATTGATTGGAAAATAACCGAGCATTGGTTTACAACGGCAAAAATATTTTGGTGGATCATATAAAATGGTGGGATTTATGGAGGTGAAATTATGGTATTTTGATTAAGGCCGACTATATACCCACATATCGCTATTTTTATCAGGTATGATAAAAATGAGAAATTTGCTATATGATTGAAGTGGTATATTATTTTGGCCAGGGGGACTAATTTATCAGCTTTAGGCGAGCATATATAGTATACCATTTTATTAGCTTTGGGTGAGCACATATTATCAGCTTTGGTCAACCATATATAGTATACAGTATATTATATTATCAGTTTTGGGCGAGCTATACTATTTATTTTCAGCTTTGGTCGATGATTTGATCTATGGTGATTGATTGGATGTTTATTTGAATTGTGCTGACTTACAGGAATGAGACTAAGGCCAAGGTAAGTCCTCTGACTCGTATTGTGCTTAGGTAGCCTTTAGGGCGTATTGACTTCCTAATCGAGTCTTAGGAGGTAGAACTCGCTGAGACATTGTCTCACTAGTTATTGTATAACCATTTTCAAGTCCATAGATGGTGTTGGTAAAGGACCAGGAGCTTGGAGTCAGGAGGTGAAGCTCGAACAATCGGTGACTATGTCCAACTAGTTAGTTGTAGGACAACTCTCTTTTGTAAAGAGCCGATTCCTTTTGAAAACCTTTGTGTATAGACCTGTGTGTTTATAAAAAGGTATATTGTGAAAAATTGGTCCTACTTTCCTATCCCATTGTTTTTATTGTTTGGGGATTATTTATATGCTTCTACATGTGTATTAAAATGAATGAGTCGGCGATGCATCCTAGGACGTCACTATTAATCGACTAGGTAAGGGATGGGTGCGTGCCCAAGGATCGGGGCGTGACATCCCCTTTTTGTGGTATCAGAGCCAGGTTAGGATTGGAGTGATAAGGAGCGATGGACCATGGGATAGTGGTAGGAAAGACCTTTAAATTCATGCCGGTGCATGTCTGTCATAGTTGTTTGGTAGAATTGATTGTTATGTGTGGATCGCTCTTCTTCTAATCCAGTGTGGATTTGGAAGACAGGTTTCAGTATAAATGCTGAACCATGAGCAAGCAGGAGCAAAGAACTCCAAGTAAAAGAACTATTAGGCCTACAGCTCGGGTTAGGATGCCGACCAAGGTCGGTACCCGAGGAGGCTGAGGTAGGGCATAGGCACAGGCTAGTGCTAGTGGAGTAGCACCACCTGCTATTGGTGCTAGGGTAGCAACCCTAGGTGAGCAAGGATTAGTCGAGATCAATCAGGCGTTGGATGCCATGAGAGAGTTAATGGGGTAGCAGGCCTGGGATCAAACTGCCATTTTTACTGCCACCGCTACTGTTGCTGTTGTTGCCATAACTGCTGCCACACCTGTTGCTGCACCTACCGCCACACCTACCAATGTTCTAGCTGGGGACATAAACTTAGGCAGAGGGAGACCGATCCACAAGTTGGTGGAGCATTTTCTAAAACTAAACCCACCAAGGTTCACGGGTGTTGGAGACCCCAAGGCCACCTTGCTGTGGATACAAGATTTGGAGAAGGCCTTTTGCACTCTTAATGTGCATAGAGATTGAGAAAGTGACCCTGGCAATGTATCAGTTGCAAGGTAATGCAAACACCTGGTGGAAAGCCACCAGAGAGACAATGTTTCCAGAAGGAGTGGTTCCACTATGGGACGCATTCCTCTGGGCGTTCAATGAATAGTATTTCTCGAGGAACGCCAAGGAGCAAACAATAGAAGAATTTATGCATCTCCGTTAGGGGACAATGACTGTTGACTAGTATGGGGTCAAGTTTACAGAGCTTTCCCAGTATGCTCCAAGGCTGATTGAAGACCCTGAGGAGAAGGCTCGAAGGTTCAAGAATGGCCTTTGACAAAAGTTAAAGCAGTCGTTGGTACCACTAAATCTGGTAGATTATCAAGAGATCTATCGTCGAGCACAGCTGCTCAAAAGAAGCCTAGGAGAGTAAGTTCCCTCCTATGGATCGAGGTTTGCTTCACATCGAGAAGGAATTCACCAGGGAAAGAGGCTCGTGCCTGGAGGTAGATTCCATGTTCCGCCCAACAAGAAGTGTGGAAATAAAAAATCAGGGTCGAGCCAAACTGGTATATGTCGTTTGTGTGGGAGGCAACATGGTTCAACCCCATGTCCTCGAAGATCGGGCGTTTGTTTTGGATGTGGCCAATTGGGTCACTTGATCCGAGATTGTCCTAACTAACCAAGAGGACAACCACAGCTACCATCGCCACTGCAGATGGGTTAGATTAGAGGGTATGCGCCTCAGAATGCGCCGCAAGGCGGACAACTCAGACCACCCGTTCAAGGCACGGTGTATGCCATCACACAAGGTCAGGCAGAAGCTGCGTTTGACGTGATCACAGGTATGGTTTCGCTGAATGACCAACCTACTTACGCTTTATTTGACTCAGGAGCAACCCATTCTTTTGTTGCCAAACAATATGTTAAGTTGTTAGGAATAAGTCTTATATTATTGGAGTCGGTAGTTTGCATATCTACACCATTGAAGGATAAAGTGATAGCTGTTTTGGGTTGTTCTGGTTGCAAGTTTGAGATTGGTGAGCGAGTGGGGAAAATAGATCTATTAGTCCTAGCCATGTATGACTTTGATTTAATTATTGGCATAGGCTGACTCACCAAGCAACGAGCTAAGATGGAGATACGACAATTGAGGAGATGAAGATGGAAGACATCGCCGTGGTATAAGAATTTCCAGATGTTTTCCTTAAGGAATTGCCAGGACTACCACCAAAGAGAGAAATTGAATTTGTGATCATAGCTCCCAGGACAGAGCCAATCTCTAAGGCTCCTTACGGAATGGCGTTATCTAAGTTGAAGGAACTAAAGGTGTAGATGCAAGAATTATTGGATAAAGGATTTATTCGTCCCAGTGCATCACCTTGGGGAGCACCAATTCTCTTTGTAAAAAAAAAGATGGTTCGTTGCGCCTATGCATCGACTATCGGCAACACAATCAGGTAACTATCAAGAACAAGTATCCACTTTCAAGGATTGATGATTTGTTTAATCAATTGCAAGGAGCATCGATATTTTCAAAGATCAACTTGAGCACAGGATATCATCAGCTGAGGATTAGAAAGAAGGACATTCCTAAGTCAGCATTTCCTACTCAGTATGGTCATTATGAGTTCACAGTGATGCCATTCGGGTTGACAAATGCTCTAGCTACTTTCATGGATTTGATGAACCGAGTATTCAAGGAATATCTAGATCAGTTTGTGATTGTGTTCATCAATGATATTCTAGTGTATTCAAGGAGTGATGAAGAACATGAGAGTCATCTAAGATTAGTACTGTAGACGCTGAGAGTTCACCAGTTGTACGCCAAGTTCAGCAAGTACGAATTTTGGTTAACTCGTGTTGCTTTCTTAGGACATGTAATTTCAGGAGAAGGAACCTCTGTGGACCCGAGCAAGATTGAAGCCATAATCAACTTGCCAAGACCGACTACAGTGATAGAGATCATAAGTTTTCTGGATTTGGCAGGTTATTATAGACGGTTTGTGGAAGGATTTTCATCATTAGCGTCGCCTCTGACAAGACTCCTAAAGAAAGAAGAAAAGTTTGTGTGGACAGGCAAGTGCGAGCGTAGTTTCCAAGAGCTTAAGGAAAAGCTGACTACCGCGCATGTGTTGACCATTCCATCTGGTCCTGGAGAATTTGAGATTTATAGTGATGCATCACTCAGAGGATTGGGATGTGTGCTGATGCAACATGGCCGAGTTGTTGCATACGCCTCTCGCCAGTTGAGACCTCATGAACTGAACTATCTGACATATGACTTAGGACTCACGGCAATTATTTTTGCCCTGAAGATTTGGAGACATTATTTGTGCGGAGAAAAATTCCAGATCTTCACGGACCATCAAAGTCTCAGGTACCTGTTCTCTCAGAAGAAGTTGAACATGAGACAGCGCCGATGGATGGAATTACTAAAGGACTATGACCGTGATATCTTGTATCACCCAGGAAAGGCGAATAAGGCCGTCGATGCTCTAAGTCGAAAGTCTTCAGTTACTCATAAATTAATGAAGGAGTGGAATATAATCGAGAGAGCTTGAGATTCGGTATTCAAGTTTGAGGTAGGCCACCTTTCAAGTCTTATGGCCACCCTTGTAATTGAATTGGATGTTCCGATCAGAATCAAGTTACTCCAACCAACAGACCCAGATCTACAAAAGATTCTTCAAGAGGACACTGAGAAAAGAAAGGCTGACTTTTAGATTTCTGATAAAGGAACACTAAGGTTCCGAGGACGTTTGGTTGTACCTGAGGATGTGGAAATTAGAGAGGATATCCTATTAGAAGCACATCATAGCAGTTACAGCATTCATCCTGATAGCACCATGATGTATCAGAATCTAAGTCAACACTATTGGTGGTCAAGTATGAAGGCGGTTATAGCCAAGCATATCGCCAAGTGTTTAACGTGTCAACAAGTTAAAGCTTAGCATTGTAAGCCGGGAAGACTTCTGCAGCCTCTCACAATCCCAGAATGAAAATTGGAGCATATTACGATGGACTTCGTGATCGGATTACCGAGAAGTGAGAGAGGAAATGATTCGATTTAGGTAGTTGTAGACAGACTGACAAAGTCGGCTCACTTCATTGCAGTTCGAAAGGACCTTAGTTTGGATAGACACGTAGACTTGTATGCGTGTTAGGTAGTTTGAATGCATGGAGTACTAATGACGATAAATTCAGATAGAGACCCGAGATTTACTGCCGCTTTTTGGAAGAGCTTGCAAAGTGCTCTAGGTACAAAACTTTAGTACAGTACAGCATATCATCCTCAAACGGATGGCCAGTCTGAGAGGACAATTCAGACCCTCGAGGACATGCTGAGAGCTTGTGTATTAGACTTCAAGGGTGTGGCATCCCAGAAATTCAAAGCCAAGCCTTAAGGTGTGTTAAAGTCTTTAATTAGGTGGTAGAATTTTCATGGCTTATGTTTTAGCCATTAGTCTTTTTAATTCGATGATTTGTGCTTGTGATTGTGGAAATTTAAATTTAATAGATTAATAATCTATGCTTGGCCATATGATTTAAATTTCAATGAACAAGAATATCCCAAGACTTTGGCCAAGATGAAAATTTGGAAATCAAGAATATTTATAAAAAGAATTTAAAAAAAAAAGGAAAAAGGGGTTGAAATTCAAAATGGGCCTTGGGCCCATTAGCCTAAAGCTTGGTGGGCCAAGCTAGTCGGCCCATTAGAGCCCAAGAAGAGAATTCGAACAGCCCAAGGGGAGTGGCCGGATGGGCCTAAGCCCAAGCCCATTTAAATTCAAAATAAAACCCAATATGACAAGTGGCAAATGGCAAGTGCATGCATTGGTTAATCTTTAGGCAAAGCAATGATTGCTAATCATGGGATTAAGGGAGTATAAAAGGGATGAGGAGAGAGAGATGGCCGGTTCTTTGCTTCATTCGGCCGAGACAGAGAGAGAGAGAGAGAGAGAGAGAGAGAGAGAGAGAGAGAGAGAGAGAGAGAGAGAGAGAGAGAGAGTTCGAGCGGAAGGGAGAAACCGAGAGGAGAGGAGGCGGAGCCGAGGGGTGTGCCGTTCGTTCGCCGTCCGATCGCCGTGTCCCGTCGCCGTTCGTCGTTGCTTGTTCATCTTTAAGGCAAGTGGAGTCCATAACTTCTCTTGCATGTTTGTTTTGGTGGTTGCATGTTCGGTTTTAGGTGTGATTTGTGCGAAATACCGAGGTAAGGGTTGGTTAATTTCAAACCGTGTGACTGTTCTTGTTCGGTTTGTGGAAGTCAGTAGCTTGTTCGAGCTTGCATATGTATTTGGAGTCCGATTTTGGCTTCGGTGTCTTCATGAAAGTTGTAGCTAACATCTTGTAGTATAACATACTGAAAGTTCGTGAAAAATGATGTAGATTTGAGGGGTTAAAGCCTTGTTATACGGAGACCCCAGATCTGTGATGTTTTCACTGACTTCTTGTTGGATTCTTGGTTGTATGTTGGTTTGTGATGAAAATCTGACTTCGGTGTCTTCATGAAAGTTGTAGGTAACATCTTAACTACAACATACTCAAATTTTAAGAGAAATGAACGAGTATAGCCTAGTGAATCGGCTAGATCTTGGAGATGATTGATTCTGGTGGTGTGTTCCGAGACACCCGAGACTTTATGGACTTAAATGGTGACCATACTTTGGTTATTTGACCTATATATCTTCATGAAACTTGTAAAGGACACCTTGGTACATAAAATACTCAAATTTCAGAGGAAACGAAAGAGAATAGATGGATGAAATCTAAAAATTTCGGAGAAGTGTATTCTGGACGACGCGGTAGTGGTTCCAGAGGTTTCGTGGGGTTGTATAAGTTAATATAAAAGAATTTGGCTTAGAGTTCTGCATGAAAAGTGCACGAAAATGTGTTGGCTATCACCCTGTAAAATTTCGTAATTTTTGAAGGCCATATGAGTATTTTAATCGAATTTATTTGGAAACTGTGCAATTCTGGTCGTTATCTGAATATCATGTGCTATTTTGTGAAAATTGTGAAATTATGTGAAATTCAATTTGGCCATGAATTTTGTATGAAATTGTGATCCTACTGATTTGTTTAGTGATTGTTTGAATATTATGATTTTGGGAAAATCATAGATATTAAATTTAATATTTATTTATGAAAATAAATAAATATAATAAAATAATAAAATAATAATAAAATAATAATAAAATAAAATGGATTTTTATTTGGCCATGGATTCAATTCTATTTGTGTGGCATATATGTGATGAGGTCTTTGCACATGTACTGGATTGAGATATATATGTGATAAAGTCTTGGTATGCGTATGACATGGTCCTTGTACATGTATTGAATTGAGATGTGTATGGGATAAAGTTTTGGCATGTGTATGACATATGAATTGAGATGCAAGTGTGAATTCCATGTCAAGTGTGATTTGTTTGATACCATGCCAATTGCCATGTTAAATTGAGATAAAGAAATGGTATATGTGGATGATGGTAAATGAGTAAGAGGTTGTGGTGGATGATGATGTCTGGTGGCCTAGTGGCGTAATTCCAGTGATTCTCAGGGAGATTCAGGATGCCCGGAATGTGGGGGGCTGGAAGCCTTGTCGGAGGTCTTTGCCCGAAAGGAATGCCTCGCGATGCCAGGATTTGGGGTGCGGGATGCCCGGCCAGGGAGTGTAAATGCCGGAAGCCTTGTCGGAGGTTTTTGCCCGAAGGGAATGCCTCGTGATGCTAGTTGAGATGCGAGATGCTTGGACTGTGGGGGGCCGGAAGTCCGGTGGCCATGAGATGGCTGGAATGCTGGGAACCCTGTCGGAGGTCTTTGCCCGAAGGGATGATGAAATTGATGATTGAGAAATGGGTGATGTGGTGATCAAATTTAAAGATAAAGTTGAAAATTAAATCATGATAATGATATGTGATGTGATATGATGATCACCCATGATATGATATGCATGATGATATGCAAGATGATGATGATGACATGATATGCATGATGTTATGCAAGATAATGATGATGATATGATATGCATGATGATATGCATGATGATGATGATGCATGATAGTATGCGCATGGCTTCAAGGTAAGTAATGCCTGCAATGCATGTATGATTGCATGATGCATTGAGTTGTTATTGGATTTCCCTATCTGCTGAGTGGTTGTACTCACCCCTTTTGGGGATAACATTTCAGATTAGCAATATGCCGCTTCCTGCCGTCACGCGTGGTGTGTTCTATGGTCTACCGTCTGATGTAGAGGTTGAGTGTGCGGAGATAGATTGTCCTTCTGTTCCCGGACTGACTTTTATCCAAGTGCGATGTCTAGTGATGTATGATATCGGCCTGGCTGGGGGCCCTGTCATACAAGAGTTCATTTCTGTGCACGTTCGTCGGGATGGAGCTATGCGAGGGATGCTGCTGCCGCCACCGCCTGATGCACCGGGTTGGGTGTGAGACCTGCGCGCAATGAGTAGGAGCTGGATCTCTTTTTTGATGTAGATAGTCGACACTTTCGATGGGAGGGTTTTGTGCACGTATGATGTTAGGGGTCGAGGTTTCTTTTTGAGATTTTAGGTAGGACATGGCAGAGTCCTAACCTTTCTTGTTTTTGTACCGACCCGAAGGGAACCCCATCTTGCTATATATATATGTATGTAAGCAAAGTGTTGAAGTTGTTTATAAAATCCTAATGTTTAGCTGGTGTGTATTTGTATCATGGATTGGTAGGGGGATAGATGGTGATGTTTAATTTGCTTCCGCTATGAGTCGCGTTGGGACCGATTGTTTTAAAAAAAAAATGTGTCTGCAAATTAGGACACTTGTTCAAAAGAAAGAAAGGTAATAAAGTGTAACATCGGCACTGGTAACGACCTGCGAAGGGTTCGGGGTGTTACAGTCGCCCTTTTTGGCATCAGAGCGAATGGTTATAGGTGGAGTGATAAGGAGTCTCATTTGGAATTGAGGAACATGATGACAATGCACACCATAGGATCTAAAACGAAATAATTGAATAACGGGTGATGGGTATTCACTCGTAGATCCTCAGTAGTTTATTTTGAGTTGCCTTTAGGTGCCAGTAACATGTATATGTTACTTATGTGATAGTGGTAATTGCTTTGAGTGGAGGCAGTGAGTCTCAGATTATTCCTGAGGCAATGCTTGGAAATTGCAGGAAAGTTATGGTGCGAGCTGGAAGTGCTCATCCATCGAGGGCTGAAGCCTCTGCTGCAAGGGCTGAACCCCGAATGGAAGATATCCTGCAGGCATTAGCCAATATTGGAAATCTGATGGAGAGGCAGGCGTAGCAACAGCCCGGAGCAGAACGCCATACTCAAGGACTAGTGGAGCAGTTTTTGAAGCCGAAGCCACTTAAGTTTAATGGAATAGGAAGTCCTGAGGAGGTAGAGCATTGGATTGATGGGATGGAACGAATTTTCCGGCTGTTAGACTGCACTGATGCTAAGAAAATAGTCTTAGCAGAGTACCAATTGGAGGGAAATGTGAAGTTTTGGTGGAGAGCTTCGAAGGACATAATCTTTCCACCAGGTACTGATGTGAGCTAGGAGGAGTTTGTTACGGCTTTCAATAGGAAGCATTTCTCTAACTGTGCTAAGGATAGGAAGATTACTGAATTTGTTCAGCTAGAACAAAAGGGATTGACTGTAGATCAGTATGAGGCTAGATTTTCTGAATTGTCTAGATATGCTCCTAGATTGATTGAGGATCAGGAAGAGAAGGCTAAGAGATTCCTAAAAGGGCTGAGGAATGACATTAGAAAGCAACTGGTGCCTTTGAACATAAGAGATTATAATGAGATTTATGAAAGGGCACAGTTAGTGGAGCAGGAGCTGTTGAGGGAGCGGTCGAAGTTTAAGAAACCGTTGAATTTTAATGATGTGAAAAAGGGGAAGAGACCCTATTTTGGTCAAGGTCAGACCTGGAATGTGAAGAAAAAGAGTAACTTCGGGAATTTTGGAGGGGCAAGGAGTGGTCTGAATATAGGGAAAGCACCTTATCAGCCTGGTATTTGCCAGAGGTGTAATGGGAGACATGGCCTAGGACCTTGTACGGGACAGCAGAAATGTTTTGGTTGTGGACAAGTAGGTCATCTTAGGAGGAATTGCCCACAAGAGAGGTCGCAAGTGAGTGTTGGCTCAGTGCGACAGGGATATCAGAGTGCTATTAGGTCAAACCCGCAAGGAAATCCTCAGAGACCACCTGCACAAGGAAGGGTGTATGCGATTACCCAGGAGGAAGCGGAAGCTTCCAAAAATGTTATCTTAGGTACGATTCTTATTAATGGTGAAAAGGCATATGCATTGTTCGACACGGGTGCAACGCATTCGTTTGTGTCTGAAAGATATAGATGTTTGAATAAGATAGAAGTTATGCCTCTTGAAACGCCTCTTTGTGTTTCCACGCCTTTAAAGGATATGGTATTGTCTACGCTGGTGTGTGGGAATTGTAAGATATCCATGGGAGGAAAGGATATGGAAATAGACTTGGTTGTAATGGCTATGTATGATTTTGACGTTATTATAGGAATGGACTGGCTTCGTAAGTATCGGGCTAGAATGGATTGTTATAGAAGAGTGATTCAATTCGTTTTACCTGATCAGTCTAGTTGTGAATTTTTAGGAGGTCAGACCCGTTTTCCTGTAGCACTTATTTCGGCAGTAGAAGCCTGTAAGTTACTTGACAAAGGATGTCAAGGGTACCTAGCCATAGTTAGAGAGTTGATCACTCTCGAGATAACTAGACTATCCAAGGAAGCCATTAAGGAATTTTAATGCAATAGACCTGAGAATTCGATTAGGAATCGACTACTCGACCGTGCTCATCTTTAAAGGCCATTACGACACGGTTAAAAATTGATTTGAGATCAGAGATAAGTTAATTCGACTAAGATGTGTGGCTAATCATGGGTGACACCATTGAATTGGAAAATTCTCGTCGACCGATACTAGATTGATTCTTCTATCGTTTTGGTACCCTGTGTCCGTATTTGGATTCTTGAGATTTTCATGACAATTGAGAGTCGCCAATGTCTCAAGTGGGTTCATTGTGGCTCGAAGAAAATTGACCATAGGTCATTTGCACTAAAAATTTCCGAAAGTTACCCAGTAGCCTAAGTCATGCTAAAAACGTGCCTGAGTGAAATTAACTGCAAATTTGAGTCCGATTTTAGAAATTCTAGGATTTTTATGAAACCCGAGACTTTTTGGGATAAAGTCGGCATAGGACCATTTTTGTTCAAACAGAGACAAGGATCATTTTTTATCGTAAATGTGGGAAGTAAGTGGATCGTATGGGTGAGAAAAAAAATGCCGAGATGATCGATGTTGGGTTGATTGAATTTATTGAGGCCGATTTATGACAAAACAAGTAGGAACAAGTGTTATTGAAAGAAATGGCAAGCAAATTCGTATGCCCCTCCATTCCCTATGCTTTTGGACCATTTCTAGGTTGCAAGGGGGAGCATTGGTGGCTCATTGAGAGCCAAGGAGCACTTGGTGGTGGTGGATGAGTCAAGGGGGCAAGCTTGTGGAAAAACAAGGCTTGGTAGAGCCCTTGTCCCCCCTCTCTTCCTCACCAAGCAACCGACCACCCTTCCTCAGCCTTCCTTGTGCAATTTCGAACCCCACAGTAGCCAAGGAAATCACCAGAGTAGTTGAAGCCACCCACTGTTCCACGTCCTCACTGCCGTAGCCGTTCACGCTTGCCGCCACTGCGCACATGCCTGCGTTTGTCCAGCCACACCTCCACCTTCCCTTACCCTCACATCGGTCTAGCTGCTGTCTCGTGACCTGAGGAGCCAAGTCGAAGCCTATCCGACCACTGTAGACCTCAGTCCTATTGCCAGTTACCTCGCCAAGCGATCCGTCGGACCTCCGCCAGCTCCGCCTCAACAAACAGCTTTTTTTTTTTTCTCCTTATTTGCAGCCAAGAACAGAGGAGAAACCGGTGGGTTTCCAACCACCTTGTAGGCCCGTTTTGAGGTCAATCCCGACCCCGAAACTTAGGCCTGCTTTGGAGAGAAGTGACCCCCGCGACGTTCCCGTCGTTTTGCACCAACCCGCTCGTTAAACAAGTGATTTAATTCACTAAACCTTACTTAGTATGCTAATGATGCTTAGGGATTGATTAGATTTAATTAAGTGTAATTAGGTGGATAGATTATATTAGAGTAATTTAATTAGTGATCTACCGATGCATGTTAGGTGGTTAATTGTAGCAATTAGCGAGTATATAGGTTCTAGTAATTATTGAACGAACCTTGGAATTTTTCCGGGTCCGTTTCGGTGTCCAATTAGGCATTACGGTTCTAAATTGAATTTATTGCGTTTATTTAATAATTTGTGTAATTATTTAATTATTTATTTATTTATTTATTTTCCGAAAATAAGACCGGGATGGTCGGTGACTGGAAAATTACATTGATTACAGTAGTGTGATCTGTTTATTTAATTGAGCTTTATATTGTGTTGATTTCAATTTAATTGTGAATTTAGGAATTTATCTTTAAATTAATTAATTTTAATAATTAATTGGTATTTTACCGAGTGTGGGTCTACAGCACCAAAATTATATTTCTAGACTGATTAAGCCAGTGGAAAGTTTAATTTTGAAATTATGATATCTTGGCTAAGGCCGATTGTGTACCCACACACGGCTATTTTTATCCAGTATGATAAAAATGTTGAGTTGATTATATGATTGAAATGGTATACTATTTTGGCTTGGGGGCCCTAATTTATCAACTTTTGATGAGCATATATAGTATACCATACTATCAACTTTGGGTGAGCAATAATTATTAGCTTTGGGCGAGCAAATATATTATACTAAATTGGCCTGGGGGTCCTAAATTATCAGCTTTTGGTGAGCATTTATACAATATACTATACTATCAGTTTTGGGTGAGCTATACTATCTATTACCAGCTTTTGGTGAGCAGTCCTAGACTATGGTCAGACTTTATAGATAGTATTGAATGTACCGACTATGGGAAGGTTGTGATAATATGTAATCGACTGAGTCAATTGATCGATGATTCGATATGTGGTGATTGATTTGATGTTTATTTGAATTATGCTGACTTGTAGGAAGGAGACTGAGGCCAAGGTAAGTCCTCTGACTCGTGTTGACTTGTAGGAAGGAGCCTTTAGGGCGTATTGACTTCCTAATCGAGTCTTAAGGGGTAGAACTCGCTGAGATATTGTCTCATTGGTTATTGTATAACCATTTTCAAGTCCGTAGATGGTGTTGGTAAAGGACCAAGAGCCTGGAGACAGGAGGTGAAGCCCGAAGAATCAATGACTATGTCCGACTAGTTAGTTGTAGGAACACTCGCTTTTGTAAAGAGCCGATTCCTTTTGAAAATCTTTGTGTATAGACCTGTGTGTTTATAAAAAGATATATTGTGAGAATCGGACATATTTTCATGTCCTATTGTTTTTATTGTCTGAGGATTATTTATATCCTTCCGTAAGCATATTAAAATGAATTAGTTGGCGATGCATCCTGGGACGTCGCTATTAATTGACCAGGTAAGGGATGGGTGCATGCTCGAGGATCGAGGTGTGACACTTTCTCCCTCAAGTTGTCGTCCACAGCTCCTTTAGCCCCCTTCTTGCCATTTTCAGAATCTAGCAACCAGTAGAAGACCAGCCGTGAAGCTCATCGCCGTCGCACGCCACGCTGGAACGCCGTCCACTGTTCATGTGCCTCACCGCCCGCACACGTGTGCCCGCCTTGTTGCGCCCAACTCGCCGTCATCCCTAGCTATTCGAGAGCTATCTAGTTCGTCCCCATAGTCATGAGCTACTGTCGGCCACCCTCCAACCTCTGTAAGTTTCCACCTAGGCTCGATTTAGCCCTTTCCACCTTCCTCACTCCATTCCTGCCTTAAACTGAGCTTGTTGCCCTCTATTTCAGCCAAGAACAAATCAAAAAAGTGTGGGTTTCCAACGGTGCTTTAGGCCCATTTTGAGGAATTTTCCGGCCTCGAAAGTTAGGCCTGCTTTGCAGAGAAGTGAGCCCCGTTGCGTCCCCAACGATTTGAGCTGATCGGATCGCCGAACAAGTGAGTTTAACTCACTAATCCTCACTTAGTAGGTTAATCATGCTTAGGAGTTGATTAATTTAGGCTAAGATGGATTAGGTGGTTAGATTAGATTAGATAAGCGAATTTAATTATTTACCGATGCATGTTAGGTGGATAGTTAGTGTAATTAGCGAGTAAATAGACTCTAGTAATTATTTAACATCTCAGAAATTTTCTGGGTCCATTTCGGTGTCTAATTAGGCATTACGGGCCTAAGTTGGATTTATTGGCATTTATTTAATATTTTTCGTAATTATTTATTTATTTATTATTTATTTTTAGAAAATTAGACGGGGATAGCTGGTGATCGGAATTTTATGCTAATTGCAGTGGTGCAATCTATTTATTTAATTGAGCTTTAATTTGTGTTGAACGTGCATGAATTGTATTTTTGGAATTTATTTTTAAATTGATTTAATTTCAATAATTAATTGGAAAATAATCGAGCGTCAGTTTACAACGACAAAAATATTTTGATGGACCATATAAAATGGTGGGATTTATGGAGGTGAAATTATGGTATTTTGATTAAGGCCGACAATGTACCCACACGCGGCTATTTTTATCGGGTATGATAAAAATGAGAAATTGGTTATATGATTGGAGTGCTATACCATTTTGGCAAGGGGGCTTAATTTATCAGCTTTGGGTGAGCATAGATAGTATACCATATTATCAATTTTGGGTGAGCACATATTATCAGCTTTGTGCGAGCACATATTATCAGCTTTGGGCGAGCACATATTATCAATTTTGGGCGAGCATATATAGTATATTATGTTAGCCTGGGGACCCTAATCTATCAGTTTTGGGCGAGTATATATACAGTATACTATATTATTAACTTTGGACGAGCTATACTATCTATTTTCAACTTTGGGTGAGCAGTCCTAATTTAATAGGACTTTATAGATAGTATTGAATGTATCGACTAGGGGAAGGTCGTGGTGACATGTAATTGACTAAGTTGATTGATCGATGATTCAATCTGAGTGAATAACTGTTTGAATTCTATTGTCTGATAGGAAGGAACTAAGACCAAGGTAAGTCCTTTGACTCGCGGTTGTGCTTAGGCAGCCCTCAAGGCTATTTTCTTCCTAATCAAATCTTAGGAGGGTAGAACTCACTGAGATGTAGTCTCATCCCGTTGTGGGATAACATTTCAGGTCCCTAAATGGCAGCACCTCTAGCTCTTCCCGAGCATTTTGGTATACCGGAGGAAATCACTGAGATAGGTTATCACATTCCGATACACCATCACCCTGAAGGCTTGAATATGTACTAGTGAAATCCACCGTTTGGGTTGATGTGGGTGAACCCCAAAAGGTGCCCCACAAATACCGATCGTGGTATCGCCATTACAATGATGGACGAAGAGTGGGCCCTGTACCGGAATCTGATGTACCTCTATACGTTTTAGAGGTAGCGTTCGGGAAGGGGACAAGAAATCCCAAGGATGGATCAATGATTGATGCAAGGGATCCCAAGCTCGAGGGTGATTCTAACTCTCTAATGTACTCAGCAGTTGACTCCAGCTGGAGCATGGAAGAAGGAGAGATCGTTGAGGAGGAGGAGGACCCGAAGGAGGACCTAGAGGAGGATCCAAGAGAGGATTGAAACCCCACCCCTGTTTACAAGACTTGTGTACTAAACTAGCTTGAGTAGAACCTGACCTGTTAGTGTACTATATATATGTAAATATATATAAGTGTGATGGTTTTTCAGGTTCGAGATTTTTAGTTATACTTTCTTATTCCATTAGTTTATTTTTCTGGGGATTATTTATATGCTTTCGCATACGTACTAAAATGAATGAGTTGGCGATGCGTGTTAGGACGTCGCTATTTAATCGACCCAGCCGGGATGGGCACGTGCCCGAGGATTAGGGCGTGACATCCCCGTTTAGTGGTATTAGAGCAATGGTTTAGGATTGGAGTGATAAGGCGCGATGGTTTATGGGATAGTGGTAGGAAAGGCCTTTAAATTCATGCTGGTGCATATCTATGATAATTGATTGGTAGAATTGATTACTTGTTGTTTGGATCACTCTATTTCTAAGTCGGTGTAGAATTGGAAGCAAGCTTCAGTAGAGAAAGTTGAGCCATGAGTGATCAGGAGCCAAGAACTCCTAGTAAAAGGAGCATTAGAGCCGTGACTTGGGGTAGGACACCGACCAAGGTCGGTACCCGAGGCAGTAGAGGTAAAGCGCCAACACAGGCTAGTGCTAGTGGCATAGCACAACCTCCTATTGGTGCTGGGGTTGTAGCCCCTAGTGATTCGGGATCCATTGGAATTACGCAAGCCCTGGATGCCACGCGAGAGATGATGGGTCAATAGGCCCAGAGTCAAGCTGCCGCTTTTACCGCCGTTGTTGAAGCCGCTGCCACTACCGCAGCCGCTACTCACTAGTTGCTGCACCTGTTGCCGCACCTGCCGATGTTCTAGCTGGGAACATAGTCTTAGATAGAGAGAGACCGATCCACAAGCTGATAAAGTAGTTCTTAAAGCTGAACCCGCCGAGGTTCATGGGTACTGGAGATCCAGAGACTGCCTTTCTTTGGATTCAGGATTTGGAGAAGGCGTTTGCACTTCTGAGGTGCAATGAGGAGGAGAAGGTAACCTTGGCAATCTATCAACTACAGGGTAATGCCAATACCTAGTGGAGAGCCGCCAAAGAGACTATATTTCCAGGAGAAGTGGTCCCGTAATGAGATGCTTTCCTCAGGGCGTTCAACGAACAGTATTTCTTGAGGAGCACCAGAGAACAGAAAATGGAAGAGTTTCAGCGTCTTCGTCAGGGGACGATGACCGTTGACCGGTATGGGGTCAAATTTGTGGAGCTTTCCCAGTACGCTTCGAGGCTGATTGAGGATCCTGAAGAGAAAGCTCAGAGGTTCAAAAATGGCCTTCGACAAGAATTGAAATAGCCATTAGTGCCATTCGATTTCATTGATTATCAAGAAATTTATCATCAAGCGCAGCTGCTCGAAAGGAGCCTGAACAAGCAAGTCACCTCGTTTGGATTCGCCATGGGAAGAGGCCCATGATTGGAGGTAGATTTCAAGTCCCACCCAACAGGAAGGGTGGAGTTGGAAAGTCAGGGCCGAGTTAGAATGGCCTGTGTCGCTTTTGTGGAAGGTGACATGGTTTAGCTCCGTGCCCCCGAAGGCCAGGTGTTTGTTTTAGATGTGGCCAATAAGGTCACATGATCAGAGATTGTCTTAACTGACCAAGAGGACAACCGTCGTTGCCACCGCTGCCGCAGATGGGTCAAATTAGAGGGTATGCACCTCAGAACGCGCCACAAGGAGGACAGCTTAGACCACCAGTTCAGGGCATGGTGTATGCCATCAAACAAGGTCAGGCAAAGGCTGCGCCTGATGTGAACACAGGCATGGTTTCACTGAACGACCATTTTGCTTATGCTTTATTTGACCCAGGAGCAACCCATTCTTTTATTGCTGAGCAATATGTTAAGTTGTTAGGATTAAGTCCTATATTATTGGAGTCGGCAGTTTGTATATCTACACCATTGAAGGATAAAGTGATAGCTGCTTTGAGTTGTTTTGGTTGCAAGTTAGCGATTGGTGAGCAAGTGGGGAAAATAGACTTATTAGTCCTAGTCTTGTATGACTTTGATTGAATTATTGGCTTGGCTGGCTCACCAAGCAACGAGTTAAGATGGACTGCTATCGCAAAGCGATTTAGTTTGACTCGTTAGAGGGTGAGAGCTTCGAGTTTGTCAGTAATCGATGAGGACCCTCAATTTTCTTGATCCCGTCGCCAGAGGCAACTCATTTGTTAGATGAGGGTTGTCAAGGGTACCTGGCAACTGTTGTGGATATGACAGTTGAGGAGATGAAGATGGAAGACATTGTCGTGGTACAAGAATTTTCAGATGTTTTTCCAAAGGACTTGCCAAGATTACCACCAAAGAGAGAAATTGAGTTTGTAATCGAGCTAGCACCTGGGATAAAACCAATCTCTAAGGCTCTTTATCGGATGGCATCATTTGAGTTGAAGGAACTGAATGTGGAAATGCAAGAGCTACTGGATAAGGGATTCATTCGTCCCAGTGCATCACCTTGGGGAGCACCAGTTCTATTCGTGAAAAAGAATGATGGTTCATTGCACTTATGCATCGACTATCGACAACTCAATCAGGTAACAATCAAGAACAAGTATCCACTCCCAAGAATCGATGACTTGTTTGATCAATTGCAAGGAGAGTCGATATTTTCGAAGATCAACTTGAGGACAGGATATCATTAGCTAAGAATCAGGAAGGAGGACATTCCTAAGTCAGCATTTCATACTCGGTATGGTCATTACGAATTCACAATGATGCCATTCGGGTTGACGAATGCTCCAACTGCCTTTACGGATCTGATGAACCGAGTATTCAAGGAATACCTAGATCAGTTTATGATCGTGTTCATCGATGATATTCTGGTGTATTTAAAGAGTGAGGAAGAGCACAAGAGTCATCTGAGATTAGTGCTACAGATGCTGAGGGTCCATCAGCTGTACGTCCAGTTCAACAAGTGCGAGTTTTGGTTGACTTGTGTTGCTTTCTTAAGTCACGTGATTTTAGGCGAAGGAATCTCTGTGGATCCGAGCAAGATTGAAGCTGTGATCAATTGGCCAAGACCGACTACAGTGATAGAGATTAGAAGTTTTATGGGGTTGGTAGGTTATTACAGAAGGTTTGTGGAAGGGTTTTCAGCATTAGTGTCGCCTTTGACAAGACTCTTGAAGAAAGAAGAGAAATTCGTGTAGACAGACAAGTGCGAGAGTAGTTTCCAAGAGCTGAAGCAAAAGCTCACTACTGCACCTATGCTGACCATTCCATCTAGTCCTGGAGGATTCGAGATCTATAGTGATGCGTCATTTAGAGAATTGGGTTGCATGCTGATGCAACATGGCAGGGTTGTTGTATACGCCTCCCGCCAGTTGAGACCTCACGAATAGAACTATCTGACGCATGACTTGGAACTAGCAACCATCATATTTGCTCTGAAGATTTGGAGACATTACTTGTGTGGGGAAAGATTCCAGATCTTCACGGACCATCAAAGTCTCAAGTACCTATTCTCTCAAAAGGAGTTGAATATAAGACGGTGACGATGGATGGAATTGCTGAAAGACTATGATTGTGATATTCTATATCACCCTGGGAAGGCTAATAAGGTCGCTGATGCTTTAAGTCGAAAGTCTTCAATTGGTCATATATTGATTAAGTGAAATCTAATCGAGAGAGCTCGGGATTCGGTATTCAAATTTGAAGTAGGCCACCTTTCAAGTCTTATGGCCACCCTCAGAATTGAACCGGATGTCTAGGTCAGAATCAAGTTACTCCAACCAATAGACCCTAAATGTTCAGAATATTTTTGCAAGAAGACACAAATTAGAGAAATGCTGACTTTCAGATTTCTGATGAGAGAACACTAAGGTTCCAAGGACGTTTGGTTGTACCTGATAATGTGGAGCTTAAAGAGAATATCTTATCAGAAGCGCATGGTAGTAGTTACAGCATTCATCCGAGAAGTACCAAGATGTATCAGAATCTGTGTCAACACTACTGGTGGTCAGGTATGAAGGCGAACATCGCCAAGCATGTCGCCAAGTGTTTAACATGTCAGCAGGTCAAAGCTCAGTATTGCAAGCTGGGAGGACTCCTACAACCTCTCAAGATCCTAGAATGGAAATGGGAGCATATCATGATAGATTTCGTGACCAGATTACCAAGAAGTCAGAGAGGTAATGATTCGATTTGGGTAATGGTTGACAGATTGACCAAGTCGGCCCACTTCATTGCAGTTCGAAAGGACCTTAGTTTGGATAGACACGCGAACCTGTACGTGCGTCGAGTAATTCGTCTGCATGGAATGCCGGTTACGATAACCTCAAATCGAGACTCGAGATTTACCGCCGCTTTTTGGAAGAGCTTACAAAGTGCCTTAGGTACCAAGCTATAGTACAGTACAGCATATCATCCTCAAACGGATGGCCAGTCCGAGAGGACAATACAAACCCTTGAGGACATGCTGTGAGCTTGTGTGCTAGATTTTAAAGGAAGTTAGGAAGAATAGGTTCATCTCATGGAATTCGCCTACAACAATAGTTATCAGCAAAGCATCCAGATGGCTCCTTTTGAAGCGTTGTATGGCAGAGTGTGCAGGACACCAGTGTGTTGGGATGAAGTCGAGGAAAGAAAGATTATAGGTCCAGAGTTGGTTCAGATGTCAGTGGATGCCATGGCAGTGATCAGAAGAAAGATTAAAGACCGCTCAAAGCAAACAGAAAAGTTACGCAGATAAGCGTCAGAGATTA
Source organism: Eucalyptus grandis x Eucalyptus urophylla (assembly GCA_028830015.1). Taxonomy (NCBI): domain Eukaryota; kingdom Viridiplantae; phylum Streptophyta; class Magnoliopsida; order Myrtales; family Myrtaceae; genus Eucalyptus; species Eucalyptus grandis x Eucalyptus urophylla. The sequence continues at coordinate 54,039,214 of CM054190.1, read as the reverse complement.
TTAGAATTCAAAGTTGGTGATCACTTTTCTGAAAGTGTCACCAATTAGGGAAATTTCGCATTTTGGCAAGAAAGGAAAACTGAGTCCGAGGTACATTGGTCCGTTTGAAATTCTAGAGAGAATTGGGACTTTAGTGTATTATCTTACGTTGCCATTGAGATTGCCGCAAATGTACGACGTCTTTCATGTGTCGATGTTGAGGAAGTACGAGCTTAACCCGACCCACGTTCTTAATTTTGAAGAATTGGACGTGGATGACCGAGTGTCATACGTTGAAAGCCCGGTTCAAATAGTGGACAGAAAAGAGCAAGTTCTACGTATAAAGACCATTCCGTTGGTCAAAGTGGTTTGACAACACCACATGTGGCACCCCCGAACAGCTAAGGTCACCACATCTACGTATCGCTCCTCCTGATTAATACAAGTTACATCTCTTAGCGGAAGCACCGTAGTTCATAGACATTTTTTTGTTTATATATAAGAGTTTAGCGCAGCTCATAGCGAAATTAAAGATGAGTCTCACCACCCCTCTGCTCTCTTAATGATGGTACAATACACACTAGCTACACATCGAAGGAAAACATAAGCCGAGCCACTTTTATTTACATCTTTAGGATGGACATCTTGGGTCGGTACAACCAAAAATAAAAGCCAAGACTTTTAGCTAAACTTGGCTACAGCTCAAAAGAGAGATCTCGACCCCCTATATCGATCACGTATAACCCTCCATCTACAAGTGTCGGCTATATCCAAAAAACTGTCAGCTTCCACTCCTCACGTGGGCCATCACACCCATCCAAGTGCACCGGGCGATGGTGGCGGCAACATCCCCGGCATCACTTCGTCACGGCGGACGTGGATAGACAAGAACTCCTGGAAGATCGGGCCCCCAGCCAGGCCCACATCATACATAACTAGCGTCCGAACCCGTACGAACGTCAAACCAGGGATGGTGACACTATCAAGCTCCATACAATCGACCTCCACGTCAGATGGAAGGCCATAAAAGGTACCCCGCGTGACCCGAGCAAGAGGCATCTGTCTAATCTGAAATGTTGGTCCCGAAAGGGGTGAGTATAGCCACTCAGCAGGTAAATGATCTATTAAACTACTCAATGCATCAAACAGAACAATCATAACATCATAGTAGAGTACATATCATTCATGCATAGACCATCATGCCATAGATGCATATACAACCATGCACTTATCATCAAGCATTCATGCATAACCATGCCTTATGGGCACATATCACCATGCACTCATCATATTATATCGTACGGCCATGCATATATATCATCATACCATGCATGATTCAATTTTCGCTTTTTATCTTTCAATTGGATCACCACATTTTTCTTTCCGGGACCAGTAATTTGCATCCCACATTTTATCGCTCGTACCCAACCTGGTGTCACGAGGAACCTCCGGCACACACCTCTGGGCATCCCGAAACTCCCGAGGACATCCGGCACACACACTCCGGGCATCCGGCACCCACCTCCGGGCATCCCAACACTCCCGGGGCATCGTTGGCTCACACCTCCGACGGTATCCTCATTTATCATAATTCATATCCACATTTATGTCTCAATATCAACATGGCACATGATGTCTCATTTATCATAATTTCAGCTTTTGAATTTCGCACAATTCCAGCTTGCACAGTTTTAGGAAACATTTTCATTAAATACCCAAATGACATTCAAAAATTATGAAATTCAAACATGTGATAGTCAAGACATAAGGGCAGATACTTCATTAATAACACTACACCAAAAGATTCCCATATAGCTCAATACAGAACACACATCACAGCACTACTAATTCTGTCCGTTCCAATTGCACAGTTTTTGAAACATTTTTGGTTAAATAGGCAAATGAACTTCAAAAATTACGAAATTTGAATATGTTTCAGTCAAGACATAAAAAAATATATTTAATGCAGAACACTTTTCCAAAATAATCTCGTACAAAACGGTATAGACCACACATTACAACGTTACCAAGTCAGAACACATCAGATTACACAGTTTTAGAAACATTTTCTATTAAATACCCATATGACCTTTAAAAATTATTAAATTCAACTATGTGATAGCCAAGACCATAAGGTACATACTTCATGAAGATATCAAAGTCATATTCGTCCTAGGTAATGAAATATAGGCGGTTGAAGCTTCTGTTCTCAGTACCGAAATTTCCAGATCTAACCATCTCCGAAAGACCACGATTTCACCTACCTATTCTTGTTTTTTTTTATCTAAATTTTTTATATGTTAAACCTCAGGATGTCCTTTACATATTTTTTTAAGAAATAAAAGTGAAATTTCAACAAAAAGATAGCCTTACAGTCCATGCATTCATCAAAGGTAGTTACCGAAATCTCCAGATTCATTCTTTCCAAAGAATAAATGTTTCACCCACTTATACTTGTTTTTTTTATCCCAAATTTGAGTATGTTATACTCCAAGAAGTCCTTAACAACTTTCATTCAGAAGTCAAAGCCAAAATCCAACTCGAACATCACATGCAAGCCACTAGAACATCCAAGGTCGAACTGTTTTCTCAAGAACAGTTTACTAATCTAGAACACCACTCTAAAAACTTCAATTTTTCACATCCTAAACATCCGAAATTTGTCACCATTAAATCACATACACTAGGCACAACATGCAAGAGTAGATCAAGGATCCCACTTGCCTCTAAACCGAGCAAGCAGCGTGCACAACGGCGACGGACGACGGACGCACAGCGGACGGTCGACAAACGGTCCTCCTCCTTCCTCTCTTCCTTTCTTCCTTCTCTTCTTCTCTTTCTCTCCTCTCTTTCTCTCTCGGACGAACCCTTTTCTCTCCCTCTCTTTCTCGCTTAAGCCGGCCATCATTTCCCCTAATTTTCTTCCCCTCCATCATTAGCCATCATCACTTCTTTGCATGGGTGACACTTGGCCATCTCCATGGGACAAGTGGGGGAAGCATGCAAAACCGGTCTCTTCCCCTCCCTTCTTCGTGCGGTCGATGGCCCCTCATGGGCTCTATGGGCCGGCCATTTTGGCCCATCTTAGGCCCAACACTCTTGGGCCTAAGACCCAAGCTTAAATAACCTAAGATTAACCCTTTTAAAAACTAATCAAATCCCTATTAAATCAAAGTACTAAATTGCAAATTAAATGGCTATACACTTGCAATCATAAATCCATAAGTTCCAATTTATAATACATATGGCCAAAGATAGAACTTTTTTTTCCAAAATTCATCCATCAAAACTTAGCCATAAATCTCATTTGAATCATGGATCAAAAAGGCTACAAAAATACAATAACAGTGTTTCCATCGCCTATCCATGACTCATGGCATATTTGGGGCTTTTCATGAAATTCTAGGATGCCACACCACGATACTGAAGGAGTGACATAGGAGACTGACGAGTCGACGAGACAGTTGTACTCCCACATTTTTGCTTAAGTATTGTAATGGTTTAAATTTCGAGAACGAAATTTTTTTTAAGAGGGGAAGAGTTGTGACATCTCAGATTTTCAATTATATTTTCTATTGAATAAATCGGGCATTTCATCGATGCGCCTATAAGGCTGTTCTCAGAAATGATCACTTTCGAGATAATTAGACTATCTGGGGAAGTCATTAAGGAATTTTAATGCAATAGACTTGAGAATTCGACCAGGAATCGCCTACTCGACCGTGCTAATCTTTAGAGGCCATTACGGCACAGTTAAAAATAGATTTGAGATCAGAGATATGTCGGTTTGACTAAGATGTGTGGCTAATCGTGGGTGACTCTACTAAATTGGAAAATTCTCGTCAACCGGCACTAGCTTGATTTTTCTATTATTTTGGTACCCTGTATCTGTATTTGAATCCTCAAGATTTTCACGACAACCAAGAGTCACCAATGTGTTGAGTGGGTTCATTGTGACTCGAAGAAAATTGATCACTAGTCATTTGTATTGAAAATTTTTGAAAGTTACACGGTAACTTAACTTAGGTCATACTAAAATCGCGCCGAAATGAAATTAACTACGAATTTGAGTCCGATTTTAGAAATTGAAAGTTTTGTCACGTCACAATTAATTCTAGGAGCGTCGACTCAGTCTTAGAAGATCTTTATGCAAACCAAGACTTTTTGGGAAAAAGTCGAGATAGGGCCGTTTTTGTCCAGAAAATGCCGAGGATGGTTTTTGGTTGCAAAATTGGGAAGCATGTGGGATCAATTGGTGAGAAAAAATACCAATTAGATCGGTGAGGTGTCGATTGAATTTATTGTGGCCGAATTGTGTTGAATTGAGTAAGAACAAGTGTCCAATTGGTAAGGAATTCAAGCAAATTCGCATCTCCCCTTTGCCTATAGTTTTTGGACCATTTTAAGGGTTGCAAGAAGAGCCTTGGTGGCTGATTTGAGGCCAAGGACCAGCTAGTGGATGAGGATGGTCAAAGGGACCAAGAGTTGAAAAAATAAGGCCATGGTAGGGCCCTTGTTCCATTTCTCCCTCAAGTTGTCGTCCACAACTCCCTCAGCCCCCTCCTTACCATTTTTGGAACCCAGCAACCAGCAAAAGACCAGCCGTGAAGCTCCTTGTTGTCGCACGCCATGCCGGAATTTCGTCCGGCATTCGCGCGCCTCGCCGCCCGCACGCATGTGCCCACCTTGTCGCACCCAGCTCGTTGTCGTCCCTGGTTGTTCGAGAGCTGTCCAGCTCGTCCCTGCAGTCATGAGCTGCTGCCCGCCACCCTCCGACCTCCGTAAGTTCCCACCTAGGCCCGATTTGGCCCCTTCCACCTTCCTCAATCCATTCCCGCCTTAAACCGAGCTTGTTGCCCTCTGTTTCAGCCAAGAACAGATCAGAAAAGTGTGGGTTTCCAGCAGTGCTTTAGGCCCATTTTGAGGACTTTTCTGGCCTCGAAAGTTAGGTCCGCTTTGGAGAGAAGTGAGCCCCATTGTGTCCCTGACGATTTGAGCCGATCGGATTGTCGAACAACTAAGTTTAACTCACTAATCCTTACTTAGTAAGTTAATCACGCTTAGGGGTTGATTAGTTTAGGCTAAGATGGATTAGGTGGTTAGATTAGATTAGATTAGATTAGTGAATTTAATTATTTACCGATGCATGTTAAGTGGATAGTTAGTGTAATTAGCGAGTAAATAGACTCTAGTAATTATTTAACGAGTCTCGGAAATTTTTCGGGTCCATTTTAGCGTCTAAATAGGCATTACGAGCCTAAATTGGATTTATTGTCATTTATTTAATATTTTTTGTAATGATTTATTTATTTATTTATTTATTTATTTATTTTCCAAAAATTAGACCGGGATAGCCGGTGACTGGAATTTTTTGCCGATTGCAGTGGTGCAATCTATTTATTTAATTGAGCTTTAATTTGTGCTGAACATGCATGAATTGTTTTTTTTTTGGAATTTATTCTTAAATTGATTTAATTTCAGTAATTGATTGGAAAATAACCGAGCATCAGTTTACAACACCAAAAATATTTTGGTGGACCATATGAAATTGTGGGATTTATGGAGGTGAAATTATGGTATTTTGGTTAAGGCCGACCGCATACCCACACACAGTTATTTTTATCGGGTATGATAAAAATGAGAAATTGGTTATATGATTGGAGTGATTTATCATTTTGGCCAAGAGGCTTAATTTATCAGTTTTGGGCGAGCATATATAGTATACCATATCATCAGCTTTGGATGAGCACATATTATCAGCTTTGGGCAAGCATATATAGTATCCTATGTTGGCATAGGAGTCCTAATCTATCATCTTTGGGCGAACATATATACAGCATACTATATTATCAGCTTTGGGCGAGTTATACTATCTATTTTTAGCTTTGAGTAAGCAGTCCTGATTTAATAGGACTTTATATATAGTATTGAATGTACTAACTAGGGGAAGGTTGTGGTGGCATGTAATCGACTGAGTCGATTGATCGATGATTCGATCTAAGTGAATAATCGTTTGAATTCTATTGTCTAACAGGAAGGAACTAAGGCCAAGGTAAGTCCTCTAACTCGTGGTTGTGCTTAGGGCTATTCTCATCGACGCACCTATAGGGCTGTTCTCAGAGTTGATCACTCTGGAGATAACTAAACTATCCAGGGAAGCCAATAAGGAATTTTAATGCAATAGACTAGAGAATTTGACCAAGAATCGATTACTCGACCTTGCTCATCTTTAGAGGCCATTATGGCACAGTTAAAAATCGATTTGAGATCAAACATATGTCGATTCAACTGAAATATGTGGCTAATTATGGGTGACACCACTAAATTGGAAAATTCTTGTCGAATGACACTAGAGTGATTCTTTTATCGTTTTGGTACCCTATATCCATATTTGAATCATCGAGATTTTCACAACAACTGAGAGTTGCCAATGTGTTGAGTGGGTTCATTGTGGCTCGAAGAAAATCGACCACGGGTCATTTGCACTAAAATTTTTCGAAAGTTACCCGATAGCCTAGGTCACACTAAAAACGCGCTTAAGTGAAATTAACCACGAATTCGAGTCCGATTTCAGAAATTGAAGATTCGATCATGTCACAATAAATTCTAGGAGCATCAACTCAGTCTCAGAAGATTTTTCTGAAACTCGAGATTTTTTGGGAAAAAGTCGGCATAGGACCGTTTTTGTTCAAACAAAGATGGGGATCGTTTTTTATCATAAATTTTAGGAAGTAAGTGGATTGTATGGGTGATGAAAAATGCCGAGATGACCGATGTTGGGTTGATTGAATTTATTGAGGCTGATATATGACGAAACAAGTAGGGACAAGTGTTCAATATAAAGAAATGGCAAGCAAATTCGTATGCCCCTCCATTCCCTATGGTTTTGGACCATTTCAAGGTTGCAAGGGGGAACATTGGTGTCTCATTAAGAGCCAAGGAGCAGCTGGTGGTGGTGGATGAGTCAAGGAGGCAAGCTTGTGGAAAAACAAGGCTTGGTGGAGCCCTTGTCCCCCTCTCTTCCTCACCAAGCAATCGGCCACCCTTCCTCAACCTTCCTTGTGCAATTTTGAACCCCACAGCAACCAAGAAAACCACCGGAGTAGCTTAAGCCGCCCACCGTCGCACATCCTCACTGTTGTAGCCGTTCACACGCGCCGCCACCGCGCGCATTGCCCACGCTCGTCCAACCGCACCTCCACCTTCCTCTTGCCCTCACACCGGTCTAGCTGCTATCCCGTGACCTGAGGAGCCAAGCCGAAGCTTGTCCGACTGCCGTAGACCTCCGACCGACCGTTGGTTACCTCGCCAAGCGATCCACCGGACCTCCACCTCACCAAACAACTTTGTTTTCTCCTTGTTTGTAGCCAAGAAAAGAGGAGAAATCAATGGGTTTCCAGCCACATTGTAGGCCCATTTTGAGGTCGATCCCGACCTCGAAACTTAGGCCCACTTTGGAGAGAAGTGACCCCGCGACGTTCCCGTCGTTTTGCACCAACCCACTCGTTAAACAAATGAGTTTAACTCACTAAACCTCGCTTAATATGCTAATGATGCTTAGGGGTTGATTAGATTTAATTAAGTGTGATAGGTGGATAGATTAGATTAAAGTAATTAAATTAGTGATTTACCGATGCATGTTAAGTGGTTAGTTGTAGCAATTAGCGAGTAAATAGGTTCTAGTAATTATTGAACAAACCTTGCAATTTTTCCGGGTCCGTTTCGGTGTCCGATTAGGCATTACGAGCCTAAATTGGATTTATTACATTTATTTAATAATTTTCATAATTAATTAATTATTTATTTATTTTCCGGAAATTAGACTAGATAGCCAATGACCGAAATTTTATGTTGATTATTGTGGTGCAATCTGTTTATTTATTTGAGTGCTAAATTGGGCTGAATTGATTTAATTGTGATTTTAGGAATTTATTCCTAAATTTTATAATTTTGGTAATTAATTGGAAATTACCAGGCATCGGTTTACAGCGCCAAAAATATGTTTATAGATTGTTAAAACTGATGGGATGTTCTTAAGTAAAAATATGAAAGGTCGACCGTGTACCCACACACAGCTATTTTATTGAGATATATGTTTGGGATGATATACTATATCAACCTAAGGGCGATATGTCAGCATAGCAGAGAACAGTATACCGGTATATTATATCAGCCTAAGGGCGATATGACAGCTTAGCAAATAGCAGTATACCTTATTAGCTTAGATTGGGCATTGTTGATATACTACATTAGCCTAAGGACAATATGACAACTTAGCAGAGAGCAATATACCTTATCAGCTTAGATTGAGCATTGTTGGTATATTATATTAGCCTAAGGGCGATATGGCAGCTTAGCAGAGAGCAGTATACCCGATCATCTCAGAAGCGAGCTATACTATATATTTATCAGCTTAGTAGTGAGCAGTCCCGATATAAGCGGACTTATAGATAGTATTAGATGAGCCAGCCAAAAAAAGGCCGTGATGACATGTAATCGACTAGGTCGATTGATCAATTATTTGATTTAATGTTATGAATCGATTGATTGATGTGATATAAGACATCTATAAATAATATTGATTTGCAGGATGGAACTGAGACCAAGGTAAATCCTCTGACTCGTGTTGTGCTTAGGTAGCCCTAAGGTGTATTGGCTTTCTAATTGAGTCTTAAAAGGGTAGAACTTGCTGAAATGTAGTCTCACCTCGTTGTGGGACAACATTTTAGATCCCTAGATGGCAGCACCTCCACCTCCTCCTCCTCCCATGCATTTTGGTATTCCTGAAGAGGTTACCGAGATAGAATATCACTTCCTAATACATCCCCACCCGAAAGGTCTAGAGTATGTTTTAGTGAAATCCACCATCTAGGTTGATGTGGGTAGAGACAGCCTGATGCCTCATGAGTATAGGTCATGGTATCGTCACTACCATGATGGGCGAAGAGAGGGTCCTGTACCGAAAGGTGATGTGCCTTTGTTCATCTTAGAGGCAGCATTCGGAGAAGGGACTACATATCCCAAGGACGGAGCGGTGATCGATGCCAAAGACCCTAAGCTCGAGGGTGACCCTAACACTCTCATGTACTCGGCTGTGGACTCCATCGAGAGCGAAGAGGAATGAGAGATTGTTGAGCAGGAGGAGGAACCCGAGGAAGAGCTTGAAGAGGAGGACCCTGAAGAGGAACCTGAAGAGGAGTCGGAGGAGAATCTAGAATATGACCCGGATGAGGATTGAAACCCCCACCCTGTTTTGCAAACTCTGAGTTGTGATTTGATGTATGATAGATCTGACTTGTCAATAGTATTGTAATATATACTATGAGGTTTGCTTGTATAAAAGTGTGATCGTGGTTTTTCAGATACCATGGTAGGAAAGACCTTTAAATTCATGCTGGTGCATGTCTATGATAGTTGTTTGGTAGAATTGCTTGTTATGTGTGGATCGCTCTTCTTCTAATCCAGTGTGGATTTGGAAGACATGTTTTAGTATAAATGCTGAACCATGAGTAAGCAAGAGTAGAGAACTCCAAGTAAAAGAACTGTTAGGCCTACAGTTCGGGTTAAAACGCCGACTAGAGTCGGTACCCGAGGAGGCAGAGGTAAGGCACAGGCACAGGCCAGTGCCAGTGGAGTAACACCACCTCCAGTTGGTGCTGGGGTAAAAGCCCCTTGTGATCCCATGATCGAAGGGATCATGCGGGTGCTAGAGGTTATGGGTAACCGCATGGATCAGCAGGCTCAGAATCAAGCCGCTACTATTGAGCATGAAAAAAGTGATCTCATACTTATCAAAATTAAGAGATATAACCGAGTCTCACTTTCAATTTTATCAAATCTCTTACTTCGAAACGGCAGTTGAGAATATCAATCTCATTTCGTACCCAAAATGTCCAGAATCACATACCTTCTATCTATCCGCGACGTCAGTTTCACCACGTTACCTTGAAAGACAATCGTCGTCAGCAATCCAATGTCAACTGTCACTAACTTACCTCCCTCTCCGGATAAGCGTCCCACAATACTATATCTATAAATTATTAAATATTTCTATTTCGTCAAAAGGGTTTATTGTTGGTGAAACGTTATGGAAAAGTTGTGAACTTTTTTTTATACTTTTATTTGTAAGAGAGTCGTGCAAGTATCTCTCTAAGATACGGCTCGTCACATGACTTAGCAGGTCTCATGCACAGACTCACATTCAACAATTTTTCCAGCACCTGTGTCGACTGTAGATGTATGTTTCAGTCCTACAGTTCCTTCGATAAGCCCCACTCTCTCTCTCTCTCTCTCTCTCTCTCTCTCTCTCTCTCTCACATCCATCACCGAACATGTATCCGAGTGCTCGTGTCGAGACTTTGTCTATATACAGCTTCTGATGTGTAGTTCGATTAGATCTCCAGAGAAGAACCGCACCGGGTCGCCCAATACAACGGGACCATACACTCACCCATCATCGCCCAGTGCGACTTGAGATATATCGACCCGAGGATCGCCGCCATCATCTTGTCGAACTCAATCGTGTCCTTCCACACGAACTCCCTCGTCAGGTCAACAGAGGTCGGGCCGCACAAGGTGACAGTGCCGCCCCAGAGAGTGTTGTCATATATGATCACGCCCCCAGCCCTCACGAGCCTCTGCAGCCTCTCGTGATAGTTCTTCAGGTTAGCCCAGTCGGCATTAACGAATGCAAAGTCGAAGCTGCTTTCATTTTCTTGCTGACACGAAAAGATAAGCTGGATGAGATTGTCGAGTCTACCAAGCTCAGAAGATATCATCTTTATTGCACAAGTGCAAATGAGGATTACTTTACTAGAAAAGACTCACGTTTTCCAGTAATTAATCCAGGACGGGCAAAGCTTGCGATTTGACGAAGTCGATCTTATGTTCAATGTCGGCCTTCTTGATAAATGGCAATCCGATCTCGTATGCTTCTCGGTCTGCATCGATCACTATGATCTGCAGTGGAAACATTTGAGTAATGTGCAGATTAATTCTAGCTTGACAAATAGACTTCCAAATTTTTTCCTATTGTCAAGCGAGAGAGACGGCAGACCTTGCCATCTTGCAGGATCGTGAGAGCCATGAGGAGAAGAGAGTATCTGGTGAAGATGCTGACCTCTATAGTCTTCTTCGCGTTCAATAGCTTCAGGAGCAGCGCGACGAACTGACCCCCGCTGGCGCAGTCACAAAGTAGGACCTGTTCAGTAAGATTCCCACCAACACTGGACATATAAACTTAAACACACTCTGGTTTTAAGTATATGGACAGCAGCTTTCGGTCATTGAATTCTATGGTTACGCCATATTTACTCAATTTATCATCGTTGTGACATGAATGTCCGGCTCCAAAAGCGAGTAATGAACATGTTCATACACTAAGTCGATGCGGAATCATTTTGAGTAATGAGTATGGAATAGAATTGCTGTGGATGGTTTGCAATGGCATCTCTGAGCTCCTTCAGAATCTCTTCTTCTCTGGGGTAGACACTAGTCATCAGTACATACTGCCATGACAATACAACAACTTAGAACATTCTCAAAATGTTACAGCAACTTCATTCAACAGAAGAAATTGCTGCAAACAGAACAAATCAAAAAGGAGAGAGAGAGAGAGAGAGACTCTACATTGTATAGTTCATCACTCTGCAACAACCCTGATGGACCCTGGGAGACTACTTTCACAGTTGGATCCATCTCTGCAAAGCCACTGGATCAATCAAAAATGCTGGTAAAGCATATGCAAAAGAGAAAATTCTCTAATTCCTGTATGTTTTGTAATGAAGAGTATATGAGGTACTCATAGGCATTACAAGACGACTATCGATTATTGCACAATTATTTGCTGATGCATATAGCTAGGTGATAATCCCAGCTTGGTTGTGAAGAAACGTTTTCAGATCGGGCTCTGCTCCTTTGTCCAAATCAAACTATCTGAACCATAATCATCAATTACTATGCCTAAGAACTAGGGGAACCGCCATTTTTCGCAACACTTTATCCTGTAAAGAAAGCAGAGCAGAAGATATAGAGGCTGAAGACTCGTCGTCATCCATGCGTCAAATGGAACGATCAACCAGAATTATTCTTAACACAGGGACTAGGTAGTGTAGATTAAAGAAATTGACAAGAACGGTCTTTTATTGGGTGAACGATCGTCTGAAGTTTATTGAAAGCATTCAAAAGGTTATAACACAACAGACTCACCATCTGTATTAGAAACTATTGTGCTCCAATCTCAAAAGATTGAGGAACGAGTGCTTATTTTGATGTATGCCATAAATTTGATCAAAGGGCATCAGTAGATGCGCCTGCAGATCGTCATCCCATCACCCAGCGCAACTTGAGATATATCGACCTGAGGATCGCCTGCTATCATCTTGTTGAACTCGATCGTGTCCTTCCACGCAAATTGCCTCATTGGGTGAGCGGAGGATGGGTCGGCCAAGGCCACAGTGCCTCCCCAGAATGTGTTGTCATACATGATCACACCCCCAACCCTCACCAGCCTTAGTAGCCTCTCATGATAGTTCTTCAGGTTTGCCCAGTCAACATCGACAAACGCAAAGTCGAAGCTGCTTTCATTTTCTTGCTGATACGCAAAAGAGAAGCAAGATGAGATTGTTGAGAGTCTAACAAGCTCAGAAGATGTCATTTTCATTGCACAAGTTCAAATGAGGACTACTTTACAAGAAAAGTTACACTCACGTTTTCTAGTAATTTGGTGAGGACGGGCAAAGCTTGCGATTCAACGAAGTCGATCTTGTGTTTGACATTGGCCTTCTTGATAAACGGCAATCTGATCTCATATGCTTCTTGGTCTACATCGATCACTATGATCTGTGGTGGAAACATTGTGCAGATTAATTCTAGCTTGACAAATAGACTTGCAAATTTTTTCCTTTTTGCAAGCGAGAGATGGCAGACCTTGCCATCTTGCGGAATCGTGAGAGCCGTGAGGAGGAGAGAGTATCCGGTGAAGACGCCAACCTCTATAGTCTTCTTTGCATTCAATAGCTTCAGGAGCAGCGCGATGAACTGACCCCCATCCAGCGCAGTCACAAAGTAGGACCTGTTCAGTAAGATTCCCACCAACACTGAACATACGAACTTAAAGACACTCTGGTTTTAAGTATGTGGACAACCGCCTTCAGTCATTGAATTCTATGGTTATGCCGGATTTACTCAAAGTATCATCATCGTGACATGAATGTCCGGGTTCGAAAGTGAGCAATGAACATGTTCATACACTATAAGTCGAAGTGGAATCATTCTGAAGTCACAGTCAAAGGAAATCAATGAAAATGGTTGTGGAGTTGAGTAATGAGTATGGAATAGAATTTACTGTGGGTGGTTTGCAATAGCATCTCTGAGCTCCTTCAGAATCTCTGCTTCTCTGGGGTACACGCTAGTCATCAGCACATACTGCCATGACAAAACAACAACTTAGAACATTCTCAAACTGTTACAGTAACTTCATTCAACAGAAGAAATTGCTGCAAACAGGAAAAACATAAAAAAAAAATAGAGAAAGAGTTACATTGTATAGTTCATCACTCTGCAACAACCCCCATGGACCCTCGGAGACCAGTTTCGCAGTTGGTTCCATCTCCGCAAAGCCACTAGATCAATCAAACATAAGGATAAAAGAATGTGCAAAAGAGAAAAATTGTGTAATTTCTGCATGTTTTATAGTGAATCATTGCACAATCAGGGAAATGCACAATTCGATAGACATCAGCACCGTCCTAAGAGATGCAGAAGATCCCCTAGATATCTCTAAACTCCACAACCATTTAAGGCTAAGAAATGCTGCATTCTTTCCTCATTATGCAGCAGCAGATGAGAAAAATCTTATAGTTTGGGTGCTAATGCAGAATACAGGTGAAAGGAAAGCGTTCTGCTTCATTTTTGCTGTGCAGCGGCAGAAACTTGAGTGAAGCCAAAGATGACCTCCATGTCTCGACCCTTGAGGGATTTCATGGAACCCCAGAAAGATTGCTGTGAGAGAAAATAGCAGCAAAAGATAGAGCGAGATGGGCGAACTTCATACCTTGTACTCTGGAGAAAGAATTGCCCAGATCACAATCTAACTTGGGAAAGCTTCTGCAGTTCCATGGGATACATGGGCATTGTATAAATACAGTTCTCTTCCAAGAAATTGCCAGAGCAGGCTTATCCTGCGTCATTCGGGTGTTGTTTTATCAGCTGAATAATATTATTTTATGATCAATACGTTTGACCGGGCTCGGCGGCTGCAGTGAGAACACGATTTCATTCGAACACCGTGAAAAAGAACTGATTCTCTTCCAGATAACATAAGATTTCCATCATGCTGGCATTGATCCAGACATTTTTAGTACTTGTTTTCGACCGATGCAGGTGTTGGAATGCGATGATTGTCGTTCTCATTCCTCTCTCTCCCCCATGTAGTCACTAGAGACGTTTGGCCAGAGGACTCCCTCGTATGACATGAAGTTGAGTACGATAATGTGAGACTGAATCTGTCGGAGCCCTCTGTGGATTATCACTAGGCAAGACCAGAGAACCTTCCAGATGGTAAATGCGAGAGTTGCTGTTCTACGTACCATCAGCCTGGCATGACCACAAAACTAGCCACGCATAAGGTATTAAGAAGAAGAAGAGTCAAAAAGGAGAGGTCAAGATTGGCCACCGCTAGAACAGAATAATTATCTACTACAAATAAATTTTTAAACCAACTTAATTATAGTAAAATACATATAAGAGATGTCAAGAGAAATGAATCGATCTCTATCGAGTATATATAAAAGGCCTCGTCTCAAGAGGCTCAACAACATGACTAGATAGATTGGGCACGAAAAAAGTGATTTCATAATTATCGTTGTTAAGAGATATAACCGGGTCTCACCTTCAGTTTTATTAAATTAATCGACAATCAAGAATGTCAGTCTCATTTCGTGCCCAAAATGTCCAAAATCACAAACTTATTTCGATTGGCGATATCAATTTTCCCATGCTAGCTTGAAAAGCATCATTGTTAGCAATCCAATTTTGACTCTGTTGCCGGACTGTTCCTTATTTTTTTTCCCCCATAGAAGCGTCCTGTTATGGAAAAGTTGTGAACCTTTTTTTGTACTTTTATTTGTAAGAGTCGTGCAAGTAATCTCTCTAAGATATGGCTCATCACACGACTCATTAGCAGGTCTCCAGAAAACTTGATAATGTCCTGGCTTACCCTTAAAGTTGGCATTGAGGAGTACCAGCGTAGTAGACGTTTGTTCCAGTCCTACAGTTGCGTCGATAAGCTCCAGTCTCTCTCTCTCTCTCTCTCTTGCATCCATCACCGAGCATGTATTTGGGTGCTCGTGTCGAGGTTTTGTTAATATACAGCTCCTGATGTGAAGTTCGATTTGATCTCCAGAGAAGAACCGCACCAGGTCGCCCATAACAACAAGACCATACACTCACCCACAAGGACCCCGAAGGCTGTAGCCTGCTGCCTGATGTGAACAGAGAGTTCCGCCACCGCGAGCCATCTCTAACTGCTCAAACACGCTCGCGTCGTATAATAATGCGGGGACAGGTTTTGCAATAGCACGATTTAAAATAGCACGTGACCTCACCTATAGGGAGAGAGCCCAATTGCTGACATCAGCAAAGGAAGGAGTGGGGTTAGGGTTAGGGCTTCGATTTCGATTTCGACGAGTTCGATTTGTCGGGGTGTTCCCTCTAAATCTAAGGGCATTTTTGTCTTTTCAAGATAACAAAGTACTAATTTTTTAGGATTTTTGTCCACGTTTTAGCATGTTGTTCATAAACTTTAGGATTAATATTCTGAAAAACCCCAAATTTGTACATATGTAACAAATTTACCCAAACTATTTTTTTTACCAAAAATCCCAAACTGGGATTTTACGCTCCATTTGTCACAATTTACAATTTTTATTATTTTTTTGTGATATTAATCCAATTTAATAGAGGGTATATTTGTCACAAGTTTACCGATTTATGATTTTTTGCGGTCGAATAAATTATTTTGGGGTAAATTTGTCATAAATATACAAATTTATAGTTTTTTATGGTTAGTCGGGATAAATTTGTTACTGATGTACCAATTTGAGAGTTTTCATGGTAAAAAAAATGGTTTGGGATAATTTTGTCTTCAGGCTATGTTATAAGAAGAAGTGAGGTGAAAAGTATATTGTAAAATGTTCATATGGCATGGAAATGAAAACACAACTTGTCATATCAAAATCCATATGAACATATATCATAATGATGTTTTCTCTAGGTGTTGCCTTTAATTATGCAACCTAAGATTATAGATGGTTTTTTTTTTAACAGGATTATAGATGTATATCTCATATAATCTAATCTAATCTCCACCGGATCTCTCTCTCTCTTTCACATGCGCGGACAGCAATAAATGTGGAACATGAGGATTGGTCTTTAACCATTTGACTGTCGATTCTGCAGTCAATGAGTTGAATCGTTTTTTCTCCGCCGGCTGTAAGAAGAAGAGCCAGAAACCTCGGAGGAGAAAAAAAGTCCCCGTCCTGGAACGGCCCCTTTTCCCACTGGGCCCTTCCCCGGTCCGGCCCGGTCTCGGTAGCCCGCGGCTAGTGCTGGGCCGGAGGGAATTTTTTTATTTTTGTGCCTTTGGGTTGGGGCCCGAGCGTTGGCCCGTAGGATGTTTGGCTAACTAACTGCCGGGGTTTGGACTTGAAGCGTGGACGTCAAACGCCGGTTTGCCGAAGAGGAAGACTCCCCTTCTTTTTTCCTTTTCTTTTTATTTTTCTTTTTTCTTTTCCCTCTCTCCTCACTTGTCTCTCACGTCACTTCTTCTCTGCACTTTTTCTCTTCTTTTTTTTGCTGACTTTTCCCTTTCTCTTCTTCTGCAGGTTTCCTCTCTCTGTTTTTTTCTTCTTTCTTCTCACTTTCACGAATTCTCTCAGGCTTGCTCTTTCCACGAATTTTTTTTTTGCGAATCCTTCTTCCCTCGTACGAGAAAAGCCCCCCTTTTTATATGCAACAAAATTGAGCCCACATATGAAAGAAGCAAAATTTTCTTCTTCTTTTTTATTGCATCTCATGCGGTCAAGGCATAATTTTCACGATTTCATTTCATTTTCTTTTCTTTGTTCACGCTCATCGACAATTAAAAGATCTAATGTTTCTTTTATTATGTCGAAAATACATATTACCCAAGATTAACACCAAATATATATCACATTTGAAATATTCCATCGAAACCTTTCAGTTTTCAACGAATATACTTCTCGGTATATATCATTTGAATATATAAAAGATTTACTTAATATATCAAATGCGCCTAAAATTATATACTATGCAATTTTATTTTATTCTTTTTTTTGGGTAAAATTTATCCATTTTTTATGCAAAAATTTAGATGTCAATACCAAAGCATTGCTTATGGCAACACTTTTCTTGTAGAAGATAAGTGGGCATGATGGATCTTCTCACATGAGGTGGAGGGGGAGATTGTTGGCAGCTGGATCTTCCTCATTTGTGAGGCCTAGCTAACATTGAAAAAAAAAAGAAATAAATAGAAGAGAAGAAAAGTCAAAAAGTAAGTAAGGAGAGAGAAGAAAAAGTGTGCCCAAAAAAGGTGAAGGGCAGCGGAGAAAGAAGGCGAGAAAACAGAGCTCCCGAAAGCGTTCGTGGATAAGAGGAAGAAAAAGGCTCGAATCTTTATGGCCTTGATTCGAAGGCCAAACGTTGACAGAATTGGCTCAAATTCGAGTATGTTGTTCGTGAAACTGAGAGCTATGAGGTGATTGGTTTTGTTTGTTGAGAATCGTCTCCGAATTCTCCAATCGCGGTTAGGATTTTCTTACTCCGAATTTGTTTATCCACTTGTGTGGTGAGAAAATATGGTTATAATATTTATGTTGAGTCTCTAATGTGTGACTAGAGAAAAAATACTTTGTATATCCTGCTATTCTTGGTGATTAATGGATATTTTTTAGCGGTCCGTGATTTTTCTAGTATTGGATTTTCCATATTAAATCCTTGTTGTCGTTATTCGCTTTGCCTACTTCTTATTTCGGCATTATATTTGTGTATTGTGAGGTTATATATTTCTGGTTGTTACTGAAGTTAAGAGAATTTCGATTGATTTAGTTTCAGGAGAAAAATTGATCATGGATTGAATTTAGTTTGTGGTGAATTGTGTACCCAGGTTCTCCCCAGCATTTGGAACCACTTAATATTTTCTCGACATGTAGTGGGTCTTTTGGGGTTTCAAATGTTGATTTTCTGGACCGCTATGTATCGCATTGGTTCACAAGAAGTCATGGTCTTTATGGACTTTTGGTGATGTTTGGCCTTAAAATTATGAGTTATACCCATCATTAATCGAACCATTTACACTACAGGAAATTTGTATGGGTACTCGTGTTTTGAATAGGGTTTAGTATGGGTCTCATTATTTCTTGATACATTGCCTATTGATAATGCATTTTAATCTTATTGGAAAGACTAAAAAATAAAGCAATGTCCTATATAAACTGCTTCTCACTCCTATAGCATAATATGAAGAAAGTTTAACAGTATAAAATATTATTTCTCTGCATTTTACGTCCTCACAGAATCACAATGCTACGACGGGTACAATTCTACTATTCCGTACTAAGAAAAGAGTTGGTAAGTGTGAAAAAACAAAAACTGACGGCTGGCCAAAGTTATGTATCCTGTTTCATTTGAATTGTCCTCTTTTGGACAAGAAATACGAAATTCTTCATTCTTATTATTTAGAATGTATGATATACCTGGATTTTGCAATAGTTGAAAATTCCTCTTTGTCGCTGTTATGCACATAGGGATGTATTTCCTATGCAATCGACAATTATTGCAATTTTGAAAGATGATGATGACGATGATGATGATGATCTTCAAAAGAAATACTTAATAGGAATAGTTACACTGCTGATTTGTAACATTAAGACTCGTAAAAAGGGCGAGCGCTGAGGAAATGGAAGAATCTTAGTTGGAAGCATGACGAGTGAAAAGCGTAAGAAAACTTCTCATTGCGAGAAAAACGAGCAACATCTTGTTAATTACAAATCCAAGCGGCACTCATTAAGGACAGTACTAGAATACTTGCATTGACCTATTTATGTAGACATAAATTAGTTTCCAGGAATCCAACCAAAAAAGGAAAAATATTTTCCAGGAATAAAATTTGCAATAGATTATTTTTTTCTGTTACAATGGAAAGGTACACATTGCC
This sequence comes from Eucalyptus grandis x Eucalyptus urophylla, assembly GCA_028830015.1. NCBI lineage: Eukaryota > Viridiplantae > Streptophyta > Magnoliopsida > Myrtales > Myrtaceae > Eucalyptus > Eucalyptus grandis x Eucalyptus urophylla. The sequence goes on along the minus strand of CM054190.1, from coordinate 54,020,001 downwards.
GATAATCAGAGAAGCTGAATTTCTGTAACATGATAATTGTGCGGTGGCCGGTAGCCCCTTCTCGTAAATTCCATGGTTAATTAATGGTGATTTGATTAGAATTTAAACTGGTTATGTGTCAAATTAGGACACGTTCAAGAAGTCAAGGTCTTGGTCGAGTACCCAATTCCAAAGTCTAAGGTAATTGAACTTCATTTTCATGTACATGGGTCGTCTACACAATCAAGAGAAGTCTTTGGTCTTCTGTTGTTTATGTGATGTCTGATCTTTAGCTAATGTGAAGGAAACATCAATTTCGAAATTTGCCGTCTTCAACTAAAGAGAAATGATCCTCCAAATACGTAGCGAATTTCCTTAACAAGCCATGCATTCATGGTAACAACAACACATTATCACTCATCACACACATCGATCTTACTAAAAAGACAGAAAAATAAATGACTGTCTGATAAATGCTTCTCACTACTTGGTAATTGTTACCTAGGAAAATTTTAGCCTAGCTAGTATAAAAAAAATTTAACATGACTTAAAATTGCAAGGGCCGCATACTTCATGACCTCAACCATGTTCGCCAATTTGCAGCATCATGTCATCAACCGACTCTTCACTCGGTGAAACTTATTTGCTTGTTTTGGGACAAGTACTTTATAATCCTTGCTCTTCATGTGGGCTTGAAGAATTTTCTGTTGATCCACCTTCCCACCATACTTCTCGATTGTTTCCTTGGAGCTGCGCAAGTGAGATTGAATAGAAGGGCTTGGCCAACGCTAGTTTCGGAGCCATAAAAGCTTCCGAAACTTGTTTCATCGTGGGTCGCAACTTTGGATTGCTATTTAAGCAAGCAAGCGCTAGAGAAACTACTAGAACGATGCTTCTTGCAATAGAATTCTCTCTTAGGATCGGCAAGCGTGGATCCAATATTTGATGTAGCATAATATCTTCTCTAAAGAGAGTGGACAACATTAAGATGATCTCTCTTGGATGCTCACCCATTATTATCTCCATTGCTACCACCCCGAAGCTGTATACGTCACATTTCTCATTGACGACCAAAGTGTAAGCGAGCTCTTAAAAAAAACAAAAGGTCATAGATTAGAAGAGGCTTGAAACAAAGTTCACAATCTTAGTTAGTGCATTATCAAATGATAAATATGTAACTATGCCAAAGCGTCAACATGTTATTACCACATGGGGGGTGTTAATTTTATTGATCTAGCTATGTGCCTCTGGATAACATTCCACAAAAATATGGACGATTGTTGCTTACCTGGTGCTATATATCCACGGGTGCCTGCAATATTTGCAGTGAGATTAGATGAGAAATTAGGCTCTAGGAGTCTTGCCGTGCCGAAATCTGATAGAAAAGCCTGCATATTGTTGTCTAGCAAAATGTTGTTGCTAGATATGTCTCGATGAACGATTGGCCGAGCGCAATCATGATGCAAGTAAGACAAGGCATGTGCCATATCCCATACAATGACGAGTCTTTTAGACCAATCTAGTTCCACCACTTCAATGTCATTGCTTAGAGCACAATATAGACTCCCCCTTTCCATGTACTCATAAACCAAAAACATGCATTGCTTGTGTAAGCAAAAACCATGGAGCTTAATTATGCTTCTATGCCGTACTTCAGTCAAGTGCTTCACTTCATTTCGGAAGCTCTTGTCGAAAGATGGGTCCTCCGCTTCATGATGATGAAGTTTCTTCAATGCCACGATTTTTCCGTTAGGCAATCGTGCTTTATAGACACTACCATATCCACCAGTTCCAATGCAATATTTGATGTCAAAGTCTTCTGTTGCATTAATTATGTCTTCATATGCAATTCTCCCATCATAATTCCATATTGACAAGAAATCTCCATTTTTTTCTATTATCTCTGATTGAGTGCTCTTCATTCTACGCTGAAATACGATCAAAGGCCTCAAAACCAAATATAAAATGAATGATATAGCCATCATTGGTATAAGTATCGTCACAAGTACAACCCTAGACATTCTTCTAGAACCATCGGTCTTTTCCAAACCTTCATTGCCTATGAAAGCCCCATAAGGAACGTGGGCCAGGTTATCTGGAATTTTTCCCCTGAGACAATTATACGACAAGTTGATGTGACCTATTTGACCAAGAGTCGTGGGGATTGTCCCCCATAGTGCATTATAACTTAGATCGAGGTGCATTAGACTCGTTAGATTTCCCAGTTCGGGAGGAATAGGACCTGCGATTTTGTTACGATGAATGTCAATTACTTCTAATTTGTTGAGGTTTTGGAGACAAAGAGGGAATGCACCAATTAGCTGGCTGTGGGATAAGTTGAGGTGCCTGAGCTTTGGGAGTTCACATATTTGAAGGGGAAAGATATTAGTGGAATTATAATCATGCAGCTCAAGAAAGTTCAGATTCGAGAGTAAAGAGAAATTCATGTTGCTCCAGTCAAATGTGCCCTCGTCATTGTGCAGGCCTCCTTGTATTATGTTTATTTTGACAACGTTTCCGGAGTCGTCACATGAAATGCCAGGCCACATGCAATATGCTAAGGAAATGTTGCTTGTGAGGGGGGCAGACCACCACCCACTGGAACGAAGAGCATTTACCTGTGTCCCCATGGCAGTACTTTCCAAACCTTCATTGCCTTTGAAATATGCATAAGGAACATTGAACAGATTTTGTGGAACTTTTCCCGTGAGATGATTGCACGATAAGTTGATGTACACCAAGTTGACAAGCTTTTGGAATTTGGGAACTGAACCATGAAGGTAATTGTTTGTAAGATTGAGAGTGCTTAACATGACCAACCTCTCAAGTTCATGAGGGATATTTCCCAAGAAGTTGTTGAAGCTCAAATCCAGATAAGTGAGATTCTTCAAATTTCCTATTCCCGATGGAATGGGGCCAGCGAAGGAGTTTAAGCTTAGAATCAACACAATCAAGCTCTTCAATTTACCTATTTTTGATGGGATAGATCCACTGAAGGAGTTCTTTGCCATACTTAGATATGCCAAGTTTGTCAAGTTCCCTATTTCTGAAGGAATGGATCCATTGAAGTAGTTATATTGCAAATAGAGTTGCTTTAAGTTCTTCAATTTCACTAGAGTTGTAAGGATCATGCCATTTAGCAAATTGAAACTGAGATCTAGGTAGATCAACCTCTTCAAATTTCCCAATTCAGGAGGGATCATGCCACTTAGCACATTGCAACTGAGATCTAGGTAGATCAACCTCTTCAAATTTTCCAATTCAGGAGGGATTAGATTGTCAATTTGATTGTTATGAATGTCAAAAACTTCTAACATGGTTAGATTTCGAAGACAAAGAGGCAGCTTACCGGTTAGCCCATTGGTGGACAAGTTGAGGTGCCTGAGCTTTGGGAGTGCACATATTTGAAGGGGAATGACATTGGTGAGATAATAACCAGACAACGTAAGAGAGGTGAGATTCGAAAGCAGAGAGTAATTCATGCTGCTCAGATTAATTGAGGACGAATTGTAGTAGTAGTCGTTGCCGTTTTGTCGTGATGTGTTTATTTCAACAACGCTTCCAAAATCATCGCATGAAATGCCACACCATGTGCAATGCGACACAGAAGTGTTGCTTGTAATGTAGAAAGGCCACCACCCACTGTGGCGAAGAGCATCTGCCTCTATTTTGGTGGCAAGGGCAAGGAAGTTGTGGGAGAGAGCTAGCGCAATAACGATCCATGTAGCTGCAGTCATCAGCTGGCAGACATGTAAGCCGATGGGTTTGCTTACAAGGTTCATGCTAGAGAGAGAGAGAGGTCCTCTTCTTTTTGCTTGGGAAGTGGAGAGCCTGAGTTTGCCATGATATATGGAAGAAGGGCAATCCATAAGAAAATAACTTGAGTGGAGAGCAATTCAACATAAAGATTTGGAAGTCTCCCAAAGTCTCCCCCGCACAAGACAAATATTATGACGTGGTCATCAGACGATGGGGCCTGTGGTTTTAGTGCAAATCTAATTCACACTTTGCATTCCGTGAACCATGCTCACGAGATCCCATTGAATTTTAACTTTTTAGATAACCTCGGTCTCACATGTGGCACTATTTTGTGTTTGAATATTGTTGTGAACTACACGTTACTTTAATTTGAAAAAAAAATATTAAAAATATCACAATTTTCATGCAGTGCTCACTTTAATACCAAAATATTTTGAGCGATCAATTAAGTATTATATCAATGGAAAACGATCACTTAAGTGTCTTCGACGATAAATTCTGAGAATTCATCCTATGTGGCATTTTAAATTAAACTTTGGCTCAGACATGTGTTTTTTTTTTTTTTTAATAAGAGATATTGAATTCTAATGTGAAATATTCTTCGTCTAACTAGGCAAAATGAGCAGCACAATAACGCTTCATTTAAAATTGGGGAAACCTCTCTCTCTCTCTCTCTCTCTCTCTCTCTCTCTCTCTCTCTCGCTGAAAGAGCTCTGTTTCTCCAAAGCAAAATGGAGACGGATTCTTAAAGCTCGGGGGAGGAAGAGGAGGCCTTGCAATGAAGATGAGGCCATGAGTTTCGAATTCAAAATTTTACCTTGAACATTACGTTTGACATTCCAACAGGTGATTTTCGTGGCAAATAATCCTAGAAAAGACCACTTATTGGAGTAGCTACCCACGACGCCTTGGTGCAAAAAAAGAAAAAGAATGTAAACAAGCATGGGTATGAAGGAACTAGTACGCATCCATCAAGAAGTCAAGGTCTTTCTAGGGCTTCATATGTGTTAACTTTTGGATTAATGCGTGGCCGATGTTCATGGGAAGTCGTGGTCTACACGACATTTTTATTGGTGATGTTTGGTCCTCAAAAAATTCCAACCCATCGTAAGGGAAATGTCTATCTTACCAAATTTTCTACACGATATTTCTATTGGTGATGTTTGACCCTCAGAAGATTCTAACCCATCGTAAGGGAAATGTTTGCCTTACCAAATTTTATTAAACTATTTAAATTAACACAAATTCTCCATCGAAGTCGTTCGAGCTCAAATCTAAACAAGGCAGATTAGTCAAATCTCCTATTTCCAATTGGGTGGCGCAATCCAAGCCAAGAGGCGGGATTCGACTCAAGAACACTCGAGCTTGTTAAATTGACGCATGATGGAGGAATGGTGCTAGTCAATGAGTTTAAGCTTAGTTTTTTTTTCCCCAATTCGGTATTATTGATGATGATATTACACACAATCAGAATAAATCACTATTATCATATATTAAAATTTCGAATTTTAATAGAATTAGTAGGTCTTGGGTGAATAACCATATAAGCACATCAATTTTCTTGAGTAAAAGCCACAAAAAATAGATTTTACCTTAAAAAAGATATTTGGATTCTTCATGTAACATTTGGGTTGGATTGGCCTAGCTTGACCCATTTAATTTAACAGAATCATGTGGGTTGGGGCCACATTACCTATTGATTACATGAATCATATTCCGGCCAATCAATTTAAGAGTATCCCCTTAACATGACATCACACGAATACTGGCCGTCGACACAGATTGACACCCTGACTTTCGTCCTTAATTCGCTCCTTTTTAATGGCATTAGACCTCCATTCGCTTGATTACTTTAATTTAAAGAAGGTTCCTGATCTCTTCCAAATTTATAAAGATAGTATACTGCACGCTCTTTCTTTTCGATTCGAATTCCCATGAAGTAGGGAGAAGACAATGATACCGAATAAGCTCTCTTCATTTCGATTTCCGGTTCCTAATTCTCCGACAACCCAACAAACATCAATGAATTCGACACCAACGTGAGTGTTGATCGGTTTACTCGAGAGAGCCAAGTGTCACGGCACGACTAGAACATGGTTATGTTGGATCAAACCGGTCCGGTAGCTCGAGATCCTATTTCAGAGAGACGACAAATTTAAATAGCGGGTAGCTTAAAACTCCACAATAGAAGATGGGAGTTGATGATTTCCACTTTGGATTTTGATGCAGCCTAGCCTAGTGCGTGTAAAACCAGGCACGCGTTCAGCAGTTGGGGGTCTTCGTCGTGCACGCTCGCACTCAAGAGTCGGAGTCGGAGAAGTCGTCGGATCGACACGGACCACATCACCGCACCGCAGGAGACGCACGGCCAAAGACAAAAGTGGATTCCTTTTTTGACTTCATTTGGCAGACGCAGAAATTTAGTTTGAGGAGCGAGACAAGGAGATAGCACCGAGCACAGAAATTTCGTATGAACTAGATGGATTGGAACAGATGTTTCGTGAGAATAACGCTGAGTCTGATTTTGTGAATTTTTAGTGCTCGAGTCATCCGCCATCACAATGGGGGAAAGGTCATCGCACAGTGGTGGATGTCCCACTCAGTATAACTCATATGCTCTTGTCCCGGAATGTGGAAAATTGTTGGTTGATCACTCAATTCGCTTGGTATATCTCAACTTTTTCTGCTTCAACTCCATCGACAATCCATCGTTTTCTACTATGAGAGCAAGCTTAGTGTCACGGAAATAAGTAATCGAATAGTAAAATAGACAGTGCAAAGATATAGATTGGACATCGAATTTACATGACTCTATCGGGATGACCTACGTCCGCGAGGAGTGCATGACAATATTTCACTATAGATCAATCGATAAAACAGACATTATAACCATTTTTAAGTCACTCAAACACTCTCGATATTTCTCAGTCCCAGTTATGTCCAACAACTCTTATAGTGTTTACCCCTCACAAATTCTTCACAAAATAATCTCTCAATATCATAAAGAAATTAACAAATTTTGCCCACAAGAAGTAATCTCTCAATAACACCTTTTGATAAGCCACGATAGATTATATGCCACAACGGATTTTCAAGTAAGGAAAATAGGCAGTGTAATTTAGGTGATAAGTTTCTTGGAGTCATAGTACAAATTTTTTTTCAAGAAAATTATTCTATTTATGCAATCTCTAAATTAAAGAATTTTATGATTAGTTTACAATTTAAACTAGCATACCTGCCAAAAGAAAATGATTTAAACAAGCTTGCAACATGGACAGAACTTGCAAACATCCGTCAAAAAGTCAAAGTCTTTTCGGATTTCATGTGTGTTGACTTTTGGTAATCAACGGTTCATGGAAAGTCATGATCTTTACAACACTTTTATGGTGATTTTTGGCCCTAAAAATTTCTAACCCATCGTAAGGGAAAGGTGGTGGACCAATTTTTTCAGCAATCTTCTTTTGATTAACAAGCCTTCAACTTAGAAAGAGAGATCCTAGTCATTCCAATCACGTGGTGTGGAAAAAATACCAAAGCAAGTGTGACCCTATTGGAATTATTTTTCAAAACACAAATTAGACGGGAAAAGTGCCAAAAAAGTCATAAACCTTTTGCATTTGTGCCGATTTAGTCCTAAACCTTTTTTTGGTGCCGATTCAGTCCTAAACCTTTTTAAGTTGTGCTAATTCAGTCCTTTTGGCCGGATTTTGCTGACTCGACGCCGGCCGGCTTACGTGGCATAATCGGCGCTGACGTTGACAATTTTTAATAATTTTTTAATAATTTTTTAATAATTTTTAATAATTTTTAATTTTTTTAAAGTTTTTCTTTTTTTCTTTTTCCTCCGCCCGGTCGCCGAGGTCCGGCGACCGGCCAGAGGCCACCGCCGGCGAGGGCGAGGCCGACCTCGCCGGATCTGGCGAGGTCGAGCCTCGCCGGCCCTCGCGGGCCATGGGCGAGGTCGGGCGAGGTTCGCCCTCGTCGGATCTGACAAGGCGAGCCTCGCCCATGGCCGGCGAGGCTAGACCTCGCCAGATCCGGCGAGGGCGAGCCTCGCCCATGGCCGGCGAGGGCTGGCGAGGCTAGACCTCGCCAGATCCGGCGAGGGCGAGCCTCGCCCATGGCCTGATTTGGCGAGGTCGGGCGAGCCTCGCCCATGGCCGGCAAGGGCCGGCGAGGCTCGACCTCGCCAGATCCGGCGAGGTCGGCCTCGCCAGATCCGGCGAGGTCGGCCTCGCCCTCGCCGGCGGTGGCCTCTGGCCGGTCGCCGGACCTCGGCGACCGGCCGGAGGAAAAAGACAAAAAAAAATTAAAAATTAAAAATTAAAAATATTATTAAAAATTGTCCACGTCAGCGCCGATTAGGCCACGTCAACCGGCCGGCATCCAGTCAGCAAAATCCGGCCAAAATTGGCCGGAAAGGACTTAATTGGCACAACTTAAAAAGGTTTAGGACTGAATCGGCACCAAAAAAAGGTTTAGGACTAAATCGGCACAAAGGCAAAAGGTTTAGGACTTTTTTGGCACTTTTCCCCAAATTAGACTCCCCCTTCAATCAAGTAATCATAAACCCTAAATACATGGCACTTGTGTAAGCAGAAACCATGGAACTTCTTTATGCTTCTAAATTGTACTTTCGTCAATTGTTTCACTTTGTTTCAAAAGCTCTTGTAAAAAAGATGGGTCCTTGCTTCAACATGATGAAGTTTCTCCAATGCCACGATTTTTTCCATTGGAAAATCACGCTCTATAAACACTATTGTAACATTCACTCACTATGCAATTTTGATGTCCTCATCTTTTGTTGCATTTATTATGTCTTCATATGCAATTCTCCCATCGTAGTTTCTTATCGAAAAGAAAGCTCCATTTTTCTTTGTTGTCTCTAATTGCATGCTATTCGTTGTAGTTGAAATAAGAAGCAAGGCCTAAGAACTAGATGAGAAATGAGTGTTATAGATAAATGAGATTATCCAAACACATACATTAAAAAATGTCCAGTTCAACAAGAGCCACAATTCCGGATGAATAAGATCAAAAATTTTCTCATGGACCATATAAAATTCTTCAGTCCCACCCAAAGGTTAACTCCCAATTATCTTAGGCGACCCTTTATGTTTCTGAAATTGGTTATTATTGCTTCGAGGACAATGTAGTTGTCGAGTAATTAAACATTTGATGTTCCTTCTAACCATCCATTAATCCATTCATAAACCCCTTTTTAATTATTTCATTTAATGACACAAAAGACCGTTGAGAAATTGCAAGGAACTGCAATGAAAATGACTATCTGCTGAAATTGTATGGTCTCTGGAACAAGAAAACTCGAGTCAAAAACAACTTCCAATATACTTTGCTTAAGTTCGATTTTGGCGGCCCCAAGACCTATTTACAACTTTTCTACCCCACCCTTAGTATCTATTAAGAGTCTTATTTCATTTGATTTCTTTGAACCCCATGTGATCATAGTCTGAGGAGATCACAAAGAGTGCATGTGGCACGAGCAAAGAATGTTGAATAGGATTTACTGTGGATGGTTTGCAATAGCATCTCTGAGCACCATCGGAATCTTTGCTTCTCTCGGGTACACACTAGTCGTCAACACTCGGGGTGAGCAACCTAGAACTTGAGAACTGGCTAGTGGGAACCTGTTGGGTTCCAGGTTTCAAGGTATGCAGGGTACATTTCAGGTTCCAAAAATTAGAGAACCTATTTTGACGGGTAAATTTCAAGTTTTAAGTCGGTGAAACCTGGAACCTAGAATCTCCAATAAGTTTGTGTTTTTTTTTGTTTTCCGGTCTATGTCTTCGCGCAATCCTACGGTATTCCATGGCTTTCATTTTCTTGCTGACACGAAAAAGATAAGCCATATGAGATTGTCGAGAGTCTACCAAGTGCAAAATGTATCATCTTTATTGCACAAGTGCAAATGAGGATTACTTTACTAGAAAAGTTCCACTCATGCTTTCCAATAATTTATCCAGGATGGGCAAAGCTTGTGATTTGACGAAGTCGATCTTGTGTTCAACATCGGCCTTCTTGATAAATGGCAATCCGATCTCGTATGCTTCTCATTCTACATCGATCACTATGATCTGTAGTGGAAACATTTGAGTAATGTGCTAATTAATTCTAGCTTGACAAATAGACTTCCAAATTTTTTCCCATTGTCAAGCGAGAGAGACGGCAGACCTTTGTTGGATTATAATGTCTCAGTTTTGCTGTTTTCTGTTTTTTTTTTTTTACTCTGTTTTCCTCTGTTTTTTTATTAAAAAACAGCCAAGTTCATTTAGTTATGCATTTAGTGTTTTTGCTATTTTCTAGGAAGTGAATTAGCACGTTTAGGTGCAGTTATATGCTGCACGTGTGTGTGGTTTGTAAGCAGTTATTGTTCTTATTTAAGTTGTCGTGTACTTGACAGTTTCCTTAGAAAACTGACGTATGCAAGTTTGTGTTCTGTTTTCTCTGTGCTTCTCTTCCTCATTCAAAAACTATAGCTTCTGGTTTTCTGTTTCTAGTTTACTGTTTTGATCAGTAACAACAGTGGTATCAGAGCATGTATGATCTTGAGGGACTGTGAAGTGAAGCAAGTATCGAAGTGTAAAGAAGTTAAAGGGTGATGGAGACAAGGTCGAGTGGTTTCTCTACGATGGCTTCTCCAGTATTTACTGGAGAGAATTATCAAGCATGGGTTGTTAAGATGACAGCGTTTTTGGAGGGCCATGATCTGTGGGAAGCTGTGGAGGATGATTATGAAGTTGCTTCACTTCCAAATAATCCAACCATGAATCAAATCAAACTTCATAAAGAGAGAACCACAAGAAAAACCAAGGCAAAATCTTGCCTGTATGCTGCTGTCTCGCCTACCATCTTTACCAGAAATATGAAGTGTGACTCTGCAAAGGCCATATGGGACTTCTTGAAGGAAGAATATGAAGGAGATGAGAAGATAAGAGGTATGAAGGTGCTGAATCTCTTGAGAGAATTTGAGAGACAGCAGATGAAAGAGTCTGAGTCAGTGAAGGAATACTCTGATAGGCTAGTGGGGATAGCTGATAAAATCAGAGTTTTAGGGACTGACTTGAAGGATGAAAGGCTTGTTCAGAAGATCCTGGTGTCTCTTCCAGAGAAGTTCGAAGCCACCATAGCGTCTCTGGAAAATACAAGAGACTTACCTGATATAAGCTTGCAGAATTGTTAAATGCTCTATAGGCACAGGAGCACAGAAGACTGATGAGAAGAGAAGAGTTTGTAGAGGGTGCGCTGCAAGCTAAAGTGAAGTCAAATGATGGAGGCAAAGGGAAGAAATGGATTCAATCTAGAGAAAATGCTGGTGACTCCAAGTTTGTAGCAAAAGAAGGAAATTCTGGTGGGTCTAGCAAATGGAAGAAGAACAAAAAGCCTTGTCAATACTGTGGTGGAACTAATCATCAGTTTTTTAGATGTTGGAGAAAGCCTAATGCTAGGTGCAGAAGATGTCACAAGTTGGGTCACATGGAAGCCATCTGCAAAGAAAAAAATTACCAGCAAGCAGGAGAAGCCCAGGTAGCAGTGAAAGAAACTGAGGAAGAGCACTTGTTTGTAGCTTCTTTTTCTGAATCTTCTGTTGGGAATTATGCATGGCTGGTGGATAGTGGCTGTACCAATCATATGACTGGCAATTCGAAGCTGTTTAGGATTCTAGACAAGTCAGTCAGGTCTAGAGTCAGAATTGGCAATGGACAGTATATCGAAGTGCAAGGGAAGGGTACAGTGGCTATTGAAGGAAATCAGGAGGTGAAGCTGATCAGTGATGTTCTTTGTGTGCCAAATATTGACCATAATCTGTTAAGTGTTGGTCAACTAGTTGAGAAAGGCTATAAAGTGAAGTTCGAAGGGAAGGAATGTCTTATTGATAATGCAGATAGCAAAGAAGTGTTAAGAATCCCAATAAGGACAAGAGTTTCATGTTCAAGCCATAAGAGATGCAACAAATGGCTTTAAAGTGCAAAGAAGAAAATGCAGAGATATGGCATAAAAGACTTGGGCATGTTCACAGGAAGAGCATGTCGTTTATGCATAGAAATAGCTTGGCAAATGACTTGCCAAGTTTGGAGAAGGAATTTCCACAGTGCAGAACTTGTCTTCTTGGCAAGCAAGTCAGATTTCCTTTCAAAGGAGGAGGCTGGAGAGCATGTGAGAAGCTGCAATTGGTCCACACAGATTTATGTGGACCTATGTCTGAGTCTTCTCTCAATGGAAGCAGATATTTCATTACCTTCACTGATGATTTATTTTCTGCGAGCCAAGTCTGAAGTTGCCGATGTGTTTGTGAAGTTTAAAACCTTAGTTGAGAATCAGAGTGGGAAGAAAATTAAAATGCTCAGGTCTGATAATGGTTCTGAGTATACTACTCACAAGTTTAAGTTGAATTGTGAGCAAGCAGGAATTGTGCAGCAGTTCACTGCTCCCTATTCACCTCAACAGAATGGGGTCAGTGAGAGGAAAAACAGAAGTATTATGGAGATGGCCAGATGTATGATGCAGGAGAAGATGTTGCCTAAGAAGTTCTGGGCTGAAGCAGCTAATACTGCAGTGTTCCTGTTGAACAGATTGCCCACAAAGGCCTTGGAGAGGTCAACACCTTTTGAAGTCTGGTATGGTGTTAAACCTTCTGTGAAAAATTTGAAGGTTTTTGGGTGTTTGTGTTACACTCATGTTCCTGAGGTCAAGAGGGACAAGCTGGATAAGAAAGCAGAGCTTAGAATCTTCATTTGGTACAGTCTCCAATCAAAGGCTTACAGAATTTTTCACCCTATGACAGGGAAGGTGATTGTAAGTAGAGATGTTGTTTTTCTAGAGGAAGATGAGTGGAATTGGATGGAAGGAAAGAGTGCAGAACAACAGCAGTTCGAAAAACAACCTGCAACAGATGTAGAGGTTGATGAAGTTATAGATGGATTGGAAGACAGTATGGATGATTTACCAGTGAGAGGCACAAGGTCACTTGCTGAAATCTATGAAAGAAGTAATGTGGCAATGCTCGAACCATCTAACTTTGTGGAAGCTAAGGAGGATCAGAAGTGGATTGCAGCAATGAAGGAGGAGATTGCAATGATTCAGAAAAACCACACATGAGAGCTTGTTGACAGACCATCTGATAAGAATGTGATTGGGTTTAAGTGGGTGTTTAGAACAAAACTTAATCCTGATGGTTCTATTAATAAACACAAAGCTAGACTGGTGGTGAAAGGCTATGCACAAATATGGGGAGTAGACTATTCTGAAACATTTTCTCTTGTTGCACGACTTGATACAATAAGACTACTGTTAGCTATTGCAGCAGAGAAGGGATGGCCTATATTTCAGTTAGATGTCAAGTCTACATTCCTGAATGGAGAGCTTGAGGAGGAGATTTTTGTTGAACAATCTGAAGGCTTCAGTATCAAAGGCCAAGAAGAGAGTGTATACAGGTTGAGGAAAGCTCTATATGGACTGAAGCAGGCTCCAAGAGCTTGGTATAGGAAGATAGATCGATATTTGCAAGATTTTGGCTTTGTAAAAAGCTTAAGTGAGTTCACTCTTTATGTCAAGAAGGTGAATCACAGTGTTGTAATTCTGTCACTTTATGTAGATGATCTATTAGTGACGGGGAATGATATGGAATTGATAGAGAAGGTGAAGCAAGATCTATTTGCAGTTTTTGAGATGTCAGACTTGGGAAAGATGGCTTATTTTTTGGGTCTGGAAGTCAAACAGGCTTCATATGAGATCTTCATCTGTCAGAAAAAATACATGAAGGAAATTCTAAAGAAGTTTCAGATGGAAGATTGTCGAAGTGTAAGCACTCCTATGGCTGCTAAAGAGAAGCTGCAGAAGAATGATGGAACAGATGCAGTAGATGCTTCTATGTATAGAAGTCTGATTGGGTGTCTCATGTATCTTACAGCAACCAGACCAGATATTCTATTTGCTGTGAGTGTTTTATCCAGGTTTATGAGTAGTCCTAGTCAGTTACATTTGATTGCAGCAAAAAGGGTCTTGAGGTATCTCAAAGGAACATTGTTTTTTTGTGTGAAGTTTAAGAAATGTCAGAAGTTTAATTTGTAAGGATTTTCTGATAGTGACTAGACTGGTTCAGTGGATGACATGAAAAGTACGTCTGGATACTATTTCAGTTTTGGTTCTGCTTGTTTCTCCTGGTGTTCTAAAAAGCAAGAGATTGTAGCTCAGTCTACTGCAGAGGTTGAGTTTATAGCAGCTACTGCAGCTGCAAATCAAGCTTTGTGGCTAAATAAGATAATGAATGATTTGTGGTTGAATTCTAGTAATTGCATTGAAGTTAATGTGGATAATCAGGCTGTTTTAGCAATATCGCAGAATCTAGTTTTCCATGGCAAAACCAAGCATTTCAAAGTCAAATTTTTATTTCTGCGTGAGGTGCAACAAAGTGGCGAAGTTAAGTTGGTCTATTGCAGATCTGAAGATCAACTTGCAGATATGTTCACAAAACCACTTCAAGCTGGAAGATTTGAAGTATTAAGAAAGAAAATCGGAGTATGCAGCAGCAACTGATCCAAGGAGGAGTTTGTTGGATTATAATGTCTCAGTTCTGCTGATTCTGTTTTTTTTTTAACTCTGTTTTCCTCTGTTTTTTTATTAAAAAACAGCCAAGTTCATTTAGTTATGCATTTAGTGTTTTTGCTATTTTCTAGGAAGTGAATAGCACGTTTAGGTGTGCAGTTATATGCTGCACGTGTGTGTGGTTTGTAAGCAGTTATTGTTCTTGTTTAAGTTGTCATGTACTTGACAGTTTCCTTAGAAAACTGACATATGCAAGTTTGTGTTCTGTTTTCTCTGTGCTTCTCTTCCTCATTCAAAAACTATGGCTTCTGGTTTTCTGTTTCTAGTTTACTGTTTTGATCAGTAACAACAACCTTGCCATCTTGCGGGATCGTGAGAGCCATCAGGAGGAGAGAGTATCCGGTGAAGATGCCGACCTCTATAGTCTTCTTCGTGTTCAATAGCTTCAGGAGCAACGCAACGAACTGACCCCCGCTGGTGCAGTCGCAAAGTAGGACCTGTTCAGTAAGATTCCCACCAACACTGAACACACAAACGTAAAGATACTCTCTGGTTTTAAGTATATGGACAGCAGCTTTCGGTCATAGAATTCTATGGTTATGCCATATTTACTCAATTTATCATCATCGTGACATGAATGTGCATCTCCGAAAGCGAGTAATGAACATGTTCGTACACTCTTAAGTCGATGCGGAATCATTTTGAGTAATGAGTATGGAATAAAATTGCTGTGGATGGTTTGCAATGGCATTTCTGAGCTCCTTCAGAATCTCTGCTTCTCTGGGGTAGACACTAGTCATCAGTACATACTGCCATGACAATACAACAACTTAGAACATTCTCAAACCGTTACAGCTACTTCATTCAACAGAAGAAACTGCTGCAAACAGAACAAATCAAAAAGGAGAGAGAGAGAGAGAGAGAGAGAGAGAGAGAGAGAGAGAGAGAGAGAGAGAGAGACTCTACATTGTATAGTTCATCACTCTGCAACAACCCTGATGGACCCTGGGAGACTACTTTCACAGTTGGTTCCATCTCTGCAAAGCCACTAGATCAATCAAAAATGTTGGTAAAGCATATGCAAAAGAGAAAATTGTCTAATTCCTGTATGTTTTGTAATGAAGAGTATATGAGGTACTCATAGGCATTACAAGACGACTCTTATCGATTATAGCACAATTATTTGCTGATGGATATAGCTAGGTGATATTCCCAGGTTGGTTGTGAAGAAACGTTTTCAGATCAGGCTCTGCTCCTTTGTCCAAATCAAACTATCTGAACCATAATCATCAATTACTATGCCTAAGAACTAGTGGAACCGCCATTTTTCACAACACTTTATCCTGTAAAGAAAGCAGAGCAGAAGATACAGATGCTGAAGACTTGTCGTCATCCATGCGTCAAATGGAACGATCAACCAGAATTATTCCTAACACAGGGACTAGGTAGTGTAGATTAAAGAAATTGACAAGAACGGTCTTTCAGTGGGTGAACAATCGTCTGAAGTTTATTGAAAGCATTCAAAAGGTCATAACACAACAGAGTCACAATCTGTATTAGAAACTATTGTGCTCCAATCTCAAAAGATTGAGGAACGAGTGCTTATTTTGATGTATGCCATAAATTTGATCAAAAGGCATCAATATATGTGCCTGCAGATCGTCATCCCATCACCCAGCGCAACTTGAGATATATCGACCCGAGGATCGCCCGCTATCATCTTGTTGAACTCGATCGTGTCCTTCCACGCGAATTGCCTCATTGGGTGAGCAGAGGATGGGTCGGCCAAGGCCACAGTGCCTCCCCAGAGAGTGTTGTCATACATGATCACACCCCCAACCCTCACCAGCCTTAGTAGCCTCTCGTGATAGTTCTTCAGGTTTGCCCGGTCAGCATCGATGAACGCAAAGTCGAAGCTGCTTTCATTTTCTTGCTGATACCCAAAAGAGAAGCAAGATGAGATTGTTGAGAGTCTAACAAGTTCAGAAGATGTCATTTTCATTGCAAAAGTTCAAATGAGGATTACTTTACTAGAAAAGTTACACTCACGTTTTCTAGTAATTTGGTGAGGACGGGCAAAGCTTGCGATTCAACGAAGTCGATCTTGTGTTCGACATTGGCCTTCTTGATAAACGGCAATCCAATCTCATATGCTTCTCGGTCTACATCGATCGCTATGATCTGCGGTGGAAACATTGCGCAGATTAATTCTAGCTTGACAAATAGACTTGCAAATTTTTTCCTTTTCGCAAGCGAGAGATGGCAGACCTTGCCATCTTGCGGAATGGTGAGAGCGGTGAGGAGGAGAGAGTATCCGGTGAAGACGCCGACCTCTATAGTCTTCTTTGCGTTCAATAGCTTCAGGAGCAGAGCGATGAACTGACCCCCATCCAGCGCAGTCGCAAAGTAGGACCTGTTCAGTAAGATTCCCACCAACACTGAACATACGAACTTAAAGACACTCTGGTTTTAAGTATGTGGACAACCGCCTTCGGTCATTGAATTCTATGGTTATGCTGGATTTACTCAATTTATCATCATCGTGACACGAATGTCTGGGTTCAAAAGTGAGTAATGAACATATTCATGCACTCTAAGTCGAAGCAGAATCATTCTGAAGTCATAGTCAAAGGAAATCAATGAAAATGGATGTGGAATTGAGTAATGAGTATGAAATAGAATTTACTGTGGATGGTTTGCAATAGCATCTCTCAGCTCCTTCAGAATCTCTGCTTCTCTGGGGAACACGCTAGTCATCAGCACATACTGCCATGACAAAACAACAACTTAGAACATTCTCAAACTGTTACAGTAACTTCATTCAACAGAAGAAATTGCTGCAAACAGAAAAAACATAAAAAAAAATAGAGAAAGAGAGACTTTACATTTTATAGTTCATCACTCTGCAACAACCCCGATGGACCCGCGGAGACCAGTTTCGCAGTTGGTTCCATCTCTGCAAAGCCACTAGATCAATCAAACACAAAGATAAAAGAATGTGCAAAAGAGAAAAATTGTGTGATTTCTGCATGTTTTATACTGAAGAGTATATGAGGTAGTGACGGCACTCAAAATAATTATATCGATCATTGCACAATCAGGGAAATGCACAATTCGAGAGATACCGGCACCGTCCTAACAGATGCAGAAGATCCCTTAGATATCTCTAACCTCCACAACCATTTAAGGCTAAGAAATGCTGCATTCTTTCCTCATTATGCAGCAGCAGATGAGAAAAATCTTATAGTTTGGGTGCTAATGCAGAATACAGGTGAAAGGAAAGCGTTCTGCTTCATTTTCACTGTGCAGCGGCAGAAACTTGAGTGAAGCCAAAGATGACCTCCGTGTCTCGACCCTTGAGGGATTTCATGGAACCCCAGAAAGATTGCTGTGAGAGAAAATAGCAGCAAAAGATAGAGCGAGATCGGCGAACTTCATACCTTGTACTCTGGAGAAAGAATTGCCCAGATCACAATCTAACTTGGGAAAGCTTCTGCAGTTCCGTGGGAAATTAGGGCATCGCATAAATACAGTTCTCTTCCAAGAAATTGCCAGAGCAGGCTTATCCTGCGTCATCCGGGCGTTGTTTTGTCAGCTGAATAATATTATGTTATAGTCAATACGTTTGACCGGCTCTGCAGCTGCGGTGAGAGCACGATTTCATTCGAACACCGCCAAAAAGAACTGATTCTCTTCCAGATAACATAAGATTTCCATCATGCTGGCATTGATCCAGACTTTTTAGTGCTTGTTTTCGACCGATGCAGGTGTTGGAATGCGATGATTGTCGTTCTCGTTCCTCTCTCTCTCCCCCTGTAGTCACTAGAGACGTTTGGTCAGAGGACTCCCTCGTATGACATGAAGTCGAGTACGATAATGTGAGACTGAATCTGTCGGAGCCCTCTGTGTATTATCACTAGGCAAGACCAGAGAACCTTCCAGATGGTAAATGCGAGAGTTGCTGTTCTACGTACTCTCATCATGGCATGACCACAAAACTGACCACAAGAAGGAGAGTCAAAAAGGAGAGGTCAAGATTGGCCACCGCTAGAGCAGAATAATTATCTACTACAAATAAATTTTTAAACCAACTTATTTATAGTAAAATACGTATAACAGAACTCAAGAAAAATGAATCAATCTCTATCAAGTATATATCAAAAGCCTCGTCTCGGGAGACTCAACAACATGATTAGATAGATTGGGCACAAAGAAAGTGATTTCATACTTATCGTTGTTAAGAAATATAATCGGATCTTACCTTCAATTTTATTAGATTAATCGACAGTCGAGAATCTCAATCTCATTTCGTGCCCAGAAGTTCAAAATCACAAACTTCTTTTGATTGGGATATCAGTTTTCCAATGCTAGCTTGAAAAGCATCGTTGTTAGCAATCCAATTTTGACTCTATTGCCAGACTGTTCCTTTTTTTTTCCCATAAAAGTGTCCCGGAAGATTATATCATAAACTATTATATATTTTCATTTAGTCAAAAAAGGTTTATTGTTGACGAAACGTTATGGAAAAGTTGTGAACCTTTTTTTATACTTTTATTTGTAAGAGTTGTGCAAGTATCTCTCTAAGATATGGCTCATCACATGACTCATTAGCAGGTCTCATGCAGAGACTCGCATTCAACAATTTTTCCACGACCTGCGTCGACTGTAGACGTATGTTCCAGTCCTACAGTTCCTTCGATAAGCTCCTTTGATAAGCTCCAGTCTCTCTCTCTCTCTCTCTCTCTCTCTCTCTCTCTCTCTCGCATCCATCACCGAGCACGTATTTGGGTGCTCGTGTCGAGGTTTTGTTAATCTACAGCTCCTGATGTAAAGTTCGATTCGATCTCCAGAGAAGAACCGCACCAGGTCGCCCATAACAACGGGACCATACACTCACCCACAAGAACCCCGAAGGCTGTAGCCTGCTGCCCGATGTGAACAGAGAGTTCCGCCGCCGCGAGCCGTCGCTAACTGCTCAAACGCAGTCGCGTCTTAAAAGTCTCGACTTACTGAGCGGAAAAGATAGAAGACCAATAAAACAAATGAAACGATGCAACTCTGGTTCGATGAAGAAGTGGCCAAGAAAATTCACACGATTATGTATCAATTTATTAAGAGATCAAATAAAAGAATAGCTCGATATCACCACTCAGCCAGCAAAGCCGGAGTATTACTGCACAAATACATAAGAATCCAAGTTTATTCCTCCCTCAGAAATTAAATAATATCAAAACCATGCACAAAAATGACCGACGTGAATGTACCATATCCACAAAGAAAGACCAAAAGAGTTACTTCCGATTAGCTCGAAGTGACTGCATAGTGGCAGCAAAAGTATCATAGTCGGGAAGCTTAGGATGAACGTGACTTGCTCGATTGAAGGAATCCTCCCTAGATGCAGACTCCAAGCTCGGAGTTGCAGCCTTAGAACTTTCACTCATCTCTGACTTAGCAGATGAAACCTTCTTTCGAATGGGCAAGGAAGGTTGCTCTCTTGCGGTAGACTTTGGACTATCTTCACTCATACCTGACTTACTGGATGAAGTTTTCTTTGAAATTGAAGACGAAGGTTGTTCCATTGCAGTAGACTTTGAGGTCTCCTCACGAGACGATCTTTTGGTTTCCGAAATGGGCTCGCCCTTTGCTTCCTTACTGTACCTCGACTGTTCAGAACTTCTCAAACTATAGGCTTCATCGGCCGCAGAGTGAGGCCTTGTTGAAGTTTCAGTTGGATAAGAGCTCCTCAGAGAGGATCTTGAATCCGCACTACGTTCTTTGGATTCATCAGAGGCAAAAGTTGACTTCAAGTTGGTATTTCTGTGAGCACTTGGAGCACCTGCCTTTGTCCTTCGAGAAAGCCCAGCACCTATACGTTCTCTACTGTTTGTGGATGAACCAGTGGAACCTGATCTTTTATTCACTTCGGACTCCTCCTGAGTATAAGGTTCAGAACCACTGTTATAAATCTGTTCTTTCATAGTTCCTTCTGGAGCATAAATGCCGTCAGAGACCAGAGATGGGATCACTGGCCTCATGCTTGCTCTTCTTGTCAAGTTGTCATCCACTTCTGGCTGCATCTTCTCTATATACCGTTCCCGGCGGGTTCTTGAACCACGCTGTTCTTCTCTTAATTCAAAAGATGCACTTGAACCTCTGGAACTTGATCTTTCAGTTTCATTTACTTCTGACTCCTGCTGAGGGTAAGATTCCGGATGGCTGTCTGAAATTTGGCCTTGGGTAGTCCTTTCTGAAGCATAACTGCCATAAGGACCAAGAGATGGGATGACCGGCCTTGTGCTTGCTCTTCTTGTAAACGTATCATCCACTACCTGCTCCACCTTCTGAACCTGCTGTTCTCGACGGCTTCTGGAATTATCTTGCGAAACGGTTTTCTCAGGAATCTGAACACTACCAGAACCGAAAGATGTGAAAGCTGGCCCTCTGGAACCCACTTCCACACTCTCCGGTTCTTGCTGAACAACAGAATCATCTGATAAATTAAGTCGGAAAGAAGAGGATGTTTCCTTTGCCGTGTATTCAGCTGTTTGTTTAGATAACGAAGCATCACCTGCTGAGCTCCTCAAATTTGCGGGATGCCTATTACCTTTATTTTTCAGACCACCAGTCAATCTTCCAAATGTCAAACCCAAACCACTATCATAACTATCTTCATGTGAAGATTTAGAATCATCTATTGTACCACGTTCTGAAAATACAGAAGCACTTTCCTCAACTTCATGAACCAAAGCATCTTCATAAGCATTGAAGGGCTGACTCTGGTGCTTCTTATCTACAGGATCATCAAAGGTATCCAATCCTTTATTCTTTGAATTAAGCGAGTATTTCCCTGAACTAGAAGGTAAATCACCAATTCCAAACTTTTTCTGAGATCCAAAACTGGAATATACTCTCTCTTCCTTATAATCGCTCTGCTCCACTTCACTTTCTGAACTTGGCCCATCTGACTCATCAAAGGTCACAGGCGCAAGTTCATCTGCTTGTGAATGAACTGTAGAATCAGCTAAATCGCCAGAAAATATAGGACCATGCTGGCTAGTGGAGAAACTTGATTGGGGAGTAATCTTTGTAAATGTGTCAACTGTGGTCCTTTTGGGGCTTGGCGAACTGATACTTGCTGATGGATAGCTAGGTGATTCCCAGCTTGGTTGTGAGGTCTTGACACTGGGCTCTGCTCCTTTGTCCAAATCAAACCCATAGTCATCACCATCTGAACCATAATCATCAAAAGCTACTGCAGTGCTTTCAATTGCTGATTTATTATCTTTCTGGAAGTTTTCTTCATCAAAATCAGCAAAGGGGTTTTCAGCAACATCCTCCTCCTCCTCCTCCTCCTTCTGATTACTCATAACATCTTGCTCATCAACATAAGTGCTTGAGTGTGACAAATGAGAATGATAGGAAGCACGGGTAGAATATTTAGCAGATATAAAATCATCCTGCAAATCATTAGTAGATTCCACTTCACCAGAGTATCTTCTCTCACTCAGTTCATCTAAAGTGCCACTAGTCTCTGGTCGAAAAGAGTGTCTCATCCCACTTGATTTATCCAAAACATTGCCACGCTCAACTCCAGACGAGCTGTTCTGGGTATTTCTGCCTGCTATTTCATGTTCATTCACAAGTGAGTCGACACCACTGAAATCTGCACTAGACTTTCTAGAATTAGACCTGCTGGATTCACTGCTTCTCCTGTTACCCTCTCTGTAAAATCTTTCATTCACCCCTGCAAGCCTATCAGTGTCTCGGACATCAGCTTGACTGCGATGTATGCTTGGAATTCTGGCCTCAAAAGTATCATTTACAGGAAGCCTATCAGAGGATAAACCCTCTGATTGTGAGCTCACGTATCTTTCGAACTGAATGTTGTTTATACCATAACTAGAGGACTCTGCAAATGCGTTGTTGTCCATGGGGTCCATATTAGACTTCTTCGAAACATACTGGCTAGGTCTGTCATTGCTTGTATGGCCATCTTTATAGAACCTCTCACCTACTTCTCCAACGTGCTCTTCTTTTGCATAATTCTGCTTATATGCTGTGTGAGGTTGAGCATTTCTTCCATCAGAAGCCTTATTACCTGCAACTTTAGCATAGGCTTCATCTTGAAAACTGGAGCCTGCAGATCTTCCAGCCCGTTCATCCATAGGACCATGAGCAGAAGACCTTTGTGGCTCTGTAGAGTATTGCGTAGAAATCCTCCCACGGCTAGAAAGTTGTGCAGCAGCTCTGGCAGCCATGCTTGCCCGTTCAGCAGATTCTGCAGCAGCTTGAGCAGCAGAGGTTGCATCCTTGAATTCCATATTCCAGTTTTGCCCGCCCATGTAATCAACATTTCCTTCCCTGCGATACATATGTCCAGCTTCAGCATTTCCTTCCATTGCATAACCTGTAAATGGAACTTCCGTTAGGATGAATATCAAAGCAAGTTTCTCAAGTAATAAAATGATTAAAAGCAAACCTTTCCTCAAATGGTACAACTCATCATACCTGGAGTTTTCGGCTCCGGATGTGAAGTGATAGGAACATTAGCATGTCCAGGGGGAATATTTTGGTGGTCAAATGATGACCTGCTACTGTTCTGATGCAAGTTTACAGAGGCATCCTCCTTTGCTACTTTTTGAGGTGCGACATGCACATTGGTTCTTTCTCTGTCAATATCAGGCACTTGGAAGTTTGAAAATTGTGTCTGCAGGTTACTGGCTTTTTCAAAAGTACTCGGTCCATTCTGCTAAGCAATAATACAAAAATGTTGTATCAACAAACAGAAGAAGAACATGCTAAATTACTAGTGCATAGCCAGAACTCAGAAGCAAGACTACTAAAGCAAACATAATTCAGAAGTACCAACAAATCTCCATGATTATGCGAATCTTTATCCCCAAATGAATTAGGATCCCATTTGATGTTGTGTTCCTCCGCAATTGAGGTTAAAATCTTTACTTTGGTTGGACCATCAGGTGCTTTGGCAGAGAGTTTCTCAACTAACTGATAAACAAAGGGCAAGAAAAGATTCCATCAAGCCCAATGAAAGAAGTGCGACCAAGAAACTTTGGCACATTTCAATTCATTCATAAAAATAAAGGAATGTAAATGAAGCTGAACAATCATGGACTTACAGAGCGGTTTACACCACAATCAGGACGCAACTCAACAGCTGCAGTAATGAAATCTTTTCCATATTTTGCAGTAAATTGCTTGCGGATATCCATAAGTTCAGGAACGTCTGAGCATCTCGGAGATGCAAAGACTACGCTTGAAACAGCCTCCTTCAAGTCAATTGGGCAGTTTCTGGAAACACACAGAGAATTAATTACACATTTCTCACCGAAAATAATTACATAAAATTTTATGCAGAAATTAAAAGGCGAGACTATCATTTCTTTGGGAACTCCCAAGCATCATGGTGGGCCCACTTATGTCCCTGTTGTGCTAACTCAGTGGAACCAAACCGTGGACTACAGGGAGAAGGTTAGAATTCAAGCCAATAGGATGGGCAAGGTCTGGCAAGAAAGAGGAGCGGGGTCAGTATAGTGACTTTTACACAAAGGAAGTAGAGCCCATTGTGCAAAAGTAAATGAAGGAAGAAGAGGTGAGATTCTACACATCTCAGATAAAGCTTATTATCAATTGATAACGGGGAGCAGCAAGGCGCCACAAGAGTTGCCTCCATAGAAAAAATGCATTTGCTTGAGAAGCCCTTTCAAAGACATCCTCGAGGCACATAATTCTACCATGGACACTACCTTTAAGCCAAACGTGGAAGAAATATCAGATAATTCATCATTTTGTTTGATGACTGACAGTACTTGCTCTAGCTATGTGCTGTCTTCTCATCTGGGCGTCTATATCCAAAACCCAATAATCTCACACCCAGTACTCTTGTTCTCAATGACAAAAAAAAAAAAACTCAGTATTAATGAAATGAAATAATCATTGCCGCATACTTCTGTGACTCGATTATAGGCAAACGAGCTGCAATAAGTTCACAGAACAGCTCGACAAGCTCGTAGGCTGCCATCATCTTCTCTTCCCTCACAACATGTTCAACCTGGAAACAACACCAGAATGGACGGCATTAGCAGGCTGCCTCCTCCAAAATCACCAGTTAACACACAACAATCTCATGAAAAACAATACAAAACCCTAGACAATTCAGGTTTTTCCGTCGCACAAGGACGAGTGCAAGACAGATTCAATCAGCTCCATTCTAAGCAGGAATTCACTTGCCACGGGAAGAGCCGTAATTCGGAAGGAAAGATATAAGCTTTTGGAAGAAAAGAGTCACGAATTGAACCATAATTCAACGAGAGAAAAGAAAAGGCACAGTTCAACCGGCTTCAGAAAAACGACGGCGCAACAGATTTTCACATCGAACCGCCACCTAACCGAAACCGCAACTCGACGATTACGATCCGAAATCGAGCCCGTCTCAATCTCCCAACGATGCGACGAACGAACGAACGAACAAACGAACTCACCCGAATCCTAGCGGTCTGGTCCTGGCCGGACTCGAGCAGCTGAGCGAGGTCCCGCCTCATCTGCTTCACCTGGACCTCCTTCTTGTTCCTCAGCAGCTTCAGCCGCGACGCCGCGAGCTTCAACGCCGTCTTGCTGCACCACAACCAACGCCGCCGCCAAAAAAAAAAAAAATCAAAATCAACACACAACACAGCACAGCACAAGCCGCCGGTCAACAACCGATCGGGCGGGGGGGACGGGCTCACCATTTGGCGGGCTTGAAGCTCTTGTGGAGACCCTTCATCTCGTCGGCTTGGGAACGGACGACTCGGGGCGCGATTCGGAGGAGCCGGGAGCGATCGCCGATCGGAGGGAGCGAGCGGGGATCGCGATCACGCGGGGGACGACGCACGCGGCATCGGAGGCGTGTTCGGGTCGCGGTTTTGGGGATTGGAAAGCGTACGGGGGGAAAGTCCGAATTCTATTCGGGCATGGGAAGCTACCTTTTTTCCGAGAGCGTTAAGTAATCGCGGGAGGCGGAAGGGGGGAGGGGTCGGTGCGGGAAGGTGCACGGGAGTTACTGTGGGCCGCGTCGGTCGGACTTTTCCGCTCCGTTGACTTTGACTTGGGGATTTTTCAATCGCGACGCGGAGTGATATTAAAAGTCGTTTTTTCCGGGCTCTTATTACCAAAAAGCCTTAGATCATGACTACTGTAACTTTTTTGTGTTATCCAAACTCCTAAATTATATCTGCATAAAAAAAAACTCCTAAATTATATCTACTATGACATCGGTACCCAAAATTTTCTTTTGTATCGTCAAAATCCATAATTTCATCCATGAGAAATCCGAAACTTTTTTTTTTTTTTTGGTAAAGGTAAGAAAAGAAATCCGAAACTTTTAATCCTAAGAGTTTCCAAGAATTTTGATGAAAATACCATCCCTCATTTATATCATTAGACCCACTAGCTCTTAGCCTCTTACCATAATGGCATAAATTCTCTACATCTGTCACAAGGAATCTCAAGCACCAGACTATAAAATAGTTTCCAATGAATTCTAACAAAGGTATCATCAATCATTTGATATGTGCTTGGGGTGTTAGTGACTTGAAGGAAAATGTTGGGGGCATTAGTGTCATGAAAAGACAAAGTTCGGGATTTCCATCGGTAGACGGGTAGTATTTTTGTCACACTAAGGATAAGTTTGAGGTACTAGTGACATGACATAATGAAAACATTTGAATGTTAGAGTGGCATGGACAAAAATTAGGGTCTTTAGTAGTAAATGAGGTATTTTTTGTGACATTGAAACAAGTTTGGAGGAATTGGCATTTCGAAAAAAAAAAAAATGGGGCATTAGCGTTGAGTATAATTAATGGGTTTTTCTTGTGATTTTTTATTTACGTTTTACTTATTTTTTGTTTTGATTATTACCACAAAAAACTCCAAATCAATATGCTTAGAACAAATTACTCTAATCTACACTCATAACATATTTAGCCTTCCATATATAAAATGTCGTCATGACATTATTGAACCATATGATACATGATAATAATTGAATCGTGAAAAAATCATTTCCCAAATTTATTAAAGATATATCAGTTTGGTGTTTTGACAACAAAAAATACTTATATGGGATAAATTTTCCACTCAAAAATTGATTCGGGCAAAATTTATAAATGTTCCACACATATGCCAATTTGTGAATTTTGGCAACTCAAAAATTGATTTGGGCTAAATTTGTAATGTTATTGATAAGATAATTTTCGTGACACTAGCCTTTTCTGGTTTACAAGTTCCGTCGTTTTCTTGAGTAATGGAACCAATCGTGGTGGGGCCGGGCTACCTGTACTTACGTTAAAACGGTGGGGGCCAGGTTCGTTCCATGTCGCAATCAAATGGAAAGCGAGACGGACGTCCCTGATTTCGTTGTCTTTTTCTTCTTCCTTCTTTTCTTCGCGATCGCTGTTGATGTTTCCCTTACCAAGAGGATTACCTCGACATCGCGCAACCACGGTGATGTCCCCTTCTTCTTCTTCTACACGTCGTACGTTGGACCGCCGATCCACGTGTCGCGTCCCGATTGACTGCTGCCTGCCTGCTGGTTTTACTCGTTCGAAAAGGAAAAGGTTATTCACGTTTCATCTAGAAGAAATGGGGTGGGCCCCGCATGAAGGGGGCGATGTGCAGTGCTCAATCCATGAAATCTTTATTCTTTCGTTTATATGTTCGGAATTTCCGAACATTCCATTCACATGGTCTAATCTTCAAATTTCGAGCGGTGCGCAGGTGGATTCATTGTTTGATAAAGGAAAATATTTAAAATCAAAAAATCATTTGTAAAGAAAATAATTAATTTTGATTTATTTTAGGATTTATAATTCCTTCCTTATTAAAAGGGGAAGTCATTTTATCCTTAAACTTGTGTTCCGTCGTTCAAATACTTGAGAGTCAAAAAATAATTTATCTTCAAGGCAACAGGGCTGTTTTATAAAAATAGATAAGTTAAAAAAAAACATATTTCTTAAAAATGATCATTTGTATCATTTATAAAAATTGATTGATAAAAGTACTTTTATTATCCAACAAAATATTTATGCATACATTCTTGTCATTAAAGAAAATGTTCATCAACAATTTAGTAATTATGACAAACAACCACTTTTAAGAAATATTTTATTAATTATTCATTTTTTGTGAAATAAATGGAATTTCCATCTACCATATGAGTTGGGATTCTTATGTTATAAACGTAGAAGATCGCAGTTTTGCGCTCAGAGGTATCTTTTATGAAAATTAACATTTCTTGTAATTAATACTAATAGCAAAACCTATAATAGAAAAAGAAAAGGGCGATATGAACAGATGAAGCCGCTTTTGGAAGATTACCAACGCCTCTGACTTTTGTGACACCTCCGTTTCTCTATTCAAGATTCGACCGCTTGAAGGCGACGGTTCTTCCAATGTTTGATCAGGTTGATAAGTCAACATACATATCCCACATTAATTGACAACGTTCTAATTGAAATTCATGCTTCGCATGACCAACCATATTGGACATTTGCATTAACTAACAAAGCTACAGAAAAGACGGGGACAAAAAAAAAAGATTAAAAAAGTAGTAATAAATAACCAAGGAAATTGCCCAATTGACAATGTAGTGAGGCAGAAACCATGCGCGATTGTGGAACTTTGCATTGACTAATAAAGCTATAGAAAAGAGAGGACAAAATAACAGATTAAAAATTAGTAATAAATAGCCACAGAAATTGCCCAATTGACAATGTTGTGCAGCACAAACCATGGCGATTGTGGAACTTTGCACTGACTAATAAAGCTACAGAAAAGAGGGGGAAAAACAGATTAAAATTTAGTAAAAAATAACCACAGAAATTGCCGAATTGACAATATTGCGAGGCAAACCAGGGCAATCGTGGAATTTGTGTTGGTCAATCAGCATTTGCACGTGCTCCATTCGTATTAAACACGAAACCAAAATCAATTTGATGATTATTTTAAGAGAGATGATTATATGACCTGTAATAATCCAAGAATGATGATTATTTTAATTAATCATAGCAGAGAGGAACATGCTCAGATGATTCCCAGAACGAAATTGCGCACCAGAACGTCACATCTTTCAATTTTGGAAGATCAATTAAGGAAAAACACCACGACCCATCATTATAGAAAGCATGAACAGTTGAATCACGATGTCCCATTTTAAGGATGTTTGGCTCGGGCCCTTTTCTTTTTCCGGTCTCTGGTGTTTTTCCATGTGCTTATAGATTAGTGCAATTCCATCGAGAATTTACATGCGGCTCAAGAAGGCAGAAAGTGAACTCACTTAGCTGGGGCAAAATCATCCAAAAGACCCAAGAGAAACCAAACTGACCCTTGCTTGCTTTTGAGAGAACACAAGAAGGCTATCGAAACCGTAAAGAAGGCCAGGATTTCCCGGGGGATATCTTATCAGTTTTCAGACATGGTAGCCAGCGATGGTGAATCCCCGTCCCACGATCTCCCCTATGCAGAACCATCCGTAGCATTCCAGACCGAACAACGCGGCGATGCCAACGTCCTCCACCTTCAAGTCCCCTCTACGCCTCCAGAGATGTTTAACACTATCGAGTTCCTTCCAGAATGCCTCGTAACGAAGGGGAATGCTGCGAAGCGAAGAAGCAGCGTTATGACCAGTCAAAGCAGCATAACTATCCAATCAAGCTGTCTGAGACATTGAAAACTGCAATCTATAAGAACAAAACAAGTTGCTTCTGTTCGAGGATGAAAAGCAACCTTGGGAATGTCATAAAGGTCGCATGACACGTGAAATTTCATGTTCCCCCTTTAAAAAAATGCATTGCCAGTTGATGCTCTCAATTAGAAGTGCTCCACTTGTTTGGTTTTATTACCCTAATGCTTTTGTACAGATTCGTTTGACGCAAAGACGGAAGTGTCTTTTGATATTATCAAAAGACCCGACAGTCACGCATATTACCCTAATGCTTTCATAAAGACTCACGCAAAGACCGAAGTGCATTTTGATATTATTAAAAGACCCAGATATTAGTCAAAGACCCAACGATCATGCATTTGAAATGCTCATGCTGAGTTCAGGCAAAAAAGTATAGTTTTGACTAAAGAAACTTGAATAAACACAAGTGTCATGATAAGCGTTTTAGCCAGTGAATATCTCCAACTACCTAATTAGTGATTGGTACCTTGGGGGGGTGCAAAGGACAAACGTGCTAAGGGGGAAAAGCCGAACCAAAACTCTTGTGCCCTCGGTCTACGTTACAAGTCCGACAATTCTCTTTCCGTGCAGTTACTATTGACAAGAATGGTCCCAACTTCCACGGCAGAATGCTTTTCTCCGTTTTATAGATGAAGATTATCAACTAGGTATAGGAAACGCCAGTTAAAACCCCAACAGAACAATTATTAGTCAACCAATGTAGTCAACCAATGTGCAAGAACAGACACAAAGTATGCTGCACATATAAGACACCAACTTGCCAAAAGGCTTACCTAGCAAGGCGAGTATAAAACAACTGCTTCGATAATAGATTACATTTCTCTACCGTAGGTGGCTCCCGTATATATTGCTTGTTCTCCTCCAACACCTTCTTGTAGTATGCAGTTCCATGCTCGGCAACAACCTGTGTCACTTGATTGGCCTTTGCTTTTAGCTGATGGAGCTTTGATGCCATCAATCCTAGAATGCAGGACAGAGAAATAACTATGACAGAGCGAGAGGAAGCAATTAACTTTTTCCCGTAAGAACAGAACACCAGTTTACAGCCTTAGATGTTTGGCACCACATATTAGGATTGTAGAGAAACCATGTACAGTTGCCCAGATTACAATGAGAACAATCATCCTACAAGGTTCACTTCACATGTACCAAACATAGAGCTCTGACTTCCGGTTGCTGATGCCTTTCAACCTCACAAAAGCAACTTTGCAAAGACTGAATATAATCTACTAGTTGGAAATAGATCTGCTGATCCATTTTCAGGAAACTGGATCTGACTGGCCAACTGGTCCAATTGACAGGGAGGAGAAATGGTCTAAGGTTAGGGTCGATTAGATCACTGGATTGTAGGGTCAAAGACCAGATTGAACTGGCATTGGCCCAATTGATCAGGTCCAAACAGGACAGTTTAACCAGGTCAAGAAAAATATGAAGCCGATTCTGTCAAAGAAGGAACGGACAAATAAATGCAGCAGTGTTGTGACCTGGTGCCAGTTCGTTAAATAGCACCATGGGCCACTAGAAGGTGTACACTAAATCAACAAGCAATAATTGCAAGGCAAAATGCAATACAAAACACTCGTGTGCAGTTAAAAGGCTGGACGCATGACATGGCGTGAAGCACACCGCCAAGCCACTTAAACCTAAGCAAACCGGCTTGAGCATGAATACGTTCACCTAGCAATAACCAAGCAGTTAAACTGGCCGTTTGTCCGCTGGAACCCCTAGTCCTGTTTCAAGACGCTGCTTTGACACATAAACTGCACAACAACAAGCGATGGCGATTCTGGGCAAGATTCCAAGAAAGCCATGACCAGATGTATAAAAAATCCAGTCCTCATCAGTTCAGATCAAACGGTGACCGTTTCTTATCTCTACTTGGAATTTTGTCAGGAAACGGATTAAGAATACATTAACAGCAGAGAGCTCAACGCTCCCCCTCATGTGTAAGCCCGTCTTTGCACGCACGAGACAGGTTGTGGCCAAATCACATCAACACGATTTATAGGTAGAGCAGTAAAATAAGGAGGTGCCAGGATTTGAACCTGACCTCTGTCCAGACACCCTATTTCCCCAAAAGCTGAAGCTGTTAGGAAACCGGCTAACAATTTATTTACAGCAGATTACTTGACCACAAGTACACTCGATATTCCTTCCAACTAAATAGCAGAAAACTTCTATACTTCTATGGCTAAACTAGGACAAAGCATGCCAGCAATAACACCACAAGAACCGATTAAAAATAGCGAAGAAAAGTGGAACGGCTCGTCTGAGATGGGCAGCAGATACAACACGTAGTGCCCAAAGAAATGGAAAAAAAAAAAAAAAACGCAAAAGAAAAATACTGCCTAGAAAGACGTTGCTGTCTCCCAGGTAAGAAACAGGAGCATGGACGTCTCGCACGAGCTAACCAGTCGAGCTCACTGAGCTAAAACCTCCACGGCACATTACAAGAAAACCTCCTGAAAACTTGAGATACACATCGTCGCCAAAGTTCTTAAAAACTCGACCAGAGACAAACGAAGCACGAAATCTGGATGACACAGAGAGAGAGAGAGAGAGAGAGAGAGAGAGAGAAAGTAAGTTTCTGTAGTGCGTACACGTGAGCTCGGTCCCAACTCGCACTCGACGATCGATACGAACGAACTGAAGCGAGATTTCAAAGCCGGAAGTAAAAGGGTGGTGCTCGCGAATCGAAAGGAAGAGGCTGGCCTTCTTCGTTTTGATGTTGCTGCAGGCGAGAGTGACGCCCGCGCTTGTGCGGTGCTGTGCGCTGGGCTAGCAGCCGCGTGGCGAAGCGGTGGCGGTTCCGGAGATCGCCGCCGAAATCTTGGGCGCAAGGAAGGGAAAACGGCCCCGGGCCCGGGCCTGGACGAGGATTATTTTGGCCCGGTCCGAGATCATTCTCTTCGGGCTAGAGCCCGAATTCTTTCTTTAATTTTTTTTCCTTACGGAAAAATATTTAATATTCATATGCTTTTAATATTCAAGGCTTATCCGCTTTACAAATGAAATTACTACAGAGAAACTAACCAAATAGTAAAGACATAGGAACTAGAAAGCACATTTAAAACACATTGATGCTTGATATTTGTTTCTTCTAAATTCGTATGCCATTCTTGGAAAGTCAAATAGTCACTCTCAAAGATTAAGAAATATAAAATGAAATTATCCAAAACAATCTCCAATTGCCAATTAGTTGATTAGTAGTCTCGAAGTCGACAATGAACATGTAAATCGATATCTAGGTGATCGATCAGCAATCATGAAAATCGACAAATTCATTTACTAAATCGATAATTTTTTTTGCAAAATCGATATCTTCAACTTAGACTCATCTGATTAAGTTATAGTTTAAATTGGTTTTTGCTCGTAAGAACAAGGATCAACCGATCAATTCGGAGTTGAGCTTAAGAATTAATCGATAGATCCCAATGCTCCCACAACTCCGCGCTTCGATAGGTGAGCACTTCTTCATTCCCTGCTAACGATTCCCCCGGTTCCTCTTTCGCTTTACGATATGACTATATAGTGAAAAAAGGCCAAAAGCGCCTTGCTTCCATATGCGCAATCGAATCATCGAACATCGTCGTTGTCACTTCGTCCTTTCTCATGCAAATTCTATCTTGAAAAAATGTCGCGTCGCGTCCCGCTTATAAATCCCGTTTTCCGTCAATAAACATTGTTCGGCCATCTATTTTTCGGGCACTCTCGGCCGAGCTGCGATTGCGAGAAAGCCACTCCCTCCCATGGCACCGCCCTCCGCCACCGCGTCGCCGGTGCCAGCACTGTCGCCGTCGTCCCTATCGCCTCCTCCAGTTCCGATGGAGCTCCACGTCCGAAACCGCGACAAGCTCCTGAGGACGCTCCACCAGAGCCTCTGCGACGCGGGCTGCCCTCTCCACGGCTTCGTCATCCTTCAGGTTTCGACTATCGAGTTCCTCCTGCGCACGCGCATACTGAATCTCTGATATCTGCGATGCTATTTTTTTTTCTTAATCTCGGTTCTTTTGTTGTGCTTATGATCCGATCGTGGGAAGGGAGGGGAGGAGCAGGCGCGCCACGACACCGATCACACCGAGCTCTTCAGGTGCGTTGTTGTATTTGTAATTTGGTTCGGATAGGAGGTAACTATGCGCGTGCGTGTCTGTGAGTTCTGGTGAATTTGCCGGTAAAATAAGGGAGGCAAACTGCAAATGTGAAATACACAAGTCTTTGGTGCCTATGCTCATGATGGCTATCTTGGCTTGGAGAGTAAGTGTTGGAGAAATCCTCTTGAAGTATTTTGAAGCTGACAAAAACTTTTCTATCAGTCTAGTCTGAAGGCTTGCAGACTCTGATATTTAAAGTCTGAAGACTTCCGGACAGCCAGACTCAAGACTCAAAGTCTATCCTCATTGACAGTCTCTAATCCGTTGAAGAAAGGTTATCCAGAACTGGATGTTTCGTTAAGGATTTAACCTTATCATCTGGAGAAGATCTCGTGGCTGGAAAAGACGTAACAGAATCCTTTGATTGATCAAGATTGATTCAATGATTGAAGATTCGATGATTGTCTAAATATTATTGGAAGGTTCTACTTATGGAAACCGAGATCCTGATTGTATGGGCGAACAGGATTGATGGGCTATCAACAAGTTCCTTTAATAGCTTGAACAATCTTCCTAATTGATTTCGTCCAACGGGTAGATTGGAGGAATTCCTTTGGTAAGTGCCAACGGGTATGATGGCATAAGGGAGTATATAAGGAAGATAGTCTTAGTTGTTCGAGGTGTGCGTGATAGAAGAATTCCAAAGTCTGAAGCTCCTTTTTGTTTAGACAATTCATTTGAGCGAATACTTGTATACAAAAGAGAGTCTATATTTGTGAGAAACCTTGAGGAGGTGTGGTAGAATATCTACACTGTGAAATCAAGGCAAAGCTGTGCTGTAACTTCTCTTTTGATCATAGTGAAATCCAGCCAGTGGGCTGTCAGTGCGGAAGAGTGGACGTAGGCTTGGAATAAGCCGAACCACTATAAATCCTGTGTTCAATTCTCTCTCTCTCTATCTCGATCGTATTTCGATAAATTGTTTGTGCACCTATTCACCCCCCTCTAGGTGTTTATACTAGCTATCTCAATTGGTATCAGAGCCCGTGTACTCACTTTGTTTGAAGTGTTTTACTTCAGAGTTAAAGATCCATGGCTAGTATGCTAGCACCAGGGCTGATGGAAGGGCAAAGCAATACCAGACCACCCTACTTTGATGGAAAGGATTACAACATCTGGAAAAACAAGATGAAAGCTTTCCTACGATCAAAGGATCCTCTGGAATGGGACGTTGTAGAAAAAGGAATTACTCCTACAGCTGCATCAGTCTCTGAAAGAGGAAAAGAAACTGTTGAGACCAGCGGAATGACTCAAGAAGAAATAAACAAGAGACAAGCACTCGATGCAACAGCAAATTTACTCTTTATATTGTGCTTTGTCACCAACTGAATATAATAGAATATCTTCTTGTGTTACAGCAAAAGAAGTCTAGGACAGACTGCATATCACCTATGAAGGAACAGATCGAGTGAAGGAAACCAGGATTAATATTCTTCTCGGTCAATATGAAGCCTTCAAAATGAAACCAGGAGAATCTATAACTGACATGTTTAGCCGTTTTACAGATATTGTCAATGGTCTGGAGAATCAAGGACAAAAAATTTCTGATCCCATGAAGGTAAACAAGCTACTGCGTGGACTCTCCAAGGATTGGAATCACATAAAGACTTCGATAAGAGAGACGCAAAGAATTATGCCACTATCTGTCGACGAGCTGATTGGAACTCTTCAGTCTTATGAAGTGGAACGGATCAATGAAGATGAAGATCCAAAAGGTAAGAAATCCATTGCATTAAAATCAAATGATGATTCTGATGATACAGATTCTGAAGATGATATGGACGATGAGGAGCTTGCTCTCATGATAAGAAGATTCAGAAAACTGAATAGAAAAGGAAGAAGGTTCAACTCAAAGAAACAAAGCTTTCAAAGATAGCAGACCAAGTCTGTTGATGATGAGGAACCAAACAAAGATGTAGTCTGCTTTGAATGTAAGAAAAAGGGACACATCAGACCCAACTGTCCTCTTCTGAAGAAGAAGAGAGGAAAAGCTGAAAAATTTCGAAAAGCTCTCAAAGCCGAAACCTGGAGTGATACAGAGTGTGAAGAAAGTGATAATGAATATGCCAATCTATGTCTGATGGCACAATCAGACTCAGACTCTGGATCAGATTCTGGATTAGACTCAGATAGTGAATTTGAGACAAGTAATTTCAAAATTCCTGTCAAAGTTTCTAAATACATTGATGAACTGTGTTTTAGTCTTAAGTCTTCTCTCAAAAGAATTTCCGAACTGAAAAAGGAAAACTCAGCTCTAAAACAAAAGGAAAATGTTTTAGTAGAAAAAGTTAAAAGTCTAGACTTGACTGTTTCCACTCTTAAAGAAAATGAAGATAATCTTTTAAAAGAAAATACTCTTTTAAAAACAGACTTATCAAATATTTCAAAGAAATTTTCAATAGGGTCTGAGAAACTTGAAAAAATTCTTTCAGCTCAAAGACCTTACTTCAATAAGTCTGGTCTAGGTATGACAGCAGAAACAATTCCCTTGATTGATTTTCCTAAAGTAAAAGAAAGGATTAAGAAAAGACCCTCGAGAGAGGCTTACAAAAATCATTTCAAGAAAGTTTTTGTAAAATCTGTAGGTAGAAATGCTCTCAGATGTTCAAAATGTAACAGTCAGGATCACTTTGAAAAAGAGTGTCCTAAGGTTTGGAAACCTGTTCAGAAAATATGGGCTAATACTGCTTATGTTACTAACACCAAAGGACCCAAGAAAATTTGGATACCAAAAAAAGCTTGAGACTTTATTTTAATTGCAGGTCTCCGTCAAGAAACAGGTAAAGTGGTATCTTGACAGCGGATGCTCAAGACATATGACAGGAGACTCAAATTGTTTTATAAAGCTTGCTCAAGTAAATGGTGGAAAAGTTTCATTCGGAGGAAATAGCAAAGGAAGTATTGTGGGATTTGGAACTGTCAAAATTGGAAGTCTCACAATAAAAGGAACATGTTCTGGAATCAGTAAAGACTCTACTCAGTCTTTCATGGGTCGAAGACATGGAAATATCTATCTTCTGGATGTGAAACCAAATGAATCGCAATGTCTTATCTCAATTCAAGACGAAGCAAGCTTATGGCACAAAAAGCTTGGTCATGTCAACATGAAGCAATTAGCCAAAATCTCATCAAAGCAGCTTGTTCGAGGTCTACCCAAATTACCATACCAAAAGATTGATTCATGCACTCCATGTATTCTGGGAAAACAGTTGTTGCATATGGATCTCTTCGAACCAACCAGAACACAGAGTATTGGGGGTTCAAAATGAAAAAGGATGTGTTATCTCAAGTATAAAAACAGATCATGGAGGTGAATTTGAAAACCAAGATTTTACAAAATTTTGTGATGAATCTGGATTTAAGCATGTGTTCTCCTCTCCATATACTCCTCAGCAAAATGGAGTTGTGGAAAGAAAGAACAGATCTCTTCAAGAAATGGCTAGAACTCTTTTAATTGAAAGTAAGATTTCTTCACGATTTTGGGCTGAAGCTATTTCAACAGCATGCTATATCATCAATAGAGTTTTCTTAAGACCTATTCTTTAGAAAACCCCTTATGAGTTATTCAAAAATAAGAAGCCTATTGTCTCATATTTTCATGTATTCGGTTGCAAATGTTTTATATTGAAAAATGCAAAAGATCGAGTTGGTAAGTTTGAAGAAAGATCAGATGAAGGTATCTTCCTTGGATATTCTACATCAAGCAAAGCCTACAGAGTCTATAACAAGAAGAGCCAGTCTGTGGAGGAGTTAATGAATGTCAAATTTCAAGACTCAACGCAAGATGAATCTAGTCGGACTCATCAAGAAGAGTCTGAACCTGCTCCAGACTTTCCAAAGCCTACAACTCAAGAAGCATCTCATATTCTGGAAGACCAGCATCAAATTGTTAGTGAAGATCCAAATAAAGAAAGAGATCATCAACCAGACAAGCCAACAAGTAACTGGAAGCATAAGTCCAGTCATCCCAAAGATCTTATAATTGGCGAAATTAATGAAGGAATTCGCACCAGATCCAAAAGGCGAGAAGAGTCTAGTGCTGTTGCTCTCGTTTCTGAAATTGAACCAAAGAGCATAGAAGAAGCTTTATCTGATGAAAGCTGGATTGAAGCTATGCAAGAAGAGCTCAGACAGTTCAACATTAATGATGTCTGGGAATTGACATCCAAACC
Source organism: Eucalyptus grandis x Eucalyptus urophylla (assembly GCA_028830015.1). Lineage (NCBI taxonomy): Eukaryota > Viridiplantae > Streptophyta > Magnoliopsida > Myrtales > Myrtaceae > Eucalyptus > Eucalyptus grandis x Eucalyptus urophylla. The sequence continues at coordinate 53,982,637 of CM054190.1, read as the reverse complement.
AAAAGGTAAAACTGTTATTGGAGCTAAATGGGTGTTCAGAAACAAGATGAATGAGAAAGGAAAAGTCGTATGAAACAAAGCAAGACTCGTGGCCAAGGGATATACGCAAGAAGAAGGAATAAACTATGATGAGACTTACGCTCCAGTGGCAAGGTTAGAAGATATTCGACTATTACTTGCGTTTGCTTGTTATAAGAATTTCAGGTTATTCCAAATGGACGTCAAAAGTGCCTTCCTAAATGGATTTATCCATGAAGAAGTTTATGTGGAACAACCACCAGGGTTTGAAGACCCAAAGAAGCCAGACTTAGTCTTCAGACTGAAAAAGGCTTTGTATGGTTTAAAGCAAGCACCTCGGGCTTGGTACGACATATTAAGTAAGTTCTTAATACAAAATGGTTTTGTTAAAGGTAAAGTAGATACGACTTTATTTATCAAAAAGGAAAACAAAAGTTTCTTACTTGTTCAAATATATGTGGATGATATTATTTTTGGATCCTCAAATGAAAGTCTGTGCAAGAAATTTTCTAAGTCTATGCAGGATGAGTTTGAAATGAGTATGATGGGAGAATTAACATTCTTTCTTGGTCTTCAAGTAAAGCAATTGAAGGAAGGGACTTTTATTTATCAAGAAAAATATGTTAATGATCTTGTCAAAAGGTTTGGACTGGAAAAGTGCAAAAAGACAGACATACCAATGTCAAGTTCTTTAAAGATAGACAAAGATGAAGAAGGGAAGAAAGTTGACCAAAAGCTGTACAGGAGCATCATTGGATCACTCCTTTATCTTACTGTTTCTAGACCTGACATTTTTTTGAGTGTTTGCATCTGTGCTAGGTTTCAATCAGATCCTAGAGAATCTCATCTCAGTGCTGCGAAACGCACCATTAAATACGTTGCTTCATCATCAAGCATCGGTCTTTGGTATCCTAAGAAGGGAGACTTTAATCTTCTGGGATATTCAGACGCAGATCTGGCCGGTTGCAGAGTTGATAGAAAGAGCATTTCGGGAACTTGCCAGTTGCTTGGAAGCAGGACAGTGTCTTGGTTTTCAAGGAAACAAAGCACTGTGTCTCTTTCAACAACAGAAGCAGAGTATGTAGCTCTTGGAAGTTGCTGTTCGCAAATTCTATGGATAAAACAACAACTAAGAGACTTTGAAATTGAAGACTCATGCACGGAGATTAATTGCGACAACACCAGTGCTATCAACCTCACCAAAAATCCAATTCTCCATTCAAGAGCAAAGCATATAGAGATTCGACATCACTTTATTAGAGATCATGTTCAAAATGGAGAGATTTCAATTCAGTTTGTTGACTTAAAGAATCAACTGGCGGATATATTCACAAAGCCTTTGGAGAAAAATCAATTTGAATCTATACGCTCCAGACTCAACATTTTGAGGTATGAGGATATCAAAGTCTAAAGACTTTCAGACTCAAACTTACAAGACTTTATCTGAAAGACAGTCTTGGCACGACCGTCAGACTGTAAGTCTTTCTCTCTCTAATTTAATCTTGAAAAGGTACGATCGTCAGACTGTGTTTTAATTGTTGCTATATTTAATCGACGTAAATATTGCATCGTTTCATTTTCAAAAAGGAAGTTATTTTTGAAATGTCTATTTTTTTTAAGAAGACAGTTATTTTGAAAAGGCATTTTTTTTATTTCCTTTGTGACGGTTCGTTTATTTCTCCTTTTAATCGATCGTGCACTGTCGATTCCTCTTCACTTCACTCTTGAAAACCCTAGAAAGCATCGATCCTCCATTTCCATTTGTCTTCTTTGATTAATCTTCAAAAAGTTGTCATCTTTCCTGGGAAAATCAAGCAAGGAATCTTCCAAAAACTAATAAAGATGTCATCTTCGAGAAAGTCTTCGAGAATCGCAAGCAGGGGTCCACGGCAAATGAGTGAGGGGCCTACGCACTTCGATCTTACTGAGGAGGAAGTGAATCCAGAACAGCAAGCGAGCCCACATCATTCTCAGCAGCGTCATTCTCCACCATCTAGTCCTCAAGGCGTTGTTCATCAACATCAGGAAGAAATCATCGAGGATGCAGACCCCGTAAGAGTTCAAAAGCCCGCTTTATTTACAAGCTATATCGTGCCTTAAAAGGAACTCGTACTCCTTTGAACTATGTTGATGACTTCCTTAAAGACAAGGGATATAGGAACGAATATATTTTTCTGCGGAAAATGGAAAGTTTGGGAATTGCTCGTAAATGGGTGGCTGAGGAAACCCTTGCGAATATCCCAAGTGATCCTCGTGACTGGGGGCCGAATCCTGTAGATGGAAATGATGATGACAATTTGTACAGCCTATTTCAACCGAAAATGGGTATTGCGGCTGAAACTCAAGGAAAAAGGGGAGATTTGTTCAGATCAAATGAACAAAAGGATCTGTACTCGAAATTGCTGAAGCGTGGGGTAATAAACCCTAGGAGTGTGGATTTTGATTTTCTGGATGTTGTGAGTGTGAACTTGAGGGAAAAGTTCAATCATCTTCAACTTGAAAAGTTCTGTTCTGACAATACAGAGGCTTATGCTGAATTGACTGCATATTTCTATTCAAATCTTAGCTTTTTGGATGCGAATAGATTCTCCTTCAGCTTTAAAGACCAAGATTATGTTGTGGACATGAACATGCTGGCAGATGTGTTAGGAGTTGAAAGAGGAAAATATCAATCGATCAAAGTTTCCATTGCTCGAGCCACACTTGAACTGGTGAAGGACAGGAGAATAGATAAGAAGATCACCTACTTAAGGATGAGTGCATTCAATATCTTGCTTCACAAGATTGTGATTAATTGCCTCCGACCGAAATCAACCTCAAAGACTGATGTTTCAAGTTCAGAGGCCAAGCTGATGTATGCCATTCTCTTTGGAAAAAGGTTTTCTCTCCCTCACACTGTTATGTTTCACATGTATAGAGCAATGATGAAGGACAGAGGTCAACTCCCTTACCCAAGCCTTGTTACGAAGTTATTCAGACATTTGAATATTCAGCCTCCACAAATCTTTTGTGTTCGACCATGCGATCATATGGTGGTAGGACTGAAAATGGTGACCAAAATGCGTCTAAAAGAACTGAGCAAGGAGTTGGAGAAATTCAAGGAGAAGACTCCTGCAAAATCTCATCAAATCTCTTCTGCATCTAAGAGAAAAGGGAAGGAGCCCATGGTTGCTCCATCCAAGAGAAGAAGAGCTCTCGTCGTTGAGGATGAAGATGATGACGAAGACATCACCATCTCTGCAATGGCTTTGAAGAATTTGAGTCGTCCTGTTCCATAGAAAGAATCGGAACAAATGACTAAAGAAGCAGAGGAGAAGGAAGAAGAAGAAAGAGAAGCTGAAAAAGAAGCAGATGAGGAAAGACCTGAAGAAGAAAGAAGAGAAGAAGGAGAACCTGAGGAAACCTCTTCTCCACCTATAGGCATGGAAACAGGGGGAGATCAGGAGAAAGGAGGAAAGTCTTCATATCCTGATGTGAGTGAAGGAGTCAGTTGTTCGCCTGCAGACCCAGAGGATGTTTATGCATCTCAATTTCCAGAAGAAGGTCATGAAGCTTCATCGCCAAACTTGCGAGATTATGCTGATCTACCATCGTCTGCATTTACTCCATCAGATCGAGCCGAAGCGAGTACTCAGACTGATAATGGAGCAGATTTTCACAGAATCATGGATATTCTCTTGGAAATGCGAGGTCAAATTTATGCCTTGGGATGCGAAGTTCAAAGCTTGAAGAATGAAAATCAAGCTTCTTCCTGTTCATTGAATGATAAGATGCAAGCCCTCTCTATTCAGAATTAGGCCAATGCCAAGAGTGAGGAGGTTGCATAGCTGAAGGAAGACTTCAAAAGGCTAGAAGGCATCGTTCAGTCTATGGAAGATTTCTAGCTTGTCCGCGTTCCCAAGCAATCTTGACTTCATCTCATTCTTTTTAATGATGACAAAAAGGGGGAGAGATGCAAGATTTGATCAAACTTTATCATTAAACTTTTAACTGTTTGTTGGATTGTTTGTTGTTTTAACTCTGTTTGACTTTGTTTTGTGTCTGGATGAGAACTGAACTAGACTTGGAACTTGACTGCTTCTATTAACGAGTATTGATATCTTATGGATGGCTTTATTATATACTAGACTAACCTATTTTCTGTGGTTGCAGATTCTAGTGTTATTCTTTTAGCCATTTATCTCTATAAGATATGCATATGTGTTTGAGAAATGTTTTACAGGTCAAAGTTATTCAAATCTGCAGGAAAGTTTTGTCACCATCAAAAAGGGGGAGATTGTTGGAGAAATCCTCTTGAAGTATTTTGAAGCTGACAAAAACTTTTCTATCAGTCTAGTCTGAAGGCTTGCAGACTCTGATATTTAAAGTCTGAAGACTTCCGGACAGCCAGACTCAAGACTCAAAGTCTATCCTCATTGACAGTCTCTAATCCGTTGAAGAAGGGTTATCCAGAACTGGATGTTTCGTTAAGGATTTAACCTTATCATCTGGAGAAGATCTCGTGGCTGGAAAAGACGTAACAGAATCCTTTGATTGATCAAGATTGATTCAATGATTGAAGATTCGATGATTGTCTAAATATTATTGGAAGGTTCTACTTATGGAAACCGAGATCCTGATTGTATGCGCGAACAGGATTGATGGGCTATCAACACGTTCCTTTAATAGCTCGAACAATCTTTCTAATTGATTCCGTCCAACGGATAGATTGGAGGAATTCCTTTGGTAAGTGCCAACGGGTATGATGGCATAAAGGAGTATATAAGGAAGACGGTCTTAGTTGTTCAAGGTGTGCGTGATAGAAGAATTTCAAAGTCTGAAGCTCATTTTTGTTTAGACAATTCATTTGAGCGAATACTTGTATACAAAAGAGAGTCTATATTTGTGAGAAACCTTGAGAAGGTGTGGTAGAATATCTACACTGTGAAATCAAGGCAAAGCTGTGCTGTAACTTCTCTTTTGATCATAGTGAAATCCAGCCAGTGGGCTGTCAGTGCGGAAGAGTGGACGTAGGCTTGGAATAAGCCGAACCACTATAAATCCTGTGTTCAATTCTCTCTCTCTATCTCGATCGTATTTCGATAAATTGTTTGTGCACCTATTCACCCCCCTCTAGGTGTTTATACTAGCTATCTCAGTAAGAAGAAATCTCAACCATTCAATTGCCTAAGCTTGTCCTTCAAGCTTGGGTGTGTGGCCCTCTGCCTCCAATGTGAAGAACAGTTTTGAGTAACTTCCGAAATTAATGTCATTATTTTATCAAACAGATTCAAAAAATTATGAAAATTTAACATGTTGTAGAAAAGATCTTAAATAACAATTTTCATGAGGAAGACAAGCGTAAATCATTTTGTATAAAGAGGAGAAAATCACCAAAGACAACCCAACATTTCGTCCGTTGGACAGATTCAACGACCGTAGAAGAAAATTTATTTCGACATCCAAATCTTCATAAAACACTTTGAAATTTTAGTATATTATAGACATGGATATCCTCTACAACTTTTGTGAAGGTAGAATCTTCAGATTCCAAAGGGAAAATTTTATAAAAAAAAATTGAGAAGACAAATAGGTCATTGTTTTTACTGCACTGGGCAATTTTCACACGGTAAAAGAATAGGCTCTCGTACTAACCATTTCACCTCAGAAAAATCTCAAATTAAATTATGTTATACATCAAGATATTTTGAATGAATTTTATGAAATAAGTTTTTCCAAATTCGAACCACAAGAAGTTCTATAAAATCAGAAAATAGTGAGGGTCTAGGAATTTTGAAAACTGGAATCAAAGTGGAATTTAAGAAACCAAAGGTGGCAAGTCTTCTTGCAAGACCAAGGTCTTTGTCTCTTGTAATCATAGCTTCTAGAGGGCATTAATGAATCAAGACTTTGAAGGCAAGCCTAAAATTAGGCTTCTAGAGGTTAAGTTACTATTGAGAGTGCTAGTATGAACAAAATAAAGGAGTTAGGGAAGAGAATAAGAATACGAGATTTATAGTGGTTCGGCTTAATCCAAGCCTACGTCCACTCTCCCACGATAACAGCCTTCTTGGCTGGATTCCACTATGCAATCAACAAGAGATTACAACTCCGAGTGCAAACACTTAGTAGATCACACTATCTCACTAAGTCACTCTCTTGGTATTTCTCTCACGATTACAAACGTTTAAGCTCTCAAGAGACAAGTATTTGATCTAAAGTCGCTTAGACTTTGGAATTATAAATTCTACGCTCCGTCTCTTACTTGCTCATCGGTCCATGATCTCCTTAAATACTCCTCCACTTCCAAACTACCGTTGGACAGTATCCCGGAGAATCGTCTTCCAATATACCCATTGGACAGCTCTGTATCTAGAAGATTTGGTAGCCGTTGAGTGACAAAGGTAAAATCCCAAATTGATTCCGATCGCCCATACAAACGAAATCTTGGTTTCCATAAGTAAAGCTTCTTCGTATAGAAAGATCTTGTCTTCAACATCCAATTGTCAATCAAATAGATTGAATCAATCAAATCAATCTTGATGTGGAATCCAAACCAGATCACTAGCCGTTGTATGATTGGGCTTGAGTTACGATTCATTGAATCTGGATGTAAAGTCTGATAGCCATAGACTTTACAATCTGAGTCTTTAGACTTTACAATCTGAGTCTTTAGACTTTACAATCTGAGTCTGTAGACTTTACAATCTGATTCAGCTTCAGCATAGAGTCTGTCTTCTGGTTCAGCTTCAGCATAGAGTCTGTCTTCTGGTTCATCATTCACGTTCAGTATGGAATTAGTCAGAGTGAACAGACTTCTGATGTAGAACAGACTTTGACACTAAAGTCTGGCAGTCTTCAGACTTTGAGTCTTGAGTCTAGCAGTCTTCAGACTTTGAGTCTTGAGTCTAGCAGTCTTCAGACTTTGATAATATCCTTTACATGTTCTATTATCTGCATGGTCTATTACTCAACCATCAAACATGTTAGTGGCCTTTGATTTATTTTGTCATCTTCAAAACATCATAAGGGATTTCCCTAACAATCTCCCCCTTTTTGATGATGACAAAACAATCTCTGAATATGCAGATTTGTGAACATGCTTTTAAAAATTTAAATCAAAGGATATCAGAAGATAACAAATAGATTGAGCATAATAATATTTAGAAAATAATCACAGCTCAATATTATGCCATAGATAATATCAACCAATTAGCACATATGCATATTCATATCTTCTCCCCCTTTTTGTCATAATCAAAAAGTGATAATGGATTCACGTAGAGAATGATAACAAATATCTTGCATGAATCACAATTTCCAAAAATCAGCTTTTATCTAATATTAAAGATATGCAATATAGCTCACTTCGATCATATCAGTAAATATCCAATAAAAATCACGGATGCATCATGAAATTCACGTACCATTTTTGTCATAATAAAATGATAATATCAATATGAGATTTGTTAATGACAAAAGGTAATAAGAGATGCACTAACCGGATTTTGTAGAATAAATTCTGACACAATTACCTTTCCTTCCATCCATAATAAGATCACGATCAATCAAAAAAGATTTTTCCATAATTGATCAAAGCTCCCCCTCAATTTGTTGCCTTTTTGAGATGATCACGATTCTTTTCCTTTTCTTTTGGATTTGATTTCTCGCCCTGATTTCCTCATCGGATTCTGAGTCTGGTTCTGAATGAGACTCTGATTCTGAGTCTCTGTCTGAGTTAGACTCAGATTCTGAATGTGCCATCAAGCATATATTTCTTTGCACATCATCTTCTTTCATTGTTCTTTTCTGGCCATTATGCTTGTATTTTCTTCCATCGAAATATGGTGGCCTTGTGTTGCTTTGCCCTTCCATAAGTCCTGGTGCTAACATACTAGCCATGAAAGATATTTAGCTCAAAAGTAAAAACACTTTTATAAACCGAGCACTTGGCTCTGATACCAATTGAGAGTGCTAGTATGAACAAAATAAAGGAGTTAGGGAAGAGAATAAGAACACGAGATTTATAGTGGTTCGGCTTAATCCAAGCCTACGTCCACTCTCCCACGATAACAGCCTTCTTGGCTGGATTCCACTATGCAATCAACAAGAGATTACAACTCCGAGTGCAAACACTTAGTAGATCACACTATCTCACTAAGTCACTCTCTTGGTATTTCTCTCACGATTACAAACGTTTAAGCTCTCAAGAGACAAGTATATGATCTAAAGTCGCTTAGACTTTGGAATTATAAATTCTACGCTCCGTCTCTTACTTGCTCGTCGGTCCATGATCTCCTTAAATACTCCTCCACTTCCAAACTACCGTTGGACAGTATCCCGGAGAATCGTCTTCCAATATACCCATTGGACAGCTCTGTATCTAGAAGATTTGGTAGCCGTTGAGTGACAAAGGTAAAATCCCAAATTGATTCCGATCGCCCATACAAACGAAATCTTGGTTTCCATAAGTAAAGCTTCTTCGTATAGAAAGATCTTGTCTTCAACATCCAATTGTCAATCAAATAGATTGAATCAATCAAATCAATCTTGATGTGGAATCCAAACCAGATCACTAGCCGTTGTATGATTGGGCTTGAGTTACGATTCATTGAATCTGGATGTAAAGTCTGATAGCCATAGACTTTACAATCTGAGTCTTTAGACTTTACAATCTGAGTCTTTAGACTTTACAATCTGAGTCTGTAGACTTTACAATCTGATTCAGCTTCAGCATAGAGTCTGTCTTCTGGTTCAGCTTCAGCATAGAGTCTGTCTTCTGGTTCATCATTCACGTTCAGTATGGAATTAGTCAGAGTGAACAGACTTCTGATGTAGAACAGACTTTGACACTAAAGTCTGGCAGTCTTTAGACTTTGAGTCTTGAGTCTAGCAGTCTTCAGACTTTGAGTCTTGAGTCTAGCAGTCTTCAGACTTTGATAATATCCTTTACATGTTCTATTATCTGCATGGTCTATTACTCAACCATCAAACATGTTAGTGGCCTTTGATTTATTTTGTCATCTTCAAAACATCATAAGGGATTTCCCTAACAATCTCCCCCTTTTTGATGATGACAAAACAATCTCTGAATATGCAGATTTGTGAACATGCTTTTAAAAATTTAAATCAAAGGATATCAGAAGATAACAAATAGATTGAGCATAATAATATTTAGAAAATAATCACAGCTCAATATTATGCCATAGATAATATCAACCAATTAGCACATATGCATATTCATATCTTCTCCCCCTTTTTGTCATAATCAAAAAGTGATAATGGATTCACGTAGAGAATGATAACAAATATCTTGCATGAATCACAATTTCCAAAAATCAGCTTTTATCTAATATTAAAGATATGCAATATAGCTCACTTCGATCATATCAGTAAATATCCAATAAAAATCACGGATGCATCATGAAATTCACGTACCATTTTTGTCATAATAAAATGATAATATCAATATGAGATTTGTTAATGACAAAAGGTAATAAGAGATGCACTAACCGGATTTTGTAGAATAAATTCTGACACAATTACCTTTCCTTCCATCCATAATAAGATCACGATCAATCAAAAAAGATTTTTCCATAATTGATCAAAGCTCCCCCTCAATTTGTTGCCTTTTTGAGATGATCACGATTCTTTTCCTTTTCTTTTGGATTTGATTTCTCGCCCTGATTTCCTCATCGGATTCTGAGTCTGGTTCTGAATGAGACTCTGATTCTGAGTCTCTGTCTGAGTTAGACTCAGATTCTGAATGTGCCATCAAGCATATATTTCTTTGCACATCATCTTCTTTCATTGTTCTTTTCTGGCCATTATGCTTGTATTTTCTTCCATCGAAATATGGTGGCCTTGTGTTGCTTTGCCCTTCCATAAGTCCTGGTGCTAACATACTAGCCATGAAAGATATTTAGCTCAAAAGTAAAAACACTTTTATAAACCGAGCACTTGGCTCTGATACCAATTGAGAGTGCTAGTATGAACAAAATAAAGGAGTTAGGGAAGAGAATAAGAATACGAGATTTATAGTGGTTCGGCTTAATCCAAGCCTACGTCCACTCTCCCACGATAACAGCCTTCTTGGCTGGATTCCACTATGCAATCAACAAGAGATTACAACTCCGAGTGCAAACACTTAGTAGATCACACTATCTCACTAAGTCACTCTCTTGGTATTTCTCTCACGATTACAAACGTTTAAGCTCTCAAGAGACAAGTATATGATCTAAAGTCGCTTAGACTTTGGAATTATAAATTCTACGCTCCGTCTCTTACTTGCTCGTCGGTCCATGATCTCCTTAAATACTCCTCCACTTCCAAACTACCGTTGGACAGTATCCCGGAGAATCGTCTTCCAATATACCCATTGGACAGCTCTGTATCTAGAAGATTTGGTAGCCGTTGAGTGACAAAGGTAAAATCCCAAATTGATTCCGATCGCCCATACAAACGAAATCTTGGTTTCCATAAGTAAAGCTTCTTCGTATAGAAAGATCTTGTCTTCAACATCCAATTGTCAATCAAATAGATTGAATCAATCAAATCAATCTTGATGTGGAATCCAAACCAGATCACTAGCCGTTGTATGATTGGGCTTGAGTTACGATTCATTGAATCTGGATGTAAAGTCTGATAGCCATAGACTTTACAATCTGAGTCTTTAGACTTTACAATCTGAGTCTTTAGACTTTACAATCTGAGTCTGTAGACTTTACAATCTGATTCAGCTTCAGCATAGAGTCTGTCTTCTGGTTCAGCTTCAGCATAGAGTCTGTCTTCTGGTTCATCATTCACGTTCAGTATGGAATTAGTCAGAGTGAACAGACTTCTGATGTAGAACAGACTTTGACACTAAAGTCTGGCAGTCTTCAGACTTTGAGTCTTGAGTCTAGCAGTCTTCAGACTTTGAGTCTTGAGTCTAGCAGTCTTCAGACTTTGATAATATCCTTTACATGTTCTATTATCTGCATGGTCTATTACTCAACCATCAAACATGTTAGTAGCCTTTGATTTATTTTGTCATCTTCAAAACATCATAAGGGATTTCCCTAACAACTATTCACGCACACTATTCATTAGGGGCTTGGGTTTGGGCTTGACAAACTTGGACTTGGGCTTAACTCATCTAATTTGGGCCTTTAATTTGGGCATGAGGCCCATTAGGCCTTCGCTTGGCCTGACTCCCTTTCCAACTTCCAATTCTCGACCTACTAATCCTTGTCCAAAGATTAAGGCTTATCGATAAATTGACAGATAAATGAGGCGACGTCCGATATGTTGATCTTGGAATCCTTGAAAGTTCGATACTCGAAATTGGATTAAAATCCATAGTTAAAATCGATCAAATGCAACTTTAATACGATTTAAACTATTAGGTGGCTTTCAGGGGTTTTCATGCATTTGACTCGTGGTAGATAATTTCGATCCACGTTTGTGCCTCTTCAAATCATGGATAACCCTCGATTATCATATAATCACAAGGAATCAATTACTCACCCTGGATACAAGATCAATAGAAAATCGATTTACTGTTGTTCGCAGCAAGCATCGTAATCATACGGAATCACCCGCAATCTGACTATGTACCTCTATCGAATCGATTTATATCCGTTCACTAATTGACTTGTAATAGTGTAATATTGTCCCTTGTCGATCCTTATGGTCGAGCGATCTATCCTTGATTGAATTCTCTGGTCATTCGCATTTTTAACCCTTTATGGCATCATTCAATAGATTAGTTAACTTATGAATGATTAGTTCAAAGTAAATTAACTATCAGTGCATTGATGAAATACTATTTCATATGTTTTGAAATTGGTCAAATTTCAGGATATCAAAACCTATGTGGTGAGAAATATGGTTATAATGTCGATGTTGAGCCTCTAGTGTATGACTAGAGAAAAATATTTTGTATATTCTGCTATTCTTAGTGATTAGTGGATATTTTTAGGCAGTTCGTGATTTTTCTAGCATTGAGTTTTCCACGTTAAATCCTTGTTGTCGCTATTCATTTTGTCTACTTATTATTTTGGCATTATATTTGCATATTGTGATGTTATATATTGCTAGTTATTGCTAAGGGTTAAGAGAATTTCGGTTGATTTAGTTTCAGGAGAAAAACTGATCCTGGATTGAGTTTAGTTTGTGATGAATTGTGTCTCGGGTTCTCCCTAGCATCCGGAACCACTTAATATTTTCTCGACATGTAGTGGATCTTTTGGGGTTTCATATGTTGGTTTTTTGGACTGCTATGTATTACATTGGTTCGCAAGAAGCCATGGTCTTTATGGACTTTTGGTGATGTTTGGCCTTAAAATTATGAGCTATACCCATCGTTAATTGAACCATTTACATTACATAAAATTTGTATAGGTACTCGTGTTTTGAATAGGTTTTAGTATGGGTCTCATTATTTATTGATACATTGCTTATTGATAATGCATTTTAATCGTGTTTGAAAGACTAAAGAATAAAACAATGTCCTATATAAACTGCTTCTCACTCCTATAGCATAGTATGAGGAAAGTTTAACATGTATCAAATATTATTTCTCTGCATTTTACGTCCTCGCAGAATCACAATGCTTCAACGGGTACAATTCTACCATTCCATACTAAGAAAAAAGCCGGATCTTTTCTATATTAATAGAATTTGAAAAGAGTTGGTAAGTGTGAAAAAAACAAAAACTGACGGCTGGCCAAAGTTATGTATCCTGTTTCATATGAATTGTCCTCTTTTGGACAAGAAATACGAAATTCTTCATTCTTATTGTTTATAATGTATGATATACCTGGATTTGGCAATGGTTGAAAATTCCTCTTTGTCGCTGTTATGTACATAGGGATGTATTTCCTATGCAATCGACAACTATTACAATTTTGAAAGAAGATAATAATAATAATAATAATAATAATAATAATAATAATAATAATAATAATAATCTTCAAAAGAAATACTTAATAGGAATAGTTACACTGCTGATTTGTAACATTAAGACTCGTAAAAACTAATGGTATTGAATGGGGCGAGCACTTAGGAAATGGAAGAATCTTAGTTGGAAGCAAGACGAGTGAAAAGCGTTACAAAACTTCTCATTGCGAGAACAACGAGCAACATCTTGTTAATTACAAATCCAAGCGGCACTCCTTAAGGACAGTACTAGAATACTTTGCAATGACATATTTATGTAGACATAAATTAGTTTCCAGGAATCCGACCAAAAATAGAAAAATAGTTTCCAGGAATAAATTTACAATAGATTATTTGTTTCTGTTACAATGGAAAGGTATACATCGCCGATAATCAGAGAAGCTGAATTTCTGCAACATGATAATTGTGAAGTGGCCGGTAGTCACTTCGTCGTGAATTTCATGGTTAATAAATGGTGATTTGATTAGAATTTAAACAGGTTATGTGTCAAATTAGGACACGTTCAAGAAGCCAAGTTCTTGGTTGAGTACCCAATTCCAAAGTCTCTGAGTTTCATTTTCATGTACATGGGTCGTCTACACGATCAAGAGGAGTCTTGGTCTTCTGTTGTTTATGTGATGTCTGATCTTTAGCTAATGTGAAGGAAACGTCAATTTCGAAATTTTCTATCTTGAACTAAAGAGAAACAATCCTCCAAATACATAGTGAATGTCCTTAACAAGCCATGCATTCATGGTGACAACAACACATTATCACTCATCACACAATTCGATCTTACTAAAAAGACGGAAAAATAAACAACTGTCTGATAAATGCTTCTCACTACCTAGTAATTGTTACCTAGGAAGATTTTAGCCTAGCTAGTATAAAAAAAAATTAGCATGACTTAAAATTGCAAGGGCCGCATACTTCATGACCTCAACCATGTTCGCCAATTTGCAGCATCATTTCATCAACCGACTCTTCACTTGGTGAAACTTATCTGCTTATTTTGGGACAAGTACTTCATGATTCTTGATCTTCTTGTGGGCTTGAAGAATTTTCTTTTGATCCACCTTCCCACCATACTTCTCGATTGTTTCCTTGGAGCTGCGCAAGTGAGATTGAATAGAAGGGCTTGGCCAACGCTAGTTTTGGAGCCATAAAAGCTTCCGAAACTTGTTTCATCGTGGGTCGCAACTTTGGATTGCTATTTAAGCAAGCAAACGCTAGAGAAACTACCAAAACGATACTTCTTGCGATAGAATTCTCTCTTGGGATTGGCAAGCGCGGATCCAATATTTGATGTAGCATAATATCTTCTCTGAAGAGAGTGGACAACATTAAGATGATCTCACCTGGATGCTCACCCATTATTATTTCCATTGCTACCACCCCGAAGCTGTATACGTCACATTTCTCATTGACGACCAAAGTGTAAGCGAGCTCTTAAAAAAAACAAAAGGTCATAGATTAGATGAGGCTCGAAACAAAGTTCACAATCTTAGTTAGTGCATATCAAATGATAAATACGTTAGTATGCTGAAGCATGAACATATTATTACCACATGGGGTGTGTTAAGTATATTGATCTAGCTATGTGCCTCCAATAATAACATTCCACAAAAATATGGACGATTGTTGCTTACCTGGTGCTATATATCCACGAGTGCCTGCAATATTTGCAGTGAGATTAGATGAGAAATTAGGCTCTAAGAGTCTTGCTGTGCCGAAATCTGATAGAAAAGCTTGCATATTGTTGTCTAGCAAAATGTTGTTGCTAGACATGTCTCGATGAACAATTGGCCGAGTGATATCATGGTGCAAGTAAGACAAGGCATGTGCCATATCCCATACAATGGCGAGTCTTTTAGACCAATCTAGTTCCATCGCTTCAATGTCATTGCTTAGAGCACAAAATAGACTCCCCATTTCCATGTACTCATAAACCAAGAACATGCATTGTTTGTGTAAGCAAAAACCATGGAGCTTAATTATGCTTCTATGTCGTACTTCAGTCAAGTGCTTCACTTCATTTCGAAAGCTCTTGTCGAAAGATGGGTCCTCCGCTTCATGATGGTGAAGTTTTTTCAATGCCACGATTTTCCCATTAGGCAATTGCGTTCTATAGACACTACCGTATCCACCAGTTCCAATGCAATATTTGATGTCAAAGTCTTCTGTTGCATTGATTATGTCTTCATATGCAATTCTCCCGTCATAATTCCATATTGACAAGAAATCTCCATTTTTTTCTATCATCTCTGATTGAGTGCTCTTCATTCTACGCCGAAATAAGATCAAATGCCTCAAAACCAAATAGAAAATGAATGATATAGCCATTAGTGGTATGAGTATTGTCATAAGTACAACCCTAGACATTCTTCTAGAACCATTAGTCTTTTCCAAACCTTCATTGCCTATGAAAGCTCCATAAGTAACATTGGCCAAGTTACCTGGAATTTTTTCCGTGAGATAATTATACGACAAGTCGATGTTATCTATGTGACCAAGAGTCGTCGGGATTGTCCCCGAAAGTGCATTATAACTCAGATCCAAGTAGATCAGACTTTTCAAATTACCTATTTCTGATGGGATAGATCCACTGAAGAAGTTCCCTGCCATACTTAGATATGTCAAGTTCGTTAAATTCCCTATTTCCGAAGGAATGGATCCATTGAAGTCGTTATATTGCAAATCGAGTTGCGCCAAGTTCTTCGATTTCACTAGAGTTGTAGGGATCATGCCATTTAGCAAATTGAAACTAAGATCTAGGTAGATCAACCTCTTCAAATTACCCATTTTCGATGGGACAAATCCACTAAAGGAGTTCATTGCCATACTTAGATATGCCAAGTTCGTCAAGTTCCCTATTTCCAATGGGATAGATCTACTGAAGGAGTTCTTTGCCATACTTAGATATGCCAAGTTAGTCAAGTTCCCTATTTCCGATGGGATAGATCCATTGAAGGAGTTCCCTGCCATATTTAGATATGCCAAGTTCGTCAAGTTCCCTATTTCCGAAGGAATGGATCCGCTAAAGTTGTTATATTGCAAATAGAGTTGTGCTAAGTTCTTCAATTTCACTAGAGTCGTAGGGATCATGCCATCTAGCATATTGAAACTGAGATCTAGGTAGATCAACCTCTTCAAATTTCCCAATTCAGGAGGGATTAGACCGACAATTTGATTATTATGAATGTCAAAAACTTCTAACATGGTTAGATTTTGGAGACAAAGAGGCAACTCATCAATTAGGGCATTGGTGGACAAGTTGAGGTGTCTAAGCTTTGGGAGTGCACATATTTGAAAGGGAATGATATCGGTGAGATAATGACCAGACAGCGTAAGAAAGGTGAGATTTGGTAGCAGAGAGTAATTCATGCTGCTCAAATTAACTAAGCGCCAGTAGTAGTAGTTACCGTCATCTTGTTGTGATGCGTTTATTTCAACGACGCTTCCAGAATCGTCGCATGAAATGCCACGCCACGTGCAATGCGACACAGAAGTGTTGCTTGTAATGTAGAAAGGCCACCACCCACTATGACGAAGAGCATCTGCCTCTATTTTGGTGGCAAGGGCAATGAAGTTGTGGGAGAGAGCCAACACAATAACGATCCATGTAGCAATCATCAGTTGGCAGACATGTAAGCCAATGGGTTTGCTTACCAGATTCATGCTAGAGAGAGAGAGAGAGAGAGAGAGAGAGAGAGAGAGAGAGAGAGAGAGAGAGAGAGAGAGAGAGAGAGGTCCTCTTCTTTTTGCTTGGAAAGTGGAGAGCCTGAGTTTGCCGTGATATATGGAAGAAGGGCGATCCATAAGAAAATAACTTGAGTGGAGAGCAATTCAACATAAAGATTTGGAAGTCTCCCAAAGTCTCCTCGCAGACGATGGGGCCTGTGGTTTTAGTGCAAATCTAATTCACACTTTGCATTCCGTGAACCATGCTCACGAGATCCCACTGTATTTTAACTATTTAGATAACCTCGGTCTCACATGCGGCACTATTTTGTGTTTGAATTTTGTTGTGAACCACACGTTACTTTAATTTGAAAAAAAATATATTAAAAATATCACAATTTTCATGCAGCACTCATTTTAATACCAAAATATTTTGAGCGATCAATTAAGTATTATATCAATGGAAAAATGATCACTTAAGTGTCTTCGACAATAAATTCCAACAATTCATCCTACGTGGCATTTTAAATTAAACTTTGGCTCGGATGTGTTTTTTTATTTTTTTTATTTTTTTTATTTTTTTTATAAGAGATATTGAAGTCTAATGTGAAATATTCTTCGTCTAACCAGGCAAAATTAGCAGCACAATAACGCTTCATTTAAAACTGGGGAAACTTCTCTCTCTCTCTCTCTCTCGCTGAAAAGAGCTCTGTTTCTCCAAAGCAAAGCTCCATTTTCTCGATGGAGAAACAGAGTTCCCTGTTTTAGCCTCCCGTTCGTCTTCATGAGCTCCAGTTCTCGTTCGGAGCATCTAGGGACAACGAAACTCCAAGAATCGGCGAAAAAGAGACGGGTTCTTCAAGCTCGGGGGAGGAAGAAAAGGCCTTGAAATGAAGATGAGGCCATGAGTTTCGAATTCAAAACATTACGTTTGACATTCTAAAAGGTGATTTTCGTGGCAAATAATCCTAGAAAAGACGCCTTGCTGCAAAAAAAGAAAAAGAACGTAAACAAGCATTGCGTATGGAGGAACTTGTACGCATCCATCAAAAGTCAAGGTCTTCATGGGGTTTCATTTTGTGCTGACTTTTGGATAAGTGCGTGGCCGATGGTTCATGGGAAGTCGTGGTCTACACGACACTTCTATTGGTGATGTTTGGCCCTCAAAAAATTCTAACCCATCGTAAGGGAAAGGTCCGCCTTACCAAACTTTCTACACGACATTTCTATTGGTGATGTTTGACCCTCAAAAAATTCTAATTCATCGTAAGGGAAATCTTACCAAACTTTATTAAACTATTCAAATTTAACAGATAAATTCTCCATTGGAGTCGTTCAAACTCAAATCTAGATAAGGGAGATTAGTCAAATCTCCTATTTCCAGTGGAATGGCGCAGCCCAAGCCAAGAGGCGGGATTGGACTCAAGAACACTCGAGCTTGTTGAATTGACCATAGATGGAGGAATGGGGCTAGTTAAGAAGTTTAAGCTCAGTTTTTTTTTTCTTTTCTTTTTTCCAATTCTGTATTATTAATGATGATATTACACACAATCGGAATAAATCACTATTATCATATATTAAAATTTCGAATTTTAATAAAATTAGTAGGTCTTGGGTGAATAACCATATAAGGACATCAATTTTCTTGAGTAAAAGCCACAAAAACTAGATTTTAGCTTGAAAAAGTTATTCGGATTCTTCATGTAACGTTTGGATTGGATTTGCCTAGCTTGACCTATTTAATTTAATAGAGTCATGTGGATTGGAGCCGGATTACCTATTGATTACATGGATCATATTCTGGCCAATCAATTTAAGAGTATCCTCTTAACATGACACCACAGAAATACTGGCCGTTGACACAGATTGACACCCTGACTTTCGTCCTTAATTCGCTCGTCATACATGGCAGTAGACCTCGATTCGCTTGATTACTTTAATCCGAAGAAGGTTCCTGATCTCTTCCAAAGCATGTCCATGCGATAGGCTCAGAAATTTATAAAGACAGGATGCTGCACGCTCTTTCTTTTCAATTCGAGTTCCCATGAAGTAGGGAGAAGACAATGATACCGAATTAGCTCTCTTCATTTCGATTTCCGGTTCCCAATTCTCCGACAACCAAACAAACATCAATGAATTCATCCCCACCGCGAGTGTTGATCGGTTTACTCGAGAGAGCCAAGTGTCACAACGCGACTAGAACATGATTACGTCGGATTAAACCGGTCCGGTAGCTCGAGATCCTATTCTCTTGGATTTTGATGCAGCCTAGCCTAGTGCGTGTAGAAACAGACACGCGTTCACCAGTTGGAGGTCTTCGTCGTGCTGAGAGTGCTAGTATGAACAAAATAAAGGAGTTAGGGAAGAAAATAAGAACACAAGATTTATAGTGGTTCGGCTTAATCCAAGCCTACGTCCACTCTCCCACGATAACAGCCTTCTTGGCTGGATTCCACTATGCAATCAACAAGAGATTACAACTTCGAGTGCAAATACTTAGTAGTAGATCACACTATTTCACTAAGTCACTCTTTTGGTATTTCTCTCACGATTACAAACGTTTAAGCTCTCAAGAGACAAGTATATGATCAAAAGTCGCTCAGACTTTGGAATTATAAATTCTACGCTCCGTCTCTTACTTGCTCATCGGTCCATGATCTCCTTAAATACTCCTCCACTTCCAAACTACCTGTTGGACAGTATCCCGGAGAATCGTCTTCCAATATACCCATTGGACAGCTCTGTATCTTAGAAGATTTGGTAGCCGTTGAGTGACAAAGGTAGAATCCCAAATTGATTCCGATCGCCCATACAAACGAAATCTTGGTTTCCATAAGTAAAGCTTCTTCGTATAGAAAGATCTTGTCTTCAACATCCAATTGTCAATCAAATAGATTGAATCAATCAAATCAATCTTGATGTGGAATCCAAACCAGATCACTAGCCGTTATATGATTGGGCTTGAATTACGTTCTGTTGAGTCTGGATGTAAAGTCTGAGAGCAATAGACTTTACAATCTGAGTCTGTAGACTTTACAATCTGGGTCTGAACATATCTGCTTCTGAACAGATTTAGCTTTAAGGTCTATACCCAGTTCAGCTTCAGCATAGAGTCTATCTTCTGGTTCATCATTCACGTTCAGTCTGGAATTAGTCAGAATGAGCAGACTTCTGATGTAGAACAGACTTTGACACTAAAGTCTGGCAGTCTTCAGACTTTGAGTCTTGAGTCTGGCAGTCTTCAGACTTTGACACAGAAGTCTGGAAATCTTCAAAATATACTCTGGACATATGTTACGTTCAGTCTTCTGGTCGTCTTCTGACTTTGATAATATCCTCTACATGTTCTATCATCTGCATGATCTATTACTCAACCCTTCAAACATGTTAGTAGCCTTTGATTTATTTTGTCATCTTCAAAACATCATAAGGGATTTCCCTAACACGTGCACGCTCGCACTCAAGAGTCGAAGTCGTAGAAGTCGTCGGATCGACACGGACCACATGACCGCACCGCAGGAGACGCACGGCCAAAGACAAAAGTGGATGCCTTTTTTGACTTCATTTGGCAGACGCAGAAATTTAGTTTGAGGAGCGAGACAAGGAGATAGCACCGAGCACAGAAATTTCGTGTGAAACTAGACGAATTGGAACAGATGTTTCGTGAAAATAACGCTGAGCAGTGAGCACAACGTGGCCACATCGTTGCGGAGGACTTGATGGATCATGCACCCACTCGAAAAGTAAAATGGATCGTCTTCTTCCTGTCTGATTTTGTGAATTTTTAGTGCTCGAGTCATCCGCCATCACAATGGGGAAAGGTCATCGCACAGCGGTGGATATCCCACTCAATAACTCATATGTTTTTTTTTTTTTGGTAAAGATTTTTTTTTTTTGGTAAAGAACAATAACTCATATGTTCTTGTCCCGGAATGTGGAGAATTGTTGGTTGATCACTCAATTCGCTTTGTATATCTCAACTCTTTCTGCTTCGACTCCATCGACAATCCATCGTTTTTCTACCATGAGATTGGGAAAAGCAAACTTAGCGTTACAGAAATAAGTGATTGAACAGTAAAATAGACAGAGCAAAGATATAAGTCGGACATCGAATTTACATGATTCCGTTGAGATGACCTATGTCCGCGAGGAGAGCATGGCAATATTTCACTATAGATCAATTGATAAAACAGACATTATAATCATTCTTGAGTCACTTAAATATTCTTAGTATTTCTCAGTCCCAATTACGCCAAACAACTATCACAGTGTTTACCCCTCCCAAATTTTTCACGAAATAATCTCTCAATATCAAAAAGGAATTAACAAATTTTACCCACAAGAAGTAATCTCTCAATAACACTTTCTGATGAACCACGATAGATGACACGTCACAACGGATTTTCAAGTAAGGAAAATAGCCGATGTAATTTAGGTGATAAGTTTTTTAGAGTCATAGCACAAATATTTTGACAAGCAAAATATTCTACTTATGCAATCTCTAAATTAAAAAGTTTTATGATTTGTTTACAATTTAAACTAGCATACCTGCCAGAAGAAGAGGATTTAAACCAGCTTGCACACATCAGTCAAGAAGTCAAAGTCTTTTAGGGTTTCATTTGTGTTGACTTTTGGATCAATACGTAATCAACGGTTCATGGAAAGTCATTGTCTTTACAACATTTTTTCTAGTGATATTTGGCTCTAAAAATTTCTAACCCATCGTAAGGGAAAGGTGGTGGACCAATTTTTTCAGCCTCTCTTCTTTTGACTAAGAAGCCTTCAACTTAGAAAGAGAGATCCTAGTCATTCCAATCACATGGTGTGGAAATAATACCAAAGCAAGTTTGGGACCACATGGCGTGGAAATACTACCAAAGCAAATTACGCATCCCAAACGATGGTGTGACCCTATTGGAATCATTTTCGAAACACAAATTAGACTCCCCCTTCCATCAAGTAATCATGAACCCTAAACATGTGGCACTTGTGCAAGCAGAAACCATGGAGCTTCATTATGCTTATAAATTGTACTTTCATTAATTGTTTCACTTTGTTTCGAAAGCTCTTGTAAAAAATATGGGTCCTCTGCTTCAACATGGTGAAGTTTCTCCAATGCCACAATTTTCTCATTGGACAATTATGTGAAAGCTAGTACGAGTACCTAGATGGGGTGAATAGGTGCGAAAACAAATTTTGCAGAGTAAAGTATATAATTTTGCTTTTAAACCAACGCTGCTTAACAATAGATTATGAAAATGAAATTAGACTCTAATAATCAAATAGAGTTACGATCAAAGTAAATGAGATTAAGGAAGAGAATAAGAACACAAGGTTTATAGTGGTTCAGCTTAATCCAAGCCTATGTCCACTGTTCCGCACTAATAGCCCATCGGCTGGATTTCACTAAGAATCAAAAGAGTTGTTACAATATAACTCTTCCTTGATTCCACAGTGTAGAGACTCTGCTACACTTCTTCAAGGCCTCACAGAAGTATAAACTCTCTTTTAAATACAAGTTTTTGCTTAACAATTGAATTGACAAAGAACAAGGAGCTTCAAACTTTGGAATTTCTCTATCGCGCACACATTCAAATAACTAGAACGTCTTACTTATATACTCCTTCATGTCATCACACCAGTTGGCACTTACCAAATGAGTTCTTCTAATTTACCCGTTGGACAAAATCAATTAGGGAGATTTTGAGTTATTTAAGGAATATGACAATAGCTCACAAATCCTGCTCGTCTATACAATCAGGATCTACGTTTCCATAAGTAGAATCTTCCAAGTATACTTCGTCAATCAACGAATCCAAAATGCCTGAATCAATCTCAAGATGAATAATGGATTCCGAGATGCTATATCCAGCCAAGAGGTCTTCTTTAGTCGATAGAATCAAATCCTTAAAGAAATACTTAATTCTGGATAAGTCTTCTTCGACAGTCTAGAAACTGCCAATGATGATAGACTTTAAATCTTGAGTCTGGTGGTCCGGTGGTCTTCAGACTTTGGTGAAAGAGTCTACAAGTATTCGGACTAGATTGATGGAAACGTTTTGTCAGCTTCAAAATACGCAAGAAAGTTTTCTCCAACAATTTTCCCATTTTTTATGGTGACAAAACTTTCCTGCAGATTTGGATATCTTTGACCTGTAAAATAGTACTCAAGCAAACATGAATATCTCACAAAAGATAATTGGCTTAATAAAGACAGCATTAAATCTGCATCCACATGAAATGAGTTATTCCAATAAATAAATAATTATCTTTTTCATGAAATACTAACAGTGCTTAAAATACTGCAGCAAACATTTAAACAACCAAAAAATCCAAATCCAGTCACAATTAAACAACCAAATCAAACAAAAGTAAAGTTAATAAAAAAGTCAAGAGTTAAATCTCAAATCTCAAATCTGCACAACATCTCTCCCCCTTTTTGTCAGCATTAAAAAGGTAGAGACGAAAAGAGAATGAAATTATGATTGCTTTGGAACATGAACAAGCTGGAAATCTCCCATTAACTGGACAATCCCTTCCAGCTTTTTCAAATCCTCCTTCAGTTGAGCCACATCTTCACCCTTGGCATTTGCTTGAACTTGAAAAGCAAGGGCATGAATTTGATCATGCAAGGAAACTGAAGAGGCTTGACCTACATTCTGCAAGTTCTGAACTTCGCATCCTAGAACATAAATTTGGCCTCGCATCTCCATAAGAACATCGAGCACTCCGCGAAAGTATATTGAATTATCAGTCTGAGTACTGGCTTCTGCACGATCAGTAGGTGTATTGGCAGATGATGGCAAGTCAGCACGATCACTCAGATTTTGGATGAAACCTCATGACATTCCTCAGGAAATTGAGAGGCATAGATGTCTTTTAGATCTGCAGGTGAACGACTAACTCCTTCACTAGTAGCATCAATTGAAGATGTACCTCTTTTCTCAGCAGCTCCTCTTGTTTCATTGCCTTCAGGCGGTGAGAAGTACTTTTCATGCTCTGTTTCCTCTTGTTCTCCTCTACCCTCTTCTTCTTCTGCAATCATTTCTTCCTCTGCTTCTTTTTCCATTGATTCTCTCTCTCCACTCCTTTGTTCGATCTCATCTCTGTCTTGATCCTATCTCTCCTCTATCTCTAGAACAGAACGACGTAAGTTTTTCAATGCAAGAGTGGAAATTGTGACATCATCCTCATCCTCTTCATCCTTCAAGATGAGTGCTCTTCTTTTCCTGGATGGAGCAACCATGGGCTCTTTCCCTTTCTGTTTTGCAACCGAAGAGACTGGGTGAGTCTTGACAGGGGTTTTCTCCTTAAATTTCTCCAAAGCCTTGTTAAGTTCCTTCAGACGCACTTTGGAAACCATTTTCAGTCCCACTACCATTTGATCGCATGTTCGAACACATAAAATCCTAGGAGGCTGAACATTCAAATGTCTGAATAACTTAGTGACAAGTGCTGCATAAGGAAGTTGTCCCTTGTCTTTCACCATCGTTCTATACATGTGGAACATGATAGTGTGTGGAAGAGATAACTTTTTACCAGTGTTAATGGCATACATCAGCTTTGCCTCTGAGTTTGAAACATCAGTCTTCGAAGTCGATTTAGGTCTGAGGCAGTTGATCACTATCTTGTGAAGCAAAATATTTGAGGCATTCATCCTTGAATATGAAATCCGTCCTTCCGCCATTCCATCCTTAACAAGCGCTACCGTCGCACGTCCAATAGACACACTGATTGGTTGGAATTTCCCTCTTTCAACTCCAATCACATCAGTCAATGTATCCATGTCAACTACATAGTCCTAATCTCAAATACTGAACGAGAATCTATTCGTATTCAAGAAACTTAGATTAGAATAGAAGTAAGCAGTGAGTTCAGCATGAGCCTCTGTCGTTTCAGAACAAAACCGTTCTAGTTGAAGAAGATTGAATTTCTCTCGCAGCTTAACATTCAGAGAATCAAGAAAATCAAAATCCACACATCTAGGGTTAATCACTCTACGCTTTAACAACTTAGAGTATAATCACTTGTGTTCCTCCGAGCGAAACAAATCTGTCCTTTTGCTTCGAATTTTCGCCGCAACACCCATTCTAGGCTTAAAATGAGTGTACATCTTATCATCATCATTCCTATTAAGTTGACTCAGCCCTCCAACACGTGGATTGTTTGGGATATTTGTAAATGCTTCTTCTGCTGACCCCACATGGGCAATTCTCAATCGTTCCATTGTGCGTAAAAAGTGGGTTTCATTTCGATACCCTTCTCTTTCAAGAATTCATCAATATAGTTCAAGGGAGTACCACCCTTCTTCAAGACACAGTAAAGCTTAAAAATAAAAGCGGGCTTTGAGTTCTTACGAGTTCTGCATCTTCGATGATTTCTTCATCTTCTCGATGTTCAATATCTTGAGGTCTAGATGGAGGAGAAGGACGTTGTTGAGAATGTTGTGAGCTCTACTACTGTCTAGGAGATTCTTCTTTCTCGGTGAGGTCAAAATGGGTAGGTCCCTCACGCATTTGTTGTAGTCCCCTGTTCGCGATCCTTGAAAACTTTCTTTGAGACGACATTCTTCAAAGCCTTTGAGAGATTCCAAGCTTGTTTTGCAAGAAAGGTGAAAACTTTTCGAGGATTAAACAAGAGAAGAAAAGAGAAGTTGAAGATCTGTGTTTTCTTAGGGTTTTGTGAGTAGAACCGAGAAAAACCAACAGTATATAAAGCAGTCGAAATGAGGCATACGGAACGACGTAAAAGGAAAAATAAAAAATGCCTTTTCAAAAAATAACTGCCTTTTTGAAAAAATAGATAACTGTCATTTCAAAAAAAAACTTCTTTTTTGAAAAGGAATGATTGCAATAATCACGAAAATTGGAGAATATAACATCAATCAATAGATGATCGTACCTTTTTCGAGATTTTATCCGAGAGATAAAATTCTAAAATAGAAATAACTTACAGTCGTGAATTTTGATCATCAGAGTCTAAGTATCTTTAGACTTTTTAGTCCTGAGTCTGAACTTCTTCAGACTTTAAAATGTTAAGTTTGGAACGAATAACCTCGAATTGACTTTTCTTCAAAGGCTTTGTAAAAATGTTCGCCAGTTGATTCTTTGAATCAATAAACTGTATCGAGATTTCTCCATTTTGAACATGATCTCTAATTAAATGATGTCGAATCTCTATATGCTTTGCTCTTTAATGAAGAATTGGATTCTTGGTGAGATTGATTGCGCTGGTGTTGTCACATTTAATCTTAGTGCATGAATCTTCAATTCCAAAGTCTCTTAGCTGTTATTTTATCTACATAATTTGTGAACAACAACTTCCAAGAGCCACATACTCTGCTTATGCTGTAGAAAGTGCTACGGTACTTTGCTTCCTTGAAAACCAAGATACTATCATGTTACCAAGCAATTGATAGGTGCCCGAAATGCTCTTTCTATCGACTCTGCAACCTGCTAGGTCTGCGTCTAAATACCCGAGAAGAGTAAAATCTCATTCTTTAGGATACCAGAGACCTAAATTAGAGGTTAAAGCAATGTATTTGATGATACATTTTGTAGCACTTAAATGAGATTTTTTGGGGTCCGATTGAAATTTGACACAAATACAAACACTAAACAGAATGTCAAGTCTAGAAGCAGTAAGATAAAGAAGTAAATCAATGATACTTTTGTATAACTTCTGGTCAACTTTCTTTCCTCCTTCATCTTTGTCCAACTTCAGGAACTTGACATTGGTATAGCAGTCTTTTTGCAATTCTTCAATCCAAACTTTTTGACAAGTTCTTTAGCATATTTTTCTTGGTGAATAAAAGTTCCCTCATTCAGTTGTTTCACTTGAAGCCTGAGAAAGAAGGTTAATTCACCCATCATGCTCATTTCAAATTCATCATACATAGACTTAGAGAATTTCTTGCACAGATTTTCATTAAAGATCCAAAAATAATATCATAAATATACATTTGAACAGGTAAAAAGTTTTTGCTTTCCTTTTTTATAAACAGTGTAGTATCTATTTTACATTTAATATCATCAACTTATTTAGTCTGTCGTACTCGAGGTGCTTGCTTTAAACCATATAGTGCCTTTTTTAGTCTGAATACAAAGTCCGGTTTCCTTGAGTCTTCAAAACCGGGAGGTTGTTCCACATAGACTTCCTCTTGCATAAATCCATTTAGGAAAGCGCTTTTGACGTCCATTTGGAATAACCTGGAATTCTTATAACAAGCAAAAGCAAGTAATAATCTAATTGCTTCTAACCTTGTGTTGACACCCGAAATTTTCGTTGACATTTTAAACCAATATTTTGCAAAAAAAAATAAAAAATTGATTGAAATGAAAAGATAAAAAAATTAGAAATAAGGAAAACGAAAAAGAAAAAAGAAGAAAAAGAAAAAGAAAAAAAGAGAGAAATAAAGAAAAGGAAAAAATGGACAACGGCTCTCTCACGGGCTCTCTCTCTAAAAAAACGGGGGGATTCAACGAAAGAGTTTTCTCTCTCGAGACATTTTTTCTCTCTCTCCCTGGGTTCCCGCTCTCTCGGGGAAAACAGCCAAGCTAGCTCTCGCACTCTCTCTCTAAAAAAAACGGAGGATCTCTCTCACAGGGGGGTGGACTCTCGCTTTTCTTTTTCTCTCGGGATCACTCTCATGCGACTCTGCCGTAACAACCTCCTCTCTCTCTCTCTCTCTCTCTCTCTCTCTCTCTCTCTCTCTCTCTCTCTCTCTCTATCTCTTCCCTATCACAAAGGCCGGCGAAGAACCCTCCGGCGCCGGCCATGGCTCCGCTCTCTCCCTCAACAGTCGCCTCCAAGTTTTGCCGTGCTCCTCTTGAGAAGTAGCGTGCCGGATCCAGCATCCTCACGATCGGAGACTCTCTCTCTCTCTCTCCCAATCAACTCTAGAAGACGGGACAACTGTTGATCAAGGAACTCGTGGTGCGAGACTCGGAATCCCGCCAAGTTGTCAGAGATATCAGTTCGGTTCCAAGGGTAGGGATCTGAAGGCGATGACATCGGCGGTTGGAGATCAGTGCTTTCTCTTGGTTGGAGCTCGATCAATTAGGGTTTTCCTTTATTGGCGCGATCAGAGGTGCGGGAGCTCGCCGAATCGAACTCTCTCTCGATCGCTCATTCTCTCTTTAGATCTGGGGTTCCGATTTAGCTCCAAGGATTGAGCTCCGAGACCGATCGACGACATCGGCGGTGACGGCAACAACGGTGACGACAGGATGTTTAATCATTTCTCTCTTGGCTCTGTCGTTCACTCGACGGTGAGCTCTTTTTCTCTCTCTCGATCCGCTAAGTTTTTGGCATTTGGTTTCTCTCTCCTGTTTACTCCCTCTGACTCGAACGCTTTTTCCCTCTCGATCGCTCTCTCGCGCACCCTACCTGACCCGCTAGAACGATCGGTCGAGGAGCTTGAAGTTTAGGGCTCAAACAGCGTCGTCAACGGCAACGGTGACAGTGACGGCTTCATATCCTTCGCCTATTCATTCAAGGTAAGCTTCAGCCCTTTCATTGCTGGTAGGTACTGTAGCCTTGTGATTAAAAATGAGAGTTTTCGAGTTTTGGCCTTGTCTATATGCATGCTGCGATTGTGAGGTCTTGGGTGTTTATTGTTTTTGAATCCCTACTCAAGCTCAGTCTCGGTGCTCCCTATTCTTCTTGCGCCTATTTAGTGTTCGATGAAATGCCTAAGCTAAACGCACGTTCATAGTCTTTATTGTGCTCTAGGCTTGCTGTTCTTTTGTACTGTGCTTGAGGCTTGCTTCTTTCTTAATATTTTGTAATGGATGCCGTGAGCTTTTGGATTTGGTCATCATTTACTAGATTCGACAATTGTTACAAACAAAGCTACAATTTGTAAATGATTAAGTGTTCTATTTTCATGCTCTACTTTAATGACCTGTGCTGTTTGCCATTTTCACATGATTTTTTGTGATTATATTCTAAAGTTGATGCCTAAATGAAAGTTGTTCATTAGGTTCCAATTTATATCAAGTAAAAATTTCGTGATTATTGAAGATCATTTACCCAGGTCGAATATGTCTAGAATATCCCTGACTTTGTTTGAAATTTTGCTGTTTTGATTGGTTCTCTGTTTTGGATGACCTTTTGTACAAATGACCTGATATGAGCTAGTTGTTGTGGTTTTCTGTGTTTGATGCCTTCATGAGAGTTGAAGATGGTTCGACTAGCTTTCCAACAAGCTATAACACACCCTGATCCGATATCATTAGCCATATGAAACCTTCTTTAAAAGTTAGGGAGTAATTCTGGAAAATTGTTGTGTTCGTACCAATGTGTTATGTTACAGATTATGTCTATTTTGTGCATGCTTGCTGTTCATATGCCCCGGTATGTGGAACTATTCAATCGTGCATCTGATTTTGCTGTTTCTTTGTGTACTGTTTTTGCTGTTTCTTTAGGTACTGATTTTGTTGGTTCTTTGCTTTGAGAGGCAAATTGTCTTGAAAAGATATACAATAATAGATTGAAACGTTTGAGAATTCAAATCACAAGTTTGTTATCTAATTGTGGGAATAACGTAGCCATATTTTTTTAGCAAGTTGAGAAAAAGTTGGAAATTTGTACCAACCCTGCCAGCATGTTGCCGCACTTTTCTCTCGCATGATTTGCAATGAGTTGATGATTATTGATGATGAACTTGATTTTCCTTGATCTGCAATTTCGTATGCC
The DNA here is from genome assembly GCA_028830015.1 of Eucalyptus grandis x Eucalyptus urophylla. Classification (NCBI taxonomy): domain Eukaryota; kingdom Viridiplantae; phylum Streptophyta; class Magnoliopsida; order Myrtales; family Myrtaceae; genus Eucalyptus; species Eucalyptus grandis x Eucalyptus urophylla. The sequence continues at coordinate 53,953,339 of CM054190.1, read as the reverse complement.
TGATATGTCACTTTCTGTTTTGGCTTAAATGAGGTGATAGATGAGTTTTTTTTTTTTTACCTCGAGCCCCTCTAGACATAAAAAATACACTTCTAGAGCTTCGATTTGATATGTCGCATGCCCTGAACGGATGTCATTTGGTCGCTCAAAAACACCTACAAAGTCTGTTGATTCTACAGTAGTTTTAGATTGATGCTGTTCTGACTTACTACGATTTTCTGTTTTAACTGGAATGAGCTAGTAGATGATGTTATTAGGACGTAATATCTTCTAGAGATTCGTAATAGACTTCTCAAGATTTCCATAGACATATTATATGTGCGATTTGGTCACCATTTGCCCTGTCATATGTTTGTTGCAAAAATAGAAGTCGATGTTCTCATGAATTCTGCTCCTTATATATGAAAGTTTGCTGCTCCAAAATGATTTTTGTGTGTTCATCGATTTTTATAAAGTTGTGTGTTCTAAATCTGACAATAAGGTCATATGGCTTGAATGCTTGTCATGTTATACGTTTCACATGTGATTGTTAGATGAATGATTTAGGTATGACATACAATAATGTTGAACCTTGGGGTATTACCTAGAATTCGACCTATAGGCCTTGTGACTTCGGTTACTCTTCTTGAACACAAAAGATGTCTTGTTTTTTATTGTTTTGATATGTGATGATTGTTTCTTTCATTTGTATGCATCTAGTCATCCAGATTTCTTAGATTAGGTTTAGAATAGGATCCTGAACATGGATAAAGCGTGAAGATGGTGGAGGTCGATGTCCATTCCGACATTGTCATGTACTATTTGTTTTCCCGACATATGTCTCGGGTCCTATGCATTGTATAAAACCCGACGAGTTGCGGGTTTTCTTTCTTTCCCAATTGTTTTCTCTTTTATATTTTTTTAGAATTGCGTGATAAGGTTTAACTACTTTTCTTGATTGTTTTCTTCATGTCTTGCAATTTCATTTTCATTGATTGTTTTCATTTCATTTCTTAGGAATAGAATAGAATAGAATAGAATAGAATAGAATAGAATAGAATGAAAATAATCCACCACGCATGTTCGCTTAGTCTAGAAATAACGATCCTGAAAATGTAAAAAGAGACACATGGACATGTTAGGAAAAACACAACATACTGTTTAGGTATCAAAATGGCGCTAATAGTTATACTAGCGTAACCCAAGTCCCCGAATCTAGATATCTGGTTGCGTAGGAATCGAGGGAACTCTCCTGACCCTCGATTGGGTTTTCTAGCCAACCCCCAAAGAATGAGGCTAGTGGCGACTCCTGTATAATCTTAGGTTGTTAAACGCCTAGATCACATAAATAAACCTGCTGTCGCGTGAAGTACGAGCTTGGGAGAGCTTGCGATCTCGTGAGGGAACTCTCATGATCAAGTATCCCTAAACTCGACCTTTCCCACCTTGGACTTTTCGAGGGCGGTGAGATCGGGTCGCGACACCTTGCTACTGGTGCGTAAGTCTCATCATAGTCTATCCCTTCTTCTTGCGTATATCCTTTGGCCACGAGTCTTGTTTTGTTCCTTACTACTTTTCATTTCTCGTTCATCTTATTTCTGAAAACCCATTTAGCTCTAATGATAGATTTGCCTTTTGGTTTAGAAGTCAATTCCCAGACATCATTGATATCGAATTGCCTGAGTTCTTCTTGCATAACTTCAATCCAGTTTTCATCAGTTAAAGCTTCTTCTATTCTCTTGGGTTCTATTTCAGAAATAAGAGCCACAGCACTAGACTCTTCACGCCTTTTGGATCTTGTGCGAATTCCTTCATTAATATCACCAATAATGAGTTCTTTGGAATGACTAGACTTGTGCTTCCAGTTGCTGGTCGATTTGTCAGATTGTTGATCTTTTTCTTCATTTGATTCTTCAATGATCATTTGTTGCTGGTCTTCTGAAATTTGAGCTGCTTCTGGAGATTTAGAATTTGTAAAGTCTTGAGCAGGTTCAGATTTTTCAAGTTGAGTTTGAATCGATTGATTTTGTATAGAGTCTTGAAATTTGACATTCATTGATTCCTCCACAGATTGAGTCTTTTTGTTGAATACTCTGTAAGCTTTGCTGGTGGTTGAATATCCAAGGAAGATGACTTCGTTTGATTTTTCTTCAAACTTACTAACTCGATCATTTGCATTTTTCAATATAAAACACTTGCATCCAAACACATGAAAATAGGAAACAATTGGCTTCTTTCCTTTGAATAACTCATAGGGAGTTTTCTCCAAAATAGGTCTTAAGAAAACTCTATTAATAATATAGCAAGTTGTAGAAACTGCTTCAGCCCAAAAACGAGATGAAATGTTACTTTCAATTAAAAGAGTTCTAGCCATTTCCTGCAGTGATCTATTCTTCCTTTCCACAACTCCATTCTACTCTAGAGTATATGATGAGAAGAATACATGCTGAAAACCAAATTCATCACAGAATTTAGCAAAATCTTGATTTTCAAATTCACATCCATGGTCTGTTCGTATACTTGAAATAACATACCATTTCTCATTTTGGACTTTCTTAGCAAATTTTATAAAATAAGAAAAAAAATTTAGACTTACTTGTCAGGAAATATACCCAAGTGAATCGTGAATAATCATCCACAATTACTAGGCAATATTTCTTACCTCCAATGCTCTGAGTTCTGGTTTGTCCAAATAGATCCATATGCAAAGGCTGCAGTACACGATTAGTGGACACTTGATTAATTAGTTTGAATGAATTTCTTACCTGTTTTCCCAATACGCATGGTGTGCATAGATCAGACTTTTGGTATGTCAATTTGGATAGTCCACGAATAAGCTTATTTGCTGAGATTTTAGCTATTTGCTTCATGTTGATGTGCCCAAGTTTTCTGTGCCATAGATTCACTTCCTCTTGAATTGAGATTAGACATTGGGATTTTTCTGGTTTGATATCCAAGAGATAGATATTCCCATGTCTTCGCCCCGTGAAAGTCTGAAAGGACTCTTTACTAGTTCCTGAACATATTCCTTCTTGAAAGTTGATTTTGAAACCTGTGTCGCACAGTTGATTAATACTCAACAAGCTATAGTTGAGTCCTTCCACTAAGGAAACATTACTGATTGTGAGACTTCCAATCTTTACGGTTCTGTATCCCACAATTTTGCCTTTGCTATTTCCTCCAAAAGAAACTTTTCCACCATTAACTTGCACAAGCTTTATGAAGCAATTTGAGTCTCCTGTCATATGTCTCAAGCATCCATTATTCAAGTACCATTTAATATTTTTCTTGATAGTAACCTACATTTAAGAAAGAAACTCAAGCTTTCTTTGGTACCCATACTTTCTTGGGTCCAATGGTGTTAGTGCAATATATGGTATTTGCCCAAACCCTCTTAACAGGTTTCCAAACCATATGACATTCTTTCTCAAAATGATCTGAGCTATTACACTTAGAACATTTAAGAGCACTGCAGCCTACAGGTTTTACAAAAAATTTTTGGAAATGATTTTTATAAGAATCTTTTGTAGGTCTTTGTTTAATTCTTTCATTCACCTTAGGAAAATCAATTAGAGGAATGGTTTCAGCAGTCATTCCCAAACCTGATTTGTTGAAGTAAGGTCTTTGCGCTAAAAGAATCTTTTCCAATTTCTCAGATCCTATAGAAAACCTTTTAGAAATACTTGAGATATCATTTTTCAAAGATTGTCTGCATTTTCTTTCAAAGTAATAACGCTTTTATCTAAACTTTCGACCTTTTCTTTCCAAACAATCTCCCGTTGCTTCAATGCAGAATTTTCCCTTTTAAGTTCGGAAATCATCTTGAGAGAGGTTTTGAGACTAAGACACAATTCATCAATATATTTAGAGACTTTAGTAGAAATTTTTAAATTACTTACCTCGATTTCATTGTTTGAGTCTGAGTTTGTCTTAGAATTTAAATCTGATTTTGATTGTGCCATGAGACAAATATTAGCGTAATCATCATCACTTTCCTCACATTCGGTATCACTCCAAGTTTCTGCTTTAAGTACTTTCGATATTTCTCCACTTTTCCTTTCTTTCTCTTCAACAGGGGACAGTTGGGTCTGATGTGTCCATTTTTCTTGCATTCAAAGCAGATTACATTCTTGTTGGATTCATCATCCTCAGCTGATTTATTTTGTAACTTTTGAGAACTTTGTTTCTTCGGATTGAATCTTCTTCCCTTTCTATTAAGTTTTCTGAATCTTCTTATCATGAGAGCAAGCTCTTCATCGTCCATATCGTCTTTAGAATCTGTGACATCAGAATCATCATTAGATTTTAATGCAATGGATTTCTTACCTTTGGGATCTTCATCTTCGTTGATTTGCTCCACTTTATAAGACTGAAGAGTGCCAACCAATTCATCAACAGAGAGTGGCATGATTCTTTGTGTCTCCCTTATTGAGATCTTTATGTGATTCCAATATTTCGAAAGTCCATGCAGTAACTTGTTAACCTTCATGGGTCCAGAGATTGGTTGACCTTGATACTCAAGACCATTCACAATTTCTGTAAAATGACTAAACATATCAGTGATAGATTCTCCTGGTTTCATCTTGAATGCTTCATATTGACCGAGGAGAATATTGATTCTGGTTTCTTTCATTCAATCCGTTCCTTCATAGGTGATGTGTAATCTATCCCAAACTTCTTTAGCTGTTTCACAAGAAGATATTCTGTTATATTCAGTAGGAAATAATGCACAATATAAGGAATAAATTTCTTTTGCATCAAGAGCTTGTCTCTTGGTTATCTCTTCTTGAGTCATTTCACTGGACTCAACAGCTTCTTTTCCTATTTCTGAGACTATTGCAGCTTTAAGAATGATTCCTCTGTCTATCATGTCCCATTCCAGATGCTCTTTTGATCTTAGAAGTGCCTTCATCTTATTTTTCCATATATTGTATTCATTTCCATCAAAATAAGGCGGTTTGGTATTGCTTTGCCCTTCAACCAGACCTAGAGCCAATATACTAGCCATGGATCGTTAACTCTGAAGTAAAAACACTTCAACTTAAATGAGTACACAAGCTCTGATACCAATTGTGGAAGCTAGTACGAGTACCTAGAGGGGGTGAATAGGTGCGAAAACAAATTTTGCAGAGTAAAGTATATAATTTTGCTTTTAAACCAACGCTGCTTAACAATAGATTATGAAAAGGAAATTAGACTTTAATAATCAAATAAAGTTACGATCAAAGTAAAGGAGATTAGGGAAGAGAATAAGAACACAATGTTTATAGTGGTTCGGCTTAATCCAAGCCTACGTCCACTCTTCCGCACTGATAGCCTACCAGCTGGATTTCACTAAAAATAAAAAAAGTTGTTACAATATAGTTCTTCCTTGATTTCACAGAGATTTTACTACACTTCCTCAAGGTCTCACAAAAGTATAAAAACTCTTTTGAATACAAATTTTCGCTCAACAATTGAATTGACAAAGAATAAGGAGCTTCAGACTTTGGAATTTATCTATCGTGCACACACTCGAATAACTGGAACGTTTTCCTTATATACTCTTTCATGCCATCACACCCATAGGCACTTACCAAAGAAGTTCTTCCAATTTACCCGTTGGACAGAATCAATTGGGGAGATTTTGAGTTATTTAAGGAATATGATGATAGCCCACCAATCCCGCTCGCCCATACAATCAGGATCTAGGTTTCCATAAGTAGAACCTTCCAAATATACTTCACCAATCAACAAATCCAAAATGCCTTAATCAATCTGAAGATGAATAATGGATTCCGAGATGCTATATCCAACCAAGAGGTCTTCTTTAGTCGATAGAATCAAATCCTTAAAGAAATACTTAATTATGGATAAGTCTTCTTCGATGGTCTAGAAATTGTCAATGAGGATATACTTTAAATCTTGAGTTTGGTGGTCCGGTGGTCTTCAGATTTTGGTGAAAGAGTATGCAAGTCTTCAGACTAAACTAATGAAAAAGTTTTGTCAGCTTCAAAATACGCAAGGAAGTTTTCTCTAACAAATTACACTCTATAGACACTATTGTAACATCCACTCACTATGCAATTTTGATGTCGGAGTCTTTTGTTGCATTAATTATGTCGTCATATACAATTCTCCCATCATAATTCCTTATCGAAAAGAAGTCTCCATTTTTCTTTGTTGTCTCTAATTGCATGCTATTCGTTGAAGTTGAAATGAGAAGCAAGGCCTAAGAACTAGATGATAAATGAGTGTTATAGATAAATGAGATTATCCAAATATATACATTAAAAAATGTCTAGTTCAACAAGAGCCACCATTTCGGTTGAACAAGATCAAAAATTTTCTAGTGGACCATATAACATTCTCCAGTCCCACCCAAAGGTTAAATCCCAATCATTTTAAGCAACCTTTTATGTTTTTGAAATTGGTTATTATTGCTTCGAGGACATTGTAATTGTTGAGTAATTAAACATCTGTTGTTCCTTCTAATCATCCATTAATCCATTCATAAACCCTATTTTAATTATTTCATTTAAAGACACAAAAGACTGCTGAGAAATTGCAAGGAATTGCAATGAAAAAGACTATATGCTGAAATTTTGTGGTCTCTAGAACAAGAAAACTCGAGTAAAAAACAATATCCGACATACTTTGCTTAAGTTCAATTTTGGTGGCAAAACCTATTTACAATTTTTCTATTCCACCCATAGTATCTGTTAAGAGTCTTCTCTCATTTGATTTATTTGAACCCCATGTGATCATAGTCTAAGGAGATCACAAAAAGTGCATGTGGCATCGAGCAAAGAATGTTGAATAGGATTTACTATGGATGGTTTGCAATAGCATCTCTGAGCACCATTAAAATCTCTACTTCTCTGGGGTACACACTAGTCGTCAACACTAGGGGGTGAGCAACCTAGAACCTAAAGATCGGCCAATAGGAACCTGTCAAGTTTCAGGTTTCAAGTTATGCAAGGTACATTCCACATTCCAAAAATTAGAAAACATGTTTCGATGGGTAGGTTCCAAGTTTTGGGTCAGTGAAACCTAGAACCTAGAATCTCGAATAAGTTTTTGTGGTTTTTTTTATTTTCTATGTCTTCACGCAATCCTGTGGTATTTCATGGTGTATAATGATGAGTGTATAATTTGAAACCACTAATCCTATGACATCCTGAAATTCGACCCCGTCTCGAATTTATGGAATGCTTATTTCGCCGACGCGCCTATGGTCATTTTACTCTAAGCAGGCCACTCACGAGTTAACTAATCTATTAGATGAGGTCATTATAAACGCGACAGACTAGAAAATTCGATTGGAAATCGATCGCTCAACCGTAATAATCGGCAATGGTTGATACGACACCGTTATAATCGAATTATGATCAGATATAAGTCAATTCAACGGAAACACGTAATTGAATTGCGGGTGATTCCGCATGATTGCGAAATTTGTGTCGAATGGCACTAACCCGATTTTCTGTCGATTTTATACTGGGGACACGTAATTGAAATCTTGCAATTTTACGACAACCGAACGTTGTCTACGAGTCGGAGATGCACAAACGTGGATCGAAAATTATCGACCATGGGTCAAATGCGCTAAAATCCCTAAAAGCTACCCGATATGTTAGGTCGTATAAAAGTCACGTTTGGTCGATTTTAACCACGAAATTGAAATTCGGTTTCGGGAATCAGATGTTCAAGCATGTCACGATTCATTTTTAGGACGTCGTTTCATCTTTCAGAAAAATTTCGTCGAGTCCGGAACTTTGCGGAAAAATCGATTTCGGACAAAAAAGAAAATAAAGGTGAAATTCGGATTGGAGGAGGTGTGGGCTATTTTGCTACCCAAAAAGGTTTTTGGTTGTGAAGAAATAGAGGAAAATGGCCATTGAATGACCACTTGACTTCTATGCATGAAGACTTTGGAGACAATGGTCATGAGTGGCTTGGTATTTATCAAGGCTCCCCATTGGCCCTCCCCTTGACCTTCTTGTTCTCTCCCTCTCTCCAATTCCCTCTCTTTCTCTCCAATTTCACACCCATACGTGAACCCCTCAACCGACCAGCTTGCTTCTACCCATTTTCCCTTCTGCTTCTCTTCTTATTTTCTTCCTTCACCTTTCTTCATCTCCTTTCCCTGCTGCCGACCCCCATTCCTTCCATTTCCTCTCCACTTAGTTCTTCATTTCCCTTGGTTTGTGCTATTGTATCATCCACCGTTGGCGCCCAACTTCACACCAGCTCACCGCCTCACGCCTCCCTCCATCTCACGCACAACCACACCAACTCAACCTCAGCCCACAGAACCGCCTAGCCTTGGCCGAGATTTGCTGAGCTGATTTCAGCCTCGATCGAGCCTCCGTTGAGACATGATAGTCTCAGGTTCTCACTGCCATCGCGTTGCCGTTGCCGTAAGCCCGCCGCCGTTGAATTCCGATGAGTTAACTCCCTAATCCTTTATTAGATTGTTAATTGCACTTAGAGGGTTAGATTAGTGTTAATTAGATTGGTTAGATTAGTGTTAATTAGCATGATTAGATTAGTGTTAAGTTGGATTAGCTTAACTTCGAATCTATTTATTGGACGCTCGCCGTTTGCTATTTTTGGGGATTAAAATGTACTACGATTTTAAGATTGCTTCCTTTTTAAAAAATGTTCTAAACATTTTCAGTTATGACGTATATTTTACTCAAGATTTTATGGATTTAAAATAATAGAATTTTAGCTTCGTTATAGGCAAAGCAGAATCTCAATTGGTGTTGGAATTAATGACTTTTTGGTGTTTAAAGGATTTTTATTAACTCTTAGGATTCAATTTTCGAAAAAGTTCATTCATAAAAGTTTTTCATCTCATCTTGTAGTTTAACAAAGTCAAATTTTAGATCAAATGGACAAGTTTTGGATCTCGAACCAAACTAATTTTGGAAAATAGAATTTCTGGATACGGATACAGTTTTGGTAACGGTTTGGGTGATTTACTACTCTTATTCTAGACAGATTTGGGTCAATGTGTCTCATGAAAAATATTCGTCTAAGTGTCTTTTATAACATATTCAAATTTGAAAATTTTATGAACTCGTTTGGTTAGGTTTTCGGAATTAATTGTAGAGACACGTAAGTGGACCCGGTTGTTGCCAATTGGCGACGGTTGTGGTTTTGTAGTTGTTCTGGGTATCTCGCTTGTTGGGAAATGAATATGTTGTGATTTGGTTGATGTTTGGCATGCTGAGAACTCATGCGTGATATTATGAGGATGGTTGTTCTATGATGATTGTTTATTATGATTGCAAGAGATGGCCTTTGGACATTTAAATAGAAAGAAAATTTAGGTGTCGGGTTTGGACACCTAAACTTATTTGCTCGATAAAACAATGAGGTTTTAAATTAGGTGTGTGCAAAGTTTGACAGATTAATTTTGAGTACGTAAGTACCTACGAATTTATTTTGAAAAGTTTTGAACAAAAGAAAAGGGTGAACCCACCCCCATGGTGGCCGAGTTGGTGGAATCGCACGTTGGCCACGCACAAGGCCGAGGTTCAATTCCCCAACTCGTCATAATGCACAACTAAAGTGGGGAGCCATGGGAGGTGGGTCCTTGCACTAGCACCCCCCGTGGTTTACGCGTAGCTACTGTCGACAGCGAGGCGGTTTCACGATCATATAAAAAAAAAAAAAAAAGGTGCAAGGTTTATTGCTTAAAAAGGGATTTTGGTGTTGTGTGGAATGTTGTCTAGGCGAAGGATGCTAGACGTTGCCGTTCATGGATGAATTTTGGAACGAAACTCCTATGTGGATTGCCGTCTAGGCGGGGAATCTGGACAATGCCGTGCCCGACGGGGTAGGACAATGCCGTGCCCGACGGGGTAGGACAATGCCCGATTACGCTGGATGACCGCCGATTTTCGAGTTGGCCATGGCCAATGGGTCGTAATAACTGGAACATGCCTGAGTGGTTGTGATAGCTACGCCTGATTATGGGACAAAATTATATGACACAGTATGAGACATGTCATAATGATTTGGTCTTATAATCAGGACCCATGTGAATGTTTGAAGAGTGAAACGTGTGTTCCGATTATTAAATTATGCTTGTTGCATTGATAATAGCATATGTGATGAGCTAATGTGCAGGTACGCGTCGATGCGAGGTGAGTTTTGTATGGTGCGTGTTTAGGACCGCCTTCGAGGCAAATTTGCGTCCTAATCGGGGTTTAGGGTTTTGACTCGCTGAAATTTTATCTCACCTTGTCGTGGGCTAACCTTTTTTAGGGCCGTAGCATGGAGATCTGTTGAGTGCAGATGTGGTGGGCGCGAGATGTAACACCTTTTAGCTGGCCCTGCCATTAGCGAAGTTTAGGGTGACCCTGATCCTTGAGGTTTTTGAAAAGGGTCAATAGGAAGTGGCCGTAGAAAGGCCTGTAAATCATTAAACTCCCTAGGGACAACAATGGTTGAATAAATAAGTTGTTTTCGGCAACTTTTGTGGCGTGTTTTTACTATCCCTGTTTCTGATGATTAACTGGGTGTTGTATTTAATTTGCTTTCGCATGTGCTTAATTGAAAGAAAAAAAGAAAGGGTCGACGATGCGTCCTAGGAAGTCGCATTTTTAATCGATTGACGAGAGATGTTTACTTACTTAATGTTTTATGTTTTTTGAGTCTAAATATAAGTTATGATTAGTGAATTGTAACATCAAGTGGTAGTTATTAAAGTGACAATTCATTGCAATCATTCAATATAAAGATAGAAACTAGGTAGATCTTGGAATCTATGACAAGGTAGGTTTCAGGGTATGCGAAGTAGGTTTCAAGTTCCTAAAAATGATGAATATGTTTTAACGGATAAGTTTCAGGTTTTAGGTACAATTTGTACGAAATTTAGAACTACTTATCCCTAGTTAGCACATGCCACCATGACAGTACAATAACTTAGACAACTCTCAAACTATTATAGCATCTTCATTCAACAGAAGAAATTGGTGCAAACAATGAAGAAAGAAAGAGAATTTACATTCTATAGTTCATAACTCTGCAACAACAACCCTGGTGGACCATTTGATACTACTTTCTCAGCGTGTTCGACCTCTGCAAAGCCATTAAATCAATCAAATCCACATAATTTTAGATAAGAAAATGCGAAAGATAGAATTGTATAATGAAGAGTACATGGGCTATTTATACCCTTTACAAGAAGGAACAAGATATTATCACAATCCGAAGTGATTAGGCGAATCAACATAGATAACTAGATATATCTTGCAACAGTAGATGAGAAAAACCATGTAGCTTCGGTACTACATTAAAATGGGGGCAGGAATGTGTTCCGCTTCATTCTCGCTGTGAAGCGACTTTTCCTCCATTAAAATGGGGGGCAGGACCTTGAGTGAAGCTAAAGATTTCCTCCATGTCTTGAGGGTTTCTATGGAACCCCAGAAAGATTGTTGTGAAAGAAAATAGCAGGAAGACGGAGATCAGAGAACTTTACCTTCTACTTGGGATAAAAAGTTGCCAAAATCACAATCCAACCAAGGAACACTTCCTGAAATTTTAAGTGGCAAAAATGGGCATTTATATGAGTAATGCTGTGTCTCCAACGATTGTCTTGTTTGCTAAATTATGTGAGGTCATGCTTGTTCTTTTGATTGACATTTTGCTGTTATAGTTGATTTCTAGGTGCTGTTTTATTCCAGATGGTAAATGTGAGAGTGGCTGTTCTCCGTACTATCATCATGGCATTACCACAAAACTAGCCATGCATAAGGTATGTAGAAGAAGGAGAGGAGTCAAATGGGAGAGGTCAAGATTAGCCGCCGATGGAACAGAAAAATTATCGAGTACAAATGAATTTTCCAATTTCCAAGAAACCAAAGTATTTATAGTATGTCAAGAAAAATGAATTGATCTCTATGAGTATATATAATATAAAAAGCGTTGTCTCAAGAGACTCGACAGCAACGCCGGATAGATTGAGCATGAAAAAAGTGATCTCATGCTTATCAAAATTAAGAGATATAACCGAGTCTTACTTTCAATTTTATCAAATCTCTCACTTCGAAACGGCAGTCGAGAATATCAATCTGATTTCGTACCCAAAATGTCCAGGATCACATACTTTCTATTGATCCGCGATGTCAGTTTTACCACGTTACCTTCAAAGACAATCATCGTCAGCAATCCAATGTTGACTGTCACCAAACTTACCTCCCTCCCCGGATAAGCGTCCCGCAATATTATATCTATAAATTATTATATATTCTATTTAGTCAAAAGGGTTTATTGTTGGTGAAACGTTATGGAAAAGTTGTAAGAGAGTCGTGCAAGTATCTCTCTAAGGTATGGATCGTCACATGACTCATTAGCAGGTCTCATGCACAGACTCACATTCAACAATTTTTCCAGCACCTGCGTCGACTGTAGATGAATGTTTCAGTCCTACAGTTCCTTCGATAAGCTCCACTCTCTCTCTCTCTCTCTCTCTCTCTCTCTCTCTCTCTCTCTCACACGCACACACACACACACACACATCCATCACCGAACATGTATCCGAGTGCTCATGTCGAGACTTTGTCTATCTGCAGCTTCTGATGTGAAGTTCGATTAGATCTCCAGAGAAGAACCGCAGCAGGTCGCCCAAAACAACGGGACCATACACTCACCCATCATCGCCCGGTGGAACTTGAGGAATATCGACCCGAGGATTGCCCACCATCATCTTATTGCACTTGATCGTGTCCTTCCACGCAAACTCCCTCGTCAGGTCGACAGAGGACGGGCCGGACAAGGTGACAGTGCTGCCCCAGAGAGTGTTGTCATACATGATCACGCCCCCGGCCCTCACCAGCCTCAGCAGCCTCTCATGATAGTTCTTCAGGTTAGCCCCGTAGGCATTGACAAATGCAAAGTCGAAGCTGTTTTCATTTTCTTGCTGACACGAAAAGATAAGCCGGATAAGATTGTCGAGAGTCGACCAAGCTCAGAAGACATCATCTTTATTGCACAAGTGCAAATGAGGATTACTTTACTAGAAAAGTTACACTCACGTTTTCCAGTAATTTATCCAGGACGGGCAAAGCTTGTGATTTGACGAGGTTGATCTTGTGTTCAATGTTGGCCTTCTTGATAAACGGCAATCCGATCTTGTATGCTTCTTAGTCTACATCGATCGCTATGATCTGCGTTGGAAACATTTGAGTAATGTGCAGATTAATTCTAGCTTGACAAATAAACTTCCAAATTTTTTCCTATTGTCAAGTGAGAGAGACGGCAGACCTTGCCATCTTGCGGGATTGGAGAGCCGTGAGGAGAGGAGAGTATCCAGTGAAGACGCCAACCTCTATAGTCTTCTTTGCGTTCAATAGCTTCAGGGGCAGCGCGATGAACTGACCCCCGTCTGGCGCAGTCGCAGAGTAGGACCTGTTCAGTAAGATTCCCACCATCACTGTACATACGAACTTAAAGACACTCTGGTTTTATGTAAATGGACAGCAGCTTTCGGTCATAGAACTCTATGGTTATGCTATATTTACGCAATTTATCATCATTGTGACATGAATGTCCAGCTCCGAAAGGGAGTAATGAACATGTTCTACCCTCTAAGTCGAAGCGGAATCGTTTTGAGTAATGAGTATGGAATAGAATTACTGTGGATGGTTTGCAATGGCATCTCTGAGCTCCTTCAGAATCTCTGCTTCTCTGGGGTAGACACTAGTCGTCAGTACATACTGCCATGACAATACAACAACTTAGAACATTCTCAAACCGTTACAGCTACTTCATTCAACAAAGAAATTACTGCAAACAGAACAAATCAAAGGGGGGGGGGGGAGAGAGAGAGAGAGACTCTACATTGTATATTCATCACTCTGCAACAACCCTGATGGACCCTGGGAGACTACTTTCACAGTCGGTTCCATCTCTGCATAGCCACTAGATCAATCAGAAATGCTGGTAAAGCATATATAAGAGAGAAAATTGTCTAATTCCTGTGTGTTTTGTAATGAAGAGTATATGAGGTACTCATAGGCATTACAAGATGACTATATCGATTATTGCACAATCATTTGCTGATGGATATAGCGAGGTGATATTCCCAGCTTGGTTGTGAAGAAACGTTTTCAGATTGGGCTCTGCTCCTTTGTCCAAATTAAACTATCTGAACCATAATCATCAATTCCTATGCCTAAGAACTTGTGGAACCGCCATTTTTCGCAACACTTTATCCTGTAAGGAAAGCAGAGCAGAAGATATAGATGCTGAAGACTTGTCGTCATCCATGCGTCAAATGGAACGATCAACCAGAATTATTCCTAACAAAGATACTAGGTAATGTAGATTGAAGAAATTGACAGGAACGGTCTTTTAGCGAGTGAACAATCGTTTGAAGTTCATTGAAATTATTCAAAAGGTCATAACACAACAGACTCACAGTCTGTATTAGGAACTATTGTGTTCCAATCGAAAAAGATTGAGGGACAAGTGCTTATTTTGATGTGTGCCATAATAAAAAGGCATCAATAGATGCGCCTGCAGATCGTCATCCCATTACCCAGCGCAACTTGAGATACATCGACCCGAGGATCGCCCACTATCATCTTGTCGAACTTGATCATGTCCTTCCACGCGAATTGCCTCATTGGGTGAGCGGAGGATGGGTCGGCCAAGGCCACGGTGCCTCCCTAAAGAGTGTTGTCATACATGATCACACCTCCAACCCAAACCAGCCTCAGCAGCCTCTCGTGATAGTTCTTCAAGTTTGCCTGGTCAGCATCGACAAATGCAAAGTCGAAGCTGCTTTCATTTTCTTGCTGATACGCAAAAGAGAGGCCGGATGAGATTGTTGAGAGTCTAACAAGCTCAGAAGATGTCCTTTTCATTGCATGAGTTCAAATGAGGATTACTTTACTAGAAAAGTTACACTTGCGTTTTCTAGTAATTTGTCGAGGACAGACGAAGCTTGCAATTCGACGAAGTTGATCTTGTGTTTGACATTGGCCTTCTTGATAAACAGCAATCTGATCTCATATGCTTCTCAGTCTACATCGATCACTATGATCTGCGGTGGAAAAATTGTGCAGATTAATTCTAGCTTGACAAATAGACTTGCAAATTTTTTCCTTTTCACAAGTGAGAGATGGCAGACCTAGCCATCTTGCAGAATCGTGAGAGCCGTGAGGAGGAGAGAGTATCTGGCGAAGACGCCGACCTCTATAGTCTTCTTCGCATTCAATAACTTCAGGAGCAGCGCGATGAACTGACCCCCGTCCGGCGCAGTCGCAAAGTAAGACCCGTTCAGTAAGATTCCCACCAACACTGAACATACAAACTTAAAGACACTCTCTGGTTTTAAGTATGTGGACAACGGCTTTCGGTCATTGAATTCTATGGTTATGCCGGATTTACTCAATTTATCATCATCGTGACATGAATGCCCGGGTTCAAAAGTGAGTAATGAACATGTTCCTACACTCTTAAGTCGAAGCGGAATCATTCTGAAGTCATAGTCAGACGAAATCAATGAAAATGGATGTGGGATTGAGTAATGAGTATGGAATAGAATTTACTGTGGATGGTTCTGCAGTTCCCTGGGAAACATGGGCATCGTATAAATTCAGTTCTCTTCCAAGATATTGCCAAAGCAGGCTTATCCTGCGTCATCCGGGTGTTGTTTTGTCAGCTGAATAATATCATGTTATAGTCAATACGTTTGACCGGCTCTGCGGCTGCGGTGAGAACAAGATTTCATTCGAACACCGCGAAAAAAGAACTGATTCTCTTCCAGATAAACATAAGATTTCCATCATGCAGGCATTGATCCAGACATTTTTAGTGCTTGTTCTCGACCGCTGCAGGTGTTGGAATGCGATGATTGTCGTTCTCATTCCTCTCTCTCCCCATGTAGTCACTAGAGACGTTTGGTCAGAGGACTCCCTCGTATAACATGAAGTTGAGTACGATAATGTGAGACTAAGGCTCCACATGAGAACCTTTTTGTTCCTATGGATTTCTGTAAAACAGAAATCCGTTTGGTAAGCCAAGTTATTTTTCTATTTCCCATAATAGAAAGTTAGCACGAGAATAGATTTGGAGCAGAAACGAAAAAAAAAAATTTGATTCTTGTTCCCGGAACAATTTATAGAAATAAGCTAATTTTTTTTTCCTTTTATTTCTCTCTCTTGCTATGGCCACCTCTAACTACCCGGAGCCATCGCCGACTGCTGGCTGCCGTTGTTGCCGCCGCCACTGCCGCCTCCGCCTCCAGTCGTCATTGCCGCCGCTGCCACCTCCGCCTCTAGCCGTCATTGTCGTCACCGCCAACGATAATTAGCGATCGACGATCCGTGAGCAAGAATAAAAAAATGAATAAATATAAAATAGAAATAGTTGCGTTACCAAACACATTTTTATTCTTTTTTTATTTCAAGAGTAGAAAATTTTGTGTAGTTATTAAACGGGTTCTTTTATTCAGAAATTATTCTCCGAAATAGAAATAAAAAAAATTATTTATGAAAAAAAAATACTTCCACAACCAGGAAGCGTTGTCATGTTCGCCTCGAATGTTTCGGAGTCCTCTATGTATTATCACTATGGCAAGACTAGAGAACCTTTCGGATGGTAAATGTGAGAGTCAAAAAAAGGCCAAAGTCATCCTCGAACGTCGTCGTTGTCACTTCGTCCTTTCTCGCGCATATTCCATCTTAAAAAACTGTTGCGTCCCGCTTACAAATCCCCTTTTTCCGTCAATAAACATTATTCGGCCATCTATTTTTCCGGGCACTCTCGGCCGGGCTGCGATCGCGAGAAAGCCGCTCCCTCCGATGGCGCCGCCCTCCGCCGCCGCGCCGCCGGCGCCGTCGCCGTCGCCGTCGTCCTCCCTATCGCCTCCTCCGGTTCCGATGGAGCTCCACGTCCGGAACCGCGACAAGCTCCTGAAGTCGCTCCGCCAGAGCCTCCGCGACGCGGGCCGCCCTCTCCACGGCTTCGTCATCCTTCAGGTTTCGACTGTCGAATCCCTCCCGCGCGCGCGTACTGAATCTCTGATATCTGCGGTGCTACTTTTTTTTCTGAGATCTCGGTTCTTTTGTTGTGCTTATGATCCGATCGTGGGAAGGGAGGGGAGGAGCAGGCGCGCCACGACACCGATCACACCGAGCTCTTCAGGTGCGTTGTTGTATCTGCGATTCGGTTCGGATAGGAGGTAACCATGCGCGTGCGTGCTTATGAGTTCTGGTGAATTTGCTGGTGAAATGAGGGAGGCAAACTGCAACTGTGAAATACACTAGTCTTTGGTTTGACATGATGCTGTTTTGAAGCTTAATTCAGTTGATTGCGAAGGCATGGTAGGTGTATTGGCTTCTCAGCGGGTCACGAAACGCTGCAGTTTTAGTAAAATTTTCTTGCGTTGGTTGGTGTATGGTTTGATTTCGTGCCTATTGCAAATAAAATCTATATGCCAGCCTTGCTTGATTCGCGGCATGATATGGCGCACATGATTTACTACAGAATGCTCATATTTACTTTTGGCCAATGATGGGATATCGAATTAAGTTGCAGGGTAATGGAAACAGTTTAACTAGGATCCAATGTGAGGAAAAACGAAGCATAAGAAGAGATCGTGGATTTGGTCATCTTTTGCCACTCTTCCCATCACTCATAGTTTTCCTGTTAATTGCGAGAAACTATGCAGAAGTTAGCCTTAGTTGATTCCTGTGTTGTACATTGAAACGTTATAGATTCTTTTTTATGCACTTGTTTGGGTGGCACGCGTTTAAAAGTTATTTGGCAAAGAGTACCTTTTTTCTCAGTCAGACTCTTTTTCTTTAAATGCTAGTCCATTTGTTATTTATTGCTTGACTTTGTGTCTGTCATCTCACTGTTCTCTAAATTTGATTAGGGTCTTTTAGGTTCAATAAGCACCATAGCATTTGATGTTGTGAATCATGATTGTTTAACCTGATTGGTGGCTGAATTGATTTTCAGGCAGGAGAGCTATTTTGCTTATTTATTTGGAGTAATAGAGCCAGGATTTTTTGGAGCTATTGTGAGTTCCTTGATTTTTTGAACAATCCTTTTCCTTTTATGTTGATGGAATGGAAATTATGTTATTTGTTTCTATTATTGCCTTCTTGATTGTCAGTTGCTTGTTAGTTCACAAATAAATCATACGCCAGCAAGATGCCACAATGTACCTAATTGATAATGTGAAAATGCTACCTGTTCCTTTTCTGTTGCACTTGCTGGAGAACTTATAAACACCGATTGACTTGAACCAGAAAATCGTCTGTGCATACATATGAGAGGTTAGGACATACAAACTAATGGCCTTTAAGTATTTCTCAAGTAGATGTAATCTAATGGAGTATGAGTTAGGAGGATTGGAGAAGTTTAAATAGGACCTTGACTCGGGATTCACTGTAAAAGGGTATAATGATGTCTAAGGATCGTTGTAGCCAACATCGATAAGTGGAAAAATGCTTAATTGTAGTTCTCTTATTCTATGTACAAATATCATCAGGCATGCATTTGTCATGGCTTACGGAGTTTTACTTACAGGGTTTTATCGCCTTGTTTGGGTGAGTCGAATGCAACCTCACGACAGTAGTCTTTATTTATTTAGTTATGATCATGAATGCAACATGGATCAATGGCAATTGCTTTACCTTTAGAATACTTACTAGTATGATTACTTTTCCATTTGACTCTTGAGAATGGATGTTGGGCTGTATACCTCATGGAGTCCTCTTTGTCCAATCTGTTTCATAAGATGAGAGCTTGATTCTGGTTTCTGTATGAATATCTTGCTAGTCTGGAAGACACTCATTAGTGGTTGAATTATATACATAGTCATGTTGGTGATCAATTCATTACACCACTGTCTTGTTTTTGCAGCAATACATTGAAGAGCAATGATTTGGTTCAAAATGTGATGATTGGCCTCGTTTTAGTCTTTCTGATGCATGACCTTCATCAATACTACACTCTATAATTGTTCTATTTTCACCTGTTATTCTCTTTGTATCTACAGATATATGTTTTATCTCTCTCTCTCTCTCTCTCTCTCTCTCTCTCTCATTTTCAAGCTTTTCGGTTTGGTGGTGCTTGCTTACTTCTGTAAAGTACTGATTTCTGATATGAGCACAATTCTTCATTGTCTGCATGCTTGTCTTCACACGGTCCATGCACTTTGTTCTTAGCCAGTGGAATATCAGGATTGATAGTTGTTTCAATGTGCTGCTGGAGAAAAATGACCCATAAAGACTTTGGTTTGATGTTAATCACGAATTCTTTTGAAGGATATCACGAGTGGAAACTCTCTGCTTTTTGTGCCTCGGCTACCCTCAGAGTATGCTGTTTGGCTGGGAGAAATAAAGCCTCTGTCATTCTTTGAGGTGACTGCCTGATCTGCCTGTCCACTTGTCAATGTAAATCAGGAATGATTTGGCTAATGGCTTACATTTTCTGCTGTGTAGGAAAAATACATGGTCAACAAGGTGTTTTATACAGATGATATTGTAAAGGTTCTCCAAGAGCAGTTCCAAGGACAGGGAAAACCTCTATTGTTTCTCTTGCATGGGCTTAACACTGATAGTAACAATTTTGCAAAACCAGCTGAGTTTGAGGTTTTTTCCTCTTCTGTTTTCTTTGCTTCTTCGAAACTAGTTTCTGGTTACAATTGCATTTATTATGTCCAGCAGCATAATGGTGTTCCTAGTCTCTGTGTAGCATTGTTATAAGTCTTGCTCATTCTCATTTTCATTGATTTATCAACTTTTGGACATTCCTTTGACTTCTTGTTAGGGAGTGGAAAACTTCGCAACGGACTTGACTACCCTACATCCTATTTTGAC
Organism: Eucalyptus grandis x Eucalyptus urophylla; assembly: GCA_028830015.1. Lineage (NCBI taxonomy): Eukaryota > Viridiplantae > Streptophyta > Magnoliopsida > Myrtales > Myrtaceae > Eucalyptus > Eucalyptus grandis x Eucalyptus urophylla. The sequence goes on along the minus strand of CM054190.1, from coordinate 53,933,525 downwards.
CGAATGTCGTGTTACAAAGTCCGATCTGGAGCTTGCTGTAATTCAGTTTGCCAATGATATAAGCTCTGAAGCTCATGTTGAGGTAATTGGTTGTCAAACAATTTGATGTTTTCTACATGAAATCCTCCAATCATCCTAGAGTGATTTATCTTTTGGATAAGTATATGAAATTATTCATTTATAGTAGATGAACATATGGGCATATTATAACACATTGGCAACCTACTGCAGTGGATTAAGGAGAGGAAAAAACAATGCTTAAGAAACTCTGTTTTTGCTTGTTTTGATTGTGCTTTACTGTCACTTACCTTCTCTCGCATATTTTGGTCCAACATTATGCATGATCAAATTACTACTGACAATTTAGTGGACTTTTACATGTATACATTTATCAGCCAAGACAAAACATGTATATGTCTAAAGAGATGTATGCACTTGAGACCACTTGGGAACGTTCATTTATGAAGAATGATGATGGGATAATTCAGTTGGTCGACATTGTTACAAAATTGATTATTTCTGAATATCTATCTCTTTTTGAATGTATAGCAATGTACTAAATGCATCCTGTAGAGATCTCATGAACAGTGCCAACAGCTTATCTAGCCAAATATAAGTAGAGGAGGTATTGTCACTATGTTGTATATTTCTTTGCATGTCTGCATAATGAAGAATTTGTGAAACATAAATATTGCAGAACAAAAAAAAGTAGGTACTGGTTCTTTTATTGGTTTTTGGCGCAAGACGATGATATCTGCCTTCAAAAAAAAAAAAAAAAAAGACTTGTCTAGCATTCTCACAATTTTGGGAGCAACTTTAATCACAAATGCTATCAACTCAAACGTCGAGGTTGGAAATGCAATAATCTGTTTCTTCTTTATTTGAGTTTTATGGAGCATTTCCTCCTATCTTTAGCTCGTTGAGTCATCTTCATTTAGGCCCCATTTGGTAACCGTTATATTTCTCTATTTTTCTGTTCTTTTGTTCTCTGGAACAAAAAAAGAACATAAATTTGTTTGGTAACATTAGTTGATTTTTATATCTCGAAATAGATTTGGAACAGAAACAAAAATTTACTTCTTTATTCTTGGGAACAAGTTTTGAAACAAGTTTTGGAAATTTTTTTTTTCTTTTTTCATTTTCTTCTTCTTCCTCCTCGTCTAGCTGGTTGCTGGGCCTCGGGGGAGCCTTGCCAAGGGCCAGTGAGGTTGCTGGCTCGTCTCTGGCCGGTTGCCGGCCAACACTAAGGCCTAACAACCGGCTAGAGGAGGAAGAAGAAGGGAGAAAGAAAAATACAATTCAAAAAAATTAGAAAAATCTCAGAAAATTATTAAAAAATAAAAAAAAAATTCTATGTCAAAAAAAATAAAAATAATAAATTGAGAGTTATACCAAATGCATTCTTGTTTTTTTTTTTTTCTATTCCAAGAAAAGCAATTTGGTATAGTTATCAAATGTGTTCTTTGGCTCGGTGGGAAATAGAAATGTTAAGAATTATTTCTAAATAGAAATTGTTCCCATGAATAGGAAATGTTATCAAATGCACCCTTAGTCTATTATGTGTTTTTCTTTCTGTGACTTAGCTGCGTCTGTTCTTCTTTTGTTCAGGTAATGAGGAAGATTAGGGTTGGCATGAAAGAGTACCAACTAGAGAGCATCTTTCTTCATCACACATATATGTACGGTGGGTGCCGCCACTGCTCATACACGTGTATTTGTGCCACTGGTGGAAACAGGTGAGATTTAGGATACAAAAAGTTAGTTTGGTTCTTCTGGCTTGTGCATGTGAAAGATCTGGTGTGTGAATTGAAGAACCTCAAATTCCTTAAAGGAATTTTCACAATAATTTGAATATTACAGGAAGCAAACTGGGAAAAAAATGCTGAAAGGAATCGGGTTCCCATTTTCTGGGGGGCTAATTTGACTTTCCAACCGGTTTAACTCATTTCTAGGGGACAACAAATAAGAGAGAAAACGGTTCCACACCCCCGCCCCCCCTCCTTCCAAAAAAAGCACAACAAAACCCAAGGGTGGATATTATAGGGTGTTCTTATTAGTAAAGATAATTGAATGAGTTATTGGCACGTAAATAGTGCTGACTTGAGTTGATTGGTTTGCTCACTGCATTTGTGGAATTGAATTTTTCTGACAATTGTAGACTTATATTCCTATATTGATCATTATTTTAGTTACTGGATTTTCGGAGGATTCTTCAATAGATAAAATTTCTTTCCCATGTAATTTCCCTGTGTTGAACAGTTTTGTCTCTTCGAATACAGAGGGTTCTACAGTGTGAGTGGCATCTTTGATAATGAAGTATATTTCCAAGACCTGCTGATGTTATTTCAATTTTTGAATTACTGCTGATTTACTCATTCTCTCTATGGCATGCTACTGATATTTTGATAGTCTGCGTCTCTGGAATAGAGAGAGTATAACTTGAGCAACAGATTAGTTTTTTTTTTTTTTTTTTGTGGTTGTTGTTGTTGTTGTTGTTGTTGCTGTTGTTGTTGTGTATTTCCTTTTTTTCTGTGATTAGACTGCTCATAATCTTGCCAGTGTGAAGTAACAATAATTTTTTTCTATGTGTTTTAGTGCTGTTCTTCACTATGGCCATGCAGCTGCTCCAAATGACCGGGTAAGTTTGAAGCCTCCATCTCCTGAAATTGTTAAATTTCGTTACTTGGGGCAAAATGCCTGGCCTAAAGTAGGCATTGCTCTAGGCAGAGGATGTTCACTTAGGTAAAGTAGCATGCATTCATGCGAATGCACATGCAAAGTAAGCTTAGGCTAGCATGGTTTCTTGATATAAACTTGGCTTTTGGGAAAGGAAAAGATGAGTAAGAGTCGTAAAATCATTCTGCAGCTGATTTATGCTATTGTGGACTAAGTAGAATAAACTTTTGTAGAAAACTTGTCAATATGTTGGAATCTTGATCTGTTGCCATTAAATGAAACTCACCAGTGCTTCCAGATGTAAATCTGCCCATATAACTGCACTTGGTCTGGGATATGGCTACTAACCAGAATTTTAGGCTAAGTTTGATCGTGAAACTGATTTAGCTTAAAGCTTAGACTGTCCATTGTCAGAGTTAAACAAAAGCCAATGTGGCCAATTTGGTCTGACCCGCTAGGCATGTCAAATTTTTTCCTTTTAGCTTTTGTTTGATTTTCATCATCAGATTCATGAAAGCTAAATATATGGCTCATCAGATTCATGAAAGCTAAATGGTAAGTTCTAATTCTTGTGGATATCTTTGCAGACATTGGAGGATGGAGATATGGCATTGTTTGATATGGGAGCTGAATATCATTTTTATGGATCTGATATTACCTGTTCATTCCCAGTGAGTTTCTGGTTCTTGTGTGTTTTGTGGGGTTGACATGAGATATTGTTTCTCCTAGAACTTCTTCCCACTGGATTACAATTTATTTTTTTGCAAATTTAATTTTGGTTTTCTGTTTTCCCTCAACTTATTTTTACATTCTGCTATGGACTTACCCAATTTCTCTCAAAGGAAAAGAAAGTTTGATGATTTATCATAGACAAAAAAGGAAAAAAAAAAAAAATCTCACGTATCTTCTTCATGGCTAAGGCCTGCTTATTCCTGAAGCTATTGTTATATTGATCCATGTCACTACAATGTTATAGTTGAAAGGCTCTCCCAGGTTCAAACAAGTTGTTATTGGCTATCTAAAAAATTCATAATGTCTCAGTCATATTTTACGAATGTTTATCCTATATATTCTGCCAGTGGGTGGTTTTTGTGGATAATTATTGATAGAGATGACAGAGATCTCCTTGGCTTTAGAAGGAAGCGGAGTTTACAAGATCAATTGTCTTCTTTTTGGATCAGAGTTACAAGTATCCCTTCTTACCATCAGCTTCATTTTGTGCAGGTGAATGGAATGTTTACAAGTGATCAGAGTCTAATATACAATGTAAGTTGGTTACTTAAATTGACTATGAACAAAGCCAACTGTAGTTGCAGTAGAAATTAGCTGCGAACAAAGGCAACTGCAGTTGCAGTAGAAACTGTTACCTAGATTGTCTGGGTATATGGGTGGAGAGAATGGTGGGACAGTTTTGCTGATCAAATGTTTATTTGCAGTCTCAAAAGCCTGATCATATGGAGTTTTGATCTTTTTGTTGCTTTCTCAGGCAGTACTTCAAGCACATGATGCGGTGATTGCTGCTATGAAACCTGGAGTTAGCTGGGTAGATATGCACAAGTAAGAGTTGCAAATTTTTACTAGAGGGCTTTTAAATTTGAGTAATAGTCAAGAAAATTCTTCTTCTATAGTTCAGGGATGCTTAAACAAAGAGTGCTTCTATGTTGTACCATCACTTTGTTCTTACAAACCAAGTGAGAAACTCTCAACTGCAAATTGGCAGTGGCATTTTAGCTATTTGAAACGACAATTTTTTCTTTCTATATCTGGATATAGTTTACTCCGATAAAGTAGCTTTATGACTTCAGCGTATTCTCAGTGGATGTTTCGGCAAAGCTTATTAGAAAAGTTATCTTGAGATTTGTATGCTTTCTGGAATTTGACTTTGCCATATTTCCAGAGAAGAGCAACTCCCCTCTGTTCTCTCTTGCTATTGAATTTTTTCTTTAGAGGTTTAGCAGTTCTTAATCTAGAGTCACCGCGTTGATTCTAGCATAAAAACAGTCCCCTGTTTTTGCTGTTGCTTCTGATGTGAAGGGACAGCTAGTGATTGTGGATGGTTCATTGCAGTCTCACAAGTCTAATTAATTGTAGCAAATTTCTTAGAGTGACTCACTGCTGCAGAGATTTCCTAGCCTATGCTGTATCCCCCCCCCCCCCCCCCCCCCCCCAAACGTGGGTGGCTGGGGTGGAAACAACCTTGCACTTGTCATGTAATTCCGTTTGCTCCATCTGGTTGCAGATTAGCAGAGAGGACTATTCTCCAGTCACTGAGGGAGGGAAACATCATATTTGGGTAACTACTTCACAAGGATATGTTGTCTTGCCAATGTCCTGTCTCTATGAACTAATGCTTGTCTGTTTTTTGTGGATTTCAGTGATCTGGATCATATGATGGTTGAGCATTTGGGAGCAGCTTTTATGCCCCATGGGCTGGGACATTTACTGGGTATTGATACTCATGATCCCGGTGGCTACCTGCAGGTCTTTAGACTTTAAAAAATCACCTTCTTGTTTATATTCTGATCTTCAGCAGTTGTGATCCTAAGAATCTCCATGATCTCTAGGGGTTGGAGAGACCAAAAGAACCTGGATTGAGCTCATTGCGGACCGTCAGAGAACTCCTGGAAGGAATGGTTAGTATTAGTTCTCTCTGCTGTAAATATTAATCATGATTTGGGTGAGAAATATTGGGGCAAGGAGACCTTGAGAGTACTCTTTTTGCTCTGTTTTCTGTTCTTAGTGTGCTGATCTCACAAGGTATTTTGTTTTAATTTGTTTCGTTAGCATACCATCTATGTATAACCAGCAGTGAATTGACTTTGATTCAGGTGATAACGGTGGAGCCCGGATGCTACTTTATCGATGCTTTATTGGATCCAGCAATGGATCGCGCAAACACATCAAAGTTCTTCAATCATGATGTTATTGGAAGATTCAGAACGTTTGGTGGAGTGAGAATTGAAAGTGACGTGGTACTCCATCTTCTAAACTCTCTTTGGACACCTTGACTTAGGATAGATAGTTTCTGGACATATATACTCTATGTCAGTGCTGCTTTCAATTCGAGTTGTCAGCTTAAAGTCAGAATGAATAACATCGTCATATCCATTATTCTTATCTGCAAAATGTTAATCTTTCTTAAGTGATTTCTTCCCCTTAGTCTGGTACTCAAAAATTTAATCTAGTATTTACTACAGAAATTCTATGCCATTACGGGTCGAGCCTTAAGATTTGGATTGGGGCACGAGAGCACCCTATCCAATCAGATCCTCTGTCTTCTCGGTCTTCCTTTGGAGTTCCCTAGTATCCATCGATAATCCAGTTGTAGGTTTCCTATTGGTCATCTGTACGCTTTCTGATCAGTCTGTGCTTGACTATGATGTTAAAAAGCCGGGTCCAAGTAGCCAAATAATAAGCAAATTATTCGAATGTGACAATTCGAATGTGACAATTCGAATCCTAACGAGCTGCTTGTATGACTCATCAAAGGTTACAGCAGTTGGCAAGCATTTTTTCTAGTCTTTCTATGTTTACCTTAACTTACACATTCTCGTTTTCATTTCAACTGTCGCAGCTCGTTACCGCTACTGGTTGCAAGAACATGACGAATGTCCCTCGTCAAACGTGCGAGATTGAAGCCGTGATGGCAGGAGCACCATGGCCGCCGAGCAAGTAATCTGTTCACCTCGAGAACGGAGAGAGCAAGTCCGAAAGCTAGTCCGCTCCGTGCTGGACGAATGGCTTCGTGCCTTCGAGTCGAAGAGAATAAAGGGCATTTTACATGCCAAACTCCGATGGTATTTCAAGATGTTGTAAGACACTGCTTGTTTAGCTCTGTTACATAGGGGGTTTCAAGAAAATAAAAGGCGTTTATACTTCAATCGTTGAGTTGATGCTGGGCGAGCCAAAACTCAAACGTCATTCCGATTTGATGCGCGCATTCATTTGACAACTAATTTTTTCTTTGGCCAAAATTTGACGACTACTACTTATACGCTATGCTTTTAGGAAGAAGGGCACTTTAGTGACTTATAATTAGGTGCGATCGATTTCAGGGTAGGTCGATTTTCACTCTGAAATCTGAAATTAAATTGGATGGGGTTGGTTTTCAGTTTGTGGAGTTCGGAATCGGTCCACCCGGTCCTGGAAGTGGACTGACCATGTCGATTCTGAAACCGAAACCAATGATTTCTTCTATTTATTTTTTGTTTTTACCGTTCCCTCTGAATATCATCCATAATAGGTTGGTTTAGTTTTCGAATTGGATCAAGATCAATGCACACCCCTACTTCCTATGGCAAATCACCGGACGCTACGACATATAAAGGCAATTGATGATCGAAAAGGAGGATTGGTAACCTATATGGTAGCTGTTGCATTTTAAAAAGAAATACCAACCTAATGATAATTTATGGTTCCAAAACATTTTAAGAGTTGTTGCATTTTAAAAAGAAATACCAACCTAAAGATAATTTATGGTTCCAAAACATTTTATGAGCACAAAATTATGATTCACGAACAAGGATTTTACTATATTCCATCTTGTTAGAAAATTTTAAATATGTAGTAATTTTCTTTCCAACCCTATGGTAAATAAGAGACATTAAAATATTTGTAATTCACCAATTTAAAAGGCAATTAATCTCAATCCAAAAAAAATAATAATTAGTGATACGTTTTGAAATTGATCTGAAGGACGTGATTCTTCTACTTCAAATTTAATAATCTAAATTACATATAGATATATGACCTGTTTCATAAAATAGCACATCGGACTTTAGAGTTTTCCTTAAAAGTAAAATATAGGAAATAATGATACTATAATTATTGGTGGACGATGCCAAATTCTTCTAACACTCGGATACAAATGTCTGGTTTTGGGGACATTAATCATGATTACCTACCTTCTTTAACGAGTTTGAGCTTCCGACAATTATAATGGAAAAAGAAAACAGTATACATCCACAGATACACACACACACACCCACACATATATTATATTTTATATTTTGTTTTTAATTTATAATTTTTTTCTCATAGATTCCACAATAGTGGAACCTGCTCATGCAAGGAAAAAGCACCATAAACCCCTTGTCATAAGCAAGCTGGAATTTTTTCCTCTCGCTTCCTCCCCGTAAAACCCTAGTCCCCTCCCCCGCCGTCGTCCATGGGCCGTCGCAAGAACCAGAGCCACCCCGCCGCCGGCGTCGCCCAGGGCTCCGACCAGCCGCCGCCGCCGCAGCAGGCCACCAAGATCCGGTTCACGGATGACGACGGCGGCGGCCAGGAGGACGGCACCGCCACCGGGAGCTCCAACCTCGACGAGGTCATGTGCGACCCCGACGAGTCCACCACCGTCGCCGACATGACGGTCGACGCCTCTGCCTCCGCCTCCGCCTCCGCCTCCGCCTCCGCCTGCGAGGCCAACGACTCGTTCCCCGATGACGGCGACGACCACCAGACCAGCGCCGATTACTACTTCGATTCCTACTCCCATTTCGGTGCGGTTCCGGTTCCGTTGGTGTCGTTTTCCAGCTTTGTTGGAGCTTTGATTTTGTTCCGCGATTAAAGTTTTTCGTTTTTCTTGTGTAAAGTTCGTTCCTTTCGTTCTTCGTCTTTGGCTTTTGAGCTTTCTTGGAGTATTGATTTTGTCCCGTGTTTAAAGATTCGTTTTTCTTGTGTAAAGTTCGTTCCTTTCGTTCTTCGTCTTTGGCTTTTGAGCTTTCTCGGAGTACTGATTTTGTTCCGTGATAAAAGTTTCGTTTTTTCTCGTGTGAATTTTGTTCCTTTCGTTCTTCTTCTTAGATTTATTGCTACATTAGATTAGCATTTGTTGCGGAAGCTTACATTTTTTTTTCCTTTTTCTGTGTTTTTCTTTTTTGGCAGGAATTCATGAAGTAAGTGTGCTGCGTGTGAATTTGGAGCAGTTTGGTATCGGTTTTGATATGTTATGCTGCTAATACTTTTTGTTAATGACGTCTTAACTTACTTGAATTTCGTCTACGCAGTGGTTTGGTTTTTACTTTGCACGATACGATTACATTAATTCTGTTGCTTTAGTGTTTGGCCGTAATTATGAGTGTTTTGGGAGAAAGATTTCAGAAATAGGGCATGGAAAAGATTCTAGTAACAGTTGCATTGTGATCTCAATGTAGGTTGCAGTGATCGTGTGTTATGGTTTTGTTGGATTTTACCTCTTCTGATTTGAACAGGGGCAACTTGGTTTTGATCATTTCGGTAGATTCTCGATTGCTTGCTCAGTTGGAAAGAGAGGTCATGAGGTTTGATGGCATGTCATAAAGTTCTCCAAAAAAATGAGATGTGGTCCAGGGCTGTGGGTTGTTTGTTCTAGTTAATGAAGAACAACCTATTTTTTGAACTTCTTTTTACCAAAAAAAAAAAAAAAACTATTTTTTGAACTCCTCTCTATGTTTCTGCTCTGCTTTTGGGTTTTCACCATCTTGGATTATCATCCTACTTTGAGAACAAGGGATTTTCCTTGCGGTGGTCAATCTTGCCAAGACCCAAGAAGTCCTGTTTTGATTCCTAAACATTGCCTCCCCTTCGCACATCTATAGAAGGGATCTCAAACTTTTACATATTCGTTTTTTGTTGACTTAGTAGATCAACATCTCTCTCTGTAGCAATGAGGAGCTGAACATGTCCTTTTTGACTATATTCCTCACACTATACTGTGCCTATACTTCCATTGCAGGAAATGTTGAAGGACATAGTAAGAACGAAGACATATCAAAATGTCATTTACCAAAACAAGTTTCTATTTAAAAACAAAGTAGTTCTTGATGTGGGAGCTGGGACTGGAATACTATCCTTATTTTGTGCCAAAGCCGGGGCGCAACATGTCTATGCGGTGTGTTTTGATTTTTCTTGTTCACTGTCTTCCTAATCCGCTCATGCTGTATTCCATCTCAATGTTGCCCTTCTTCTATAAGTTTGATATTTATTGTTGTTTGACTCATTTTGTAGATTGAGTGCTCCCAAATGGCTGAGACAGCGAAGGAGATTGTGGAATCGAATGGTTTTTCTAATGGTAAGATGCCTTCATTAGCCCGATTTTGTATCTGTGGATTATTAGAGCATCTTCGCAACTGAAATTTGTTTCTTTATTAATGTTTGTTCCATTATTTGCAGTTATAACAGTTTTGAAGGGGAAAGTCGAAGAAATTGATCTTCCTGTCGCGAAAGTTGACATAATCATTTCCGAATGGATGGGATATTTCTTGTTGTTTGAGAACATGTTGAATACTGTCCTGTATGCTCGTGACAAATGGCTTGTAAGTTGCTTGCCTTGCTTTTTATGCAAATTCGTTTCGGGGACTGGAAATTTTTTACCATGTGTTGTCGTATGTTTCTGCTTGAAAAGTGCTGCATGTGAATTGCGAGATGTGGAGATTCAACATCTAACTGGGTCATTTTCCCTTGATTATTGTTTTTAGAAGTAAAGAGAAATTCACTCTGAGGTACCATAGGGCTATTCTCCCCTAATCAAATTGGTTGTGTAAATTTTGGTACTTTGTATTTTTTCCTTTGGCCAAACTATTTCTAGTCAAGAGATTGTAGGTCTATTGTATTAGTGAGGAAATGCAACAGGTTGAAATCATGGTTGGTGGTTCATAACTTCTAATGCATTTTTGATTGTCATGATGTTTCTCTCTGTTCGTCCTAAGTTCGTGAAGTGAAGGTGACTTGCTGCTTCACAAACAATTTATTCACTATTCTTGGTTCAAAAGTGCGTCAACAAATTAAAATGTACAAAAGCTTGCTTTGATTAAAAAAACAATAGATTAAATTCATAACCTTGCATGTGCTACTCATTCTTGGACTTCCTAATGGTGTTATATGCCTGTTGTAAATGATAAATGAGTGTTGTCTCCTTTATTGAAATTTCCATAGCAGGCCTCACAAAGTTTGCCTTTATTTGCCTTTTAATGTCTTTGTTTGGTCAGATTACCTTTGGTTGCACTCTTATTCTTTTAGGCTTTTGTTATGGTAGTTCACCTGTTTAGTTGCTATGTTGTATTTGCATAGCTCTTCCTAGGGATTGTGACTATGCGCAATTTGTCACTCTACCATCTTTCTCCCCTCGCAGGTCAATGATGGAGTTGTTCTACCTGACAAGGCTTCACTCTACTTAACAGCCATTGAGGATGCTGAATACAAAGAAGACAAGATTGAATGTGAGTTTAGCTTCTAGTTATTACTGTAAGAATATTGGACCTTTTGAATTTTATTTGCTAAGTCCTTTTCATGTACAGTTTACTCTACCCCTGCTTTTATATGTTTCTCTAATTTGGGACTGTTTGTGCAATTATAGTTTGGAACAATGTGTATGGGTTTGACATGAGTTGCATCAAGAAGCAAGCCATGATGGAACCTCTTGTAGACACAGTTGACCAGAATCAACTTGTTACACAATGCCAGCTACTTAAGGTGAGAATTCCTGGCATGCGATTGAATTGATAGTATTCATACCCTGCATCCCAAGACCCAGTGGGCTTGAGCAGTTATCTGATAGTAGGATCTCTTCTCGTGATTCGTTTCTCTTCAATGTTAGCGAGATTTTTTCATGCGGTCGTTGCTTTTCTTTCCCAGACAATGGATATTTCAAAGATGGCTCCGGGAGATGCTTCCTTTACTGCTCCATTTAAGCTTGTGGCAGAACGTGATGATTACATCCATGCTCTGGTGGCATACTTTGATGTGTCATTTACCAAATGTCATAAGTTGACAGGCTTCTCTACTGGTGTGTACTTTTTCCTTGGTTGGCTGTGCATCTCTTTATCTGCCTTCATTTTAATTGGGTTTGTTTACACTAAATGACTTCTAAGCTTTGATGCATCTCCTTTTTTCTCATGATGACTATAAAAGAACGTTTTCATTCAGGCCTTTGTTTACTCAATGTTTACAGAAAGAGTTACATAAAACACCTTGGAGTGGAAATGTATATGATAATTAATAATTTATGGATTTTCTGCCAAGTCATCGGGTTGCCATCTGGCTGCATGATGAACAGCCGCATGAGTGATTTAATAAAATGTTGAGGTGGCTCTGTTTAGTCTTTGTTATCTATTGCATCCATGTGCAGGGCCTCGATCACGGGCTACGCATTGGAAGCAAACAGTCTTGTACTTGGAAGATGTGCTGACTATATGTCAAGGTGAGGCATTGATTGGGAGTATGACTGTGGCACCAAACAAGAAGAATCCTCGTGATGTGGATATAAAGGTCAAATACTCGCTGAATGGTAGACGTTGCTCCGTCTCCAGAACCCAATTCTACAAGATGCGATGACATGGTAATGATTGTGGCATCTTATTCTTCTTCTGCAATTTTCAAACCTGCAATTACTAAAGTTTGCCAGTGCTTGTTCCTCAAATGTATGGAAGCTGAGGCAACCGTCGAGGGCTTATTTAATTTTTCACTCTTACGTGGCATCTTTGTTTGTTTGTATCACTAATTTATTCTTTCCTGACATTTGGAAGTTCTTAAGAGCTTTCAAATCATTATCCAAAGTTAAGAAAATGCTTTTTTTTTATGAGCAATCCTTCTTGTCTGCCTCTCTGCACCCGGCATGCGTCGAAAAAAACAGAACGCAGCTCGACTTATCTGGGCTAATTGCTGCAGTTGTTCAGAAAATGGTTGAAGTACAGTGTCTAGTAAACCAATGAGAGTCCAAAGTCATTCATTTTTCTTCCCAAATCCTTCCTACTTAGGAAGGGAGTACCGATCGCTGTTCTTTCCTCATACTACGTGTTGTTGCATCGACAAGACTTTGTGAATTGCAAAATCCTAGCAACTAGTATCTTACGTTGGTGTCACTTTCAGATGTGTAGAAAAGAGTGATCTGTCTGCTTGAGACTAGACAGCATTTCAAGTTGATCTTGATGTGTGAAGGTCGCTCTCCCGTGCATATATTCTCCACTTCCACGACTTTTGTAGCTTCCCATGCTATCATGGGTCTGGCCATAACTATGCCTATTGCAGATTCATCTCTCTATAACCATCTTTGAATTAGACCGATGGGTATTCATCTTTCCCTTGATCGTCCGGACAATCCCCTGATCGAACCCCAGTGCTCGATATATCCCTCATGCTAATCGAATTTGTCTAGCATCACTAACGGGTACTCTCCTTGGCCACACGAACGCCCGATATATTGCTCGATATATCTCTCATGCTAATCGAATTTGTCTAGCATTGCTAACGGGTACTCTCCTTGGCCACACGACCTACCGACATTTGCTCCCAAACATCCTACCAAATTTTATCGGAGTTAATGGAATTAATGGGCTGGAAATCCTAAAAGTTATAGTGATAGTGCAATTCAGTATTAACACTTTCAAAGTCCGATATCTAACTTATCATCTCATTACAAATTCAATTAATGCCGTCCAAATTGAGTAATAGAAAATGCTAACGAAGCATTTTGTAATACTCGCCCAAGACATTTGGGTGAATATTACAAAGAATAAAGAAGGTAAAAACTAAAGAATAAAGAAGTTGGGGAAACAAATTTCGGGCCGGTCCGAGCCGTGTCCGGGTTTTCGGGCTGGCAGATTATTTGCACGTGTGAGGATTCACGACAGTCAAAACGACGTCGCACGTGCTCCTTCCGAATTAGGGTTTAGGGTTTTACGTCGTCCTCCCTCTGCATCTCCCTCTGCTACTTGATCGTCGGAGAAGCAATCCTCCCATCAATCCTTACTCCTCCGCCATGGAATTGCTAAGAAATGAGGCTCTCGAACTGTCAAGGCCCGGCCTTCTCGCCGGCGAAAGCTTCGATCTCGCTCTGAAGCGTGCAATGGAGGACCTTTCGGCCGAAATCCGCAAAGGAACCCCGGAAACCACCACCGCTTTCGTCGACTCATTCTACCAATTGACGCAATCGAGAGCCGATCCACCTCTCGCGTCCATCTGGGTCTACGCCGCATTGTCCTTTCGCGGCCGCAGTCGTGCGGAAGCCGACGTTCTTGATCGCGCGGCGGCCGCGAAAGACTCGTTTTTGCTGATCAAGGCGTGCTCCTCGTCTTGTAGCCGTAGAAAGAGCGTATCGCTGCTCGCGCCGGTGGTGTTCGAAGCCTACGGGATAGTTTCCGAGTTGTTCGCGAGGGGCGCGTCGTCGAAGAGGGACAAAAGGGCGGTGAGGGAGGTCGGGTCCTTGGTCGATGCGGTTCTTGGGTACATGGGCATTTGCAGTTGCGACGGTTTGCACGAGGGCGGCGATGAATTGGGGATGATCACGGATTTTGCGGATTTGGTCCGTGTTTGGTTGGGTTCGGGGGAGGACCTCAAGAGGTTTTTCCCGCTCTTGACCGATGACATGAGCAGAACTCTCGTACAGGGAGGTTGCGGGGTTAGTTACTTGGCGGGGGCAGTTGTTGCGGAGGCGTTCTTGTTGAAAATGTGCTTGAAACTTCATGTCAAAGGAGCCGCAAGGTCGGAATTGGAGAAGGAGTTGAGGAGTTGGGCTGTTGCTTCGATAACCGGTTTTCGGGACTCTTACTTCTTTGGTTAGTGTTTGCCTTTGTTTATGTCTGATATGTGAGTTTGGTTGAAGTTTTGTCAAGGTGCTTGTTTAGTTGGTGTCACTCGAGTTTACAGAATGTCAAATGAGACTAAACTTTTACTATGTACAAAGAGATGTTTCCTGGAAATGTAGTTTGTGGGCAACTCCTAGGAAAGTCAATCCTTGCACCTGACAGGCTTTATGCCTTCTTTTCTGCAAGGGATAATTCGTTGTTATGGTCTTGTTTCTTATCATTTAGTTTCACTTTCACTTGTCAATTTCCTTCATTTGCTTGCGAACTAACAAGTCCTGTATTCTTGACCAGAGATTCTCGTCAGGATGCTTATTCAGACTTCTTTACCTGGCATCTCCCTGTTGGTGAGTTCTGTTTTCACTAGGGATCTCATTTCGATATTCTTATTGGTATGCTAAGGTGTCTATTGGATCTAAGCAGGAAAAATCATTTTTGGCTAGACATATGCTTCTTTACTTGCTGAAAATGCTGCATGTACATAGTAACCGTAAAGTATTAATTATATGTTTATTATACCTTCCAAAAATTGAGGTCATATTAAGGATATTCCGAGTCTAGTATTGAGCTGATGTATATATTGTGAAGCCAGCTGCAGTTCAGTTATATTTTCTTCCTTGAGAAATTCTCTTTCTGATTTCAGTTTTCATTTGGTCAGGGGTCAGAGGATCAAGCTTTACTTAGGAAAGTCCTATATGATGCAATTGTACTGGTGGAGTACTCTTTCCTCGGTGCTGAGAAAATAGCTGATTTGCCTACTGAACATGTTAAGAATCTTTTGATGACAAGACTGGTCGTGGCTTATGAAGCCATAGAGTATTTCAGGTACCAACATTTTGATGGTGTTTGTTTGGATTTTGATGCAATAGCCTCTTGGCATCTCATGTTTGACATGTTGTAGGAAGCATGGGGACCAAACTCTAGCCATCTCTTACATAAATGCCTTCTCTAGTTCTGCTCTGCCTTCGCAAATAATGAAACTGGCGAGGAGAGAGATTGGTGTGGAAATTAATGCAAGCGGATCAGTTGGGTCATCACCTAGAGCTCTCATAAGTAAGTGACTCTAAAATTTTGACATGGTTGTGTTTGCATCACATGTTTATCTTGTGTATCGTGAAGTGCCAAATGTGCATGAGCCCTTAAATTTGTTTTATTTTTTTCTGTCCAGAGTGGTTATTGGAACTCGAGGACCAAGGATTGAGGTTTTTCGATGATAACTTGTTGAAGTGCCGTGCTAAATTGGTCTTTGATGTTTCTGTTGCAAATGAGAAACCAGTCTTGGAGTTGGAGGATAAGAAACAGGAAGATAATGTTCTCTTTTACATTGATAACAAAGGGGAAGAGAAAGATAAAGATGAAGATAGAGATGGAGAGGGCAAAGACATAGATGAATCAATGAGCGCCGCATTTATAGCAGCTGCACATGCGATGGATATGACTGAAAATGAAGGTAAAAAGAGGAAACAGAGAAAAAGGGCTGGGAAGCAAAAACGGATAAAGTTTCTTAAATATGACCTTGCTGAGAATGCTGATTTGCCAGGAGAGAGGTCCAAAGGGGTTGGTGGTGATGGCAGTGCAAGTGAAGTTGATAATCCAAGTTCAGATGAAGACGAGTAAATTGTGAGTCCATAAGGAAGAAATATGAAAAATGTTGACAACCTATACCTTCTCATTGCTTCCGTGGCGACACATGCTGAATTTTTGGTATGATCCAGGTGTCTGGAGATTGATAATCCAGAGCTAACAAGCTGGTGAATATGTTTCAGTGTTTTTGCCCATGTTTTACTTAGCTGTGCGTAGAGCACATGCGATTTTCACGTCACGAAGTCATAGAAAAATTTTGTAGGTTCTCCGGTGTCATGAAGGTTAGTTAACTCACTAGAGAGTCGAAAATTCTTTTCCTTTTTTTTCCTCAGATGGTATCATGTCCTTTAATGTAAAATTCGAGAGCTCTATGTTGTACAAGACCGGCTTATTAACATCTGTGGTAATGCCGTTGCATTTTAAGTTCTTTACAAATTCACATTGTTGAGCAGGTTGTACGAGTGGTTTTTCGTCATTCATGATTTTGCAGTCTCTGGGAAATGCAAATGTTCATCATGTTTCATTTCGGAATAACAATCAGTGCGGCGCATATGTAGTAACCAGTGAGGCTTTCAGGCAACACAAATGGAAACCTGGAAACTTGGGAAGTGTATTCCCCATATTATTTTCAGTCTCTTGCAATGTCATGAACAATACATGCAGGAGAACACGTTGGGGTCATGTTCCATTAGCTGCTGATGTGGTAGAAAGAACAATATGATGCTGGAGTGAGCTCGATTGGGATAAGGCCGTGATGAGTCATGGAGTCACGGCAAGCAACAACACAGATTCGTTGCTTCGGCCGTCAAACACCACCCAAAAAGACACCGGAGCCTTCCGTTCTCGGGAGGGTCATTTGGCACCATTGATAGATAGACAGATTAGCAATGCGTGATATGATTGGTTTTGTCAATACCAAGTGCATTAATCAGGATGTGGCTGACCTTTCTTATACTTGAGTCCGTAGTCATGTTTCGACAACACCTCCCACATATTTTGAGAGAGAGAGAGAGAGAGAGAGAGAATTAAGGGTCTTCAAATGAAAAAGATTTAAATGATTGTCAAGATTACCTTATTGATAAAAGAGGGAAAGCTGCGAAATGTTAAAAAATTAAATTTGATCATGAAGGGCTACTATCTATTTTTTGATACGAAAAAAGCGACATAAAATATTCTTAAAAATCTCTGACTTGCAATATTACGTTTCTCTTTTTTGGCTATTTTTCTTGAAACACACAAAACCCCTCCTAACATAAATATCTCAAATTGTATCTGCGACTCCATGAAAGTAATCTTTTTCATGAGTTGGCCAAAAAAGGAAGGAAATTTATATTTTTTATATAAAAAATATGAAAATGAAATTCCTCTGCAACCTCGAATGATCAAAGTTAGTTTTTTTTTTTTTTTGGGCTTTTTTGGGCAATCCTCGTACGGCCACGTCATGGGGATGACCTGTAAATTTGACCCCCCCGGGGGAACTTTTGACTTTTGACCATGTCGACACACCGGGTTTTTTTTGCTATTTTCAGTAAATCCCTCCTTTCGTGCTGCTCTGCTTCTTCACCAGCCTCACCTTCTCTGTCACACAGAAGAGAGGGAAAGAACAGACAGAGAGAGAGAGGAGAGAGAAAGTGGGGGTTCTCTGGTCGGGTATAAATCCCGAAGCAGGGCGATGCATTGAGGAAGAAGCAAGCAGCGAGCGAGAGAAAGGGGGCGGCAGTTTCGGGTTCTTGCAGGGGACTCTTGCAGGTGCAGGGAAGCCTCGGCCATGCGCGAATCTGATAGTTCCGTCTTCGTCTACCTAGAGAAGAAGATCCCCCTCGGTGGTGGGAAGGTTCGCTTCATTAGGCTCTTGCCCATTCTCTCTTGCCCCCCCCCCCCCCCACCCCCCAAGTTTTCTTTTTTCCGGGTTTCCGGCGTTTCGGTCCGGTGTCGTTCGCTGCATTTGGAAGGGTGTCTTTCTTTGGTGTTCCGGTCGAGAATGCCGATGATGGGCTGTGTCGGGTTAAGATAAAAATTGCATCTTGGGTTCTTGGCCGAGAGAATTCGTGTCTGCAAATGTCTAGTTTCGGCTGCTTAGACGAGGGGTGTGCCCGTTAGGTGAATTGGTTGACGGGTTTCGAAGAGAGCTTAAGATTTCTTGGAAATGAGCTTCACTTCTATTATGGCTGTCTTTTTTTTTTCTTGGTTTGGTTTTCTTGCTTGGTTGTGATATAACTTCGTTGTAAAGTTCATTTCTTTTTACTTTTGTTTTTAGGAATATCTTATTCGCACTAGGCGTGGTCCTGTATCTGTAATTGTCTACGGAGAGCAAAACAAGCCGGCCCTCATAACCTATCCAGATATAGCCCTGAACTGTAAGTGCGATTCTCTTCGGATCTTGGCGTCGTTTACCATTCGTGATTTTGAGGCATTTGTGTGCTCTCCCTGGCCCTTACATCTCTTTACCTTGTGATGCTTGACCGTGGCTTTAGTCGAGTGTTTCCTTTTGTTGAGATTTAAGGCGGTTAAGAGCATGTCGATCAGCATTCTTTGTTTTGATCCGCAATATAGAAAGGCATCGGTTCAGCATATTTTGGAGTCGTTTCTTTGCTGGTTCGTCATCTTCTGCACAGTTGTTCTGTTTGCCACCTGCCTAAATTCTGCTGTGCCTGGACAATGATATGCATCTTCCTTATGCACATTGGCCTTTGACTAAATCTCTGTTTTGTTATAGTAATAACAGGCTGACAACCTTTTCTTGGCCAATGTGAAATGTTTAAATACGTTGTCTAGGACAAGTGGTATTCAGCAGTCTCATTCTTTCTTTGTTTAATTCTCAGATGTTTCTTGCTTCCAAGGATTATTCTTGTGTCCCGAAGCATCTTCTTTGCTGCTCCACAACTTCTGTGTTTACCACATAAGCCCACCTGGACACGAGGTTAGTGATTAGTTAACCAAAGAGCCTTGTTGATATATTGAATTTGTTTCTTTCTGAGTTCTGTTTTAATGTACTACTCTAGAGCTACTGGGGACTATTACTCATGAGTTTATTTTCTGGCACTCTGTTAAGAGATCTTACAGTTTGGAGCTGCAGCGATATCTCATGATCATCCAGTGCTTTCTGTCAATGATTTAGCGGATCAAATTCTTGAGATTCTCAACTATTTTGGGTAATTATGATGCTACCACTTCATGTTGCTTTGCTCAACTAATGACATGAAAAACCTGTCAGTGGTCGGTTTCATTACTGTGCTTGGACACTGCTGCTCATTAGGAGAGGTGTAGAAGTAGAATTTGAATTTCTAAACTGAATATCCCTTTCTCAGATAGAGTGAGTTCCTGATTGGATACTCTCTCCTTGTCCAGGCTTGGCAGGGTTATGTGCATGGGTGCGTTGGCTGGTGCTTACATTCTGACTTTGTTTGCGGTATGTGCTCAGGGCTCGTAAATTTTTCCTCCAGGGTTGTTTCTAATGTTATTAAACTAGCTTTTTGCGCTCAAAATAGATGAAGTACAGGGAACATGTTCTTGGTTTGATACTTATATCTCCTTTATCCGGACACCCTTCCTGGTCTGAATGGTTTGGCAATAAGGTATTTTATCAGATCTTGTTATCAATTTTTTTTTTCCACAATGAGAGAATCGCATTCCTCAGACTTCAGTTGCATTTTTTAGGTCATGTCACATCTTCTTCATTTCCATGGAATGTGCCCCTTGCTAAAGGAATACTTGCTGAAACGCTACTTCAGTAAGGTATAATATACTTCTATGTTCCCAAAATCTATTCACTTTCGCTTATTGACTTATTTCCAATAATATTGCTGATTTTAACAGGAAGTTCGTGGTGAAGCACAAGTTTCTGAATCTGGCATAGCTCAGGCTTGCATAAGTGTGAGTACTCACTGGCTATTTGCTTCACACTTTCAATTGAACAGGTTTTGTTGTCCATTATATGAAGGTAAACTGATCCATTTTTTTCTACAGTTGCTAAATGAGAAGAAAAGTACAAATGTCTGGAGATATCTTCAAGCCATTAACAGGTATATGCCAGCAAATCTCTCTTTGCTATGATTTTGGATGTTTTGGACATACTTTTAACTGCTTCCTGGTTTGCTACTTCTAGGAGACATGATCTCACCAAACGCCTGAAGAAACTTAGCTGCCGCACTCTTGTATTTGTTGGAGAACATTCTCCTTTCTATGAGGAGGCTCTTCACATGACATCTAAGCTTGATAAAAAAAATTGTACGCTGGTTGAGGTACCTATTTCTCCTTTTCTCTACGAACTACTATGTCGTATCTGGCATTTTAGATTTATAAGAATAATTAGCTCTATTATATTGTTACATTTCTTGGCAATCCAATAATTGTTGTAACTTGTTTTACTTAACATTTCTAGTGCAAGTATACCTGGATATTAGTTTTTGAGATTCCGACTGGCCAAGAAATGAGAAATGCTATTTACACTTACAGTCTAAACTTGTCAACCTCTTCGACGAAAAAAAAAAGAAAAGAACTTGTCGATGTCATTGTAGAAGTGGGCAAATTATGCAGCTATGTTAATTTCACTGCTAGAGCTCTGATTGTTAAAAGATTCGGTTGTCTCCTGCAGGTCCAGGCTTGTGGATCATTGGTGACAGAAGAGCAGCCTTATGCAATGGTAGTTCCTATGGAGAATTTTCTCAAGGGATATGGCCTATATAGGCCATCTCTGTTCAGCCGTAGCCCGAGAAGCCCGCTCAGCCCTTCTTACTCCTGCCCTGAACTTCTCTATCCTCAAAGCATGGGCTTGAAGCTCAAACCGATAAAAACGAAACTTGCATCAAAATAGAAGCCCAAGGTTGTTAGGTGGAGTCCGAGGAAAAACTTGAAAGCACTACTGTAAATCTGTTAATAAATATTTTTTCTTGCTTGATTCTTTGGGTATGTAAGAAAGGTTAGAAGCTACTAAAAGGGGGTTAGATAGATAGGAGAGGAGTTTTTGTGGGTAAATAGGGAGAATTCTTCTTATTTATTCATTTGTAGTTCATAATTGGATTACGCCAGACCTATCTGTAAATGCACCAAGGGGCCAAAGTTCGATCCTGGACAGGCAAATAATAATGCAAAGGAGTACATATCATGGAGTTTTGCTTCTCAAAATCTCTCTCTCTCTCTCTCTCTCTCTCTCAATGCACTTGGGCATCTACTCTCTCGCGGGCCTGACCTGTACATCTGAATTCTGATCAAGTTATATGTATGACCTTCATTGTTAATTTTGCCAAACTTAAATCAAATTGGGAAAGATATCCTTAGCCGATTCGCCTGATTGAATTCCTTGTAATAGTATCAAACACTGAGGGACTATCTTAGAGACCAACAATTTCTCTCGCCACAAATGCCTATGTGTTGCATTGTCCAAACTTTACCTGTACGATGAACCTTGAAACAAAGCTTTGGTAAGCAGGTCATGACTTCAATTTTCTCTTAGTTTGGATCGAAATCTTTTGTGAGCTCTCAAATGGGCGAAAATTATTTTCTCCTCTTTCTTCAAGCGCCTAGACATATTTTTCTGGATAACTTGTTCAACTCTCTCCCTTTTATCCAATATGCGTTGAACAGGTTGAAAGTTTAACCCGCTTTGAGCCGAGACACCGATTCAGCATGAAACATGAGAAGAAAAACTTCAGTACTACTGGATCTTCCTGAAGATCATCAATAACAACATGTCATGGTTCAACTGGATCATATAGGATAAGCAGCATGACTGAAATACTTCCAAGGTAATTGTCATCTTATTCACGTTTGATGCCTTTTTCTTTTTCTGGTGAGAAGAGATGTAAAGTCATAACTTTAGATGCAGAAGGCGCCAATTTGGCATCATTAATATGAGAGATCTGCTTATGCTTATCAACATTTTGTCTGCATTCTATAGTTTTCCATGCCCGTTCAATTTTGTCTGATGGCAACCTTATAAGTAGGAGCAGCAATTAACCTGAGAAGCCATGTCGATCGATTTGAACGGGACTATTTCCTCCCCCACACCCCCCCCCCCCCCCCCCCCCCCCCCCCCCCCAAAAAAAAAAAATATTGCATTTATGCAGCTTTTTCTGTCTATTACAAACTCGATTCTAATGACCACAAAAAGAAGTATAGAAGGGAAAGAGAACTAAAGAAAGAAGCTGTCATCTAATGTGGACATGAATATAAAACTAAAGAAATCAAAACTCTTTCCGACAACTAATATTGGTCTTACACTGTATAGACTGGCATTTTCCCGCAGTCATTCTCCCCCCCTCAGCAGCAGTACAACTTCAGAGAAATGTCGTGTTAGCATGTTTGACTTCATATTTCCCTTTGTCAAAGTCGAGTTAGTAGTCACTGCTCCCTTTGCATGTATAAAATTCTACATACTGCAAAAAGAAGATGAATGTTGGTACCCTTGAGCATCATCTGAACAATGGAAGTTGCTTGATTCCAGCTATCAACAGCATAAAAACTAAGAAAGCCATATGAGGGCCATGCGAAGTGCCACCCCCCTGGCTACCCCCCATTCTTTGGACCAAAGAAACTTGGGTTGGGTCGCCGCCCCATTCCTCAAAAACGACCAATAGATTGCCTGTGGGATTGAGCCACGATCTTGGAATGTGGTACCTGAAAGTTGAGAGCTTGTAAAAGATGTTCATCTTAAACAGAAGAACCATAGAGAAAAAAAAATGTAGTTTTGACATTTTCTCACCATCTTTGAG
Source organism: Eucalyptus grandis x Eucalyptus urophylla (assembly GCA_028830015.1). Classification (NCBI taxonomy): domain Eukaryota; kingdom Viridiplantae; phylum Streptophyta; class Magnoliopsida; order Myrtales; family Myrtaceae; genus Eucalyptus; species Eucalyptus grandis x Eucalyptus urophylla. The sequence continues at coordinate 53,910,997 of CM054190.1, read as the reverse complement.
AAGCCTCCCCACAATTAGTCAGGCACTTGCTCAAATCAAAGGTTCCCGCATAATTGCAGGTGCCGCAAGTGCCATGAGCTGTATAAGCAGGCCAGTGGCGTCCGATGCTCTGACCGTTTATCCATATCTGACCCTTTCCCATGCCATTCATGTCCAACGCTAATGGAGTATTTCCTGCAGGGGCATGGAAAGTTGTCTGCAGACAAAGCATGAACTGATTTTTATAGTGGAACCGGACTCACGGTTATCATTTAGTGAATTTTTTTGAAGGTGATCTTCACCTTGTACCAGATCAGGGGCTGATTTTGGGCCAATGTCGAGCCTCCATCCCATTCAACTGAGGAACTACCACTTGAGGTGTGAAGACTCAGATCTTCACCCTTCAGACCGACCTGTTCCCAGAAACTACTATTTAGGTTCTGTTGATTTTGTAGCAGATTATTCTCAGTGTCCCATGTGATGCAGTATGTGAGTTATGTCCGAGAGACTAATAACTTCCCACACCTTATAGAAGTGAATTATAGTAGCAACATTTATCCATACAAAACCTTGATTATCAAGACTAATCAACCATCGATCATGTTTAGCAGAAATAGCATTTTTCTTTTTTTACAGCTCCCCGATTTTGATAGGCATTTTCCACTTCTTTTGTTTTTTTTTTCTTTGCAATGACGATGAATGCACACTGATTTGGTCTCTTTAATTGCTGGAAATTATTGGTTTGGAATGCTAAAGAAGAACAAAGGAGCAGTGGACAAACTAAAGATACCTTGCAAGACCATTTCCATTTCGTCAAGTCCCATTTTCCAGAATTCATACCCTCTAACGTGATTGGCCCGAGAACCCCAGCATTCCATGTCTCATAGTGCAAGCCAATATTCTGAACATTGGAAATAGAAGGGACAACACTCTTTGTCAAAATGTATTTATCCATCTTAACGATATAATCTGTTTCTGAGAACAATCTGGGAAATGGACAACTGACCGGAAGCCCGACAGCTACACTTAATAGCGACACCTTGTTGATGCCGGCTGTCAGCTTCACTTTATCACTATATGTTAATTTCGGATTCTCTTGCCCCCCATATACCGACCCTGTAGTATGGCCAGATGATCGACAAAACATATCTTTTAAGTAGAGATTTCGAGGGCTAGAAAGAAATTGCAATTTCAGACATGAGACAGAAATTGGTCTACCTGCTTGTTGACTGTTGACAAAAACATGGAGCGCATGTCCTGCTGATGATACATTGAGAACGGGATATTGCCCATTCGTTAGAAATGCTTCGTCTTGACTTATTGTGAAGCTGAACGAGCAAGAACATCAGAGGAAAGCAAAATTGTAAGCATGCGACAATTCGAGATTGGAACTTCAATAATGTTAATGAGATGTAACTGGGGGAAGCAAGCAGCACTCACTTGATCGCATACCACAGATAGTCCGAAACATCTCTAGTGACACTAATTTGCTCTGGTAGTCCTTCATTTATAGTTCCATACTCGCCGAAACAGAAAGTTTCTTCTCTATATGACTGCCAAGGGAATGCGCTTTTTATGGGCACCATTTGGATAGGAGAACTCTTGTATCGAACCTGTAGAGGAGTCGATGGCACCAAATGAGTCTCAACCTTCATCACTACAAGAAGGATTTTATGCTACATCCACCAGCAACAATGGCAAGATGTTGCTTGAAGTAAATCTTTTTTTGGGGGCAGATTTTTGTAATGCTTCTAAATCTTCCAAAAATACAGCTTTAGTTGGACTTGGTGATTTGTCATGGAGAGTAACAAGACGGGTTGAATTGAAAAAAGCTGACTTGAGATGTTCAAGAAAGTCTCTCCTAACCGTGGCAGTGTTGTAGACAGCAGTTTGGCAGTCAGGAAGAATGCTGATGGACCATGGTGGCAACTCATATTGCCCATTTCGGAAAGTGACTTTCACAGAATCCTGTGTGTCATAGTTTGCCAGAAAGGCCGCACAAGCCCCAGATCCAGATTCGAAGACATGAGCCTAGAAACCAAAATTTGATGGCTAAATTTATTTCCACAACGGAATACTCATCAGTGTTGGGTTAAATTAAGGGGGCTGATAAACCAAACCTCCTGTTTACTTCCAAGTGATGACACTGCAGGATCAGCAGCAACTAGAGCTGATTCGCTTTGCTTTATGGCTAGATGCAAACCTCTTAAGTGACTCCATTTCGGTTCCCGTAATGAACCTGGGACAATATTGTGAATTCGGATGTCAGGAAGACAACCTGGTGACTGGCATCTAACTATATTATGAATTACTCCTAGTCTTGGGTTCAGTAGCAACAGTGGTTAACGAGCATGATGCACAATTTGCCTTCGGTCAATCAAACTTCCGAAAGCGTAACTCTTTATCCCAATCAGAAGCAGTTATTAACAATTAGCGACGATAAGGAAAAGAGACGTATGATAAACTTAACCTGACCTACTCTGGGATGCCAAATATATACCCAGTCACATACCAAATTCATCAATAGGAGCGTCAAAATCATAGCTGGTGGCGATGAAGGGACCCCCGGTGGTCCTGCCAAAGTTGGTTCCTCCGTGATACTAGAGAAAAAAGACAATGCAGCAGAAGAAAAGAAATAAATCAGCAATGGTACGGGAGGAGGCAAAAACCAGATAACTGATCATCTGAAGAGAAAATCCTATGGGAGTCGAGATTACCATATAGTAGTTAAAAAACGAACCACGGTTCTGAATGAACCTTGTGACTGCGAATGCCAAGTCTTCTGCCGGCCTGTGAAGCACCGCTTCCCCAAACCCAGTGAACCTGGAAACAATAATGATGATGAGCTTTGAGACTACGGCATGATAAAAAGGAAAAGTCCATGCATGAGTTTGCAGGCATTGGCTGCGGCAACGCACCAGCCTGTCCATACTTCAGTCCACATCTTGGGTTTATCGTTTGAGTTTGGTTCGAAATTTTCGCAGTAGAAGCCATTGCAAGTGTTGATCTGTCACGCAATGAACTGACACAATTCAAGGACCGGAGAAAACTGTATCCCAGAAAGCTCTTAGTCCTAGTCTTAAGGTAACTCGTCCAAGATTAGTCGAGATTTAACGACTGCAATACCAAGAAAAACCAGTTAAAACCCCCGAAGCAGAAGGAAAATGCAGACCACAGGATCAGGAGCATCCGCCTGCTTGCACATGACCCAGGGGACACCAGTGCCAAGCCCCACAGCCATGTCAGCTGCCCATTTTGTAAATGCCTTGCCTGGTTCACCAATTTCCCACTCCACTAGTTCAAACTCATTCTCTATCTGTCCACAGGCCACACGATTCCAAAATATCAGCTAGAGATAAAAAGTGATAATTTCAGAAATACCCTAAAACTTGCAAAAATTGCACTTCACGTATTTAAGTACTGAAATTTACTTTTGACCCACTTGTCTCTTTCTGCACAAAGTGCATTGAAGTTGTAAGTTGTGAAAAGGAATCACTTTGTGAGAAACTCAATTTTTTTTGGTGAGACAAAAAAAAAATTTGTAAGAATTTTTGTCACCTGAGACAAAATTATTGGACCTCCCTGGGGCTGAAACAATTTCTCTGCCTTCATCATGTCCACTATCTTCTGCGTGAAACCTCGCATTGCATCCTTCATAAATATAATGGATCAATAAATGTTAAAGACTATTCAAATAGCCCCTTTTAAATGACATATGACCATGGCTCCAGAAAAGTTTTATCATAAATATTTTATGATTAGAACAAGCCAGTACACCGCAAAAATTAGCGTCACAGGATGTTGGTTTCAGCTATAAAAGACAATTTCCCACACATCTTATGTGCCGTGATTTGTTCCGTCGACCATACTATGTAATTTTTCTTCTCAACAAGCTTCCAAAACGGTAGTTAATAAAGTCATCTTAGAATAGCAAACCACTCGTCAGACAATCAATGAGGAATTTTTCTGTTCTTAAATGATTAAAATTTACATACAACGCCAAAAGAAAAGGTAAAAAAGTAATGGATTGACTGAGACTTTTCTATCGGGGCAGTCAATGAAACAAAGTCCTTATCAAGCAGCGCGAACCTTGAAAGGCTGATTGTCTGTCCTGAAAGCGATTCCGGGGACGTATTTCAGCCACACAGGGAATCCTCTGCATCGCAAAACAGAACAAAAGAAGAACAGGGGATTCATATTTCTGAAGAACAGATTGGATAATGCAGAAGAGCAATGGCAAATTATATTCATGTAATCCTTACCCAAAATTCCACTCGGCGCATACGTAAGGCCCGATCCGGAGGTGAACGTAAAGACCGGCATGTTGCACCAGCTTTATGAACCGAACCAGATCAAACCTGTCCTCGAAATAATACTGCACAGAGGGTCATCAAAACGGGGGGCAAAAAAGAACCAACTGTATTAGTTTATAGCAAATACTCTAAATTTAAGAGGGCGGGAATGATCTAGCCTTATAAATTTACTTTTCCTCGAGAAGGTTCATGTCCATTCCAGAAAACATAGGTTTGAATAACATCCAACCCTCCCGCTTTGGCCTTCTGTAGAAGATCAGGCCACATCTGCAACCCCCCAAGAAAGATTCACCGCACAATGCTTTAGACAGAACCAGAAGGAAACAAAGAGAAAAACAGAGACACGTTGCGAATTGCATTGGGTAAGTCGGCTACCTCAGGAGTGCTTCTGGGGTAGTGAATGGAGCCGGAGATGAGAATCCTCCTCTGCCCATCAATGACGATAGCTTTTCGGTCGTAAGAGACGGAGCACGACACAGAACGAGCCCACGAGATCAGAACCAATGCCAGCATCAATCTAGCTCCAATCACAGGACAAAAAGCATGAAACTTTGAACCCATGACGACGACGACGACGACGAAGCCTCCCCTGTTTCAGCTTCAGTCAAAAAGCAACGGCCTTTTGTCTTTCCTTTTCCCAGACAGGTTTTGCACGTACCGAGAATTCAACAACAACGATCTGTCGAGTGAATCAAGAAAAGAGCTGGAAAGCAAGCGGGAGAGAAGAACTGTCAAATTCCTGTTATTTTGGTCAATAAAGCGAGACAGTTATACAAGGCAAGTAAATATGCAATGTCCTCATCTTGATGCATTGAATCAAATCTTAAATAATCACGATGTATTGAATGCAAGATACAAGGGACCTCTGAGGATATTTCTCTTGCAGGCCCAAAGTGAATATATGTTAATGTATTCCAAATGTACATATAAAGATTATGTTATTTTTTATTTTTTATTTTTTTAAGGGGATTGATTAATTAATTATTCATTCATTTAATTAATTAATTAATTAATGTGTTTTTTTTTTTTTTTAAATTGGGAAGCTTCATGCATGAACGGTTGACCGTTCATGCACGATAGGCAGGAAGCATCATGCGATCATGCTTGTGGATTAGTGACGGTTGCTCCCTCGATCAACAATTGTTGCTGATTCAAGAGAGTTTTAAAAGTGCAGTAAAAAGAAAGTTAAGGGATGGTTGCAATTCGTATACGAGAAAGATATTCTTGTGTGTTCGTACACGAGAGTAAATAAAAATGTGTGCGTGACATGAGAAAGAAAATGGATTCTCTCATTTGGGCCATGGCTAAAACATCAAGGATATGGAGAATCGTCTTCACGAGATTGCTAGCACGATCATAGTGGTGATTATCCAAAAGTTCTCTCTTTCATTCGACGTCCATTGTTGGTGTGTATGAATTAGAGGGTCGATGTTTGTGGGGCTTGAACTGTAGAACATCCAAATCAATTCGTTGAAAGCGAGCTTCGAGAAGTAATTCGTTTAACTCCATCTTGATATTCAGATTTTTGATTAAAACACACGAACAACGCCTTCGGAGAATCATGTATAAAATAAATCATCTTTGTTTCCATTGTATTTTTGTTAATTTTACCTATACATGATTCATGAAACTCCAATAGTGGTATTAGAGCCAACCTTAGGCATTTTTCATGCATTTAATTGATTTATAGTTCAAAGATATTTTTGTGTTCTAATGGCCAAATTATTTTTTTGTTAAGAGAATCTCTTTATCTTATGTGGCCTATAGAAGTTGATTAATTTATGTGATAAATTTAATCAACTAAGCAAAAATTAGAATTAGATCAATTTTAAATAAAAAATCCATAACTTGTTATAGTTCGTGTTTATATTCTGCGAATGATTTGCGATTGTGAATTTAAAGTTGACAACGCAACTTCCATTCATAATCACACTCGTGAAATTTGTTTCATCGATTTTGATTTGGTTTGCGATGTTCAGCTTTAAATTTAATTAAATGCAGAATTTTATTTATGCCTTCCGAAGCTTTAAATTTTGAATTTATGGCTCGCAAGGAAGGGTGGTGATCATGAAAAAATCGCAAATCATTATGATTGTTGTATGGATGAATGTATGTTGATTACATGTATTCTTTTTTGGGTTGTAATTGTTAGATGGAGGCTGCGTCATTCTTTTTATATTTATTTTATGAAATGTAATTTTAGCATGCTTTAGTATATCAATTGTTGATGCAAATGCTATGAGAGAGGAGGAGCCACTGGAGGAGCCATTAAGCGGGTGAGCTCTATGGGCCCAGTCTTTGAAGAGTTCAAAGATTCAAGAAGAATTGAAGGGCATGTCTCTATTATTAACACATTAAAATGGCTAAATGGGTCTCTTTGGCTCAAGACCCATTGAATCATAATTCCATGATCACCACGTAGGATAGATGTTTATGTGATATTTATTTATTTATTTATTTATTTATTTATTTATTGTGTTTATGTTATCATGCATGTTAAACCGGTTAATGTGCAAAGTGAGATCGTTAATAATGACCAAAATCTCCTTATTAATAATATTAAGTCGAGACGGGTTTCAGATTCGTGGCTTTACATCGTCGTGGTTAGATCCAATATTATAGTGGTTAATTGACCAGGTATGGATACATAGGAGTTAATTATCATTCTTAATATTGGACCATTCCATTATGCATGTGATGCTGTGGGATTAGAGCTAAATGATTTCTAATAACGGTTAGGTGAGGGAATCGTTTGTGCTTTCAATATTTACATGAGACGATGTGCTAGACTTAACTATGATCATGATGCCAATAACTGTTAGGTGAGATTTTCATGGTCTAGAGGCCGAAGTTATGATTGGGACTCACATATGATACGTTGAATAAGTTGGTTCACTCACTAAATTTATAGAACACCAATAACTGTTAGGTGAGGTGGGCTTTGGGTTAGTGGGACTCCAATCCCCACTAGTAATCTTTACCTAACAAAGATTACTGCTTCCCATCTTAAGGAGTATGTGATTCAAATATAAATTTAGTGAGAGGATCTATACCAAAATGAAATAGTTATTTTGAAAGATATAATGGCTAATAATTTATTTTCTGCAATAGATATATTATTACTTTGAAAATGGTGACCACAAACCCACTCGTTTCTATACTTGACAAGAATTGTTTGACTGGACCCAATTTCACTAATTGAGTGAGGAATTTGAGAATTGTTATCAATTCAAAAAAAAAGATTGAGTATGTGCTTGATGAAAAGATGCCAACCTCCTTTCTTGAGGGTGGGATCCAAGAGGGGTGTGTCACTTATGATAAGTGGCGTGACAATGACTTAAAAGTTATGTCATATATGTTTGTTTCGATAAATAATGAATTATAGAAAAAATATAAACCTATGAAAGATGCTAGGTCGATCATTTTGCACTTAAAGGAATACTTTAATGAGAATGGTCGAACCTCTAGATATGAGATTTCTAAAGAATTGTACCATATGAGGATGGCTAAAGGATCATTAGTTAATGATCATATTTTGAAAATGATATGGTACATTGAAGAATTGGCTAGGCTGAATCTCGTTATGGACAACGAGTTAGTTGTGGATTTGATCCTCTAATCTTTACCTGATTCCTTCTCTGGTTTTGTCCAAAACTTCCACATGCATAAGATAGAGAAAACTCTCACTGAGTTACATAGTATGCTGGTGGTTTATGAGAAGGAAATGCATAGCATAAGACCAAATGTAGTGGTTATGGCTAAGTCTTATTCTTCAAAAAGTAAGACTGTTTTAAAGAAAAAGAAATGGAAGAGGCTTGTCAAACCTGTTGTGCAACCAAAACCGAAGATTGATAAAATGAAATGTCATTATTGTGGTGTCAAGGGCACTGGAGGAGGAACTGTAAGAAGTACCTTGCAAGCTTGAAGGTTAAGCCAAAGTACCAACCTTATGAAGGTATGGTGTCTATGCTTATTGAAACTAATCTTATGATTAGTATTGAATTTAGCTCATGGGTTTTAGATTCTACTGCAATTTCACATATTTGTATGTCTTTGTAGAATCTAGAAACAAGCAAGATGCTAGGGCGAAATGAGATTGTCCTGACATTTGCCAATGGAGCAAGAGTTGTTGCATTAGCTATATGTACTTTTTCGTTTATGTTTGCCTTATGGACATGTATTGATTTTAAAGAATTGATTGCATTATAAAAATGCTATTAGGAACATCATCTATATACCTCGTTTTGGTAAAGAGAATTATGAATTTTCTTTTGCTGATGATGTATGTTCTATTTATCATAATAGAATATGTGTTGATTCTAACTTATTAACCAATAATTTTTATACCATTACAATGTCCAGTAATGCGATTACCAATATCAATAAGCAAAATAGAATTGATATAAAAGACATAACTAATAAACGCCCTAGAGATAGTCCAAATAAAAAAGCATGTTTGGCATCTCCAAGTAGGTCATATTGGAGAAGACATAATTAACAAGTTGAGTAATGATAGGTATATTAATCCATCAAATATTGAGTCATACTCAAGTTGTGAGGCATGTCTTTTAGGAAAAATGACCAAAGCGCCCTTTGTGGAACATAGTGCGCGAGCTGCTGATCCTAATACATACAGATGTATGTGGACCAATTAATGAAACCGCTAGAGGTGGTTATAATTAATTCATTACCTTCACCGATGATCAGTCACGGTATTGTTATTTATACCTTATGAAGTATAAATCTGAATCATTTAAAAAGTTCTAGGAATTCAAGGCCGAAATTGAGAAACAAACAGGAAAATGTACTAAGGTTCTTCAATCGGATTGAGGAGGTGAATACCTTAGTACTGAATTCCTAAACTATCTTAAAGAGAATGACATTTTATCACAATAGACACATCCTGGAACTCTAGAACATAATGATGTATCTAAAAGAAGAAATCGTACTTTATTAGATATGGTGCGATGTATGATGAGTTACACCAATTTGCCAATATCCCTTTGGGGATAACCCTTAAGACAACTGTATATATACTGAATAGAGTACCGTCCAAATCTGTTCCAACTATGCCTTATGAGATATGACATAGTAGGAAACCTAGTCTTAATTATATTAAGATTTGGGGTTGTCCAGCTTTCGTAAAAAAAAAAACTAAAAATGGAAAAATTAGAGGCAAGATCTGAACAAGGTCGCTTCATTGGATATCCAAAGGAAACTCTTGGATATTATTTATATTTTCATTCAGACCAAAGAAATTTGGTAAGTAAGCACGCTTCTTTTCTATAGAATCAGTTCATTCAAGAAGGTTGTGTTGGGCGGAAAATAATCTTATAAGAAGAAAATAATGAAGTACCAAATAATCGAGTTCAGATACAAATTTCTGATAAAGTGGGAGCTTCTAATACACAATCTCTTAGGAAAAGTGCGAGAACATCTCGTCCACCTTCTCATTATAGATACTCGGTTGAACATATTGACCCATTATTCATTGTGAATGATAATGATCAACCTGGTGATCCTAAAATCTATGAGGAGACGATGTTAGACATCAATTATGGTAAATGGCTAGAAGCCATGAAATCCGAAATGGATTAAATGTATTCTAATGAAGTTTAGACCTTAATTGACCTACTTGATGGTATTATACCAATTGGCTACAAATGGATCTTCAAGAGGAAGATGAATGCTGAAAGTCAAATTGGAATTTACAAAGCACGGCTGGTGGCGAAAAGATATCATCAAAAAAAAATAAATTGATTATGACGAAACTTTCTCACCTATGGCCATGCTAAAATCCATTCAGATTATGTTGGTTATAGCTGCACACCTTGATTATAAGATATTCCAAATGGATGTCAAAACGGCTTTTCTAAATGATTTTTCAAGGAGAACATCTATATGGAACAGCCACAGGGTTTTGAATCTAATAGTGAAAAACAGAAGGTGTGTAAGCTTAAGAGGTCCATTTATGGACTCAAATAAGTCTCCAGAAGTTGGAATATTTGTTTTGATGAGGTAGTCAAATCGTTTGGTTTCATAAAAAATCCGGATGAACCTTGTGTATACAAAAAGATCAGTGGGAGTGCAATTGCATTTCTAATTTTGTATGTCGATAATATACTTTTGATTGGAAATGATGTACCAATGATATCATCGATAAAACTATTATTGTCACAGAAATTCTCCATAAAAGATTTAGAAGAGGTAACCTACATTTTAGGTATCAAGATCTAAAGAGATAGATCAAGATGATCAATAGACCTTTCACAGTCTACGTACATAGATAAAGTGTTAACACGTTTTAACATGCAATGTTCCAAAAGAGGATTATTGCCTTTTAGGCAAGGGATCCATTTTTCTAAAGAGATGTGTCCCAATACTCCTGAAGAAAGAGAGCGGATGGCAAAGATACCATATGCATCTGCTATTGGAAGTATAATGTATGATATGCTATATACTAGACCTAATATTATACATGCTATAAGTATTACTAGCATATATTAGTCTAATTCAAGAGAAGAGCGCTGGATAGTAATCAAGAATATTCTTAAGTACTTGTGAAGGACTAAGGATCTATTATTGATATATGGCGAATGAGAATTTAAAGTTGTAATATATACTAATTCCGATTTTCAATTAGATCCTAATGATTATAAGTTTATGTCTAGGTTCGTCTTTACATTCAATGGTGGTGTAGTTAGTTGGAAGAGTTCTAAACAAAGCATAATTGCCAATTCCACCATTGAGACAGAGTATGTAGCCGCTTTTGAAGCAGCAAAGGAAGCCACTTGGATGAAGAAGTTTATTTCTGAAGTTGGAGTTGTTCCTTTAATTGAGCAATTGATTACATTGTTTTGTAACAATAATGGGGCAATAGCTCAAGCTAAAGAACTAAGGTCTCACCAGAAGTCTAAGCACATTGAGAGATGCTTCCATCTCATTAGAGATTGCTGGGAGAGGTGATATCGCCTTGCAAAAAATTGCCTCAACAGAAAACGTGGCAAATCCCTTCACTAAGGCCTTATCCCAGTCTTCTTTTGAAAGGCATATTGACAAAATGGGTTTGAAATACCAGACAAGTTGGCTTTAGTGCAAGTGGGAGATTGTTGAATGTATGCCCTAAAGCTACTATGTAATAGCTACATGTTAATTCAGTTGTATTATCGTTATTATTATTTAATTAATGGCAATGATGTATTCATTCATTTTTCCAAGTATTTTATATTTATGAATGATTATATAAGATCAATTGCAACTAGACATATTGTTGAGATGTTAAAAATATATGTGATGGGTTTATAGTTAGATTGAATCTTTAAATTGTTCCTGGTCGATGGATTACCTAGTGGATATCAATAATTCTGTTGAGACCGGTGTGTTTATAACTTCACCATTAAATATTGGATATTGAAGGGAATGATGAATCACAAGTCATTAGGTATTGTGATACCTGAGTTAAGAACATGAATGTTTGTATTAGGCAAGTTCATTATGTTCTTAAAGCATTCACACTATATGGGTAGCCATGACATATTGCTAGATGTCAATCATGACTTGTATGACCCAAAAATTTATCAGAACAATTAATTCTTTTGGGAGTACTAATGTGTTAGTACAAGTCTTACTATCAGATTAATGATGAACCTAGGGATGTCACACACCATAAACAATTAGGATAACATAGAACAAGAGAAAAATAATGTTGCTAATATATTTGCAATTACTACAATCGAATTGAGTCGACTTGAAATTAAATTAAATGGGATTTAATTTAATTTTTATTATAGTCACGAGCCTAGTTGCATATGATGCACTTGCATGCCCAAAATGAATATATGTTAATATATTCCAAATATACATATAAAGATCATGTCTTTTTTATTTATTTTTTATTTTTTTAAGGGGATTGATTAATTAATTCAATCAATGTGCATTTTTTTATAGAAAAAATTGGGAAGTCATGCATGAACAATTGACCGTTCATGCACGATACGCACGAAGCATTGTGTGATCGTGCTTGTGGATTAGTGACGGTTGCTCCCTCGATTAGCAATCTTTGCTGATTCAAGAGAGTTTTAAAGTGATGCAAAAGAGAGTTAAGGCATGGTTGCAATTCGTACACGAGAAAGAAAAAGGGTGTGCATGTTCTTGTGTGTTCGTAAACGAGAGTAAAGAAAAAGGTGTTCGTGTTCTTGTGTATTCATACACAGCAAAGAAAATGGATTCTCTCATTCGGGCTGTGGCTAAAAATATCAAGGATACAAAGGATTGTCTCCACGAGATTGCTAGCATGATCATAGTGGTGATTATCCAAAAGTTCTCTCTTTCATTCAATGTCTCTCTTTTTTCTCTTAGCTTTTGTTTGGCAAGCTATTGTTGTTAGTGTGTCTGAACTAGATGTTCAACGTTTGTGGGGTTCGAGCTGTAGAACATCTGAACCAATTCGTTTAAAGCGCGTTTCGAGAGGTAATTTGTTTAACTCCTTTTTTATATTCAGATTTTTGATTAAAATGCATGAACAATACATTCGGAGAATCATGTATAAAATAAATCATCTTTGTTTCTACTATATTTTTGTTAATTTTACCTATATACGATTTATGAAACCCCAACAATTTCTTACACAATATCCCCTCAATTCCAACGTTGATGCGAATGTAGTACTTGTCATTTTCTGGATTAGAGAACCAAAAAGAAGAAGGAGGAGGAGGAGGAGGAGGAGGAGGAGCAGAAGAAGAAGAAGAAGAAGAAGAAGAAGAAGAAGAAGAAGAAAGAATAGAGAATGCCCGGAAAGAACTCTGTTTGAACGCGCTTTTTCATCGTGTTTATCGTGCTCATTAATAAGATTAAATGCTACTTAAATAGCACTCACATGGTCGAAATAAAAGGGTCGTGCTTCTAAATGATTAACTTCCTATCATGTGTTTGAAAATGTTATTTGTACTGGAAGTTTTAAAATCTATCATCAAAGTGCAATTTAGTCCTACAATTTAAAAATGTATAATCAAGTTTAAAAACTTATCATGAAAGTGCAATTACATTTTAAAATTCTTAAAAAGTGTAATAAAGTTCTAGAACTTGTTAAATTGGTGCAATTAAATTCTAAAACTTATTAGTATTTTTCATTTGTCAAGTTGGACGGAGTTAATAGAATATCTTGATCACATCAATTTAAAAGTTTTTAGGACTTAATTGCACTTTTTGAACATTTTAGATATCAATAGCACTTTTATGACAAATTGTAAGACTTCTAATATACTTATCCCTAATTAGAATGTTATAATGGCAAGTGTGGTGTTTCACTAAGTGACAATTGTTTCCCTTAGGGCGATGGTTTCTTGATTGATTGCATTTGTGGCTTAGGAACCTAAAATATCTCCTGCCAAAGTCAGTTTCGATTTTTGGAATTGGAAACCAAGCTAATTGATGAATTGGCCAATTCAAAGGTCAACTCAAAAATCAACCTAATTTTTTATTTATTTATTGCAAAGACATGAAAAATTGATAAACAATTATGATTTTTACATATTGTGGGAAAGTGCATAACACACTTAACTACCAATTTGGTTTTGGCCTGTCCAAAACAATTTCTAACCTTGCCTAGCCTTACACTCCATAGAGTTGAGAACCAAACTGATCTTTGTGTGAATTAGTTTGGAACCAACTGGGGGAAGGTCGGTTTATTTTGATTCTCGAATTGAATCAGTCCAATTGCTCGTCCCTAATTTCTTTCTTGTTGCTCAATGAATTTTTAATGGCTCTTGCATAGCAAAGAGAGAGATTCTCTTGAATCTCTTACCTTCGAATTTAAATTCAAGATTGCGTAACAATCTAATTATTTTGATTTTGCAAGAATTTTGAATCCATAAAGAAACAAGGTTAAATTTTTAGACACGTTTTTTATTCATCTATTGCGTAAGAACTTTTTCTCCAATCGGCCATGTGAGTGCCCTTTCTAGGAGGAAAGAACCACGTTATTTTTAAGTAAGCATTTAAGAAGTTTGGTCGTTTTTTAAAATTGGGGACTCATTCAATTGTGTTTCATCCCAAAGAAGAAGTTATTGAAAAAAAATGAAAAGAAAAAACACGAGCAAAATAAGAAAAAGAAAATTAGCAATAATTTGTGAAGCTATGATTTATGAGTGAATTAAGTTAGCAAGAAAGCAAAAGGTTCTTTTATATGATTTGATTCCAAGACACCAATTTTTATTTAATCCAATCTCACTTCTCTTCAAATTACATTAATGCCGCTTAGTTCATGTTGACATTCAAATTGTATCGAATTATACGCTACAAAGAGTGAACAATTGGTTGTTCATAATTTCTTTTAAATAAAGCCCGAGGACTATTCAAAATGCAAAACATTGAGCAGATAATATAGGATAATTCAAATTGTTTCATAGATGTGGTTGAAAAAAAATTGAAAAATGAGTGAAAATGTCAAGTATGCTTTTTTTTTTTTAATCGATTAATGTTTTGCTTTTTTCCCCCGTTTAAAATAGGTTGTGAGCATCTCGTACTCTTTTATTTTATTACAAATAAATAAACGTCTACTCACAAGTTCACGAACACAAGCTGCGTTTCGGTTCTTTCCAGGTTGCGTCCTTTCCAGCTCGTCGGCGAATCTTCGTCTTCGCCGCCGTTGTCCTCGTCGCCGGCGACCATGGCGGATACGGCGGCGGTCGTTTTCGACTTCGACCGGACGCTGATCGACGGCGACAGCGACAACTGGGTGGTGACGGAGATGGGTCTGACCCAGCTGTTCCGTGAGCTCTACTCCACCATGCCCTGGACGTCTCTCATGGTTCGTTCCGTCTCAAATTCCGCTCTTTCCCCCCGTCCCCCGTCGCTTTCTCAGCGAGCGCAATCGGCGGTGTGGAATTCGAATTCCGTGGAATTCTTGGGCACGTGCCTTTGTGCACATCATGCTCAAAGCTTGTCGCTTTTTCGATCTCTCTGCTTGAATTTCAGCAGAAATTGATCGTTCATGATGTTTTTTTCTTGATTTTTCCCCAGAATAGGATGATGTTGGAGCTCCATACGCAGGGGAAGGCGGCCGAGGACATTGCGGAGTGCTTGAAGAGGATGCCTCTTCACCCTCGTGTTATCGAATCGATTCGAGCAGCTCATCGAAATGGGTAAATGAATGCATACAGTGTGCTAAGTTGCATATGTGTGGGTGTGATATGAGAAGGAATTGAAGTATGTAGCTAAATGGTTATGTTTATTTGGGGGGTTCTATACCTGTAGATGCGATTTGAAGATAATCAGCGACGCGAACCGGTTCTTCATAGAGACGATCCTGAAGCATCACGGGGTGTTGGATTATTTCACCGAGATCGTCACGAACCCGGCTTTCGTTGATGCAGAAGGCAGGCTGAACATTGTCCCTTTTCACGATTCCGCCGATTCTCCTCATGGGTGCAGCTTGTGTCCTCCCAATATGTGCAAGGTAATGTGGCAACGATTCGCACCCTGGACTCTGATTCGCACCCTGGACTCTGCTTCACATACGTGATTCTGGTGTTTATGTGTTGCCTAAATTTCGATGCATTCATTGTCAGTGACCCAATTGTTTTTAGCAGGATGATAATTAAGCTTTGTCTGCGTGTGTATTGCTTAGGGCTGCCTGTTGAGAGATTTGAGCGAACCATGATGAGGGTTCCTTTCTGAGAGGATTCTGTGCTTGAATTTACTACGTGCATTTTCCTCTATGAAGAATGTAGATGAAATGTATTATTCTTTCACCAATAGGAATTGGATGAAGTTGAATAGAATGGGGTTACATCAAGAACGACAGAGAATAATCTAATTGGTAATAAAAAGTTACTTTTTCAAATAGGCGAGGAAGCATGCACCTCCGCTTTAACAGTCTGGCTGCAGATGTGCAGAGGGTGGCTGGAATACCCTCGGATATAACATAGGAGAATTGCAATTGAATGCTTGGATATATAAAAGGCTGTGGAAAAAGGAAAGAGGTCGATATTTGACATATATGCAACGTTTTGCGTGCTTATTACATGAACTGGGGGTTTCAATGCAAGGGTTTGTTGAAATGTAAAAATCAATTGAAATGCTTGTGAATTTTCAGTGACACAACCGGTGTTTTCAGTGCTAACCGTGGGAAATACACATTGATCCTATTTGTAATTTATCGCCTTTCTTGTATCCCCAATAGAGTTATTACTGCTTTTGGATCATCAGATTTCCACAGATAGTTCATTTTGTTTATTGTCTTAAGTAAATCTGTGGATCTTTGGTGTGTTGGCTCATCAAAATTCCTTTCAAGCTCTTTTAGTTTATATGCATGGTGCTTTTCTATACAGGGCCTGGTTCTGAAGAGGATTCAAGCTGCTGATTCTGAAATAAGGAACAGAAGATATATATATCTCGGAGATGGGAAAGGCGATTACTGCCCGTGCTTGAAGCTCGGAACACGAGACTTTGTAGTGCCGAGAAAGAGTTTCCCTCTCTGGAAACTCATTTTCAATGACCAAACACTTATTAAAGCTGTGATCCACGAATGGAGCGATGGAGAAGAGCTTGCGGCAATTCTTCTTGACATTATTGATAGGATCCTAATGGATGAAAATACCAGGACAGGGCTCACGGCCTCGCCTGATGACGGTTGTAAGACAACTCCAGTCTCTAACCCCTGAACCATCTTTGCAGAACCTACCTATTTGATCACCAGGAACTTGGTGAGACATAAAACTGACCTTAACACCGTTACACTTGTGCTTATCGCCATTATAGATGTGCTGACTAGAACACCATGATGCTGGCAATATTCCATCAAACCAATAATTATTTTTCTGTAATTTTTTGCTCTGTCGTTTGTGTTTCTGTTTGGCTGATACATTTTGCCAGATTTCTAAAAAGAAGTTTGGTTCTCGGAAAGTTTGGTTTCACTTATCTGATCTGCAATCTTATTCGATCTAACCGGATGATTAATTTAGTTCATAGTGAACATACATTGATCTATAGTTTGGGTTAACTATGATTCCGTTAACATGATTTTGGCTTTTCAAGTTTTGCTTCTACCTGTGGTTATTCCAGAGTTTGGATTAGGAAAATGTGGCTGTCGAGTGGTTATCATCTTTGATTCTGCTTCAGTAATAAATAAAATTATATAGGGGAAAAATTTCATAATATTGTACATGTTAGTACTATTTATATCTATATGAATATACAATAACAAGCTGTTTCTTAAGAAACCATGATTTTTAACTTGCAAGGAACATCGGGTTTCGTTTGACAAGACATCAAAATAAGGGAATGTTCTAAAACTTGTTTTTATTTTTCGAATTACCAAAATATTTCTTCAATATATATTGAACTGGGTTTGAAACTAAACCTCTCCTCAAGAGGATAGATGGGGCAATTTAGGTGAGATCCAATTTTCTATTCACTCGTGGGATTCAGGCAGTCCGAGGACTCCCATGGCTCCTCTCTTCTCGAGAATCCATACATCCTCTATTAGTGTATGAACAGTTATCTCTTGAGTACAAGTTTAGGTTCGACCTCAATGGGAAAAGAAAATAGAGTATCTAATAATGTATCAAGAACTATGAGATCGCATTTTTCATTCTACGGTGACGGAGGGATCATACCATCTAAACTTTTTTTTTCATGCTTTTCTCGATGGTTTAGAGAAAGCTGCAATCGATAGGATTTTTCTAATTCTTCGTTATGCTTCGATAATAAATAACTCACTAACCTGTTCTATCCTCACATGAATAGCCTAACCGCAATTTGGTACTTCAATGTACAAATTAACTCCGCCAAAGTCGCCTCGGAAACCCCTAGCAATAAGATCCGGTTAAAACCTCAAACATCGGTAAGACTTTTACGGGATTGGCAGATAAAGACGAAAGATCACATGGTTTTTTCACCGGTGTACCTGCCGTCGCACGTGCGGCGGTCTTTGTCAGACGGCCTAGTTCGACCGTTAACGGCTTTTGTCTTTAGGTCGGGCCGAAGTCAACGGAAGAAGCGCGCACAAAAAACGGCTGCCCGTTCCGGTCACGGCGTTAGTTCCGATCGGACGCGGCAACGCCCAGCTGTTCTTAGTTTTTCCCCCTTTCTGTTAAAAAACAAACTAAAGTAATTATTAAAAAAAAAAAAAATTGGAAAGGCGCTGCAGACGGTGTAACCGCCTCCTCGTCCAATCGCATTCCGCCGCGTGCGGCGTGGCCACCGGGGCTAGGCTCCTGATTGGGTAACGGAACCGGGAGCAGCGAGACTAAAATAGAGCGGCGCGCACCCGATCGCGTCCCCTCCTACCAATGGGCCACCTTGCTGCCGAGGGTGGGCTTCTCCGACTGGTCAAGATTCTTTTCTTTTTCTCTTCTCTTCTTCTTCTTGCTTCTCTTTTTCTCTCTCATCCACGACCTCTTCGCGCCCGCCATCAAAAGACGTCTCGATTTCCCTCTCTTTCTCTCTCTTCAACGCGAGAAGGAAGAGAGAGAGAGAGAGAGAGGGAGAGAGGGATGAGCGCGGCCATGGACGGCGTGATCGAGGCCATGCCCGTGTTCGCCAAGGAGCTGGTCGCCGGCGGGGTCGCCGGCGGCGTCGCCAAGTCCGTGGTGGCGCCGCTCGAGCGCGTCAAGATCTTGTTTCAGGTACGCCCCCTCCCCCCTCCCCTCCGACGAATTTCGTCTCTTTTTTTTCTCTCCTCGAAGTCCGGATTCCGCCGCGGCTTGATGGGTTCGACTCGGCTCTGCGCGGCGATTCGTTTGGGCCGTGTTTTTTTTTTTTTTTTTCTGAATCGTTAGTCGATGAGGGCTGTTCCGATTGAAGGCGGACTGTGCTCTGACTGGTTTTACGTGGTTCGATCGGCGAAGAAAAATAGTTTCTTGGATTCATACTCCTTAAATAAAGAAGAGTACGTCGCAGTTGCTAAGCATAGTGTATGATTATCATGGTAAATACGGCTACTACACATTGGACCTTGATCCTCAATCTTATCAAGATTAAATTTTTGAGGCCGTAGAAGCTTGTAGTCGCAGTTAGTGTCGAGATCGGGTGTATTGATTTTGTCTGGCAATTGGCATTACTGATTCCGCATGATTGAGGAGAGTTCTGCACAAGCTATTATGCGAGAGGGTCAGTTGGTAGTGAACCCAATGAAATAAAGTGGAATGTGGTCGATAGCTTAGCACAAGTGATGGAAAATGTATGGTCTTCCCTTCGAGTTTCCATCGTGGTTGCATCAATATTTTGTATGAAATCCGCTGAACTCAATTGTAGCAGAACTTGGATGCGCGACCTTGTCCACCTTGCTCCCTGTAAGACTGATTAGAGCAGTCAGTCGGAGGCTGAATTAACTCTGTTTGGGGTTTAGCTCTCATTGATCATTGAAGTTTATTTTCTGTTGAAATGGACTCTTGCCAGATATTTTATGAGACAATTAGACAATCTTGAGCTGGGGTATGTTCATGAGTTCTTGTATGCTTGGTTATCCTGATTTGAAAAATGACCTTAGGACAGTTCTGCTAGAGAGAGAGAGGGAGGGAGGGAGGGACTGTAGCACTTAGTCTTTTGTAGCTGGATTGCTGGATGCCATAATCTCTCTCTCTCTCTCTCTCTCTCTCTCTCTCTCTCTCTCTCTCTCTCTATCTGTGCCAAATGCACTCTGTTTTCCGATTATGTCTGTCTACACCTTTTGTTATAATGGTATATTTTGAGTAATATAATCATTCTTGTTTTATGACCTACAGCCGGATATTGGTGTTTGACATGAGTGAATCGATCGATAAAGCTAGTTGCTAAAGCTCCATAGGCTTACTTGGAATCCACTTACGATGAGGCTTACAAAGTTGGATTAGATTCCTCCTTAACAGATATATGTGGTTGTGGTGTGTTTAGTAGCATGCGAGCAAATGAAAAAATAAAAGATGTTTGTGGAGGATTCTTGTTTTTATCTGGAAATGGTGCTGATGTACATTTTGAGGATTATCTTTTTACAGTATCATGCTTTAGCACTGTATTTCAAGATTCTATGCTGCCATAGGCTTAATAAGTGCATTCAAGTTTTTCTTCTAAATGTATCTTACTAGTATTCATTTAGACCAGAAGAGCAGAATTTCAGAGCATGGGGCTTTCTGGATCTATGAAAAAGATTGCAAAGACAGAGGGGCTTTTGGGTTTCTACAGGTAGATTGATATTAATTGTCATCATGTTAAAGTTTTTCATAGGATATATTTGGTATTGATTTTCTTGTTTGTTTTTTCAGAGGAAATGGTGCAAGTGTTGCTCGAATAGTGCCATATGCAGCACTTCACTATATGACCTATGAGGAATACAGGAGATGGATCATTCATGGCTTTCCAGATGTTGGAAGAGGCCCTGTGCTTGATCTTGTGGCAGGATCATTTGCTGGGGGAACTGCTGTACTTTTCACGTATCCCCTAGATTTGGTTCGGACTAAATTGGCTTATCAGGTAAAGCAATCATGTAGGATCCCCATGAGAGCATATGCATGACGATTAAAACTGAGTGACAACAATATGTTCCCTGGTAACATGTTCGACCAATTTGCTGTTTTTGGGCAGGTTGTTGGTTCATCAAACTCTTCTGTAAAAGGAGTGCTTGGTTCTGAACTATTCTACAGAGGAATCCTGGATTGTTTTTTAAAGACATATAAAGAAGCTGGGATTAGAGGACTCTATCGCGGTGTTGGTAGGATTCATCAGCTGCTTTTCTTAAGGAGGATAATATTTCTTCTGTTGCCATTAACATGCAGAAACATTTTCAGCACCATCACTCTACGGAATCTTCCCTTATGCGGGTTTGAAGTTTTACTTCTACGAGGAGATGAAACGCCATGTCCCTGAGGAACATAAAAAAGATATCACGGTGAAGCTTGTCTGTGGATCCGTTGCAGGTTTATTGGGTCAGACATTTACTTATCCACTTGATGTTGTGAGGAGACAAATGCAGGTAATATGAATAAAAGATGTGGAGTTGATTATGGATACCAATTGGAGGGTGTATAGGGATGATCCAAAAGAAGTTTTTACCTTGACAGGTTCAACGGCTCATGGCATCTAATAGTGCAAAACTGGAGGGAACTATGGAAACCCTTGTCATGGTTGCCAAGAGGCAAGGATGGAAGCAGTTATTTTCAGGATTGAGCATCAACTACATGAAGGTGGGAAGTTGAGCAAGTTTCCATTTGTTAATCACTGTGCATTTTTGCTTTTACTAAATGCCAGTTCATTTCCTTCAGGTTGTACCATCAGTAGCTATTGGGTTTACTGTGTATGATGTTATGAAGTCAAACCTAAGAGTCCCTTCACGAGATGAGGCTGTGATTGAAGTAGAGTTGAAAGAACAGAGTAGTCATACATCTTCATTGCACTCTTGAGGACGCTGATCGCTAACATCATGAGGCAATCAGAGGACTCCATTCTGCAGCTGGCTTTTGACCCTCTTTATATCCTTTGTACCGTCAGGTCATTGGTTGTATATTTCATTTTCCCTTGGAACATTTTGCGATGCTCCAAGCTACAGCATCCAAAATGACCTCATTCGAGGTCCATAATTTTTGGAATAGTCAATAAGGTTTCATACGGCATTCTTTAGGATTCGGATGGTTTAACAATCCAGTCCAGATTACCTGTATACTAGGATAAGATTGACATGCAAGTTGTACATATGTTAAGGTGTAATTATCCAGATTTCCTAGCGTGTTAGTATAGAGCACCAGATTCTGTTCTGCGAGTTTCTGATCTGATCGCCTGGCCTCCTGAACGTGTTCTATTTTATGTAATTGACCCTTCCTTTTCAGTATATCGCATCATCAGTTCTTTACAAAAGCAGAGTGGGAGGATTGTTATGCGATCAGCTCAATAGGTTGATCTAGACATTTTAGTGCTTGGCAGAGTTAGGCGAATTATGACGAGGAGACTAATCAAAGATTTCCTTTTGCAGCCTTCTTAAACACGCAATCTATCGCTGGTTATTTTTTAGTAACTGAAAGGCAGTTCGGCACCTACTTGCTTTTGGAAAGCAGCGACACAAACAATCACTTCTGAACCCGGACATTGATTGTAGGTGTTGTCATTGTTCTCAAAGGAGAGAAATCATTCCCCAAACTCATGGAGGAGGTGAAAATTGCACAGATGGAAAAAGGGACGAGACGAACTGAAAAACATTCAGACTGCCTTCCAGGATCTCACCCATAGTAAGGGTGCTAATGTCATCGCTATAGGTCCGTGACCATGAGCATCCTGTACAAGATCAAATTCACAGGTCTAGACAATCATTTGATCCTCTGGAAGGAAAGTGGTAGAACTTGGAAGGAACAAGAGCTCCCATCACTAGGGAAAACCAACATCACCAAAAATCTCCACAGGAGCACTGGCCATCCCTAAAATGATGGAATCGTTTGTTATCCCTCACAATCAACTCCCTCCCAACGATTTTAGACATGATTTTAATTGCATTGTGACAGTCACCGCAGATTCGGAGATTCTTCATGATCCTCAGCGTTGTTCTTGGTGGTGTGCTAATCAAACCATACGCAATTGCCAAGCGCTCGCTGTGATACTGCAGGGCCTGCTCTTTCGCCTCCTCGTCAATGTCATGAAGGACGTATCTTGTGTCGGGTACATACCCGGCTTCCCTCATCTGTCCATTCAAGCCTCTAGAATTCCCCCCTTCCTTGTATGGTTCGATGCATCGATACTCGCTCAGCTTATTCTTCTCCTCAATCATATTGACTGCAGAATGCTTCCTTCTTGGAGGTAATGGGAGTTTATTGGCAATTGCCTGGGAAGGATCAAGAGCAACCAACAACTCCTCGGCTCGGTCCTCGAGCTCAAGATCTCCGTGAATCCGAGCATAATTCCTCAGTGCCTCCCAAATCTTCAAAGTGGGTTCGATGGGCATTTTCTCGACAAAATCCCATGCTTCGCACACATGACCAGAACTTCCATACACATCAATAACCCCTAAATAATGCTCGATGCTCGGAACGACACCGAATTCGTTCCTCATCGAATCAAAGTGCATGAGCCCTTGTTTTACCGCTCCTGCGCTCGCACAAGCTGCCAAAACAGCCACGAACGTCTCGCCATCGGGGACCATCCCCGCCTTCCTCATTTGCTCGAACAAAAGCAGCCCATCATTTCCTTGGCTGCTCGCGGCATACCCATTGATCATCAAGTGCCACAGACTCATATCCTTCTCGCGCATTCTGTCGAACACCCGGCGCGCAGCTCTCATACTGCCACATTTCACGTACATCCTCACCACTTTCTCGCTCAAATCGACATCGCCCCGCAAGCCGGACCGCCTCAACAAATCGTGAACTCTCTTGCCCAGATCGAGAGACTTCGAATTCTCGCACGATTCCAGTAACGCCCTGAAAACAGCATAATCCGCACGGACCCCACGTTCCATATACCCAACAGCTTCTTCCACCTTACCCTCCTGCAACAAAGCCATCAGATCAACTCCCTCCAAGCCACCTCCTACCGACCCCTCGCCATCTACCCGATTCTCCGCCAAATCAGGAGCATCCTTCGAAGGAGCCTCGCGGCCCTGTTTGCGAGGTGGGTTCTCGGTCCTGTACTTGGTGGCGGAGCCAGGGCCCGCGCTTTCTCCGCCGCGGCCGCGGCGGCGGTAGACCCTGGGGTTGTCGGCGTTCGGGGCGGCGTAAGTGCAGAGCGGCTTCAGCTTCAGCTTCAGCCTCAGGTTCTCGGGCGGCCGGAGAGGAGACAACGTCCCGGGACGGAGGCCGATGGGGCTTGGCGTCTGCGGGTGCCCGAAGGCCGGAGCGATCCTGGGAGCGGCAGCGTAGAGCGACGGAGAGGCGAAGGAGGAGGAGGCCATCGCCGCCGCGCTTCGACGGCGGAACGGAAAGCGGGGAGCTTTGTCGCGGCGGGAGCGAATCTCAGATGTTTGTCGTTTTGTCCCGCACTCGAAAAGACTCGACTTTGAGATATTCGGCCCGAATTTATAGAGCTGGAAATCCTAGTATCGTGGGATCTATCCGAAGGTCCCCAAGCTCAACTCAGTCTATTCTGGATCAGTAACTTTTTAAGTACGCGATTGCTGTGTAAGAATGATTCTTTGTCGGGTGCCGGTCGCCGCCCGACTTTCCTAGTCCGGCCGAGCCGTCGCGGGGCGCAAGACCGACGCGTTGTCACTGATCACTGCAGTTTCGTGCTCGTCGGGTGGATCGAACAGGACCCTTCTGTCGATCTTCACAGCTAGGATGGGAGACTGGATAGCCAGCCTGCCCCCGTGGCCACAGTTGCTGATTCCATAGCTTGTGCCGCTGCTCATGATCCTGGTTCGCACGACCAACATATTAATCCACGCCATCGATTAAACAATTTCGAGGTTTCATGTTAGAGAAAAGATTGATAAAATTTCCATTATGTTGGAAATTAATCAATTTAATCAATGAAAGTTCAGTGACAATATTCTTCTCGAACTAAGCCGGATTGAATCCGAAGATTCTGATGATTTATTTCCACCATCACAAACATACGGATGAATCTCTGAAATACAAAGGCTTGGTGAAGTGAACAGATCTCGAAAAGTCCTGGAAAGAGCTGTTTGTCATTCAGTTCTTTTCCCTCTCGATGCGGAGTCGGAGTTCCACGATATGCGGACCGAGGCGATTGCAAGTGATACGAGGCATGAGATTTACGACCTCCCAAGAACAGTCCGATCCTGAGACACTCATAGTAGCGTTTAGACGATCGATCCGCTTTGCTAGGAAATCTGGTCAGGTAAATGGACTTTAAATTGCAGATTTGCTGCCTCTCAGTTGAAGACACTCTCGTTGCGCTCTATTTAGCACATACCATCATCAATCCTGATTAATATTGTCTGTGTTTTAGCTGAAGAACTGCAGAAACGGGACAGAGAGCCGGCTCCTCTTTCGACTGCACCCCTTATTATGCAGGTCAACTTTCGAGTCCTTTGCAGTAAATCGCTGTGAAAATACACGAGTTTTACTCATCGGAGGTCCTTTTCTGTGGCTGTCTTATTTATACATCCATCTTCTTTTGTGATTGTCGTCCTGAAACAGATGTTATCTGGAGCAGACATAAGAGAGGTCTGTGTACATCCTGAATACCGTTGGAGCTCAAAAGGTTTCGAGCATCTTGTTTCGCCTTCGGTATCTGAATAATCTGTCAACAAACCCCTCCTCCAGCAAGACCAGTGAAGTGGTTCATGTTGAACTGGTCAGCCCATTTCCACCTTTTCAAGTCCGATACAGACACAATTTTTTTTTTTTTTTTTGATATTTCCAGGAAGCATGCAGGTAAAACCACCAGGAACTTCACAACTGACCTAGTCTGGTAGATTTTCTCAAATTCTTCTGTAATAGTATAAGACTGTAAGTGACTTGACGCGGTTTTCTTCCGAGATAGTCAAGTTCAACTCTGGATGTCTGTCCATACCATGAATTGACCGGAAATCGGCACATAAGTGCTCTGAAATGTTGTATTTATAAATCAAGGAGAGCTATATGGACTTGACCACAGAATTCATTGGCTCTTTGTTTTTGCTTCTTTTTTTCCAGTAGTTTATAAATATTCATGTCTTGCTCGGACTCTATCATAATTGATGCAGCCTACATCGACGCTAGACAGTTGACCAAATTTTCTGCGCATCATCCGGCTTTTGTTTGAGGTAGTCATTGGTTTTTCCTTTTAGTAGAAAAGGACATTTCAGTTTATAATGCCTGTGTTTGTTGACGTGATATAATCACCCAATCCTCGGATACAGTTGACCAGAAAATAATCTGTGATAAACGAATCGACAACATAAGGCAACCGGCATTACACTTTGGAATATCAGATAGAACCTATGTATGTGTAATCTTATGTTGGGACGGTAAGAAGTTGATCTCTGTTTATTATTGTAGCTTTCCTTGAATCGGTCTTCAGGAGGATGATGCTGTATAAGATGTCTGGTAGATACATTGAATGAACCTATATAGGCGTGTGCGCGTACGACACGTACATTTAATCGGTGGGAGGGACTGTATGGAGTTGACAGATCTTAGATTATCATTGCAGCTTTTCTTGAATCGGTCTTCATGAGGATGATGCTACGTCTGGTACATACATACATTGCATCGAGTAACTCTCCTATAAACTAAGCATACGGTACCAGAGCATGACATCAGTTTATTGTGTTGTTAGACAGATTATGCTCATTCGCCTATGCAGAAAGAGGAAACAGGACATAAGTTGAAGTTGAGCTTGCCATTGCAAATTCTACCTTTTCGATCGAAAGAATGCTATGCTTTCTCTTCTGCAAAATTCTAAAAATCTTTCGAAAGTTGGGAACTCATTGCTCCGCGAGACGAAGCCATTGGCGCAGAGAGCTTATAAAAATTTCTTCCTGTATGGAAGCTTGGGAAGAAATCAGTGCCTTGCTTTTCTCAATCTCTTTCTTGATTCGTTCTTGTTTTAGAAAGTGACGAAGTGCATGTCCATTAGACATCGCAATTGCTGCACCCATTCATCTTTTTTTTCTACTAATTAAGGTCTCGAGTGGCAGTCCATATTATATTGGGGGCGATTTCCATGGAAATTGCACTAGCTCATATAGGACAAAGAGGGTACATGTGCACATTCCTTTCTTTTGTCAATCAGATACTCTTGGTTTTCTTTTTTTTTTAATCAGATACTCTTGTTGAACAGCAATCTTTTGAAGCAGTCTTGAGTATTCTTTAATCTTTCTTTCATTTCAATCACAGGTGGGTCGGTTCTTGTTCGTTCTTGACCACTGACTGTCTTGTCAATGGCTGAAGTCGCAATCAACTTCCTCCACACGTTAATTCTGCAGAGCCCCTTGAAATTGGGAGCATGACAGGATGCATCTTGAGAGAATATTCTAATCCCAAATTGTTGCCAATATATATCTTTTTGACAACCCATCAATCTTGTTTTTGTTAAAGTTGAGTCTCGTCTCACGATTAGGGTTTTGCATAATCATGGGGTAACAGCTCTAATGGTGGCAATAGAGCACAATGTGTCGTACCTAACATGCACATGCTTTAAATGAATCTTAACTCAAACTCGGCAGGTTGGAGGCGAAGATCCACGGCCAATTTAAACAAAGAAAAGAAAATCAAGTATAAACCACATAATTCTATGAGAGAATTAACTTCTTTAATTCTTTTACATGAGTTAGATATATTTATATCTCTTAAAGAATTCTAAATCTCGCAAGAGGTCATCGGGATGGCCCAAACAAGCTGCGAATGCATTCAAATGTCACTTCATTCTTTTGGCCTTCCAATTGCAGATTCCTAGTATCAAATCACCGATGGACATGAAGCCTTCATTGACGTGCTGCCTTCACCAAAATAATACCAAAAAATGAAAAAAAAAATACCCCATTTAAAGAATTGCCTAATTCTGTTGTCCACTATTATATTCATATGCAAAACTTCCCCATGATCCATCTTATTCGTAGTCAAACTAGGATGGGGCTAGCTTTTTAAATAATCAAGTAGCCTAACATACGTAAATCCAAAGAGGAGAGAGTTGATTCCTGCTCCAAACATGGAATAACTAAAATTATCCTCAACTTGCCTTCCATGAGCAAATGTTTGGTTAATAAACTTAATCGAACCTTAATTACGTGCAAGTTGGCTCTCGCCTCCATATAATTTTTTTAATATTAAGGCAAGACCATATCCAGTTGGAGAAGATATGTATTAATTATGTGATTAGCCCGTGTCTTAGTCAATTTTATCATTATCTTGCTTGCTTGTCTGGCAAAGAGATATTCTGCTCCAACCTTCCTCGTATCGGCCCTGCTTTACATTATTGGCAATTATCTAATTAATTTTGCTGAAATAGTAACATGGGTAGGCCTTACTATTTGGGTGCTTTCAAATGGGATTTGGTCACGAAGAATCCAATTGATGAGGTGCAGTGTAATTTAATTTATCTTCGTAATGTCTGATAAGATTGATTGAAAGGACAAGTAATCGCTGTCCCAAGACAATTACAACTTCCGATCATATTTAGTATAAATCTAGGCCGGCCTTGTCATTATCTCTTGTTAGTTGGAAATGCTAATCGAAGTTGCCTTCTATTTTACCAATGATAATGTTTTTCTTGAGCTGATTTGAACATATCGAATATTTTTCTAATTAAGTGGGACCAATTAGATATTTTTTTTACGACATCAGGCCACAATTTAGTATTCTCCCGAAATATTGGTCCTCAGAATCTTATTATGACGTAAGAGTGGTTCAATTAGGTTACATCAACTTTTGGTTTGGCCTCTCTCTCTCTCTCTACAACTTTTCCAAGATATTTATTTCATCGTATTTTATTCTTTTCTCTTACATCGGAGGAAGCATTGTCAGAATACAATTGTTTATTGTCTCCAATTCTTGACTAGGATATTATATATATATATATATATATATATATATATATTTGAATATATTCGAGACTTTGGACTTAACCAAGTCCTTAAAAGATTTCATCCTAGTTCAATTTGAACCTTGAGACTTATAGCATGTAAAACGCTTAGAGGATATTTTATCCTTCCGGGGAAGGTAAATATACAAAGGGGAATTTGAAAAATGTTGGGTGTATGAGTATTGGTACGTAAAAATAAGAAATGTAATCCTATCAGACTCCCATGATCGCCTGAGGAGCGGGACGGCCCCAACATGGTGACAGAAGTTATCTCATGTTGGTAGAAAGGGCTAAATTGACAAATTTGAAATATGGCGATTGATGAAAAGTAAAATAGGGAGATATATTTGCATAGTCAATGTAATAAACGAAATAAATTTTTTGCCTTGGAAAATAATGTGACAATGCACACCATTATTTTGGTTTGGAAACATGGGGAAAATACATGTGGCACGATACACTTAACGAAAAGATTATACTAAACAGATTTTTGAAAATTTAGTGACAAAATTAAATAGAAAAAAATTTAGGAATCGATTCAACATAGGAGAAAAGCTGAGAGACCACCTATAGGATTATTTTATTTATTTATTTTTTTTTGAATGTCCTATTATCGGTTTTCAACTACTTGGTATGTTATACTAAACTCAGGTGGAAAAAAAGAAAAGATAAAATATAGTTTTCCTCTGAAGGAAATGAGAGGAAGCTAACTACTCATTTACCAATCGTCTGGTCATTATGATTCATGACTCAAGTTGGGATAAAAGAAAAGCATCTCAGCAAAAATAAACTATGTCCATCCAATCATCTTCCTTTCTTGTGCATCCAGTTTCCACCATATATACCTGCCAGACACACATACATTGTACCCTCTCTCTCTCTCTCTCTCTCTCTCTCTCTCTCTCTCTGAGTTCTCTCTCTCTCTCTATCTGAGTTTGGTGTTTGTGGGACTAGTTTGGTCTGTGAATCTGTCTGGGCAAAGATGGGCAGGAAGTGTTCGCATTGTGGCAACATAGGACACAATTCTAGGACCTGCACAATCACCTACTCATCATCAGCTACTGTTGGTTTCGATAGTGGTGGGCTCAGGCTCTTTGGCGTCCAGCTTGACATCTCCCCATGCTCTTCTTCTCACGCCATCAAGAAAAGCTTCAGCATGGATTGCTTGCCCTTCACTTCGTCGCCCGCCTCGTCGTCCTCCCTGTCCTCCTCGCGAATCTCGATCGGCGAGAACTCTGATAAAGCATCCCTTGGCTATCTGTCGGATGGCCTGCTGGGTAGATCCCAAGAGAAGAAGAAAGGTGAGCTTTTGGAGATACAAAAAACCCAGTTCTAATCATTGCTATTAGCTGAAATTGAAGTGTAGACTTTGTTTGTTTCATTTGAATTTATATGACTTCTGTTCTCTGATCAAGATGAGCATTTTCGTTTTCCTGCTATGTCTATTGTTCTACTTGTATTGTTTTGACCAAGTTGGTTCTATCTAAGTTCTTTCTGTCCACATATATTTTAATCAACCTTACACTGTGCCAAGACTTGTTTAAATGCACTTCTTTGCTTTTTTGGGAACTTTCATTTGTTAAAGCTGAGAGTTTTCGATATCTGAAATTTTGTTGGGTATATGAGCAGGAGTTCCATGGACAGAGGAGGAACACAGGACCTTCTTGGTGGGGCTTGAGAAGCTTGGGAAGGGTGATTGGAGAGGCATCTCTAGGAGCTATGTGACCACAAGAACACCGGCCCAGGTTGCAAGTCATGCTCAGAAATATTTCCTCCGGCAAGCAAGCTTCAACAAGAAAAAGCGGCGCTCGAGCCTCTTTGACATGGTAAAAAATCATTGCTCCTATAAACTATTACCATCATATCGCTATCATCAATTAGTTTGACGGGGTTTGATAAATTCTTATTGTATAGGTTGATGTCAAAACCGTGGCGGGTGATCGTTTAGGCAGCTTGACGGCCAAGCCGAGTGAGTCAGTTCCTAATTGCAAAATGGGAACCTTGATGTCTCATTTGCAAGTTCATAATGCCAGAACCACTCAGCTTTTTACTGCACTTGGATCCTCAAAAGAGGATGGCAAGCTTAATGTTCAAGAAAGTGTGAGGATGATGACCGGTTCATCAAGCCACGGATTGATCAGCTCCTCACAAAAGCCATCCAATGCTCCAAAATCGATCGGCGTTTTGCCAAATTCTGGTCTTGATCTGGAGCTCAAATTAGCTGTTTCAAGGCCCTTGGAGCGTAAAAAGCCGTCTATTGTAGCTCCTTTCTTTGTGGGCCCTCTTGCTGTTACATGAAAAATTATTTGTAAGACTAGCAAAGAGATAATAAAAACTCTTCCTTCTGTCCTTTTATTCCCTAAGGCTCAAGGAGAGGAGTGGACATTACCATTAATGCTAGTTTTAGCTTCAATTCATCAGTTTGGAAGAGAATTTTTTGTTATATCCACTTCAAAAGGAAAGTCTGTAGCTTGAGTTCAACTGATCATGATGACGATATTACCTTTATAATAAGTAGATTAAATTAGTGTTGAAGAATGTTGCTTTTTGTTGTTTCCTCTTTCTATCTGACAAGTGTGCCGAAATTGTATACATATAAGGGATATTGATTAAAGATGATATTCTAGCTTATTCACATATGGCAACTTTTTAACTTTTAGTTTGTTTCATTTGGAGAAAGAAGAGTTGACAAACACCGACATATAAACATAGAAAAGCAAAGGGATTCACACAGGAGTTAGGTAAAGAGAAGAAAGGCATCTTTCTACGGCAGATAGTTTTCTTGCCAGGCTCATCCAAAGTTTCTTCTTTGGAATCTAGTAGTCCCTTGCATTGTTTACATGCTTTAAAAGCAATATAATATTGAGAAACACCTGAGGAATAACTTGTCTCCTACAAGATTTTCCGGAAATATGTTGAGTGTGGAAAAGATTGGCTGTGTTGAGTGTGGAAAAAGATTGGGAAAACGAAACAAACTTAGACTCGATACTAGCTTCTTGTAGATGAAGGAACAAACTTATGGATTGAATTGATAACCAATGAAAACATGTTTCGTATGGCCAAATTAGCGAAAACTCCTTCTAGTAAACTGCACAGTAATTACTTTCTCCTTATATGAGTTATCGGTTTGAAACTTCAAGACTAAGAGTGAAGACATGTATGCAGTCGACATGCAGGTTGGAGTTATATTCTTTTAATTGGAAAATTAGGAAATTATTTTTATAGAAAAAACATAAAGCTCTTTTAGTAGCCACTTTCGCATTGCTGGAAAAACAGGTGGTTTTTAGAAGACGCGATAAGGGAAAAGATATAAGAAAAGAAAAGAAAAGAAGACGCAAGCCACATCAAACCAACCATGAGTTAGAACAAGCCTTTCCATTCTGCTTTGTTGAAAAAGATGATACATGAATAACACGCTGCAAGAATTGAACTAACAAACGACTGGATAAAAGAATGAACCAAGTAACTTTCTGAAGTTTCTTGGCTTTGCTTTCAACGATAATTTATGTTCATGTTCGTTCAAAGTTTTCATTTTCTGGTTCATCCTTTTCTTGTCCAATTGGAATATGCTTGTTCACTTTCTATGAAAAGCATCAAGTTGAAGGTAACGGTTGATGCATCCAATAAATACGAAGGGGACACAAGTTAGCAATCATATTTGTCCAGCCATGAAGATTGGACCACACGTCAATGGTTATTTCTATAGGCAGTTCTCCACAAGCCAAACCCAAATTATTGAACATTTCTTGGAGCTTCTTCTTTGGGCCTACTCTGCAATTTGTGAGAATATGGTAGTAATATAACTTGTCTCTTCCCCAAACAAGATTCAGAATGCCTTGAGAGAACCCTTTGACTTTCTGAATATATCTGTTTCCTTTTTCACCAATTTTGTCAAAAAAATGGAGGTTTCTAGGTGGTGAAAAAAAACATATCTTGAAAGAAAGAAATTTAGTTTAGATAAAGCAAACATGAAATCACTCATGCTACAAATTAAGCATGAACATATCGAAAACGAAAAGGCCCGTTGTTGTCAGTTGAAGAAAAGACAGATTAGAAATTATGTGACTACAAAGCTGACACAATTCCAGACATCTAGTGATTTTGAGGAAGATAAGGAAGAAATGCAGCTTGTCCACAAGCTCGCAACGAACCAACTTTATCATCTCCTCTCTCCAGGCATTTTCTGTTCCGTCAGTTCATTGAAAAACAAGCCCCTATTATGCTATATCTTTAAATGGGACGGATGGCTAGCTGCTAAAAATATATAAAGGCACATCCTACGCATAGAAACACCTTAATCCAATCCACTGTATTTGGCTAATCAAACTCGGGCTCAAATTTGTATCCCCACATGCAAATTATGAACATAAGAAAATCCTTTCGTAGGGATCATCAACAACCACCGGGAAAAAAACAATTTTACTACTGTGAGTGAAGTAAATCAATGAAGCATCTGCGTTCTCAGATCCAGATTATATTTAGATGAAAAATACAGTCAGAAACACAAAAATGAGTGATTTTCCCCTTGTTCATCATCTTTCACGTGTTTATATTGAGTCCTCATTTCGGCCGTGATCTGAGCAGAAGGATTAGCAACGCAGGACCACGAGTTGAGTATCAAGAGTTGTCCCAATCAGGCTCTTGGGTCTGTCCTGTTGGCTTCAATCGAACCACAACTGGTAAAATGTACGAGACTTTTAACGTTTAGCATCTCACTGGGGTTACCTCTTCGGAATGGTCCGTCTGTGTTGGCATGATTTGTTGAGTGATTATAGGTGGCCTTTTGAAGAAAGTGACTCTTCATCTAACCACTGCGCCTGGCTTTAATACCTGTAGCCATCACTGAGGTGTCGAATCCCTCCACATTGGATTCACCCCACAAAGCAAATCGTGGACACAACCATTTAAATTCTGCTTATGAATCATGTGGATGGTACAATCTTGTTCTCGAGCTAGAGATACAAATATCCTAATTGCTTTTGTATCCTTGTGATCCTGTGATTCTAAAAGAGTCCAAAACTGTCATTTTCGTAGTCATTTTCGTGAACGAACTCACTGGAAAAACCTAGGTTTTTCTTTAATCCCTCCGTCCTCATATGCAATGTTCTTTTCCTGAAAAAAGAATAAATCAATTTAAGCCTCTTATCTGTAGAAACACCCAGCACAAGTCTATAATATCCTCTCAAGTAAAATCTGCAGGAAGTCAGGATGCTTGTGCTTTCACAAATCCCCCTTAACGACAGCAAAGTAGCGTTTGGCTTTTTTCGTTTTGTCAAGGGCGAGTTGCGATTGAGCATTAAATATTATGCCAAAAACGCTGCAATTCTAAACTTCACTATCGCCTTTGCTAACCCCACCCCCCCCCCCCCCCCCCCCTTCCCCCCGGGCGACAATTCCACGGATTCAAAACTTTAGGCATGTCGTATTTTCTAACTTGCCACCGGGAAAATTTACATGCCAAGCTATAGTAACAAATCAATATTCTCACTAATTGCGCAATCTATTGAAGTTTCACGGTCAGGGCGGTAAAGAGTAAGAACAATCATCTACTCGGAGAATTTAGTGTAAGAACAAGTACCGACAAAGATGTGAACAGAAAACAGCAGTTTTATTCAGCGATCGGAGAATTGACCATCAGTACAAGATCTAAATCTAAGACAAAAGATGAACTGAGTCATCAGAAAGAAGCTCGAGCGAGCAAAACAGCAACTATTTGCCGATTCATGCCCAAGCCGGTCCAATGGATAGGAGTTTCACGGAAGCTGTTGCTAAGCAAAAGCATGTTGCCATGTTATGAACAATGAAATTATGTTCTGTGGCTAAAAATAACACGCCAACTCTGAGAGGAGATTAGAAAACCAGAACAAAATGGATATCCAGGATGACATCAAAATACATCGGCATGAAAAGGTATTATTATCCAATAAACTGAAGTTCATATTACTCAAAGACCTACAAGTTCAATTCCTGCCAACTCAAAATTTCAACCTTTATTCCATGCTGAAGTTGAGTTCTTACAATAATGCTCAGCTGCTGCCACGAATTTCAAGTCATTCTGTATTGCCTAAATTTATCTCGAGACTCTGTCAACTGTATTGTAGTACATGTGAGATCAACCAACACAACCATCTAACGAAGAACTGGCATTGATTTTCCTGTTTTGCCGATGCTATATGGTTCCGTTTGATTCATGGACTTAGGCAAAGTGCTATCGGTCTCACTTGAATGGGCCGGTGGCCCTGGTGCTCTGTTTACAGAAAGGCCTGGCCTTTGAAACCAACTTCCAAATCCATATGATAACTTACTCCAATCTTTCTAAATTTTTTTACAATTTTGTAAACTTTTCCAAATCAGTTTTTGTTACCATCTTTCATTTTTCTTCACGTTGTCGCCTCCACTCGTCAAGAAAAAAAAAACAAAAAAACAAAAATGTAGTTGAAGCTTCTTCTTTTAGTTCTCTTTTTCGGTTTTAGTGTTAAATTTGTGTCCTGGCCAGTTTATGTGCATCTCAGTTGATCCACCACTCCAAGTGATATTAAAGGAGGCACTCTAGACATCGGCCTACTGCACTTAGGATTTTACTTCTGGAGCGCTTCCAATAAGATTTGAACCCAAGACCACAAAGATGAAGATTTCATTGACATAATATTTGAAAACTGAATCAAGTTTTGTATGCCAACATTGTGGAAGTGTGTTATTTGATTTCACCACCACATATGGATAAAGTAAATGTGCGATCATTGAATTTGTCCATGGAGCCTAAGATCACGGAGTTGCGGTTTGTAACCTTTAAGTTGAATATCGACCGCTTAGGAGCGTCTACGTCTTGCAATAGGGTTATATAAGCCATGTTGAATTATTTGTGCAAGGGATACGAGATCATCAGTACGAATTATGTATCTTTTAATTTATTGACTTGATTTTCTAGTTCCTGCATTTTAACTTTCCGGTTCTTGCATTTGCTTTCTTCTAGAGTAATTAATTATAGTTCTTAATTACACGTGCCACTTCCTGTCCGAATTGGCACGGAACACGATTCGATAGAAAACCAAATATTATCTTCTGGTGAAAGGAATTTCGTCAGGAGGAGAGATTGATCACATGGACTTGGCCTCCACATCGCCTAGAGAATAATGACACTGACATAATTTTTCGACATTAATCTAATGCAGCCGAAGTTGTGTAGTCAAACGAACAACAACACATGATAGTCTTTGTCCTTTCAAAAAGAGTGATCAAATCACCAACCGACTTTGAAAAGGAAAAAGCTGCAATCAAGCCTTTGTCATTCTTTAGCTCGCTTTCATACCTAATTAAACTTGATTTTGCTAGAAACTTAGATCTCTGGGTGATACCATCATCATCATTAGATGACTGATGACATGATTTTTTTTCCCATTAAGGGAACAAATTCTCTTCCCTTTTTATGAAAACCATTGAATTTTCTTCCTTGTCGGGTCCACTCTTGCCATCATCAGTGGCTTCGTTTATTCTATGGTGTCGCTCCCATTTTGCGTGTGTTTTGAAGTGCACACCGGAGATAGGACAAAACACTTCAGCTTCAGCATCTACTGTCACGCCTCGACCTTCGAGCGCATGCCATCCCTCGGTAGTCGATAAATATACGATGTCTCAAGACGCATCGCCAACTCATTCATTTTAATATGGATGTGAAAGCGAAACAAATCCTCTGATAACCAAAAACTTGGGATAGGAAAGCAGGCCACAATTCATAACCAAAACAAATATTTTTATAAATACACAAGGTTTATATACAATACTGGGCTATTTACAAAAGACCGGCTAAACAAAAAGGGAACTGTCTTATGACCAACTAGTCAGAAATGTTCGCCGATCCTTCGATCTCCACCACCCCAGACTTCGAGGCTTCGAGTTCTCCGCGACCGCCATCTAAGGACCTGAAAATGGTTATATAATAATTATGAGACAATGTCTTAGCAAGTTCACCCTCTAAATTCTAACTAGGAAGAAAATATGCCCCAAGAACTACCTAAGCATAAGTACAAGTCAAAAGACTTATCTTTGCCTCAGATCATTTCTGCAAGTCAGTTCAATTCATATAATCACCCAAACATTTCAATCCAAATCAACCATCAATCGATCAATCGACTCATTCGACTCCATACTATCGATGCCATCTATAAACTCTATCGATTTGAACACTACTCACCTAAGTTGAAATAGATATATTCATATATCATTGCTCCCCAAAGCTGATGTCTAAATTGCTCAACGAAGTTGCTATATCAATTATCGTTCACCGAACTTGCTAGGTAATATTTGCTCACCAAAGCTGCTAGATAACTATAATGCTCGCCGATGCTGATATCTTTAGTGCTCACCGAAGCTGCTAAAATATTATTGCTCAGCTTCTAAATGCTCCACGAAGCTGTTATAGATCTATATTGCTCACCTAAGCTATAATGCTACTTAAAAACCACTTTTGGTGTCAACACTCGACACCCGGTATTTTTTAATTAAAATATCTACATATCACAATCATCACTCAATTCAACAATACAACATTCAATTACAAAAACTAAACACATCACTGCGATCAGCTCAAAATTCTATCAAGCGGCTCTCCCGGTATAATTTCCGGAAAATATTAATTAATTAATAATTAAATAAATTCCGAAAATTAATTTAATTTAAATATAAAATAATATAATTAAATAATATTTAATTTAAATGCAATAATTAATTAAAAGTCAATTAAGATTACACTAATCTACTTACATAATTAGACTAATTAATCCATTCACTAATCTAATCATGCACATAATCTAATCATCATTCACATAAACCATCATTAGCATAATCTAAACACCCCATAAGCATAATTAACTTCATAAATAGAGTTTAGTTGGTAAACTCATCGGATTAACGAGCCGGTGAGTCCACGGTAATGGCGACGCGGAGACGAGCAATAAACTCCAAAACAACGACACCAAACGGAGACTGGACCAGGCCAAAAACGGTCCGCAAGGCTGGCTGAAAACAAGGGCTGCTGACTGGGTTCGAGCGGGCCGCGGCGTTGAATCGGTGGGACGAGCTGGCGGTTGATCCGTGCGTGGGCGGTGGCCTGCTGGCCGTGGAGATGGGCCGACTCGGTGGACGCGTGGGGTCTTCGAAGGAGACGGACATGGGGTTTGCTTTGATCAATCTTCGGAGGAGAGAGATGGATGGGTGATGGTCTTCGCTTGAGGGACGCGGGGGCAACGAAATCAACGCCTGGAGGAGCTCCGGTGGAGAGCAGGCGTTGAAGGATGAGTCACCAAAATGGCCAAAAGACCAAAGATGGTGGGGAGCAGGGACGCGTGGCAGAGGTTCTTCGATTGGGGGGGGGGGGGGGGGGGGGGGGGGGGGGGGGGGGGGGGGGGGGGGGGGGAAACAAATGAAAAGGAAATGAAAGAATGAAAGTCAAGCAGAAGCCAACGGAGAGGGGGGGGGGGGGGGGAGGGGAATCGTGGAAATCGTGTGAGAGAAAACCAAAGAAAAATGGAGGGGGGGGGGGGGGGGGGGGGGGGGGGGGGGGGAAGAGTCAACAAGCTTAGCCAATTCATTGAATGCTTTGTCCCACCAGCCCTCAAGATTCTCTTTGTCCCCCCCATCATTTTCAAGCATATTAACTCACAATTAAACCCCAATTGAAGCCAAAATTCCAGCCCTCATATTAGCATCCGAATTTCATCAACCTTAGGCTTCAATTCTTGATTCAAATCTTCAATTTTGATGTCCAAATTTTGTCGAAGAATGCTTTTTCTGCAAGTCCCTAACGTCAAATAGCTCAGTTTAGAAGTCAAAAACTCCTCTCAATTCGAATCAATCCAAATTTCCGTTCATCTTCTGAATTGTCTATATGCGATTTTCCATAAAAAAATTCCGAACTCCGCCGAGAATTCTTCGAAGAATGAGTAGAACGTTTCTAAAAATAAATCGCGACATGTTAGAACTTTCAATTTTCTGAAATCGGGTTCAAATTCCGCGGTTAATTTTCAATCTGACATGATTTTAGTGTGACATAATATATCATGTAACTTTTAGAAAATTTTTAGTGCAATGCAATTGACCCGTGATCGATTTCTCTCGAGTTACAATATACATCTTTGACCTATTGGCGACTCTTGATTGTTGTGAAAATCTCAAGATTTTAAATACGGGCACATGGCACCAAAAACGACAGAAAAAAAACGGGTTCTAATGTCGATCGACGAGAATTTTGCAATATGGTGGAATCACCCACACCTCTGATCACCTATCTTAGTCGAATCGACCTATTTCTGGTCTCTGATACATTTTCGACTGTGTCGTAATGACCCTTGCAGACTAGCACCGGTCGAGCCCAGTCGATTTCTAGTCGAATTCCCTAAGTCTATTGCGTTAAAAAAAATCCCTTAATGGTTTCCCCCAAATAGTCTAGTTATTTCAAGAGTGATCAGTTTAGAGAATAACACTATAAAGTGCGTCGATGAAAGGTCCGATTCATTCAATTGAAAATAGAATTGAGGAAAATTAGATGTCGCATCTAGTGCTTTTAAAAAAGTCTATCTTTTATTGCCACATTGGCTTTAAAATTGAGAGTCTCTTTTCCCACCTCTCTGTCTACCTGGGTTTGATATTAGCCGATATAAGCCAATAGTGAAACCTCTCGACTTTGAACTTTGAACTGACCGCTTGCTTTATAAAAGAAGCTTCCCCCTATCCTCAGAAGTCCACCCCAAATGGTGATCTCTTTCCCTGATTAAAAAGAGAGATATCAACTATAGGTTGAGAGAAGGCACTACATCCCCACATGTCCAGCAAACGCAAGGCTACAACGATGAAGCTACCACTGCTAGGGTTTCGATTTCACCCCCTCAAGCAAAAATGAAATATCATCAAAATACCATAGGATACATTCATTTGATAATGTAATTTAATATGAGTTCTCGCATGAAATGTTTTCTTTCCTTCCATCTGATATTTTTTAAAGATATTATTGCTTAAGATAAATGAGAAATTAATTTTTTCTTCTCCCTCTTGTCCAAAACTGATACTAAATAAATTAGAGAACCTCCGCCTTGTCCCCATAATGTCGTCACTCACTCTGCCATGAGGCAACGCCGCACCTAGAGGTTGGCCACTGCAAGGAGTAAATTGTTTATTCAAATTTTCTAATAGTGCCATTTATGGACGACATTCTTTGGACTTTCTCTATTGGACAAAAAGCAGGGTTGAAGATTCCATGCCCTCCGACACACACGCAACGCGTAGATTGTAGGGGTTAATCGGGTCTAGGGTAGGTAGGGTCTAGACCTAGTTTTGGACCCTATACCAGACCCTATTTGTCATGTTACCCGGACTCCCCCCACCCCCAACCATTTTTTTTCCGATCACCCGGTTCCCAGGGGTCAAACCCTATATCCACTGGGAACCTGTTTTGCAATCTCCCCCGATATCCTATATATGATTGGCGAATTTTATATAATAATACGCGGGAAAATAACATAATCCTCCTAATTTATATTGAAACATTAAGCACTTGTAATAAATAAATACATGAACATTTTTGACTAAACAAAAAATTAAGGATTCACACAAGGCCTAATTATAATAAATAAAAATCATAAGGCAAAGAATTAACAACAAACATAAGTCTAATATTAGGTCTTATTCCTCCCACAACTACTACATGAAGTTACTCATTTATGCAAGTAGAACTCCTCCCTACAAAAGAGAAATTAGAGCGAGCCAATCCATGTGGTACACAAAAATTTGGCGGCGAATGAACAACCATCCGTCCATCGGACGGTGCAAGAGGAAGCCACTGAGGGAGGGAAGCAAGTGGGGAAGAGAAATGACAAAGGAAGAGTGCCGTGCGTGTTTGAAAGAGCTAAAAGGGAAAAAACGTCATGTGATTGCAGGAGTAAGAAATAGAAAATCGGGGGAAAAAAAAGGATTTTGGACCTCTACTCACTTACAAAAACTGGTCCGGGAACCGATTCAAAAACCCATCTCT